>CM060903.1:302396813-307196813 GCA_030737815.1 Allium fistulosum | reverse complement strand
AATCTATCTTCTGCATATGATCGAATTAGGCCTTAAAACTAGTTCCACTCTGTTCGGAATAAGGGTGAAACATTATAAACGCCAGGCGGCACGCCTCGTTAGGAGCTCGAGAAATTTCAGACGTCGAAAGCTAGATATTTTTTTCTAATTAAATAATATATATTGACGTTCATTTCTTCCAACAAACTCATACAAGCCACCTCCACTATCCTTTCATATCGACCCGTACCCCTTTCTCCTTTCATTCAAATCGCAGCCTCAAATTTAAAAAAAGCAACTGCTGTTCAATTAAAAAAAAGAGGAGAATAGGCGAGCGATTTGGCGACCGGAAGCGTGCGCGAGCCAAGGGATGATTGGGGGCACTCGAAGTCAGATCGAGCTTCGAAGTCATGCATGTTTGGGTCCTGTAACATCCCGCATTTTTATATAATTAGAAATAAATTTAATTGATAACTATGAAAATAGTGAAAAATGAATTTTTTCTAATGTTGGAATTTTACCATGAAACTTATACCATTGTGTTCAGGGCAAATTTCTGATCAACATCCATATACAATGTTGTCTGAATGGACTTCAAATGGAGAAGTTATAGCCGTTTGAAGTTTTAGCATCAAAAACAATTACATATGCAAAAATGGAAAATTTATCAATTGAAAACATTTGCAATTAAGAGGGAATTAATTTAAAGGACAAAAATTTGTATATTTTTAGCCTCAAGGACACGACCTCAATATTTTATCCACAAGGACAAACATTCTCCTAAAAATTATTCATAAGGACAAATATTCTTTCAAAATTATTCATAAGGACAAACATTTTTCCAAAACTGATACCGAACTAAAAACTGATACCCAAAAACTACTACGGATAACTACAAACTGATACCTAAAAACTTAAAAACTGATACCTAAATAAAGTTGTCCTTCAGGCTAAAATACTGAAGGTCTGTCCTTGAGGCTAGAATGCTGAGAAATTTTGTCCTTCACAATAATTTTCTGTGCAATTAATTCATAGGATATTTATAAAAGTAGTAAAAATTTATCATGTTTGTAATGAATGTAAATTATTAAGAGAATTAGATGTAAGAGGAAAAAAATAAGGGAAATAACTAACATTGCAAACAGAATCAACTAAAAAGTGCAATTAATTAATATGTGAATTAATATTGAAGATTAATATATAACGTGTGTGTGTTTGTGTAACGACCCAGAATTTCAGAAATTTGAAATTTGAATATTTAATTGATTTTAAATATTAACAAGTGGAATAAATAAGTCGAATAGATTAATTTTCGAATATTTGGATTTAATTGAATAATTAAATCGATAATTGAATATCTGAAATTCCAGAAATAATTGAAATCTGGATTAAATATGATTGAAAATGATTTATGAAGTTATATTAAATCATGTTGAAGTTATAGTGATGTTATAGAAGTTTTAAAATTGAATTTAAAGTTAATCTGTGAAAATTGAATATTTTAATATTTAATCGACTAGTGAAATTAGCCATTTTTGGGACAGTCTCAGAATTGGACGAAACTAGTTCCATTGGATCCATAATAGTTTGTTATTATCGAATTTCAATTTTCATAGCAATCGGAGTTGTCGTTTGACCGTGACAGCTCGAAACGCATCGAAATTGTTTTAATATTAATTTGGCGAGTTAAAATAGTCATTTTTCAAAAAGTCTCGGATTTCGACGAAACTAGTTTCATCGGATCCGTAATGTGAAATTATTGTAAGGTTTCAAATTTCGTGTCAATCAGATGTACCGTTTGTCCGGGGCAAGCCAAAACGCATTGAAATCGGTTTAATCGGTTTAATTTAAAATCGATCGTTTATTTCCGTAACTCTCACATACGATCGAATTAGCTCCCGAAACACATTCCATTGTGTTCGGAACGTGGGGTAAACCTTACGAACGCCAGGCGGCACGTGTGATTTGGAGATCGTTTGAAAAAGTCGTTTTAAAATAAATTTAATATTATTATATACGTATATATATATACACGTTAACAATTGCAAAACCCTAACTCATCTCTCAGCCGCCACCATAAAAAAAATCAATGGCCAGAAATGTCGATTCTTTCTCCTCATCTATCTCCCAATCCACAAACATTTAGAGGAAATCACCAACTACAATATTGTAAAGCACAGTACGAGCTAGATATCCAACGGTGGAAATAGTTTAACTCGAAGTGGATCGATGGCAATTGGGGCTGGAACAGCGGCCGTTCGTGCTCGTTCTGCGCATGATAGGGGAGGCCGAGCTCCTTGATACTCGAGCCGAAGATGGAGCTCGTGAAGCTCCTTCGAATGGCACTCGCCGATCATCTCTGAAGTCAACAGGGTGGTCGCGGCTAGCTAGGGCAAAGTGGCGGCATGGGTTAAAACGTAATGACCTGGGAAGTTTTTCACGTATGGGGAAGATGGTGGAAGGTGCGGCCATGTAACGACCCGCTATTTTGGACCATTCAAATCGACAATAAATCCACCCATGTCTGACTTGAATAATTCAAAATATCAGATTGTTAATTTAAATTTGGCAAAACTCAACATATGCAGTAAATAAATCAATCACAGAATCAAAGACATAGAGTAATACAATAATACGCAGCGGAATAGATAAAATAGTAGTTCATGAAGCTACTATATGAACATCAGAGTTAAAAATAAAATACAACAGAATATCTCAAATACAATGAAGTCTTCAGTACGAATAGGTGACTTCTCTGAACAAATCAACTAGAAGAGCTGAAAGCTGAGGCGATAGTTGGATCTCCAAAGGAAGCTCCAAACTCCAAAGGTGAGTCTCAAATGCTGTATCACTCGGTCTGACCCGAGCGTAAAGTAAAACACAAAACACTCGAGTCAGGATTAACATTCTTATATCAATAAATCCAACTCAAGTGAAATATCAACTGAAATACAAGTAACTTAAAGGATGTTTGGGATAACCATCCTCTAAGGATTCGTGGAACTATCTACAAGGTAGAAATATACACTATAACACCGTGGTCATTTCAATTAAATTTATACTTCAAACCCAAATATCATTTCATTTCAAATATATCTATTTTACAAATAGTATATATATAGGTTAAATAATTTATAAAGTAAAGTATTTATAATTTCCTCAAGTCTCACAAATCGATTTAAATTAACTCAAGTTCCAAATTCAAATTTATTCAAAGCTCAATTCATCAATTCAATTCAGTTCTAAATATATCATTTAAAATTTCAATATATTTCAAAGCTTTAATATTCAACATTTTCAAAGTTAAATTTAACAGTTTCATATAGCTCTTGATTTAACTTCATTATTATTTAATCAGGGAATATTCACTAAATAAATTCAATATCGTTTAACTAGCCTTAAATCATATTTTTACTAAATATTTCCTTAAATTTATTTAAACAAGAAATATTCATTAAA
Source organism: Allium fistulosum (assembly GCA_030737815.1). Taxonomy (NCBI): domain Eukaryota; kingdom Viridiplantae; phylum Streptophyta; class Magnoliopsida; order Asparagales; family Amaryllidaceae; genus Allium; species Allium fistulosum. The sequence goes on along the minus strand of CM060903.1, from coordinate 307,193,375 downwards.
TTACTTAAACCAAACCCAAGTTATAAATCATATCTTAAATCTCAGTTTCAATAAGTTTCAAATCGGTTTAATTAAATAAAATTATCTTCCCAACCTTAACTTATTCAAATTATTACCAAAATCTATTTTGAAATATATATTTAAATACTTAACCATATTATATGTATTAAATCAATCTTAATTTAATCAAATATTATTATTAAATCTATATATATCATTACTGTTTATATATAATGATTTAAGAATCAACATTTATTAAAACCATATATTTCTTCCCAAACACATAGAATTTATTTCAAAATTTTTATATTTATGGACCAACGGTGTCTGTATATATATCTATCATATGGTTAAGTGATACAGATATTTATCATTTCAATCCATAATTTTAAATATATATGGGTAGATATCATTTCGACCCGCAATCCCAAATTCAATTCAAATGAAAATCGCTTGGGTCTATCATTTCAACCCATAACGATTTTCTCCTATTCTAAAGTCCGTTCGGGTATGTATCATTTCAACCCATAGTGAATTCTATACTAACAGGGAACTTGCAGAGTGATAACAGATAATATAAAATATAACAACAGGCATATATCATCAATAACAATATAATATAAACAATAGGATATGGTGTCATATCCCACAGGTGAACAGTTACAGATAATAGCATATATAACAATTTAAATAACCACAGCAGCATATTTCAATTGTCGTTTCAATTGAAATCAAATTTAATAAATAAAAGAACGTTAATCGTGAGTGATTGCTCACCTTTCGAGGCTAGAGATGGACGAGAACAAGATGGGTTACGAACCCAAGCACGAATTTCAAAGTGAAACAAGATGGGCATGAATGTGACAGATAGAGCTGATAAATAGAAATGGATGAAATCAAATTAGAACTGGATTGATGACGATCAATAGTATAAGTGAATTTATAGATATATGTACACAAAAATCATATTCCAATTTCAATTATTCATTAATAATATATATACATCCATTTCAAACTCATTTTTTTTAAATTGAAACACATAAAACAAAATCTCTATGTGTAAATTCAAACTAACTAATATCTATAATATACAAGATGTTATATACTTATATAACTAACATTTGAATATGATATGTATATTCTTAAAACAATATATATATATATATTACATGTTAACTTGAGTTAAATAATACCCAGATAGATCAAGTAACATGATATTTCCTCTAAACTATTACAACCTTTACAGCATATATATGTATCCACATAAAAAATATATTGATTTAAATAAAAAAATACATATAACATAATGTATATAAAACTGGAATGGAAACTTTTGTATATTATAACTGGAAAAAAAAAGAAACTGTTAAATAAATGTTTATATACTTAAACTTTCCAAACTGTTATCTGAACTAACACTATAACAACTAACCTATAACCTCAAACTTACATCCTAAACTTTTGTAAACTAGTATACCACTAAGATTTTAAACACGGAAAACTGATCTGTAAATGCATAACTAAACACCAAACATCTATACATTATTTTATAAACAATAAATAAACAAATATACATATATAGTCACAAGACCGCATATGTAAAACTGTTTGAGCCAACACTCTTTCTAAATGTACACAAATGCGAGGTATGTATGTATGCGTCATATTTAGATTAATACTTTATTGTTATATGTATATATATACTTAAATCACTCTTTTAGTTTATTCTCTTATTTTTTTTCACTGGCATATATATAGATCTTATAGATATCTCTGTAGTATCTTAAATCAATCACTGCAAACCCAATATAACTTATATACTACACCCACTCATGTAACAGCTTACAACTTTGTACATATAAAACTCCACAGATCAATGTAAACTTACGTTAGCCTATATATATACAACTATATCACTTCCCGTATAACATATCTTATATAAACAGTATATACACTTTTACAAAAATGTTAATATAAACGTGAATATATATATATATATATATTCAACAGCATGGGAAATCACTTTTAAAATAGTATATATAACAATCACATTATTATATATTAGTTATTAAATAGATCAAACATATCACATTATAAGACCGTAATAACTGCATATATAAAACATACCACACGTTTTTAAAAATGTTAACAGACTTTGGAAACCAAATTTATAACATATATAGTGAAATTATACAAACAGATACTAATAATATACTTTCCCCATAATAATATCATAGACAGTTAATAAAACTTGCATTATTAAAATTTATATACAACATAACATATCAAAAAAAAACAAATATACTTACCAGCATAAGATATAGATCTATATATAACAAAGAAAGAGAGACCAGCGGAGGGTGTTGAGGCCGATGGGTCCGGTGGTCAGCGAGGCTGCTGGATGGGCTGCCGTGAAGGGTCGGCCAGAGCTTGGCCGAAGAGGGGAAGGTCGCGGGTAGATGGGATGGGCGCAGGCGGTCAGAAGAGAAGGTACGAGATCGGAGGGAAGTGGGTGGTGAAACAAAGAAGGCGGAGCTGCTCGCTTGAAAGCAGGAAAGACATGGCCGGCATTGGTGGTGGGTCAGGGCTTCGAGGTGGGGCTGACACGGCGGGTCTGGAGGTTGGTGCTCGGCTGCTAAATGGCCAAGTGGTTCGAATTTCTTCTGAGTGATGCGTTGCATGTAGATCTGGAGGGAGTATAGATGCGAGATGAAGAAGAAAACAAAGGGTCTTGGAACTAAAAAGGATGAAAGTAAGTTTGTACAATAGAGCAGGCGAACCGGTCTTAATATAAACTTATGTTATTTTTCCTAGGACCCAGCTAAAAGTATGAACCGAAATAAATATAAACTAAAGAGGTAGAATTTCAAAAGTAAAATATTAAATTCAGGAGATTCAATAAGAAGTTGCTATTTGAGCTATGCGGTAGATAAAGAATGGCCACGAGCAATTAAGAAGGCTCGAAGTGTACCAATACGGTAAAACTTTTCATAGGTTTAATCGTGTATTGGGTTTTGAAATATACAAATGAATACACTGTTTAGATCTGTATGACGAGATGATCAAAACGGCATACAGATATAAGTGGTATGATCATCGTATCAAAAGTCGATAATCGGTACCAGAAGTGCTGTTATTTTGCCAGAAATAAGATAAACAGAGCAATAACAGTCCAAATTTGGAAAAACGAAAGATGATGTCTCACTCAGAAGATGATTTAGAAATTATTGTATAAAAAATTATTCAGGTTTGGAAAACATTTTATTATCATCAAATATTAACTGATTTAAATTTGAAATAAAATTACACAATAAAATAACTTCCATATTTTCTGATGAAAATTTACCAATTGCTATGTTTATAAATACGTATTCCAAATATATAAATTTTATTTCAAAATTCAATTATTTAATATTTCGCAAAATTTCAATTAATTATCTTATTAAAACCATTAAAATTTTCGGGTCGTTACACTCTCCCCCACTCAAAACTTTTCGTCCCCGAAAAGGAAGGAGGTTGGAGAATAGAAACAACCAGACAGAAAAGATAGATTAAAACAAGGATAAATAATGAATTTAAACTATATAAATTTTACTTGTAATATTCATTTGAAAACTTCATTTTCAATTCAATTATCTTTAATATATTATAACCTTCGAAAACCCATTTGTAAAATTTCTTGCTTCCTTTATAAATACTATTTATATGTTTAAATAACACCTTTATAAATATATGAAAACTATTTGAAAGCAATTATTTACATTATTACTTATATTTACAAAGAAGCTATTTGAAAACATTAAATCCATAATTCATAAAAAAAAATTCTATCAAAATTACCTTTCAAATATTATTAATAAACAAATAATCATTTACTTTAAATATGTTTTATTAAATTAATAACTTCTAAAATATTTATAACTCTAAAATTTCTATTAAACCAAGTAGTATATAAATAAACAATATTTAAAAAGGATATATTCAAAAGAAGGGAAGAAAAGGATATAGTCAACAAGGAAAAGAAGGAGGACTTGGAAAAACAGAATATAGGTAAATAAATAAAGCTGAGCAGATAAGGTAGATTCAAAAGAATAGAATCGGGCATGAATAATTAATTCAAACCATTAGAATTTCAATTTCGAATATTAATACAAAATTTCTTTGTTAGAAATACTTTTATAATAAAATATTTTTTTATAACGAAACAAATTTCATTTCGAAAATACTTTTATAACTCGATGTTTCAACAAGTTTATCCTTGTTCTTGTAGACTCTGGTAGTGCGTTGATCAGGCGCAAAACTAGAATTCTCCAGGTACTTAGTAGACCTGTTTCAACACCCAGTGAAAATACTGGAAAAACTTTTAAAAACAGATATGGAAAGTACAATCCAATCAAAAACACAAACAAAACCTTTGTCTAACCATGGTTCGCAGATACACAATGGTTACGCCTGGGTCCCCCAGGAAACAATCCATATCCGTAAGCTTTCTCAGCCCTGCGAGTTACGCCATGATGACTAGTAGAATGCAGGATACACAATGGTTATGCCTGGATCCCCCAGGAAACAATCCGTACCCCCAGGCAAGACTCAGCCAAGCATTTGCGCTACTATTCGCGACCTACATAGATTGCAGGATACAAAATGGTTACGCCTGGATCCCCCAGGAAACAATCCGTACCCCTAGGCAAGACTTAGCCAAGCAGTTGCACTATGCAGTCACGATCGTAAGACCATGGGTAACGCCATGGAATTCGAAGGACACTCGAGTATCATATCCGGAAAACCAAAAATCAGAGAAATATCGATAGAATGAATCCAAGATGTGGCCACAAATCGGATATCAAGCATAAGGCACTTTCCATATCTTTACTTCGAAAATGTAACGACCCGCCATTTTGGACCATTCGCATCCATTATAAGTGTATAGGTAGACACTCATGCCGGAATTGAATTGCTCAAAATACCGCGTTGTTAATTTAAATTTGGCAAAACTGAACATATACATTAAATAAATAATCACAGATCACAGACACAGAGTAATAAATGCAGCGGAAATAAAAGAGATAGTAGTTCATGAAGCTACTATATGAATATATAAGATACATCAGAGTTTACAACAGAAGAGTAATACGATACATCAGAGTTAAACCAGATACAACGGAAGAGTAATACGATACGTCAGATACAAATCAGAATACATCACTGGAATCATCGAATACTGAAAGCAGAATAGATGGCTGGATCTTCAAACAAAGCTCCAACTTCAAAGGTGAGTCTCGAATACTGGTACACTCAGTCTGACCCGAGCGTAAAGCAAAACACAAGACACTCGAGTCAGGATTAACATTCTTATATCAATAAATCCAACTCAAGTGAAATAGCAATTGAAATACAAGTAACTCAAAGGATGTTTGGAATAACCATCCTTTAAGGATCCGTTAAACTATCTACTATGTAGTAGTGTACGATATGTAGATAATGTCTATCAGTAATAATAAGATATCAAAATAGTGTTAAGTCATGGCCCATTCCACCCTTAACACATTTTTATTCCCAAAAGCATATACAAGACCGTAGTTTCCCCAAAACCGGAAGTCACCAGAGGGAAATCCATATACTAAAGGTACAAATCAAAATCGTAGTGGTCGCGTATAAATGGAATACAAGTATGACAAGGCACATGAGGCAATACCCAAGGTAATGATACTACCGTTCGCCTGATCCGGACTGGTGAGAACGCAACGCCGCAGCGCCCGCAACACCGTGAAACAACACTCCCAAAATCAAGGGTGCACCAATCGACAACAAGTATAAGTAGTTCGAAGAAGTGTGTCCACTTGAGGTAGCTAATCCTCCATTGGCCCGGCACAGCTCCTGTTTTAGTCATTTCCAATTTGACACAAGTGTCAAGGCTATCCATTATCGTTCTCTTTCTTCAGTCATCACGTACATCATCCAACCACTTCATTCTGGATCATCACTCCGCGTATAGTTATTAAAGTGGTTTCCGGTTTAGATAGAGAGTATATCCATAACCGAATTCCGGTCTCTTTAATAACTTCCGTAATTATTTCACCGATTGGTCGTTTATTTATTTCAAAACCAAATCAAATTCAATTTCAATTAGAATTTGTAAATCAACATTCCATTTGTCTTTCGAAATCAATTTCCAAAATTTCGTTTCAAAACTTCCAGATTACCATTTCAAAATCTTATAATTCAATTTCAATTTCTATTTAAAAAAATTCAAATATTGATTCAAGTTCGTAAATAAGTTTCATCCAAATCATTTATATAAATTTAGTTTTAATATTCAAATCAATTTACACTCATTTATCGATTTCATTCAATATCGTTAAGTTACTTTATCATTCAAAAAAATTTCTATTAAATTTCCAATTCATTAAATCAATTATTCAAATTCAACTTCATTAAATCAAAACTGACAATTTTGAATTAAATTAAATTCGTCAAATCAATTCTTTCAATTTCAAGTCTTACATTAATTCCAAAAATATCACATTTTCATTTCTTATTAAAGAAATTCAATTTCACTTATTTACTTTCTTAAATAATTTTCCAAAAACTTACTTAAATAGAAATTCAATTTCAATTATTTACGAAGTAAAAATTCACTTATTCAAAAGTTCAATTTCTCTTATCAAAGAATTCAGTTCAATTTAATCATTAAATGATTCAACCTTATTTAATTATTAAATAATTCAAAACTTAATTATTAAATAGTTTCAAAGTTTAATAATTTCAAACTTAATTATCAAATCATTTCAAAGTTTAATAATTTCAAACTTAATTATAATTTCAAACTTAATTATTAAATCATTTCTCAAATTAAACAACATTCTTTCATCGATTACATTGTTAATATTTTATTTCAGATTATTAAATATTAACATTTTCCTTTCATTAAAATTCAATTTCAACTTCATTTCAAAACCATATTATTTATTTAAATAAAATCTTCGTTTATTTTTAAATCAAATTATTGACCAATCGGATTTTATTTAATTCTCTATCCTAGGTCAAAGTTCAATTTTGGGTATTTATCTTTTCAACCCGATTCCAATTCAATTCAAAATCAAAGCATAACAAAGGGAACTTGCAGTGTGATAACTGGGATGGTGTCAAAGTAAATAAACAAGCAATAACAACAAACAATAACAATCCAATAATCAATTTAAATAATCCCGAAATAATCGTATTAATTCGCATTGTTATTTGTACGAATTAATATAATCATTTCTAGAATCTACACTATCATTTCATGTAGATTAAAGATTATTACATTACGGTTTTTCACTTGTCATCTATTTACAATTTCATACATCATCAATTTAACAACATACATTCAGTGGTTCAAAATTTAATTAAACAAATCCTATGTGTCAATAAATTCAACAGTTAAAGGGGTCATATTATACAAATGTCAGTTAATCAAATTTAACATTTAATTATTCTATATCAAGTTCAATTTCATACTAATTATCATTTTAACATTAACAATTTAACGTCCAATATAAACATCAACAATCAATCAATTATCAGCCAAACTGTATTATCATCGCATAAATAATTAACAGATAATGGTGTCAGATGTCACAGGTGAACTGATTTAGGTAATAGCATATATAACCGTGTAATTAACTAACAACAGCATATTTCAATTGTCGTTTCAATTGAAATCAAATCTAATAAATAAAAGAACGTTAATCGTGAGTGAATGCTCACCTTTCGAGGCTAGAGAGATAAACAACGAAGCTGATTTGGGTTACGAATCAAGATGAAGAAAGATCGGCACAAATCCGACGATCAAGGCTGATAACGATAAATCGATGAAATCAAATCAGAATTTGGTTGACGATGATACATTCGAACGAATAGTATATTATATTAATCCATATTTCAAACCAATATCCAAACATAATTTTAAAATTTTAAATCTTTATAAGAGTAACCTTTTATATATAATATTAAAAATCAATATTAATTTAATATCATATAATTTCTTTTCAACTTGTAAAGGCAATGTATGCATGAATTTCATATATGCTTATCTTTATACATAACAACATGCAGACTGCAAGACCAAATGCAGACCTTAAATCTACTTAAACGTATATACATATAGGCCCCATGCTATATAATACTTATATGCTTACTATATTTGAAACAGTATGTATATAGCAATCTATGCCTAAAATACTAATATGAACAGAAAATATATACTTGCATAGAAATATGCAGAAAACGTGCAATCTAGTATAACGTAAGATAGTATAATAAAAGATGTACTTTCAAAATAAAATTCTATAGTGTAAACTTTACCAAAAACAAAATATATGTGACTTTATAACATATAAACTCACGGCATGTATAGAAGTTTACTATATTTTATATACGAAATGCTATACCAAATAATACAGGTAAAAAGGCAACAAAACAAAATGTATAAACAAAGATCAAAACCCAAATGACCAGGCACTATATATACACATGCTGTACCAAAGTAAAGTGTTGAAAACACACATATATAAAATAACGCAACAAGTAAAACTTATGTACAACAGATTTTATATTATAACTTTAATAACTTAATATACTATAGCAATACATCTTATTATATGTATTTTAGATAAAATCTACGTACACACATACGAAACTTATACTATAATATATATTAGAAAAGCTACTGTTGCACACGTGTGGCAGATACAAACATACTTATTCTATAAGGCATAAAATATGAACAACTTTATATACTTATTATAAACAAGAATAAAGTAACGGTCAACCTTCATAATAAAATATATAATATACCTTATAACTAGTGAACTAACAGACTCATATGTTCTCAAATATAATAGTAGTTAACATATATGATAGCAGCTACAAAACAAGCTTTAATTTTTTTTTTCAACGTTAAGTATATTACCTATAACTGTAAAATATGAACAAGAGAAAACAGAGCAATATTCAAGATTGTAGACATTACGAATACAGAAATGATTTGACCATGCAAACATCTTAACCATATACCAAAAGTCGAAATAAAATATATAAAATATGTTCTAAATGAAAACGTGGCTCACAAAAATCAAAGCAACTATATATATGTGTGGCCATCGTACGTATATTTTAAAACAAAACTACAGAGCATATAAATATTACATATGAACCTATATATACAACAATATAAAATATAACCTGTACACTAAAACTAATCTATGCAGGCCTAATACTGAGACATCTTATATAACAATAAATTTATATATAAAATCTTATGAACATGGAATATATAACTCACCAAATAACTAAACAAACATTCATGAAGCTGATGTGATTGGTCGGAGCACGGAAGAGAATGCGCGCACGAGAGATGGGGGAGGAAAGATAGTCACTCGAGTTCGGTGTCTCGACGATTCAGGCTACGGCGGAGGCGGCACAACTGCCGAGGCAAGGTGGAGAAAGGAGGCAAGGAGGGGTGCAGTGGTTCAAGTGTAGCCGTGGTGAGGCGGGTGGAGGTGCTTGATGGATCGGGTTGCTTGTATGGAGGCTTGGGCTCGGCAGTGAGTACTCGTGTGAGGTAGAGGAGGTTGGTCGGTCAGGGGTTGCCGTGGGCTGCCGGGTGCGGTTGGTGGTTGATGGAGACTCGGCAGTGCGTGATGGAATGTTGAAGGATGCGGTTTGGTTCGAGAAAAATGGGAGTGGACAAGGGTTGATGATGGAGAAGTGAACTGGCTAAAAAAAATGAACAGTTTATAAATGAAAATAAAAAAAATTTCCCAATAGTACACGGTACATATTTAGAGCAGATAGGAATAGCAAATATCATACTAGTTGGATTTAGGAATACAAAGAGGTAAGAGTTACATTTCACGAAATATTTAAGGTGGATGTCTATTGGTTTTGAATGGCGGAAAATAAATGGTCACAAGGAAACAAAAAGACAGATTGTTGCGGTTAACAGTTTTACGGTTTCAACGCGTACCAGATTTCCGAAATACACCAATGAATACACTATTGAGATCTACACCACGAGACGATCACAACGGTATACAGATATTAGAGGTACGATCGAATTATAAAAATTCGAAATTTCAACAAGCGAAAAATGCAAGAAAAACGCAGAAAAATAAGATCGACGGAGGTAAAGATGTCCGAATTTAGAAAAACGACAAACTGACATCTTGCTCAGAAGATGGTTTAGAATTTTTCTATGTAAAAATATTTAAGTTCCGAAAACATTTTATTTTCATCGCTTTTTAACTGATTAAATTGAAGTGAATTTACGCGCGAAATAAACTTCCATATTTTCAGACGAAAATTTACCAGTTGCTATGTTTAACTAGACGTATTCCAAATATTAAATTTTTATTTCAAAATTTTATCGTTTAAAATTTCACAAAATTTCAACTAATTACGTTATTAAAACAGTTGAAATTTACGGGTCATTACAGAAAATATGCATCATATAGTACCTTTTCAAATCACTTTCAAATATCGTACTTATATAAAATCCATTATATATAAGATTTAATTTTCAAATCAAATACTTTCCAAAATCAATAGTATATCAAATCATACTTATATAGACTTCAATTATATAAGATTTCACTTTCAAATTGAGTACCTTTTCAAATCTATAGTTTTCGAATCAATTTCATACTCATACAAATCAATTTTATATAAGTTCGACAACTCCCAAATCAAGTGTTTAGTAACATAAGGTTCTCAAATTTCAATTTGTTTCAATATCAGTTCAATTTCAAAAATCATATACAATATCACCAAATTATTTCTTCTCAAATTAAATATCTTTAGTTTCAAAGTTTCCAAAATAATAGATTTAGGAAATAAATCCAAATTTCCAAATCAATATAATTTAAGTCAACCAATTCATTTCCAAAATCAAATGTCTTCAAAACCATCTTATACTTACGTAAGGTCTATCTTATATAAGGATCAAATTTTTCAAAATAAATTTCGCTGTATGAAGAGCCATATGGGATTTGAATATCTTTGCTTTTATGGGTTATATATCTTTGTAATTTAAATTGGAAATTTTCTTTTTAGTAAGCAAAGATATTCTAACATGACAGCTTCAATTTCAGCGTCAAAATATATCAATGATATTAGAATATAAGATGTACATACGTCATCATTTCGCAGAATCACATTTGATCGCTCACTCGATCACACAAGTTCGCTTTCGAATTAGTATTGTCCATTCGACTTCCCTAATGCGGATTTCGATATGGTTTCTCGACTAGAAGCCATCAGTCTTCTTGCATAGCCATATACTATGATAGAGAATTCTAGAATCGAGCCCAAAATCCATATCAAATATTCGTCATCAAGAATCGAATGAAAAATCCTAACACGAAATGGTGTAATTCACCTCGAACTTGTGTACTCAAACTTGGATCAAATTAATTATGCGAATAACACAACATACGTACAACTTATATATTTATTCCAACTTGTTAAATATATAGTTTCATAAAGATGTTACTAAGTTAAAACATTTAACTAAACTTTATTCAAAATATTTTGAAGACCAAATTCTTTTCAAAACATTTCGAATCTAAATTTCATATTAGAAAAATTCAAAATAGCCTTATTCATTTACTTAACAAAATAGTTTCAACTTATTTAAATCATATTACTACATACTTTAACATACATACCAAACTTATATACTTTATACTTTTCAAAATTTCTTAGCTTTGAAAAAATTAAACCTTGATTTGGACGTACCCGAACTTCAAAATAGTCGAAGAAATCATTTTCAAATTCAAGAGTTGGAAATCAGCAACAAATCAGTAAATCAATTTTAATAGATAGGGTTATATCAAATTCAAAACTCGAGGACTGAACACCGGCTTACTTCAAATCATTTCAAATATATATGAATATACATATATCTTTCGAATATCAAATCATACTTCGGAATTTGAAATCAAAATGGTTTCACAAAATCACTCGCATAGCAAAGCTACTGAAGTGGCCTATCCCTCACTCTGAAACTCAAAAATCAATGTCAATGATGCGTGCACTCATCACCGAAATTATTTTCCAGCGACATAAGTGAGTTCTGGACTTCTATTTTCTCAAACTTCTTTTGAAATTTCTTCGAAATCATTCGAAACTCATTAAAATCATTTGAAACATTTCTTATTCGGAAAATACTTTTAAATCATATTATTATTATATATTTCAAAATCTTAAAACCAATTTCAAAATACCGGAGTTAAATTCTCGAATTTCAAATTTAAATTCCTTCAGTTATAAATCATTTTTAGATAAATCAAATTTCTTATATAGTTTTTTTTTCAAAATTACAAATCCTTTCGAAACTTCAAAATCTTATCTTAAAAAGGGTATTAAATCTTTATCGAAAACATTTCACTTTTATATATAGAATATAATCATACTTATCAAAATAATAAATTTCGGTTTAGAAAACAATTTCTAGAATACAAACAAACCCGATTTTCAAAGGATGATTTAGGAATGGATTTAAAACAAAGATAGAGATTCAAATTAGAGGAACTCTTAATCAAATAGAATTATGATTCGAAGATAAGCTCGAACGAAGATGAGATAATTAAATTTCAAAATAGAAGATGAATATACTGATATAAATCGCGGATGACCCTAGGGTCAACCGTGACTTCAGGAACAAGATCGATGCAGAATCTAAGGCAAATCGACATTCGATCGCCAGAGATAGAATTCGGCATATCAAGAGATAGCAGCATCTAAACTGAGTGATATATAAATCTTCGGTGAATCAATGCCAATTATAAAGGAGTTTCACCCCTTTACAAAACATTCAAAGATCGACGGGATCGCCTATTCTTATAGAGATCATTCGAAGTGGAGTTATGGGATAATCCAGAATCAAAAGAATACCAATAGAGAGAGACAAGAATGAATTTTGGAACCGTAGGGAACGTTCCAAAGTTCAAAGGAAATCGAGTCAAAAGGAAGAGATTAAACTCAAACGAAAGTGATTCTATAAATAAATTTACAATATATGCTAAGTTTCGCCTAGAGCCAAAGCTCTGATACCAACTGTAACGACCCGCTATTTTGGACCATTCAAATCGACAATAAATCCACCCATGTCTGACTTGAATAATTCAAAATATCAGATTGTTAATTTAAATTTGGCAAAACTCAGCATATGCAGTAAATAAATCAATCACAGAATCAAAGACACAGAGTAATACAATAATACGCAGCGGAATAGATAAAATAGTAGTTCATGAAGCTACTATATGAACATCAGAGTTAAAAATAAAATACAACAGAATATCTCAAATACAATGAAGTCTTCAGTACGAATAGGTGACTTCTCTGAACAAATCAACTAGAAGAGCTGAAAGCTGAGGCGATTGTTGGATCTCCAAAGGAAGCTCCAAACTCCAAAGGTGAGTCTCAAATGCTGTATCACTCGGTCTGACCCGAGCGTAAAGTAAAACACAAAACACTCGAGTCAGGATTAACATTCTTATATCAATAAATCCAACTCAAGTGAAATATCAACTGAAATACAAGTAACTTAAAGGATGTTTGGGATAACCATCCTCTAAGGATTCGTGGAACTATCTACAAGGTAGAAATATACACTATAACACCGTGGTCATTTCAATTAAATTTATACTTCAAACCCAAATATCATTTCATTTCAAATATATCTATTTTACAAATAGTATATATATAGGTTAAATAATTTATAAAGTAAAGTATTTATAATTTCCTTAAGTCTCACAAATCGATTTAAATTAACTCAAGTTCCAAATTCAAATTTATTCAAAGCTCAATTCATCAATTCAATTCAGTTCTAAATATATCATTTAAAATTTCAATATATTTCAAAGCTTTAATATTCAACATTTTCAAAGTTAAATTTAACAGTTTCATATAGCTCTTGATTTAACTTCATTATTATTTAATCAGGGAATATTCACTAAATAAATTCAATATCGTTTAACTAGCCTTAAATCATATTTTTACTAAATATTTCCTTAAATTTATTTAAACAAGAAATATTCATTAAATTACTTAAACCAAACCCAAGTTATAAATCATATCTTAAATCTCAGTTTCAATAAGTTTCAAATCGGTTTAATTAAATAAAATTATCTTCCCAACCTTAACTTATTCAAATTATTACCAAAATCTATTTTGAAATATATATTTAAATACTTAACCATATTATATGTATTAAATCAATCTTAATTTAATCAAATATTATTATTAAATCTATATATATCATTACTGTTTATATATAATGATTTAAGAATCAACATTTATTAAAACCATATATTTCTTCCCAAACACATAGAATTTATTTCAAAATATTTATATTTATGGACCAACGGTGTCTGTATATATATCTATCATATGGTTAAGTGATACAGATATTTATCATTTCAATCCGTAATTTTAAATATATACGGGTAGATATCATTTCGACCTGCAATCCCAAATTCAATTCAAATGAAAATCGCTTGGGTCTATCATTTCAACCCATAACGATTTTCTCCTATTCTAAAGTCCGTTCGGGTATGTATCATTTCAACCCATAGTGAATTCTACACTAACAGGGAACTTGCAGAGTGATAACAGATAATATAAAATATAACAACAGGCATATATCATCAATAACAATATAATATAAACAATAGGATATGGTGTCATATCCCACAGGTGAACAGTCACAGATAATAGCATATATAACAATTTAAATAACCACAGCAGCATATTTCAATTGTCGTTTCAATTGAAATCAAATTTAATAAATAAAAGAACGTTAATCGTGAGTGATTGCTCACCTTTCGAGGCTAGAGATGGACGAGAACAAGATGGGTTACGAACCCAAGCACGAATTTCAAAGTGAAACAAGATGGGCATGAATGTGACAAATAGAGCTGATAAATAGAAATGGATGAAATCAAATTAGAACTGGATTGATGACGATCAATAGTATAAGTGAATTTATAGATATATGTACACAAAAATCATATTCCAATTTCAATTATTCATTAATAATATATATACATCCATTTCAAACTCATTGTTTTTAAATTGAAACACATAAAACAAAATCTCTATGTGTAAATTCAAACTAACTAATATCTATAATATACAAGATGTTATATACTTATATAACTAACATTTGAATATGATATGTATATTCTTAAAACAATATATATATATATATATATATATATTACATGTTAACTTGAGTTAAATAATACCCAGATAGATTAAGTAACATGATATTTCCTCTAAACTATTACAACCTTTACAGCATATATATGTATCCACATAACAAATATATCGATTTAAATAAACAAATACATATAACATAATGTATATAAAACTGGAATGGAAACTTTTGTATATTATAACTGGAAAAAAAACGAAACTGTTAAATAAATGTTTATATACTTAAACTTTCCAAACTGTTATCTGAACTAACACTATAACAACTAACCTATAACCTCAAACTTACATCCTAAACTTTTGTAAACTAGTATACCACTAAGATTTTAAACACGGAAAACTGATCTGTAAATGCATAACTAAACACCAAACATCTATACATTATTTTATAAACAATAAATAAACAAATATACATATATAGTCACAAGACCGCATATGTAAAACTGTTTGAGCCAACACTCTTTCTAAATGTACACAAATGCGAGGTATGTATGTATGCATCATATTTAGATTAATACTTTATTGTTATATGTTTATATATACTTAAATCACTCTTTTAGTTTATTCTCTTATTTTTTTTCACTGGCATATATATAGATCTTATAGATATCTCTGTAGTATCTTAAATCAATCACTGCAAACCCAATATAACTTATATACTACACCCACTCATGTAACAGCTTACAACTTTGTACATATAAAACTCCACAGATCAATGTAAACTTACGTTAGCCTATATATATACAACTATATCACTTCCCGTATAACATATCTTATATAAACAGTATATACACTTTTACAAAAATGTTAACATAAACGTGAATATATATATATATATATTCAACAGCATGGGAAATCACTTTTAAAATAGTATATATAACAATCACATTATTATATATTAGTTATTAAACAGATCAAACATATCACATTATAAGACCGTAATAACTGCATATATAAAACATACCACACGTTTTTAAAAATGTTAACAGACTTTGGAAACCAAATTTATAACATATATAGTGAAATTATACAAACAGATACTAATAATATACTTTCCCCATAATAATATCATAGACAGTTAATAAAACTTGCATTATTAAAATTTATATACAACATAACATATCAAAAAAAACAAATATACTTACCAGCATAAGATATAGATCTATATATAACAAAGAAAGAGAGACCAGCGGAGGGTGTTGAGGCCTATGGGTCCGGTGGTCAGCGAGGCTGCTGGATGGGCTGCCGTGAAGGGTCGGCCAGAGCTTGGCCGAAGAGGGGAAGGTCGCGGGTAGATGGGATGGGCGCAGGCGGTCAGAAGAGAAGGGACGAGATCGGAGGGAAGTGGGTGGTGAAACAAAGAAGGCGGAGCTGCTCGCTTGAAAGCAGGAAAGACATGGCCGGCATTGGTGGTGGGTCAGGGCTTCGAGGTGGGGCTGACACGGCGGGTCTGGAGGTTGGTGCTTGGATGCTAAATGGCCAAGTGGTTCGAATTTCTTCTGAGTGATGCGTTGCGTGTAGATCTGGAGGGAGTATAGATGCGAGATGAAGAAAACAAAGGGTCTTGGAACTAATAAGGATGAAAGTAAGTTTGTACAATAGAGCAGGCGAACCGGTCTTAATATAAACTTATGTTATTTTTCCTAGGACCCAGCTAAAAGTATGAACCGAAATAAATATAAACTGAAGAGGTAGAATTTCAAAAGTAAAATATTAAATTCAGGAGATTCAATAAGAAGTTGCTATTTGAGCTATGCGGTAGATAAAGAATGGCCACGAGCAATTAAGAAGGCTCGAAGTGTACCAATACGGTAAAACTTTTCATAGGTTTAATCGCGTATTGGGTTTTGAAATATACAAATGAATACACTATTTAGATCTGTACGACGAGATGATCAAAACGGCATACATATATAAGTGGTACGATCATCGTATCAAAAGTCGATAATCGGTACCAGAAGTGCTGTTATTTTGCCAGAAATAAGATAAACAGAGCAATAACAGTCCAAATTTGGAAAAATGAAAGATGATGTCTCACTCAGAAGTTGATTTAGAAATTATTGTATAAAAAATTATTCAGGTTTGGAAAACATTTTATTATCATCAAATATTAACTGATTTAAATTTGAAATAAAATTACACAATAAAATAACTTCCATATTTTCTGATGAAAATTTACCAATTGCTATTTTTTTAAATACGTATTCCAAATATATAAATTTTATTTCAAAATTCAATTATTTAATATTTTGAAAATTTTATATTATAAATTCGTACAAACTTCTAAATGCCATAACTTTTTCATACGAGGTCCGTTTTGGACGAAACGGATTGCGTTGGCTTCGTATTGACGAGCACTATGCAATGGAACTAGATTGGAGTCATTTGGAGCTAGTGTGAATTTCGGGTATAATTAAATGCGTGTTTAACTTTATTCGAAATAAAAGCTGGAACGGAATTAAAAGCAAAGGTGAGAACTCCTCACTCAATCGAATGTTTTGTTTCGATTTAAATTTTAAATAGTTAGGTTTAAAATTGTTTGATTGTGTGGATTGGATGATGATTGCTATTTATTATGATAAATAGACATTATACGCCATTATTAAGCGGAGGTTATTTATTAAAAACATATACCGCGATAATTTCACATTGAAGTGGAATTGGTATTATATATGTATATAGCAATATATATATATTGGAATATGTATATATTAGAGTTGATTTCCCGCATTGTATAGCGGATGAGACCCTATTGCGCCACATAATAGCGGATAATATTTATTAAACCCATATACCGTGATAATTCCGTACTGGAGCAGAATTGGTATTGTGCTAACATCTGTGGATGCAGGGAAGCATATTGGAGGGATCCAACTGGATTCCTCACCGTATTGTTTTATTTACAGATATTGTGATATTTGTTGATTATCATATGATGTTATATGATGTTTGATTGTCGTGATTTATGATGGGTGTTGTTGCATCATCGGATCCATTTTTGAAGTTTAAAAATAACGATTTGATTTTTAAAAGGATTTTTAAAAGTGATTTTTTGGAATAAATAGTTGATTCTTTATAAAATGGTTTAAACTGGGATTTTTGAATTATAAACGGTTTATATAAAAGAATTATAAAATTGATATTTATAAATTAAAATATTGGAATTATAAAATGAGTTTTTATAAATGTTAAAAGGAAGTATAAATGGATTTCATAAGTGAATGAAATTAATAGATTTATAATGTGAAGTTATAAAATGAATAGATTTTTGTAAAATAAAAGATTTATAAGTAATTAACTTATAAATTAGATTTTTGGTATAAAATTGAGTTATAAA
This sequence comes from Allium fistulosum, assembly GCA_030737815.1. Classification (NCBI taxonomy): domain Eukaryota; kingdom Viridiplantae; phylum Streptophyta; class Magnoliopsida; order Asparagales; family Amaryllidaceae; genus Allium; species Allium fistulosum. The sequence goes on along the minus strand of CM060903.1, from coordinate 307,174,780 downwards.
TCGAATTTGTTAATTCAAGGATTTTTATAAATTGAAGTTTTTATAAATAGAATTGGAATTTATAAACATTGTTTTATAAATTCGAAATCACTTATTTTGATAAATGAATTTTGGAAGTTAATTAAAGGAATTATATCCACGATTTTAGACAGTGGATAATCCTTTAAAATAAATGTGTGGAAACATTGAATTGGGTAAATAAAGTATATTCACGATTTTGGACAGTGAATATATTATTAAATAAAATGGATATGTTTTGGAGAAATGATATTACGAAATGAAGTAATTGTTTTAAAAAAAGATGTTTTAAAACGTGTTAAGTATCGAAAACATAGATTTCAACAGTTATTGTTGAAATAGACGTTTCGAGGAATAAGGAAATGGTGGACTATAACACTGTTGTTATAGTAAATGGTTTCCGAAAGGAAATGTTTTATATAGTATTGGGATTTATATATCTATCTAAATCTCGAATCCCTATACTAGTGATTTTGAGTTGTCGTAACGATGTTTTACGTAACATTCGTTTTGACTCAAATAAAATTTGTGAAAGAGAATGATTTCCTTAAAGAATGAAATATATACTTAATTTTGATTTAAGTATATTGAATATTTTCAAATGTTGAAAATAAATGGATTTGTGAATTACCTATTATTAAATAGGTATGGAAATTCTTTTCCAATATGAAGTGAAATGTTTTGAGATTTATCTTCAAAGATAAATTGAAAAGTGGAAATTGATTTGAAATTGTTTTCAAATAGTTGAAGTGTGGAAATTATATATCTTGTAAAGATATTTTTGAAAGATAAATAATTTGGAAAATTATTTGGAATCTGATGATGTTGCGCATCTTTATTGATAGTTAAATAACCGACTATCAATAATTACCTTGAATGGGTATTTGTTGTGATTTGCTTGAATTTGAATGCCACACTTATTTTTGAATAAGCGCTCACTATTCGGGTTAGCCGGGAAAGGACCTTTGTGTCGTATAACCCATTCCGAATTTGTGATACGACGATATGGATCGTATTGAAGACCGGTGGTGAAGACCGGATGTTTAGGAAAACGATAGGATGACCTATCGATTGTCTCTGCACCGTTAGCTACGGTATTGAGATTTCCTTTGTGATGGGAAGTTTTATCGGGATTGTGAATATCCGGATTGCAAGGGCTTCTTCGGAAGTGCCTTCGGTTCTGTTCGAACCCGGAACAGACTTGTATGGTTACGTGTCTGACATTACATTTTGAGATGTAAAGCTGATTTCTTTCAAATACATTTCTGTTGGTGGCGGAGAATTTATTCTCTTAGCTTAACACCCTTCTATGAGACGTACGAGCTCAGAGGTTATGTAGTTGAAGGTTATCAACGATATATTCCCAATTTGGTAATGTGGCATGCTGAGTGTTGCTGTGAAATGATCATTGTTTGATCATTTGTGATATGATCATTTGTTTGATCATTTATCTTTGTGATCATTACTTTGATCATTTGTTTGACCCAAAGCATAGCTTTTGTATAAAGCGTAGCTTTGTGGACGAGACTTTGTCAGGGCCTCAACAACCCGGGAATGGTCGAAACAGGAATGTTGCGGCAAGGTTATGAGGGTCGCGCCCTTTAGGGTATGTCATTTCCTTCTGGAAAGGGGTGGTATCATGGTATGGAGCCCAGATACTTACTCATGTGGACACACTTTATTATTATGTGTGATGATGTTACCGAGCGCTCGGATAAAGGTCCCAAAGGACCAGGTGATGACATATTCATGAGTTACCTAGTTACAGGGTTAACCCGGCCTTGTTTGGCAGAGAGCAGTTTGTCTCTCGGGACGTCCAGCCAGAGGCGATCCCATTCGGCAGTAGGAAAGGAAGTTCCTTAGCCTGACCATTTGTTGGAAAATCCAAAGAAACAATAAGAACCTTGTACGGTTTTAGTTGTATTACCTGCTATGGAATGTGGCGGTAACCTGCTATTGAACATAGTAGCTATAGTAGGCATAAGTGCGGAATGCCTATGCTGGCTAAGATTAATATTATACTTTCAAAATGTTTTCTTCACTATGCACTAATAATAATAAAATCAAATGATTTTGCGTAGTAAGCATGTTTGATTATCATAAGAAGAAATCTCCTCCAATTCTGCGTTTGCATTGTGTGTGTGGTGGGAGGTCTTATGGTAGTTCATTTTCCAAAAGCATTGCGGATATTTTTCTACATGCTTTGTTGTTGTTGTTTTAAAGATAAACTGTTTTAGTTCTCACACTAGTCACCATGACTGACCTGGAGTTTATTGTTTCCTTCCTAAACTCTGGGTGCCCATCAATTTCCACATGGGCAGTCTAGAGTTAGGTTATCAGATCATTCTGAATTCAGGAGATGCTATGGAGCTCAAGTGGCGAGCCGGATGGCGAGACATATCATCTATACTATGTATTATTCCGCTGTGTATTCTGTATGAGGACAAGTTCATATAACTGTCCAGTTGTGTTGTGTTGTATATTGTTGTGTAAACTCTGCTGATGATGTAATGTATAAAATGATATAGTTCTTTGATTTAAAGTTTATTCATTTATCTATTATATATTGTTTCGCTGCGAATGTGAGATTCTGATATTGTTTCTGTGTTCTTTTTCTTCTGTTTTCTTCTACCTCTTCTTTTAACCCTAATGGTTCGGTTTTCCGTTCATCTTGAGTTAATCGATGGAGATTAGTGTATATTCAAGGGGTACGGAAAACTGGACTATTACAGTGTGTCTATATATATATATATATATCAAATCCCTCAATTGAAAGAGGTTTACATATAAATGTAACAAATAAATGTTCAAATTCAAATCTGGATAATAAAAAATATGCATATTAAATATATATGTTAATTGAATTGTGGAATTAATTGACATGCCAATTAGTGAAACATTACAATGTGTAAAATATTAATTAAGGAAATTAACTAATAGAGGTGACATGTTAATCTATTAATGGGGCTATTAATTAAGATAGTAACGTAATCAGTAGAAAATGTCAATTAATAAGGAAAAGAAATAATAGTTGACCTAGATTTGAATGTGTACATGTAGGCAGTATATTGCTACACATAAAAATTAATTGAAAGATCAATTAAGTAGAGGGATATTAGATAATTGGTGGGCTGCATCTATTTAAGAGAGAACGTAATGTAATTCGTTCCATCAGCCGTCACTTTCTTCATCCCTCTCTTACAATAAACAATGGCTTCTTTCTTCATTCTTTCTCCTATTTCTTACAAATCTTCAGCAAATAAATCCAAATAAAATATATGTGAACAAAATAGAGGAATTGCAACAAATTAAAGGAGAGAAGTTGTAGAATGGCACAGTAATTTTAGAAGAGATTTAAAGCTAAGGACGATAGGTGAGTGGATTTAATTATATATCTTTTACGTTTATGATATATTATCGTTAGATTCCCATTAAATAATTTTATTCAGTATTTATTTCATTAATTAATTCTATTAATTAGTTATGCTGAGACTATAAATTGTATAAGAAAGCTAATATTTAATTAATATTAGGCTTGATAGTTAGAGAAAGGCATAAGCCTAAAAGTAAGAAATTTACAGTTATTTACATCTATTTTATAAGTTAAAATTTAGCCCGTATATATTAGCTTCTTTTTATTCCTTTTTACGCGAATAAATTAGTTAAAGAGAAAAAATCGCAAATATGGACAAAAATAGAAAGAACACTAGATTTACATAAATTAGATGTAAAATAAGAAAAGCTGAAATAAAAAGAGAAAAATAGAAATTTGCAGTAAATTACGCTAAAACGGGGAAAAATAAATAAAAAGTGAAAATCTAATAACTTGATTTGGAAGTAAGTGATAGATTAATTGGTAGGTTTAGAAAAGAGAATACATTTTTATAGTTTAATATTTAAAAGATAACGATAAACGTAATTGCAAGAATAAAAGAATGAAAAATGAAATTAGTGTAAAATAGAGAAACTACTGTATTTTACCCTATCCAATAAGTAAAGAAACAATAAAAGAGATATCTTGCAGTTATGGATTATTGTTTATAGCATTATTTGGTATTAAAGTATGGAAATGGATTTTTAGCACAGTTTTGTAACCAACCAAATAGAATAGAACTACTTCCTAGAATATAAGAAGTTAAAGTGAAGAATTAAAGGAATTAAAGAAGGAATCAAGCCAACTATTAGAAAAGGCTAGAAGCTCTGCATTTACTGTGCAGATAATAGAATAAAAGTAAAGCAGTTATTATGATAAGTAAATTTATGACAATCGGACGTAGTCCCAAGCCAAGATTGTCATATAACATAAGAGAATTAAAGAGAATTCAATATCATAATAAAAAAAGACAGACTATAATAGAAAAGAGACACTTGTAATTATATTTATAATATATAGATTATAAAAGAGAATAAAAGAGACAATTACAAGTAAAATTATAATATAGGTTATAATTAAGTGGAAAGAACAGAAAAGGCTTATTTTAAGACTTAAATGAAGTTAATAAGCAAATAGAGTAGAAATAATAGAAGAGGCTTATTTTAATAAACTTAGGTATTGGATTAAGTTAGTAACCAAGATAATAGAAGTGGCCCGTACCAATAGCATTCCCTTTCAGTCAGGAACTGATGGTCTCACAATAGTTAGGTGACGCTGGGACGAGATTACGCTAATTAGGGTAAATAAGTAGCCAACAGAATAAGAAAAGTAAACTAAATGCAAAATAAAAGATTAGACTTAGGGTCTAATAAAAGAATAAGATGCGTGTGGAGCAGCCCATAGGATGAAGAGCCTAACGAAGCAGTACATCATAGATTTCAGCACAAAAGAAGCACGTCCAACTTAGTTATTTTTGGCTAGAAGGAAGTACGAGACTTCAACGGGACGTGAGGGTACTCTAGGATGGCCCTCTGGGGTAGGCATAGCGAAGCAGTCCTACAGAGGCAAGTCTGTAGGTGTTCCATCAAAAGAGTATGCCTTGATTGCTTTTTGCATGGCAGGACCATTGTAGGCAGTCAAAAGGGGTTTATGTTTGGAGTAGGATATTTGTATGTCCCCGTACTTATAAGTAAGTTTTAGTGGGTAGGACCCAAAAGGATAGTCTCATGCGGATATCGGGCCAGCATCAAAACCCAGAAGCGACTTCGGGAAATACTAGAGTTAAACCAACAGTCCAATGAACCTTTCACTATCGAGACATTGGATGAAGGGCTCCTCCAATTGGATGTTTAGATTGTTTGCAGTAGGGCATAGCCACTTAGCTCTTTAGAGGTCTTTCGATTAGTTGAAAGGTGACTGCATGATGCCATAGCCACGATAAGAAAAGAGACGGACCAAAAAAATATCTGTATTATAGGCCTAACAAGGCAGTCCTTTACAGAAATAGAAAATCCCCGACCGAGTTCCGTACAAGGTAGACCTTATTAAGCGGGATTAGGAGTAAACATAACGATTACGTATGTCCTTAAGGTACGCACTGGGTGGTAGATTGTAGATGTCCGAGCATTAGTATAGACTAATACGGATGCATTTTTACGTTTTCATAGTAGACGACGGAACGACTGTATTGTAGGCCTTACGAGCAGTCCTTTATAGATGTAGTCATAGAACGCTATAGGAGCAAGATGATGGAGTCCTTTGCGAGGAGGATATTGAAGGTACTATGGGTAGTACCTAGGATCGATGCGGTCATTGGGCATATAGCTACATATATATCAGTTATTAGGTTTTAATCTACTAGGGAGTAGATGGAAACGATTCATGCATAGAGACGAGAGTATTATAAACCCAATGAACCTAATATAACAGTAAATTGAAATAGAACGGTATATGTAGAATTAAGCTTAAAAGTATATAATTTGTCCATTCACCAGATGTTTAGTTCTGACCCCCTCCTCATAACATCCTACAGGTTAGGTAGATGACAGAGACTTTCCAACTTTGAGACACTTGTTTAGAAAGTGTTATTATATTGGTAAGTATTTACTTACTATTATATTTTAATTAGTTCTGTTGTGAGATATTTATTGAGCTCTTATATATTTATCTTTGCATATTTGCAGGATACCAGATACCCAACTCGGGCTTTAGTGGGCTTGGATTTTAGCATTTTTGCGAAAAATCCAGACCCATTGGAATTCGGGTTGTTACATTTGGTATTAGAGCCTAGGTTTAGGATTCCTAAGTAGATAGTGTCAGTCCTTGAGATGATGGTTTTGATGACAACAAACTTAGAATAAGATTATAAAATATAAATACTAACATTATAGTTTAGATATATGACGCAGCGGATATTACAAAAACAATGTAGATCAATGAATGTAGTAATCGGTGGATTGATGAATACTGAATTGCCCAAATTCGTTGATCCGAAGATACCGAATTCTAGCTATCTCTGACACGTTGATCGCGCACGATACCATGAGGAGAGATCTTCAATTCTTCGAGCGTTGATCAAGCGCACTTGATTCCACGAATCGGCTTCTGCAATCGTTGAATCGAGCGCACTCGATTATCCGAGAGAGGAGATAGGAGATTACACTCGACTACCAATTTGGCGAAAGCACAAAGCTAACAAAACAAGAGTTTTATTTCAAATCAACTAAACTATTACAAATGGCACCACCGGCCTATTTATAGAAGTTACAAATTACAACACAAATCTGAACAACTCCTAAGTCATTTCCGACTCACGACTCACGACCTAACTAAGGTCGGCAACGACCTAACCATACAACGACTTAACAGTATTACAAGGTACACTACTCAACTTAGGTCGGTAACGACCTAGCTACATCATTCCATCGACTTACAAACAGGTTACACGACTCAACTAGTAGCGCCTCTAAAAACAGACGACCTAAAACATGCGAGTTACGACATAAGAACCAGACGACTTATCAATCAACGGCTCAGATTAAAGCGGCATAGAAATCCACGGCCTCAGTCTTCAGCGACTTAACTTAGGTCGGTAGCGACCTAAAAAGAAAACAGGTAACGACTTAAGAAACCAACGTCAGGGATTAAGTCGGCAGAAAAGATCCAAGGCCTCTATCTTCAACGACTTATCTCTTGACTCGTTAGGTCGTTCACGACCTAACACTCCAATTCGTTCAGCCTTTTCACTGCGTGACTCGATAGGTCGTTCAGGCGACTTAAAGGCCTTGTTAACTCGTAAGCATCCACTAATTCGTTCCAACGACTTAAAAGCTTCGTTAGGTCGCCGTTCGTTACTAAGTCGTTCCAACGACTTAAAACCCTTGTTAGGTCGGAGCTCTTTTCCCTCAGCTTGGTTAAGTCGTAACCCCCTGGAATTAAGTCGTAGCTTCCCTTCATATGATTCCATAAGTCGTGGACAACCTATAGTTCCTTCCATAAGTCGTGTGAGACTTTCATCCTTAAGTCGTGTGCGACTTAGTCCTTTACCTCTGTCCTGATCTGCATCATCCTCCCCAGGTTGAGAAAAATTCGACCTCGAATTTGTAAATTCTTCCACATCAGCTCGTTCATCCCCATGATATGGTACGAGATGTTTAACATTGAACACATCAGAAGTGTACACATCTTCTGGCAGCTTCAACTTATAAGCATTTTCATTAATTCGTTTCACGACTTCTACAGGACCAATTTTCCTGGCTTTCAATTTGTTATAAGCGCCCACTGGAAAACGATCTTTTGTTAGCACTGCATATACCAAATCTCCTTCATTAAATTCAATCTTTCTTCGCTTCAGATCTGCAGATCGTTTATACTTCTCATTTGCTTTCTCCAATCGTTCCTGAACGATTTTATGACAATCAGTCAACCCCTCAACATAATCAACAGCTCGTTTAACCGTCCTCTTTGGCTGTGGTACTACCGTTAAATCCAACGGTCCCCTCGGTAAGCTTGAGTATACTATCTGAAATGGATTGAACCCTGTACTACGATTCACCGCATGATTGTGAGCAAATTCTGCCTGGCATAACTTCATATCCCAACTCTTCAGATTGTCTTGCACAAGACATCTCAACAAATTTCCCAACGATCTGTTCACAACCTCGGTCTGTCCATCCGTTTGCGGATGATAAGCGCTGCTAAAGTTCAACTTCGTTCCCACCATCTTCCACAAACTTAGCCAAAAATGACTCAGAAAACGAGTATCCCTATCCGACACAATAGATTCTGGCAATCCATGAAGTCGATATATCTCTTTGAAAAACAACTGAGCAACATGAACAGCATCCGCCGTCTTCTTACAAGCAATAAAATGTGCCATTTTCGAAAATCGGTCAACCACCACATAAATGGAATCATTACCACACTGCGTTCTCGGCAATCCCAACACGAAGTCCATACTCACATCAACCCATGGTTTAGTTGGTACAGGTAACGGCATATATAACCCAGCATTAGTCGCAGTTCCCTTCGAAACCTGACAAATATGACATCGCTCCACAAACCTCTCCACTTCTTTCCTCATCGATGGCCAAAAGTAAGATTGCGAAATCAACTGTAATGTACGGTCTCTCCCAACATGCCCTTCTTCATGTAGCTCTTTTACAATCTTCATTCTCAAACTACAATCAGGTATGCACAATCGATTTCCCTTGAACAGAAAACCATCTACCATCACGAACTCATTCGTCTCTCCATTCTTGACTTTATCAAGAAACTTCATAAAGTAAGGATCTTCAACAAATAATTCCGGCAACATATCAAACCCCGTCACTTCAACCTTCATTGTTGTCAACAAATGATTCCTCCTACTCAAAGCATCAGCCACACGATTCGTCACCCCCGATTTGTGTTTCACAACAAAAGTAAACTGTTGCAGATATGCAATCCACGATGCATGTCTCACTGAAATCTTGTCTTGTCCTTGTAAATGCTTCAATGCCTCATGATCAGTATACAGAACAAACTCTTTCTGAAATAGATAATGTCTCCAGTGTTTGATAGCTTGTACAACAACATAGAATTCCACATCATATGTACTGTATCTCATCTTTGCTCCTGATAACTTCTCACTGAAATATGCAATCGGGCGTCCCTTCTGACTCAACACCCCTCTAATTCCCACCTTTGATGCGTCAGTATGTAATTCAAACAACAACTGAAAATTAGGTAATGCTAGAATTGGTGCAGTCGTCAGCAACTCCTTGATCTCCCCAAAAGCAACCACTGCTTCCTCTGACCATGTAAACTGCTTGCCCTTCATACAATCTGTAACAGGCGCCATCACACTACTAAAGTGTGGAATGAACCTTCGATAGAATGAAGCCAATCCGTGAAAACTACGAACTTCCGTTATCGTCTTGGGCTGCGGCCAATCTCTAATCGCTTCGACTTTACTTTGGTCAACCTGTATTCCTCCATCCGATACAATATACCCCAGAAATAAAACACTCTTCGCCATAAAAACACACTTCTTTGTAGCAGCATAGAATTGTTCTTCACGAAGAATAATTAACACTTTCTTCAAATGTTGAACATGCACTTCTGTACTAGCACTGTAGATTAGAATATCATCAAAGTAAACCACCACAAATTTTCCAATGTACGGTCTGAAAATTTGATTCATCACCCTCATGAATGTACTCGGTGCATTCGATAGACCAAACGGCATTACCAGCCATTCATACAATCCTTTCCTCGTCTTGAATGCTGTCTTCCATTCATCCCCTGGTCTAATGCGAATCTGATGATACCCGCTCTTCAAGTCAATCTTAGAAAAGATTACGGACCCACTGATTTGATCCAATAGATCATCAAGCCTCGGCATCGGAAATCTGTATCTAACTGTGATCTTATTCAATGCTCTACTATCTGTGCACATCCTCCACGTTCCATCCTTTTTGGGTACCAATAAGGCTGGTACATCGCAAGGACTTAAACTCTCCTGCACACGCCCCTGTTCAAGCAATTCTTCCACTTGCCTCCTCAATTCTTCATGTTCCTTTGGACTCATTCGATAATGTGGTCTGTGTGGCAACACAGCACCTAGAACAAGATCTATCTGATGTTGTATATCCCTCAACGGTGGCAACTCCGTTGGTAACTCCTCTGGAAATACATCGTCAAATTCTTTCAAAACTGGCTTTGCTTCTTCCGGAATTTCAACCTCATCACTGCTCTCTCGCCTAATCAACAAAAACACTTCAGGCTCCTCCTCTACTTCCTTCACAAACTCCTTCAAAGTTAACAAAGTTTTAAGCTCTTCAATCTCCTCCAACTTGTTTTCCTCCTGTTGTCGCTTCTTTGGAACTAGAGTAATCTTTGTGCCTTCAAACATGAAACTGTAACTGTTGGTACGCCCATCATGTTGCACTGCCCTATCATACTGCCACGGTCTCCCCAGCAACAAATGACAGACATCCATATCTACCACATCGCACCAGATTTCATCCTTGTATTTCTTTCCAATTGAAAACTTCACACAAGCCCTTCGTCCAACCTTCACCTCCCCGCCTTTCCTCAACCAAGCTAGCTTATATGGTTTCGGATGTTTCTCAGTCTTCAATGCCAACTTTCTCACAGCTTCTGAAGAAATTATATTATCACAGCTTCCAGCATCAATAACAAATTTGCAAACCTTCCCCAGAATGGTACATGTTGACTGAAAAATATTGCCCCTTAACCAACTACAATCCTCCTCTTGTTTTGGTGTTAAACAGGACCTCTTCATCATTAGATTATAACCTTCGTCTCCTGACACTTCTTCTTCCTCCTCATCAGGTGGTGAATTGGAACATTCAGCTTCTTCATCCTCATCTTCAACTTCTGCTATCATAGCTCTCTTCTTCGGCTTTGGACATTCGCTACTTTTGTGGCCCATTTCATGGCAATTATAACACTTGAAACCATTACCGACTTTCATCTTTCCAACCTCATTCACAACTGGTTTTGCAACAGCTTTTGAAACATTAGAACTTCTACTAACACCCTTCACTTGATTATTGGAATTTGTAAACACACCACCTCCTCGTCGTCCCTGTTTCTCCCAAGCCAACGCTTTCTGATGTGCTTCTGCCACAGATCTTGGATCGAACATATTAACCATATCATGTATCTTCATTCTCAGTCCCCCAATGAATCTAGATGTCAGCTGCTCTTCCATTTCCATAATATCATTCTTTGCAATCAGTTGATAGAATTCATCAGCATAGTCGTTAACAGACTTCGTTCCTTGTCTCAAGTTTTGCAAACGTTGATACATCAAAGATTGATGATTGTAAGGTAAGAACGTTGCTTTGATCAATTTCTTCATCTTCTCCCAAGATTCAACTTTTGACTTTCCCATCCGTTCACGTGTAAATTTGGTTTGCTGCCACCATGGCAAAGATCTTCCCCTCAACCTCGTAGCAACCAACTTCACTCTACGATGTTTTGGAACTTCCTTGAAGTCAAAAATCTCCTCAACATTAGCCACCCAATCTAGAAACTCCTCCGCTTGCATACCACCTTTGAATTCAGGAATTTCAGTTTTCATCCCCGACTCCCACTTGTGATCATATTCAAAGTGATTTCTTCCTTGTCCTCATCCTTGTCCTCGAACACTACCACCATCATACTCCTCTTCAAAATCAGATGTATATCGTTGTCTATCTCGTCCACCCACATCTCTACTACCATCACGTCTTCCACCTTCATCCCTTCTATCTACATTCCTCCGTTCACGATCATCCACGTTCCTTCCACGCCTTTGATCATTGTCAACACTTCTTTCTCGATTGGATTGTGGTGAGACTCTACTTCCTCCATGGTTAGATTCAGGTGAAACCCTTCTCCGATTTTGATTCATCTCTAACATCATCTTCTCTAACCGACCAATTCCTTCGTTAAGCTTTTCACTAAAGTTTTCATTGATTCTTTGCTCCATCTCATCAGCTTCTTCTCTTCGATACAAAGCTTCAACGTTTTGGTGACGATTAGCTCTCCTTGGCGGCATACTTGAAACTTTACAAACTCTTCAAATTCAAACACAATTCGAACTTTGATCCAAAATGAAATGGATCGAAAACTCCACACTTGTTGCAAATCGCGATGAACACGATGAACACAACTTCTCCAAATGATAAGATCTGATCTCTAAACTTCAATACAAAGTCGAACAACTTCAACTTGCTCTCGACCGTGATAAACAAAAACTCAAATCTTCACTTCGATTCAAACTTCTTCAAGATGATTGGCTCCAAGACTCGATTTAGCTATGATTGGCTAAAACAAGCTCTGATACCAAACTGACGCAGCGGATATTACAAAAACAATGTAGATCGATGAATGTAGTAATCGGTGGATTGATGAATACTGAATTGCCCAAATTCGTTGATCTGAAGATACCGAATTCTAGCTATCTCTGACACGTTGATCGCGCACGATACCGTGAGGAGAGATCTTCAATTCTTCGAGCGTTGATCAAGCGCACTTGATTCCGCGAATCGGCTTCTATAATCGTTGAATCGAGCGCACTCGATTATCCGAGAGAGGAGATAGGAGATTACACTCGACTACCAATTTGGCGAAAGCACAAAGCTAACAAAACAAGAGTTTTATTTCAAATCAACTAAACTATTACAAATGGCACCACCGGCCTATTTATAGAAGTTACAAATTACAACACAAATCTGAACAACTCCTAAGTCGTTTCCGACTCACGACCTAACTAAGGTCGGCAATGACCTAACCATACAACGACTTAACAGTATTACAAGGTACACGACTCAACTTAGGTCGGTAACGACCTAGCTACATCATTCCATCGACTTACAAACATGTTACACGAATCAAGTAGTAGCGCCTCTAAAAACAGACGACCTAAAACATGCGAGTTACGACATAAGAACCAGACGACTTATCAATCAACGGCTCAGATTAAAGCGGCATAGAAATCCACGGCCTCAGTCTTCAGCGACTTAACTTAGGTCGGTAACGACCTAAAAAGAAAACAGGTAACGACTTAAGAAACCAACGTCAGGGATTAAGTCGGCAGAAAAGATCCAAGGCCTCTATCTTCAACGACTTATCTCTTGACTCGTTAGGTCGTTCACGACCTAACACTCCAATTCGTTCAGCCTTTTCACTGCGTGACTCGATAGGTCGTTCAGGAGACTTAAAGGCCTTGTTAACTCGTAAGCATCCACTAATTCGTTCTAACGACTTAAAAGCTTCGTTAGGTCGCCGTTCGTTACTAAGTCGTTCCAACGACTAAAAACCCTTGTTAGGTCGGAGCTCTTTTCCCTCAGCTTGGTTAAGTCGTAACCCCCTGGAATTAAGTCGTAGCTTCCCTTCATATGATTCTATAAGTCGTGGACAACCTATAGTTCCTTCCATAAGTCGTGTGCGACTTTCATCCTTAAGTCGTGTGCGACTTAGTCCTTTACCTCTGTCCTGATCTACATCAATATTTATGTATATGCAGGATTTAACCATGCAGGTACAAAGAATGAAGACTGTACAGTATAGAGATTCAAGATATCAAGATTGAAGACTCATGAGTATCAAGATTATCAAGAGTTCAAGATTTCAAGATAGGTATTGAGTCTAGAATTATGTTAAAACTTCATAATAGCACTGAAATCTTCACTCCATTTTTCTTTTGGGATGGAACCAATTTCTACCTTTTTAGTGGCTTAAAAACCCACGACAAGTAGCTTACAAACCTACGACAAGTGGCTTACAAACCCACGAACATCCTGGTTTTGCACAAGTTCTCGAGTCCTGATATGATGAGATATTCTACAGGAAGAAGCTTGCAAAACTACTTCAAAATGATTTTCAAAACTACTTCAGAATGATTTTCAAAACTGCTTTTCAAAATGTTTTAGCCTTAAAAATTATCTTTTCAAATGATTTTTAAATGGATGTTTTAGCCTTAAAATATTCTTTGTTTTTGTTTTTAATAAACTCTTTTTTCAAACTTCGTTTGTTTTAAACTATCTTTTAATTATAATATATTTATACTTAGATTTAAATATAAAATTATAGTAAAATTTTATATACATTATTCTCTATATTTATCTATGTATTTTATCTATAGTCAAGTATATTTATAAAGTTTAAATTAATAATTTTTAATATAAGATAAAGGTTATTTTCAAAGAAAATCAAATCTTCAAAAAATGCTTTGGGATGTCGACATGCCCTAGTACTCCATGTCGACATAGTGACAGTTAGATTCAAAAATTTGAATTTCAAAAGAAGTGTCTATTCGCCATAACCTTTCACGAATGGACATGGCTGTTGTTCTTTTATAAATAGGGGTTAGTTTCAATGAATTTATATATAGATTTTATGGTTTTTCACTTCTCTTCTTCTTCCACATTTTCTTATTCAAAATCCTATCATCACTCTGCCGAAATCAACATTGAATCTAACTAGATAATCTCTGGTTTGATTCTCTGTCACCATCTCATCAAGATCCTCAGTGTTATTCAGAGTTATAGGCTTTCTTTGTAATCAATAGAGTAAAAGGTGTGATTGTAGCCTTGGAAATCAATCAAGTGAGAAAAGGTGTGATTGTAGCCTTGAGAAATCAATTGGGTGAACTTGTTGCCCGGAAATCAAGTATCTCTACCTAGAGGATTGTGATTCTGGAGGGTGTACCTCGTGGCCTTGAAATCGAGGGTTGGAATTGTTGAATTGCTTTTGAAAGGAAATCCGTACTTAGTTGTGCGGGACTGGATGTTGGATAACCCCGAACCAGTATAAAATCCAGTGTGTTCTTTCCTTTACTGCATTTACTTTATTTCTGCATCTGTGTTTGATTCTGTGATTATATCTGTGTTTGAATTTTGCATACATTTGTGTACAAATCAACAATAACTCAAAAAGATTTAGTAATTTCTTATAAACACTATTCACCCCCCTCTAGTGTTCATTCTAACCTTAGGGTCCATATTCCGCATTCCTCACATTTGGTATCAGAGCAAAGTTTTCAAAAGTTTAATAATCTGATTTTTGAAAAAGTTTTTTTTAAAAATGGCTATGTTTAAGAAATTTGTTAATGCATGTTTAGAAATATTCAGATCATCATTGTCTCTTGATAATCAATATTCAAATACAAGTTGTCTACTAAGATTGTTTGATGTGCAGGAATCATGCTTTATGGGAGTTGAGGAATTAATCCAGAACAAACAAATTGTGAAGGTCAAAAAGAACAAATGGATACTTGATAGTGGATGTTCTAGACACATGATTGGGAATCCAGATATGCTGAATGATATAATATACAATAACGGAGGACTTGTTAACTTTGGAGACAATTCAAAAGGTTATGTGATCGGCATCGGCAAAGTCGGTAACTCTGGAACTCCTATTATTACTAATGTTTTGCTAGTTAAGAATCTGAAACACAATCTGCTAAGTATAAGTCAACTATGTGATAAAGGATATAAAATTAAATTTGAAAAAGATAAGTGTCACATTGAAGATAATAATTAAACCATAATATTTGAGGGAATTAGGAAAAAGAATATTTATATTCTTAGTATGAAAATTTCAAATGATAACTTGTGTCTTTTGGCAAATGCAAGTGACCCTCGGATTTGGCATAAGAGATTTGGGCATTTGAATTTCAAACTCTTATCTAGACTGTCAAAACATGATCTAGTAAGAGGCCTCCCTAAAATGAATTTTAAAGTAGATAGTCTATGTAATGCATGTCAACTAGGAAAACTTAGAAAAAACTCCTTTAAATTAAAAAATACAATTTCTACTTCAAAACCTCTTGAATTACTTCATATTGATCTATTTGGTCCATCTCAAATTCTATCAATAAATAATAGTAAATATGTTTTTGTAATTGTAGATGATTATTCTAGATTTACCTGGACAATATTTTTAAAACATAAAAGTGATACTTTTGAATATTTTAATAATTTTTCAAAAAGGGTTCAGAATCAACTTTCTCAAAAAATTATAACCATCCGTAGTGATCACGGTGGTGAATTTGAAAATGAAAAGTTTGAAGAATTCTCCAATAAAAAGGGAATAATTCACAATTTTTCATTTCCAAGAACTCCACAACAAAACAAGGTAGTAGAACGCAAAAATAGGACGATTCAAGAGTGTGCGAGAACTATGCTTTCTGATAGTAATTTTCCAAAGTACTTTTGGGCAGAAGCAGTTGCTACCGCCTGTTATATTTTAAATAGAATTTTAATTAAACCTTTAACTGATAAGACATCTTATGAACTTATTTACTCAAAGAAACCTAAGGTATCTTATTTTAGAATTTTTTGGAAGTAAATGTTTTATTTTAAATACAAAAGATAACTTAGATAAATTTGATCCTAAATCCGACAAAGGTATCTTTATCGGATACTCTAATAGAAGTAAAGTATACAGAGTATTTAATTTAAGAACTAATACCATCGAAGAAACAATGAATGTTTCATTTGATGAAAATTTCAAAATTTTTGAAGAAATAAATGATGAAGTGGATTTAATCACTCAAAACTAAGAGTCGACTGAAACTAATAATGAATTAAATCATCCTAATAAAAGGAATAAATTTTTAAAAGATCATCCTATAGAAAATATACTTGAAGATATGCAATCTGTTGTTAAAACTAGAAACCAACTAAGTCAAATGAGTAATGTAGCTTTTATATCAACTATTGAACCCAAAAATCCAAAAGAAGCATCAACTGATGATTCATGGATTTGGGCTATGCAAGAAGAATTAAATCAATTCACTAGAAATGATGTTTGGGAACTTGTTCCTAGACCTAAAAATAAAACAATAATTGGAACTAAATGGGTTTATAAAAATAAAATGAATGAACAAGGAGAGGTTGTTAGAAATAAAGCCCGGTTAGTCGCTCAAGGTTATTGTCAAGAAGAAGGAATAGATTTTGATGAAACCTTTGCCCCCGTAGCAAGATTAGAAGCCATTAGAATTCTACTTGCTTTCGCAAATCATAATAATTTCAAATTATTTCAAATGGATGTTAAAAGTGCATTTTTAAATGGTTTTGTAAAAGAAGAAGTATTTGTTGAACAACCACCACTTTTTGAAAATGATAAATTTCAAAATCATGTTTACAAACTTAAGAAAGCTCTATATGGTCTAAAGCAAGCTCCTAGAGCCTGGTATGATAGACTAAGATCTTACTTGTTACAATCAAATTTTGAAATAGGTAAAGTAGATAATACTATTTTTATTAAAAGAATTAAAAATGATATTCAACTAGTACAAGTCTACGTAGATGATATCATTTTTGGATCAACTAATTTTGAAATGAATAAAGAGTTTTCTGAAATAATGACAAAAGAGTTTGAGATGAGTCATATGGGTGAGTTAAATTTCATTTTAGGATTTCAAATAAAACAATTAGGTAATGGTATCTTTATTAGTCAAGAAAAATATGCTAAAGACCTAGTTAGTAAATTTGGTTTGACTACTGCTAGTGGAAAACCCACTTCAATGGAAACCAATGAGTACCTTAGTAAAGAAGATCTATCGAAAGATGTAGATCAAAAATTATATAGAGGAATGAATGGATCACTACTCTATATCACTGCGAGTAGACCTGATATCATGCATAGTGTGTGTCTCTGTGCAAGGTATCAATCCCAACCTAAAGAAACTCACTTAAAAGCTGTAAAACGTATTATAAGATATGTTAAACACACCTTTGATTATGGCTTATTTTATCCTAAAAATGATTCGTTTGACTTAATATCTTACGGTGATGCTGATTATGCTGGTTGTAAATCAGACCGAAAAAGTACAAGTGGAACTTGTCACTTTTTAGGGCATTCTCTGATTTCCTGGTTTAGTAAAATGCAAAACACAGTTTCTCTATCAACAACTGAAGCAGAGTATATTTCAGCTGCTTTGGCTTGTTCTTAAGTAATATATATGCAACTAACTTTAAAAGATTTTGGTTTAAATATCTCAAAATCACCAATTTATTGTGATAATACTAGGGCAATAAATTTATCCAAAAATACTACTCAACATGCTCGAACTAAACATATTGATATCAGACACCATTTTCTCAGAGATAATATAAGTAGAGAAGTAATTACTCTCGACTATATCAATTCTGAAAATCAAATTGCTGATATCTTAACAAAACCCTTAAATGAATCTACATTTACTAAATTAAGAAGAGAATTAGGTATTTGTTCATTAACTGAAATATAAAATATAAATAACAAAGTATAATTAAAAATTGTGTATATTTTTCACGTTGTACGAAAATGTAAATATAAACATATATATATATAAATAAATATTGTGTGTTCTTATATATGATTCCTATATATATATATAAGTATTATATAGGTAAGTATTGATTATGTATGATAACACTATCATTATAATCATATAGGATATTAGACTAAGAGTTATATAGTTTGGAGTTAGTTTGTTTTTGTTGATGACAAAGGGGGAGAAATATAAAATAGAAGAGTTAGGCATAGATTAAGGGGGAGTTATCAGTTTTAGGGGGAGTTATTAGGATAGAAGTAATATTTTATAAACAAAGGTTGTCATCATTAAAAAGGGGGAGATTGTTAGTCCTTTAGATGATGGTTTTGATGACAACAACCTTAGAATAAGATTATAAAATATAAATACTAACATTATAGTTTAGATATATATGTATGTGCAGGATTTAACCATGCAGGTACAAAGAATGAAGACTGTACAGTATAGAGATTCAAGATATCAAGATTGAAGACTCGTGAGTATCAAGATTATCAAGAGTTCAAGATTTCAAGATAAGTATTGAGTCTAGAATTATGTTAAAACTTCATAATAGCACTGAAATCTTCACTCCATTTTTCTTTTGGGATGGAACCCATTTCTACCTTTTTTAGTGGCTTACAAACCTACGAGAAGTAGCTTACAAACCTACGACAAGTGGCTTACAAACCCACGAACATCCTGGTTTTGTACAAGTTCTCGCGTCCTGATATGATGAGATATTCTGTAGGAAGAAGCTTGCAAAACTACTTCAAAATGATTTTCAAAACTGCTTTTCAAAATGTTTTAGCCTTAAAAATTATCTTTTCAAATGATTTTCAAAAAGATGTTTTAGCCTTAAAATATTCTTTGTTTTTGTTTTTAATAAACTCTTGTTTTAAACTTCGTTTGTTTTAAACTATCTTTTAATTATAATATATTTATACTTTGATTTAAATATAAAATTATAGTAAAATTATATATATATATTATTCTCTATATTTATTTATGTATTTTATCTATAGTCAAGTATATTTATAAAGTTTAAATAGTTTTTAATATAAGATAAAGGTTATTTTCAAAGAAAATCAAATATTCAAAAAATGCTTTGGGATGTCGACATGCCCTAGTACCCCGTGTCGACATAGTGACAGTTAGATTCAAAAATTTGAATTTCAAAAGAAGTGTCTATTCGCCATAACCTTTCACGAATGGACATGGCTGTTGTTCTTCTATAAATAGGGTTTAGTTTCAACGAATTTATATATAGATTTTATGGTTTTTCACTTCTCTTCTTCTTCCACATTTTTCTTATTCAAAATCCTATCATCACTCTGCCGAAATCAACATTGAATCTAACTAGATAATCTCTGGTTTGATTCTCTGTCACTATCACATCAAGATCCTCAGTGTTATTCAGAGTTATAGGCTTTCTTTGTAATCAATAGAGTAAAAGGTGTGATTGTAGCCTTGGAAATCAATCAAGTGAGAAAAGGTGTGATTGTAGCCTTGAGAAATCAATTGGGTGAACTTGTTGCCCGGAAATCAAGTATATCTACCCAGAGGATTGTGATTCTGGAGGGTGTACCTCGTGGCCTTGAAATCGAGGGTTGTAATTGTTGAATTGCTTTTGAAAGGAAATCTGTACTTAGTTGTGCGGGACTGGATGTAGGGTAACCCCGAACCAGTATAAAATCCGGTGTGTTCTTTCCTTTACTGCATTTACTTTATTTCTGCATCTGTGTTTGATTATGTGATTATATCTGTGTTTGAATATTGCATACATTTGTGTACAAATCAACAATAACTCAAAAAGATTTAGTAATTTCTTATAAATACTATTCACCCCCCTCTAGTGTTCATTCTAGCCTTAAGATCCATATTCCGCATTCCTCACAGATAGGGAGTGAACGTATTTGTCTTTTTGAATAAAATATAAATATATTATGTATTAAAATCAAAAAAGTCCTCAATTATAGATTTTAACATATGGAAATTTTTAGATAGTTCGCTAGTTGGGTTTGGGATGACCCAAGTATGTTGAGCCCTATGTTAATTACCGATTTATAGCATACATATAAGCCATGTTTTGAGAGAAGATTAATATCCATATGTTATAGGAAGCGAGGAAGTTCCCTAGGGAGAGTAGGGGGAGTGTTTTATTTTGGAAGGAATAAGAGGTTTTGGTAAGTGGAAAATCCACTTTATGTTTAACCCAATAAAATTAAACTTTTGAACTGAAAAGTTGAAAAATATAATTGTTAATATATTTGAGGAAGTAAATATTGGGCTTTTGAAAAAAAAAAGTGGTATGAAATTTAAATTGGTTTTTATATGATGTAAATTTTGTAAAAAGTAAAATTATTTTTGAATAATTATAGAGTGTGTATAGCTCGCTAGTTTCCTTGTAGGTGAACAAAGATTTTAAAATATAAAAACCTAGAGTGTGTTAAGCATCGAAAACGTAGGTTGCAACATTTATTGTTGTAATAGATATTTTCGGTAAAAATAAAGGAAGCATGGACTATGACTATATTGTTATAGTAGGTGACTACCAAAGGAAATGTTTTTACATAGCATATGTGATTGATTAATATTTATTTTAATTGAATCCATATTAGTATTTTTAGGTTGTAGTAACGGAGTTTTATGCAACATCTATTTTGACCCAAATGAGTTTTGGAGATAATTTCTAAAGTGGTTTGTATGTACACTTATTATTTAAATAAGTATATGAAAATATTTTCTAATTATGAAAATATTAAAGCAGTTTTGAAAATGAGTTCTTTTGAAAAATAATGTACGTTAAATTAATAAATTTAGTAGGAAGTATCTTATGTAAGTGAATATAGAGTAAACATACTCTAGTCTATTGGAATGAAATAAATAATGAATTTTTTTTCTATGAATCACAAATAAAGATGTTTGGTGCAAGTTATAAGGAATACGTGAAAGAGATGTACAAGGTATGGAAAGCACCATATTTTGTATAGCCTATTTCGATAAAATATAAAATAAATTCCTTATAATTTTACATAAACATGAAATCCTCCTTTGTAGGATTCATAGAAGGTTTTAGTGTTAGTGGTTTCTCATAAGAGAAAGTAATTCCAATACATTATGGTATAAAACCATTAAGAGTTGTAAGTTAGAACCTCCTTCAAGGTTAAGTAATTGGAAGAGTAGGAAATGTTAAGAGATTTTTGATAAAATAATTGTTCTTATCCACTCCAGTTTTAGTAAATTTGAAAATCTATGAAAAGAAGATATTTTGAAAACATGTGAGGACATTTTTTTAAAGTCAAGAAAAAAGAAAAATGTTTTAAGAACAAGCAAGACATGTTTTAAAGAAAAATGGTTTGGTGGAAAAATAAATAAGTTTTTGAAAGATAAAATTTTAAGTAACCGAGTACCTTTGAATTTAATAGAAAACTTCAATATAACACTTTCAAAGGCAAGAATTTTGGGATTTGATGTTTCAGAAATTTAAGAGTTTTAATTTTTGAAGAAAAATGATAAATACCAAACCAAACCAGACTTTTAAATATGGAGTATATAGGAATTCGCAGTGTTGGGGTAGTAGCTGCTATGCCCAACATCAGTCCGGATCACGCAACTACTAGTATCCTAGTTGGTATTGCCTCATGTACCTTGTCATACTGATTATCCTATTCGCGACCACTACGATTTTGATTTGTACCTTTAGTATATGGATTGCCCTCTGGTGACTTCCGGTTTTGGGGAAACTACGGTCTTGTATATGCTCTTGGGAATATAAACTGTGTTAAGGGTGGAATGGGCCATGGCTTAACGCTATTTTAATACTTTTACTTTAATGTAGACATATTATAATAGCGTATTGTACTACATAGTAGATAGTTTAACGGATCCTTGAGAGATGGAAAATCCCGTAACATCTCTTAAGTTATTGCACTCACGTTGACACTGGATAGGAGATGTCAAACCCCGTAAACATCTCTGACGCCGTCACACTCATATTTTCTTATTCGATTTGACTTACATGATGTAACGACCCGATATTTTGGACCATTCGCATCCATTATAAGTGTATAGGTAGACACTCATGCCGGAATTGAATTGCTCAAAATACCGCGTTGTTAATTTAAATTTGGCAAAACTGAACATATACAGTAAATAAATATAATCACATATCACAGACACAGAGTAATAAGTGCAGCGGAAATAAAAGAGATAGTAGTTCATGAAGCTACTATATGAATATATAAAATACATCAGAGTTTACAACAGAAGAATAATACAATACATCAGAGTTAAACCAGATACAACGGAAGAGTAACACGATACATCAGATACAAATCAGAATACATCACTGGAATCATCGAATACTGAAAGCTGGATAGATAGCTGGATCTCCAAGCGAAGCTCCAACTCCAAAGGTGAGTCTCGAAAGCTGAACTACGCAGTCTGACCCGAGCGTAAAGCAAAAACACAAGACACTCGAGTCAGGATTAACATTCTTATATTAATAAATCCAACTCAAGTGAAATAGCAATTGAAATACAAGTAACTCAAAGGATGTTTGGAATAACCATCCTTTAAGGATCCGTTAAACTATCTACTATGTAGTAGTGTACGATAAGTAGATAATGTCTATCAGTAATATAAAGATATCAAAATAGCGTTAAGTCATGGCCCATTCCACCCTTAACACATTTTTATTCCCACAAGCATATACAAGACCGTAGTTTCCCCAAAACCGGAAGTCACCAGAGGGCAATCCATATACTCAAGGTACAAAACAAATTCGTAGTGGTCGCGCATAAATGGAATACAAGTATGACAAGGCACATGAGGCTATACCCAAGGTAGTGATACTACCGTTCGCCTGATCCGGACTGGTGAGAACGCAACGCCGCAGCGCCCGCAACACCGTGAAACAACACTCCCAAAAATCAAGGGTGCACCAATCGACAATAAGTATAAATAGTTCGAAGAAGTGTGTCCACTTGAGGTATCAATCCTCCATTGGCCCGGCACAGCTCCTGTTTTAGTCATTTCCAATTTGACACAAGTGTCAAGGCTATCCATCATCGTTCTCTTTCTTCAGTCAACACGTACATCATTCCAACCACTTCATTCTGGATCATCACTCCGCGTATAGTTATTAAAGTGGTTTTCGGTTTTGATAGAGAGTATATCCATAACCGAATTCCGGTCTCTTTAATAACTTCCGTAATTATTTCACCGATTGGTCGTTCATATATTTCAAAAACCAAATAAATTTCAATTTCAATTTCAACTCGTAAACCAACATTTCATTTGTCTTTCGAAATCAATTTCCGAAATTTACGTTTCAAAAACTTCCAAATTATCATTTCAAAATCTTATAATTCAATTTCAATTTCTATTTAAAACAATTCAAATATCGATTCAAATTCGTATATAAGTTTCATTTCGAAATCACTTAAATAAATTTAATTTTAACACTCAAATCAATTTGAATTAATTTATCGATTTCATTCAATATTCGTTAAGTAAACTTATCATTCAAAACAATTCTATTTAATTTCCAATTCATTAAATCAATTTCTTAAGTTCAACTTCATTGTATCAAAACTTACAAATTGAATTAAATTAAATTCGTCAAATCAAATTCTTTAAATTTCAAGTCTTACATTAATTCCAAAATATCACATTTTCATTTCTTGTTAAAGAAAATTCAATTTCAATTATTTACTTACTTAAATAATTTTCCAAAACTTAATTGATAAAGAAACTCAATTTCAGTTATTACGAAGTAAAATTCACTTATTCAAAAATTCAATTTCTCTTATTAAAGAATCCAAATCAATTTAATCATTAAATAATTCAATCTTATTTGATTATTAAATAATTCAAACTTAATTATTAAATAATTTCAAAGTTTAATTCAATCATTTCTCAAATTAAACAACCTTCTTTCATCAATTTCTTTATTTATATTTCATTTCAGATTATTAAATATTCACGTTTAAATTTCATTAAATTCAATTTCCAACTTCGTTTCAAAACCATATTATTTATTCAAATAAAATCTTCGTTTTATTTTAAATCAAATTATTGACCAATCGGGTTTTATTTAATTTCCTATCCTAGGTCAAAGTTCAATTTGGGTATTTATCATTTCAACCCGATTCCAATTCAATTCAAAATCAAAGCATAATAAAGGGAACTTGCAGTGTGATAGCTGGGATGGTGTCAAAGTAAATAAACAAGCAATAACAACAATCAAAATCAATCCAATAATCAATTCAAATAATCCCGAAATAACCGTATTAATCCGCATTGTTATTTGTACGAATTAATATAATTATTTCTAGAATCTACACTATCATTTCATGTAGATTAAAGATTATTACATTACGGTTTTCACTTGTCATTCGATTTCAATTTTCATACATCATCAATTTAACACCATACATTCAGTGGTTCAAGGTGTAATTAAGCAAATCCTACGTGTCAATAAATTTAACAGTTAAAGGGGTCATATTATACAAATGTCAGTTAATCAAATTTAACATTTAACTATCCTATACCAATTTCAATTGCATACTAATTATCATTTTAACATTAACAATTTAACGTCCAATATAAACATCAACAATCAATCCATTATCAACCAAACTGTATTATCATCACATAAATAATTAACAGATAATGGTGTCAGATGTCACAGGTGAACTGATACAGGTAATAGCATATATAACAGTGTAATTAACTAACAGCAGTATATTTCAATCGTCGTTTCAATTGAAATCAAATTTAATAAATAAAAGAACGTTAATCGTGAGTGAGTGCTCACCTTTCGAGGCTAGAGACGATAGACAATGAAATTGAGATGAGATACGAATCCAGCACGTATTTCCAAGCAAAGCAAGATTGAACGCGAATTTCGAAACAAAGCACGATGGAAACAAGTTTGACGAACAAAGCTGATAAACTGGAAATCAAGAACCAAAAAAATCAGTTTGATATAACATAAACAAAATGTATATTATGTTATTATTATTATTATTATTTTACTCAATATCAATTTAAACATATATCTCAAATTAATACTTAATTTAAGCCCAAATATTATATATCTCTGTATACATATATATATATAAAATCAGTATTAAATTTACACACATATAAATAAAATCTTACATGTTCTGTTTCAAAAAAAAAAAATCACTTTCAACACATATATAATTTGAGTTATGCATATACCCTAGACAACAACTCTATAATAAAATATATAACATTTTACTGATTACCCAAAACAACTTTACAATCAGTGACAATTCATTTTAAAATACAAAACAATTGATATATATATATATATAAAGACAGTATTAGATCCCAACACATAAACACCTATACATTTTATATCAATATCTACAATATCAGCTATTATAGATACTCATATACAATTATATACATGTATATGCAAACAATAAGTATAACAGACCATAATAGTTATGTTATATTAAAACTAACGTTTTTTTTTATGTGCTTCAAACAGCAGCATCTACTTTACTATAATATAAATAGTACTTATATTACATTTTTCTTTTGGCCAAAAGTGGACGACAAGGAAATCATAAAAATCAAAAACATTATTTGTATATATACATACTAATATATAAACCAACCGCTTACGTAACTTATGTAAGTTTATATATGGCAACAGTTCCAATACCTTATAACAAATATACATATTTACACACGTATACTCTAAAATCAATATTTAGTTCAAATTACTTTGTCAAAGTAACCGTGATATATACATTCAACAGATCACCACTAACGACTACAAAAATTTCCTCCACGGCAAAACTAACTACTATGCTATACCTATATATATATCACCGTACCCCTTATATATATTAAACAATAATTGAAAACCTTATGTTAACATAGTATATTACAGCCTTACAGGTCATAAGTTATATATTTTTGTTTTGAAACTGTAAACATGTATATAGAAATAGTTCTTGTAGTATAGATTTCAAACTGTTCCACAGTTACTAAGACAAAGTTTTATATATATATCAACTATTTATATAAACTCAACCTGTACATAAAATTATGTATAAATATATACTACTGTATAACTAACGTGTAATATATGTATACTAGCACATACGCATACAATCAATATAAATTGCAGGTGGAAGAAAGCTTCAGATCTAAGCAAGATATTATATACATAACTATATATATTTTAAACTACACTTTGAATCAAAATATATATATACATGGTAGTTGCGCTCGGCTACGGCTGAAAGAACGGAAAGAGGCGGCGCTGCCACGTGAGGAAATCCACGGCCATGGGAGGATGGCGTTGGTGAGCGCACTGATAGGGGAGGAGGCGTGGTGGCAGTTAGCACAGGGCGAAGGAGGTGGAGACAGGATAGGCCGTGGGTTACTTGGGCGGTCGAGGCGATGGTCGCGGAGGTGTAGAATTTGCGAACCTGGGTTAGGCGGATGGACTTGGTCGAGAAAGGGATGTTCGATGGCGAGCACGAGTAGGCATGGTTGGTCGGTATTGGAGGTTGGTGGTCATGGAGATGGTGGGCGCGGGCCTCTGGCGGTGGTTGACAGTGGTTAGGGGTGGTGGTCGATGGTGGCCGCGTGGTGGGATGTTGGTGTGTAGGGGCGTGGGTGGTAGGGGAAGCGGCTATGGAGGGATAGGTGGTGTGGGTTGTGAGAGGGAGAGGTGAGGCATATTGTTATCATTAGGCAAATGATGAACAGGGTTGAAAACGAAAATGGCTCTGTAGACTAAACCACCGTATTATATTTTATAAAATGAGGACAGAAGATGAAGAGTAGAACAGCCCGAAAATGCAACGTACCACTTCAAAAATTTATTATTTCCAAAACGAACCATAAATGCATTGAAACAACTGGCCATTCATTTGACAGATAATAAATGCTTGTGACTATTGTGTTTCTGCGGTTAAAAATAAAAGGCACAAAGGACCCAAAAAGTTAAAATTGGGTACCGGTTCGATTAATCGTTTTATCGATTTCGTCAAGTATCAAAGTTCGAAACATACAAACGAATATGCTGCGGATATCAGCACGACAAGACGATCAAAACGGTACTCTGATATCTGTGGTATGATTTGAATTATAAAAATTCGAATTTTCTAATAGCGGAAAATGCAAGAAAAACACTGAAAAATAAGATCGACGGAGCCAAAGATGTCCGAATTTGGAAAAACGACAAACTGGCATCTTGCTCAGAAGATGGTTTAGAATTTTTCTATGTAAAAATATTTAGGTTTCGGAAACATTTTATTTTCATTGCTTTTTAACTGATTAACTTGAAGTGAATTTACGCGCGAAATAAACTTCATATTTTCCGACGAAAATTTACCAGTTGCTATGTTTAACTAAACGCATTCCAAATATCAAATTTATATTTCAAAATTTTATCGTTTAAAATTTCATAAAATTTCAACTAATTACGTTATTAAAAAGTTGAAATTTACGGGTCGTTACACTCTCCCCCACTCAAAACTTTTCGTCCCCGAAAAGGAATGAGATAGGAGAATAGAAACGACCAGAAAGAAAAATAGATTTGAAATACAAAATAACAATTAATTTAAACCATATAAATTCAAATTTAAATTAATTGATATTCAATAATTGATTTAATCCATTTGATTTCACTAAAATAAACCTCAACTATTTCTAAATTCATTATCTTATTATCCAATTATCTTAAATTTACAATTTCTAAAACCCTAAACTTGAATAGTCATTTATTACAATCATATTTAATTCAATAAATTAAATTTTCTTTATTCCAAATTTTTGGTTTTATTTATAATTAAAATCATCCTTTAACCAAATTTAAGAATTAGATTTCCGATTAACTTTAAACAATTTAGAGATATGTATAATATATTTATATCAAATCAAATTAAAATGTTAAAATAAGATACTTATATATATATATATCAAATTATACTGAAGAAATTCAAATTAAATATTTTTCAAAACAAAGCCGTAGCAAAACTACAGACTAGTATCTCCACTTCGAAACTCGAAAATGAACGTCGATGATGCGGCCGCCATCACCGAAATTATTTTCCAGCGACAAAGAGAAGAGCACTGATTTCAACATTTTAAAATTCTTTGGAAACGATTTCTATTCGAAAATACTTTCAATAATATATACTTAAAAATTTTAAAAACCAAAGTTCAAAATCACCGGAAACTAGTAAATTCTCAAATTTCTGAATTAAATTCATTTCAAATTCCAAATCAATTTATAAACCGTATTTATAAATTTATTTAGAACAATAAATGATAATCAAATATTATCATTTCAACAACAATTTAATTAACTTATTAAATTCCAGAAAATTTTAACTTATATTTTTACAATATAATCAAACAAATTTATTTCATTTACCAAATTTGAAAATAATATTGTGTCAGTTTGCTCTGTTCAAGTGTTTTGGAAATCCTATCGATAGCGTTGATCAGACGAATCGATCGGAAACCCAAATCAACATCAACAACTCAAACAACACAATATATAAAACATTTTTATATAAATTTACAAATACACTTCTTTGCTCGACGATACAGGGATGAATTTTCAAAATAAGGATAGGGTTTCAAATTTTATGGACTCAAGTTAAAGAGAATTCTGATTTAAATACAAGTTCGAAAGAAAAGATAAGATGATTCAATTAACAGAATCGGGTTGGATAAGCTTATTTAATTCACGGGCAATCTTAACCGGATCGTCCGTAACTTCAAGAATAAGACCGATGCTGAATTCCGAGGTAAATCAACACTCGATCTCACGAGATGGAATTCAGGTATAGCAGGGAATAGACAGCATCGTAAACCGAGGATACAGGAATCTCCGGTAAATCAATGCCTATTATAAAGGAGTTTACTCCTTTACGAATCGTTCTAAGATTGGCGAGACTGCCGATCTATTATATATAACATTCAGAATGGAGTTATGGGGTGCTCCATGATTGAAAGAAGACGAATAGTGAAGGACACGAATGAATTTCGGAACCGAGGGGAACGTTCCAAAATTCAAAGAAATTGAGTCAAGGGAAGAGATTGAAACTCGAATGAGAGTGATTCTGTAAATACATTTACCCTATATGTTAAGTTTTGCCTAGAGCTACCAAAGCTCTGATACCAACTGTAACGACCCGATATTTTGGACCATTCGCATCCATTATAAGTGTATAGGTAGACACTCATGCCGGAATTGAATTGCTCAAAATACCGCGTTGTTAATTTAAATTTGGCAAAACTGAACATATACAGTAAATAAATATAATCACAGATCACAGACACAGAGTAATAAGTGCAGCGGAAATAAAAGAGATAGTAGTTCATGAAGCTACTATATGAATATATAAAATACATCAGAGTTTACAACAGAAGAATAATACAATACATCAGAGTTAAACCAGATACAACGGAAGAGTAACACGATACATCAGATACAAATCAGAATACATCACTGGAATCATCGAATACTGAAAGCTGGATAGATAGCTGGATCTCCAAGCGAAGCTCCAACTCCAAAGGTGAGTCTCGAAAGCTGAACTACGCAGTCTGACCCGAGCGTAAAGCAAAAACACAAGACACTCGAGTCAGGATTAACATTCTTATATTAATAAATCCAACTCAAGTGAAATAGCAATTGAAATACAAGTAACTCAAAGGATGTTTGGAATAACCATCCTTTAAGGATCCGTTAAACTATCTACTATGTAGTAGTGTACGATAAGTAGATAATGTCTATCAGTAATATAAAGATATCAAAATAGCGTTAAGTCATGGCCCATTCCACCCTTAACACATTTTTATTCCCACAAGCATATACAAGACCGTAGTTTCCCCAAAACCGGAAGTCACCAGAGGGCAATCCATATACTCAAGGTACAAAACAAATTCGTAGTGGTCGCGCATAAATGGAATACAAGTATGACAAGGCACATGAGGCTATACCCAAGGTAGTGATACTACCGTTCGCCTGATCCGGACTGGTGAGAACGCAACGCCGCAGCGCCCGCAACACCGTGAAACAACACTCCCAAAAATCAAGGGTGCACCAATCGACAATAAGTATAAATAGTTCGAAGAAGTGTGTCCACTTGAGGTATCAATCCTCCATTGGCCCGGCACAGCTCCTGTTTTAGTCATTTCCAATTTGACACAAGTGTCAAGGCTATCCATCATCGTTCTCTTTCTTCAGTCAACACGTACATCATTCCAACCACTTCATTCTGGATCATCACTCCGCGTATAGTTATTAAAGTGGTTTTCGGTTTAGATAGAGAGTATATCCATAACCGAATTCCGGTCTCTTTAATAACTTCCGTAATTATTTCACCGATTGGTCGTTCATATATTTCAAAAACCAAATAAATTTCAATTTCAATTTCAACTCGTAAACCAACATTTCATTTGTCTTTCGAAATCAATTTCCGAAATTTACGTTTCAAAAACTTCGAAATTATCATTTCAAAATCTTATAATTCAATTTCAATTTCTATTTAAAACAATTCAAATATCGATTCAAATTCGTATATAAGTTTCATTTCGAAATCACTTAAATAAATTTAATTTTAACACTCAAATCAATTTGAATTAATTTATCGATTTCATTCAATATTCGTTAAGTAAACTTATCATTCAAAACAATTCTATTTAATTTCCAATTCATTAAATCAATTTCTTAAGTTCAACTTCATTGTATCAAAACTTACAAATTGAATTAAATTAAATTCGTCAAATCAAATTCTTTAAATTTCAAGTCTTACATTAATTCCAAAATATCACATTTTCATTTCTTGTTAAAGAAAATTCAATTTCAATTATTTACTTACTTAAATAATTTTCCAAAACTTAATTGATAAAGAAACTCAATTTCAGTTATTACGAAGTAAAATTCACTTATTCAAAAATTCAATTTCTCTTATTAAAGAATCCAAATCAATTTAATCATTAAATAATTCAATCTTATTTGATTATTAAATAATTCAAACTTAATTATTAAATAATTTCAAAGTTTAATTCAATCATTTCTCAAATTAAACAACCTTCTTTCATCAATTTCTTTATTTATATTTCATTTCAGATTATTAAATATTCACGTTTAAATTTCATTAAATTCAATTTCCAACTTCGTTTCAAAACCATATTATTTATTCAAATAAAATCTTCGTTTTATTTAAATCAAATTATTGACCAATCAGGTTTTATTTAATTTCCTATCCTAGGTCAAAGTTCAATTTGGGTATTTATCATTTCAACCCGATTCCAATTCAATTCAAAATCAAAGCATAATAAAGGGAACTTGCAGTGTGATAGCTGGGATGGTGTCAAAGTAAATAAACAAGCAATAACAACAATCAAAATCAATCCAATAATCAATTCAAATAATCCCGAAATAACCGTATTAATCCGCATTGTTATTTGTACGAATTAATATAATTATTTCTAGAATCTACACTATCATTTCATGTAGATTAAAGATTATTACATTACGGTTTTCACTTGTCATTCGATTTCAATTTTCATACATCATCAATTTAACACCATACATTCAGTGGTTCAAGGTGTAATTAAGCAAATCCTACGTGTCAATAAATTTAACAGTTAAAGGGGTCATATTATACAAATGTCAGTTAATCAAATTTAACATTTAACTATCCTATACCAATTTCAATTGCATACTAATTATCATTTTAACATTAACAATTTAACGTCCAATATAAACATCAACAATCAATCCATTATCAACCAAACTGTATTATCATCACATAAATAATTAACAGATAATGGTGTCAGATGTCACAGGTGAACTGATACAGGTAATAGCATATATAATAGTGTAATTAACTAACAGCAGTATATTTCAATCGTCGTTTCAATTGAAATCAAATTTAATAAATAAAAGAACGTTAATCGTGAGTGAGTGCTCACCTTTCGAGGCTAGAGACGATAGACAATGAAATTGAGATGAGATACGAATCCAGCACGTATTTCCAAGCAAAGCAAGATTGAACGCGAATTTCGAAACAAAGCACGATGGAAACAAGTTTGACGAACAAAGCTGATAAACTGGAAATCAAGAACCAAAAAAATCAGTTTGATATAACATAAACAAAATGTATATTATGTTATTATTATTATTATTATTTTACTCAATATCAATTTAAACATATATCTCAAATTAATACTTAATTTAAGCCCAAATATTATATATCTCTGTATACATATATATATATATAAAATCAGTATTAAATTTACACACATATAAATAAAATCTTACATGTTCTGTTTCAAAAAAAAAAAATCACTTTCAACACATATATAATTTGAGTTATGCATATACCCTAGACAACAACTGTATAATAAAATATATAACATTTTACTGATTACCCAAAACAACTTTACAATCAGTGACAATTCATTTTAAAATACAAAACAATTGATATATATATATAAAGACAGTATTAGATCCCAACACATAAACACCTATACATTTTATATCAATATCTACTATATCAGCTATTATAGATACTCATATACAATTATATACATGTATATGCAGACAATAAGTATAACAGACCATAATAGTTATGTTATATTAAAACTAACGTTTTTTTTTATGTGCTTCAAACAGCAGCATCTACTTTACTATAATATAAATAGTACTTATATTACATTTTTCTTTTGGCCGAAAGTGGACGACAAGGAAATCATAAAAATCAAAAACATTATTTGTATATATACATACTAATATATAAACCAACCGCTTACGTAACTTATGTAAGTTTATATATGGCAACAGTTCCAATACCTTATAACAAATATACATATTTACACACGTATACTCTAAAATCAATATTTAGTTCAAATTACTTTGTCAAAGTAACCATGATATATACATTCAACAGATCACCACTAACGACTACAAAATTTTCCTCCACGGCAAAACTAACTACTATGCTATACCTATATATATATCACCGTACCCCTTATATATATTAAACAATAATTGAAAACCTTATGTTAACATAGTATATTACAGCCTTACAGGTCATAAGTTATATATTTTTGTTTTGAAACTGTAAACATGTATATAGAAATAGTTCTTGTAGTATAGATTTCAAACTGTTCCACAGTTACTAAGACAAAGTTTTATATATATATCAACTATTTATATAAACTCAACCTGTACATAAAATTATGTATAAATATATACTACTGTATAACTAACGTGTAATATATGTATACTAGCACATACGCATACAATCAATATAAATTGCAGGTGGAAGAAAGCTTCAGATCTAAGCAAGATATTATATACATAACTATATATATTTTAAACTACACTTTGAATCAAAATATATATATACATGGTAGTTGCGCTCGGCTACGGCTGAAAGAACGGAAAGAGGCGGCGCTGCCACGTGAGGAAATCCACGGCCATGGGAGGATGGCGTTGGTGAGCGCACTGATAGGGGAGGAGGCGTGGTGGCAGTTAGCACAGGGCGAAGGAGGTGGAGACAGGATAGGCCGTGGGTTACTTGGGCGGTCGAGGCGATGGTCGCGGAGGTGTAGAATTTGCGAACCTGGGTTAGGCGGATGGACTTGGTCGAGAAAGGGATGTTCGATGGCGAGCACGAGTAGGCATGGTTGGTCGGTATTGGAGGTTGGTGGTCATGGAGATGGTGGGCGCGGGCCTCTGGCGGTGGTTGACAGTGGTTAGGGGTGGTGGTCGATGGTGGCCGCGTGGTGGGATGTTGGTGTGTAGGGGCGTGGGTGGTAGGGGAAGCGGCTATGGAGGGATAGGTGGTGTGGGTTGTGAGAGGGAGAGGTGAGGCATATTGTTATCATTAGGCAAATGATGAACAGGGTTGAAAACGAAAATGGCTCTGTAGACTAAACCACCGTATTATATTTTATAAAATGAGGACAGAAGATGAAGAGTAGAACAGCCCGAAAATGCAACGTACCACTTCAAAAATTTATTATTTCCAAAACGAACCATAAATGCATTGAAACAACTGGCCATTCATTTGACAGATAATAAATGCTTGTGACTATTGTGTTTCTGCGGTTAAAAATAAAAGGCACAAAGGACCCAAAAAGTTAAAATTGGGTACCGGTTCGATTAATCGTTTTATCGATTTCGTCAAGTATCAAAGTTCGAAACATACAAACGAATATGCTGCGGATATCAGCACGACAAGACGATCAAAACGGTACTCTGATATCTGTGGTATGATTTGAATTATAAAAATTCGAATTTTCTAATAGCGGAAAATGCAAGAAAAACACTGAAAAATAAGATCGACGGAGCCAAAGATGTCCGAATTTGGAAAAACGACAAACTGGCATCTTGCTCAGAAGATGGTTTAGAATTTTTCTATGTAAAAATATTTAGATTTCGGAAACATTTTATTTTCATTGCTTTTTAACTGATTAACTTGAAGTGAATTTACGCGCGAAATAAACTTCATATTTTCCGACGAAAATTTACCAGTTGCTATGTTTAACTAAACGCATTCCAAATATCAAATTTATATTTCAAAATTTTATCGTTTAAAATTTCATAAAATTTCAACTAATTACGTTATTAAAAAGTTGAAATTTACGGGTCGTTACACATGAGATATTTTAGTCCTGACTCGAGTGTTTTGTCTTTTCATTACGCTCGGGTCAGCCTGAGCATTTCAGATAAGGTTGAAGATCTATTTTGGAGGACGAAGACGGAGTTTGGTATTACATCATTTGTATTCTACTACCATATTATTTTTCCGCTGCATTATTGTATTATCTCTGATATGTATGTAACTCTGATTTATGATGTATAATAATAATCAAATTTATTTATTTAACAGCTTCATGAACTGCTATTTTATTATTATATCTTGTTCCTTCCGCTGCAAGATTCTGAGTTTGCTTCTGTTCTTTCTGTCCTTTTCTTATTTAACCCCAATAACCATCTGCCTTTTTGAACGGTTTGAGTTGGACATGTGTGGATTATTGTCGACTTGAACGGTCAAAAAAGGCCGGTCGTTACAGTTGGTATCAGAGCTCCAACTTCGCAGTATTTTGACCCAGTAACGACCTAGTATTTTGGACCATTCGCGTCCATTATAAGTGTATAGGTAGACACTCATGCCAGAGTTGAATTGCTCAAAATACCGCGTTGTTAATTTAAATTTTGCAAAACTGAACATATACAGTAAATAAATAATCACAGATCATAGACACAGAGTAATAAATGCAGCGGAATTAAAAGAGATAGTAGTTCATGAAGCTACTATATGAATATATAAAATACATCAGAGTTTACAACAGAAGAGTAATACGATACATCAGATACAAATCAGAATACATCACTGGAATCATCGAATACTGGAAACAGAATAGATGGCTGGATCTTCAAGCAAAGCTCCAACTTCAAAGGTGAGTCTCGAATACTGGTACACTCATTCTGACCCGAGCGTAAAGCAAAACACAAGACACTCGAGTCAGGATTAACATTCTTATATTAATAAATCCAACTCAAGTGAAATAGCAATTGAAATACAAGTAACTCAAAGGATGTTTGGAATAACCATCCTTTAAGGATCCGTTAAACTATCTACTATGTAGTAGTGTACGATAAGTAGATAATGTCTATTAGTAATAATAAGATATCAAAATAGCGTTAAGTCATGGCCCATTCCACCCTTAACACATTTTTATTCCCAAAAGCATATACAAGACCGTAGTTTCCCCAAAACCGGAAGTCAACAGAGGGCAATCCATATACTAAAGGTACAAAACAAAGTCGTAGTTGTCGCGAATAGGATAATCAGTATGACAAGGTACATGAGGCGATACCAACTAGGATACTAGTAGTTGCCTGATCCGGACTGATGTTGGGCATAGCAGCTACTACCCCAACACCGCGAAACAACACTCCCATAATCGAGGGGTGCACCCAAATCGAATCACAAAAGTAATAGATATGGTATCGAAGAAGTGTGTCCGCTAGAGATGGCGATCCTCAATGGCCCGGCGCGGCTCCTGTTTTAGTCATGTCAGGGGTCATCCAAAATCGTTCTCTTTCTTCAGTCAACGCGTTCATCAAAACCATCCACTTCGTTCTGGATCAACACTCCGCGTACAGTTATTAAAGTGGTTTCGGTTCAGATAGAGAGTATATCCATTACCGATCCCGGTCTCTTTAATAACTTTCGTAATTATTACACCGATTGGTCGTTTATATATTTCAAAAACCAAATCAATTTCAATTTCAAATAGAATTCGTAAATCAACATTTCATTTGTCTTTCTAAAACAATGTCCAAATTTTCGTTTCAAAACTTCCAATTTTCCGTTTCAAAATCTTATAATTCAAATTCAATTTCTATTTAAAACAATCCAAATATTGATTCAAGTTCGTATATAAATTTCATTCCGAAATCATTTAATTTAATTTAATTTAACATTCAAATCAATTTAAATTCATTTATCGATTCCATTTAATATTCGTTAAGCAATTTGTCATTCAAAACAATTTCTATTAAATTTACAATTCATTAAATCAATTTCTTAAGTTCAACTTCATTAAATCAAACTTACCATTTTGAATTAAATTAAATTCGTCAAATCAATTCTTTCAATTACAAGTCTTACATTAATTCCAAAAATATCACATTTTCATTTCTTGTTAAAGAAATTCAATTTCACTTATTTACTTTCTTAATTATTTTCCAAAACTTACTTAATCAAGAAAACTCAATTTCAATTATTTACGAAGTAAAATTCACTTATTCAAAAATTCAATTTCTCTTATTAAAGAATCCAAATCAATTTAATCATTAAATAATTCAATCTTATTTAATTATTAAATAATTCAAAACTTAATTATTAAATAATTTCAAAGTTTAATAATTTCAACTTAATTATAATTTCAACTTAATTATTAAATCATTTCTCAAATTAAACAACATTCTTTCATTAATTACATTGTTAAATCTTTTTGTTCAGATTATCAAATATTAACATTTTCCTTTCATTAAAAATTCAAATTTCAACTTCATTTCAAAACCATATTCTTTGTTCAAATAAAATCTTCATTTTATTTTTAAATCAAATTATTGACCAATCGGATTTTATTTAGTTTTCTATCCTAGGTCAAAGTTCAATTTGGGTATTTATCATTTCAACCCGATTCCAATTCAATTCAAAATCAAAGCATAACAAAGGGAACTTGCAGTGTGATAACTGGGATGGTGTCAAAGTAAATAAACAAACAATAACAACAATCAATAACAATCCAATAATCAATTCAAATAATCCCGAAATAACCGTATTAACTCGCATTGTTATTTGTACGAATTAATATAATTATTTCTAGAATCTACACTATCATTTCATGTAGATTAAAGATTATTACATTACGGTTTTCACTTGTCATCTATTTACAATTTCATACATCATCAATTTAACAACATACATTTAGTGGTTCAAGATGTAATTAAGCAAATCCTACATGTCAATAAATTCAACAGTTAAAGGGGTCATATTATTCAAATGTCAGTTAATCAAATTTAACATTTAACTATCCTATATCAAGTTCAATTTCATACTGTTTATCATTTTAACATTAACAATTTAACGTCCAATAAATTCAACAATCAATCAATTATCAGCCAAACTGTATTATCATCGCATAAATAATTAACAGATAATGGTGTCAGATGTCACAGGTGAACTGATACAGGCACTAGCATATATAACAGTGTAATTAACTAATAGCAGCATATTTCAATTGTCGTTTCAATTGAAATCAAATCTAATAAATAAAAGAACGTTAATCGTGAGTGAGTGCTCACCTTTCGAGGTACAGAAGATGACACAGGTACGCACACTGATACAGACACTGAAATTTGAATGACGAATTAACGCAAAGCAAAATCGGCACGAATTCAAGGATCAAAGCTGACAATAAGAATAGACAAATCCAATCAGAACCGGATCGATGAAAATAATCGGAATCATTTTGATAGAACAGAAATTATATATGTAATTATTTCTAGGAAATCGATACTTAAGTTAAAACAAGTATAAAATAACATATATACAATTAGAAATCATTATTTTACATTAATTGCATACATCAAATCAACCCTCTACCAAATAAGATCCATATATCATTTGTTTAGTACGCATATATATAAAAGAGAACTTATAAATAGCACCGCCACATCATGTGCTGTCAAAAATGAATACATTTTCAAACTACACGAATTATTCTTAAAATAACAAACTAATAACTTATAAGTAATATATACATATAGCCCACAAAACAGAACGTATTTACATATATATAACTTATACTTCTCTGTGAAATAACGAAATCCAAACATATTACCTACAGATACTAACTTTGACATATAACATAGATTTCCTTTTAGTAATACAAACATAGCCCAACTTTAATTAAACAAACAAACAAACATTACTTGTATTATAACTGCAAACGAAACCCGAATGTATACATATCAAAGTATATATAAGATTTACATACATACATAGCATTATTTTTGGAAACAATTTATAAAGTTATTACGAAACAAAAGCAAAACAGTATAAAACGAAAATAATAACAACAGTTATAAATGAAAATATATTATAACCAAAGTATTAACAGAACTGTTAAATAACTATCTATATTAATATATAGTGACTAGAAATTAGAATCTCAATATACAAATTATAGTTTCTTCTTACAACAACATATATATGCTTCAATACAATACCAATAACTATATATAACATATACATATATAAATAGTAGGTCTAAAATGAAAACATATATCTCAGATCCAACAAACTTAGTTTACTACAATATATTATATATCTAGTACCTTATAACAGCAAGCACTAAGGGTGATAAGGATGGCTGAGAAGAACAGCGGGATGAGATGCCGAACTGAGGTGAAGAACAGCGGGGATGGTTATTTTGATGGAAGTGATAGTGTCGGCGAGTGGCGATTGTGAGGGGATTGCGGTGGGCGAGGTGAATGAGGGGCGGAGCTTGGCCGTAGTGGGTTTGCAGGGGGATGTCGTGGGCAAGGGAGGAGGGTCGGCGGTTGGGGAAGAGCAGGGGAAAGGATGGGTTCAGTTTGAACAGCGGAGAGGGAGGTGGAAGGCTCGGGTGATGAGACGAGGCGCTGCTGTGTTCGGCGGCACAAGAGGTGGGCTCGTCGTTCGGTGCATTCGGGTTGGCCGGGCTCGGTGGGAAAGATGACAGGCGGTGAAGGAAAAGGTTGGCGTGGGCCGGGACGCGGACGCGGAGGGTAGTGGTAGTGCTTCGAGTTGCTCGCGAGAGAAGGTGGGCCAGAGGTGGGTCTGGTTGGTGGGTTCGGTTGGAGAAGGAGAGGCTTGAGTGGAGGACGGAGCAAAGAGAAGAGGAAAGGCATAGGGGTTGAAAATGAAAATGGGAACAAAGTTCTCTGGAGGCAAAAGAAAAATTATGTACGATATTCAATTTTATAAAATGAGGATGGAAGAAATGAGGTAGAGAACGAAAGGCAGAGAGCAAAAGTAGATCAACCAACAGAACATAAACAATTTGAACGCTTGCAAATGAACAGACACGTGAATCCAATTAATGGGCGTGTCCTTTGATATCTGAATAAGTGGATGACAGCTTGTTGCACGATGGAAACTGAATAGACAAAGGAGATAAAAGGACCCAGAGGAGAAAGGACACAAAACAACGGATACCGATACGGTAGGCGTTACGCAAAGTGCAACGTGCAACGGAACTCCGAATTTGACAATCGAATATACCGTAGAGATCGGCACGACGAGAAGATCAAAACGGTATATAGAAATCAGTGGTACGATCATCCGATAAAAATCGATATCGGTACCAGAATACTGCTATTTTGCAGAAAATAAGAACGACGGAGCCAAAGATGTCCGAATTTGGAAAAACGACAAACTGAAATCTTGCTCAGAAGATGGTTTAGAATTTTTATATGTAAAAATATTTTGGTTTTGAAAACGTTTTATTTTCAACGCTTTTTAACTGATTAAATTGAAGTGAATTTACGTGCGAAATAAACTTTCATATTTTCGGACGAAAATTTACCGGTCGCTATGTTTAACTAGACATATTCCAAATATTAAATTTTATTTCAAAATTTTATCGTTTAAAATTTCATGAAATTTCAACTAATTACGTTATTAAAACAGTTGAAATTTACGGGTCGTTACACATTTCCTAGATGTAACGGGAAAAGAATAAGGCTATAGCAATAATTACTCCTAGTAGTAATAATGAAAGTTCCCGTAAGGTGCATAGGACACTAGTGAAAACCAAGAAATGTTGCTTCATGTGTGTAGACTATAGAAGAATAGTGAAATGATATTAGTAAGTTGATAAGACACGCATGGTTGGGATAGGTAGACCTTAGTTGGGGAAAAATGAAAGCTAAAGAGAGAATTTCCCCAAGCTTAGTTGCATTTTTAGATAGAGACTACATAGATTGAAACCCATATCCATTGCAGTAAACGAGACTTAGTTATTCCTTTTTGAGTCTGGAATAGAAGAGATGAATAATGTTAGTCCTTGAGATGATGGTTTTGATGACAACAACCTTAGAATAGATTATAAAATATAAATACTAACATTACAAGTTTAGATATATATGTATTTGCAGGATCTAACCATGCTGGTATCAAGAATGAAGACTAGAAAATATAGAGATTCAAGATACAGAGATAGAAGACTCATGAGTATTGTAACATCCCGTATTTTTAAGCCATTGAATTTGAACATTTAATTCGTTTTAAATGTTCAATGTGGGTCCTTAATTGATTTTGAAATGAATGGATTCTGGTTCAATCAATGAAATAAGCTATAAATTTTAATTATAGCAATTCTGGTTGAATTTGAATAATGGAAAATAATAATTAAATATTCGGAATTGAGATAAGGGTAAATCTGAATGTAAATAGTGATAAAAATGGTGTTTAAATGTATTTTTAAGTTCAATTGGTTATAAATAATATTGTTGGAATTTTAGAAGAATTTTAAAGTCGATAAATTATTATTTGGAATTTTATATTAATTTAAAAATGAATTTAATATTATTAAAATGCAATTTAAGCAGATTTGGGTCTGGCCTGAGCCAGAATGATTTTTAATGTGTTTATAAATTTTATATGATTTATTGTTAAGTTATTAAAATTTTAAAAGTGAAAATTTTAAGCGTTTCTGATAATTTCAGAAAATCGCCTGATTTAATAGACGAGTTAAAATAGCCTTCCGGGGCACAGTCTCGGAATTCGACGAAACCAGTTCCATTGGATCCGTAATAGTTAGTTATTATCGGATTTTAATTTTCGTAGTGATCGGAGTTGTCGTTTGACCGTGGCAGCTCGAAACACATCGAAATCGATTTAACCGATTTAATTTTAAATTGATCGTTTAATTTCGTATCTCGTGCATACGATCGAATTAGCTTACGAAACCAGTTCCATTGTGTCCGGAACGCTGAAAAACCTTAGAATTGCCTGTCGGAACGCGAGAATTGGAGATCGTTTGCATTAACTGTTAAGTCGAGAATTTATATTAATATAATAATATTTTAACCATTATATATATTCAATTATTATCAAACCCTAATCACTTTTATCACCGGCCGCCACCATATTCTTTCAATGGCCGGAAATCAACGATTTTCTCCTCCAAATCGTGATCAAGCCACTCAATAATTTCAGAAATTTCCAACTGGAGATTCGAAGGGATCGACGCGAGCTTCACATCCGTACGGTGGAGTGGTTCGCGATGCGACAGGATGGCCAGGAATTGGGCCGACGTGGGGTTCGTTTGTACTCGTTTTTCGAGCTTGGGAGGCAGCCGAGCTGCACGTGTTCGTGGGCGATGGTGAAGGAGGTAGTGGGCTTCGTCATGGTGGTTGTTGATCGAGTTCGTATGAATCGAGGGTGGAGCGATAACAAACCCTAATCGTGATTTTGGGTTCGACTTGTTTCCTGTACGAGTTCGCAAGAGGAAGGAGGAGAGGAGCGGGCTTGTTTTCGTGAGGGTGGGCCGTGATTTGGTATAAATTAAATAAAAGAAATTGTTTTTAAATTTCAATTCAAAACTTTGTAATATCATAACGAACTCATACGTACTCAGATTTTAACGAAACTGGAAACGCCGGGATCGCAGAGACAAACACTACGCTGTGATGCAGATCCGGAGCCAATCCGGGCAAGTAGAAATTTGGGTTAAATTGGACGTCGTCCGGTTTAATTCAAAATTTCGAACGCTCGCCGAAACTCAAAGTGAGTTTTTCTCACTCACATCTAGATGCTAGACATTATAAATAGTTGATATTTAAATATCTATGTGAATGGTTGATTATATCTG
Organism: Allium fistulosum; assembly: GCA_030737815.1. Taxonomy (NCBI): domain Eukaryota; kingdom Viridiplantae; phylum Streptophyta; class Magnoliopsida; order Asparagales; family Amaryllidaceae; genus Allium; species Allium fistulosum. The sequence continues at coordinate 307,132,130 of CM060903.1, read as the reverse complement.
TGATTATCAGTCTGGTTGATATTTATATTGCGATGTGCTAATATCTGTGATGCAGGGAGAAACAGGTTGGAGGGATCCAACTGGATTCCTCACAATGTAGCAATTATTTTATAATTGATAGTGATACCTGTTTATATGATGTGATTGATAAATCTGGAAATTTAGTTGTTCTGTGACATTGTGGTATAAATTGTAATCACAGAATTTAATTATAAATGGCTATAAAAAAAGTGTTTTTACGAAATAAAATGAATTGTTAAATTTATAATTTCAAAGAAAAAAATTTGAAATCGGATTTGAAAGGAAAAATGTAAATTGGGCCAAATTGGGATTTTGAATATAATGGGAAGTTTATAAAATGGGTAAATGGAAAGTATAGTTTTCTGGAGATTAAATTTATGAAATTATAAATTGTTTAAAATAACGGTGTTTATTTTAATAATGACTAATGTTATCCGGAAATTAAAAATATGTTAAAATGGAGTTTCCGACTATAAATTAACAAGTTCAAATGAAAAATAGAATGTTTTGAAATGCCGTATTTCATTGGAATTTAATTAAGTGAATTGGAAATTTGGCTTCCATTGAAAATTCACCAAAATGTTTATTTAAAAATGCTTAAACTATATTTAAAAATGAATTTCCGGAAATGAAAAATTGTGATTTAACTTCGGAGGAAGTTATAGATAAGTATGGAATTGAAAATAAATCAGAGGATTTATATGGAAGAGTACTTTGAAATGTTTGAAACAGGAAAGCGTTTCCCTGGGAAAACCAAGTAAATGTTTTATAAAAAGATTTTATTTAACTAAGGTTAAGTTTTAAATCGTTTAAAAGTATTTTTAAGAAATCGTTATTTTTAAAGAAATAAATTAATAACTTTTAATACCGTAAATAATTTGGAAGTATATTAGCAATTATTTTACAAATGGATTTATTTAAAGGTTGGTTTTAGCTTAAGCTGTTAAAATTAGTATTTTCTTCTTATAACACTATTTTGAATTTAGTTAAACTAAACCCTTATCTTTAAATCAAAGTTTATGTGTTAATAACTAGTTTTCTTCACATATTTTAAATTTATATTTTGAGTAAATAAATAGAAGTAATTTTCATATTTTAAAGTATATTTCAGTATAAAGTATTTTTAACTGTTTTAAATGCAAATTGTTTTATACTTGGTTATTCCCGATGGGAATAAAGGGTAAAGGATTTACCTTGTAAAGGAAGAGTTTTGGAAAAGTGTTTTCAAACGAGTTTTGAAAATGTGAAAATATATCTTTGAAAGATATTAGAGGAAAATAAATAATATGGAGATTATTTATTGTGTGTTGGATGTGTATGGATGTTTGTGAACATTAATTGATAGTTAAATCACCGACTATCAATATTGGCCAAATGCGCTGATCGTTTCGAAGAGACCGGGATCGAGTTTCCGTATACCGGGATTCTAGGTCTGGAGACTCGAAAACCACTTCGATCCGGTTTGTACGTTTCGCGAAAACGATTTCGGAGTCGAAGATGGAGCAGTGAAGTGCAAGGGCTAGTCGCTACTAATCCTGAGGATATTTCCAAACTGGATGTAGTAGGAATAGTGCCTTCGGTTCCGTTCGGACCCGGGACGGACTTGTATGGACGAATGCTTGCGAAACATCGTCAGGTGGACGATGGGCATTCAAAGTGAAATGTTCTGTAAAGGTATCGTTTAGCCTCAAGCCTCATCAACCGGGAATGACTGAAAATCAGGGGTTATGCAGCAAGGATTCGTGGGTAGCCCCCACTTGAGAGTAAGGTCATCCCTGTCTAGATGTCCCTTTTATTTCGGCTTAGTGGTGCGGTTGCTGATCACAACCGTGGGGTGATTTTACTTGGAATTATCCAGTAAGGGATGATTCCGGCTTTGTGTTGCAGGGGAGCGGGCGTACTCCTCGGTACTGTGATCTAGGCCACGTACTGTGACAGGTGGTACCCCAGTGCCTAGTCATTCGTTGGAAATCCATTCTCCCTACGTGCCTGTACGGTTTTGATTGTGCCCAACTATTGTTGAAATGTGAGATGCAAGCATTTCAGCTAGATTCTATTTTACTTTCTATAGACACTATTATAATATCAGAGGATTTTAATATAAAAGTGTTTTAACTATCGTAAGGTAAAAACCCGACATATTTATTTGTGGCGAGGTCTTACGAGATGCTTTTGTTTTTAAAGAATTTTGAAACTTTAATAATCAATTGGGTGTATTTATGATGCGCTGGTATTCCAGACTGACTCGGGTGTTATTTTATTATAATGCTCGGGTCAGACCGAGTATATTACAGGATAGGATGCTATGGAGCTCAGGAGAGGAGCTGGAGTCCGAGACGTATTTCTCGTACTTGTATTATTCCGCTGCTGTGATTGTTGTATTGATTGATTGACTGGCTATGGTTGGTTGTATTGATATACTCTGATGATGATGTATTGTATATAAACAGATATAGTTTTGATTTGTGTAAAGTTCTGTTCTATATATATTATATTTTATTCCGCTGCGACTGTGAGGTTTTGATGTTGTTTAGTTCATTCTTCTTCTTCTACCTTCTTTCTTTTCCTACAATCTGTCTTTTGCGGCGTTCGATCGTCGGCATATTATACTGTTGAGTATTTTGTGTCGATTTTCGAGGGCTGAGAAGGGCGGGTCGTCACAAGTATCAAGATTATCAAGAGTTCAAGGTTAAGTCTGTTTTATTAGGAATATTTGTTAAAACTCGTAGAAAAGCACTGGCATCTTAATATCCAATTTATTCATGGAATGGAATCCACTTCGAGCCCGTTAAAGGGATGGAACCCTAAGTAGGATGGAACCTACGAAAATCTAGTGGGATATTGTTTTGTATCCACTAATTTTAATTCAAAATGTTTTTACAAAATTATCTTGTTTTCAAAATGATTTCAAAACTTTCCTTTTAAAAGATTCAAAACCCTCTATCCTGATTTTAAATAATTTTAGCCTCAAAACATCTTTAATTTCAAAGTCAAAATACTCCTGTTTTTAAATACCTTTTCAAATAATATATTTAACTTTTAATATTTGTACTTAGATTTAAATATAATATTATAGTTAAATTATGTATATATTGTTCTTTATATTTACTTATGAATTTCAACTATATTCAAGTATATTTCCCCGAACAAACGTTTGGATCATTTTTTAGCTATCTTTAGTTGGTGCATCTGGATCGAGCGAAATGCTCGTGTGTTTAACAAGCCCAAATTACTTTTTGAGGGTACCTGCAGGTGGATTATTTACTATTATTCATCCTCAACAGGTCACAGCTTCTCGGCGCCTGTTTGCGCCACAAATGGTCACAAACCCCAAGTGGTGTGAAAACACCAGTGTATGAATACAAATCAGCAATATTAAAACACAAATATCAGATCTAAGCAAGCAACAAACAATAATCCAGAAATAATGAACAATGACACACAATTTATAGTGGTTCGGCTATCTCCGGCCTACATCCACTTCAAGGTTTTTATCTTTTTATTGCTCGATGCTTGAAGATTACAATTTCTTATCGCGTAGTACAACAGATTTTATGAGCTAAGTCTGAATCCAACGAAGCGGTGGTGATCTGGAGTAAATCTGGCAGAATCTGGGCGCTCTTTAGCTCTCAAAATTGTCCGACCCCTTTTCTGAATGACCAGGGGCTCTATTTATAGGTGTAGGAGGCTGATATTTCGCCTAAATTGAGGGGAGACTAGTTCTGGCACGTGAGGGGGCCCACATGCCCGCTTTCTGGAAATCCGGGCCCACTTTGGGATCGATTCGAAGCTATGTTCAAATCGATCAAGAAATTGTCCAATCGAGCTGAAATTTGGCGTGAACATTCTTCAACATGTGCTCAAGCTACTGTGAAAATTTCATAGCATTTGGACTTGTAGATCTCAAGTTATGATCGATTCAAGTTGACATTCTTCGCCCTATGGATTCGTTCGAATCGATATGGTTCGAATCCATAGGTCGAATCCATGCTTCTGCACGTGAAGACGGTGACGTGGCATGCAATCTTCGAGTTGGTCCTCCTTTTTCTCCGAGTTTACTGGGTCGAGTCCTTGGTTTTAGCCGCGTTTACCTGGTGGACTCGAGACGTTGGATTCGAAGGTTCGCTTCCTTTGAATCGATGGAACTGGCACTGGTTCGAATCGATCAAGACGCGCTGCTGTGGATCGATTCAGAGTTGTCTTATCCTGGGGATTCGAAGGTTATGGAGTCGAGGCACCCTTAATTGCATGGATTCGAAGTAACAGTTCCAGATGGATACGAAGTGACCAGCCTTTGTGGATTCGAGAGAGTGTTCACCGAAGGGTACGAAGTAGATGGAGTCGAACTTGTTGGAGTCGAGCGTGATGGATTCGAAGCTGGTGATGCGAAGTCCATGGATTCGAAGTATTATGCTACTTCTTGATCGATTTGAACATGTCCCAGAGCAAACGACTGATTCCATCTTCATCGATACGAACCATATCGATGCGAAGTGCAGTGAACTTCAATCGATTCAAACCTTCATCGATTCGAACCAACATCCATCGATGCAAAGTACATCGATTCGAACCGTGCTCTGTGCATTTTAATTCATTCATATCTTGTGCGTACGAACTCCGATCGTCCTGAAAATTGAAACATAGCCTCTCCTAACCTTGATTGTCATTCCCAATCAATTCTGCCTTGATCGGAGCTCGGCCAAATTTTGACGACATCCATCGCAGCCTTGTTTCCAATCGACTTCCAATCCTGATATCCATCCTTTCCTGTCGATTTGTTTGATATTCCGGCTTTGACCAAAAAGCGGGATAACATTTGCCCCCCAAAACATGTCTTGTGATAAGAAGGCGTGTTTTGAATAATTCCGTATCCGATATTCAAAGTCCATAGCCAATTCCATGTCCATCCGTACTCGAAGACTGAGTTATTAATCCATCCTTATCCAACAACTGAATCCAAGACCCCTCCAGGTCGATATCAAAATCCGTAACCTCTTTGGGCTTTTGCCGAGCGCAATCCACACCTGACGACCGTGGTCCAGTGTCCCTGGACGTTGAGCTAACCTCTCCGGGTTCTTGCCAAGCGCAATCCACACCTGACGACCGTGGCCCAATGTCCCTGGGCGTAAGTAATGCCGTGGCTTAAGTCCTAAGCCGAATCCTGGTCACTTCGGACCCTTGTTGAGCATAGTCCATACTCAACGACCTGAAACAATAATCGATAATAGGGGGCCTAAGTCCTAGGCCGAATCCTGGTCACTCCGGACCCTTGCCGAGCATAGTCCATACTCGACGACCTGAATGAGTCAATTTACCACGTTCGGGCAAAAGGACTCACCCCTTGCCAGGCGTAATCCACACCTGACGATCGTTTATCAAAAACCAAAAAGAATCCAATCAGAATCCAATCCAAATCAAATCGGAAAGCCATAAATCCATACCAGAAATCAAAATCATCATCCAAAACGGAGAACAATCATCCGAATGAATGCGAAAACCAGAAAAACAAGCAAAATCAGGAGTTCAATCCAAACCCCAAAAAACAAACCAGAAAACCGAGTGTCCAATCCAAAAACAAAAGACAGATTTCGCAAACCATGGCTTTGCGGTTTATCATCACTCAGAGCATGCCTAGGGGCTATCTCCATCCCCATACATGTGTAAATGACTCGGTTGCTCGCCAATGGTTTGTTACTTATTTCATATTATCCTGATCAATTGATGACCAATCGACCATTATTCCTGTGCCTCATATCCTCGTGGTTCGAGGTAGGCGGTGGTTGCTCCTGCTCCACCGTAGCATTCCGAGCCCCAACATACTGCCTCAACTGTCCATTCCTCACATGCTCCTCAATTATGTCCTTTAGGTGCCTGCAGCTGTTGGTATCATGCCCGTCCAAATCGTGGAAGAGACAATGCTTTCCTGATGCCCTCTCCCGCTCGGATGGTTCTCTCCTAGCCGGCCTCCGGTAAGGAAGGCGATTCTGAGTTTCCATGTATATCCGCTCTAGTGTCTCGTTTAATTCTGTGTATGTGGAAAACCTTGGATCCTTCCATCGCTTCCCGGCTTTTCCTGAATCGTCGTCTAGCTTCCTTTTTCCTTTGTCTTTATCCGAGCTTCCGTTGGATGGTCCTCCACCCCCAGTCACATTCACCTCCTTTAACTTTAAATCCATACATGCGTCTTCTTGCCGAAGAAATCTTTCAGCTTCGTGAAAGAATTCCCCGAGATCCAGTGGTGGGTCTCGTACTAAAGATACCTTAAAATCTGAATCCTCTCTGACTCCCGACACTGCCGCCATCAAAACCATCGATGGATCCGGCCGATCCACCGAAGAAACCGCCGCATTAAATCGAGTTAAAAATGCTTTAAGCGATTCATCCGTTCTTTGCTTTACCGATGTTAACGTCATCACGTTCTTAGGCCTTTTGATATGAACCCGAAACTGTTCCAAAAACCTATCCACCAATTCCCTCCAAGTCCTGACAGATCCTTCTTCCAGCTGCCTAAACCACATTGCAGCGAGATCAGTCAAATACAACGGGAAACATCTGGCCATCACTTCCTCCGATGCCCCCATCACTTCCATGTGTCTAGTGTATCTCATCAAGTGATCAGTCGGGTCAGCCTTGCCATTATATACTTCCACGCTAGGTAACTTGAACTTAGGTGGATTCTGAGCTATCCTGATTTCCCGAGTGAACGGTCTCCTGTTCACCCCTTCCAAGTCTCTATTGGTCGAACCTCCACGCATAGTCTTCCTAATGATTTCCATTAATCCAGCATTGCCTATTAGGTGTTGCCCCCATGCTCCCGAGGGAACTCCGGCACATATTCTTCATGTGGCTCATTAGCCGCAATGTTGGCTCTAGCCTGCTGAACTCCTTCCAAAGGTCCTTCTGCGTTGGATCCTGTGGGCCTGCCCCCAAGCCCTTGTTGATTGCCTTCCGGTTCTGTATTCTGTCCTCCATTGGGTTCTGCAACCCTAGTTCCTTGTTCCACATTTGCAGTCGCTATAGTTGGTCCAAGGTTCTGTGTTCCTACGGCTCTCGTCTGCTCGAAGAAAGTCTGCATCATATCCTGTTGACTCTTCAGCAACCTCTCATGCAATGAATTTTCCATAGCTTCCATTTCGTCTCTAGTAATGTAAATCGAAGCTTGTCCTTCTCCAGCTCCGGAGGATGCCTCTTGACTTCCTCCTTGTTGGCTTCTCTCAGCTCTTTGTCTTCTACTTGTTTGTCGAGTCATTGTAGAGTCAATCCGGATCCTTCAAACTTTCAAACCTAAACTTTGAATTTGGTGTAGTGGGTGCTAGTTGTTCTCAGTGAAAGCACCAAAGTGTTTGCGCCAAAAATGGTCACAAACCCCAAGTGTTGTGAAAACACCAGTGTATGAATACAAATCAGCAATATTCAAACACAAATATCAGATCTAAGCAAGCAACAAACAATAATCCAGAAATAATGAACAGTGACACACAATTTATAGTGGTTCGGCTATCTTCGGCCTACATCCACTTCAAGGTTTTTATCTTTTTATTGCTCGATGCTTGAAGATTAAAATTTCTTATCGTGTAGTACAACAGATTTTATGAGCTAAGTCTGAATCCAAGGAAGCGGTGGTGATCTGGAGTAAATCTGGCAGAATCTGGGCGCTCTTTAGCTCTCAAAATTGTTCGACCCTTTTTCTGAATGACCAGGGGCTCTATTTATAGGTGTAGGAGGCTGATATTTCGCCTAAATTGAGGGGAGACCAGTTCTGGCACGTGAGGGGGCCCACATGCCCGCTTTCTGGAAATCCGGGCCCACTTTGGGATCGATTCGAAGCTATGTTCAAATCGATCAATAAATTGTCCAATCGAGCTGAAATTTGGCGTGAACATTCTTCAACATGTGCTCAAGCTACTGTGAAAATTTCATAGCATTTGGACTTGTAGATCTCAAGTTATGATCGATTCAAGTTGACATTCTTCGCCCTATGGATTCGTTCGAATCGATATGGTTTGAATCCATAGGGTCGAATCCATGCTTCTGCACGTGAAGACGGTGACGTGGCATGCAATCTTCGAGTTGGTCCTCCTTTTTCTCCGAGTTTACTGGGTCGAGTCCTTGGTTTTAGCCGCGTTTACCTGGTGGACTCGAGACGTTGGATTCGAAGGTTCGCTTCCTTCGAATCGATGGAACTGGCACTGGTTCGAATCGATCAAGACGCGCTGCTGTGGATCGATTCGGAGTTGTCTTATCCTGGGGATTCGAAGGTTATGGAGTCGAGGCACCCTTAATTGCATGGATTCGAAGTAACAGTTCCAGATGGATACGAAGTGACCAGCCTTTGTGGATTCGAGAGAGTGTTCACCGAAGGGTACGAAGTAGATGGAGTCGAACTTGTTGGAGTCGAGCGTGATGGATTCGAAGCTGGTGATGCGAAGTCCATGGATTCGAAGTATTATGCTACTTCTTGATCGATTCGAACATGTTGTCCCAGAGCAAACGACTGATTCCATCTTCATCGATACGAACCATATCGATGCGAAGTGCAGTGAACTTCATCCATCGATTCGAACCAACATCCATCGATGCAAAGTACATCGATTCGAACCGTGCTTTGTGCATTTTAATTCATTCATATCTTGTGCGTACGAACTCCGATCGTCCTGAAAATTGAAACATAGCCTCTCCTAACCTTGATTGTCATTCCCAATCAATTCTGCCTTGATCGGAGCTCGGCCAAATTTTGACGACATCCATCGCAGCCTTGTTTACAATCGACTTCCAATCCTGATATCCATCCTTTCCTGTCGATTTGTTTGATATTCCGGCTTTGACCAAAAAGCGGGATAACAGCGCCCTTCAGACTTAGGCTGCCTCACACTAGGTCTTCTTCTTTTGAATCAACTGGAAGCTCCTCAGCTGTCCCTGGAAACCGTCAACATCGATAGTGATTGTACCTTCCATCATCTGCCAATTTTGTAGTCTATTATCCGGGTAGTTTCCATACTTTATGTTGTATAACCGCTATGTTAAACTATTTCATTTTGGCCAGCGGTCAGGCTTGTTGATCACACTATTTATATTTAGCTATGATATCTAACCGGCTGTGTAGTCTCGCGCTACACATCCGTTTTACTCAAAAAAAAAACTATATTCAAGTATATTTATAAAGTTTTAAATAGTTTTTATATAAGATAAATATTGTTTTTATAGAAATTCAAAATATCATTTTTGGCTGAGGGATGTCCACATGCCCCTAGGTAGTATGTCGACATAGTGACAGTTGAAGTTCAAATTCAAATTTCAAAAGAAGTGTCTATTAGCCATAACTCTTCATGAATGGTCATGGCTGTTGGTTTTCTATAAATAGGGGTCAGTTTCAATGAATTTTCAATCATATTTTTCTGATTTTCACTCCTCTTCATCTTCCTCATTTCTTATTACAAAATCATACCATTACTCTGCCGAAATCAACATCGAATCATACTCGATTACTTCTAGTTTGATTCTCCATCACTATCTCTACAAGGTTCTCAGTGCTATTCAGAGTTATATGTTTCTTTGTAATATATTAGCGAGAAAAGGTGTGATTGTAGCCTTGTAAATCAATCAAGGGAGAAAAGGTGTGATTGTAGCCCTGGAAATCAATTGGGTGAACTTGTTGCCCGGTAAATCAAGTATCCCTACCCAGAGGATTGGTATTCTGGAGGGTATACCTCGTAGCCTTGAAATCGAGGGTTGTAATTGTTGAATTGCTTTTGAAAGGAAATCCGTACTTAGTTGTGCGGGACTGGATGTAGGGTAACTTCGAACCAGTATAAAATCCGGTGTGTTCTTTCCTTTACTGCTTTTACTTTATATTTGCATCTGTGTTTGATTATGTGTTCATATCTGTGTCTAATTAGTGTATACATTGTTAATAAAGTTAGATAAACTCAAAAAGATTAACAAATTTCTTAAAACACTATTCACCCCCTCCCCCTCTAGTGTTAATTCTAGCCTTAAGATCCTTAATCCGCATTTCTCACATTTGGTATCAGAGCCTTGTTTTCATAAGTTTCATAATCTAAATTTTGAAATTTTTTTTAATGGCTAGTTTTGAAAAATCTGTTAACACTAGTTTAGAACTGTTTAAATCATCATTGTTTCATGAGTCTGCATATGAATGTTATTCAAATTCTAGTTGTCTACCCAAATTTTATAATGTGCAGGAAAGATGCTTTATGGGTATTGAGGAATCAATCCACAATGGACAATCTGTGCAGATCAAAAGGAATAAGTCGATACTTGATAGTGGTTGATCTAGACACATGACTGGTAATCCAGATATGCTAAATAATGTTATATACAAAGACGGAGGACTGTTAACTTTGGAGACAACTCGAAAGGATACGTGATTGGCATCGGCAATGTCGGTAACTCTGAAACTCCTGTTATTACTAATGTTTTTCTAGTTAAGAATCTGAAACACAATCTGCTAAGTATAAGTCAACTATGTGATAAAGGATATAAAATTAAATTTGAAAAAGATAAATGTCATATTGAAGATAATAACTCAACCATAATATTTGAGGGAACTAGGAAAAAGAATATTTATATTCTTAGTATGAAAGTTTCAAATGATAACCTATGTTATTTGGCAAATACAAGTGACCCTTGGATTTGGCATAAGAGATTTGGACATTTGAATTTCAAACTCTTATCTAGACTGTCAAAACATGATCTAGTAAGAGGTCTCCCTAAAATGAATTTTAAAGTAGATAGTTTATGTGATGCATGTCAATTAGAAAAGCTTAGAAAAAGTTCCTTTAAATTAAAAGATATGATTTCAACTTCAAAACCCCTTGAGTTAATTCATCTTGATTTATTTGGTCCATCTCAAATTTTGTCAATAAATCATAGTAAATATGTTTTTGTAATTGTAGATGATTATTCTAGATTTACATGGACAATATTTTTGAAACATAAAAGTGATACTTTTGAATGTTTTAAAAACTTTACAAAAAGGATTCAAAATCAATTATCTTTAAAAATTATAACTATTTGTAGTGATCACGGTGGTGAATTTGAAAATGAAAAGTTTGAGGAATTCTGCAAAAAGAAGGGAATAACTCACAATTTCTCATTTCCAAGAACTCCACAACAAAACGGAGTAGTTGAACGTAAAAATAGAACGATTCAAGAGTGTGCGAGAACTATGCTTTCAGACAGTAATTTACCAAAACAATTTTGGGCAGAAGCTGTTGCTACCGCCTGTTATATTTTGAATAGAATTTTAATTAGACCTTTAACTAATAAGACACCTTATGAACTTCTTCATGGAAAGAAACCTAAGGTATCATATTTCAGAATTTTTGGAAGTAAATGTTTTATTTTAAATACAAAAGATAATTTGGATAAATTTGATCCTAAATCCGACAAAGGAATCTTTATCGGATATTCTAATAGAAGTAAAGCTTATAGAGTTTTTAATTTGAGATCTAACACCATCGAAGAAACAATGCATGTTTCGTTTGATGAAAATTTAAAAGATTTTGAAATTACAAATGATGAAGAGGAATTAATTACTCAAAACCAAGAGTCAACTGAAACTAATAATGAATTAAATCATCCTAATAAAAAGATTAGACTATTAAAAGATCACCCTATAGAAAATATACTTGGAGATATGCAATCTGTTGTTAAAACTAGAAATCAACTAAGTCAAATGAGTAATGTAGCTTTTATATCATCTATTGAACCCAAAAATCCTAAAGAAGCATTAACTGATGATTCATGGATTTTGGCTATGCAAGAAGAATTAAATCAATTCACTAGAAATGAAGTTTGGGAACTCGTTCCTAGACCTAAAGATAAAACTATAATTGGAACTAAATGGGTCTATAAAAATAAAATGAATGAACAAGGTGAGGTCGTTAGAAATAAAGCACGATTAGTCGCCCAAGGTTATTGTCAAGAAGAAGGTATAGATTGTGACGAAACCTTTGCTCCTGTAGCAAGATTAGAAGCCATTAGAATTCTACTTGCTTTCGCAAATCATAATAATTTCAAATTATTTCAAATAGATGTTAAAAGTGCATTTTTAAATGGATTTGTAAAAAAAGAAGTATATGTTGAACAACCACCTCTTTTTGAAGATAAAAATTTACCAAACCATGTGTACAAACTTAAGAAAGCTTTATATGGTCTAAAACAAACTCCTAGAGCCTGGTATGATAGACTAAGATCTTATTTATTACAATCAAATTTTGAAATTGGTAAAATAGATAATACTCTTTTTATTAAAAGAAATAAAAATGATATTCAACTAGTTCAAGTATACGTAGATGATATCATTTTTGGTTCAACTAACTTCGAAATGAATAAAGAATTTTCTGAAATAATGACAAAAGAGTTTGAGATGAGTCATATGGGTGAATTAAACTTCTTTCTAGGATTGCAAATAAAACAGTTAGATAATGGTATTTTTATTAGTCAAGAAAAATATGCTAAAGACCTAGTTAGTAAATTTGGTTTGACTACTGCGAGTGGAAAACCTACTCCCATGGGAACCAATGAGTACCTTAGTAAAGAAGATCTCTCGAAAGATGTAGATCAAAAGTTGTATAGAGGAATGATTGGATCACTACTCTATATCACTGCTAGTAGACCTGATATCATGCATAGTGTATGTCTCTGTGCAAGATATCAATCTCATCCTAAAAAAACTCACTTAAAAGCTGTAAAACGTATCATAAGATATATTAAACACACCTCTGATTATGGCTGATTTTATCCTAAAAACGATTCATTTGATTTAATATCTTATTGTGATGCTGATTACGCTAGTTGTAAATCAGACCGAAAAAGTACAAGTGGAACTTGTCACTTTTTGGGACATTCTCTGGTTTCCTGGTTTAGTAAAAAGCAAAATACAGTTTCTTTATCAACAACTGAGGCAGAGTATATTTCTGCTGCTTTGGCTTGTTCTTAAGTAATATATATGCAACAAACCTTAAGAGATTTTGGATTAAATATCTCAAAATCGCCAATTTATTGTGATAATACTAGTGCAATAAATTTATCTAAAAATCCTACTCATCATGCTCGAACTAAACATATTGATATCAGACACCATTTTCTCAGAGATAATATAAGTAGAGAGGTAATTACTCTCGACTATATCAATTCTGAAAATCAAATTGCTGATATTCTAACAAAACCCTTAAATGAATGTACATTTACCAAATTAAGAAGACAATTAGGTATTTGTTCTTTAACTGAAATATAAAATATAAATAATGAGTATAATTAAAATTAATTCAAAATAAATTAAAAAGGTAAAAATACAAGGACCATGTCGACATACTCACTAGACCCATGTCGACATATAACGATTTTATTTTTAAATTTCTTTTCCCACCAAAATTTAAATAAGTGGTTATAAATTTCTTCTATTTCGAAATTTTCTTCATTTTCTCTGTTCTCTTTCTTGTCTATTCTCTGAAATCAGTTTATCATGGCCTCCTCTTCCAAATCAAACTTAAAATCATCCTTTTTGTTTCCATCGCCTACTTCTGGTCCGTGTCAACAATCAACGCTCGCGCGTGTAACGAATATAGAGGATTCTCTGAAGGATACCCTTCAATTAATGACTGAAATCCAAGTGATGCAACTTCGAATGGCCAAAGAACAAGAGAGGCAAGGCAAAATCCTTAGGAATTTGCAAAATTTTATAATGGATAATCATGCCAACCCAATCTTGATTGACGAGGACTCATCAGAAGACCATGTTCAAGAGGCCAGCGAAGTAGAAGAAGAAGAAGAAGTAGTCCCAATGGAAGAAGCGCACGTGGAAGACAATGACAATGTCGTTTACGTTGGCGAAGTGTGTTTTGACAAAGATGGAAATCTTGTCGAACAACGTGGAAATTTCTGTTTCCACTATCCAAATTGTTCGGTTCATAGATCTCCTATGTTCAAAAACACACATTAGTTTCTTTTCTTCCTTTTCTATTTGTTGTTTGTTTTTGTTTCGATCTCTACGAAAAATGTAAATACAAACGAATAAATAATAAAAAAATGTGTGTTCTTATATATGTTCTATTAACAGTATTATTATATAGATTCTTAGTTAGGAGAGTTTGTAAATTAGGACTAAGTATTGAATATGTATGATAACACTATCATTATAATCACAAGTAATGTAGTCTTAGTTTCAAGGGGAGTTATATAGAGTTATATAGAGTTATATAGTTTGAAGTTATCTAGTTTAGAGTAAGTTTTTGTTGATGACAAAGGGGGAGAAGTATAAAATAGGGTAGTTAGGCATAGATTAAAGGGGAGTTGTTAGTTTTAAGGGGAGTTATTAGGATAGAAGTGATATTTTATAAACAAAGTTTGTCATCATCAAAAAGGGGGAGATTGTTAGTCCTTGAGATGATGGTTTTGATGACAACAACCTTAGAATAGATTATAAAATATAAATACTAACATTACAAGTTTAGATATATATGTATTTGCAGGATCTAACCATGCAGGTATCAAGAATGAAGACTGTACAGTATAGAGATTCAATATACAGAGATAGAAGACTCATGAGTATCAAGATTATCAAGAGTTCAAGGTTAAGTTTGTTTTATTAGGAACATTTTTTAAAACTTGTAGAAAAGCACTGGCATCTTAATATCCAATTTATTCGTGGAATGGAATCCACTTCGAGCCCGTTAAAGGGATGGAACCCTAAGTAGGATGGAACCTACGAAAATCTAGTGGGACATTGTTTTGTATCCACTAATTTTAATTCAAAATGTTTTTACAAAATTATCTTGTTTTCAAAATGATTTCAAAACTTTCCTTTTAAAAGATTCAAAACCCTCTATCCTGATTTTAAATAATTTTAGCCTCAAAACATCTTTAATTTCAAAGTCAAAATACTCCTGTTTTTAAATATCTTTTCAAATAATATATTTAACTTTTAATATTTATACTTAGATTTAAATATAAAATTATAGTTAAATTATGTATATATTGTTCTTTATATTTACTTATGAATTTCAACTATATTCAAGTATATTTATAAAGTTTTAAATAGTTTTTATATAAGATAAATATTGTTTTTATAGAAATTCAAAATATCATTTTTGGCTGAGGGATGTCGACATGCCCCTAGGTAGTATGTCGACATAGTGATAGTTGAAGTTCAAATTCAAATTTCAAAAGAAGTGTTTATTCGCCATAACTCTTCATGAATGGTCATGGCTGTTGGTTTTCTATAAATAGGGGTCAGTTTCAACGAATTTTCAATCATATTTTTCTGATTTTCACTCCTCTTCATCTTCCTCATTTCTTATTACAAAATCATACCATTACTCTGCCGAAATCAACATCGAATCATACTCGATTACTTCTAGTTTGATTCTCCATCACTATCTCTACAAGGTTCTCAGTGCTATTCAGAGTTATAGGTTTCTTTGTAATATATTAGCGAGAAAAGGTGTGATTGTAGCCTTGTAAATCAATCAAGCGAGAAAAGGTGTGATTGTAGCCCTGGAAATCAATTGGGTGAACTTGTTGCCCGGTAAGTCAAGTATCCCTACCCAGAGGATTGGTATTCTGGAGGGTATACCTCGTAGCCTTGAAATCGAGGGTTGTAATTGTTGAATTGCTTTTGAAAGGAAATCTGTACTTAGTTGTGCGGGACTGGATGTAGGGTAACTTCGAACCAGTATAAAATCCAGTGTGTTCTTTCCTTTACTGCTTTTACTTTATATTTGCATCTGTGTTTGATTCTGTGTTCATATCTGTGTCTAATTAGTGTATACATTGTTAATAAAGTTAGATAAACTCAAAAAGATTAACAAATTTCTTAAAACACTATTCACCCCCCCTCTAGTGTTAATTCTAGCCTTAAGATCCTTAATCCGCATTTCTCACAAATAGATCTATTCTTCATGAGTAACACAGCGTAAGTTGGTAACAAGTAATAGGTGGCAGGAGGAGTGTATGAGTTACTTGGATTCCTAGAGTAGGACCTTTCTGTGTTAGAGTGGACATGGTCCTAGAACTCCTAGCCCTAGATGATAGCTGTGTTTAGTTGCTATATTAAAAGAAGATTAAAAGCAGATAAAAGGCAACTAAAAGAAAACAGTAAGATCTAAAGAAAGCAACAGAAACATCAATAGAAATAATTGAGAATTGCAAAAGAAAAATACATCTTTCCCATAAAATAGGCTTGGGAAAAAGTTTGAAAAGAAAAATCTTTCTTACGTAAACCATGCTTGGGAAAGAAAATCCAGATTTTATAGGATAGCAGCATAAGTTCCAAGTACGGAGAGAGAGGTACGCAAAAGTAAAACGGAGAAATGTGAAGTTTTTCCATTTTCTACCTTTTTTCTGACATAAGAAATCGAGTTCGAGAAATTAGATTTTTTTGAAATTCGAATATTAAAAGTTGTATGGTAGGATTTGGATGAAAAATTCGTTGAACTACACCCCTATTCAGTAGGAGTGTGGGAAAAATTGGATAAAAAATGTTTTGAGTTTTAAAAAAATTGCATTCATATAGAAATTGCAAGTATATTTAGGATGTGTGCATCATATTTAAAAATAAATTTTAAAGAAGAAAAGCATTCATATAAGAGGTACCGCTTAGAAATTCATGTACACATGCATATGTTTTGTATTGAATAACACTTTTGCACAAGAACACGGATGGTCGCAAAATTGGATGTACACAAAATGGATGTGATTAATGCAAGGAATTACATAATTTTACCCTTGTAGAATTTCGGGGACGAAATTTCCTAATAGGTGGGAGAATGTAACACCCCACATTTTTATATAATTAAAAATAAATTTAATTGATAACTATGAAAACAGTGAAAAATGAATTTTTGCTAATGTTGGAATTTGACCACGAAACTTATACCATTGTGTTTGTGGCAATTTTTTGATCAACTTCTATATACAATGTTTTCTGAATGGACTTCAAACGGAGAAGTTATAGCCGTTTGAAGTTTTAGCGTCAGAAATAATTACATATGAAAACATGGAAATTTTATCAATTATAAACATTTGCAGTTAATTCATAGGATATTTATAAAAGTAGTAACAAATTTGTTATGTTTGTAATGAATGTAAATTATTAAGAGAATTAGATATAAGAGGAAAAAATAAAGGGAATAATTAACATTGCAAACATATTCAGCTAAAAAGTGCAATTAATTAATATTTGAATTAAAATTGGAGATTAATATATAACGTGTGTGTGTGTCTATATATATATATATATATATATGAGATCCCTCAATTTAAAGAGGTTTAAATACAAATGTAACAAATAAATGTTCAAATTCAAATCTGGATAAAAAATGTATGCATATTAAATATATATGTTAATTGAATGGTGGAATTAATTGACATGCCAATTAATGAAATGTTACAATGTGTAAAATATTAATTAAGGAAATTAACTAATAGAGGTGACATGTTAATCTATTAATGGGGCTATTAATTAGGATTGTAACGTAATCAGTAGAAAATGTCAATTAATAAGGAAAAGAAATAATAGTTGACCTAGATTTGAATGTGTACATATAGGCCGTATATTGCTGCACATAAAAATTAATTGAAGGATCAATTAAGTAGAGGATTAATTAAATAATTGGTAGGCTGCATCTATTTAAGAGAGAACGTAATGTAATTCATTCCATCAGCCGTCACTTTCTTCATTCCTCTCTTACAGTAAACAATGGATTCTTTCTTCATTCTTTTCTCCTATTTCTCACAAATCTTCACCAAATAAATCCTAATGAAATATATGTGAACAAAATAGAGGAATTGCAACAAATTAAAGGAGAGAAGTTGTAGAACGACGTAGTAATCTTAGAAGATAGCGATTTAAAGCTAAGGACGACAGGTGAGTGGATTTAATTATATATCTTTTACGTTCATGATATATTATCATTAGATTCCCGTTAAATAATTTTATTCGGTATTTATTTCAGTAATTAATTCTGTTAATTAGTTATGTTAAGACTGTAAATTGTATAAGAAAGCTTATATTTAATTAATATTAGGCTTGATAGTTAAAGAAAGGTATAACCAAAAAGTAAGAAATTTACAGTTATTTACATCTATTTTAAAAGTTGAAATTTAGCATGTAAATGTTAGCTTCTTTTTATTCCTTTTTACGCGAATAAATTAGTTAAAGAGAAAAATGCAAATGCGGACTAAAATAGAAAACACACTAGATTTACAGAAATTAGATGTAAAATAGGAAAAGCTGAAATAAAAAGAGAAAAATAGAAATTTTCAGTAAATTATGCTAAAAGGGGGAAAATAAATAAAAAGGAAAAATCTAATAACTTAATTTGGAAGTAAGTGATAGATTAATTGGTTGATTTAGAAAAGAGAATACATTTCTATAGTTTAATATTTAAAAGATAACGATAAACGTAATTGCAAGAGTAGAAGAAAGAAAAAGGGAATTAGTGTAAAATAGAGAAACTACTGTATTTTACACTATCCAAAAAGTAAAGCAACAATAAAAGAGATATATTGCAGTTACGGATTATTGTTTATAGCATTATTTGGTATTAAAATATGGAAATGGATTTTTAGCACAGTTTTTGTAACCAACCAAATAGAATAGAACTACTTCCTAGAATATTGGAAGTTAAAGTGAAGAATTAAAGGAATTAAAGAAGGAATCAAGTCAATTATTAGACAAGACTAGAAGCTCTGCATTTACTGTGCAGATAATAGAATAAACGCAAAGCAGTTATTATGATAAGTAAATTTGTGACAATCGGGCGTAGTCCCAAGCCAAGATTGTCATATGACATAAGAGAATTAAAGAGAATTCAATATCATAATAAAAGAAGACAGACTATAATAGAAAAGAGACACTTGTAATATATTTATAATATATAGATTATAAGAGAATAAAAGAGACAATTACAAGTAAAATTATAACATAGGTTATAATTAAGTAGAAAGAACAGAAAAGACTTATTTTAAGACTTAAATGAAGTTAATAAGCAAATAGAGCAGAAATAATAGAAGAGGCTTATTTTAATAAACTTAGATCTTGGATTAAGTTAATAAGCAAGATAATAGAAGTGGCCCATACTAACAGCATTCCCTTTCAGTCAGGAACCGATGGTCTCACAATAGTTAGGTAAAGCTGGGACAAGATTATGCTAATTAGGGTAAATAAGTAGCCAACAGAATAAGAAAAGTAAACTAAATGCAAAATAAAAGATTAGACTTAGGGTCTAATAAAAGAGTAAGATGCGTGAGGAGCAGCCCAAAGGATGAAGAGCCTAACGAAGCAGTTCATCATAGATTTCAGCATGGAAGAAGCACGTCCAACTTAGTTATTTTGGGCTAAAAGGAAGTATGAGACTTCAACGGGACGTGAGGGTACTCTAGGATGGCCCTCTGGGGTAGGCATAGCGAAGCAATCCTATAGAGGCATGTCTGTAGGTGTTCCATCAAAAGAGTATGCCTTGACTGCTTTTTGCATGGCAGGACCATTATAGGCAGTCAAAAGGGGTTTATGTTTGGAGTAGGATATTCGTATGTCCTCGTACTTGCAAGTAAGTTTTAGTGGGCAGGACCCAAAAGGATAGTCGGATGCAGATATCGGGCTAGCATCAAAACCAAGAAGCGAGTTCGGGAAAGACTAGAGTTAAACCAACAGTCTGATGAACCTTTCAATATCGAGACATTGGATAGGTGGAGCCGCCAATTGAATGTTTAGATTGTTTGCAGTAGGACACAACCACTTAGCTCTTTAGAGGTCTTTCGATTAGTTGAGGGGTGGCTACGTGGGGCCATAGCCATGATAAGAAAAGAGACAGAATATCTGTATTGTAGGCCTAACAAGGCAGTCTTTTATAGAAATAGAAAATCCCCGTCTGAGTTCCGTACAAGGTAGACCTTGTTAAGCGTGATTCAGGGAGTAGACAGAATGATTACGTATAGTCCTCAAGGTACGCACTGGGTGGTACATTGTGGATGTCCGAGCATTAGTATAGACTAGTGCGGACGCATTTTTTTTCATAGTAGACGACGGAACATCTGTATTGTAGGCCGTACGAGGTAGTCCTTTATAGATGTAGTCATAGAACGCTATAGGAGCAAGACGATGGAGTCCTTTGCGAGGAGGATACAGAAGGTACTATGGGTAGTACCCAGGACCGATGCGGTCATTGGGCATATAGCTACATATATATCGGTTATTAGGTTTTAATCTATGGGCATGATTCACGCATAGAGGCGATAGTATTATAAACCGAATGAACCCAATATAATAGTAAATGGAAATAAAACGGTAAATGTAGAATTAAGCTTAGAAGTGTATAATTTGTCCATTCACCAGAACTTTAGTTCTGACCCCCTCCTCATAACATCCTACAGGTTAGGTAGATGGCAGAGACTTTCCAACTTTGAGACACTTGTTTGGAAAGTGTTATTATATTGGTGAGTATTTACTTACTATTATATTTTAGTCAGTTCCGCTATGAGATATTTATTGAGCATTGATATATTTGTCTTTGTCTATTTGCAGGACACTAGATACCCAACTCGGGCTTCAGTGGGCTTGGATTTTAGCATTTTTGTGAAAAATCCAGATCTACTGGAATTCGGGTTGTTACAGGTCCAGTTCGTCTCGTTTTGCGTGCGGGGTTGCTGAAGACTGGCGGCGGCTGCACGGCTCTAAACGGTGGCGGATTAGTTTGGGAAGGCGACCGTTAAAAAAAGCAGAAGAAAGTCATGCATCGTGATCTAGAATTGGGTTCGCGTGCAGGAGATATCGCGTACGAAGAGGGTGAGATACGTTTGTTTATTTTTATTTTTATTATTCAAGTTAATTAATATTTTAGTTAGTTTAAGTATAATCGTATATTAATAAAAATCGTATGTTGTTCGTACGAGGTTCAATTTGAACGAAACAAGTTACGTTGGAATCATATCGACAAAGGCTACAGCATGGAGTGGTAATGGTATTTATTTGAAGCTAAAATGTTTTCAGTTTCAAATAAAATGGTGAGTGTTTTATACGCTCACAATTGACTAAATAAATTTTATGTTAGTTAAATTAATGTCGTGAAGTAATTTAATTGCATTGGTTGATGTTTGGTAAATTAATTGACATAGTTTGGTATATGAATCGAATTGATAGGGATATAAATTGATAGTTAAATTACAAAATGGAATTTATTTGCCAGTAAAATACTCGATATTGATAACGACGTAATTGTTGTGAATTATTGGCTGATTTGGGTGTTGACTGAAATTAGATGCTATTGGTTGATATATTTGATGGTTGGATGTTTATTTGTTTTATATATATATATATATATCTCCCGTTATCACCCAAATATCATTTGACAGTGTATAATTGTTATTTGAATTATTTTGAATAAATTAAGAAATAGGTTGAAATGATATACACCTATGACATTTAATTTGGATTGAAATGATATATATCCATCCCTAAATTAAAATTGAAATAACTGATTCACTTGGCCATAGGATAGAGAATTATATATGGACACCGAATTTGGTTAAATTAAATGATTTTGAAATTTTTCGATTTAAAATTATTTGTTTAAAGAAGTAAAAAATCGAATTTATGGAAATGGAATCATTTTCGAACTTGAGCTCAGAATGTTCAAATTTAAGTCTGATAACAGGAATTGTTTAAATAATCGAAGCTGAGATTTTGAAGTTAAAATCGAAATATGATTCGAATTTCAGAAATTGATTTGTTTTAAAAGATTGGACTTTTATTTGAACTTTGAATATTGCTAAGTAACAGTAATATAAAACAATATTTCAGAATTGAGCTCGGAATTGAATTATATTTGAAGATTTGGATTTTTAAGGAAAGTTAATTTGATTTAAGTGATTTGAATTGATATTTAAAAATCGAACGTAAAATTGATATAAATCGAAATGGTTTAAATTTGAGAATTGAGTTGAAATTAAATCACTGAAATTAATTTGGAATTGAAATTGAAATTTATTTGGAATTGAAAGTGAAATTAATTTGGAATTGAAATTGAAATTAAATTGGGATTAGATTGAAATTTATTCAAGTTGGAATTGAAATTTTCAAATCAATTGAAATTGGAAGCGAAATCGAATTTATTTGAATTGAAATTGGAATCGAAGTAAAATTCGACCTAAAATTGGAATTGAATCGATTAAATCGAAATGGAAATTGAAATTGATTTGAATTGAAAATTTGGAATTGAATCAGTTTGACTTTGAAACTATTTTCAAATAAATTATTGTAGTATAAACTATTTAAAATCTATCTTCTTAAATATTCAAATTATTTTGATTTTCGAAACTATTTTACTATATAAACCATTTTCAATACTCAAACTATTTTCTATTAAACTATTTTAACTATTTATGCTATTTTAAAACTATTCAAACTATTTTCTTAAAATTCAAACTGGTCAAGGGTGGGATGTTTATATTTAATATTGGATTTAAATGGGAATGAGGTTAAAATGAAGTTATAATATAAATTAAAATTCGAAACAATCTTTGAAACGAAATCGAGATAATAAGGCATAACTGAAATGGTATATTTTGAGTAAATATGATGATTTCGAAATGAATTTGATTTTGAAGCGAATGTGATATATTGATATCAAATATGAATCGTTTTCGAAATGTAAAAGAACCAACCGATGTGTAAAATGATGTTTGGTTGTTGAAGAGACCAGTGCCTCTTATTGGCATACTCTTTGTCAATATTGGAACCACTTTGACAACTGTGTATGCGGTGGATGATATCCAGAATATAGTGGTTGAATTGGCGAACGTTTACTGGAATGAAGTAAGAGAACGATGATGGATAGCCTTGACACTTGTGTCATAATTAAAATGACTAAAACTGGAGTCTATGCCTGGCCAATGAGGTTAGCTACCTCTAGCGATGTTGATCCCTTGTATTACTATTGTGATTTCGTATTCAATGGGTGCACCTTTTTGTTTGGATTGATTGTCGTAGTCAGCCACGGATGGGTTACGACCAGCCAGAAAGGATAAACTGGTAGAATCCTACCTTGGGCATTGCCTCACATGCCTTGTCATATTTATCCTTATACGAGCCCAATATGACTTTGGTTTAAAACTGTACCTATATGGGACTGACGCAGCGGATATTACAAAACAAGATAATACGATGAATGTAGCAATCGGTGGATTGGAAGATACTGAAATGCCCGAATTCGTTGATCCGAAGATACCGAACTCTAGCTATCCCGAACTCGTTGATCGCGCACGATACCGGGTTCAAAGATCTTCAATTCTTCGAGCGTTGATCAAGCGCACTTGATTCCGCGAATCGGCTTCTACAATCATTGAATCGAGCGTACTCGATTATCCGAAAGAGGAGATAGGAGATTACACTCAACTACCAATTTAGATGAAAGCACACAGCAATCAAAAGAGAATTTTATTCAAAAATCAACAACCCTTACAAATGATAGACTCGGCCTATTTATAGGCGTTTTACAACTCACATGAAAAAACAACAAAAATTACATCTCCTAAGTCGGTTCCGAGCTAACAGTCACGACCTAACATAAGTCGGTGACGACTTAAGACAACACAGTTACAACACTTGCCTTTAGCGACTTAACAAACTGAACGACTTATGAAAATAGACGACATACGACTTACAAAACATACAGTTTTCGACTTAACAAATGGTAATTACAACAACACTTAGGTCGTGAGCGACCTACGACCTAAAACAGGCGACTTAACAGCAGCTTCTTCACGACTTAAGGAATCAACGGTTTTAGATTAACTCGGCATAAGAATCTACGGCCTCCAGCGCTTCAGCGACTTAAAACATAAGCGGTATCCCAAATCAACGTCTTAAAGAGATCAACGGTCTTCATACTTCAGCGACTTAAAGAATGGACGGCATCCGTAGCTTTGCGACCTAAAACAAAAGCGGCATCAGGAATCAACGTCTTAAGGAAATCAAAGACAGAGATTAACTCGGCAGACACATCAACGGCATCCAGTGCTTCGCGACTTAAAAGGTAAGCGGGTCCAGAAACCACTACGTGACCTAAACCTTATCTCGCTAGGTCGTATGCGACCTAAAAGTATGTTAGGTCGTTCCAGCGACCTATCTCCTTGTTTTAACTCGCCATCCCCAAACCCGTTAGGTCGTAGTTCTTCCCCTGGTGCTATGATAGGTTGTTCACCATGTTGCACTGCAAAGTTAGGTCGTTCGCGACCTATCAATTCCTTATGTCGTAGACGACCTATAACTTCCGTTTTAAGTCGTGGGCGACTTTTGCTGGTCACTTCCTTGAGTCGTAAACGACTTACATCCACTTCGTTAAGTCGCGTACGACTTACGCCTTTGTCTCGCGTTGCTTCTTTGTTATCTCATGGTGCCCATATAAGTCGTGAACGACTTATGTAATTTTCCTTAAGTCGTGTGCGACTTACTCCTTGCACTGCATCATCCTCCCCAGGTTGAGAGAAATTCGACCTCGAATTTGCACCCTCTTCTTCCACTAAGAGTTCATCCCCGTGGTATGGTATGAGATGTTTAACATTAAACACATCAGAAGTGTACACATCCTCCGGTAATTTCAATTTATAAGCATTTTCATTAATCTGTTTCACAACTTCCACAGGACCAATTTTTCGCGCCTTCAATTTGTTATACGTTCCCACTGGAAAACGATCTTTTGTTAACACTGCATAAACCAAATCACCTTCATGAAATTCCACATTCCTTCGTTTCAAGTCTGCAGATCGCTTATATTTCTCATTCGCTTTCTCCAATCGTTCCTGAACGACTTTATGACATTCCGTCAACCCTTCAACAAAATCAGCAGCTTTCTTAACTGTCTTCCTTGATTGTGGCACTACCGTTAGATCCAACGGTCCCTTCGGTAAACTTGAATATACTATCTGAAATGGACTGAACCTAGTACTTCGATTTACAGCATGATTATGGGCAAACTCTGCCTGGCATAACTTCACATCCCAACTCTTCAGATTATCTTGAACAAGACACCTCAACAAGTTTCCCAACGATCTGTTCACAACCTCGGTATGTCCATCCGTTTGCGGGTGATAAGCACTACTAAACTTCAGTTTCGTTCCCACCATTTTCCACAAACTCAACCAAAAGTGACTCAGAAATCGAGTATCTCTATCCGACACAATAGATTCTGGCAATCCATAAAGTCGATAGATCTCCTTGAAAAACAACTGAGCAACATGAACAGCATCCGCTGTCTTCTTACAAGCAATAAAATGTGCCATCTTCGAAAATCTGTCCACCACAACGAATATAGAATCATTTCCCCTTTGAGTTCTAGGCAAACCCAAAACAAAATCCATACTGATATCCACCCATGGTTTTACAGGCACGGGTAACGGCATATATAACCCAGCATTAGTCGCAGTTCCTTTCGAAACCTGACAAATATGACAACGCTCCACAAACTTCTCTACCTCTTTCCTCATTGATGGCCAAAAGTAGGACTATGAAATCAACTGTACGGTACGGTCTCTCCCAACATGTCCCTCTTCGTGTAACTCCTTGATAATCTTCATTCTCAGACTACCCTCCGGTATGCACAATCGATTTCCTTTGAACAGAAAACCATCTATCATTATAAACTCATCCGTCTCCCCATCCTTGACTTTATCAACAAACTTTGCAAAGTAAGGATCATCGGTAAATAATTCTGGCAATATTTCAAACCCCGTCACTTCAACCTTCAATGTCGTTAACAAGTGATTTCTTCTACTCAACGCATCCGCAACACGATTCGTCATTCCTGACTTGTGTTTAACAACGAAAGTAAACTGTTGTAGATATGCAATCCACGATGCATGTCTTGCTGAAATCTTGTCCTGCCCTTGTAAATGCTTCAACGCTTCATGATCAGTGTAAAGAACAAACTCCTTCTGAAATAGATAGTGTCTTCAGTGTTTGATAGATTGCACAATAGCATAAAATTCCACATCATATGTACTGTATCGCATCTTCGCTCCTGACAACTTCTCACTGAAATATGCAATTGGACGTCCCTTCTGACTCAACACTCCTCCAATTCCAACCTTGGATGCATCAGTATGTAGTTCAAACACTAACTGAAAATCTGGTAATATTAGAATTGGTGCAGACGTCAAAAGTTCTTTGATTCGCTCAAAAGCAACGCCGGCTTCCTCCGTCCATGCAAACTGTTTACCCTTCATGCAATCAGTAACAGGTGCCATCACACTACTAAAGTGTGGTATAAACCTTCGATAGAATGAAGCCAACCCGTGAAAACTACGAACTTCCGTTATCGTCTTGGGCTGCAGCCAATCTCTAATTGCTTCAACTTTACTTTGGTCAACCTGTATTCCTTTTTCCGACACAACATATCCCAGAAATAAAACACTATGCATCATGAACACGCATTTCTTCGTTGCAGCATAGAATTGTTCTTGTCGCAATACCATCAGCACTTCTCTAAGATGATTCAAATGTTCCTCTAGACTCCCACTGTAAATCAGAATATCATCGAAATACACCACCACAAACTTCCCAATGAATGGTCTAAAAATTTGATTCATTACCCTCATGAAAGTACTCGGAGCATTTGATAAGCCAAACGGCGTAACCAACCACTCGTATAGACCCTCCCTGGTTTTAAAAGCAGTCTTCCACTCATCTCCTGGTCTGATACGAATTTGATGATATCCGCTCTTCAAATCAATCTTCGAAAATATAGTAGCTCCGCTTATTTGATCTAACAAGTCATCCAACCTCGGCATTGGAAATCTATATCTCACAGTAATCTTATTCAATGCTCGACTGTCAGTGCACATCCTCCACGTTCCATCCTTTTTGGGTACCAATAAAGCTGGTACAGTACAAGGACTTAAACTCTCCTACACTCGCCCTTGTTCAAGCAATTCTTCCACTTGCCTCCGCAACTCTTCATATTCCTTCGGACTCATTCGATAATGTGGTCTGTGCGACAACACAGCACCTGGAACAAGATCTATCTGATGTTGTATATCCCTCAACGGTGGCAACTCCGTTGGTAACTCCTCTGGAAATACATCGTCAAATTCTTTCAAAACTGGTTTAACTTCCTCTGGAATCTCAACATCTTCACTGCTCTCTCGCCCAATTAACAAAAATACTTCGGGTTCCTCCTCTACTTCCTTCACAAACTCCTTCAACGATAACAAAGTTTTGAGCTCTTCAATCTCCTCCAACTTGTTTTCCTCCTGTTGTCGCTTCTTTGGAACTAGAGTAATCTTTGTGCCTTCAAACATGAAACTGTAACTGTTGGTACGCCCATCATGTTGCACCGCCCTATCATACTGCCACGGTCTCCTCAGCAACAAATGACAAACGTCCATGTCCACAACATCGCACCGGATTTCGTCTTTATATTTCTTCCCAATGGAAAACTTCACACAAGCTCTACGTCCAACTTTCACTTCCCCGCCTTTCCTCAACCAAGCTAGCTTGTATGGTTTCGGATGTTTCTCAGTCTTCAACGCCAACTTCCTCACAGCTTCAGAAGAAATTATATTATCACAGCTTCTAGCATCAATAACAAATTTGCAAACTTTCCCCAGAATGGTACATGTTGACTGGAAAATATTACTCCTCAACCAACTACAATCCTCCTCTTGCTTTGGTGTTAAACAGGACCTCTTCATCATTAGATTATAACCTTCGTCTCCAGACACTTCTTCTTCCTCCTCATCAGGTGGTGAATTGGAACATTCAGCTTCTTCATCCTCATCCTCAACCTCTGCTATCATAGCTCTCTTCTTCGGTTTTGGACATTCGCTACTTTTGTGACCAAATTCCTGACAATTGTAACATTTGAAACCGTTGTTAACCTTTGTCTTCTCAGCCTCCTTCACTACTGGTCTACTGATAGGTTTAGAAACATTAGAACTTCCACCAACACCCTTCACTTGATTGTTAGAATTATTAAACACACCACTTCCTCGTCATCCCTGTTTCTCCCAAGCCAACGCTTTCTGATGTGCTTCCGCTACAGATCTTGGATCGAACATATTAACCATATCCTGAATCTGCATTCACAATCCTCCAACAAATCTGGCTGTCAATTGTTCTTCTGTCTCCATAATATCATTCCTTGCAATTAGTTGATAAAATTCGTCAGCATAGTCATTCATAGATTTCGTCCCTTGTCTCAAGTTTTGCAAACGTTGATACATCAAAGATTGATAATTGTAAGGTAAGAACGTTGCTTTCATCAATTTCTTCATCTTCTCCCAAGATTCAACTTTTGACTTTCCCATCCGATCACGTGTAAGTTTGGTCTGCTGCCACCATGCCAAAGCTCTACCCCTCAACCTTGTAGCAACCAACTTCACTCTACGATGTTCTGGAACTTCTTTGAAGTCAAAAATCTCTTCAACATTAGCCACCCAATCTAGAAACTCTTCCGCTTGCATACCACCTTTGAATTCAGGAATTTCAGTCTTCATTCCCGACTCCCACTTGTGATCGTACTCAGAGTAATTTCTTCCTTGTCCTCGAACACTACCACCATCATACTCCTCTTCAAAATCAGATGGATATCGTTGTCTATCTCGTCCACCCACATCTCTACTACCATCACGCCTACCACCATCATCCCTTCTATCTACATTCCTCCATTCACGTTCCTCCCACGCCTTTGATCATCATCAACACTTCTGTCTCGATTGGAATGTGGCGAGACTCTACTTCCCCCATGGTTAGATTCAGGTGAAACCCTTCTCCGATTTCGATTCATTTCTAACATCATCTTCTCTAATCGTCCAATCCCTTCGTTAAGCTTTTCACTAAAGTTTTCATTGATTCTTTGCTCCATCTCATCAGCTTCTTCTCTTCGATACAAAGCTTCAACGTTTTGATGTCGATTGGCTCTTCTTGGCGGCATACTTGAAATCTTCACAAACTCTTCAACACTTCAAAATTCAAACACTTTTCGGATTTTGATCCAAAATGAAACGGATCGAAAACTTCCACTTTGTAGCAAATCGCGATGAACACGATGGACAAAGTTTCGGCCTCCAATTCAAATCCGATCAAACAACTTCGAACAATGATGAACACTTCTTCCTCTCGGCCACGGCTCAAACTTCAAATCTTCAAAGTGATTAGGCTCCAAGTCTCGATCTAGCTATGATTGGCTAGAACTGCTCTGATACCAAATGACGCAGTGGATATTACAAAACAAGACAATATGATGAATGTAGCAATCGGTGGATTGGAAGATACTGAAATGCCCGAATTCGTTGATCCAAAGATACCGAACTCTAGCTATCCCAAACTCGTTGATCGTGCACGATACCGGGTTCAAAGATCTTCAATTCTTCGAGCGTTGATCAAGCGCACTTGATTCTGCGAATCGGCTTCTACAATCGTTGAATCGAGCGTACTCGATTATCCGAAAGAGGAGATAGGAGATTACACTCAACTACCAATTTAGATGAAAGCACACAGCAATCAAAAGAGAATTTTATTCAAAAATAAACAACCCTTACAAATGATAGACTCGGCCTATTTATAGGCATTTTACAACTCACACGAAAAAACAACAAAAATTACATCTCCTAAGTCGGTTCCGAGCTAACAGTCACGACCTAACATAAGTCGGTGACGACTTAAGACAACACAGTTACAACACTTGCCTTTAGCGACTTAACAAACCGAACGACTTATGAAAATAGACGACATACGACTTACAAAACATACAGTTTTCGACTTAACAAATGGTAATTACAACAACACTTAGGTCGTGAGCGACCTACGACCTAAAACAGGCGACTTAACAGCAGCTTCTTCACGACTTAAGGAATCAACGGTTTTAGATTAACTCGGCATAAGAATCTACGGCCTCCAGCGCTTCAGCGACTTAAAACATAAGCGGTATCCCAAATCAGCGTCTTAAAGAGATCAACGGTCTTCATACTTCAGCGACTTAAAGAATGGACGGCATCCGTAGCTTTGCGACCTAAAACAAAAGCGGCATCAGGAATCAACGTCTTAAGGAAATCAAAGACAGAGATTAACTTGGCAGACACATCAACGGCATCCAGTGCTTCGCGACTTAAAAGGTAAGCGGGTCCAGAAACCACTACGCGACCTAAACCTTATCTCGCTAGGTCGTATGCGACCTAAAAGTATGTTAGGTCGTTCCAGCGACCTATCTCCTTGTTTTAACTCGCCATCGCCAAACCCGTTAGGTCGTAGTTCTTCCCCTGGTGCTATGATAGGTCGTTCACCATGTTGCACTGCAAAGTTAGGTCGTTCGCGACCTATCAATTCCTTATGTCGTAGACGACCTATAACTTCCGTTTTAAGTCATGGGCGACTTTTGCTGGTCACTTCCTTGAGTCGTAAACGACTTACATCCACTTCGTTAAGTCACGTACGACTTACGCCTTTGTCTCGCGTTGCTTCTTTGTTATCTCGTGGTGCCCCTATAAGTCGTGAATGACTTATGTAATTTTCCTTAAGTCGTGTGCGACTTACTCCTTGCGCTGCATCAGGGACTCACTGGCTATTGACATTACTGGTTGTGTTACAGGACCTGCATAGATTACATGCTATAAAAATGTGTTAAGGTGGATCAATGTAAAGCGTTAACGCTATTTTAATATTTATTTTACTGATAGAATTACCTATTATAGCATATACTATTATATATAAATAGTTTAACGGATCCTTAGGAGATGGAAAATCCAGTAACATCTCTTGAGTTATTGCTCATACGTTATACACTGGATAGGAGATGTTAAATCCCATAAACATCTCTGACGCTGTTACACTCATATTTCGTGATATTGATTTGACTTACTTAAGAGTATTTTAGTCCTGACTCGAGTGTTTTGTCTTTTCATTACGCTCGGGTCAGTCCTGAGTTTTCAGCACATTGAAGATCATTTTCTGGAGGTTAAAGACGAAGATTTGGTATATTATTATTATTCTCTACATCATGCTATTCTGCTGCATTGATTATTTATCCCTGATGTATATATATAACTCTGATAAATGTTGTATAGATTATAATCAAATGTATAGTAAACAGCTTAATGAACTGTGTATTTGATTATTATATTTTATCATTTCGTTGCGAATTTTCTGTGCTTGTTCTCTTCTTCTTTTCTTATTTTTCTTAATTATCCCCATTGATTATCTATGTTCTGGATTGTTTAAGTTGGACATATGTGGATTATTATCGACCTAAACCTTCCGAAATGTGGGTCGTCACAGTTGGTATCAGAGCCAAGTTTAGCGATAACCTTAGCTTTGTGGGATTTGACTCATTAGAGATTAGGTAGTAATACCCTAGAATGAGTCTATTTGAGTGTATATATATGAGAGAGCATACTTGTTAGTGTTATAAAATGTTTTATACTGTGTTTACTTATCCGTTGAGTTGTTTATGAATTCTGGTCGGTGCGTGGGACGTCATGTTATCAATAGGGATTTCTAAACATTTAAACTAGGCAAGTCGACATAAAATTGTTTTAAAATCGGGTAAATGAAATAATTTTACCTAAATTATACTATATATAATAAATTATTAATGAATGTTGTTGTTAGGAGATGATAATATTTAGTTGTCATCGATTATTGGTTGAATAAAAAAAAGGTCGATAATTGAATTGAATTGATATGTAATTACAATAAGAAATGTTTAAAATAAAAAAGTTGTAAATTAATGAAATGTTAGCAATAAGGTAATAAATTTGTATAAGTATATTTATAATATAGCTTATAAATAGAAAGGAATTAAAAAGCTAAGGATTTTAAAATTTAAATTCCTTTGTTTTCAAAGCCTTCAAAATTAATAATATTATTATTTGAAAGTGTTTTGACTACAAATATATTTGAAAGTATTTTTGAAAGAAACAAAGCATTGAGCTCGCTTTAGTCACTGGGAAATAGTTCTGGAGATGACTACAGCATCGCCAGCATTCATTTTCGAGTTTCTGAGTGAGAATTGCTACCAAAAGGGATCTATTTTCGACTAAAACAAGTTTTGTTGTGAAAAATATTATAAGTATGATTTGATTAATATATGAAATAATTTTGAACTTATGAATTGAAGTAGTATATACAAGAAATAAGTTTATAACTTATAAATTTGAACAGGTAAGTAAAGTTAAATTTTAAAACTATTGAATATTTTTGGTTAAGCAAACAAAAGAAACTTTGAATTTGAGAAATAAAATAAAATAAATGAAGTTGAACTCAAGAAGCTTAGATAAAAGTGAGTTGTAATTGAAATGAATTAGATAAAATAATAAAATAAAATTTTAAGTGAATCAAGTTGTATAACTTATAGATTTGTGTAATATTAGGCTAAAAACAAATTTAAATTTGTTGGATTTGAAAGATACGAGAAGAAAAGAAAAAAAGTTTAACTTTAATAAAATTAAATAAACAGAGTAATGGATTGAATAAAATAAAATGTAACTTAATAACGATTAAATGAATTGAATTAGATTTGAGTGGAACTAGATGAATTAGTAAAGAAAATAAATTCCACTTAAGATATAAAAATTAATAAATGTATATGAACTTGAATTTTTAAAATGAAATGTAATTTAAGTTGTGAAAGAAATTGAATAAAAATAAATGAGTGTAAGTAAAATTAATATGAGTAACTGAATTTAATTTAAATTGGTTGTAAATAAATTAAATGCAGATAGAATGAGTTAAATAAAGTCAAATTTAATTTTGAATAAAGATGAACTTAAGTTGTGGGATGAATTGAATGTAAGTAGGAATAAATGGAAGTAACTGAACTAAAGTAAAAATGATATTAATTGTGATTTAAACTAATAATGAACTTGATTTATAAAAGAAATTAATTATTATTAAAGATTGAAAAAAAAGAATTAATTGAATCAACCGATGAAGTAATTCAGTAAATTGAATATGGTTTGAAATGTTGTTGATGAATTAAAAATAAACCTAAGTTATGATGTAATAATAAAAATGAGTTGTATAGCATAAATTGCTTATATTAAACGTAAGTAAAATTTTGAAATGGTTACTTGAGTAAATTGTATTGAATGAGATATGCTAAGCAAATGAATATGAATAAATTAATACAAATGAATGGAATGAAAATTCATTGGATGATAAATAAAATGAATGTCATTTAAATAAATATTAATCAATTGAAAGTAAATCGATTGAATGTAAATACGTTGAATTGTAATCAATCAAATATGAATGCAATGAATATTGGTTGATTGAATAAAAATGGATTGAAACCAAATTATTTGAATGTAAATCAATTAAAAGCGAATGAATTGAATATAAATCCATTGTATGATTAATGAAATGAATATTAATAGGTGAATGTTAATCACTAAGAAGTAAATAAAGCGAATGTAAATAAATTAGATGTGAATGTAAATTAATTGAAACCGAGTCAATTAAATGTTAATGAAATGAATGATAATAGAAATGGAAGTGTATGAATTGAAATGTTGACACTGAATAATAGTATGGTTATGAATAAAACTTGCATGAATAGAATTGTTTGGATGTTTCTTTTATTGCATGGCTATGTTTGCTTATATAGTTGTTGTATAGTTAGGTTATATATTGATTTCTCTTTCCATATACATATTCTCATCTATTATTGACGGTTTAGTAGGTACGGAGGGCGTATGCTAGATTTTGGAGCTCTCTTGCGCGTATTTTGCTTTTGCTTGCTAAATATGAGCGAACTCGCTCGTATTATTAATTATAAGGTACGTATCTCGGATTACAGACCGCGCTTTTATATTTTTCCCTTTGGGATGCCTCATCATTGAGATGAGACGTATATTTGATTTATATTGGGTATATTTGTGTTATATATTATATTGTAAAATTTTTCTGATTAAGTCGCGCAAAGGAGACTCTACCAAAATTTTCCGTAAAACCGGGAGTTAGAAAAATTTTGGGGATTTAAAAATTTTATAGCTTGTTTTTATATATAAGTTATATTTTCCTTAAAACCGATATCAGAGTGGCATAGTAGAAACGTAATAATGGTTTTATAAATAAGATTTTTTAAAGTTCTATAAGTTGATTATTTTGAGAAAATATATCAAGTGTTAAATTTTGTACATAGTCCCTTTTCATGGACGAAAAGTTTTGAGTGGGGGAGTGTAATGACCCGTATTTTTAACTATTTTAAATTATTAAATTTAATGTAATTATTGAAAAAAATGGTTAAAAATAAGATTTAATGAATTTTTAGCGTAGTTATTGAATATGAACTTGAATAAAAATTTGAAATAATAAATTCCGAAGATTTAGGTAATAACAACTATTGAAATGAAAATTCTATTTATTGAATTTGTCTGTAATCGATGTCTGTAATTGAATAATGAATGTTGAATTATTTAGATGATAATAAAATGATTGTTAATAAATGGTGAATTATTTATTAATGGTGATTTATTGAAAATTAAATCATTTAAATTTAATATTGGAATTATTTAAATAATTGAATCTTGAATTAATGTGGTTGAAAATGATATCGGAAATTGATTTAAATTTTATTTAAATATGAATGTAGATCGTTTACTTTTAAAATTGAATAATTAGAAATTGAAAATTTTATATTATAATTAACGGGTAAAAAATAGCCATTTTGGCCATTGTCTCGGATTTCGACGAAACCAGTTTCATCGGATCTGTAACAGTAAATTATTATAGGGTTACAAGTTTCGTAGCGATCGGACTTGTCGTTCGGCTATGTGAGCTTGAAATATGTAGAAATTAATTTCGAAATTTAATTTTAATAATTGATTTTGAAAAACTATTTTGTGCATACGATCAAATTAGGCCTCAAAACTAGTTCCATTGTGTTTGTAGTGAGGGTAAAACATTATGAATGTCTGGCGGCACGCCTCGTTTGGTGCTCGAGAAATTTCAGACGTCGTAAGCTAGATATTTTTTCTAATTAAATAATAGTGGAAATTAGCCACAAGGGCCTCTTTAGCTAGTGCAACTAGTTTCTAGGACGCACAACTGAAATAATTACTTCTAAGGACAAAATGTAAAATAATTAGTTTCTAAGGCCTAAAAACATATGAAATTATGTCCTTGAAAGTAATTAGACTGCTGACTTTGTCCTTAAAAGTAATTATTCTGCTGATTTTGGCCTTGAAATTAATTTATGTGGATGTGTGTCCTAGAAACTAATTGGACTGCAAAGTTTGTTCTTCTAGTGAAATGCCCCTAAATAATATATATTGACGTTCATTTCTTCCAACAAACTCGTACAAGCCGCCTCCAGTATCCTTCCATATCGACCCGTACCCCTTTCTCTTTTCATTCAAATTGCAGCCTCCAATTAAAAAAAAGCAACTGCTGTTCGGTTAAAAAAAGGAGGAGAATAGGCGAGCGATTTGGCGATTGAAAGCATGCACGAGCCAAGGGATGACTGGTGGCACTCGAAGTCAGATCGATCTTTGAAGTCGTGCATGTTTGGGTCCAATTCATCTCATTTTGCGTGTGGGGTTGATAAAGACTAGCCGCAGCTGCGTGGATGGAAACGGTGGCGGATTTGCTAGGGAAGGCGATCGTTAAAAAAACAAAGAAATAAAATCAGGCATCGCGATCTGGAATTGGGTTCGCATGCAGGAGGTTCGCATACGAAGTGGGTGAGATACGTTTGTTTATTTTTATATTTATTATTTAAGTTAATTAATATGTTAATTAGTTTAAGTATAATCGTATGTTAATAAAAATCGTACCTTGTTCGTATGAGGTTCATTTCGAACGAAACAAGCGGCGCTGGAATCGTATCGACGAAGGCTACGGCATGGAGTGGTAGAGGTATTTTTATGAAGCTCAAATGTTTTCAGTTTCAAATAAAAAGGTGAGTCTTTTATATGCTCACAATTGACTAAATAAATTTTATGTTAGTTAAATTAATGCCGTGAAGTAATTTAATTGCATTAGTTGATGTTTGGTAAAGTAATTGACATAGTTTGATATGAATTGAATTGATAAGGATTTAAATTGACAGTTAAATTTGAAAATGGAATTTAATTGCCAGTAAAATACCCGATATTGATAACGATGTAATTGTTGCGAATTATTGGCTGATTTGGGTGTTAATTGAAATTGGATGCTATTGGTTGATATATTTGATGGTTGAATGTTTATTTGTTTTATATACATCCTGTTATCACCCAAATATCATTTGATAGTGTATAATTGTTATTTGAATTATTTTGAATAAATTAAGAAATATATTGAAATGATATATACCTATGACATTTAATTTGGATTGAAATGATATATATCCATACTTGAATTAAAATTGAAATAACTAATTCAATATACAGACATCTAATTTGGTTAAATTAAATGATTTCAATAAATTTCGATTTAAAATTATTTAAAATGATTTGATTTAAGAAGTGAAAAATCGAATTTATGGATATTGTATCATTTTCGAACTTGAGCGCGGAATGTTGAAATTTAAATCTGATAACAGGAATTGTTTAAATAATCGAAGTTGAGATTTTGAAGTTATAATCGAAATATGATTCGAATTTCAGGAATTGATTTGTTTTAAAAGATTAGACTTTTATTCGAACTTTGAATATTGCTAAGTAACTATAATATAAAATGATATTTTAGAATTGAGCTCGGAATTGAATTCTATTTGAAGATTTGGATTTTTAAGAAAAGTTAATTTGATTTAAGTGATTTGAATTGATATTTAAAAATCGAACGTAAAATTGATATAAATCGAAATGGTTTCAATTTGAGAATTGAGTTGAAATCAAAATCATTGAAATTAATTTGGAATTGAAATTGAAATTTATTTGGAATTAAAAGTGAAATTAATTTGGAATTGAAATTGAAACTAAATTGGGATTGGATTGAAATTTATTCAAGTTGGAACTGAAATTTTGAAACCAATTGGAATTAGAAGCGAAATTGAATTAATTCGAAATCGAAATCGAATTTATTTGAATTGATATTGGAATCGAAGTAAAATTGACTTGAAATCGGAATTGAATCGATTAAATTGAAATGGAAATTGAAATTGAGTTGAATTGAAAATTTTGGAATTGAATCAGTTTGACTTTGAATCTATTTTCAAATAAATTATTGTTGTATAAACTATTTAAAATCTATCTTCTTAAATATTCAAATTATTTTGATTTTCCAAAATATTTTACTATATAAACCATTTTCATTACTCAAACTATTTACTATTAAACTATTTTAACTATTTAAGCTATTTTAAAACTATTCAAACTATTTTCTTAAAATTCAAACTGGTCAAGGGTGGGATGTTTATATTTAAATCTTGCATTTAAATGCGAATGAGGTTAAAATGAAGTTATAACCTAAATTAAAATTCAAAATAATCTTGGAAGCAAAATCGAGATAATAAGACAAAAATGATATGGTATATTTTGAGTAAATATGATGATTTCGAAATAAATTTGATTTTGAAGTGAATATGATATATTGATATCAAATATGAATCGTTTTCGAAATGTAAAAGAACCAACCGGTGTGTAAAATGACGTTTGGTTGTTAAAGAGACCAGTGCCTCTTATTGGCATACTCTCTGTCAATATTGGAACCACTTTGACAACTGTGTATGCGGTGGATGATATCCAGAATGTAGTGGTTGAGTTGGCGAACGTTTACTGGAATGAAGTAAGAGAACGATGATGGATAGCCTTAGCACTTGTGTCATAATTAAAATGACTAAAACATGAGCTTATGTCTAGCCAATGAGGTTAGCTACCTCTAGTGACGTTGATCCCTCGTATCACTATTGTGATTTCGTATTCGATGGGTGCACCTTTTTGTTTGGATTAATTGTCGCGGTCGGCCACGGATGGGTTACGACCAGCCAGAAAGGGTAAACTGGTAGAATCCTACCTTGGGCATTGCCTCACGTGCCTTGTCATATTTATCCTTATACGAGCCCAATATGACTTTGGTTTAGTACTGTACCTATAGAGGACTCACTGGCTACGGACATTACTGGTTGTGTTACCGGACCTGCATAGATTACATGCTATAAAAATGTGTTAAGGTGGATCAATGTAAAGCCTTAACGCTATTTTAATATTTATTTTACTGATAGATATTACCTATTATAGCATATACTATTATATATAAATAGTTTAATGGATCCTTAAGAGATGGAAAATCCAGTAACATCTCTTGAGTTATTGCTCGCACGTTATACACTGGATAGAAGAAGTAAAATCCTATAAATATCTCTGACGCTGTTACACTCATATTTCGTGATATTGATTTGACTTACATAAGAGTATTTTAGTCCTGACTCGAGTGTTTTGTCTTTTCATTACGCTCGGGTCAACCCTGAGTTTTTCAGCACATTGAAGATCGTTTTCCGAAAGATGAAGACGAAGATTTGGTATAATAATATTATTATTATTATTCTCTGCATCATGCTATTCTGCTGCATTGATTATTTATCCCTGATGTATATATATAACTCTGATAAATGTTGTATACATTATAATCAAATGTATAGTAAACAACTTCATGAACTGATTTTTTATTATTATATTTTTTCATTCTGTTGCGAGATTCTGGTTTGTTCTCTTCTTCTTTTCTTATTTTTCTTAATTATCCCCATTGATTATCTATGTTTCGGATTGTTTAAGTTGGACATGTGTGGATTATTGTCGATTTAAACTTTCTGAAATGTGGGTCGTCATAGGATCTGACCCACACTCATCCTAGTATCTCTTATAAAGACGTCTACATAGGCCTCTACAGTCCTCATCTAGGAAAGAAAGGTTGGTCATGGGAAACCTGACATAAACTGGATAAAAACACTCCATTAATTTATTCATGTTCCTTATTAACATCCAAAAAATGGTAGTGAGCTCTTCATTCTCCTTACGGAACTTAAAATGATGGGAACGTGATTTTCATAGAAGAGAGGCGACCCATTTAATCTTAAAGTCCTCTAGGTACTTTAGGCATTTTAAAAGTCTCACATACCTATCATTTGACTCGTTTAAGTCCTTACATAACCTTTCTCCTTCTCTGTCGAGCCTTAAGATCGCATATCTCTTTTAATCTAATAAAATCTCTACGTTATTCCTATTTATTCTTCTATGCCGGCAGTTAAGTAATATTGAGGTTATCAGCTATAAAATAAGATAAGCTAGATGATAAAATTAGGAGAACAAAATACCTATGGAGGGGTCAACAAAGCACTCATCTTGGAAGCCTGAACTTTTTCCGTCTAAAAAGAAGATTGACCAAACTCACTTTGTCCGTGAGGGGTTGAACCACCAGGAGGATTCTTTGATGGCAATGAACCATCAGTGCAATGATTAGTATGAGGAGAAGAAAAACTAACGTCATGACCTAGATCTTGAGGAGCTCCAAATCCACACTGTCCCAAGCCACCGTCTTCATCCTTCCTCGGAGAAAAATCTTGATTGTGATCTCCAACGTTATCAGTCCTGTCACCATCATCATCAGCTTCAGACTTTCCCTCTACATCACTTTCCTATTCATCATCATTCGATAAAGGGTTATTGAAGGTTAGAAACTTAGTAGGGTTAATTGGTTCCTTATTCCCAAATTCAGAAACATCACCAGGGAATTGGTCAAGGAGGATGTTAAATTTCATTTTGCACTTTACCTTAGTAAAATGAAAAGAAGGAAAATCCATGTATGGACATCGTTCGATATTATCTTTATAGGAAGTAAAAGGGATTACTTCAGAACTTTGATCTTTCCAACGAGAGAGAGCTTCGTTCAAAAATGTGGACACCTTTGATTTATCATTACATAATGATGATCTAGACTTCTTAAGGGAGAGTTTCTTCATTGCTAAATCCTTCTCTAAAGCTAGAAGTTTAACTAAAGCTTCAAGCTTGGCTTGTTTTGTTTCTTCCCAATTCGAAGAAAGCTTTTTTCCCAAGGTTTTCATCTTCTCCTCCAAATCACGAGTTCTGTTCTTTTCTAAACCAAATAACATCGAAGTTTGAGCGTTTTCAATGGACAATTAGCCATTATCATTCTTGAGGTCTTGATTATCTTTCATAAGAATCGTTACCTTATTAGATAATAGATAATTCATTTCTCACAATGATAACATGTCTTGAGAAAATTGCTAAAGTAGGAGTAGACGTTTTCCAATCTAAAGATAATTTTAAATGAATAAAATTAAATTGGTCAAGCAATACGACCCAAAAAAGGTATAAACTAGGAAGAATTGCTGAAAGTGAGAGATAAGAGCTTCTTTTGAAAGAGGATGGGAAACTTCAGTCGAGTCCAAGGAAGTAAGAAAAGGATATTGGAAGATATGAGTTAATAGCTCGTAAAAGGTTAAACGAAAAAGAATGTTTGAGCTGGAATCGAGAAGAGGAGCATTCTGCGGAAAAGGAGAGTCAAGTCCCAAGTTATGGAGAAGAAAAGCTAAGGACTCTTTTAATGGAGAACCCATGATATTAATAGTCAGGCTATGAGCGGGTAGTGGAGAAGAAGTAGTGCCACGCTAGAGGTAGGAATCAAGGGCAATGAAGAAACATAATCACCCTCTCTGGGTTTCTTGAGAGGGGATTCATAAGAAGCATACACGTCGCTCGATCCTTTTCGTTTCCTACTCATCGCAGGTAAAAAGATGTCCCCGACTGCAGAAGTTAAAGACGATGAGACAAATTTGGAAGTGGGAGGAAGAGGGGTCTTCCCAACTTCCCAACGGCTTTTGGAAGGATGGGAAAGTAATTTAAAAGAAAAACTATTCATTCTTTAAAACATAAGAGCAAAAAGAATGATATTTGAAGAGTATCTAGGACTATCAACTATTGTACGCTAGACTAGTATATTTACAAAGAAACCTTTATCTTAGCAATGACAAGAGTTGGGAAGTCGTATTTTTACCTCTTTATGTTGGGTGGTTCACCAAAAATCTGGTGAGGTGGTTAAAATAAAGAATATTTTCTTAACTTTTCTTCGGTAAGAACTCTAAACTTACTTCTGAATATTTGGTGGCCTCACCAAGCAGATCTATCTTAGCCAAAACCTTAGGATCAACGTTTTTTGAGGCAAAATTTGATGAAATGAATAAAAGAAGAAACAAGGAAGGTTAGTTCATGGCCATGATAAAACAATGGAAAGGTTGAACACTAGAAATCACATTAGGAATGGAAATTCTCTAGAAATCTCTAGAGAAAAGCATCTTTTGAAGAAAAATCGATGATTCCAATCTCTTGTCTTATTAATTGAATTAAAGATCAGCCCTCGGCAAGTAGGGCAAAAATAAAATACCATGCCCTCAAGTTGATATTTGGCTTTCTAAAGAGTAGCAAGCAATCGTAGAATAGTAAGGGTCGGGTTTTCTATCTTGAGCTCCTTAAACAAGATGAAAAGAGTATGGATATAACTATAGGAGTTAGGCATAAGCTGAATTAGAGTGATCCTTAAGGAAAGTGAAAACTCTAGCGATAAAGTCATTGAAGGGCAAGAAAAAAGAATGCTGGATGTGTATCGGGGTGAAAGTGAGGAATCCTTTGGGAGGAGTATTAATCCTATCGGAAGGGCTAGGTACCTTAATCTTGACTCCAGAGGTTCTGAAAGTATCTTAGCTAAGAATCAAAAGCCTCTTGTTTTGAAAAGTATGACTAGTAGTTTGTATAGAGCTTTTCCTTGGATGGTTCTTCAGGCTTGGAAGAATTAGATGATCCTTTGGAGGTTCCTTTTATGTTTCCAGCCATGATGTCTACATCATTTAACTAGGCATATATAAACATATATACATGTGCGTGCAAGTATATATATATATATAAAATCAAATCGCTTAACTCAAACAAAGAGTATAGAATCTTAATTTTGATTTTATTAGCAAATCACTTTTCGATTAACTAATAAAATTTAGTGGAAAAACATAATAATTTTAGAACTATGAATTAATTTATAGAATTAGTGGATGTAGATAACTAATTATATATGTATATGAGATAAGAGACTAATACGAATCCATTTGCAAAAAGAAACTAATGTGAATAAACCTTAAACTACCATAAAATGGTTGTTGATAATTCGAAGTATTGCATGATGGTAATATAGGCTATCGCATGTTGAGCAACTATAAGCTAAGTGAAAAGTAAATACAATGGGTTGTCATATGAAGATTTACCATAAAATAAGTAAAGTAAGTTTCCACATGTTAAGTTATCGTGCATTGACAATAAGATAAAAAGGAAAAACAGTCGCATGTTAATCTATTGAGAATTGAATAAAATAAGAAAATGAGTTGTCGAATGTTGAGTATCACATGTTAATAATAGAATAAGTAAGATGAGCTTTCGAGTGTTTAGCAATCGTGGGTTGAACAATGTAACGACCCGTATTTTTAAACATTTAAAAATATTAAATTAAATAAGATTTTTGAATAAAATTATTAGGAATAAAAAAAATTTAAGATTTTACTGATACAAATTAAATTATAATACAAGTTATAAGCTTAAGTAAAATTGATAAAAAAAAGAAATTATTGCATGTTAATCTATTGAGATTTGAATAAAATAAGTAAAATAAGTTGTCATGTGTTGAGTTACCATGTATTAGTAATAAATAAAATAAAAAAGCTATCGTATAGTGAGCTCTCGCATGTTGAGACAACAAAATGTTACTAGCATAATTTTTTTTTTCTAAATTGACATCGAGTCAGAGAAACTCGAAACCCGCTAACAGAAACAATGGCTTAAACAAATTAGTAGTGGCTCAAAATGAGATTTAAACGGGGGACCCAAAGAGAACTGTAAAAACCATGAAGTTAACAAACTATCTAAATCCCAAAACTAGCAAAAATGAAATTAAACCAAATAACGATATTGAAATCGACACCCTAATCAACATAACAACAATATAAGAATCATTGCCAAAAGAGAGTCTTTAGAAAGTCGGACCTGTTTTAATAACGTAAATTTCAACTGTTTTAATAACGTTATTAATTGAAATTTTGCGAAATTTTAAACGATAAAATTTTGAAATATAAATTTGATATTTGGAATGCGTCTAGTTAAACATAGCAACTGGTAAATTTTCGTCCGAAAATATGAAAGTTCATTTCGCGCGTAAATTTACTTCAATTTAATCAGTTAAAAAGCAATGAAAATAAAATGTTTCCGAAACCTAAATATTTTACATAGAAAAATTCTAAACCATCTTCTGAGCAAGATGTCAGTTTGTCGTTTTTCCAAATTCGGACATCTTTGGCTCCGTCGATCTTATTTTTCGGTGTTTTTCTTGCATTTTTCGTAGTAGAAAAATTCACATTTTTATAATTCAATCATACCACTGACATCTATATATCGTTTTAATCGTACCGTCATGCTGATCTCTGCGGTATAATTGGT
The DNA here is from genome assembly GCA_030737815.1 of Allium fistulosum. NCBI lineage: Eukaryota > Viridiplantae > Streptophyta > Magnoliopsida > Asparagales > Amaryllidaceae > Allium > Allium fistulosum. The sequence goes on along the minus strand of CM060903.1, from coordinate 307,088,684 downwards.
TTTGAATTTTGAGGTCAGATACGCGACGAAAACGATGAAATGGACAGCCATATCAGTTACAGTATTGCAACTTTTACTCCCCTGTCCTTCCCAAAATTTGAAACAAGCAGCGGTACCGTAGTAATAAATTTGGTTGGATCTTTCCGCTGAATTGTAGCGAGGGGGTGCTTTATATTCTCCGGGATTTAAGGGTGAACAATTGTTATTCCCCACGATCAATTTTCTAGACTTGGTTGTTCGCCCTCCTTTTAGTTCTCTCTTGTCTGTTCAATTGCACAACTGTCTGCCCGTTACCTTTATTAATTTTTTTTAAACAACAAATTCATCCTTCACATTGCCTCAATTAATATTGTGCCCATTCCACTTTGCCTTTGGTCCAATTGAAAACAAAATGTTTACGTACAGTATATGTGTAACGACCCGTATTTTTACGGATCAAAACATTCTAAAATGTTTGACCTTTGGTTGTATGGTTGTTAAGTCATTTCTGGTTTTGGCAGAATTTTGCTTGAATTTTGCTTAAGTCCTAAGTTGTAGCCGACTTAGGAGTTTGGACGAGTTAAGCAACAAGTCTGGGTCGAGTTGCCGACTCAAGGAACTCACCGAGTTAAGGGAGTATGGTTGACCGACTTAAGGTAGTGACCGACCTAGGAGATAAGTCATGACCGACTTAAGAGGTTCAGGCGACCTAAGTATTCTGGGTTAGAGTTAGGTCGGCAACGACCTAAGAGTGTTGTGAGCGACCTAAGCGTTTGGGTGTTAAGTGTTAGGTCGGCAGTTCGAGTTAAGGTTTCGAGCGACCTATAGGATGTAGTTATGGTTAGGTCGGCAACAACCTAGTGGAGCTGGGTTAGCAGGTTAGCGACTTAGTAGTTAAGTCGACTGGGTGGGTTAGCGATCTAAGGAGTTAACAAGTTGGCGACTTATGAGAGGCTATGTGTTAGGTCGTAACACTGTTAGGTCGCGTGAGTTGCTAAGTTGTTAGGTCGCAAGGTTTTATAAGTCGTATAAGTGCTAGGTCGAATGGTGCTAAGTTGTTAAGTCGTCCAGGCGACTTAGGAGGGAGCGCGCATGTTAAGTCGTAGGTTTGTCTGTTAGGTCGGAGTTGTTGGCTAAGGGTTAGGTCGGAGGCTCTGTTAGGTCGTGGGGGTTTTTAGGTCGTAGGTCGGCATAGTGTTAAGTCGGCAGCGACTTAAGGAGATAGCCGAGTTACGACTTAGGGCAGATTTCAGCTATAAATAGGAGGGGTTGTTCTCACTTTTTGGGATCCGGATTTTTGAAGCGACGAAGTGCTGCCATTTTGAGAGCTCGACTTCTACACTTCTTCACTTCTTTTCTCCACTCTAATCTAGTGCTTCCATCCATCCAAATCGAAGATCAAGATTGAAGATTCAAGAGCTTAGATTGAAGATCTTCATCTTTTCAAGAGAGATTTCTTCATTTGAAGCGGATTTGTGATAGATCAAGCTTCATCCTTTGCTGTCCAGATCTGAAGTGTGTTGATTTGAGGTTGTTTTGGTGATTTGGTGAGTGGTGATTATCTCTCACACGGATCCAAAGGAGTATATCGGATTGTTGGCCCGATTTGGTGTTAAAATAGTGATTTCCATGCATTTTCTTCATCCTATGTGTAGATCCATATAGATCCATTGTTCATGATGATGTTACATCCATTTTATCATATGTTAACCTATGCAAGTTCATTCATCAAGTTTGTAGAGATATAATCCATGTTTTCATGCTTATTGGACTTTCAACTCTTTAATTACGAAAATGCCATTATTGTTATAATTGTCTACTTAGATCATATTTGAATGCTTGATTGCTTGGATTGATGTTTGATTTGATTGATTGTTATGAACTAGATGATTGATGATTAGATTAGATCGAAGATGATTCAAAAGCTAAGGGAAAGGCTCTTGAATTGGAAAAGCTGCTCGTGGCATATGTAGCGGGATGATGAAGCTCTTATGCATAGATTCGATGATGTGATGATGAGATGAGGCTTTGCGAGGATGTAATGAAGCGAGGAAATCATATGATGAAGACTTGGTCTAATCCAGACGGGATCATTCCAAGCATGTTGATAACTCGGTGATATGATTCGAGTTGAGGATAATGAATGGATATGAGAATAGTCGTCGAGGAGGATGACTAGGAGGCTTGGATAGCATCGTTGTTGAAGGTTCTAGCATGCTCTAAGCAAGAGTACGTTTGGGCAGATTCGATAGTCCCAACGGCCAACTGTTGATGGTCGAGTACTCTGGGCAGATTCGATAGTCCTAGGCACGGGCTGCGACGACGTGCGGGAGTTATGTCTAGAACCGGGGTTTCCATTAGCCCTTGACGGACGGCTGAAAGAATGTGCCGGTCATTCAATTAACGGTGATATCGAAGCAATGATAACAGTGATAGCCAGAGTCATGGATGTTTGGTTGTATCGTCATTCGGACTCAAGAGCGGTATTTTCTGGGTGCTTATCTGATTTAGGCCTTGGTACTTGGAAAACATCGCCCTTGACTCGAGTGATAGTAGTTTTACTTTTAATTGTATGCTCTGCTATGTTTGCTTCTGCTTAGTGTGTGTCTGGGGGCTATCACTGTAGAATGAGGTTGGAGTGGGAGGGTTGTATTCCTATTCCTTTTCCTTTATGCTCTTTTGGTATGTTGTTAGTTAATTTACTGCTCACTAAGACTGTTGTCTGACTCAAGGCTTTATGTTTTAATTCTTATTGCCTTGGGCTGTTCGTCCATTTTGGGACGGGCAGACTAGGTAGCAGGTGACAGGTGCTGTTCTCTTCTCACGATGCTGATATCGAAGACGAGCTAGAGGGTTGCATATTATCTTCTTATATGTACTGGATATTCCGCTGTTTTTGTATTCTCTGAGAGATACGTAGTGAGGCTGGATGTATTGACTATGTGATGCTTGTATTCAACTATTATGGAGTTCTATATGATGTCATTTTGTTCTGTAAAGCTTCACTATACATATGTTCTATTGTATTTTGTCCATGCACTGTGAGTAATACGATAGATTCTGTTGTTATAAATCTTACCTTGGCAATCGTCCATGGTCGCCTGGCACACTTTACAGCGCTCTATCTCTAGATTCGGTGCAGGGGTCATGGGCGGTCGTCACATTTGGTATCAGAGCGAGGTTAATCGATTTTACCCAACGCTCGCTGGAGTAACTACGTATGAGAGACGTAATTGTATTTTGATGGATGATTACTATATATAATATAGTAGCTTGGTAGAGTTTGAGTCCTTTATGCAGTTGTTTCTCTAGATGTTCTAATCATTCTTTTTTTATAGATATTGAGAATGAGTCGAAGAGGGAGACCAGCTGCTAGGGAAGGCCGTGCTACTGAAGAGACTGCTGATTATGCAGCCATGTTCGAAGCTATGATGACTTCGATCATGAGGAGGATACCAGTTCCAGGGGCAGCAGTAGATGTTGGAGTTCAAGTCCAAACTCCGAAACCAGTGGATTTTGCTAAGTTGTGCAAGGATTATACTGCTCTTGGAGGAAAGGTTTTCTTGGGAACAGAATCAACTATCGAAGTTCAGAGATGGATAGATGCTTGTAGAAGGATCTTTGGTGATTTGGGAATTGATGATGCAACTAAGAGGAAGTTGGCATCAAGGCAGCTTCAAGGGAGAGCTTCTGATTGGTGGAACTCTATTACCATCACTACTCCGGAAGAAGAGATTACTTGGGAGCAATTCCAAGTCAGATTTGAAGCTAAGTTCATTTCTACAGCTCAGAAGTCTGTTCTGTTCAAGAAGTTTGTAGAGCTCAAGCAGGGTGGAAGATCTGTTCTTGAGTATGTTTCTGAGTTTGAAGCTTTGTCCAAGTATGCCCGGTCATATATTGAGTCTGCTTACCAGAAGAATGAGAAGTTCGTGACTGGCTTGGATAGTTATCTTGGGAGACAGTTGGTGGATCATTTGGACGATTCATTTGAGAAGCTTGTGGAGAAAGCTCTTAGGCATGAGAGTCTGTTTCCTAAGGAAGGACCTGTTGTTGCTGTTACCAAGGGAGAATCTAAACCTCAGCAGGGTGGAAACCAGAAGAGGAAGCAGCAGCAGCAGAAGGGTAGGGATGGCCAGAAGAAGCCGAAAGGCGAGGTGACTTGCTACAATTGTCAGCAGAAGGGCCATTTCTCTAAGGATTGTAAAAATCCGAAGGCACCGATGAAGTGTCACAACTGTGACAAGCCGGGACATTTCAGGAAGAATTGTCCAGAACCAAGGAAGGACAGGCAGGTTGTGCAAGCTTATGCTTTGGGAGCTGTTCCGTCGTCTTCAAAAGCTCCTACTGCTGAAGAGAAGGGAAAGAGTGTGGTTGTGCAAGGTACTCTTTTTCTATGTGGTATTCCAGTTAGAGTTTTGTTTGATACTGGAGCATCGCATTTGTTTGTTTGTAATGAACTAGTAGGCCGGCTAGGTTTGGAACCGGATATTGTTGATAGGCCATTGGTGGTGACTAATCCAGTTGGGGGTTCGTCTTGTTTGTGTATGTTATGCCGTGGTCTAGTTGTGTCGAGTCATGGTTGCTCTTTTGTTTGTGATTGCTTTGTTCTGAACTTTGCGGGGTTCGGAATTATCTTGGGTATGGACTGGCTTAGGAAGTATGCGGCTAAGGTTGATTGTGAAAGGTTGGAAGTGACAGTCGAGAATGTGGAGGGGCGAAAGATTGTGATACGATGTAAGCATGAAGAAGGCGTCTTCATGAGCTTCATGTATTCGCTAGTTGTTCCACGGGATGGACTGTCATCAGTGCCGATCGCTAATGGATTCGAGGATGTCTTTGACGAAGTTAAAGGGTTGCCGCCGCATAGAGAGATCGAGTTTCGTATAGATCTAGTTGAAGGAGCCAGACCTGTTGTGATGCCTCTTAGGCGGATGGCGCCTAGGGAACAGCAGGAGTTGAGGGTGCAAGTTGATGACCTTTTACAGAAAGGATTCATTCGGCGTAGTGTGTCCGAGTGGGGTGCACCAGTTGTGTTTGCAACCAAGGCAGATGGGTCGTTGAGATTGTGCGTCGATTATCGTGAGCTGAATAAGGTGACTAAGAAGAACAAGTATCCATTGCCGAGAATAGATGACTTGTTTGATCAGCTTCACGAAGCTAAGGTGTTTTCTCAGATGGATTTGGCAACGGGATTTCACCAATTGCGAGTGGCTAAGGATAGTGTGCCGAAGACTGCTTTTAGGACACCATCCGGTTTCTTTGAGTGGCTGGTAATGCCGTTTGGATTGACTAACGCGCCAGCATATTTTGTGGATCTTATGAATAGAGTGTTCAGAGATCAGTTGAACAAGTTCGTACTTGTGTTCGTGGATGATATTCTGATTTATTCCAGAATGGAAGAGGAGCACAAGACGCACTTGCGTATTGTTTTGGAGATCTTACGGAAACATCAGCTGAAGGCTAAGTTTTCGAAGTGTCACTTCTGGAAGGGTGAAGTGAGGTTCTTAGGCCATGTGATTTCTGGAAGTGGAATAGCGGTTGATCCCGCTAAGGTGGCAGCAATCCAGGATTGGGTCAGACCTAAGAATGCATCTGATGTGAGAAGTTTTCTTGGATTAGCAGGATATTATCGACGGTTTATCAAAGACTTCTCCAAGATAGCTGCACCGTTAACAGGATTGACGAAGAAGAACCAAGTGTTCAGTTGGGATGCTAAGTGTGAGCAAGCTTTCGGAATCCTGAAAGAGAGATTGACGAGTGCTCCTGTTTTGACTATTCCAAGTGGGAATGATGAGATGGTGGTTTACACCGACGCATGTGGTACTGGACTTGGAGCAGTGTTGATGCAGAAGGATAAAGTTGTTGCATATGCCAGTCGACAACTGAAGCCGCATGAAAGGAATTACCCAACTCATGATTTGGAATTGGCGGCGATTGTATTTGCTCTGAAGATGTGGAGGCATTATCTGTTGGGAGTTCGATTCGAGTTGTTTACGGATCACAAGTCGTTGAAGTATCTTTTCTCCCAAAAGGATTTGAATCTTCGGCAGCAACGTTGGCTAGAGTTTTTGGCATCGTATGACTTTGGTATAGCTTATACTCCGGGAAAAGGTAATGCAGTGGCCGATGCGTTAAGTAGAAGACATGCAGGATTAGGAGCCATGTTTTCTGAATGGAAGAATCTCGAGTATTTAGCTGGATTTGACTTCAGGCCTAGATGTGAGTTGGAACCTGAGATGTTGGCAAACTTATCGATAAGACCCACTCTTGTGGAAAGGATTGGTGAGAGCCAAAAGCGAGATGATAAGCTTGTCAAGATTATCCGTGAATTGGAATCTGGATTGGGTCCAGAAAAGGATAAAGGATTCGAGGTCGATCAAGAGGGTTGGCTTCGAAAGCAAGGACGACTAGTTGTTCCCGATATAGATGAATTGAGGAGTGAGGTTCTGAAGGAAAGTCATCACTCGAAGTTGACAATTCATCCAGGTGGAAATAAGATGTATCGGGATATGAAGAGAACCTACTACTGGGAAGGTATGAAGAAGGATGTTGGAAATTTTATTTCCAAATGTATGAACTGCCAGTTGGTAAAAGCCGAGCAGAAGAAGCCAAGTGGATTGCTTCAGCCATTAGAAGTTCCTACATGGAAGTGGGAACAAGTGTCGATGGATTTTATCGATGGATTACCTAGAACCAGAACGGGAAATGAAGGGATCTGGGTCATTGTGGATCGTCTGACTAAGAGTGCACGATTCATTCCTGTTCGATCGACTAGGACTGCATCAAAGTTGGCTGAGTTGTATGTTAAGTGGATAGTTCGATTCCATGGTATTCCGAAGAGTATAGTGAGCGATCGAGACCCATTGTTCACTAGTGGGTTTTGGAAGAGCTTCCAGGAAGTCTTGGGAACCGAGTTGTGTTTGAGTACAGCTTATCATCCCCAAACAGATGGTCAGACTGAGAGAGTCAACCGAGTTTTGGAAGATCTCCTCAGAGCTTGTGTTTTGGATTTCGGAGGATCATGGGAAGATCACCTTCATTTGGTGGAGTTTGCGTACAACAACAGTTACCAATCAAGCATTGGTATGGCACCATATGAGGCATTGTATGGAAGACCGTGTAACTCTCCGACATGTTGGTTGGAAACTGGAGAAAAGCTGATGCTTGGGCCAGAGATGATTCGTCAGACTTCAGATTGCATAGAAATCATTCGGCAACGAATGAAGGCAGCCCAAGACCGTCAGAAGAGTTATGCTGATAAGCGTCGAAAGGATTTGGAATTCGACGTGGGAGATATGGTTTTTGTGAAGATTTCTCCACTGAAGAATGTTATTCGATTCGGGAAGAAAGGAAAATTGACTCCGAGATTTGTTGGACCATTCCCGATCATCGAGCGAATTGGAAAGCTCGCCTACAGGTTGAAGTTACCGGAGAAGATGTCGGGTGTGCACAATGTTTTTCACGTATCATATCTACGGAAGTATGTGCATGACTCGAATACCGTAGTTTCTGCTGATAGCTGTGAAGATTTCGAAGTTGATCCAGTTGATAGAAGACCTCGTAAGCCGCTTCGTGTTGTTGATACTGACACGAAACAGCTTAGGAGGAAGATAGTTAAGTTGCTCAAGATACAATGGAGTGACGATGATAACGACTGTACGTGGGAGGTGGAAGAGAGGATGAAAGCAGCTCATCCTGAACTCTTCAAGGTATGGCCCTAAGGTGTCGTGTCATCTAACGAAATTGTAACTTGTTCTAAGTCTTAGAATTCTGTACGCTAAGCTAGAATTGGATGCATGGTTTATTGATTGTTATGGATGATAGGCGTACAGAATAGCTTTGATTGCCTTGTTTGTTGGGAATTTCGGGGGCGAAATTCCTAAGGGGGAGAGAATGTAACGACCCGTATTTTTACGGATCAAAACATTCTAAAATTTTTGACCTTTGGTTGTATGGTTGTTAAGTCATTTCTGGTTTTGGCAGAATTTTGCTTGAATTTTGCTTAAGTCCTAAGTTGTAGCCGACTTAGGAGTTTGGACGAGTTAAGCAACAAGTCTGGGTCGAGTTGCCGACTCAAGGAACTCACCGAGTTAAGGGAGTATGGTTAACCGACTTAAGGTAGTGACCGACCTAGGAGATAAGTCATGACCGACTTAAGAGGTTCAGGCGACCTAAGTATTCTGGGTTAGAGTTAGGTCGGCAACGACCTAAGAGTGTTGTGAGCGACCTAAGCGTTTGGGTGTTAAGTGTTAGGTCGGCAGTTCGAGTTAAGGTTTCGAGCGACCTATAGGATGTAGTTATGGTTAGGTCGGCAACAACCTAGTGGAGCTGGGTTAGCAGGTTAGCGACTTAGTAGTTAAGTCGACTGGGTGGGTTAGCGATCTAAGGAGTTAATAAGTTGGCGACTTATGAGAGGCTATGTGTTAGGTCGTAACACTGTTAGGTTGCGTGAGTTGCTAAGTTGTTAGGTCGCAAGGTTTTATAAGTCGTATAAGTGCTAGGTCGAATGGTGCTAAGTTGTTAAGTCGTCCAGGCGACTTAGGAGGGAGCGCGCATGTTAAGTCGTAGGTTTGTCTGTTAGGTCGGGGTTGTTGGCTAAGGGTTAGGTCGGAGGCTCTGTTAGGTCGTGGGGGTTTTTAGGTCGTAGGTCGGCATAGTGTTAAGTCGGCAGCGACTTAAGGAGATAGCCGAGTTACGACTTAGGGCAGATTTCAGCTATAAATAGGAGGGGTTGTTCTCACTTTTTGGGATCCGGATTTTTGAAGCGACGAAGTGCTGCCATTTTGAGAGCTCGACTTCTACACTTCTTCACTTCTTTTCTCCACTCTAATCTAGTGCTTCCATCCATCCAAATCGAAGATCAAGATTGAAGATTCAAGAGCTTAGATTGAAGATCTTCATCTTTTCAAGAGAGATTTCTTCATTTGAAGCGGATTTGTGATAGATCAAGCTTCATCCTTTGCTGTCCAGATCTGAAGTGTGTTGATTTGAGGTTGTTTTGGTGATTTGGTGAGTGGTGATTATCTCTCACACGGATCCAAAGGAGTATATCGGATTGTTGGCCCGATTTGGTGTTAAAATAGTGATTTCCATGCATTTTCTTCATCCTATGTGTAGATCCATATAGATCCATTGTTCATGATGATGTTACATCCATTTTATCATATGTTAACCTATGCAAGTTCATTCATCAAGTTTGTAGAGATATAATCCATGTTTTCATGCTTATTGGACTTTCAACTCTTTAATTAAGAAAATGCCATTATTGTTATAATTGTCTACTTAGATCATATTTGAATGCTTGATTGCTTGGATTGATGTTTGATTTGATTGATTGTTATGAACTAGATGATTGATGATTAGATTAGATCGAAGATGATTCAAAAGCTAAGGGAAAGGCTCTTGAATTGGAAAAGCTGCTCATGGCATATGTAGCGGGATGATGAAGCTCTTATGCATAGATTCGATGATGTGATGATGAGATGAGGCTTTGCGAGGATGTAATGAAGCGAGGCAATCATATGATGAAGACTTGGTCTAATCCAGACGGGATCATTCCAAGCATGTTGATAACTCGGTGATATGATTCGAGTTGAGGATAATGAATGGATATGAGAATAGTCGTCGAGGAGGATGACTAGGAGGCTTGGATAGCATCGTTGTTGAAGGTTCTAGCATGCTCTAAGCAAGAGTACGTTTGGGCAGATTCGATAGTCCCAACGGCCAACTGTTGATGGTCGAGTACTCTGGGCAGATTCGATAGTCCTAGGCACGGGCTGCGACGACGTGCGGGAGTTATGTCTAGAACCGGGGTTTCCATTAGCCCTTGACGGACGGCTGAAAGAATGTGCCGGTCATTCAATTAACGGTGATATCGAAGCAATGATAACAGTGATAGCCAGAGTCATGGATGTTTGGTTGTATCGTCATTCGGACTCAAGAGCGGTATTTTCTGGGTGCTTATCTGATTTAGGCCTTGGTACTTGGAAAACATCGCCCTTGACTCGAGTGATAGTAGTTTTACTTTAAATTGTATGCTCTGCTATGTTTGCTTCTGCTTAGTGTGTGTCTGGGGGCTATCACTGTAGAATGAGGTTGGAGTGGGAGGGTTGTATTCCTATTCCTTTTCCTTTATGCTCTTTTGGTATGTTGTTAGTTAATTTACTGCTCACTAAGACTGTTGTCTGACTCAAGGCTTTATGTTTTAATTCTTATTGCCTTGGGCTGTTCGTCCATTTTGGGACGGGCAGACTAGGTAGCAGGTGACAGGTGCTGTTCTCTTCTCACGATGCTGATATCGAAGACGAGCTAGAGGGTTGCATATTATCTTCTTATATGTACTGGATATTCCGCTGTTTTTGTATTCTCTGAGAGATACGTAGTGAGGCTGGATGTATTGACTATGTGATGCTTGTATTCAACTATTATGGAGTTCTATATGATGTCATTTTGTTCTGTAAAGCTTCACTATACATATGTTCTATTGTATTTTGTCCATGCGCTGTGAGTAATACGATAGATTCTGTTGTTATAAATCTTACCTTGGCAATCGTCCATGGTCGCCTGGCACACTTTACAGCGCTCTATCTCTAGATTCGGTGCAGGGGTCATGGGCGGTCGTCACAATATGATCTACCTTTTCATTTCTATCCTTATCTTCCTACACGTTACTTCTCACTCCCTCCCTTACTTTCTCCTCTTATTTTCGGCCATGGCAGAGAAAAGAAAAAAAAATCGTCCTCTCACCTCTCTCTTTTCTTCCCGTAGCCCAAAGCCAACCCAGGCCTTGCCGTCCGTCCCCGAGCTCCGCCTCCACCATGCCGTGTAGGCGACCCCGCAAGCCATGCTCAACCAGTCGAAGACCTCCTCCCCGCTCGTGCCAACCTTCGATCTGCCTGGATCTGACACCAAACACCAAACAACCGTGCCCCTCCCTGACGCAAACCGCCTTCTTCCCCCTTCCGTCTCCTCTGGTGCTTTGCTGAATATTCTATTGTATGAATAAATATAAGTTCGTATATAGGTAATGTTTGCATGGGTTTAAATTTCTTCAGTTGTTTAAATATAGTTGTAAAGTTTTAATATAAGCCATAGCAGTAGTTGAGTATGCATAGTGATATATATGGGTAGTTTATATTTTACATTAAAGAGATTTTAGTCCATACATACACTATAAGTTATATAAGTATATAATTATATTGCACTGTTTATTTAACTAGAGTTGTCTGCATATGGTACGCATAGCTCAGAGAATACTTTGTTGCTTTAAATATAGGTCTGCATAAAACTTGTTCAACCTGACTTTTACATATATGTTATAAAGGAGATGTAAGTCTGCATATTTGATACATTAGTCTTGGCTCATTTATTCCATTTTATGCGTACATTTTACACATGGTTTTTTTTATATAGATCTGGTTGTATATCTCTCTTATGTATGGTTGCAAGTTTATATATTTATATATATGAATTTTGTTCGGCGGTAGCTTATATACTTGTTGGAACGTAAGTACAGTAGTATCTATTATATTACATATATGATTTTATAATAAAGTGTGTATAAATATCTGACTTCTGAATGAATGCATTTTAAAATATAAGGAGCTCGGTTTTATATATAGACATAGTATATAAGTGCTTATTATATGTTGCAGATCATATTATAGAAAGTGGATGTAAAGAAGTATTATATATATATTGTTTATACGGTCTACATAGTTATATATATGTGTATGTTACATATATTAGTAAATGTGAAAGTTAGGTGTTGGGTTTGTTCATATATTCTGTTACTTAAAATCCTAACTTTTGTAATACTGTTAGTATAAGTATAGTGTGTTTTGAAAGTATAATATATTAGTATGAGATATCATAGGTCAGGTGAAGTTTTATCATTTGGTTGTCGTGCATTTATGTTCACGTATGGATGGTATTAAGTAAGTGATGCTGAATTTGTAAATATAGGGATTTGTTTTTAAGGTTTATTATTGGTTTTAGATTATATATATAGGATATATTAAATATGTGTTTTAAAAGTCAATATTTATTTTGAGACATATATAATGTATACATGTTTGATTTTATATGTGTGCACTAATATTAAGCTATGGTTTTTGAAAACTATATATATAATTTAATATAGATTTGGATTTAGAACATAATTTTTATATATGATTATATATAAATAAGTTCGCTTACATCATTTATCTTCATCGATCCAATTTTTGATTTGATTTCGTCTATTTCTTATTATCAGCTTTGTCCGTCGTGTCTATTTCCTCCACCGAATCGCGTCCATCTAACTTTGTTTCAGAATTCATAGCTTGTTCTGTTGTCAAACTTCTCTACCCTCGAAAGGTGAGCACTCACTCACGATTAACGTTCTTTTATTTATTAAATTTGATTTCAATTGAAACGACAATTGAAATATGCTGCTATTAGTTAATTACACTGTTATATATGCCATTGACTGTATCAGTTCACCTGTGACATCTGACACCATTATCTGTTAATTATTTATGCGATGATAATACAGTTTGGCTGATAATTGATTGATTGTTGATGTTTGTATTGGACGTTAAATTGTTAATGTTAAAATGATAAATAGTATGAAATTGAACTTGATATAGGATAATTAAATGTTAAATTTGATTAACTGACATTTGTATAATATGACCCCTTTAACTGTTGAATTTATTGACACGTAGGATTTGTTTAATTACATTTTGAACCACTGAATGTATGTTGTTAAATTGATGATGTATGAAATTGTAAATAGATGACAAGTGAAACTGTAATGTAATAATCTTTGATCTGCATGAAATGATAGTGTAGATTCTAGAAATAATTATATTAATTCGTACAAATAACAATGCGAATTAATACGGTTATTTCGGGATTATTTGAATTGATTATTGGATTGATATTGATTGTTGTTATTGCTTGTTTATTTACTTTGACACCATCCCAGTTATCACACTGCAAGTTCCCTTTGATATGTTTTGATTTTGAATTGAATTGGAATCGGGTTGAAATGATAAATACCCAAATTGAATTTTTACCTAGGATAGGAAATTAAATAAAACCCGATTGGTCAATAATTTGATTTAAAAATAAAATGAAGATTTTATTTGAATAAATAATATGGTTTTGAAACGAAGTTGGAAATTGAATTTAATGAAATTTAAACGTGAATAAGTGAAATTTGAACTTTATTAATAAATGAAATTGGGTTTCTTTATTTATTAAGTTTTGGAAATTTATTTAAGTAAGTAAATAACTGAAATTGAATTTCTTAACAAGAAATAAAATGCGATTTATTGAAATTAATGTAAGACTTGAAGTTTAAAGAATTCGATTTGATGAATTTAATTTAATTCAAAATTGTAAGTTTTGATTTAATGAAGTTGAATTTAAATAATGGGTTTAATGAATTGGAAATTTAATAGAAATTGTTTTGAATGATAAAGTAACTTAACGAATATTGAATGAAATCGATAAATAAGTTTAAATTGATTCGAATGTTAAATTTAGTTAATTCAAATGATTTGGAAGAAAACTTATTTGCGAACTTGAATCGATATTTGGATTGTTTAAATCGAAATTGAAATTGAATTTTAAGATTTTGAAATTGTGAATTTGGAAGTTTGAAACGTAAATTATGGAAATTGATTTGGAAAGACAAATGAAATGTTGGTTTATAAACTCTGATTGAAATTGAAATTGATTTGGTTTTGAAATATATTAAACGACCAATCGGTGAAATAATTACGGAGGTTATTAAAGAGACCGGAATTCGGTTATGGATATACTCTCTATCTAAACCGAAAACCACTTTAATAACTATACGCGGAGTGATGATCCAGAATGAAGTGGTTGGAATGATGTACGTGATGACTGAAGAAAGTGAACGATAATGGATAGCCTTGACACTTGTGTCAAATTGGAAATGACTAAAACAGGAGCTGTGCCGGGCCAATGGAGGATTGATACCTCAAGTGGACACACTTCTTCGAACTACTTATACTTGTTGTCGATTGGTGCACCCTTGATTTTGGGAGTGTTGTTTCACGGTGTTGCGGGCGCTGCGGCGTTGCGTTCTCACCAGTCCGGATCAGGCGAACGGTAGTATCACTACCTTGGGTATAGCCTCATGTGCCTTGTCATACTTGTATTCCATTTATGCGCGACCACTACGAATTTGTTTTGTACCTTGAGTATATGGATTGCCCTCTGGTGACTTCCGGTTTTGGGGAAACTACGGTCTTGTATATGCTTGTGGGAATAAAAATGTGTTAAGGGTGGAATGGGCCATGACTTAACGCTATTTTGATATCTTTATATTACTGATAGACATTATCTACTTATCGTACACTACTACATAGTAGATAGTTTAACGGATCCTTAAAGGATGGTTATTCCAAACATCCTTTGAGTTACTTGTATTTCAATTGCTATTTCACTTGAGTTGGATTTATTAATATGAGAATGTTAATCCTGACTCGAGTGTTTTGTGTTTTCCTTTACGCTCGGGTCAGACTGAGTAGTTCAGCTTTCGAGACTCACCTTTGGGGTTGGAGCTTCGCTTGGAGATCCAGCTATCTATCCAGCTTTCAGATATTCGATGATTCCAGTGATGTATTCTGATTTGTATCTGGTTTAACTCTGATGTATCGTATTACTCTTCTGTTGTAAACTCTGATGTATTTTATATATTCATATAGTAGCTTCATGAACTACTATCTCTTTTATTTCCGCTGCAATTATTACTCTGTGTCTGTGATCTGTGATTATATTTATTTACTGTATATGTTCAGTTTTGCCAAATTTAAATTAACAACGCGGTATTTTGAGCAATTCAACTCCGGCATGAGTGTCTACCTATACACTTATAATGGATGCGAATGGTCCAAAATATCGGGTCGTTACAGTTGGTATCAGAGCTTTGGTATCTCTAGGCAAACTTAACATATAGGGTAAATGTATTTACAGAATCACTCTCATTCGAGTTTCAATCTCTTCCCTTGACTCAATTTCTTTGAATTTTGGAACGTTCCCCTCGGTTCCAAATTTCATTCGTGTCCCTCACTGTTCGTCTCCTTTCAATCCTGGAGCATCCCATATCTACATTTTGAATGTTACCTATAATAGATCGGCGGTCTCGCCAATCTTCGAATGATTTGTAAAGGGGTGAAACTCCTTTACAATAGGCATTGATTTACCGGAGATTTCTGTATCCTCGGTTTACGATGCTATCTATCTCCTGCTATACCTGAATTTTATTTCTTGAGATCGAATGTCGATTTACCTCGAAATTCTACAACGATCTTATTCTTGAAGTCACGGTTGACCCGGTTAAGGTTGCCCGCGATTTATATAAACTCATCTATCTTCTTATTTGTTATTTAAATCATCTTAACTTCTGTTTCGGACTTATCTTCGAATCAAAAAAATTCTCTTTGATTTGATTTCTATCAAAATTGAATCCCTATCCTTATTTTGAAAATTCATTCCTGTATCGTCGAGCAAAGAAGTGTATTTGTAAATTAATATTTATAAATGTTTTATATATTGTGTTGTTTGAGTTGTTGATGTTGATTTGGGTTTCCGATCGATTCGTCTGATCAACGCTATCGATAGGATTTCCAAAACACTTAAGCAGAGCAAACTGACACAATATTATTTTCAAATTTGGAAAATGAAATAAATTTGTTTGATTATATTGTGAAAATATAAGTAAAATTTTCTGGAATTTAATAGGTTAATTAAATTGTTTGGTTGAAATGATAATATTTGATTATTATTTATTGTTCTAAATAAATTTATAAATACGGTTTATAAATTGATTTGGAATTTGAAATGAATTTAATTCAGAAATTTGAGAATTTAGTTTCCGGTGATTTCGAACGTTGGTTTTAAATTTTAAAGTATATATTATTGGAAGTATTTTTCGAATAGAAATCATTTCCAAAGAATTCTAAAATGTTGAAATCAGTGCTCTCCTCTTCGTCGCTGGAAAATAATTTCGGTGATGGCGGCCGCATCATCGACGTTCATTTTCGAGTTTCGAAGTAGAGATACTATTCTGTAGCTTTGCTATGGTTTGTTTTGAAAAATATTTTGATTCGAATTTCTTTAGTATAATTTGATTTATGTATATATAGGTATCTTATTTTAAAATTTAATTTGATTTGATATAAATATATTATATATATCTCTAAATTGTTTAAAGTTAATCGGAAATCTAATTCTTCAATTTTGTTAAAGGATGATTTACTTATAAATAAAACCAAATTTTGGAATAAACATTTAAACTTGAATAATTGAATTGGGAAAATTTTATTTGTATATTGTTCAACTACATTCTAATACAACTTACCTAAATCATTCAGAAGTTGACTATGTAATTGGATAATATATAAGATAAATTGAATTTATAAATAAAATTTGAGTGTTTATAATAAATGTTATACACTAAATTTTGATTATAAAGATGTTGATAAAGTTAGATAGGATAATAAGTAAATTCAGTTAATGATGAAATAAATTTGTTTTGAAAGAATCAATAAATTTGTTTAGAAAGAATTAATAAATTGAAATTTGATCAACTTATGGAAATACCTTGAATTTAAAATCAATTAATGAATATAAATTAATTTAAATCGAAACTTTTATGGTTTAAATTAATTTATATGGGTTAAATATAGGTGATTAGATATATTTAGTAGAATAAATTCAATAGTAATTTGGAATAAAGAAGAATTTAAACTGTTGAAAATAAAATATGATTATAATAAAAGACTATTCAAATTTATGGTTTTAGAAATTGAAATTTTGAAAAAAATGGGATAATAAGATAATGAATTTAGTAATAGTTGAGGTTGATTTTAGTGAAATCAAATGGATTAAATCATTATTGAAGATCAATTAATTTAAATTTGAATTTATATGGTTTAAATTAATTGTTATTTTGTATTTCAAATCTGTTTTTCTTTCGGGTTGTTTCTATTCTCCTACCTCGTTCCTTTTCGGGGACGAAAAGTTTTGAGTGGGGGAGAGTGTAACGACCCGTAAATTTCAACTGTTTTAATAACGTTATTAATTGAAATTTTGCGAAATTTTAAACGATAAAATTTTGAAATATAAATTTGATATTTGGAATGCGTCTAGTTAAACATAGCAACTGGTAAATTTTCGTCCGAAAATATGAAAGTTCATTTCGCGCGTAAATTTACTTCAATTTAATCAGTTAAAAAGCAATGAAAATAAAATGTTTCCGAAACCTAAATATTTTACATAGAAAAATTCTAAACCATCTTCTGAGCAAGATGTCAGTTTGTCGTTTTTCCAAATTCGGACATCTTTGGCTCCGTCGATCTTATTTTTCGGTGTTTTTCTTGCATTTTTCGTAGTAGAAAAATTCACATTTTTATAATTCAATCATACCACTGACATCTATATATCGTTTTAATCGTACCGTCATGCTGATCTCTGCGGTATAATTGGTTTTGAATTTTGAGGTCAGATACGCGACGAAAACGATGAAATGGACAGCCATATCAGTTACAGTATTGCAACTTTTACTCCCCTGTCCTTCCCAAAATTTGAAACAAGCAGCGGTACCGTAGTAATAAATTTGGTTGGATCTTTCCGCTGAATTGTAGCGAGGGGGTGCTTTATATTCTCCGGGATTTAAGGGTGAACAATTGTTATTCCCCACGATCAATTTTCTAGACTTGGTTGTTCGCCCTGCTTTTAGTTCTCTCTTGTCTGTTCAATTGCACAACTGTCTGCCCGTTACCTTTATTAATTTTTTTTTAAACAACAAATTCATCCTTCACATTGCCTCAATTAATATTGTGCCCATTCCACTTTGCCTTTGGTCCAATTGAAAACAAAATGTTTAAGTACAGTATATGATCTACCTTTTCATTTCTATCCTTATCTTCCTACACGTTACTTCTCACTCCCTCCCTTACTTTCTCCTCTTATTTTCGGCCATGGCAGAGAAAAGAAAAAAAATCGTCCTCTCACCTCTCTCTTTTCTTCCCGTAGCCCAAAGCCAACCCAGGCCTTGCCGTCCGTCCCCGAGCTCCGCCTCCACCATGCCGTGTAGGCGACCCCGCAAGCCATGCTCAACCAGTCGAAGACCTCCTCCCCGCTCGTGCCAACCTTCGATCTGCCTGGATCTGACACCAAACACCAAACAACCGTGCCCCTCCCTGACGCAAACCGCCTTCTTCCCCCTTCCGTCTCCTCTGGTGCTTTGCTGAATATTCTATTGTATGAATAAATATAAGTTCGTATATAGGTAATGTTTGCATGGGTTTAAATTTCTTCAGTTGTTTAAATATAGTTGTAAAGTTTTAATATAAGCCATAGCAGTAGTTGAGTATGCATAGTGATATATATGGGTAGTTTATATTTTACATTAAAGAGATTTTAGTCCATACATACACTATAAGTTATATAAGTATATAATTATATTGCACTGTTTATTTAACTAGAGTTGTCTGCATATGGTACGCATAGCTCAGAGAATACTTTGTTGCTTTAAATATAGGTCTGCATAAAACTTGTTCAACCTGACTTTTACATATATGTTATAAAGGAGATGTAAGTCTGCATATTTGATACATTAGTCTTGGCTCATTTATTCCATTTTATGCGTACATTTTACACATGGTTTTTTTTATATAGATCTGGTTGTATATCTCTCTTATGTATGGTTGCAAGTTTATATATTTATATATATGAATTTTGTTCGGCGGTAGCTTATATACTTGTTGGAACGTAAGTACAGTAGTATCTATTATATTACATATATGATTTTATAATAAAGTGTGTATAAATATCTGACTTCTGAATGAATGCATTTTAAAATATAAGGAGCTCGGTTTTATATATAGACATAGTATATAAGTGCTTATTATATGTTGCAGATCATATTATAGAAAGTGGATGTAAAGAAGTATTATATATATATTGTTTATACGGTCTACATAGTTATATATATGTGTATGTTACATATATTAGTAAATGTGAAAGTTAGGTGTTGGGTTTGTTCATATATTCTGTTACTTAAAATCCTAACTTTTGTAATACTGTTAGTATAAGTATAGTGTGTTTTGAAAGTATAATATATTAGTATGAGATATCATAGGTCAGGTGAAGTTTTATCATTTGGTTGTCGTGCATTTATGTTCACGTATGGATGGTATTAAGTAAGTGATGCTGAATTTGTAAATATAGGGATTTGTTTTTAAGGTTTATTATTGGTTTTAGATTATATATATAGGATATATTAAATATGTGTTTTAAAAGTCAATATTTATTTTGAGACATATATAATGTATACATGTTTGATTTTATATGTGTGCACTAATATTAAGCTATGGTTTTTGAAAACTATATATATAATTTAATATAGATTTGGATTTAGAACATAATTTTTATATATGATTATATATAAATAAGTTCGCTTACATCATTTATCTTCATCGATCCAATTTTTGATTTGATTTCGTCTATTTCTTATTATCAGCTTTGTCCGTCGTGTCTATTTCCTCCACCGAATCGCGTCCATCTAGCTTTGTTTCAGAATTCATAGCTTGTTCTGTTGTCAAACTTCTCTACCCTCGAAAGGTGAGCACTCACTCACGATTAACGTTCTTTTATTTATTAAATTTGATTTCAATTGAAACGACAATTGAAATATGCTGCTATTAGTTAATTACACTGTTATATATGCCATTGACTGTATCAGTTCACCTGTGACATCTGACACCATTATCTGTTAATTATTTATGCGATGATAATACAGTTTGGCTGATAATTGATTGATTGTTGATGTTTGTATTGGACGTTAAATTGTTAATGTTAAAATGATAAATAGTATGAAATTGAACTTGATATAGGATAATTAAATGTTAAATTTGATTAACTGACATTTGTATAATATGACCCCTTTAACTGTTGAATTTATTGACACGTAGGATTTGTTTAATTACATTTTGAACCACTGAATGTATGTTGTTAAATTGATGATGTATGAAATTGTAAATAGATGACAAGTGAAACTGTAATGTAATAATCTTTGATCTGCATGAAATGATAGTGTAGATTCTAGAAATAATTATATTAATTCGTACAAATAACAATGCGAATTAATACGGTTATTTCGGGATTATTTGAATTGATTATTGGATTGATATTGATTGTTGTTATTGCTTGTTTATTTACTTTGACACCATCCCAGTTATCACACTGCAAGTTCCCTTTGATATGTTTTGATTTTGAATTGAATTGGAATCGGGTTGAAATGATAAATACCCAAATTGAATTTTTACCTAGGATAGGAAATTAAATAAAACCCGATTGGTCAATAATTTGATTTAAAAATAAAATGAAGATTTTATTTGAATAAATAATATGGTTTTGAAACGAAGTTGGAAATTGAATTTAATGAAATTTAAACGTGAATAAGTGAAATTTGAACTTTATTAATAAATGAAATTGGGTTTCTTTATTTATTAAGTTTTGGAAATTTATTTAAGTAAGTAAATAACTGAAATTGAATTTCTTAACAAGAAATAAAATGCGATTTATTGAAATTAATGTAAGACTTGAAGTTTAAAGAATTCGATTTGATGAATTTAATTTAATTCAAAATTGTAAGTTTTGATTTAATGAAGTTGAATTTAAATAATGGGTTTAATGAATTGGAAATTTAATAGAAATTGTTTTGAATGATAAAGTAACTTAACGAATATTGAATGAAATCGATAAATAAGTTTAAATTGATTCGAATGTTAAATTTAGTTAATTCAAATGATTTGGAAGAAAACTTATTTGCGAACTTGAATCGATATTTGGATTGTTTAAATCGAAATTGAAATTGAATTTTAAGATTTTGAAATTGTGAATTTGGAAGTTTGAAACGTAAATTATGGAAATTGATTTGGAAAGACAAATGAAATGTTGGTTTATAAACTCTGATTGAAATTGAAATTGATTTGGTTTTGAAATATATTAAACGACCAATCGGTGAAATAATTACGGAGGTTATTAAAGAGACCGGAATTCGGTTATGGATATACTCTCTATCTAAACCGAAAACCACTTTAATAACTATACGCGGAGTGATGATCCAGAATGAAGTGGTTGGAATGATGTACGTGATGACTGAAGAAAGTGAACGATAATGGATAGCCTTGACACTTGTGTCAAATTGGAAATGACTAAAACAGGAGCTGTGCCGGGCCAATGGAGGATTGATACCTCAAGTGGACACACTTCTTCGAACTACTTATACTTGTTGTCGATTGGTGCACCCTTGATTTTGGGAGTGTTGTTTCACGGTGTTGCGGGCGCTGCGGCGTTGCGTTCTCACCAGTCCGGATCAGGCGAACGGTAGTATCACTACCTTGGGTATAGCCTCATGTGCCTTGTCATACTTGTATTCCATTTATGCGCGACCACTACGAATTTGTTTTGTACCTTGAGTATATGGATTGCCCTCTGGTGACTTCCGGTTTTGGGGAAACTACGGTCTTGTATATGCTTGTGGGAATAAAAATGTGTTAAGGGTGGAATGGGCCATGACTTAACGCTATTTTGATATCTTTATATTACTGATAGACATTATCTACTTATCGTACACTACTACATAGTAGATAGTTTAACGGATCCTTAAAGGATGGTTATTCCAAACATCCTTTGAGTTACTTGTATTTCAATTGCTATTTCACTTGAGTTGGATTTATTAATATGAGAATGTTAATCCTGACTCGAGTGTTTTGTGTTTTCCTTTACGCTCGGGTCAGACTGAGTAGTTCAGCTTTCGAGACTCACCTTTGGGGTTGGAGCTTCGCTTGGAGATCCAGCTATCTATCCAGCTTTCAGATATTCGATGATTCCAGTGATGTATTCTGATTTGTATCTGGTTTAACTCTGATGTATCGTATTACTCTTCTGTTGTAAACTCTGATGTATTTTATATATTCATATAGTAGCTTCATGAACTACTATCTCTTTTATTTCCGCTGCAATTATTACTCTGTGTCTGTGATCTGTGATTATATTTATTTACTGTATATGTTCAGTTTTGCCAAATTTAAATTAACAACGCGGTATTTTGAGCAATTCAACTCCGGCATGAGTGTCTACCTATACACTTATAATGGACGCGAATGGTCCAAAATATCGGGTCGTTACACCCTAATCAACATAACAACAATATAAGAATCATTGCCAAAAGAGAGTCTTTAGAAAGTCGGACCTGTTGGAAAATTGATAACGGTTTGAAAATTAGGTTTTTTAGAACCTAGTAAAAGGGAAAGAGAAGAAGAAGGAGACTATTTATAAGAGGGAGATTGGCCATGGGTTAATAAGAAGGAAATTAATCGGTCAAGATAAGAAGTCTCAAGAATATGAAGAGTTTAACTAAAGTATAAAAAAAAAGAAGGGCTAAAAGAAAGGGAATTTTATACTAAAGTATAAAGCAAATGCTGTACCTAAAGTGTCCTAGCTATCACGGGTTAAAGATAAGTCATTGGAAGATGAGTCTAATAAATTATCGAATTTAAGGAACTTTATTTTTGAAAAAAATGCTTATCATAATGTTTTGATATAAACTTCTAACATTGTTTAAACGTTTTGGGAAATCCTTGCAAAATGCTATGAGGATGTTTTAAATATATCTTATATTCTTACTAAGTAAATGAGGTTAAATGTTTTAATTGAATTTTTAGATATATTGAAATATTTCTTTTCTCTTCAAGGGCGAATACTAAAAACTTAAAATTTTATTCTATAATAGAATTAAGTTATAAACTTAGGTAAGACAGTAGGAGCTTAAGTAATATTTTATGAAATGGTTCATTAATGACTTAAATCTTTAATGGAAAACAAATTATGTAAGTGATTGATCTTTGTATAAATAAATGAATGGAAAGATAAATGATGAGAGAAAAACCCAGTAGAATAAACTAAAGTAAATTTAAAGTTCTTGTTGTTTGGCTGATGGGAAGTTTGGGAAAGAATACTTCTAATTGTTTGAGGTTGTATGAATAATCCATTAATTAATTATCTATGGCTGTTGAGAATAAGATACACTTATTAGTTTATTTATCACCCTTGTACGATTAAAAGTTCTGAACCTGAACAAACCATTAGTTTTTGTTGCTATGGATGTGTGATGGATTCTTTGTTGCCTATGATGGTTGTATAGTTTTGTTTGCATATGATTGTGGTATATTGTATGTTTTTTATGCTATTGATTTGAAACAACTGAAATATTATTCTTTCACATAATTTTAACTCTTTGGATTATATAAGCGAAATATAGGTTATGGAAGCAATAGCTACTGCTTTTGGTTTCATAAATAAAGTTTGTTTGCCCGACAAATAGGTACATTTTCGGATTACGGTTTTATAGCGATATTATATTGTTTTCCCATGGTTTGGGATGTTTTATTATTGAAATAATATATATATATATATATATATATTGTAATTATTGATATAATTATTTTTTGGACGTATCCGCGCAAAGGAGACTCTGCTGAAAAAATTTCGAAAATTTAAGACTTAGAATTTTTTTGCAGAATTTGAGTTATTTTCGAATTTTATTAAACTTAAAAATGTATTGAATGTTTTAAATAAAATATTACAAATTTTTGGATTACTTCTTGTTTATTTTCGGGGACGAAAAGTTTTGAGTGGGAAAGATTGTAATGACCCGTATTTTTAAACATTTAAAAATATTAAATTAAATAAGGTTTTTGAATAAAATTGTTAGGAATAAAAAAAATTAAGATTTTACAGATACAAATTAAATTATAATACAAATTATGAGGTTAAGTAAATTTTCTATTAATGAAACATGTTTGCAATAACGTAAGGATGATAACAAATGCTAGTGTGTATTTTAATAACATTGGTTTGAGTGAAATTAACAATTGTCTGAATGTAAATTTCCAACTGATTGGAATAATAAATGTTAATAAAGAATAATAAATGTTATTTTATTAAAGAAGAAATCATATGTTTATTTATTTTAAATGTTTGGTAGATGAAAGATTGATTGCAGAGACGTGAAACTATTATTTGGAAAGAAATGTATAATTCCTGTTTGTATCCAATAGTGCATAAATATGTTTAAGTTACTATTAGATAAGAAATAATTGTTCTATTTCTCATTACATTTATTTTGTCCATTTTGAAATTCACCTTTGTAAACAATTGAAATTAATGTAATTGAATAATTTCAATTAATGGAAGAGAGGACACCAAATTGTAAATTAATAGGTGTAATTAAACGTAGCTTATGTTTTGTGAAAATATAAGGAAAATTGATTTAATGAAAAGAACATTTATATCAAATAAAATGAATGTTTCATTTGTGAATGTAGGTTTAATTTCATTAAAATACAGAATAGAATGATTGATTTAAAGGAAAAAATATATGTATATTTGAACTGCGTTTTAGCATACAGATGGTTACAAGAGTAGGAAAATAATTTATTTAAGTAAGTTATTTATTACTCTGTTATATAAACAACAAATTTATAAAGGTGTTTAAATGACTAAAGGAAACAATTATTCTATTTTTCATCCATTTTAGTTGTCTGTTTTGAAATTTAACTTTGTAAGTAATTGCAATTAATGTTATTGAAATATTTCAATTAGAGGGGAAGAAACGTTGATTGCAATTAATAGATTTAATAAAAGAAACGCACCTTTTGTGTTAAATAGAAATGATGTTTTAATGGAAACAGAAGTTCATTTTGGTAAAACCAGATTGAACGTTTTCATTTTTAAGATAAGTAATTTTATTTATTATGCATAGATAAAAAAACTAAATGCATACAAATTTGAATATTATTTGAGTTAATGAAGTTAATTTGGTTACATTTCACAAATTGAATTTCAAAAAGGTTATGCGATGTACATGGTCCCTTCGTTTCTTTTGTTATTAATTGTTGCTTGTATGTTTTAAAATAGTTATCTTATTATTAATACTTAATCTGTTTATTTCTCCTTCTGTTTAATACCGGAGCCTAGATTTTTAGGTTGTATTCAATTCTTGCCACCTCATTTTCGCGTATACAAAATTTTACATTCCTTTGGTTTGGAAACTTTTCCATTCCTACGTACATTTCTTTATGCATTATTAATGCCTCGGTCTTTCAAAATAAAATGTGACATTTATTTTTGTCTCTCCACCTTCATTTCCTAATTATTAAATAACATGCAGCTTATTTCTTTCATTTGCAGTGTATATTTGTGTTCTTTTTTTTGGGCCAAGTCTTATTGGGTTTGTTTTAGACCAATGGGCTCCTTAGTAAACCAAGAGACCCTAGGAACCCTAAGAGACTTTGGACCCTTCCTTTTTCCACCCATTGACCTTCTATTTCCTATCTGACTAAAACTAAGTACGTACAGAAATTCCTTATTGAGAAACTTTCTGTGTACTCTTCTTCTTCTTCCTCTTGCTCAAATCTACAGAAAACTCCAAACCCCAAAACTCCTAAATATCCAAATCAAATTCCATCCTTCCTCCTTCAAAACCCTAGCCTACCTCTCTCCTCTTACCTACACCCATTTCCATCACCACCCACAACCCACGGCAGTAACCCATGGCCAAAGCCCCACCATCCCTCTCCACTTCTTTCTTCTTTTTCCCTTCCCTTTTCCCTCTTTCTTCCCCTTATTTTCATGGCTTCTATATTCCACTAAACTACCTCAAATAAAATAATTATTTTTTTGAAACCGTGTATAATTTCAATGGCAATAACTTTGTTGTTGAACTCTTCTTCCCATTCAGAATATTTCTATATCAAAAACTCCATTTTTCAAGTCCTTTCTCGAGTTCAATGTTAGCCGAAAATACCCCATATTGTATCAATCATATCTCCTTCAGGAAAGAACCAAATTTTATGATTCTTTTTTCAAACAATTTATTTTTCCAATGACTTCAACTTTCTTTTATATCCGTTCTTCAAATTCCTTAATTTGCTATGCTAAAAACACAAATCTTTTCGAAGTATTTTTGAACTCGGATTTTCAACTCAGAGAACACCTCTGTTTGTTTTGACCATAACTTCCTCAAAACAGAAGCTTTTTGAGTGATTCTTTTTATAAAGTGGAGAGAAAATAATTTGCAACAACTTTCTAGTTAGTCACCTTTATAGATTCAGTAATATTCTAGTCCGAATATTTTCTTAAAGATGACCTAGTTTCAGGTTTGTCCGTAGTTTGGATCTTGGATTGTTTGGAAGTTGGAAGTAGTTGAAACTTGTTTATTGATTCGTGTTTGTGTCTATGTTTTGTTGGATTTGCTTTGCATTTGGATATTTTCTAGGAATCTCCATATTACTCCATTTTTATCATCACCTTCGTAGCCACGAAAGGTGAGAAAACACTCACAACTACTAGATTTTCTTATGTTGGTTAAATTGAATTTATGATGTGATTAGAAATTGATTAGTTGTTGTTTAGTATATTTTAAATTTCCATTCAAGTTAAATATGGATTTTATTGAATTTAATAGCCATTTAATTTAATATTGAAATTTAAATTGCCAGTTAAATACCTGTTAATGATAACCAGTAAATTATTGGTTGTTATTAGTTGATTTCAATGATGATTGTGTTGTATGTTCAATTGTTGATATTTGGGTGATTGGATGGAAGTTATTGGTTGACATTTTGGATGATTGAATGTTATTTATGTCTATATCTCTGTTATCCTTATGGTTTGAAATGATACATAACCGAACGATCTTATAAATTAGGAGAAAATCGTTATGGGTTGAAATGATAAACCCGAGCGGTTTTCATTGATTTGGAAATGTTGATTTTTGATACTGGTTGAAATGACGTATACCCATATAATTTCTTGAATTTGGATTTTTATTTGAAATTGAATTATTTAAAGGGTTTAAGTTAATTCAAACTTCAGATTTGTTTTAATTAGATGATTAAGATTGATATTTCAAATTATTTGAAACCTTTTTAATAATTATATTCACGTTGTACACTTGATAGGAGATGAAAATCCCGTAACATCTATGAAACCATTGCACTAATATTTCTATTTTACTTATTTTGATCTGACTTACATAAGATCTTTTAGTTCTGACTCGAGTGTTTGTTTTTTCATTACACTCGGGTCAGTCTGAGCTTATCAGTGTATTAAAGACTATTTTCTGGAGGACGAAGACGAAGATTCAGTATATTATTGCTATTTATTATTCCACTGCATTCTGTGTTCTGCTGTATTATTTGTTTATTTATGATCTATGTATAACTCTAGTTTGAATTGTAAAAGTGTAATCAAATATTATTTGTAAAATAGCTTCATGAACTGTTTATTTGATTATTATATTTTGTCGTTCCGCTGCGAGATTCTGTGTTTTTTTTCTTTTGTTTTTTTTTCTTATTTACCCCTATTAGAAATCCTACCTTTTGAATGGTTTGAGTCTGACATGTGTGGTTTATTTTCGATTCGAACCGTCCAAAAAGGTGGGTTGTTACAATGAAGGAAAAAGAAACGAGCTATCGCATGTTAAAAAGAAACTATTACATATTGAACTATGGAGGGTTGAGAAAAGTAGAAAAGGCAATTCATCATGGGCTAAGTTAAGGAAAATTAAAAGGCTTATCGCAGATTGAATGGGATAAGTTTTCGCATGTTGATCTATCGCAAATTCAATAAAGTAAATAAAGCGAGTTGTTGAGCGATCGCACGTTAATATAAGAAAAGTTGTCACGTGTTGAGCTATCAAGTATTGATAAAAAAAGAAATTATTGCATGTTAATTGAGATTTGAATAAAATAAGTAAAATAAGTTGTCATGTGTTGAGTTACCATGTATTAGTAATAAAGCAAATAAAAAAGCTATCGTATAGTGAGCTCTCGCATGTTGAGCCAACAAAATGTTACTAGCATAATTATTTTTCTAAATTGACATCGAGTCAGAAAAACCCAAAACCCGCTAACAGAAACTATGGCTTAAACAAATTAGTAGTGGCTCAAAATGAGATTTAAATGGGGGACCCAAAGAGAACTGTAAAAACCATGAAGTTAACAAACTATCTAAATCCCAAAACTAGCAAAAATGAAATTAAACCAAATAACGATATTGAAATCGACACCCTAATCAACATAACAACAATATAAGATTCATTGCCAAAAGAGAGTCTTTAGAAAGTCGGACCTCTTGGAAAATTGATAAAGGTTTGAAAATTAGGTTTTTTTAGAACTTAGTAAAAGGGAAGGAGAAGAAGAAAGGGACTATTTATAAGAGGGAGATTGGCCATGGGTTAATAAGAAGTAAATTAATCGGTCAAGATAAGAAGTCTCAAGAATATGAAGAGTTTAACTAAAGTATATAAAAAAGAAGGTCTAAAAGAAAGGGAATTTTATACTAAAGTATAAAGCAAATGTTGTACCTAAAGTGTCCTAGCTATCACGGGGTTAAAGATAAGTCATTGCAAATTGACTATTAAATAGAGCAATAGAGAACCGGTGATCATGGGGATCATCGCAAGTTGATAGAAGTGAGCTATTGAGGGATGATGCCTTAAGGGTGTCCCACGATGGCTAATTAAGCTATCGAGGGATGATGTTTCTGAGCTACCGCATGCTGGTCTAATAAGGTAATGATTCAGAGCTATCACATGATGATAAAAGAAACTATCGAAGGTTGATAATATCAAATCTATCGTAGGTTAACCAAACTAGCTGTCGATGATTGGTAATCGTAGGGTTATCGCAAGTTAATGAGAAGTAAGCAATCGAGGGATGATGTTTTTGAGCTATCCAATGCTGGTTCGGTAAGGTGATGAATTCGAGGTATCGCATGATGATAAAACAAGCTATCGAAGGTTGATAATCTCAAAGCTATCGCAAGTTGACTGAATAAGCCATCAAAGATTGATGATTACAGAGTTATTGCATGATGATCAATGAACTATCGAAGGGTGATGCCTCGAGACTATCGCATGGTGATCAATTAATCTACCAAGGGGAAGTATCCCAGGGCTATCACATGATGATCTATTTAGCTATCGAGGAAAGATATCTCAAGGCTATCGCATGGATTTATTGAGTTATCGAAGTCATCGAAGGTCGACTCTACTAAGCTATCGCATGTTGATAAGGCAAGCCGTCCAGTGTTCGTACTTTTGCACTATCGCATGTTTATCAGTTCTCATTAAATCATCATCTAGCTAACCACATGGTAAACTCTAATGGGTCAGCAGCGCCGCATAATCATGACTCAAAAAGGAAGTTGTGCCACATATCACTTCGAGCATGTGCCACGTTGGCAAATCATGACTGTTCATTCTACTAGATGACACATGTCATAAATCTAATGATCCAAATCTTCTATAAACAGATATGTACCCCTTACTAGAAAGAGGTGGAATTCTAAGTGATCCTTCCTACTCAGTGTTCAGTTTTTTTAGTGTAGAAGCGAAGCTTGTAACTGTTATTTTCATGCCATTAGGTCAAACTGAAATCGGGATTTTATAATCAAGGACTTGAATTAATGACACTTTGCGTTATTACCTTCATTTGGACCATTGTCTTGCATATGAATTTGGGACTCGCCTATTAAACAAAGAGGACTAGTTATTTTGACTTGCATATCGACAATGATATCTATCACTATAATTGGATACTTGAACAATGACTCTCTCTGTCTATCTCTCCAAAGTTGAGCATCTGACTTTATGCAATACCTAATTTTTATCCTAACATATTTAATTAATGATATCACAATATAACAAAGTATATTTTAGAAATCAAACAATTTTATTAAGAACAAGATTGATTATCGAGTTAGATTATATGTAACGAATTACATAATTGTCCCTAAGCATATCCTTAACTCTATCACTCCATTTGAAAAAAAACACTCTACTTTCAGTGATTCTCAGCTATAGATAACAGACTTCTGGACAAAAGATGGGAAGCACTTTCTTCTTAACAATACACACACATATGATCCTTCTCCTTAACAACCCCGCCATTATCCTGACTCTAAAGCTCCAAGCTCTACACTTCAAATATCTTCACTGTGAACAAATAAAAAAGTAAGATGATGAATATCCTATGTAATGAAGCAACTAATGAAAAGAAGTGGATGTAAGGTTGATCAGATAATGTTCATCGGTACATGAGATTTGGATATAATATTTCAATTAATGGTTAATTAGAAATAGGAAAACAAAAAATAACAAAAAAGTTAATTAAATAAATAATAATAATAAGAAAATACCAAAATAATTCTCTTGAAAATAGCAAAACTAAAAAACAAAGACAAAAAAGCAATCTATTACTTAAACATGAAAACAGGACATCCTCCTTACTGACGTGTACGTCGTGCTGCTTAATATTTCAAAATACTCCATCGTTGTGCCTGTGCCAAATTTCTTTTAACGTAACATACAAACGCACAACACCGCTTTTAATCCCCCAAATACATTTCTTCTATCCCCAATTCAGTTTTTTTAACCTTTCATCAACACCGACTTCAAGATTGAATTGCACCAACAAATTTACTCGAACTTTACTTTCCATCCAACAATCAACATAATTTATGCCTTTCCTAATAATCGTCGTCTTCACTGTACCACCTTCACCCAGCCAATAGTGGGCGGAATCAATGGCAAACGTACCACCGCAAACTGATTATTACGTATTCACTCAATCTATATTTATCATTTTCTCTGATATCTTCTGTGTTAGTGTTACCAATATCAAATCTGTTTTTTTACAATTTTCGTGTCATTATTGCTTATTTTCTTGATTTTCAATCGGAATCGAATTCCAATCCTGCTACCTTTTTTTGATTTATGTTGTTTAAAATACGATTTACTTCATAACGGTTTGTCGTTGAATACTTCTTCGTACTGTTATTCAAACCCTAATTTGATGGACGTTTCTTCTAATGATAATACTAAGTTTTAACCACTGCTCATCTGAATTTTTTGCAAGTCATAGACCTAACATTAATTTATGGTTGACCTTTTTTTACAATTTTTCCTGTTGGGTACTTGCTGAATTTGAATTGATTTTCCCTTATCAAACCGACCGTTAGGAAGGTTTGCTTACTGTCACTGGCCAAAATCAATTTCTCTGAAGCCCAAATTATACTGCTGCTGTTTCGTTTTTTTTCGTATGCTTCTCCTCCCTAAATTTTCTCCTCTTCACCATAATCGCGATACGTATTCTCTTTGACAGTTTCCCTTCCATTTTATCTGCGAATGTATTCTCCTTTGATAGTTTCCCTTCCGTTTTATCTACGTGACAATTTCTCATCCGTTTTCTCTGTTCCTAAACCAAATAAAACCCTAATCCAATGCTAGAGATTATTCGACCACGCCTCTTCTATCTCGGTTGTTCGCAATCATCTCTGATTTTCTAGCTCAAATCGATTCTATGTGAAGTTGCAGGTAACATGCCTCTTCTATCTCGGTTGCTCGCAATCATCTCTGATTTTCTAGCTCAAATCGATTCTATGTGAATTTTCAAGTGGTTTCCTTGTAGCGAGTTCCTGGCAAGTCCCTCCGTTAGTGGAAAAAATGAAAAAGAAATTGTTTTCAGTAAGAGTGCGTGGAAAGAAGTAGCAGTAGACTCAAAGAGAGTAGAAGTGTCAATGCTTTGTTCGAGAATGTAAATATTGAGGATAGTAGTGATAAAGATATATTATTAGATAAGAAGAGCAGGAATTTGGGCATTTGGTTTTCGAGATGGATGAAATCCTGCTCCGAGGATACAAAGACGGTTTTTGCAGCTGTTACGGTTCCGATGCGTAAGTCCTATTTGGCTAAATAGGTCGATTCCTTCTATGTCTATGTACCCTGCTTTGGATGTTGGGGACAGGATTTTGGCTGAGAAGGTATGATTTTGATTACATTTGAACTGTGGTTGTATGGTTTTTAAATTTGACTATGCCAAGGTAAGGTAGTTTAATGCTTAAGTTAAACTGTCATAGCAGTGTTATTGTGAGCTTAGCTTTATACTGAATTATGCCAAAAATTCATGTTCATGGACATTACTTGTGTATTCTATTAAGATAAACGAGAAGTTAAGAGTTAAAGATTGTAAACAAGATATCAAATCTTGTTGCATTTATATGTTGCGACGATGCATTTATGATGATCCTATACCAATTTGAACCTTTGAAATGACTAAATTTGGAAGAAAATTATACCTCTGTACCATTAAACTTTAGCCAAATCTTATGTTAAGGACATGGTCTAGCTGAATTCTAGGTGTGTGCTTCATTTTTTTAAGAAGTTCAAATCATGTGGAAAATGTTTTTCATCTGCTTATCATGTAATGGTTGCTGTTGTGCTTTTATACCTCTACTGCTGAAGATTATAGCATTGTCCAACATCACCTTAAAAGTGGTAACACAGTCCAATGGTTTAGGGAATCAATCATTTAGACATTTCAAAGAAAATAAAGGTAGGAAAAAGAAATTAAGCTTTAGTGCATTGGTTATATTCATGATAGGAACTTAGGTTGTGCTTTATTATATTTAAATTTTGCATTAAATTAGTGTTATGGAGGTGATACTTAACCTATTGAGCAGTCTGTGGCAACCTAACCTCGTTAAGTTTAATATCTGTTATGTTCTGTATTTTAGATAGATTTGAGTATATACAATATTCCATGTAGTCATAATAAAATGCGTCTTACATGAAATGCAGGTGTCTTATTTATTTAGAGAGCCCGAAGTAACCGAGATAGTTATCTTCAAAGCCCCTAAAATACTCCAGGTAATTAATTCATCTATTGTGGCTTTTAATGGCTATCATGTATATTTTTGTTAACTGAGAGACATATTTCTTTTGGCAGGAAAATGGTTATAGTTCTTTCGATGTTTTTATCAGGAGAGTTGTTGCCAAGGCTGGAGATTTCGTTGAAGTAAGCCGCCATTTTTATCTACTTCTTGCCATTTAGTCTTTATTGAAGACTTTGTATTAAGCTTAGGCACCAAATATTAATTTTCTAAATAATAGGTTCACAATGGAAAATTGTATGTAAATGGCATAGCTCAAGCATATTGGAACCACTAGCTTATGAAATGAAACCGATGGTAATTTCTTTTGACCTTGTCTTCTAATTGAAGCTTGTTGTCGAGGGTACCACAAAATTTACATATCTTTTTGTTGTTAAAATTGTAACCAAAAGCTGAATTTTAACTATCTCGGCTACTCTCCCTAATGGCTATCTTTTAATTTGTAACTTATTATCTACATAGTAGTGCCTTGTTGGTGATGTCCTGGTGGTTACGTGCTCTGGCTTTGATCAATGAGGATACAGTTTCGAATCTTGCGTAGTATGTGATTCAAATCATTGAATATATGTTGACTTGTAGTATGTTATATACTACCTAGGATATGTACTACCATTTAAGTACCCGATTGAAATAAAAAATAAAAATAAATAGTGCCTTGGAAATCTAAGGGTTAGGTGCAATTTCATCCTTGTGCTAATGTATCATTTACACCTAAATTTTGCATTATGTTATATTCACCAACCATTTTTCTAAAGAGCCTGTATGCTAACCATAAACTAATATTGCTTATACAGTTGATACCCAAAGGGTATGTGTTTGTTCTGGTTGATAATCGTTACAATAGCTTTGACTCTCATAACTGGTAAGCTATCAACTCAATTTTTTCACAATTTTCATGTCAAAAATTAGAAAAATAATTTTGTGATATTTTAATTTATTTATTTCTAACTTCCTAACAGAGGTCCTCTACCAATCAAAAACATTCTTGGAAGATCAGTGTTCAGATACTGGCCTCCATTAAAGATATCTGATACCATATATGATCCAAACTCAATGCGGACTACACTATCTTTTGCCTAATTGTATCAGATGGATTTCTCTGAAAAGTTCTTCATGAATCCGATCATTCATGTATTTCTATTTTTTTTGACCAGACCTTGTTGTTATCTCGATAGATGTTGTTGCTGTTTTTAACTGTTAAGCTTGTAAAATAGAAGATGTTATATACATTATATTTTGACAACAACAATATTTTGATCATATATATTCTACTTTATAGGAATTTTTTTCTTCTTCATGAATTCAAGTTTATTTGTTATTTGAATAGAGTGACAAAGTGGTTCTTGCCAAAATGCAGGAATTTTAAAGATGCTCAAGCTGATATATGTGAAAGTTGAGCTCATATATGCCTGCAAACAAAATCTCAGCAGTTTATTCATTTTTCTATGTGAAAATTTCTTGTAATCAGTTCTAAATATTAGGTGATCAGTGTTGTAGTTTAATGACTTGTGTACAAACCGCTACCATTGATAGATACAAATTGCTTTGTGTAAATTTTGTGAAAAGCTGTTACTTCTTTGTGTTATGTTATTATGTATGTATTTATAAGTAGTTACTTTTTGTTAAACTATGAATAGCTGAAAAGAAATCTAGCGAGTTCATATTGAAATAATTTTCTTCTACAATTAATAAAAGAAAACTCCAAAATCTAACATCATCCATTACGGTTGCATGTTCTATATTAGCAAAACTCCAAATTGTCAATAATCAAAAGATAAGACAAGAAAGCTATATGATAAGAAAGCAACTCAAGATCAAAAATTCCAAAGAAACTAAAAAGAATAAAGGAAAAAATAATGGTGTTAGAGTTTGATCAATCATTCATCCAAAACTCAAAACAAGAACCAAATCTCAACATACCATAACTAAAACAAATACCGGTAATCGATCTACAACCATTAATCGATCCAGACAACAATTCAAGACAATTTGCAGTGCTGATGACCTTTATAAGATTAAGAATGATGAAGGCGAGGATGTATACGAACAAAAACTAAAGAAGCTGTTATAGATCCCTCGTCTTTTCAGAGTTGGTGTTGCCCAATTTAAGTACATACTGAACAGTTTTTTTCTTTCAGTGTTAGTTTTTTTTTCTTATTTTACTTCAGCAATGTTATTTTTTTTATAATAATGGTACTTTTAGATAATTTATTTAAACATGGTAGTTCAATAATTTGAGATTTATTTATTACATCAATTTTTGCATTTTTCATATTTTTTAATTAAATATTCATCTATATGATGATATATATTCCGGTGATATTTTTTTGATTTTGTTTTTCAAATTCAATAATGAGTTAAAGTTATAAGAAGCTCAAAATCAAGAGTATAATGATCCTTCTTGATACATATACGTGTGTGTCTATGAGTGGTTCATATCAATACATTGATAGCAGATCTTTAGTATCAAGTTGGCCTACATTTTGAAGTGGGTGAAAACACTTTGTATTATGGAATCTATCTCACTCAGATTTTTAATTATTTTGGAGTGGATTTCAAAGGAGAAGAATTTGTTTCAAGAAAATAATCACTCAAACAATTCTCTTATGAAAATTCCATATGTTTTTCAACCATATGAGACTCTTGCCGAAAAGGAAGAGTGTTTGGCTCATGAGGAGATGGAAGAGGAGGAGGAAGAAGAAGAAGAAGGGGATGAAATGGAAATAGAAGAAGGTGAAACATCCTTGGAAAGTATTGACTATCCCTCTAATTCAACCAACAAAACCTTACTCAAAAATCAAAAGACCATTGTTGAGAATCAACAAACTCTTAAACGGTCCGTTAGTAAGAAATTGGATAAAATGTCATCTAAGATGAACAAGTTTTTCTCCAAAGTCAGCAAGAAGCTTGGATTATCTTCATCTTCGTCATCCTCTAACTAGTTCCACCTTTTCATGTCATGTTGTATTGGTTTTAGTTTGTTTTGATTTGAATGTTCGTGTAGTTCTTAATGTTTAATCATTGTATCGTTCTATTATGAAATGAAATTGAATTACTTTTCTGTTATCTAGCTTATCTTATCTCCAGAATAAATATTAGTATATTATATAAATATATATATATACACAATTATTCACAAAATCAAAATGAGTCATCAAAATTAACTGACCCTTGTCGACAACCCCCAAGAGACCCTGTCGACAAGTACTGGTCGGAAATGACTTTTCATTTGAAATTTGAAATTTGAATAACTACCTTGTGTCTATTCATTTCAAATGAATTTCTACACCTATAAATACATATTTCTTCCAGAATTCATCACTCAAAATCATTTTTTATCTACTCTATCTATATTTGTTCTCACAAACTCAAATATGGCCGATCCAATTCATAGTTTGACCGAGATCTTGAAGAAACCCTTAATTCTTTCAAGAATATTCTTTCTTTCATTCTCCGTAATCAGCGACACTTAGAGTTGAGTCAAATGCAGATGATCAAGGAGCAAGAAAAACATTTCGATGCGATTCGATGGATGATTTCCTCCCAACACAAAGATGATAATGAAGCACATCCTTCAGTCTCTCTCACCAATGAAAATGAAAATTGGGATGCCATTAAAGCAGACCCTATATTTGGAGAAGAAGGATGGGTGAAAGTTCCTAGTAATGTTTGATTTTATTTGATTGCTTTGTTTGATTTGAATTGATTGCTTGGATTGATTTGATTTGATTTGGTTTGGTGTGGATTGATAATTGGTGTGCAAAACATAATATGTATAAATACACATTGATATTTATATGATCTTTGATTAGTTATCATGTCTATCAGTATAATTATCTCTTAATCTATCTTTTATATACTCCATTATATATTTTATTAACGCAGGTACTTTAGTACAAGAATAAGGGGGAGTTATATAGTTTGGAGTTAGTTTTTGTTGATGACAAAGGGGGAGAAGTATAAAATAGGATAGTTAAGCATAGATTAAGGGGGAGTTATTAGTTTTAGGGGGAGTTATTAGGATAGAAGTAATATTTTACAAACAAATGTTGTCATCATCAAAAAGGGGGAGATTGTTAGTCCCTAAGAAATTGGTTTTGATGACAACAACCTTAGAATAAGATTATAAAATATAAATACTAACATTATTGTTTAGATATATATGTATATACAGGATATATATACAGGTACCAAAGAATGAAGACTGTACAGTATAGAGATTCAAGAACTGATGAACTCAAGATCGAAGATATCAAGATTCAAGACTCATGAGTATCAAGATTATCAAGAGTTCAAGATTTCAAGATAAGTAATTTAGTTAGGAATTTTGTTAAAACTCCTAGAAAAGCACTGACATCTTAAAATCCATTTTATTCGTGGAATGGAATCCACTTCGAGTCCGTTAAAGGGATGGAACCCTAAGTAGGATGGAACCTACGAAAAATCTAGTGGAACATTGTTTTGTATCCACTAACTTTTATTCAAATGTTTTATAAAATTATATCTTGTTTTCAAAATGATTTCAAAATCTTCCTTTTTAAATCAAAAACATCTATCCTGGTTTTAAAATACTTTTATCCTCAAAATAATCTTTATTTTCAATATCAAATTATCCTTGGTTTTAAACTATCTTTTAATTATAATATATTTAACTTTTAATATTTATACTTATATTTAAATATAAAATTATAGTAAAATTTTATATATACCAAAATATTATTCTCTATACTTGTTAGCACCAAAATTGGTCACTAACCCCCTTTAGAAAGATTGTGTAGAGAGATAAATAAAGAAAATAAATTAAGACAAAGAGATATAGACTAAATTAACAATAGAAATCTAGAACACCAGGTTTATAGTGGTTCGGCGTAACTACCTACGTCCACTTTGAGTTTTGATCTTTATTGATTTCACAAGTAGTTAAATACAGATACAATCCGTGTATTAATGACTTGAATACAAGTTTGAACTGAAAATAATAAGTCTTGAAAGCGGCAGAGTCTCCCTAGTGTTCTCGAAAAAAGGTCCATTTCACTGTGTCCCTGCCCCTCTATTTATAGACAGAGATGGGTTGGACTTCCCTCTTGGGCCTAGGAGTGAGATACTTCGGCCCGTGGCGAGTGACTTCTGCATGCCGAGCCACAAATGCCGAACGGAAAATGCCGAGCCATGTCTCCAAACCGAACGAGGCAGTGTGTTGAGTGAAATGTGTAGGCCGAACGAGGTCTGATGCTGATCGAGGGGAGATGCCGAACGACATGCTTACGCCGAGCGAGGCCATGTGCCGAACGAGGCTAGAATGCCGGTCGAGGCTGGAATGCCGATCGAGGCTGGAATGCCGAGCGATGCTGGAATGCCGAGCGAGGTTCATGCCGAACGACTCTGCTATGCCGACCGGGGCTCTATGCCGAACGAGGCTGGAATGCCAATCGAGGCTTGAATGCCGAGTGGTGCAAGATGACGGTCGAGCCTGGATGCCAAACGATCCTGGATGTCGAACGGTGCTAGTTGTCGGTCGAGCCAGTTGTGTCGATCGACCTAGCTGTTCCGAACGGGCCTTCCAAATCAGGTCTATATTCTCCTGGTCAATCCACTGGGTAACACTTGCCCCCCAAAGTGTATCATGTGGACGAACATGATATGCTTTGAATCATGAGCACTCCATACGCTCCTTCAAGCTCTTGCTTTGTTTTTTCGATAGTAGCTTCTCCTGAATACCGATCGAGGCATTGTATGCCGAGCGACATGCTCATGCCGAACGACATATGGATGCCGAATGGCTTGTCTGATACCGAGCGGTATACAAATGCCGAACAGCTTTAATGCCGGTCGAGGGAAGCGCTTTGACCGGTTCTCCCGGTCGTTGTCCCTTCGACTTCTTTTCTCTCTATATAAGTCAACGCTCCATTTTCTTTTTCCTTTTACACTTACCTCCTCAGTACAGAATTTACGAACTTGCCTACATCTATACCTTTCCAATACCTCAACCTCCTCTTTGACTCCCAGATCCTACACGTCGTTTCCTTAACTGCTCTCGAACCACGAACCTGAGAAGATTCAGCTCCTATCTCGAGCACTCCAATAGACCTCGTCTCCTTCTACTAGGTACTAATCCCTCACTTGCTCAACTTTCCCAATTAGGGACTTTGAATGGGACTCGATTTTTTGGTTTCTCTCTAGCCCACGAATTTGCGTAGATAAGGGAGATGTGTCTGAGGTTTAAGTTAGCCTTAGGACTAGGTGGAGTGGAAGAGAGAGGTGGACGACAGAGGCGCTTGAACGTGGGTGTTAGTGGAAGATGTACTGTTGTGGCTCGGCATGATTTCTTTATGCCGAGTGATGGAAGGGAAGTTTGGGAGTGGAATTGGAATTGAGGTTTAGTGTGATGAACGATGTGGCTCGGTACAATCATGGCTTGGCATGACTCCCCCATGCCGAACGAGGTAGGAAGGAAAAGCAGAAGAGAAGTAGAAATTTGATAAAATGCCGAGCGGTAGGGAGGACGTGTTGGAAGAAAGTTGTCGATGGTAGAATGCCGAGCGATGTGGCTCGGCATGACTACGGCTCGGCATGACCTTCCGCATGCCGAACGATGGAGGGCAGGAAGTGGGAGTGTGTAGTGCCGAGCGATGTGGCTCGGCATGATGACGGTTCGGCATGTTTTGCCGCATTCCGAATGGCGATAGTGAATGGTAAGTGAGTGTTGGTTTTGAGGGTATAATGCCGAACGAGGAGGCCCGGCATGAGTGTGGTTCGGCATGACTAGTTGAATGCCGAACAATGAAGTGGTTAGGTAGGAGGGTCGTGTACAATAACAAAACCAGTCGAACCTAATGCATAATTGACACATATTTTATGCCTGAACTCGTGATAATGGACAAGGACAAACTTAAACAACAAAGCATATTGGACAATCCAGACTGACAACTCCCGTGTTTAAACAACTGAAAACTTGGACTTAACTTTCATATTAGTTAATAAAATTTCAAATGCAGTGACGATGTCAAGTTCAAAATATAAACTGTCTTACGTCAAGCTTTCGTAAACGGTCAGCGATGACGGTCTTCGAAGACGACAATTCAAAACTTAAACTTATTTCATCAATCCAGCGTTTTTTCACTGCATGGCACTTATATCTGAATGATCGCACTAGTTCACACACCACACGGGGGGAATATTTATGTTGTTAAGTCTAATGTTGATTGATTTTCAAGTATAGTTCAAACAGGTTCTTTGTCAGATTCAATCTTTATCAGAGATGTCTAGGAAATCTAGCTCCGCTACGATTTCGAATAGACCCGGGTCATCCTCTCGACAAGAAGTTATAGGAACCTCAAACCCGTCAACTACCCCTGCTCAAGATTTACCGAGCCCTGCGACAGCATCTGTCGACTTTGCTCCCGACGCTCTGGAGGCAGCAATTTTCTTAGACGACCCAGTCGACTCACAGGCCTCAAAGATTAATGAAAGTACACTCCGTCGGATATGCTCTGTCCATGGAATCCCCTTCGACGACGTGTTAGTCCCATCGGGGCATGATCGTACGCACTTGCCCCCAGTCGGATATACAGCCTGCAATAGGTTTATGTGCTGGGTCGGTAGCATGCCGCGATTCAATTCCTTTCTTCGCGATGTGCTACAATATATCGAGATCGCTCCCTCACAATTACATCCAAATAGCCACGCATTCATATACGTGACTTGCATCCTCTTCATGAGTGTCCTTTTTAGGCTTCATACTTCCAGCGATATTTGTTATATCTATCGCTTCAAGAGATGGTCGGACAGCCCATCTTTTATATTTCTAGAGCCACATAGTAAATGCCAAATCCTGACTGGGGCATGGAACAAATTTGCCCAATACAAGCAAGAGTGGTTCTACGTGCGTTGTCCTCCCGGTTTCGCCAGGAGATGGGTGGAAGGAAGTAAGTTCATTTTCTAGATCAACACTTGAATTTGACGAAATTTGCATCTTTTTTGCTCTTTATCCACCTTTTCAGGTATCAATCCACGTCCTGAAGGCTCCGGGTACTCTGAAGCTGTTGAGACTATCCGGGCCCTCCCCGCAGAAGATCGGGACATCGGATCTCTCATTTCAAATGAGTCACTTACGAAGTTCGGGCTGCTGGTGGAAGGTTGCCGAATAAGCCTT
The DNA here is from genome assembly GCA_030737815.1 of Allium fistulosum. Taxonomy (NCBI): domain Eukaryota; kingdom Viridiplantae; phylum Streptophyta; class Magnoliopsida; order Asparagales; family Amaryllidaceae; genus Allium; species Allium fistulosum. The sequence continues at coordinate 307,047,730 of CM060903.1, read as the reverse complement.
CCCCAAGGTGTCACTCTATCCATACCTGCTTCGGCCAAAGGAAAAAAGCAGGCTGGGCCTTCTGCACGTAACGCCCCTGACATGCCAGAGGAGGGAGAAATTAGAGAAGGCAAGACGCCCGAAGTACCGGGTGAAAATGTTAGTCCCACTCGGGACCCGATAGTCGAGGTTCACGATATTAAGACATCATCTTCCCCATCCAAAGGAAAGAAGAAATTGACCTACAAGTTGAGGAGGACAAAAGTGGGTGGAACTTCTAAAGTTACCCTTATTCCAGAGGAGAGAGAACCTTCCCCCTAACCCTTAGAGAGTTCGATGAAAGGTCTGTCAAACCTCACCATCCATGATGATCTGCTCAATTATGGTTCCGACGACTCAGAGGCGCTTAAACTTCATTCGCCCGCCAGAGGCAATGCAGGCGCTCAAGCTCGTGTCCAGGGAGAAAAAACTCCTATTAGTAAAGATAAAGAAACCGGTCCGTCGGGGGGAACACTAGGATACACACGGACACGTGCACTTCACCCTACACTTTAATTTTAGCTATCACCCTGATCTTTTCTAACCTGTCGTTATTCTCATTCTATGCAGGTGACATGGGACGCACCCACGGACTCGATCGTCTTCGCGGCTCATCCATTTTTCATCATTCAGACCAGGATTCGGGCACCGGCAAGCGCCGAGACAGAGACGACCCTGGAGACCGAGACAATCGCTCCCGAGAATCGACTTATCGAAGGAAATCATACAGCCAGTCTTCATATTCCCACGATCTTCCTTCTCAATCAGAGCAAGGCAGAGAGAAGTCTTCGTAGAAGGGGTCTCAATCTGATGTTCCCCGTGATCAACACTCTGGTTCATCTAGCACACGGCAGTCTCGGGAACATCGTAAGAAAACGGAACTTTCAAAGCCACCTCCCCTTGTTCCCGCAACAGATCTAACGATATCGGAGAAGCTGGCCGAGCTGAAAGTTAAATTCCCCAAAATCTGCTTTGATGGTCTGAAATTCCTTCCAGCGATCCATCACATTCCGGGGCATGTCAAGCAGAGTGCCATCGCTTGCAACAACGACGTTTATGTTCAACATGACGCGTTTGTCCATCTAGTCGAAAAAGTCTCGGAAGTCTCTGTTGAGCGCCAACATGAAATCGACCGCCTGAAGCTTGAAGCCATTTTCGATAAAGACATTATCAAAAATCAGGATAAAGAGCTCTCTTCATACAAGTCCCAACTCGAGGCTGCCGAACAAAGTGCTAAAGATACTGCGGAGGCCGTCACTTGTCTAGAGATGACTCATAAGAAGGAAATTGACGAAGCGGTCCAACGCTGTGGGGCCCTGGCTTTAGAAAAGGACTCTGTCCAAAAAGAAAGGGATTCACTTGCCCTGCAGGTTAAAGAGTTGAAAGAACTACTCTCTAAGGAGAAGGAAGAGAAGATAGCTGCTCAAGAGGAGTCCCAACGATACTGCAACAAAACTGTTGCTACATGACTCTTAAAGGCAAAGCTCGATGATGAGCTCTCTAAGGTCGGGACGGTGAAGGATGAAGCCCGTGAAGAGGGCAAGAGAATAGCATCTGTGGAGATTGACTCTCGCCTTGAGGCGGCTGCAGAGGCTGGCAGAGAGGAGATCAAGTGCCTGTTCGACCCGCTGATAGCTGAATACAACGCCTGTGTCCTCATGCATCGGGACTTGACTTTTCTTGGCGAGGGCTACCTTGAATCTCTAGCCGAGGCATGGGAAACTTTGATAAAGATTAAAAAGGTGGAATCGGGTATCGAGGAGGTTGACGAGGATGCTTTAGTAAAGGAGTTTCTTATGGGAACGAGCCTTCAGACTTGTCTGCAGCAATGGCTCTATTTGGCAAAGGCTCCTCTCCACCAAAGGAGAAAAATGACATCGTTGGTCCGTCTAGAACCGAGTCTCCAGCTCCTCCTCCTACTCAATCGGCTGATCGGCCAGTACTTGATCCATTCGAGCAACACGTTGGTTATGACCCAGAGGACCCTGGCCTCGGCATTCATGTGCTGTCTCCCATTCTAGAGGGTGAGACTCCTCGGACGGTGGAAAGCCAGCAAGAAACTGGTATATAACTCCTCTTCTTAAAGTTCAAAGAACTGTCGTTTTTGGCGAGAGGCTATCGTATCCTAACGCTCGTCTCTTGTGGTTTTTTGCAGGCCATTCTGATCCTGATCCGACTCCACAGAGTGACGACGCCAAGGAGAAAAAGGGGAAACCGAGCGAGGCTACCCACGCGGGAGTGCCCCCTGGTCCTGATGCTCAGGTGATTGAGGCGCTCAACGAGGATATGTCCGAAACTTCATCCCCCGTCGAAGGAAGTTATGAAATTGAAATTACGGGCGCCTCAGGACACACTTCGAAAGTGAGCATGAAGGAGCAACTTGTGGAAGAGAAAAGGAAGAAAGTTGAGATCAAGGTCGAGTCCCAAGTAGTAGAACTTGACGACCCGTTGAACAGGCCTCTAAAAGTGATTCTTCCTAGCAAATCCAAACAACTGGATGTTCCTCCTCCCACTCCTGACACCGCTTCACTGGCGAGCAAAACATCCAGGAGAAAGCGCGTGGGGGAGGAGTCGTCTGAGAAAACAAAGGAAGAAAAGAAGCTAAAGAAATCGAAGAAGTAGCCACTACACTCGTTCAACGAGGGTTAGCTTAGATCATGTAATTACTTTTATTTATTTACCTTCGTACTCAATGTAGACAGACTTTTGACTCCGAGTTTTGGAGGAGTGGTTGTATAACCCCATTTCGGATTAATAAATAAAGTTTAGTTTCTTTGCCTTTCAAATGACTTCTATTTTTAGCTTTCTGTATAACTGTGGTCGAAGCTCAAGTTCTTGCGAGTTACATAAACCCCCAATCCACTTTCACATTGTTCGGAAATTCTTTGGAATTGTACATCTCTTGTTTCACGTTTCTGGTACTTAGAATATTTTTTAATCCGCACTCTGGGGACTTGGAGTACTCCAGTCCGCGTTCAGGGGACTTGGAGATTTAAGTCGTTTATACTCTAGTCCGCACTCTGGGGACTCAGAGTACTCCAGTCCGCACTCAGGGGACTTGGAGATTTAAGTTGTTTATACTCTAGTCCGCACTTTGGGGGCTTAGAGTACTCCAGTCCGCGCTCAGGGGACTTGGAGATTTAAGTCGTTTATACTCTAGTCCGCACTCTGGGGACTTAGAGTACTCCAGTCCGCGCTCAGGGGAATTGGAGATTTAAGTCGTTTATACTCTAGTGCGCACTCTAGGGACTTAGAGTACTCCAGTCCGTGCTCAGGGGACTTGGAGATTTAAGTCATTTATACTCTAGTCTGCACTCTGGGGACTTAGAGTACTCCAGTCCGCGCTTAGGGGACTTGGAGATTTAAGTCGTTTATACTCTAGTCCGCACTCTGGGGACTTAGAGTACTCCAGTCCATGTTCAGGGGACTTAGAGATTTAAATCGTTTTCATGCGTTCGTATGTCAGATAGAATAACGTAACTCCAGTTGTTTATCGCCTGATTATTATGCACAAAAACATTAGTGATGCATGGGAAAGATGGCTTCAAGCCTTTATTAATGAAAACAAACTAAATCGTCTGATTACATGCTAAAAAAGAAACTAAGAATCAATGGAACAAAAACATACGGGAAATAACTACACCTAAAACACGAAAGAAACAGGCTAAATATAATAACGTCACAAATGTTCACTATTCCACGCTCGGGGGAGTGTCATGCCATCAATGGTTGCTAGATTGAAAGTTCCCTCTACAAGCTTCCGTTCAACGACATATTGATGTAGCTCAGGCCAGGGATGAAGGCATAAGTCGTACGCGACTTATGGAAGGAGCTATGAGTCGAGCTATGAGTTGTGACCGACTCAAGGAAGCAGAAGACATAAGCGTAAGTCATGACCGACTTAACATGTTGGGAGACTTAAGTCGTGACCCACTTAAGAGAGTGGAAGACCTAACTCGTGGAAAGGTGTGCATTATCAAAGATCTTAAGTCACCAGGAAGACCTACCGAGTTACTCAGTGAGAAAGCAAAGCAAACTATTGAAGTGATAGGTCGTAAACGACTTAACAAGTCAAATGATAAGTCGGAACCGAGTGAACGACCTATCGAGTCACACAGGAAAAAACATAGCAATTTGGTGAAGTGTTAGGTCGTGAACGACCTAACGAGTCAAGAGATAGGTCGCTGAAGACTGGAACCGTAGATCTTGTTGCCGACTTAATCTCAGCTGTTGATTTCTTAAGTCGTTACTTGTTTGTTTTTTAGGTCGTTACCGACCTAAGTTAAGTCGCTGAAGACTGAGGCCGTGGATTTCTATGCCGCTTTAATCTGAGCCGTAGAATGATAAGTCGTCTGGTTCTTATGTCGTAACTCGCATGTTTTAGGTCGTCTGGTTTAGAGGCGCTACTGGTTGAGTCGTGTAACCTGTTTGTAAGTCGATGGAATAATGTAGCTAGGTCGTTACCGACCTAAGTGGAGTCGTGTACCTTGTAATACTGTTAAGTCGTTGTTTGCGCCAAAATTGGTCACAAACCCCGAATGTTGTAAAAGCACCAGTGTATGAATATAAATCAACAATATTCACACACAAATCTCAAATCTAAGCAAACAGAGTATCACAATTCAGAAATAATGAACATAAACACGAGATTTATAGTGGTTCGGCGATCTTGCCTACGTCCACTCTGAAGTTGATGATTTTATTGATGTTCTCTTGATGATTACAATTTCTTCTGATGTAGTACAACTGATTGTATGATTATAATCTGAACCTAAGGAAGCAGTGGTGATTCTGAGTAAATCTGGCAGAGTCTGGGCGCTCTTTAGCTCCTAGAATTGTCCAACCTCTTTTCTGAATGACCAGGAGCTCTATTTATAGGTGTAGGAGGCTGATATTTCGCCTAAAATTAGGGAGACTAGTTCTGGCACGTGAGGGGGCCCACATGGCCGAAATCTGGAGATTCGGGCCCACTTTGGGATCGATTCGACCCTTGGTTCGAATCGATCAAGAAAGAGTCTGATCGAGCTGAAATTTGGCGTGGACATTCTTCATCATGTGCTTAAGCTTCTGTAAAAATTTCATGGCATTTGGACTTGTAGAACTCGAGTTATGATCGATTCAATATTGCATTTCTGGTGATCTTGACCACTTCGAATCGATCCCTTCGATTCGATAGGGTCGAATCGATGGTTGATGCGCGCGAGTGATGTCATAGCACGCGCATTCTTCGGGTTGACCCGGTCATTTCTTCGTGTTTTATTGGGTCGTTCCCGCATTTCACGTTATTTTGATTTAGTGGATTCGAAGTTTATGGATTCGAACATAGGCTCCTTCGAATCGGTTGCGCTATGCTATATCCACTCGATTCGAAGTCACTCCTGCAGGATGGATTCAAAGTGTGATGGATTCGGGGTGAAGTAGCATTATGGATTCGACGTGACTTGTCTGAATCGATTCGTAGCGCCCTGTCTTGATGGATTCGAATGGTATCCTTTCTCATTGATTCGAAGCAGAGAAGTTCGATGGAGTCGAACAAAGATCGTCTCGTGGATACGAAGCCTGGTCATCAGATGGATTCGAACGCAAGCTCCTTCTATGGATTCGAACATATGACTATCTACTCCAAATTGCATCGATGATATCTTGAGCGTACGAACTCGGATTGACTTGAGATTTGGAACGTTGGTTTGCATGGCTTTACTTGTCATGTCTTATCAATTGTAGCCTGATCCAGACTCGGACAAAATTCATCGATATCCATAGTGAACTTGTGTATAACGAACTTTAACGACGAACTGTCTTTAGTTTTCCAGTTAAATTTTTGGTGTCACGGCCTTGCCAAAAGGCGGGATAACATTTGCCCCCCAAAATATGCCTTGCGATAGGAAGGCGTGTTTTGTAATACCATAAGCTGGATGTTCATATCCTGTTGATGACCTGCAAAGAAATTGATAGTTTTTCCTGACCATGAATGACGATCATTCGCGACCGTATGTCATTTGAGGTAATATGGGACCGTTTGAGGTCGGATGCCGTTTGCGGAAAATAAAGAAGTGGGACCGTTCGCGGTCAGAGGTCGTTCTAGACGGATTGTGACTGTTCGAAGTTGGATGTCGTTCTAGACGAGTTGCGACCGTTCGTGATCGGGTGTCGTTCTAGACGAATTATGACCGTTCGCAGTCGGGTGACGTGGAAAGAGGAACGTGATTGTTCGCAATCGTGTGCCGTACGAGTCAAAAATGTGATCGTTCGCGATCGAATGTCATATTAGGTGAATTGTGACCGTTCGTGGTCGGGTGCCGTATGAGGCAAATGGTGACCGTTCGAGGTCGGGTGGCGTTCGTGGCGAGTTGTGACCATTCGTGGTCGGGTGCCGTTCGTGGCGATTTGAGTGTGCCCGGGGAGGGACTTAGATCATCGATACCAGGTTTCACGTTCGGGTGAATTCCCGGATTGTTTATTGCAACGGTTTATCGCCATCTCAGAGCATGCCTAGTGACCGTTCGCGATCTCGTACATGTGTAAGTGGCTTAGCCGTTATGAAATTACAAGTAGCATTTTCTCATTGAAAATAAGTCTTTAGCAGAAATGTTAAACAGAATTAAGTTCAAATGTTCAAATCAAGACGAAAAAAAAAGCAAAGCAAGGATGTCAAAGTGTAAATTCCCACAACGATAGGGTTAGTAGTCATTCAGCGCATGCTTATGGACCGTTCGTGATCTCGCACATGTGCAAATGATTTACCCGTGTTGGTGAGAGGTTTACGACTTGTTCATCGTTATTTTGATTAATTGATAATCATACAGTGTCCTGGTTCAGGATCACCCCTAGCCGATGTAGACGGTGGTTGCTCTGGTTCCACCATTGGAGCTCGCCTCCTCACATACTGAAGTAGCCTACCGTTCCTGATATGCCCTTCTACTTCATCCTTTAGGTGTCTGCAATCATTTGTGCTATGTCCATTCAGCTCGTGGAATAAGCAATATTTGTCTGATTTTCTCTCGTCGATAGTTGGATCCCGTCGTATTGGTCTACGGTAGGCAACTTGCTCTCGGGTGTCTTGGTAGATTCACTCCAAACCCTCGTTGAGTTCTGAATAGGTGGTAAATCGCGGCTCCCTTCGTTGCTGCTTTGACCTGTCATCATTTTCTTCAGCCTTTCGTTTTCTTTTATCCTGGTCTGAATCCTTTTCAAAGGGCTTTTTGTCTTTAAGTGCATAAACTTCTATTCCCTCCCCTTCTTCTCTTTCAGCATTAGCGTCTTCCAATCGTAAAAACTTTTCTGCCTTGTGATAGAATTCTCCTAGATCCATAGGCGGATCCTTAGTTAATGAATTTTTGAATTCCGTGCCGTCAGCTACTCCGGACACAGCTGCCATCATAACCATGGATGGATCTGGCCGATACACCGATGCTGCTGCCGCATTGAACCGTGTCAAGAAATTCCTCAAAGACTCCCCAGCTTTCTGCTTTAGCGTTGCCAAACTCATCACATTCTTGGGTCTTGAAATATGAACCCTGAATTGCCTCATAAATTTCTCAATCAAATCGGTCCATGTCCCAATGGAGCCGCTCTCCAGCTGTCTGAACCATAAAGCTGCTATGTCTGTCAAATATAATGGGAAGCACCGGGCCATGACTTCCTGTGATGCCCCCAGCACTTCCATGTGCCTTATATACCTCGTTAGATGGACCGCAGGGTCCGTCCTCCCATCATACCTTTCTACTGTTGGCAGTTTGAATTCTGTTGGGTTCCTAGCCAACCTAATCGCAGGAGAAAAGGGACTCTTGTTCACGTCTTCAAGATCTCTGTTTACTAATCTGCCCCTCATGGCTCGCCTGACCATCTCTGCCAATCTATCATTGTCTCCAAGCTGTAGTCCGCGTTCACTATCTTCGATCCGCCCCCCGAGTCCGTGTGAGCTTTTGGGTGTCTGCCCCCTGGCTGAGCATTCATCCCTCTATCGCCGCCAGGTTGCTCGGATGTCCTTGTCTCTCTTCCCAGGTTCGGATCAACATGTCCTAAGTGTGTGCCCTCCAACTCCGGCGCTGCGTTAGATGGTCATGTTCCGTTCTAGATTCTGGTTGCTCCCTGATTTTGTGCTCCAAGTTGTCCAATCTGTTGAAGCAAATTTTGGATCATTTCCTCTTGTCTCTTCATCATTGTCTCCATTTCATCCCTAGTAATGAAAACTGAAGCTTGGTTTGCTCCCGAGGAAGCCTCTTGACTCCCTTCATGCTGACTTCGCTCTAGCCTCTGCCTTCTACTTGTTTGTCTTGTCATGATTCTTCGGATCTGAATCTCTTAGCCTTCTGATTCAACTTTCAAATGATAGAACTCCTGAGTTCAGCTCTCAGTGAAAGCACCAAAGTGTTTGCGCCAAAATTGGTCACAAACCCCGAATGTTGTGAAAGCACCAGTGTATGAATATAAATCAACAATATTCACACACAAATCTCAAATCTAAGCAAACAGAGTATCACAATTCAGAAATAATGAACATAAACACGAGATTTATAGTGGTTCGGCGATCTTGCCTACGTCCACTCTGAAGTTGATGATTTTATTGATGTTCTCTTGATGATTACAATTTCTTCTAATGTAGTACAACTGATTGTATGATTATAATCTGAACCTAAGGAAGCAGTGGTGATTCTGAGTTAATCTGGCAGAGTCTGGGCGCTCTTTAGCTCCTAGAATTGTCCGACCTCTTTTCTGAATGACCAGGAGCTCTATTTATAGGTGTAGGAGGCTGATATTTCGCCTAAAATTAGGGAGACTAGTTCTGGCACGTGAGGGGGCCCACATGGCCGAAATCTGGAGATCCGGGCCCACTTTGGGATCGATTCGACCCTTGGTTCGAATCGATCAAGAAAGAGTCTGATCGAGCTGAAATTTGGCGTGGACATTCTTCATCATGTGCTTAAGCTTCTATGAAAATTTCATGGCATTTGGACTTGTAGAACTCGAGTTATGATCGATTCAATATTGCATTTCTGGTGATCTTGACCACTTCGAATCGATCCCTTCGATTCGATAGGGTCGAATCGATGGTTGATGCGCGCGAGTGATGTCGTAGCACGCGCATTCTTCGGGTTGACCCGGTCATTTCTTCGTGTTTTACTGGGTCGTTCCCGCATTTCACGTTATTTTGATTTAGTGGATTCGAAGTTTATGGATTCGAACGTAGGCTCCTTCGAATCGGTTGCGCTATGCTATATCCACTCGATTCGAAGTCACTCCTGCAGGATGGATTCGAAGTGTGATGGATTCGGGGTGAAGTAGCATTACGGATTCGACGTGACTTGTCTGAATCGATTCGTAGCGCCCTGTCTTGATGGATTCGAATGGTATCCTTTCTCATTGATTCGAAGCAGAGAAGTTCGATGGAGTCGAACAAAGATCGTCTCGTGGATACGAAGCCTGGTCACCAGATGGATTCGAACGCAAGCTCCTTCTATGGATTCGAACATATGACTATCTACTCCAAATTGCATCGATGATATCTTGAGCGTACGAACTCGGATTGACATGAGATTTGGAACGTTGGTTTACATGGCTTTACTTGTCATGTCTTATCAATTGTAGCCTGATCCAGACTCGGACAAAATTCATCGATATCCATGGTGAACTTGTGTATAACGAACTTTAACGACGAACTGTCTTTAGTTTTCCAGTTAACTTTTTGGTGTCACGGCCTTGCCAAAAGGCGGGATAACAGTCGTAGGTCGCAACTTTTATGAGTCGTAAGTCGGAGGTTGTTAGGTCGGTGCCGACTTAGGAGTGGTTGTAATTTTGTGTTTTCTTTGCGTGAGTTGTAAAACGCCTATAAATAGGTCGTGTGAATCATTTGTAAAGGTTGTTGATTTTTGAATAAAATTCTCTTTTGTTAGCTTTGTGCTTTCATTCAAATTGGTAGTTGAGTGTAATCTCCTATCTCCTCTTTCGGATAATCGAGTGCGCTCGATTCAACGATTGCAGAAGCCGATTCGCGGAATCAAGTGCGCTTGATTAACGCTCGAAGAATTGAAGGTCTCTCCTCACGGTATCGTGCGCGATCAACGTGTCAGAGATAGCTAGAATTCGACATCTTCGGATCAACAAATTTGGGCATTTCAGTATCTTCCAATCCACCGATTACTACATTCATCGATGTACATTGTTTTTGTAATATCCGCTGCGTCAGTTTGGTATCAGAGCCTGTTCTAGCCAATCATAGCTAGATCGAGACTTGGAGCCTAATCATTTTGAAGAATTTGAAGTTTAAAGAGAAGCCGAGCTAAGAAGAGTGTAGATCGAGCATCATTGCATTGTCTAGCCGAGAATTGTGATTTGGAGAAGTTGTGTTCATCGTGTTCATCGCGATTTGCAACAAAGTGGAAGTTTTCGATCCGTTTCATTTTGGATCAAAGTTCGAATTGTGTTTGAATTTGAAGAGTTTGTAAAGTTTTCAAGTATGCCGCCAAGGAGAGCTAATCGTCACCAAAACGTAGAAGCTTTGTATCGAAGAGAAGAGGCTGATGAGATGGAACAAAGAATCAATGAAAACTTTAGTGAAAAGCTTAACGAAGGAATTGGCCGGTTAGAGAAGCTTATGACAGAAATGAATCAAAATCGGAGAAGGGTTTCACCTGAATCTAACCATGGGGGTAGTAGAGTCTCGCCACATTCCAATCGAGACAGAAGTGTTGAAAATGATCAAGGGCGTGGGAGGAACGTGAATGGTCGTGAACAGAGGAATGTAGATAGAAGGGATGATGGTGGTAGACGTGAAGGTAGTAGAGATGTGGGTGGACGAGATAGACAACGATATACATCTGATTTTGAAGAGGAGTATGATGGTGGTAGTGTTCGAGGACAAGGACGAGGACAAGGAAGAAATCACTCTGAGTATGATCACAAGTGGGAGTCGGGGATGAAGACTGAAATTCCTCAGTTCAAAGGTGGTATGCAAGCGGAGGAGTTTCTAGATTGGGTAGCTAATGTTGAGGAGATTTTTGACTTCAAAGAAGTTCCAGAACATCGTAGAGTGAAGTTGGTTGCTACGAGGTTGAGGGGTAGAGCTTTAGCCTGGTGGCAGCAAACCAAACTTACACGTGAACGAATGGGAAAGTCAAAAGTTGAATCTTGGGAGAAGATGAAGAAATTGATGAAAGCAACGTTCTTACCTTACAATTATCAATCTTTGATGTATCAACGTTTGCAGAACTTGAGACAAGGGACGAAATCTGTGAATGACTATGCTGACGAATTTTATCAACTGATTGCCAGGAATGATATTATGGAGACAGAAGAACAATTGACAGCCAGATTTGTTGGGGGGTTGCGAATGCAGATTCAGGATATGGTTAACATGTTTGATCCTAGACCTGTAGCGGAAGCACATCAGAAAGCGTTGGCTTGGGAGAAGCAGGGTAGACGAGGAGGAGGTGTGTTTACTAATTCCAACAATCAAGTAAAGGGTGTTAGTGGGAGTTCTAATGTTTCAAAAGCTGTTGCAAAACCAGTTGTGAATGAGGTTGGAAAGATGAAAGTCAATAATGGTTTCAAGTGTTATAATTGCCAAGAAATGGGTCACAAAAGTAGCGAATGTCCGAAGCCGAAGAAGAGAGCTATGATAGCGGAGGTTGAAGATGAGGATGAAGAAGCTGAATGTTCCAATTCACCACCTGATGAGGAGGAAGAAGTGACGGGAGACGAAGGTTACAATCTAATGATGAAGAGGTCCTGTTTAACACCAAAGCAAGAGGAGGATTGTAGTTGGTTAAGGAGCAATATTTTTCAGTCAACATGTACTATTCTGGGGAAGGTTTGCAAATTCGTTATTGATGCTGGAAGCTGTGATAATATAATTTCTTCAGAAGCTGTGAGGAAGTTGGCGTTGAAGACTGAGAAACATCCGAAACCATACAAGCTAGCTTGGTTGAGGAAAGGCGGGGAGGTGAAGGTTGGACGAAGGGCTCGTGTGAATTTTTCAATTGGAAAGAAATACAAAGATGAAATCTGGTGCGATGTGGTAGATATGGATGTCTGTCATTTGTTGCTGGGAAGACCGTGGCAGTATGATAGAGCCGTACAACATGATGGGCGTACCAACAGTTACAGTTTCATGTTTGAAGGCACAAAGATTACTCTCGTTCCCAAGAAGCGTCAACAAGAAGAAAACAAACTGGAGGAGATTGAAGAGCTGAAAACTTTATTAACCTTGAAGGAGTTTGTTAAAGAAGTTGAGAAAGAGCCGGAAGTATTCTTGTTGATTGGACGTGAGAGCAAAGAAGAAGTTGAAATTCCAGAAGAAGTTAAACCAGTCTTGAAAGAATTTGACGATGTATTTCCAGAAGAGTTACCAACGGAGTTGCCGCCGTTGAGAGATATCCAACATCAGATAGATCTTGTTCCAGGTGCTGTGTTGCCACACAGACCACATTATCGAATGAGTCCGAAGGAACATGAAGAGTTGCGGAGGCAGGTAGAGGAATTGCTTGAACAGGGGCGTGTGCAGGAGAGTTTAAGTCCTTGTGCTGTACCAGCCTTATTGGTACCCAAAAAGGATGGAACGTGGAGGATGTGCACTGACAGTCGAGCATTGAATAAGATTACTGTGAGATATAGATTTCCAATGCCGAGGTTGGATGACTTGTTAGATCAAATAAGCGGAGCTACTATATTTTCGAAGATTGATTTGAAGAGCGGATATCATCAAATTCGTATCAGACCAGAAGATGAGTGGAAGACTGCTTTTAAAACCAGGGAGGGTCTATACGAATGGTTGGTAATGCCATTTGGCTTATCAAATGCGCCAAGTACTTTCATGAGGGTGATGAATCAAATTTTTAGACCATTCATTGGGAAGTTTGTGGTGGTGTATTTCGATGATATTCTGATATATAGTGGAAGTCCAGAGGAACATTTGAGTCATCTGAGAGAAGTGCTGATGATACTGCGACAAGAACAGTTTTATGCTACAACGAAGAAATGCGTGTTCATGACGCATAGTGTTTTATTTCTGGGGTACGTTGTGTCGGAGGAAGGAATACAGGTTGACCAAAGTAAAGTTGAAGCAATTAGAGATTGGCCACAGCCCAAGACGATAACGAAAGTTCGTAGTTTTCACGGGTTGGCTTCATTTTATCGAAGGTTTATTCCACACTTTAGTAGTGTGATGGCGCCTGTGACTGATTGTATGAAGGGTAAACAGTTTACATGGACGGAGGAAGCAGGAGTTGCTTTTGAACGAATCAAGGAGTTGTTGACGACAGCACCAATCCTAGCATTACCTGATTTTCAGTTGTTGTTTGAATTACATACTGATGCGTCAAAGGTTGGGATAGGAGGAGTGTTAAGTCAAAGGGGTCGTCCTATTGCATATTTCAGTGAGAAGTTGTCAGGAGCGAAGATGCGATACAGTACATATGATGTGGAATTCTATGCTGTTGTACAAGCTATTAAACACTGGAGACATTATCTATTTCAGAAAGAGTTTGTTCTGTATACTGATCATGAAGCATTGAAGCATTCGCAAGGGCAAGACAAGATTTCAGCGAGACATGCATCGTGGATTGCATATCTGCAACAGTTTACTTTCGTTGTTAAACACAAGTCAGGGGTGATGAATCGAGTGGCTGATGCTTTGAGTAGGAGGAATCATTTGTTGACGACAATGAAAGTTGAAGTGACTGGTTTTGAATTATTGCCGGAGCAGATTGCAGAAGACTCTTATTTTAAGAAATTTGTTGAAAAGGTCAATGAAGGGAAGACTGTTGAGTTTATGATGGTTGATGGTTTTCTTTTTAAAGGAAATCGATTGTGCATACCGGAGGGTAGTCTGAGAATGAAGATTATCAAGGAGTTACACGAAGAGGGACATGTTGGGAGAGACCGTACCTTACAGTTGATTTCACAGTCTTACTTTTGGCCATCAATGAGGAAAGAGGTAGAGAAATTTGTGGAGCGTTGTCATATTTGTCAGGTTTCGAAAGGAACTGCGACTAATGCTGGTTTATATATGCTGTTACCCGTGCCTGTAAAACCATGGGTGGATATCAGTATGGATTTTGTTTTGGGTTTGCCTAGAACTCAAAGGGGAAATGATTCTATATTCATTGTGGTAGACAGATTTTCGAAAATGGCACATTTTATTGCTTGTAAGAAGACGGCAGATGTTGTTCATGTTGCCCAATTGTTTTTCAAGGAGATCTATCGACTTCATGGATTGCCAGAATCTATTGTGTCGGATAGAGATACTCAATTTCTGAGTCATTTTTGGTTGAGTTTGTGGAAAATGGTGGGAACGAAGCTGAAATTTAGTAGTGCTTATCATCCGCAAACTGATGGACAAACGGAGGTGGTTAATCGATCGTTGGGAAATTTGTTGAGGTGTCTTGTGCAAGATAATCTAAAGAGTTGGGATGTGAAGTTATGCCAGGCAGAATTTGCTCATAATCATGCGGTAAATCATAGCACAGGGTTCAGTCCATTTCAGATAGTACATTCAAGCTTACCGAAGGGTCCATTGGATTTAACGGTAGTGCCACAATCAAAGAAGACAGTTAAGAAAGCTGCTGATTTTGTTGAAGGATTGGCAGAATGTCACAAAATCGTTCAGGAACGATTGGAGAAAGCAAATGAGAAGTATAAGCGTTCTGCAGATTTGAAACGAAGGAGTGTTGAATTTAACGATGGTGATTTAGTTTATGCAGTGTTAACAAAGGATCGTTTTCCAGTGGGCGCTTATAACAAGTTGAAAGCCAGAAAAATTGGTCCTGTAAAAGTCGTAAAACGAATTAATGAAAATGCTTATAAGTTGAAGCTGCCAGAAGATGTGTACACTTCTGATGTGTTCAATGTTAAACATCTCGTACCATATCATGGGGATGAACGAACTGATGTGGAAGAATTTACAAATTCGAGGTCGAATTTCTCTCAACCTCGGGAGGATGATGTAGCTCAGGCCAGGGATGAAGGCATAAGTCGTACGCGACTTATGGAAGGAGCTATGAGTCGAGCTATGAGTTGTGACCGACTCAAGGAAGCAGAAGACATAAGCGTAAGTCGTGACCGACTTAACATGTTGGGAGACTTAAGTCGTGACCGACTTAAGAGAGTGGAAGACCTAACTCGTGGAAAGGTGCGCATTATCAAAGATCTTAAGTCACCAGGAAGACCTACCGAGTTACTCAGTGAGAAAGCAAAGCAAACTGTTGAAGTGATAGGTCGTAAACGACTTAACAAGTCAAATGATAAGTCGGAACCGAGTGAACGACCTATCGAGTCACACAGGAAAAAACAGAGCAATTTGGTGAAGTGTTAGGTCGTGAACGACCTAACGAGTCAAGAGATAGGTCGCTGAAGACTGGAACCGTAGATCTTGTTGCCGACTTAATCTCAGCTGTTGATTTCTTAAGTCGTTACTTGTTTGTTTTTAGGTCGTTACCGACCTAAGTTAAGTCGCTGAAGACTGAGGCCGTGGATTTCTATGCCGCTTTAATCTGAGCCGTAGAATGATAAGTCGTCTGGTTCTTATGTCGTAACTCGCATGTTTTAGGTCGTCTGCTTTAGAGGCGCTACTGGTTGAGTCGTGTAACCTGTTTGTAAGTCGATGGAATAATGTAGCTAGGTCGTTACCGACCTAAGTGGAGTCGTGTACCTTGTAATACTGTTAAGTCGTAGGTCGCAACTTTTATGAGTCGTAAGTCGGAGGTTGTTAGGTCGGTGCCGACTTAGGAGTTGTTGTAATTTTGTGTTTTCTTTGCGTGAGTTGTAAAACGCCTATAAATAGGTCGTGTGAATCATTTGTAAAGGTTGTTGATTTTTGAATAAAATTCTCTTTTGTTAGCTTTGTGCTTTCATTCAAATTGGTAGTTGAGTGTAATCTCCTATCTCCTCTTTCGGATAATCGAGTGCACTCGATTCAACGATTGCAGAAGCCGATTCGCGGAATCAAGTCCGCTTGATCAACGCTCGAAGAATTGAAGATCTCTCCTCACGGTATCGTGCGCGATCAACGTGTCAGAGATAGCTAGAATTCGGCATCTTCGGATCAACGAATTTGGGCATTTCAGTATCTTCCAATACACCGATTACTACATTCATCGATCTACATTGTTTTTGTAATATCCGCTGCGTCACATATGGACCTTCCCAGTTAGGATTCATCTGTAATGGTATCGGGAAAACTTGTTTCAAAATGAGATCACCCACATCAAAGATTCTTGGGCGGACTTTTTCGTTGTAGTATCGCTTAACTCGGTGCCTATATGCTGCCGCCCTTAACTCAGCTTCTTCACGTTTTTCATCAACGAAGTCCAGTGATTCCAACAAGAGATCCTGATTCGTCCTAGGATCATAATGTGTCACCCGATGTGATGGAATTTCAAGCTCCATGGGTATAACAGCTTCCGAGCCATATGCCAATGCGAATGGGGTGTGGCCAGTCGCGGACTTGTGGGTAGTTCTATAAGCCCATAGCGCTATTGGAAGTTCATCTACCCACTTGCCTCCAGCCATTTCCAAACGCTTCTTCAATATGGACTTGATTATTTTGTTCACGGCTTCAACTTGTCCATTAACCTTTGGATGAGCAACTGCGACGAACTTTTTCTCAATGCCATACTTTAAACAGAAATCTTTGAATTCCTTACTTTCAAATTGAGTTCCGTTGTCTGTAATGATGGTTCACGGGAGGCCAAAGCGGCATATAATGTTACGTACAACGAAATTAATGACCTTCTTGGAGGTGATTGTGGCTAAAGGCTCTGCCTCGGCCCATTTGGTGAAGTAGTCGACCGCAACTATCGCATATTTTGCACCGCCTTTGGATATAGGCAAAGAACCGACTATGTCGATTCCCAAGATTGCAACGGTCAAGGACTAACCATTTATGTGAGTTTCGTTGGCGGAGCTCTCGGGATTTTTGCGTATCTTTGACACTTGTCACATCTTCTTACATAATCTGCAGCATCCCGATTCACAGTTGGCCAATAGTATCCGTAGCAGAGGATCTTTTTTGCTAGTGTCTGCCCCCCAGTATGGTCACCACATTCTCCTTCGTGAACTTCCTTCAAGATCCGCTTTGTCTCATCATGGGCAATGCACCGTAATAAGGGGACCGAGAACCCCCTTTGATACATTACTCCTCCCTGCATCACATATCGTGCGGCTTTGCGAATGACCTGTCGTCTTTCGCTTCTTCTTTTGGGAAAAGTCCCATTTAGCAGGTATAGTTTGAATGGGGTTATCCATGACTCCTTCTCGATTCCCGTTTCCAACACAAAATCAATCTCCATCACATCTATGCTTGGAGCATGTAAGGTTTCAACGGGAACTAATCCCATTTGCTATGCATCGCCGGTACTCGTGAATTTGGCCAGCGAGTCCGCTTCCTTGTTCCGTTCAAGCGGGACATGCGAAATGTCATAATGCTCAAAGTTCGCCAATAGGTCCTGGACCAGTGCAAGGTACGGAGCGAACTTTTGTCCCCTTGCTTGGTAATCTCCTCGCACTTGGTACACCACCAGCTGCGAGTCACAAAAGATTTCAACTGATTTTACCCCGAGTTCTCCAACAAGCTTTAAACCAGCAATCAATGCTTCATATTCTGCTTCATTATTCGTGGCCGGGAAATTGAGCTTCGAAGCATAACAAATCGATCGATTTTCTGGAGTCACAAGAACTACACCAGCCCTAGAGCAACGGTCGTTTGACGCCCCATCGGTGTACTATTTCCATCGAATGGGGGGAATGACATTGTGACTATCTGGTTCGTCTGATAAAGTAAACTCAGCGATGAAGTCTGCTAGTGCTTGCCGTTGTATGGCCCTTCATGGCAGGTAGGTAATATCGAACTGACTCAACTCGATATTCCATTTTAACATCCTTCCAGAAGTTTCTGGTCGTTGGAGTACCTGTCGCAAGGGCTGATCGGTATAAATACTGACTGAGTGTGCTTGAAAGTATGGACGCAGCTTACGTGATGCAATCACCAAGCAATAGGCCAATTTCTCAATTTTAGGATAATTTCTTTCTGCCCTCGTTAAACGTTTACTAACGTAATACACCGGCTTTTGAACTCGGTCCTCCTCGCGGACCAAAGCCACACTAATAGCATGCGGGGATACGGCCAAGTATACGTACAACATTTCATGGTCTACTGGTTTCGATATCACTAGAGGACTTTCCAAATGCCTTACCAGAGCTCGGAAGCTTCCTCACAGTTGGATGTCCATTCGAAATTCCTCTTTCCTTTCTTTATTATATCGAAGAAGGGAATACACTTGTCGGTGGCTCTGGATATGAATCGACTCAGTTCAGCCACCTTAACATTCAAGCTTTGTACCTGTTTTATAGTTCTAGGTGCTTGTATGTCTTGAATAACTTGAACCTTTTTCGAGTTAGCTTCAATTCCCCGGGCATTAACAATGAATCCCAAAAACTTCCCTGACACAACACAAATGAACACTTCAGAGGGTCGATCTTCATCCCATAATATATGAGTATGCCAAACATCTCTGCTATGTCTCGAATGTGGTCGTTTGACTGCTGTGACTTCACGAGCATGTCATCCACATAGACTTCCATTGTTATACCAGTCTGATCTTTAAACATTCGATTCACCAAACGCTGATAGCTCGCTCCTGCGTTTTTCAATCCAAAAGGCATCACTACGTAGCAATATAGCCCAACGTCTGTAACAAAGCTAGTGTGTTCTTGGTCCAGAATGTGCATCGGGATCTGATTGTATCCCGAGTACGCATCCATGAACGATAATAACTCGTGTCCTGCAGTAGAGTCGACTAACTGATCAATTCTAGGTAATGGGAAACTGTCCTTGGGGCACGCATTGTTTAAATCGGAAAAATCTATGCAAGTTCTCCACTTCCCATTCGCTTTTTTCACTAGCACGGAGTTTGACACCCATTCGGGGTAGAGGGCGTCGCGGACGAACCCATTGGCTTTGAGTTTGTCCACCTCCTCTCTGAGAGCAACGGACCTCTCCGGGTCCATTCCTCCCCTTTTTTGCTTAACTGGGATGTACCTTGGGTCTATGTTCAACATATGACTCATAATAGCGGGAGAGATCCCACACATGTCGGAATGCGTCCAAGCGAAAACATCGAGATTCGCTCGGAGGAAATCGCTAAGGTCCTCGGTCATCGAGGGGCTGAGTTGTGATCCAATCTTCAGTATTCGCGACGGATCGTCTCGGTTGACTGAAATGTCTATCGTCAGTTCAGCCGGTGCTGCTTTTTCTTCCTTGGGTTCCTCATCGTCATCTCTCGGATCTATGTCTCTGTAGATCCGAGAATTTTGCCCGAGCCAGGGCTCGGGCATTACTTGTTAATTGTCAATATTTTGAATGCAGACGGAGTTGTCCGCAACCTTTCCTTTCTCTCTCCGCTGGGCCTCTCGGAGCTCAGCCACATAACATGCACGACCGGTCATCTGGTCGCCATGAACAACACCTACTCCTTTGTCGGTCAGAAAATTTAAAGTCAAACACCACGGGGCCAATGCTGCCCTAAACTCAGCCAGGGCCGGTCGGCCCAGAAACACATTGTATGGAGAATCTACATTCAAAACTACGAAAGGTAGGATTCGCACCCTCCTACGCTCACCTTGTCCCAGTTCAACTAGCAACTCAACATATCCCACTACATCAGTCGGTGCGCCATTAAAGCCATGTATACGAGCTTTAGATGGCTTCAAATTCTTCATCTCCATCTTCATCTGGTCATAAGCCTTCTTGAAGATGGTATTGACAAAACTTCCACAATCAATCAAAATTCTTTTCACAAAGGCCGGCCCGATTGTCGTAGATATGACCATCGGGTCAACGGTGGGAGCCTCCACCCGGTCAGCATCTCTGCTCCTGAATACTATATCGTCTTTCATCATGCGCTGCTATTTAGCGGGGGTCCCATCCTCCGTATTGGAACAACACTCGAAATCTGCATGCCTCAAGGAATTAGCATACCGCTCCATTTCTTGCCAGTTCTTATCTGCAGGGTGAGGTCCGCCTATTATCATGTTTATGACCAGTGTGCCCATGGTCCGAGCAGGCTCCTCAGGGTGACGTGGAGCTGGTGCCTGACCAGGATTGGACGTTCCGTGTCCACCTTCTTGAGGATTCTTTACAAATTCCTGCAACTTTTTCTGTCTAATCAACTTCTCTATAGCGTCATGTAGGTGCCTAGACTCTTCAGTATTATGCCCATAAGTCTCATGGAAGCGGCAATACTTCCCAGTCCGCTTTTGCTCCTCGGTTGACTCCTTTGGACGCGGATTTCTGTATTGAAAGGTATTACAAGTTGATAGGTAAATATTCTCTAGAGATGCATTTAGTGGGGTGTATTCATTGTAGGTTGGAATTCTCGGCTTCCATTTCCCCGCTTCTCTTTTCTTCCCCTGATTTCTTCCTCTGGATTCCTTAGATTGTCCGGGCTTGTCCTGGACATTGACCTGAACTTTCCCCGAGTTGTCTCCAAATTGCTTCACAGCGATGTTGCTTTTCATGGTCTCCTGAGCGGGCCCCGGTGCCTTATCTCGCCTTATCCATCTGGCTTCCTCTCTTCTTATGAACTGATGAGCCTTTGAGTAAAAACGCTCTAGCGTAGTTGGAGGTTTTCCTGCTAACCAAACTCCAAATTCTGAATCCGGATCTACACCTCGCATCACAGCCATAAGAATTGCGTGATCATTAGGATTGCTAACTTCAGTAGCCACAACATGGAATCTCTGTAAATACTCCTTCAACGACTCCCCTGGAGCTTGTATCACGCTTGATAGAGACATCACGTCCTTTGGACGAGTAGCATGTATTTTGAAATGTTCTATAAATTTCGTTGCCAACTCCTCGAAACTGGATACGGACCGTGGAGGAAGTCGGGTGAACCACATGGTAGCGATCCCAGATAGAGTTATTGGAAAGCATCTACACTTGGTCGCATCATTCGCTCTAGCTGAATCCATCATCCATTCGTATCTCATCACATGCTGTCGGGGATCGGCCTTTCCTTCGTAGGCCGGGATAGTTGGCATGCTAAACTTCCTAGCGTACTCGGCCTGTAGAATAGTGTATGTGAATGGAGTATGACTCTTGGATATCCCCCAATCTTCATTTGATAAGCCTTGATTCTCTTTCATCAACTGTCTGACCATGGCTGTCAGGTCTGGGGTTTGTATGGAAGATGGAAGGTTGGAGTCTGTTCTACGGGATCGGTCGGGTTGATGCCTCCTCTACTGGCGATCTGCCAAACGTGTATCTTGAGGTTCGGCATCGTTGGGGTCTTGGTGAGCCGGGCGTCCAGTTTCCACATGCGCTCCTGATCCTAAGTTTCCCGCTCCTGCTTGGTTGCGGTCTCTGAGGTGCAAGTGATCCCTAGTTGATCGATCAACAACGCCTGCCTGTATAGTTTCAGTCTTGAGGCGTCTACGCCTGGGAGGTTCATCAGATGAAGTCGAGCCATCAGATGAAGAGTAAGGAGCTAGACTACCCCCAGCATTCTGATGCTGTTGTTGAGTGAGCTGAGCCATAAGGTTGGCGTTAGCTTGAATCTGTTCTCCAAGTTGTCTCCTGCTTTCCATGAGTTCTCTCATCAAGTCGTTGAACTCTGTTCTGGTGACAACTTCCATTTGGTCTTGGGTGGCAGTTCCTACGCCCAGATTTGCTTGCTGATTGCTAGGTCCTATTTGTTGTACGCTAGCGGTCTCATGGGCGTCCGCATTATGAGAGGCTGATCTGGTATGTGGTCTTCCCATTGTAAAGTTATCAATAAGAACTCTGAGTAGAATCAACGGACATCTTGTGAATGACTTGGATCTCCTTCGGGGGATTTATTCAATCCACTAGCTGCAAAGCAGATCCTTGTGGCCTGAGAATTTGATTCTCAGTGAATGCACCAAAGTGTTAGCACCAAAATTGGTCACTAACCCCCTTTAGAAAGATTGTGTAGAGAGATAAATGAAGAAGATAAATTAAGACAGAGAGATATAGACTAAATTAACAATAGAAATCTAGAACACCAAGTTTATAGTGGTTCGACGTAACTGCCTACGTCCACTTTGAGTTTCGATCTTTATTGCTTTCACAAGTAGTTAAATACAGATACAATCCATGTATTAATGACTTGAATACAAGTTTGAACTAAAAATAATAAGTCTTGAAAGCGACAGAGTCTCCCCAGTGTTCTCAAAAAAGGTCCATTTCATTGTGCCCATGCCCCTCTAGTTATAGACAGAGATGGGTTGGACTTCCCTCTTGGGCCTAGGAGTGAGATACTTCGGCCCGTGGCGAGTGACTTCTGCGTGCCGAGCCACAAATGCCGAACGGAAAATGCCGAGACATGTCTCCAAACCGAACGAGGCAGTGTGTTGAGTGAAATGTGTAGGCCGAACAAGGTCTGATGCTGATCTAAGGGAGATTCCAAACGACATGCTTACGCCGAGCGAGGCCATGTGCCGAACGAGGCTAGACTATCGGTCGAGGCTGGAATGCCGAGCGATGCTGGAATGCCGAGCGAGGTTCATGCCGAACGACTCTGCTATGCCGACCGGGGCTCTATGCCGAACGAGGCTGGAATGCCGGTCGAGGCTGGAATGCCGGTCGAGGCTGGAATGCCGAGTGGTGCTAGATGCTGGTCGAGCCTGGATGCCGAACGAGCCTGGATGCCAAATGGTGCTAGTTGCCAGTCGAGCCAGTTGTGCCGATCGTCCTAGCTGTGTCGAACGCGCCTTCCACATCAGGTCTATGTTCTCCTGGTCAAGCAACTGGGTAACAATACTTATTTATGTATTTTAACTATAGTTAAGTATTTTTATAAAGTTTAAAATAGTTTTAATACAAGATAGAAGTTATTTTCAAAGAAATAAAAATTACCAAAAATAACTTAGGCTTGTCGACAACCCCAAGGACCCCTTGTCGACAAGGTGATAGTTTATTTCAAAAGTTTGAATTTCAAAGGAAGTGTCTATTCGTCATATCCTTTCACGAATGGAAATGTCTATTGTTCTACTATAAATAAGGGCTGTTTTAAACGAATTCATATTCAATTTTCTCTGATTTCACTCCTCTTCTTCTTCCACATTTCTTTATATACATTTTTACCATTACTCTGCCGAAATCACCATTGAATCTAACTAGATCATCTCTGGTTTGATTCTCTATCACTATCTCAACAAGATCCCAGTGCTATTCAGAGTTATAGACTTCTTTGTATTCAATCGAGTGAGAAAAGGTGTGACTGTAGCCTGGAAAATCAATCGGGTGAACTTATTGCCCGTAAAATTAAGTAACTCTACCCAGAGGATTGTGAATCTGGAGCGGTGTACCTCATGGCCTTGAAATCGAGGGTGTAATTGTAAGAATTGATTTTGAAAGGAAATCCGTACTTGTGTTGCAGGACTGGATGTAGGGTAACTCTGAACCAGTATAAAATCCGGTGTGTTCTTTCCTTTATTGCTTTTACTTTATATCTGCATCTGTGTTTGATTCTGTGATCATATCTGTGTCTGAATAGTGCATACATTTGTGTTCAAATTAATATAAACTCAAAAAGAATTAGTAATTCCTTAAAACACTATTCACCCCCCCTCTAGTGTTAATTCTAGCCTTAAGATCCGTAATCAGCATTTCTCACATTTGGTATCAGAGCAAGGTTTTCAAAGTTTCATAATCTGAATTTTGAAAAATTTCAAAATGGCTACCAACACTAGTACTGTTACTACTACCAACACTGGTTCTATTACCTCTGTCACTAGTTCATTTGTAGAAGGTCAGTCTATTGTCAGAACACCACTTTTTAATGGCAGTAACTATACATATTGGGCATGTAGGATGAAAATATATTTACAATCTGTAGGACTAGACACTTGGACTATCACACAGACTGAATATTTTGAACCCACAACTGGTTTTGCACAGTGGACTGCTGAGCAAAAGACCGTCGCACAAAATAACTCTAAAGCTATGAATATTCTGTTTTGTTCACTTGATAGGAATGAATTTAATAGAGTGTCAGTTTGTAAGTATGCATATGAAATCTGGAAAACTTTGCAAGTTACTCACGATGGAACAAGCAAAGTTAAACAGACCAAAATTTCCATGCTCACAAATCAGTTTCAATTATTTAAAATGAATCCTAATGAGTCTATTCCAGATATGTATAGTAGATTTCAGGATATTTTCCATTCTCTAATATCCTTGGGAGAGGTATTTTCGGAAGAAGATCAAGTCAGAAAAATCTTAAATTCTCTTACTCCAGAATGGGATCAAAAGACACTTGCGATCGAAGAGGCAAATGACATCAGTACCTTAAAGATAGAAGAATTAATTGGAAATCTAATGTAGTTTGAAGTCCAAATGCTTGGGAGAAGAGAAAGCAAAGCATCTGAAAAGAAATCAATTGCATTCAATGCATTGACCGATGGATCAGACTCAAACAGCGATAATGATGAACAGATAGCCTATATGACCAAGAACTTTTGGAAATTCCTGAAATACAGAAAGATGAATAATCTCAAGAGAAACAACTATAAGAACTCTGGTAATCATAATGTAGTGCCAAACTATATCAAATGTTTCAACTGTGATGAACCAGGCCATATCAAAAGAGACTGTCCGCATCCAGATAAGCAAAATCTTCCTATAAACAATGATTCCGCAAAGAAACGAAAACGTGCATTTACCACTACTCTAGATGACTCAGACTCGTCCTCAAGCGATGATGATCAGAAGACAGATAATTCAAATATGTGTTTCACGGCAGTTCACGATTCCGATGAATTTAGAGAAACGGACTCAGAAAAAGGTACACATTTACAATACATTGGTTGAAATTGCATGCTTAGGATTGGATGTTTGATTGGTTGATTTTGAATTGGTGTGTCCTTTTAATTTTAAATTTTTTATTATTATTTTATTATATTTTTACTATTATTATTTTTATTTTTTTATTTTTAAATAGTATCATAATATTTTATGGAATATACTATAATTCTAGTAATATTCCAGATATTATATAGACATTAAAAATAATAAATATATATATATATTAAAATACTTAAGAGAAATAAATCATGAAAATTCAGAGACACCTGTCGACAAGGGCCCCCTGACATTGTCGACAAGGGTACAAAAATTTGAAATTCAAATTTGAATTCAAATGTTTGAATTTTCCTCCATCTTTTCACTTCATTCAAGTCTCTGAAAAGTCACCTTTTGACCAGAGAACCTGTCCCTGGAGAATCTATTTATTTACTATCTCTTATCACAACTTTTCACTTTCATTTTCAAATTCAAACTCTTATTTCAAAATATCAAGCTCTCTACTCTATACTCTAATGGCTTCTTCAAGCAACCCTTCCACAATGAGACTTTACAGAAATATAAAAGAGCAACTTTTCAATAATCTGGAGGCTATAAAAGCATATATCAACTATGCTAACTATGGAAAAGCCCATCCCGGAAAGTTTGCTTTATTTCAAGATTTCTCTACCTATGAAATCGATTCTCTTTTTGCAAACAACCAAGTTCTTAGTCTTGTTGATGCTTCACAAAATGACTTTGTTTGTTATCCAAATCTTGTTAAAATTTTCTATGCAAATCTCAACCGTGGATTTTATAATAGAAATGATGATGAAATTTGGAGTAGTGTCAAAGGCACTAGAATCATTTTAAATTGTGATGTTTTGGGTACCATTCTCAATTGCAAGAGCACGGGAATGGATCTTTCTAGTTTTAATATCGATGAAAATGATCATGAGACATTTCATCACATTTTCGAAGGAGATGATAACTTTGAATTCATAAATCGAAACTTTCGACCTAAAGCAAGAATTGTTAATCTTCTTTACAACATTCTTTGACCCCAAGATCGGGGAGTTTTAACAATCCAACTTCAAAAGTTTGCAAAGCACTTTTTGCTATTTTTGGAAATTATGATATTAATTGGGCGCAATTTATTTTGGATGAACTTCGTCCCAAAATTTTTGAAGTGGGTGAAAACATTTTGTATCATGGAATCTATCTCACTCGGATTTTTAATTATTTTGGAGTGGATTTCAAAGGAGAAGAATTTGTTTCAAGAAAAGTTTTTAATCACTCAAACATTTCTCTTATGAAAATTCCATATGTTTTTCAACCATATGAGACTCTTGCCGAAAAGGAAGAGCGTTTGGCTCATGAGGAGATGGAAGAGGAGGAAGAAGAAGAAGAAGGGGATGAAATGGAAATAGAAGAAGAAGAAGAAGGTGAAACATCCTTGGAAAGTATTGACTATCCCTCTAATTCAACCAACAAAACCTTACTCAAAAATCAAAAGACCATTGTTGAGAATCAACGAACTCTTAAACGGTTCGTTAGTAAGAAATTGGATAAAATGTCATCCAAGATGAACAAGTTTTTCTCCAAAGTTAGCAAGAAGCTTGGATTATCTTCATCTTCGTCATCCTCTAACTAGTTCTTCCTTTTCATGTCATGTTGTATTGGTTTTAGTTTGTTTTGATTTGTGGTATCCCGCCTTTTGGCAAGGCCAGGATACCAAGGGATTGATTGAAAACCAAGTATCGCTCGTCATGGATATTGATGAATTTTGTCCGAGTCCGGATCAAGCTACAATTGATATGGCGTGACAACCACAACCAGAGAAGCCTGCATCCCAAATTCCAAGTCAATCTGGGTTCATATGCTCAAGTTATGATGGATACAAGTTGAAGGGAAAAGCATGTTTTCGTATCCATCAGTAAGCCTCATTTCGTACCCATCGAGGAGTATTGGTTCGTACCGATGAAGTTGGCCGTGTTCGTATCCATCAAGTTCGAATCGATGAACTTCGTATCCACCGATAGCTAATATGACTCGTATCGATTGGCCAAATGTCCGCATCGTATCCATCATGGAAAGCTCTCTTCGAATCCATCTGGGCAAAACAATTCGTATCCATCAGGTTACCTTATTTCGTATCCATCAAAAGACTCCAGTTCGCATTGATTGACTTCGTGTCCATTAAGGAGCTATGTGGCTCGTATCCATCAAGGAAGGGCCTATTCGTAACCATCGACCTTAGTTAGTTCGTATCCATCGATATAACTGTTGTTCGAATCCATAACTGATAACTACTTCGTATCCATCGAGTCAACAAACCTGGGTGACGTGTCACCCCTCGAAGCAAACAAGGCGAGATCTATGGAGTCGATACGGTCAACACGGAGTAAAGACCGGATCGAGGCGAAGTGCGCGCGCCACATCATCTCAGAAACACGTGCAATTATCGATACAAGGGGATCGAGTCGAAGCCTTGGAATCGAACAAGACAGCCATCGAGAAATTCCACTTCGTATCGACGATATCTCATGATCCGCTGATCCAAATTCAATGAAATTTTCATAGGAGCTTGCATATACACTAAGGAATGTCTCAGCCAAATTTCAGCTCGATTGGACATCATCTTGATCGATACGAAATGGATTCGTATCGATCGCAGATCGAGGCAAAACTTTCTGGAAACGGCCGCGTGGGCCCCCTCACGTGCCAGACCAAGTCTCCCGAAGTTTGAACGAAATCTTAGCCTCCTACGCCTACAAATAGAGCCCCGGAGCCTATAAAAAGGGATCTTTTGATTCTGAAGCGTCCAGACTCTGCCGGATCTAGATTTGCATCTTGCTCTTACTGTTTAATTCGAATTCTGAGCTATAGTTTGCTTTAGTCACTTGTAATCATTGAAAGATAATCAATAAAATCATCAAAAATTCATAGTGGACGTAGGCAGCACGTCGAACCACTCTAAATTGCTTGTTAGCGTATTTACATTTCTGTTTATTGGAGTTTTTGTTAGATAATCTTCATTTTCAGTTTATTTTCTTCACTTTTATCTCTTCAAAAACTTCCGAA
The DNA here is from genome assembly GCA_030737815.1 of Allium fistulosum. Lineage (NCBI taxonomy): Eukaryota > Viridiplantae > Streptophyta > Magnoliopsida > Asparagales > Amaryllidaceae > Allium > Allium fistulosum. Next base: position 307,019,829 of record CM060903.1, on the reverse strand, counting down.
GAGTGTTGTGCCCATTTTTGGTACAAACACTTTGGTGTTTTTCACTGAGAAAAAACTAGTTTTTTCTCCTGCTCCTTGGATCTACCATCGACACCGGATTGCATAAATCCAAGAGGAAGATCCAGATATCTAATCTGGAATCCTTCCATCCTATTCAGATTTGCGTAAAGTCTAGGAAAGGACTCCACCACTCAAGATGGTTAGCACAAGAACATACCAATGAGTGTCGACATTTGCAGGACCTCATCGAGAAGTTGATCAGGGAGAGAAAGTTAGATCAGTTTGTGCGGGCGCCGCAGTCTGGTGGTGCGGGCCCTTCATATCAAAATCGTGTGCAAAATCAAGAAAGACAAGAAGAACCCGCTCGTACAGGCGGAAGGCTAGTTATAAATACAATAAGTGGTGGTCCCCACCCAACAGACAGAAGCTGGAGGGAAATGGAGTCGTATGCTAGCTCTATCAGGCATGCGGACTTCGAATGCTGCAGTAATTGTGAAGATGGGGCTCCGGCCAAACAACAGAAGACAATGTCTGATGATATCATATTTAGAAGCCGAGACGCTGATAAGGTCGAAGCCCCCACAATCGACCCACTGGTCATATCTGCCCAGGTAGGTCCTGCTTGGATGAAGAGGATCCTGGTTGACAGTGGGAGCTCTGTAAACATCTTACTTAAACGAGCTTATGATTTAATGAAAATGGAAGCGAAGGACTTAAAACCTTGCCAATCTCGAGTCCACGGCTTCAATGGAAGTGCTATAATACCCACTGGAGTGACGGAACTACCAGTGGAGTTGGGGATTGGAGAAGGCCGGAGAGTCCGGATGTTACAGTTTGTCGTTTTGAATATTGATTCACCTTATAATGCCTTCTTGGGCCGACCGGCCCTTGTTGAGTTCAGGGCGGCCATTGCCCCATGGTGCTTGACTCTGAAGTTTCCCACTGATCGCAGGATTGGAGTCATTCAAGGAGACCAGGCAGCGGGGAGGGCCTGTTATGTTGCTGAACTACGCGGGGTACAGCGGAAGGAGAAAGGAAAGGCCGTAGAGGAATCTCTCTGCGTCCGTTTTGCTGATAATTGACAACTAATGCCTGGGCCCCGGCCTGGGCACCACAACCAATTCCAAAAAGACCTTGACCCTAGAGACAACGAAGATAAAGACAAATCTAAAGAGAATCAAGCTTCCCCGGCCGAACTGACTGTGGACGTCCCAAACTGTGAGGGAGATGATTCGAGGATGCTAAAAGTTGGATCTCAACTGGGGAAACAGACACAACAGGAATTGGTTGAATTTCTCCAAGCGAATCTCGATGTTTTCGCCTGGACACACTCTGATATGTGCGAGATCTCGCCGGACATCGCAAGTCACTCCCTGAATATTGATCCGCGGTATGTCCCGGTCAAGCAGAAAAGGCGTGGTATGGATCCAGAGAGATCTGCCGCCCTTAAAGAGGAGGTTGATAAGTTACGATCAAATGGGTTCATCCGAGATGCTTTGTATCCAGAATGGGTGTCAAATCCTGTATTGGTTCGAAAACCGAATGGGAAATGGAGAACTTGCATTGACTACTCTGACTTAAATAAGGATTGTCCAAAGGATAGTTTTCCACTTCCTCGAATTGACCAGCTCGTAGATTCGACAGTTGGGCATGAATTATTGTCTTTCATGGATGCTTATTCTGGCTACAATCAAATACCCATGCATTCGCCTAATCAAGAACATACCAGTTTTGTGACCGATCTGGGACTCTACTGCTACAGAGTCATGCCATTTGGTCTAAAAAACGCCGGAGCAACATACCAACGCTTGTTATACCGAATGTTCGCCAACCAGATCGGGAAGACCATGGAGGTTTATGTGGATGACATGCTAGTGAAATCTCGATTCTCCACAGATCATGTCAGAGATTTACATTCAATGTTCTGCATCCTTCGAGAATATGGGATGAAGCTTAATCCATTAAAGTGTCACTTCGGTGTCGCCTATGGAAAGTTCCTCGGGTTCATCGTTAACGCTCGAGGGATAGAAGCAAATCCCAAAAAGATCTGGGCAATAAGGAACCTACAAACCCCGAGAACCATAAAACAAGTCCAGAGTCTCAACGGGAAAGTAGCAGCACTGAGCAGGTTCATTTCAAAATCCACTGATAAATGCATTCCTTTCTTCGATCTGATCCGGAAAGGAAAGCGAAACTATGAATGGACCATGGAGTGTGAAGACGCATTCTGATCGCTGGTTCGACATCTTTCCACACCACCGATCTTATCAAAGCCGATTGACCACGAGCAATTGTACCTTTATCTGGCAATATCAGAACATGCAATCAGCGCTGCTTTAGTTCGGAAAGAAGACCGAGTGCAGAAACCAGTCTATTATGTTAGTAAACGGCTAACAGGAGCTGAAAGAAATTACCCAAGACTAGAGAAACTGGCTTATTGCCTGGTCATTGCCTCAAGGAAACTTCGCCCTTATTTCCAAGCTCATTCCCTTACTGTATACACCGATCAGCCGTTACGACAGGTCCTCACGCGGCCTGAGACGTCTGGTAGGCTACTCAAGTGGAACATTGAACTGAGCCAATTTGATATCACTTATGCTCCACGAAGAGCCATTCAAGGACAAGTCCTAGCGGATTTTATAGCCGAATTCACTGTTTCAGAGGATCTGCTTGAAACCACTATACCTCCAAAAAGCATTTGGAAGCTGCACACCGATGGTGCATCAAACGATCGGTGTTCAGGTGCCGGAATAGTACTTGAAACTCCCGAAGGCTGATCGATATGCTACGCTCTGAGGTTCGAATTTCACGCAACCAACAATGAAGCCGAATACGAAGCTTTGCTTGCCGGATTAAAACTTGCTTGTGATCTGAAGATTGTTGCTGTGGAAATCTACTTCGATTCCCAGTTGGTTGTATATCAAGTTCGGGGCAAATATCAGGCCAAATATCGACGACTAGCTGCCTATCTAGCCCGAGTTCAAGAGGCACTAAGTCAATTCGAATACTATGTTATTTACCATATACCCCGAGAGCATAATCAGAAGGCTGACTCATTAGCAAAGCTGGCAAGTACAGGTGAAGCACAGCAAATGGGACTTGTCCTTGTCGAAACTTTGTCCTCCCTAAGCATTGATCAAATAGAGACGAATTTTGTGTTTGAAACCGCTCCCAGTAGAGAATCGTGGATGACTCCGTACCGAAATTACATCAAGAATGGGACGTTGCCTGAGCATAGAAATGAGAAAAGACAAATTCTACGGAAAGCTTCACGTTTCGTCATTCAGAACGGAGTCATGTATAGAAGAGGGTATTTTGTTCCTCTCCTCCGATGTATCGCGCACAATGAAATCAAACGAGTGTTACAAGACGTACACGAAGGAGAATGTGGCGATCACACCGGTGGACAAGCTCTCGCTAAGAAGATACTCCGATACGGATACTACTGGCCGACTGTGAACCGAGATGCAGCGAACTATGCCAGAAAATGGGATAGGTGCCAAAAACATGCCCGAATTCCAAGAGCCCCACCTACCGAGATAACCCAAATGGTCAGTCCCTGGCCATTTGCGATGTGGGGCATCGATATCATCAGCACACTACCTCTGGCCAAAGGTGGGGCAAGATATGCCATCGTTGCAGTTGATTACTTCACCAAGTGGGCTGAAGCGGAACCCCTTGCAACCATTACGACAAAGAAAGTAATCAATTTCGTAGTTCGCAACATTATCTGTCGATTTGGACTCCCGAATACCATCATCACCGATAACGGAGCCCAATTCAGTATTACGGAATTCAAGAATTTATGTCAACGGTTTCATATCCATAAAAAATTCTCGGCAGTTGCGCATCCTCAGGCAAACGGCCAAGTCGAAGCTGTCAATAAAGTCATAAAATCCATTCTAAAGAAACGACTGGAGAAGGCCGGGGGCAAATGGGTTGATGAACTTCCTATGGTCTTATGGGCCTATCGAACGACCCACAAGACTGCGACTGGCACACCCTGTTTTCCTTATCTTATGGCTCAGAAGCCGTTATTCCAGTCGAGATGGAAGTTCTTTCCCATCGCGTGACTTACTATGATCCGAAAACAAACGCTATATTGCTAGCTGAATCTTTGGATCTACTGGATGAGAAGCGGGAAGAGGCTGATTTGAGAGCAGCCGCACATCGAAGTCGAGTCGCCCGATTGTACAATGCCAAAGTTCGACCTTGAACCTTTGAACTCGGCGATCTCGTACTCAAGAGAATCTATCCGGTACCTTCACACATGAAACCAAATTGGGAAGGGCCTGGAACAGCGAGAGTCTCCATTGCTATTACACCTAACAGGCTTTATTTGTTGCATTCTATTTTTTCATTTACAGTTTGTTTCCGCATTTTTAAGTTTGAATTCTGTAATAAGGCAACTAACTTTGCCGCGCTTTCTTACTTCAACAATAAAATGCCATCTCTTCGAGTCAGAGCTGTGATTCATTGAATACAATGTACGACATCACAATGCACGGAGAGCTAAATTCCATCATGCAATGGGATTTATTCAAATAGAGAGTGGCTGTGATACGACCGGCCACTCGCTAAGCGAAACCCGAGCTCGGGGACAAGTCATTACACCAATTATAAATAGGACTGATACACGACAATCCTATAACTAATTCCAAACTCCCAGAGTGTGAGCTGGAATATAGACATCAAACAAATACGGTCTCGAGGAGGGCGGATCCGTTCGCCTAACGACCTCGACCGTATTACGACTAAATGCAGTTCCGAAGAGGGTGAACCTATCCACCTAACGACTTCGGCTGTGCCTTAAACAAGCTCGAGGAGGATGGACCCATCTATCTAACGACCTCGCTTCTCGACCCAGGGTTTATGCGAATCAACCATCCACGATCCTGATTAACCCACCATTCCCGAAGTGCGAACGTAATCCAAGTGCCCAAACAAACATGACTGACCATTTGTCGGCCAACTCCATGCTCCCAGAGTGCGAGGTGGAGTATAAACTTCAAGATACAGTGTCGAAGAGAGTGAATCCGTTCACCTAACAACTTCGACCATAACTTAACCAAGCTCGAGAGGGATGGACCCGTTCGTCTAACGATCTCACTTGTTACCTCATGATGGATATGATCTAACCATCCATGATCCTGATACGCCTTTCGAACTCCTGGAGTGCGAGTCAGAATGTAAACGCTAACTCCAATTTCCCAGAACATGGGTTGGAGTATTAACGTCAATCCTAAGTTCCCAGAGTGTGAACGACCGCTTACAAGATGACTAGTGTCCCCAGAGTATGGGCTAATACTTGAAAGCTTTCGATAAGCTGTAACTGACTACAAGAATGCAAGAGCAAACCCCCACAGTGCGGATGTAACCATCTATAAAGAAACAAGTATAGTTTCGACCGCTCAATCCTCACTTACTGCGATCACAAGCTGATCTTTACAACTCAACCATGGAACTGGGGGCAGATGCAAGTGTTAATCACTACCTGAAATGAGTTAAAATAATGCAAGTACACAGAACTGAGGTTCGAACGCTGCAACATTTAAGCATAAAAGGAATAAAAGTTCAAACAAGAAGACAAAATTTTATTTCAACTAATCAAGAGCGATGGCTCATATACCAGCCTTTCCAAAAAATTCCTACTAGCGGGGGCCAGACCCGCATCTATACACGGCCTATGAAAGAAAAAAGATGACAAAATTCCTAACTGTAAAAGGGAATACATGCCTAAAAAAGTCTATCTACTCTTTCTTTTTCCTTAGTTTCTTCTTCATCGACGACGAGCCACTGGAGCCACTAGTGATCTTCCATTTTGAGCCCTTTTCTTTAAGCAGGCTATCCTCGGACGGGAGCATAACATCGACATCTTCCTCCGAACTGGAGTCTAGGGGAATGCTTCCCGCGGGAGGAGTCGGAGGAACGGGATCTATAGCCGGAAGAGAGACTGGTGCACTAGTGTCGACAAGCGTGCCCCCAAGGGAAATCATCATAAGTGGTGTAGGGCCATGCGCCATTGCTCCGCTCTCTGAGCTGCCACCATGTGCTGCTGCCTCCATCTCGGCATCAATTTCAACCAGCATGTTTGCTTCTCGAAGGGCTCGGGCTTCACTGTGTGCTGTGGTGGTCTGTGTCGAAGTACCAGAAGTAGATGAAAATCCACCCAGGATGAATGGTAAGTCCGCAAAGGGGTCACTCTGTCGACCGAGAAGCTCGTTCACCATTTGTTCGTCAAAAGAAATTGAGCTCCCCTGCGTTACATCGACAGGCACAATAGTCGCAACGGGGGTCGCCTCAGATATAATGGCCTCCTGCGTTTGGCACGATTCCTGGATGGCAGGAAGCGTTGTCAGAACAACTTCGGTCACTGATCAAAGAAAAGAAGCATTTGTTAGTATACACTTTTATACAAATTCTTCAGTCCGAATGTACAAGAGATTAGTTTAGAATACCTTCCTCAGTTTGGATTAAGGTCGTCTGAACGACTTCAGAAGGATGCTCCTTAATAGGAGATAGATGTGGCTGGTCCGGGTCATAGGCTGGTATAGGCTGAGAGTCGATCATCGAAGTCGGCTCAGACTGAGATGACATGACAATCTCGGAACTTGTAGTATGGTGCTCAACACCAGAGCCTTCTCCAACTTCCTGGGGCTGAGTACCAAGCCTCTCCTTCTCATGAGAAATCATGGAGTCGTGAAGAACCTTCTTTTCGTCATCATTGAGTATACGATTCTCCAGCTCAAATTCATCAAAGGCTTCATCAGGATGCCCCGATTTCTCCTCCTCAACCAGCAGATTCTAGGCATTATAGAGATTTGTCGGGTAATCATCGAGCCAAGTCAAATCTCTATGCCTTAACACCTGGGCATTGTAAGTGACAAGAAGCTCCTCTACCTCAGCCTCAACCCTGCCTTCCGCCAGTCGGACCTTCTCACCAACCCCGGCTTCGATCTCGCGGACTTTTTCCATAGCCGCATCCCTTTCCTTTTGAAGCACCACCGCTTGATCACAGGCCTCTTGTGCAGAGACGTTTGCCGCATCTTTTTCCTTCATACGATCAGAAAGCTTAGATTTAAGCTCATTAAGCTCTTTGAGGGCAGCGTCTCTCTTAGCAGTGATGGTGGTGTTCCTATGACCCATGTCTTCCATCGAAGTATAGTGCTCCTGTTTCATTCTATTCATGGCCGAGTTTGCATCATCGACCTTTTTGAGAGCTTCCATTTCAGATTTATGGGAAGACTCGGCCTCGGCATTGATCACTTGAACAATTTGGTCTTTCTGACCCAGCTCTTTTTCCAACTTTTCGATAGTGGCGGCCCGATCAAACGCCACTTTTGATGCTTTCCTCACGGCCCTTGCCCACTCTTTGTACTGAAAGAATATGTCCGCAACATAATCGTGAATGGTATTCTCAGCCGTTGGCGGAATTCTCTTCAGGTGCGGGGGAAGACATAACAGTCAAAGCAAATATCGGGGAATTCCTTCCTCATTTGTGCAAGTTTGGCCGCTCCTTCCCCGGTCGAATCAGTCACGACTGATGTAGTAGTCACGGAGGTGGCTATTTCAGTTCCACGTGGAGGGTCGAATCTAGGAACATGAGAGGACGGCTTGTGCCGTGAAGTTTCAGGAGGACGTGTAACCAAAGCTGGAAGTGGTACAGAGGTCCTAGGAGGAGGAGGAGAGCGGGATCGGGACCGATGTACATGTCCCCTATCTCTGACAGACCGTTCCTGACTGGAATACCCTGTATCATAATCTCTATCTCCCTCTCTCCTGCGCGGTTCATAGTGCGATGAAGCTCGACGCTTGTTGCGCAAACTACCAAGCACTGAGCCTCGACCAGACATCGTACCTGCAAAGTGAAATAAGGAGAATTAGTAACCATTTACGGTATGCGATTAGCGGTCAAAAATTGTGTAGTGCCGTGAAGAGTGTATGGATGTGTAACCTCCCAGACCAACCAGAAGTGTCGACCACACTGGTAGAAAGAGACTCGCTAACATCGAAAGTATGTTGCAGTTCATCCAACCCGACATCATGCTATGTGAACGCAAGGTCCAGAATTGGAAGGTCAGCGAGCCCTTCGAAGGAGCTTTCCGCCTGCAGGGGGGATGCTTCTGAGATTCTAACTCCAGAAAGGGGGCGGTTTGTGACCACAGACTTCTGTCTCATAGATTTAGATTGTTTAAAAGCAACTGCCTTGCCTTTTCTCTTTTCATCAGATTCCGGGGTCACATCAGCAGGCCCGACCAAAGGTTCAGTGTCGGTATGGGTTCTTTCAGAATCAGCCTCCTCAAGTATGATAACTTTAGGCTTCTTACGCCTAACTCGCTCCTTTGAGATAGTCTTTAGTACACTATCGAGCCTTATACTCTGTCTTCGCTTGATCGGTCCAAGGATCCTAAGGTTTTTGTCTGTCAAGATCAAGTCAATGTTTCTTTCTTCGCTCGGGATTTCTTGAAGAATCAGGACTATCTCTTTATAATAACCACCTTCGGGTCGCTGGATTATTGCTGAAAGAAAAAGAAAAGGCAATGTAAGTTCGATTTCATTCATGATTGCCTTATCAACAACTTGGGAAAATGATAGTACTCACGTCTGAATAGCCATCTTCTAGCAAATCCTGGAGGACATCGGACGTAAAACCACTCCGACTTGAAGTAGCTCAGTCTAGTCCAAGACCCTGTGACCACTTGGCAATTTCTCACAGACTCCAGGAATGTGAAAGATGGACTGTCAGTTCGACTTTTGAAGTTGAACAAATATCTTATATCAGTCATGCGAGGAGGTCAATAGAGGTACTCCATAAATGCAATGAACAAGCTATTGAGCGAAGCGTATCCATTCGGGTGTAGCTGAGATGGGGCGATCCCCAGATAAGCCAACACTTCTCTTATATAGTCGTTGAACGGAGGAAGTGGCCCGGCTGCGCACGCATGGCGATTAAATGTAGTATACCCCTCCGGGGGATTATGTGGTCTGTCATTTGGCCCCGGCAATAATACGTCGTCCATCGACAGACCATGCCTTAGGCATATTCTCCCTAGCATATCTTCAAAAATATAGGACGGAACAGAGTCAGGTGGACTATTAATGAAGGACGCATCAGGCAATTCGTCCGGGGCTGGACCGACGACTTCGGCCTCGCTGTCTGGTATTTCAGGTCTGGGAGGAGTTAAACTCTGAGTTTCTTGCTGCTGCGAACTTGATGGTTCCATTACTAGCTAACTCATGAGAAATCATCGTTAGATGCTAAAAAGCCCGTGTGTTCCCCCCGTGTAAAGTGTGTGTTGTGCAGTACGGTGCTGTGCATAACTTGTAAAGATTCTGCAGAGTTAAAGAAAATATGCAAACGACGAAACTTCGAGGTCCGGTAGAAATGACCGTCATCGCTGACCGTCACAACCGTACCATCCAGATATTGGCGATCGATTCGAGTTAAAATTCATTATCACGTTGTTAGGTTATAGTTCCATCAACGAGCTTCAAAAGGCAGTCAAATATGCAGTTCTGTGTTTGAGTTCAGTCATGCAAGGCAAAAGCTCGTCGGAGTCAAGTGTTCAAGTATGCAAAATTTCCCTAAGTTGGTCAAAATTTTGATTGGAATCGGTCGCCACGTTTCGCTTTCATACAGTTCGAATCGATACGTTTGTATCGATCAGTTTGGGCTAGATGTGTTTCGTATCGATCAGGTTCGAATCGATACATGTCGTATCGATCGAGGGCAAACCAATACGCAACGATCAGGTTTGTTGATCTCGCATCGATCTGAAAACGCTGGCTTCGCATCGATCGCCGCTCTCGCCTCCATACCGATACGAAATCATATCATCTGGACCGATTCAAATACTCCCATTCCAGATCGACACGAAACGGAGCTAAAGTGATTCCTCCTCATCTCCTTCTTCTCCAAAGAGCCGCAACTCCATGGCCACGCTCCATCCACAATCTTGCTCTCACACGTACAGATCTCAAATTTATCTATATCGATTGTAAAAGCAAGAATGACGGCTAAGATTTCGAGACTCATCGCTCTTAACATGATTCTATCATTTAGTTACCTGAGTTTAATGTTTAGGTTCGAAGGATTGAAGGATGAGATCGATTCGAAGGCTGGAACAATTTTTCCTCTCGAGTTCGTAGATCGATACGAAAGTGCAGAAAGTATAAGGCAACAATAAAAAGTAAAAAGTGAAAATGGCCGAAGTCCAAAGTATTTATATGGAGCCTAGGGAGAAACTGGGTCGATTCTCCTCCCAGTCCACGTGATCGGTCGCAACCGGTTAACCCCACGGATCGAGTCGAATGCTCTGTTCGTATCCATCTGACCAGGATTCTCATCGATGCGAAATGGTCAGCGAATCCACCAATACGAAGCGCACAGTGGAGACGGCCGAAGATGATGAATCCCATCGATTCGAAATGGACAGTGAGCACATCGATTCGAAGCCCTTGTTCGCATTAACAAGTTCACAACTCCATCCACAGCATGTCGATATGAAAGGCGATTTCGTATCCATCATATCTTAAACAATAGCATCGATACGAATGACACAATGAAGACCCATTGGAGTTACTAACCATCGATACGAACGAGCATTTTGCTGGTTCCAAATCCTCTATGTATCGATGCGAAGTCAGCCTTTCAACCTTCTATGTCGATTCAGGAGAGGATCGATACGAAGGAACTACTCAAAAACAACCATCAAACGTTGTTTCAACTCGAATTTCAAATCGGTTCAGGAGAGAATCAACACGAAATTCGATAACAAGCTAAATTGGCAACGACTCGCGAACATGCAACGTTAACGAGAGTCAGCTACTCATTATCACACAACAGTCAATTACATCAATACAGAGTACGACTTTCAACAAGAAATACGATAATTGTTCAGAGAGAAACCGCAGCTTGTCAAAGCACATCATGTTTCCACAAGATGTACTTTGGGGGGTAAATGTTATCCCGCCTTTTGGCAAGGCCAGAATACCAAGGGATTGATTGAAAACCAAGTATCGCTCGTCATGGATATCGATGAATTTTGTCCGAGTCCGGATTGAGCTACAATTGATATGATGTGACAAGCACAGCCAGGGAAGCTTGCAACCCAAATTCCAACTCAATCCGGGTTCATATGCTCAAGTTATGATGGATACAAGTTGAAGGGAAAAGCATGTTTTCGTATCCATCAGTAAGCCCCATTTCGTACCCATCGAGGAGTATTGGTTCGTACCGATGAAGTTGGCCATGTTCGTATCCATCAAGTTCGAATCGATGAACTTCGTATCCACCGATAGCTAATACGACTCGTATCGATTGGCCAAATGTCCGTGTCGTATCCATCATGGAAAGCTCTCTTCGAATCCATCTGGGCAAAACAATTCGTATCCATCAGGTTACCTTATTTCGTATCCATCAAAAGACTCCAGTTCGCATTGATTGACTTCGTGTCCATTAAGGAGCTATGTAGCTCGTATCCATCAAGGAAGGGCCTATTCGTAACCATCGACCTTAGTTAGTTCGTATCCATCGATATAATTGTTGTTCGAATCCATAGCTGATAACTACTTCGTATCCATCGAGTCAACAAACCTGGGTGACATGTCACCCCTCAAAGCGAACAAGGCGAGATCTATGGAGTCGATACGGTCAACACGGAGTAAAGACCGGATCGAGGCGAAGTGCGCGTGCCACATCATCTCAGAAACATGTGCAATTATCGATACAAGGGGATCGAGTCGAAGCCTTGGAGTCGAACAAGACAGCCATCGAGAAATTCCACTTCGTATCGACGATATCTCATGATCCGCTGATCCAAATTAAATGAAATTTTCACAGGAGCTTACATATACACTAAGGAATGTCTCTGCCAAATTTCAGCTCGATTGGACATCATCTTGATCGATACAAAATGGATTCGTATCGATCGCAGATCGAGGCAAAACTTTCTGGAAACGGCCGCGTGGGCCCCCTCACGTGCCAGACCAAGTTTCCCGAAGTTTGAACGAAATCTTAGCCTCCTACGCCTATAAATAGAGCCCCAAAGCCTACAGAAAAGGGATCTTTTGATTCTGAAGCGTCCAGACTCTGCCGGATCGAGATTTGCATCTTACTCTTACTGTTTAATTCGAATTCTGAGCTGTAGTTCGCTGTTGTTCGCTGTAATCACTTGTAATCGTTGAAAGAGAATCAATAAAATCATCAAAACTTCATAGTAGACGTAGGCAGCACGCCGAACCACTCTAAATTGCTTGTCAGCGTATTTACATTTCTGTTTATTGGAGTTTTTGTTAGATAATCTTCATTTTTAGTTTATTTTCTTCACTTTTATCTCTTCAAAATCTTCCGAAGAGTGTTGTGCCCATTTTTGGTACAAACAATTTGAATGTTCGTGTAGTTCTTAATGTTTAATCATTGTATCGTTCTATTATGAAATGAAATTGAATTACTTTTCTGTTATCTAGCTTATCTTATCTCCAGAATAAATGTTAGAATATAATATAAATATATATATATACACACACAATTATTCACAAAATCAAAATGAGTCATCAAAATTAACCGACCCTTGTCGACAACCCTTAGAGACCCTGTCGACAAGTACTGGTCAGAAATGACTTTTCATTTGAAATTTGAAATTTGAATAACTACCATGTGTCTATTCATTTCAAACGAATTTCTACACCTATAAATACATATTTCTTCCAGAATTCATCACTCAAAATCATTTCTTATCTACTCTATCTATATTTCTTCTCACAAACTCAAATATGGCCGATCCAATTCATAGTTTGACCGAGAATCTTGAAGAAACCCTTAATTTTTTCAAGAATATTCTTTCTTTCATTCTCCGTAATCAGCGACACTTAGAGTTGAGTCAAATGCAGATGATCAAGGAGCAAGAAAAACATTTCGATGCGATTCGATGGTTGATTTCCTCCTTACACAAAGATGATAATGAAGCACATTCTTCAGTCTCTCTCACCAATGAAAATGAAAATTGGGATGCCATTAAAGCAGACCCTGTATTTGGAGAAGAAGGATGGGTGAAAGTTCCTCGTAATGTTTGATTTTATTTGATTGCTTTGTTTGATTTGAATTGATTGCTTGGATTGATTTGATTTGGTTTGGTGTGGATTGATAATTGGTGTGCAAAACATAATATGTATACATACACATTGATATTTATATGATCTTTGATTAGTTATCATGTCTATCAGTATAATTATCTCTTAATCTATCTATTATATACTCCATTATATATTTTATTAATGCAGGTACTTTAGTACAAGAATAAGGGAGAGTTATATAGTTTGGAGTTAGTTTTTGTTGATGACAAAGGGGGAGAAATATAAAATGGGATAGTTAAGCATAGATTAAGGGGGGGTTATTAGTTTTAGGGGGAGTTATTAGGATAGAAGTAATATTTTACAAACAAAGGTTGTCATCATCAAAAAGGGGGAGATTGTTAGTCCCTGAGAAGTTGGTTTGATGACAACAACCTTAGAATAAGATTATAAAATATAAATACTAACATTATTGTTTAGATATATATGTATATGCAGGATATATATACAGGTACCAAAGAATGAAGACTGTACAGTATAGAGATTCAGAACTGATGAACTTAAGATCGAAGATATCAAGATTCAAGACTCATGAGTATCAAGATTATCAAGAGTTCAAGATTTCAAGATAAGTAATTTAGTTAGGAATTTTGTTAAAACTCCTAGAAAAGCACTGACATCTTAAAATCCATTTTATTCGTGGAATGGAATCCACTTCGAGCCTGTTAAAGGGATGGAACCCTAAGTAGGATGGAACCTATGAAAAATCTAGTGGAATATTGTTTTGTATCCACTAACTTTTATTCGAATGTTTTACAAAATTATATCTTGTTTTCAAAATGGTTTCAAAATCTTCCTTTTTAAATCAAAAACATCTATCCTGGTTTTAAAATACTTTTAGCCTCAAAATAATCTTTATTTTCAATATCAAATTATCCTTGGTTTTAAACTATCTTTTAATTATAATATATTTAACTTTTAATATTTATACTTAGATTTAAATATAAAATTATAGTAAAATTTAATATATACCAAAATATTATTCTCTATACTTATTTATGTATTTTAACTATAGTTAAGTATATTTATAAAGTTTAAAATAGTTTTCATACAAGATAGAAGTTATTTTCAAAGAAAAACAAATTACCAAAAATAACTTAGGCTTGTCGACAACCCCAAGGACCCCTTGTTGACAAGGTGACAGTTTATTTCAAAAGTTTGAATTTCAAAGGAAGTGTCTATTCGTCATATCCTTTCACAAATGGACATGGCTGTTGTTATACTATAAATAGGGGCTGTTTTAAACGAATTCATATTCAATTTTCTCTGATTTCACTCCTCTTCTTCTTCTTCCACATTTCTTTATATACATTTTTACCATTACTCTGCTGAAATCACCATTGAATCTAACTAGATCATCTCTGGTTTGATTCTCTATCACTCTCTCAAAAGGATTCCAGTGCTATTCAGAGTTATAGTATTCTTTGTATTCAATCGAGCGAGAAAAGGTGTGATTGTAGCTTGGAAAATCAATCAGATGAACTTGTTGTCCGTAAAATCAAGTATCTCTACCCAGAGGATTGTGAATCTGGAGCGGTGTACATCGTTGCCTTGAAATCGAGGGTGTAATTGTAAGAACTGATTTTGAAAGGAAATCCGTACTTGTGTTGCGGGACTGGATGTAGGGTAACTCCGAACCAGTATAAAATCCGGTGTGTTCTTTCCTTTATTGCTTTTACTTTATATCTGTATCTGTGTTTGATTCTGTAATCGTAATTGTGTCTGAATATTGCATACATTTGTGTTCAAATTAATATAAACTCAAAAAGAATTAGTAATTCCTTAAAACACTATTCACCCCCCCCTCTAGTGTTAATTCTAGCCTTAAGATCCGTAATCCGCATTTCTCACATAATCTTTATAGACGTACTATTTATGTTCGCTGTTGAGCATAAGATTCTCATGATGAACTCCATTTGGTCTGCAAGTAGCTTCATTTTCATGTGTTTTATATCAATTTGTTTCTATTTACATACATATGTGTGCGTATGTCGATGTGTGTAAATTACATATATAAGCAAGTTTATATTTATGTATATATACGAGACTATCTTCATTCAATCAGTTAATGATGCTACCAACTTTGTGGGTGAATTCATTGCATAGGCATTGACTTGTGCATCAATTTTAATATCTGATTTTTTTTTTAGGTTTTGTTATTTTAAATTTATATTCTTAAAGCTAGCTTCGTTTCATCATGCACTTATATCACTCTCACTTACTGGACTTCAATCATGACACCAACAGCTTCACGTGTGTGAATTATGAATTTTTTATACCCAAATACTTATAAAACCACTAAATTTTTTACATCATCATTTGGTGTTTAAGTGGTGAGATGAATTTTAACGTTGTTGCAATATGATTTGTTATTTCAGGAAGGTCCAAAAGCATTTACCTAAAAAAGAAGTTTAGTCAAGGTTGTCTCAAAATTGAAGTAGCTGTTTGACAAATCTTCTATGTTATTTTAGAAATGTATGTTTAAGTCATTTTTTTTCGAAGCTCCCTGATACAGGAACCTCCAGCAGGGCTGGCATACCAGCCAACTTCAAGGGGGGTGTTAAGCTGTGTCTATCCGCTCCAACTCATGGCACCTATAACCTTAATGGTACTGTTTTTTGCAAGAAATGTGTACAAGATAGGGCTCGAAGCTGGGTCTTTTAACAGACCTAAGAACCCTTTAAGTCATTATGTTAAACAGTAATTAGTTAAGTTCTATTTTAAATTGTCATTATAAGAAAAATTAACTTTTTATTTATGTGTTGTTGACAGTTGATTAAGTTCGCACCAAATCTTTTTTTCTCAAACACAAACCAGGTATTTTAAGTTTTATTCTGAGCTCTCTGAACTTTTCCTTCTACTACCTTTTTTGGGTATATAAGTATGGCCAATGTCCTATCATTGTTCATTAACACCTCTTTTTCATACTATTTTTTTGTTTGCCCATTATTCCAAGCTTCTAACTATACCCATCTATATGTAATAACTGTATTTGAAACATTATTCCTGAAATTTATTTTCTAAACTAAACAATAATGTTGATTAGGGTATATCGTTGTATTAGGTCTTATGTGGTATTTTTTTCCTTCCATGATTTTTTCCAAAAAAATAGCTCTTCTCGCTTAGGTTAATCTACGATGATCACTAATTTTTTACCATAATATAATTTTTTTTGACTTTTTCCTTTTTTATCACAAAAACAAATCCTTTATGGGAGTTATGGTATTAAAAAAATGTTTAACTTCTGTTTATAATTCATCGTCAAAAGTAGATGAAGTGTATAGATGTTTTTTGTCGGTACAAATCTTCACCTTCGATACAGTAATACATACCATAATGCTTTGACACATGTTTTTAACCCGACTATTTGCTCTTGTACATACGGTAAAATCTCATATAAACCAAGGAGTTTAAACGTATAAAATTTAATTTGGTTATCAGTACAGACAATTTTTTGTATGCATGCAACATCAAATTATTACATTGAATTTTTTGTATGGATGCAACATCGAAATTATTACATCAATGTAATAATTTCGATGTTGCATGCATACAAAAAATGTCTGTACTCGTAATCAAATTAAATTTTATACCTTCAAACTCCTTGGTTTATATGAGATTTTACCGTACGTACATGAGCAAATAGTCGGGTTAAAAACATGTGCCAGATCATTATGGTATGTATTACTATATCGAAAGTGAAGATTTGTACCTACAAAAAAAATAGTTTCATCACTCATATTCATTCATACACACACACATATATTCATACACACACACACATATTCATACATACATACATATACATACTTATACATACATATACATACATACATACATACATACATCTGAATAGAATGGAAGGGCTTTAAAGTTCTAGATCTTCTTCTTAGATTTATGCAATCCAATATAGATAGGAGATCCAAAGAGCAGGAGAAAAATTGGTTCTCTCAATGAAAGCACCAAAGTGTTTGTACCAAAATTGGGCACAACACTCTTCGGAAGTCTTTGAAGAGATAAAATGAAGAAAATAAATGTAAAAAGAGGATTTATCTAACAAAAACTCCAAATTTCAGAAATGGGAGTAATTAAAGTGCAAGGAGACACAAGAATTTAGAGTGGTTCGGCGTATCGCCTACGTCCACTATGAAGTAGTTGCTTTATTGATCTTTCTTTTGTGTTTACAAGTGAATTCAATGATTTACAGCAGGCAATTATGATTTGCAGCAGTGAACCTTGTTGGTAGCAGCAGCAATTGAGTTCAGATCTAGATCTGGCGGAGTCCGGGCGTTGGAGATCTAAAAGAGGAAGAAGAACCCCTTTTCTGTTGGCTTTGGGGGTCTATTTATAGGTGTAGGAGGCTGGTATTTTGCTAAAATCTCGGGAGACCCTCTCTGGCACGTGACCAGGCCCGTACGCCCAAGCCCGTGAAGTTTCGGTCCGATCCGTGATCGACACGAACAGATTTCGACTCGATCAAGATTTCATCCAATGGAGTCGAAATTTGATGTGGACATTCTTTAGCATGCACGTAGTCTTCTGTGAAAATTCATAACATTTGGACTTGTAGATTGGGAGATATGATCGATACAAAATGGAGTCTTCGGTAGGCTGTTTCCTTCGACTCGCTTCCGTTCGACACGGTGATGTGGCATTTGATTCTTACTCCATCCTGGATGTTGTTTCGAGCGAGTCGAACTGTTCACTGATTGAGCGAGTCGAAGTATGCCCAGATCGAGCGAGCCGAAGTGTGCTCAGATCGAGCGAGTCGAAGTAAGCACTTGGTCGAGCGAGTCGAAGCAAGCACTGGTCGAGCGAGTCGAAATGGGACGTCCTAGGAGGTTTGAGTAGTGGAGTCGAACAGTTGTTTGAGCGGAGCGAGTCGAAGTGTGCACTTTCGATGGTTTCAAACTGGAGCGAGTCGAAGAGAGCAGCTCTGAGGGATGTGGAGCGAGTCGAACCTGGTCGACTCGAAGTTGGCCTCTGAGCGAAGTGAGTCGAAGTTGGCACTCCTGGGCGTTGTGAAGCGAGTCGAAGTTGGCATCTGAAGTATGTGGAGCGAGTCGAAGGGAGCGAGTCGAAGGAAGCGAGTCGGCCGGTGATTGATTTTCATCCAATCTTGTATCGCTCATAACTTGAACGTACGAACTCGGATTGACTTGAGATTTGGAACGTTGGCTCTCATGGCTTAGCTTGTCATGTCCTACCAATTTTGGCTCGATCCAGACTCGAACAACATTCATCGATATCCGTAGTGAGCCCGTGTATAACTGATATCTGGGATGGGCCGTCACTGGTTACCAGTCAATCCCTTGGTGTTACGGCCTTGCCAAAAGGCGGGATAACATTTGCCCCCCCAAAGTGCGTCTTGTGGGAACATGATGTGCTTTGAAACACTGCCATCTTTACTCTGAATAGTTATCGTCTTTTTGATGAAAGCTGAAACCTTTGACCGTTCTTTTTAATAATGTAAACTGTTGACTGTCGACTGCTATACCATGTATTGTTGCAACTGATTGTTGTATGCTAGTGGTTACCCGTTTGTTGTTGTAATCGTTATCGGATGAGTTTCTGATTCCTGAAAATCTGGAATATTGAATATTAGTCTGATGTTCATGCATATATGTTAACGTGACTCTCGTTGATGTTTGTACGTTCTCGAGTCATTGTCAGTTTAGTGTTTTCAAATTCCGTATCGATCCTCCCCTGAACCGATGTGAAATTCGTTGCAACAACGCTTGATGGTTGCTTTTGATTGCTCCTTTGTGACGATCCTCTCGAAGTGCTCGTTCGACACGATGATGGACGTGAACTGAGCGAGTCGAAATGGAGCGAGTCGAAATGTGCTTCCCTGGTGGCTGTAAACTGAGCGAGTCGAAATGGAGTGAGTCGAAATGCGCTTCCCTAATGGATTCGAACTGCTTGTTTCGCTGCTTCGGAGAGGGAGTCGAGGACAAACGATACGAAAGGGAGCTCCGCGCCCACGCACTGAAGAGGGAGTCGAAGCACGCGTTCGACTCCATTGGGATTTGAATCGTTTATTCCCCTTGCTTTTCGAGTCCATATAAATACTTCGTACTTAGCCATTTTTTCACTTTTTACCTTTCATCTTTATATGCCTTGTCTTCGTACCGTTCCAGAGCATTTCAAGAGAAAAACCTTTGCCTTCGAATTGATTCCTATCTTCAACCATTTGAACTAACTGTCAGATCTTTAGGTAATCCATTGAACGAAACCATCACGTAAACGAGGAGACTCGATTCTTAACACCAAATCGATCGGGGTCGTGATCGATCGAAAGCTTTTCTGGCCTCAGCTTCGTCTCGATGGAGTATGGTTTTCGAGATGACGAGGCGAAGGTCTTCGTATCGATCGATGGTGGAGCTTCGCATCGAATCGAGTGCTTTGAATCCATAGATGGATACGAAGGGGTCGCGCCTGATGGACTTGAAAACGATGTCCTTGGATCGAGTCGAAAAGGGTGGTTTTCGATCGAGTCGAGGTGTGCAGTCTTGGGAGCAAGTCAAAACGCGTGGTCTTGGGACCGAGTCGAACTCGATGGTCCTGGGGAGCGAGTCGAACTGTGTGGTCCTGGGAGCGAGTCGAAATGCACAGCCTTGGGACTGAGTCGAACTCGATGGTCTTAGGGAGCGAGTCGAACTGGGGATTTCAAATCGAGCTTTCTAGTTCGAGTCGAACTTGCATGCCAACCTTCTGACCGAGTTTGACTCATATATACACGACCATAGCTTATTGATGTGAACATGGCTTTCGTGAGTGACACAAATTGAATATTTAAAAAATTTGAAATTCCTTGCACATTTGAACAATTGACTCCGACGAGCTTCAAACTTGTATCATTGGACTTAACCGTTTCACCGCATATTTGATTGCCTATTGATGCTCGTCGACGGAACTGAAACTTATCAAAATGACACCAAACTTTAACTTGGAATGATAGTTAATAACTGGATGACACGGTTGTGACGGTCAGCGATGACGGTCCTTTCGACTGAATTCCGAAGTCTCGTCGTTTACATGCTTCCCTTAATCCGGTTGATCGTCTCAAATAATATACAGTACTGCACTGCACAACACACTCACACACTTTACACTTGGGGATGCACAGGTGTTATTTGTCAGCTTAACAATGATTTTTTATAAGCTAGCTAGTCATGGATCCTTCAAGTTCTCAGCAGCCGGAACTCCCAAGTTCTATTCCTCCAACCTTAAAGATACCGGTTATCGAAGCCGAAGTCATAGAGCCAGCTCCGGATGAGCGTCCGGGTGCTCGGTTTATTCTCAATCCAACAGATTTCGTGTCGTCGGGTATCTTCGAAGATATGTTAGGACAGATCTGCTTAAGGCATGGTTTGTCGCTGGACGACGTGCTACTTCCTGGGCCAACTGACAAGCCACACAATCCCCCGGAGGGGTATACTGCTTTCAACCGCCACGCTTGCACAGCGGGGACACTTCCTCCCTTCAATGACTATATAAGGGAGATGTTATCGTTTCTTGGCATAGATCCATCTCAACTACATCCCAACGGGTATGCCTTATTGAACAACACCTTTGTTCTCTTTATGGAGATCCTCTTTCGACCGCCGAAGCCGATCGAGATCCGATATTTATTCAACGTCAAGAGCCGTGGAGATAGCCCTTCTTTCATCTTCCTGGAAGCGGTCAGGAGCTGTCACATTGTACTGGGCTCCTGGGGAAGGCTGTTATTATAAAACTGAATGGTTCTACGTTCGGTGCCCTCCCGGATTCGTTGGGCGGTGGTTGGATAGACGTAAGTGTTGCCATTTCTCACTTGAATCATTGAGATATCAGTAACCGACTTCAAAACTAACATGTCTTTTCTTTCCTATAGCCGCAATCTCTCGCCCCGATGGCGCGTACTTCAGAGAGCTCGTTCGGATCCTTCAAGCGTTTCCGGGCAAAGAGAGGCACATAGACTTAGTTCTAGCCAACAGGAATTTGAGGGCCGTCGGGCTAATAGAGCGGAGGCATAGCATACATCTGGAAGGGGCACATAGAGTGGTCCCGAAGAAACGGGTGAAGCGCAAAGCGCCCACAGTTGTGATCACCAAATAAGTTAATTCGAAGAGAACGCCTACTGATACCGAACTCCCAGCTAGGACTTATGTCGATGTCCAGGATTCGGGTGGAAGAAGAAAAGGCAAGGCTGCTGCTCAAAAGCGTTCTAAATCTGGGAGATTTAAATCTGTTGTTATGTCCTTGCCTGCTCAGGGGATCAGAATATCAGAGGCCTCTTCCCCGCTAGTAGAGAATCTTTTTGATGGGCTTGCCGATGTTCCGATTCCAGACTTTGTGTCGTCTCAACATGACGCTGGTAAGGAGGAGATTGACAGTGCTCTTGAACTGAGCAGGCCGCTTGCTACGAGTGCGGCCGACATTTCCGGTTGGTCGGGGGATTGCACATGCATACACTTCACTACACTGCATGATTCACAACTATAAATCGTTCAACTTAGGAAGTCACTAACTCTTTCTTCGTTTCTCATCTTTGAGGTACTATGTCTGGAAGGGGATCGATGCTTGGCAATCTTTGCTCTGCCCAAAAAGCTTCTGGTTACTATGATTCCCGCAGGAGGGATTCGAACAGAGATCGCGATCGCGATTACTATAATCAGGACCGGTACGGGCATGACAGAGAGTATAGACACTGATCCAGATCATGCTCTCCTCCTCCTAGACTTCTGTCTCCTCCCCCTGTTCAAACATCATATCCACCTAAGCCTCCTCATCACAGGCCGTCTTCTCACTCTTCTAGACCCGAGACTCATCTTCAGAGAGTCGAGACTACAGCTTCTATGATTACTGAGCAGGTTCCTGCTGAACCCATAGGAGAAGGGGCTCTTAAGTTAGCCCAGATGAAGAAGGATTTTCCAAATATCTGCTTCGACGGCTACGTCTTCCCTCCTCACCTAAAAAGAATTCTGTATGGAGTGGAGAACACGATGCATGAGTATGTTCATGATATATACACCCAATATAGAGAGTGGGTAAAGGCCGCGGAGAAAGCTTCTAAGGTGGCCTTTGAGCGGGCCAAAGCACTTGAGAAGCTGGGGACTGATCTTGCTCAAAGGGACCGGATCATCCAAGTGTTGACTGCTGAGGCCGAGTCTTCTCGGAAATCGGAGATTAAGGCCACCAAAAAAGCCGACGAAGTGAAGGTGGAAATGGAGAGGCTGAATCAGGCACATGTTGCCTTGGTGGAGGAGATGGGCCACCGGAACACCAAAGTCATTGCCGAGCGGGACGCGGCGGTCAAGGAGCTTAATGAGATCAAGGCCAAGTTCGCTGGTATGGCCAAGGAGAAAGATGATGCGAACAACGCAGCCCAGGAGGCGTGCGAACAAGCTGTCTTGCTTAGGGATGAAAGGGATGTGGCGGTGGCTAAAGTCCAGAAGGTGGAGACTAAGGTCGAGGAGAGGGTGAAGTTGGTCGAGTCCAGGCTAGAGGCTGACATTGAAGATCTTCTTGTGGTCTATAACGCTAACATGCTGAGGCACAGGGGTCTAGCCTGGATCGATGATTATCCGATGCATCTTCACAGTGCTTGGGGCCGACTGGTTGAGGAAGAGAAGGAGGCGCACCAGGGTGAGTCTGTGGACGAATTCGAGCTCGAGAATCGTCTGTTAACTGATGACGAAAAGAAGATTCTCCATGATTCAGTGATCGCTTATGAGAAGGAGAGATTCGGCACCCAGCACCTAGAAGTAGGAGAAGGCTCCGGGGTTGAGCATCGCGATGCTAGTCATGAACTTCCGGCGTCAACCTAGCCTGAATCCTTGCCTGCAGTTGATCCTCAAGCTGCTCCTGCCTATAATCCGGATCAGCCGCAGATGTTTCCGACTACAACGCAAGTGACTGAGGCCGCTTCGTCGCTTATAAGTCAAACTGAGGAAGGTACTCCGAACACTCCACATATCTTTCCTGAGTCGAAATCTTCGATCGAGTTTAAGTTCTAACAGTTCTTTTATTCTTTGTCCAGTGATCGACGTGGCACCGCACATGCCTCTTGCTACTCAAGAATTACATCAGACGTAGGAGGCTATCGTGACCGAAGCGATCACCGTGAGCACAGCTGCCCCGATCGATGATATGCAGGGGAGTACAATGGCGTTTGACGAGCAACTGATGAATGAACTCTTCCGCCGTCACGGCGATCCCCTCGCTGACTTGCCATCTGTTATGAACGGAACTGATCCTGCTACAAGCTCTTCACTGCCAACTGCCGATGCCCCCAGCGGGGCTCGAGCAATAACCGAAGAGGAAATGTTTGCTCAAATTGATGCTGAAATGGCGGCAGCAGCTCGTGGTGGAAGCTTCGGAGGTGGGACGGCAGCACCAGGGCCTACTCCACTCAGAATGATATCTCCCGGTGGTGCTGCTTTTCTCACTGACATGCCCGTTCCACCTTCTATATTTGATCCTATTCCTCCGACTCCGCCCGCAGGGAGCGTTCCTATTCATTTGAGTTCGGAGGAGGATGTCGACATAATGCCCTCGCTTGAAGACCAACCGCCGAAAGGCACAGGCTTGAAGAGGAAGATTGGCGATGGCTCCAGCGGGTCTACACCGAGGAGGAAGCCAAGGAAGAGGAAAGATTAGGCACGCTTATCCAGTGCATTTTGACTGACATTTTTTTGGCCGTGTATAGATGCGGGTTCGGCCCCTGCTAGTAGGAATTTTTGAAACTTGTACACGAACTTCTTTTATAAACAATAGAAATGAAACTTTTCTCTTCTGGCTTTTTTTTTGTCATTGTTTATTTGTCTAAGTGTTTAAATATCTGGAGTGCACTTGTGAAGTTTCATCCGAACCAAGTTTGTTTTAGTTTGCCAAGTTCGGAAACTGTGGACATGGCTTGTGACCGGGAAGCGAGTTGAATTCCGACGTCGCATCGCTTCAATCAATGGTTGATGCTTAAGTTCTGCCCCCCAGTCTTAATGGTGAGTTGTAGATCATCAGTCGACGATTGTTTCTTATATATAACATGTTGAATCTAGTGCCACCGAACGGATGTCTGAGGCAAACGGAGATTGAGCAGTTCATCCATGCTAATTTGATTGTCGATGATCATATCCGCACTCCGGGGATTCCCATTCGTTTATCAACGGCTGGTCACGCCAGCTTAAATTTCGATCACATGCCCGCGATCAGGAGACTTGGAATTGGCACTTGCACCCTGTGAGTCTGAAGTTGACGTTTATACTCTGCTTCGCGCTCTGGGAATACGGAGTTGAATGTTTATACTCCGAATCGCGCTCCGGGGGTTTGGAGTTGATAGTTTATACTCCGCTTCGCACTTTTGGAATACGGAGTTGATGTTTATACTCCGTACCGCACTCTGGGAGTACAGATTCGATGTTTATACTCCGGCTCGCGCTCTGGGAACTCGGAGTTGGATGTTTATACTCCGGTTCGCGCTTTGGGAACTCGAAGTTGAATGTTTATATTCCGACTTGCGCTCTGGGAGTTCGGAGTTGAATGTTTATACTCCGCTTCGCACTCTGGGTATACGGAGTTGAATGTTTATATTTCGACTCGCGCTCTGGGAGTTCGGAGTTGGGTGTTTATACTCCGCTTCGCACTCTGGGTACATGGAGTTGAATGTTTATACTCCGACTCGCGCTCTGGGAGTTCAGAGTTGGATGTTTATACTCCGCTTCGCACTCTGCGAACACGGAGTTGAGTGTTTATACTTCGACTCGCGCTCTGGGAGTTCGGAGTTGGATGTTTATACTTCGCTTCGCACTTTGGGTACACGGAGTTGAATGTTTATACTCCGACTTGCGCTCTGGGAGTTCGGAGTTGGATGTTTATACTCCGACTCGTGCTTTGGGAGTTCGGAGTTGAATGTTTATACTCCGCTTCGCACTCTGGGTATACGGAGTTGAATGTTTATACTCCGACTCGCGCTCTAGGAGTTCGGAGTTGAATGTTTATACTCCGACTCGCGCTTTGGGAGTTCGGAGTTGGATGTTTATACTCCGCTTCGCACTCTGGGTATGCGGAGTTGAATGTTTATACTCCGACTCGCGCTCTGAAAGTTCAGAGTTGGATGTTTATACTCCGCTTCGCACTCTGGGTATACGGAGTTGAAGAAGGATTGTCGTGTATTAATCCTTTTTTGACTTTGATGTGATGGTTTGCCCCCGAGCTCGGGCTTCACTTAGGGAGTGATTGGTTGCATCGCAGCCACTCTCTATTTGAATAAATCCCACCGTATGATGAGACTTAGCTCTCCGTGCATAGTGATGGTCATATGAAGTATTTCAAGTAAATCACAGCTCTAGCTTGAAGAGGTTGCATTTTATTGCTGAAATAAGAAAGTATGGCAAAGTCAGTTGCCTTATTACAAGTTCTAATTTCGAAATGCATAAACAAATTGCAGAAAAGGAAAGTAAACTAAATGGATAAAGATAGCCTGTCAGGTGTAATAGCGGCGAAGGCTCTCACTATTCCAAGCTCTCGGCAAGGTAAGACCGTCGACGGTCGATAACTTGAATGTGCCATCTCCGAGCCTTCGTTCAATAACATACGGTCCTTCCCATGTCGGCTTCATATGTGAAGGAACTGGATAGATTCTTTTCAAGACGAGATCGCCAAGTTCGAAGGTTCGCGGACGGACCTTGGCGTTGTACAATCGGGCGACTCGACTTCGATGCGCAGCTGCCCTCAAATCAGCCTCTTCACGCTTCTCATCTAGTAGATCGAGAGATTCAGCAAGTAATACAACATTTGTCTTTGGATCATAGTATGTCACACGATGAGAAGGTATTTCTAGCTCGAATGGGATAACGGCCTCTGAACCATAAGAAAGAGAGAACGGAGTGTGGCCGGTCGCGGTCTTGTGGGTTGTTCGATAAGCCCATAGAGCCACAGGAAGTTCATCGACCCACTTGCCCCCGACCTTTTCCAGTCGTTTCTTCAGGATGGACTTTATAACTTTATTAACTGCTTCGACCTGTCTGTTTGCCTGAGGGTGTGCAACTGCAAAGAATTCCTTTTGGATGTGAAATCGTTTGCAGAAGTCTTTAAACTCAGCGTTGTCGAATTGGGTTCCGTTGTCCGTAATAATGGTGTATGGGAGACCGAATCGACAGATGATGTTACGAACCACAAAGTTGATGACTTTCTTTGTTGTAATGGTAGCAAGAGCTTCGGCTTCAGCCCACTTAGCAAAGTAATCAACTGCGACGATGGCGTATTTCGCACCACCTTTTGCCAGAGGTAGAGCACCAATGATGTCGATGCCTCACATTACAAACGGCCATGGGCTGACCATTTGTGTTATTTCAGTAGGAGGAGCTTTAGGAATTCGAGCATATTTCTGACATCTATCGTATTTCTTTGCATAATCCGACGCATCGCGATTTACGGTTAGCCAGTAATATCCATATCGAAGCATTTTCTTGGCAAGTGCTTGCCCCCCGGTGTGATCGCCACATTCTCCCTCATGCACTTCATGCAATACTCGTTTGATTTCATCGTGAGCGATACACCGGAGTAGAGGAACAGAGTACCCTCTTCTATACATGATCCCATCCTGAATGACGAATCGCGAGGCCTTTCGGAGAACTTGTCTTTTTTCACTCCTGCGTTCCGGCAGGATTCCATGTTCGATGTAGTTTCTGAGTGGAGTCATCCATGAATCCTTTTCGAGGATGGTTTCGTATACCCGGTTTATTTCTGTCCGGTCGATACTTGGGGAAGATAGTGTTTCTACAGGAACGAGTCCCATTTGCTGAGCTTCACCGGTGCTGGCTAGTTTCGCTAATGAATCGGCCTTTTGGTTGCGCTCCCGGGGTATACAATAGATGGCGTAGTAATCGAACAGGTTTAGTATTTCCTGAACTCGAGCTAAATAAGCAGCCAACCTTCGATCTCTTGCCTGATACTCTCCCCGCACTTGACACGCAACCAATTATGAATCACAATAAATTTCCACAACGATGATTTTCATATCTCTGGTAAGTCTTAAGCCAACTAAGAGGGCTTCGTATTCAGCTTCGTTATTGGTTGCATGAAAGTCAAACTTCAAGGCGTAGCATATAGATCGACCCTCGGGGGTTTCAAGCACAACACCAGCACCCGAACACCGGTCGTTCGATGCACTATTGATATACAGCTTCCAGACATGTTCGGGGAATTTACTGGTTTCGGGCAAGTCCTCTGAAATGGTGAATTCAGCTATGAAATCAGCGAGGACTTGTCCTTGGATTGCTCGTCTTAGAGTGTAAGTAATATCAAACTGACTCAGCTCGATGTTCCACTTGAGTAACCTACCAGACGTCTCAGGCCGCGAAAGGACCTGTCGTAACGGCTGGCTGGTGTAAACAACAATGGGATGTGCTTGGAAATACGGTCGGAGTTTTCTTGATGTGATTACAAGGCAATAAGCCAACTTTTATAGCTTTGGATAGTTCCTTTCAGCCCCAGTAAATCGTTTGCTGACGTAGTATACTGGCTTCTGTATCCCGTCTTCTTCTCGAACCAAGGCAGCGCTGATAGCGTTTTCTGATATCGCCAAGTATGCATACAGCTTCTCATGATCAATAGGCTTCGATAGTATTGGTGGTGTGGATAGATGTTGAACTAGTGCTTGGAAAGCGCCTTCGCACTCCGTGGTCCATGCAAAGTTTCGTTTCCCTTTTCGGATCAGATCGAAGAAAGGAATGCATTTGTTAGTGGACTTTGAAATGAACCTGCTCAATGCCGCTACCTTTCCATTGAGACTTTGGACTTGCTTTATAGTTTTGGGAGTTTCAAGATTTCTGATTGCCCAAATCTTTTCGGGATTGGCTTCGATTCCCTGGGCGTTAACGATGAATCCAAGGAACTTTCCGGAGGCAACCCCAAAGTGACATTTCAGTGGGTTGAGCTTCATCTTGTATTCCTGAAGTATGTTGAACATAGTTTCCAGGTCTTTTACATGGTCGGTGGAGAGTCGTGACTTCACAAGCATGTCGTCTACATATACTTCCATTGTCTTCCTGATTTGATTAGCAAACATCTAATTGACCAACCGTTGGTAAGTAGCCCCGGCGTTTTTGAGTCCGAACGGCATAACCTTGTAACAGTAAAGTCCTAGATTGGTTACGAAGCTGGTATGTTCTTGATCGGGTATATGCATCGGTATCTGATTGTAGCCTAAATACGCATCCATGAAGGATAAGAGTTCATGTCCAGCCGTCGAATCCACTAGCTGATCGATTCTAGGAAGCGGGAAACTGTCTTTAGGGCACGCTTTATTTAGATCGGAATAATCGACACATGTTCTCCACTTCCCGTTTGGCTTTCGGACGAGCACGGGATTTGACACCCATTCAGGATATAGCGCATCTCGGATGAATCCGTTCGCTTCAAGCTTTTCTACTACCTCTTTAAGGGCGGCAGATCTCTCTGGATCCATACCGCGCCTTTTTTGTTTGACCAGGACATGCCACGGGTTAATGTTCAGAGTGTGGCTTGCGATGTCCGGCGAGGTCCCACACATATCAGAATGCGTCCAGGCAAATACGTCAAGATTTGCCCGTAGAAATTCAACCAATTCCTCTTGAGTTTGCTGGCTTAACTGAGATCCAATCTTTATTATTTTCGAATCATCGTTATTGTCAATTGGGATGTCAATCGTCAGTTCAGCCGGGGATGCTTCACTTTCTTTAGATTCTCCTTCGTCTTCAGTTTCTCTCGGGTCAAGATCCTTGAGGAATTGGTTGGGGTGCCCGAGCCTGGGCCCGGGCGTTAATTGTCAATATCGGCGAAACGGACGCAGAGAGATTCCTCTACGCCCTTTCCTTTCTCCTTTCGCTGCGCCTCCCGCAGCTCAGCAACATAACAGGGCCTGGCAGTAGCCTGATCCCCCTGAACGATTCCTATTCCATGATCAGTGGGAAACTTTAAAGTCAAACACCATGGGGCAATGGCTACCCTGAATTCAGCGAGGGCCGGTCGGCCCAAGAAAGCATTGTAAGGGGAGTCTATGTCCAATACAATGAACTGCAGCATCCGTACTCTCCGACGTTCTCCAACTCCCAACTCTACTGGCAGTTCCACCATTCTAGTGGGTATAGTGGCACTTCCGTTGAAACCATGGACTCGAGATTGACAAGGTTTCAAGTCTGCGGCTTCCATCTTCATTTGATCATAAGCTCGCTTGAACAGGAAATTCACAGAGCTTCCACTGTCAACTAAGATCCTTTTCATCCAAGCGGGACCTACTTGTGCTGAGATGACTAGTGGGTCGACAGTGGGAGCTTCGACTTTATCAGCGTCTCTATTCCTGAATACGATGTCATCCGTCATTGTTTTCTGTTGCTTGGCCGGAGCCCCTTCTTCTGAGTTACTATAGCATTCGAAGTCCGCATGCCTGATAGAACTGGCATACGACTCCATTTCCTTCCAGTTGCGATCTGCTGGGTGAGGACCACCACTTATTGTATTGATGACCAACCTCCCGTCTGCACGAGCGGGTTCCTCCTGTCTTTCCTGATTCGGCGCACGATTCTGATTTGATGGGCCCGCACCACCGGATTGCGGTGCCCGTACATACTGATCCAACTTCCGCTCACGTATCAGTTTTTCAATGAGGTCTTATAAGTGACGACACTCATTGGCGTTGTGGCCATAACTCTCGTGGAACCTACAGAACTTTCCTGTTTGGATTTGCCTTTCAGTTGGTGGTTTTGGGGCAGGTTTCTTATACTGCATGGTATTGCATGTCTGCAAATACACATTTTCCAACGACGTGTTCAATGGAGTGTAATTTTTGTACATGGAAGCTCTACGCCATGGTCCACGATCCTGATCGCATTTTTTGTTCTGATTCCTATTGTCCCTCTGCTGATTATGTTTATTTTGGACATTCAACTGAATTTTTCCAGAACTATCTCCGGGCTGTTTAACTGTGACGTTACTCTGGATACCTTCGATGTTGGGCCCTGCGTCATCCTGCTTCCTAGACTGTTTCGCATCCTCCCTTCTCAGGAATTGGGCTGCCTTGGAATAGAAACGGTCTAATGACGCTGGTGGTTTCCCAGCTAACCAATTTCCGAACTCGGAATCAGCATCAATCCCCTTAGTCAGCGCCATCAGGATAGAGTTATCGTTGGGATTGTTTATTTCTGCACACGCAGCATGGAATCGCTCCAAGTAACGTCTAAGTGTTTCTCCGGGAGCTTGCGTAACACTAGACAGAGTGTTAACGTCCTTTGGCCTTGCCACGTGCATACGGAATTGTTCGACAAACTTGGTGGCCATCTGGTTAAAGTTAGAGATGGATCGCGGTGGCAAACGAGTGAACCACATGGTAGCGATGCCCCTAGGGAAATGGGAAACTACGGCACTTTACTGCATCATCAGCTCTAGCAGCATTCATCAGCCATTCGTACTTTAGGACGTGTTGATTAGGATCAGAACTCCCTTCATAAATTGGAAAAGCTGGCGTCCTGAAGTGCCGAGGTGGTTCAGCATATAAAACATCATCGGTGAAAGGGGTATGACTTCGGGATATTCCCCAGTCGTCATTAGAGAGGAATTGACATTCACGGATCATTTGGAAAATCATCGCTGGTATATCTGGTGTTTGGACACTTGGAGTATGTTGTGCCAAGGTGTGGTCGGGTTCCACAGCGCGAGTCTGGACTGGACGCGGTCGACGGTCCGTGCCTCGCCTCCTTGGTTCAACATCCTCAGGGACATAAGGTTCAGGAGTCTGCTCTCGTTGGCTACGTTGAGGATCAGCTTGGTTTCTAGCATCACCTCCTCGTCTGGCAGTGGTGGTAGTAGCAATGTTGTCGGTAACATGGTAAGGAGCAGCTCCTCCTCGAGTTGAAGGTTCTGTGCGGAGACTAGCAGATGGTCCAGCTCTAGGTTGCCCAGGGTTCGAAGCAGGTTGGTGTCCCGTGGCTTGGGTGTAGCTTACACCTAGCCGCGGACGTGTGGATCTGGTTTGGCCATCGGAGGAGGCTGAACTTTCTGTGGAAGAATGAGAACCTTGGTCTCTTCTGGATCTTCTTCGCCTTTGGCGGTTTAGCTGGTTAGTCAACTCTGCGTTGGCGCGCAGTTGTTCAGTCAGCTGCTGTCTACTTTGGGTCAACTCCTGAAGCAATGTCTGGAATTCTTGCATAGTGATTGGACCTGACGGATCTGAAGATCCTGCAGCATTTTGGTTGGATGGAGGTGATTGCACGGGATTTTGTCGGTCCCGTGCTCCTTGATCAGCAGCTGTAGAAGTGGTATGTGTGCTCACCATGGTGAGGAGATGAAAGTCCTTTCCTAGATCTGATGCAAATTTGAATAGAATGGAAGGGCTTTAAAGTTCTAGATCTAGATCTTCTTCTTAGATTTATGTAATCCAATATAGATAGGAGATCCAAAGAGCAGGAGAAAAATTGGTTCTCTCAGTGAAAGCACCAAAGTGTTTGTACCAAAATTGGGCACAACACTCTTCGGAAGTCTTTGAAGAGATAAAATGAAGAAAATAAATGTAAAAAGAAGATTTATCTAACAAAAACTCCAAATTTCAGAAATGGGAGTAATTAAAGTGCAAGGAGACACAAGAATTTAGAGTGGTTCGGCGTATCGCCTACGTCCACTATGAAGTAGTTGCTTTATTGATCTTTCTTTTGTGTTTACAAGTGAATTCATTGATTTATAGCAGGCAATTATGATTTGCAGCAATGAACCTTGTTGGTAGCAGCAGCAATTGAGTTCAGATCTGGATCTAGCGGAGTCCGGGCGTTGGAGATCTCAAAGTGGAAGAAGAACCCCTTTTCTGTTGGCTTTGGGGGTCTATTTGTAGGTGTAGGAGGCTGGTATTTCGCTCAAATCTCGGGAGACCCTCTCTGGCACGTGACCAGGCCCGTACGCCCAAGTCCGTGAAGTTTCGGTCCGATCCGTGATCGACACGAACAGATTTCGACTCAATCAAGATGTCATCCAATGGAGTCGAAATTTGGTGTGGACATTCTTTAGCATGCACGTAGTCTTCTGTCAAAATTTCATAGCATTTGGAGTTGTAGTGTGATATCCCAGAATTTTTGGGCAATATCAATTTAATAATCTGTTTAAATAATTAAATTGATTTGATAATCTTTGATAATAAAATTTGAATTGACTTAATAATCTAATTAAATAAATATTTAATTAGTGAATTTTATCTTTTAGAAACTAATAAAATGATTTCTATTTATAATGTATATATATGTGTGTATATATTGTAAATAGATAAGCTTTGGTTTGAAATTTAATAAATAAATAAAATCTTGTTTTTAAATTTCTAATATATATACATTTTTGATAGTTTGGAAATTATTATTTATTTAATATTAAGCTTTTCAAAGCTATTTAAACAAATAACTATATGGTTTTAAATAAGATTAATAATAAGGTTTATTTTATTTTCTTTTTAAAATATTGCTTAATAAATATGATTTAAGAGTATATATATAAGTTTAAAATACAATTTACATATGATATGTTAATTCATTTAGTAATAGTAGTAATTTATAATCTCTTTTATAAATTATTTTAAAATTGATAAATTTGTTATTTTCAACAATATTATTACTATATTGTTTTATATATAGATATAAATAGACTTTAATAAAATAGAATTGTTATTTCAAATTGAATGTGTTGTTATAAATTGACTTTAAATTGGATTTTTAAATTTAAATTTGAATTTGAATTTGGAATTAAAAAGGGTAGATATTTTAAAATGTTTGGATTTTAAATTCATGTATAAGATTTTATTTGTATATAATTTGTTTTATAATATTTTCTTTAAAATAACTTGTATATATATATATAAATTTAAATAAGCATTTATAAATAAAGAAAAAGGCTTTTTAACATTTAAAATAAATACTAATTAATTAAAGGGACATGTGTTATTTCCTAAGGCTTCATTATAACATGTGTTAAGTAATTAAATAGGGTGAAAGACAAGTGTCATTTTTGTTTTAATTTTTCTTTTTATTTTAAAAATAAATCATTATACTTATAAAACATGTTTTCCCCTTTTCCTTTCTTTCTAATCTTCATTTCAAAAATCTGCAATTCATTTTCCACTTCTAAAAGCAAACCAGAAAATCAAATTCAACACTCCTATAAACCAAAATTTCTCGAAACAAATCTGTAATCCACTTCCACAAACCAGAAAACTTATTCAAACTAAAGCCTACAATATTTCTTCAAAACCTGTAATGCATTTCTTCAAAATCTGAAAGCATGTAAACCTTTCTTCAATCTGAAAACAAAAAGCCTGTAAACATCTTCTTCAAAGCCTGGAAGCATGTTCAATCAAGACATCTCTGCATGCAACTGCAATCTTTTTCAAACTAAAGCCAGCATTCAAGTTTTAAAGTTTCAAAGGCATTTCAGTTTTAAAGTTTAAAGCTGTTTTCAAAAACAAAGTAGCTCTGTTCATTCTCAAATCTGGTGAGTAACATTACTATCTAAATGTTTAAGTATATGATTTGGTTGCATGCTTACCTCTAAAAATAAGTTTGTCTATGAGTATATTTTTAAGTAAATATCTGTGCATGTATGTATATGAATAAATTGGTGTGCATGTCTGTTACTTATGTGTATCTCTGTTCCCAGTTTTAAGTTTAAGTTTTGATTAAAAATTCTGTATCTCATGACCTAGTTAATATTATGATTTAAGTTATAAACAATAATTGTTTGTTTAATCATAGATTAGAGTTTAGAATTTTATTTAAGTTGAAATAAAATGGAAATTGTTCTGGAAAAGAAAATGAACAGGAAAGTTTGGTTTTATATAAATTTCAAACATCTTAATTCATAAATCCAGGATCATGAACTAAATTCTTAATCAAAAACATGATTTTTAAAAGAGAAATCATAATTTTTAGATTGGGCTAGGATGAGAAATGTCAGGTTGATCAGAAATGGGATTTTTAGTTGTCTCTGGTGATCAAGAGGTTGAGAAGTCTCGGGGTTTCTGTTGGAGGTGTATGGAGTTGCGAAGTGTTCGGGAAAATTGCCTGGAAGTGATTTCGATCGTCGTGGCGACGTGGAGGAGCGGATTTTGGTTTTTAAACCTAATTTGGGCATGTCTGGAATCGAGATCATTGCAAAGTCTCGGATGCATCGAGTTGCATCAAACTTTGTGATGTGACAATGTGGATGGTTAGCAAGTCATGGCCGGAATCGCAGCGAGGTCTGGTGATCGACGTCGTGGGTTCGAGGAAGTTTTTCAGGCGATAGTTTGTTTCCAGTTTCGACTGGATTGATCGATTTCATCTCGAGGCGAGTTCGACGAGGCCGAAGGGTCGAGTTCATCAGGAAGATCGTTGGTGACTTGGAGATGGCTAGATCGATGGTCGGCGTCGAAGTTTTCGCCTGTGCACGTGCACGATATATCATGGAGCCTAGGTTGTTTCGTTGGTTTGGGGAAGATGAAGTCTGGGGTTCGACTCGTAGAAGTTGCGCGAGTGACTCGAAGCAATAAGAGTTTTGACACGGGAAGTTTTGTGATGGTCTCGGGTCATTTGATGATTACAGTTTTAAAATCTGACAGGGTTTTAAAATTTAAAATGAAATTTAAAAATGAAGAGTAGGATTTAAAACAAAGTTTTAAATCAAAATTTAAGTATGGATTCAAATCTAAAATCGTATTCTAAATTTGAGATAAAGAAAGCTTATAAAATTTATAAGGTTTTAACAAATTTAAGATATTTAAAGTATAATTTAAAAAGGGTTTGAATTTAAATAAATTGGTTTAAAAATCTTTTAAATGTTAAGTGTTTCTTTAACATTTGGTTTTAAAAAGGTTTTTGTAAATTTAATTTAAATTTGGTTAAAGTTAAATTTGTAATTTATTTTTAAATCTTTAATTTGAAATAAATTAAAAGAAAGATTTAAAAATAAAATGTTTCAAAGCCTTTTGTTAATAATAATTAAAGTGGTTATAAAGGTTAATACTTTAATTTAGAGATTTATTAAGGATTAATGATTTAGGATTCATTAAATTAATGAGGTAATTAAAGAGTAATTTAATAATTTAATTAATTAATGATTTGGTGTTAATTAATTAAATAATTAGGATTATAAGTTAATTAATTAAGGGTTAATTAATTTGAAATTAAGGATCATTTAATTAGATAAGTATAGATTATTAATAAATGATTAGGAATTAATTAATCAAGTGCTTAAAGATTAATTAAGCAATAAATTAAGTAGTTAGAGATTAATTAATTGATAATTAAGAATTTATTAATTTGTAATCAATAATATTTGATTAAAGATTAATTACTTAAAGAAAGTAATTAAAGAATGGTTAATAATTAATGAGAGATCATTAACTAAGGATTATTAAAATAAATTAATTAATGTGATTAATTTTGATAATCAATTAGATTAATTAATTAATGATAATCATTTATGAAATTGGTTAAGTATAATTACTTAATGGAAGTAATTAAAGGAATTAATTACTTAAGGTGGATAATTAAATAAATTTGATAAGTTTAAATAAATTAATTAAATTAATTTAAGATAATCACTTGGTGATGTGATAAGTATAATTACTTAAATGTAATTATTGAAGTGTAATTACTTAGGAAGTAATTAAAGGTAATTACTGGATGTAATTAATTAAAGGAGATTTAATAATGAAAGTAATTTGAGTTTAATTACTTTGTATAATTAATCAAGGGATTAATTAAAAGATAATTAATTAAGGAGTAATTAATTTATGTAATGAAGTAATTAAGGGTAGTTAATTACTAAATGAGATTAATCAAAGGTGATTAATAAATGTGACTAATTAAAGATTAATTATTAAATGTAATTAATTTAAATAGGATAATTAATTAAGAGTAATTAAGGATCATTAATTAATTAATATAATTAATGATGTAATTAAGGGTTGATTAATTAAGATTAATTAATCAAAAATAAGTGATTAAAGTAATTAATAATTTTAATTAATTAAGGATTAATGTAATTAAATATAGTTAATTAATTAGTGAAGTAATTAAAGATTAATTATTGTAATGGTTTAAGATAATTAATTTATGAAATTAATTAAGGATTAAATACTTAAAGTAATTAAAGGATAATTAATCAGGAATGATTAATTAAGATGGATACTTAGAGTATGATTAATTAATTGGTTTAATTAATGATTAAGTAAGCAGGATTTATAGAATGAAGTAATTAATTTAATTCACTTTAAATTAATTAGAGATGGTATAAATCATTACTTAGGGATGGATGAATGTTATTGAATGCTTTGCATTGTTTGATATCTCTGATGAGATATGTGTTGATCAATGATATGGATGTTTTGGTTGAATTGTAATGATAATATGAATTATCTGTTTGTGATGATAATATGGATTATCTATTGTGAATTATCTATCTCTGTGTATATAGATAATGAATTGAATTGTTTTAACCTTAAAACAACTTGGCCTTAAAAGATACATTTTGGATTTCGATGAGACCGGGATCGGGTTTCCAGATTTGGATATCCGAATACCACATCGATCCAAATTAACGATAGGTCGTGAATCTCAAGTGAAGATGAAGATTCAGAGTGCAAGGGTTATTGTCGTTAACTTTGAGGGTGATTCCAAAATGAGTGTAACGAGATAATGCCTTCTGTTTCGTTCGAACCCGGAACGAACTTGTATGGATTGAATGCTTTCAGAACATCATCGGGTGGACGATGAGCACTCTAAGTGGTGTGTTCTGATTAAAGGTAATCGTAGCCTCAAGCCTCATCAACTGGGAATGGATAAAACAGGGGAGGTGCAGCAAGGCTTCGTGGGTAGCACCCACTGAGAGTAAGGTCATCCCTGTCTAGAGAGTTCCTTTATTTCGGCTTAGTGGTGTAGTTGGCGACGGCCATCTGTGGGGTGATTTTTATTCGGAATTATCCAGTAAGGGATGGTTCCGGCTTTGTGTTGCAGGGGATTGGGAGTAATCCTCGGTACGGTGATCTAGGCCCCGTACTGTGATGGGCGGTACCCCAGTAGCTCTGCCATTGTATGGAATCCAATTTCCAATAAGTGATAACGGACTTGATTGTATAACCCACTTTGTTGGCTAGTATGCTGGAATTTAATAATGTAACAATTTTAGCTATTTCATATTTATTGAAAACCCTAGACCTATTATAATATAACTGGATTTCCTATCAAATGTTTTGGTTATCGTAAGGTAAAAAATTTTCCGTGTTTATGTGCGGGAAGTCTTACGAGATACCTTTTCTTTCCAAATAGTTTTCAAAGTTAAGCAACTTTAACCTGTTACTCACACCAGACCCATGTCTGACCCAAGTGTTTATTTTCTGTTTTATAAACTCTTGGGTACTCAAATTTTTACGAGTAGCCAAGGGATTCAGGTTTAGCTTTGACGAGTTTTTTGGAGGAGCAATGGAGCAGGAGGCTTCAGCGTTCGTAGATATATAGTGTTCCGCTGTGTTGATCTCTGTGATAGTGTCTTGTATTGTATTAAGTTGTAATGTCTAGACAGATGTTTATAATTGTCTAGTATGCGATGTATATGCTGTGTAACTCTATAGATTGTTATATACTATGTAATAGCTTATGTTATTAATATAATTTATTCGTTCCTCTGTTGAGATTATGATGTTGTTCCTTTCTCTCTTCTCTTCTTTTCTCTTTTCTATCCCTTTCTTTCTTAATAATGATGCGTCATTCTGTGGAATGAATGGCGGGTCGTTACATGTAGATTGGGAGATATGATCGATACGAAATGGAGTCTTCGGTAGGCTGTTTCCTTCGACTCGCTCCTGTTTCGACTCGATTCCTTTCGACACGGTGACGTGGCATTTGATTCTTACTCCATCCTGGACGTTGCTTCGAGCGAGTCGAATTGTTCACTGATTGAGCGAGTCGAAGTGTGCCCAGATCGAGCGAGCCGAAGCGTGCTCAGATCGAGCGAGTCGAAGTAAGCACTTGGTCGAGCGAGTCAAAGCAAGCACTGGTCGAGCGAGTCGAAATGGGACGTCCTGGGAGGTTTGAGCAGTGGAGTTGAACAGTTGTTTGAGCGGAGCGAGTCGAAGTGTGCACTTTCGATGGTTTCAAACTGGAGCGAGTCGAAGAGAGCAGCTCTGAGGGATGTGGAGCGAGTCGAACCTGGTCGACTCGAAGTTGCCCTCTGAGCGAAGCGAGTCGAAGTTGGCACTCCTGGGTGTTGCGAAGCGAGTCGAAGTTGGCATCTAAAGTATGTGGAGCGAGTCGAAGGGAGCGAGTCGACCGGTGATTGATTTTCATCCAATCTTGTATCGCTCATAACTTGAACATACGAACTCGGATTGACTTAAGATTTGGAACGTTGGCTCTCATGGCTTAGCTTGTCATGTCCTACCAATTTTGGCTCGATCCGGACTCGGACAACATTCATCGATATCTGTAGTGAGCCCGTGTATAACTGATCTCTGGGACGGGTTATCACTGGTTACCAGTCAATCCCTTGGTGTTACGGCCTTGCCAAAAGGCGGGATAACATACATTATTTTTTCTATCTATTTATTACAGGAATACATGGATTATTACTATATTTAACTATACATTGAAGAATTGGTAAAACTCAACTTGAATTCTTATTAATCACCAGCATCCTTATTTATAATACATACCCAAGACTCTATCTTATGGTAACTCTAGAATTGCGAAAACAGCAGGAAATCTTCCGAAGATATATCCCTTATTACATACCACTCATAACATCTAATCATATATTCTAAATATAGCATAATATCCTAATCATATATAATAATATCTAATCATATATTCTAAATATATCTCAATACCCCCCTCAAGTTGGAGCATGAGATTCAAAAATGCCCAACTTGGAGAGAAGAAAATCAAATTGATCCTTGCCGAGAGCCTTTGTAAATATGTTCGGCAACTGTGACGATGTCGAGACATGAGTAGGAGATATCAAACCTTCATTGATCGCATCACGAAAAAAGTGACAATCAACCTCGATGTGTTTCGTCCGCTTAAGAAAAACAGGATTCTTTGCTATATGTAACGCCGATTCACTATCACAAAATAATTTAATAGCTTTAGGATGATGCACACCCAAACTCAACAATAACCCTTTTAGCCACTTCAATTCGCAGGTAATTGCAGCCATAAACCTATATTCGGCTTCCGCGAAAGACCGAGATACCGTATGTTGTTTCTTTGTCTTCCAAGAAATAGGAGATTGACCAAGGAACACAAGCCAACCAGTCAACGAGCGACGAGTAAGAGGACAAGCCGCCCAATCCGAATCACACCATCCTTCTAAGGTCAACTCACTATCAGCACGGAGCCAAATACCCTGACCCGGAGTCCCTTTCAAATAACGCACAACCCGGAGAGCCGCTTCCCAATGTTCAATTCGAGGTTCTTGCATAAATTAAGACAAAATATGAACTGAATAAGCCAAGTCCGGTCAAGTAACCGCAAGATAAATCAAACGACCCACAAGTTGTCGGTATGATTCAGGATCTGCTAGAAACTCTCCAGTTGCAAGACCTAGCTTATGATTTTGTTTTATAGGAAACCCAATCGGTTTTGCCCCCAATAAGCCTTCTTCAGAAATAATATCTAAAGTATATTTGCGCTGACATAAAAACAAGCCTGATGAACTATGGGCGACCTCAATCCCCAAAAAATATTTGAGATTTCCAAGATCTTTCATTTTAAAACAATCACTAAGATAAGCTTTGAATATGGTAAGTGCAGCGGAATCATTCCCAAAAATAACAAGATCATCAACATAAACTAAGATATTAATCTGAACACCGCCTTTAGTAAATGTAAAAAGAGAATAATCTGAACAAGACTGAAGAAAGCCATACCCTTTCAAAGCTGACACCAATTTTGCAAACCAACATCTTGGAGCTTGCTTTAAGCCATACAATGACTTACGTAACCGACACACCAAAGTTGGATCCAAACTCTCAAACCCGGGAGGTAATTTCATATCATCAAGATCACCATATAGAAACACATTATGAACATCCATTTGATGTAGTTCCCAATTCTTGGATGCCGCTACGGCTAGAAAAACACGAACTGTAGTCATCTTGGCAACAGGAGCAAAAGTTTCGTTGTAGTCAATTCCTTCTTGTTGGTGATTACCCAACACTACTAATCTGGATTTGAGACGCTCAACATCTCCATTTGACAAATATTTGGTCTTGTACACCCATTGACTACCAAGAGCACGTTTCCCCGGAGGAAGATGCTCCAAGGTCCATGTGTCATTGTCTTCTAGAGCTCGTATCTCATCCTTCATGGAACGACGCCACTCATCGGATTTTATGGCTTCTTTAAATGATTTAGGGTCCTTACCCTTAATTATAGCTGCAAGAAATCTCCGATAATTTACAGAAAAATTGTCATAATTTATGTAATGTGCTAGAGGATAAGGAGTACCTGAGGAGTGATTGGAACGAGGAGAATCAGAAGATGGATCATTAGCAAAAACCGTATGTGTCACAAAATCTCGATACAGAACATTTGGGAACTTTTCCCGAAGACCACGACCCATTTCCTGTGGACTAGTAGACTGATCCGAAGCAGAACCATGCGCAGACCTAGCAGACCCATCTAAAGACTGATCATCAATATGCATAGTGGGTCGCTGTTCCGGCCCAGCGGTCGCTGGTTCTGGAACAATGGCCTATGCGTCAATTTGAACTTCGTCCATGTGATTATACCCATTATCATTAATCAAAAGATCAACATCCTCATCTTCATAAATTATTTTAGCAAAATCTTGATGAATATCATGGTCATTATTCTCACTAGATATTATACTGACATCTTCCGTACACCCAAACGGGAACACCTCCTCTACAAATTTCACATCTCTAGACACAAAAAATTCCTTTGTATCAAGATCAAATAATTTCCACCCCTTCTTACCGAATGGGTAACCCATAAAAATACACTTTCGACTCCGACTTGCAAATTTATCTCCCTTAGTCTTTTGATTATGAGCAAAGCACAAGCACTCAAAGGTTCGAATAGCACCAAAAGAGGGTGGGTTACCAAAAAGTATCTCAAAAGGTGTTTTATTTTGTAACATGGAAGAGGGTGTACGATTAATTAAATGAGCGGCAGCAAGAACACATTCACCCTAAAAATAAATAGGCAAGTTTGCTTGAAAGTGTAATGCCCTACCCACATTCAAAATATGTTTATGTTTCCTTTCAACTCTCCCATTTTGTTGTGGAGTACCCACACACGAAGTTTGAAACAAAATTCCAGTTGCATTAAAATAATCAATCAAACAATTAAACTCAGTTCCATTATCACTTTGAACGACCTTAATTGTTTGAGAAAACTGCCTATCAACCATAGCAACAAAGGACATAAACATTTGAAACACCTCTAATTTGTCAACCAACAAAT
This sequence comes from Allium fistulosum, assembly GCA_030737815.1. Taxonomy (NCBI): domain Eukaryota; kingdom Viridiplantae; phylum Streptophyta; class Magnoliopsida; order Asparagales; family Amaryllidaceae; genus Allium; species Allium fistulosum. The sequence continues at coordinate 306,978,244 of CM060903.1, read as the reverse complement.
AAATCCAAACTGCTCTCGAAAAATCATCAACTATTGTCAAAAAATAATGGGCCCCACACGACGAAACGTGTCGATATGGACCCCACAAATCACAATGTATTTTCTCAAAAATTCTAGAAGCTTTATTGTCACTTAAAGGAAACTTATCTCTAGAATGTTTAGCACGCATACATACTTCACACCCTTTATCTAAACTATCTTTATTATTTTTGATGTGAGGAATTAACTTAACTACTTTTTCGGAAGGATGCCCGAGCCGATGATGCCACAACTCCAAATTTGATGTTGCTTCAACTGTTGACACAAATTCCGGTTTGCTAAAGTAGTACAGTCCATCTCTCCTAACTCCCGTTCCAATCAGCTCCTTCATTTGGTCCTGTATAGCACAAATATGAGAATCAAATTGGACAATAGTTCGTACATCATCATTAAGTTGGGAAACAAAAATTAAATTGCAACTCAAATTTGGAACATAAAGTACTCCGGTGAGAGTAATTTGTCCGACATACATACGGATCCCACCAAAGTAGCAATCACTTTTTCACTATTTGGCAAACCAACAGAACACTCAAGGTTTTGTGTGTCGAATAACCACGAACGTTGCCCTGTAACATGATGGGTTGCTCCGGTATCGATAATCCATGAAGCATCATCAAACTTACCACTCAATCGATTTTCGGGATTTTTACTATTACCAATCACGCCCGAAATAGCTTTCCACTGCTCACTTGTGAACAATTGGTCTTTACCATCAGCCATGGAAAATTATTCTTGAAGAAAAAAATCGTTCTTTGGCTCTGATACCATGAAAAATTGATAAAACTCAGCTTGAATTCTTATTAATTACCAGCATCCTTATTTATAATACATACCCAAGACTCTATCTTATGGTAACTCTAGAATTGCGGAAACAGCAGGAAATCTTCCGAAGATATATCCCTTATTACATACCACTCATAACATCTAATCATATATTCTAAATATAGCATAATATCCTAATCATATATCATAATATCTAATCATATATTCTAAATATATTTCAATATACATATACAGAAATTTTAACTATCGCCTTTTCTAACCAAGTTGTTTTTTCTTCCTACATATTTTATATGCAGGTTTCAGGATGGATGTTGGACTATGGGCTTTGTTTATGCGCAAATGTAATTTAACTGTCCAATTTATAATATTACTATTTACAATTTACTGAAGTGCGAAACACAGAGACTTCAGCATATACCATTTACTTTTATATAACGGTTGTAAAAACAATAACTGTTTATAATATCATCTGTACCATGTATGGTACGCATTTATGAGTACTGCATTGGTACACATTTATGAGTACTGCATTGTTGTATTGCAAGATAAATTTTCCATCCCTTTGTAACCACACATCAATTCTCTTTTATATTTCAACGATTCTACTACATCCGGGATATTATAGAGGTGGCAATCCTAAATTATAATTTCAAGTTATCTTCCAGGAAAGGCAAAAGGCAATGACAACAAATGGAGAACCGACTTTAGACTGCCAACTATCCAAAGCAAAGTATTTGGAAGTGGATACAATGATTATGATTCAGGTGAAGAGTGTTGAATTTATGCGATTCATATATGTGTTTGATGTGAAGATTCGGTAGAGCTATGCATTGGAAAGCATTGGAGTTGGTTGGAGGAAGAAGAGTTGTCAGAAGAGGTGGAGTTCCTGCATGCTGTAACCTGAAACATACTGCAGACGTCTGACCTACCTAGGTCAGACGTCTAACCCTATTTCAGAATGTTTCCTGAAACATTCTACAGACGTCTGACCCCCCTGGTCAGACGTTTGAGGCGACGAAAGTTATTCTTCCAGTTCCGAATTTTGAAGGGCAATTTTGTAAATTCCAGAGCTTGGTTCTCTAAACTGATGGTGCATATTCTTTTGACGTGGATGGATGATCTAGATCATTTAGGTCATCTATATATTGTCTCCTAATCATCTTCCAAATTAAGAGATTAGGTTTTAATCAGATTTCCAATAATTGTAATTAATAGAAACCCTAACGAAATCAAATTGGGGGTTTTCTATTTTGAGTGCTCTATTATTAATCTCTTCAATTGAGTAATTGATCAGAGAGAGTCTCCACCTATTGTATCTATCTAATCATTGTATTGGCTTGTAATCTCTGGTGATAATAATAAAAGGGTTATTGGGTCTCCGTGGACGTAGGATCTTCAGATCCGAACCATGTTAAATCTTCTGTGTCTCTTGTTTTTCATATTGTTGATTGTGCTCTCATAATTGATATTTTAAGTTGCATTGGTATTCAAATAGACAATAATAGGTCTTGATTTGAAATTGCTTCTGCAGCGCACCGTGGTGTTGAATTGTTATCAATCACCAATTTTACACTACAGTTTAGTATCAGAGCTGGTGTTATTGTTCTATTTGGATATTAATGGGTACTTCAAGTAAATCTATTGGTAGATCTGGGGTCAATTATGGACTTACTTGTTTTGATGGAAAGGGAGATTTTGGAACTTGGAAGATGAAGATGGAGGCCGTATTAAAGAAGGAGAAGACTTTTAAGATAGTTTCTGCGCCTGAGAAGCTGAAGGAGATAGATAGTGAAACTTTAGAAGAGATGGAAGATGAAGCCCTAACTACCATCCAGCTAAGTCTTTCAGATGAGGTTCTTAGAGAATTTTCTCAAAAGAAAACGACAAAGGAATTATGGGATGCATTATTTGATGCATATCAGGACAAGTCTCTCACTAACAGAATAATTCTGCAACAACAACTCTATTCGTACAAGATGAAGCATGGAGCTGATCTCATGAGGCATGTGGATGCCCTAACCACCTTAGTAATGAATTTGAAGGCAGCGGAAGTTGAAATTACAGATGAGGCTCAAGCGGTAATCCTTTTATGTTCCTTGCCTAAGGAGTACACTACTTTTGTTAATTCTATGATTTATGGCGTAGTAAAATTAGCCTATCTGATGTTAAAGCTGGACTTCATAATGAAGTGTTGAGGGGTAGATTAGCAAGCACTAGTTTAGACAGTGATACGGAGGGCTTATCTGTTCAGAGAGGTAGAAGCCAAAGCAAGTTAAAATATGGTGGAGGTCGAAATAAATCAAGGTCTCAGTCTAAGGGGCCTAATAAATTGACTTGCAATTATTGTAAAAGGCCATGGCACTTTGTAGCAACTTGTCCCAAGCTTGAAGGTAGAAGAAGAGACCCAAAGCACGCTTCAGAATCTACCGCTGAGAAGTCAGATACAGAGAGTGATACCGATGTGTTACAGCTTCTGGCTCTTCTGGGAAGAGCAACCTATGGCTGATCGATTCTGGCGCATCCTATCATATGACACCTGATAGGAACTGTTTCTCCACTTACCGTGAGATTGATGGAGGAGAAGTTCTGATGGACAATGATGCTTCTTGCCGTATGATTGGTGTTGATAGTGTGAAGGTTAGAATGTTTGACGGTGTTATTCGTACTATTATAGATGTTAGACATGTACCTGATTTGAGAAGAAGTTTGATATCTATTGGGGTTCTGAGTAGGCTTGGTTTGAAGATTGTAGTTGAAGGAGAGAAGATGAAAATATCAAAGGGTTCTATGATAGTTATGAAAGGAGTAAGGGCAGGAAATCTTTATCTTTTGAAGGGCACTACTGTAGTTGGCGAATCAGCATCTGTTACTTCTGTTGATTCGGACTCTTCCAGATTATGGCATTTACGGATGGGTCACATTGGTGAGCGCAGCATGGATGAGTTGAGAAAGCTAGGTTTGATTGATGGTGTTCATCATTCAAAGCTCGGCTTTTGTGAAGAGTGTGTTCTTGGGAAGCAGACGAAGATTTCTTTTGGTATTGGAGAGCATAAGGCAAAGGCTGTCATAGAGTATGTTCATACAGATGTTTGGGGACCTTCCCCTTGCCCCTCCTTAGGTGGAGCCAGGTATTTCGTTTCATTTATAGATGATTTTGTTTGATGTGTGTTTCTTGTTTGATGATAACAAAATATATATCAATTTATAGATGTGTTTGCAGATTGTACTATACACATATAGGAATAAATATTCATATTGAATAATAATATTATTGCATAGAATTTAACAAATTCAATCAGTATTTTTTATTCAATAAAATATTTTATACAGTACAAAAGTTTTCAGCTCATACGCTGATTTTATACATTTCATGATTTCATACATTACACTGATTTAATACATTTCATATTTACATTTATTTCCTCACTACATCACTCAACACTCAACTATAACTATCTGCATTGTCCAGCTCCAGTTCTTGTCCTGTCTCCTGTGTACCTGTATAATTAACAACTACAACAGTAATCTGAAAATAAACAAATTTGAATTTGCAAAAATATAGAATTTGTTTTTATAGTTGTCTCAGATATATGGGTTATTGTCATCATCTTTGATTGTGTAATATCTGTGCATATCATTATTCATATCAGGGACAGGTAATCTTGAGTGGATGCAATACACACGTGTACATTCATACACGTGTGCACTGCCTCGCCAACTCGTGCGCACAGTCAACCAAAAACAAGGTCAAATCAAATCAGATTCAACTCAGTTGTAATTGGAAGAATCAAATGGCATCGACCAAAATCCAAAAGTATCACTGCAACAATAAAACTATGCATGTACACAGATTTGAACTGTGCATGTACACAGGTACATGAAGCAAACAGATTCAAGCAAACCAAAATTATCAAGTGAGAACAGAAGTGAAATGGAACAGAAGTAATGCAAATTAAAGTGAACAACACAACTTAAGTACATCAGACACACATATGATCAGAGAGTAGTTCAAGTGACAAATGCCTCAAAGATCACCAAGCAATATCACAGGTGAAGTGCAACAGTAACAACCATAGATATGCCATAATGAAACTGCAAACATGCATCTGGAAACCAGAGTGCACAACAACCAACTTCAAAAGACTCAAGTGAAGATGCAGTGAAGCATGCACATGGGTAAACAGCATTTCAAACTCAACAACAACAAAATGCACAAAGTCAGGGATGAACACCAGAATTTCACGCAGCAAAATCAAAGTTTTTTTTTGGAACATGGTTGGAAATGCTACCAGAGACAGTAAACAGATCAAAGTTAAGCACAGTGAGGAACAGGAAGCAAGAATATCATAAACAAAGTTAAAGCCGTATGTTTTTGAATAAGTAAATCAAGTTGAAAAAGTCAAGAATCAAATCTGAATTATAAATTAGGAAAGTTTCTGAAATATCAATTCAAAAAGAGATCGAACGTTTAAAAATCAAAACCGTGAGTATGAAGTTCTTTCCCAAAATAACATAGAAAAATAAAGGAAAGAATCAACAACGTGGGGATCACGAAAATCAAATCAGACGACTATATAAAGACCCCGATATCATCATCGAGAAAGTGTGCAGAGAAAAAAAAACCCAAATCAACAGGACAGAGCCGAGCGCAAAAGCAAGAACAATCGAGTTCAAGCAATCAGGTTAAAAAGTACAGAGCAGAAATCACATACCGAAGCCAACAATTGAACAAATCAATCATCTCGAATCAACAGAGCAACAGCATCGACAAAGTAATTCGAAATCCAAATTGCTCACAAAGGAACCACAAGAGGAAGACGAGGCCGAAGCCGTAAACACAAGGGCAAAGCCCTAATTTTGGAAGCATCGAGCCGAAGCCCTAATTCAGAGTAGCAGACAAGGACGAACAACATCACAGAGGAGATCGAGCCGAAGCCCTAAATCCAGAAGCCACCATTATCTCAACAAAAACAAGTGGGTCGACAAAAGTGAAAAGGGGCTGATATCTTAATCTAATTTTTGGGCCGGCTTTGTTTTAAAAAGCTTTAGTTTTTCTTTATTTTATTTAGTTTGGGCCGGGTTATTTTTTTTGGGAGCAAAAGTGGTTTTAAATTTTCAATTTAATTTTGCTCTTAGTTTCTGTTTTAAAATTTTGTACTCTTCGAATCAAATCAGGGTAAATCACCACCTAGGTTTTAGGTTGTGTCAGATTGTCTAGTTAGGATTAGTTCAGTGAGCAGGGTTTGCGAGTTTGCAAAACACTATGGACGGTAGCAGGGTTTGCGAGTATGTTAGAGTGTTTGTAAGCGGGATACTGTTTAATTCTAATAGAAATCTGGGAATGCAGCAGTAGGCATGGGTTGCCGAAGCTGGGTAAATTTTGTGTGTGATTTACTTTTCAACATACTTACTTATCTGCAGTTTGATTTCGTATTTAAATTCAAGAAAAATTGCTATAACCCTATTCACCCCCCCCCCTCTAGGATTAATCTAGACCCTACAAGTGGTATCAGAGCCTGGTAATTTTTACTTTAACTCTAGAGTCATGAATCCATCAAATAATGCTTTTTCTAAGGGGCAATCTATTGCTAGGCCACCCATGTTTAATGGGAATGATTATGCGTGTTGGAAGGTTAGGATGGGTATTTATCTTAGTTCTGTTGATTATGATGTTTGGGACATTATTGAATCTGGCTATAAATCTCCCACTATAACTATTGGTGATACTGAGATTCCTAAACCAAAGGATAGGTGGGATGCTAACGATAAGAAGTTAAAAACTACAAATGCTAAAGCTACGAATGCTTTGATCTGTGCTCTTGATAAGACTGAATTTAATAGAATTTCTCATTGTAAAACAGCACAGGAAATTTGGCATACCTTGGAGGTGACACACGAAGGAACTTCTCAAGTCAAGGAGTCTCGTCTAGCCCTGTTCAGCAATGAATACGAGAACTTTGTGATGGATAAAGGCGAGAGCATAAAGGACATATTTGGACGCTTCTCAACCTTGGTGTACAATGCTAGAGCGCTTGGGAAGGTATTCACTAAGGTAGAACTAGTGAGGAAGATACTACGAGTCTTACCGATGAACTTTGAGGCAAAAGTCACTGCAATACAAGAATCCAAAGATCTGAGTAAACTAAGCATGGAGGATTTGATCGGCAACTTGATGACATATGAGCTTGAGCTAAAAGAAAAGGAGGAACGCAGCAACTCCGAATCAAAGAAGAAGACGATTGCCTTAAAGAGCAAAGAAGAGAGCGATGAAGAAGAAGAAGATCCAATTGAAGAACTTGCAATGGCTGTCAATAATCTTAGAAAATTGTCGAGATTCAGGCCACGCAAGAAGAAAACGAGTGTTAATAGGTCAAAAGATTCTAACAATTCCAATAATGAATTGACCCGCTTTAACTGCAAGAAGCCTGGCCACTTCTAACAAAATTGCTCACTTCTCAAAAGCAACAAAGGAAAGAAAAAGAAGAAGAAGGTCTTTGCAGCAACTTGGGATGATGAAGAAGGAGAGGAAGTTTTGAATGATAGCTCAAAGGAGGCTAACTTGGGTCTTATGGCAAAATCAGATTCATAAGCAAGCTCAGAGGAATCTAGTGAGGTAGGTGACTATTCTTATAAAGATCTTGTTTTAATGTGCCTTGATCTTACTAAAACAGTTGATGCTCTTGAATCTAAAATTGAAAAACTAAAATCTGATAGAAGAGTACTTGCCCATGAAAATTTTAGGTTAGAAACTGAACTTGAAAATATTCAAAACCTAGACTGTAAAAAATGTAAAATTTTAGATTCAGAATTATCAAAACTGAAGAATAGCTTTGAGAATCTTGAAAAAGAAAACTTGAATCTTAAGAAAACAATTGACACTAGGAAAAAGGATTTTATAAATAGGTGCACCTCACTTGTGACTGAAAACACAACACTAAAAACCAAAGTCCAAGATCTTGAGAAATCACTGAATAACTGTTCAAGAGGAGAAAAATCATTCAACATGTTATTGGGAAATCAACTTTTTGCTAACAATAGGAAAGGACTAGGCTTTGGGAAAACACAAGTTGATGATAATGCAAAAGGTAAGGGTATCTTTACTAGATGTGAAATAATTGAACAACGTGTTGAAAATTGTAGTCATAGGAACAAGAACACAAAATTTATACAAGTTTGGGTTCCTAAGAATTATACAAACAAATTTCATGTCTATTGGAACAAGAATGAAAGGACAAAACAAGTTTGGGTGCCAAAAGGAACATATATTAATAGTTTTGGGTCTACTCAAACATATTCATCAAATTATTCTGCCACTAACAAACATGGACCTATAAAAACAAATAGGTCACAAAAATCTTTTACCATGTAGGTGTGGTGGCAAGATAAGGAACAACATTAGTGTTATCTGGATTCTGGCTGTTCCAGACACACAATGAGCGACAAATCAACGTTCCTTAGCCTAGTATAAAGGTGACAGATTCACAATGGGCAAACAACGAAAGAGTATCGTACAGGTAAGACAGGTAATTGTATAACGATAGATAAAGTATGAAAATTTGCACCATAATCTGAATTAAATCAGCCAGTTATGTGAAATGATTGATGATGTTAGTTCTGATTCTTTTTTACCAATCATCTTTAAATAGAATTATTCAAAGTAATTATGATGGTTGACAGATTCTAACTTACTTGATATGATCTTACATGACTTGTCCTTATCTATGACTTTGATTTGTGCTTAAAAGTTTGACCAATAATTTTTTTTATCATTGAACTTAATCTGTTTGGTCAAATTATGATGTTGATTGATTACTGATTACTCATGCTATAAAAAGGATTTTTAGAAATTGTTGAAACTGTTGGAACTTTATTGGTGAAACTTCAAGAAATTGTTTTGAAATAATGATGATGTTTTAATGACTGTTGATCCTACGGTTTCTAAATCTGACACTATGATATTAGTTTGATGGTTAACACGACCTCAATTTAAAATCATTTCGTTTAAAAGTTGTTGAAAATATTTCTGAGATTGAACCTGATTCTGCTGAAATGGCTCTTAATGATGAAAGTTGGGTTTTAGCAATGCAAGATGAACTTAATCAATTTGAGAGAAATAAAGTTTGGAAATTAGTTCCTAGGCCTAAAGATTATCCAATTGTTGGAACGAAATGGGTGTTCAAAAATAAACTTGATGAATCAGGAAATGTAATTAGAAACAAAGCTAGGTTGGTCGCAAAAGGATATAACCAGATAAAAGGCATAAATTTTGATGAAACATTTGCTCCAGTTGCTAGGTTAGAAGCCATTAGGATTTTGCTAAGTTTTGCATGTTATAAGGGTTTCAAACTTAAACAAATGGATGTAAAGAGTGCCTTTCTAAATGGTGATTTGAAAGAAGAAGTTTTTTGTTGAACAACCCCATGGTTTTGAAAATCACAATTTTTCCAAATCATGTGTATAAACTAGAAAAAGCATTATATGGTCTTAAGCAAGCTCCTAGAGCTTGGTATGACTGTCTTTGTACATACCTTTTGGAAAATGGCTTTAAAAAGGGAAGTGCTGACACGACACTGTTTCTATTACATAAAGAAAGTGATTTTTTGATTGTTCAGATTTATGTGGATGATATCATTTATGGTGCTACTAATGAACTCTTGTGTGAGAAATTTGAACAAGTCATGCAGGCTAAATTCGAGATGAGCTTGGTTGGAGAATTGAAATATTTTCTTGGATTTCAAATCAAGCAAAGCAGTGATGGTATTTTCATTTCACAATCCAATTATGTGTTGGAACTGTTGAAGAAATTTGGAGTTGAGAACTCCAAACCAATGAAAACTCCTATGAGCCCATCAACGAAGTTGAACAAAGACGAGAAAGGAGTTGCTGTTGATCAGAAGAAATATCGAGGGATAATCGGTTCACTTCTCTATCTTACTGCTTCTAGACCTGATATTATGTTTTCTGTGTGTTTGTGTGCACGTTTTCAATCTAACCCTAAAGAATCTCATTTGAAAGCCACTAAACGAATTTTGAGATATCTTTCACACACACACAAATTTGGACTATGGTACCCTTCTTGTGAAAATTTTGATTTAGTTGGTTATTCTGATGCTGATTATGCTGGTTCATTGGTTGATAGGAAAAGCACTAGTGGGACATGTTTCATGCTAGGACATTCATTAGTTTCATGGTCAAGTCGAAAACAGAATTGTGTTGCTTTATCCACCACTGAAGCAGAATATATTGCTTTAGGAAGTTGTTGTGCTCAAATTTTATGGATGATGCAAACTCTTTCTGATTTTGGCTTAGTTTATAAACTAGTTCCATTAAAATGTGATAGTAAAAGTGCAATAGACTTGTCTAATAATCCTGTTCATCATTCACGCACAAAACACATTGATGTGAGACACCACTTTCTTAGAGATCACATTGCTAAGGAAGACATATGCATTGAATTCATTTCAACTGAGGATCAACTTGCTGATATTTTCACAAAACCCCTCCCCGAAGACAGATTTTCCAGATTACGTTTGGATTTGGGGATTATGGAAATTGACTAATCATTTTTCAATTCTTTGGTTGAAATATTCTTGGATATTTATTTTCAACTTCAATTTCTAGGATTCAAACCAGTTTTGGATATTATTCAAAGATTGATTCAAATATGGTATTCAGTAGTGGAAATATATCTGTTCTATTTCAAGAAATTTCATAATATGATTAATTTGGTAACTTATTCCACGACCATTTCTATTTCTACCATCTTTCTATCATTCATAATGGTTTTGAAAAATGAGAAGAGTGAATTATTTTTTAAAATTAAAAAGAAAATTAAAAGAAAATTTTTTTAAAAAAATATTTCTCATGCATCCATTCTCATTTAAAAGTCCTTATGGTTATGCATGGATGGATCATGTGAGTAAATTAATTTTAGTTTATCATCACTCCATTCTCATTTAAAAGCCCTTATGGTTATGCATGGATGGAGCTTGATAGCTAATGAGTAACTACTAATCCCATTTAAAAGTCCTTATGGTTATGCGTGGTTAGTAAGTGCTTATTTTTGTGCTTAAATGTCAAATTATTTTTAAAGAAAAAAAAACATCCCTCTTCTCATTATATAAAAAACCAAATCATCGATCCATTCTCTAAAATTTGGAAATTGTTATCTTGTTATGATATATTATGGTTTTTCTTGGTTTTACATTTGTTTTTCCCCTACCGTTCCATTAGTTTATCAGTCTTTTGATGATAACAAAAGGGGGAGAAGAACGAGATTTTGATAAGGAATAAGTATTTTTGGAATACTTCACCAAATTTGTTAAATGTTGTTAGTTATTTTTCTATAGTTCTTTTATTCTTCTGTAATTTCCTAAATCTTCTAAATAGGGAGTGGTCTCAGTTGTAGGGGGAGTATTCATGTAGGGGGAGCATTCATATAGGGGGAGCTAAAAATTTCATGCTCAAACACATTTATCAGAATTTCAAAATCTTTAATATATATGTTTGTCATCATCAAAAGGGGGAGATTGTTGGATGTGTGTTTCTTGTTTGATGATAACAAAATATATATCAATTTATAGATGTGTTTGCAGATTGTACTATACACATATAGGAATAAATATTCATATTGAATAATAATATTATTGCACAGAATTTAACAAATTCAATCAGTATTTTTTATTCAATAAAATATTTTATACAGTACAAAAGTTTTCAGCTCATACACTGATTTTATACATTTCATGATTTCATACATTACACTGATTTAATACATTTCATATTTACATTTATTTCCTCACTACATCACTCAACACTCAACTATAACTATCTGCATTGTCCAGCTCCAGTTCTTTTCCTGTCTCCTGTGTACCTGTATAATTAACAACTACAGCAGTAATCTGAAAATAAACAAATTTGAATTTGCAAAAATATATAATTTGTTTTTATAGTTGTCTCAGATATATGGGTTATTGTCATCATCTTTGATTGTGTAATATCTGTGCATATCAGTATTCATATCAGGGACAGGTAATCTTGAGTGGCTACAATACACACGTGTACATTCATACACGTGTGCACTGCCTCGCCAACTTGTGCGCACAGTCAACCAAAAACAAGGTCAAATCAAATCAGATTCAACTCAGTTGTAATTGGAAGAATCAAATGGCATCGACCAAAATCCAAAAGTATCACTGCAACAATAAAACTGTGCATGTACACAGATTTGAACTGTGCATGTACACAGGTACATGAAGCAAACAGATTCAAGCAAACCAAAATTATCAAGTGAGAATAGAAGTGAAATGGAACAGAAGTAATGCAAACTAAAGTGAACAACACAAATTAAGTACATCAGACACACATATGATCAGAGAGTAGTTCAAGTGACAAATTCCACAAAGATCACCAAGCAATATCACAGGTGAAGTGCAACAGTAACAACCATAGATATGCCATAATGAAACTGCAAACATGCATCTGGAAACCAGAGTGCACAACAACCAACTTCAAATGACTCAAGTGAAGATGCAGTGAAGCATGTACATCGATAAACAACATTTCAAACTCAACAACAACAAAATGCACAAAGTCAGGGATGAACACCAGAATTTCACGCAGCAAAATCAAAGTTGTTTTTTGGAACATGGTCGGAAATGCTACCAGAGACAGTAAACAGATCAAAGTTAAGCACAGTGAGGAACAGGAAGCAAGAATATCATAAACAATGTTAAAGCCGTATGTTTTTGAATAAGTAAATCAAGTTGAAAAGGTCAAGAATCAAATCTGAATTATAAATTAGGAAAGTTTCTGAAATATCAATTCAAAAAGAGATCGAACGTTTAAAAATCAAAACTGTGAGTATGAAGTTCTTTCCCAAAATAACACAGCAAAATAAAGGAAAGAATCAACAATGTGGGGATCACGAAAATCAAATCAGACGACTATATAAAGACCCCGATATCATCATCGAGAAAGTGTGCATAGAAAAAAAAACCCAAATCAACAGGACAGAGCAGAGCGCAAAAGCAAGAACAATCGAGTTCAAGCAATCAGGTTAAAAAGTATAGAGCAGAAATCACATACCGAAGCCAACAATTGAACAAATCAATCATCTCGAATCAACAGAGCAACAGCATCGACAAAGTAATTCGAAATCCAAATTGCTCACAGAGGAACCATAAGAGGAAGACGAGGCCGAAGCCGTAAACACAAGGGCAAAGCCCTAATTTTGGAAGCATCGAGCCGAAGCCCTAATTCAGAGCAGCAGACAAGGAGGAACAACATCACAGAGGAGATCGAGCCAAAGCCCTAAATCCAGAAGCCACCATTATCTCAACAAAAGTGAAAAGGGGCCGATATCTTAATCTAATTTTTGGGCCGGCTTTGTTTTAAAAAGCTTTAGTTTTTCTTTATTTTATTTAGTTTGGGCCGGGTTATTTTTTTTGGGAGCAAAAGTGGTTTTAAATTTTCAATTTAATTTTGCTCTTAGTTTCTGTTTTAAAAATTTGTACTCTTCGAATCAAATTAGGGTAAATCACCACCTAGGTTTTAGGTTGTGTCAGATTGTCTAGTTAGGATTAGTTCAGTGAGCAGGGTTTGCGAGTTTGCAGAACTCTATAGGCGGTAGCAGGGTTTGCGAGTCTGTTAGAGTGTTTGTAAACGGGATACTGTTTAATTCTAATAGAAATCTGGGAATGCAGCAGTAGGCTGGGGTTGCCGAAGCTGGGTAAATTTTGTGTGTGATTTACTTTTCAGCATACTTACTTATCTGCAGTTTGATTTCATATGTAAATTCAAGAAAATTTGCTATAACCTTATTCACCCTCACCCTCTAGGGTTAATCTAGATCCTACAGATTTCTCTCGTAAAGTTTGGGTATATTTTCTACAGTCGAAGAGTGAAACTTTTGACAGGTTTCGAAAGTGGAAATCTACAATTGAGAAGCAGTCAGGAAAGAAATTGAAAGTTCTCCGTTCAAATAACGGCGGTGAATTTGTATCACAGGAATTCATCAATTATTGTGAGTCTGAAGGTATCAAGAGCCATTACACCACATCTGGCGACCCTCGGTCCAATGGAGTTGCTGAAAGAATGAATCGGACATTATTGGAGAGAACTCGTTGCCTCAGATTGACTGCAAAGTTGAAAAAGGGATTTTGGGCAGAAGCTTTATCTATGGCAGCTTTCCTCATCAACCGCACACCTTCTACCGCCATAGACATGAAGATCCCAGAAGAAGTATGGAAAGGAGAGCCTGTTAGCTATTCATTCCTCAAAGTGTTTGGTTGTACAGCTTACATACATGAGAGCAGAGGGAAGCTGGAACCTAGAGCTCGCAAGTGTATCTTTCTAGGTTATAGAAGAGGAGTGAAGGGATATAGATTGTGGTGTCCTATTAGCAGGAAGATTGTTACCAGCAGGCATGTGACTTTTGATGAGAAGGCTATGTTGAAGGTGGAGCCTTCCTCATCAGATGACAATGAGAGGACAAATGAAGAATACCAAACACAAAGTAAGTCATCTACTGTTCCTTTTCATAGAAGTTCTGAAGGTGTTTCCGATGACACCGCGGTTGATGAGGAAAGTATAGAGATTAGTACAGAGGATCATACTCAAGATGGAGCTAGTTCAGAGATCAGACCTGTTAGACAGAAGAAGAAGCCTAATTGGCTTAATGATTTTGTTGGATTGAGCATCAAAGACATTGACTTTGATGACATGGCAACATATGCTTTGAATGTTGTCCATGATGAACCCAGAGATTATAGAGACGCTATTGCTTTAGTTTACAGTTCCAGTTGGTTAGTTGCTATGGAAGAGGAGATTGAATCTTTGCAGAAAAATCATACTTGGGATTTGGTGCCTCTTCCCACAAACAAGAGAGCTATTGGTTGTAAGTTGATCTATAGAGTAAAAGACGACGGCAATGGAAATTTTCAGATATAAAGCAAGGTTAGTAGCAAAGGGGTATGTTTAGAAGAAGGGAGTTGAGTATCATGACATTTTTGCTCCAGTTGTTAGGCATACCTCCATTCGCATTCTATTGGCATTAGTGGCTCATTATGATATGGAGTTGGAGCAACTAGATGTTAAAACCGCATTCTTGCATGGTGATCTGGATGAAGAAATTTATTTACGGCAGCCGGAGGGGTTCATTGATAGGAGCAGGCCTGACTATGTTTGTAAACTTAACAAATCTCTATATGGACTAAAACAGTCACCTAGACTATGGTATAAGAGATTTGATAAGTTTATGCTTTCACAAGGATATTCTAGAAGCTTCAAAGACCAGTGTGTTTATTTCAAGAGATGTGATAATGATTTAATATATCTGTTGTTATATGTTGATGATATGTTAACTGCATCTCGGAGTATGGTAAAAATTATGGAGTTGAAAACTGAACTTAGCAAGGAGTTTGTTATGAAGGATTTGGGAAAAGCACAAAGAATATTGGGTATGGAGATTTGTAGAGATAGAAAGCGGAGAGAGTTGAGACTCACTCAGGCGCAATACATCGAGAAGGTCCTCACTCGATTTAGAATGGAGAAAGCCAAACCGGTTGGTACTCCATTAGGCTCTCATTTTAAATTGTCAAAAGACCAATCTCCCACATCGGAAGAAGATTAAAGGTATATGGTTGATATACCTTATTCCAGTGCTATTAGTAGTCTTATGTATGCCATGGTATGCACTAGACCAGATTTGGCCCACGCAGTGGGTGTTGTAAGTCGATATATGTCTAACCCAGGCAAGGAACATTGGCAAGCAGTAAAGTGGATACTTAGGTATCTTAGAGGCACTTCATATGTTGGCTTGTTATATGATGGAGTGGATGGTGACATCTCACTTAGAGAATACTGTGCTTCAGATTATGCTGGGGATAGAGATGCATGGAAGTCAGTGTCGGGCTATGCTTTTACACTTGGCATAGGCTCGATTTCATGGAGATCAAAGCTGCAATCTATTGTAGCTTTGTCAACTACCGAAGCAGAATTGATACCGATTGTTGAAGCAACTAAGGAGGGTTTGTATTTACTTTAGTTGTTGGATGATCTTTTTATGGTGCAGAAGACCGTGGAGCTATTTTCAGACAGTCAGAGTGCAATTCATCTTGTTCATAATCAGGCTTATAGTTCACGAACGAAGCACATTGATGTTAGAGGTTTCTTTCTTATGCTGGAGGAAGAACGGAGTAAGATCAAGTTGTTGAAAGTGAATACTTCAGATAACCCCTCAGATATGATGACGAAGCCACTTCCCAAGGATAAGTTTGAGCATTGCTCAAACTTGATCCATTTGATTCCAGCTGCTTAGGCGCCATTGGGCGCGAGATCTAATAACCCCTATGATACTTTGTTGATGAGACATACATATATTGAATCGAGGTGGAGTGTTGAATTTATGTGATTCATATATGTGTTTGATGTGAAGATTCGGTAGAGCTATGCATTGGAAAGCATTGGAGTTGGTTGGGGGAAGAAGAGTTGTCAGAAGAGGTGGAGTTCCTGCATGCTGTAAACTGAAACATACTGCAGATGTCTGACCTACCTAGGTCAGACGTCTGACCCTATTTCAGAATGTTTCTTGAAACATTCTGCAGACGTCTGACCCCCCTAGTCAGACGTCTGAGGCGACGAAAGTTATTCTTCCAGTTCTGAATTCTGAAGGGCAATTTTGTAAATTCCGGAGCTTGGTTCTCTAAACTGATGGTGCAGATTCTTTTGACGTGTATGGATGATCTAGATCATTTAGGTCATCTATATATTGTCTCCTAATCATCTTTCAAATTAAGAGATTAGGTTTTAATCAGATTTTCAATAATTGTAATTAATAGAAACCCTAACGAAATCAAATTGGGGGTTTTCTATTTTGAGTGCTCTATTATTAATCTCTTCAATTGCGTATTGATCAGAGAGAGTCTCCACCTATTGTATCTCTCTAATCATTATATTGGCTTGTAGGTTTTGGTATCAGAGCCAGGTGGTGGTAGAGGCTAGGATTGCTCAGGCTTAAACTCCCCGGAGAGAAGGTACTATTTTGTATTGTTCATTTTAATCTATTAATCTCTGTTTATCAACAATTACTGTAGAAATTCTGTTGTTCTAGTGTTATAAAACTGCTATTATTATAGTTCTATTTGATAACATCTAGCTAATCCAACTTATTATTCACCTTTGAAACCCGGGACTTTATCCTTAAGTCGCGTAGCAGTGTTTTTTCCCGTTTGTTGCCGCGAATAGGCGTTTAGGGAAGTCTTGCGTAAATCATTGACAGTGATAAGGTAAATAATATAAAAAGACTATCTAGAGCATTATCTTTTAGAAATAATAATAATAACGGTCTAGATAATCTAGACAGAGAAATTCTCACTAAAAATAAAGAAATTTCTATAACTGAAGATCTAGAATCTACTCTAAGCAATTGGAATATTCCGGCTTATTCGCCTTCAAAAATCTATAGGAAAACTGAAAGTTTTATCACAAAAACTGATTATGTAATTAAAACAGTTGAACAAGCAATTCCTTTATCTGAAGGTTATAGTTTATTCAGTTTGTTTTCAAAAAAGCTTTTAAATTTGCATAAAGAAAAATATAAATTTATTCATGTTGGATTAATTCAAGTTGCTTTAAAGCCAGCAACAAGATTAGGTCTAAATACGTCCGCTATAATTGCAGTTAGAGGTAAAAGACATAATAAATTTCATGATTCCTTATTAGGAATAGTTGAGTCAACGTTATGTGATGGACCGATTTATTTTTCCTGTTTTCCAAACTTTACTATGTCCTTAACTGACCCAAATTTACTCCAATCTATTTGTTTGGACATAAAAACTGAAGGCTTTAATATGAAACCAGGAACACAAAATGTAATTCTTATTTATAGAATATGTTATAAAGTAATGAATACTATTATTACTAATATAAAACATATACCAATTAAAAGTCAAGGAACAACTACACTGTTTATGCATTAGTAAAAGTAATGTTGTAATTCCAAAATCAATCAGTTGGAATGAGGTAAATTTACCAGAAAAATGGCTTCTTGAGCAAATGAACCCACTAAAATAGAAAATAAAAATTTAAAAGAGATTGTTGAATATCCAAATGGTGACGTTGAGATTAGATTCTCAAAAGAAAGAGTCACACACCTAAAATTAGGTTCTAACTCTAAATTAGACAAACCAAGGTTCAGCAATGCTGAAACTACTCCTTTAAAAATAGAAAAGGAAAATGTAATTGTAAGAAACACAATGGACGGAGTTAGTCAACCTGAATATAGGGTTGAAATTCCTCCGTCAAATCCTAGATCTCCAACACCTTCGGATATGGGATATGATGAGGATAAATCTGTGTTTGGTATAAATACCTTAACTCTTAATGAAATGTTTAAATTTCCTTTTTCAGAATCTGAAAAAATAAAGTTTTATTCAAAAGAAAATAAATATAAAAGAAGATGGTTCTTTATGAAAGATCCTAAAGAACAAGAAATGTGGATTAAAAGGTATAAATTATTCTTAAAGAAAATGGAAAATTATCTACCAGAAAACTATGATATCTTTATAATGATAGAAAATTTTTATAAAATAGAAAAACAGAAAGATACTTTTCCTAATTTTAATAATTTATTAACAGTCTTCAATATAAATTCTGCTTATAAAGAGTATACAACTAAAGCAGGAAAGATTATTAGGAGTATTCACCCTCCAGAAGCAAATTTGTCAGTTAAAATTGACAAAGAAGAAATTACTGCTACTCCTTATAGAAAAGACAGATCAATCGAAGCTGTTGTAGAACAAAATAATTTTACAAATTTAACATTACAATCAATTGGTAATCAACTTACAAGAATTGAACAAGAATCTAATAAAGATCAAACAAAAATCTGTGATATAGATAAAGTTTTATTCAAACCCTGGTCAGGTCAAAACTTAGAAATGAATCTAGACAAGCCAGGAGAAAACTCTGAAATGTTAAAAGAAATAATGAGAAGGTTAGACGCCTTAAACGTTAATGAAAAGGAAGTTGCGCCTATAATTGAAAATAAAGAATCTGGAGAAACTTCAGAACGAGAATCTGATAATAATTCAGATGAAGAAGTAAATAATTTGCAAAAAATGTTCTTAAATATAGAACAAAATAAACTAGAAAATAATCTTGAAGTTAATAAAATTAATTATGGAAATACCTCATATAGTAAACCTTATTATACGAGACCAACACCAGTCGACCTCTTATTTGAGGAACAAAACAATTATGGAGCTGTATCTTTTGATGGTACCTCCATTGTCGAATGGAATATTGATGGTTATTTAGAATACCAGATACAAACTTGACTGAATTATATGACAATGTATGCTACTGCATGTTTAATTAAAAATAATTCGGACGATAGAATAGCAAAAGCTATTGTACAAGGTTTTATAGGACAACTAAAAGGTTGGTGGGATTTTCATCTTTCAAATGAAGCAAAAGCGCATATAATTAATGCGACAAAACTAGAAGATGGAACGACCAAAACAGATTGCGTTAATACGTTAATATATACAATAGCGAAACATTTCATTGGAGCTACTGCACTTCAAACAGATAGGACACAAGAGCAGTTAATGAATCTAAAATGTCAGAATTTATCTCATTTCAGATGGTATAAAGATGTATATTTTTCAAAGTTATTTACTAGAAGTGATAGTAATCATGAATTTTGGAAAGAAAAGTTCTTATCAGGACTACCACATTTCTTTGCAGAAAGAGTCAAAAATCGTTTAAAATAAAAAAATAACGGAACTATTCCCTACAATCAATATACTTATGGTGAATTAGCAGCAGAAGTTGTTGCAGAAGGAATTCATTTATGTAATGAAATAAAATTACATAAACAAATCCAAAAGGAAAAAATCTATCGAAAAAGAATTCTAGGAGATTTCTGTGATCAACTTGGTTTATCACCTATGAAACCAACCAATGAAGAGAAAAGATTTAGAAAACTATCTAAGAGAAGATTTTATAAAAATTAAAATTTTCGAAAAGAAAACTATGCAGAAAGTAGTAAAATTCCTAAAAGAAAATCACAAATACCTTATAAAAGAAAAGAGCAAAATAAACCTGCTAAAAGAAAAATTCCAATATGTTGGAAATGTAAAACACCCGGTCACTATGCTAATAAGTGTAAACTAAAAAATAAAATAAATAATCTAGAAATAAACGAAGAATTAAAAAATTCATTCACAAAATTATTAATATCAAGTCTGATTCAGAGAAAGAAAATTTAAAAGTATCTGTTATCACAGAAATTGATTCAGAAACTGAAAATGAATATAATTCAGATTACAATTCAGATTCTGGTAGTTGCGATGGAAATTGTGACTATTATAAAGCTTTATGTAAAGCAAATGGACTATTTATGTTAACAAAAGAAGAAAATTTTATTCTGGATATTATAGACAAAATTTCTGATCCAGAAGAAAAGAAAAATATGTTAAAAAAATATTTAGAATCACATAAGGCTGACAAGAAGCTAAAATTAAAAGATCCATAAACTTATAGTTTAAAGGATATTTTAAACAGAGTAAAAACTTCAAATAATATTAACCTAGTAAATACTGAAACTACTATTGCAGAACTACAACATGAGGTTAAAATGCTTAAACAAGAAATAAAAGAATTAAAAGAAAGAATGTCTCTGATAGAAATAAAACCAAAAGATGACAGCCATAATAATGAAAACATTTTAGGAGAAGAAGAATTGAACTCATTAACATTTATTAATACAGTTGACAAGGTAATCACCCATAAATGGCACACGAAAGTCATTATTGTAGTTCACAAAGAATACTATTTGA
The DNA here is from genome assembly GCA_030737815.1 of Allium fistulosum. Taxonomy (NCBI): domain Eukaryota; kingdom Viridiplantae; phylum Streptophyta; class Magnoliopsida; order Asparagales; family Amaryllidaceae; genus Allium; species Allium fistulosum. Next base: position 306,957,578 of record CM060903.1, on the reverse strand, counting down.
CTACAATAGCAATGATAGACTCAGGTGCAGACTTAAACTGCATCAATGAAGGGTTAGTACCTTCAAAATATTTTTCTAAAACTACCGAAATACTAAATGCTGCAGATGGAAGAAAACTATTAGTTAATTATAAGCTACAAAACACAGCTGTTTGTAATAAAGGAATTTGTCTAGAAATGCCATTTATAATGGTTAAAAACTTGTCTCATGATGTTATACTAGGAAATCCCTTCTTACATTTGTTATATCCTATAACAAATATATCAAAAGAAGGAATTACTAGTACTATTAATAATCAAGAATTAACATTCAAGTTTATATCTCAACCACAACATCATAAAATTGATATTATTCAAAAGAGTATTAAGAGAAAAGAAATTTTTTTAAACTCTTTATCTCAAGAGATATATTACAAAAGAATGAAAGAAAAATTATTACATCCCAGCTTACAACAAAAGATTAAAGATCTACAAAATTATATCGAAAAAACTATTTGTGCGGATACTCCTAATGCCTTTTGGCAAAGGAAAAAACATGAAATAAGTTTACCTTACGAACCAGACTTTACAGAAAGTCAAATTCCAACTAAAGCTAGACCTATAGCTATGTCTCAAAGACATTTAGAAATATGTAAAAAAGAAATTGAAGAATTATTACAGAAAGGTCTTATTAGACCATCTAAAAGTCCATGGAGTTGTTCAGCATTTTATGTAGAAAATGCAGCAGAATTAGAAAGAGGAGTTCCAAGACTAGTTATAAATTATAAACCATTAAACAAAGCATTAAGATGGATTAGATATCCAATACCTAATAAAAAGGATTTATTTGCAAGACTTTATTCAGCCAAGATAATGTCTAAATTTGATATGAAATCTGGATTCTGGCAAATTCAAATTAAAAAAGAAGTAAGATATAAAACTGCATTTACTGTTCCGTTTGGATACTATGAATGGAACGTAATGCCGTTTGGGTTAAAAAATGCCCCTTCAGAATTTCAAAAAATTATGAATGATATTTATAGTGCATATACAACATTTACTATAGTTTATATTGACGATGTTCTAATATTTTCAGAATCAATTGATCAACATTTCAAGCATCTAAATATTTTTATAAATATCACTAGAAAAGCTGGACTAGCTGTATCAGCCAAAAAGATAAAACTTTTTCAAATGGAAATTAGATTTCTTGGACACATTATAAAAGTTGGAACGATATTTCCTATTGATAGAGTAATTATATTTGCAGAAAAATTTCCCAATGAAATTAAAGATAAAAATCAATTACAAAGATTTTTAGGAAGCTTAAATTATGTTTCAGAATTTTACAAAGATTTAGCTTATGATGCTAAACCACTATTTGAACGACTAAGAAAAAATCCACCTGCATGGACAGAAGAACATACTAAAGCAGTGATAAAAATAAAAGCAAAAATAAAAGAAATTCCTTGTCTTGCAATTCCAAATCCTGATGCGCTTAAAATAGTCGAAACTGATGCATCCGACAAAGGATATGGTGGTATTCTTAAACAAAGAATTAATAATAAAGAATCCTTAGTCAGATTTACTTCAGGAATTTGGCAAGGACCTAGAGTTAATTACTCTACTGTTAAAAAAGAAATATTAGCAATTGTATTGTGTGTACAAAAATTTGAAAGTGATTTATTAAATCAAAAGTTTTTGTTAAAGGTAGATTGTAAGTCTGCCAAAGAAATTTTATAAAAAGATGTTAAAAACATAGCATCAAAGCAAATATTTGCTACATGGCAAGCAATATTATCATTATTTGATTTTGATATTGAGTTTATTAAAGGATCTGATAATGCGTTACCAGATTTTTTAACTCGAGAATTTTTACAGGGAAAAAATGAATAAAGGCAAAGAAAAGGAAGAAAGCAGTAAAACTGCACTATCTCGACCCATAACGACTTATAAGTCGGCCTTTCAAAAGGATGAAAAAATTCTTAGAGAAGAAGTCTTAAAGACTACCCCAGTTGATGAACAACTCAGAGCAGATGCTTATGAGTTAGCAATAAAATCTGTATCTACAAGAGAATACCTATACCCATATATTCCAACATCAACCATATGGGTATCTCCTGTAGAGAAAAAATATATCCATTTATCTGTTGAAGAGGTTATGACCTTCTATTTAAAGAACTTTACTGATCCATTTCTTTATCCAAAGGATTTTAATTTTTATCAAGAAATTTTAACCTTCACAGGTTCGGTACAATTTGAATCCGCCATGAGAACTGGTGGAGAGTGGGCTTTCTCAAAGGCCTCCATTGTTAAAATTATTACCCCAGAACAATGGGAAGGTGATTTATATAAGCCCAAAGAATTAATTACAAATTCAAAAATTCCTTATAGGAACAAACTATATTTTAACTACTTTGACTGCATTAAAGCTTGGGAGCTTGCTTTCTCTTATGAAAACAGACAGAGAAAACATAGTTGGTTTATTCAATTTAAAACTCAAAATACCACAAATTTTCCAAATTGGTTTATAGTTTGGTTCTCAAACTTTGGATTATATCCAGTAATTTTACCACAAAAAATAAGAAATATTTATGATGAATTTGTTCGAATAAATATTTCAATGAAATACCATAATCTACATTTTGCTGCACTTTATCAAGTACCCTGGATCATGAAATGGGACGTCATTATTATTCCAAGAACTTTACAAAAGTTTGAAATAAAATTTGAAAATATTCCTTATTTAGGAAGAAGAATTTTAATCAAATGGTGGGATATATTTGAATTTTTCAAAGATTCTATTTATTCACAGAAGGGTTTAATTAGCCATGAAACACAAAAAATACCAGACTCACCTAAAAGGGAATTATCAGACTTATTAAAAGAATTAATGGCAAGTTCTTCGAAAAGAAATTTAAAAATACAGCTTAAGGCCATATTGGATTCTTATAGCGATGATGAGCTTATGAGCATGTCTACAGAACCAAGTTCATGAAGAAACCAAAAAGAAATGGAAGACTATATGCTAAAAGCAAAAGACACAATGTAAGATGCGTCAAAAGGAAGGTTAATGGAGTTTGGGTTATATACATATACTTTTATCAGCCTGGAATTGTTACTTTCATTATGGATGAAGTACCATTATCACCGCCTCCTGGATTTCTTCCACCTGTACAAATTCCAGAGGACTTTACAACGGCAGGATAAGAATGCATTCATTTCAAAGTGATGTGACCGAAAGCAAAAGCAGAAGAAAGCTGGCAGAATAAGAATGCATGTTGAAGATGAGCACAAGTTAAACAAGTTTATTTAAATCAAAATTGATGGAACTACAGGCATAATGACAAAAGAAATAAAGAAGAGATAAGGATGCCGAAAGAATATAGCAAGCTGTCAGTTTATCTTAACATGTGAACCGGTTGTATTAGTATAAATATATGTGTGTTGCGTGAAGAGGGCATAAGTAATTATAAAAAGTTTGTATAATGTTTGTAATGGCAGTTAGTCACCCTTTGTAAACTACTATATTATAATAAAATCTTCTTTCGCAACAAACTGAACAGTTTTCTGTAGTATTGTTATTTCTGCGTTTCCACATTGGTATTCAAATAGACAATACTAGGTCTTGATTTGAAATCGCTTCCGCAGCGCACCGTGGTGTTGAATTGTTATCAATCACCAATTTTACACTACAAACAGCGCAGCGAACATGGGTGCATATGTTTTGTATGTCGAATACAACAATATCAAGGGTGTGATGTTATCTAAACTCTATAGGCATCGAAAGTCTATAGGCATCGATGACCTTAAAAGATGATGTTCCTGTTGTAAGATCACGGTGAATGAACATTATCCTTAGCATTATGAATGTATTTGTGTTCATGGTGACTTTATGTGCCAATATTGTGCAAAAGTCCTTGTATCAGAGCTTTAATCCAATGTCAGAGCTCTTCGATGACTGCTAACCTAAATTCGATTTAAATCTAGAACAGAAAATGGAAATTGACGGATGAGTGAGTGGAGCAATCTGCAACGTGACAAATAAGACTTCAATCTTTGATGCTTGCGAACAAAATGATGAAGTTACTGAGAAAAAAAATTAGAGCATTTTTGGATAAAAATGTTTGTTGATGATATTTTCCTTCTGCTTACAATCCTGTTTGCATCAGTATTAATTCACTGAGCCTTTATCCACATGTCAGGCTCTTGATTTAAGGAAAGGTACAACGACCAGTTCTTCTGTATTCATGAACAACTTCAAGATAACAAAAAAATATCCCAAATTTGCCTCCAAAATCTCCCTCAACAGCTACATGGATTCAATACAAAATTTCGAACTAAGATATATTTGTAGAAATTGGAACTATTAGATATTCCGCCATTAAATACATATTTTGATAATACTGAATCATCCAGTTTCACTAAAAGAAAAAAATGAGTGCAAAGGATTATAATTATTTTATTGGCAAATTTAAATCAAAACATTTACCCGTAAAGCTCCTCCAATTTACCTGTGCCAACATTAACTGTCTTAATAACCAGACCAATCAAGCATTTAGTGTCTGGAAATGAGTACACAACTTGCTATTGGAATCTATAATATGCATGAAAGAAACAAACTATCGACCAAGTAAACTATATTATTCAATAGTGTATTTAAAAGGTAGCTACTGTTTATTCACAACATATCCACACGATTGCCCGTGTGCGAAGCACGGGCCTACTACTAGTAAATCTTATATAAGATAAACAATCTACATTAGCCCCATAAACAAGCGTTTAGCACCAAGGTGCCTATTAAACATGTGTCCAGCGCTCATGAGCGTGTTCAACGAACATCCGACCTTTGGCCAGGTGTTTGATTACATTACTTGTTTGGGAACTACGCTGATCACATAGCATAATATTACATATTCATACATTGTTGGAGATGCTCGCAGTTACGGATAAGCAAATAACTGGAAACATTTATTAAGAAGAGAAAGGAAACATCACCTAATATTAGAACAGCAACTAACTTGCAGCTCTTTACTGAAGTCTGAAGAAACCACAACTTTGACAAACTATGAATTCTAATATAACACAACTAGCAATGTATAGATCTTTTTCCTTTGCACCAAGATCTAAATATAAGATCCATTTGTCGTCGCTGCAAACTAAATTATACACTTTTCCAACTAATAAATTCCAAATGAAGACACTGGATTATCAATTGCCTTTCAATAGTGAAACAATAATATAACATGATCCAAATTAAATCAAACAAATTCTTGACCGAATGACTATTTGAAACTATAAGAAATGCATGATCATGACTTATTATGAGTTAGTACATGCATGTTGGCATCCAGAAACAACAAATCTACCGGACTCGCTATCTTGAGTTGCATAATAAACAACATCTGGGCTGCTATGGTTATGAATTCCATCATATGTTGTGATCACATAGCTTGGTTCTTTCGAGTCCCTCTCTACTCTCTTCTTCACTCTACATCCTTCAGTTGAACACCTATAATAGTTCCTGTATTATTATTTTTTATACTCGGTCATATTAACAACGTTACTTATAATAATAATAATAAAGAAAAGGGAATACAAATTGTATATACATGTACTGTTACCTTGGATTTGGACTGTTCTTTACTGATTTCTTGCCATATTTCCTCCACTTGAATCCATCATCCATAACTTCAATCTCAGATTTTGTCCTGAATGCAACCCTGTTATCCTCCCTTTGTTGTACTGGCTCTCTACTACTCCTACATTATGCCAACTAAACATTGCAACAGCATGTATATAAACATTATATATACAGTGTTTTGCATAAATTTTGTACTACTTACCTAGTATTATTGGTTACACCACTATTGCTATGATTAGAATACGATCTTGGAGGAGGAGAAAATAATACTTGGTTAGCATGAGAAGTCGAAGTGGGAAATATTGGTGGGCACTCTACTAAAGGAACTTCATCAGATATGTTATAGTCTGATATATCTAATGGAGAGTTATGAGTATTGAAGAAGATATCATCCATGTTTAAAGGAGTATAATTATTGACAGCCGCCATGATTGTGTAAAGCAAGGTAGGTTGTCATATATACATGTTTGAATTAGAGATTTATGTCATCATGTTAGTAATATAGCAGTAATGTGACAGTGAAAGACTTTTTGTTTTAATTCATCACTGCTTTCTACCAATCTTCCTTATTTTATTTTCAGTTTAGTATTTGCTTTTCGTAGAAGTTTCTTTAGCTATGATGCTCTCTATGGACCCAGAGTTATTTTACTTCCACAGTTTCTAACTTCAGCTAAGCCTTTTGAATTCTAGAATTATCAAATTGACTTTCAGTGTCCAAATTTCAATATTGATACTCAGTTTGCTCATATGTTTAGTAAACAGAGTAAGAGTTTTATTCAAATTTTGACTAAAATGCAAACGATGTATATCAACATCAATGGTAGGACCAATGTTATTTACTCGTGTAACTTTTAACGGAAAATACACTGAAATGATTCGAAGTCTGAATAGTATTATGCAATGTTTTCATAACCCGACCGTAAATCAAACCGTGAGGACTCAGGGTTCGAGGTTTCGAGGGTTCGACCGGTCGAACCGTCAAGAACCGCACATATTTTTTATTATAAATTAATACATTTAGATGCAACGTATCAATCTTAAGTACACAATAAATCAACATCTTCAATAAAAATATACGATATTAATTCATAATCCACACGTTAATTCTAATATGAAAAATTAAACAAAATTTGCTACACTAGCTGCACTAATTACGAATATAAAACGGGCAAAGATTTGAAAACATATTTTGAAGCGAAGAAATTGTGCATATGGGAGGGTTCAACCGGGTTCAAATGAAAATAAAAGAGAATTACACGACGAGAATGTAAGAAAAACAAAAGAACCGTGGTTCAACCAGGTAAAATTGACGGTTGAACCGTTGGTTTAAAGTTCCAACCAAGGTTCATCGATAAATGAGATCCGATTGAGTTCCGGACCGTGGTGATCCAAGGTTCAGGGTTATTCGAGGTTGGACCGCGGCAGGGTTGGGTCATGAAAACACTGGTATTACGTCATATGTATGAAATAGAACTTAAAATAAACCAGTCTTTTAATGGTCGCATTACATTTAAGCGCTGTTTTGAAATTGGACAAGTTTGCTTGAATAAAACAGTCTTAGAGCATCTCCAATCGTTGCAATTCAGGACTGAATATTATGAAAATCAGTCTTTAGAAGCTCAAATTGTGACATATATGTTTTTTTAAAAGTACATAATTTGAACACGTGCTGAAAAGAAGGAATGAGGAAGCTTACCAGTGATCCACTTTCACTTGACCTTGAAGTAATCAAAAGAGTCCACGATCTAATGGCATACACATAAACTGATTGATTTTAATAACGATTTAATATATCAAATGACCCACTAAACTACAAACGTAATAATGTTAAAAAAAAGGATTGCATTTAATAATGAAACAAGAATTAAAAACCTATCGAATGGCCTAAAAATTTACACATAATGTAACAATCCAGGATCATATAGTAGTCAAAGACGATATTTGTGACAAATGGAACATCACCATCATTAGATTGATGTAATATCAGAATCGTCTAAGAAGGTTCATGCTACAACGATCATTTATTTTGTTCAAAGGAGATTTTATATTATCATTATGGTAATAAAATATCCAAAAGAGTTATAACAAGAATTTAGCAAAACCCAAATTTTCAGTAAACGAATGGACAAGACACGGAGTATTGTGGAAGCAGCGATGTCTCACTTGCGCTTGGGAGTTTTTGTGACACCAGATATGAGAAATTTTAAGTACCAGTTTTGATCGTCAATGATCGTAGCGGTTTTGATTGGTTTACATGAAGTGTTGTTATAACTGATCAATACATACTTGAGAGTTTAACATATAACAATTTTGAGAATTTTCCACTAAAATAACATTACATATGCATTGTTATATTTATTCTCTAGTTTTGTGAATATTAATTCTACAATGTAATTAGTCGGGATACAATTAGACAAAAAAGTTATAACTCATCAAAACACCACAATTTGATGGGTTGAAAATTGCTATTAAAATTACACTGCATCGGTTTTCATCGGTTTTATAATCAACGGTAACCGATATGAAAAAAACTTACAAGCAACGGTTATAATAATACTTGAAATACAGAACCGTCCAAAACCAATTAAAACCGGTAGAAAATAAACTAACAAACGGAGCCTTAGGCAATAAATGATAGCAGAAAAATGTTGTAATTATATACTGTTCATGAAGATTTTCATCAACTTTTGTGTATGGAAGGACTTAAGTACTTTCCAAGTATATTGGAATTTGTGGTTTGCTTCAATATCATTGCATACATATTGAATAGTGTAAGAATACGATGCTTGGTAATGATAATATACTGTAATCGGAATAGTAGGTCGATTCTAAGATAGTGTAACAGTTAAACACATGGCTAAGTACTCAAAATTAGAAAATTCATTTAATCCAGCACCCTTTCATAAGTAGAATTTCTAGAAGTAACATTAAGCATTTGTCAAACTCCCTCAAAATGTTCTTTGGGGGGTGACGTAGCTAGCAAAGATACTTGCTAGTTGCTACGTTATGACTGCTATGTACTTCTGATGCTTTAATCATGCCATTAACAACTTGGACGCAGACAAAATGATGTTGAATTACATGAATCGATACATGCGATTTTTCACCTCTCCTTTGCTAGGATTCGACATGACGCCACCTCCCATCCTCATTCTTTAGAGCATCTAAGTAAATGATATTTGGAAAAGGAAACGTACATGTAAAAAACTTGTGCACTATAGAAGGAAAAAAAAATAGAACAAAAGAAAATAAATCAAAGAAAGAAAGAAAGAGAAAATAGTCAGGGGCTGAAACCTACTGATAAAGCACATTCGTTATTAAGCGGCAGCCATATCCAAACGAAGTATTTTGAACGGAGCACTAAACCACAAAAGTTGCAATGTCAATTTTACCATGAAAGAGAAATGATTTTTTGTATGAATTTATATTTTTGTCTATTTAAAATTGTTTTAAGTATTTTTGAATTAATGCTAATAATTGATATTAAGCTATAAACTACATATAAAATACTTAAAGAAACGGTGGATTTCGTTAAAAAAATATACATTTGAAAATAATAGAACATCCCATCTTTTCTCTTTGAATTGTTGTACCATCCAATTTAACATACATCTAAGTTCACTATCATTGTTTAATATGGAACGAGCCAGCTCATAATTTGTAGGCTCATACGTAAATATTATAACAAGCTTCCACTACTCATAATTGTCGAGTGACGAGCAAATTTTAAGACAATGTTCAATAATTTGTTTGAAGACATCGTAATTCAAATCGTCATCTCTTAGAATAGAGAATCACTCTTGCCTTGTTTGAGACGATGAAGTGACATCGAATGTCCGACAAGCAGTAGTAGTGATGGCATTGGAAAGCATTTCATTCGCTATCTCTATGAAAATATTAGAGTATAGTTGGGTATCTGTAACATCTCCATTTCAAGATCCGAAAGTAAACATCGATGATATTGTAGTCATCATCAGAATTATTTTCAAGCAAAAATATCATATTGGTTTTTTTTCAACAAAATTAAGTAATAAGACTTGCCCTGAGAAACCCGCCGTTCGTAGCTCGGTTGGTTTGGGAGCTGGGAGATGGGAACCTAAGGACCGTGTCCGGGCAGGTTCGAATCCCAGCGCCAAACCATCAGTGGGAGTTTCAACGTTAAGCATCCGTGTGCGACGACTAAATAAAAGCGGGGTAGACACACGGCGTGGGGTTTATTTAAGTGAGTATCAATGAATACCATGATCTTAAGGTTCTCATGATCTCAAAAAAAAAAAAGACTTGCCCTGAGAAGGGATAAAAGAAGCCCTTAGAGAGATGATCAGGCAGGTATCCTCTTTTTTTTTTGATATTAGGAGCTATAAGCAGGAACATAACAAAAAGTGACTTTCTTATAGTAACCCTTTTATACAATCTTAAAAGAGCATTTCTACCTTTTGTCTATAAGAAAGTCACTTTTTGTTGTGTTCTCTCAGTTAAATAAATTTCATTACACAAATCGTCTTTATATTTTCATTTTCTAATTCGTGTCAACGTATAGATAAATAATAATATAATAAGTGGAAATTAGCCACAAGGTCCTCTTTAGCAAGTGAAATTAGTTTCTAGGACACACAACTGAAATAATTACTTTCAAGGACAAAACGCAAAATAATTAGTTTCTAGGGCCTAAAAACCTATGAAATTATGTCCTTGAAAGTAATTGGACTGCTGACTTTGTCCTTGAAAGTAATTATTCTGCTGACTTTGGCCTTGAAAGTAATTTCTTTGAATGGGTGTCCTAGAAACTAATTGGACTGCAAAGTTTGTCCTTCTTGTGAAATGCCTCTATAAGTGGAAATTAGCATGAGGATGTCAGCATGTAAACTTAACCAGTTATATAACCTCAACGGAATTTAAAACAAAACTTTAATATCTATCAAGTTTAATGCTTCCTCTTTCAAAACTTTATTTGTCTTCAAAATGCACCCATCTAATTCCATAAAATCAGCCTACTTGAATGAGTACTCTTGAGTTTATTTAGGGAAAAATAATAAAAACACTGATTAGATATAAAGTCTGATATGAGTAATACATCTCCCTAAGCACAAAACATAATCAGACCATGTCGCCTAGAGGAAAGGGTTTTGCCCTCGCTGATCATCACCAAACATTACATTATATCATGTAACATAAAAGCAAAACATTATGAGCATAAACATATGATCATCATCCCAAACATAAGTATACCCTATAGTTAATATCATTTCATTGACCATGTCATACATTCATTGATTTCAATGTAGATATAATCTTTACTTATCAACATTTTATGAACCATGTCATATAACTATTATTTACATTCACATGCATCACCTAAACTCTTATTTAGGTGTTAATTTACAAGGTATTCTTAACTATATTTAGTTTTACCTCCCTAAGTTTTCTCCATCACAAATTCATTCTTTTTTAGAAACATCACCGGTGAAATGGCCACTTATCCACTTTGGAAGCCACCATGACTATAGCCATCCTGATTCTCCTAGGAGGTTGAATGTAAGCACCCTGAATACATTCTAACAAGTTTCCTTACTAAGTGCCAATAGTCCCTACTAGTCCTAGAAACATTTTCATTTCACGTTGCTGACTCATTCATTAATTACATCCATTTTGATGTTATTGCTCACAATAAGGTTAAATTTTTTGAATTGAACCATTTAGACTTCTCAAGTCTTAGCACGCTATCATATGCCCATTGAATATAGACTTCACTTAGCCTTGACATCTTGTTATTCAATATCTTCATGAGTGGGAATATTTTAATATCTTATGTTCAATCCATTTTTTCATTTACTAGTTGTGCACCCTACATATTCCATAGACCTTCATATTTAGGTCAATACCTTTCAATCCCTTTAGATAAATCATTTTTACCTTTCTTATTAAATGATACAGCTTATCATTTCTTTTCTAATCCTATGCTTTAGTTATTTCTATCTTCATATAAGTTATTACATCTTAACTTATTATCATCTTCTTTTATAATTTCACATGTTATGGAATTAAAATTAATCTTGGAAACTGGCTGTTAAAATGCTTCTGATGCGTATTTTAATCAATGGAAATATAACCATTTGTTATCGCATGGATAGCTATCAAGCTTCTTAAGGTCATGTTATCACATGTATAACTATGGAGCTTCTAAGTTTATGCTATAGCATGTCCAAGTGCTATCGAGTCTCTAGTTATCGCATATCTAAATGTTATCGAAGATGTAAGCTATCGAGCTTCTAAGTTATGCTATCAAAGATGTAAGCTATCAAGCATCTAAGTCAACACTATCGAAGATGTAATCTACCGAGCTTCTAAGTTATGCTATCGAGCTTCTAAGTTATGCCGTCGAAGACATAAACTATCAAGCTTCTAAGTCAAGGCTATTGAGCTTCTAAGTTATCGAGCTTCTAAGCTTTGCCATCAAGGTTTTAAGTTATGTTATTGAAGTTGTAAGCTATCAAGCTTTTAAGTCAAGGATATTGAAGATGTAAGTTATCAAGCTTTTAAATCATGTTATTGAGCTTTTAAGTCATATTATCAAGCTTCTAAGTTATGTTATCAAAGATGTAATATATTGAGATTTTAAGTTAGGGCTAGAGATGATGTAAGCTATCAAGCTTCTAAGTTAAGCTATCGAACTTCTAAGTTATGCCATCGAGTATCTAAGTTATGCTATTAAAGGTGAAAGCTGTCGAGCTTCTAAGCCAAGGCTATCAAAGATGTAACTATTGCATGTCTAGCTCTTGATCCTCTAAGATTAGGCTATCACGTGTCTAAGATGGCAAATCATTAATTAAGTACTAAACTGATTTTGCCTTAACAAAGTAACTAATTTTTAACTTAATATCTACACATGTCATATGCTTATTCGTTATTTCTGAATTGTAGCAGATTTTTCAGTAACCCTCCATGATATACTCCCTTACTTAATCATTAATTAATCCATGTCCTTGTTTATTTCATTAATTATTTATATTTTCTGCCTTTCCATTTAATTCATATCAATTTGAAAAATATGAGGAAATTCATAGGAAATCACAAATACTTTCTTTTAGCTTCTGTAAAAAATTTAGATCAAAACAATAAATTCTAATATTTTTAAATATTAATTTATGGCCAAAATACCTATTTTCATCTTAGAAAATTCATACTACTTTATTTTCACATCCGAAAATTATGAAAATTAAAATCCATCTTTGATTTGATATTATAAACATCTTATCAAAATTTCAATTCATTTGGAGGTGATTAATTCACATTTCACCCTTAACATGTCATAAACTATGTCGTTTCATAACCAAATTTAGATAGAATTATTCTATCTTTACCATGACATGTTTATTATCAATATAAGTAGTAAAAAAACATTCAAAATCCAAATCTAAAAACATTATGATATAAGATAGGGTTAGTATTACTTACCTAAATGAAGTGCTAGATGATAATCTTCTCTTTTGTCTTTAGAAATGAAGTCGAGTTGTTTCTCTTCTCCTTAGCTCGTTAGTGGCAGCCTAGCTTGAAATGTGGAGAATGACATGTGTTTAGGGATATAAGGATTAATAATTTAGGCTTGGGTTAAATCCTCTCCTTACATAATCTTATTAATTCCTTAACCTCTTTATTGTAATATTCCCTTTTATTCTTGCAGTCATTCATGGTTAAAATTAATTATAATAACTACTCTTGTTTTGTCCAATTAAATTTTTAAGTGTCCCTCATTTGGCTAATCCAATTTCCTTTGAGTAATTCATTTAGTTAAATTACCTTAATTACTATTTAATAAATTCTCATTATTAATTTAATCTCATATTATGATACTCCAAAATATAGGATGTTACGGTCTTCACTCTTTATAGGAATTTCATCCCCGAAATTCGAATAAGAAAAAGCAATGACCACGATCATCAATATAAAACATACATATAAGTACAAATAATTGCACTAACACCCTACTAGCATAAAGTATTCATACAAACTATACACAAGTATTACAATTACAGTAGTACCCTAATCCTCCATCATCATTCATAATGCAATAGTGCAACTACTAACACATAATCATATCATAACACAAAATAAACTAGTAGCACTACTAGTTCATAATATTAGAATATCAAAGAACTATGCTAAAATCATACATGTCTACAATAACTCAGGATAGATATTCCAAACCTTATCCTCTACCTCATATGTACAGTCGTCTCCTTCATCACTCCATCGGTTGCGAACAAGTCTAATAAGTTTCCCCTTAATTCCTTCGTATCACGACCTACTATTCCTTTTGATTATTTAACATACATCAAGTCTGATTCTATATATAATTCTCCAATGGCCCTTGATTCCACTATCGTACTAGGGTTGTGCACACATTTCCTCGGATGTGATATATAAAAGGCATTATGTACACCTGCTAAATTACTAGGTAACCTAACTCGATATATAAGTTTATCGGTCTCTTTACTAGTGGAAATGAACTACCATATCTAGGACCTAATTTCCTCACCTTCCCAAAGCGCATAACACCACTCTTTGGTGAAACTTTTGTTGGAACTGGCCAGACCTCAGTAGAGTATTTGAGTAAATTTTTTGAAAAATAATTCATTATTAGATCTTTAATGGGCCTATGTAGTCTAGTTCATTCAGAACTTTTCTAAATTTTCTATTAAATAAAATCAATATTTTATTTAAATTTATAAATAGAGTTTTATTTGATATAATTTTTGTTATATTTAATATATGTATATCATATACACATGTGCGTGCGTGCACGTGCAACAGGACTATATGTACATGGTTTGACATGATGTGTGTAGATGTAGGGATTTACACTGCAACAGACATGTTAGCTGCTCATGTATACAAATGACTTGTCTAAATGTATATACGCATAAAATTGTTATATATATATATATATATATATATGAAAATATAATTGTATAATTATTGTAAAATATTAGTTGTAAATTATTTACATTAAACATTAATTAAAAAAATATGCGTGTGCGTGTGTGTAAGTATATGAATAAATATAATTAAATTATAAATTTATTTTAAATATTAGTTTGTAAAATTATTTATAATTTAAAATTCAAACTAAAATTTCATATGCGCGCGTGTGTGCGTGTGTGTTGAACCAAAAGTGGCACAAAAAATCAAATGAGCATAGTAGAGAAAAGTACGAAGAAACTAAATAAAAAGGAGGGAAAGAAAGACATGGAAGTTTTATAGTGGTTTGGCTAATCGTTGCCTACGTTCACTTAGCTTTGTTGTTGATTTGATGGTTATTTACAAGTACAGTTCTTATAGATCGGTAGGGATTCACGAGGGTTACAAGAGAATTATGGAAAAGTTGTAAGGAAGCAAAAAGGTCCTCCAAAATGAGCCCTAGCCTTCTATTTATAGCTGAAGATCGCTTGAAAACTCTCCTCCACGAACTCCACCATGTTTTCCATGTCCAAGAGCGGTTCCACTTGAGAAAACGTGGTCGTGTCAGCAAATATTTATGGATCGGTACCGATTCATAAGATTCACCCGTGGATCGATCCTAATGCTTCGTGTTGTGGCGACTTGTTGTTAGCTTCATGTTTCCCATCTTGGATGCTCTGCTAGAAGCTTGTCTCTAGGCCAATAAGATGGATCGATGATGGAATGGATTTGCCGGTATCAAGTGCTTGAGGGGATCGATAGAGAATTGTATGTGATCGAACTTATGAAGCTTGAGATTGGCTATAATCGCCAATTCTTGGAAGTAGAAGGAATTTGATGCAAATTAGGTGCAAGTCTATGGATCGGTACCGATCCGTAGGGATTGATTGGTATCGATCCATTACTTGATGGATTTTAGTTTTGGCATTTCTACAATGACCTTGCTTCCACCTTATGGCCTTGATTGCACTTGGTTTCTAGACTTGTTTGTGTGGAATTGTAGTGGTGTTGGGAAAAAATAGGGATTGGTACTCATCCAAAACTTTGCTTGAGTGGACTTCGGTCCTATTACTTGAAGCATTGTGATATGTGGACCATTTTGGGAGGTTGTTTGCATGTTGGCAACCTTGTCCCTTGGCTCTGTTTGGCATTCAAGTTTAGCAGTTATCGTTCTAGATTCCTACTTGATAGGTTCTGTTCGTTCAAATATAGCTTGGTCAAAAGACTGGGTAGCACTTTCCCCCTAAAGAACGCCTTGCGAATGGAAGGTGTGCTTTGCTCAAGAACATATATCGAAGTCGATGCAACGTTAGTAGTTGAGTTTTCTAACTATAAGCCGATCGAGCTAGGGCAAATTATCTTGTTCCTTAAGACCCATCATTAAATTAATGATCGTTCCAAACCATGATAGCTAAAGGATCCGAGTCCTTGCTTTAGTGTCAATTACAGATAATGATTCCATGTTCTCCTGGAATTGGTAAGTCGTGGGTCGTGTTACGTATCAGGATCATCTTATGTTCATTCGAGAGTTAGCGGTGAGATGTTGAAATCAATGGCTTAATTCGATAATCGTTAACGAATCGTTTCAAGGTATAATGGCATTCAAAAATAGAGTATAAATCTTAATTTCTCTTGGTCATGTTTTCGATGACCGATTCAATTCGTGATCACTCTGGATCATTAGTTGAAAGCTCGATCTCTCCAGATTGCTAGTTGGAATCTCTACCTCTTCAGATTGTTAGTGGAATATGTGGCCTTTCCAGGCCGACAGTTGAGTATTGATATCTCTGTATCGTCAATGGAATCCTTGGTCTCTGTGGGTCGATAATTAAATCCATGATCTCTCCGGATCATTAACTGAATTTGTGGTCATTCCGGGGCGATAGTCAAATCCATGGTCTCTCCGGACTATTAACTGAATGCGTGGCCACTTCGGGCCAATAATCAAATCCATGGTCTCTCTGGACCATTAATTGAATTTGTGGTCATTACGGGCTGATGGTTAAATCCCGGTCTCTTAGGACCACTAATTGAATCCATGGCCACCCCAGACCGATAATCAATTCCATGGTCTCTCCGAACCCTTATTGAGCCTAATCCACTTGCTCTCTAGTGAGGGGACTCAGTAAGCAAGCCCATCCGCTTACACTCTGGCGAGGTGACTTACTTTTCATACAAGTCCAATCCACTTGCTCTCCGGCAAGGAAACTTGCACCTTGCACTCCGGTCCCGACTCTATGATTGGGGCTTAATGCGATCAATAACATACAAGTCCATCCACTCGCTCTCCAGCAAGGGAACTTCTACCTTGTGGTCATCGTCCTGTCTCTCCAAACATGGCTGCCACGATCAATATCGGTCATCACATTCAAGTTTATTTCAATAATCAAAGACTCATTTACTGGATTCGAATTCAAACGTTAATAAATATAAAGTCAAACATTATGATAATTGCCTCATCAGGCGTTACAGCCTAGCATCCACCTTAGAGCCTGCCTATGGACCAATTAAGATCCCATACATGAGTAAGTAGCTCGACTGTAATATTGCATTGTTTATTGAAAATGTAGATAGAGTGTGAGAACCAAACCTGATTCCCTGCCATCCCAATCAAGAGATGACTATCCTCGATCTTGATCTAAGGCCATTTCCATTCACTGCAAGTGATGGCTGCTCTTGTTCCATCGTTATAGCTTGTTTCTCACATATTGTTGTAATTGGTTGCTTTTGACCCATTTCTCAATCAAATCATGCAAGTGCCTTCAATCATTTGTGTTATGCCCATCTAGTTCATGGAATAGGCAATACTTTTTGGACATCCTTTCATGGTCAGTGGGTCCTCTTCTTGCTGGTTTTTGATAGGTAATTTACACTCTGGTATCAAGATAAATCATCTTTGGGGTTTCGTTCAAATCCGTGTAAGAAGAGAATTTTAGTTCTCTTCTTTGCCACTTTGATCCTTCAAAGCCAATCTCCGTCTTTCATATTGCTTTATCTCTACTAGATCATGCTTTGGACGGTCCTTTACCATCCATAACATTAACTTCTTTCCTTTCAGCCTGAGCATCCTCTTGACGCAGGTACCTCTCAAACTCATAATAAAATTCTACGAGATCTATCGGAGGATCCTGTTCCAAACCAACATTGAAATCCATCTTACTAGCTACTCCTAAAACCGCTGCCATCAGAACCAATGATGGTTCCAGCTTATCAACCATGGCAGCCGCTGCATTGAATCTCGTCAAAAAAATTTGAGGATCTCTCTCACCCTCTACTTCACACTCGATAGTGTCATTACATTCTTGGTTCATGAAATATAGACTCGGAGCTATTTCATGTATTTATCTGCTAATTTAGCCCATGTGCTGATGGAACCATTCTCCAACTGTCTAAACCATAATGCTACTAAATCTGTCAGATACAAAGGGAAACACTGTCCCATCACTTCTTCAGAAGCACCCAACACTTCCATGTGCCGGATGTACTTTACTAGATGAATTATTGGATCCATCTTTCCATCATATGTCTCCAACGTCGACAGCTTGAAATCAGGAGGATTCCTAGCGTACCGAATGTTCGAAGTGAATAGACTCCTATTCACATCCTTTAGGCTCCGGTTAGGTAGTCCACCCCTTATTGCTCGTCTAACTATCTAAGCAAGTCTATAATTATCATCTAAAGGAACTCTTCGGTTTGCATTTTCAGCTTCCCACCCCACCCCCACCCCCCGCCCGTTCCCACGAGAGAATTCTGGCATGTATTCCTTCGGTCGTACATCTACATCCTGATTCATATTTACTCGCTCAGCATACTTCTTGGATGTGCTTCATTTCTGCCTAAGACAAAATTGGCAATGTCCCCAAATTCTCTTAGGAATTGGTACCAAACGACGTTGAGGATCAGTGGCGTTCCGTACAACTCTTTCGGGGGTCCTTTCGAGTTGCTCCATTCTACTCACAGGTGCATTTGCTACAGTGTCAAGCCTTTGATTCTGGTTTGCAACTACTCCGGCCGTTCCTATTTGTCCCATTCTCCTGAAAAGTCCTTCCATCATCTCATCCTTGCAGACTATCATCCTTTCCTACATTTCATTCATCATGGTTCCCATCACATCCCTAGTTATGTAAATCGAAGTGGGGTTGGATCTTGAGGACACCACTTGACTGCCTCCTTGTTGATTTCCTCCAACAGCGGTCTTCCTAGTTGATTGTCTCATTATTTTGGACCTTTCAAATTCCAAGTTACTAAATTCAAGTATTTGTTAGTGAAAGCACCAAAATACTTTAACCAAAAGTGTCACATACACCCAAATGAGTATATTAGAGAAAAGAGTGAAGAAACTAAATAAAAACAAGAAAATGCAAGACGCAGAAGTTGTATAGTGTTTAAGCTAATCATTGCCTACGTCCACTTAGTTTTGTTACTGATTTGGCGACTGTTTACAAGTACAGTTCTTATGGATTGGTAAGGATCTACGAGGGTTACAAGATAATTATGGAAAAGTTGTAAGGAAGCAAAAGGTACTCCAAAATGAGCCTCTAGCTTCTTCTTTAAAGCTGAAGATTTCCTGAAAACCCTCCACCACGATCTCCATCATGTTTCCCATGTCCAGGAGCAGTTCCACTTGAAAAACATGGCCATGTCAGCAAACAGCTATAGATCGGTACCGATCCATAAGCTCACTCATGGATCGATCCCAATGCTTTATGTTGTGGCAACTTGCTTCTAGCTTCATGTTTCCCATTGTGGATGTTCTGCTAAAAGTTTGTTTCCGAGCTAATAAGATGAATCGGTGATGGAATGGAGTCGCTGGTTTTAAGTGCTTGAGGGGATTGATAGAGAATTTTATGCGATCGATCTTATGAAGCATGAGATGGGCTATAATCACTGATTCTTGGAAGTAGAGGGAGTTTGAGGGAAATTGGTTGCAAGTCTATGGATCAGTACCGATCCATAGAGATGGATCGGTATTGATCCATCACTTGATGGATTTTAATTTTAGCATTTCAGTGATGGCCTTGCGTCCACTTTGTGGTCTTGATTGCACTTGGTTTCTAATCTTGTTTGTGTGGATTTGAAGTGGTGTTGGACAAAAATTGGGGATTTGCACCGATCCATAGGTATGGATTTGTATCAATCCATAACCTTGCTTGAGTGTTGGACTTCGGTCCTGGTACTTTAAGTGGTGTGATGTGTGTATCATTTTAGGAGATTATTTGCATGTTGAAAACCTTATCCCTTAACTCTGTTTGGCATCCAAGTTTAGCAGTTATTGTTCTAGATTCCTGCTTGATAGGTTCGGTTCGTTCGAATATGGTTTGGTCAGAAGGCTAAATACATATATATACATATATATACATACATACATATATATATATATATATTAAATACATATATATATATATATATTAAATACATATTACAAATAAACATGTAATTAGTTATAATTACATATATAAAAAACTTAAAATTAAAATTATATTTGCTACTACTTTCAGCCTGATAATAAAAATAATTTTTTTTAAAATTTAATTTTTGGTGTTTAAATAATTTATTAGGAAAATACTTATGATTAATTAATAAACCATAAGGATTAATAAACAATTTAAAATTTTAATTTCGAAACCATAAAGTATATTTTATATTATATAAAAAAATTTAAAATTTATATTATTTATAAATATATATACACATACATACATTTTCTTTATATAAATAATTTTGAATTAAATAAAAGTATTTGTATAAATATAATAAACATCCAAAAAATTAATTTTTTTATTATCGAAAGTCATACTAACAAAATTAAATTTTGTAAAGATTTAAAAAATATATCAAATATTGTGTTAGATTTTTGAATTAGATTTAATATTTAAATTTATAAAATATTTTATAGTTTTAAATTTTGAAAATAAAAGGTGTTTTTTATTTTTAGGCCGAGAGCATGTATAAACAAATATGCATAGAAAAAATTTAATAAACACACACACGCATACACACACATAACCATCGATATGTGATAATCCACTAATATACATATTCATGATATTTCTACCAAAACAAAATATAGAACATTATATAAATGTTAAATATAATATTAAACTAGGAGAATACCATTCATCGAAGCCCAAAGCTCACACCTTGAAATGAAGGAGTGACCTCCTAGAATGGAATTCCAATCTCGAAGATGCTAGCTTCTGAATTACCTTACCAGCAACGATTATTTGATTTCAATTTATATTTAAATTACTTGAATATTTGAGGAGAGGGAGGGGTGTGTTTTAGCTAGCAAATGGGATGATGGAGGCAGTAAAAGATAAAATAAAATAGGAGTTAAGATGTTTATTCATTGGAGAGGGTAGATAGCAAATAAAGGATTAAGATCCTTAATATTCTCTTACCCATTCTCTTCTTGTTAAACATTCAAATCCCCCCAATAAGCAATTAAATGGTCGGCATATCATGCTCCATCATAGACAAAAATATCAAGTCGCATATGGGCCTAAAATCCACTTCAATACCGAATAATATGTATTGCATTTAAGTCCAATTTAAACGCGTATCGATCTCGTATATCTATTGGTGCTTATATAACTATTATATGCAAACTATTTAATATTGTTCAATATACATCAAATAAAATTTTACAATTAATATTTCATAAACATTAATTAATTTAATTAATTTATAACAATTACAAATTAATTAAATCGGGTGTAAAGACGAGTATTTAACGTTTTGGTTATGTGACTCTTATGTGTAAATTTGGTCAGCGATTAATTCAAACAATTCAAATATCAGCGCTCACACTTCACTTAGCCAGTGGTGTGACTTTATGGTCAAATTTATCGCTTACTTGGTTTCGATAACATCCAATTTTACTTTATTAAGCAGTACCTAGTAATGACAACCATTTCACCAATTATCTTCGTCAAAACAACATCACTTCGAACTTATGGAATTTGGTAATGGTCAGAATTCCGATATCATCCATATTCGACTCTATAGTCAAAAAAGTCCTTGGTTCAATAATAACAATTATTATTAACTAAACTACTCTGGCCAAAGATTTTGACTTTGAGTTGACTTCAGTTGATTATGATACTAACCTCATATAACTGAGGAGACGAATCCTCTCTTAAATAGTATTTCACTTCCAATATTTCCATTCGACCTAATTATAGTCATTCGATGGACGTTGTACCATAATTTGACTATATTAAACTGAAGGTTTCATATTGAAGATTAAAGGTATTCTCAAGTCAAGAGAACTATTTAAATTAGTCACGTCGATATTTTTTTTTGACCTTAGTTATATTAACCAACAAAAAACTATCGAGCTAGTCATTTCATAGTATTTAATAACTATCAGTACGTAATCCCTTGGTGCCTCCAACATTCAATAGCAATACATTGTCCAACATTTAAAAGCGTTACGTACTCCAGTCTCAATGGATGTATCGATATCCAGTCTCGATGCACCTTGACTAGGAATATCTAAATGATGTGTTTATTATATATTGTAATATAATACTCATAATTACAACTATTTGTAAATACTATCATAAACACACCATTTATAGATTTCTGTTAAATATATTTTAATTAAATATTTAATTATTTATTACACATTGTAAAAAATATATAATAGAAAGAAAATATCTTTTATTGTAAACGAGAATTGACTACGGAGTTAATAATTTACAATAAATTATAGAATTTCTCCTAGGCATACCCCTAACTTTATCGATCTCCCACTTACACTTAGGGCCGGTTATAGAATCTCAATCTCATCCCTTCGATCAGCAACTCGAGAACCGATCTAATTAGACCGTTAGGGAATGGATCTGATAAGTTGTCCTTAATATCCGCCCTTTGCACCGTGACCTCTTGCTTCTTAATGTATTCTCTAATGAGGTTGAACTTCGGAAGAATATGTCTTGACTTCTTGTATGCTCTGGGCTCCTTTGCGATATGTACCGTCACATTATTATCACGAAACAATGCTATTGGATTCTCAATATCGGGAATCACCTCGAGCTCACTCGAAAACTTATGCACCGAAACTACCTCTTAGCTGTTTCATTGAGGGCGATGTACTCGGCCATCGTCGTCCAATCACCTACCGTTTCTTGTTTGGAACTTGTCCAATTGATGGCTCCGCCGTCAAGCATAAAGACATAACTAGACATCGAGTTAGTAACATCAATGTCATGTTGAAAGCTAAAGTTTGGAAGCTAGTGTCTGTAATCACTTCTTAAGGAGGTCTCCATTTCTATATATGAGGAATTAGTCTTGATATTTATGAAATACTTCAGTACACATTTTACAAATGTCCAATGCTTTTCTCTAAGATTAGACTGATATCGGCTTACGCATCCTAATGCATATTCCACATCCCGTATTACATAGCATAACATACATTATAATTCCTATGGCTGAAGCATATAGGATCCTCTTTATTCACACTTTCTCCTTATCTTTATGAGGAGTGACCTTCTTGATAGACTTTGGGGTATGCCCTAGGGGCAATTCTATAGTTTATTGTAAATTAATGACCTCTGAAATCAATTCTCGTTCAAAATAAAGGTGTTTCTTCTTTCTGTTGTATATTTGTTATAATGTGTTATAAATAATTAAATGTTTAATTAAAATATATTTAACAGAAAAGCCATAAATGGTATATTTGTGATAGTAATTACAAACAGTTGTAATCATGAGTATTGGATCACAATGTAACAAAACACATCATTTTAATTGTTCCTAGTCAAGATGTATCGAGACTGGATATCGATGTATCCGTTGAGACTAGATTACCTAACACTCTCCAAATGTTGGGCGGTGTATTACTCATGACTGCTGGGAGCACCTAGGGATTACGTACTAATAGTTATTGGATAACTATGGAACGATTCATTCGATAGTTTTTTGTTGGTTAATATAACTAAGGTCAAACAGAAAATATCGACGTAAATAATTTACACAGTTCTTTCGACTTTAGAATACTATGAATCTTCAATATAGAAGCTCTACTTTGATTATAGTCAAATAATGGCATAGTGTCCATCGAGTGACTATAGTTGGGTCGAGTGGAAGTATTGGAAGTGAAGCACTATTTAAGAGAAGATTCGTCTCCTCGGTTATATAGGGTTAGTATCACGGTCAACTCAAGTCAACTCAAACTCAAAATCTTTGGCCAGAGTAGTTCGGTTAATAATAATTGTTATTATTTACCAAGGACTTTGTGATTGGATTATAGAGTTGAATGTGGATGGTGCTGGAATTTTGACCATTACCAAATTCAACAAGTCCAAAATGATATAGTTTTGACGAAGAGAATTGGTGTAAAGAATTGTCACAACTGGGTAACGCTTAATAAAGTGAAATTGGATTTTACGAAAGCTGAGTAAGCGATAAATTTGGCCAAAATATAACACTACCTGCTAAGGTACATATGAACATTAACATTTGAATTGTTCGATGTTAATCGCTGACCAAATTTACACCCAAGAGTCACACAAACGAAATGATGAATTCTCTTTAGACCAAACGATTTAATTATTTTATAATTATTATTAATTAATTAAATTAATTAATAGTTATGAAATATTAGTTATTAAATTTGAATATGATCTGAGAAATAAAATTATTGCATATATTCAGAATAGTTATGAATATATTGATCGATATAAGATATCGATAACAAAATAAGTTAAATATAATTGTAAATATTTAAATTGGGTTAAATGGGCTCACAACTTGTTGTGATTAGAGAAAAATGCGACTAGTTTGGCTAGGGTTAAAGGCAGCTACAACACAGGATTAGGGATCGGAGATGTGTGGCAAAGATATAGTGAGATACTTACATAGTTTCCTCTCTTATCCTACCATTATAAATACTAATCTCAGAACCCTAATCACATTCTAATTCATTCTTTTGAGCCGCCATCTCCTTCTTCTTTCATGGATGCAACTTTTTTATAAATTAATCCCAAAATCTCAAATCCAATTCAAGTTAAAACAAGAAGCTATTTGATAGTGAAAGGTCGTTGATTCTAAACTAGCACTTTAGAGAAAGAGAATTCATTAATTCAACGTGGACTTTAGGGCATCTATTCTGAGTAATGTTTATTTATATGTTGATCATATTATTATGTTTTTAGATTTGTTAATTATGTAAACTTATGTGTATAATCAAATTATTGTTATTTCATTACTTAGGTAGGATTTTTGTATGTATTGTTGTTGTCACAATAAAGATCGGATATAAGTATAAAATTTAAACATCTAGTTCATGATTTATATATTTCATCTAATATTAAATATTAAAATAAATTTTAGTTTAAAATTATATATGTTTATACATATATATGTATTAATTTATGATTTAATATTCACATACAATTTGAATTAAAACATATGTTTTCATATTTAATGTATAATATTGATTTGAATTTTTTTAAATGCTTGTTTATGTTTATTATGAATTATAAGTGCTGAAAATAATTTTTTTATCATTTATATATATATATATGTATGTATGTATGTATGTATGTATGTATGTATGTATTACTACTAATATTTAATGATTATCTGATTCAGTAAATTCATATAAAACAATCCATGTTTCTAAAATTCAATTATATATTTTTTAAAATTAATTCATCATGTCAGTGGCCTTTGAAAAAAGTTTCATATTTTTTGAACTTAATTTTATATTTTTTAAAGTTAATTTAATTTTGGCCTGTTATCAATTATTTAATTAAAAATATTATTTTAATTGAGAAAATGATAGAAATTTTCCTAGGCCCTAAAATGTGTTTTTGGATTTTCTAAAAATATAAAACTTGAATTTTTATCATATAATTATTTTATATTAATTTATTATGGCCGAAACTTTTTAATTTAGTATAATATATATATATATATTAAATATTAAAATCATTGTAAATTTAGATCAGATATGTTTCTAACTAGTAAGTTATGAAAAATAAAAAAATTAATTATTTTATAATATATATCTACATACATATATCTTTATTCTTATTTATGGTACAATATATAGTTATATAAATAAATAAATACTTTCTGTAATATTTTAATGATAAAACATATTTTATACATACACAAATACACACACACACACATAAAAATAATAATTTGAAATTTATAACTATATTTTCATGCACATATTTGACAATTTACAATAAATACAAAATGAGCTAATGTGCCCGTTGCAATGTAAATCCCAACATTTATATACGAGCATGTTATACTCTGCACGGATTGCTACATTACACATGCACACACACATATATATGTGTCTATGTATACGATACATGTGTGTGTGTATTTTAATATAAGTAAAATTAAAATTATATAAATCTCTAACTATAATTTGAAAATCTAAATAAAATACATGATTTTATTTAAACCAAAACTAGAAAAGTTCTAAATGAATTTAGACTTCATAGGCCAGTTAAAGATCCAAAATGGTAAACAAGTTTTAAATTCATCCATTTCTTTCGCTGCAGGCTGGCCCAGTTCCTTCAATGGTATCAGAGCTCAATAGCTTATGCGGTCTAAATTAGTCATATTATGGCTAACTAATTAAGCTTGCCCACTTAGTACGGTGTCTAGAAGGTAATGTCTAGGATTAGAATTGGGTAATCAAGTATTATACCCTACCTGGTTACTAGCCTGACCAGAAAGGTAAAGTGAGCCCAAAAGGTTGCCTCTAATAGAAAAGGCCCAACTTAAATTTGTTAGAACCTCTATTATTGGATTTTAATGACAACAACTATACAATTATGCCAAAGAATCTCTAAGCTAACTTGCAGGTACATGAGCATCAAAAAGAAACAAATAAATAACTTCAACATGAAGATACACAATACAAAAGGGGATGAAAGTATGTATATGGAGATACAAGAAGAGATATACATGATAGAGACAAGATGAAGGTGACAAACAAAGTATTATTAGTCATAGAGTGTTATGTCTAGAGTTTACAGATGTTAAAATCTTCTCAAAGTGGTATACACACATATACATACACATTTGAAACATTCTACAAAAGTAATAAAAGTTTTATTTTAAAAAACAAAATAAAATAATAACAATAATAATATATGAAGCAATACGTGAACTTGGATCATTGGTAAAATCATATTTTAAATGAAAACTGAAGTTTTCAAAAAAATGCATGGAGCAGGGCTTGAAACCAGGTCACTAGTTTAGAAGGCAAGTGTTCTAACCAAATGAGCTATGGTAATTTTTGTTTATCAATAGAATTCAGTCGACTGAATATCTATGCACGTGCACAATTTTGCACAATGTGATATGAATGTTCAGTCGACTGAACTACCCATTTCAGTCGACTGAATTGCATATTTTTTGTATTGATTCCTCTCGTATTCAAATTTTTAATACTTCAGTTGGCTGAATTCTTTTATTCGGTTGACTGAAATTGCATAATGACTATATTTCTGAAAATACACTTCACTTCATCGAATAGAAACAACCCTTGATTCAAGAGTTGTTTCCGTACATTTTGATCGCTGCTTTTCACGATAAGTTACAACACTTTAACACTATATATAGCCTTCAATTCAATTGTTTTAACCACCAATTTCTGATTCAAATTCTCATTCTTATTGTCTAAACCATCTTGCTATTTGCAATCAATATTTCATTCAAATCACTTGTTCATTCAAGCAAACCTCGTTAAGTGTTTAATAAACTTTCTATCTTCACGAATTACACGCTATACCACAAAGGAGAAGATTATAGGAAGGGTGTACATTATCGACTTATTAGTGCTATTCAAGAGCATATTTAGTCAAAAAAAACTTTACTATTTGTATTGGAAGTCCTGTTTAGTTGCTCAAGCGGTAGAAGTCCTATTCAGTTGTCTAGGTGGTAGAAGTCCTGTTCGGTTGCTCAGGCGGTGTAATACCTGTTCCTTCGGGTTAAGAGAAGGTTAATGGTTAAATTCCAGAAGGAGTCTGGGACTAGACATAGAATGGGAGTTCGAACCAATATAAAAATCCCTGGTGTCATTTACTTTGCTATTTACTTTTATTTTTATTCTGTACTAGTAGATATCTTAGTTACTATTCCATATTACGATCCTTAGATGCACTTTCATTTGGTATCGGAGCCTGGAATTCTACCGATCGTCACAACTTCATAGAATAATGGCTAGAAAAAGATCCAATCGAAATACAACAAGCAAAATCCATGACAAAGCCACCAATGAGGACTACAAAAAGGTACTTTCTGATTTAGAAATTTCAGTAAATGGTAATAATGAATTAGATTGTATATGCGATAAAATCTCAAAGCATAATTTTCTTATTTTAGAAAAGATGAAATCAATCAAAATTGAAAATGAGAAATTAGATTTAGAAAATCAACATGGTGTTTTGAAAAATAATTTTGAGGCTCTTAAAGATTTTCTAGATGAACAAAATACTATGTTTGAAAAAGAAAAAGAAAAATTTTCAAAAGAAATTACGGATTTGAAAAGACAAAATGATTTATTACAGTCATCTTTAGATAATTCGGAATCTCGAATTTTTCTTCTCGAAAATGAGAATACGTTAAAAAAAGGAGAATTCTAAATTAAACAAGCAAATTGATATTTTGAAAAACAGTAATATTTCTTTTGAAAATAATAATTGTGACTTTAAAGCTAAATTTGATAAACTTAACACTGAAGTCATAAAATTCAATAAAGGTCAAAACGATTTAAACATGATTTTATCTAGTTCTAGACCTTTACATGATAAAAGTGGTTTAGGACATAATAAAACTGATCGTAGAAATAGCACTATATACGCTTTCATGTATAGTAAAAATGTTAGTGCTAGTACTAAATTTCGAGTAAAGTCTAAATCTATTTTTTATGGAAATTCAAATACTGCTATGACTAATGATGTTTATAATTTCTCTAGAGGTACAAAATTATTGACGGGAAATATGAATAAAAATTAACTACGTATTTGGGTTCCTATTAATTGGAAAAATAGAGAAAAATACATTGATGATTATTTTGATATGGTAGTTAATAATGAAAATTATATTTATAAAGGTTCAACCACACCCAAATGGGTATTGTTATCCAATCACTTTGCCCGGCTACAAGGTGATAATTACAAAGGCTTTGATTAAGTCTGGATAAGACTTGAGTTAGTTAGAGATTGGAGACGTAAGGGATGGATCCGTTTTGGGTAGTCCGACATATGTGCATTGTTCGGCCTATATGTACCGTTCGGCCAGGTTCGTTCAGCCACCATCGTTCGGCACACCTTCGTTCGGCAACCACCGTTCGGCCACCTTCGCTCGGCAACCACCGTTCAGTATGCCTGGGTCGACATACAGAAGTTGTCTATTGTGGGCCGAGTCATCTTTGCTCCTAGGCCTGAGAAGGAAGTCTAGCTTATCTTCGCCTATAAATAGAGGGGCAGGGGTGCAGTGAAGGGGGACCTTTTTTCGAGAACTCCGGGGAGACTCTACCATTTCGAAGACTCATCTATTTTTGATCCAAACTTGTAATCAAGTCGTTAGTGTACAGATTGTATCTGTATCCAATAGTTTGAAGAAGCAATAAAGATTAAACTCAAAGTGGACTTAGGCAGTTACGCTGAACCACTATAAATCTAGTGTTCTCGTTTCTGTTGTTCTTTCTACACTCAGTTGCGTTATTTTTCTGTTTTAATTTACTTTCTTCTTTAATCTCTCTACATAACTCTATTCAAGGGTGTTAGTGACCAATTTTGGTGCTAACATATATGGTTTCCCAAGACCTAACCCCCCGGACCCTAACATAGTAAGTGGGTACCAAAAATGATTATTATTTATTGCAAGTACTTAGAGAAACAAAAGGAAAAGGATAGATTTTGGAATGTTAAAGGATGTTCCATACATTTAATAGAATTACATGCTTACAATGAAATATGGACTTCAGCAAATACAGTAAAATCTATTTTCTCCATAATTAGTATTGGGTTTATCCCGCTATTTACAAGATATTTTATAAAATTTATTTATTCCCTCATTCTTTTTTATAATGACAAAGGGGGAGAAATTCATATGCATATTGATAGAGGGAGATGTTATACTTAAGGGGATCTTTAAACATATTAATATTATTCTATATATAAAAGGAATATTTTAAAAAATTTTATAGTTGTCATCATAAAAAAGGAGGAGAATGCTAGAACCTCTATTGTTGGATTTTAATGACAAAAACTATACAATTATACCAAAGAATCTCTAAGCTAACTTGCAGGTACATGAGCATCAAAAAGAGACAAACAAATAAGTTCAACATGAAGATACACAGTACAAAAGAGGATGAAAGTATGTATATGGAGATACAAGAAGAGATATACACGATAGAGACAAGACGAAGGTGACAAATAATGTATTATTAGTCATAGAGTGTCATGTCTAGAGTTTACAGATGTTAAATTCTTCTCAAAGTGGTATACACACATATACATACACATTCTAAACATTCTATAAAAGTAATAAAAGTTTTATTTAAAAAAAAATAATAATAACAATAATAATATATGAAGCAATACTTGAACTTGAGTCATTGGTAAAATCATATTTTAAATGAAAAATCAAGTTGTTAAAAAAAATTCATGGAGCAGGGCTCGAATCTGGGTCACAAGTTTAGAAGGCAAGTGCTCTGACCAAATGAGCTATGGTAATTTTTGTTTATCAATAGAATTCAGTCGACTGAACAAGGTCATTCAGTCGACTAAATATATGTGCACATGCACAATTTTGCACAATTTGATATGAATGTTCAGTCGACTGAACTACCCATTTCAGTCGACTGAACTACCCATTTCAGTCGACTGAATTGCATGTTTTTTGTACTGATTCTTCTCAGATTCAAATTTTTAATATTTTAGTTGGCTGAATTCTTTTGTTCGGTCGACTAAAATTACATAACGGCTATATTTCTAAAAATACACTTCACTTCGTCGAATAGAAACAACCCTTGATTCAAGAGTTGTATCCGTACCTTTTGATCGCTGCTTTTCACGATAAGTTACAACACTTTAACACTATATACAGCCTTCAATTCAATTGTTATAACCACCAATTCTGATTTAAATTCTCATTCTTATGGTCTAAATTATCTTGCCATTTGCAATCAATATTTCATTCAAATCACTTGTTCATTCAAGCAAACCTCATTAAGTGATTTAATAAACTTTCCATCTTCATGAATTACATGCTATACCACAAAGGAGAAGATTATAGGAAGGGTGTACATTATTGACTTATCAGTGCTATTCAAGAGCATATTCTATCAGAAACAACTTTACTATTTATATTGGAAGTCCTGTTCGGTTGCTCAGGCGGTAGAAGTTCTATTCGGTTGTCTAGGCGGTAAAAGTTTGTTTGGTTGCTCAAGTAGTGTAATACTTGTTCCTCCGGGTTAAGAGAGGGTTGATAGTTAAATTCCAGAAGGAGTCTGGGACTGGACGTAGAACGGGAGTTCGAACCAATATAAAAATCCCCAGTGTCATTTAATTTACTATTTACTTTTATTTTTATTCCGCACTAGTATCTTAGTTACTATTCCATATTATGATCCTTAGCTGCACTTTCATTTGGTAACGGAGCCTGGAATTCTATCGATCATCACAACATCATAGAATAATGGCTAGAAAAAGATCCAATCGAAATACATCAGGCAAAATTCATGACAAAGCCACCAATGAGGATTACAAAAAGGTACTTTCCGATTTACAAATTTCAGTAAATGGTAATAATGAATTAGTTAGTATATGCGATAAATCTCAAAGCATAATTTTCTTATTTTAGAAAAGATGAAATCAATCAAAATTGAAAATGAGAAATTAGATTTAGAAAATCAGCATGGTGTTTTGAAAAATAATTTTAAGGCTCTTAAAAATATTATACAACTTCAACCCATTTACTAATATATTATACTTAGGCCGTCATGATATGATATGTGCGAGTGAATAATTTCATTTCGATTTGTTGAGCAAACTCGAGGTCAAAGTGAAATAGGACAAGGCACCAACGGTTTGAAGTTGTATATGATACAACCAATAAGTATTTATCAATCGTCAGTGGACCTATGCCTTGTTGAGCAAACTCAAGGTTAGAATTCCAAGATGGATAAGTCCTTAGACCTACTAGTGAAGTCAAAAAACTTATATGTTTAGACTTTGGGTTTGGCGAACATAAAAGACTAGTGGGAGCTTATTAGTAAAATGAAACATATACTTTAACCTTACTAATATTATAAGAACATCTACTATGATTTGTCCTAATAATCTACTGCTTAAACTTGTAGAAAATAACAACTCCAACACTGTTTTCTTAAAATTACAAACTTACTGGACCTAACTATACAGGTTGGTTAAGAGCTATTAAGATAGCGTCAACTTACGAGCGCCTTTGGAATGCTATTACATGTTAAACGAAAGAACAACAAACCAATGATGCGGAACCTGAACTACGACCTGCTTATGTAAAATGGGTGTCAAACCTAGAGATCGCCCAAGTTTTCGTGTTGTCTACATTAGACAAACCTTTGCAAAGGCAACACGAGAACATGTCTGTCCATGAGATTTTTGATAGTCTCAAAGCTCTTTTTCAATAATAGTCACGTTCCGCAAGGTACGAACTTTCGAAGAAACTGTTCAACGTCAAAATGATCAAGAGACAAAAAAGTGGACGATTACGTTCTAATGATCAAAGACTATATTGATAGACTTACACAATTAGACGCAGAGATAAGCAACGAAATGCAAGTAGATTTGATCCTTGGATCTCTTACTCCTCAGTATGAGCCGTTCATATTAAACTATAACATGAACCGATTGAATGTGAATCTCGTGGAGCTCCTCAATATATTAAGATCGGTCGAGTCACAATCTAAGGATCAAGAAGGCTGTACTTGTGTAAAGGGCAGTGCATCATCTTCGAAGAGTTCGAAGAAGCGAAAAATAGAAGGTAAGAAAAAGAAAAGTAAGAAGACTAACGACAAGGGTGAATGTCACCACTGCCACATGAAAGGTCACTGGACCTATCCTGAGTGCTTGAAGATTGTTAGGGAAAGGAAGAAAAATGGTTCTGCGGCTCCATCAAGCACATTTATGGTTCAAAATAGCTTAGCAATCAATAAAATGTATTGGGTTTTAGATGCTAGATCTGGAACTCATATATGTAATTCGTTACAAGGGTTTAGGAACTGCCGCCACATGGCAAAAAGAGAAATGAGCCACCAAATTGCTGAAGGATCTATTGAAGATGCAATGGAAGTAGGAGATTATATCTAGTTTTGCCTAGTGGTGTAGTATTGATATTAAATAATTGCTATTTTGTGAAAGACTTTGCTTGTGGAATTGTATCTGTTTCTAGATTGTATGAGACTGGATATGTTTTTCATTGTGCGAACAATGTTATGAACATTAGTTTGAATGGAAATCAGGTTTGTGTTGGTGTTCTAGAAATGGCATTTATGCGATCAATTCTAATTATGTATGTTCTATGAATAAATTTTCTAACAATATAAATTACCTTTGGCATTGTAGGCTAGGTCATATCTGTGAGAAACAAATTCACAAATTGTAAACCGAAGGTTTTCTTCTATCACTTGATTCTGAACCATTTGACACATGTGAGTCATGCCTCAAAGGTAAAATGACCTACCCTTCAGTGGGAACAATGAAAGAGTTGATGAACTCTCGAGGTTAGTACGTAGTGATGATGTATGTGGCCATATGCCCATAATGACCAAAGACAATGACTCTTACTTTGTTACCTTCATTGATGATTTCTCGAGACTGGGATATGTGTATCTTATGAAGAACAAATCTGACATCTATAAGAAATTTGTTGAATATACAAATGTAGTAGAAAATCAAATTGGCCTAAGATTAAAATTCTTCGATCAGTTTGGACTTTGTCAGATGTACCTGAAGAGATAAAACCCATCGGTTGCAAATGGATTTTTAAGAAAAAGCTAAATGTAGATGGGAAAGTGAAGACTTATAAGGCAAGACTAGTTGCAAAAGGATTTAGTCAAATTCAAGGTGTTGATTATGATGAGAACTTTTCACTCGTAGCCATGCTTAAATCTATTCAGACTATGCTAGCCATTGCTACATTCTATAACTACAAAATATGGCAAATAGATGAAAGACGGCTTTTCTAAACAGTGATTTAGAAGAAACCATTTAGATGTCGCAGCTAGAGGGTTTTGTGGTCAGTGGGAGTGAAGGCAAAGTTTGCAAGTTGTTAAAGTCCATTAATGGACTCAAACAAGCTTCATGGAGTTGAAACAAGTGTTTTGATAAATTATCAAACAATTTGGTTTTTATCAGAACATAGAGGAAGCATGCATATATAGAAAGGAATAGGGAAACGCTATCATATTCTTAGTACTCTTTGTTGATGATCTATTATTGATTGGTAATGACACTTCATTATTGCAATCAGTGAAAGCTTAGTTTTCCAAAAACTTCTCCATGAAGGATTTGGGAGAAGCGACCTATGTACTTGGTATAAAAATCCATAGAGATAGACCTAAGAAGCTGTTGGGATTGTCCCAATCGCTATACATATATATCATACTGAAAAGATTTGGTATGGAGAATTCCAAGCGTGAAAATGTTCCAATGCAATTTGGAATCATCCTTTCTAAAACGGACGCTCCTCATACCGATGAGGAGAAAGAGCGTATGAAGAAGATTCCATATGCTTCAGCCATAGGATCCATAATGTATGCTATGATATGTACTAGACCGGATGTGGCATGCGCATTAGGGTCCGTAAGCCGATACCAGTATAATCCCGGAAAAAACATTGGACGGTCGAAAAATGTGTACCTAAGTATTTGAGAAATACTAAGGCCTTATTCCACATCTATGGGAATGGAGGCCAACTTATCAAGGGGTATACAGATTCGATCTTTCAAAGTGATATAGATGATAGTAAATCAGTATCCACTATGTCTTTACACTAAATGGTCAAGTTATTAGCTGGAAAAGTTCCAACCAAGAAACAGTTGTCGATTCCATGATGGAGGCCGGGTACATCGCCCTCAATGAAACAGCAAAAGAGGCAGTTTGGATGCACAAGTTTTTGAGTGAGCTCGGAGTGATTCTCGATACTGTGAATCCTATGGCATTGTTTTGTGACAATAATGTGATGATGCAGATCGTAAAGGAACCAACAGCACACAAGAAGTCATGTCACATTCTTCGAAAATTCCACCTTATTAGAGAATTCATTGAGAAAAAAGAAGTTCTGATTCATAGGGTAGATACCAAGGACAAAATAGTAGATCCATTCACTAAAGGCTAGACTCGGTCAATTCTTGAGAAATTGATTAAAGGAATGGGACTGCGATTCCATAATAGGCCCCAAGTGCAAGTGGGAGATTGATAGAGTTAGCGGTATGCCCTAGGGGGAATTTTGTAGTTCATTGTAAATTAATTATCTCCGAAATCAATTCTTGTTCAAAATAAAGGTGTTTATTCTTTCTGTTATATATTTGTTATAATGTATTATAAATAATTAAATGTTTAGTTAAAATACATTTAACAGAAAATCCATAGATGGTGTGTTTGTGGTAGTAGTTAAAAATAGTTGTAATCATGAATATTGGATCACAATGTAACAAAACACATCATTTTAAATGTTCCTAGTCACGATGCATCGAGATTGGATACTGTGCAATTAAAGCGCTCGACAGATTCAATGCGGCGGAGGCGCAAAAAGTCATAGCGGAGATACACCGAGGATATAACGGGATATAGCGGATGACTCTAAAATAGCATATAAAACTCGTACTTAATGTCTTTACAAATATATAAATGGTAATTAAATGAAAAATTAACATTCAATTGGATTATAATTAATACATAAATAATTTTAAGTAAAAACATATGCGAATATACTGTAAATAAACATAAAACTGTTATATAACATAATTGTATTTAGTAGAATATTAAAGTATTTTCATTTCTGAAAATATATTAAAAATTAAATTAAATTAATTAATTTCATAATTTGTATAATGTAGAAATGCCATTTTTAATGCATTTCTATTAAAAAGGATAAAGCGGAAATAGCAAAATATAGCGGGAATAATGGGATATAGCGGAAATAGCGGGGCTTAAAACGGAAATGCTATATTTGGGGCTACATGGAAAAATCGTAGCGGTAGAAGTCCGCTATGAGATATAGCGGGGTTATAGCGGGGTAATAGCGGGGCATTAACTGCACAGATTGGATATTGGTGTATCCGTTGAGACTGGAGTACATAACGTTGACCAAATGTTGGGCGGTGTATTACACTTGACCGCTGGGGGCACCTAGGGGTTATGTATTAATAGTTATTGGATAACTATGGAATGACTCATTTGATAGTTTTTTGTTGGTTAA
Organism: Allium fistulosum; assembly: GCA_030737815.1. NCBI lineage: Eukaryota > Viridiplantae > Streptophyta > Magnoliopsida > Asparagales > Amaryllidaceae > Allium > Allium fistulosum. The sequence continues at coordinate 306,921,545 of CM060903.1, read as the reverse complement.
TATAACTAAGGTCAAACAAAAATATCGATATGAATAATTTACACAGTTCTTTCGACTTGAGAATACCGTGAATCTCTAATATGAAATATCCACTTTGATTATAGTCAAATCATGGCACAGTGTCCATCGAGTGACTATAGTTGGGTCGGGTGGAAGTATTGGAAATGAAGCACTATCAAGAGAGGAATTCATTTCTTGAATTTAAATTGTTTGGTCAAATGAGAATTCATCTCTTGAATAGTGCTTCACTTCCAATACTTCCACTCGACCCGACTATAGTCACTTGATGGACGTTGTGCCATGGTTTGACTACAACCAAAGTGGAGCTTTCATGTTGAAGATCGACAATATTCTTAAGTCAAGAGAACTGTGTAAATCAGTCACATCGATATTTTCTATTTGACCTTAGTTATATTAACCAACAGATAACTATCAAGTGAGTTGTTTTATATTTATCCAATAACCATCAGTACATAACCCCTAGGTGTCCCCAACAGTCATGAGTAATACAATGCCCAACTTTTGAAGAGAATTACGTACTCTAGTCTCAACAGATACATAGATATCCAGTCTTGATGCATCTTGACATGGAACATTTAAAATGATATATTTGTTTTCATTGTGATAAATTATTCACGGTTACAACACTTTGTAACTAATATTACAAAACATATCATTTATGGATTTTCTATTAAATATACTTTTAATTAAATTAATTGATTAATATAACACATTGTATAAAGTATATAATAGAAAGAAAACACCTTTTATTTCGAACAAAATTGATCATTGAGTTAGATATATATGTAACAAATTACATAATTGCCCTTAGGGATACTCTTAACTCTGTCAATTTCCCACTTGCACTTAGGGTCAATTATGAAATGTTATTCCAACCTCTCCGTTCGGTTTCCTCAAAACCAATCAAGTCAGTCTCTTAGTGAATGGGTATGCTATTATGTTTCAATTATGTTTTCTGTCAATCAACTCTCTCCGACGTTGATAAATTACCTTTATCATGTGAAACAATTCGGAGTATGTCTCTCGACTTCCAGTAAGCTCTAAGTTCTGTTTTGAACTATATCGTGACATTGTTATCATATAACAATGTTTTGTGATTCTCAACATTTGGAATCACTCTCAGTTCAATTATAAATTTGTGCATTTATATTTGTATACATTGCATTTATTGCAGCACTATTCAAGACGATTTACTTAGCCTTTTTTATTGAATCGGCCACGGTCTTTCATTTGGAAAATTTCCAACTTAAAGATTCTTAACTTGATTTTATTATAGACATATTATAATCAATATCACTTAATAAAGTTTGAGTCCGAACACTCATCCATAAGGAGTTTGTTATTTCTGTAAACATTTCTCTAGTATTTCATAAATATATAAGAACAGTTCAAACTACCATTTAATGATATCAATTTGGATTTGATATTTGCTTCATGCATCAATACATAAATAAATCATGATATCATAGAAAACATAACATGTATGATAATTCCTATTGCCAATGCATAAAGAATCCATCTTACATGTACCGTATTAATCATTTTAATAAGGTGTCCTTGCATATCGTTTGGGATATTCTCAATATCTTTTATACTTACTATAAAAGACATAAATTACAAATCCAATGTCAAGTATTAAACTAAAGCTGATTTTAACATGAGTACATCATTAACAATCAGCAGTGTATTATTTACTTATGGTTTAGAAATATTTATGTACCATTTAACGTTCGTTCTTATGAGCACACGCTTCCTCTACTTTTTGAATAATAATCAAACAATTTGATATTTCTATCAGAACACTTGTTCAGTTTTGATACTTGTTGAATGACACTTTTGTAAAGTCCTACCTTCTCGACCCTTAAAAGTCGACATAAATACATCCACTGTATTCACGAGCCGAGCATCCAAGTGCCAGAATGACAGATTTTTAGGGTGAAAGAAAATAAAAGACAGAACATAATTTCACACCGTACCAAGTAATCTATAATATACACAATTATCTTTATGAAAGAAAAACTGTAATATATATACACATCAAATCAGAGTCAACCAATCAATTGTCAGCCTAGACAATTATAGCAACATGTCCTAACAAATGCTGATAAAGATATACAACAAATGCAGCGAAAATAACATATATGTGAGTACATCTTGGAGGCATCCAGTTCATCTCTCAAAGCTTCAAAGCATCCAACTAGATCTGAAAATATGCTCGGTCTGCCCGGAGCATTATAAGAAAAATAATGTTCGGATCAGTCTGGTAAACCAGCGCGAGAAACACACCTCAATTGGATTTTAATGTTATAAAAACCCTTCAAAATAAAGGTATCTCGTAAGACCACGCTGCACATAAATAGAGACGGGTTTTTACCTTACGATAACTAAAATATTTCTACAGAAAATCCTATGATATTGTAATAATGTCTAGGGTTTAAAATAAACATGGAATCATAGCCGAAATTGTTACATTATTAAATTCTAGCATAATAGGTGCAAAATCAAGTTCGAAGAATCATCTTGGAGAATGGATTCCAATAACGGCAAGGTAAGGGACTACCTTTCGCACATTACATCTCTAAATAAAATGTACTGAGGGCAACAGACGCACCTGACCTACTACCAACACAGGATCGGCTTACCCCTTACTAGATAGTACCAAATATGTCATCACCTTGATTGCTTTCCATCCTTAATCGAGCGCTCTCATGCACAATCGAATCCATAATATAATGATCTAGAAAGGTGATGACACATCCTAATGAAAGTGACGCACATAGCCCTGCTACATCTACCCTATTTTAGCCATTTTTGGGTTGTGAGGCTTAAGGCTATGATTACCTTTTCATATAGCAAATCCTACTTGGAAGGCTAACACTTCCCTCCAGGCAGCAATGCAATGCTATCATTCATTCATACAAGTTCGTTCTGGGTCTGAACGAAACCGGAAGCACTACCCCTACTACATCCATTTTGGAATCACCCTCGGGATTAGTAGCAAGTAGCCCTTGCACTTCAAAAGCTCCATCTTCATTCATCTTCAAGATGTCTTCCATTTGAACGCTTCTACCGATTCAAAGTGGTTTTCGAATAACATATCTGATCTCGGTCTCCCCGAACTGACAACGATAGTTTAAAACTGGTCAAGTTTGATAGTCGCTTATTTAACTATCAAATAAAACAAAAATCCAAATCAGGGATTTATTTCCATAGGGAACCAACATTTGTTAAGCATGTGCACAACCACTAACCTCTTTAATTAATCCTGTCATTAATTAAAATTACTTTGTAAATACTTGTATCAAAATACCTTTACAACGATTTATTCACAAAACCTTCGAACACTTGGAAAAATATCCATATACTTATTCCAATGGTATAGGTATATTCCCAAAACATTACACTATCACAACTTAGAAAATATATTCATATACTTATCTCAAAGGTATAAGTATATTTATAAAACACTGAGAAAGATATCCTTTTTATACAATTCTAAAATCACTTATAAATTCCTTATATAAATCTTTAAAATCATTTATGAACAATTTTATAAATCCTTAAAGCCATTTATAAAACTCTTTTTATAAATTTCTAAAATCATTTATAAAACACTTTTATAAATATTAAAAACCATTTATAAAACTACTTTTACAAATCTTCAAAACAATTTATAAACTCTTTCCCTTTTATAAACTCCTTCATAAAAATCCTTTATAAACATCTCTTTTAAATCCCATTATAAAAATCCTTTATAACAATACTTTATAAGGCCGTTATAAAAATCCTTATAAATCCAAAACTCCATTTTCCTTTATAATTTCTTTTATCAAAATTTCAAGATCTCTTTTCAATTTATAAAACTCTTTTCATAAATTTTCCTTATTTAAAACCAAACTCCTTTCATAAATCTTAATTAATAAAGTTCCTTTGATAATCAAAATTTTTATTTAAAACACCATTAAATAAACAAGTTATTATTTAAAACATCCTCCATTAATTTATCTTTAAACTTCATTAACAACATAATGACTTTATACAATCAGTTAAAAATATATTAAATTACTTCAAAGCATCTTTAATAAAATAATAATCAACTTCAAACCATTATTTTATAATAATTAATAATTTCAACATTATAAATAAAATAATTTACAATTAATCTTCAAAACCTTATTATAATAATTAATTAACTTCCCAACCCTTATTAATAAATATTAATTATTATCTTCGAATAATATTAAATAGAAGCAAACAACTTTTAAGATATTATTAAATAGTAGTTAAACAACTTTAAATCATTTTTAAGTAATAGTTAATGTAATATCCCGGAAATTTTGACAATATCAATTTAATAATCTGTTAAATAATTAAATTGATATGGATAATCTTTGATAATAAGATTTGAATTTAATTTAATAATCTGATTAAATTAGTATTAATTGATGATTTTATCTTTTAAAAGTTAATAAGATATTTCTATTTGAATATATATATTTATTTGTATATGTTGTAAATAGAAGCTTTGGTAAATTGGGAATTTATATTTAATTTAATCTGGACTTTTCAAAGATATTTAAATAAGTAATTTTATAGTTTTAAAATACTTCAGGTAAATATTTAATTGGTTTAAGATATTTTTACTTAAGCTTAAATATAAATAAGATTTACAAAATTGGTTTGTTTTATTTCTTTTTAAATATTTCTTGATAATATAATCTCTTGTTTAAATTATCAAATATGTTATTTTTAAATAATAAGTATAATGTATTATTTTATAAATAGAAATGAATTTTTAAAGACTATAGAATTGTTATTTTTAAATCGAATGAGAAATTGTATATGTATATATAACTTAATTTTAAATTGAATCTTAGGATTTGAATTTGAATTTAAAGTTTGGAATTCAAAAGAATAAATATTTAGATTTGTTTTGGATTTTAGAATATTTGTGTAAACTTTTATTTTTAAATATAATTAGTTTTTGTTTCTTTAAAAAGTAATTTATATATAGATAAGTGTTTAAATAAATAAGAAAAAGGCTTTTTAAATAACTTTTAAAATAAATAGAGATATGGGTAATTACTTAAAAGACATGTGTCTTTATCTAATGCTTTGTTTTAACATGTGTTAAGAAGTGGATTAATCTATGTGACAAGTGTCTTAATTAATTTCATTTTCTTTTATTTTATAAAATCAAAATTTACTTACATATATACATTTGCTTTTCTTCATTTCGTTCTTTCTATTCTTCTTTTTAAAATCAAGAGAAACTCAAATCTTTCTCTAAAACTAAAATCTGAAATCAGTACCACTTTTCAAAATAATCCTCTAATCTAAAATGCAAATCTGAAATCAGAAATCTAAATGCCTCAAACCAAATCAATCCCTATAATCTCATCTTCAAATCAAAACCCCTCAAGCTAAACAATCAAAAGCCCTGTTGCATTCATTTTTTTCAATCTGGAATCAACTTTGAAAATCAAGAGCAAACATGCATGTAGTTTATTCAAGTCTGTAGCCTGTTTGCATTTTTTTCAACCTGGAATCATCTCAAAGCTGTCTGCCTTCATTTCTTCAACCTGGAGGAAAGCATGCATGCAGTTCTAAATTAAATCAGTAAAGCCCAGCAAATTCAAGTTTTAAATCAAATAAGCAAAAGCAAGAGGCATTCAAGTTTCTCAGTTTCAAAAGATTTTCAAAATATAAACCTCTGTTCATCTGCATGTTTGGTGAGTAACATTCTTACTTAAAATAACTTAAGTATAATTATGTTTGCATGCTTAATTCTATGATAATTGTGTTGTGGTGTGAATGTTTATAGATGATTCTGCATATACATGAATGTATATAGGTGTGCATGTTGTTTTGTATCAATGTGTCTCTGTTTTCTTTAATTCCAGGCTCCTGTTTTTGATATAAAATCATTATCCCATGATCTAGAGTTGAATTGGATTTAATATTTAAACAAAATATGTTTGATTTATCATATACTAATGTTAAAAAGTTAAATTTAAGTCAAACTTTTAGTCTGAGTGTCTCTGTAACCATAATAACAGTACATGTTATATAAAAGTGAAAATTTAAACTTTGTAATTTATAAATTCAGGTTTATAAATGGAATACCTAAACTATAATATGATTTTTAGCATTGAAATTATAATTTTTAGTTTAGTAATAAAGGAGCAGTTCTAGTTTTAACTAAAAATGAATTTTGGGTTAGAACTGATGATATAGGAGGTTGGATTGACAAATATTGTTTCTGGTAGTAGTGGGATGATCGAAGATGTAGGGAAAATTACTAGAATTTGAATTTAAGCAGCGAGGCAGAAATGATTTGGGATTTAAATTTTTAACCCTAGTTTTTACCAGTCTAGATAAATCGATCGTCTCAACGTCTAGGATGGATCGAGTTCGACAAAACTCTGGGAAATTGTAGTCGTGATGTGGATAAACTCGTCGCCGAAGTCGCTAGCGCTCTGGTGATCAGCGGTGGAAGAACGAGGAGATGTTGACAGGTTTGGGTGAAATGGTAGTTCCTGTTCCAGTTTCGAATTTTGGTCTCGATTTCGATTTCGCGAATGGATTGAAGTTTGGATGATTGGGTTTGGTTACAGTTTTGGCTCGTTCGAGTTTGAATTTATTTTTGTAATCGATTTGGGAATCTGGGCGATCGAGGTAGATATCGAAGTCGATGTCGACTTGGTGAAGATCAGCAAGATGGTCGGAGGGGACTGGAGCTTGCGTGCACGTGCACGTGTGCACGTATGGGTCTGGTGATAATAGATTGGGGAAGAAGAAGAATGCTCGGGAGTGGTCTCGGGGAAACATGAGTGCGACTCGAAGTAAGTGCTGATCGCGAGGGACTCGGGGCAGGCTCGTGTGATTTTGGGGTTTGCTCGGTTTTAATTGTAGTGTTAACCTGGTTTTAATTGAGAAGAAATTTTAGTTGCTAGGTTTTAATTTTTAGGAGAAAATCTAAGTTCTCGTTTTAAAAAGTAAAGGTAAGTTAAATTAATCAAGGTTTCAAAAAGAATGTTTAGCCAAATTTAAAAGTATATTTAAATAATATGTTTTCAAGATTTAAAATGTTTTAAATTGTTTGTTTAAAAGTAATTATATATTGGATTATTATATAATTAATTTCTAAATATTTTAAAAATGAAATTTGATGATGAAATTAGGAAGTGTATTTAACTTTAATCAATCAATGAGTTTTCAAATGTTTATAAATTTATTTCAAGCTTTTAAATTAAATAAGATTTAAATGATGAAATTAAGTAAATTAATTAAAGGATATTTAATTAGAGTGTTTAATTAAGGTAAATAGTTTATCTTAATTAATTAAGGTACTATTAAGTAATTAAAGTATAATTACTTAATTAATTGAAGATAGGTAATTAATTAATCTAAGATAATTACTTTGGTTTAATTAAGGATAATTATTTTGAATAATTAATCAAGGGATTAATTAAGAAATTAATTAAGGAGTAATTAATTTAGTTAATGAAAGTAATTAAGGGTAATTAATTACTGATTGAAGATTAATCAAGGGTGATTAATAAATGTTGTTTAATTAAAGGTTAATTACTTAATGTAATTAATTTAATTAAGTAATTAATAATTAAGATGTAATTAAGGATCATTAATTAATATAATTAATGATGTAATTAAGATTGATTAATTAAGTAATAATTAATAAATAAGTAATTAATCAATGTAATTAATTAAGGATTAATGTAATTAATTATAGTTGATTAAGTTAAATAATTTTAGTTAATTAATTAATGATGTAATTAAAGGTTAATTACTATAAGTGGTTAAGGATAATTAATTTGAGTAATTAATTAAAGATAAATTACTTGGATGTAATTAAAAGATAATTAATCAAAGATGATTAATTAAAATGAATTATTAGAGGATAATTTATTAATTAATTGTAATTAATTAATGGTTAAGTAAGAAGGATTTATAAATAAAGTAATTAATTTAATTCACTTTAAATTAATTAGAGATGATATAAATCATTACTTATGGATGGATGATAATACTGAATGCTTTGCATTGATTGATATCTCTGATGAGATATATGCTGTATGATATGGATGTTAGTTGAATTGTATGGACTATCTGATAATGTTGATTATCTGTTGTAAATTATCTTTCTTTGTGTATAAAGATAACGAATTGAATTGTTTTAACCTTTAAAACAACTTGGCCTTAAAAGATACGCTTTGGATTTCGATGAGACCGGGATCGGGTTTCCGTATACCGGATTTCCAGGTCTGGAGACCCGAATACCACATCGATCCAAATTAACGATAGGTCGTGAATCAAGTGAAGATGAAGATTCAGAGTGCAAGGGTTATTGTCGTTAACTCTGAGGGTGATTCCAAAACGAGTGTAACGAGATAATGCCTTCGGTTTCGTTCGAACCCGGAACGAACTTGTATGGATTGAATGCTTTCAGCACATCGTCAGGTGGACGATGAGCATTCTAAGATAGATGTGTTCTTTTTAAAGGTAATCGTGACCTCAAGCCTCACAAACCGGAAATGGCTAAAACAGGGGAGGTGCAGCAAGGTTAGTGGGTAGCACCCAAGTAGGACAAGGTTACCTCTGTCTAGATGTCCCTTTCTATTTTCGACTTAGTGGTGCGGTTGCTGATCCCAACCGTGAGGTATCTTGTGCGGGAATTATCCAGTAAGGGATGTTCCGACCTTGTGTTGCAGGGGATTAGGAGTGATCCTCGGTACGGTGATCTAGGCCACGTACTGTGACGGGCGGTACCCCGGTAGCCCTGCCATTGTATGGAATCCAATTTCCAATAAGTGATAACGGACTTGATTGTATAACCCACTTTGTTGGCTAGTATGCTGGAATTTAATAATGTAACAATTTCAGCTATTTCATATTTATTTGAAAACCCTAGACCCTATTATAATACAATCGAATTTCCTATCAAATGTTTTGGTTAGCGTAAGGTAAAAACTTACCCATGTTTATTTGTGGGGAGTCTTACGTGATACCTTTTCTTTCAAAAAGGTTTTGAAGTTAAACAAGTTTAACCTGTTACTCACACCAGACCCATGTCTGACCCAAGTTGTTTATTTCTGTTTTATAAACTCTTGGGTACTCAAATTTTTACGAGTAGCCAAGGGATTCAGGTTAGCCTTGACGAATTGTGGAGGAGCAATGGAGCAGGAGGCTTCAGCGTTGTAGATATAGATAGTAGTTTCCGCTGTGTTGATCTTGTTTAGATCTTTGTTTTGTATTGAGATGTAATAACTAGACAGATGTTTATAACTGTCTAGTATATGATGTGTAATCTGTGTAACTCCGATAAGTGTTGTATATGATACTATGTAATATTTATGTGATATAATATATTTTGTTCGTTTCCGCTGTGAGTATTTGTGTTTGTTTCTTTTCTCTTCTTCTCTTTTCTACTTCTCACCCCTTTCTTTCTTACTGTCGATGCGATTTTCCGGGAGTGGAAAGTCGGGTCGTCACACGTGGTATCAGAGCATAGGTTGAGCGAATGCCTAAGCTTTTGGTTAAGTGAATATCAGAGCACTAGGTTGAGTGAATACCTAGGTTCGGAAGGATTGTTCATTAGAGATAGGATCTGTAGCAACCTGTTTGAGTGTATATATATATACGAGAGCGCGTATTTGTTAGTTATATGAAATGATTTTATATTGTGTTAATTGATCGGTTGGGTGGTATATGGATTCTGGTCAATACGAGTAGCTAACGCTATTGATAGGGATCTCTAAACACTTGGACCAGGCCAACAGACACAATATTGTTTTAAAAAGGTAGATGAAATAATTTTACCCAGATATAATTTCTATATAAAAAAAATGTATCATTTTAAATGTATATGGTATTTGTATTGATTGGTTGAGATGATAATAATTTATCATCTAGGATTAGGAGACTGAGTGTTGAGGTTGGAAGTGTATTTGTCGAGACTGTAAACCTAATACTGTCTCGAGTGAACTTTGCAGTTGTGTAAGGATTTCACAAATCTCCGAAGGGAACTGTTAAGGTTCGGAGTTTATCTTTGAAGCTGGACGAGTAGAGTTGGATCTGTCGATTAGACAGAAGCAAGTGATAGTATCCGGGTAACCTCAGGTAATAGTAGCTGTATGATGAGATACAGTGACGATGGATGTTTCCGAAGATGTTTTCTTTGGAACGAGTTTGAGGAAGTGTGTATGCTTTGGTATTGTGGCTTAGTTCAGCATGGTGTTTCTGTTTGGTTTGGAGTTCGAGTTTCTCGAAGATCTTTGGAATAGGAAGCCTTTGGCATCAGTGTCAGCAGTGCAGCTCGGAGTATTCTGTGATGGCAGGAAGTTTTCTGGATGAGCAGTTTTTCTGGAAGTGAAGTTTAGAAGCAGCAGAGTGGATCCATTTCTTCGATAAATTGGATAAATAAGTGTAAGCTGTTCTGATTGGTAAAGAGAGAACAGTCTGTTTGGAATTAGGATGGGTTGATCGCAAAAGTGACTTGCGATTGTTTGAGTGTTCTCTTGGGTTGTTAGAGTTTTTCTGGATGTCTTCAGAGAAGTTAGGAGTTGTCCGCATCTGAAGGTTGAGTTTTCTTATCGACTGGATTCCAGGAGTGATACCGGTGGTTCAGTCTAGTGGAAGGATGTTTCCTAGAGATGGAGTTGGTGAAGCAGCTCAAGTTTTGCTGAAGTATCTGAGTTTTATTTATGGATCAGTGAACCTTATTTCTAGAAGTGAGTTGTCCAGTCTGTGCTTGTGTTCTACCTCAGATCAGAGTTGAGCAGCGAAAGCAGTTTGGAGTGTATCTCTGGATGGGAGAAGTAAGTTTGGAATCTACTGATGTTGTGAAGTAGAGTTATGTTTGGATCTCGTCTGTGTTCTGATTTGGATAAGTAATTGGTTTACTTGGTTGAATTGTCAGTTTGGATAACTGGAATTCATTGAGTTTTACGTATCTCTAAGGGAATACGTATTTGATCTATCTCTGGTTGAGAATCTGCAGTTCTGGAAGTTGGGTAGTTGAGTCAGACTCGTCAGTAGTCTGATATCTTGTTTTGTTTTGTAAATCTAGATGAGTAGGAGCACTGTAGCTTCGTAGTTTAGATTGTTTGTAGAGCGAGTATCCCGATATATATATATATATACTTGGGGAAACTCGAGGTATTTTATCTAGAATTTAGTCTAGATAGTTAGAATTGTTTGATTGAATGATTTGGTTGCTATGGTTGCTAGCATATGGATGATAGTATATGCTTGTGTTTTGAATTTAAATCTTTAACAAGATTATTAAATTACATTTGTTTAAATTTCGGGGACGAAATTATTTTAAGGGGGGAGGAATGTAATATCCCGGAAATTTTGACAATATCAATTTAATAATCTGTTAAATAATTAAATTGATATGGATAATCTTTGATAATAAGATTTGAATTTAATTTAATAATCTGATTAAATTAGTATTAATTGATGATTTTATCTTTTAAAAGTTAATAAGATATTTCTATTTGAATATATATATTTATTTGTATATGTTGTAAATAGAAGCTTTGGTAAATTGGGAATTTATATTTAATTTAATCTGGACTTTTCAAAGATATTTAAATAAGTAATTTTATAGTTTTAAAATACTTCAGGTAAATATTTAATTGGTTTAAGATATTTTTACTTAAGCTTAAATATAAATAAGATTTACAAAATTGGTTTGTTTTATTTCTTTTTAAATATTTCTTGATAATATAATCTCTTGTTTAAATTATCAAATATGTTATTTTTAAATAATAAGTATAATGTATTATTTTATAAATAGAAATGAATTTTTAAAGACTATAGAATTGTTATTTTTAAATTGAATGAGAAATTGTATATGTATATATAACTTAATTTTAAATTGAATCTTAGGATTTGAATTTGAATTTAAAGTTTGGAATTCAAAAGAATAAATATTTAGATTTGTTTTGGATTTTAGAATATTTGTGTAAACTTTTATTTTTAAATATAATTAGTTTTTGTTTCTTTAAAAAGTAATTTATATATAGATAAGTGTTTAAATAAATAAGAAAAAGGCTTTTTAAATAACTTTTAAAATAAATAGAGATATGAGTAATTACTTAAAAGACATGTGTCTTTATCTAATGCTTTGTTTTAACATGTGTTAAGAAGTGGATTAATCTATGTGACAAGTGTCTTAATTAATTTCATTTTCTTTTATTTTATAAAATCAAAATTTACTTACATATATACATTTGCTTTTCTTCATTTCGTTCTTTCTATTCTTCTTTTTAAAATCAAGAGAAACTCAAATCTTTCTCTAAAACTAAAATCTGAAATCAGTACCACTTTTCAAAATAATCCTCTAATCTAAAATGCAAATCTGAAATCAGAAATCTAAATGCCTCAAACCAAATCAATCCCTATAATCTCATCTTCAAATCAAAACCCCTCAAGCTAAACAATCAAAAGCCCTGTTGCATTCATTTTTTTCAATCTGGAATCAACTTTGAAAATCAAGAGCAAACATGCATGTAGTTTATTCAAGTCTGTAGCCTGTTTGCATTTTTTTCAACCTGGAATCATCTCAAAGTTGTCTGCCTTCATTTCTTCAACCTGGAGGAAAGCATGCATGCAGTTCTAAATTAAATCAGTAAAGCCCAGCAAATTCAAGTTTTAAATCAAATAAGCAAAAGCAAGAGGCATTCAAGTTTCTCAGTTTCAAAAGATTTTCAAATTATAAACCTTTGTTCATCTGCATGTTTGGTGAGTAACATTCTTACTTAAAATAACTTAAGTATAATTATGTTTGCATGCTTAATTCTATGATAATTGTGTTGTGGTGTGAATGTTTATAGATGATTCTGCATATACATGAATGTATATAGGTGTGCATGTTGTTTTGTATCAATGTGTCTCTGTTTTCTTTAATTCCAGGCTCCTGTTTTTGATATAAAATCATTATCCCATGATCTAGAGTTGAATTGGATTTAATATTTAAACAAAATATGTTTGATTTATCATATACTAATGTTAAAAAGTTAAATTTAAGTCAAACTTTTAGTCTGAGTGTCTCTGTAACCATAATAACAGTACATGTTATATAAAAGTGAAAATTTAAACTTTGTAATTTATAAATTCAGGTTTATAAATGGAATACCTAAACTATAATATGATTTTTAGCATTGAAATTATAATTTTTAGTTTAGTAATAAAGGAGCAGTTCTAGTTTTAACTAAAAATGAATTTTGGGTTAGAACTGATGATCTAGGAGGTTGGATTGACAAATATTGTTTCTGGTAGTAGTGGGATGATCGAAGATGTAGGGAAAATTACTAGAATTTGAATTTAAGCAGCGAGGCAGAAATGATTTGGGATTTAAATTTTTAACCCTAGTTTTTACCAGTCTAGATAAATCGATCGTCTCAACGTCTAGGATGGATCGAGTTCGACAAAACTCTGGGAAATTGTAGTCGTGATGTGGATAAACTCGTCGCCGAAGTCGCTAGCGCTCTGGTGATCAGCGGTGGAAGAACGAGGAGATGTTGACAGGTTTGGGTGAAATGGTAGTTCCTGTTCCAGTTTCAAATTTTGGTCTCGATTTCGATTTCGTGAATGGATTGAAGTTGGGATGATTGGGTTTGGTTACAGTTTTGGCTCGTTCGAGTTTGAATTTATTTTTGTAATCGATTTGGGAATCTGGGCGATCGAGGTAGATATCGAAGTCGATGTTGACTTGGTGAAGATCAGCAAGATGGTCGGAGGGGACTAGAGCTTGCGTGCACGTGCACGTGTGCACGTATGGGTCTGGTGATAATAGATTGGGGAAGAAGAATGCTCGGGAGTGGTCTCGGGGAAACATGAGTGCGACTCGAAGTAAGTGCTGATCGCGAGGGACTCGAGGCAGGCTCGTGTGATTTTGGGGTTTGCTCGGTTTTAATTGTAGTGTTAACCTGGTTTTAATTGAGAAGAAATTTTAGTTGCCAGGTTTTAATTTTTAGGAGAAAATCTAAGTTCTCGTTTTAAAAAGTAAAGGTAAGTTAAATTAATCAAGGTTTCAAAAAGAATGTTTAGCCAAATTTAAAAGTATATTTAAATAATATGTTTTCAAGATTTAAAATGTTTTAAATTGTTTGTTTAAAAGTAATTATATATTGGATTATTATATAATTAATTTCTAAATATTTTAAAAATGAAATTTGATGATGAAATTAGGAAGTGTATTTAACTTTAATCAATCAATGAGTTTTCAAATGTTTATAAATTTATTTCAAGCTTTTAAATTAAATAAGATTTAAATGATGAAATTAAGTAAATTAATTAAAGGATATTTAATTAGAGTGTTTAATTAAGGTAAATAGTTTATCTTAATTAATTAAGGTACTATTAAGTAATTAAAGTATAATTACTTAATTAATTGAAGATAGGTAATTAATTAATCTAAGATAATTACTTTGGTTTAATTAAGGATAATTATTTTGAATAATTAATCAAGGGATTAATTAAGAAATTAATTAAGGAGTAATTAATTTAGTTAATGAAAGTAATTAAGGGTAATTAATTACTGATTGAAGATTAATCAAGGGTGATTAATAAATGTTGTTTAATTAAAGGTTAATTACTTAATGTAATTAATTTAATTAAGTAATTAATAATTAAGATGTAATTAAGGATCATTAATTAATATAATTAATGATTTAATTAAGATTGATTAATTAAGTAATAATTAATAAATAAGTAATTAATCAATGTAATTAATTAAGGATTAATGTAATTAATTATAGTTGATTAAGTTAAATAATTTTAGTTAATTAATTAATGATGTAATTAAAGGTTAATTACTATAAGTGGTTAAGGATAATTAATTTGAGTAATTAATTAAAGATAAATTACTTGGATGTAATTAAAAGATAATTAATCAAAGATGATTAATTAAAATGAATTATTAGAGGATAATTTATTAATTAATTGTAATTAATTAATGGTTAAGTAAGAAGGAATTATAAAATAAAGTAATTAATTTAATTCACTTTAAATTAATTAGAGATGATATAAATCATTACTTATGGATGGATGATAATACTGAATGCTTTGCATTGATTGATATCTCTGATGAGATATATGCTGTATGATATGGATGTTAGTTGAATTGTATGGACTATCTGATAATGTTGATTATCTGTTGTAAATTATCTTTCTTTGTGTATAAAGATAACGAATTGAATTGTTTTAACCTTTAAAACAACTTGGCCTTAAAAGATACGCTTTGGATTTCGATGAGACCGGGATCGGGTTTCCGTATACCGGATTTCCAGGTCTGGAGACCCGAATACCACATCGATCCAAATTAACGATAGGTCGTGAATCAAGTGAAGATGAAGATTCAGAGTGCAAGGGTTATTGTCGTTAACTCTGAGGGTGATTCCAAAACGAGTGTAACGAGATAATGCCTTCGGTTTCGTTCGAACCCGGAACGAACTTGTATGGATTGAATGCTTTCAGCACATCGTCAGGTGGACGATGAGCATTCTAAGATAGATGTGTTCTTTTTAAAGGTAATCGTGACCTCAAGCCTCACAAACCGGAAATGGCTAAAACAGGGGAGGTGCAGCAAGGTTAGTGGGTAGCACCCAAGTAGGACAAGGTTACCTCTGTCTAGATGTCCCTTTCTATTTTCGACTTAGTGGTGCGGTTGCTGATCCCAACCGTGAGGTATCTTGTGCGGGAATTATCCAGTAAGGGATGTTCCGACCTTGTGTTGCAGGGGATTGGGAGTGATCCTCGGTACGGTGATCTAGGCCACGTACTATGACGGGCGGTACCCCGGTAGCCCTGCCATTGTATGGAATCCAATTTCCAATAAGTGATAACGGACTTGATTGTATAACCCACTTTGTTGGCTAGTATGCTGGAATTTAATAATGTAACAATTTCAGCTATTTCATATTTATTTGAAAACCCTAGACCCTATTATAATACAATCGAATTTCCTATCAAATGTTTTGGTTAGCGTAAGGTAAAAACTTACCCATGTTTATTTGTGGGGAGTCTTACGTGATACCTTTTCTTTCAAAAAGGTTTTGAAGTTAAACAAGTTTAACCTGTTACTCACACCAGACCCATGTCTGACCCAAGTTGTTTATTTCTGTTTTATAAACTCTTGGGTACTCAAATTTTTACGAGTAGCCAAGGGATTCAGGTTAGCCTTGACGAATTGTGGAGGAGCAATGGAGCAGGAGGCTTCAGCGTTGTAGATATAGATAGTAGTTTCCGCTGTGTTGATCTTGTTTAGATCTTTGTTTTGTATTGAGATGTAATAACTAGACAGATGTTTATAACTGTCTAGTATATGATGTGTAATCTGTGTAACTCCGATAAGTGTTGTATATGATACTATGTAATATTTATGTGATATAATATATTTTGTTCGTTTCCGCTGTGAGTATTTGTGTTTGTTTCTTTTCTCTTCTTCTCTTTTCTACTTCTCACCCCTTTCTTTCTTACTGTCGATGCGATTTTCCGGGAGTGGAAAGTCGGGTCGTCACAGTTAAACAACTTTAAAACATTTTTAAATGATTTAGTAAAAACAAATAAAAGGGTTGGGGTAAAACAGAGAAGTTCAAAATCCCCATAAGTAAAATTATTCCAGGAAACCCAAAGGTTATATTTAAAATCATTCTTATAATCAAAACCAATTTCGAGCCAAAACGGCAATTAATAGTATTACAAAATTGTACATTGAGGCCAATAGCCACTAATGCACTTAATAATTTTATTATTGATTTTTATCACAATAAGGGTTAAGTTTGAATATATAATAATGTCATATCTAATAGGCCAACAATTAGGTTTTATATTTGATAATTCATATAACAGGAATATTATTGAAAATAATACAATAATGGCGAGGAATCCCATTGGATCCCTCTACAAATTTCTTGTTCGTCTTATAAATTCCCGACAAATGATTTCATATATTAACCTCTTTCAAAAGCGACAATTCATCAAAACCAAAAAATCAACTAATAAAACATCCAAGCATACATCAAATAATTTTTATCTATTATATAAAACATTAAAGGTTAACCAAAAAGGTAAGTTAAACTCACCAAAATTTTAGTTATCGCTTCCACGTTCTGGTTTCGTCTAAAATCGAATAGTGTTCAATTTGAATGCAAAATTCCAATAGCTCTAATCTCAAACAATCCAATTCCAAAGTGTAGTTAATGTCGATACGAGTCTAACACGATTGACCGCATTCAATTTGGACCTTGTATGAACAAGTTACACATTTTATAAGATTACAGAATTAAATAATATAATTACTTTACTAATTACATTCGTTAACTCTTAATTACCCCTATTTTAATTTTAAATCCATCTTCTCTCTAAATATTGCTCTCGCTTAACCCTTTACCAGGCTTCGTCCATCACCCTTCCATGGCATATGGGACCTCTTTTCCTCCCACCATCGCCACTAAACATCTTCTCTATGGACGAGCATCACATACATCACCACTCCGTCACACCTGACATCTCCAAGTAGAATGAGACTTCCATATTCTCCCTTTGTCCGTGCTGTAAGGACTCACAAATCTACACAATTAAAGCTGACAATAAACCACACATGTCCAAACCAAAATATACGGAAAAATGGATAGTTATGGGAAAGAAAGAAGAAGAGAAAAGAAGAAGAAAACAAAACGAACTGAAACAACAGAGAATCTCACAATCGCAACAGAACAATATATAATATTAATGATCCTTACAAAAGAGAAACTATAATATACATACATCCATCAGAGTACAACAACAAACCACAATCATCAGCCTAGACATCTATAACAACCTGTCCTCGCAAATGCTGATAATTTCAACAAAAATGTAGTGGAAAAATAAACAAAAACGGGAATACGTCATGAATGCAGGATCATTTTCACCCAAGAGTGGGTGAATAGGGTCTACTAAATATTAATGCGGAAATAAAAAATAAAACATAATGTAAAGCAATACAGATCACACATCGTTTTAACCAGCTTCGGCAAAAACCTGCCTACGTGCTGCGCCCAAGGTTTCTACCACAAATTATGTAATCAGTCGCTTACAAAAATACGTAAACTTGCGATACCCGCTAACTCGATTAACCTAACTCTAAGATCAAAACCCTGCCACAACTTAGTATTGAGTTGCGAATTCTCAAACTACGCCCCGTAGTTTGTACCTAGATACACAACTAGAAATTTACAAAATTTTAAAGGAGAAAATTACAAATAAAAATAAAACTAAAAACAAAACCCTATATTTATAACTTAAGCCCAATACACATAAAAAAAGACACTGCCCAAATAACATATAATTAGAGATAAGACTGTCTCCCCATTTTTTTTGTGTAATTTCTTCGGTCGATTTCTTTTGTTACTCTTCAAAATTAGGGTTTCGTTCGAATTGAAGCCGCCGCTTCGAAATAGAAATTCAAATCGTTTGCCTTAAATTGAGTCTCTAATAAGTTTGGGTTGCTACGAATTTCTTGGCTTCAACAATTTTGGAGCTTTCGAATCCTCTCTGTTGGTTGAGTTGATCGATTCCGATGAATTTGGATTTCGTGATTCTTCGATCAGTGTTCTTCGATTGCTCAAGAGGGTTTGAGTTCAACTTTGGTATAATATCGGTATGCGATTATTACTTTATTATTCTGTTGATTTGCTTGAACTCGATCTGACTAATTGCCGATGATGAATTGGGTATTTATAGGGATCAAAACCGTGTAATTTTGTTTCGTATATTTTGATTTGAATTCTTTAATTGCTGCGCTCGGCCATTCGATTCTTGTTGAACGATTGTGTGATTTCTGACTTGTTCATTGGTTGAATATATTTCCGATATATTTGAATATGCTTAAATTTATTTTCCTTGGTTCCGTTCTTTGCTGCCTACGACTTGTTCAACATTTTCTTACAACTTGTTATTTGAATTTGAGATATATATATATATATATATAGATTTTGGGATAATTTTGACTTCCTGAAGTCTGACTTGTTCATCATGAAGTCCTCTGCAATTTTTCAACTCCTTCCTGAATTTTTTCTCTGCTTTGTTTAGGATTCTGATATGTTTTTGACTTGTTGTATGCGTGTGCTCTGTACCTTGCTCTGACCATCCATGCTGGTGTGATATTTTCATGCTTGGTTTGTGCCATCTGGTTCATTTCATTTTATTTTTGCTGAGTCCATGTTCCATTATTTGATCTTAGATATGTCCATGTATATGTTGTCTTATTTAGTACTATTGCATCTCTTTGCCTGACCTGAGTTATGTAGTTTGCTATGTCCATGAGCAGTTGCTCGAGTCTGGTTATGTTGATGCTCCTATATCGTGTTTGCTTCATTCTTATGTTAACTTGCATATACAACTTGTTCATGTTTATATACATGTTTGTGCTCTTGTATCCCTGTCCATATGCATTTCCATTGGTGTTTATACCCTTATACTTGAACCTGCTTCCTTTAATTTGTTGTGTGAACTTCTTTTGCACTTGCTTGAGTATGTTTGTGCGTGATTGCTATGCCTATGCTCTGTCCACTTCGAGTGCTTGCTTTTTGACTTTGCTGTGTCTGGTGCACTTGTATTCTCTGGCCATAATGATTTTGTGATAGTTGCTTGTCGATTTCCATGTCCATTTCCTTGTAATGTTTGCTGGGTTTATAAACTTGGTGCCTTTTTTATTGCAGTCTCTTTCCAAACTGCTGCCACTTGATATGATTCTAGTTTATATTTGTCCCACTGGCTTGTTGAGTTGCCATGTTCATCTACTTGTCTTTTTTAATTGAGCCAAGTTCACTTGCATTTATCTATGTCCTCAATTCTGGCTGTCTTGTTTTCATGTGTGTTCATGCCTAAATGCTTGCATATCCGTGTACATATGAGCATGTTTAATTGTTTGGTTGCCACTATATATATACATGTGTGTACAGACATGTATATATGTATGTTGGTTCCATTGAAGTCTGGTTGCATGTTGATTTGCTTTGCATCCATGTTAACCCATTTGGATCTGACATGTCTGAAGCTTTGCTTGTGTGGTTTCTACTTTTGCTTTATCCTTTGTACATTTCTGGTGGACTTTGGTCCATGGTTTGCCTGGACTGACCTTGGTTAGTTTTGGTTTGTGTTTACATTGCACTTGAGTTGAATCCAGTCTTGGCTTGGGTTTGACCTTGTGCTCACCTATCCCTGCAATTTTGACAAGCAAGTGTATATCAGTGTGCACGACCTTGTGGCATATACAGTGATACACTGTGCATGTCACTAGTTGTTCGTGTATTTTTTATTCTAGTTTGAAATAGAAAAATGATGACGAACAAACCCAATAACTGAGGCAAACAATATTTTCAACACACACACACTTCTTTGTGCACTGCAAAATATTTATTTTTCAACTTTACTGCGTCAGTCTTTATTTTGCAGATAGTTCAGATGTTGGATACAGGCTGGAACAGAGTTGAAGTTCAAATACGAGTGATGAGTGAATATGTAGTGAGGTGAAATATGTATGTAAAATTGTATAGTGAAAATTGTGTTGTATTTGAAACTTGTATTTGGAATTGTGTAAATATAGTGAGAGCTTAAATTTGTACTATTTGAATTTGTAATAAAATATTTATTTGAATAAAATATTTGTTTAAATAAGAATTCCGAGTTATTTATTTTATTCAACAAATATTTATTTAATTATGTGGAAAAGTAAAATAGTACAATAACAAATACATTTAAACGAATATATATGTTTATTATCATCAAAACAGAAATCATACACTAGTATATTCTACAATCTCCTCGTTTTGATGATAACAAAACATATATTAAAATTTTGACTCTATTAAATGTATTTGGTCTTGTTGAATTCTATTAGCTCCCCCCATTTGAATACTCACCCTACAATAAAGCTCCCTCTTCACATATGCATAAAAAATACTCAAAAACAATAAAAAAACAAATGCAATGAACCTAGATGAGAATATGCAAATAAAAAAATGACTTATTTACCAAAATCTTAACTTCTCTCCCCCTTTTGTGATCAGCAAAAGAGTAACAATGTTAGATAAGAGTGATAAAGTGATAGACATGAATCACAACATTAATACCTAATCGAGTATAAATATTAATTTTCAAATAAAAAATCAAACAAAAATCATAAATACTCTGTTAGGCGCATATTCCATTTTAGAGTTATAGGGGTGATGTTGGCATTGAAAATCATATATTTATGTCCATTTATGGTATATTTACGACAGGAATTTTTTAAATACTTACTAACCATGCATAACCATTAGGACTTTTAAATGAGATTAGTAGTATTCTCTATTTTTATTAAAAATGAAATCCAAGCATCTACTAACCACATATAACCGTGATGACTTTTAAATGGGGTTAGAATCAACTTGCCTATTTCATCCAATTTTGATATGTGTTCCATACATACATAACCGTGAGGACTTTTAAATAAGCATGAAAGCACATAATAAGAGATTTCAAGAAGTTCACCCATGCATAACCGTGAGGACTTTTAAATGAGAGTGAGTCCTTTTGGATGATTTTATTGCTAATTAAAAAATGAATAATTTCCTGTTTAAATACCACATTTTGACATACTATATTGGATTTTGATGAGTGATTGTCATAGAAATATGATAGGAATAGAGATGGTCATGGCATTTTTATCAACCAAAGTTATTACAATATTTTTTAAATTTTTAAATAAATTTTCTAAATATACTCTCTCAAGACATAATGTATGATCAATATCAACACTCATCACTTTTTTCAGTAACTATTTATCTTTTCGATAATCAATAGGGAGCCAGGTTAGTTAACATAGGCATTTAAGATCAAATCCAAAAAAATATAAAATCACATTTCTAAAATGCCTAAACTGAGATGAAGTCGATAAAAACTATTTTCTAGAAGGGGTTTTGTAAAAATGTCTGCCAATTGAGAATCAGTTGAAATGAAATTTATGTAGATATTTTCATTGGAAAGGTGATCTCTAATGAAATGATGTCTAACATCTATATGCTTGGTGCGAGAATGATGTGCAGGATTATTTGTGAGATCAATTGCACTTTTGCTATCACATATAAGTGGAACTCATTTAAAATTTAGACCATAGTCTTGTAAGGTTTGTATCATCCATAAGATTTGAGCAGAGAAACCGCTTAGAGCAATATACTCTGCCTAAGTGGTAGATAATGCAATAAAATTTTGTATTCGACTTGACCATGCAGCTAACGAATGTCCCAACATAAAACACGTTCCACTAGTACTTTTTCTATCAACTAGACTACCAGCATAGTCTGCATCTGAATACCCTTTTAACTCAAAGTTGTCATTAGTTGGATACCAAAGCCCAAACCATGAGGTGTGCAACAGATACCTTATAATCCTTTTTACAACTTTTAAATGAGATTCTTTTGGATTTGATTGAAACCGTGCACATAAACATACAGAGAACATAATATCTGGTCTAGAAACAGTAAGATAAAGAAGTGATCCAATCATACCTTGATATTTTATTTGATCAACTACCTTACCTTTTCATCCTTGTCAAGTATAATTGTTGTGCTCATGGAAGTTTTTACAGGTTTAGCATCTTTCAATCCAAACTTGTTGACAAGCTCTCTGATATGTTTTGTTTGAGAGATGAACGTACCTTTTTCACTTTGTTTGATTTGAAATCCTAAAAAGAATTTCAACTCTCCTACCAAGCTCATTTCAAACTTTTCCTGCATGACTTCTTCAAATTTCTCCCACAAAAGGTTGTTAGTGGCACCATAAATAATGTCATCGACATATATTTAAACAATCAATAGGTCATCATTTTCGTTCAATAGAAATAATTTGGTGTCTACACAGCCCTTTATGAACCCATTTTCAAGGAGATAAGTGCTAAGACATTCATACCAAGCCCTAGAGGCTTGTTTTAATCTATGTAGTCCTTTCTTAAGTTTATATACATGGTTAGGGTATTCTTGACTTTCAAAGCCTTTAGGTTGTTCCATGAATACATCCTCTTTCAAAATTCCATTAAGAAAAGCACTTCTAATATCCATTTGTCTTGGTTTAAATCCTTTATAACAAGCAAAAGCTAACAAGATTCTAATGGATTATAGTCTTGCTACTGGTTCAAAAGTTTCATTAAAATCAATTTCTTCTATTTTATTATAACCTTTAGAAACTAACCTCGCTTTGTTCCTAATCACATTTCCAGATTCATTTTATTTTTAGAAATCCATTTGGTTCCTACAACTGGATAATCATTAGGTCTAGGTGCTAGAATCCAAACTTCATTTCATTTAAATTGATTTAGCTCTTCTTGCATAGCCATAAACCAACTTTCATCATTGAGAGCAGTATCTATGTCTTTGGGTTCAATTTCTGAAATAAATCCACTGTATAGACACAAATCACATAAATTTCTAATGGAGGAACGAGTTTGAATACTGTTAACCCGCCTTTTGACAAGGCTGTAGATAGGCGGACTTAACTAAATTGACTACTCGTTCGTCGAGGTTGGTTCATGACAGATTTAGTCAACTGGGTGGATGGACGATCAAGCATAGATAATAATCATGGATCTAAGGCCGGGATTCGGCATAGTCGATGGACGAAGGTTATTGGATACTCAAAACTTGGGTTTCGATAAGTCGCAAGTCGCCCTTGATTTGCTTCGAGTCGTATGGAGTCGAGCTTCGAGTTGTATGGATGATTTCTTCGAGTCTTTTAGGTGGCTCGGCATGGGTGGCTCGGCATTGGTGGCTCGGCCGTGTTGGTGGCTCATCATGGAAGGTGGTTCGGCCTAGTTAGATCATGAGTCAGCCTTGGTTGTCGCTCGGCATTGTGGTTCGGTCGGGGTGGCTCGGTAGGAATGGAAGGAACTAGCTCGGTACGGAATGGGGCTCGGTTGCTTCGAGTCCTAAGGTCCTTTGCTTCAGGTTGTCGCTCGGTGTTTCATTGGGATATAAAGTGGGTCGACATGACATCGTTTGACAGCCTCGTGTCCAAGAAGTTGTTGCTTCGGGTCGACTTCGTGGGATGTGGCTCGGCGTGGTTAGTTCGACAAGTGTCGATCAGTGACTTGGTGGTATGGATGACCTGGTGGTGTGGATCGGTGACTTGGTGGTGTGGACGACCTGGTGGTGTGGGTCGGTAACTTGGTGGTGTGGATGACCTGGTGGTGTGGCTCGATCACTGGTGGTGTGGATCGACATACTAGAGTATGGAGTGGATCGGCATAGGTCGGTCGGCATGGTAGTATGGGTCGGTCATGATGAAGGATATTGGCTCGGCTATGGTCCTGATAGGTCTGGACTACTCAGGAAGCCCAGTAACTCGGGATTTTCCTATAAATACAACATGTAGAACTTCAGAAAAGGGGATCTTCCTTTCGACTCTCTTACTTTCTCTTATCTAAAACTAGGGCAACTCTGTCATTTTGTAATTGTAATCGATTCTAACATCAATAAAAAGGAAACTTCTGGAGTGGACGTAGGCCGGAGTTAGCCAAACCACTATAAAATTTGTTGTTCTCTACTGCTTTCATTTTTTTTTCTTATCGTTCTTCATATTTATATTCTCTACATACATTCTGTCTATGAGCTGTGACTGGTATTTGGTGCTTTCGCTTGGATTTGGGTGTTAGTGACCAATTTTAGCGCTAACATTTTGGTGCTTTCACAGAGAACTAGCACTCAGGGATTCTAAAGCTTGGACTTGGGATTTGAAGGCTAAGGAACTCGGATTCTTGGAAGGCAATGGCTAGGCCACAAACAAGGAAGCAAGTGACAGAAAGAAGCAATCAAGAGGGAAGTCAAGAGGACTCCTCTAGAGCTGGAGCAGGTTAAGCATCCATCCACATCACCAGAGATGAGATGGAAGCGATGCTGAAAGACAAGAGGAGATGATGCAGACTCTTCTCAGACAATTTGGACAAGCAAGAACTACAGGAGCTCAGATCCGTGGAGCTGGATCGGATGCACTCAACCAGCAAGCAGATGGAGAGGTTCAGCAGGGAGCAGCCCCTGATCAGTAAACAACTATTAACCCGGATGGACCAAGACTTGGGGGCATACCAACAGGTAATGCTGGACCAATCCATGGAGGGATACCTGACGATGCTGTGCAACCCAACATCAACAGGGATACAGGAGTACGTGATGAGGAATATGTGCCAGGATTCCCTTGTGAACTCGGGGGCAGATCGGAGGCAGCGGACAAGGATTACAGCTTGGCGATAATGACAGATTAGCGGAGATGGTCAGACGAGCTATGAGAGGTGGATTGGTAAGTAAAGACATGAAGGATGTGAATAGGAGTCCCTTTACTCCTACTATCAGGCAAGCTTGGAACCCACTGGATTTTAAACTACCAACGTTAGAGATGTATGATGGGAGGACGGATCCCGCCGTTCACCTGACGAGGTACATGAGGCATATGGAAGTACTGGGGGCATCGGATGAGGTCTTGGCTTGATTCTTCCCTTTGTATTTGACGGATATCGCAACTATGTGGTTCAGACAGCTGGAGAGTGGTTCTGTTGACACTTGGACGAAGCTGATTGAAAGGTTTATGAGGCAGTTTTGGGTCCATATAGTTAGACCCAAGAACATAATTACCTTGACATCGATGAAACAATGGAAGGGAGAGTCGCTCAGGGATTTCTAACTAGATTAAACACGGCAGTGGCTTCAGTGGATCGACCCGATCCGTCGATGGTTTTGATGGCAGCAGTTTCTCGAATTGCGGATAATTCGGATTTTAAGATATCATTGACCCCCCAATGGATCTTGGAGAGTTCTATCGTGAAGCGGAGAGATTCCTGAGGCAGGAGGACGCGCAGATCGAAAGAGAAGGGAGAGAGGCTGAAGCTTATGCTGTTAGAGGTGGAGGTCCACCCAGGGAGGAACCAAACAAGGACGATAAGGGCAAAAGGAAAATGAGTGACAACGGTAACCCCTCAAAAAGGAAATGGAGAGAATCAAAATTTTCTTCTTATACGGATTTGAATGAGATTCTGGAAAGGATTTACTTGGATACTCGGGGGCACCACCAGTATCGAAGAATGGCTAGGTGGGAACCATCGGAGTACGAGCGGGCGTCAGGAAAGCATTGCCTATTCCATGAGCTAGATGGGCACAATAAAAACGATTGTAGGCATTTGAAAGATATCTTGGAGGAGCATGTAAGGAATGGTCACCTACGACAGTACATAAGGAATCGAGCTGTAGTAGTAGAATGGGAGCGGCCACCGCCTACCTCGAACGAAGGTAGTGCTGGATCTAGTCACCACCGGCTTGTTATCAACTGAATGGATTTATGGTTCTGAATAAGTAATAGAACTCAAAGTAGTACGGCTAGGTCACTCACACATGTATGGGATCAAGGACGGTCCCTAGGCATGCTCTGGGATGACGAAAATGTAGGATCGATTTCACCCTAGAGGGGGGGGTGAATAGGGTGATACTACCAATTATATAAATTAATTGCGGAAGCTAATAAATATCAACACAGATTTCAACACAGCAGAATAACAGCACAGATATTGCAGAATAACAGAACAGAACAACACAGAATTTACCCAGCTTCGGCAAAACTCTGCCTACGTGCTGCCCCCAAGGTTTCTACTAGAAATTAGATAGTCAGACGCTTACACACGTAAACTCGCGACACCCGCTACCGACTAATCCTAACTCTACGCTCAAAACCCTGCCACAACTCAGCCACTGAGTTGCGAATTCTCAATCTACGCCCCGTAGATTGTCCCCTAGTCACACGACTAGAAAATATACCAGTTTGAAATTTAAAACGATTTAAAAAACAAATAAAACAAAGCCCTTAATTAAAACCCCTTTATATTTTTAAACCCTATCTCTTTCTTTAATAACTTAGCCGGCCCCTTTATATTATTAGACCCGATCCTCTTTTGCTCTGAAGAAATCAAATGGCGGCTTTGTTCTCTCGTTCGTTCCTCTTTGCGAAATTAGGGCTTTCGTCCTTGATCCAATTTAGGGCTTTGTGAAGCTGCCGATTGTTCGATCAATCTGGTTGTAAATCAAGAGAATATTTGTTCGTCTTTTCGGCTGCTTCTGGAGTTCGGCTTCAATTTGGTATGTGGTTTTCCTTTGTGCTTTTCAGTTATGCTCAATTGAACTCCGATTTTTGATTCGAGTTGGAAGATGATTTTGGAATTGTATTTTATCGGTTTACTGTTTTTGCTTGTACTCGAATCTGATGATTTTGCCGATGATGTTAGCATTGTTTATATAGGATTCCAGTTCCTATATTTTCGTTCGCATAATAATATATTTGAATTTATCTCTACCGATCATTTATGCTTGGATGCTTGCGATTTTCCTTGACCAATTCATATGCGAATATACTTTCGTATATGGTGAAACTTGTTTTCCACGGCTTTGAATCTGGACTTGATTTTGGTTCCTTGATTGCTTGGTTATCACGGTACTGTTTGATTTCGTGTAGGCTTCGGCTTGTGGTGATTTTTGACTTTATTTTGAAACACGGCTTCGATCTTTTTTTTTGTTGACTTTGTCACACCCGGCTATGTACTTGCTTTGTACCTTGCTCTGTACTGTTATGGCCTATTGCTTAGAGTTTGTTGACTTTGATACATTAGTCCTGTACCACTCGGCTTCACACAGATGCTTCACTTGTTCTTCACTTACCTGTTGGATACATTGCTGTTGTAGATGTTGATGTTGTTACGGCTTGATCTATTGTTGTCATTGGTGTACTTGAGTCAATGGTTTGCTTCATTATGTACTTTAGTCTGATACTTGTGTAAGTGCTTGTATTTGGTTGTCTGCATATACATGTTGGAGCTCTTAATTCTGGTCTGGTGGTAGTTTTGCATTCATGTTAAGTTGACTGGTTTCATTTTGTATGCTGCTTTGACTTTGGCATTTGATATGCTGTTTTACTGGTGCATCCTTGTTTCAGTGATGTGATTCTTTGTTTTGGATTGTTGCTTTTGCCTTGAGTATTTGTATACTCCTGCAGCTTTGTATATGGCTATTCTTTGGTCTGCCTGGTCTGGATTTGTGTTGATTGTATGTAGCTGTCTTGATGCATTCGAATTTGATTTTCGAATTACACCTGAGTTGAATCCGATTTGGATTTGACCTTGTGCTAAGCGATGTGACTTTGAATATATTGCACCTGAGTTGAACCTGTCTGTATATTTGGGTTTGACCTTGTGCTCACTCCTTGTAAATCGATCAAGTGTATATACATATATCGGTGTGCATGGCCTTGTGGCATGTACAGTGATACACTGTGCATGTCACAAGCTGTTCGTGTGTGATGAACTCAAATATAAATGATGACGAACAACCCAAATAACTGAGGCAAATCAAATTTTCAAAATCACATTTTTATTTTATATTGCAAAAATATTTCTTTTTCAATTTTACTGCGTCAGTATATATTTTTGCAGATTGCTCAGATGCTGGATTCAGACTGAAGTGAAGTTGGAGATAAAATACGAGTGTGAGTGATATGTAGTGAGGTTACGAATGTAAAAATGATTGTGATGTAATCAGAAATTGAATTTGTATAGTGAGAGCTTGAAATTGTACTATCAAAATTGTAATAAATATTTGTTTGAATAAAATATTCGTTTGAATTCAAAATTCTGTGTTATTTATTTTATCCAGCAAATATTTATTTAATCTGTGATATATAAAGTAGTACAATATCAAATACATTTAAATGAATGTATATATGTTTATTATCATCAAACAAAAATCGTATAGACGCATATTCAACAATCTCCCCCTTTTGATGATAACAAACATATATTTAAGATTTTGACTTATACAAAATGTATTTGATTATTCAGTTTGCTTCCCCTATTTGAATGCTCCCTCTCTACACAATACTCCCCCTACATATATGCATGAGAAAAATATTCAAATGAGCTTTGATGCAATTAGAAAATAATTGACCTTTATTTTCAAAATCTTAACTTTTCTCTCCCCCTTTTGTTATCAGCAAAAGAATAATAGTAATAGAAAAAAATAGGGATAAAGTGATTAACACTAAAATAATATTAATTCCCAATAGAGTATAAATGTTAAATTTCAATAGAAAAATCAAACAAAAATCATAAATATTCTGTTTGACGCATATTCCACTTTAGAATGTTAGGGATAATATCATCATATATAACCATATAGATGGGTCTATTTGTGGTATATTTACAACAGGAATTTGAATATCTACTAACCATGCATAACCGTTAGGACTTTTAAATGAGATTAGTAGTATTCCAAATTTAAAAAAAAAATGAATTCAAGTATCTTCTAACCACGCATAACCGTGAGGACTTTTAAATGGGATTAGAATCAACTTGTCTATTATTTTTATATTTAATCAATTAATTTTTGATATGCGTTCCATACATGCATAACCGTGAGGACTTTTAAATGAGCATGGAAGCACATAACAAATTCAAAGTAATTCACCCATGCATAACCGTGAGGACTTTTAAATGAGAGTGAATTCTTTGGATGTTTTTATTTGTTAAAATAATAAAATGAAAAATGAATGATTCCCGTTTAAAATACCACATATTGACTTACTATATTGGATTTTGATGAGTGATGGATGATAGAAAAATGATAGAAATAGAAATGGTCGTGAAATTTTTGCCAAACAAAAATTTTTATAACTCTTGTTTAAAATTTCTAAAGAAATTTTTCTATATATACTTTCTTGAGTTATAATATATGATTAATATCAACACTCATCACTTTTTCAATCACTATTTATCTTTTCGATAATTAGCAGGGGGTCAGATTAGTTAATGTGGTGATTTAAAATCAATTTCAAAAATAATTATAAAATCAATTTTTCTTAAATAACTAATCTGAAACAAGGTAAAAAAAATGATTTTCTTGAAGGGTTTATCTAAGAAAAATATCTATCAATTGGAAATTATTTGAAATGAAAAATATGCAGATATTTTCTTTGAAACACGATGCAATTACTGAAAGTTAAATCTTGATCCACTAGTAATTCTTTATCAACTAGATTGCCAGTGTAATCTGCATCTGAGTTTTTCTTCACTCAACATTATCTTTGTTTATAGACCAGACTGTGAAAATTCAACAAATTTCATAAAATCATTTGTAACATCCTTTTTGAATTGAAGCCGTTGAAATATACAAGCAGTAATCATAGTGTCAGAATAGATAAGCAAATATATCCACTTGTAGCATGAGTAGTCAGTAATCAATCAATTTGTTAATCCAAGCAATTCTATTCAATGATGATTGGTCAACATTTTGAATAAGTCGGAATTAACATCATCAATCATTTTTCATAACTGGCTGATTTAATTCGGATTATGGTGCAGATTATCACATTTAATTTATCGTTTGAAAATAAATACAATTACCTGTTTTACCTGTACGATAATCTTTCGTTGTTGTCCTTGTGAATCTGTCACCTTTATACTAGGCTAAGGAACTTTGAATTGTCGCCTGTTGTGTTTCTGGAACAGCCAGAATCCAGATAACACTGATGTTGTTCCTTAGCCTGCCACCACACCTACACGGTAAAATATTTTTGTGACCTATTTGTTTTTATAGGTCCATGGTTGTTAGTGGCAGAATAATTTGAAAAATAATTTTGTGGAGACCCATAACTATTTGTATATGTTCCTTTTGGCACCCAGATTTGTTTAATTTTGAGAGATTCTATTTTTGTGCCTTTTGGAACCCAAATTGGAATTGTTTTCTCGTGTTTGGGCCTATACCAACAATTATTCTGATTGTGTCCAAATTTTCTACAAATAGTGCACATTGAATTATCTTGCTTAATTTCACTTTTATATCGTTCTTTTTGAGAATACCCAAGTCCTTGTCTATCAATATTGACCGATTGTTTCCCTAATAGCATATTCAATAATTTTTTACTTTTGGAAAACTTATCTAAAGTAGTAGACAATTTTTGGACTTGTGATTTAAGTGATTCGTTTTCATTTAATAATTGTGTGCACTTTTTGATAGAATTTTCTCTTCTCGTATTTTCACTTTCTTTTAATTTCAGAATTTCATTTTCAAGTGATTTTATATTGGTTTCTGATTTTTTAATCTCATCTTCAAATGTTGGACACCTATCACACTTAGGGATTCTACTTTGATAGTTTTTAACTAACTGTTCAAGTTGTTCATTTGATTCTATTAAACTATCTCTTTGTGATTCGAGTTTAGCGTATTTTTCCCTAAGTCGTTCAAAACGGCCGTTTACATCATGGAAATGAATAAGCAACTCAGAATGGGTAAGTTTTGATACCTCACTTGGCTCGTCGTCGTCACTGTCAGTTATATCACCTTGAAGACACAATTCTGCTTTTTCACTTCCACTACCAGTGCTATTACTTCCATCTTCATCGCTGTCATCCCAAGTGGCTGCAAAACTTCTCCTTTTCTGTTTCTTTTCACGGCTGGATTTATTTTGTGGACAATTGGGACTGATATGACCGGGTTTGTTGCATTCGTAACAGATAATCTTCTGTTTGTCTGGGCTGTCAAATATTTTTGCTATTCTGCTTTTTAACTTTTGGTTTAGAGCTGGATTTCCGTATTTCTGATTCCACTTTTTGAATTTTCTTATTAACAGCTCTAGTTCTTTTGCACCATCATCATCGTCATCATCATCACTTTCAGTTGTTCCTTTGAGAGCTATCGATTTCTTCCGAGTATCTCCTCCTTCACGTTCTTCTTTGAATTTCATCTCTAGCTCATATGTGGTGAGATTTCCGATGAGTTCTTCAACTTTCAACTGTTTCAAATCTTTTGATTCTTGAATTGCAGTTACTTTGGCATCAAAGCTTCGTGGAAGGACTCTAAGGATTTTTCGGACTATTTCCAGTTCGGTGTATGATTTTCCGAGTGCTTTCGATTTGTATACGATATTGGAAAGTCGTCCGTACATCTCTTTGACATTTTCTTCCTTCGCCATTGTAAAGTTCTCATATTCGCTGCTTAGCATAGCAAGGCGAGATTCTTTGACTTGAGATGTTCCTTCGTGAGTCACTTCGAGTGTATGCCATATTTCCTGCGCAGATGAACAATGTGAAACACGATTAAATTCAATTTGATCTAATGAACAAATAATAGAATTCATTGCTTTGGCGTTAGTAATTTGTAATTTGTTTTCTAACTCTGTCCATTGATCCTTTGGTTTTTCTATTTCCTGATTGTTCACTATTATAGTCGGTTTGTTATATCCTGTTTCCACAATATCCCACGCGTCAATGGTTTTTAGAAAAATTTCCATCCTATTTTTCCAATAAGCATATTCACCATTGAACATTGGTGGTCTAACTATTGACTGTCCCTCTGCAAAAGCGTTATTAAAAGAAGCCATTTCAAAAGTTCAAATTTTTAAAACAAAAATTGATTTTTGAAAAAATCGAATTTTTAAATCAAAAATTTGACTCTATTACCTAGCTCTGATACCACTTGTAGGATCGATTTCACCCTAGAGGGGGGGTGAATAGGGTGATACTACCAATTATATAAATTAATTGCGGAAGCTAATAAATATCAACACAGATTTCAACACAGCAGAATAACAGCACAGATATTGCAGAATAACAGAACAGAACAACACAGAATTTACCCAGCTTCGGCAAAACTCTGCCTACGTGCTGCCCCCAAGGTTTCTACTAGAAATTAGATAGTCAGACGCTTACACACGTAAACTCGCGACACCCGCTACCGACTAATCCTAACTCTACGCTCAAAACCCTGCCACAACTCAGCCACTGAGTTGCGAATTCTCAATCTACGCCCCGTAGATTGTCCCCTAGTCACACGACTAGAAAATATACCAGTTTGAAATTTAAAACGATTTAAAAAACAAATAAAACAAAGCCCTTAATTAAAACCCCTTTATATTTTTAAACCCTATCTCTTTCTTTAATAACTTAGCCGGCCCCTTTATATTATTAGACCCGATCCTCTTTTGCTCTGAAGAAATCAAATGGCGGCTTTGTTCTCTCGTTCGTTCCTCTTTGCGAAATTAGGGCTTTCGTCCTTGATCCAATTTAGGGCTTTGTGAAGCTGCCGATTGTTCGATCAATCTGGTTGTAAATCAAGAGAATATTTGTTCGTCTTTTCGGCTGCTTCTGGAGTTCGGCTTCAATTTGGTATGTGGTTTTCCTTTGTGCTTTTCAGTTATGCTCAATTGAACTCCGATTTTTGATTCGAGTTGGAAGATGATTTTGGAATTGTATTTTATCGGTTTACTGTTTTTGCTTGTACTCGAATCTGATGATTTTGCCGATGATGTTAGCATTGTTTATATAGGATTCCAGTTCCTATATTTTCGTTCGCATAATAATATATTTGAATTTATCTCTACCGATCATTTATGCTTGGATGCTTGCGATTTTCCTTGACCAATTCATATGCGAATATACTTTCGTATATGGTGAAACTTGTTTTCCACGGCTTTGAATCTGGACTTGATTTTGGTTCCTTGATTGCTTGGTTATCACGGTACTGTTTGATTTCGTGTAGGCTTCGGCTTGTGGTGATTTTTGACTTTATTTTGAAACACGGCTTCGATCTTTTTTTTTTGTTGACTTTGTCACACCCGGCTATGTACTTGCTTTGTACCTTGCTCTGTACTGTTATGGCCTATTGCTTAGAGTTTGTTGACTTTGATACATTAGTCCTGTACCACTCGGCTTCACACAGATGCTTCACTTGTTCTTCACTTACCTGTTGGATACATTGCTGTTGTAGATGTTGATGTTGTTACGGCTTGATCTATTGTTGTCATTGGTGTACTTGAGTCAATGGTTTGCTTCATTATGTACTTTAGTCTGATACTTGTGTAAGTGCTTGTATTTGGTTGTCTGCATATACATGTTGGAGCTCTTAATTCTGGTCTGGTGGTAGTTTTGCATTCATGTTAAGTTGACTGGTTTCATTTTGTATGCTGCTTTGACTTTGGCATTTGATATGCTGTTTTACTGGTGCATCCTTGTTTCAGTGATGTGATTCTTTGTTTTGGATTGTTGCTTTTGCCTTGAGTATTTGTATACTCCTGCAGCTTTGTATATGGCTATTCTTTGGTCTGCCTGGTCTGGATTTGTGTTGATTGTATGTAGCTGTCTTGATGCATTCGAATTTGATTTTCGAATTACACCTGAGTTGAATCCGATTTGGATTTGACCTTGTGCTAAGCGATGTGACTTTGAATATATTGCACCTGAGTTGAACCTGTCTGTATATTTGGGTTTGACCTTGTGCTCACTCCTTGTAAATCGATCAAGTGTATATACATATATCGGTGTGCATGGCCTTGTGGCATGTACAGTGATACACTGTGCATGTCACAAGCTGTTCGTGTGTGATGAACTCAAATATAAATGATGACGAACAACCCAAATAACTGAGGCAAATCAAATTTTCAAAATCACATTTTTATTTTATATTGCAAAAATATTTCTTTTTCAATTTTACTGCGTCAGTATATATTTTTGCAGATTGCTCAGATGCTGGATTCAGACTGAAGTGAAGTTGGAGATAAAATACGAGTGTGAGTGATATGTAGTGAGGTTACGAATGTAAAAATGATTGTGATGTAATCAGAAATTGAATTTGTATAGTGAGAGCTTGAAATTGTACTATCAAAATTGTAATAAATATTTGTTTGAATAAAATATTCGTTTGAATTCAAAATTCTGTGTTATTTATTTTATCCAGCAAATATTTATTTAATCTGTGATATATAAAGTAGTACAATATCAAATACATTTAAATGAATGTATATATGTTTATTATCATCAAACAAAAATCGTATAGACGCATATTCAACAGAAAAACCATGTTGCTTGGATCTATGAAATCCTGTTTTCTTTCTGTTTTTCTGCAAACTCTGGTTTCTTCTTTAGTACTTCGGACATTTAATTCCCTTTGTTGTATGAACTTTCGCTTTGATTACTGAATTCTGTAATGATTGGTATTGGACTAATTCAATAAATAATGCAGGCCAAGCGATTACTGTCCCGACCGGAGAGACGGGGCAGTAATCGCGAATTACGAGTCCCTTTACCGGAGAGCAACGGAATGGACTCTAACATAATTAACAAAGTCCTCGACTGGAGAGTCGAGGCCGGAGAATATAAAAGTCCTAGACGGAGAGTTGAGGCCGGAGAATATAAAAGTCCTCGGCCGGAGAGCCAAGGCCGGAGAAATAAACAAAGTCCTCAACCGGAGAGCCAAGGCCGGAGAAATAAACAAAGTCCTCGACCGGAGAGTCGAGGCCGGAGAATATAAAAGTCCTCGACCGGAGAGTCGAGGCCGGAGAATATAAAGTCCTCGACCGGAGAGTTGAGGCCGGAGAATATAAGAAGTCCTCGGTCGGAGAGTCGAGGCTGGAAAATATACAAGCCCTTGACCGGAGGGTCAAGGCTGGAACAGGATAACGCAACCCGGCGAGGTCTACGGATTCAAAGTTAAACCTGGAGAGGTCATGGATTTGGATTTTGGCTTAGGATAGATTGACCTGGTGAGGTCCTGGATTTGGCGAAGGGCCCGGAGCGGTCCTGAGTTTGGATATCGACCCAGAAAGGTCATAGATTTGGCTATTGGTTATGGATGGAATAAAACTCGGTTGACGGGTTCGGATGGCTATGGAATTGGGTCAGGGTTTGGTCATTGGATTCAGAATCGTATATCGACTCAGAGCAGTCATAAAATCGGATAAGGATACGGCGATGGAACTTGGATAAAATGGATTGGATTACGAATCGGAAAGTATGGATGTGGATAACATACAGACTTCGAATATCGGACTTGAGGCTATTCAAAACACACCTTTCAAAGCAAGGCATGTTTTGGGGGGCAAGTGTTAACCCGCCTTTTGGAAAGGCCGTAGATAGGCGGACTTAACTAAATTGACTACTCGTTCGTCGAGGTTGGTTCATGATAGATTTAGTCAACTAGGTGGATGGACGATCAAGCATGGATAATAATCATGGATCTAAGGCCGGGATTCGGCATAGTTGAGGGACGAAGATTATTGGATACTCGAAACTTGGGTTTCGATAAGTCGCAAGTCGCCCTTGATTTGCTTCGATTCGTATGGAATCGAGCTTCGAGTTGTATGGATGATTTCTTCGAGTCTTTTAGGTGGCTTGCCATGGGTGGCTCGACATTGGTGGCTCGGCATGGGTGGCTCGGCATTGGTGGCTCGGCCATGTTGGTGGCTCATCATGGAAGGTGGTTCGGCCTAGTTAAATCATGAGTCAGCCTTGGTTGTCGCTCGACATTGTGGTTCGATCGGGGTGGCTCGGTAGGAATGGAAGAACTAGCTCGATATAGAATGGGGTTCGGTTGCTTCGAGTCCTAGGGTCCTTCGCTTCATGTTGTCGCTCAGTGTCTCAGTGGGATATAAAGTGGGTCGGCATGACATCGTTCAGCAGCCTCATGTCCAAGAAGTTGTTGCTTCGGGTCGACTTCGTAGGATGTGGCTCGGCGTGGTTGGTTCGGCAAGTACCGATTGGTGACTTGGTGGTATGGACGACCTGGTGGTGTGGATCGGTGACTTTGTGGGGTGGACGACATGGTGGTGTGGATCGGTGACTTGGTGGTGTGGACGACCTGGTGGTGTGGCTTGATCACTGGTGGTGTGGATCGGCATACTAGAGTATGGAGTGGATCGGCATAGGTCGGTCGTCATGGTAGTGTGGGTCGGTCATGATGAAGGATATTGGCTCGGCTATGGGCCTGATGGGCCCGGACTACTCAGGAAGCCCAGTAATTCGGGATTTGCCTATAAATACAGCATGTAGAACTTCAAAAAAGGGGATCTTCCTTTCAACTCTCTTACTTTCTCTTTTCTAAAACTAGGGCAACTCTACCATTTTGTAACTGTAATCGATTCTAACATCAATAAAAAGGAAACTTCTGGAGTGGACGTAGGCCGGAGTTAGCCGAACCACTATAAAATCTGTTGTTCTCTACTGCTTTCATTTTAATTTCTTGTCGTTCTTCATATTTATATTCTCTACACACATTCTGTCTGTGAGCTGTGACTGGTATTTGGTACTTCCGCTTGGATTTGGGTGTTAGTGACCAATTTTGGCGCTAACAAATACCTACGGTAGGGTTACCTATTACCAATTCTGGAGGATGATCTGCTTTGAATTTCAATCTCTCTGGTTCCAGATTTCTTTGGACTTCTTCTGCGGTTGCAATTTCTTTTGGATTTTCACTTTCATCTTTTTTGTTCTCCTCTTCGGCATTGCTTTTGATTGTTTCCTTGCTTTGATCATCAATGCCTTCATCAAATTTCACATTGATTGACTCCACGATTGTTTTCGTTCTTTTGTTGTATACTCTATAAGCTTTGCTTCTGGAAGAGTATCCCATGAATATGCCTTCGTCTGCTTTTGGCTTAGATTTTCCTAGTTGATCACCTGTATTGAGAATAAAACATGGACAGCCAAAATTTTTGAAATATGCAATGTTTGGCTTTTTCTTGAACCATATTTCATATGGTGTTTTGTTAAGAATCAACTTAATCAAGACTCTATTCATTACATAACAAGCTGTATTTACTACCTCTGCCCAAAAATACTAGGGTAGTTCAAACTCATTTATCATAGATCTAGCCAACTCTTGTAAGGTTCGATTCTTTCTCTCAACTACTTCATTTTGTTGTGGAGTACGTGGGGTAGAGAATTCATGTTTAAATCCATATTCATCACAAAAAATTTCAAATTCATAATTTTAAAATTCTCTACCATGATCACTTCTTAGAGAAATAATAGAAACTTCTTTTTAATTTTTAACTAATTTAGTGAATTTAGTGAAGTATGAGAAAGTTTCTGATTTTTTTGCTAAGAAGTATACCCACGTGTATCTAGAGTAATCATCAACTAATACAAAACAATATCTCTTACTGCCTAAACTTGCAATATCATTAGGTCCAAATAGATCCATATGAACTAGTTCAAAGACTCTAGAGGTACTTACAGTGTTCTTGGCATGAAAATATGATTTTTTAAATTTTCCCATAGTACATGCTTTACATAGAGTTTCTGTTTTGAAATCATGAGATGGTAAACCTCTAACCAAATCTTTTCTTTTTAATTTGTTTAACAGATTCATGCTAGAATGTCCTAACCGTCTATGCCATAAGTTTACTTCTTCATCCTTAGCTACCAAACATTTTGAAAGAGTGAGGTCATCAAAAGATAGAGAGTATATATTACCTTTCCTCTTACCTGAAAATAATGTTGCTTTTGATGATTGGTCAACAATTTTGCACAAATCAGAATAAAAAACAACATATATTCCCTTATCTCATAACTGGCTGATTGAAATCAGATTATGGTGTAGATTTTCAACATATAATACATCGTTTAAGGTAAATGTGCCATTACCTACTTTACTTTTACATATAATTTTACATTTATCGTTGTTGCCCATTATGACTCTGCCACCTTTATACTTCTCTAGGCTAAGGAACTTTGATTTGTCGCCCGTCGTGTTCCTGGAACAACCAGAATCCAGGTACCACTCTTGCTGTTCCTTAGCCTGCTAACACACCTACATGAGAAAAGAGTTTAGCGACTTATTTGTTTTCATAGGTCCATGATTTTTAGTGACAAAAAATTTTGAAAAACAAGTTTGCGTAGAACCAGGATAGTCTATGTTTGTTCCTTTTGGCACCCGATTTTAAGGGATTTTACATTCGTGTCTTTAGGAACCCAAATTGGTATGGTTTTCATGTGTTTGGGTCTATACCAGCAATTGTTTTGATTGTGTCCAATTTTTCCACAAATCGTGCACTTGGAGTTGACATGATTAGATTCACTTCTATCTTCTTCAGATTTAGTATACCTAAGTCCTGATCTAATAGTATTAATAGTTTGTTTCCCTAATAGCATATTTAGCGATCTTTCTCCTTTGGAGAATTTTCCTAAAGTTGTCGACAATTGTTGGACTTGTGACTTGAGAGATTCATTTTCATTCAATAACAAAGTGCACTTTTTAATAGAATTTTCTAATGATGGACACCTATCACACTTAGGGAACTTTTTTCTATAGTTTTGAACCATTCGATCAAGTTGCATATTTAGTTCTATCAAACTATCTTTTTGTGATTCAATTTTAGCGCACTTCTTCCTAAATCTTTCAAAACAGCCATTTACTTCATGGAAATATATATAAGTAATTGCAAGTAAGTTTTGATACCTTGCTTGGTTCATCATCATCGATGTCACTTGTTTCTCCTGAAAAACACAGATTTTCTCTTTCACTCTCACTACCAGTGCTTTCATCATCATCTTCATTACTTTCATCCCAAGTTGCGGCAAAACTTCTATTTTTCGGTTTCTTTCCTTTGCTGAATCGATTTTGAGGACAATTTGGCTTGATATGACCAGGTTTATTACACTTCTAACAAATGACCTCCCGCTTTTCAGAGTTGTCTAGAACTTTGACGATTCTGCTCTTCAGTTGTTGATTTAGGGCTGAATTTCCATATTTGCGGTTTCACCTTTTGAATCTCTTTACTATCAGTGCTAATTCAGTTGCTCCTTCATCATCTTCACTTTCTATCGTTCCTTTGAGAGCTATTGATTTCTTTCGCGTATCCCCTCCTTTACGTTCTTCCTGGAATTTGATTTCTAGATCATAAGTGGTGAGGTTTCCGATGAGTTATTCAACTTTAACCTGTTTCAGATCCTTTGATCCTTAGATGGCAGTCAATTTTGCTTCAAAATTTCGTGGAAGAATTCTGAGGATCTTTCGGACTATTTCCAGTTCTGTGTATGGTCTTCCTAGAGATTTTGATTTGTATACAAGATTAGAAAGTCATCCATACATTTCTTTGACACTTTCATCCTTTGCCATTATGAAGTTCTTGTACTCACTACTAAGCATGGCAAGGCAAGATTCTTTAACCTAGGAGGTTCCTTCATGAGTCACTTCAAGCGTGTGCCAGATTTCTTGCGCAGTTAGACAATGTGAGACACGGTTAAATTCAATTTGATCTAATGAAAAAATAATAGAATTCATAGTTAGCATTAGCAGTTTGCAGTTTATTTTAAAGATCTGTCCATTGATCCATAGGTTTATCAACTTCTTGATTGCCTACCATTACTGTTGGTGTGTTATATCCCATTTCAACAATATTCAATGCATCTATGGTTTTTAGAAAAAATTTCGTTCTAGTTTTCCAATATGCATATTCACCATTGAACATGGGTGGTCTAGCTATGGACTGACCTTCAACAAAAGCATTATTAAAAGAAGCCATTGAAAGAAAAATCAAATTTTTTTAATAGAAAATGGTTTTTGATTCTAGCTCTGATACCACTTGTAGGATTGTTTTCACCCAAGAGGGGGGGTGGGGGGGTGAATAGGGTCTACTAAATATTAATGCGGAAATAAAAAATTAAACAGAAAGTACTACAGTAAAGATCAGACACAATTTTACCCAGCTTTGGCAAAAACCTGCCTACATGCTGCCCTCAAGGTTTCTACTAGAAATTAAGTAATCAGTCGCTTACAAAAAATATGTAAACTTGCGATACCCGCTTGTTAGCACCAAAATTGGTCACTAACCTCGTTGAAAAAGATTGTGTAGAGATGTAAGTGATGAAGTTAAATTAAACAAGGAAGAATATGCTAATTTAAATGCAGAAAGTAAGAACACCGGATTTATAGTGGTTCAGCGTAACTGCCTACATCCACTTTGAGTTTTGATCTTTATTTCTTTCATAAGTAGTTGAATACAGATACAATCCATATATTAATGACTTGAATACAAGTTTGAGTTAAAAAGAGGAGAGTATAAAAAGCGGCAGAGTCTCCCCATTGTTCTCCCAAAAAAGGTTTTTTTTCACTGTGACCCTGCCCCTCTATTTATAGACAAATATGGGCTGGACTTCCCAGGTGGGCTTGGTGGCCGAACACTCTAGCCCAAGTGTAGTGGTCGCTGTATGCCGAACCAAGTAGACCGAACACGTTGGCGCCGAACCACCTTCTCAGTGTCGAACGGTACGTTTGATGGGTGGGAAGTGCAGAACAGTTGTTAGTTGAAGCCGAACGTGCCTTCTGGCTGAACGATGCTTCTTAGCCGAATGATCCTTTGGCCGACCAATGCTTCTTAGCCGAACGATCCTTTGGCCGAACGATGCTTCTTAGCCGAACGATCCTTTGGCCGAACGATGCTGCCATGTAGAGTAGTTGTATACGCCGAACGTCTTCTAACGCCGAGTACCACTGGATGCCGAGTACTATGAGACGCTGAGTACTACGCCAAGTACTATGAGATGTCGATCACTAGTTGACACCGAGTCGTCCTGTACGCCGAGTACTCAGTTGTCTGGTCAAATCTCCAGGAAACACTTGCCCCCCAAAGTGTGTCGTGTGAAGCAACACAACACGCTTTGAATCAGCGAGTATTCCTTGTCTTCAGAAAGAAATCCACCATATTTCTTGAATAGTCATTATCCTCCAATTTATCCTCCCAAGGTGTTGTATCCTTCTTTGGTCATCGTGATGCTTGGTCAATTCCCAATATTATAAATCCAGGGTTGTGGTTCATTAGTGGCCATACATGACTAATTCTGCAGAGCTAATAAGCTTCGGCTATCTGATCTAGTCTTTTCTTAATAACCCTTAGTGAGAATTCAATTTCTGTTGATTTCAAGAAGTCGAACTTTTAAGGATGTACACATGCACGTTCGGGTACATGTTCTTGCCATTGGCTCTCGGATGCGTTTTATATGCTCATAAGTCGTCACCAACTCCGTCTAGTTTAATTGCAATTCAATCGCGATTCCTTGTTTGTATTTTATGTGAAATAAGGGTTGCTATCAGCCACTTGAGGAGTTTTCCAAACCTCTCTTTAGTACAGACTCTATGATTTGGTTCACAGCTTCAACCTGTCCATTTGCAGTTATAATGGATCATGGAAGGTCATAAGGACAGATGACGTTACGGATAAAGAAGTTGATTATTTTCTTCATCTTGGTCAAGGTTAGAGTTCTTCATCTGCCCATTTGGTGACATAATCAACTGCTATGGTGGTGTATTTCGCACCATCTTGAGGATCGACAAGAAGATGATTTCAGTGCCCCCAAGTGGCAAACAGTTATGAACTAGCCATTTGACTAATTTCCATCGGCGGGGTTCCCGGATTTTTTGCAAACATCTTGCACTCGTCACATTGTCTAGCGTGATCAACCGCTTCTGGGTTGATAGTTGGCCAGTAATACCTGTAGCAGAGTATCTTCTTTATCATGGTTTTCCCCCTAATGTTATTACCGCGTTCTTCTTCATAGACTTTGCTCAAGATATCATCATGGGCGATATGTCGAAGCGTGGGGATGGATAAACTCCTTTTGACACACGAATTATTCTTAGATGATTTGGCGTGAAGCTTTGAGGAGGATCCGTCGTTTGCCATTCCTCCGTTCAGTAAGAATTCCTCATTTTAGATAGTCTTTGATAGGAGTCAACCATGACACCTTTTCATTTTGTT
Source organism: Allium fistulosum (assembly GCA_030737815.1). Taxonomy (NCBI): domain Eukaryota; kingdom Viridiplantae; phylum Streptophyta; class Magnoliopsida; order Asparagales; family Amaryllidaceae; genus Allium; species Allium fistulosum. Next base: position 306,878,924 of record CM060903.1, on the reverse strand, counting down.
CGCTGAGTACGTGTGTAATGATGTAATACGTGAAGTTAGTTAGTGGCTCTTGGACTTGGCCGAGAAAAGGAGCAAGACAATGCCCCCTAGCAAGATCAACTTCCTTAAATTTGTATACTACCAATCAAGAATCACAAAAGATATGTAAAGTTTTCACTTCAAATCCTCTAGCAAGTTTGAGGCTGGTAGTTAAGGCTTTATACTAAGCATCGTTGTTTGTTACAGGTAAATCGAGTTTTAGGACGTAGCAGATTGATCGTTCCTCAGGAGTCATTATCAAGCCATAACACTGATCATTGGATGCTCCATCCGTGTACATTTTCCATCTTATGGTTGGTTCTCTGCTACTCTTTGAGTAGTCATCTGAGGTAGTGAATTTGGGTGTGAGGTCGGCTAATTTCCGTCCTTGGATAGCCCTTCGTGGAAAATAAGTGATATCGAATTTGCTTAGTTTGATATTCTATTTAAGTAGTCTTTCAGACGTCTTAGGTCATTGTATGCCTTGTCGCAATGGCTGGTAGGCATAGACGTTGATGGGGTGAGCCTAAAAGTAAGAGTGGAGCTTTCATGATGAAATCAATAGAGATTGTGCTAGCTTTTGTAGCTTCAGGTTGATATCCAATGCATGGCTCGCGATAGTTAATGAAATCACATATGCATGTCAGAATGGGTCCAAGGGAACATATCATCATTTATTCAGAAAAATCCAACTAATTCTTTTATCATCATTGTACTGAGTTGTGATCCGATATTCAGCACCCGGAAAGGGTCGCCATGGCTGGCTGTAATGTCGACCGTCAGCTTAGCAGGTGTCATCCCAGATTCTTTGAGTAAAGGTGTAACTATTTTGCATAACATTCAATGTGAAATATGGTTGGGACGACTAATGTTGATGGTTACTCTAGTCGAATCCTAGAGTCTTGTCATGAGTTATTGAGTCTAATAGTGAAGGGCTCTGAATGCTCTAATAGATTATCAACAAATGGCCAAAAATCAGGCTTAAAAGCGCATTAAAGGAAATGTCGAGTGGGGGTCAGCCTCGAGTGGCACGCAACTGTATAGCTGGATCTTGCTATGAGTTTGAATTTGCTTGTGCATTCGAGTAACGCACTTTCTATTTAATGCATTCATGATTCTTTACCCGTCCTTCGGGTTGGAGTGAAAGTCAATTGCCCATGAGCTAAGGTATCGATTTAACGATTCTATCTCTAGGCATCCTTTCGGTCGTTGCCTTGAGTAGCTGTAAGCACTATATATAAGTTTTAATACTGAGCTATCGTAGCCAGTTTTTGGATGACCATGCGTCTTCTCCCAGTCTCGGGTTGATAAATGTACTGCATGGGCGGTTGAGTCTCGTCCTAGCTATGTTTATGTTTTCACCTACACTCCAAAGACATAGAGGTGATTGGTGAATAGTCGGTTCACATTCATCTTGCTTCTCGCTCGTGCCCCCAAGTCTGGGGCATATACCGATAAGTAGGAAGGCCAGCCACGCCCACTTTAGCTTTACTCTCTTTCCCGTTGGATCGTGGGATCATGTCAGTCGATGGGAGACTAGGTCTCGCCTATCTTGGATTTTATCATGGTTTTCCATTCCAAGAGGAATACTTCGATGCCACGTAAGTTTCAGGGCGTAATTTGGACAGTGGATGGTCATCCACGTCCACTTTGGTTCATGCTCTGTAATCAGATCTCGGGGTAAAGTTGGCTACAAATGCAGTCGGGTTATGCTCATCCAGTTTCATACTCCTCCTGACGAATCGAACGAGGGTGCTGGAGAATTTTTGACCAAGTATTCGTGGTTTACCCTATTTCCCATACTCTGGGGGTCATAGTTTTTCAAAAAACATCAGAGTCACATTCGTATGTGCTTGGTGCGGATCGGCATTGACCCTTGGTCTGAGGTATGATATAGTAGGTTGCTCGTAGCTTTGGATGCCGTTTCGATTGGCTCTGTATTGAGGCCTCCCTGTAGTCGCTGCCTCAAGTTATAAAGAACGCCACGCTAGAGCTACAATAAGCTGTCGTATTCAGCTTTTTAGTGTTTTGTACCCCTGCCCCCAGTAATGATTTGGCCAGGTCACTAGTTGGATGGTCGAACTCCATCCTCAGCGGGTTAATAATCCTCCTGTCGATTCCAGGTCGAAGTTTGCGGAATAGAAAATGGTCAGAATCCACTCGTCTATAGCTACTTCAAGTTTATACACCACTCTGTATTTTGGTGACTTAGTGTTATTCTCCCCCCGGTTGACTCGCGCCCAATTTGTGTTCATGCTTTGGTCCACGCTCCGGGGACTTAGAGATTTTTCGAACGGTTTACGCTTTAGTCCACAGTTCGAGACGCAGAGATTTTCGTCAACTCATTTATACTCTAGTTCGCACTCTGGGAACTTAGAGTAATCTGGTCCGCTTCTGGGATTTAGGGATTTTTCTGAAGTCGTCTATAATCTAGTCCATGCTCTGGGGATTGAGAGTACTGTAGTCCGCACTCTGGGGACGTAGAGGTTTTTGAGTCATTTATACTCTAGTCCGCACTCAGGGACTTAGAGTACTTTAGTCCGCATTCTGTCTCCCATTCCAGAGGGTGAGACCTCTCGGATGGCTGAGAGTTTGCCCGAACCTGGTAGATAATCCTTCTCTTTAAGGTTCTCTTTAAGATTTCGAAAGTCGTTATTCTTTATGCAGGACTATTGCATTCTTGTTTTCCATGATTTTGTGCAGGCCGTTCTGACCCCGAGCCCACTCCGAGGAGCTATGTCGCCAAGGAAGTGGGGGAGAAAACAAGTGAAGCCACTCACGCAGGGGAGGCTTCTGGTCCAGACGCTCAGGTGATCAGAGCGCTTGACTAAGACAAGTCTGAAACCTCCTCTCCTACCGATGGGGGTTATGAAGTAGAAATTACAGGCGCCTCTGAGCACACATCCGGATTGAGCATGGAGGAGTGGCTCGAGAAAGAGAGGGAGGAGACGTTCAAGGTCATAGTAGATCCCCGAGTTGTGGACTTGGACGATCCTTTGAACAAGCCGTTGAAGGTCATCCTTCCTGGCGGGTCCAAGCCCATGGAAGGCCCCCGTACTCCTTCAGTTGCTACCCCTCTATCAAAGAAGAGTACTAAGGGTAAATGCTCTGGAGAGGAGCCGTCTGGAAAGAAGTTGAAGAAGCACAAGAAGTGATTACTATCCTCGTTCAACGAGGGTTAGTTTAAGTCATGTAATTATTTTCATCTATTTCCTTAGTCCTTGTAGATAGAATGTCGACTCTGAACTTTGGAGGGGTTGTAATAGAAACTCATTTCTGAATAAGGTTTAGTTCCTTTTTCTGTCTTACAAAAGACTCTTATTGTTCAGTTTTCTTTGTGATTGTGATTTTAATCCAAGCAGTTGTGAGTAACATAGACTTCTCAGTCCATCTTCATATAACTCGGAAACCCTTCGGGAGTCGTTGAACTTCCATTCTGTGCTTCGAGCACTTAGAATACTTTCTAGCCCGTACGTCAGGGATTTGACAAATTCAAGTCATTTGTGTCATAGTTCATATTCAGGGAACTTGGAGATCCGATTCGCTTATATTCGAGTCTGCACTCTGGGGAGTTAGAGTACTCTAATCCGCACTCTGGGGACTTGGAGGTTTAAGTCATTTATACTCTAGTCCGTGCTCTGGGGACTTAGAGTACTCCAGTCCGCAATCTGTTTAAGTCATTTATACTCTAGTCCGCGCTCTGGGGACTTAGAGTACTCCAGTCCGCACTCTGGGGACTTGGAGGTTTTAGTCATTTATACTCTAGTCCGCGCTCTGGGGACTTAGAGTACTCCAGTCCGCACTCTGGGGACTTGGAGGTTTAAGTCGTTTATACTCTAGTCTGCACTCTGGGGACTTAGAGTACTCCAGTCCGCACTCTGGGGACTTGGAGGTTTTAGTCATTTATACTCTAGTCCGCGCTCTGGGGACTTAGAGTACTCCAGTCCGCACTCTGGGGACTTGGAGGTTTAAGTCGTTTATACTCTAGTCCGCACTCTGGGGACTTAGAGTACTCCAGTCCGCACTATGGGGACTTGGAGGTTTTAGTCATTTATACTCTAGTCCGCGCTTTGGGGACTTAGAGTACTCCAGTCCGCACTCTGGGGACTTGGAGGTTTAAGTCGTTTATACTCTAGTCCGCACTCTGGGGACTTAGAGTACTCCAGTCCGCACTCTGGGGACTTGGAGGTTTTAGTCATTTATACTCTAGTCCGCGCTCTGGGGACTTAGAGTACTCCAGTCCGCACTCTGGGGACTTGGAGGTTTAAGTCGTTTATACTCTAGTCCGCACTCTGGGGACTTAGAGTACTCCAGTCCGCACTCTGGGGACTTGGAGGTTTTAGTCATTTATACTCTAGTCCGCGCTTTGGGGACTTAGAGTACTCCAGTCCGCACTCTGGGGACTTGGAGGTTTAAGTCGTTTATACTCTAGTCCGCGCTCTGGGGACTTAGAGTACTCCAGTCCGCACTCTGGGGACTTGGAGGTTTTAGTCATTTATACTCTAGTCCGCGCTCTGGGGACTTAGAGTACTCCAGTCCGCACTCTGAGGACTTGGAGGTTTAAGTCGTTTATACTCTAGTCCGCGCTCTGGGGACTTAGAGTACTCCAGTCCGCACTCTGGGGACTTGGAGGTTTTAGTCATTTATACTCTAGTCCGCGCTCTGGGGACTTAGAGTACTCCAGTCCGCACTCTGGGGACTTGGAGGTTTAAGTCGTTTATACTCTAGTCCGCGCTCTGGGGACTTAGAGTACTCCAGTCCGCACTCTGGGGACTTGGAGGTTTAAGTTGAGAGCAGTCGTATTTCCACTCTTTAATTTGTATTCATCTACTGTATCGAGGCTAATGTCGTCGAATGAACAATCGAACCACGTTTGCTCGCGGGATGGGATTCTCCCCCTAGGATGAGGGACGAAATTTGAAAAATGGATGATCGATTCTCGTCCGCTTGGTGATTATAGCTCTTCCAATCAAGTCAAGGAAGGAGGTATATGACAGATGGTTGGATTACATCCATGCTGGGGTTGGATAATTAAGTCTCGCACAATTTGCTTCGTATCTCTTTCCAGAAAGCAAGGATGATGGATTACTGGGTAGACAAAGTAAGTTGCATATGTTTCACGGTGCAGTCGCGTCCATGTATTGAGAGCGATGGTTAGCGAGTAGGCAGTCTACCATAGCTACTTCAAGTTGGGCTTTTGAACAACCTTTCGTGTTCGGGGTAGGATTTGATGTGTAGATGATCAAATCACGTCCACTCTAGACAGATCCTGGCGCCACTGAGTTTCAGGAGGGGCATCTGTTATTTTGTCGAACTTTGTTCTATGACTCGATTTGAGTGGATGATCAGGCCATACCCATTCCAAGCCTTGCTTAGGTCTCCGAGTCAAACGTGGAGGTCGATGGATGGATGGTCAGTTGTTCGAATCGATCATAAGTTGAGCATACGAACTCGGATCGTCTTGAAACTTGGAACGTTGGCTTCCCTGGCTTTGATTGTTATGTCTTGTTAATCGTGGCTCGATCCAGACTCGGACAAAATCCATCGATATCCATAGTGAGCCTTTGTGTAACCGATCTCCAAGACGAACTGTCACTGGTTTCTAATCAAGTTCTTGGTGTCACGGCCTTGCCAAAAGGCGGGATAACATTTGCCCCCCAAAGGACGTCTTGTGTAAACATGACGTGCTTTGAAAAACCGCAGTCTTTCATGCTGAATATTTCCGTTCAGTTGATTGCTTGACAGTCGTCTCTTAATCGTTTCGTTGCAATCTTCTTTTAGACAAATGTTCAACTAGCATGCTTTGCTTTGGTTCTGCCCCTAGTTTTGGGGATGAGTATGGAGTTGATGTATGTTTATACTCCGTCTCGCACTCTGGGAGTACGGAGTTGAGTAGATGTTTATACTCCGTCTCGCACTCTGGAAATACGGAGTTGATTAATGTTTATACTCCGTCTCGCACTCTGGGAGTACGGAGTTAAGTAGATGTTTATACTCCGTCTCGCACTCTGGGAGTACGGAGTTGATGAATGTTTATACTCCGTCTCGCACTCTGGGAGTACGGAGTTGATCAATGTTTATACTCCGTCTCGCACTCTGGGAGTACGGAGTTAAGTAGATGTTTATACTCCGTCTCGCACTCTGGGAGTATGGAGTTGTGCGAAGGATCGTCGTGTACCAACCCATTTTTAGCCTTGATGTGATGGTTTGCCCCCGAGCTTGAGTTTCACTTAGCGAGTGGCCGGCCGTATCGCAGCCGCTCTCTACTTGAATAAATTCCACTTGCAGGATGGAATTCAGCTCTCCGTGCATCATGATGTTGTACATTGTATTTAATCCATAGCCCCAAATCAAAGGCATATGGTTGATGATGAGCAATAGAATTATTCTCGTCCAGATGTAACTCCACACGTCCGATCATGGTCTGCGTAGATTGGTTGGCAACCAAATCTGAGTACCTGGTCACCTGCATCGTTTTGAAAGTAGTTTAGTTCAAGCTAGTCGTAGTTCATAGAACAATTGAAATAGAGATGGAAATGGAAATAATTCAAAGAAGATTATGGTAAATCTCATTGATATGTGAAGCAGCATCGTGTGCTCGCTATTCGACTCCGCCCCTGGCTCCTTTCAAAGGGATGTTGGCCGTCAACCGTCCAATTGATAATCATAGCCCTTTATTAATAGGCATCGGATATTCGCTGCCCGCCATTCTGCAGGACTTGTACATACTATTGAAGCTTTCCTTTCTAGGTCATCTTTTCGATCACACCTCGGAGGTGTTTGTAATCGCCCGTGTTAGGATCAGTGAGCATCCGGGAATATACAACATTCCCCTGATTTTCTTTAGACCTTGGTGTACTCTCTCGAGGTTGGTTTCCAGTACCACTCCGAGTCGTGAGTCTTCAAGTAGAGGTTGTCAATTGAATCTTTCAAAGAGCATATGAGCTGAATTCTGAAGTCTTGTTTCGGCTATTGGGATCTACATCCTTAGCCAACGGGCCTTCATTGTTATTTTTCTTAGTCTACTCCACTCCTCCTCACTTCAGTTCTGATTCATTTTGTAAAAGAAACGATCCATAGTCGTAGGAGGCTCTTTAGCTAACTAGCTGCCAAAGTATATCTCGAGGTCGACTTTCCTCAAACGCAATCAGTATGATACCCTTGTTAGCATTTGGAATAAATTGCTTAGAGCTAAACATTGGTTTGCTTGGAGTCACTAAATTCGAAGTGCTGGGTCAGCGAAGAATGGTGCTTGGAGTCATCTTGACGTTTGCTAGAGTCACATCATCTATGTTCTCCAACCTTTGGGAGTACCGTTTGAATAGCGGTTGCTTGTCCATTCCCTTGATGTCGTTCATAAGCTGCCGCTAGATCCTCTATGCCCTGGTCGATCATGGGATGTCAGGGAAGTGGATAGAATGTTCCTTTACTAAGTTGAGTTTTGAACTCATTATCCGGAGGCACTGCGCTGCGGCTAGGGTTCATAAGCTGCCACTTATATCTTTTTTGGAAATTTGGGTCGTACCCGAAAATAGTTTTTTTTGAAAATAGGGGTCGTATAAGAGACCGGTGTAACTTAAGTTTCGATCGGCATTGAGGGCCGTTCGGCATGACAAAGTTGCTCGGCATACAAGATTGTTCGGCATTCACACTGTTCGGCATTCACACTGTTCGGCAATCCACACTGTTCGGCATCCACACTGTTCGGCATTCCACACGTGTTCGGCGTCCACACAGTTCGGCATTCCACACTGTTCGGCATCCACACTGTTCGGCATTCCACACGTGTTCGGCATTCACACTGTTCGGCGTCCACACTGTTCGGCATTCCACACTGTCCGGCATCCCACACTGTTCGGCATTCACACTGTTCGGCATTCACACCGTTCGGCACAATCGAGTCGTTCGGCATACAATACCGTTCGGCATTACATAGGTGTTCGGCCTAGAGGTATGTTCGGCCTGGAAGGGCATTCGGCCTAGAGGTATGTTCGGCCTGGAAGAGCGTTCGGCCTAGAGGTATGATCGGCCTGGAAGAGCGTTCGGCCTGGAAGAGCGTTCGGCCTACCCCTTTTCTGGGGCGTTCGGCATACGCCTTTTCTGGGGCGTTCGGCATACGCCTTTTCTGGGGCGTTCGGCATACGCCTTTTCTGGGGCGTTCGGCATATGCTTTTTCTGAGGCGATCGGCATAAGCCTTTTCTGGAGTGATCGGCCGAATTGCCTTCAGAGGAGGGTCGGCCTTCATTCAACTTGAGTGCAAACTTCAACGTCCAATCCCCAGATCTTGCGTACATCAGTGAATCCAATCTACGGCTATCAGCTTCCTTTAGATTTCTTTCAAATCTGAGTAGAATAGGAAGTTTTCTAGTAAACAACTGGATCTATCTCGCGAATATGGAAATCCACTAGTAGATGATGAGATCCAATCAAGCTGAGAATTCAATTCTCAGTGAAAGCACCAAAGTGTTAGCACCAAAATTGGTCACTAACCTCGTTGAAAAAGATTGTGTAGAGATGTAAGTGATGAAGTTAAATTAAACAAGGAAGAATATGCTAATTTAAATGCAGAAAGTAAGAACACCGGATTTATAGTGGTTCAGCGTAACTGCCTACATCCACTTTGAGTTTTGATCTTTATTTCTTTCATAAGTAGTTGAATACAGATACAATCCATATATTAATGACTTGAATACAAGTTTGAGTTAAAAAGAGGAGAGTATAAAAAGCGGCAGAGTCTCCCCATTGTTCTCCCAAAAAAGGTTTTTTTTTCACTGTGACCCTGCCCCTCTATTTATAGACAAATATGGGCTGGACTTCCCAGGTGGGCTTGGTGGCCGAACACTCTAGCCCAAGTGTAGTGGTCGTTGTATGCCGAACCAAGTAGACCGAACACGTTGGCGCCGAACCACCTTCTCAGTGTCGAACGGTACGTTTGATGGGTGGGAAGTGCAGAACAGTTGTTAGTTGAAGCTGAACGTGCCTTCTGGCTGAACGATGCTTCTTAGCCGAACGATCCTTTGGCCGACCGATGCTTCTTAGCCGAACGATCCTTTGGCCGAACGATGCTTCTTAGCCGAACGATCCTTTGGCCGAACGATGCTGCCATGTAGAGTAGTTGTATACGCCGAACGTCTTCTAACGCCGAGTACCACTGGATGCCGAGTACTATGAGACGCTGAGTACTACGCTGAGTACTATGAGATGCCGATCACTAGTTGACACCGAGTCGTCCTGTACGCCGAGTACTCAGTTGCCTGGTCAAATCTCCAGGAAACACCGCTAACTCGATTAACCTAACTCTAAGCTCAAAACCCTACCACAACTCAACCACTGAGTTGCGATTTCTCAAACTACGCCCCATAGTTTGTACCTAGATACACAACTAGAAATTTACAAAATTTTAAAGGAGAAAATTACAAATAAAAATAAAACTAAAACAAAACCCTATATTTATGTAACGACCCGAAAAATTTAATGGTTTTTAAAAGTATTTTTAACTGAAAATTTGTGAAATTTTAAACAATAAAATTTGAAAATAAAAATTTACTATTTGGAATACGTCTATTTTAATATAGCAACTGGTAAATTTTCATCTGATAATATTGAAGTTTATTTTTCTGTGAAATTTCATTTCAAATCAAACCTGTTAATAAAAGTGAATTTAAAAGTTTTCCGAAACCAAAATATGTCAACAGGAGAAAATTTATTTAGAGCATTTTGAATCTGACTGCGAAATTCGTTTCGCGAAATTCGGACGTTTCTAGCTCCGTTTGGATTTTTCCGTACAGAATAACAACGTATATCAGTGTCCGTATCGACTTTTGATCGGATGATCGTACCACAAATATCTGTATACCGTTTTGATCGTCTCGTCATGCTGATCTCTGCGGTATATTTATTTCTATGTTTTGAGATTTGGTATACGACGAAAGCAATGAAAACGTACGTCGTATTAGTACCCTTTTTGATGTCCTTTCAAATTTCAAATGGCCGGAGGCATTTATTATCAGTTGTTACCTTTCTATCTTTTCAATGAATTGATGACTGCCTTTATTTCCTTCGGTTCCAAACTTTGAAGCGTATTGTCCAAACAACAATAATTATTGCTTTAAATTCGTTGCTTTAATTTATTTCGTTTTCTGTACTCAAGCAAATCGTTGCTTTGAATTCTTCTACCATTCATTTTGCCTACTATTTCTCCTTCTTTTGGATCTCATTTTTTTCTCCAGCTCACCATCTTCTTATCTGTCCTCCATTCGATTTCATACTTCCCCTAAACCACGTCATCCCACTAGTGCCGCAGCTCCATCATCTTTTGCCTTTTCCCCACTGCCATTTTTACATTCGCCTATACCTTTCCCTCCATCACACGTTCGGCCACCCTCCCCTGCTGCTCAACCACCTGACCTCGCTTCCGCCTTTCCGTTCGCCTCCCCTCTTCTTCAACGCCAAAGCACGCAAGTAGTACCGTGCCCCTCCGAGCTCCCCACCACCCAGGCCTCACGCCTCAGTCCAAACTCCAACTCGTTCTCCCCTCCGCCACCTCCCCGTGAATAGCGCCCACTACCCCATCTCCTACGCCACCTCAGCCTCAACCAACAGCCACCGCCTCACCACCTGACTTTCCTCCTCCCCTCGGCAGCCTCTGGCCACCACCCTTCGAGCTTTGCCTCCTCTTTGTTAGCCGAGTACAGGTTTTTTTTTGTATTGGGTATATATAAATATAGTTTACGTAACATATATATTAACTTAAATTTAGTTTTCTTTATAATATAAATTATAGTTTGCGTATATTTCTGCATATGTAGGGAAGACGCATAGTTTATAGTTAGTTTATATTCGAAGCATACAAGATTTTCTTCATATGTGTCTACTTGTTTAGTTATAAAAAAGTTACTGTACGTATTACATAGATCTGTTAATAATATGTATATAGGCATGCCTGTATTGATTAATCGCGCACCATGTTGTAAGGCTACATGCCCGTATATATACATGGCTTTTATTTGTTTATAAAGATTTTTAGATTTGTTTATATATATAAGGCTATATAGGTGGCATAGATTTATTTGTATAAGTTGATTTCATAAATTTGTTTACTAAATCATAGTTTTGTTTTATGTGTTGCGTGTATTGTAGAATATGTGTGAGTTCATTTTTTATAAAATATATCTAGTATACATTTGTTGCCTAGCTAGTATAGATATATAGGTTTCAGCTAGTTATATATATAATTGTATATATGAGTTATAAAGCTTTGTTGTAGTTTTATTGATTTCGATAAGGTATTGACTTTATAATTATGTTTGATTTATTTATGTGTCTTGATTTAAACAATGTATTTTGAAATAAATATATATTTAAAATTTTAATATGTGGTTGAATATAGGATATGTATATCGTTATATATAGTTATATAAGTTCACTTATATCCAGTATCTTCATCGATTTCGTTCTGATTTGACTTCGTAAATTTCTATTTATCAGCTTTGTCTGTCGTGCTCGTTTTCTTCGTCAAATTTGTGCCTACCTCACTCTGTGCTTGGAATCGTAACTCGGTTCATCGGTCAAACCTATCTAGCCTCGAAAGGTGAGTAATCACTCACGATTAACACTCTTTTATTTATTAAATTTGATTTCAATTGAAACGACAATTGAAATATGCTGCTGTAGTTATTTACCTTGTTATATATATGCTATTATCCATAACTGTTCACCTGTGACATCTGACACCCGTATCTGTTATTTATTGATGATATATGCCTGTTGTTTTATTTTATATTATCTGTTATCACTCTGCAAGTTCCCTGTTAGTATAGAATTCACTATGGGTTGAAATGATACATACCCGAACGGACTTTAGAATAGGAGAAAATCGTTATGGGTTGAAATGATAAACCCAAGCGATTTTCAATTGAATTGAAATTGGGATTACGGGTCGAAATGATATCTACCCGTATATATTTAAATTTCGGATTGAAATGATAAATATCCGTATCACTTAACCTTATGATGTATATATACAGACACCGTTGGTCCATATATATAAATATTTCGAAAATGAATTCTATGGTTTCGGAAAGAAATATATGGTTTTATAAATGTTTGAGCCTTAAATTATTTAATTTAAATTAGGATGGATTAATACTTATGAGATGTTTAAGTATAAAAAAAATTATATTTTCAAAATAGATTTTGGTAATAATTTGAATAAGTTAAGGTTGGAAAGATAATTTATTAATTAAACCAATTTGAAACTTATTGAAATTGAGTTTTAAGATATGATTTATAACTTGGGTTTATTTAAATAATTTAATGAAAATTCTTGCTTAAATAAATTTAAGAAAATAATTAGTAAAAATGAAATGTAAGGCTAGTTAGATGATATTGAGTTTATTAAGTGAATATTCCCTGATTAAATAATAATGAAGTTAAATCAAGAGCTATATGAAACTGTTAAATCTAACTTTGGAAAATGTTGAGTATTAAAGCTTTGAAATATATTGAAAATTTAAATGGTATATTTAGAACTGAATTAAATTGATGAATTGAGCTTTGAATAAATTTGAATCTGGAATTTGAAGTTGATTTGAATCGATTTGCCAAACTTGAGGAAATTAAATACTTTGATTTTAAATTATTTAACCTATATATATACTATTTTGGAAAATAGATATATTTGAAATGAAATGATATTTTGTTTTGAAGTATAAATTAATTTGGAATGACCACGGTGTTATAGTGTATATTTCCACCTCGTAGATAGTTCTGAAGATCCTTAGAGGATGGTTATCCCAAACATCCTTTAAGTTACTTGTATTTCAGTTGATATTTCACTTGAGTTGGATTTATTGATATAAGAATGTTAATCCTGACTCGAGTGTTTTGTGTTTTGCTTTACGCTCGGGTCAGACCGAGTGATACAGCATTTGAGACTCACCCTTGGAGTTTGGAGCTTCCTTTGGAGATCCAACTATCGCCTCAGCTTTCAGCTCTTCCAGTTGATTTGTTCGGAGAAGTCATCTACTCGTACTGGAGACTTCACTACATTTGAGATATTCTGTTGTATTTTATTTTAACTCTGATGTTTTTATAGTAGCTTCATGAACTACTATTTTATCTATTCCGCTGCGCATTATTGTATTACTCTGTGTCTGTGATCTGTGATTGATTTATTTACTGTATATTCTGAGTTTTGCCAAATTTAAATTAACAATTCGGTATTTTGAATTATTCAAGTCCGACATGTGTGGATTATTGTCGATTTGAATGGTCCAAAATAGCGGGTCGTTACAGTTGGTATCAGAGCTTTGGCTCTAGGCGAAACTTAGCATATATTGTAAATTTATTTACATAATCACTTTCGTTCGGGCCTATCTTCGAATCAGAATTCTTGTTGATTAGAGTTCCTATAATTTGAATTGCTATCTTTGTTCTGAAATTCGTCTTGGCCTCTCCCTATTTATATGAGTATCCGTCTTCTTTTTTAATATTAATTATCTCATCTTGGTGCGAGTCCTTTCCTTTTTATTTTGAAATTTCCTTTGATTTAAATTTCCCCGTAAATTTTTGAACTTCTATCTTGTTGATTTTGGACTCATTGAATGATAGGAAAATATTTTGGTAAATGGCAAAATCTGAAGAGCAGAAAGCAGCCCGTCGGGCACGAAGAGCACTGGCCCGTAAGGAACGGGAGGAAGCAATTGAGGAACAAGAGAGGCTGTGGAGAGAAAGGGCAGAACCGGGTCCTTATGACCATGTCATTTGTTATCGGTGTCAGGAAAAGGGGCATTATGCAGCCATGTGCGGAAAGAGATGGAAAGGGAAAAAGAAGGAGGGCAAGCGCTTTCGATCCGAGATTTTCTGTTTTAAGTGTCGTAAGAAGGGACACTTCCCAAGTCGCTGCCTGGAAGTGAAGAAAGTGAAATCGGCACTCACGGCATCTACCGACCAGTCAACCATTTGCTACCACTGTAGACAGACTGGACATTTAGCCAGAGATTGTTCCGAGAGACAGCGCGGAAGGCAAGCTGTGTTACGTCCTGCTCGAGCTGTTGCCTTCCCAAAGTTCACTAGGGAAGATGGGAGAATAGTGTACTCATGCAAGAAATGTCATAGTTGGGGGCACCTTGATGTGGAGTGTACTGGACCCGTTGAAGCACCACCCGGTAGGATTAATACCGATGCATTATTCTTGTAGAAGTATGGATCAGTGAAATCTCTTTGTATTAGTGGTTTAAGTTAAGTCGTATTAAGTAAACTCTGTTTTATCCTTTGCCTAGTAAAAGTCGATGTGTCGAACTTAAGATTTATAATGATGCTTTACCATTTCGTTTGATGAGAATTTGTTGTTTTTTTTCTTTCGCTAATGGAATAAATTCCTTTGAATTGACATAGGTTAATATACCTCGGAATCTTGGTTAGGATTCTCATTAAGTAGGATCCCTTTTGAATTTGACTTCAACTTCTATCACGTTCCGATATTCATTCTGGAATCATCCTTTGAAATCGGGTTTGTTTGTATTTTAGAAAGTGTTTTATATATCGAAATTATTATCTTTATAAGTATGATTATATTCCAAATATAAAAGTAAAATGTTTTCGATAAAGATTATATACCCTTTTTTAAAAAAAAAAAAAGAAAAAAAATGAGAATTTGAGGTTTAGGAAGGATTTGCAATTTTGAAAAAAAAAGGGTTGATTTATCTAAAAAAAAAAAAATTTGATTTATAACTGAAGGATTTTAAATTTGAAATTCGAGAATTGAACTCCGGTATTTTGAAATTGGTTTTTAAGATTTTGAAATATATAATAATAGTATGATTTAAAAGTATTTTCCCAATAAGAAATGTTTCCAATAAATTTTAATGAGTTTCGAATGATTTTGAAGAAATTCCAAAAGAAGTTTGAGAAAATAGAAGTCCAGAACTCACTTATGTCGCTGGAAAATAATTTCGGTGATGAGTGCACGCATCATCGACATTGATTTTCGAGTTTCAAGTGGGGGATAGGCCACTTCAATAGCTTTGCTATGCGAGTGATTTTGCGAAACCAATTTTGATTTCAAATTCCGAAGTAAGATTTGATATGCGAAAGATATATGTATATATATTTGAAATGATTTGAAGTAAACTGGTGTTCATTCCTCGAGTTTCGGATTTGATATAACCCTATCTATTAAAATTGGTTTACTGATTTATTGCTGATTTCCAACTCTTGAATTTGAAAATGATTTCTTCAACTATTTTGAAGGTTCGAGCACTTCCAAATCAAGGTTAACTTCAAAGCTAAGAAATTTTGAAAGTATGAATAAATTAATAAAGTATATAAATTTGTTTCGAATGTTTAAGTATGAAGTAATATGATTTAAATAAGTTGAAACTGTTTTGTTAAGTAAATGAATAAGGCTATTTTGAATTTTTTCTAAATATGGAATTTAGATTTGAAATGTTTTGGAAGAATTTGGGCTTCAATATATTTTGAATAAAATTTAGTTAAATGTTTTAATTTAGTAACATCTTTATGAAACTATATATTTAACTAGTTGGAATAAATATATAAGTTGTACGTATGTTGTTTTATTCGCATAATTAATTTGATCTCGGTTGAGTACACAAGTTCGAGGTGAATTACACCATTTCGTGTTACGATTTTTCATTCGATTCTTGATGGCGAATATCTGATATGGATTTTGGGCTTGATTCTAAAATTCTCTATCGTAGTATATGGCTATGCAAGGAGACTGATGGCTTCTAGTCGAGAAACCATATCGAATTTCGCATTTAGGGAAGTCGAATGGACAATACTAGTTCGAAAGCGAACTTGTGTGATCGAGCGAGCGATCAAATGTGATTCTGCGAAATAATGACGTATGTACATCTTATATCATTGATATATTTTGACGCTGAAATTGAAAGCTGTCGGGTTAGAATATCTTTACTTACTAAAATAAAGTTTCCAATTTAAATTACAAAGATATATAACCCATAAAAGCAAATATATTCAATCCCATATGGCTCTTCATACAGCGAAATTTATTTTGAAAATTTGATCCTTATATAAGATGGACCTTACATAAGTATAAGATGATTTTGAAAACATTTGATTTTGGAAATGAATTGGTTAACTTAAATTATTGATTTGGAAATTGGATTTATTTTCTAAATCTATTATTCTTGAAAACTTAGAAATTAGAGATAATTAATTTGAGAAGAAATAATTTGGTGAAATTGTATATGATTTTGAAATTGAACTGATATTGAAACAAATTGAAATTTGAGAACCTTATGTTACTAAACACTTGATTTGGGAGTTGTCGAACTTATATAAAACTGATTTGTATGAGTATGAAATTGATTCGAAAACTATAGATTTGAAAAGGTACTCAAATTGAAAGTGAAATCTTATATAATTGAAATCTATATAAGTATGATTTGATATACTATTGATTTTGGAAAGTATTCGATTTGAAAATTTAATCTTATATATAATGGATTTTATATAAGTACGATATTTGAAAGTGATTTGAAAAGGTACTATATGATACATATTTTCGAAGTAAAGATATGGAAAGTGCCTTCTGCTTGATATCCGATTTGTGGCCACATCTTGGATTCATTCTATCGATATTATTCTCTCTGATTTTGGTTTTCCGGATATGATACTCGAGTGTCCTTCGAATTCCATGGCGTAACCCATGGTCTTACGAACTCGACTGCATAGCGTAATTCGTAAGGCAGTGATTGCTTAAAGGGTACGGATGTTTCCTGGGGGATCCAGGCGTAACCATTGTGTATCTGCGATCTATGGTCGTGTTAGTGGCGTAATCCGCAAGGCAGAGATTGCTTACGGGGTATGGATGTTTCCTGGGGGATCCAGGCGTAACCATTTTTATGTATCCTGCGGTCCACCGTTTTGTTGCATGGCGAAATTCGCAAGGCAGTGAATGCTTAAAGGGTACGGATGTTTCCTGGGGGACCCAGGCGTAACCATTGTGTATCTGCGATCCATGATTTGATTCGTTTTTGATTGGATTGTACTTTCCATATCTGTTCTTAAAAGTTTTTCCAGTATTTTCACTGGGTGTTGAAACAAGTCTACTAAGTATCTGGAGAATTCTAGTTTTGCGCCTGATCAACGCACTACCAGAGTCTACAGGAACAAGGATAAACTTGTTGAAACATCGAGTTATAAAAGTAGTTTCGAAAGGAAATTTGTTTCGACTATAAAGGTATTTTATTATAAAAGTATTTCCAACAAAGAAATTTTGAATTAATATTTGAAATTGAAATCCTAATGGTTTGGATAAATTATTCATGCCCGATACTAATCTTTTGAATCTATCTTATCTGCTCAGCTTTATGTATTCACCTATATTCTGTTTTTCCAAGTCCCTCTTCTCCTTGTTGACTATATCCCTTTAAATATTGTTAATTTATATACTACATGGTTTAATAAAAAATTTTAGTGTTATAAAATTTTTAGAAGATTAATTTAATAAAACATATTTAAAGTAAATGATTATTTGTTTATTAATAATATTTGAAAAGTATCTTGAGATAAAAATTAATAAATTTATGAATTATGGATTTAAAGGTTCTCAATAGCTTCCTTGAAAAAAAATAGTAATAATGTAAATAATTGTTTTCAAATTAATATTTCAAGTAAAATTTTTATAGTTTTAAATTAATTGTTTAATCTTGACTTTCAATCTATCTTTTCTGTCTGGTTGTTTCTATTCTTCTACCTCCTTCCTTTTCGGGGACGAAAAGTTTTGAGTAGGGGAGAGTGTAACGACCCGAAAAATTTAATGGTTTTTAAAAGTATTTTTAACTGAAAATTTGTGAAATTTTAAACAATAAAATTTGAAAATAAAAATTTACTATTTGGAATACGTCTATTTTAATATAGCAACTGGTAAATTTTCATCTGATAATATTGAAGTTTATTTTTCTGTGAAATTTCATTTCAAATCAAACCGGTTAATAAAAGTGAATTTAAAAGTTTTCCGAAACCAAAATATGTCAACAGGAGAAAATTTATTTAGAGCATTCTGAATCTGACTGCGAAATTCGTTTCGCGAAATTCGGACGTTTCTAGCTCCGTTTGGATTTTTCCGTACAGAATAACAACGTATATCAGTGTCCGTATCGACTTTTGATCGGATGATCGTACCACAAATATCTGTTTACCGTTTTGATCGTCTCGTCATGCTGATCTCTGCGGTATATTTATTTCTATGTTTTGAGATTTGGTATACGACGAAAGCAATGAAAACGTACGTCGTATTAGTACCCTTTTTGATGTCCTTTCAAATTTCAAATGGCCGGAGGCATTTATTATCAGTTGTTACCTTTCTATCTTTTCAATGAATTAATGACTGCCTTTATTTCCTTCGGTTCCAAACTTTGAAGCGTACTGTCCAAACAACAATAATTATTGCTTTAAATTCGTTGCTTTAATTTATTTCGTTTTCTGTACTCAAGCAAATCGTTGCTTTGAATTCTTCTACCATTCATTTTGCCTACTATTTCTCCTTCTTTTGGATCTCATTTTTTCTCCAGCTCACCATCTTCTTATCTGTCCTCCATTCGATTTCATACTTCCCCTAAACCACGTCATCCCACTAGTGCCGCAGCTCCATCATCTTTTGCCTTTTCCCCACTGCCATTTTTACATTCGCCTATACCTTTCCCTCCATCACACGTTCGGCCACCCTCCCCTGCTGCTCAACCACCTGACCTCGCTTCCGCCTTTCCGTTCGCCTCCCCTCTTCTTCAACGCCAAAGCACGCAAGTAGTACCGTGCCCCTCCGAGCTCCCCACCACCCAGGCCTCACACCTCAGTCCAAACTCCAACTCGTTCTCCCCTCCGCCACCTCCCCGTGAATAGCGCCCACTACCCCATCTCCTACGCCACCTCAGCCTCAACCAACAGCCACCGCCTCACCACCTGACTTTCCTCCTCCCCTCGGCAGCCTCTGGCCACTACCCTTCGAGCTTTGCCTCCTCTTTGTTAGCCGAGTACAGGTTTTTTTTTTGTATTGGGTATATATAAATATAGTTTACGTAACATATATATTAACTTAAATTTAGTTTTCTTTATAATATAAATTATAGTTTGCGTATATTTCTGCATATGTAGGGAAGACGCATAGTTTATAGTTAGTTTATATTCGAAGCATACAAGATTTTCTTCATATGTGTCTACTTGTTTAGTTATAAAAAAGTTACTGTACGTATTACATAGATCTGTTAATAATATGTATATAGGCATGCCTGTATTGATTAATCGCGCACCATGTTGTAAGGCTACATGCCCGTATATATACATGGCTTTTATTTGTTTATAAAGATTTTTAGATTTGTTTATATATATAAGGCTATATAGGTGGCATAGATTTATTTGTATAAGTTGATTTCATAAATTTGTTTACTAAATCATAGTTTTGTTTTATGTGTTGCGTGTATTGTAGAATATGTGTGAGTTCATTTTTTATAAAATATATCTAGCATACATTTGTTGCCTAGCTAGTATAGATATATAGGTTTCAGCTAGTTATATATATAATTGTATATATGAGTTATAAAGCTTTGTTGTAGTTTTATTGATTTCGATAAGGTATTGACTTTATAATTATGTTTGATTTATTTATGTGTCTTGATTTAAACAATGTATTTTGAAATAAATATATATTTAAAATTTTAATATGTGGTTGAATATAGGATATGTATATCGTTATATATAGTTATATAAGTTCACTTATATCCAGTATCTTCATCGATTTCGTTCTGATTTGACTTCGTAAATTTCTATTTATCAGCTTTGTCTGTCGTGCTCGTTTTCTTCGTCAAATTTGTGCCTACCTCACTCTGTGCTTGGAATCGTAACTCGGTTCATCGGTCAAACCTATCTAGCCTCGAAAGGTGAGTAATCACTCACGATTAACACTCTTTTATTTATTAAATTTGATTTCAATTGAAACGACAATTGAAATATGCTGCTGTAGTTATTTACCTTGTTATATATATGCTATTATCCATAACTGTTCACCTGTGACATCTGACACCCGTATCTGTTATTTATTGATGATATATGCCTGTTGTTTTATTTTATATTATCTGTTATCACTCTGCAAGTTCCCTGTTAGTATAGAATTCACTATGGGTTGAAATGATACATACCCGAACGGACTTTAGAATAGGAGAAAATCGTTATGGGTTGAAATGATAAACCCAAGCGATTTTCAATTGAATTGAAATTGGGATTACGGGTCGAAATGATATCTACCCGTATATATTTAAATTTCGGATTGAAATGATAAATATCCGTATCACTTAACCTTATGATGTATATATACAGACACCGTTGGTCCATATATATAAATATTTCGAAAATGAATTCTATGATTTCGGAAAGAAATATATGGTTTTATAAATGTTTGAGCCGTAAATTATTTAATTTAAACTAGGATGGATTAATACTTATGAGATGTTTAAGTATAAAAAAAAAATTATATTTTCAAAATAGATTTTGGTAATAATTTGAATAAGTTAAGGTTGGAAAGATAATTTATTAATTAAACCAATTTGAAACTTATTGAAATTGAGTTTTAAGATATGATTTATAACTTGGGTTTATTTAAATAATTTAATGAAAATTCTTGCTTAAATAAATTTAAGAAAATAATTAGTAAAAATGAAATGTAAGGCTAGTTAGATGATATTGAGTTTATTAAGTGAATATTCCTTGATTAAATAATAATGAAGTTAAATCAAGAGCTATATGAAACTGTTAAATCTAACTTTGGAAAATGTTGAGTATTAAAGCTTTGAAATATATTGAAAATTTAAATGGTATATTTAGAACTGAATTAAATTGATGAATTGAGCTTTGAATAAATTTGAATCTGGAATTTGAAGTTGATTTGAATCGATTTGCCAAACTTGAGGAAATTAAATACTTTGATTTTAAATTATTTAACCTATATATATACTATTTTGGAAAATAGATATATTTGAAATGAAATGATATTTTGTTTTGAAGTATAAATTAATTTGGAATGACCACGGTGTTATAGTGTATATTTCCACCTCGTAGATAGTTCTGAAGATCCTTAGAGGATGGTTATCCCAAACATCCTTTAAGTTACTTGTATTTCAGTTGATATTTCACTTGAGTTGGATTTATTGATATAAGAATGTTAATCCTGACTCGAGTGTTTTGTGTTTTGCTTTACGCTCGGGTCAGACCGAGTGATACAGCATTTGAGACTCACCCTTGGAGTTTGGAGCTTCCTTTGGAGATCCAACTATCGCCTCAGCTTTCAGCTCTTCTAGTTGATTTGTTCGGAGAAGTCATCTACTCGTACTGGAGACTTCACTACATTTGAGATATTCTGTTGTATTTTATTTTAACTCTGATGTTTTTATAGTAGCTTCATGAACTACTATTTTATCTATTCCGCTGCGCATTATTGTATTACTCTGTGTCTGTGATCTGTGATTGATTTATTTACTGTATATTCTGAGTTTTGCCAAATTTAAATTAACAATTCGGTATTTTGAATTATTCAAGTCCGACATGTGTGGATTATTGTCGATTTGAATGGTCCAAAATAGCGGGTCGTTACAATTTATAACTTAAGCCCAATACACATAAAAAAAGACACTGCCCAAATAACATATAATTAGAGATAAGACTGTCTCCCAATTTTTTTGTGTAATCTCTTCGGTCGATTTCTTTTGTTACTCTTCATAATTAGGGTTTTGTTCGAATTGAAGTCGCCGCTTGGAAATAGAAATTCAAATCGTTTGCCTTAAATTGAGTCTCTAATAAGTTTGGGTTGCTACGAATTTCTTGGCTTCAACAATTTTGGAGCTTTCGAATCCTCTCTGTTGGTTGAGTTGATCGATTCCGATGAATTTGGATTTCATGATTCTTCGATCAGTGTTCTTCGATTGCTCAAGAGGGTTTGAGTTCGACTTTGGTATAATATCGGTATGCGATTATTACTTTATTATTCTGTTGATTTGCTTGAACTCGAACTGACTAATTGCCGATTATGAATTGGGTATTTATAGGGATCAAAACCCTATAATTTTGTTTCGTATATTTTGATTTGAATTTTTCAATTGCTGGGCTCAGCCATTCGATTCTTGTTGAACGATTGTGTGATTTCTGACTTGTTCATTGGTTGAATATATTTCGAATATATTTGAATATGCTTAAATTTATTTGCTCTGGTTCCGTTCTTTGCTGCCTACGACTTGTTCAACATTCGGTTACAGCTTGCATTTAAATTTGAGATATATATATATATATTGATTTTGGGTTAATTTAAACTTCCTAAGTCTGACTTGTTCATCATGAAGTCCTCTACGAATTTTTCTACTCCTTCCTGAATTTATTTTCTACTTTGTTTAGGATTCTGATATGTTTTTGACTTGTTGTATGCGTGTCCTCTGTACCTTGCTCTAACCATCCATGCTGGTGTGATATTTTCATGCTTGGTTTGTGCCCTCTGGTTCATTTCATTTTATTTTTACTGAGTCCATGCTCCATTGTTTAATATTAGATATGTCCATGTATATGTTGTCATGTTTAGAACTGGTGCATCTCTTAGCCTGACCCGAGCTATGTAGTTTGTTATGTGCATGAGCAGTTGCTCAAGTCTAGATATGTTGATGCTCCTATATCGTGTTTGCTTCATTCTTGTGTTAACTTGCATATACAACTTGTTCATGTTTATATCATGTTTGTGCTCTTGTATCCCTGACCATATGCATTGCCATTGGTGTTTATACCCTTGTACTTGAATCTGCTTCCTTTAATTTGTTGTGTGAACTTCTTTTGCACTTTCTTGAGTATGTTTGTGTGTGATTGCTATGCCTATGCTCTGTCCACTTTGGTCCATGGTTTGCCTGGACTGACCTTGGTTAGTTTTGGTTTGTGTTTGTATTGCACTTGAGTTGAATCTAGTCTTGGCTTGGGTTTGACCTTATACTCACCTGTCCCTGCAATTTTGACAAGCAAGTGTATATCGATGTGCACGACCTTGTGGCATGTGCAGGGTTACACTGTGCATGTCACAAGTTGTTCGTGTATTTTTTATTCTAGTTTGAAATAGAAAAATGATGACGAACAAACCCAATAACTGAGGCAAACAATATTTTCAAACACACACACTCTTTGTGCACTGCAAAATATTTCTTTTTCAATTTTACTGCGTCAGTATTTATTTTGCAGATAGTTCAGATGCTGGATACAGGCTGGAATAGAGTTGAAGGTCAAATACGAATGGTAAGTTAATATGTAGTGAGGTGAAATATGTATGTAAAATTGTATAGTGAAAATTGTGTTGTATTTGAAACTTGTATTTGGAATTGTGTAAATATAGTGAGAGCTTAAATTTGTACTATTTGAATTTGTAATAAAATATTTATTTGAATAAAATATTTGTTTAAATAAGAATTCTGATTTATTTATTTTATTCAACAAACATTTATTTAATTATGTGGAAAAATAAAATAGTACAATAACAAATACATTTAAACGAATATATATGTGTGTGTGTGTGTTTATTATCATCAAACAAAAATCGTACACTAGTATATTCTACAATGAAGACCTCAAACTCTTCCCCTAAGCTCCAATTCATCCAAAGCAATCTACAAATAGGCTCGGTCTGACCCAAGCATTATAATAAAATAATACCCGAGTCAGTCTGGTAAACCAGCATGAGAAAAACACACCCAACTGGTTTTAAAGTTATCAATCTTTTTTAAAATAAAAGTATCTCGTAAGACCGTGCCGTATACAAACACGGACGGGTTTTTACCTGACGATAACCAAACCATTTCATTTGAAATTCTCTGATACTATAATAGTGTCTAAGATACAAATACTTCTTAATCATGGTCGAAATTGTTACATTGATTAAATTCCAGCATAATAGATATACAACTAAAATCGTAAAAGCACGTATTAGAAAATGGATTCCATACAATGACTTAGCTACTAGGGTACCGCCCATCACGGTGCATCTCTAGATGAAATAAAACTGAGGACATCGCCAGAATTCCTTGCCACATAGGACCGGCCTACTACTTGACTAGTAGTACCGGATATGATCACCCCTCCGTTAATGGGCCTTGAAGCATACAAATGAGAGATAATATCGACTCTAGATAGGGATGGTCATACCTACTTGGGAGCAACCCATTTTGCCCTGTTGCATCTCCCATGTTTTAGTCATTCTCGGTTGATGAGGCTTGAGGCTACGTTTTACCTTTTGCACTTCCCACTTGGAATGCTACGTTTTACCTTCTGCACTTCCCACTTGCAATGCTAACACTGCCCTCCAGGCAATAATGCAATGCCAACATTCATCCACACAAGTTCGTTCTATGACTGAACGAAACCGAAGGCACCACTTCTACTACATCCATTTGGGAATCACCCTCAAGATTAGTAGCAAGTTGCCATTGCACTTCAAAGAGCTCTGTCTCGATTACCTTCAAGATATCTCCATTCAAAACGCTTATGCCGGTTCGAAGTGGTTTTCGGATAACATATTCGATTTCGGTCTCTCTGAACCGACAACGATAGTTTATAAACTGGCCAACATTGGATAGTCGGTTATTTAACTATCGAATAAACAAACAATCCAACCAGAGATCAAATTTCCAAAGGAAGCAACTTTGGTTAAGCACCAAGCACACTAAGCCTCTTTGATTAATCTTTTCATTAATTAAAACACTTCCCAAATATTTTTCTCAAAATATCTTTAGGAAGATATACCCACAAACCCCTATATTTTATATACTTGGATAAAAACCTATATTTTTTATACTTTGAAAAAAAATCTATATACTTATCTCAACGGTATAAGTATATTCACAAAATGGAGGAAGATTTCCTATTCACACAATTCTAGAAAAATTTATAAAATCTTTTATAAATCTCTAAACCCATTTATAACCCCATTCATTAATCTTTGAAATTATTTATAAAACTCCCTTTTATGCATTCCTAAAATCATTTATAAACCCTTTATAAATCCATAAAACCATTTATAGACTACTTTTATAAATCGATAAACTCATTTCTAAAACTCATTTATAAATATCTAAGACCATTTATAAAACTCTTTTTACCCTTTAACTAATCTTCCTTTAAGTTTTCCAAATCATGTTATAAGATTCCTCTTATAAAACCCAAATCAGTTTATAAAACCCTATTTATAAATCTCGAACACATTTATAAATAAATTCTAATCATTTATTTTAAAACATTATTATATAATAATAAACATTATAAATAAATAATAATTAACTTCAAAACAGTTTAAAAATAATAGTTAACAATTTCAAAACATTCTTAGTAAAACAATAATAATTTATCTTCAACATTATTATAAATAATAATAATTAATTTTCAAAACTTTATTAATAAATAATTATAATTAATTTCAAACCATATTAATAATTTAAATAATTAACTTTTCAAAATTTTAAAATATAGATAAACAACTTTAAAACAATATTAATATAAATAAACAACTTTTAAAACATAAGTATATCTCCTTGATAAAAATCCATACTTAAATTTCAACATAATCATTTCCATATTTATAACACTGTATTTATAAATCTCTTTCTATTTTATAATGTATCATTTAACATCTCCAAATCTATCCTCTCTTTCAATTTCCAAAATAGAATCAACTATTTTTTTTAAAATAACATTCCACATCTTATTATAAATCCACAGTTGTGATTTATTTCCCAATTTATCTAATGATAAAAGTTTCCCTTTATTTATAAACACTGTTTATAAATCTATGCTTTTATAATAAAAATACGATTTTACAAATCTTTACTTTATTTGTAAAATGTCACTTTTATACCTTATCACTTTTATAAACTTCCACATTTATAAATAAATCTTAATATATGTATACACACACATCACTTTATAAAACATTTAATAAATATTTATACCAAAATATTTCTATCTTCTTTTTAAAACCATATTCCTTTATTATAAAAGCTTATTTTTAAGATTTTAAAAATCTTTATTTTACAGTTCAAAAATCTCTATTTAAAATATTTTATAAAACTCTTAATGTATTATATCTAAAAATCATACCTTTTATTTTAAAATAAGTTCCTTGATTAAATAGTTCAAGAATAATTATTAAAACATATAAATTTTCGAAAATCACTTAAAATCCTTTTTAAAACTAATTCTTCACTTTATAGTATTTCAAAATGCTAAAAATACGGCCTAGTGCTACTACAACACTAAATAGGGAAAAATCATCCATGTCATCAAATATGGCAACCAACACATCGTATATCAAAATATATGAAAAGTAAAATCAACAGTGTGAGGAATTTAGTTGGATCCCTCCAACCTGTCCCCCTGCATCACATACAGTATATATCCAAATAATATAAATCAACCGCTTTGAGGCGGGATCGTATACAAAAGGATCATCCACTCTTACACCAGAACGTAATAGGGTTTCATCCGCTCCAGGGGCGGGAAGTATCCAAACCAACTGATAAATATAGTAAATCATCCAAATAAGCAACAAACTGCATAAATAAAATTATCCACACTTATATAAAGATATAAGTGGGCCAGAGAGGTGACTTAACTCATAGAAATTCTAGTAATCGCCAAAACATTCCGGCTTGAATTAAAATCGAATGGGCGTTCAATTTTAACCTAAATTCCTACTAGCTCCAAATCCGTCCAATCCAACTTCATAACGTTGTTATCGTCAATACGAGTGTAATGCGACCAACCGCATTCGATTTGGACCTAGTATGAAATAGATATTGATTTTACAAGATATACAAATTAAATAATAGAAATTATTTACTAATTACATCCTATAATCACAAATTAACCTTAATGATCCTTCTCCCTCGATAGTTAATAACTCTTCCTGATACAGTGATACCTCTTTTCCCAAACCGTGCACGTACAGTCAATCACCATCTCCAGTCCGTCGTTCGACGAACGGACTACGGCATCAACCTCCACTTCGCCTCCTCTTCCCGAATGACCCTACGTTTTCGAGCTCGATCACCACTCCTAAAAATCGACCCGAAGCTCTCTTGTGTTCATGCCCTGATGACGCGTTCACCCTCAAGCAACCGAACTCCACCTAGAGATCACCTCCGGTGCTCCTCCTCGCTAGAAATCCAACTCAAGCTCCATTCGAACCATCGTTGCCTGAATTTCCAATTAATCCAAACCCTAGCCTTATTTTTTCACCATTGATAAACTGTCGGACCACCCACATCTCAGCCGCAACTTCCCTAACCCCTACCATATGAAGATATACCCAATATAGGTACAAAGATTCAAACTTTTATTTTATTTTTCTTGGATTTTACTCGATCTGTTTTTGAAATTTTGAATTGAAAGATGACATGTTTTCTTTACTTTAGAACAAAAGAATATAGAGGGTTACGGTTGGAGACAATCAAAAGAAAGAGTAGAGAGTTATGTTGGTTGTTGACTTTATTTTTAAAATGAAGTTTCCAGCATTTCGCATCACTGTTTTCCGTTTTACGTATGGACTCCGATCAACCAAATAAAAAATACGGTCGTGCTCAGAACAGCGATGTGATTTCATAACAATAATAATATACATTGGTTATTGCATCTTGCAAAACCAAAAAACACTACTATTTGATGAATAATTGTTAAATGATTAATTTAATAATTTCCAAATTTAAAATTATGGAAAAATCGAATAAATTAAATTAACAATATGTCAATAGAAATCGAGTCGTACAAATAATAATTTATTCTTTTTATCATTTATTTGAACTGTTTATTACTACAAATAAATTACAAAATGAATTCATTATTATTATTCATTTTTTAAAATAGATTAAATAAGGTTATTTCATCCATTAAATTAATATTCAATTTAAAACTAGATATTAAGATCACTATTCAAATATTAAATCCATAATTCAAGATTTGAATAATCTTTGTATATTTGAATTCAAGATATTAACTTTAATACAATCCCTATAATTGGACTTTTTTTAATTTTTTTAAGTTTTTAAACCAATACTTTAACATTTAAATCAATTAAATATTACAAAACCAAATGACATAAATTCTGGATCGTTACATGTACCATGGACGCGATCAACGGTAAGCCATCTCATGATCCACGACTTTGACCCTAGGTGCTATACGACACCCCAAATCCAAATGCACCCCTACTTCGGCCAAACAACCACCCTAGCTCAACACAGATCCAACCCTAGTTCACCCTATGACTAAAACTGTTGAACACCCAACTTTGCAACCGATCCTCATCTAAACCATAGGGCTTCAAGATATCATCATAACAAATCCAACAAAACTTACCTCATGGTTTTTTGTTTACTATTTACTTTGATTCTGGTTATTTTATGAAAGGAGGTTGCTTTCTTTTTTTTTCTTTTTTTGATGAAAAGGCATGGAATGGTGATAAGAAAAGGGAAGAGAAAAATAGCGTGCTGCTTGTACGAGTTGTCTTGAGTTGGGTTCAAAATTCAGTTTTCCGGCATTTCACTACACATCTTTTCGTTCGCGTATGGATCCCGAACGACAAAACAAAAATACAGTCGCGCTCAGAACAACAATGCAACCCCAAAACAATAATAATATATACTAGTTATCGTATTTGAAAAAATCACAAAAATATTTTCGTTTGCCAATAAATCATCAAACGATTAATTTAAATATTTTCCAAATTAAAAATTATGGAAAATCAAATATATTAAATTAAAAATACGCCAAATAAATCGAGTCATAAAAATAAATACAAATTTTATGATTAATTATTCGAACCGTTATAATTGTAAATAAATTTATAAAATGAATTCACAGTTATTATTCATTAATTAAAAGGAGTTAAATAAACCATTAAATCCATTAAATTAATTTTTAATTTAAATCTCGATATTTAATTCACTATCCCAATATTAAGTTCACAATTCACATATTCAAATAAATCCCAATATTTTAAATTTAAAATTTTCAACTTTTAAAACCAATATTTCAATATTTAAAATGAATTAAATATTCCAATACCAAATGACCAAAATTCCAGGTTGTTACATTCTCCCCCCTTAAAAGAAATATATCACTGAAATTCCTAAGATTAGAAAAGTGTATTTAAACCCTTTATCTTTTCAAAACTAATTTAGATTAAAAGGATTATTAAATCTCTAAGTCTTTTAAAGCTACGAAAATTTTTGGCAGTGTCTCCTTACATAGCCATATACTATGATAGAAAACTTAGAATCAAATCAAAAATCTGTATCAAGTGTTCGCTGTCAAGAATCGAGTGAAAAATATGAACTCGATTCAGTATAAATCACCTTGAAATCGTGCACTCGAATCTTGATCAAAATCAATTATGCTAATAAAAAGATCTACGTAAACCTTACGTATTTATTCTATTGGTTCTTAATTGTTCCAGTTATTTTTAATTCACATTAATTTCCACTTCTAGTATGTTTCCTTTAATACTAATCATTTATGAACCATTTCATTAAACACTATTTTTATTTAAAACCCATTCCAGAACACAAATATTTCATAACTTAAGTTTACAAACATTTTATAAAACATAAATTAGGTTTATCAGCACTTTAAAACTTAAGTTCATATTTTTAATTAACACTAGAATTCATTTTTTGAGACATTTCATAACATATTACTTTTAATCCTACAAACAGTTTATAAAGACTTATCTCCATTAATAAAACATTTTCCAAGATTATAATTACCTTTTAAGGAATCATTATTTAACTTGAGAAACATTACTTTAGTCTATTAACATTCTATAACTCAAGCTTATATTTGTAAAATACTCTTCTACTTCCTAAGAGTATATACACACACACAATATTCAGGAATTTCCGACTGTCCAAAATCGTGAAAATTCCATTTCATTTTAATAAATGAAATTATCAAACAACATATCATAATGAGATACACCAACCAAACTACCCTAATATATAAGATACATGATTCTATAATATTACTTAGCTGAAAATTTCAAAATTTAAATGCTCGATTTTTATTCCAAATCATTTTGAAATAATATTATATATATATATATATATTTGTATATCAACTCATATTTTTTTCTAAATCAAGATCTGTTTTACCAAAGCAACTCTTAATACATTTATCATGGTAGCAATTCCCTACTTAGAAACTCGAAAATGAACACCGATGATGCTATAGTCATCATCGGAATTATTTTCCAACAACAGAAGTGAGTTTAGTGCTTTCTATCTTCTTCAAAATCTCTTTAAAAACTTCCAAATATACTTCCAAATAATACTGTTATTATTTCTCACAACACTTTGGAATACAATTTCAAACGGGATTTAAGTACTCAAATTCTCAGTTTTAAATCCTTATTTATAAACTATATTTGTAAATCCTTCTTATATAATTTCACTTCTTATATAAGATCATTTCATAATTGTTTCTCTTTGTAAAAATAATGAAAAATAATTTTATTATAATTAAAATTCAACTCAATATTATCATTGAACACCTTATAGTCAAAATGTGATACTGAATTCACAAGGTGTTCGTACTTTATTTAACCAAACAAAATGCCCATAAACTATCCGAGCACAAAAAATCAACAATAAATGATAATAATTGAATATTATCATTCTCTAAAAACCAAACACACCATATATCACTATAATAATTTCTAAAAAAATATTCTTTTATATATAAAATATTATAGGTAAAATTATTTCATTTACCCACTTTTCCGATACAATATGGTGTTGATTACCCTGTTCAAGTTTTTAGAAACCCCTATCGACATAGTTGTTCCTTCTGTATCGACCAGAATTCATAACCACTCAACTGATAAATCGACACAATATAAAACTTTTTTATAGCACTAACAAATACACTCAACTCATCATAGGGTCTTTCTTACCCTATCTCAAATGAGTTAACCTCATCAAGGCCTAGAAGTTCGCCCAACCTAAGGTCTGATACCACGTGTAACGTCTCGCCTTCTCGACCCTTAAAAGTCGACACTAATACATCCACCATATTCACGTGCCGAGCATCCAAGTACCGGAAAGACGGATTATTGGGATGAAAGAAAATAAAAGATATAATAGGATTTCACATCGTACCGAGTAATCTATAATATACACAATGATCTTTACAAAAGAAAAACTGTAATATATATACATCAAATTAGTGTTAACCAACTAATCAACAGCCTGGACAGTTATGACAACCTGTCCTCATAAATGTTGATAAAGATAAACAACCAATGAAACAGAATATAACATATACATGAGTACATCTTGGAAGCATCCAGCTCGTCTCCCAAAGCTTCAAAGTATCCAATTAGATTTGAAAATATGCTCTGTCTAACCCCGTGCATTATAAAAAAAATAACGGCAGGATCAGTCTACTAAACCAGCGTGAGAAACACGCCTCAATTGGATTTTAATGTTATAAAAACCCTTTAAAATAAAGGTATCTCGTAAGACAATGCTGCACATAAACACGAATAGATTTTTACCTTAAGATAACCAAAACATTTCTATAGAAAATCCAATGATATTATAATAATGTCTAGGGTTTAAAGTAAATATGGAAACATAGCCAAAATTGTTACATTATTAAATGTTAGCATAATAGGTATATAATCAAGTCTGAAGGCTTGTATCGTAGAATGGATTCCAACAGTGGAAAGGTAAGGGACTACCTTCCGTACAAAACATATCTAGATAAAATGTACCGAGAGCTACAGATGCATCAACCCCTCTCCCACCACAGGACCGGCCTACCCCTTACTAAATAGTATCGAATATGTCATCACCCCGGTTGCTTTCCAAAATTAATTGAGAGTTCTTATGCACATCCCAATCCATAATATAATGATCTAGAAAGGTGATGACACACCCTAATGGGAGTGACCCACGTTGCTTTCCTACATCCACCCTATTTTAGCCATTTCCAAGTTGTGAGGCTTGAGGCTACGATTACCTTTTCATATAGAATATCCCACTTGCAATGCTAACACCACCCTCTAGGAAGTAATGTAATGCCAACATTAATCCATACAAGTTCGTTCCGGTTCTGAGCAAAATCGAAGGCACTACCCCTACTATAGCCATTTTGGAATCACCCTCAGGATTAGTAGCATGTAGCCCTTGCACTTCAAAAGCTCCATCTTCAATCATCTTCAAGATGTGTAACAACCCGCATAATTTACGATTGTATATTTAAATATTTTATTTAAATATAGCATCGTTAAGCGGGTTAAAGTCCGAAAAACTACTTTTTGTAAACAGTCGAATTGGGACTCGAGACCACTTCCATTGAGTCCAAAATGGTGTTTATAACTTTTTTTGAGTATAAACATCGATATGTTTGGAGTTGAGTGAATTTTGCTATTTTTCACTTAGGGCTTTGGGCTTGGGTTTGAGTTTCAGTCCACTAACCCAACTCATCTTATATCCTAACTCCACCCCCTCTCCTCTTCATACACTATCATTTCCTAACACTTCAAGCTTTAGAAAAATGAGGGAAGAGAAAAGGAATTAGAAATTCCTAAGCCCTAGATTCATTTGCAAACTCAAGTTCGAGCTCCAAAATCTAAGAGAAGCTTAGGTAGGCATCCTCTTCATCTTCTCCATCTCATTTCCTCTTCAATTTCAGAAATTTCCTAAACCCTAACTTAGGAAATGTTTTTCTTTTGAGATTAGATTGAAGCTTCTTGGGTTAAAATTGAAGAGTGATTGTTCTTGCCTTGCTCTGTAGCTTCTCTCTTGTGTTTTTGGGTTTAAAGATGAGTTTTTGAACTCACATCTACTTCTATAGATATCATTGTTGTTATGTATGAATTCCTAACACTCATTTATGTTCATTTGCTTTTGATTTCAACTGAATTGGTGAATATTCCAATTTTTGATGTTTGAGGTCAAATCTTTAAAAATCCAATCTTTGATGTTTGAACACGTTAGTGGGGTGTTTCGGAGGGCCATACAAGGCTGGGTTGTCGCTTGGCGTAAATCCCTAGTCGTTGTTGCTCGCTCGCTCGTTTGCTTCCATTCTGTGTTATTGATTTTTGCCCCATAAGGGGGCTAGGCTGAGAAGACTGAAAATTGCAGATTTAGTCGACTGAATTCTGAGTTCAGTCGACTGAACCTGGAACCAGAAAATTCCTGGTCTCTGTGTCAGTCGACTGAACTCTGAGTTCAGTAGACTGAGCTTAGAAACCGAGTGTTTCCAGGCATGTGTCAGTCGACTAAACTCTGAGTTCAGCCTACTAAACCTAGAAACAGAGAGTTTCCAGGCATTGAATTAGTCGACTGAACTTTGAGCCCAGTCGACTGAATCTGGGATATTGCATTTTTGCCTAATTTAGGCAATTTTTGTGTGGGTTTCCAATTTTTAATCGATTTTTGATGATCCGAATTGTTGTTATCATTTATTGACTTTGAAGACTTCTTTTTCGGGATTTTTGGAAATATCCATTTTGATGGATTCGGTATCGATTTTTGTGGTTTTAATTCACATCGTCGAATGTGGATTTTGGTGATTGATTGTTTCTACAATCATTTCTGTGATTTGTCACTTTAAAATACAAAGGTTTCTATACTAGTAGTAAATACTCAAACTCTTTCACAAAGATGATTTCAACTCTATTTTTAATACAAAGCTCGTTTATAAAACCTTTTTCCAATCTATTAGCATATACAAACCTTTACCTCATTCGTATGAGAAATCTAATTAAACGGCATAGTAAAACAAGTGGTATGAAACGCTTGCGTTTACTTCATCGGTTAATTCTTGGACTTGTTCGATTGAACCCTTGTGACAATTTTCAAGTGGAAATCTACAATTTGTTCGTAAAAATTTAAGTTAAGCCAGTGGTTATGGGACATGAAGCTAAACTCTTATATTTACTTGCTTAGTGTGATTCACACTTCTTATTGATTAATGGTGATCATTTTGTGGTTTAGACTAGGAATGTGCGATGTCCCTTTGTCCACGTGGGGGACTGTACCTCGTTTTATTGAGTTTCGTCTCATTCTTTTATGGGCTAGCGACCCATGTTCTTTTATGGTGTTCGGTTCATCAGATGTACCATTATTGTACTACATCGATGTCCCGGCTTTTTGGTTCATCGGACGTACCGTTATTGTACTGCGTCGTTGCTCCGAAATTATGGTTAGCGACCATGGAATAGCGTTCCATTTGTGATACACGTGTTGGTGAGTTTTCATGCTCCCGTTTGTGATAGGCCTCCCCGTTTGTGATTTCTGGATTTCTGGTTGATGATTTCTAGAATTTGTGTTTCACCTCTTTTTGTGACTGGCAATGGTATGTTTGTCAGTATTTGGGGTTTGGTGATTAAAATAAAGAATATGACATTCATTTTGGTGCTTTGAGATTCTTGAGATATTGTATGACTTTGTTGTTATTAAATGTATACTTGTCACAGTATGGCATTATGGTTATCATATGTATTTGTTATATCTCTTACCCTATCTCATTTTATCTGATATTTATAGCTAGACTGATCCGTTTATTATTTTCTTGTTAAATAATACTCGGGTCAGACCGAGATGTTACAGGTGCTTCTGCTTGACTCCTCATCTGGGACTATTATCTGACTTTTGGCTAACTGCTTAGCATATTAGTTTTTGTTTTTATACATTCGAGATATAGACTCCTTGATGTATAATTATTCTTTTGTCCAGCACTTGTACTTATTCTTTTGTGATTTAGTGGATCTAGTTTGACCACTACTTTGATGTACACTTTTACGTGATATATTCATATCTGATTACGCCTTTGTGATATGAATGTCTGTGATTGATTTGTGTTATGTTTATTTCTATATTTGTTTCCGAAGGCCTCATAGCCACTGTGTGGTAGCTTTGATTTTGTATTTTATATGTCGGATTTCCTTTTGAAACAAAATGTAAGTTATATTATCTGACATATCGGTACTCGCACAAAGCAATTACACAGATGGTCGCTCCTCAACAGCCTTATTCTTCGCGCTAGTCGACGGCATTACCCCGTAGTGTCCTTGGCTAGTTTGAGTATAGAGGTGGGGCGCCACAACTTGGTATCAGAGCCAAACTTCGAAACAATGTAGAACAATCTAGGAAGGATCATTGTCCTAAGTCTTTCTTAGGAATCGTGCCATAGGATTTAATTCGAGTATTCGTACCGTTCTATCCTATTTCTTTTTATGATGCCTTGTTTTATCAATCAAGTTAATTTGATATTCATTTTGAGAATAACCTTTTTCCTCTTTTCTTTCTTTCTTAAAGAAGAGAAATGGTTAGACCAGACCGTTCCAGCGCCGGTCAATCCAGTGCTACTCCCCAGGATGGAGTATTTATGTCTACTCAGCAACTTCTAGATCTTGTGATAAATGCTCAAACTATCGGACCCATTCCAGAGCCCACTCATCCTAAATTTGGGTTTGCACGCTTGTGCAGTGATTACACCAACTTGGGTGGAAAGCCTTTCAAAGGTTCCGAAAACGTTATAGAGGTCCAAGCTTGGCTTAGAACATGCGATCACATCTTTTCTCGCATGAATCTTATTGATCTCCATTGAGTCCAAGTGGCTTCTAGCATGCTCCAAGAAAGAGCATTAGATTGGTATGAGCTTTTGATTTCCAAAGTTATTGAAGCGGATCTTACTTGGGAGCAATTCCAGGAAAGATTCGAGTTGAAATTTGTGCCAGAAGCTAAAAAAGTATCTCTAGCTCGACTCTTCATTGACCATGTTCAAGGTGAATCTTCTATGACGGATTACGTCGCATCTTTCGAATCTCTATCTAAATATGGGGTCGAGTATATTAATACCCCATTGAAGAAAAATCAGAGATTTGTCTATGGGTTGTATAAGAATCTCAAAAAGCCATTACTTCTAAAATTAGAGGTTTCTTTCGATCAGCTTGTTGATATCGCTCTTCGACTCAAAGAGGCCGATAAAGAAAGTGATGTTGAAGTCAAACAAAACATCAATAAGAAGAGGCCTTTTAAATTCAAGCCTAATCTCAACAAGAAAGGGAAGCAAGCAACTTCGGTAGCAAAGACTCCTACCTCTAGTCATAGGCAATGATACAATTGTGGTTCTAAGGACCATTATGCGATTAAGTGCCCAAAACCTCTTTTTTGTCGTTACTGCAAAAGTTTGGGTCATCTTTTATCTTCATGCCCCAAACTTCCTAACAAGAAAGAGAGAAAGATAAATGTTGTTCAAGCCCCTGTTAACACTTCTCGTGGTCAAGTTATTTCTCACTTTATCCTTGATGGCATTATTATATTTTGTGATCTTCCTATTCGAGTTATTTTTTATACGGGTGCATCTCACTCTTTTATATCAAAAGAACTTGTTGATGCTTTGTCTTTGAACGTTATTGGCTTGATGACTTCATTAAGGATTGCGAATCCGGTTGGTGGATCCGCAACACTCAGTTTACTGTGTAAATATGTCAAAATTATTTTATGTGATTATGCTTTCCGTGCCGATTTGCATGTTATGTGTTACTTAGGCTTCGGAATGATTTTGGGAATGGATTGACTTAATCGTTATGAAGCCTATATCCTATGTCCCGAGCGGACTATATATCTTCGACATCCTCAATCTGTTAAGCAGATTTCACTTGTTCTAAAAGATTCAGATTCCAATTCGAAAGCATCCTTATATTCTCTAAATCCTCATGATGACGATAATGATGATGAGGAAGATGTTATTTCTCTCATTTACATTGTTTATGAATTTCCCGACATATTTGAGCCCATTTTAGGATTACCACCTAAGCGAGTAATTGAGTTCAGAATTAATCCAATCCCTGGAGCTCTACCTATTACTCGTCCTCCTTATTGTATGTCCAATAAGGAAAATGTGAAGATGCGTAAATAATTATCCGAATTGGAAGCGAAGCAATTTATTCAATCTAGTTCCTCTCCATGGGGAGCTTCAGCTATTTTTGTGAAGAAATCTGATGGTACACTTAGGCTTTGCATTGACTACCGCAAGCTTAATGATCTCACCATCAAGAATAAATATCCCTTACCTCGGATTGATGATTTGTTCGATCAACTTAGTGGTGCTACAGTCTTTTCACAGTTAGACTTAGCAACCGGTTTTCATTAGCTCCATATTGCAGAGAATAGCATTCCTTTGACATCGTTCCGTACTCGTTATGGATCTTATGAATGGCTTGTTATGCCATTTGATTTGACGAATGCTCCAGCTTATTTCGTTGACCTTATGAATCGAGTTTTCAAAGACTTCCTCGATCGATTTGTTCTCATCTTTATAGATGATATTCTTATTTATTCTAAAACCAAGGAAGAGCATGAAAATCATCTTCGGATTGTGTTGGAAACTCTTAGGAGCAACCAATTGAAAGCAAAATTTTCTAAATGCCACTTTTGGAATCTCGTGTGAAATTTTTGGTGCATATTATTTCTGAATCCGGAATTTCCGTGGATCCTTTAAAGATTGAAGCGATTCAAAATTGGAAGAGACCGGAGAGTGTGACAGAAATTCATAGCATTCTCGGATTGGCGGGCTATTACCGTCGGTTCATAAAAGACTTTTCTAAAATTTCCATACCTCTTACTAATTTGACAAAGAAGGGAGTTAAATACATTTGGTCAGACAAATGTGAAGCTGCTTTTCAGAAACTAAAAGAACTCCTTTCCGATGCTCCCATTCTTGTGATTCCCGATGGGAACCAAGACTTTATTGTTTACACCGATGCTAGTCGTGTTGGTTTAGGAGCCATTCTCATGCAGAGGGAATGTGTTATCGCTTATGCTTCTAGGCAATTAAAGCCTGCCGAGACTAGATATGCCACTCATGATTTGGAGCTCGCGGCTATTGTTTTCGCCCTTAGAATTTGGCGTCATTATCTCTTGGGAGAGAAATTTGTTCTCTACACTGATCATAAATCTTTGAAGTATTTATTTTCTCAAAAGGAACTTAATTTACGTCAACAACATTGGCATGAGTTCCTTGCATCTTATGATCTTGATATTCTTTATACTCCCGGATAGGGCAATCGAGTTGCCGATGCCCTTAGTCGTAGATAACAAACGGTTGTTTCTATGATGATATCTGAATGGAATGATCTCGCGACTTTATCCACTTGTGAGATTCGAGATCGTGAATCCAATTCATGTTCATCTCTTGTTTTATGTAGCCTTGAGGCTCATCCTTCTCTTTTAGAATGCATTCTTGAAGCTCAAAAGCATGATCCCGAATTGGTTCTTCTTAGCCAAAGTTGTAGGGATAAAATTGATATTGAAGGTTTGAAAGACTTTGATATTGATGCACGTGGCGGTATTCGAAAATTTGGTAGACTTATTGTGCCAAATATTATTGATCTTCGTAAAGACATATTAGAAGATTCTCATCGTTCTAAATTTACCATTCATCCCGGTAGTAGTAAAATGTACGCAGATATGAAGCGACTTTACTATTGGGATGGAATGAAATCTGATATTGCTAACTTTATTAAGCGTTGCATGACTTGCCAACTCGTTAAGGCCGAACATCAAAGGC
Organism: Allium fistulosum; assembly: GCA_030737815.1. Taxonomy (NCBI): domain Eukaryota; kingdom Viridiplantae; phylum Streptophyta; class Magnoliopsida; order Asparagales; family Amaryllidaceae; genus Allium; species Allium fistulosum. Next base: position 306,840,274 of record CM060903.1, on the reverse strand, counting down.
CCGATGGGTTGTTGCAACCTTTGGAAATTTCAATATGGAAGTGGGATCAAATTTCCATGGACTTTATTGACGGTCTTCCCCGTTCTCGTTCGGGTCATGATAGCCTATGGGTGATAGTTGATAGACTCACAAAGTCCGCTCATTTTATTCCCGTTCGGTCCAATCAGACCGTACCAGTTTTGGCTAAACTCTTTGTCAACGAAATTGTTAGATTGCATGGAGTTCCTACTTCTATTGTTAGCGATCGTGATCCATTGTTTACTAGTGGATTTTGGAAAGGTCTTCAAAAAGCTTTGGGAATGAAGCTTAATTTTAGCACCGCTTATCATCCTCGGTCCGATGGACAAACCGAGCGTGTGAATCAAACTCTTGAAGATCTTCTTCGTGCATGTGTTCTTGATTTTGGTGGAAGTTGGGAAGATCATATTTCCCTTGTTGAGTTTTCCTATAATAATAGCTTCCAATCTAGTATTGGTATGGCACCTTTCGAGGCACTATACGAAAGGCCATGCCGATCTCCTTCGTGTTGGCTTGAAGCCGGTGAGAAGCTGGATTTAGGTCCAGATTTTATTCGGGATGCCACAGAAAAGATTGACCTTATTCGTCATAGGATGAAAGAATCTCAAAGTAAACAAAAATCCTATGCCGATAACCGAAGAAGGAAATTAGATTTTTTTGTGGGAGATTTTGTGTTTATTCGTGTTTCACCTATGAAGGGTGTTGTGTGTTTAAGTCGATCGAGAAAATTAGCACCTCGATATATTGGTCCGTATCCCATCACCGAACGCATTGGTTCTGTGACTTATCGCCTTTTATTGTCGGCTCAATTTTCTGCTATTCATGACGTATTCCACGTCTCTCAACTACGGAAATGCCTTCGAGATTCTGATTCTATTCTTGAGCTTGGTGTTATTGAAGAAATTGAAGTTTCGCCTAATTAGAATTATGAGCAACATCCTATTCGTATCATTGCTTCGGAGGTTAAACGCCTTCAAAATAAAGATGTTCCTCTTGTGAAAGTTCAATGGTCCTCAAATCCTAAGGATTGCTCTTGGGAATCTAGAGAATTCATCGAGCGAACACATCTGGACTTACTCTCTCGTGCTACTTAAGGTGAACTTCTTATTTCAAATTTCTTCTTTTGTGTTGATATGCTTTTATGGTTGTTACTTTTTGTTTATTTCTTAAGATTGCGAGGACGCAATTCCTTTAAGGATGGGAGTCTGTAACAACCCGCATATTTTACGATTGTATATTTAAATATTTTATTTAAATATAGCATCGTTAAGCGGATTAAAGTCTGAAAAGCTACTTTTTGTAAACAGTTGAATTGGGACTCGAGACCACTTCCATTGAGTCCAAAATGGCATTTACAACTTTTTTTAAGTATAAACATCGATATGTTTGGAGTTGAGTGAATTTTGCTATTTTTCACTTAGGGCTTTGGGCTTGGGTTTGAGTTTCAGCCCACTAACACAATTCATCTTATATCCTAACTCCACCCCCTCTCCTCTTCATACACTATCATTTCCTAACACTTCAAGCTTTAGAAAAATGGGGGAAGAGAAAAGGAATTAAAAATTCCTAAGCCCTAGATTCATTTGCAAACTCAATTTCTAGCTCCAAAATCTAAGAGAAGCTTAGGTAAGCATCCTCTTCATCTTCTCTATCTCATTTCCTCTTCGATTTCAGAAATTTCCTAAACCCTAACTTAGGAAATTTTTTTCTTTTGAGATTATAATGAAGCTTCTTGGGTTAAAATTAAAGAGTGATTGTTCTTGCCTTGCTCTATAGCTTCTCTCTTGTGTTTTTGGGTTTAAAGGTGAGTTTTTGAACTCACATCTACTTCTATAGATATCATTGTTGTTAGGTATGAATTCCTAACACTTATTTATGTTCATTTTCTTTTGATTTGAATTGAATTGGTGAATATTTCAATTTTTGATGATTTGAGGTCAAATCTTTAAAAATCCAATCTTTGATGTTTGAACACGTTAGTGGGGTGTTTCGGAGGGCCATACAAAGCTGGGTTGTCGCTTGGCGTAAATCCCTAGTCATTGTTGCTCGCTCGTTGGCTTCCATTTCGTGTTATTGATATTTACCCCTACAAGGGGGCTAGGCTGAGAAGACTGAAGATTGTAGATTCAGCCGACTGAATTTCGAGTTCAGTCGACCGAACCTGGAACAAGAAAATTCCTGGTCCCTGTGTCAGTCGACTGAACTCTGAGTTCAGTCGACTGAGCCTGGAAACCGAGTGTTTCCAGGCATGTGTCAGTCGACTAAACTCTGAGTTCAGCCGACTGAACCTGGAAATAGAGAGTTTCCAGGCATTGAATCAGTCGACTGAACTCTGAGCCCAGTCGACTGAATATGGGATATTGCATTTTTGCCTAATTTAGGCAATTTTTGTGTGGGTTTTCAATTTTTAATCGATTTTTGATGATCCGAGTTGTTGTTATCATTTATTGACTTTGAAGACTTCTTTTTCGGGATTTTTGGAAATATCCATTTTGATGGATTCGGTATCGATTTTGTGGTTTTAATTCACGTCGTCGAATGTGGATTTTGGTGATTGATTGTTTCTACAATCATTTCTGTGATTTGTCACTTTAAAATACAAAGGTTTATATACTAGTAGTAAATACTCAAACTCTTTCACAAAGATGATTTCAACTATATTTTTAATACAAAGCTCGTTTATAAAACTGTTTTCCAATCTATTAGTATATACAAACCTTTACCTCATTCATATGAGAAATCTAATTAAACGGCTTAGTAAAACAAGTGGTATGAAACGCTTGCGTTTACTTCGTCGGTTAATTCTTGGACTTGTTCAGTTGAACCTTTGTGACATTTTCAAGAGGAAATCTACAATTTGTTCGTAAATATTTAAGTTAAGCCAATGGTTATGGGACATGAAGCTAAACTCTTATATTTTCTTGCTTAGTGTGATTCACACTTCTTATTGATTAATGGTGATCATTTTGTGGTTTAGACTAGCAATGTGCGATGTCTCTTTGTCCACGTGGGGGACTGTACCTCGTTTTATTGAGTTTCGTCTCATTCTTTTATGGGCTAGCGACTCATGTTCTTTTATGGTGTTCGGTTCATCGGATGTACCATTATTGTACTACATCGATGTCCCGGCTTTTTGGTTCATCGGACGTACCGTTATTATACTGCGTCGTTGCTCCGAAATTATGGTTAGCGACCATGGAATAGCATTCCATTTGTGATACACGTGTTGGTGAGTTTTCATGCTCCCGTTTGTGATAGGCCTCCCCCTTTGTGATTTCTAGATTTCTGGCTGTTGATTACTAGAATTTTTGTTTCACCTCTTTTTGTGACTGGCAATGGTATGTTTGCCAGTATTTGGGGTTTGGTGAATAAAATAAAGAATATGACATTCTTTTTGGTGCTTTGAGATTCTTGAGATATTGTATGACTTTGTTGTTATTAAATGTATACTTGTCACAGTATGGCATTATGGTTATCATACGTATTTGTTATATCTCTTACCCTATCTCATTTTATCTGATATATATAGCTAGACTGATCCGTTTATTATTTTCTTATTAAGTAATACTCGGGTCAGACCAAGATGTTACAGGTGCTTCTACTTGACTCCTCATCTGGGACTATTATCTGACTTTTGGCTAACTACTTAGCATAGTAGTTTTTTTTATACATTCGAGATATAGATTCCTTGATGTATAATTATTCTTTGGTCCAGCACTTGTACTTATTCTTTTGTGATGTAGTGGATCTAGTTTGACCACTACTTTGATGTACACTTTTACGTGATATATTCATATCTGATTCTGCATTTGTGATATGAATGTCTGTGACTGATTTGTGTTATGTTTATTTCTATATTTGTTTCTGAAGGCCTCATAGCCACTGTGTGGTAGCTTTGAGTTTGTATTTGATATGTCGGATTTCCTCTTGAAACGAAATGTAAGTTATATTATCTGACATATCGGTACTCGCACAAAGCAATTACACAGATGGTCGCTCCTCAGCAGCCATATTCTTTGCGCTAGTCGACGGCATTACCCCGTAGTGTCCTTGTCTAGTGTGAGTATAGAGGTGGTGCGCCACAAGATGTCTTCCATTCGAACACTTATGCCAGTTCGAAGTGGTTTTCGGATAATATATCCAATCCCGGTCTCCTCGAACTGACAACGATAGTTTAAAACTGGTCAACTTTGATAGTCGCTTATTTAACTATGAGATAAAACAACAACCCAAATAAGGGACTTATTTCCATAGCGAAACCAACATTGGTTAAGCACGTACATAACCACTAACTTCTTTAATTATTCTTTTCATTAATTAAAATTACTTTGTAAATACTTGTATCAAAATACCTGTACAAAGATTTATTCACATACCCTTCAACACTTGGAAAAATATCCATATACATATTCCAATGGTATAAGTATATTCACAAAACATTACACTTTCACAACTTAGAAAATGTATTCATATACTTATTCAAACGTATAAGTATATTCATAAAACACTTAGAAAGATTTTCTTTTTATATAATTCTAAAATCACTTATAAACTCCTCTTATAAATCTCTAAAATCATTTTCAAATTATTTTATAAATCCCTAAAGCCATTTATAAAACACATTTTATAAATTTCTAAAACCATTTATAAAACTCTTTTATAAATCTTAAAAACCATTTATAAAACTACTTTTATAAATCTTTATGTGACGCACCACCCCGAGACCCACATTAACAAAGAGTATTACTAGGTAATACTATCTGCTAATGCGGAGAATAGGGCTGGATAGGAGCGACCATCTATAGCCTTGTCTTAAATATCTATTGAAGACGTCGACAAATGCTATATATATATTTTCTATCTTAAGTGGATCGACATATCCAATTAATACTTATTACAAAGCCATATGTGGCTATAGGATCTATCAGAACAAAATACAACAACTCAAATGCAAAACACATCACAGAACAATAGATCATCACATATATATATACATATACAAATACATCACAGAGTATACAAAATGATACAAGTCAAGTGGTATAACAACCACAATATACAAGCGAGTCAAAAGAATATACATATCACAGTAACAAACAAAAAGGACTACACAAAAAGCTATAACAAAAAGAGCTAGTGGAATAGCCATGGGAAGCAGAACAGGCTAAGTCCAAATGTACCTAACTTGAAACACCTCGGTCTGACCCGAGTATAAATACACGGGACGGTCTAGCTAAATAAATCAGTTTACAAGGATAAGCGATAATATGCACATATGGATAAATGATAATATTCCCAAGTGAGAAGGGACAATTTAAAGGGTAAGGTTACTTCATGTGATGAATGGTATCACTACACAACATATAATCTCAAAAGAGATTAAACAACCCATAAAACGCTAAAAGTAACGAGCCTCGTATCATCGGCATTTCATAAAACATCACTTATGGTTTAGGGGAAAACCCAAACCCACCAAATCGGCAATCCAAAATATGCATAAAGAGATCCCATCTCAAACACGCCATAAGGCAAATATATCTCCAAAGAGGAGAATAAAATCTCAAGTAAACGCCAAATGGCAAATCTCATATAATGTCGCCAAAAGGCAAATTTCAAATAACGCTAGTGTAGGCAATTCGAAGCTCAAAAATAGAACTTCCAAGAGTTTAAATTCCCGAAAGGTAATTGCCACAAATATATATCGAATGGTTCAAAGGACCAATTCCAGAAAGGGGTGATACACTAGGGAAAATAGTCAAAGAAATCATCTTAAAAGTTTAGCACGTGCATATGGCTGAAGCCTTGCTAAGTACTGTTATCTCAAATAGGTACCTCGCCCGAAGGCAAAACGTCACAATGACAAATACGCCGCAATGGCAAATACGCCGCAATGGCAAACGTCTCGAAGACAAATACGCCGCAATGGAAAACGCCGCAATGGCAAATGTGTCACAAACTCTCGGATAGGAACTCGGATAGTGTTAACGTGTGTCCCGTACCACACGTTCGCACTAAACGATTTACTAACCGCTAGTAAATTTCACACTCAAAGCAGTAAAAGTTTACCTCATCTCATCGGTAAACTCGACTCAAAGGTCAAAATGATCAAACGGACACGTCGGGAATTAACCGATAAGATAAACGCACATGTCTCATGCCACGTGTTTTACCAAACCGTTTAATTCTCCTTCTCATTTGCTTGAATAGTGCAAAAACGTGTAATTTATATATAAAATAATTTACTTTGGAAAACAAGCTTTGAAAACCGATTTTCAAAATCAATTTGAAAGCCATATTTGAAAATTTCCTTTACTATAGAGAATAAATAGATTTTATACTTGAAAATACTTGAAAATATTATATAATAATTATTTTGAAATGCCCATTAATTTTTAAAAATTATTCCAAAAAGATTTGGAGAAAACCGTGCTCGAAAACGAATAAAAACAAGGAAATTCATCCAAACAGATATTCGAATTTAAATTAAAATTAAATTCAAAATAATTCAAAATTTTAATTTTTAAATCTCCAAAATTTGTCTAGTCTATTGTAGACATCGTGGCCTTCAGAAACGATCAAAAACGTCACAAAATCAAACAAGAAGTGGAACAAAAGAAGCAAGAAAACGACGAACACACGATGAAACAAGGCAAGAATTTGCCTTCCACCAGGTTGACCTTGAGGTCGACCTAGAGGTCGACCTCCTTGGTCCCTAGGTCTACCATACGGTCGACCCAAGGAGGGTGGCTGTCGACCTGGTCTACGTGTTTTTGTTCCAGGCGATTCCTAATCGGGAACTAATTTTCTAGCTTTAGTTTAGCACAGCAAATGACCTCAGTTTTCAAAAAAAAAGTTTCAGAGATGCAATTCAACATGCAAGCTACCAAATGCAAGAAATTCGGCAGCGTTTCATTGCCGGAGTCACAAGATTCAAGGTCTCAAAGTAGCGACAAAAACTAGATTATAACAGAGAAAATTCAATTACAGGAAAACAATGAACATAAGCTAATATTTTCACAGTTTCAAGTTTGGGAACTTTTTTTGGCTAGATTGTGAGCTTATATAACTCACCTTGTTGATTTGTTGCAAAAGCTCGGATTTTTGATGAAAAGAGGAAGCTTTGCTTGAGATTATAAGCCTTGAGAACCTGTAGAAAGCAATTACATAACATGCAAAACAAATACAGTAAAAAAATTTAGAAACTTCTTACTGTAAAATGAATTTGGTGATGAAATTGTATGATTTGGAGTTGTATACCTTTTATTTATCTCTAACTTGCAAAAATATTTGAATTTGGTTGAATTTGCTGAAGAAACTAGCTTTGATTTGAAAAATTGGTAAAAAGGTTTCTTATTTTCTACTTCAGTTGGAGGAAGAAGAAGAAGGACTACAAAATGAACGTACATCCAACTTTTTTTCTCCTTCTTACCGGGCCAAGGCTAAATTGGCTAAGATGGGTTTGAAAATAAAAGGAAATAAAATGGTTAAGGCTAAAAATCAACACTTAACAAAGAAATACGTGTATTTATCACATATACACCAATAAAAATTCATTTTCTTCTTATTTACACAAAAGAAAAATATGAAAATTTGCATACTTGTCAAATAAAACATTTTCTACCATATAAAAAGATTAATTTATATTTTTAAAACATTTTTATTATTAAAATCCATTATTTAACAAAAATACACCATTTATTCAAATAAACAAATAAAACATTGTTTTTAACTTCTAAAATTCCACAAAATTTATTTTCTCACATAGAAAAATATTTTAAAACATTATTGATAGCCAAAACTTATCTTTAACCCAATTTCCACCTTTTATTTCAATAAACCTCCTTTAAAAAATTACATACTTCTTTTAAAAAAATTATTAAAAGAAGCAAATGGACAATAATTTCTATAATTATTGTATTTTCTCTAAAATTAAATCATTTTCATTATTTAAAGCACATTTCCACTTATTATCACTCCAAACAAAATAGAATAAAGCTTGTAATTTCATTTTCTCATTTTAAATTCCAAAATCCATTGTTTATTCCAAATAAACAATTTAATTTCTCGAATTTTAATTTAATTTACAATATTAAATTATAATTATCATTATAATTCAATATTGAAAGGTAATCTCCAAATCAGGGTTATTACAGACTCCCCCTTAACAAAATTGTGTCCTCGCAATTCCTAGAGAAGAATTTGTATCCAACTATTTAATTTCATCACTTAAAAGAAAAGAAAACAAGTTTGAGATAAAGAGATATTCTCACCATCGCTATGCGAAGATAGAAAACCGGGATATGAATGCTTGATAAACTCTCTGGTTTCCCAAGTGTAGTCATTGGGATTATCGGACCATTGAACTTTAACGAGTGACACGTTCTTGTTTCGAAGGCATCTCACCATCGAAGCAAGTACGCGGAAAGGCTGCTGCACAAATGATAGGTCTGGTGAGATCTCAAGCTCTTGCAAATCAGGAGAATCGATAACAGAATCCGACCCTCGAGGACACTTTCGAAGCTGAGAGACATGAAACACGTCATGAATGCCAGATAGATGAGCTGGAAGTGAAACTATATAAGCCATAGGGCCAATACGTTCAGTAATAGGAAATGGTCCTATAAAGCGAGGAGCCAATTTCCCAGTCGTACTGAAACGCATAACCCCTTTCAAAGGAGAAACACAAATGAAAATGAGATCATCAACAGAGAACTTGAGAGGCTTCCTACGATTTTCCGCGTAGGATTTCTGGCGGCTCTGTGCCTCTTTCATTCTCTGCCAAATAAGAACAATCTTCTCAGAAGAATCACGAATACAATCTGGGCCAAGAATAAGCTTCTCTCCAGATTCCAACCAACACGAAGGTGATCGACATGGCCTTCCGTAAAGGGCTTCGAAAGGAGGCATACTGATACTAGACTGTAAACTATTGTTGTAGGAGAATTCCACAAGAGGTAGGTGATCCTCCCAACTACCACCGAAATCTAGAATGCAAGCACGGAGAAGATCCTCAAGAATACGATTCACCCGTTCAGTCTGTCCATCAGACTGCGGATGATATGTTGTGTTAAAATTAAGCTTTGTTCCCAAAGCTTGCTGAAGACTCTACCAGAAATGACTCGTGAAAAGCGGATCACATTCATAAACAATCGAACTAAGAACACAATGAGGTCTCACGATTTCCTTGATATATAACTTGGCTAAAAGAGAAGCACCCCTATTAGAATTAATAGGAATGAAATGAGCTGATTTGGTGAGGTGATCAACAATAACCCAAATGCTAGAATGGCCCGATCTCGAACGAGGTAGGCCGTCAATGAAATCCATCAAAATCTGATCCCATTTCCACAATTGAATCTTTAGAGGCTGAAGGAGACCAGAAGGGCACTGATGTTTGGCTTTGATAAGTTGATAAGTCATGCAATTACTCACATAACTTGCTACATCGCGCTTCATGCCTTCCCAATAATAAAGGCGATGCATATTGGCATACATCTTACTACTGCCAGGATGAATGGTATACTTAGAACGATGATAGTCATCGAGAGTGTCACACCTAAGTGCAGAATCAAAAGGCATGATTAGACGGTTCTTCTTGCGAAGACACCTATGAGAATCAATACTGAAATCCCATAACTTCTCATCATGGGACTCAGACACACAAACCTGGATAAGGTGCACAAGATCGGGATCAAGCCACTGAGCATCGGTAATACGATCCAATAAACTGGGTCGAGCTTCCAAACTGAATAATAAAATAGGAGAATCCGAAGATGGAGCTCGATCACGAATATCACAAAGGGATAAGGCCTTAAGAACATCCCACTCGGCTAGCATCATAGAGACAATAGCCGAAAGTTTGCGATTAAGCGCATCAGCAACACGATTACCCTTACCAGGGGTATACTGGATATCGAAGTCATAGGAGGCAAGGAACTCGAGCCAATGCTGTTGCCTCATATTGAGCTCCTTCTAAGTGAACAGATATTTCACGGACTTGTGATCGATATGGAGAATGAAGCGCTCGCCTAGTAAATAATGTCACCAAATCTTCAAGACAAAGACAATGGCGGCTAACTCGAGGTCATGAGTCACATGGCGAACTTAATTCAATCGCAGTTTCCTAGAAGCATAAGCAACTACTCGATCCTTCTGCATAAGCACGACACTGAGGCCACAATGACTAGCATCGATGTAGACAACAAGATCTTGATTCCCTTCAAGAACTACGAGAATAGGAGCATTAGTGAGAAGCTCCTTCAACTACTGAAAAGAAGCTTCACACTTGTCGGACCAAATAAATCGAATGCCTTTATGGGTGAGGCCGGTGAGAGGAAGCACAATGCAGGAAAAATCCTTAGTGAATCGGCGGTAGTAACCCGCCAATCCTAGGAAGCTGCAAATCTCATGAACATTCTCAGGCCTCTTCCAATTTTGGATGACTTCGATCTTCGAAGGATCGACTGAAATGACTTCGAAAGAAATAACGTGGCCTAAGAACTTAACCTTATTCTCTCAGAAGTGGCACTTGGAGAATTTGGCTTTAAGCTGATGGTGATGAAGAGTACTCAAAACAATTCTCAAGTGATTATCATGCTCGGCTTTAGACTTTGAATAAACTAGAATGTCATCGATGAACACAAGGACGAACTTATCAAGATATTCCTAGAATACTCGATTCATAAGATTGACAAAGAAAGCAGGAGCGTTCGTCAAATCGAATGGCATAACGAGCCACTCGTAAGATCCATATCGAGTGCGGAAAGCTGTAAGAGTAATGCTATCTTCCGCAACTCGGAGCTGATGAAAACCGGCGGCAAGGTCGAGCTGAGAGAAGACCTTAGCACCACTCAATTGATTGAACATATCGTTGATCCTAGGTAACGAATACCTATTCTTGATGGTCAACTCGTTAAGCTTGCGATAGTCGATGCTAAGCCTAAGAGTTCCATCGGACTTCTTCACGAAGACGACCACGGCACCGCACGATGAAAAAATGGACTGAATCAACTGCTTGGACTCAAGCTCTAAAAGCTGCTTCTTGAGTTCCTCATTTTCCTTTGTAGACATCCTCGTGGGAGGACGACTAACTGGTTGTGCACCTAGAATGAGATCAATGCGGAACTCGATCGCCTGCTTGGGTGGAAAACCCAAAACAGGCTCAAATACATCAGAGAAATCACAAACAACATGTATACGAGATATATCATCATCATCTCGTAAGTCCAGAGAATATAAAGCCATTTCAGAATTTTCCACATTTCGAAGAGCAAGTGATAGCAGAGCAGACGAATCTGGATGTCGAAGATATAAAACTCTCTCAGAACAAATAATCCTAGCATCGTATCGCACTAGCCAGTCCATATCCAAAATCATATCAAAACCCAAATAAGAAATAATGTGCAGATTCGCACGAAAAGAAAATCCATATAAAACAATCTCAACATCATCACAAAGCATGCTAAGGGTTGCAGATCCTCCGATAGGATTCGTAATCCTTAATGAAGTAACAAGGCATGAAACATCCAAAGAAATAACATCAATGAGCTCTTTCGATACGAATGAATGCGACGCACCCATATCGAAGAGAACTCGAATAGAACGATCATGGAATAAAATAGAGCCTTCAAGGATAGAAGGAGATGTACCTCTGCGCAGAGAAGACCCTCAGAAGCATCCACTACATTCAGCTTGCCAGACTGGGAATTACTAGGAGCAATGGGACAAGTGGCAAGACAGTGGCCTTCCTTCTTGCAATAACGCTAGAACAGAGGCTTAGGACAATCACGAATCATGTGGTCAGGAGAACCACAATTGAAACACCCCTTCCGAGTTGGAGGTGTTCCACTAGGCTGAGAACTAGGACCAGATCCAATGGGCTTCTTCTTCTTGGAAGGGAAAAACTTTGGCTTATGAAATGGGAACTTCTTCTTATTGGGGTTCTTGCGAACCTCAACCTCATCACCACTCTCGCACTCCTTCTCGACGGCTTCGTGGCGAAGTGCCTAGTCAAGCAAATCCTCGAAAGAAAGCTTGAGCTGGAGCATCAAAGACTTCTTCAAAACTTCTTAAGACCAGAGACAAACTTCAGATTCTTCTTATATGGAGTGCTAATGTATTCAAGACCATACTTAGATAAGGCCTCGAATGATGAAACATAATCAGAGACGGAGGACTTTCCTTGCTTCAACTCGAGGAAGCGATGGGCTAATAAAGCTTTCTCAGATTCAGGAACAAACTTGAGCTCGAATCATTCTCGAAACTGAGTCCAAGAAAGAGTAGACTCATCGAGCTCGACTATGAGAAGCTCGTACCAATCAAGAGAACTCTCTTGCAACATGCTAGATGCTACAAGAACTCTGTCGTGGTCTGAAAGATCCATGCGAGAGAAGATGCCCTCGCACCTACAAATCCAAGCTTGGACCTCAAGAACAGACTCAGAGCCTTTGAACAGCTTTCCTCCGAGATGAGATAAATCACTACACAAGCGCGCAAAGACAGACTTGCAAGGAGGAGATGCTCGAGTAGGAGCTGGAGGCTGAGTGCTCCTAAATAACTCCATAAACTGATCGGTAGACATATAAACGCCGTCCAAATGCGAACCGCTGGATTGCCCAGCATCCGAGCGTCGTCCTCTGCCTCTTCCAGCCATAAGCTGGAAGTTAAGATAAGATAAAGATTATTCACAGGGTAGATATCATTAATTCAATAAAGAATACTACGGAATTAAAATGCATTCCTAGATGTATTCCCAAATTTCAATCTACCCTAAAGGACAAGAAAAGGTCAAAGGCACGATGATTAAGGGATTCGTAACACCTGTATAACACTTAGATGTACAATAATATGTGCTTCTGTTCTGTGTTTATCATTTTATTCTGAACTCAGCTCTGATACCAAGCAGTGACGCCCCACCCTGAGACCCACATTAACAAAGAGTATTACTGGGTAATACTGTTTGCTAATGCGGAGAATAGGGCTAGATAGGAGCGACCATCTATAGCCTTGTCTTAAATATCTATTGAATACGTCGACAAATGCTATATATATATATATATATTTCTATCTGAAGTGGATCGACATATCCAATAAATACTTATTACAAAGCCATAGGTGGCTATAGGATCTATCAGAACAAAATACAACAACTCAAATGAAAAACACATCACAAAACAGTAGACTATCACACATATATATATACATATACAAATACATCACAGAGTATACAAAATGATACAAGTCAAGTGGTATAGCAACCACAATATACAAGCGAGTCAAAAGAATATACATATCACAGTAACAAACAAAAAGGACTACACAAAAAGCTATAACAAAAAGAGCTAGTGGAATAGCCATGCGGAAGCAGAACAGGCTAAGTCCAAATGTACCTAACCTGAAACACCTCGGTCTGACCCGAGTATAAATACACGAGTCGTTCTAGCTAAATAAATCAGTTTACAAGGATAAGCGATAATATGCACATATGGATAAATGATAATATTCCCAAGTGAGAAGGGACAATTTAAAGGACTTCATGTGATGAATGGTATCACTACACAACATATAATCTCAAAAGAGATAAAACAACCCATAAAACGCTAAAGGTAGCGAGCCTTATATCATCGGCATTTCATAAAACATCAATTATGGTTTAGGGGAAAACCTAACCACGCCATATCGACAATCCAAAACATGCATAAAAAGATACCATCTCAAACACGCCATAAGGCAAATATATCTCCAAAGATGAGAATAAAATCTCAAGTAAACGCCAAAAGGCAAATCTCATATAATGTCGCCAAAAGGCAAATCTCAAATAACGCCAGTGTAGACAATTCAAATCTCAAAATAGAACTCCCAAGAGTTCAAATTCCCGAAAGGTAATCGCCACAAATATATATCGAATGGTTCAAAGGACCAATTCTGGAAAACGGCGATACACTCGGGAAAATAGTCAAAGAAATCATCTTAAAAGTTTAGCACGTGCATGTGGCCAAAGCCTTGCTAAGTACTGTTATCTCAAATATGTACCTCGCCCGAAGGTAAAACGTCACAATGAAAAATACGCCGCAATGGCAAATACGCCGCAATGTCAAACGTCTCGAAGGCAAATTCGCCGCAATGGCAAACGCCGCAATGGCAATGACCCGAAGGTCCAGCACTGGCACGCCGCAATGGCAAATGTGTCACAAACTCTCGGATAGGAACCCGAACAGTGTTAACGTGTGTCCCATACCACACGTTCTCACTAAATGGTTTACTAACTGCTAGTAAATTTCACACTCAAAGCAGTAAAAAGTTTACCTTATCTCATCGGTAAACTCGAGTCGAAGGTCAAAACGATCAAACGGACACGTAGGGAATTAACCGATAAGATAAACGCACGTGTCCCATACCACGTGTTTTACCAAACTGTTTAATTCTCCTTCTCATTCGCTCGAATTGTGCAAAAACATGTAATTTAAATATAAAATAATTTACTTTGAAAAACAAGCTTTGAAAACCGATTTTCAAAATCAATTTAAAAGCCATATTTGAAAATTTCCCTTACTATAGAGAATAAATAGATTTTATACTTGAAAATACTTTAAAATATTATATAATAATTATTTTGAAATGCCCATTAATTTTTAAAAATTATTCCAAAAAGATTTGGAGAAAACCGTGCTCGAAAACGAATAATAACAAGGAAATTCATCCAAACCGATATTCGAATTTAAATTCAAATTAAATTCAAAATTTTAATTTTTTAATCTCCAAAATTTGGCTAGTCTATCGATTCACATCATGGCCTTCACAAAACCAAACCAGAAGTGGAACAAAAGAAGCAAGAAAACGACGAACACACGATGAAACAAGGCAAGAATTTGCCTTCCACCAGATCGACCTCCTTGGTTCCTAGGTCGACCGTATGGTCGACCTAGGAGCCTTTGGGTCAACCCAGGGAGGGTGGCTGTCGACCTGGTCTACGTATTTTTGTTCCAAGCGATTCCTGCTCGTGAACTGATTTTCTTGCTTGAGTTTAGCATTGCAAATGACCTCATTTTTCAACAAAAAATTTCAAAGATGTAATTCAACATGCAAGCTACCAAACGCAAGAAATCCAACAGTGTTGCCGGAATCACAAGATACAAGGTCTCAAAGTAGCAACAGAAACTAGATTATAACAAAGAAAATTCAACTACAGGATAACAACGAACATAAGCTAATATTTTCACAGTTTCAAGCTTTGGGACTTTTGTTTTTGCTAGATTGTGAGCTTATACAGCTCACCTTGCTGATTTGTTGCAAAAGCTCAGATTTTTGATGAAAAGAGGAAGCTTTGCTTAAGATTATAAGCCTTGAGAACCTGTAGAAAGCAATTACAGAACATGCAAAACAAATACAGTAAAAAAAATAGAAACTTCTTACTGTAAAACGAATTTGGTGATGAAATTATATGATTTGGAGTTGTATACCTTTTATTTATCTCTAACTTGCAAAAATATTTGAATTTGGTTGAATTTGCTGAAGAAATTAGCTTGGTTTTGAAGAATTGGTAAAAAGGTTTCTTATTTTCTATTTCAGCTGGAGGAAGAAGAAGTAGGACTGGAAAATGAACGTACACCCAACTTTTTTTTCTCCTTCTTACCAGGCCAAGGCTAAATAGGCTAAGATGGGTTTGAAAATAAAAGGAAATAAAATGGTTAAGGCTAAAAATCAACACTTAACAAAGAAATATGTGTATATATTACATATACACCAATAAAAATTCACTTTCTTCTTATTTACACAAAAGAAAAATATGAAAATTTGCACACTTGTAAAATAAAACATTTCTCACCATATAAAAAGATTAATTAACTTCCAAACCATTATTAATATATAATAATTATTATCTTTAAACAATATTAAATAGAAGTAAACAACTTTTAAAACATTATTAAAAATTAGTTAAACAACTTTAAATCATTTTTAAGGAATAGTTAAAGAACTTTAAAACATTTCTAAATGATTTAGAAAAGACAAATAAAAGGGTTGGGGTAAAATAGAGAAGTTCAAAATCGCCGTAAGTAAAAATATTTCGGGAAACCCAAAGGTTAGATTAAAAATCATTCTAAAAATCAAAAACCAATTTCGAGCCAAAATGACAATTAATAATTTTTCAAAATACTAAATTGAAGTCAATAGCCACCAAAACACTTAACCGATGTTATTATTGATTTTTATCACTACAAGGGTTAAGTTTGAATGTATAACAATGTCATATCTAATAGGCCAACAATTAGGTTTGATATTCAATAATTCATATAATAGGAATATTATTGAAAATAATAAAACAATGGTGGACTCCCACTGGAACCCTCTACAAATTTCATGTTTGTCATATAAATTCCCTATAAATAATTTCATATATTAACCGCTTTTAAAAGCAATAATTCATCAAAACCAAATAATCAACCAATAAAACATCCAAGCATACAACCAATAATTTTTATCTACTATAAAACATTACTGATTAACTAAAAAGGTGAGTTATACTCGCTAAAATTTTAGTTATCGCTTCCATGTTCTCGTTTCATCCATGTTCGATTTTAGTGCAAAACTCCAATAGCTCCAATCTCAAGCAATCCAATTTCAAAGTGTAGTTAACATCGACACGAGTCTAACGCGACTAACCGCGTTCGATTTGGACCTTGTATGAAAAAGTTACACATTTTATAAGATTACGGAATTAAATAATATAACTACGTTACTAAGTACATTCATTAGCTCTTAATTACCCCTATTTTGATTTAAATCCATCTTCTCTCTAAACATTACGCCCGCCTAACCCATTACCAGGCTTTTGCTATCACCCTTCCATGGCACATCGGAACACCATACCTCCTAATGTCCTCGCTAATCATCTCCTACATGGATGAGCATCATCCATCACCACTCCGCCACACCAGATGTCTCTAAGTAGAACGCAACTTCCATCATCTCCTCTTGTCCGTACCACAACGCGGTCCACGGTAAGCCACCGCAAGCTCCACGACTTTGGTCCAAGGTGTTATACGACACCCCAAATCCAAAGCCAACCTTACTTCAGCCACACAACCACCCTAGCTCAACATAAATCCAACTCTAGTTCACCCAACTTCGACTAAAACAGTCGAACACCCAACCTTGTAGTCGATTCTCACCGAAACCATAAGGATTCAAGGTCTCATCACAATAAATCTAACAAAACTTACCTCTTGAACTTTAGTTTACCATTTACTTTTATTTTTATTTTTTTATGAAAGGAGGTTGCTTTCTTTTTTCTTGTTTTGATGAAAATGCATGGAATGGTGATAAGAAAAGGGAAGAAAAAAATGGCATGCTGCTTGTACGAGTTATCTAGAGTTGGATTTAAAATTCAATTTTCTGGCATTTCGCTGCACATCTTTTCGTTAACGTACGGACCCCGAACGACAAAATAAAAATACGATTGTACTTAAAATAGTGATGCGACTCCAAAACATTAATAATATACATTGGTTAGCGTATTTGAAAAAATCACAAAAACACTGTCGCTTGCCAATAAACCATCAAACGATGAATTTAAATATTTTCCAAACTAAAAATTATGGAAAAAATGAAATAAATTAAATTAAAAGTACGTCGATAAAAATCGAGTCATAAAAATAAAAATAAAATTTTCAATTAATTTTTCGAACCGTTATTGCAAATAAATTTATGAAATGAATTCACCGTTATTGTTATTATTAAAAGGAGTTAAATAAACCATTAAATCCATTAAATTAATTTTTTATTTAAAATCCCGATATTTAATTCACTATCCCAATATTAATTCACAATTCACATGTCCAAATAAAGCCCAATATTTTAAATTTTAAAACCAATATTTCAATATTTAAAATGAATTAAATATTCCAAAATCAAGTGACCAAAATTCCAGATCGTTACAACTTTCGTATCTGTTCTTGGATCATATCCCAAACTTACAAACCCAAATATTGCTCCCACTGACTTCGAGATACTTTGGTTGTTATGTGCAAATAGTCAATTCTAAATCATTATTTAGAATTTTCCATTTCAGCACATACGTACCAAATACAAAGTCATACTAAGCAATAATTTTTTGAGTAAATCCAAACCAACTTGAGCACATCAAATTGTTAATCTGTAACGTTAATTTCAACAATTGAAATTTATTGTATTATTCTCATCAATGTGGCTTACTATATTCCAATTAAATTTGTCTTTCTCTTAAAGATATATTTGCGACCAATGGATCATATTCCTTTTAGTACTACTATCAAAATCATATTTACATAATGTATATGGAATCTATTCGAATTTCCGCATCATATCATATCATAGAGACAACACTCTTAATGGCTTAATTGAAAACTAAGGATTATCTACTCTTGACAAGGATAAGAAACTCATAGTTTTTCTTTGATGTATGAGAATACTTATTAAGCACTCTAATGTGATGTATTCATTTAGGTTAGGTTAATTTCATTTCATTCCACGTAATCAGTTTCGTCATCGGATCAAATCCAAATCCATTCTAATTCCAACAATTTCTCAAAGAAATTCCTTCACCATGAAGTTCGTATTAATTGAAACAACCGTTGTTTCTTAGTGCAATAGAATGGGTATTGATAAACAATTAATGAATTGACTTATATAAAAAAAATGGTTTGATTTTAGTTTATAATACTTATGTTCATAATATAAATTATTCAACCAATGACTATCGTACTCAAACTTCTTTTGGGTGATTCATACAAGATCGATTACATATAATTATTAGAGGCTGTATTTTGACTCACACAACCCGCCTACTCTTTGACCTAGGACATAATGGGGTTCCTTATAAACCCATATCTATATGATTTTGTAAACTATTCTTTAGATGATAATAATTTTAACCTTGTGTACTACTCTTAAGCACATACCTTATAAAAGAGTTTAATTCAACTTCACTCATCATTAATTGTGCTTTGTCCAATAAAGTTCGATTACTACTTATTAATACATCATTATGTATTATAGGGAGAATTTACTGTTGAGAATGAATCGTCATTCATTTTAGGTACGTTTGGAACTCTTTCCAATATATTACTCACACGATCAAATCGAATCAATTCTTCTGCATGTTATATTATTTACCTCTGCTTTATATTTTATGAGCTTATTATAGACTTATACATGTGTATCAAATACACACATTCATATTTGTTATAACTCATCGGTGAATATGATAAAGTATGTGGATCTGTTTTGGTATCGATAAATTTATGATTGCATACATCTATATGCATCAGTCCTAAGAGTTCATTAACTCTTATGATGCCCCATTAAATGGGTGCATAACACTTAATTGTTTGAGATATAATTAATCAATACCATATAATTCATAATAATATAATAAAAATTATTTCTCAAAACAAAGATTTAGTCTATAATTCCAAAATGATTGTAAATAATTTTAGATACTTCAGTATTTTCCAATGCACCACTTTTGTTGTGTAAACAAATACCATATTATAATTTTATTTCATAATGAATATTCATAATATTCACATTGAAATATAAATAAATCTATTTTTCAGTCAACACCAAAAAATAGTCATTATTTCATAAATAATGTTAAGTATGTTTTATGAAAACAATTTTCGTAATTTTATGCAATTAATAAGTGTCATATGGCATGCTCCGACTATTCCTCCACTACTATAATAGCATACTAAATTCGAAGGTCCATCATTCACTTAATATAAATTACTTATTTCATACACTATAACTAATTTATAGTAGAGATTTCTTTGATCAAATATCTTGAACTCAAAGAATAAATCTCATAGAAAATAATTTTCTATATGAAAATGCATTTCATAATAGAAATCGTATTTCTTATTTCAATATTAAACATCAATTATTATTCTACAGTTCTCGTTTTCAATGTTTCTTTATTGAGAAGAAGTGGCCATTCGCTCTCTTCATCCCAACTATACCTTTAATCACATCTACTCTTGTACATTCGTTTTCTTTCTAAATGGTTGAACCATTCAAAAGGAAATCCTTACTACGACATCATAACGAACACTTTACAAAAGTGTGCTCGAACATCCTTAACATTTGTTGACATCAAATACATTACATTTTGCATAAACTGATCAAGCAGACATTTCATTGATTGAATTCTTAGATCTTTCTTGCAAATTTGGTCTAGTGTTACATTTTAACACAATACGATCCTTTTTGTAATCAATCAAATTGAATACTTGATCTAATAGTACTATTTATTGGCTTATTTCGAACGAACTAACTTCATTGAAGTATCGTACATTACAAACTATGACCATTCCTCATACAAAAATTATATATGATAATATATGTATCAAATATCCATAGTCTTATATTTATTTTGAGTTTGGAACTCATTGAATGTAATACATGGTCTAGACCAAATAAACATGCAAGTGACCAAATTACGAGTGTATTAGGTCGTTGTAAAATTAGGTACTTGGATGGGTATAGAAAATGTAACGACCCGTATTTTTAACACTTTAAAAATACGAATTAAAATGAAAATTTTGGATAAAAATCCGAAGGAAATAAAATTTTGTGTTGTTAAATGTGAATTACAAGTTAAAATACAAAACTGAATTCTGAAATAACTTATTTGTAAATTAAATAAAGATGTTAACTTGTAATTGAACGTAAGTAAAGATTTAAATTTGAATGTAACAAGTAATTGAATTAAATTGAATTTGATTGTAAACAACGAAATAAATAAAATGTTACATTTAATATTGAAGTTATAATATGGAAATCAACGTAAATGAATGTAATTTAATATTACTGTGAATTTAAATAAGATGATAGTTGAAGAAAATGAAAGTAAATGAATTATAAACTATTGATAAAAATGTATAAGTAAATGGTTGATTCAATAATGAAAGTGTAAATCGAAATAAAAGAATTCAATTGGAATTAAATAACTTGAATTTGAATTACAATATAATTGAACGCTGAATCTAATGTAATCTTTTATACTGGATTTATAATGGAAAAATGCATTGTAAAGGATTGTTAATTACTGTGAAATTAAAAAAAATGAAATTTGTGAACAATTGAAATTTGATTTAAAATTTAATAATTTAAAATTGGGAATTTTATATTGAAATTAGACTGTAGAAATAGCCATTTTTACAACTGTCTCGGATTTCGACGAAACCAGTTTCATCGGATCCGTAACAGTGAATTATTGTAAGGTTTCAATTTTCGTAGCAATCGGACTTGTCGTTTGGTCGTGCGAGCTTGAAACGCGTAGAAATTTAACGTCGTTAATTAAAATAATAGACTTCAAAAAGCTATCTTCCTCATACGATTGAATTAGGCCTTGGGACTAGTTCCATTGCGTCCGGAACGGGGGTAAAACCTTATAAACGCCTGGCGGCACGTCTCGATTGGAGTTCGGATGATTTTGGACCTACCTTTATAAATACGTACGCAACCGAGACAGTTTTATTTCATTTCAGAAACCCTAGCCGCCAGTATTTTAATGGCTAAAATTTGCTCGAACTTCTTTTCTCTTTATCTCTCAATCCGTTCAACGAAATCGAAAAATTCCAAAAGCAAAAGTATAGATCTCGACGAGCTCTTCAAATCCATACGGTTGATTCGTGCTAATTCGTCACGGATTGGTCCAGATCTGGCTTGGAAGCGTGCGCGTTTTTCTTGGTTTGCGTGCAAACGGTGGCGAATGGAGTGGCGAAACTTGGCGCGGAGGTGGAGCAAGGCGAGGCGCACGTGATGATGCCCCCTGATCGACGTCCGGTCGTCGTTTGCCGCGCGCGTGGATGAATGAACGTCGGCGTGAAGTGGGTTCGGGTGTGCTGCGCGTGAAGAAGAAGGTTAAGCGATTAATTAATTTTATTATACTGCTAATCATGTTTAAATTATATCGTTATATTAATTTAAGCGTAACTTCTGCATACGAGATCCGTTTCGGGCGAAACAGGTGGCGTCGGAATCGTAGCGACGAGATCTACATTATGAAACAAGTTTGGTTGCATTCCGAGACTGTGAAATTTTGGGTCTTATTAACGGGCTTTAAATCAAAGGTGAGTGTTTATACGCTCACAATTGACTGAATATCTTTATGGTAATTAAATCTGACATTATGAAGTGATATGGATTTATTTGTCGGTGTTTGATAAAAATTTAATTGTCATATAGATTGTCATTTGAATTCACCGTTGAAAATTAAATTGACAGTCAAATTGAAGTTAAAATTTAATTGCGATCAAATTACCTGATATTGATAATTATGAAGTTGTTGTGAATGTTATTGGCTTTATGGTTGATTTGTTGTGATGGATGCTATTGGTCGATATTGGTTGTTTATTTATTTTGATATATCATGCTATCATCATGTATATTGTTTATTGCATATAAACTGTAAACTGAATCATTTCGAATAAATTAAGAAATAGGTTGAAATGATATACCTATGACATCTATTTGGATTGAAATGACATATATCCATCCTTGAAATTAAAAATTGAAATAATTATCCACTTGGCCATAGGATAGAAAATTATATACGGACACCGGGTTGGTTAAATTAAATGATTTTAAAAGTTGTCTTGAAATTATTTAAATGAATTGATTTTAAGAATAAAATCCAATTTATGGAAATTGAATTATTTTGAATTGAAGCTCGAAATGTTGGGATTTAAACTTGGTAAATGAAATTGTTTAATTATTCGAAGTTTAGATTTTGAAGAAATTTTTTTTTTGAAATACGACGTAAATTTTCGAAAGTTGATTTGGTTTAAAAGATTGGACTTTTAATCGAACTCTGAATATTTCTAAGAAAATTTATATGAAATGATATTTCAAGTTTGAGTTTGGAATTGAAAATTAATTTGAAATTGAGATTTAATTAATTTGGAATTTAATTGAAATTCAAAGAAATTTGTGAATTGGACTAAATTAAAACTATTGAATTAAATTTGATGATAAAATTGATTTGAATAGGATTTGAACTGAAACTGATTTGGAATGTAATACTTAAATGAATTCTTGAAATCCGAATATTAATCTAAGTTTATTGAATTGGAATTGTTCCAGAAATTAAGTAAACTACTTAATACGGATGTTTAATTTGAAGTATATTCTAAGTTGAATACGAAATGGTTTTAAAGCGAATCCTATATTCTTATATAAATATATGAACTATTTTGAAATGTGAAATATTTAAAGTTTCGAAATATATCGGAAGTGAAATTGTTTATTTTATGGTTCAAATATGTATTTGAAATTGATAATTTGAAATGGTTTATTGAGAAGCTGAATCGAGTTGAAATTGATGATTTGAAATCTGATTAAATTTTAATTTTGAAATTCGAGTTTATGTGAATCGATTTGTGAAATTTGAGGAAGCTATATTTTATATAAAGTGTTTCGATTTCCAAAGTGTTTTGATTTTAAAAGACTTATGATTTCGAAAGCGGTATAACTTTGGAAAGTGATACGATTTTGGAAATGGATTTATTTAAAGTGAAATGTTTATATTTAAATCTTGAATTTAAATACGAATTGGGTTAAATGAAGTTGCGACCTAAATTGAAATTCGAAAATGATTTTGAAATCGAAATGAGATATTGAGGCGAAAAATGATTTGAAATCGAAATGAGATATTGAGGCGAAAATGATTTTGAAATCGAAATGAGATATTGAGGCGAAAATGATTTTTGAAATGAAATGGTATACTTTGAGTAGATATGATGATTTTGAAATGGATTTGATTTTGAAGTGAATATGATATTTTGATATCAATTATGAATCGATTTGAAAATGTAAAGGATCGAACCGGTGTGAAAAATATAACGTAGTTATTAAAGAGACCGGGATCGGATATGGACATACTCTCTGTCGATACCGAAAACCACTTTAATAACTAGTATACGCGGAGTGTTGATCCAGAACGAAGTGGATGGTTTTGGTGAACGTGTTGATTTGAAGAAAGAGAACGATTTTGAATGACCCCTGACATGACTAAAACAGGAGCCGCGCCGGGCCATTGAGGATCGCCATCTCTAGCGGACACACTCCTTCGATACCATGTCTATTACTTTTGTGATTCGATTTGGGTGCACCCCGCGATTTGGGAGTGTTGTTTCGCGGTGTTGGGGTAGTAGCTGCTATGCCCAACATCAGTCCGGATCACGCAACTACTAGTATCCTAGTTGGTATTGCCTCATGTACCTTGTCATACTGATTATCCTATTCGCGACCACTACGATTTTGATTTGTACCTTTAGTATATGGATTGCCCTCTGGTGACTTCCGGTTTTGGGGAAACTACGGTCTTGTATATGCTCTTGGGAATATAAACTGTGTTAAGGGTGGAATGGGCCATGGCTTAACGCTATTTTAATACTTTTACTTTAATGTAGACATATTATAATAGCGTATTGTACTACATAGTAGATAGTTTAACGGATCCTTGAGAGATGGAAAATCCCGTAACATCTCTTAAGTTATTGCACTCACGTTGACACTGGACAGGAGATGTCAAACCCCGTAAACATCTCTGACGCCGTCACACTCATATTTTCTTATTCGATTTGACTTACATGAGATATTTTAGTCCTGACTCGAGTGTTTTGTCTTTTCATTACGCTCGGGTCAGCCTGAGCATTTCAGATAAGATTGAAGATCTATTTTGGAGGACGAAGACGGAGTTTGGTATTACATCATTTGTATTCTACTACCATATTATTTTTCCGCTGCATTATTGTATTATCTCTGATATGTATGTAACTCTGATTTATGATGTATAATAATAATCAAATTTATTTAACAGCTTCATGAACTGTTATTTTATTATTATATCTTGTTCCTTCCGCTGCAAGATTCTGAGTTTGCTTCTGTTCTTTCTTTCCTTTTCTTATTTAACCCCAATAACCATCTGCCTTTTTGAACGGTTTGAGTTGGACATGTGTGGATTATTGTCGACTTGAACGGTCAAAAACGCGGGTCGTTACAGTTGGTATCAGAGTTTTGGTTTAGCGATAAACCTTGGCTCTAGTGGGGAATAACTCATTGAAATAGAGGTAAACTATATGAATGAGTTGAGTGTATATGAGAGAGCGTATTTGTAATTTTGATATAAAAATGATTTTATATTGTGTTAATTTGTTCCGTTGAGTATTTATGAATTCTGGTTGGTACTTGGGACGCCAAGGCATCGATAGGAATTTCTAAACACTCGAATAGGACAGATTGACATAATATTGTTTTGGATTATATTCTATATATAAAAGACTTATCTTGAAAATTTATAAATTTTGATTGTATTGGTTAGAGATGATAATATTAGATTATCATCGTTTATTGTTGATTAGTCAATATTTGTAACTATTGACTATTGAATGATTTTAAGAAATGAAACTTGTAAATATGATTGACAATGAATATAAATGGTAAATAAAATGAAATAAAAATGAATTTAAATTAAGATGGAGAATTTAAATTCCGGTGTTTTGAAAATTTATTAACAAAAATTTGAAATGTATAATATAAGTATTATATGATAGTATATTCGATTAGAAATTGTTTTCAAAGGATTTCAAATGAAGTAAGTGTTATACTCCCCTCTTGACACTAGAGAATGATTTCGGTGATGAGTGCACGCATCATCGACGTTTATTTTCGAGAGTCTAAGTGGGGGAGATCACTTAATAGTTTTTCTAAACCCTGTTTTGATTAAAAATTGTAAATTTCTAAAGTATGAAATGAAAATAGGTATATGTATATATATTTCAATGCTGATTAAAATTCTTCTAAAAAGTATGATTTGAGATATAAAGATATTAGTATATATATATTTATATTTTTATAAAAAAAATGGTTTAAATCGAATCCGGAGTTGAAATTCTTAAGTTCTCAAATAAGGAATGATTTTAATTATTAAACTAAAGTAAATCTTGAATTTTTTGAAACTTATGAATGGAAAAAAGGTGAAATTGAATTTAAGTGTAAAAAAAAAAAAAATTAAATTAAAATTGTAGTAGTAACCCTTAATTTGGAAAATAATAAATTGGAAATTTATTTAATAGGTATAACACTCAAATTGAACGAAAAGAAGTTGTATATTGTTTAACTACATTCTATTTGCATAGCTATAACTTACCAAATACTTAAAAAAGTTTAAAATGCTAATAAGGATAAGTAAATGAATAATATACAAGTGTGATTGCGAATAATAAAATGTGAAGATCTATTGATAGTTGTAAATGTAAAGGAAATTTAAGTTGTAAAATGAATTATATTTAAAATGAATTAAATATAAAATTAGTAAATGGAAACTAATTAAATTTGAATAAAACTAAATGTCAATAAACTTGGAAGTGTATGAAATTAAAATTTTGCCTTGGAAATGTATAATTGATTTAGTGTAGATTTGGATGGATGTTAATGTTTGATATGCATTGGTTGTTAGATGGATGGTAATTGATTAAATAGAATTCATTAGTGTAAATGGAATTGAATAAAAGGAATAAAAAAAAATTTAAATAATTAAATTCAAATTTGAAGCAAAGTGAAATTAAATATAATTGAATTCAAATTAAATTGAAGCAAATTGACTTGAATTTAAATTATGAATGAAACAAACTTGAATAAATTGGAAACAAATCGAATGTAAACTTATTTCATGAATATATAAGAAAATAAACGACTTTGTGTTTGTGATTGTTTCTTTAGAAAATTTGAAGATTGATGGTTTGTACTTTGAAATAATAAAAGCAAAATTTGA
This sequence comes from Allium fistulosum, assembly GCA_030737815.1. NCBI lineage: Eukaryota > Viridiplantae > Streptophyta > Magnoliopsida > Asparagales > Amaryllidaceae > Allium > Allium fistulosum. The sequence goes on along the minus strand of CM060903.1, from coordinate 306,813,444 downwards.
AAAATCCAAAATACTCAAAGAGAGCTGAAATGAAAATAGCCATAACTTTTAAATGGTTGAACGAAATTAGATGATCTTAGACTTTTCAGAAAGCCTGGAAACTGTGCTACATGTTTTGTTTAGAATGTTTTGATGAATACCTTCATCCACTAGGCTTAAAACACCAATATTAGTCGCTGGCCTGTGCGAAGTAGAAATCTGAAGCACCTTAGTATTCTTGCCATAACTTTTTACTGGTGTATCGGATTTTGATGATATTGCCCTTTCTGGAAATCTTAGAACTTAAGCTAAAACTTTTGTTTTAAATGTCTTGTGTTTTTCTGTCATTTAGAGGGTCAAAAACGTGAGGGAACGTCGCTGACCTGCGCAATTCATTGCCAGGCTGAGGCGTATCTATTTAGTAAAACTGTCGTAACTTTTGAATGGAAGGTCCGAATTTAATGATTTTGGACATTCCGGAAAGCCTGAAACGAATGCAACAACTTTTGTTTAGATTCCATTTCAAAATTTTATCGTTTAGGTGACCAAAAACTGAGATTCGTTTGCTGTCCTGGAATTGGAATTTCAGTTTTGAAGCTAAACATGTTATATTTATGTTGTTTATGCTAAGTATATCGATTTATATTTACATGCATGGTTCTAACTTGGTTATTGAGCATTTTAGTAGGTAGCAAAGGGGTTGCGCTTCGCTTGAGGAGCTCGCTTCTGCGCTAAATGCAAAATGTAAGTTAAAATGCTAATAAACGCTTAATAAAAGGTATGTTCTCGGATTACAGTTTATGTTGTGGTATATTATTGTGTTCCCCATGTTTTGGAATGCCTCATTCTTGTAATGAGATGTATATCATGCAATTATTACCACTGTGAAATTTTTCGGTCCTAGCCGCGCAAAGGAGGTGCTGCCGAAATTTTTCAAAAATCCGGGAGTTAGAAAATTTTGTGAAAAAAAATCCTATAACTAAATTTTGCAGATAAGTAGAATATTTTGAATGAATTATATCTAAATGATGGTTTCCCCTTCTCCGTTCCTTTTCGAGGACGAAAAGTTTTAAGTGGGGGAGAATGTAACGACCCGTATTTTTAACACTTTAAAAATACGAATTAAAATGAAAATTTTGGATAAAAATCCGAAGGAAATAAAATTTTGTGTTGTTAAATGTGAATTACAAGTTAAAATACAAAACTGAATTCTGAAATAACTTATTTGTAAATTAAATAAAGATGTTAACTTGTAATTGAACGTAAGTAAAGATTTAAATTTGAATGTAACAAGTAATTGAATTAAATTGAATTTGATTGTAAACAACGAAATAAATAAAATGTTACATTTAATATTGAAGTTATAATATGGAAATCAACGTAAATGAATGTAATTTAATATTACTGTGAATTTAAATAAGATGATAGTTGAAGAAAATGAAAGTAAATGAATTATAAACTATTGATAAAAATGTATAAGTAAATGGTTGATTCAATAATGAAAGTGTAAATCGAAATAAAAGAATTCAATTGGAATTAAATAACTTGAATTTGAATTACAATATAATTGAACGCTGAATCTAATGTAATCTTTTATACTGGATTTATAATGGAAAAATGCATTGTAAAGGATTGTTAATTACTGTGAAATTAAAAAAAATGAAATTTGTGAACAATTGAAATTTGATTTAAAATTTAATAATTTAAAATTGGGAATTTTATATTGAAATTAGACTGTAGAAATAGCCATTTTTACAACTGTCTCGGATTTCGACGAAACCAGTTTCATCGGATCCGTAACAGTGAATTATTGTAAGGTTTCAATTTTCGTAGCAATCGGACTTGTCGTTTGGTCGTGCGAGCTTGAAACGCGTAGAAATTTAACGTCGTTAATTAAAATAATAGACTTCAAAAAGCTATCTTCCTCATACGATTGAATTAGGCCTTGGGACTAGTTCCATTGCGTCCGGAACGGGGGTAAAACCTTATAAACGCCTGGCGGCACGTCTCGATTGGAGTTCGGATGATTTTGGACCTACCTTTATAAATACGTATGCAACCGAGACAGTTTTATTTCATTTCAGAAACCCTAGCCGCCAGTATTTTAATGGTTGAAATTTGCTCGAACTTCTTTTCTCTTTATCTCTCAATCCGTTCAACGAAATCGAAAAATTCCAAAAGCAAAAGTGTAGATCTCGACGAGCTCTTCAAATCCATACGGTTGATTCGTGCTAATTCGTCACGGATTGGTCCAGATCTGGCTTGGAAGCGTGCGCGTTTTTCTTGGTTTGCGTGCAAACGGTGGCGAATGGAGTGGCGAAACTTGGCGCGGAGGTGGAGCAAGGCGAGGCGCACGTGATGATGCCCCCTGATCGACGTCCGGTCGTCGTTTGCTGCGCGCGTGGATGAATGAACGTCGGCGTGAAGTGGGTTCGGGTGTGCTGCGCGTGAAGAAGAAGGTTAAGCGATTAATTAATTTTATTATACTGCTAATCATGTTTAAATTATATCGTTATATTAATTTAAGCGTAACTTCTGCATACGAGATCCGTTTCGGGCGAAACAGGTGGCGTCGGAATCGTAGCGACGAGATCTACATTATGAAACAAGTTTGGTTGCATTCCGAGACTGTGAAATTTTGGGTCTTATTAACGGGCTTTAAATCAAAGGTGAGTGTTTATACGCTCACAATTGACTGAATATCTTTATGGTAATTAAATCTGACATTATGAAGTGATATGGATTTATTTGTCGGTGTTTGATAAAAATTTAATTGTCATATAGATTGTCATTTGAATTCACCGTTGAAAATTAAATTGACAGTCAAATTGAAGTTAAAATTTAATTGCGATCAAATTACGTGATATTGATAATTATGAAGTTGTTGTGAATGTTATTGGCTTTATGGTTGATTTGTTGTGATGGATGCTATTGGTCGATATTGGTTGTTTATTTATTTTGATATATCATGCTATCATCATGTATATTGTTTATTGCATATAAACTGTAAACTGAATCATTTCGAATAAATTAAGAAATAGGTTGAAATGATATACCTATGACATCTATTTGGATTGAAATGACATATATCCATCCTTGAAATTAAAAATTGAAATAATTATCCACTTGGCCATAGGATAGAAAATTATATACGGACACCGGGTTGGTTAAATTAAATGATTTTAAAAGTTGTCTTGAAATTATTTAAATGAATTGATTTTAAGAATAAAATCCAATTTATGGAAATTGAATTATTTTGAATTGAAGCTCGAAATGTTGGGATTTAAACTTGGTAAATGAAATTGTTTAATTATTCGAAGTTTAGATTTTGAAGAAATTTTTTTTTTGAAATACGACGTAAATTTTCGAAAGTTGATTTGGTTTAAAAGATTGGACTTTTAATCGAACTCTGAATATTTCTAAGAAAATTTATATGAAATGATATTTCAAGTTTGAGTTTGGAATTGAAAATTAATTTGAAATTGAGATTTAATTAATTTGGAATTTAATTGAAATTCAAAGAAATTTGTGAATTGGACTAAATTAAAACTATTGAATTAAAATTGATGATAAAATTGATTTGAATAGGATTTGAACTGAAACTGATTTGGAATGTAATACTTAAATGAATTCTTGAAATCCGAATATTAATCTAAGTTTATTGAATTGGAATTGTTCCAGAAATTAAGTAAACTACTTAATACGGATGTTTAATTTGAAGTATATTCTAAGTTGAATACGAAATGGTTTTAAAGCGAATCTTATATTCTTATATAAATATATGAACTATTTTGAAATGTGAAATATTTAAAGTTTCGAAATATATCGAAAGTGAAATTGTTTATTTTATGGTTCAAATATGTATTTGAAATTGATAATTTGAAATGGTTTATTGAGAAGCTGAATCGAGTTGAAATTGATGATTTGAAATCTGATTAAATTTTAATTTTGAAATTCGAGTTTATGTGAATCGATTTGTGAAATTTGAGGAAGCTATATTTTATATAAAGTGTTTCGATTTCCAAAGTGTTTTGATTTTAAAAGACTTATGATTTCGAAAGCGGTATAACTTTGGAAAGTGATACGATTTTGGAAATGGATTTATTTAAAGTGAAATGTTTATATTTAAATCTTGAATTTAAATACGAATTGGGTTAAATGAAGTTGCGACCTAAATTGAAATTCGAAAATGATTTTGAAATTGAAATGAGATATTGAGGCGAAAAATGATTTGAAATCGAAATGAGATATTGAGGCGAAAATGATTTTGAAATCGAAATGAGATATTGAGGCGAAAATGATTTTTGAAATGAAATGGTATACTTTGAGTAGATATGATGATTTTGAAATGGATTTGATTTTGAAGTGAATATGATATTTTGATATCAATTATGAATCGATTTGAAAATGTAAAGGATCGAACCGGTGTGAAAAATATAACGTAGTTATTAAAGAGACCGGGATCGGATATGGACATACTCTCTGTCGATACCAAAAACCACTTTAATAACTAGTATACGCGGAGTGTTGATCCAGAACGAAGTGGATGGTTTTGGTGAACGTGTTGATTTGAAGAAAGAGAACGATTTTGGATGACCCCTGACATGACTAAAACAGGAGCCGCGCCGGGCCATTGAGGATCGCCATCTCTAGCGGACACACTCCTTCGATACCATGTCTATTACTTTTGTGATTCGATTTGGGTGCACCCCGCGATTTGGGAGTGTTGTTTCGCGGTGTTGGGGTAGTAGCTGCTATGCCCAACATCAGTCCGGATCACGCAACTACTAGTATCCTAGTTGGTATTGCCTCATGTACCTTGTCATACTGATTATCCTATTCGCGACCACTACGATTTTGATTTGTACCTTTAGTATATGGATTGCCCTCTGGTGACTTCCGGTTTTGGGGAAACTACGGTCTTGTATATGCTCTTGGGAATATAAACTGTGTTAAGGGTGGAATGGGCCATGGCTTAACGCTATTTTAATACTTTTACTTTAATGTAGACATATTATAATAGCGTATTGTACTACATAGTAGATAGTTTAACGGATCCTTGAGAGATGGAAAATCACGTAACATCTCTTAAGTTATTGCACTCACGTTGACACTGGACAGGAGATGTCAAACCCCGTAAACATCTCTGACGCCGTCACACTCATATTTTCTTATTCGATTTGACTTACATGAGATATTTTAGTCCTGACTCGAGTGTTTTGTCTTTTCATTACGCTCGGGTCAGCCTGAGCATTTCAGATAAGATTGAAGATCTATTTTGGAGGACGAAGACGGAGTTTGGTATTACATCATTTGTATTCTACTACCATATTATTTTTCCGCTGCATTATTGTATTATCTCTGATATGTATGTAACTCTGATTTATGATGTATAATAATAATCAAATTTATTTAACAGCTTCATGAACTGTTATTTTATTATTATATCTTGTTCCTTCCGCTGCAAGATTCTGAGTTTGCTTCTGTTCTTTCTTTCCTTTTCTTATTTAACCCCAATAACCATCTGCCTTTTTGAACGGTTTGAGTTGGACATGTGTGGATTATTGTCGACTTGAACGGTCAAAAACGCGGGTCGTTACAGAAAACATTAACATGCAAGGAGCATTTATTAGTAAGTGTATATTATATTTCAATTTGTCAATCTTAAATTCAGTTCATTGTATATCTTAATTAATAAAGGTATTATCAATCATATTAAATGCACAAATTTATTAATGTAGATTATTATGACATTATATAGCATATGTTCTTACAACAATTGAAATGTTAAATGTCATCATTTCATTTTTCTAATAAGGCTTCTACTATTCTTTTATGTTTCACCAAACCCTAAGCGAAACATAGAAGTATTTTAACTTCACTAGTAGGTGTTAAGACTCATCCGTCTTGGAATTTTGACCTTGGGTCTCCTCAACAAGTCATAGCTCCACGAATGATGAATAACTCTTTATCGGTTGTATCATATTCAACTCCAAACCCTTTGGTACATACCTTGAGTCTACTCAATAAATTAAAATGAAATTATTCACTCGTACCAACCATATCACGACGGCCTAAGGATAGTATATGTATGTTGAGTCTGCTCAACAAATACATATAGTTATCTTTCCTCCTCTATTCAATATAGTATAATACTACATATAACATCCCTAGTTTGAGTCTACTTAACAACTAAAGAGTATGCAAGTAATTTCTTATTATATATATGGTAGAGGACAATATTATATTGAAGATTCGTGATCTTTAATTTTTAATATCGAGTGATATAGACTTATGGAATAATATAACTCTTATGAGATTACTCTCGTGATTCAAGCGTCAAACACATCTGAAATCATGGTATATGTACATTTACGTATGTATTTATTCTTTAAGTCTATTTTGGGCTTCTTACTATTCCACCTTTAAATATACATTTATATTATATAAGTTTTTACTATTATATAACTTTTGTATTTCATATTACTTATATAACAGCCTTATGTATATTATTATATTAATTAAATCTAATTTAACTAATTTTGTAACGACCCAGAATTTTGGTTATTTGAAATCAGAATATTTAATTGATTTTAAATATTTGAAAGTTAAATTTATAGATTAAATAACTTGAAATTTAAATATAGGGATTTATTGGATGATTTATTGTTGGATTTAATAATTGAAATTATGTAAATAATTGAATCTTGGATTTTTATGTTAGATAAAAATGATTTAAAGGCTTATTAAATTTATATTAATAAGAATGAAGATAATAAAAGTTTTAAACTAAATTTAAAAGTGATTTAACTGATTTTGAAGTTTACTCGTTTTAATTAACATATAAAAATAGCCTTCCGGGGCACAGTCTTGGATTTTGACGAAACTAGTGTCATTGGGTCCGTAATAATGAATTATATTACGCCGTCAAAATTCACAGCGATCAGATGAACCGTTTGGTCATACGAGATAGAAACACGTTGAAATTAATATTAAATATTTAATATTATAATTGGGTTCAAAAAGCTATCTTCTCCAAACGATTGAATTAGGGCTTAAGACTTGTTCCATTGCGTTCGGAATAGGGGTGTAACATTAGCAATACCAAGCGGCACGCCTCGATAGGAGTTCGGGATTTTAAGTTACTTTAAACGAGATATTTTGGAATTAAATAATATTATAAATTTTAAAGTCAATACCTCAGCCACCCTAACCTATGCAAGCCACCCTACCACTGTGTATCTTCTTTCCCTCTTCGTCCATTTAAACCATCTCAAGTTAAAATAAAAAAATCCGAATACTAAGCTAAAAATCGTGAAAAAGGCTTTAAAAATATCGTTTAACCAAGAGCTTCTCTTCTATACTCGAATTAGAGGGTCCGGCAGTGATTTGGAGATTTCAACAGTGATGTTGAATGGGTGCTTTTGCTAGGGTTTCGGTTTGCTCGAATATGGGGTAGTATTTCGCGAATTGGGGATTGTTATCGAGTTCTACGTGGGAAGTAGCAGCCGTAGCCGCGCTTTGGGGGAGTGCGGCACTCGTTTGGGTCGCACATCCATTGGCAGTGACGAAGTCGTGGTGTCAGGTCGCATTTTTTTTAGGCGAGGAGGTGATGATCGGTGGTGGCGAGCAAGTGCGGTTCGTTGAAAGCGAGCCAATGGCGAAGACGGAATTCAATTTCATCGAGGATTGAGCCGCGTCACTCTATTGTCATGCATACGATGATGGGTCGAGTTTTCTGCTGTGCACGTATTGGAATGGGGGAGATGAAGATTAGAGGAAGGGTAAATCTGCAATTTAAATATAAGTTGTTTGATTTAAATTTAAATTATCAATAACTTACAAAATGTATATCTCTCTTATACGAGGTCCGAATAGGACGAACCCTTTTGCATTGCGATCGTGATAACGAGAGCTTCGCAACGGAACTAGTTTGGATAAATTTGGAGACTGTGGAAATTTGGGCTAAAATCGGACGTCGTCCTGTTTTAGTTCCAAATTGGAACGCTTCGGCGACAACAAAGTTTAAAGGTGAGTTAATCTCACCTTTTTGGATAACTAGTTTGATTTATAGTTGATAAAATTGTTGAATGATTGTTTGGATGAATTACTATTGTTATATATATAGTTGATTTGGATATATTCCCGCTGATTGGAGCGGATGAGAAACTATGTGCCCCGCATAATAGCGGATGACCCTATTTATTGCGATATCCCACCTCGAAGCATTGATTATATTTTTGTGATTATATGACATCTGTGGTTGCAGGGAAATAGGTTGGAGGGATCCAACTGAATTCCTCAAAAATGTTGATTTAAATTTCATATACAGTGATATATGATGTGTGTGAATAATCTGATATAGATTATGTTGTGATTTGAATTATTGGATGATATAGTAGCACTGGCCTTAATTTTGGTATTATAAATACCATAAATAATATTTTTGAACTTTAGAAAGGAAATTAAAAGGCGATTTTGGAATTGATATTTTTATATTAAATTTTTGGAATTATTAAAAAGGGAATTGATTTGGATAAAATAAATAAATTGATTTTGGATATTTATTTAGCTATTTCGTACAAATGGTTCCAATAGAAAAATTTTAAATTGAGGATTTTTCAACAATGGATTTTAAATAAGATTCTTAAAATACGAAATGGAAGTCAAAATCGAGATTTGAATTGTTATGGCATATAGTTTGGGTTATTTAAGTGTTATCCCACCTTTTGGCAAAGCCGAGATATCAAGAAATTAACTGAAAATCAATGATTGTTCATCCTAAATATCGATAATAGATCTCAGGTTTACTATGGATATCAATGAATTTTGTCCGAGTCCGAATCGAGCTACCATTAACGAGACAAGACAAGCAAAGCCGTGAAACCAACGTTTCAAATTTCAAGTCAATCAGAGTTCATATGCTCGAGATATGATCGATGCAAGCTAAGGAAATCAACATACTCGTGTCCACCTATTCGTATCCATAGAATGCACTATTCCTATCCATCAGGAGGATTGGTCTTCTTCATATCGAGCTGTTCGAGTCCATCAGTAAACGAGTCCACTTCGTATCGATCAGCAACTATCTTGTTCGCATCCATCAAAAGACTGACACACTTCGTATCCACTAAAGGTAAGGCTTCGTTCGTATCCATCTGTCGGTCTTGTTCGTATCCATGAAAAACTCCGCTTCATACCCAGCTTCTTCTTCGTATCAATCGAGTTTGCACTCCACTCTCATCACCTAAGGTTAACTCGTATCGATCGACACGTATAGAATCAATACGAAGTGCACAACAGGCATCGATACGAACAAGGCACATCTGGATCGATACGAACAGAACAACTGGATCGATATGAACAAGATATGTTGCAATGAACGAATCGATCAACTCGGCATAAAAAGTGGATCGATCCGAAGAGTGCGTGCCTTGGATCGATTCGAACCAAACAGCCGATCGAAAACCTGAATTTGCATCGATCATATCTCACAATCCACTGGTCCAAATGCTATGAAATTTTCTCAGGAGCCTACGCACAAGCTAAAGAATGATCATGCCAAATTTCGACGCCATTGGACAAAATCTTGATCGATACGAATTACGTTCGTTTCGATCATGGATCGAGTCGAAATTGCATGGGATCGATCGTGTGGGCCCGCTCACGTGCCAGAAGAGGTCTCCCGAAGTTTGAGCCAGATATTTGCATGGAGTGCCTATAAATAGCACCCTAGAGCCTATAGAGAAGGGAATTTTTGATCCCGCGACGTCCAGACTCTGCCAAAATCACGATTGCACTCAAACTTCATTGTTGTACTCGAAAATTATTGCTATAATTCATTGTAACCAGCAACCACATTAATAAAAGATTATCCTTCGAAGTGGACGTAGGCCCGAGATAGCCGAACCACTATAAATCTTGTGTTTCTGTTTGTTATTTTCCAATTGTTATTCTCTACTTCGTCTGGATCTGAGATTTGTGTTAGAATATTGTTGATCTGTATTCATACACTGGTGCTTTTGCGATATACAGGGTTTGTGACCAATTTTGGCGCAAACACTTTGGTGCTTTCACTGAGAAGGCCTAAATCAGGAATTCTACTGCTTAGATGTTGGATTTGAAAGCTTAAAAGATTCAGATTTGAGAAGCAATGATAGGACAATCAACGAAAAGGCAGAGAGGAGAAAGGAGCCAGCAAGAGGGAAGCCAAGAGTCCTCTTCTGGAGCTGAAGCCGGACAGGCTTTGATGCAGCAGCGGATAACAAAAATGTATGAAACGGTGAAAGTAGCAATCGATGGATTGAAAAATACCAAAGGCCCAAATACGTTGATCCAAAGATACCGGATTCTAGCTATCTCAAACACGTTGATCGCGCACGATACCGTGTTTAAAGATCTACGATTCTTCGACGTTGATCAAGCGCACTTGATTCCGTGAATCGGCTTCAGCAATCGTTGATTCGAGAGCACTCGAATTCCAAAGGTGGAGATAGGAGATTTCACTCAACTACCAATTTGAGAAGAGGCACAAAGCACTCAAACAAAAGTTTATTCAAAATCAACTAACTTTACAAATGACACCACCATCCCTATTTATAGGGTTACAACTCACACAACTCAACATTCGACAACACATAGGTCGTGAAAGACCTAACATTCACAGCTTAGTTACAACATCACATTTTACAACATGAACGACTTACGACCTAAGTACAAAACATCTCAAACGAGTTAACAAATTACAACACAACAAAATACAACAACTTTCAACAATGCGACTCAACTTATATACAACACATAACGACCTAAGCAACACAGCAACATAAGTGTCTTCACGCGACCTAGGCTTGAGCGACCTAACTCTGCTAGGCTTCTGCGACATACTTCCTAGAGTGACTTAACAACTGAGCGACCTAAGAAATCCCTCTAGAAGCGAACCAAGAAAGCAATGGTTTAGAGCAGAATGCGGCAGCGACCTAAGAGATGAACGACTTAGAGAAGAATGTGGCCTTGGATGAGCGACCTAAGGAAAACAGAATAGCTTCATGAACTTGCGACATAACCACTTGAACATCTCAAGAATAAGCGGCATAACTTCTTGCGACTCAAGAACTTCAAGCATCCTACATAAGGTCGTTCGCGACCTAAGGACGGAAGGTCGTTCGCGACCTAAGTCAAGTGGCATACTGGAGCGACCTAAAGAAGATAGCAACGTAAGAAGGAGCAACAAAAGTTCTTGCGACCTAAGGAATATCTTCAGCGACCTAAGGATAATGCACATGAACATGAACGGATTGAGCGACCTAACAGGAAATGGAATATGTGAGCGACCTAGCATAGGTCGTAGTTCGCTCGTTCGTCTTGAGCGACTTAATGTTTCTCACGACCTAAGATTGTGTTTCAAGAACTGGCTTCTGGAATGATTCGCTAGGTCGTAGCCCTTTAGGTCGTAGCCTTTTAGATCGTAGCACTTTAGGTCGTAAATTGCAGATAGAGTTAGGTCGCAACTCCTTTTCTCGTGACTCGTTAGGTCGTGAGCGACCTAAGGAAATGACCTTTAACTCGTTAAGTCGTATCTTGGTAGGTCGGTCTTCATAGGTCGCTTGCGACCTAAAATGGCGCGATTTAAAGCTTAGCGTGCTAGGTCGTAGCTCAGGAGAGTTAGGTCGTTGGCGACCTAAGTCTTCATCAGGCTGGGCTGCATCATCCTCCCCTAGTTGGGAAATATTCATCCTCGAATTTAAAAGCTCTTTGTCTTCGATACTCTTATCCACGTGAAATGGAACCAAATGTTTGATATTGTCAAGGTTGGCAATAGGAAGATGATCCGGCAAACTCAATTTATAAACATTCTCGTTAATTCCCTTCACGACTTCTAAATGATCAATCCTTCTAACTTCCATCTTGTTGTGAGTTCCAAAAAGAAATCGATCATTGGTAAACACTGCATACATAAAATCTCCTTCCTTGCATTCAATGCTTCGTCGTTTAATCTCTGCTGATTGCTTATATTTCTTAGTTGCCTTAAGAAATCGTTCCTGTACAACTTTGTAGCATCCTTGTAACTCATTCACAGAAACATTAGCCCGTTTAATCACCACTCTCTACGGTGGCACTGTTGATAATTCTAACGGTCCTTTAGGAATTGTTGAATAAACAGCCTGGACTGGTCTAAACCCAGTGCTACGATTAACTATGTGGTTGTGTGAAAACGCAAATGCCCAAATGCTATGATTAACTGCATGGTCGTGTGCACACTCCGCTTGACGTAACTTCGAATCCCAAATTTTCAAATTATCATCCACGAGGCATCGCAATAGATTACCCAGAGATCTGTTCACAACTTCAGCTTGTCTATCCGTCTGTGTATGATTAGCGCTACTAGATTTCAACTTAGTACCAGCCATTTTCCATAGACTCATCCAGATATGGTTCAGAAAACAAGTATCTCTATTCGAAATAATAGATTCAGGGAACCCATGAAGTCTATCGCTCTCTTTGAAGTATAACTGAATGACATTAACGGCCTCTGTAGTCTTCTTATAGATAATGATATGAATCAATTCTGAAAACCAGTTAACCACCACATAAATAGAATCATTGCCATGTTGCGTTCGCGGCAGTTCCAAAACAAAATCCACACTAACATCCTCCCGTAATTTAGCATCTATATGTAACGGCATACATAAACTTGCATTTGTCGTTGTCTTCTTTTACACTTGTCGATTATGACTTCTCTGAACAAACCTTTCAACTTCCTTCCTCAGTGACGATTCAAAATAAGACTGTGAGATTAACTACATAGTACGATCACAGCTCAAGTGTCTCCCTACACGTAAGTCTCTGATAAATTTCATTTGCCAACTGCAATCTGTAGTAGACAACTGACTTCCTTCGACTAGCAACCCATCAACCAGTTTTCTCAACTCTTCCTGCTCTGTCGGATACATATGATAAAGTGGCATATGTGGTACAATAGCATCTGGCATTTGATTAACATGATATTGTATGTCCCTCAGTGGCGGTACTTCCTTGGGCAACTCTGCAGGGAGTACATCTTCGAATTCATTTACCACCGGCTCCTCCTCCTCAGGAGTCTCGAGATCTCTACTGGTTTCATTCCCATTCAACATAAACACTTCCGCTCTATCCTCCACTTCTTTAACAAACTCTTCTGTAGATAATCGACTAATCAAATCCTCCTTCTTCACTGATAAATTACCCCCTTCATCTCTTGACACACTTTCTTCATCCTCATCAATCCTCACTGGTTGTGAATTTTCAACTTCATGTTCATCAATCTTTGTCGGTTAAAAAACATCAACTTCATCTTTATCAAACTTTGCTGGTTGTGAATTTTCAACCTCATGTTCATCAAACTTCGTTGGTTGAAAACCATCAACTTCTTCTGTATCTAACTTCGCGAATTGTGAGTAATCAACTTTATGGTCATCAAACTTCGCGGGTTGAGAAGAGTCTACTTTATCTTCCACTTCAACACTATCTTTCACTTCTTCAACAAATTCTTTTGAAAATATTAAATTAGTTGCTTCCACTTTCTTCTCTGGCTTGCGGTCACTTTGTTCACGCTTCTTAGGAACTAAGGTAAATTTGGTTCCTTTGAACATGAAACTGTAGTTATTGGCATGACTATTATGTTGGACAGCTTTATCATACTGCCATGGACTTCCCAAAAGTAGATGACATACATCCATATCGACAACATCACACCATATCATCTTTGTATTTCTTTCCAATAGAAAATGTAATCAATACTCGTCTTCCCACCGTCACTTCTTTTCCTTCCTTTATCCATGCCAGTTTATAAGGTCTAGGGTGTTTTTCAGCCTTCAACCCCAACTTCATAACGGCTTCTTCGGAAATAAGGTTATCGCAACTTCCCGTATCAATAATGAATTTACAAAGCTTTCCCAAGATAATACAGGTAGACTGAAAAATATTGTTCCTTAGCCAAATAGAATCATTCTCATGCTTCGTCAAATGACACCCTTCGTCCCTGTGACCACGTACGTCTCTATGATTATGCAAATCCCTTCTACTCGATCTTTTGACATCACGACATGGTTCATTGTCAAAACCCATGTTGACTTCTTCTCTCTTCTCCATGGTGATCTCGTCTCAATGAAATTGATGATTCCCTTTTATCTTGATAAGTTTGTGGCGACACCCTCCTTGCTTCCATAACCGATGGCAAAACTCTGTTTCCTCCATGGTTCAAGACTGGTGACCTTCCTCTTTGTCTTTGATTCAAATCCATCATCAACTTCTCCAACTTTCCAAAACCTTTATTGAACTTCTCTTCGAGGTTATCACTAATTCGTTGCTCTATTGCCTTAGCATCTTCTCTTCTATACACATCGGCAATATTCTGATGACGATTACCTCTTCTCGGATGCATGATTGTTCTTCAACAAATCTTCAAAAAAATTCAAACACAAACTTCAAAAACTTGGCTTCGGTCTAGCTTTGAACAAACCAAACTAATGCAACCTTCAACACTCGGCCTAGATCAAACTTTATATTCGGCTCAACTTCAACTAGTTCGGCTTGCTTCACACACGGTTCAAACTTCAATTACTTCAACTAGCTCGGCCTAAACTGAATTGGCTCGGCTTGAATTCTTCAATAAGAATTGGCTCCAAGACTCGGCTTAGCTATGATTGGCTAAGTCTAGCTCTGATACCAAATGATGCAGCAGCGGATAACAAAAATGTATGAAACGGTGAAAGTAGCAATCGGTGGATTAAAAAATACCAAAGGCCCAAATCCGTTGATCCAAAGATACCGGATTCTAGCTATCTCAAACACGTTGATCGCGCACGATACCGTGTTTAAAGATCTACGATTCTTCGACGTTGATCAAGCGCACTTGATTCCGTGAATCGGCTTCAGCAATCGTTGATTCGAGCGCACTCGAATTCCGAAGGTGGAGATAGGAGATTTCACTCAACTACCAATTTGAGAAGAGGCACAAAGCACTCAAACAAAAGTTTATTCAAAATCAACTAACTTTACAAATGACACCACCATCCCTATTTATAGGGTTACAACTCACACAACTCAACATTTGACAACACATAGGTCGTGAACGACCTAACATTCACGGCTTAGTTACAACATCACATTTTACAACATGAACGACTTACGACCTAAGTACAAAACATCTCAAACGAGTTAACAAATTACAACACAACAAAATACAACAACTTTCAACAATGCGACTCAACTTATATACAACACATAACGACCTAAGCAACACAGCAACATAAGTGTCTTCACGCGACCTAGGCTTGAGCGACCTAACTCTGGTAGGCTTCTGCGACATACTTCCTGGAGCGACTTAACAACTGAGCGACCTAAGAAATCCCTCTAGAAGCGAACCAAGAAAGCAACGGTTTAGAGTAGAATGCGGCAGCGACCTAAGAGATGAACGACTTAGAGAAGAATGTGGCCTTGGACGAGCGACCTAAGGAAAACAGAATAGCTTCATGAACTTGCGACATAACCACTTGAACATCTCAAGAATAAGCGGCATAACTTCTTGCGACTCAAGAACTTCAAGCGTCCTACATAAGGTCGTTCGCGACCTAAGGACGGAAGGTCGTTCGCGACCTAAGTCAAGTGGCATACTGGAGCGACCTAAAGAAGATAGCAACATAAGAAGGAGCGACATAAGTTCTTGCAACCTAAGGATAATGCACATGAACATGAACGGATTGAGCGACCTAGTAGGAAATGGAATATGTGAGCGACCTAGCATAGGTCGTAGTTCGCTCGTTCGTCCTGAGCGACTTAATGTTTCTCGCGACCTAAGATTCTGTGTTTCAAGAAATGGCTTCTGGAATGATTCGCTAGGTCGTAGCCTTTTAGGTCGTAGCACTTTAGGTCGTAACTTGTAGATAGAGTTAGGTCGCAACTCCTTTTCTCGTGACTCGTTAGGTCGTGAGCGACCTAAGGAAATGACCTTTAACTCCTTAAGTCGTATCTTGGTAGGTCGGTCTTCATAGGTTGCTTGCGACCTAAAATGGCGCGATTTAAAGCTTAGCGTGCTAGGTCGTAGCTCAGGAGAGTTAGGTCGTTGGCGACCTAAGTCTTCATCAGGTTGGGCTGCATCAGGCTTCGATCTACATCACCAAGAACGAGATGGAGGCTATGATGGATTCAATACATGAAAGATTTCTAAAAAGCCAATAGGAAACGATGCAAAACCACTTTGAGCAGATGAGAGCAGCCAGAGCACAGAACCTTGGACCGACTGTAGTGGATGCTAACACAGGACAAGGAGTTAGAGTCACCGAGGCCAATGGAGGTCAGATCCAAGGTCAGAACGAAGAACCAGAAGGCAATCAACAAGGACTTGGGGACAGGCCCTCGGGATCTGACGCTGGAAGACCCATAGATGGAGCTCAACAGGCTAGAGCCAATGCCAACATGAATGAGCCACATGAAGAATATTACCCAGAATACCCTTCAAGACCTGGGGGGAAAGATGGAAACATGCTAAGGAGACAACCCCTAGATGGTGATGGAAGAATGGCTGGACTAGTGCGGTGGATTATGAGGGGAGGATTACCAAGCGGAGGCTTAGAGGAATTTAGTAGGAGTCTGTTCACTCCGAATATCAGAAATGCAAGGAATCCTCCAAAGTTCAAATTACCCACGCTGTGGACCCTTATGATGGGAAATCAGACCCGACCATGCTTATTACCAGATATATCAGGCATATGGAAGTGTTGGGGGAACCTGAGGAAGTGATGGCACGATGTTTCCCTCTTTATTTATCGGATTTGGTTGCGCTTTGGTTTAGGCAGCTGGGAATGGATCAATTAGAACATGGGGCGAGCTAGTGGAATGCTTCATGAGGCAGTTTAGGGTCCATGTGACACGATCCAATAGTGTGATGACCTTAGCATCGATAAAGAAAAGGACCGGAGAGTCCATAAAAGATTTTCTATAGCGATTCAATGCAACAGTGGCTTTAGTATATCGCTCAGATCCATCTATGATTTTGATGGCGGCGGTAGCAGGAGTTGCGGAAGGCATAGAGTTCAAGGATTCGCTGGCAAGAGACCCGCCACAAGACCTTGGAGAATTTTACCATGAAGCTAAAAGATTAATTTGGCTAGAAGATTCACATGCCGAGAGGCGAGAAACAAACGCTGTGTTAGGTGAAGGAACATCCAAAGAACAATCTGGAGCAGACAAAGGGAAGCGAAAGCAGGATGACAAATACGATGGTCCTGAAAAATGGAAGAAATTCCGAGAACCCAAATTCAGACAATACACGGACTTGATGGCAAACCTGGAATGGATTTACACGGAGACTAGGGGGCAGCTCCCCTATCGAAAACCACCCAGGAGAGATCCCACAGAACGGGAGCGTAGAAGTGGAAAGTACTGCCTATTCCATGAGCTGGAAGGGCATACTACCGATGAATGTCGCCATCTGAAGGATGAGGTGGAAGAGCATGTCAGAAGTGGTAGATTGCCACAATACACCGGAGATCGGACAGCGGCCGTAGGACCTGAGCAACTACCGCCTCCACCTAACAGAACTAATCCTGGATCGGGATCACGACTCGTCATCAATTGATCATGATGGCAAGGGCCAAGTTCAGGATTTGAACTTTGGTCGATTAAACTCCTTAGATTTGATTTCAAAATAAAACGGCTATTCCACTTACACGTGTACGAGAACCGGAGATATCCCCAGACATGCTCTGAGATGGTAGTAGACCGCTCTGCACGGAGAGGCAATATCTAGTTTTTCCTGTTGTTTAGGATTGAACATTTGGAATTTAAATTTAATAAATGAACTTGAATTTTATAAGACAAACCTTTGACCAGAGAGTTAAAAGATGAATATTGAAAGTCAACTTGAAACTGATCGCTTTATGACCCTACCCAAAGAGATAGGTTCCGGAGTGCAAGAAGTGAGTTTCTTCACCGGAGAGCAACAGGATCGACTCACTTAACGTCGTTCCCCATTCACCGGAGAGTGATTGGATCGGGGTCCGATAAGAGCCCGGAGTGGCTATGATCGGCCTAGGATTTAGGCCATGACATCGCTTAATATTTAGGGACAATGAACCGGAGTGCAGGGGGTGCTGTTGCTTCGCCAAAGAGCGACAGGATTGGCTCGACATTGTTTCCCCTTCACCGGAGAGTGACAGGGTGGGATCCGGCAAGAGCCCGGAGGGGCTATGATCGGTCTAGAAGGACCAAGACATCGCTATATGCCCTCGCTGGGGCTAGAGTGCAAGGGATAGAAAGCAACGCCGGAGCGCAACAGGATCTTTCTATTCGATTGTTAAGTCTGGAATGGACTTGGAAAGGGTCCGAAGTGACCGTCGATAGTCCGGAAAGGCTGTAGAATTTAATTCCTGACTTCCACAGGTGGAAATGGACACTGATTCGGCTTCGAACAGCAATAAACTTGATTGACGATACTATAGCTGTGGATAAAACATGAACTCACGACATTTGATTTGAAGCTATGCAAAACACGCCTTTTACCAAAAGGCATGTTTTGGGGGGCAGAATGTTATCCCACCTTTTAGCAAAGCCGAGATATCAAGAAATTAACTGAAAATCAATGATTGTTCATCCTAAATATCGATAATAGATCGCAGGTTTACTATGGATATCAATGAATTTTGTCCGAGTCCGGATCGAGCTACAATTAACAAGAAAAGACAAGTAAAGCCGTGAAAGCCAACGTTTCAAATTTCAAGTCAATCGGAGTTCATATGCTCGAGATATGATCGATGCAAGCTAAGGAAATCAACATTCTCGTGTCCATCTATTCGTATCCATAGAATGCACTATTCGTATCCATCAGGAGGGTTGGTCTTCTTCATATCGAGCTGTTCGAGTGCATCAGTAAATGAGTCCACTTCATATCGAACAACAACTGTCTTGTTCGCATCCATCAAAAGACAGACACACTTCATATCCACCAAAGGTAAGGCTTCGTTCGAATCCATCTGTCGGTCTTGTTCGTATCCATGAAAAACTCCGCTTCGTACCCAGCTTCTTCTTCGTATCGATCGAGTTTGCACTCCACTCTTATCACCTAAGGTTAACTCGTATTGATCGACATGTATATTATCAATACGAAGTCCACAATAGGCATCGATACGAACAAGGCACATCTGGATCGATATGAACAGAACAACCGGATCGATATGAACAAGATATGTTGCAATAAACGACTCGATCAACTCGGCATAAACAGTGGATCGATCCGAAGAGTGCGTGCCACGTCAACCCACTAGCACGTGCCTGGATCGATTCGAAGAGATCGATACGAATGTATCGATTAGAACCAAACAGCCAATCGAAAATTTGAATTTGCATCAATCATATCTCACAAACCACAGATCCAAATGCTATGAAATTTTCACAAGAACCTACGCATAAGCTAAAGAATGATCATGCCACATTTCGGTTCCATTGGATAAAATCTTGATCGATACGAATTACGTTCGTATCGATCACGGATCGAGTCGAAATTGCATGGGATCGATCGTGTGGGCCCGCTCACGTGCCTGAAGAGGTCTCCCAAAGTTTGAGCCAGATATTTGCATGGAGCGCCTATAAATAGCACCCTAGAGCCTACAAAGAAGGGACTTTTTGATCCTGCGACGTCCAGACTCTGTCAAAATCACGATTGCACTCAAACTTTATTGTTGTACTCGAAAATTATTGCTATAATTCATTGTAACCAGCAAGCACATCAATAAAAGATCTTCCTTCGAAGTGGACGTAGGCCCGAGATAGCCGAACCACTATAAATCTTGTGTTTCTGTTTGTTATTTTCCAATTGTTGTTCTCTACTTTGTCTGGATCTGAGATTTGTGTTAGGATATTGCTGATCTGTATTCATACACTGGTGCTTTTGCGATATCCGGGGTTTGTGACCAATTTTGGCGCAAACATTAAGAAATAGATTTATAAATCGAATTTTAACTAGAAATCGATTTATAAATAGATTTTTGTAATATAAACCTGTTATAAACTAGAAATGAATTTATAAAATTTATAAACAATGAAGTGAAATGATTATCATTTGATAAATTGGAAATTTAAATTAACAGTGAGAATTTATAATAGGATATGGGAATCGGTTTAGAAGAAATAGTAAATTCTATTTGGAATTTGGTAATAGTTATGAAATTGGAAGTGTATATCGATTTGTGATAAATCGGGAGAGATTTATAAGTATAAAAATGGGTATGCTGAATTTTAAAAATGGGTTTTTACAAGAAGTTAAGGGTTGTTTTTAGAAAAGGATTTTTATTTATTTAACTTTGTTGTTGTAAAAACTATTAATAGGATTAAAATATTTCAAAAAGTTAGTTATTTAAATATTTAATTTGTTGAAATGATTTCTAAGTTTTATAAGCAAGTTTTGAAAATCGATTAGAAATTTTATAAATGAATTGGAATTAGTTATTGACGTTTATTTTAAAGGTGCTTTGATATTTTAAATAATTATTTAACCACGTTTTTGAAATTTATTATTATATATATAGTTTAAAAGTAAGTGAATGAAATTTATTTTTAAATGCTCTCGAGATTTGTGAACCGGGTTTTATTTAATAGATGTGATTTTATAAGTGAAAATCTTATAATGGAATTTGAGAACTTAAGAAATTTGAGAAAAGAAATTACCAAACTGTTAGATACGGGAACTTCGAAAACGAATCTGAATTCATTAAAGGAGTTATAAATTGTTAGTTTTGATTTTAAATACGTAAATCGATAATTTTTGGAAATTGTAAAGGGAGTTAATAAAAATTCCAAAGATTTATGAGATAAGTACGGAATATTTCCTAAGTATGGATACTAGAAATGATTTTGGAAAATAGACTTATAATATTTCCTTAAGTAATGGAATTAAAGGTTAGGAGATATTTTAGCGACGAAATGATCTATATAGAAATATTTTCTAAGTAATGGGTTATAAAATGGAATTTTAAAATATTTCTAAGTATTGATATGGTTCGATAATATATTGTTATGGGTATAAGTATTTGAAATCGTGTTCCAATATTGAAATACTTGAAGAGATTTGAATATATATCTTTGTAAAGATATTTTGAAATAAATGTTTTGAAAGAGTTATAATATGGGCCTAGTGACTGCTTATGTATGTAATTTGATAGTTAAATAACCGACTATCAAATCTGGCCAATTCCGTTGATCGTTTCAAAGAGACCGGGATCAAATTTAATTATCCGAAAACCACTTCGATCCGATTTGAGCGTTACGAATTGTGATATTGTGAAGATAATGAAGACGGAGTTCTTGGAGATTCGGTTTGTTCAGACCCAGAACAACTTGTATGGATGAATGCTATCAGCACATTGTCATTGGAGGGCAATGAGCATTCCAAGAGTAAATTTCTTGAAAGGCAATCGTAGCCTCAAGCCTCATCAACCGGGAATGACTGAAAATCAGGGGAGATGCAGCAAGGCTAAGTGGGTCACACCCATTAGGGTATGTTGTCACCTTTCTAGATACCCCACATCTACATATTTATGGATTGGTTGTGCATGAGATCTCAAAAGGGTTGCAAAGCAACCGGGGTGATGACATATTCGGTACTATCCAGGTCAGGGGTAGGCTGGTCTTGTGTTGGCAGGGGATCCCGGCGAGGTCCTCGGTACATTTTCTAAACGTGTACCGTGATAGGTGGTACCCCAGTGCCTAGTCATTGTATGGAATCAATTTCCAATACGTGCCTTTACGGTTTTGATTGTAGAGCCTAGTACGCTGGAATTTAATTAATGTAATAATTTCGGCTATTTTAATAAGTATTTGTACTTAGAAACTATTATAATATCACTAGATTTTCTATAAAATTGTTTTTGTTATCGTAAGGTAAAAACCCATCCATGTTTTTATGCGGCGAGGTCTTACGAGATACCTTTGATTTTCAAAGATTTTCTTGTAACTTTTAATCTAGTTGGGTGTGTTTTCTCATGCTGGTTTTCCAGACTGACTCGAGTGTTATTTTATTATAATGCTCGGGTCAGACCGAGTATATTACAGATTAGATTGGATGCTTAGAGCTTCAAGAGACGAGTTGGAGGCCCAGAGACGTATTCAAGTAGATGGTTATTTTTCCGCTGTATTCATTGGTGTTTATCAGCAATTGTAAGGAGAGGCTGTTATAACTGTCCAAGCTGAAATATGTTAGTATACTCTGATTGATGTTTGTATATACACATATTACAGTTTTGTTTTTATGTAAAGATTTGTGATATATTATAGATTGTTCGTTCCACTATGAGATTCTTTGTTGTTTAGTTTTATTCTTATCTTCTTTCTCCTAACAATTGGGTTTTCCGGCATTCGATCTCTCGACATGTAATACAGTGGACGTATTAGTTTCATTTTCTGAGGGTCGAAAAGCCTACCGGTCGTTACATTTGGTATCAGAGCTGAAGGTTAAGCGAGAACCTTAGATTTGGTGGGGTACTCATTAGAGATAGGGTCAGTAGCACCCTAGAATGAGCTTGAGTATATATACATATGAGTGCATATTTGTTAGTGATATAAAAATATTTTATATTGTGTTGGTTGATTTGTTGAGTGGCTTATGGATTCTGGTCAATACGAGTAATTAACGTTATCGATAGCGATCTCTAAACACTTTAACAAAACAATTTGACATGGTATTGTTTTAAAATTAGGTAAATGGAATAATTTTACCCTGATTATTTTATATATAAAGGGATAATTTTTTTCTGAAAATTTATTAGAGTATATATGGTGTGCTTGTTTGTTAGGAAATGATAATGTTATACTATTATCATTTGTTATTTGTTGTTTGTGATCGAATAAAGGTTGATACTATAAAGTAAACAAGATAAGCAATAGAGAAATAATTTTATATAACCAAGTAAGATTATATAAGTATACGGTTTATAAATGTGATTTATAAATTGAAAGGAAATGAAATTTCAGAGTATATTATAAATATGATTTATAAAAAGGATTTATAAAAAGGATTTAAAAGATGGAAATTTGGGAATTTAATTTCCGTTGGTTTTGGGAATTGTATTTCAAAGTTTGGAAAATAATAATAGTTTTATTTGAAACATATTTTTGAATAGAAATATTTTAAAAGGATTTTAAAGGGAATAAAAGCACTAAACTCACTTCGGTCGTTGGAAAATAATTTCGGAAATGACTGCAGCATCATCGATATTCATTTTCGAGTTTCCAAGAGAGGAATTGCTACCATTGGAATTTTGTTTTGGTAAAACTAGTTTTGATTTTAAAATCCAAAAGGATAATTTGATATAACATGGGATTGTATGTGTATATATATTTGATTTCAAAAATGATTTGAAATACTTTAGAACAAGGTATTTAAACTCTGGATTTTCATTTAGATGTTTTATTGAAAATATGAGAAAATAAGTTTGATAACTTATAAATTTTGGAAATTGATAAGTTAAAGCAATATTTTAAATTGTTGAATGTGAATATTAAGGAAAGTAAATTTGGAATTGAACTATGGAATTAAACTTAACTTAAGTTAAGTATAAAATGAATTATGGAAAGAGATTTAGCCTAAGTTAGGTTAAATAAAATAATTATTGGAAATGAATTAAGGAATGAACTAATTGAATGAATTAGTGGGTGAATATGATTTTAGAATATGGTTGAAATTTAAACAAATGGATTGAGTCAAATGGAATTGAAATTGGATTTGATATAAAATGGATATAGACTTAAGTTGTATAAAATGAACTTAAGTAAACAAATTATATGGGATGATTTTTAAGTGATAATAGTATTAAGGAATATACTATGTAAAGAAGTGAATGTGAGTAAATAAGGGAATGTGAATTAAGCAATGTGAATAGCGATTGTAAATAAGTGAATGTATATGAAATGAATGTGAATAAAAGAAATTTAGTGTATCTAAGAAATCAATTAGAAATAAATACGTGAGTTGCACGTAAATTATTTTATTCGTATAACGATTTGATCCAGATTCGAGCACAGAATTTCGGGATAATTTATATCAATCCGAGTTAGGATTTTTTTCACTCGATGCTCGACGGTGAACACTGGATATGGATTTTTGATTTGATTCTAGGATTCTCTATCATAGTATATGGCTATGCAAGGAGAATGACGGTTTCCAATCAAGGAACTGAATCTGAGTCCGTACTAGAGTGGTCATGTGAACGATACTAGTTCGAAAGTGAAATTGTGTGATCGAGCGAGCGATCAGATTAAAATGTGTATACGAATGATATAGGTACATCGTACAGGCTTAAGTAAAACAAATGTTGAAAATGTAAAATGGAAAATAAAATAATTATGAACTATATGATTGGATGCCATTGGTAAATAAGATGCAGGTATTTAAAAGCAAGAGCTAAATTGATTTTTTTGATATCATAAGAAAATTGGGTTCCCAATAAAAAGGTACATGTTTATATTGTTGATTGATTGATGGTTTTATGATTGAGCCACTTGGCTTTTGTTTTCTTTTGTTGGTTTGGGCCCATGCGATTTGTAGTTGTTCTGATCTAGCCGCACAAAGGAGACGCTGGCAAAAAATTTCGAAAATTTAAGGAGTTAGAAATTTTGATAACTAAAATTTGATTTTTTGAGTTATAACTTGATATGATTGAATGGATAATATTATTTGGAATCTATGGGTGAATTTGGAAATTTAGTAAAGGTAATAATAAGGTTTCAACAAATTGATTTTGGGAAGTTAATGGCTTAAATGGATTTGGGAAGTTATTTAACTAATTTGTTTTAGAAAAAAAGAATGGGTTTGGAGCATTTTCCCTATCCTCGCAATTTCGAGGACGAAATTCTTTCAAGGAGGGAAGAATATAACGACCCAGAATTTTGGTTATTTGAAATTAGAATATTTAATTGATTTTAAATACTTGAAAATTAAATTTATAGATTAAATAACTTGAAATTCAAATATAGGAATTTATTGGATGATTTATTATTGGATTTAATAATTGAAATTGTGTAAATAATTGAATCTTGGATTTTAAAGTTGGATAAAATGATTTAAAGGCTTATTAAATTTCTATTAACAAGAATGAAGATAATTAAAGTTTTAAATTGAATTTAAAAGTGATTTAACTGATTTTGAAATTTATTCGTTTTAATTAACATATAAAAATAGCCTTCCGGGGCAAGTCTCGGATTTCGACGAAACCAGTGTCATTGGGTCCGTAATAATGAATTATATTACGTCGTAAAATTTCGTAGCGATCAGATGCATTGTTTGGTCGTACGAGATAGAAACGCATTGAAATTAATATTAAAAATTTAATACTTTAATTGGGTTCAAAAAGCTATCTTCTCCCTATGATCGAATTAGAGCTCAAGACTTATTCCATTGCGTTCGGAATAGGGGTATAACATTAGAAATGCCAGGCGGCACGCCTCGATAGGAGTTCGGATTTTTTAAGTTACTTTAAACGAGATATTTTGGAATTAAATAATATTATAAATTTTTAAAGTCAACCCCTCAGCCACTCTAACCTGTGCAAGCCACCCTACCCATGTGTATCTTCTTTCCCTCTTCGTCTATTTAAACCATCTCCAGTTAAAATTAAAAAAAATCGAGTACTAAGCTAAAAATTGTGAAAAAGGCTTTAAAAATATCGTTTAACCAAGATCTTCTCTTCTATACTCGAATTAGAGGGTGCAGCAGTGATTTAGGGATTTCGACAGTGATGTCGAATGGGTGCTTTGGCTAGGGTTTCGGTTTGCTTGAATTCGGGGTAGTATTTTGTGAATTGGAGATTGTTTTCGAGTTCTACGTAGGAAGTAGCAGCCGTAGCCGTGTTTAGGGGGAGTGCGGCACTCGTTTGGGTCACACGTCCACTGGCAGTGACAAAGTCGTGGTGTCATGTCGTATTTTTTTGAGGCGAGGAGTTGATGATCGGTGGAGGCGAGCAAGTGCGGTTCGTCGAAAGGGAGCCGCTGGCGAAGGCGGAATTCAATTTTGTCAAGGATTGAGCCATGTCACTCCATTGCCGTGCACGTGACGATTGGTCGAGTTGTTTGCTGTGCACATATTGGAACGGGGGAGATGAAGATTAGAGGGAGGGTAAATGTGCAATTTAAATATAAATTGTTTGATTTAAATTTAAATTATCGATAACTTGCCAAATGTGTATCTCTCTCATACGATGCCCGATTAGGACGAAACTTTTTGCGTTACGATCATGATGACGTTAGCTTCGTGATGGAACTGGTTTGGACGAATTTGGAGACTGTGGAAATTTGGGCTAAAATCGGACGTCGTCCAGTTTTAGTTCCAAACTGGAACGCTTCGACGACAGCAAAGGTTAAAGGTGAGTTAATCTCACCTTTTTGGATAACTAGTTTGATTTATAGTTGATAAAATTGCTAGTTGATCGTTTGGATGAATTATTATTGTTATATATATATATAGTTGGTTTGGATATATTCCTGCCGATTGGAGCGGATGAGACACTATGTGCCCCGCATAATAGCGAATGACCATATTTATTGCGATATCCCACCTCGAAGCGGTGATTATATTTTTGTGATTATATGACATCTGTAGGTTGCAGTGAAACATGTTGGAGGGATCCAACTGGATTACTCAAAAATATTGATTTTAATTTCATATATAGTGATATATGATGTGTGTGAATAATATGATATAGATTATGTTGTGATTTGAATTATTGGATGCTAAAGTAGCACTGGCCTTAATTTAGTATTATAAATACCATAGATAATATTTTCGAATTTTAAAAAAGAAATTAAAAGGCGATTTTGGAATTGATATTTTTATATTGAATTTTGGAATTATTAAAAAGGGAATTGATTTGGATAAAATAAATAAATTGATTTTGGATATTTATTTAGCTATTTCGTATAAATGGTTTCAGTAGAGAATTTTAAATTGAGGATTTTTAAATAATGGATTTTAAATATGATTCATAAAATACGAAATGAAGTCGAAATCGAGATTTGAATTGTTTTGGCATATAGTTTGGGTTATTTAAGAAATAGATTTATAAATGGAATTTTAATTAGAAATCGATTTATAAATAGATTTTTGTAATATAAACCTATTATAAACCGGAACTAAGTTTATAAAATTTATAAACAATGAAGTGAATTGATTATCATTTGATAAATTGGAAATTTAAATTAACACCGAGAATTTATAATGAGATATGGGAATCGGTTTAGAAGAAACAGTAAATTCTATTTGGAATTTGGGAATAGTTATGAAATTGGAAGTGTAAATCGATTTGTGATAAATCGAGAGAGATTTATAAGTATAAAAATGGGTATCCTGAATTTTAAAAATGGTTTTTTACAAGAAGTTAAGGTTTGTTTTTAGAAAAGGATTTTTATTTATTGAACTATGTAGTTTTAAAAACTATTAATTGGATTAAAATATTTCAGAAAGTTAGTTATTTAAATATTTAAAATTGTTGAAATGAATCCTAAGTTTTATAAACAAGTTTTGAATTAGAAATTTTATAAATGAATTGGAATTAATTATTGACGTTTATTTTAAAAGTGCTTTGATATTTTAAATAATTATTTAACCATGTTTTTGAAATTTATTATTATATATATAGTTTAAAAGTAAGTGATTGAAATTTATTTATAAATGCTCTCGAGATTTGTGAACCGGGTTTTATTTAATGAATGTGATTTTATAAGTGAAAATCTTATAATGGAATTCGGGAAGTTAAGAAATTTGAGAAAAGAAAATTTCCAAATTGTTAGATACAGGAACTTCGAAAATGAATCTGAATTCATTAAAGCAATTATAAATTGTTAGTAAGATTTTAAATAAGTAAAATCGATAATTTTTGGAAATTGTAAAGGGAATTAATAATAATTCCAGAGATTTATGAGTTAAGTATGGAATATTTCCTAAGTATGGATATTAGAAATGATTTTGGGAAATAGACTTATAATATTTCCATAAGTATTGGAATTAAAGGTTTGGAGATATTTTAGAGACGAAATGATTTATATAGAAATATTTTCTAAGTAATGGGTTATAAAATGGAATTTGAAAATATTTCTAAGTATTGATATGGTTCGAAAATATCCTGTTATGTGTTTAAGTATTTGAAATCATGTTCCAATATTGAAATACTTGAAGAGATTTGAATATATATCTTTGTAAAGATATTTTGAAATAAATGTTTTGAAAGAGTTATAATATGGGCCTAGTGACTGCTTATGAATGTAATTTGATAGTTAAATAACCGACTATCAAATATGGTCAATTTCGTTGATTATTTCGAAGAGACCGGGATCGGATTTAATTATCCGAAAACCACTTCGATCCGATTTGAGCGTTAAGAATTTTGATATTGTGAAGATAATGAAGACGGAGTTCTTGGAGATTCTGTTTGTTCAGACCTAGAACAACTTGTATGGATGAATGCTATCATCACATTGTCATTGGAGGGCAATGAGGATTCGAAGAGTAAATTTCTTGAAAGGTAATCGTAGCCTCAAGCCTCATCAACCGAGAATGACTTAAAATCAGGGGAGATGCAACAAGGCTAAGTGGTTCGCACCCCTTAGGGTATGTTGTCACCTTTCTAGATACCCTACAATTACATATTTATGGATTGGTTGTGCATGAGATCTCAAAAAGGTTGCAAAGCAACCGGGGTGATGACATATTCGGTACTATCTAGGTCAGGGGTAGGCTAATCTTGTGTTGGCTGGGGATCCCAGCGAGGTCCTCGATACATTTTCTAGACGTGTACCGTGATAGGTGGTACCCCAGTGCTTAGTCATTGTATGGAATCCATTCTCCAATACGTGCCTTTACGGTTTTGATTGTAGAGCCTAGTATGCTGGAATTTAATTAATGTAACAATGTCGGCTATTTTAATAAGTATTTGTACTTAGACACTATTATAATATCACTGGATTTTCTATCAAAATGTTTGGTTATCGTAAGGTAAAATCTGTCTGTGTTTATGTGCGGCGATGTCCTACGAGATACCTTTGATTTTCAAAGATTTCTTCTAACTTTAAATCTAGTTGAGTGTTTATTCTCACGTTGGTTTTCCAGACTGGCTCGGATTTTATTTTATTATAATGCTCGGGTTAGACCGAGTATATTATAGATTAGATTGGATGCTTAAAGCTTCAAGAGACGAGTTGGAGGCCCAGAGATGTATTCACGTAGATGGTTATTTTTCTGCTGTATTCATTAGTCTGTTATCAGCAATTATGAGGACAGACTGTTATAACTGTCCACGCTGAAATATGTTATTATACTCTAATTGATGTTTGTATATACACATATTATAGTTTTGTTTTTGTGTAAATATTTGTGATATATTATAGATTGTTCGTTCACTATGAGATTCTTTGTCGTTTAGTTTTCTTCTTATCTTCTTTCTTCTTTCTTCCCCTAACAATCGAGTTTTTCGGCATTCAATTTCTCAACATGTAATACAGTGGACGTATTAGTGTTGATTTCCGAGGTTCGAAAAGCCTACCAATCGTTACAAATTTTAATTATTTTTATATTATTTTAATATAACATTTATAATAAATATTTATTATATACTATTACCTTTGTAGTAAAATACATATATCTCATATATGTTTAATTTTATCTGACTAATTAAACTTGAATTAATTTATTTAATTAATTAACCTTTAATTAATTTAATTTAATTAATTAACTTTTAACTAATTTCTTTAATTAATTAACCATTAATTAATTTCTTTAATTAATTAACCTTTAATCAATTTCTTTAATTAAAGAATTTTAAATAAATTATATTAATTTTGAAAATCATATTATATACATACATGTATATTTATGATATCTTAAACATTTTAAAATATCATATATTAAACATATATAATACATGTATACAATCTTTCATTAATTAACTTATTTAATTAATTAATTTATACTATTAATTTTATTAATAAATTTGAAATTTGAAATTAATATCTAATATTTTCAAGCATTTTGAAACTTTTATTATATTATAGCTTTTATAATATATGCATATATTACTTTAAATTTAACTTTTAAATTTAAAATCTTATATTTTAATTTTAAAACAATTTTGAAAATTAGCCTAATGCCCAATTCAAATTTGGGCCTTTTCTATTAGAGACAACCTCTGAACTATGAGCTTAATAATTAACCTAACATGGCTAATTTAGATCGCATAGGCTATTGGGCTCTGATACCTTTGTTGTTGAAACTAGATCAGCCCGTAATGGAAGTTTGAGTGAATTTCAAAAAAAAAATTCCTTATTAGATCAATATTGGTCTATGAAGTTTTATTTAGAACATTTCTAAATTTCATTTAAATAAAATCACTTATTTTATATAAATTTATAAATTATATAGTTTTATTTTTATTTATAAATTACTACATATGAATATACACATACGTATCATATATATACATGTGTATATGTGCAAGTATAACACGATAACCCTGCAAGGTATAACATACCTCGTATAGAGTTGGGATTTACATCGCAACGGACACGTTTGCTCACCCGATGTGTATTGTATGTTGTCCAAATATATGTATGTATTTAAACTTTTAACATAAATAAATATTATGTATAAGTATATATTAATTTTGTTAAATAATTTTATGTATACGAAAATATTTAAATTATATATTTATATTTAGCTATATGAATGTAAATATATATATATATATAACACATTATTAATTTGTATATATATATATATACGAGTACTAAGGCACGTCCGATGGACGTGCGTAAAGACAAAAGCAAACTAACTTCTTATTTTTGCAAAATACAAACATGATATCAAAATTAGCTGAGAACATATTTAAATGGAAGGCAATATATTGTTAATGATAGATGAACAAAATATAAATCCCCAAACTTGGCAAGAAGTAAAAAAAAGAGCATTCAAATAAAATTCATATTTTTTCTGCTATACCTTAAGGAAACATTCATGAACATCTATGCAATAAATAGTGGTTTCAATAAAATTTTATTTGTTTATTGAACATGTTATGCTGACAGTGGTCAGTCCACCACCAGTTGTTCATAAGAATTCAGCTGTTTATGCATTGGTTCCATTGAATGATTTTTTTATGGTTATACCAAATATTCCTCATCTGTGAAAGAAGGTTCTTCCTGCCATCCAACATGATGTTTATGTAGTCTTCTGTATCATCCACATACTTCTTACCTGCGTGTTAACAATAACAACATTTGAATAAGCGTATAGTTTATGATGCTATTTAAGTGTAATAAAATTCAAATGCAGAATGCTTGTTCTTTTTATTATCAAACTGCACAGAATAGGCTTCCAAAATCAACATGGCCTATATTTATGTTCTAAGAATTTAGGGGTGGGCATGGTTGGTTAATCGAGCCATTCGGTTAATTAACTGATTTAACCGACCAAATCCTACTATTTGGTTAACCAAATCGAAAATAAAGTTGGTCTGTTCATACCGACCAAACCGTCCAATTTTAATCATAGTTAACTGTGAATATTTAGCGGTTAATCTTGACTGATTAACCAATGACCAGGTAACCGGCAACCAATTTTTAACCGCATTAAGGTTACAAATTAATGATACCAAAAACCTATTATTCAAAATCAATTCAGTAAACATCTCAACAATGCTTAGTTCAATACATTACAGATTGCACTACATTTCAATACAAAATAGCTCAAACTGTTTTGACAGTTCAACAATTATAAAATAGTTCAGACAATTCATCAATTACAAAACAGTTCAATAAATACAAAGTAATTACTCACAGCAAATTCAGACAGTTCCATACATTAATAAAAAGACAGGTCAAAATTTTCAATACATGAATAAAAGGACAGTTCAGTAATGTGCTTACGTTCATTGCCACGCAGCATCAGTACAATAAAAACATAGTTGAAGCGTCCACGCAATTGAAATACCACAACATCCACTACAAAACAGAACTGAGTCATTAATGATGTTGTATATAAAACATATAGAAGGCACAATGTAATGTGTTTCATGTGATATTGTATACAAAACATATAAAAACAAAGACACAATGGGATTGGTTGCTCAACAGCGGAATTGAAGAATCATTACTCATATTATGTATATTCTGACATTTGTGAGCATTGTCTTTTTTTCTCTTTTTGTATGGTAAGTTGATTTTCATGAAATACAAATATGTTGATAAAAATACATGGCAACTACTTAACTAATATATGACTTTATCTTCTAATGAGAAACAACACGGTAATTATTGTTACATGAAACCATTAAGCCTACTCATTTTAAATACTTGTTTCAAACTACTCCAAAGAGAATCAAAAATATATCCTATGTAATATGTCAGAACCTATTATTAAACAATGCAACTTACATTATATAAGCATAATCTGTAATGCACAACACACACATATAAGTTTTTTAAAAGTTTTCCATCTCCGATGGACGTGCATAAAGACACAAATCCAAACTAAATTATCATTATTGCAAAATACATACATAATATCAAAAACAGAAGGGAACATATTTACACAAATGCATGCCAATATAGTTTTTTCAATTATATGACGTAAAATGGAGTAAAAATATACTTCCATTTTATTGACTTACTGGAGAGGGCTTTTGAACATATGGACATTCATAATGGACCATTGCAAAGATCTATTCACCAAAAAAATTGCCATTTTGAGCAACAACCTGGAGAATACAAACACCACTTTGAACGCAAAAGGTAACATATATATAGAAAGTGGTTACATATGAAAATATAAACCTTCAGCTATAAAGTAAGGTTATGCATAAACTAAATTATTCACAGCAATTTAATAATTTCTATATTGTAACTTTAGTAGATATAGTGTAATGAAACACAAAAGGAAAGATACATATTACTGCACATAATGGTTTGCACATGCAAGCATTACAATTAAATAAAGTAAGTACTCTTGTAGTAAGCAGTAGCAAAAGTAAGTACAATCATGCAAGTACTCTTGTAAAAGTAAGTACAATTATGGTTTACACTGCACATAATGGATGATGAGTCATGAGCTTGCAAAAGTAAGTACTCTTGTAGTAAGCAGTAGCAAACTGAGACGATTGAATATATATAAATGCACTTACACATGAAAACGCACACACAACACACACACACATATATATAAATTGATACGCAAACAAACAGTTAAAAATAAATAATTGATAATTAGTATATTTTTCCATAAATTACTAATCTCATAATCTTTTATAAATTTATTAATAATTTACAGTTCAAAACAACTGGGGGAAACTCATTACTTTCTTTAATTTCAATTACAACATACTACATATTCTTTTATCCAAACTTAGAATTCTAGTTAGCCAAGTAAACATGCAGTAGAAGCCAGGTCTAAACAAAATAGGAATGGAACACGCGAGCCTTGATACATGCAATATTATATAGCAGCCGCACAAAATAGTAGCAAGAACAGGGGAAATAAGCTATCGGGTACTCAATGCACGCATGTCTTGATAAGGGCTCAAGTACTAAATGCATTAGCACGCATGTGTGCATGTACATATAAAGCAAGTTCTTTAGGAGCTAAGTAAACCCAAGTTCAAACAGTAAATGCAAAGCAACCTAACCAGGTAAGAAGGACAGTGCAAAAGGATTGCTCTCTTTCTTGATTTAATGAACATTTCAGACATCAACATTTCTTTCTTGATTGTTGCTACCTCTAATCTATACATTGAAATTGTTGCTCCATGACAACCACATGAGTTATGACAATGATTTTAGATGACCAGTTCTAGGATAATATTTTTGTTGTGAATTAGGCAAGTAAAAGGGTTAACAGTAGCACAATAAGGTGACATTCAAATCTCAGGTTATATTGAAATATAATTTAAGGGTGGCATGGTAACTAAAAGGTGTTTGAAATATAATTATGACGTGGAAAGTTATCAAGGACTGTTGGATTATAAATTCACCACAACCATGTAATCATACATATATGTTGATTAAAAAACAATATTTTTGTACATGTCAATAAAGCCAAAAACTTGAAATACATCCTATCAAAAATGTGAAATTTATAAACCACTTTAATCTAACACTTACCTACAAATGACTTCACATGTACCCGACTTGCATCCTCAATTTTCAAGACTGATTAAGGTGTTGCTCCTATATAAGCATGAAAATACATAGTGAATATGTAAAAACTATATATTCAAAGAAACTGATGCTAATTTGGAAGTTTAAAATGCTTACTATTATGACTATCCAAAATCTCGGCTACCTGCACAAATTGAACGTTTGGTGAGTCTACATAATCAGCATCAAAATAGCTAAACCAATGGTTATTTTATTTTTATTACATCCATGCTCAAAAAGTAACTTAAAAAAAATTCTGGCAACTAATTCAATAGCAATGAAACAGGTTAGCTTGAATGTCTTTGACTGTAATATAGTAAGAAATACAGAGTAATATTAAAAATCTAATCTCACAATCCTGACCTAAGACAAACAAAAATAATAAATATTGTTTCAGATCTTATGTGTAGTATCAATCATGAATAAAGTCTATTCAATACAATGCAAGTTGTAAAACCTTAAGCTAAATAATTTATGCAATACTGTGGAATCATCTTAAATGTTGGATGAACCATCCATTTTTACAGAATGTCTTATACATTATAATAGGACACATTCGAAAATTCAAAAAAGGCTTTACCTTCTTTATATATAAGGTACTTTTATAAACCTGACACATGGAAAGCTTTTATATTCAAAAGCTGGAATCAAAATAGTTCTCTCTGTACTTTTATAAACCTGACACATGGAAAGCTTTTAAATTCAAAAGCTGGAATCAAAATAGTTGTCTCGGTACTTTTATAACCTGACACATGGAAAGCTTTTATATTCAAAAGCTGCAATCAAAATAGTTTTCTTGAAACTCTGATATGTATTAAATCACATTTCTCTCAAAAACTGATATATTTGAATGTGATATGTGGATTTGATATTTATTCAGTTCTTAAATATTTCCAATCATATGATATCCATGATCCAAAAGCTTTCGAAAACTGATGTATTTAGAATTGAGTATGTACATTGTACTCAAAGAAAACCTTATACATTCAAAATTATATATGTCTTCAAGGTTGTTCATTAATTTAAGATGCATTACATTTAAAAACCATCATATGTTTACTTGAAAACTGAATATATATTAATTGATCAAACTTGAACTTTGATGATATTTATAGTCGAAGATATATGCGTCTGAAACTAAATATATCTAGAGTATTAAACTTCATATATTCATGCATATGAAATTCTTATACTTGAGAGTTTGATTCTGCAATAAAGCTTCAAAGAACTAACAATGCAATAAATTGAAACAACTCATTTACATAGCAACTGAAAGATCAAGACATACCGAATGGGAAACGGCCCAGATCTACGATTGTTAGTTCTTTTGTAGGATTTTTCTTTTCAGGGTTTGCCATCACCAGATCTGCGATTGATTTCAGGATTTACATAGCAACTCATTTACGTCGTAGATCAGAGTAAGGCATTACAGATCTGTGATTTTGTAGGATTTTCCTTTTCAGGGTTTGCCATCACCAAATGTCCTGGCTTCATCAGTCGGATGCGATCCAGAATGACATCTGCCAGTTCCGTCTCCTTAATCTGCGTCAACGATCAAGGCCTAACATCACGCGCATACCTTCCAACCACCAGTGCCCTATGTCGCCCTCTTCTCGAAGCTGTCAGATGTTGCCCTCTTTTTTGTT
Organism: Allium fistulosum; assembly: GCA_030737815.1. Lineage (NCBI taxonomy): Eukaryota > Viridiplantae > Streptophyta > Magnoliopsida > Asparagales > Amaryllidaceae > Allium > Allium fistulosum. Next base: position 306,777,619 of record CM060903.1, on the reverse strand, counting down.
CTCATCGGGTTGTGCGATGTGTCTTTCCCCCTTTTTTCAGTTTTTGATTTATGAATGGTTTTTAGAAATAAGTGGGGTAGGGTTGAACGGAAGAAAGGAGGTAAGGACGGAGAGGGATGCAGTGATAATGGGTGAGAACGTGTAATAACCGATCTCTACGTTCAAATTTCAAAAACAACCTTCTACATGCTCGGGAATGTAAAATGGAAAGGGATATTTTCGGAAATGCAAAAAAGGCTTCACTTTGACCGGTTTGACCAAGTATTTGCTTTATATATAAGATATAAATATTATTATAATATGTATTAAATAATATATATGTATATACATAATATATTTTAATAATTTTTTTATAAATTATGAACCAAATATGTTTGTATATTTATGATGACAAAATAATATTTTTTTCCATAATATATATATATATATACATAAACATATTTATAATATCTATTATATATGTATATTAACAAAATAATTTTTTAAATTTCAGATCGTAAGTACAACATTATAAATTTTATTTTTAACTTTTATTATTTAAATATATATATATATATATATTAATTTTTTACTCGTAAATAGATAAAATATTAATAATAAAATATCAACGAAAGATTTTATTCAAATTTCAAAATTTCCAAAAAAACCTTATATGATATTTTGAAGTTTGAAAAAAAATTTATAATTTTTTTTTGGATCAAAATCTATTTTTTATTAATCAATTGTTTTTCGAGCGTTAGTTGTAATAATTTTTTAAAAATAGCAAAAGTAATTCTTTTTTTATTTTCATTATCTGGTTGAGAGCTTTTCTTATGATAAAATAATTTTATAAAAATTAAAAAGTAATTTTGGAACATATTTTATTTTTATTATTTATTTAGATAGTATATTGATTTAAATAATAATAAATAATTATAAAAAATATTTTGTAGTTGTCAAAAATTATTACTATAAATACACTTGTATAAAATTATAGGATCAATTATTACCATAGAATGATATTATAATTAAATATGAATAATTAAAAGATATATGTATATATATAAAATAAAATAATTATTATATTTAAAAATTCGACCATACTTATCTGACAAATATATATAAAAAAATTGTTTTTTATATAAGTAATATGGATTGTGACAACAACAATACATATAATAATCTCACGTAATTAACAACATAATATATATATATATATATATCTGATGAAATATTAATCAAAAATTATATGTTATAATACAATGAATAATATACTTGAGAACCGATGCCTTGTAGCACACCTCATAATGATGAACTCTCTCCTTTTATAAGCTTTTCGATTCGGCAGATTGCTAATCCTTGAAACGTTGACCTTCAGCTATCAAGTAGCGGTTGAATCTAACTTGATTTGAGTTTGTATTGATGGAGATGCTATGGTATAATTTCGGCCAGTAAAAGAGGGAAGAACATGTAGCCAAAGATGTTATCTAATTAGGGTTAGGGATATATAGTGGATAGAAGAGAGAAAAGAGTGGATCTCATCTCATACTATTTCTCCCTCAATCCGAGCCAACCAAAATCAAGCACTTCCAACCCTTATTTGAGTGGTGTCCATGTTGCTGCAGAAATTTCATCCACCATGATGGGCCAAAACCCATTTAATCTTAAGGAAAATATTTAAATTTTGATTTACTCGTTTATCGATACCGTATATTGATTTATATATTTATAACTATTATAAATATATTTAATAATATTTATTCCTCAAATCATAATCTTATAATTACTATTTCATAAATATTAATTAATTTATAATAATTATAAACTAATTAAATTGTTTTGTCAAAAGAGAATTCATCAATTCGGTTGTGTGACTCATTAGGTGTAAACTCGGTTAGTGATTAATATCGAACTATTCGAGCGTTACCCGTTTCTAACTTTTATTTACACCAGTTCTTCGTCAAAACTATATCACTTTGAACTTATGGAATTTCGTAATGGTCAAAGTTCCAATATCGTTCATATTCAACTCTACAGTCCAAACACAAAGTCCTTGGTTCAATAATAACAATTATTAGTAACTGAAATACTCTGACCAAAGGCTTTGACTTTGAGTTGACTTGAGTTGACCGTGATACTAACCCCGTATAACCGAGGAGTCGAATCCTCTCTTGAATAGTGCTTTACTTCCAATACTTCCACTTAACCCAACTATAATTACTCGATGGATGTCATGCCATGATTTGACTATAATCAAAGTGGAGCTTTCATATTAAAGTTCCACAATATTCTCAAGTTGAGAGGACTGTGTAAATTAGTCATGTCGATATTTTTGTTTGACCTTAGTTATATTAACCAATAGAAAACTATCGAGTGATTTATTCCATAGTTATCCAATAACTATCGGTACGTAACCCCTATTTCCCCCAGGTATCATGAGTAGTACATCGCCCAACATTTGGAGAGCGTTACGTACTCTAGATTCAACGAATACATCGATATCCAGTCTCGATGCATCTTGACTAGGAACATTTAAAATGGTATGTTTGTTTTCATTGTGATAAATTACTCACGATTACAACACTTTGTAACTACTATCACAAAACATATCATTTATGGATTTTCTATTAAATATACTTTTGATAAAATTAATTAATTAATATAACTCATTATAAAAGTATATAATAGAAAGAAAACACCTTTTATTTCGATCGGGATTGGTTATCAAGTTTGATATATATAAAAAATTACATAATTGCCCCTAGGGTATACCCCTAACTTTATCAAGAAGTGGCCTCATTATAAAAGTATATAATAGAAAGAATACACCTTTTATTTCAATCAGGATTGGTTATCAAGTTTGATATATATAACCAATTACATAATTGCCCCTAGGGTATACCCCTAACTTTATCAAGAAGTGGCCACCGGTGCACTAGTTCACGCTTCGATTCCAATTTCCATAAACGAATTTTAAACTTCTTTTCTCTCTAATAGTCATGATTTTTCCTCCTTCAGACACGACCTTCTGCAATGGAGGGTTATCATACCTTTTGATGAAATCTCTTCAATTCTATAAATAATAACTATAATTTCAATGACTTTTAAACTACCAAATCATTCTTATGATTTTCTTATATAAATTTTGAAACCCTACTCTACTCTATCAGTGATCATTCTTTGATAATATTCAATTCTCTAATTTTCTTACTTCCTAAACTCCTATTCATTCAAATACAAATCAAATCTTGTGAGTTATAGGAGATTGTACTATATTATGCAAATTTGTGTATTGGAGACACATTTACTGCCCAAGTCTGTAAACTATTAAGTTAGTGTAAAAGCCTTGTTCAGTGACTCAGTTAAGTGTATAGGCTTATTCCTCCGAGAAAAGCGAGGGTATTGTTAGGTAAAATCCAGAATAAGAGATTTAGTGATTGGAAGTAGGACGGTGGTCCAAACTAGTATAAATAATCTAGTGTGCAAGCTTTTTACTTTATTTTATTTACATGGTTTCTTATAACACTATTTTTATATTATAGTTTAGCCATATATGATCCTATATATTTTCACTTGGTACCAGAGCAGTAGAGCATGATTTCAATACACTTGCCCGAGCAGCCGAATGAGACTTTAACACCTTTGCCTGAGCAGTAGAACATGAATTTAACTTTGTAACAAAAGTTACTTTTTCACATAGTGTATTGTAATATACCAATTTGTATCTTTTAATACATAAACTCCTATAACCACCACAAATAATAGCCTGAATTTTCACTAAATCGAAAACCTAAGTCCACCAAAGTACAGATTGTTGATTTGGTTTCCTGCAAATAAACAAATAAATGCATATCAGAGAACTATCGATATAACTTACAGTGGAATTGTAAAGTATAATAAACTCTATAATTGCTAACCAAGATTGACACTTCCAATATCTAGTATGCCGAGCATGCATTAGGAAACCTATCTTTTCACTATTCATGTCATGCACCAGTACCTGTCTCTCTAAAGATATCCCATGGGTTGTAATGAGGAGGAGTTCAGAACAATGTTCCGGTGGCTGGTGAATTATACATTTTACACATAATTATATTTTATGCCAACTGTCTTCCATTACATTTTATATCCTTTTATTTTACTTAGTCACATCGACTCCACGTATGCATATGACATGCCCCAACTACCCGAAGAAGACCATAAATACATACGTATATATATAAATACCAAAGTCCCCCTTTGGATCAAGATACTATCCTCGCTAGTATCTATAACCCGGCACCCCTTCGGGATCCACCACCAATGTAGTATCACGTACTCGTCGTCATGCATACCAAGGAACTCCCACAGTGCCTAATAATGGCATCGTTATAATTTAGTTGTGTTTTATCTCGCTTGGGGAATAAACTACTAGTCTGCTTCCTATTATGGACTCAGGTCCATGGACTAAAGAGGACTCGGCTCTTCGGAATACCCCATTCGTTTTTCAAAGATATCTTTTATAGGTTAATTATCCTTGCCCTTAACAAACAAACTAGCAAACAACTATGGTGGTGCATGATCTAACCTGATCTACCCTAGTAGGAGGTGTAGCTAGTTAAGTGTAACTATGTCTTTCCCGTTGACTGCACAAGACCGATGATGCACTCAACCTATGTACAGCTCCTACTCCTGATTTGGTACCAAGACATACTGACATAGTGTCGAGCCGCCCACCATCTTATTTAGATTGCCTAACACAATCAAGGTAATACTCCCCTAATTTATTGAAGCAGACTCTACCGATGGTATTCCTTCACCTATACGCAAGCGTATATAACTCCACAAGTCCTACAGTTGGACATGTCCCGCATCAATATAATGTATACACAACTACTGGTAGCCCTTTACAGTGGCCAGGCTTCCATTGTGTAATACTACTGACCTCGCATTCCAACCCATTCAAATGACTTTGTCATTCTTATCCTTTTAAGTTATTTACACACTTATATAATTCACACCTGTCATAAACGCATACCGGAGGTTATATGTGTGTGTGTGTATGTATATACACACACACATACATATATATATATATATATATGTATATATATATATATCTTCATTCATTCTTGTTTAATTATTGTGCTTTTACTGTTCGCTATTAACAATATTTCTCTACTTCTTTATGTGTTTACATCTTATTTAATTTAAGGCCGTTTATCGCTTTTTTCACAAGATTTAAAATACCTTTTCTCATTTACTTCCACTTTCCCCCCATTATTTTACCGTCTATTTTTATTCCTTTTTAACATTTTATTCCCTACCTTGTTTTAGAGGACTATCTATACTCTTTTTATTTTAAGTTATGACTTGTCCATCTTTTCATTTCTTTTTACTTCACTTATATTTTACTTATATTGTGCATATTCTTTTCTTAGACCGTTTTTATCACATTTATAATTATTTTAATTTATCCTTAGGGATTTCTGTATTTTAGTGCATTGGAATTACATTTCTCCCAAATGGAATGGTTAACACTGTAATATTCTATATCTTATCCAAAAGGGAATTTGTGCTACGTTTTAAATTACAAGGAATTATCTTTTCCATAGTTATTGAAATAGACAGTACAAAATACGGTAAATGTTTGCACAAAAAATGGACAAACACCTCAAAGTTGTATGATTTAGTAGATCTTATGTTGTTCTTAGTGATTTGGGTGATTTATGCAAATATATGAAAAGCAGGGGCTAAACTGTAAAAAGACACGCAGGTTTATAGTGGTTCAGCCAGAATGTGCCTACGTCCACTTTATATGTTATTTCTCTTCTCTTGTTTTGATTACAAGTACAAAGCTTTGATACAAGTAAAAGAAAGTTGTTTGAAAGTTCTCTCCATGCTTGAGCTCTCAAACTTGTCCCCCCTTGTCGTACCCCTGCCCCTCTATTTATAGAGTGAGGGTGGGAGCAGGGGTCTTGGATGTATATAGCTGCCGGTGGGCCTGGGCTGATGTGATCTGGCCTGGCACGTCTTGGTCCGGCAGCGTTTGGTCCGGTGGTAGGAGGTGAGTTGGTCCGGCAGCGTTTGGTCCGGTGGTAGGAGGTGAGTTGGTTCAGCGAAGCATGGGAGGTGAGTTGGTTCGGCGAAGCATGGGAGGTGAGTTGGTTCGGCGAAGCATGGGAGGTGAGTTGGTTCGGCGAAGCATGGGGATGAGTTGGTTCGGCGAAGCATGGGAGGTGAGTTGGTTCGGCGAAGCATGGGAGGTGAGTTGGTTCGGCGAAGCATGGGGATGAGCTGGTTCGGCGAAGCATGGGAGGTGAGCTGGTTCGGCGAAGCATGGGAGGTGAGCTGGTTCGGCGAAGCATGGGAGGTGAGCTGGTTCGGCGGAAGCATGGGAGGTGAGTTGGTTCGGCAGAGCATGGGGATGAGTTGGTTCGGCAGGGCCGTTGCATGCGAAGCAGGTTGGATCGGCGAAGCTTTGGACCGGTGGTGAGAATCTACCCAACATTTGCCCCCCAAAGTGGGGTATATGCTGGCGTATGGCCTACTTTGTTTCCTCTTATTCGGTCGCTGAGCGCCGATCCAACTGGTCCGGCATCCTATATTTGCCTATAAGTAGGGGCTGTGTACTCTCGTTATTCCCTTCCAATTCAAGATAGCCGAACCAAACGTTTCTGCCGAATCAAGCTCTCTGACGAATTGCTTCAGAATACCGAATCAAGTACTGCCGAACGAATTTACGTACTCTAAGTGCCGAATGATCATTTACTCTGGGTGCCGAATGAACTTTACCCTGGGTGCCGAATGAACATTCACTCTGGATGCCGAATGAACTTGATTCTAGGTGCCGAATGAACTTGATAAACTTGATTTTTTCACTTGAAATTTCAGACTGCAGACACTTGCTCCTTTACTTCCTCTATTCTAACAACGTTCTTCTTTGTGTTTGCAGATAATGTCTCGTAAAGCGGAAACTCGATCAGACAAAAAGAAATCCGGGGGCGAAGGAGGTTCCTCCGCCGTGCCCCCAGCTCAGCCGAATCCAGAACGTCACGGACCTGCCCCGAGATCACTAGTGGATGGGTACGGCCCTCAGGAACTTCTGAACTCCCCGCCCGATTGCTTTCCTAGCTCCCTCAAGGAGGAGCAGCTTGATGTTATTTCCCGATCTTTTGGAATTGATAGGGTGCACTTGCTGTTGCCAGGGAGAGAAGTTATGCCGTACGAACCTCCTGAAGGGTACCTTGCCTACAGCAGATACCACTGCATGTGTGGTGCCATTCCTCCTCTTAACGCTTGGGTAGCCAGCTTCTTCAAATATCTAAAGGTGGCCCCATTCCAGCTTCAACCCAACTCCTATGCTATACTAGTGGGCCTCTTCGTTATTTTTCAGAGGAAGTGTGGTCGTGCTCCTTCCAACCGGGAGATCCGATACTTATATAATCTAAGGGGCTATAAGAAGGGGTCCCCATATATCAGCTTGGAGTCAGCTGTAACCTTTAAGCCGGTCTTGGATCTGTATTCTAAGTTCAGCATGTTCAAGAAGGAGTGGTTCTTCGTCAGAGACGACTCTGTTTCTATTCGGCGTTTCACCTCTGGATGTAAGTCGACGCTTTATTTATAATTTCCATTCTGGTTGCGATGCTTCTTCTCATACGTTTTCATTTTTGCTAGCGACAGGTGGCTTTGCGGTTGTGGAGACTGACCGCCTGGTTCAGACGGCGGCTGAGATAGAAGCTATCCCCGGGAGAGATAGATCAGCTGCCTACCTGATCAGGAATGCGACCCTTCTGGAGTATAACTTGATCCTCCCACAGCAGTCAGTAGTCAAGCTGAGGGAAACGGCGGAGGAGAGGGCGACTGCTCAAGCTAAGGGAGGTGTCACGGTAGAGAGTGGCAAGAGGAAACCTTTTACGAAACCTCCAGTCGTCGGAGGTAAGAAACTTAAGAAGTCGGACGGTCCTTCCCCCAGCAATTGTCCACTTACCCAGGGGGAGGAAGACGTAGAGGAGGAGAGAGGTGAGGGTGGAGATGGTCGGGAAGGTGATGATGGTGGCGATGGCATCGGGGCCTTGCTTCCTGGGCAGGCAGGCGAGATTCAGGAGTGGGCGGATGATGCATTTCGTCAGGCTTTCGAGGGGCTGGACGGAGAAACGGCTTTGGTAGAGAAATCCGGGAAAGCTGACAAGGCTAAGACCGGTGCAAGCGTGTCTTCCCAGACTGTTCCAGCCAAGGTGGCTCCGACGACTCAAGGTGAATTTTTGACTTCTACAGGCTCCATTTCTGATAGGGACTTAGGAATATTTTATGATCCGCTCCCGTCCTGGAATGAAATTCAGGACTTATTGCAGTATCCTACTTCTCCCCAGGGTTTGTATATCAGACGTGTTTCCTTTCTTCTTTTAACTTTTAATTTATTGCATTTCTTGAATTATGGATTAATGTAAGCTTGAGACACTAGTTCTTCATATCAGGAGCAGGTAAAACGACCAAAGCCTCAGATCTTCGACACAGGCTTGAACAATACAAGCTTTCCAAAGCTTCCGCCAAGCCGAAGCCTTCGACCCACCGTTCCGGGGATGTAGTCGGCTACCGTCCTCTTCTCGGGGTTATTGAAGAGGGTATTCAAAGGAGAAAGAGGAGTCATCCCTCATCTGAACCTTCACTTGGTCCTCAGCCCCCAGTTTAGCCTCTTCATGATATCACGGAGGAGGATAGCGAGTTTGCACTCTCTCCGCACCCGTCCGAACCCTACCGTTATTCAGATTGATCGTCCTGACTTGGCTCGTAATCCATTTGCAGGTCATCCTGATCTGGATCCAAGTTCCCATGATATTACCTTTGATGAGGTTACTGGTGAGCACCTTCTTCCCCGCAATCCCATGGTACGGGTGCTCGATGAGGCTAAGTCCTTAGATCTCGATCTACTTACTACTCGGATAGTTACCATGGGAGATGAGGCCAAGGCTAATATTGATCGGGTGGCGGAGGAGACTAGGAAGCTGATGGGGCATCATGCCCGGTTGGTTAAGGCTGGAGAGGAGATTGGGAGTGCCAACATCCGACTACGATTGATGGTTTCGGACCAGGCCAAACAGCTTGCTGATCAGGCCATTCAGATTTCTCAGCATGAGGCTGCCTCCGGGCGGTTGAGGAAGGCTATGGAGGAGGCTAGTAAGGCAGAACTGCGGAAGATGGAGGCTGCCTGCAAGGAGCAGATAAATATGGCCATCTCGACAGTGGATGAGGTTCGGAGGGCGGATCTTGAGCGGGTAGAGGAGCTGTCGGGGAAGCTTGAAGCCGCAGAGCTTGCTCAGGTTAGGCTGAAGGAGGAGATGGAGGCGATGCGGAAATCCCTTCAGGCTGACTGCTCGAGATACCGATTGGAGAGAGAAACTGCCGTTGGAAGGTTGCCGGCTTCCGAGGCTCGGATGAGGGATTTTGAGGAAAATGAGGAGATGATGGACGAAATGCTTCAGGACATGTACTTCCGTACCTGGAAGCAGGGCAACCTATCCTGGATGGATGATTATCCCAGGGTCATGGCTAAGATCTATCTTCGGGCTTTGGAGGAGGCTAAGGCCGATGCGGATAAAGATGGTGGCGTGGTCTTCAGCATGGATGCGGTCACGGCTCAATTTGCCAAGGAGGAGAAGGTGGCGGTGAAGGAAGGTATGTGGTTGCTTGCTGCTGAGGAGGTAGGCGTGCAAGTAGAGGACGACGATCAGGATAGCCAAGAAGCAGGTGCTGGTAAGTCTTCCTTTTTAGTCTCTCCATTAACTTGGTTGCTTATTGCTAATGAATCCTTTCTTTGACTGGACAGGTGGTCAACAGGACAAGGATAAAACTCCAATGCAGCCGGCCCCTTGATTATACCTGGAAAGACTCTTTTTGTGGATTTGACAGGGTTGTATATGTTAGTTTTAAAACAGTGAAGTAGCCTTTAGGTTGTAATAATTTGCCACTTGTAATAAATAGTCTTATTTTTGACGTGTAATTCTTTAACTTAAGCTGATTTTGTCGTCTTCTGAATGTTTGTTGTTATTTTGACATGTCGTATGAGAAATATAGCTATGTATATTCTTGTAATTAAATTGTGTTTGATGTCGGGTTCTGGTTTAAAACATAATTTCATGACTTGCAATGTTAGCGTGTGGTGCGAACAAATTATAGTCATGTATTTGTACACAGAAGAAGAAAATACCGCCTTTCATGCTCTAATTGTAGATGGCAGTTTTGAGTATCTTGTATGACCGAGCATGGAAAGCAGTTGAATGCCCTACCATCCGATTGTGAGTCCCTGCACCCATTGGCGAGTATCTCCTACTCTGTATCCTGTACTTTAGGGGTTGTTATAAAGCTTTTTAAGTAAAATTGAAATAGGTGAAATAGTAAAACTTCCAATCACGGAAGGCCTTCGATGTGCTTAAGTTCGTGGCAAACGGGTTTTGTAGTCACTTTCCCTAGCTGTGGGTCTTGGAGACATTTGTCACCCATCTTACGCCTCCGCGGGGAGTTAATTCTTTTTTACCACAGCCGCACTTAAGACACATCACAGCCGAGATTGCGCACAGTAACTACCCGGGCCATTATGGCCCGTAATCGTGGGTATTATTCGATTTACTGTGGCCGGCTAGCGTGGGTGCCGATCGTCAACTGTGAACTGCCCCTGGCTGGCCACACCTTATGTTGGGGCTTATAGTCGGTTCACAGTTGCCGGCGAGCCTAACGCCGTAATGAGCTGCCTCGGCTATAGTCGGCCTTCTCGGTGGCTTATAATCGGCTCATTACAGTTGGCTTTAAGGGCCGTCGCGAGCAATGAGTTAACCCGCAGCAGAGGGATGCCGGAGCGAAAGTGTCTCATTGGCGAGGGCATAGATTCGCATAGTACCTGTTAGGTTTTGTCCAGGAGAGGTTGCGCTGCGGAGCGCCTTGAATGAAAATGCTATTTGCACAGGATTTTGTTCAACAGAAAAGGATACAGTTAACAAGCAGCCAAGATATGAAGGAACAAGTTAAAAAGAGACAAGTTTTTTTTTAAAGTGGTTCGACACGAAAATGCCTACGTCCACTGATTCTCTTTGTTAATTCACTTCATATGGGCAGTATGAGTTAAGAAAAGTATCGACGAAGGTGTTGGATGTTCCATGCCCTCTGGAACACCTCCCCGTCCACTATTGACAAAATATAAGCTCCATTGCGAAGATCTTTATGAATTACATATGGTCCGTCCCAGATTGGATCTAGCGCTCCGGGGCGCGGGAAGATTCGCTTGAGGATAAGATCTCCTTTCTGTAAGCTACGATGCTTGACTTTGGAGTTGTATTGCGTTGCCACTTTTTGCTTGTGAGCTGCTGCCCTGAGGGGCTGCATCATTTCTTCTTTCCTCAATTAGATCCAGAGACATGAGGAGGAACTCTTCGTTCTCTTCTGGGTTGTAGTGGATCCTACGATGGGAAGGCACTATAGTTTCAATTGGGAGCATAGCCTCCGATCCGTATGCCAAAGAGAAAAGGAGTATGCCCCGTTGATGTTCTGAAAGACGTGCGATTGGCCCATAGTGTCGTAGGAGGTTCATCCACCCAAGCGCCCTTTGACTTTTTGAGTTTCTTTTTTATTAGAGTTTTGAGAATTTTGTTGACGGCTTCGACTTTTCCGTTTGCCTGGGAATAAGCTACGGATGAGAAGCTTTTGTGAATTCCATGCTCTTGGCACCAGTTGGCGAACTCCTCGCTGTCAAACTGAAGTCCATTGTCCGATATGATTTTGAATGGAACTCCGTACCTGCCTTAGTGGTTGATCGGTCAGAACTCTGATGGAATGAGATCGGAAATAGTGACGCAGTTTCCATGATGTGATTAGTAGGCAATAGGCTAGCTTCTCAAGTTTAGGATATCTGGTTTCTTCTTGTGCGGGGGGCGTTTGTATCTAACTTCGTCTTGGGTGTCCCGGGAGATGTTTTCGATCGTTTCATTTAAAGGAGTATAAGCGTCAAATCTCGGTCCTGGCCGATACAAGCACTTTTCTCCCTTCTTGCCCCCAGCATTGTCTCTAGAAGCATCCCTTCGAACGTCCTTTGCTACAGCGGACGTGCTGCCGTAAGCTGCCTTATTTTGTCGCCCCGACTGCCCTTTAGTGGCAGCGTCTTCAAGCCTCATATATTTCCCGGCCTCATAGAAAAAATCGGGTAAAGTAGCTGGTTTTTCTTTTGTCAATCTTCTAGCAAATTTAGTATCCGGATGCACACCACTACAGAGGGCCATTAAGATAAGCTTCTCGTCGGCATCTTGGACTGTGGCCGTTGCGGCATTGAATCGAGTTAGGTATTGCTGCAGCTTCTCTCCAGGTTTCTGCTTGATACTGGATAGGGAATAAGCATCCTTAGGTTGTTCCACATGAATGCGGAACTGGCTGATGAACTTTTCTTTCAACATTTCCCATGAGCTGATGGATCCCTGAGGTAGATGATAGAACCAGGAGGTAGCGAGATCTGCTAAGAAGAGTGGAAAGCATTTGCACAGTACTCCCTCTGTCGCTCCACTCATGAGCATATGTTGTGTGTATCTCTGCAAGTGTACAACGGGGTCGGAGGTTCCTTTGTAAGGTTCCATTGTTGGCATCTTCCATTCTCGGGGGTGATAGCAATTTCAATGTTGCGGGCGAAAGGGCTGGTCACCCTAGCGCCTATCCCTCGATCTCTTTGCTCCCGTTGGACGCACTCTCTGAATAAGCGCGCCATCCTTTCATCAGAATTTGGAGCAGATAGAAACGAGTTTGGTTCTGTTCTGTGGGATTGATTCCGTCCAGATGACCTATAGGGATGGTATCGTCTATCATTCCTCATATTTTCCAGTGGCTGCCTTTGGTCTTCTGGGAGCATGCTCGGGTCAGCTACAGTTGGCCCTTGCCTTGATCTCCCCCTGCTGGGTTCTGATCTAAGCACTTCCTCGGGTCCAACTTCGGGCTGGACTCTAGCTCGGCCCCATTCACTGGCGTTTCTGTGGTTAGGTAGCATGACAGGCTCAGCTACAGTTGACCTTCGCCCGGTACCTCCCCCGTTGGGTTCGGTACCAAACGTTTCCTCAGGCCTAACTTCGGGCTGTGCTCGGTCTCGGCTCCTACCATGGCTACTTCTGCCGTTAGCTCCTTCGAAGAAGGAAGATCTTTGTTGTCTCTGAGATCCTCCAGACTGGGACTCGCCCCATGATTCAGTGTTGCGGTTGGATTCTTTAGCGTCCCTTAAGCGTGACATGAGATGGTCCACCAAGGCTTCCTGCTGGGATGTGAAGCGGTTAGTTACTTCAACCACAACTCTGTCTAGATCTGCTCTAGTAATTGCTGCAGGCTGTTCTGTGGCAGGAGTGGTTGGGTTAGCCTGTTCTTCATTTGTTACTGTTGCTGGAGGAGGACGATTTACTTGATTCGTGACAGCTGAATCTGGAAAGCTGCTAGATGCGATGTTTTTTCCTTTGTTAACATCTTTTCTCTGTTTGGGAGGCATGTTTTCCAAGTGGCGGACGATGCTGTTAGGAAAACTTGTTAAGCGGATGAAGCTGAAGCTTCGAGCTTCTATCTCTCAGTGAAAGCACCAAAAATGTTTGCACAAAAAATGGACAAACACCTCAAAGTTGTATGATTTAGTAGATCTTATGTTGTTCTTAGTGATTTGGGTGATTTATGCAAATATATGAAAAGCAGGGGCTAAACTGTAAAAAGACACGCAGGTTTATAGTGGTTCAGCCAGAATGTGCCTACGTCCACTTTATATGTTATTTCTCTTCTCTTGTTTTGATTACAAGTACAAAGCTTTGATACAAGTAAAAGAAAGTTGTTTGAAAGTTCTCTCCATGCTTGAGCTCTCAAACTTGTCCCCCCTTGTCGTACCCCTGCCCCTCTATTTATAGAGTGAGGGTGGGAGCAGGGGTCTTGGATGTATATAGCTGCTGGTGGGCCTGGGCTGATGTGATCTGGCCTGGCACGTCTTGGTCCGGCAGCATTTGGTCCGATGGTAGGAGGTGAGTTGGTTCGGCGAAGCATGGGAGGTGAGTTGGTTCGGCGAAGCATGGGAGGTGAGTTGGTTCGGCGAAGCATGGGGATGAGTTGGTTCGGCGAAGCATGGGAGGTGAGTTGGTTCGGCGAAGCATGGGGATGAGTTGGTTCGGCGAAGCATGGGAGGTGAGCTGGTTCGGCGAAGCATGGGAGGTGAGCTGGTTCGGCGAAGCATGGGAGGTGAGCTGGTTCGGCGAAGCATGGGAGGTGAGCTGGTTTGGCGAAGCATGGGAGGTGAGCTGGTTCGGCGAAGCATGGGAGGTGAGCTGGTTCGGCGAAGCATGGGGATGAGCTGGTTCGGCGAAGCATGGGAGGTGAGCTGGTTCGGCGAAGCATGGGAGGTGAGCTGGTTCGGCGAAGCATGGGAGGTGAGCTGGTTCGGCGGAGCATGGGAGGTGAGCTGGTTCGACGGAGCATGGGAGGTGAGTTGGTTCGGCGAAGCATGGGAGGTGAGTTGGTTCGGCGAAGCATGGGAGGTGAGTTGGTTCGGCGAAGCATGGGGATGAGTTGGTTCGGCAGGGTCGTTGCATGCGAAGCAGGTTGGATCGGCGAAGCTTTGGACCGGTGGTGAGAATCTACCCAACAGTAAATACCCCTATTTTATACATCTCTTTCTTTTTACGTGTATTCTTTGTTATTTCAACCGCTACACTTTTATTTATAAATCCGAAACTTGATAGTCTATAGAAATTCATATTGCAACACGCTATATAATTCAATATGGTAAAATACTACATGAATTCCTATAATTTACTACAATAACTCAATTTACGTTTTTACTTGCACAAGTCATTTTAAGTTTACAAATCTGGAATCTTTGCATATGTTATAATTTTAGGGGACCGCTACTATATATACTAAATTCAGGGACTATTAATACTCAATATTTTCTATATTTACTTACATGTAATATACAATTCAAATTATCAATAACAGAATATGTTGGTAGGGTTTATAATTTTAGTTCACGTATACAATTTTAGCCCACAACTCCAATTTATATTTTAGGCATACTGGAAGGCATTTACAACGATGTAAATCTAATATTATATAAAAATATATAATTTTCCACTCACCTGTTTAGTTTTTCAAATCTCCAGATCTAATCCTTGTTATTCCATTTTGATTCCCTTTTCTCCTTATTTGGATATGTACACCGCATGTGTGCACAAATTTATTCGAGATCTAGATTAGAAAAGGGACTTTGGATTTGATTCACAATTTAGATCTGGATTTACAATTTACCTTGGTTTTGGCGATTTGATTTGACCATATTCTCTTACTCGATCGTCTTTTACGGTTATCCAATTGTATATACGTATAAACTATAACTATTCTTTAGAATTTAGTGGCAAAGAGAAAATGGAAGAGCTCCGGTGCCACTTCGAAAATATGAGTTTGGAAATGAGGATTTAGGTTTGTGTTTATAAGGGTATAAATCAATGTCAGCAGTTCGATTAACGTATATTGAATCTGGGCAGTTTGACCACCTGTTCATTGTCGAATTCACAAAGAATAAGTTGATCCCCTCTTCTTATGGTCGACCGCAACTGGTTGACCAGCAGGGATATCAGGTCGACCTATGGCGTGTTTTTGGCATTCTTTAATTATCGCTCTGATTTGGTTTGTTTATTTCTTTTTTAAACCAATCGATATAATTTCCTTCCGCTATCAACTTTCTTAACATTTAAGCAACGTTAATTATCTATTAAGTTTAACCGACGGTAATTAATGTTAATTAATTATTATTATTACCTTAATTACACATATAATTATTTTCGATTTAAAAACTTCAATCGTTTATAACTTTTTCTTTTGAACTACGATCGTAAAACATTGTAAATGAAAATTGATCATAAAATTGCTACGAACCCAAGATGTAAGTTTAGTAGCCAGATTTTGACGTTTATGATAATTCTATTTTTCGACGTTATCATTTTTAATTAATTGTCGATAAATTACAGGGTGCTACATTCCCCCTCCTTAAAGAATTGCGTCCCCGAAATTCCTCCAAGGACTGAATAATATAACATAATGCACAACCATTTGAAATAAACCAACTAATTAGAGTACAACTGATTTTACAACCAATCATGTATAAGTGCACGGTGTATCACAATACATAAGATATGTATATTGAATGATTTTAATCAGCGCCTCCTGTATAAATTCATTCTTTTAAAATAGTTTTGAAAATATGGTGCAAGCAACATAAATATACTAGCAGTTCTACATATATGCAAACTTTGAAAATCAAAAACTTGTTTTTGCGTCCAAATTTTCCCACACTTCCACGAATAGAAGTACAGTTCGCCCAATTTTGCATCCAATCTCTACCATCCAAAATCCTAACACACCATTGTTAACAACTAAGTTTGAAAAATAAAAATTTCTAAACCTATCTTCTTTATGCCGGGAAAAGGGTTTAGATGGAAAATTTATATATTCCCATCCTTCTCTTGTGTACTCTTTTTCCACTGTATCTTGGAACATTCTCTTCCGCCCCTAATTCTCTTCCAACTTTTCCAAGTACGGTCAGCATAAGTAAACTTTATTTTAAATCTTTAAAATTTTGAAACAGAATTATTTTAAAAACCAGTTTAGTTCATCCACTGATAGGGTATGGGGAAAGTGACTCCATGGTTAAATAGTTTTTATCCCTTGTCTCTAACCACATATTATTTTTCTGCCATCTCTGCTGCACAGTAAAATCCATACTAGCTAACCCTTCAACTATTCCCCCATGCTAAGTATCTGGCATTCTGAAAATTAGAAAATTTCTTATTTTTTTGCTCAAAAATCTTTTTCTTTAGCTTTTTGAAATATTGATAAAAAAATTAAATTTTGAAGTTTTTCATCATAAAATATTTCAAAAACTTTTCACAAAAGTATTTTAATTTCTAAAACCAAGAATTTTGAACAAAATTTTTCAAAAGTATGTATATACATATATATATATACACAAATACTTATATATACATATATATGTGTGTGTATTCAAAACAAATTATGCGACACCACAAGAAATCGGGGTTTAGTCTATAGTAAAATGTCCATAGTGGACTCTATCTAATTACGCGGTAAATTACAAGTTTCCAAAAACTTTTCTTTTATTTATAACAATAACCAACATACAAGTTCATTTATGAATTTCTGCTTTTAAGGTACATGGACATTGTCCCGTGGCTTCGTAACAAACTTTCCCTATCCTTCGCTCGCCAAAGTTTATTTTTCCAAAACTTTAACGCTTTTAGGACCTAACTTTGCTTTTCATTTAGTAGCTAATTTAATAGATTCCCTTATTTATTTTATAAACTTCCAACCTTCTATTTATTTATTTTGCATTAGTTAAGTGACTAGATGAGATTTCCATACTTACACGGTTTTCCAACCAATATAGTGGTCCATCTAGAAAACAAACTTTCAAAAGGAACATTTAGCATGATATCGTACGCATTTTACAAAAATAACTAATGCTTACAACCCAAACCTCAAAGAAACTACTGCTGGAGGATGCCCTTCGACATCAACCGACTAACAATGTTGTGGTCCTATCACTTCTTATTGGTAATTAAATGGACCTTTCTAGTGTGCCATCACTCTCCAACCTATATAACTTAACTTTTCTTTTTGGCTTCGGATGTATAAGATCTATCCATTAGTTTCATTACCACACCCAATTATGGAACAAATTGTGCATCCACGCACTGTAGTGGGTGAAAAATACAAACTATGCCACATGTTCACTGTCGAATTTACAAAGCATGGGGCGACCGCCCTCTCCCTACGGTCGACCGCTACCGGTCGTCCTACGAGGATCTCGGGTCGACCTGTGGCATGTTTTTGGTGTTAATTAATTATCGCTCTTATTTTTTTGTTTATTTCCAGTTTAAACTGATCGATATAATTTCCTTCCATTATCAACTTTCTTAACATTTACGTAATGTTAATTATCCGTTAAGTTTAACTGATGATAATTAATGTTGTTTAATTATTATTATTATCTTAATTATATATATATAATAATTTTCGATTTAAAAACTTCAAACGTTAATAACTTTTTCGTTTGAACTCCAATCGTAAAACATTATATATGAAAATTAACCAAAAAATCACCACAAATCCAACCGTGTAAGTTTTGTAGCCAGATTACAACGTTTATAAAAATTCTATTTTTTGATGTTATCATTTATTAACTAGTTTCTTTTTAATTAATTGTCGATAAATATGGGGTGTAACATAGGTGTATAGGAAGTGATATGGCCTTTGTTGGGTAAAAACATGAGGCTTGGATTGTCTTAATTTTTCTTCTAAGTGATTTAGAAATGAATCTACAATAAACAACAATTGGGGTTTCTAATTTCAAAATAAAAATTAATTTCAATCGAGAGAAAGAGTGTTTGAGTGCATATGATTGAGTGATTGTTTGGGGGTGATTGGAGGCTTATATAAGAGTAAAAAGATGTCAATAAATACGTGCAACTTCAAAAATTGTTTGGCGAAGAGAAATATTAAACTGATATGAAAACACCTTTTCAAAAATATAGCCATGGGAGGAATTTTAAACTTGGGATTTAAGACAACATTGTATAACAGCATTTTTCTTCTGAAAGCGCTATCAAAAGTCCACCAAGATTGCAGCCATCGGAGCTTTTGATAGAGCCATTGGAGCATAAAATGCTATGCTTTATTGCTGTCAAAGAAACTACTTATATTTTGCGGTTTATTTTACCTTTTTTCTTGCATTAAAAATTCCATAAAAATCTATAAAAAACTTAAATATATTTCATGATATATTAGAAGTTTTCCAAAAATTTGAAGTGTTTTGGAGTTTGTTTGTGCGGTTTTGACAGTTCTAAACTATAATGACTCGATATAGACTTAACTTATGACATACATTCTTTTGAACTTCTTAAGTCCGTTTCTTTATGTCATTTTGACACATCTGAGTCCAAATAGATTTTTATACACCACAATTGGTCTTTGAATGCTCAAATACTCCATAACCGAATAGTATCATTCATATCTTGTACTTGTGCATATGCATGTTATCATGTTGAATTATGCACATGTATTTGCTTCTTTAATCACCCGGATACTTGATAAAATCATTAATATCATTGTTGAATGTTGTTATCATCAAAATGCTGAAATCATTTTCTCAACAATCCTTTCATAACCATCCTAGCCTTATAAGTATCTATTTGTCCATCTGCATTTAGCTTTTTAAACAAATCCATTTGCAGCCAATGAGTTTTATTCCTTCAAATACGTCCAACAAAGTCCAAACTTTGTTTTCGTATATGGAATCCATCTTAGATTTCATCGCTCCAAGCCAAAGTATAGAGTCTTTATTCTGTAGTGCTTGTTGGAAGGATGAAGGAATGGCGTCATCTAAGATGTACTCCTCCTTCTCACCATCCACAAGAAAACCGTAGTATCTCTTTAGTGCTCGAGATTCCCTACTAGACATTCTAATAGGTTGCATGTTATCGTATATGGGTGAACTGATTCTCCTATTGGTTCGTCCTCAGTGTTAACTTCTTGGATCTCATCCAAGTCTAAAACCTCACCATTAATTTCCTTTGATAGAAATTCCTTTTCCTAAAAACACAACATGCCAAGAAACAATAACAGTTTGTTCCTCGATGTTGTAGAATATACACCCCCATTGAGTTTTCTTAGAATATCCTATAAATTTACACAGTACCAATCTTGCCTCTAGTTTATTTGGACCAACATTTTTAGCGTAAAACGGACAACCCTACACCTTCAAATACTTAAGTTGGTGTTTCTTACCACACCACATCTCATATAGGGTTTTAGCCATAAAGTTAGTGGGCAACAAGCTCAACATAGGCATTGTGGTTTCTAGCGCATATCCCTAATAGGACAGAGGTAACTCGGCTTTACTCATCATGGAACGAACCATATCTAATAGGGTTCAGATCCTTCGCTCCAACACACCATTGTGTTGTAGAGTATAAGGAGGAGTAACTTGATAGATAACCCCATTATCTTAAGTACTGTTGCAGTTTTTGTCCAGCGTACTCACCTCCTCAAACAGATCGAAGAATTTTTATCTTAAGGTTCTTCTGATTTTCAACTACATTCCTATACTCAAAAAATTTCTCATAGACATTGGATTTGTTCTTCATAATATATACATATCTTAGTCTCAAAAGATCATCGGTAAAGGAAACAAAGTAAGAGCTATTATCCTTGGTGACTATAGGCATAAGGCTACATACATCACTATGTACCAACCCTAAGAGTTCATCAACACTTTTATTGCTCCCGCTAAAGGGGTGCTTGGTCATTTTACCTTTGAGACATAACTCATACATGTCAAATGATTTAAAATCAAGTGATAGGAGAAAACCTTCGGTATTCGGTTTGTGTCGTCATTTCTCACTATATGACCTAGCCTACAATGCCAAAGTTAATTCACATTTATATTGTTAGAAGAACTGCTCATAGAACTGACTAATCTGTATTGATCACATAAATGCCAAGAACACCATCACCGACTTTATTTCCATTCAAACTAATGTCCATAACATGATTCGCAAAATAAAATATATATCCAATCTTAGACAATCAAGAAACATATACAATTCCATAAATAAAGTCTTTTACGAAATAGCAATTATTTAATATCAATACTACTCCACTAGGCAAACATAAATGATAATCTCCTACTGGCATCTACGATAGATCCATCGGCAACCTGGAGCCTTATCTCTCCATTTGCCATGCGGCGCCAGCTCCTAAGCCCCTATAATGAATTACATATATGAGTTCCAGATCCAATATTTAAAATGCATGATGTTTTATTGGTTGTAAAATAATTTCGAATCATAAGTGTACATGATGGTGCTACAAAACCATTTTGCTTTTTTCTTGAACGATCTTTAGGTATTTAGGATGGTTATTATTCTAGTAACCTTTCTTATAGCAGTGGTGACAGTCACCTTCGTCATCGGCCTTCTTACTTTTCTTATTCTTTTTACCATCTCTTTTTTGCTTCTTCGAACTCTTCGAAGATAACACCCCACCCTTAATAGCAAGCACAACCCCTTGACCCTTCGACTGTGACTTAATTGACCTCGACATATTAAGGAGCTCCATGAGATTCATATTCAGTTGGTTCATACTATAATTCAATATGAACATTCATATTGAGGGGTAAGCGAATAAGTATCAAGTCTATCTACAACTTGTTTCTTATCATTACATCCAATTGTGAAAGCCTATCAATATAGCCCTTCATTATTAGGACATAATCGTCCACTTTTTATCCCTTTTGCATTTTGGTGTCGAACAGTTTCTCAGTAATCTCGTACCATAAGGAATGAGGTTGCTCACTAAAAAGTGCCTTTAGGCTATCAAATATCTCATGGAGAGACATAGTTTCATGCATCATTTACAATGGCTAGTCTAATATAGACAGCATGAAAACTTGAGCGATTTCCAGGTCAGTGACCCACTTATTATAAGCAACATGTAGTTCATGATCAGCATTTTCAACATGTCACATCATAGGAGTATAAATAAAAGACGACCAAAGACGATCGTATGTCGACGTTATCTTGATAGCTCTTAGCCAATCGACACAGGCGTTTGGTCAAGTTAGTTTGTCATTTTCACTAAATAGTTTTGGACTTGACATTTTCTACAAATTTTAATTAGTAGATTATTAGGGCAATATCATAGTAGATGTTCTTATAATATTAGTAACGTTAAACTTTATGTTTCATTTTATTAATAAGCACCCACTAGTATTTTATGTTTCACCAAACCCTAAGTCGAAACATAGAAGTCTTTCGACTTCACTAGTAGGTGTTAGGACTCGTATGCTTTGAAATTCTGACCTTGACGATTATCCTTATCAGTTGTATCATATACAACTCCTAACTAATGGTACCATGAGTTTGCCCAACAAATCAAAAAGAAATTATTCACTCATACCTACGATATCGTGACAGCCTAAGTATAGTATATGTACCTTGAGTTTACACAAAAAATACAAATGTTATCTTACCTCGTCTATTTAATATATTAATAATACTACACATAATACCCTTAGCTTGAGTTTGCTCAACAACTAAGGAGTATCCAAGTAATCTATTAATATATATATATATATATATGATAAAGGATAACATTATATTAAAGATTCATAATCTTTACTATGTTATATTGAGTGATATCAACTTATGCGATAATGTATTTCTTATGAAATACCCTCGTGATTCAAGTGTCGAAAATATCAGGAATCACGGTACACATACATTTACATATGTATTTATTCCTTAAGTCTATTTAGGGTTTCTTTAATGTTCCAACTTAGCTTATACATTTTTATTATATAAGTTTTTTATTTTAATTGACTTATATAATAATCTTATGTATAACATTATATTAATCAAATCTTATTTAATTAATTTTGATTAATTAACTCTTTAATTTATTTTTTATTATTCAATTTTAACATATAATATTGAATATTTATATATTATAGCCTTTGTAGTAATACACACACACATGCATATGTATGTATTTTAACTTATTAATTAACTTTTAATTACTTAAAAAAATTTAACTAAAATTTATTAATTACAAAAATTATATAATATACAAACATGTATACTAATGTTGTCTCAAATATTTCAAGACAACATAACATATATCACTATAGATTATACACGCATATTTATATATATCATTTAATTAACTTATTTAATAAATCATTTCTTTTATTAATTTTATTAATAAAATTTATTTAGAAATTGACTTATATGATTTCAAACACTTTTAAAATTTTCATTTTATTATAACTTTTATAATATATATATATATATATATATATATGTATGTATGTGCGTACGTACGTACGTATGTATATACATACCTTGTTTTAAATTTAAAATCTTTGTTTTTAATTTTCAAATAATTTTGACAATTAGATCAAAGCCTAGTTTAAATTGGGATTTTCTATTTTGGATAACCTTTAGGCTTACATATCTATTTGGACCAGACCATTAGCTTGGTAGGGCAGATTACTTGATTACCCAAACTCAATCTTTCGACACTACCTTTTTTGACACCCTACTATTTGGATTGTGAGCTTAATTAGTTAGCACAAACATGACTAATTTATACTGCATAGGCTATTGGATTCTGATACTATTGTTAAAACTAGGCCAGCCCGTAACGGAAGTGTTTGGATAAATTTCAAAAAAATTCCATTATTGGATCTTTAAGGGCCTTTATTGCCTAATTTATTTAGAACTTTCCTAAATATTCTTTTAAATAAAATCAATATTTTATTTAAATTTATAAATAAAGTTTTATTTTATATAATTTTTATTATATTTTATATATGTGTATTGTATACATGTGTGTGCTTAGTTTGACATGGCCGTGTGTAAATGCTGGGATTTACACCGCAGGACATGTTAGCTCCTCGTGTATACAAATGGATTGTTTAAATGTATGTATGAGTGCACAAATTGTTTGTATATATATATATGAACATATAATTGTATAATTATTATAAAATATTGGTTGTCAATTATTTACGTAAAACTTTAATTGAAACACATATACATACATATATATATATATATACGTAGGTATGTGAATAAACATAATTTAATTATAAATTTATTTTAAATATTAGTTTGTAAATACAATATTTATAATATAAAATTTAAGCTGAATTATATATATATATATATATACACGCACATACATAAATATTATATTAAATACATATTATATGTGAGCATGTAACTAGTTATAATTATCTATATATATAACTTAAAATTATATTTGCTACTGCTTTCAGCCTGATAATAAAAATATATATTTTTAATTTAATTTTTTGTTTTTAAATAATTTAAAAAGATATGTTCATTTATAAACTATACATAATAGTAAAAAAAATTAATTTTTTTTTCGAAACCATAAAGTATATTTTATATTATTTTTGAATTAAATAAAATTATTTATATAAATATAATAAAAATCTTTAAAAAAATTATTGCTAAAATTTATACAAACAAAATTAAATTTGTAAATTTATAAATATATATTATATAGTGTTAAACTTTTAAATTAGATTTAATATTCAAATTTATAAATATTATTATTTTGAATTTGAAAATAAAAGGACTTTTTATTTTCTAGCTGAGAGCATGTATAAACAAATATGCATAAAATTTTCTTTTTAATATATACATACATACATATGGATATATATATATATATATATATATATACACAACCATCAATATGAAAATCCATCGATATACTGATTCGTGATAATGCTAACAAAACAATAAATAAAATGATGATTATATAAAAATTAATATATGATATTCAAATAAAAGAATACCTTTCTCCAAATCCCAAAGCGTGCACCTCCAAACAAAGAGGTGAACTCCTTGAATTAAATTCCAATCCGGAAGTTGCTAGCTCCCGAATCGCCTTACCACCAACGATTATTTGATTTCAATTTGTATTTAAATTACTTGAATATTTAAAGAGAGGGAGGGGTATACTTTTACCGGCAAAGGGGATGGTGGAGGCAGTAAAAGATAAAGTTAAATGAGGGTTAAGATGTTTATAAATAGGAGAGAGTAGAGAGTAAATGTAGGATCAAGATCATTAATACTCTCTTACTCCTCTTCTTTTTAAACATTCAAACCCCCCTCTCCATAAGCCATCAAATGATCGGCATGTCATGCTCCAGCATAGCTAAAAATATCAAGCCCTATATGGGCCTCAAATCCACTTCAAGCTTGAACAATATTTATTACATTTATATCCAATTTAAACGCGTATCGATATTGTATATCGATTAGTGTTTATATAATTATTATATGCACACTATTTAATGTCACTCAATACACATCAAACAAAAATTTATAATTAATATTTCATAAATATTAATTAATTTAATTAATTTATAGTAATTAAAAATTAATTAAAATCGTGTGCAAAAAGGAGTATTCAACATTTCGGTTGTGTGACTTTTAGGTGTAAATTTGGTCAACGATTAATATTGTCCAATTTGAATATTAACGCTCACGCTTCACTTGGCTTGTGGTGTGACATTATGGCCAAATTTATCGCTTACTTGGTTTTGGTGAAATCTAATTTTACTTAATTAAGTGTTACCTAATAGTGACAACTATTTACACTAGTTCTCTTCGTCAAAATTATATCATTTTAGACTTGTCAAAATTCCAATATTGTACATATTCTACTCTATAGCCTAAACAAAAGGTCTGTGGTTTAATATTAAAAATTATTATTAATCGAACTACTCTAGCTAGAGATTTTCACTTTAAGTTGACTTCAGTTAAATGTGATACTAACCTCATGTAACTTAGGAGACGAATCCTCTCTTGAATATTGTTTCACTTCCAATACTTCTACTCGACACAACTATAGTCATTCAATGGACATCGTGCCACGATTTAACTATAATCTTAGTACCGCTTTCATATTGAAGATCACCAGTTTTCTAAAGTCAAGGGAAATGTGTAAATTAGTTATATTAATATTTTTTGTTTGATTTTACTCATAATAACTCAATGAAAACTATCGAATGAGTCATTTCGTGGTTATCCAATGACTATCCATACGTAACCCTTTGGTGCCCTTAACATTCATGAGTAATGTATCCATATTGGAAAGCATTACGTATTCAAGTCTCAGTGGATGCATCGATATCTAGTCTCGATGCATCTTAACTAGGAATATTTAAAATAATATATTTATTATATACAGTGATACAATGCTCATGATTACAACTATTTGTGACTACTATCATAAACACACCATTTATGGATTTTTTGTTAAATATATTTTAATTAAACATTTAATTATTTATTAAATATTATAAAAATATATAACATAAAGAAAATACCTATTACAACGAATAAGAATTTATTACAGAGTTAATAATTTACAATAAATTGCAGAATTGCCCAAAAAACGTACCCCTAACTCTATTAACTTTCACAAACACACGATCGCTTGCTACGAACACTACAAGAAAAAGTGTCTTTTATAGCGGCATATAACCGCTATTAATCACAACCATAGCGGTTTGATAAGCGTTGTATATCGACATGTTATAAAAAACTGTTGAATATTTATAACACAAAATATGTCGCTATGGTTGAGCTTAGTTTTATAACGCAAATTCGCCGCTATGGTACGTTAATTCAATAGCTTCTTATAGTCGCTATAATACAGCTAAATCTCAATGGAACTGGAAATCTTTATAACACCATTTTACCGCTATAAATTTTTATTCAATAGCTCATTATAGCCGCTATAATACAGCTAAATCTCAACGGAATTGAAAATCTTTATAACACCATTTTGCCGCTATAAAATATTTATTTAATAGCGGTCATTTCACGCTATTAAATCAACATGTTATAGTATTGATAAATTCTTTTACAGCTCATATATGCCGTTATAAAAATCGTAGATACACTTTTCAAGAGCTATGCCTATATATTACATTTTAATAATAGCAATCAAACTAAATCTTCATAAACGAATAAAACAAGTGTACAAACATTACAGTGTACAAAAATTAAAGCAAGTGCATAACCATTGAATAAAATATAAACCTGCAACCAAGTTAACACAGAGAAACAGAAAATAATGTCAATTTAATAAGTGTACAAACATTACAGAGTACAAACATTAAAGCAATCCTTCCAAATACTACAGAGTACAAACATTACAGAGTTCCAACATGCAAGATCTGATCTAGTTGCGTACTAAGAACCTTGCTTCCTTCCAAATAAGCCTACGAAGTTAACACAAAGAAACAGAAAATGTTAACTTGGTACAAATAAGCCATTATCACCTGGAAGTTGAAATCCTTGATTACATTCAGAGCTTTTACATCAGAAGAACATATATACATACTACAAATGATAACAGTTTATTCACCTGTTGTTCCCAGTTGGTACAAATTGTTATGATGGCAAGAGAAACTGTTTGAACAAGTGCACCACTTACTACTCCAATCCAAAGTCCCTTGCCTCTGATTTGCAATATAAACCCTAATACCATAGCAACTGGAATCCCAAACAAATAATATGCTCCCAGGTTCGCATATGCTCCTATATGCTGCCATCCACATCCTCTAGCTATTCCTAAAATAAACATAAAAATTCATTTCAATTCTAAAATACGTACACTTAGTTATGCATTGCTTGAAACTTGGAAAGTAAAGAACCTGAAAGAACTCCTTGCAGGCTATCCACAACAACTGCTATACAAACAAGAGGAGCCATATCCATTACATAATCTACTACTTCTTTATCATTGCTATAAGCAGACCCAAAAAATCTACGTAGCATATAGAGACTAGTGCTAACAATAATCGCTTCTGTAACCGCTATCAACATCACAATGCGAACTGCTGATCGAGCCCTTTCATGATTTCCTGCTCCTAGTTCGATTGATACTCGTGTACTACACATAATTTCCATGCGAAAGATTGAAAACTTGTAACAAAATAGAAGCGCTATGTATATTTGTGAATGCAGTAATTTACGCCTACCTTGCAGCAGCACCAATTCCATATGGTATGGTGTACAGGCAAGAAATGCTAGTCAGACTGCTTATATAAAATTATCGTTAATTTCAAAAGTTTATCTGTATGAATAACATATCATCATAATTTCTAACCACTGTGTTCGTTTACCATATTGAAAGCACGGAGGTTTCAAGTTTTGGATTCAGCAGCAATCCGGAGAGCAAAACAAGTAACTCGAACGACCACCATTCTAGGCTGTTTCGAACGAATAATCATTTTAAATACACTGAAATTACAACTAGAAATAACAAAAACCAGTGAAGTATGAATACCATATCATGAAAGCAGATGGAAGGGCTATCCTCATGAACTCATGAATTCCCTTAAACACATCGACTGAGAATGGTGCACGTGTCAGCTCACATTCTTTTGAGTACTTGATATAGATAACGAGAAAGAATACATTGAACCAATAAGACAAGCTTATTGAAAGAGCAGCGCCCAAGTACCCCAATCTCGAATGAAATACTAAAATCCAACATAATGGGATGTGAAAGCATAAAGTTAAAAAAGAAGTTAAAACAAGAGGAAAGGTTATGCTCTGAGACTGAAGGAACTTAATCAATGGCATTGCAATAGCATATGCGAATAAACCAGGTATCATCCATGCTGTATATTTGCCTGCTCTCAGTGAAATTTCAGGATCTTGACCTATGAATGCAAGGAAATGTCCAATGTATAGCCATATGACAACTATAGGAATGCAAAGAAGTAGAAGAGAAAATATACCAATTTCTTTGGCTTTTGCATAAATATTCTAAACTAGGTTAGAATTCCATTCAATCAAAAAAAACCACACACACAACTTCACCCAACAAAACACTACAAATAAGGACCTAATTAATTTGTAGACTTTGCTCGATTACTTCTTTTCACTGAGAACTTGTTTTGAGTTTTGTCACCCTAAATACTCAGTTGATGGGTATTCAAAAATGCGTTCCTAAGGTCATTTATAAAGGGAATTGGCTTTTATATATAAAAAGGTTTTTGATATAAGGTCATTGAATTTAATCATGCTTTTGACGGATTGATAAGGTTGCCAAGTGTAGTGTATATTTTTTTCAATTGGAGATTCGTCAAAACTTTTTGACTTTATCACATTCAAAACTGAAGTCCTTTTATCAGTTCCGTTCCAAATGCTAGATGGTGAGAGGGGGTGCCGATTGGATGTGGGTTGATATAATTGATATAATACAACATAATGTTAACTTTTCAAATTATTTCCAAAAAACCTTGATATAAATAAAACGTAAACGACATGAAAGCACGCAGGAACACAGTTCATTGTACCATTTTTCGATATCCATGTCCAATATGGAACAAACACCAGGTAGATACAGCTTTCATCTTGAGTAGATATACATCTAGCTTTCCACACACTGGAATATAGTTACTCCTTCACCAAGGTTGGTGACTTCTAATATGAATAGTTAGCTCAATTACAGATGTACTGCATAAAAGAAAATATGTGATTCAATTTGGTGTTGCTCAGGAAGTTGTTTATTTAAAATGGTTGTAAAAATGTGAAAACAAACCTACCTATACATGTAAAATTCAATCAATGGGATGCTTATCTGCTTGTCTAGAAGTATGTTGTGCAGAAAGCAATAGCAAAGAAAGAAACGTGCTTGCCACAAATATTGCATCAAATCAACGGTGGTAGAAATCAAATTGAATTTCACCGCCCAGTACATCTGTAATAATAATCCTGCAACCAAAATTTAATTGAACTTTATTAAATACATAGGTAAAACATTAACCATGTACTGTCATAGTTGAATAGTTTATGCATAATGGGCATATTCAAGATAGCCCTAATATCATCATTGACACATATAGGCATCGCCCAAATTGATTAGAACTTGCCTGTATTCAGTAGCTAAGCTCTTTCTTATTAAAAGGATGGATGAAACAAAGTACATTCCCATAATCTCTGACAAGAAAAGTACAACGTTGGTAGATGACCCACTAGCAACTCTTGAAACGGCAAAGAAGAACTGTGCAAAGAGAATGTGTATAAATCATAAAAAGCCAATACAATAACTCCTATGATGAGAATGTCTACAGTGCCTCTTAGAGGATTACCTTCATCAGATTTGTCAAGAAGCCCCTAACTGATACAACAATCAGCATGCCTATGAATATGAGTGATATATACTGTCACACGAAAGGACGCAAAGTCAAAATGTTGGATTTTTTATGTTAAAAGAAATGGGGACATATTGTTTTTTATATTAAAAGAAATGGGGACATATTGAAATCGATACTATACATCTTTGTAAAGAGAACATGGAAAATGGAAACATGCATATATGTCCATTCTTAGGACAATTTATTCACTAGAAGGCCCATAATTTTCAGAAATATTTACATATTATCGCAGGTACAAAAGTTCAGAAAACTTATAGAAGGTGAACACTATACACTTGAAAAAAGAAATATCAAGACTGCTCACTAATTTTGAGTAAAATATACAACAGTGGTTCCTTTTATATGAACTGTTGATAAGTTGACAACTTGGTTGCCCTTATGGTCTGCACCATTGGCCGAACAACTATCATACTGCTATAGATTTCAATATGTAAATATCATCCATCTAAATGTACAAAACTATTTGTCGGATGATAAGTGGAGTGTTTTCTAATGCGGGCCAAATGTTTGCTCCAGTCAAGAATTATAATTCCAAATGAAAAGGAGAAGGAAAAAATATACCTAAGACAAGAGTTGAGCATCAATGCCTATGTCGAAAAACTGTAAAAATAACTTGATTGTCAATGTAACCGGGTCAACAGAGCCAGTCTGATACAAAAGAAGAAAATAAGAATGATAAATAGAACAGTAAACAAACAAGAGCAGCATAAAAAAATTGATCTAATTCTTAGTTGAGAGGATCAAGAGGATTTCTCAAGCATTTATTCTCAAACAAGGTAAAATATGATTATTCATCAAGGATAGTAGACAAAACCATACTTCCTTGAAAACCACACTCTGCAGAGACTTCAAAAAGAAAAATAAAAATATCAGTACCTATTCTTAGAGAAGACTTAAAAATGCTCTAAGATATACAGAAATTTATTTTCAATTATTAGGTTGGAGTTGTATTGTAACAGAATTACATCTAAATTACATTTCATGTTAATTGTCTTTTCCATCGAAAATATTGATCTGCATTTCCTGCTTCAAAATACCCATCCTCTCGAAATACCCAATTTCATTTGAAATGAATTCTAAAATATACCGAACGTAACAAAATTTTGTTTGGCGATGTGCTGGCTTTATATTGTCGAACAAGAAAAAAACATTATGTTCGGTAATGTATTACCAAGGAACCTATAATTCATCGAACAATGAATTGAGAAAGATGTTGCTTCAATAACATACAAGAAATACATAGTTACAAGTGAACTTACTTGCGTTTCCTTTCTCGTCTTGATGGTTCAGCCCAATTGTCAACAACAAGTTTCTGAAAGTCGATGTTGTTCTCATCCTTTTATACATGCATGTCATTGTGTCAGAAGAACCCAGTGGGTACTAGCTATCAAAGAATAAATGGAATCAACAGAAAAGCTAATATATTTTAGTGCACGCTTACCTTCTCATCATCAAAAGCATACAGTTCAGCACCTGTAAGAGGAAACGAAATTGTTAAAGCAAAACAACTAGGTGTACATGTCAAAAACCTGTAAGAAAATATCCATACTCTCATCCATTTTTAATTTAATGGCATCTTCTGTGATTTTTTTCATTTTTGCATCAAGCTCAGCAGTTGCCTCTTCTCCTTTAGCTATAATCCGCTCAATGTCTTCATCTGTTATAGTACTATCCTTGGAACTGAAAACCATTTCAGCACCAAACCTCACCATTTGAAGCAATTCGTCTTTATTAACAGCTGCAATGGACAAAAACAATTTACTGAAATGCAATAAAATATCAAAAATTGCGCAAAATAAAATGAAGTAAACATACTTTTCTGCTCTGCTAATCTTCCTTGTTGAATAACTAACGCATCAAGAGCAAGTTTCTTATAAGCCCTCTCAATAACTTTTTCTTCAATGGTGAACTGCAATTCAATTAAACAGATGTGAGGAATTTCAAATCACCACTAAACTTAACTTAGCTCCATCAGTGACACTAACCTCAGTGCAAAAACGGAACACTTGAACTTCTTTCTTTTGACCAATTCTATGGGCACGGTCTTGTGCTTGCAAATCAACTTGTGGATTCCTAATTATCAGTTGAATATATTACATAATATTAGCCGCCAAGATGCTGCAACTGCAAATGAAAAAAATAAAAAAGGAACACTATATACCAATCACTATCATAAAGAATGACAATGTCTGCTGTAGCAAGATTAATACCAAGACCGCCTGCTCTGGTTGAAAGCAAAAATACAAACTTCTCACTTCCAGGACGATTAAAAGATTCAATAGAATCCTGGGTGGTGTGTAGCTTCATTCTGTTTCTTATTTTCAAAATCTGTAGCGTTGTACAATGGAAATCCAGATTCTATTTTTAGCTTAAAAAATAAGCACTGTTTGAAAATTCGAGAATATGAGGGTGCAGACAACTTTGGAATCTTGGATAAAGCAACAAAGTGGTACTTTCGAAGATATATACATTGAACGAGAAGGTCAATAATCGAGAAGGGCGTCAAAATTAAGTCCATGGGTTTTCTTCAAAATAGAAGAGCTTTGTCCTGGTGATTGGTGAATGACGAGCACACCCTGTTTGTTCAACGGTAAATTAGTATTTCCTTATTAACAACTGGAAAACACAGTTGTTGACTTGCTTAATTTCTTGTGTAAGAATTCATATTCCTTTGGCTAAATTTGCTAAATTCTTGACTTGACTAAATTCTTGTGTAGGCTTAATTCGCTATTGACAATGTTAACTTCTACTACTATAACTACGTATTCTGCACTATTTCAGAACTAAATGATGTAATCGTAATAACGCATACCATAATGTCAACACATAAAGCGATGTTAAAATCTGCAGTTCATGATAAAAATAAATCCATTGGTCACATACAGCAAATAGCACTCACAACAGAAACAGAAACTTAAGCCAGACTTTCAGATAATATCAACACACAAAGCCAAGTAGGAACGAAAGAGCGAAGATAACTGAACATAAAACATAATAACTGAACATAAAACATATCGATAAAAGTAAAATTCTTCTCTGAATAAAAACTCTTTTTACCATTCAGTTCAGGACACCAAAAAAACGAAGGTAAAAAAGAGAAACATCGAAAGATGAGGGTAGTTAGAGTTTTCATAATCAAAGGAACAAAAAAAATGACAAAACCAGTAGTAAACAAAGGGAAATAAAGAGAACTTAACTTGTACTCTACTGACTAGTAATAGTAATAATAACGAGGATGATGATGTAACTAATTCTTCCCACCGAGTGTGGGGAACTGACCATTGTCTCCAATTGCAGGCGGTGGAGCATTAGCATTATATACGCTGCCTCCACCGCCTCTGCCACCAACATCACTTCGTCCTCCTCTGCCTCGATTACATTTAGAGTGAAGGTGAGAGCTGGAATCAATTAGGGTTTATGAAGGAGGAATGGATCTGAAGAGTGATTTGGGGATTTGATTTCACTGGTATGGAAGACGAAGGAAAAATGGAACGAAATGAAAGTGGAAAGATGGAGAGGGAAATAATTGAGAAACCCGCGACCACGAAACAATTAGGAAATTTCACGCTTTTTGAAGCGTTGCATGTGAACAGTACAAAACAAATTGAGTAAAAAAACAAATAATTAAAGGCAAACAATAACGCTTTAGAATAATGCGTTATTAAATGGCGTTATTAATAATATATTTTCTTGTAGTGGAATCCTAGTTCTTATGCGTCCTATCGAAATAACTCTTATGCCTTGATGTGCAACCTTTATCCTAGAGTGAATCAAATCTATATTCTCGACGACATCTCATATCAAGTCGAATCCTAGCCTAGTATATCCCCTATGTCCAACAAACATACATGTGACTTACATAGTCTACCATAAAGCACTTTAATTGATGTCATCCCAATAGTTGACTATTAACTATTATTATAGGCAAACTCCACCGAATGCAAATGGTCTTCCCGAGACCCTCCTAAATCTAGGACACATACCTTTAGCAAATCTTCTAGAAATCAGTTCACCCTTTTCTTTAACCATCTTACTATCGGTTATAGGTTGTGCTTAAGGTCAACTCTATGCCCAACGTACTCTGCAAAATATTCCAGAACTCACTAGTAAACAATGAATCTCTATCACTAACAATGATGCTCATAATCCCATTGGGGTCTCACAAAATTCTTCACATATAGCTTCATTAATATAGATGTCGTTCTTGTTGTTTTTATGGGGATAAATTGGGTGCTCTTGGTCAGTCCACAAATATTACCATATACTATTGTTTCCCTCCATTGACCTTGGTAATCCATCTATAACATCCATAGATATTGAATCCTACTTCCAAGGGTTGTAGTAAACTACTCGGCTTTTGAATCTCAGCTTTCACTTGCTGACATGTGAAACACATCTTCACACAATAACCGATATCTCTCTTCATCCCTTCCCAATAGAAGACATGCTTCATGTTGCAATACATCTATGTTCCTCTAGGATGAATCTTAATATTAGACCGATGACTTTCTTCCAAGTCTTCCTTTTGAAGATCTCCTACGTTCGGGACACATAGACTCCCCTTCTCCCCAAGCCATCCTTTCGAGTCAACCTCAAATCCCTTAAGGCCCTCTACATCCACACCCATCTATAATCCCATAACCCCTTCAACTAACAATGGATCCTCTCTTAAATTACCTTGTAGCAATTCTATTTACAAGCATTGGATAAACTTCAAAGCTTGCTAATGCTCTCGGATCTTGATTTCATCTTGCACATAGCTTAAAAAGCATACCACAAGTGCTAAAACCTCTAATGCCTTCCTATTTATAATCACGGTTAACACTTCATTCTGTTGCTTTTTACTCAAAGCATAGAAGACCTTTCCCCTTCCTTGGCATACATCCTATATCAAAGTCAAATGCTGCCAAGAACTCCAACCATCTCGATTGTCTCATATTTGACTCCTTCTAAGAGAATAAAAACTTTAGAAACTTATGATCCATAGAAACTCCAACCATTTTCCTAATAGATAAATCTCCAAATCTTCAAACAAAGATCACCATCATCAAATTCAATTTATGGATTAGAAACCAAACTTCATGCGGCCTCAACTGTCGAGATGCATAAGATATCATTCTTCCACTTTGCATCAATATCGCTCCGAATCCAGTTCTACAAGAATTGATGTAAATAACCAAATCTTAATTATATTTAGGTATAATCAAATTACGAGCATGTGTCAATAACCTCTTCAACTCCTAAAATAATACTTTGCATTTATCAGTCCATTTGAAGTGTTCATTCTTTCTGCCTAACTTAGTTTAGGGTGTTGCTACCCATTACAAATCCCTAATGAATCTGTGATAATAACCAACTAATCCCAAGAAACTTCTCATCTCTGTAACCATCTCTGGTCTCTTTCAATCATTAATGATCTCTATCTTTGATGGATCCACTGCCAATTCATTCTCTAAAAACATGACCTAGAAGCTGAACTTTTTATTTCCAAAAATGACACTTGGAAAAAATTTCCTTTAACTTATGTTGTCTCAAGGTATCCAACACCAATCTAAGATGGAATACATGGTCTCGCTCATTCTTAGAGTATACCAAAATATCATCTATGTAGACTAGCACAAGCCTATCTAACTAATTATGAAAGATCTACTTCATATGATCCACAAAGAACGATGGGCCGTTGGTCAATCCAATGTGCATGACTAACCAAATATATGAATTGTATCTAGTTCTAAACATAGTCAAAGGAATATGGTTATTAGCAACCCTCAGTTGGTGGAATCCAATTTCCAAATCTGGATGCGAGAATACTCTAGCTTCACTCAACTGGTCAAACAAGTCATCTATCGAATGTCACAGTCAACTCATTCAACTTCCAATAATCGATACACATCTGTAGTGATCCATTTAACTTCTTTATGAATACCACGGATGCACCCCATAGTGAACTACTTGGTCTAATGAAACTTTATGCTCAAATTTTACTAATTGCTTCTTTAGCTCCTCCATCTTCTTGGGTGGCATTCTACTAGGTGGTCTACTAACAAAGTGTGTGTAACGACCCGGCTTTTTCTCCACAAAAAGTCGTATCATCAAGAAGAAAGAAAGGGATAGAAAAGAGATAAGATAGAGAAGAAAGAAAGAAACACATCAGAATCTAAACAGCGGAACGAATAAATTATATTAATCAAATAAGATATTACATTGTATCATATACATCAGAGATACACAGCTTATACAACACATACTAGACAGTTATAAACATCTGTCTAGTCATTACAACCCAAATACAACTCAACAAATGACTCATACAGACTAACACAGCGGAACACTATATCTACGAACGCTGAAGCCTCCTGCTCCATTGCTCCTCCAAAGATTCGTCAAAGCAAACCTGAATCCCTTGGCTACTCGTAAAAATTTGAGTACCCAAGGTTTAATAAAACAGAAAATAAACACTTGGGTCAGACATGGGTCTGGTGTGAGTAAACGGTTTAAATTGCTTAACTTCAAAACCTTTTGAAAACAAAGGTATCACGTAAGACTCCCCACAAATAAACATGGGTAAGTTTTTTACCTTACGCTAACCAAAACATTTGATAGGAAATCCAGTTATATTATAATAGGGTCTAGGGTTTTCAAGTAAAATACAGAAATAGCTGGAATGCTTACATCTCACGTTCCAACATAGTTGGGCACAACTAATACGTACGACACTTATTGGATTGTGGATTCCATACAATGGCAGAGCTACCGGGGTACCGCTCGTCACAGTACGTGGCCTAGATCAACGTACCGAGGATCACGCCCAATCCCCTGCAACACAAGGCCGGAACATCCCTTACTGGATAATTCCCGCATAAGAAACCCCGCGGTTGGAGCCAGCAACCGCCCACACAGCCGAAATAAAAAGGGACTCTAGACAGGGGAATCTTATACTACTTGGGTGCTACCCACTAACCTTGCTGCACCTCCCCTGTTTTAGCCATTCCCGGTTTGATGAGGCTTGAGGCTACGATTACCTTTAATCAGAACACATCACTTAGAATGCTCATCGTCCACCTGACGATGTGCTGAAAGCATTCAATCCATACAAGTTCGTTCCGGGTTCGAACGAAACCGAAGGCATTATCTCGTTACACTCATTTTGGAATCACCCTTAGAGTTAACGACAATAACCCTTGCACTCTGAATCTTCATCTTCACTTGAGATTCACGACCTATCGTTAATTTGGATCGATGTGGTATTCGGGTCTCCAGACCTGGAATACCGGTATACGGAAACCCGATCCCGGTCTCATCGAAATCCAAAACGTATCTTTTAAGGCCAAGTTGTTTAAAGGTTTTAAACAATTAAACTTATATTCAGGATGATATAAACAGATAGATAAATAACATTATCACAATAGATAATTCATATCAACATTCATCTCACAAAGCAGCATATCACATATCATAGATATCATATCCAAATCATCCAATATCAACCATTACCCAATATCAATCATCCAATATAAATCAATCATCCAATATCAGTTAATCAATATTAACCAATCATTCTTTAAACATAATTGATTAACTCTTAATCAATTTAATTAACCTTTAATTAAATTAATTACTATCCTTTAATCACTTGGATTATCTTAATCCTTTTTCATTGATTTATTACATATCAATTTATTAATCATCTCTTAATGATCTTCCTTAATTAATCTTCCTTGATTAATTATCTTTAATTACATTCAAGTAATTATCCTTAACCATATTCAGTGATTTAACCATTAATTACTTATCATTAAATAATTAATGATCCATAAATTAATTAACTAATTAATTATTTACATTAATCCTCAATTAATTTTAATTAATTATATTAATCCTCAATTAACTACAATTAATTAATCATACTTAAATTAATTACTTTTATTAATCAACCTTGATTAAATAATCCTTACTAATTAATTTACCTTTTAATTAATTAAATAACAAATTTTAATCAACCACTTCATTAATTAGTCTTAATTAATCATAAACAGTAATTAACAATTTGTAATTACTTATCTTAATTAATTACTTCTTAATTAATTATATTAACCTTGATTAATTAATCTAATTAATTATTCTTTAACTACTTGATTAAGAAATCAATTAATTAATAAATAAACCTTAATTAATTACTTTATTAATTAATTACCATTTTAATTAATTACCCTTAGTAATTGTCCTCAAATTAATCACATTCCTTAATTAATTAATCACTTTAATTACTTAACTAAAATAATTAAATAATTAACTTTTAATTACTTACATAAGTAATTATCTTCTAATTACTTCCATTAATAATCTTGATTACTTTCTTAATTAATTACTTAACAAATAAGTAATTCCATTACTAAATAATCCTTAATTCATTAATTAATTAACTACTCCATAATTAATTAATCTCAACAGTTATATTAATCAATTCCTTAGATTAATAACATCAAGTGATTACCCTTTTATCACTTTAACTAATTACCCCATGAGTAATTTTCCTATTAATTACGTCCATAAGTAATTTCATTCAATAATTAACCAATAATTACTTTATTAAGTAATTACACTTAGTTAATCCATAATTAAGTGATTATTTAAAATTAAATAAATAAATAATTAATTATTTAAAATTAATTAAACAATTAATTAATTAACATTTTATTTAAAAATCCTTAATTAAAATAAGAAAACCATTTATTTTAATTAATCTCTACTTATTAACAAATCATATTTAAATTAAGTATTTTTAAATTCATATCAATACTAATTTAACCTTATTATCCTCATAAATAATTTATTTGAATTATTTAAATCTTATTATTCAAAACAAATTATTAAACTTGATTTACAAAATCATAATAATAACTTATTTGGAGATAAAGTATCTATAAATCATTTTCAGATTTAAACTTCAAATTTATCAAGTTTAAACTAATTTATTTTCAATATAAATTGAAAATTTGTTGTTAAAACATTACTTCAAACCTCAACTTAAAACCAAATTTTACTTTGCTTTAAAAAAAATCTCAAACCAGTTACTTTAAGTAAACAACCCGAGCCAACCACTTAAATCCCCCGAGTCCACTCCGTGTCCTCGCGATCACTTACCAGCTTCGAGTCGACATGCAAAAAAACACGAGACCGTCCTGAGCAAATCTTCATCTTCCCCAAACTCTCGAACTCCAGTACACCCATACATGTACACGTACATGTGCACCTACCCAAACGTCTCCGGCTAACCATGGTCGTCACGACCATCGACGACGATCAAAATATCACTCGCGATCAAGAAATCGAACCCAGAAATCAAAACTCCACTTCGAATCGAAATCGAGTCGATCTCGACCAAAAGCTGAAACCACCATTGCCAGAAATCCACTCGTCCCCTTCGTCTCTGACCTCGAGATCGCCAGACCTCTTCACTGTAGCCTCGTCACATCTTCCAGCAACCATTCCCACCACCGCGACCGTCACCAGCATCTTCACGGCGGCGCATTTTCCACCGAAACTACTTTGACAAAAACAGGCAACCAAACCCTATATCTCCCCCGCCTGGCCACCGTGGCCATTAGAAAAATCCATCGGCATTTTTCCCTTGACAAACATCCTTCCAGCTACCCCCAATCTTAGTCGCGACACACCTCCACTATCGATCGCCGCGAAATCGATCGAAGTTCGAAATTCGATCAACTCAGCAATCCTTGCCAACCCCAAACCTAAAAATTCTAATATCTATCTCAAAATTCATTGCTTTCTAACATGAATCAATTCACGAAATCCAAACATGAAATCGTGCATATTGATTTTTGACTTATATACGATTTTTACTGTTATTTCTAATTTTCCAGAATACTACTAAATATTAACACTTAAAATTATTTTTAAAAATAATGTTACACTCGTACAATCATCTTTCATTTATAGATCAAAACCTAACATTGATTGTGTGGAGAGATATTGCAT
This sequence comes from Allium fistulosum, assembly GCA_030737815.1. Classification (NCBI taxonomy): domain Eukaryota; kingdom Viridiplantae; phylum Streptophyta; class Magnoliopsida; order Asparagales; family Amaryllidaceae; genus Allium; species Allium fistulosum. Next base: position 306,737,820 of record CM060903.1, on the reverse strand, counting down.
TTCTTACTTAGTGGATCAAAACCTGTAACACAACAGAGCATATATATATATACAGACAATGCACAGACATATCATACTTATATACATACATTCACATCCAAACATTCATGTAAACATTATATGCTATACTTCTACAAGATTCCATCACATGCATCAATATGAACATAGATTAAAAACTGTTTTTAAGAAAGTTTACTCACCTATTATAAAACAGAGATTAGAGGTCAGTTTTTCCCAGGTTTTAAATTCTTGAATTCTGGACTTGTATTTGATTTTGTTCTGGAAAAACTTTTGAATTTCTTTGCTGTGAAAACTGCCCTTGCATGCTTGTAAATATTTGAGTCTTTAACTTGATTGTTGAGACTGAAGTCTTTGCATTTGAATTTAGTTTCCAGGTTGAAGATTGAAAAAAAACTGATGTTGAGATGAATTTGAACTGAACTTGCATTTTGGTTTCTGCTTTGATTTATTATTTCTTTGTTTTCAGTTTTTGGAAAGATGAGGAGAGAAAAAGATTCGAACTGAAAAATTGAAAACAGGTTTCTCTACAACTATATTTTATTTATAAATGTTAAATTCTTTAAAGAAAACAAGATAATGCCACTTGTTATATTATAAATTAGACAAATGTTCATTGCATAAGTCCCTTAACTTACAAGTGTTAAAACAAGCAAAATTATGTTTAAAACCTTATTATAAAAGAAATTATATTTTAAAACCTTATTTATAAAAGTATTTATATTTTCTTAATATGTAATTATGGATTTATATAAATTCATTTACTTATTTACAAACTATTTTAGTTTAAGAGATATTTTAAAAGGAAAGTTTATTTAAAACCATATATACACACTTATAAACATTTTAATTTGAGCATTTAAAAAGAAGACAAAACAAAGCTTGTTTAAATCCTTTTTAAACAATTTCATTTAAAATAAACAATCATCTTATATTTTGAAAATAATGGAATTAATCTAAACTAAACTTTGAAAAATATTAATTTTAAAACAAAGCTTTAAATCATACTTCATACATATATAAATTATCAATAGATTAAATTAAATTCAAAACAATCCAAATTATAACATATACATACATATATATTACAATTTGAAAATACAATCTTTAATTTAAAACAAAAGATATTTCCATTCACAATATATATCATATATATATATATATTATAAATAGAATAAAATTTTATTAGCTTTAACAAACAAGTCTTATCAATATTGCCAGATTAAATATTGATTATCCTTTAAAGATTAAATTACCAATTTAAACTAAAATTATAAAGAAAATTTATCAAATTAATTAAATTATTAATACAGATTATTAAATTTATATTACCCAAAAACCCGGGATATCACATTCCTCCCCCCTTAAAATAATTTCGTCCCCGAAATTAAAAGCAAAGTTAATTTAATAATCCAGTAAAGATTTTTACAGCAAAGCATACCTATCATCTAATTCCTAACAACCATAACAACCAATCAAACAATCAAACCTAACTAACTATTCTGATATAAATCAGGATAGACTTTACTAACACTATCTCGAGTTTCCCTGGGTATAAATCACCGGGAGACTCGCTCTACAGAATCTAAACTATCAACACCACCATGACTAGAGCTCCTATCATCTCTAGATCCACCAATCTGAACAGAATATCAGATCACACTCAAGTCTAGCTCAACTTCCAAATCCATCTAAACTGCAGATTCCACACTAGCAATGCATCATACACGTACTCCCTCAGAGATACGTGAAATACAATGAATTCCAGATATCCAACTGGCCATTCAATCCTGTAGACAAAAGAACTACTCCTCTCGAGAACACAGGGAAAATCCAAAATACTTCAGTGCTAGCTTCCAGACTTACCAATCTTATAGCTTTATAATCGGAGAAAAACTTAAACAATTTCCAATCTCCAACTCCGAATTCCAAACTCCTTGTCTCATATCTGCATAACTCACTAGACGATTCCTGGGCTACCTCATCTCTTCCTGATCAGCTTAACCTTTGCTGATGCTTCTTGAAACAATTCTGGACCAAGAACAAAATGATCTTTAGATCATATCAACAAGATGATCCTTCCAAAATTTGCTGAAATCCAAACTTGAAAACTAGATCTGACCAATCCATTTCAAAAATTTCTGAGCTGCTATACCAACTCTTCTTTCTCTAAGAACCATCCTACTACCAGACTAACCACCGGTATCGCTTCTGGAATCAAGTCGATACGGAACTCAAACTCTAGATGCAGACAAACTTCTACTTCCTCGAAGACAACCGGAAAATCTCTGACTACTTCAGTAGCTCCTACTTCCACATGAGAAACCTCCATCTCACACAAAAGATTACCCAAGATAAATTCCCAAACTAATCGCAAGTCACTTTTGCGATCCTAACTAGTTCAGATTCCAAAGAAACTGTTCTCTCTTTACTAATTAAAAAGAGTCTTAAGTTTTTCCAAACAAGGTTAACCCTTCAAGAAAGCCTTCACCATCTGCCCGGACTGCTGATAGAAGAACCACAAAGATTCCTGAACCATCTAAGAAACGGCCACAATGCTGCTTCCAAACTCTATCTCGATGATACTACTAAGCCAAAGACCTCCTCGTCAGCACACCGAACATTTCGAGTTGCACTACTACCACAGCTAACCAAAAACTTCTAATCCATAGGCTTCTCAAAGCTAAAACCCTCAACTAACCTCACAACGAACCTCCGAGACGACAGATATCTCTCAAGAAACTCGGCTCCGAACCAAACACCAATATCTTACTCTTCTTAAGAGAATATGGGACCATGTCCGAAGAACAACTAATCGACCTTAGTCCCATACTTCAAAATAGATAAAACTCTCTTACTCGATATCCGAGAATTCCTATACAGCCGAGTCTTTCCTACGGTAGGCATCAACTGTTTCTCCAATACCTTCTTGATCTTGCTCCAAAAAGAACATCTCCTTCGGGAACATCCATAGATACTGCGTATCATCACACAGCTGCTCCTTCCTGAAGTCGCCAAGCTTCCATTACTTACTTCTGCACAACCGACAGATCAACTCTAGAAAATCTTCTCACCCGAGCTCAACCAAATTTACACTTCAATAATGGACTCCGAATCTTGAAAAATATTTCCTTCAGAGATCCGAGAAATTCTTACTCCATATTGCCCAACTTACTCGAGACGGTATTAGGTTTACAGTCTCGACAGATACTCTTCCAACCTCAACATTTAAATTCCAACCAATGGTAGTCGTGTTACACACACCACCACCCTATCTACCTTTATAACTCATATTGGAAAACCCGAACAGGTAACCCAACAATTAGGTAGAATAAATATATATATATAGTTATATAAAAATTACAAATACGCTCTCTCAAGATAAACACCACTCCAGAGCTAGGTATTCACTCAACCTACTGCTCTGATACCAAATGTAACGACCCGGCTTTTTCTCCACAAAAAGTCGTATCATCAAGAAGAAAGAAAGGGATAGAAAAGAGATAAGATAGAGAAGAAAGAAAGAAACACATCAGAATCTAAACAGCGGAACGAATAAATTATATTAATCAAATAAGATATTACATTGTATCATATACATCAGAGATACACAGCTTATACAACACATACTAGACAGTTATAAACATCTGTCTAGTCATTACAACCCAAATACAACTCAACAAATGACTCATACAGACTAACACAGCGGAACACTATATCTACGAACGCTGAAGCCTCCTGCTCCATTGCTCCTCCAAAGATTCGTCAAAGCAAACCTGAATCCCTTGGCTACTCGTAAAAATTTGAGTACCCAAGGTTTAATAAAACAGAAAATAAACACTTGGGTCAGACATGGGTCTGGTGTGAGTAAATGGTTTAAATTGCTTAACTTCAAAACCTTTTGAAAACAAAGGTATCACGTAAGACTCCCCACAAATAAACATGGGTAAGTTTTTTACCTTACGCTAACCAAAACATTTGATAGGAAATCCAGTTATATTATAATAGGGTCTAGGGTTTTCAAGTAAAATACAGAAATAGCTGGAATGCTTACATCTCACGTTCCAACATAGTTGGGCACAACTAATACGTACGACACTTATTGGATTGTGGATTCCATACAATGGCAGAGCTACCGGGGTACCGCTCGTCACAGTACGTGGCCTAGATCAACGTACCGAGGATCACGCCCAATCCCCTGCAACACAAGGCCGGAACATCCCTTACTGGATAATTCCCGCATAAGAAACCCCGCGGTTGGAGCCAGCAACCGCCCACACAGCCGAAATAAAAAGGGACTCTAGACAGGGGAATCTTATACTACTTGGGTGCTACCCACTAACCTTGCTGCACCTCCCCTGTTTTAGCCATTCCCGGTTTGATGAGGCTTGAGGCTACGATTACCTTTAATCAGAACACATCACTTAGAATGCTCATCGTCCACCTGACGATGTACTGAAAGCATTCAATCCATACAAGTTCGTTCCGGGTTCGAACGAAACCGAAGGCATTATCTCGTTACACTCATTTTGGAATCACCCTTAGAGTTAACGACAATAACCCTTGCACTCTGAATCTTCATCTTCACTTGAGATTCACGACCTATCGTTAATTTGGATCGATGTGGTATTCGGGTCTCCAGACCTGGAATACCGGTATACGGAAACCCGATCCCGGTCTCATCGAAATCCAAAACGTATCTTTTAAGGCCAAGTTGTTTAAAGGTTTTAAACAATTAAACTTATATTCAGGATGATATAAACAGATAGATAAATAACATTATCACAATAGATAATTCATATCAACATTCATCTCACAAAGCAGCATATCACATATCATAGATATCATATCCAAATCATCCAATATCAACCATTACCCAATATCAATCATCCAATATAAATCAATCATCCAATATCAGTTAATCAATATTAACCAATCATTCTTTAAACATAATTGATTAACTCTTAATCAATTTAATTAACCTTTAATTAAATTAATTACTATCCTTTAATCACTTGGATTATCTTAATCCTTTTTCATTGATTTATTACATATCAATTTATTAATCATCTCTTAATGATCTTCCTTAATTAATCTTCCTTGATTAATTATCTTTAATTACATTCAAGTAATTATCCTTAACCATATTCAGTGATTTAACCATTAATTACTTATCATTAAATAATTAATGATCCATAAATTAATTAACTAATTAATTATTTACATTAATCCTCAATTAATTTTAATTAATTATATTAATCCTCAATTAACTACAATTAATTAATCATACTTAAATTAATTACTTTTATTAATCAACCTTGATTAAATAATCCTTACTAATTAATTTACCTTTTAATTAATTAAATAACAAATTTTAATCAACCACTTCATTAATTAGTCTTAATTAATCATAAACAGTAATTAACAATTTGTAATTACTTATCTTAATTAATTACTTCTTAATTAATTATATTAACCTTGATTAATTAATCTAATTAATTATTCTTTAACTACTTGATTAAGAAATCAATTAATTAATAAATAAACCTTAATTAATTACTTTATTAATTAATTACCATTTTAATTAATTACCCTTAGTAATTGTCCTCAAATTAATCACATTCCTTAATTAATTAATCACTTTAATTACTTAACTAAAATAATTAAATAATTAACTTTTAATTACTTACATAAGTAATTATCTTCTAATTACTTCCATTAATAATCTTGATTACTTTCTTAATTAATTACTTAACAAATAAGTAATTCCATTACTAAATAATCCTTAATTCATTAATTAATTAACTACTCCATAATTAATTAATCTCAACAGTTATATTAATCAATTCCTTAGATTAATAACATCAAGTGATTACCCTTTTATCACTTTAACTAATTACCCCATGAGTAATTTTCCTATTAATTACGTCCATAAGTAATTTCATTCAATAATTAACCAATAATTACTTTATTAAGTAATTACACTTAGTTAATCCATAATTAAGTGATTATTTAAAATTAAATAAATAATTAATTAATTATTTAAAATTAATTAAACAATTAATTAATTAACATTTTATTTAAAAATCCTTAATTAAAATAAGAAAACCATTTATTTTAATTAATCTCTACTTATTAACAAATCATATTTAAATTAAGTATTTTTAAATTCATATCAATACTAATTTAACCTTATTATCCTCATAAATAATTTATTTGAATTATTTAAATCTTATTATTCAAAACAAATTATTAAACTTGATTTACAAAATCATAATAATAACTTATTTGGAGATAAAGTATCTATAAATCATTTTCAGATTTAAACTTCAAATTTATCAAGTTTAAACTAATTTATTTTCAATATAAATTGAAAATTTGTTGTTAAAACATTACTTCAAACCTCAACTTAAAACCAAATTTTACTTTGCTTTAAAAAAAATCTCAAACCAGTTACTTTAAGTAAACAACCCGAGCCAACCACTTAAATCCCCCGAGTCCACTCCGTGTCCTCGCGATCACTTACCAGCTTCGAGTCGACATGCAAAAAAACACGAGACCGTCCTGAGCAAATCTTCATCTTCCCCAAACTCTCGAACTCCAGTACACCCATACATGTACACGTACATGTGCACCTACCCAAACGTCTCCGGCTAACCATGGTCGTCACGACCATCGACGACGATCAAAATATCACTCGCGATCAAGAAATCGAACCCAGAAATCAAAACTCCACTTCGAATCGAAATCGAGTCGATCTCGACCAAAAGCTGAAACCACCATTGCCAGAAATCCACTCGTCCCCTTCGTCTCTGACCTCGAGATCGCCAGACCTCTTCACTGTAGCCTCGTCACATCTTCCAGCAACCATTCCCACCACCGCGACCGTCACCAGCATCTTCACGGCGGCGCATTTTCCACCGAAACTACTTTGACAAAAACAGGCAACCAAACCCTATATCTCCCCCGCCTGGCCACCGTGGCCATTAGAAAAATCCATCGGCATTTTTCCCTTGACAAACATCCTTCCAGCTACCCCCAATCTTAGTCGCGACACACCTCCACTATCGATCGCCGCGAAATCGATCGAAGTTCGAAATTCGATCAACTCAGCAATCCTTGCCAACCCCAAACCTAAAAATTCTAATATCTATCTCAAAATTCATTGCTTTCTAACATGAATCAATTCACGAAATCCAAACATGAAATCGTGCATATTGATTTTTGACTTATATACGATTTTTACTGTTATTTCTAATTTTCCAGAATACTACTAAATATTAACACTTAAAATTATTTTTAAAAATAATGTTACACTCGTACAATCATCTTTCATTTATAGATCAAAACCTAACATTGATTGTGTGGAGAGATATTGCATTTCTTACTTAGTGGATCAAAACCTGTAACACAACAGAGCATATATATATATACAGACAATGCACAGACATATCATACTTATATACATACATTCACATCCAAACATTCATGTAAACATTATATGCTATACTTCTACAAGATTACATCACATGCATCAATATGAACATAGATTAAAAACTGTTTTTAAGAAAGTTTACTCACCTATTATAAAACAGAGATTAGAGGTCAGTTTTTCCCAGGTTTTAAATTCTTGAATTCTGGACTTGTATTTGATTTTGTTCTGGAAAAACTTTTGAATTTCTTTGCTGTGAAAACTGCCCTTGCATGCTTGTAAATATTTGAGTCTTTAACTTGATTGTTGAGACTGAAGTCTTTGCATTTGAATTTAGTTTCCAGGTTGAAGATTGAAAAAAAACTGATGTTGAGATGAATTTGAACTGAACTTGCATTTTGGTTTCTGCTTTGATTTATTATTTCTTTGTTTTCAGTTTTTGGAAAGATGAGGAGAGAAAAAGATTCGAACTGAAAAATTGAAAACAGGTTTCTCTACAACTATATTTTATTTATAAATGTTAAATTCTTTAAAGAAAACAAGATAATGCCACTTGTTATATTATAAATTAGACAAATGTTCATTGCATAAGTCCCTTAACTTACAAGTGTTAAAACAAGCAAAATTATGTTTAAAACCTTATTATAAAAGAAATTATATTTTAAAACCTTATTTATAAAAGTATTTATATTTTCTTAATATGTAATTATGGATTTATATAAATTCATTTACTTATTTACAAACTATTTTAGTTTAAGAGATATTTTAAAAGGAAAGTTTATTTAAAACCATATATACACACTTATAAACATTTTAATTTGAGCATTTAAAAAGAAGACAAAACAAAGCTTGTTTAAATCCTTTTTAAACAATTTCATTTAAAATAAACAATCATCTTATATTTTGAAAATAATGGAATTAATCTAAACTAAACTTTGAAAAATATTAATTTTAAAACAAAGCTTTAAATCATACTTCATACATATATAAATTATCAATAGATTAAATTAAATTCAAAACAATCCAAATTATAACATATACATACATATATATTACAATTTGAAAATACAATCTTTAATTTAAAACAAAAGATATTTCCATTCACAATATATATCATATATATATATATATTATAAATAGAATAAAATTTTATTAGCTTTAACAAACAAGTCTTATCAATATTGCCAGATTAAATATTGATTATCCTTTAAAGATTAAATTACCAATTTAAACTAAAATTATAAAGAAAATTTATCAAATTAATTAAATTATTAATACAGATTATTAAATTTATATTACCCAAAAACCCGGGATATCACAGTGTGCACTCGATATCAAATCTATTTGAAATTCAATTGCTCTTCTAGGCGGTAATACCCTCACTGGTTCAAAAGCAGCTACAAATTCTTTAACTACTACCACGATATCGATCTCCACATCCTTTGTCTCTGATGCACACAAGGAAACTCCAAACATTTCCTTCAACATATCTAATGTTACTATAATTCTTTCACCTTCCTTTAGGTGTAGTAAGGCGATCTTTATCGATGCAATAAATTATAGAGAAATTACGTACTAACTAATCCTTATCCAAAATAACTTTATAATCCTTGAAGTTAAACATATATGGGTCGTAAACAAACAATGTCCACACAAAACAAACTTTACATCAGTGTGCCTTAATCCAAGAGTGGCACACCCACCAATTAGATTAACCACATGCAAAGACGTAACTATATAGTTACATCTAGCCCCAACCTACCAATAACGTCTTTCGAAACAAGTGTGAAGTCCTAGTATCAAACAGAACACTAACTAAATCATTTGAAATCAAAATCGTATCTTCAGCACTACACACTTCTCCTTTTCCTCGACAGATGGTCCAACTGTTTGCCTTTCCAAAGTGTAAACATTTGTTTGTCTTAACTTTGGACAATCCCTCTTCTTATAGCTAGGCTTGTTACCGTTAAAGCACTTGGCCTTCCTCTTATTCTCTAGCATGATACACTTAGTAGAATAGTGACCCGTCTATTCGTAATTAAAGTAAGTAATATTGCTATATTTGGCTTTTGAGCTCCTTCTCTTGAGGTCTTTGCTCCTTTCGCCTGATTCTTATTCCCCTTCTCATACGAGTTGAACCTCTTTTTCTATGGGTCTAACAAAAACTTTTCTCTCTTCTTGGTACAAGCAACCATACTTCCTCGCTATCTCTACCACTAACTCAAAGGGAGATAACAGATGTGCCATTACCTTATGGTTTAAACCCTTCCTCAAGCCTTTAATAAAATTCACATTCTTCTTTAGTAGAGTCTAGATATGCTCCCTGCCATACTTTGACAAAGCATTAAAACACTAGATATACTCTACTAAAGTCATCTCTTCTTGCTTAAATTATCGAAACTCCCAATAAAAAGCACTCTTCTATTGTTCATAAATAAATTGTACTCGAATCTCTCCTTAAATTGTTCCTAAGTAATCTCCTCTTCTGGACTCTCAGCAGTGAATGCCACCTACCAGTCTAAACCATCATCTTAAAGTTGATAAGAAGTCAACTTCCTTATATGAGCATCACCGTACCCTATATCTCCAAAGTTGTGCTTACATACCCTTAACCTATTTAACACTTGCAATGCAAGTTCCTTCCTAATAAACAACGTTCCTCCACAGTTCTTATAATCTTGATTCATCTTAGAGAAATCTCCTCTAACCACTGGTATCAGCTCAACAACTTTAGCTAGTCGTTGGCTCATCATCCTTATTATATACCAATGAAAGAGAGCATTCATGTCCATAGCTTCAACTATCAGGGCAATCATCTGAGCTTCAATGTTAATATTAACATTCTAAGTTGTCTTCCCTCCTTGGCCATTAGTTTTCTTGTGGTTCCTCTACTAGCCTTTGCCCAAGAACCTTCTAAAGGAACTAGGATGTTTTGTAGTGGGTGAAATAAGCAGATTCAAAAAAATTCCTTATTTGGATCTTAGTGGGCCTATGAAGGCTATTAACTAGCATTAGATCCAATCCATTTATTTAAATAAAATCATATTTTATTTACTTGATTAATCGTATTGATTAATTAAATGTTTAATTGAATATATATATATATAACATTACATGATAACATGAAGACATCTAAGCATGTGTATAACTATATATACACACACACATAGATGTCCAAATTTATATCTATTGTACGTCATATATATTATACTTACATATGCATGTGACAAATGTATATGCATATTAGGAATATAAATGCCTAAGTATATACATTTGTTTAAACATACTATAATATATGTATATGGTTTATATACACATATTAGTAGTACTATACACACACACACACACACACACACATATATATATATATATATATATATATATATATGAACATATATGTGTGTGTGTGTGGTTGTGTGCTTCATATATATGTTGCATCTACGCCTGGCCATACCTCTATGGGACTGGGATTGTGCCGAGTGGCCCTTTGCTTTTTGTTGATTGCGTGAGTACCACCACTAAGACGCTCGAATATTAAGTCTCGAGCTTTATCTACCGCTTGAAGGCGTTCAAAAGTCAATGACCATTCCATTGAAGGGGAATGATGATTCCTTAGTTCTTTGCACATGGCCAATTTTGGGTTAATGTCAATAAGTGACTTGGTAAATGCATAGCATGCACTCTTCTATTGTGGACAGGGGCTACCTTGACTGGGGTTTCGTGCATTATCCTCTCCTAGGTAGTATTAACAAATTGTAGCTACTGGGGACAGTAGGTTGGACAGTGGTTAGTTCAGCTATTGGAAGAGGTGGAGGACCGAGTTTACAGTCTTTTGAGAATCTAGTCTTGTCCTTAGATTATTCACTTCACGGGCTAGCATTCCCACATTAGTTAAGTCTTAAAGCATACTTTGCCACATGTCATTTCTAAGCCCAAGGATAGGACAAACGACATTGGTGACAATGTTACCATTAGTGTCATGGTAGTTAGAGTTTCCACCTTCGTTTTCACCATTAGGATTCATGGTGACAACTAGAACAATTTTTCAGTAGAGCTCAATAGAGGAGAAAAGGCGTAGAAAGATGAGAGCTTTTAGGGAGGGTCATCCTTCTCATGTCAAAATATTGACTAAAAGTTAGCAAACCTCAGAATTAAGATAACGCATTTGTTATTTGCTAACAATATTCTTCAAAATGAAAAATGAGGAGTAAATGAGCAAATAAAATAAACGACACAAGGTGTAGAGTGAAGCTTGGCTATGTCCACATAAAGATTTCTTACTGTATTTATCTCTTACAATTACAAGGGATTACAATAGAATAATAAGAAACTAAGTACTTAAGATTACAATGCTCCTAAATTTAAGAGCTTTAGTTTTTTGCTTATTGGAAATATAAATTTTGAGCATAAAAATCAACCCCTTAGATGTTAATGATAAGGGGTATTTATAGGAGCCGAGTTAGATCAATGGATGGCAGAGTTGCATTGTAAATAGGTGGGAATCCTTCCCAGCTACGGATCAAGTCACTTTGATTAATGGAGGATAGTTGAAAAGGTTGTACGAACATGTGGTTGAGATGCGTGTCAGCTGTTGTCCCTACTAGGGGTGTGCTTTGTGCTGAGAAAAACGACATGGCACATGGGTGGGTGCACTTTTGGCAAACATGCCATAGTAGTTGGTGTACTAAGTTGTATTTTTTTCATGTTGCACACTTTCCTAGGAAACAAGCTGAAGAGAAGCTTCTTATATTAGTTGCTTATTGCCAAAAATTACTGAAAACAAAGCTAAAGATTGTTATGGACCAAGCTAAAAGGGACAAGCTAAGCCGATCATGTGATGACGAGATAGCCTGCATGGGACCTACTGTAGGCGGGCTGAGATAGAGCCACATAAGACTAGCGTTGTTGAGCCATACTTAGTCAAATGAGTCGGTTATATGTCATCTTGAGTTGAGCCCAGCGGTTGTTGTTTCCTTGGAGTGTTGTTGAGTTGAAGAGCTTGTACTAGGCCAGGCTTAGAAGTCCTAGTCGTCATGGAATGGGCTGAGCTTAGAAGTGTTGGCCAACTTGTCTTTGACGGTTGAGTCGTATTATGCAGACGACCTAGGCCGAGCTATGCCTAGAAATCCAGGTCGGCCCATTATTGACGTTTTCTTGCTTGCACATGTTGGATTTCTTAGACTGGGCAGGGCTAATGAGTGTTAGCCGACTAATCTTTTACTTGCAAGAAAATTGAGCAATGGGTACCTTTTAGCAACGATAATTTACATACATTCTCTTCATCAACACTACATCACCTTAGGATGGAATTTAGTTTTGGTCAAAATTCCAGCATAATCCAGATTCAACTCGGTTAGCTTATAAACAAAGTCATTGGTTCGATAATAACATTTTTTATTAACTGTACTACTATGGCCAGAGATTTTGACTTTGAGTTGACCACAGCTGACCATAATATTAACCCTATATAACTAAGGAAGCAAATTTTTTATTTAATAGTATTTCAATTTCAAAATTTCAACTCAGACCCAACTATAGCCGTTCAATAGACACCATGCCTTGGTTTAACCATAACTAAAGCAGAGTATCCACATTGAAGTTCAATTATATTATCAAGTCAAGAGAAATTTGTAATATCATCACTTAAAGATTTCCTGTTCAACCTTAGTTATTGTCAACTAACAGAAAACTCTTAAGTGAGTCATTTCATAGTTCAATAACAACGAGTATGTAACTGCTTGGTTCTCCTAGCAGCAATGAGTGCATTACCCAACATTTGGAGAGCGCTATGCACTTTAGTCAAGCGGATAAATCAATATCCTCTCTCAAAACATCTAGACCAGAAATGTTTAAAATAATATGTTATTTTATACCATGGTAATTTTCTCAGGATTACAACTCCCTGTAATTATTATCGCATAATATATCATTTAAGGATTTTCTTATTATATACTTTAAATTAGTAACTTAATTAATTATACCATAATATAAAAAAGTACATAAAAGGAAACAAACACCGTTAGTACGAAGAAAATTGACTACATAGTTAGATATATGTAATAAATTACATAATTGCCCATAGGACATACCACTAACTTTTTCACGTCCTAAAATCAAATATGTGCTTCTACTTTCCATTTCCACTTTCCATGTAGTCAAGCCCTTGTAATAAACATAAGGAAAGAGAGTGAAAGCAATAGTAGAGCGATTGATATAGGCGCTTATTAAATAGACACCCGTTATATAGGCAATTGAAGCTAGGCACCTTTTAAATAGGCACCCGCCTTTGGGCGCAAATTAAAAGGCCTCCAAAACCCAACAGTAATTAATGGCTCCATTTCACCTCAATGACTATTTTCATTCATTTAATAAATAATTCACTTTAAATCTTCATATACATCTCATTCCTATTTCTTCGACTGAACCGGTAAATTTTATACAACCAATAGTGAAATGTATTCACCATTCGAAGAGCTCACACATTCTTTAAATTATTAATGTTAGGGGTTTCAAGACAACAACGATAAAAATGATACTCCTCTCGACCATCATTCATCCAATCCATGACACTGAAGACTATAAATTGTGCAATATTTATTGTCATTATTCCAAAGATTCAATTAGGAGTAGTGCCAAAGTAGAAATAGTTTTGGAGGAAATTTATGAATTCCTACAACAATAAACATGCAGACAACACGTGATCATTGTCAGTGATCCAAGGTCGATTCGAAAAAATTAATCGACAAACTCAATTTTATAAATCACCGATCCATAAAATAAAGAATCTCGAATTCTAGTGGAATGGGAGATGAAGATTATTTGATATGTTTCTTGATTTTAATTTTTGCATGAATTAAAAATAAGAATACTTATTCTACAAAATTATTGTCCGAAAAAATTACAAATGAGAAATTCTTAAAGCTTTTGCAAGGGAAAACGGCTTTAAAAACCTCACCATTACCAATTCGGAAATTATTATAATTTGCTGACTAGTTAACTAAAGATGAATTTTTACAATGCAAAGAACTTAATAGAAGTTCAAACAAAGGACAAAGGTAAGAAAAATCATCAAAATCAGGAGTCTGCTCTAGTTTGAGAGACTCATCTGATAGAGAAACACCTTTGAGTCCGAAAACGAGTTGGGTGTGCTTACTTTGAGACCTAATGGAGATTTTAGACCAATTGGATCGAAAGCAGCATAAAAGAAGAATAAGATGGAAACAGCTTTGGATATTTAAGTGCGCACCACCTAGGAAACGCATGAAAGACGACATGAAGAAAGGATCATGGTTGCAAAGGAAAAGGTTGACATGATGAGAAAGTATAAGGAAATTGAGCAGTAAAAATTGGATCTTAAATGTCAAAGGGTAGATACCAAACATAAAAAATATAAATAATTGATTATGGAAAAATATTTGATGGGAATGGATGAAGTTACAACCCAATATTGGATGGAGTGCAAAAGGAAAATAATTTATGCTAAATTCCCTCAATTGTAGTTTATTTTAAATCAAGAAATTTGTATTCTTAACATTTTACTTTGTATTCCTAATAATATAGCATTTGTAGTTTCCTAAAAAAGTAGTAATGTATCTTCATTAGTAATGAATGATCTACTTATTTGGATACCCATATAAACAAAGTGCTATATAAGATGATTAATTAATAAAGCCAAAATACAGAACTAGTATTCATTCGAAAAAAGAACAAATAAAAACTAAATAAGCATAAAATATCCATAAGATCCATAAGTGAACTAATAACCTTCGTAGTGATTCCGAATATGATTCATAAGATCCTTTCGGAGTCTTTTGTGCAGTGTTGCGTTTTGACATGAAATTTGTTGGTCCAAGTGAATGTTGTAATGTTTTTGGACATAAGAATGCCTTCTTGAAATATTTTTGGCATCTAATTAATTTGCACTATAGTATTCATAATGACGATCTTCATCCATATCTCTTTCATCTTCAAAGATAATGTTATATAGAATTATACATGTGAACATGATTCTAGTCATCTTGGTTTGATACCACAGTCTACAAGGATTATTGATCATTGCAAATCTAGATTAAAGGACTCCAAATATTCTTTCTACATTTTTTCTTTATCCCTCTTACTTCTCAGTGAACTGTACTTACTTCGGTGTGATTAGGTTTGGGTAGGTCTTCGCAATGGTCCTCTATTTTAAATATATCACATCTTCCAAACAGTACCCATATTCGCACTTATTTGGCCAAGTTTAAATAACACATGAGTTGATTTATCAAGTGCAAGATCATTAAAAAAATCTAACCTTTCAATCACATTTAGGTTATTTTTAGAACCATGCATTCCAAAAAAGGATGCCAAATCCACAAATCGTATGAAACAACCACTTCCAAAATAGTACTTGGTTTTTTCCATACTATTATAAGATCCATAATAAGGTTTAGGGCAATTCTTCCATTCCCAATGCATACATCAAGACTTCCCAACATTCATGGTTATCCTCTACTTTCAAGCATTTCTCTAATACTCATAACATCATCTTCATTTGAAGATCTTGGGTACTTAGTGCCATAAACGTTTATTATACATTGGCAGAATCTGGCATGCGTCGTCTATCACATCCGTAAGAGTGTTATACGCTAACATCCTTAGGGCAGAAGTCATTTTTTATTCTCTGCTTAAACCCTGCGTTTTTGAAGCATTTGGTTAATGAATAAAAGATTTTTTGTTGTTTTGAATACTGCCAATGTAACGACCCCGGATTTTACATATATTTAAATTGATGATTAATTTGATTTTTTTGAATAAAAATTGTAAATAAATGAGTTAGTAATAAAAATACAAAATTATATAAGATAAACGATAAAATTATCAAGTAAAAATAATAATAATAAATATACAATATAAACTATTGAAATAAATATATAAAGTAAATATGTATTGATACAAACAAATTATATTCATAAGATGATAAAAATAAATATATATGTAGACAATAACTATTTGGGTTAGAAATTCATTTATATTACAAAGCAAAGGAAAAGAAAGTATATAAATATATTCAAGTATGAAACAAGAACTAAAGTATATATGTACATGAAGTATAAAAACAAGCCTGGCAAAAGCAAAGGAAGAAAAGAAAGACAAAGTACAAGACATAAGAAAAGAAATAACATATATATATATATATATATATATATATATATATATATGAGCTAACTTATAAAGCAGGACAAAGCAATTAATGCTTGGATCCTTAGCCACCACATTTTAGAAACCATCAGCCGAAATGAAGATAAGTTGTACATGTTAATTAATGCTAGCACCCAAAATGTTCACTTCAGCCTACAAGCAAGAAAAATCTCTACTAAGCTTTGTACAAAATAATATATCAACTTGTACCACCCTGTAACTTGCTTTCTTTTATACATCAACTTCTCATTTTTCAACTTACTTTCGTTCATTTCAAACTAAATAAAACTGAAGTAAGTATTATCAAACTTAAACAAACATTTCAACATTTCAACTCAACAACAACAGTAACTAAATCACTTCTAACAAGAAGATCAAACAAAGCAAGATTTCGACTGTATTATTTTCAAACCTGTTTCAACTGGAAGCAAGCTCTGTTCTCCAGGAATCTGTGAGCAAACTCTTAAACCCCTTTTTATACTTTGGTTTGCATGTGATCAGTATTGAATGTTTGTTTGTGAAATGTGAGTATACCCTTTTGATTTGAACTAGAAATTGTTGCTATGAATAATATTGAAGTTTGAATGGTAAATGTGTGTTTGCATGTATATATATATATATACATGAAAATGAAGGTGCATGTCTGTACCCATAAATATGAACTCTGTTCCAGGCTTACAGGTTCCAAAACCTGTCTCAAATTCAAAAGCTCTATCTCAAATTATTTATAGGCTTTGAAATCTAAAGAGAACATGTTCGTATGATCATGTTCTAAGTTTTTAATAATAAATTTAAGTAAATTAAACAAAAACTTTTTCTGGAAATATAAGAATACAAGCAAAACCAATGTAAACAGAAATTTCATCAATCCTAATTTCAGATCTTGAATATATCAATTGAAATGTCATCAAAGTTGATGATTTTTAAAAGTGAAATTAATTTTTTTTATCAAGTATTCTCTGAGAAAAATGGGGATGAATGGAATCGCCATTTTCACTAAGTTCTGGCGATCAATAAGTTGGTGGACTTCATGATCGTAACCATAGCTAGCTGGAAGGTCGTAGAGTTAGGGAAAAATGCTTGATTAAATTTTAGATCAACGTGGATGATGATCTTGATCGATTTAGGGTTTTGCGCGTAGTTTTGGTTGAGGTGGTTCCTGTGTCGATTTCGTCAACGTCGTAGCGCTGGAATCGATCGCACCCATGGCGATCAGAAGAGGAGGGTTAGACGAAGCTCTGGCCGGAGTTTCGACAACTCTGGTGGCCTAAGGCGCCGGAGCGAGGTGATTTAAGGAGATGAGTTTTGTTCCAGGTGGATGTGGAGTTGTTCGATTTCGAGTTCGACCTCGTTAAGGCGATACGGGTGGTCGGAGTAGCTGCTGGGGACGTAGGCGACTCGTTGGGGGACTCGGCGACGATCAGCGATGGTCGGAGTGATGGTGCACGTACACGTGCACGAGTTGATATTCT
Source organism: Allium fistulosum (assembly GCA_030737815.1). Taxonomy (NCBI): domain Eukaryota; kingdom Viridiplantae; phylum Streptophyta; class Magnoliopsida; order Asparagales; family Amaryllidaceae; genus Allium; species Allium fistulosum. The sequence continues at coordinate 306,719,718 of CM060903.1, read as the reverse complement.
GGGTTCGTTCGTTGTTTGGGGAAGAAGCATCTTCCTCGGGTTTGACTCGAGGAGTTTTCTTGGTTGTCTCGAAGCAGACGAGGGACGAGTGTTTCTCGTGTCTTTACTCGGGAAGATCTTGGATATGCTCGGGTTGTTTTTGTTTGAGCTGTTTGAATTGAAATCGGGAAAGTATTCCAGGTTTAAAATCAAAGAAATTGAATTTGGCAAATATTTCAAACTTTAAAACTTTAATATTCCAGGTTTAAAATCAAAGAAATTGAATTTGGCAAATATTTCAAAGTTTAAAACAAAGTGAAACAAGTTTTAAAGTTTAGAAGAGATGTTTTAATTGTAAATTAACTTTAAAGTCTAAGTTAAATTATTACAAGATTTATTAAATAAGGTTTAAATGAGAATTAAAGTGATTAATAAAGATAAAATGGTTTATCTTTTAGTTAATTAAGATCTTAAGTTATTAATGATTTATTTATTTAATATAAGTAATTAAAGAATAATTACTTAATTAATGATTGATTAAAGTTTAATTAAAGATTAATTTATTTAAAGCAATTGATTTGAAGATAATTAATCAAAGATTAATTTATTTAATGTGAGTGGTTAGGGATGATCACTTATTGAAATTTTATTAAGTGGTAATTAATCAATTAAGGGTTAAATTTATTAATTAAAGATAATTAATTAAATGGTGAATTAAATAATTAAAGGTTTATTATTTAATAATTAAAGGTTGATGAATTATAATTAAAGGTTAATTAATTTATTATTAATGGTTAATTAATAAATAATTAAAGAATAATTAATCAAAATGGTTGAAATTAATTAATGTTAATTAACCAGGATTAGTGATTTATTCATAAGTAATAAATCTGATTTAAATAAATCAGATAATAAATTGACTTTATCTATGGATATTTGGATTCTATTGGATGACTTGATTGTTTGATATCCCTGATATATGATGCTTTGTGATATACCCTGATTTGTGTTGTGATCTGTAATTTATTTATCTGGGATGAATGTAATTGATTATCTGCGATATATATATCTGTTTTTGTGATATATTACTATGTGAATATGAAACCCTTGACCCGTAAAACGGCACTTGAATTTCGATGCGACAGGGAGTCGGATTCCAGTTGGTTATCCGAAACCCACATCGAATTGTAATGATGAATCTTGTGACTGATAAATTTACTTTATCTATAAATCTTTGAATGAAGATAAGCGTCATGGGTTATACCGCTTATCGATATATCTGTGATGATTGATGTTGTGCACTATTGTGTGAAACCCCTGGACTACACCATACATACACAAATATGGATTTCACGTGGAAATCGGTTAAGTCACAGATAATTTAAATTTGATATTTTTTGAAATTTTAATTTCAATTGATTTTGAAATTGGAAATTAGGGTTTAATATGAAAAGCTTTTGAAATGGAATTTCAAAGATAAAAGTTATTTTGAATAACTTAATCGAGTTTTGAAAATTTAAATAATTTGATTTAAATTTGAATTCAAGTTTGAAATTGAATCCTATGATTTGAAACTAGGGATTAAAGATGTTGTACAAGTTATATATGGGTTAAACCATTTAAAGGTATTGATTTGGGAATTTGAATTTAATTCAAGGGTTTTTAACTCGTGTAAATATAACTGGATTTTTCTGAAACGAAACTATTTGTTTTCAAATAGTAAAAGCTTTCACAAAAGTAATGAACTTCCAATTTGTGTTGAAAGAATTTCAAGTTTGAAATGGAATTGAAATGTTTTGAAAACTATGAAATGAGTCTTTGATTTCAAAGACCTGATGAGTTAATCCAACTTGAAATAGAATTGTTTTGAAAGACTATGAATGAATCTTTGAAAACGAGTTTTGAAAGTTATAAGTTAAATCTTGATTTAAAGATTTAACGAGTTAATCCAATTGAAATGGAAATTGATTTGGGAAATCTATGAATGAATCTTTGTGAACGGGGTTAACTTTGTGAATTGAATCTTCTTGTTTAAAAGGTTAAAAGTGTGGAAATTGTTTAAACCATTGAAGGTTTTTGAAAAGAATCTTTTTGTTTAAAAGATTGGAAATGGTAATTTGTTTTAACCATTCGAATGAAAAGTTTTGGGCTTTAAGCTGTGATTTAACTGAGACCCCAGTATCCATATGATTTTTAATTGCGCTCGTTATTCGGTTTAGCCGAGAGAGGACCTTTGTGTCATATAACCCATTCCGAATAGTGATACGACGTAAATGGATGGCATTTGAAGACCGGTGGTGAAGACCGGGTATTTGCGAGAGCGATAGGATGACCTATCGATTGTCTCTGCACTGAGTCGCGCCGGTATAGAGATTTCCTAAGTGATGGGAAATCCGATCGGGATTGTGAATACCCGGATTGCAAGGGCTTCTTCGGAAGTGCCTTCGGTTCTGTTCGAACCCGGAACAGACTTGTATGGATGTGTGTCTGACATTACACTTTGAGATGTAAAGCTGGTTTCTATCAAATACATTTCTGTTGGTGGCAGAGAATTTATTCTCTTAGCTTAACACCCTTCTCTGAGACGTACGAGCTCAGAGGTTATGTAGTTGATGGTTACTAGTGATACATTCCCAATTTGGTAATGTGGCATACGAAGTGCTGATGATCATTTGTTGGTCAAAGCGTGCTTTGTGAAAAAGCGTTGCTTTGTGTAAAAGCGTAGCTTTGTGACAAAACGTTGCTTTGTGGACGAGACTTCGTCGAGCCTCACAACCCGGTAATGGTCGAAACAGGAATGTTGCGACAAAGGTTTGTAGGGGTAGCGCCCCTTGGGTATGTCATTTCCTTCTGGATAAAAGGTGATATCATGGTATGGAGCCCAGATATTTTACCTATGTTGATTATATTTTGTGGCTGTTGTTTTGTGATTGAGGATCCTCGACTAAAGGTCGGTAACGACCGGGGGATGACATGACTCGTGTGTTAGTTACCTAGTTACAGCTGTACAGCGTGAGGTAGCGTCAGTGTGTTAGTTACCTAGTTACAGCTGTACAGCGTGAGGTAGCGTCGGCCTTGTGTTTGCAGAGATCCGGTTAGGTTCTCGGGGCGTCTTTCCAGAGGCGTTTCCATTTCGGTAAGGAAGTTCCTTTGCCTGATCATTTGTTGGAAATCCAAAGAAACAATACGAGCCAGTACGGTTTTAGTTGTATTACCTGCTATGGAATGTGGCGGTAACCTGCTATTGAACATCGTAGCTATAGTAGGCATACAATAATGGTTGTATGCTGGCTAAGATTAATATTGTATTTTCGAAATATTTTCACACTATGCACTAGTAATAATATCAAAAGAGTTTTCTCTTGCGTAGTAAGCATGTTTGACTATCATAAGAAGAAATCTCCTCCAATTCTGCGTTTGCATTGTGTGTGTGGCGGGAGGTCTTATGGTAGTTTCATTTTCCAAAAGCATTGCGGGTTTCAATGTTTAAGATTCCTTTGTTGTTGTTTAAAGATAAACTGTTTTTGTTGCACATACCAGTCCCATGACTGATCCGGAGTTTATTGTTCCCTTCCTAAACTCTGGGTGCCCACTATTTTCCACACGGGCAGTCTAGAGTTGGGTTTTTCAGATATTCAGGTTGAGTAGATTATCTGGAGCTAGTCAGTCCTTGGACGACTGACCTTGCTTTCCGCTAGCTATGGATTGGAGCATTCTATTGGAGATTTTCTATCCACTGCTAGTGTTATCTATTTTCTTTCCGTTGCTATTTCTTGTATCATATCTCTGATTTATATTGATATCTGTTGTATCAGATTTTGTATCTGTCATTGTATCAATGTTATGTAATTGATATATTCTTTTTCCGTTGTGTTGTTATACTTAATGGTGTTATAAGCTCCGGAGAACCAGATTCGGCGTTTGAATCTACGGCATTTTGAGTACAAGCGAAGTACGGATGCCGATTTTCGAAGGTCGACTTTTGGGTCTTTGCAGCCAAAATCCTCAAAAATATATCTCTTCACATTCTAAATCTTCTTCAAAACATATACAACATGTATGTTGAATTTGGATTCAAGTAGTCTAGCTTGAGAGTTTGATGAAATACAAAATGATTACGATTTATATGTTCTTGACCAAAGATTGAAACACTATGCTTTATAGATGTTGAGCCAAAACCAATTGGTATGGGTCGACTATTTCTTATAGTTGAAGTACTATAGCACTCTCTGCAAGCTGGCATGCATATTCTAGCACATCCGCAAGAGTACTATACGCAAACATCCTTAGGGCAGAAGTCATTTTTTATTCTCTGCTTAAACCTTGTGTTTTTGAAGCAGTTGGTTAATGAATAAAGGATTTATTGTTGTCAAGTTCTAGTGGTCCAGTGGTAAAGACATAGTGGAGTTGCTACATTGTGTTGTAGTGGCACCGGTTCGATACCCAGCGGCCACAATAATGAGACATAGTGCACGGCCACTTATAAAACCGGCTTAACCAAAGGCGATGGAATACAAATGTATCCATGGCCCCAAAGTTTTTGTCAAGTTCTAGTGGTCCAGTGGTAAAGACATAGTGGAGTTGCTACATTGTGTTGTAGTGGCACCGGTTCGATACCCAGCGGCCACAATAATGAGACATAGTGCACGGCCACTTATAAAACCGGCTTAACCAAAGGCGATGGAATACAAATGTATCCATGGCCCCAAAGTTTTCATTTTTCATGTCTTCTCATGGTGTCCTTCCCCCATCCCCCCCTGTACCTTTTTCTGCCTCAACCATTCCTTCTGCCCCTGCCATTCCCTCTTGTCCATCACCTGTCCAATTGTCAGTTCCTTCTCCTCCGGTCCCTCCTCCTCCTCCATTGCCTGATGACCCTCCTCCTCCTCTTCCTTTTCCTCTAATCCCTGTTCTGCCTATTCCTCCTCCTCCATCATCTCCTCCTCTTGATCACTTTCCCTCCCTTGGCTCAAATTCTTCTGCTTCTCCATCTGTGTCATGGTCCTCTCTTTTCAATTCGAAGCCAAGAAATGCTGGTTTGTATGTCCCTACTCACTTTGATATTGCTTACACTGGAACTCCCATTACTCCACCTCAAGAAGTGCTGTCTGAAGGAATTAAAGCTTGGTCGGAATGTCTGGTTGGATCCTTCTTAGCTGGTAATGTGAATTATATGGCTGTTAAATCTCATCTTCAAAAGGTTTGGAAGCTCAAAGGCTCCTATGAAATCTTCTTTGATAAACAAAATTACTTTTTTAAATTTGCCTCGGAGGAAGATAAAATCATGGTTCTTCGTAGAGATCCCATGTTTATTAGAGGTCAAATGTTCATTATTTCTAAATGGAATCCGTCCCTCTCCTCAGCTCAGGCTGCAGTTAAATCTGTGCCAATCTGGGTTCACCTCTATAGAATTCCAATAATGTTATGGTCCCTGCTAGGCATCAACTGGATTGCCTGTCATCTTGGAAGACTTGTTTGCTATGATGAGAATACTGAAAGAATGAAAAGATTTGAATATGCAAAATGTTTAATTGAAGTATCGCCTGACAAAGAACTTCCTGAATTTATAGCAGTTGGTGATGAATCTTGCCCTAATATTTTGATTGAATATTCATGGAAACCTCTAATCTGTGTTACATGTAAAGTTTTTGGTCATGCAACAGAACAGTGTGAGAAGAACAAGGATCTGCCTGATGGAGGAACACATGTGAATTCTGATAAAAGAAATGAATCTTCTGGTGAGATAATCAAGGATAAAGAGGAGATACAAGATGATAAAGATAAAAGGGTGTTTTATGTGAGAGGCAAAAAGAGAGTTAAAACAGGGCTAAAGGTCTGGAGAAAAGTAGACAGGGAGATGAGTAATAATATTCAGATGGAAAAAATTGTTGATGATAACCTTTCTGATGAGGCTCGTGCAAATTTAACGAATGACGAAGTTGCTGGTCAAATTGATATTGAACAAAATGAAATAATGGCTGTGACTTTGTTGGAAGGTAACATAACTGGAAATAATGATAATGAAAATGCTTCCACAAGTCAACAAATGATTATTCAAAATGATGGTATAAATCAACCTGCTCCTTCCCTGTTAGCTGATAAGTGTAATATTTTAAATAATTCTGGAGTTATTCAAATGGAAACAATTTGCTCTGATAAAAATGAGGTTCTTCATGGTAATATTGGTGATATGCAGTCTGAATTTGAATTGGTGCCTACCCATAATGCCTTCTCAGTGCTTCAGGAAATTTCTGAAGATGGTGAAGATGTGCATCTCAATGCTCACTCTTCTGACATGCACAATGATACACCAAGCCCTGACATGCACACCTTATTTCCAGATATTACCTGCACTTCTCCTATTGCTCGTTCTACTCAGCCTCTTACTTCTTCTATATCACAAGCATCTCCATACTCCTCCCTTTCTCTTCCTAGTCCAATTTTCAAAGACTTACTTCCAAATATTCTCCATTCCTCAATTCCGGTCTCCTCATCTAAAAGAAAGAAAGGTAGACCAAAGAAATCCAATATTACCTCCTCGACTGACTTAGATAATGGGATGGAGTTTTCCATTGACCAAATTGGTTTGAATATGTTATCTCCACATTCCATGGCAATACCTTCTTCTGGGGTTAAAACCAGAGCATCTTCAACACTAATATCATAATGACTGGAAATATAGGCTTTTGGAACATTAGGGGTGCTAACTCCATTGTCAAGCAACTGGAAATATCTAATCTTATTTCTTCTCACAAAATCAATCTTATGGCTATTGCTGAAACAAAACTCAATCATAATTCTACTATCAATGCTGCCTCCATTATTAGACATGGCTGGAGCTTAATCCATAATCTTTCTCAAGCTCCTTTTGGTAGGCTATTAATCATATGGAATCCATCAATATTCAATCTTTCTCCAATCACCGTTCATAGGCAATTCATCCATTCTGAGATTTTTCACATCCCTTCCTCCACTTCCTTTCTTCTTACTACTGTTTATGCTGATAACAATGCTTCTCTGAGACAATCTTTTCTTGATATCCTTCCTTCTCTTCAACAGTCTAATCTACCTTGGCTCTGTCTTGGTGACTGGAACTGTATGCAATTATCTTCTGAGAAAACTGGTGGTACTCCTTTAACCTATAATCAAACTCGTCCCCTCAACAAAGCCATCTATGATGCTAACCTTATTCCCTCCCCTACAAGAGGAGCTTTTTTCACTTGGAATAACTCGAGTAGAACTGGAAAAAGAACCTTCTGTAAACTTGATAGAGTTTATATGAACTACTCTGCTATACTTGAATGGCCTAATCTTTCCACCAATATTCCCCCTCCATCCTTATCTGATCATTCTCCTCTTATTATTGAATGGGGCAAGGATCCTGTGAGAAGGCGTTCCTCTTTTTCATTTTTTAATAACTGGTCTAAACACCCTGATTTTTTAAGTATTGTTAAAGATAACTGGAAGTCTCATTTTTTTGGAAACCCTATGTTTATTTTGCAGGCTAGGCTCAAGCATCTAAAGTTTATTTTAAAGACATGGGCTCAGCAGACTTTTGGCAATGGTAATAGTATGTCAGCTGCAATTCGTGAAAAGTTATTCCAAACTCAACTTCTTATCCAAAGAAATAATGATCAGCCTCATCTGACTGCTCTTGAGACTTCATTACTGAAAGACCTCTCTAAAGCTCTTGTTGAAGAAAATATCATGGCAAAGCAAAAATCTAAACATGATTGGCTTCTGAATGGTGATAAAAACACATCCTCATTTCACAAATCTTTAAAAATTCAGCAGTCTTCTGAAAACATCTCTTCCATCCTAGATATGCATGGCTTACCTTGTGATACTCATGAATCTGTTCATGGAGCCTTTTTGGATTACCTTCAGTTTAATCTTGGTAATCCTATAACTCCTTCCATTTCTCTGGATCAATTTTCTTCCCATCACTTTCCTTCCATCTCTGATGCCATGGGATCTGACTTAATCAAGGAGATCACTGAGGATGAAATTAAGCAGTCTATTTTTGGTATGAATTCTAATAGTTCTCCGGGTCCGGATGGTTTCAATGCTCATTTTTTTAAAGTTACTTGGGATATTATTGGTAATGATGTTTCTAAAGCAATAAGGAATTTTTTCAAGCATAGTAAATTATTATCTGGCATTAATGCTACCAAGTTAGCCCTGATTCCTAAAACTGGCCATCCTACATCAGTTAACCAATTTAGACCTATTGCTTGTTGTAATGTGATCTACAAATGCATATCTCGTATATTGACTGCTAGAATGAAAATCACTATGGATGTTTTAATCTCTGCTAATCAAAGTGCTTTTCTTCCTGGTCGTGACATCACTGACAATATCCTTCTTGCTTCTGAGCTTCTGAGGGGCTACAGCAGGAATCACATATCCCCTAGATGTGTTCTTAAATTAGACATTCAAAAGGCCTATGATTCTGTTCAGTGGAAATCTATTATTTACATTCTTCATAAGATGCACTTCCCAGTCCCCTTCCTGTCTTGGATATATACTTGCATCTCTACAGTAAACTACTCCCTTAGTATTAATGGCTTCACTTTTGGATACTTTGGAGCTACTCAAGGAATTAGACAAGGTGATCCAATCTCTCCCTACCTATTTATATGTGTCATGGAATTGCTCACTTCTCTGTGTACTTCTGCTGTGTGTAATAAGTTTTTTGATTATCATCCTTTGTGCAAGAAAAATGGTATTTCCACTCTGTTGTTTGCTGATGACCTTCTCCTTTTCACCAAGCCAACTTATAACTCTATTAGTGGGGTATTAAATGTTCTAGCTTCCTTCCAGGTTCTGACTGGTCTTACCATTAATAGAAGTAAATCTAGATTGTTCATTGCTGGCTTGCCTGATGAAGAAAAAGTAATATTGTATGCAATGACAGGTCTCTCCCCTTTTAGTGACAATGAATCATATCTTGGTATTCCCCTGTGTACTTCTAGAATAAGAACTTATCAATGCCTTCAACTGTTTGAAAAAGTTACTACTAAGTTATCTAGTTGGAAAAGTTCTAAGTTCTCTATGGCAGGTAGGCTTGTTATTGTTAAGTCTGTTGCAATATCCATGTGTGTTTATTATGCCAGAATATTCATCCTTCCAGCCAAACTTATTAGCATGATTAACTCTGCCTTGAATCAGTTTCTTTGGCATGCTAACCCTTTTGCTAAGAAATTGATTCCAATTGCCTTTCGACATATATGCTGTTCTTTTGATAAAGGTGGTCTTGGAATTATAAATATCAAGAAATGGAACTTTGCTACCCTATCTTCTAGAATTGACAAAATTCAGAGGTGTGATAATAATTTGTGGGCTGCTTGGTGTAGGAACTACCTCATTCGTGATAATAATTTCTGGACTATACCTACTCCATCTGACTGTAGTTGGGCTTGGAGGAATATCTTGAGAAGCAGAGAGTTTTTCCTTCCCATGGTCCAGAGGAAAATGAAAGACATTGCTAACATATCCTTTTGGTATGACCCATGGTCTACTAGAGGTATCATTCTGGCTACTGAAATTGAGTATGAATCTAAACTCCTCTCTGGCATTAATGATAATGCATCTGTTGAAAGATACTGGGCTGATGGGATTGTCTCTTTACCCTACTGCAGTTCTTCTGTGATTAGGAATGCTTGGAATATTATTCAGACTCAGCAATATAATGTTTGCAATCATCATGTTTCCTGGAATGACAAGGCTCATAATTTACATTCTGTGTATGCTGCTCTTACCTCCACTGATGAGCATCCTTCCTTTTTATGGTCTTCCAGAACTTGGGACTCTCTTTCTGTGCCAAAGGAAAACATTTTCATGTGGAAAGTGCTGAAGAATGGTATCCTTACTTTACATAAACTTAAATCCTATGGTATTATTCAAAGTGATATATGCTTATTCTGTGGTACTGGAGTTGAGACTGTGTCACATTTGTTTTTTGAATGTGATTTCTGTTTTCATATTTGGAGTAACCTGCTACTTCATTTTGGATTTCAAAGGCCTGTATGTATTTCCACCATGGAATGGTACAATATTTTCAAGGCTACAAGATGGAAGACTGAAAGAGGTTGCTTATTACTAAGAATCTTTAAGAAGGCTTTATACTTCATATGGATGGAGAGGAACACTAGGGTGTTTAAAGGGCAAGCTACCTCTAAACATGTATTGGTCCTCTCTATTATTAGTTCTTTATAACCTTTTCTGGTCCTTTGTATTGACCCTTTGTTTTTGGTGATTTCCTTGTTGTAATATCTTGTTTTTATCCTTTTGTTAATAATAAGTATGGTAGGGGTCCATTTAACCCCGCTGGCTTTGCCAAAAAAATAAATCTTCTTCGAAACATACATAACATGTATGTTGAATTTGGATTGAAGTAGTCTAGCATGAGAGTTTGATGAAATGCAAAATGATTATGATTTATATGTTCCTGACCAAAGATTGAAACACCATGCTTTATAGATGTTGAGCCAAAGCCAATTCGTATGGGTCGACTATTTCTTGTAGTTCCTTGGCTTCTTCTCACTAAGTCTCCACTCTTTGGAATCACTATCAAATGCCATAACATATTTCAGAAAAGATGAAGTATCTAATTAAGTATATAATTGTCTGGTGTGTGAGAAAAGATGAAGTTTGTAATGTATCATTTGAGATGAATGTTGGATTCCTTATATAAGAGAAGTTTGTGAACATCTTTGGAAAATTATTTCAGAGTGTTATCAATTCAACTTTACTACTTTATGTAGTATATTATACTGATTTGACATGGCATAGTGGAATCTGCTTCAGTAAAAATTATGGACATGTTTGGACAATGTTTCAAAGTGTTGTCAACTAAATAACACATTGTGCGGTATATTGTACCGATCTGACATGGCATGATGGAATATGCTTTAGTAAAGTTTGTAGATATCTTTAGACAATTATTTCAGAGTGTCATCAACTCCAATTTAACGCATTGTGTGGTATACTATACCGATTTGACATGAAATTGTTGAATATGCTATAGTAAAGTTTGTGGACATGTTTGGACAATTAGTTCAAGAATCTACAAACTAAACTTTAATACATTGTGCAATATAGTGTCCGTTTTAACATAACATGGTGGAATATGCTTTATTTGTCGACATATTTAGACAATTATTTCAGAGTGTTATCGACTTAATTTTAACACATTGTGGAGTATAATGTACCGATTTGATGACATTTCAGAATCCGCTTTAGTATAGTTTATGGACATGTTTGGACAATCATTTCAGACTCTTGTGCAAATCAACTTTAGTGCAATATGCAATATACTATACTGACTTGATACAGAATGGTGGAATATGATTTAGTAAGGTTTGTTGACATGTTTGGACAATTATTTAAAGTGTTTTCAACTCAACTTTAACACATGAAAGGGTATGTGATACATTATATAGTGAACACATTCATAGTAAACATGGAAATAGAAACAAACGAAAGGGCGCATGACACATTACACTATAGTGGTAGAACATATTAATACTCTAAAAAACTATCAATTACCTCGAATGAAGGACGATGTTAGTTGATGTTTAAATAGTGTAATCTCGTGCCTTAAGTTTGATGCAAAGTGTTTATCTCATTGAGGGAGCAGTTTGTCGATCCAAAAGTGGATACCACACCAATGATGGCGACACTAAAGAAATGATGGCGACACTAAAGAAATGATGTCGGATATTTAGATCTGCTCTTGTCACAATGCGAGTATAAGCCAAAACTGTAGTAAAGCACATTGTTGTTCATCTCTTTCATAAGAGTTAACTCTTGCAGTTGAACTATTGCCATACTCGGTTTTGTAGTGAGGCTAATTCCTATTGTGTTTCCGCTATGTAGTTGTAGGTTCGAATTAACCCTAGAGAGGGTGAATAGGGTTTATAATAAATTCATAGAATAATAAAAATTGCAGCATAGATAATAACATAGTAAATGCAGAAATAAAAACAACACACAAATTTACCCAGCTTCGGCAAAACTGCCTACTGCTGCTTCCAAGATTCTTCTAGGATTAAACAATCAACCGCTTACTGACTCTGTGAACTCGTGACTATCACTAATCTAATTGTTTAAACCCTATGCTCAAAACCTTGCTTCAACTCTATCCTCAAGTTGAGAATTTCCCGAACTACGCCCCATTGTCTGATCCTAGTTAAATCTAGAGTTTTATGATTAAAAGGTAAATTACAATAAAATAAAATAAATGAAACCCTAAATAAACACATGACTCTAAATAATTTTAATCTCAAACAAAAAGGGCACAACCTAAATAAATAAATGATAATATTTTAGCCTGTCTTCTTTATTTTCCAAGCCGATCCCCTTTTCGTTTCAACACCAATCACTTTTCCTCCTTTAAGCTGATTTAGGGTTTTGTCTTGAAGCTCTGTTCTTCAATCGAGTGATGATTAACTCTTGTCTTCTCTTGTCGATTGATTTCTTCCTTGTCAGATGATTATTAACCTTGGTAGCTTCAAGTGTCGAGTAATTTATTGATTAGGAATAGGTATGAATTTTTGCCCTTTTGATTTTTGTATTTAAACTCGACTATTAATTTTTGCCAATGATGAATGGGTTTTATAGGAATTAATTTCATGTGATTCCATATATTTCGTATATTTCTAGATTTGAATATTTCAATCTTCGCTTTTGATTTTAATCTTGGCTGTTGATCTTTAGGTCGTTCCTTTTGGCTTACGGGTATTGTTGATCCCTGATATATATTGACTTGACTTGTTTAAGTTGCGAAATTCTCTTTTTTCTGTTATTTACTATTTCGATCTTTTATGGTTGTTCTTTACTGTTTGTGCATATTTTTTGATGAACTAAGATGCTCCTAATTTCCCTATATATAAATACATATGTATATATATGTGAATGGATGCAGCTTCTACTTGTGCTTTGAATGATCAGTGTGCCATTGTTGGTTTAGTGATGTCTGATTTGTTTATACGTTGTTCAATTATGCTATGTCTTTGGGAATCTAGAGATGTTGAACCCGTTGTTTCTCCTTCTTGCAGTCACACTTGTGTATATGGTTGTGTTTGGTGCCTTTGTGCACCATCTTCGTGTTTTCGTTTTGATAACTACACTTGTGCTTGTGTATTTTGTTCACTTATGCTTATGTGCTTCTGGTTTGGCCTGAACATGTCTATATGTACTCATGTTGTTTCAGTTTTGCTTGTTTGTCCTTTTGTTGAATTGATTTTGGTTGCATCTTTTTATGCTGCACTTGCCTGGTTATGCTGGTACTTATGTGTGCACTTGCCTGGTTATGCTGGTTGCATTCGTGTGTGTGCATGTACTTGACTCGCTTGCTTGTATGTTGCATTAGTGCACTTATTTGTTGTTTAATTAAGCCCGATCTTTGTGCCTCGTGCATTTGTTATTTGGCTTGTACCTAGTTGTATTTTGTGCTTGACTTTGACCCTGTGCATTGCTCCACTTGTGCACTTGCCTTGAATGCTTTGTTGCATTCTGTTTTGCACCTGTGCACACTTTACTATTGCATCTCGACTGTGGTGTGCTATTTCTGTTCATTTCTGTTGCGTCTGTTTTGTGTGCACTTATGCACTTTCTTCCTGTCTGATTGCACTCTTGCTGCACCTTGTTTATTGTTGTATTCAGTTTAACTTTTGCTTATGTTAGCTTGACCTTGCACTACCTGTGTTGAGCCTTCAAGCTTGACTTTGTTTTTGTTCCTGAAATTAAGTTGATGCAAATGTATTTTGTGTATGTGCTCGACCTTACGACATATATAGTGATACACTGTGCATGTTGTAGGTTGCTCATGTACATTATTGATATTTTTTATACCTATTTCAAAATATGAAAAGCACAAAACCAATAGACCGAGGCAATGTCGAGTTCAAAAACTATTTATATTTTTGCGGTTTTAATTTATTTCTTTTTGTTTTTACTACGTTGTTATTCGGTAGGCAAAGCAGATGATTGGAGGAAGAGACAGTTGAAGCAAGTAGATAGAAAAGATTGGATTCAAGTGAGTGAGTGATTGTATTTGAAAGTGAAAATTGTAGTGTTATGTATGAAAGTGTAAAATATTGTTGTATATGAGAGTGTAAAATAGTGTTGCATATGAAAGTTGTTTTTAAAATATTGTGGAAGCTCTTGTAATCGTGTACTATTGAAATTGTATTGAAATAAACTATCTTGTTGAAATAGAAATTTCATTTGTTTGCTTATATCTCTTAATTTACAATAGTACTATATCAAACACATTTAAATATATATATATATATATATATATATATGTTTATTATCATCAAACAAAAATCATAAACTGTTATATTCAACAATCACCCTCTTTTCACATAACAAACATATATTAAGATTTAGTGATAGACAAATGTGTTTGATGTGTTATGATCAATCTCTCTCTATTTACGAACGCCTCCTTATAGCTAGACTCCGCTTACACAGATATATGCAATTAAAAAATAAAAAAATTGATTGTCAAAATAATTGCAAAAACAACTGTCTGGAAAATAAAAAACAAATCTTGAGTATCGGTAAGGTTATTAATAAACTGTGACGACCCGGAATTTTTGAGTATTTGAAATTGGAATATTTAATTAATTTAAAATATTCAGAGGTTAATTATTAACTTAAATTTCAAATATCGCTGTATTGAGTAATTTAATTATTAAATTAAATTTATATTGAAGTTGGATAAAATAGTAAATATGGTATTCTAAGCTAATTAAAAATATTTTGAAGGCTTGGAAAATTCATATTAATAATACTAAAGGTAATAGTACTTTTAAAATTGAATTTAAAAGTGTTTTGTTCAGTTTTAAAATATATCGTTTAAATTGAATTTAAAAATAGCCTTCCGAGGCATAGTCTCGGAATTCGACGAAACCTGTTCCATTGGGTCCGTAATATTGTATTATTACCGGATTTCAAGTTTCGTAGTAATTGGAGTTGTTGTGTAAGCGTACGATATAAAAACGCGTTGAAAATTTAATTGATAATAATCTAATGAAATTTAATAGTCAAGCTTCTTGTATACGCCACTCCCCTCCATTTAATTTCGTTCCATCCTTATCTTCCTCTAGATGAAAAAAATATAAATATAGCCGAAGCCTCATTCTTCAAAATCGACAGTGATGAATTAAAGCCAAGCCTCTTCATTTTCAAATCGAACACATCCTACTCCTCTCCTCAGATTCGTTCTCGATACAAACGGAAAAAAAGGGTCTTATTCTCGAAAACATTTCAGAGCGAAATCGAAAGGGGGCAGCGCGACATCTCTATCGTGGGTGACTCGTGCTCGGCGACGAGCAAAGGAAAGATCGTAGGGGGCCGATCGCAGTCGCGTGAAGGCGATGTTCGTGGCTGCGCTGCGCCTGGAGGAAGGGAGCTTCGACTTTTTGGGGACTGCGTGATTCATGGGAGCCGGTTTGGGATTCGTTCGTCTGGGATGCGGAGCACGAACCGGGGTAGTTCAGGCTGCGACGTCGGCGTTAGGGTTTCGTGGTGGAAGTCAACGATTTGAGTTTGGTATGGCTTCTTTTGATTTTATTTTATTGTATTCAAATTCTGTTTTTATATATAAATATATATATGTAGCATTTTACAGAAAACATAATAATCGAACATATATATATACATTAAGAGGAGGTATTTTGAAACCAGATTTATTTTTACAAATACATACATCAAGGGAGAAAGTTATTTATTTTATTTTTTTATATAGATTTTTTTAAGGGGATTTTAGATTATTCTTATAGGCATATATGGATATAGATTTTGAAATCTATATGAACTATATTATAAAGATATATGTATATTTAAAATTGGGAAAAAAATAAAATGAACATACATAAACATATCTCAATGTATCAGAGTATCCCAAAATAATTTATTTAAGTGAGTTATTTGTTTAATCATTCATTTAATTTATTTTAACCACCAAATTGTTTATAAAAGGAAAATTAGTTTAAAATTCAATTGTTTGTTTAAATTGAATCATTAGTTAAAATTAAATCATTAATTTTGAAAGTAAATTTACTTAATAGAAATCGATTTGTTCGAATATTAATAAACTATATAAATATTTTTACAAGGTCTGAAATCAAGGAAAAATCAAGTCGAGATTGGATTGGGATCGCAAATTAAAATCGAAGGTGAGTTAATCTCACTCAGTTAAATTTAAATTTAAATGGTTAAATTTAAATAATTTATTGAATGGTTGATTTGATTGATGTGATATATATAGTGGTATATACCAATATATATATATTGGCATATGTATATATTGGAGTTGTTGATATTCCCGCATTATATAGCGGATGAGACCCTATGCGCCGCATAATAGCGGATGATTTTATAAAACCCATATACCGCGATATTCCACCTTGAAGTGGAATTGGTATTGTGCTAACATCTGTGGATGCAGGGAAACAGGTTGGAGGGATCCAACTGGATTCCTCAAAATATTTAATTTTGTTAAATATTCTGTGATATGATTTTTGATATCCTGTGATGAAATATATGGATAATTGGATGTTATGGTTTGGTTGGACCGTTTTGGATAATGCTGAGTTATCAAAATCTCTAGAATAGAAATTTTGAAAGAAATAAAAGAGTAGAATTTTAAGTTAAATAATTCTAGTGAATTTGAATAACTTAAATAATGAATTGTAAAAGAAATAAAGCAATTTCTAAATTCGAACAAATATGGTTAAAGGGGATTTTGAATTAACATGAGGATAATGAATTTTAAACTAAAGTGATATTATTGGAAAGAATAAAGAAATTATTTTTGAACGTAAGGATTAAATTTAATAAAGGGATAAAGAAGGGATTTTGGAAGTTTTTAATTGGTATTTTCAGTTAAAAGGGTCTTAACTCAAAATTAAGAAATAAAATCTGAGAGTAAATGTAATTTGAAATAAATGAAGTAAATAAGAAATTTATTTCAAAGTAAAGTAAATGGGAAAATCAATGGGAAACTGATTTGGTTGTTTAAAATTGGAATTTAAAAGAGAAGAGAGATTTTGGTATTTATAAACTAGGTTTATAAAGTAAAATAAAATATCAGGGGATATTTGGAAATATAAATTCAAGGTGGGAATTTATAAAGGATATGAATTGGTTTAAAATAAATGTTGATTTATTTTTAAAGGATGGGAATGAGAAGTGTATTTCCCTGGATAACCAAGTACGTTTTTCAAGGTAGTTTTAAATATAAGTTAAAAGTTTTAATATGTTTTAAAAAGCATGTTTTAGAAAATTTATTATTTTTAATGTTAAATTTTTAAAGCAAGTATTTTCAAAAATCTATTATTGTAGTAATTATATAAAAGCGATTTGCTATTATGTTTTTAAAAGGAGAAATTTAGTTTATATTTCTAAAGGGGTTTATTTTAAAGTATATATTTTTAATAAAGTATTAAAGTAGTTTAATTTCAATGTTATAAAGTATATTTAAAATAAAGTGTTTTCAAATTATTTTAAAATTAAAAGTATTTTGTACTTGGTGATTCAGAGAAAATAAATATTTGGGAAATGTATTCCGTAAGCGGAAATTGTTTTGAAACTGTTTTCAAAGGGAGTTGAAAATTTGGAAATATATCTTGGAAAGATATTTGGGCAAATAAATAATGTGGGAAATTATTTATTGTGTGATGGTTGTTATGGATGTTAATTGATAGTTAAACAACCGACTATCAATATTGGCCAAATGCGCTGATCGTTTCGAAGAGACCGGGATCGAGTTTCCGTATACCGGGATTCTAGGTCTGGAGACTCGAATACCACTTCGATTCGGTTTGTACGTTTCGTGAAAACGATTTCAGAGTCGAAGATGGAGCTGTGAAGTGCAAGGGCTAGTCGCTACTAATCCTGAGGATATTTCCAAAATGGATGTAGTAGGAATAGTGCCTTCGGTTCCGTTCGAACCCGGGACGGACTTGTATGGACGAATGCTTTCGTGACATCGTCAGGTGGACGATGAGCATTCTAAGGGATATGTGCTATAAAGGTATCGTTTAGCCTCGAGCCTCATCAACCGGGAATGACTGAAAATCAGGGGTTATGCAGCAAGGCTTCGTGGGTAGCCCCCACTTGAGAGTAAGGTCATCCCTGTCTAGATGTCCCTTTTATTTCGGCTTAGTGGTGCGGTTGCTGATCACAACCGTGGGGTGATTTTACTTGGAATTATCCAGTAAGGGATGATTCCGGTCTTGTGTTGCAGGGGAGCGGGCGTACTCCTCGGTACTGTGATCTAGGCCACGTACTGTGACAGGTGGTACCCCAGTGCCTAGTCATTCGTTGGAAATCCATTCTCCCTACGTGCCTTGTACGAGTTTTGTTTGTATTACCCACTTTGTGGCTAGTATGCCGGAATTTAATAGATGTAACAATTTCGGCTATTTTAATAAGTATTTGTAAATAGACACTATTATAATATCAGAGGATTTTTATAAAAAGTGTTTTAGCTATCGTAAGGTAAAAACCCGACATGTTTATTTGTGGCGTGGTCTTACGAGATGCTTTTGTTTTCAAAGAATTTTGAAACTTTAATAATCAATTTGAGTGTGATTTTCTCACGCTGGTATTCCAGACTGACTCGGGTATTGTTTTATATGATGCTCGGGTCAGACCGAGATAAACAGGTTCAGATTTGTAGCTGTGGAGCTCAGGAGACGAGCTGGATGGCGATACGTACTTCCGTATTTGGTTTATTGTTCCGCTGTGTATTTGGATGTATGTCATTGATGTGATGAACTCTGAAAAATGTATTCTGTAAATATATTGTATAAACAGATATATTTTTCTGTTTGAGTAAAGATCTGTTTTGTATATATTATATTTTATTCCGCTGCGATGTGAGATTCTGTTGTTGATTTTCTGTTTCTTCTTCTTCTACCTCTTCTTCTTTAACACAAATGGTTCGATTTTCCGGGTCTGGAAAGTCGGGTCGTTACAGTGGTATCAGAGCTTAGGCTGGCGACAACCTTGGCTCTGGTGGGAATTTTGAGAGTATTAATAGATATGAGCGCGTATTTGTTAGTGAATATAAAATTGTTTTATATTGTGTTGATTGATTTATTGAGTAGTTTATGGATTCTGGTCGATGTGTGGGACGCCACAACATTGATAGGGATCTCTAAACACTTGTATAGAACAATTCGACACAGTATTGTTTTAAAGTAGGGTAAATGAAATAATTTTACCCAAATTATTTTTGTATAAAAAGAAAAGTTTTGTAAACTATTCTAGATAATATATATATGGTTGTTTGGATGTTAGAAGTGATAATATGGATTTATTATCATTAATATATGGAAACTTAACTAGAAATTGAAATTTATAACCAAAGCAAAGAATAAAATTTTATAATAAAATAAAATTTGAGATATAGATTACAAATGTAATTTATAAAATTGAAATAAACTTCATATACAAATGAGATTTGTACTTTAAAATGGAATTCCAGAGAAATGTGGAAAATAAATCGAAATGGATTTTAAGTTTGGAATTTTGGGAAAGGTTTGAAATTTCTTGAGATTTGGAAATAGTTTTCAAAGAGTTTGAGGAAATAATAAGTGGTATTATTTCAGGAATATTTTGAGTTGAGTTTGGAATCTGGAAGGATTTGGAATTTAAAAATATTTGAAATGGTTTAAAGAGATAAAAGCATTTAATTCTCTTCCGGTCGCTGGGAAATAATTTCGGTGATGACTGCAGCATCATCGATGTTCATTTTCGAGTTTCCAAAGAGAAATTGCTACCAAACCGTGTTAAATTGGGATTGTTTGCAAACTGGATTTGGTTTTGAAATTCAAAGAGATAGCTGAATATACAAAAGGAGTTTGGATGTGATTGATTTCAAAAGTGATTTTGAAATTTTGGGAAATTGTTAAAAAAACTCTGGAATCTTATTTTAATTGTTTATAGAAAAACAAATAAAAAGAAATAAATATACTTGACTAAATTTAATGTATAATCTGGAATAAAGAGTAAAATGTGAATGGGATTGCTTTAATGGATTGAAGTGATGAAATAAACCAAATATTAGGTATAAATTGGAATAAATTACTTAATGGAGTAATGGATTATGGAAATAGAACCTTAATTGGCTGAAATAAAGTTGATTTTGTAATTTGGATATGAAATGGGAAATGAACTTGGATTAAGTAGAAATTATTAATTGCAATCCGAGATAAAATACTAACAAATCGAATGTGGATGATATAAATAAAGCTCGACACATATATTTTGGATGCTGTTAAGTGAAATAAATTGGAACAAAATTAACTTAAGTGTGAATGAACTCAAGTATAAATAAATGGAATATGACCTAGAAATATTATCCAAATGAGTTTGGGTTATGGAATTTAAATTGGTTAAATAGAAATTGAATTGTAATAAATAGATTTCGATGGCTTATAAAATAATTAAAACTACTGGACTAAAGGTATACATGGCTAAATTAGATGTATAATTCCGAGTGAAAAGGATTTGAATGGAAGTTGTTGAATAAAATAAACTTATGTTATTGGGTGGAATTGTTTGAAGAAAATAAATAACTTGAGTAAAATTGTGTGATGGTTATTGATATATTGGTGGCTGAGTTTAATAAAATGGTTTGGAATCAAACTTTGGGTATGGAAGAAATACAATGAAAGTTGTGAATAAATTTAAAATGGAATGGGTTAAATGTAAATTAAGTTGGATTTAACCTAAATGGTTCTAAAGCTGAAGTAATCATTTATTCACATTGATATTGTTGAATTGTATTAGAAAATGGATCGTTTGATGTAAAACGAGGTTAAATAAAATTCTATGAATTGATAGAAAGGAAATAAAATTGATTTTGAAATCAATCGTAGTAAATGTGAGTTAATATAAGCAATATAATTGATTTTTAATCAATCGTAATAAATACGTATTCATTTGGATTAAAATGAATAGAATGTAAGTAATGAAGTGTAAACCATTTAAATGGAAGCATTTAATTTGTGTTAGGCCTAATAAATTCACTTATGGAAGTGTTTAGTGAATATTGCTTATGTTGTATTTGTTAGCTATTGAAATTAATTGAAATGATAACAAACTTTGAATATTTGTCACTAACCTGTTTAAATTGAGTTAGTACAGGTTCAGGAAAAACCGTTTGGCTGGATTTGACAGCGCTAATTGCTTAAATAAATAACCGCTTGCTTAAAAATGCTAAAATAAGGTACGCTTACGCAAAAATTCAAAATAGGAAATATGAACTGTTGATATTGATATATATTGTGATTTCCGGCCTGAGGCCGATGTATATATATATTTGTGCATCCTGCGATATCGCAGAAGTCCCTCCGTACAAAGGAGACTTTGCCAAAATTTTCCGTAAATTTTGGGAGTTAGAAAATTTTTGAAAATTTTCATTTACAATAAACGATTAAAATTTGTTAAGCAAAGAGAATTGAAATTGAATATTGAAATCTAATTCAAATGCGAAGGTAAAGTAAAGTGAAATCGAAGGAACTAAAGAAAGTAAAGTTGCAAATAAACTGTTATTGAGATTTAAATTAATTAGTAAGTGAAACTAATCCAATATTTAAAATGGAAACCAAATTGAATTCGAATGGAATTGTAAAGGCAAAGGTGAATAGAAATGAATATACATTCCTATGGTGAAGTGAAAATAAATTTAAGAAGTGTATAAATACGTAAATTGGAATTAAGAAAAGAAAAATGAATTCTCAAGTAATTTGGTACTGAGGAAAGTTTTTCTAGGTGAGTAATAGAATAAAGATTAAAATTGGAAATTGTGGAATGAGATAATAATGGGTAAGTGAGTGACAATCAAATTGAAAGTGAATAAAAGAGAATTGATATAACTGATAATCAATTGGAATTTATACGTAAGATGTACGTATATTACTTTATTCGCATGGCTATTTGGTCCAGATGTCGAACACAGAATTTCGAGATAATTTTATCGATCTGAATTAGGATTTTTCACTCGATTTTCGACTGCGAGCCTGGATATGGATTGTTGATTGATTCTGGAAATTCTCTATCATAGTTTGTGACTATGCAAGGAGAATGACGGTTTCTGATCAAGAAACCAGATCTGAGTCCGCACTAGGAAGTCGGGTGGACAATACTAGTTCGGAAGTGAAATTGTGTGATCGATTGAGCGATCGAATGTGATATTGCGTACGGATGATATATGTGCATCGTACGGGCTTAAGTAAAGCAAATATTGAAAATTTGTAAAAGAAAAGTATAAAATGACTTTGGGATTGGGAGTGAATGTTATTGCTTAGCATGATATACAGGTGTATAAAAGCAATGGATAAATTGGGATTTTGATTTTTGAAGATAAAAATTTAATGGCCCGACAAAAGGTATGTATTTGAATTTCTATATGAAATTTGATTGGGTTTTGGATCCAGCCACTTGGCGTTTTGTTTTCTTTTTGAGATTGGGAGGCCGTAGAGCCATTTTGTAGTAGTACCGAGCTAGCCGCGCAAAGGAGACGCTGGCGAAATTTTTCGGAAATTTAGGGAGTTAGAAAAATTTTGAGAAAATTTTGATAATTCAAAATTGAATTCAAATTTAAATTTGAATGGATAAGTAGGTGGCATGGGTTGAACTTATGAACAAGTTTGGGAAGTTAAAAGATGATTAGAGTATCATTAATAAAAGATTGTTTGGGTATTGTTAAAACTGTTTGAATTTGGGAAATAGCTAACGGGATATGGAACATTCTTCCTAACTGGCAATTTCGGGGACGAAATTCTTTAAGGGGGGAGGAATGTGACGACCCGGAATTTTTGAGTATTTGAAATTGGAATATTTAATTAATTTAAAATATTCAGAGGTTAATTATTAACTTAAATTTCAAATATCGCTGTATTGAGTAATTTAATTATTAAATTAAATTTATATTGAAGTTGGATAAAATAGTAAATATGGTATTCTAAGCTAATTAAAAATATTTTGAAGGCTTGGAAAATTCATATTAATAATACTAAAGGTAATAGAACTTTTAAAATTGAATTTAAAAGTGTTTTGTTCAGTTTTAAAATATATCGTTTAAATTGAATTTAAAAATAGCCTTCCGAGGCATAGTCTCGGAATTCGACGAAACCTGTTCCATTGGGTCCGTAATATTGTATTATTACCGGATTTCAAGTTTCGTAGTAATTGGAGTTGTTGTGTAAGCGTACGATATAAAAACGCGTTGAAAATTTAATTGATAATAATCTAATGAAATTTAATAGTCAAGCTTCTTGTATACGCCACTCCCCTCCATTTAATTTCGTTCCATTCTTATCTTCCTCTAGATGAAAAAAATATAAATATAGCCGAAGCCTCATTCTTCAAAATCGACAGTGATGAATTAAAGCCAAGCCTCTTCATTTTCAAATCGAACACATCCTACTCCTCTCCTCAGATTCGTTCTCGATACAAACGGAAAAAAAGGGTCTTATTCTCGAAAACATTTCAGAGCGAAATCGAAAGGGGGCAGCGCGACATCTCTGTCGTGGGTGACTCGTGCTCGGCGACGAGCAAAGGAAAGATCGTAGGGGGCCGATCGCAGTCGCGTGAAGGCGATGTTCGTGGCTGCGCTGCGCCTGGAGGAAGGGAGCTTCGACTTTTTGGGGACTGCGTGATTCATGGGAGCCGGTTTGGGATTCGTTCGTCTGGGATGCGGAGCACGAACCGGGGTAGTTCAGGCTGCGACGTCGGCGTTAGGGTTTCGTGGTGGAAGTCAACGATTTGAGTTTGGTATGGCTTCTTTTGATTTTATTTTATTGTATTCAAATTCTGTTTTTATATATAAATATATATATGTAGCATTTTACAGAAAACATAATAATCGAACATATATATATACATTAAGAGGAGGTATTTTGAAACCAGATTTATTTTTACAAATACATACATCAAGGGAGAAAGTTATTTATTTTATTTTTTTATATAGATTTTTTTAAGGGGATTTTAGATTATTCTTATAGGCATATATGGATATAGATTTTGAAATCTATATGAACTATATTATAAAGATATATGTATATTTAAAATTGGGAAAAAAATAAAATGAACATACATAAACATATTTCAATGTATCAGAGTATCCCAAAATAATTTATTTAAGTGAGTTATTTGTTTAATCATTCATTTAATTTATTTTAACCACCAAATTGTTTATAAAAGGAAAATTAGTTTAAAATTCAATTGTTTGTTTAAATTGAATCATTAGTTAAAATTAAATCATTAATTTTGAAAGTAAATTTACTTAATAGAAATCGATTTGTTCGAATATTAATAAACTATATAAATATTTTTACAAGGTCTGAAATCAAGGAAAAATCAAGTCGAGATTGGATTGGGATCGCAAATTAAAATCGAAGGTGAGTTAATCTCACTCAGTTAAATTTAAATTTAAATGGTTAAATTTAAATAATTTATTGAATGGTTGATTTGATTGATGTGATATATATAGTGGTATATACCAATATATATATATTGGCATATGTATATATTGGAGTTGTTGATATTCCCGCATTATATAGCGGATGAGACCCTATGCGCCGCATAATAGCGGATGATTTTATAAAACCCATATACCGCGATATTCCACCTTGAAGTGGAATTGGTATTGTGCTAACATCTGTGGATGCAGGGAAACAGGTTGGAGGGATCCAACTGGATTCCTCAAAATATTTAATTTTGTTAAATATTCTGTGATATGATTTTTGATATCCTGTGATGAAATATATGGATAATTGGATGTTATGGTTTGGTTGGACCGTTTTGGATAATGCTGAGTTATCAAAATCTCTAGAATAGAAATTTTGAAAGAAATAAAAGAGTAGAATTTTAAGTTAAATAATTCTAGTGAATTTGAATAACTTAAATAATGAATTGTAAAAGAAATAAAGCAATTTCTAAATTCGAACAAATATGGTTAAAGGGGATTTTGAATTAACATGAGGATAATGAATTTTAAACTAAAGTGATATTATTGGAAAGAATAAAGAAATTATTTTTGAACGTAAGGATTAAATTTAATAAAGGGATAAAGAAGGGATTTTGGAAGTTTTTAATTGGTATTTTCAGTTAAAAGGGTCTTAACTCAAAATTAAGAAATAAAATCTGAGAGTAAATGTAATTTGAAATAAATGAAGTAAATAAGAAATTTATTTCAAAGTAAAGTAAATGGGAAAATCAATGGGAAATTGATTTGGTTGTTTAAAATTGGAATTTAAAAGAGAAGAGAGATTTTGGTATTTATAAACTAGGTTTATAAAGTAAAATAAAATATCAGGGGATATTTGGAAATATAAATTCAAGGTGGGAATTTATAAAGGATATGAATTGGTTTAAAATAAATGTTGATTTATTTTTAAAGGATGGGAATGAGAAGTGTATTTCCCTGGATAACCAAGTACGTTTTTCAAGGTAGTTTTAAATATAAGTTAAAAGTTTTAATATGTTTTAAAAAGCATGTTTTAGAAAATTTATTATTTTTAATGTTAAATTTTTAAAGCAAGTATTTTCAAAAATCTATTATTGTAGTAATTATATAAAAGCGATTTGCTATTATGTTTTTAAAAGGAGAAATTTAGTTTATATTTCTAAAGGGGTTTATTTTAAAGTATATATTTTTAATAAAGTATTAAAGTAGTTTAATTTCAATGTTATAAAGTATATTTAAAATAAAGTGTTTTCAAATTATTTTAAAATTAAAAGTATTTTGTACTTGGTGATTCAGAGAAAATAAATATTTGGGAAATGTATTCCGTAAGCGGAAATTGTTTTGAAACTGTTTTCAAAGGGAGTTGAAAATTTGGAAATATATCTTGGAAAGATATTTGGGCAAATAAATAATGTGGGAAATTATTTATTGTGTGATGGTTGTTATGGATGTTAATTGATAGTTAAACAACCGACTATCAATATTGGCCAAATGCGCTGATCGTTTCGAAGAGACCGGGATCGAGTTTCCGTATACCGGGATTCTAGGTCTGGAGACTCGAATACCACTTCGATTCGGTTTGTACGTTTCGTGAAAACGATTTCAGAGTCGAAGATGGAGCTGTGAAGTGCAAGGGCTAGTCGCTACTAATCCTGAGGATATTTCCAAAATGGATGTAGTAGGAATAGTGCCTTCGGTTCCGTTCGAACCCGGGACGGACTTGTATGGACGAATGCTTTCGTGACATCGTCAGGTGGACGATGAGCATTCTAAGGGATATGTGCTATAAAGGTATCGTTTAGCCTCGAGCCTCATCAACCGGGAATGACTGAAAATCAGGGGTTATGCAGCAAGGCTTCATGGGTAGCCCCCACTTGAGAGTAAGGTCATCCCTGTCTAGATGTCCCTTTTATTTCGGCTTAGTGGTGCGGTTGCTGATCACAACCGTGGGGTGATTTTACTTGGAATTATCCAGTAAGGGATGATTCCGGTCTTGTGTTGCAGGGGAGCGGGCGTACTCCTCGGTACTGTGATCTAGGCCACGTACTGTGACAGGTGGTACCCCAGTGCCTAGTCATTCGTTGGAAATCCATTCTCCCTACGTGCCTTGTACGAGTTTTGTTTGTATTACCCACTTTGTGGCTAGTATGCCGGAATTTAATAGATGTAACAATTTCGGCTATTTTAATAAGTATTTGTAAATAGACACTATTATAATATCAGAGGATTTTTATAAAAAGTGTTTTAGCTATCGTAAGGTAAAAACCCGACATGTTTATTTGTGGCGTGGTCTTACGAGATGCTTTTGTTTTCAAAGAATTTTGAAACTTTAATAATCAATTTGAGTGTGATTTTCTCACGCTGGTATTCCAGACTGACTCGGGTATTGTTTTATATGATGCTCGGGTCAGACCGAGATAAACAGGTTCAGATTTGTAGCTGTGGAGCTCAGGAGACGAGCTGGATGGCGATACGTACTTCCGTATTTGGTTTATTGTTCCGCTGTGTATTTGGATGTATGTCATTGATGTGATGAACTCTGAAAAATGTATTCTGTAAATATATTGTATAAACAGATATATTTTTCTGTTTGAGTAAAGATCTGTTTTGTATATATTATATTTTATTCCGCTGCGATGTGAGATTCTGTTGTTGATTTTCTGTTTCTTCTTCTTCTACCTCTTCTTCTTTAACACAAATGGTTCGATTTTCCGGGTCTGGAAAGTCGGGTCGTTACATAAACCACCAAAATCTTAACCTTTCTCCCTTTTTTTATCATCAAAATAATAATAATAATTGAAATAGTGATGAATTATGCTTAAAACCATAAATCATATAGAGAGAAATATATATTGCAAAGTCCAGTTGATCAAAAAAAGTCATAATATTTTATTTATTAGATAAATTCCACTTTAGAGTGGCGATTGGATAATGGTTAAGAGAAAATTTTAGTGATAGTAGTGTATTGTTTTTGACAAAGGAATTTTTGTTGTAAATACTCTTTTAAATATTATATAAAAGAATGTCAATTACTTTCTAATCATGGATAACCACTAGGACTTTAAATAAAGTCCGTGGTTACTTAAAAAAGAAGGTCAAGTGTTTTCTAACCATGCATAACTGTGAGAACTTTTAAATGAGGTTAGAAACTAGTTGAATATTTATCTATTTTCCATCCACGCATAATCGTGAGGACTTTTAAATGAGAATGGAAGCACATATATAAAGATTAAAGCTATTCACCCATGCATAACTGTGAGACTTTTAAATGTGATGGATACTTTGGGATAGAATTAAAAATTACACTAAAAATATAATTCCTTTTTTTTTGAAATACCAAATTTTATAGACTATATTAAATTTTGGTGTATGGATTAAAAGCAGGATGTTAGTGATAGAAATGATTAAGGAATATGTACTGATTTTTAAAAATATTATAAAACTTGTTCAATTTTCATGAAATTTTTAACAAATACTTCTTCTAGCAATGAAGTATAATTTAGTCATTACCCATCACTTTCACAATCACTCTTAATAATTTTTGATAAATTTCAAAAGCTTCAAGCAATCAACAACCATCTTTTCAAGAGTAAATCCCTTACCAAAAGTAAACAAGAGTTTTTTTGTAAAGGAAATCAAGGTAAAAATCTAAATTATTTGAAAAAAAATATAAATCCAAAATATTGTTTAAATCAATTTTCTACAAGGGGTTTTGTAAAAAATGTTTGCAAATTTTAAAATCAGTTGAAAATGCAAATATGATCTCAAATGAAGTGATGTCTAATACTACTTGTACTCTAGTTGCCTAAAATGATATATAATTAAACAAACAGACCGTGTACTCAATATCACCCAAATTGGTTCAAAAAATTTCAGCAAAGCCATTTATGTCAAATAGAGGCAAAAACATTTATATCAAAAAAAAGCACAAGCGGTTAAAAAAATTCCAGCCATTGATTTGTTAGTCGTGAAGAAAGGTAACGAAACTTAATCATTATACCAAAGCAATTTACAATTCCTGTTTTGATAACTCAATCCATTTGAAACCACTATTTGAAAGCTTTAATTCCATAGTTTGATTCAGAACAAAACATGAAAGTTTTAGATATTCAAAATTTCGACTCACCAGAATTGATTTCAAGTTAAGATGATGAATCGCTCAAAGGTCATATCTAAAATACTATAACTTGTTTGGATAAATCAGAGATAATTTTCAAGTGATGTACTGAAATGGTTGTTGTTTTTCAAGATTTTACAAAAATGAATCAGCTAAAACTAAAAACAGTAAAGTTATAGTGTTATTAGTTAGCTTTCTAGAACTTCAAGAATTTCAAAATTTAGAGTAAAAATGCTCAAATTTTGATTGAATTACTATAGTTATGTTAAGAAATTATGAAACTGTTTTCAAACAATATACTGAATGTTTTACAGTTTTTCAATGGTTTAAGTTCAAATTCTGGAAAAATACATAATACAAAATTTATATAAATTTCTATCTACTTTCCATATTGTTTGCGCCAAAATTGGTCACAAACACCCAATTGCCAATGAAAACACTAGTTCGCAATCACAGATAACAAGTATGTAGAGAATTAAAAATGAAGAACACTTAGAAAATTTAGATGAAAGCAGTAAAGAACACAGGGTATATAGTGGTTCGGCAATCCGGCTTACGTCCACTTTGAAGTTGATAATTTTATTGAAGTTTTCTTGTTGATTACAACGAGTTACAACTGATTACAACATCAAAATCCGAGTACAATGATGAATCCGGTAGAGTCTGGACGTAGAAGAGCCAAAAGTCCCCCTTTTCTGAAGCCATTGGGAGGCTATTTATAGGCATAGGCTGCAAATATCTCGCTTAGATCTTGGGAGACCTGTTCTGGCATGTGGGCGGACCTACGCGATCGATCCTATGTGGTTTGCACTCGATCCGTGATCGATACGAATGAATTTTGTATCGATCAAGATTTTGCCCAATCGAGTCGAAATCGAGCATGAACATTCTTTATGTTGTATGCAAGCTCCTGTGAAAATTTCATAGCATTTGGACTTGTGGATTGCGAGTTATGATCGGTACGAATTAGACTCTTCGGTTGGCTGTTCAGTTCGAATCGATCCTTTCGTATCGCTCTGTTCGAATCGATGTTGAGCACGCGCCTGCGAGTTGACGTGGCGCTTGATTTTTGGATCGCTCCACTTTTGATGCCGAGTTGACTGAGTCATCCCAAGGTTTTCGCCTTGTTCGTATCGAAGATCGTTGCCTTGTTCGTATCGATGGAAGCTGCCTTGTTCGTATCAATAGATGCAGCTCAGTTCGTATCGATGGAAGTGACTCAGTTCGTATCGATATAATTGACTTAGTTCATATCGAGCACTGTGGCTCTGTTCGTATCAATTGTGTGGTCTTGTTCGTATCGATCGAAGTTGTTCCAACTTGATGGATACGAACAACTGACAATATGATGGATACGAACAGATGGATGCGAGATGATATCGATAGATGGATACGAAGAGTCAATGCTGTATGGATACGAAGAAAGCCCTTTGGTCGATGGATACGAACAGTGCAGTTCTTCTGATCGATATGATATCGCGCACCTCTGATCGATTCGAATAAGATCGATACAAAGTCAGATGTTCCCTGGCTGCCTTATGGATACAAACAAGGTGGATATCGATGGATTCAAACAGATGGATGAACGAGGATGGATACGAAATGATGCGACCTTTTGATTTCCTTAGTTTGCATCGATCATATCTTGAGCATACAAACTCCGATTGACTTGAAATTCAGAATGTTGGCTTTCATAGCTTCGCTTGTCATGTCTTGTCAATTGTGGCTCCGTCCGGACTCGGACAAAATTTACCGATATCCATAGCAAACCTACGTATAACCGATCTCCGGGATGGACTTTCCTTGGTTTCCAGTCAAGTTCTTGGTATCACGGCCTTGCCAAAAGGCGGGATAACATTTTCCCCCCAAAACATGCCTTGCAATAGGAAGGTGTGTTTTGCAGTTCGATAAGCTAGATGTTCGCATCCTGTTAATGACCTGCAAAGAGATTGGTAATCTTACATGACAATGAATATTGATCGTTCGCGATCGTATGCCGTTCGGGGCGGTATATGACCGTTCGCGGTCGGGTGCCGTTCGACACGAATTGTGACCGTTCGAAGTCGAAAGCCGTTCGAGGCGAATTGTGACCGTTCGAGGTTGGATGTTGTTCGAGGCGAATTGTGTGTGTCCGAGGGGGACTTAGTATCATTATCGTCAGATTTCACGTTCGAGTGAGTTTCTGAGTTGTTGGTTATGGCGGTTTATCGCCATCTCAGAGCATGCCTGAGGACCGTTCGCGATCCCTTACATGTGTAAGTGGCTTAGCCGTTATGGAATCACAAATAGCATATTTACATTCAAAATAAGTCTTTCAACAGAAGTGTCTAACAAAATCAAGTCCAAACATGAGAAATAGAAAACAAAAGCAAAACAGGGACGTCAAAGTGCAAACACCTACACTAATGCGATTTATAGTCGTATCAGAGCATGCCTAAGGATCGTTCGTGATCCGGTACGTGTGTAAAATGACTTTATCGTGTCTGTATGGAGTTTGCCACTTATTCGTCATTATTTCAATCAGTTGATGATAAGCTGACACCTTGATCCTTAGTCGTCCCCAAGTGGTGCAGGCGGTGGTCGTTCTTGTTCCACCGTCGTGGCTCCCCTTCTCACATATTGCGATAGCAGACCATTCCGGATATGCCCCTCAACCTCATCCTTCAAGTGCCTGCAATCATTCGTGCTATGACCATTCAGCTTGTGGAATAAGCAATACTTGTCAGATCTTCTTTCATTGCTGGTCGGATCCCCTCTCATTGGCTTTCGATAAGGAATCTGCCCCTTGGTATCCTGGTAGATCCGCTCCAAAGTCTCATTCAACTCCGTATAAGAGGTGAATCTTGGTTCCTTTCGTGGTCATGTTGGTCCATCACCGTTATCCTCGGCTTTCCGTTTTCCTTTATCCTTGCCTGAATCTTTTTCGGGAGGATTTCCGCCTTTGACTGCATAAACTTCTATTTGCATCCTCTAATCGTAGAAATCCTTCGGCCTCATGATAAAATTCTCCCAGATCCATAGGTGGATCCCTCGTCAGTGAATTTTTGAACTCCATTCCATCAGCTATGCCAGCTACGGCTGCCATTAAGACCATGGATGGATCTGGACGATCCACCGATGCTGCTACTGCATTAAATCGTGTTAGAAAATTCCTCAAAGATTCCACAGTTTTCTGTTTTAGCATCGCTAGACTCATCACATTTTTGGGCCTTGAAATGTGAACTCTGAACTGCCTCATAAACTTTTCGGTCAACTCGGTCCACGTTCCAATGGAACCGCTCTCCAATTGCCTAAACCATAGAGCTGCTATGTCTGTCAAATACAATGGGAAGCACCGGGCCATGACCTCCTCTGATGCCCCCAGTACTTCCACGTGCCTCATATACCTTGTCAGATGAACCGTAGGATCCGTCCTCCCATCATACATCTCCAACGTTGGTAGCTTGAATTCAGGTGGGTTCCTAGCTTGCCTGATTGTAGGAGCAAAGGGACTCCTATTCACGTCCTCCAGGTCTCTATTCACCAATCCACCTCTCATGGCTCGCCTAACCATATCTGCCAATCTGTCGCTATCACCAAGGTGCAGCCCTTGCCCGTTGCCTCCAATCTTCCCCTCGAGTTCATGAGGGAGTTCTGGAATCTGCTCTCTTGAACGAGTATCCATTCCCCTACCAACGCCATGTTGCACTGCTCCACCTGGTATCCTGCCTAAGGTTGGATCAACATGTTCCTAATGGGTGCCCCCCAGATTGGTGTTGCTCCAGATGGTCCTGCTCTATTCTGAATTCTGGTTGTTCCGCGCTCCTGATCTCTATCTCCAGCATCTCCTGCAGCAGCGTTCCCTTGATTCTGCATTCTGGCTTGTCCGGCTTGTTAGAGTAGGTTCTACATCATCTCCTCTTGTCTTTCAGCATTCCTTCCTGCATAGCTTCCATCATCGTCTCCATCTCCTCCCGGGTGATGAAAATTGAGGTGTGATTTGTTCCAGAGGAAGCCTCCTGGCTCCCTTCATGCTGACTCCTTTCAGCTCTTTGTCTCCTTGTTGATTGCTTTGCCATAGCTTTCTAGATCCAAGTCTTCAAGCTTTCAGATCTGAAGTCCTGGTTGCATAATTCCTGAGCGCTACTACTCTCAGTGAAAGCACCAAAATGTTTGCGCCAAAATTGGTCACAAACACCCAATTGTCAATGAAAGCACCAGTGCACAATCACAGATAACAAGTATGTAGAGAATTAAAAATGAAGAACACTCAGAAAATTTAGATGAAAGCGGTAAAGAACACAAGGTTTATAGTGGTTCGGCAATCCGGCCTACGTCTACTTTGAAGTTGATAATTTTATTAAAGTTTACTTGCTGATTACAACGAGTTACAACTGATTACAACAGCAAAATTCGAGTACAATGATGAATCCGGTAGAGTCTGGACGTAGAAGAGCCAAAAGTCCCCCTTTTCTGAAGCCATTAAGAGGCTATTTATAGGCATAGGCTGCAAATATCTCGCTTAGATCTCAGGAGACCTCTTTTGGCACGTGGGCGGACCCACGCGATCGATCCCATGTGGTTTGCACTCGATCCGTGATCGATACGAATGAATTTCGCATCGATCAAGATTTTGCCCAATCGAGTCGAAATCAAGCATGAACATTCTTTAGGTTGTACGCAAGCTCCTGTGAAAATTTCATAGCATTTGGACTTGTGGATTGCGAGTTATGATCGGTACGAATTATACTCTTTGGTAGGCTGTTCAGTTCGAATCGATCCTTTCGTATCGCTCTGTTCGAATCGATGTTGAGCACGCACCTGCGAGTTGACGTGGCGCTTGATTTTTGGATCGCTCCACTTTTGATGCCGAGTTGACTGAGTCATCCCAAGGTTTTCGCCTTGTTCGTATCGAAGATCGTTGCCTTGTTCGTATCGATGGAAGCTGCCTTCTTTGTATCGATAGATGCAGCTTAGTTCGTATCGATGGAAGTGACTCAGTTCGTATCAATAGAATTGACTTAGTTCGTATCGAGCACTGTGGCTCTGTTCGTATCAATTGTGTGGTCTTGTTTGTATCAATCGAAGTTGTTCCAACTTGATGGATACGAACAACTGATAATATGATGGATACGAACAAATGGATGCAAGATGATATCGATGGATGGATACGAAGAGTCAACGTTGTATGGATACTAAGAAAGCCCTTTGGTCAATGGATACGAACAGTGCAGTTCTTCTGATCGATACGATATCACGCGCCTCTGATCGATTCGAATAAGATCGATACGAAGTCAAATGTTCCCTGGCTGCCTTATGGATACGAACAAGGTGGATATCAATGGATTTGAACAGATGGATGAACAAGGATGCATACGAAATGATGCGACTGTGTTGATTTCCTTAGTTTTCATCGATCATATCTTGAGCATACGAACTCCGATTGACTTGAAATTCGGAGCGTTGGCTTTCATAGCTCGCTTGTCATGTCTTGTCAATTGTGGCTCGATCCGGACTCGGACAAAATTTATCGATATCCATAGAAAACCTGCATATAACCGATCTCCGTGATGGACTTTCCTTGGTTTCCAGACAAGTTCTTGGTATCACGGCCTTGCCAAAAGGCGGGATAACACATATCATCTTGAATTTTGCAAATCGGAGTTAAGGAGCTCAAGACATGGTAATAATACTACACAATGTCAACAAAAATAGAATTAACAAGAAGTAAAGAAACTTGGGTTTAGAGATCATACCTTTACTATCGTTTTCATGTTCAACATTTCTATTATTGATATCCACCTCATTTTCTAGGCTAATGAACATTAGAATTATTGCTCATCAACCATATATTGAACAACTCGAAGTTACCTCTATCATAGTTGTTCCTTAGCCCATTTCTGTACCTAAATGTTAGTAGAAGCAAGAGGATGTAGGACCACTCTTATTTTCATTTGTAACCTTTGGCACCTAAATTCGTCTATATAGCAAACCATTAGTATTTACAATTATACCCTTGGAGACTCAAACTTGTTGAAATTTAAGAAAATTTACATTTATATCTTTTGGAATCAACATTTATTTAATGCTTTTGTGTTTGTTTCTATACCAACATTTATTTTGTTTATGCCCAATTTTTTCACAAATAAACACTTTGAAAATTTCTTTTGAGATTTGATGTTATCACAATTCTTTCTCTTAGTTTGTTCAACTTTATCATATCCAAGACCATTTCTGTTTTTAGTGATAGTCTAACTTTCTAACAACCTATTTAGTGATTTTTCTCTCTTAGAAAATTTTCCTATTATCAATCCAAGTTGTTGAACCTTAAATCTAAGAGTATTGTTTTCATTTAAAAGTGAGGTGCATCTTTTAATGGAATTTTCTCTTTTAGTTTCATCTTTGTTTTTCAAAGTCAAAATTTCATTTTTGAGGATTTCATTTTTAGTCTTAGACCTATTGATTTCTTCCTCTAAAGACCGACACTTCTCACATTCTAAGTTAAACTTTTTAACATTTTCAATCATCAATTCTAACTCATTATTTATACCAAGTAGACTATTGTTCTTAGATTCTAGTTTATTATACCGTTGTTGAAGTCTATCAATAGTTGCATTTAACTTGTGATATTCTAAAAGTATATCATCACGGGATAAGTGTGCTACCTTATTTGGTTCAGCGTCGCTGTCACTTGATTCTACCATCAGGCACAAATTCGCTTCTTTCTTACTATTAGTGTTCTCCTCCTCCTCTTCTTCACTCTCATCCTAAGTGACAGTGAAACTCCTTCTCTTCTTCTTTTCTTTATCGAGTCGATTTAGGGGACAATTTGGCTTGATATGACTTGGCTTCTTTAATCTATGACATATGATTTCTTCCACTTCAAAATTATCTAGAACTTCGACAATTTTGGTTTTTATTCGTTGGTTTATTGCTGGATTTCCATGCTTAATGGTCTACTTTTTGAATTGCTTCATCAATAATGCTAACTTAGCTGTAGCGTAATCTTCTTCCTCGTTATCAGTTGAACTTTTCAAAGCAATAGATTTCTTTTTTGAATCACCGCTTTCATGTTCTTCTTCGACTTTCAATTCCATCTCATAAGTGATGAGATTTCCAATTAGTTCCTACAATTTAAGCTGTTTCGAGTATTTGGATTCATGAATTGCTGTCACCTTTGCTTCGATACTTCTTGGGAGGATTCTCAGAATTTTTCGGACCATCTTAAATTCTGTATAAGCTTTTCTTAGCGTTTTGGATTTGAATACAATATTTGAAAATCGACCATGCATCTCCTTAATGTTCTCAACTTTTGTCATTATGAAATTCTCATATTCATTACTAAGCATTGCAAGGTGAGATTCCTTGATATGCAATGTACCTTCATGAGTCACTTCAAGTGTATGCCAAATTTCCTACGTAGTCACACAATGAGAAACACGATTATATTCAATTTTATCTAAGGCACAAATAATAGAGTTCATTGCTTTAGCATTTGCCCAATATATACTAATTTCTTTTGCATCTCACTTATCTTTAAGCTTTAGAAACTTCGTAACCATCTATATTTATCATAGGTAGACTATGAACCAGTTCTAACTATATCCCATGCATCTATTGTATCTTGAAAAAATTTCATCCTAGTTTTCCAATACGAATAATTATTACCGTTAAACATGGGTGGCCTAGCAATAGATTGTCCTTCAGAAAAAACATTAAACTAGCCATGTTTATAAAAAGTGAATTTGACTACCTAGCTCTGATACCTATTGTAGGATCGAACTACTATAGAGGTGGAGTGAATAGGGTTTATAATAAATCTACATAATACTAAAAATTGCAGCATTGATAATAACAATAATAAAGTAAATGCGGAAATAAAAGCAACACATAAATTTACCCAGCTTTGAAAAAAACTGCTTATTGCTGCCCCCAAGTTTTCTACTAGGATTAAACAATCAACTGGATACAGACCCTGTAAAATTGTGACTATCGCTAACCTGACTGTTCTAACCCTAAGTTCAAAACCCTACCTCAACTCTATCCCCAAATTGAGAATTTTTCGGACTACGTCCCGTAGTTCGATCATAGTTAAAAACTAAAGTTTTATAATTAAAAGGTAAATTACAATAAAATAAAAATGAAACTCTAAATAAACATATGGCCCTAAATAATTTTAACCTCAAACAAAAAGGGCATGGCCCAAATAAATAAAGGATAATATTTCAGACAATCTTCTTTATTTTCCAAGCCGGTCCTCTTTTCATTTCAACGCCGATCACTTTTCCTCCTTCAAGCCGATTTATGGTTTCACCTTGAAGCTCCGTTCTTCAATCGAGTGATGATTAATCTTATCTACTTTTCTTGATCGATTGCTTGCTTGTCAGATGATTACCGCCTTCGGTAGCTTCAAGTGTCGAGTAATTTATTGATAATGAACTGGTACAAAATATTGCTATTTTGATTTTTGTATTTAAACATGAATGTTAATTTTGCAAAGATGAATGGGTTATATAGGATTCGATTTCATTTGATTTCATGTATTTCATACATTTCTGGCTTTGAATATTTCCATCTTAGATTTTGATTTTAATCGTGGCTATTGATTTTTAGACCGTTCCTTTTGGCTTGCGGGTATAGTTGATCCCTGATATATATGTTGACTTAACTTGTTCAACTTGCGAAATTCTCCTTTTTCTTTTATTTGTTGTTTTGATCTTCTTTGATTGTTCTTGACTATTCGTGCATATTTTCTGATGAACTAAGATGCTCCTAATTTTCCTATATGTACATGTTTGTACCAAAATTGGGCACAACACCCGGATGTGTTTGAAGAGATAAAATGAAGAATATAAATGAAAAAGGAGGCAGATCTAACAAACACACCAAAAATAAACAGGAAAAATGCACAGAAACACATAGATTTAGTAGTTCGGCGTATGGCCTACGTCCACTATGAAATGGTTGACTTTTATTAACTTTTGCTTACTGGTCACAACAAATTGCAATAGTAAAACTCGAGTACAACAGTGATTTCAGCAGAGTCTGGACGTAGAAGAGCCAAAGGTCCCTTTTCTGTAGGTCCCAGGCTGTTATTTATAGGCGTAGGCTGTAAATATCTCACTCAGATCTCGGATGACCTCTTCTCGCACGTGGGTGGGCCCACACGATCGATCCCTGACCGTTTGGAGTCGATTCGTGATCGATACAAATGCAATTCGTATCGATCAGGATTTGGTCCAATCGAGTCGGGATCGATCATGAACATTCTTGAAGATGTACGCAAGCTCTTGTGAAAATTTGGTGGCATTTGGACTTGTAGATTTTGAGTTATGATCGGTGCAAGCTTGTATTTATTGAAGGTTGCTGAATTCGCATCGGTCCTTCTTCGCATCGCTCTGTTCGTATCGATCCGAGCACGTGCCTGCAAGTTAACATGGCGCTAACTTTTTGGATCGATCCACTTTTTATGCCGAGTGACCGAGTCAACCATTTTTACGTGCTCTCTTCGTATCGATCATTTGAGGCTCTGTTCGTATCGATGCTCACAGGTCGCTTCGTATCGATGGTGGGGGCTACTTCGTATCGATAGCTGGAGGCCATTTCGTATCGATAGAAAATATTACTTCGTATCGATCGTTCAATGGTTCATTCGTATCGATCGTTGATCGATCGATACGAACTGTGCAATTGGAATCGATACGAATTGACTCCAATTGATCGATACGAAGGCGAGTAAATGTGATGGATACGAAGTAGAACCATGCCAAGTAGATACGAAGTAGAGTGTATGTGATGGATACGAATCGATAGATTCTTGATGGATACGGAACCGATCGATGCGAAATGATGGATACGACCCGATCGATGTGAAATGATGGATGCGAGTGAGTTGATTTCCTTGGTTTGCATCGATCATATATTGAGCATACGAACTCCGATTGACTCAAAATTTGGAACGTGGGCTTTCATAGCTTTGCTAGTCCTGTCATATCAATTGTAGCTCGATCTAGACCCGGACATTACCGGTATCCATAGTAGATCTGTGTATTAACGATCTCCAGGACGAACTATCCTTGGTTTCTAGTCAAGTTCTTGGTGTCACGGCCTTGCCAAAAGGCAGGATAACAGTACATACATATTTCTATATGTATATATATGTGAATGGATGTAGCTTCTTCCTATGCTTTGAATGATCAATGTGGCATTGTTGGCTTAGTGATGTTTGAGTTGTTTATATGATGTTCAATTATGTTGTGTTTTCAGGAATCTGGAGATGTTGAATCTGTTGTTTCTCCTTCTTGCAGTTGCACTTTTGTATGTGGTTATATTTTGTACCTTTGTGCACCACTTACGTGTTTTGGTTTTGATAGTTGCACTTGTGCTTATGTACTTTGTTCACTTGTGCTTGTGTGCTTCTAATTTGGCCAATACATGTATATATCTGCACTTACTATTTTAGTTTTTCCTTGTGTATCCTTTTGCTAAACTGATTTTGGTTTCATCTTTCTGTGTTACACTTTCCCGGTTATGCTAGTACTTGTGTATGCATCCTTATGTATGCACTTGCCAGGTTACGCTGGTTGCATCCTTATGTGTGCATGTACTTGACTAGCTTGCTTGTATATTGCACCAGTACACTTATTTGCTATTTACTTAAGCCTGATATTTGGGTCTCATGCATTTGCTATTTGGCTTGCACCAGGTTGTATTTTGTGCTTGACTTTGACTATGTGCATTGCTCCACTTGTGCACTTGCATTTGAATGTTTTGCTACATTCTGTTTTGCACTTGTGCACACTTTGCTATTGCATCTCTCCTGCAGTGTGTTGTTTTTGTGCATTTTGTTGTGTGTGCTTTTTGTGCACTTATGCACTTTCTTCCTATCTGGTTGCACCCTTGCTGGACTTTGGTTGTTGTTGTGTTTTGTTTAACTGTTGCCTATGTTAGCTAGACCTTGCACTGCTTGTGTCGA
Organism: Allium fistulosum; assembly: GCA_030737815.1. Classification (NCBI taxonomy): domain Eukaryota; kingdom Viridiplantae; phylum Streptophyta; class Magnoliopsida; order Asparagales; family Amaryllidaceae; genus Allium; species Allium fistulosum. The sequence goes on along the minus strand of CM060903.1, from coordinate 306,680,172 downwards.
GCTTTTGGGTTTGACCTTGTTTTTGTCCCTAAAATTGAGTTGATGCAAATGTGTTTTGTATATGTGCTCAACCTTATGGCATGTACAGTGATACGATGTGCATGTTGTAGGTTGCTCGTGTACATTATTGACATTTTTGGTGCCTATTTCAAAATATAAAAAGAACAAATCCACTAGACTGAGGCAATGAAAGAAACAAAACCAATCGACCGCTTACAGATCTTGTAAACTTACGACTATCGCTAACCTGACTGTTTAAACCCTAAGCTCAAAACTTTGCCTCAACTCTATCCTCGATTTGAGAATTTCCCAAACTACACCACACTACACCAAAAAGCTGTTTTTGCCACACCTCCTTCCGCCTTATTGGATGCGGCTTAAAGCCGTACCAAATTAGATATGGCTAATAACCGTATCTAATGAATTCGACACGGCTATAAGCCGTATCAAATTTGATACGGCTTCAAGCCGCATCTAATTTCGTGCCTATTTCTGGCGCAAACTTTTCCACCCAATACGCACATCTTCCCACCAAATAATTCGATTTCCCCCTATTTAGATACGGTTCTTAGCCGTATCAAATTTGATAGGTTTTTTAGCCGTACCTAATTCGTGCTAATTTTTGGTGCGAACTTTTTACTGCCAAAACACGCCCCAGATCTACTCCGTTTCGTTCCTTGCTAATTTTTGGTGCGAATTATTTTGTTCAATTCCTTTCAACTGTTAAAATCCCTCATTCTTTTCATCATACTGCTCGTGGATCGTCTCCTACCGCGGTCCACTCTAACCATCGTTTTGCTATTGCAGTCCGCTCTCACCATCGTCTCGTGTTAGGGTTCCTCGTCGCCATCCTATTACCCGTTGTTGTCGTCGCAGTTGCTGCTGTCTCGCTAAGGTAAGCCTAATTTGTAATTTCGATTCACCATTGACTGTATATTATACTTGTTAAATTATTTTCATTTAATGCACGAATTCCTGTTTTTTAATCGCATTTGCTATTTCATTGAATGTTAAATTATTCACCATTTGATAATCGCATTTGCTACTGAATTCCTGTTTTTTAAGAACTAAAATTAACAGTGGATTCCTGTTTTTTTAAGAAGTAAAATTAACATTTTTAAGCTCAAATAAAGTACAGATTTATATACAACACCAAAGTTTCATTATGCTTTTCATCTTTTGGCCATTACATATATATTCCATTGTAAGGAGCAAGCTTTTTGCAGGTGGAACTAACCCAAGCTTTGTGAACCAAAGTCTCATTATTGTTTTGGGTTTTTGATGGTTTAAGTTCAAATATTTATAACTTTTTTATCCACTGGTTCCATGATGCATCTTGAAATTAATTTCTTTGTTTGATCTATGATTTGGCTGACATTTTTATTATATATTTACACAAACAGTTGATGGATAATTTAAATATTGCATATAATAATCGTGATTGTATTTTGAGATATTCGTTTGGGCACTTTCTTCGTTGCAACTTCCTTACAATATTTACATAACACTTATGTTCAAATTTTACTTCAGTTTACCTTTCATCTTGAGATGTTTATACAACTGTTTTTCTAGATTCAATCCTGTGATACGTTTATTCCTTGATCGCTTATTTGTTTTAGTTGGTTCGTTGATTATTTAAAAATCATTTTTTGTAGACTTAAACATACGTCGTAGAAAATATTAACCATCATTTGCAGGCATATTTCTTTAGTATGCATTGTTTGCTATTTTTTTACAAAGTTTCCTTAGTTTTACGCTCTATTACTTATTGCTACTAATTTTAATTAAGTACTTCATTCTTTTTTTTTATTGCATGACAGCGCATCACTTCTATTACCCTAACAATGTGTAGAGATATTCAAACAATCTTTCAACCTTTGGTTTTGATATTTCCAAATAGTACGTGTACACGTAAGACACTGCAAATTGTTTATTTCTATATTGTCACCGATTTTATATGCATATTGTACCTGAATTTTATGTTCATAGATGTACTAATGGTGATTCATGAAGCATTGGAATCTAATTCATACGATAATAAGGGATGGACGTGAGAAAATATTTGACATTTGTTTATGACATGCTCCTTAACGTTGTTAATTTTTTGTACATATTGCAAATAAATATATTTTTATAGAGTTCTTTATAAATTTTAGATTCATGTAATTATTTTGTTAATGTTGTAACTTAGATTACTGATATTACATGGTTATAAATTGACTTTTCATATAAGTCTAGCTTTCTAGAAAGCTTGCACATGGACAAATGATTAATACAAGTGCTAATGATGACCATGAGAGAAGCATTCTACCACTGGCACAACAATATAAAAAGCAATTTGGTTGGAAGATGGAGGGCATTGTCCCTTTTTGCTCTCTTCCACATTATGCATCATATATAACAAATTGATATATTAACAGTATCATCTTTCTTTTTATTTACTGACTCGGTGTTGACAAGAGAATACCAAACAAAATTGAAAAAAATCTATAGGAACCGTTTCATTGCTTCTTTTGTCGATTTACATGATGGTTACTATTTTAAACAGATGGACACTAATCAAGGTATAGAATTTACTTCTTTTGGGGGTTGACATGATTGCTATTAGTATAATCAGATAATCTGATTCAAAACAAGTTAAAAAATTCATTATCGTTATTCTTAAGTTAGAATTATCTTTCGTACAAAGCTTTACGTGTTATATTTCTTCTGCACCTTGATGTGACATCAATGATCTGCAACTGTTGGTTTCCAATCAATTACATGTAGGGATTATACGATCTTAATACCACTTTCTTACATATATAATGGGACAACAAATATTCTTCATTTATACCAAGGTAAAATTATATTCACGTCTCATGTTCTGTTATATATGATATAGGAGGGCAGTATATCTTTCAGTATAGACAAACAATGGATAAACGAATCGGATATAAGATCTACGTACTATATAGATGGAGAGCAGAAGTTCATTAGTTTTGTTGCCGAAAACGGTGGTAAGAAAGGAGTGTATTTATGCCCTTGCACCCGGTGCAAAAATATGAAGACGATCAAATAAGATGACATTCATTTTCATTTGCTTAGATGGGGTATTATCCAATCATATACAGTGTGGTATTTTCATAGGGAAAAAAGGGCGGAGATGGAAAAACAACAACCAATTAGTCGTGCCACAATTATTGACGAGTCTGAACATATTAGGATGGAAGATCTGGTCAATGATGCAGATAGATTTCATCATTTTCAACCTAAAAATCCATTGCCTTACCATGCTAATGTTGGAGAGCAGTCTACTGACTATCCAGATTGGCAAGCCAATGAAAGTAAGAAGTATAAATCACTTTTTGGTAGCGTAAAAGAGCCACTTTATCCTTCATGTTCAAAAGGGATTACGAAGCTGTATGCCATTGTGAAAATGAATAGCTTGAAGACCCAATACGGCTTTTCAGATAATGGTGTGACTGCACTCCTCGAACTAATAAAGGAATTACTTCCCGAAGGTAACACGCTGCCGACAAAGTACTCCGACGTGAAGAAGATCATTAAGCAAGTTGGGATGAATTACAGAACTTATGATGCATGCATCAATGATTGCATATTGTACTGGAAAGATGATGCGAACAAAGTTTCTTGTACAAATTGCAATGAACCAAGATATATGACATCATTCAACGAAGAGAGAAAATGCACCAAAGTACCTCGAAAGATATTAAGACATTTTCCTTTAATTTCTAGATTTAAGAGACTGTATAATGTACCATGGATAGCAGATGCGATGACCTGGCATGATCGTGCCAAGTCTGATCCAACCGTAATGCGTCATCCATGTGACACTTCTCAATGGAAAGCCGCAGATTCTTTTGACCAAACTTTTGCTACCGAGCCACGAAATGTCACACTTGGAATAGCAATAGATGGTTTCTGTCCACATGCTTCTCTCTTTAACCCTTACAGCGGTTGGCTAGTAATTGTAGTACCATATAATCTTCCTCCGTCTATGTGCATGAAAAGGGATTTCTCAATGTTAACATTGTTGATTTCTGGGCCAAAACAACCAGGGAAGGATTGATGTTTATTTACAGCCGTTGATAGACGAGTTAAAGCAATTATGGAAAGGAGTCGTTACATTTGACTCGTTAAATAAATCTAAGTTCACAATGAGTGCTAGGGTGTTGTGGGCAATCCATGATCACCCTGCTTTTGGGACTTTATCGGGATGTACAACTCACGGTTACTTTGCATGTCCTGTTTGTGGGGAAAACACTTGTTCTTATCATCTTCCTGAAAGCAAGAAGATGTGTTACATGGGACATCAAATGTTTCTTCCTAACGAACACAAGTTTCGATAAGATAAGACAAATTTCAACAACGAACAAGAACTTCGTCGTCCTAAATGGCCATTGACTGGTTTTCAAGTTGAAAAGAAAGTCATGAATATCAAAATGAAAGTTGGTAAACAAAAAGAAGAAATTGGTCGAAAATGGAAAAAGTCAACCAATGAAGAAGTTGACAATGTTTCTGGATGGTATAGGAGGTCTATCTTTTTTAATTTACCATATTGGAAAGCAAATTTGATCCGACATAATATTGATGTTATGCATACGGAGAAGAATGTCACGGAGCATCTCATCAGCACCATTATGGACCATAAAGATAAGTCAAAAGATGGCATCAATGCACGCAAGGATTTGAAAATCATGGGAATAAAACAAAAGTTGTGGGTGATGGAAGATCCTGAAAAAAATAAAATAATCATACCAAAGGCAACTTTCACTTTGAGCAAAGAAGAAAAGATACGGTTTTGCATCATTTTGAAAAATTTGAAAGTGCCCAATAAATTCTCTTCTAACTTCCACAACAATGTGAGCACCAATCCTTCTGAACTAAGAAATATGAAGTCACATGATTACCATGTCATAATGCAACATTTGCTTTCGGTATTGCTTCAACATTCTTATCCACAACATAAGGATCTACGAAATGTTGTTCATCGTATTAGTTTATTCTTTAACATTTTGTGTTCAAAGGTGATCAATAGGGAACATCTTTTAAAAGCATAGGCTGGCTTAGTAGAAGCTATGTGTGTTTTTGAAAAACATTTTCCACTTGCATTTTTGATATCAGTGTCCACCTTATGGTCCATTTAGCCGATTAAGCGTTGATTTGTGGCCCTGTCAGATATAGATGGATGTATCCCTTTGAACGGTAAATTTCTAATTTCAGTTATGTACATCATTATTTGATATAAATAGCTACCATCTACAGTATATAATTGATCACATTCATAGGTTGATGAAAACATATAAAGGATATGTACGCAATAAAAGATACATTGAAGGGTGTATTGCAGAAGGATATATCGTACAAGAAGCTAGTCTTTATTGCATGGAATACATGCCAAACGGAGGTGATGGCAATCATAAACATACCCGTGAAGCGTTTTTAGATGAGGACGATGAGTTTGCTGGTGAGATACCTCTGGATAATGGTAAACACATAATGTTAACCCAAGTGCAGTTTGAACAAGTGCGTAGATGGGTCCTTAATAAGTACAATGGATTGGATGAATGGAAGAAGTAAGTTCACGAACTTGTCTAGAATTTCAATTTTTTTAATTCAATTTATATATACATTTTGATATGTGTTTTCCGTAGGAGGTATAACTCCTATGTGAAAAGTACTAGATTTTAACCTCGAGGCAGGGTTACGACTGTGGAAGCCATTCAAAGTTTTACTCTATGGTTACGTAATGAGGTATTACATCGTCTTAAGTATTTCACGTGTTTATAAGTGCGCAATACACCTTTGTGACCATGCTTTTTGGCTTATTTTGTTTTATGTAGTTTTTAAAGACTATCGATGTTGATCTAACTCTGTGGCGGCTAGTGCACGGGACGAAGTTCATGACGCGTAGTTATATGACGTACCAAGTGAATGGATTTTCATTTTCCACTAAAAAGTACGAAGATCGTGTGGTAACACAAAATAGCGGTGTATGCATGAGAGCAATTACAAAATTTAGAGCGAGTGGTAAGGATAAAAATTATAAGGAAGCAGAAACAACGTATTACGGAGTCATTCAACAGATACTTGAGTTAGATTACATTGATTTCAAACAAACAGTTTTTTATTGTGATTGGGTAAAGGTCGAGGATAAGGTCAATGGTTGCAAAATAGATCCCATTTCAAACCTAATCATGGTTAATTTAGGGAAATTGAAGAACAAAAATAACATGAATGATGAGCCATTTATTCTTGCATCAGAAGCGAGTCAAGTGTTCTACTCAAAAGATTTAAAAAATAACGGCTGGTCTGTGGTCTTGCATACACCAAAACGGTTGGCTACAAATGTGGATGACATTGAGTTCCCTACCGTCTATCAATTAGCTTTTAAAGACAATGAAAAATTAGAAGACCTTACCAAATCCATATGTTAACTTATTAGTATTCGTACATCACATGATTGTGTGTCTGTATATTTTTAATTGCACGATTGTGTGTATGTATGGTTTTGAATATTTTATACATGGTTTTGATTTTCCTAGTTGCACCTGACTATGTCTTAGTTTCATTGTACTCCGGCTGCATGTTTCTTTGAAGCCTGAAATCTTGTACCTTGAGTCATTTGATCATCACCCTGCTTGTTGTATACATTGTAGCTGTTTGGACCCATTCTTACTTTCAACTACGAAAAAATTAGAACAACCTTGAAGTTTAAACAATTCAGACCATAAATTACTTGTAAAAATTGCTTCTCTATCACTAATTATGTTTCTTTGGTAACATGTTCTATGTTTGGGCTTGCTTTTGAGAAGAAGATAATACTTCATGCGTTGAAAAGGATTTCCACTTAATTTATTTTTTAAATGCCATTATTTAGTTTGATTAATGACAATGCATGAACCCTGTATTTAGATTGATATATGCACCGTTGGTATTTCTTTCTTTTTGTATATAATAATCTGTAGTTGTACTGTGTACTAATAAAATAGTTAGTAATATTATATTTTGCAGGAAACTATGTCAGAAAATCCAACATCTTCACATTCGTCATGTTTAGAGGTGAAGAAAGTTGATCAAAACTTACTTGGTATTCCGGTCTCAGATAACGCTGGAAAAATCGCTACTATGCTTGGTAAACTAGTAAGAGCTCATGTGCCGATATCATATATAAGTTGGGATAAAGTACCCAGAATATACAAGGACAACGTTTGGAACGAATTGGTGGTAAGTAAATATTTTTGTTTGGAACCAATTTAACTCTGTATTTTACATTTTATTATACACTGCTTATATTCAAGTTGAAATACAACTTCCTAAAACTTGATTTTCAAAGTAATGATCATTAGTGCATTCGGTATAATTATGTCTTTTATGAAAGATATTAACACGCCTAACATATTCCTCATAAAATAAACACTTGCAATATGTATTTTGAAACCTTACTGATGACCTCCCATCTGATTACATTATCTTTTGTAATATGGTTTAGTTGTTGGAAAAATGAGAAAGTAATCTGATAGAAGCTTTGACTCGGATCATTAATTACTTATCCCTATGACAGTGGACTTTGCAATGCAGTAAGTTGTGTAAATACGATGTTTATAATGAAACACTAAATTGGATAATGAGTGTAGAGGTTTAACATCAGCATAGCACATGCCTTGCTATTAACTAGAAAACCCCTAATTGTGGATTTTGGGTTTTGTACCTGTATATCAATTAAGGTATGACTTAGTAATATCCTGTATAGGCTAAAGGAATTATTCGGGTAAAAAATTAAAAGATCCACTTTGATCCATGAAATATATTTTCATTTATATACGCCACACCATTAGTTTTAGTTAATATTTACACCATTTCTGTTGTAAATTAGTAAATAAAATTGATATGAAATTGACATTTAGTTTTGAATAAATGTTAACCAATGTATATTGAATAAAATTTTAAGTTAGTAATAGTTTATTCCTGTTTTTCCAAATGAGATGGTCATTTGTTTGCCTGTACAGTCAGCCTCTTACTACCAATCTTCAACAAAAAAAAAATTGGGTACATCTTCCTACAAACGATATATGTTTTCGCGCATAATAGGCTACAATTTGTATTTTACTTTTTTTTCCATGGTCATAGACATTGATGTTTTCATTTAAAATACACTGAAAAATGTTATCTACTCTTTTTTCTATTGCTGTGGTGAACCAAGCTTATGCATAATTAAGCATAATTTCAGCAATACCTATTAGTTTTTCGTTGTATAAGTTAATTATAGACAAACTGAAGTTTAAATATTTATGAAAGCACTGAAGGAGAATGAAGGCTAATATGAACTTGAGCACTGTCAACTGGTAGCATTAGGATTCGGGATCCAGTATCGTTCAACGACTTTAAACAATGCTAAGTGGCTGCAGTTAGTTTATGCTATGTCATCATCTGTAGGCATTTATGATGTTTAATTATCATGCACCGATGCCTGATAGGCTCTTTTTGTATACTTTCATGAATGTAACGTGACCGTGTATTTATTTAAAGCTGAAGCTATGTTATCAGTGTCAAACCATTTTGCATATTTAGCATATATGAGGTAGATTATACGATAATGCTTAGTTTTTGCATAAATGTACTCATCGGCTCCTTTTGTTCATTATGTTTTTATTCCCTATTTCGTGCACATTATGTTTTTAGCATATATGAGGTGGAAATTTTATGTGTATATGCATATGCTTACACTGATATAATTTTTGTAGAAAATTTATGAGCTCGATCCGCTTTCAAAGGAAATGTTTTTAAAGAGAATGGCCGAGGCTTTTAGGAGATACAAGAAAAATTTGCGAGCAGCTTATTATGACACTTTCAACAATGATGAAGAACGGTTGAAAATTTGCCCACCTACAATTGCTCAAGAAGATTGGGAAGAGTTCATAAAAAATGAAGCAACGCCTGAAGCGAGCGGAAGAAGGGAGTCAGGCAAAAAGAACAGAGCATTGCTTAGTTATGGTCACCATGCAGGATGTAAAAGTCATGCTAAAATAGAACAAGAAATGGTAATTTATATTCATTTTCTTTCAAAAATGGTCAAAATCGCAACTAACATATTTTATGTATTGCAGATCGCTGCTAGTCCATCAACAAATATCAATCGTCGTCAAGTATGGGAGAAGACACACACGAAAAAAGATGGTAGCATATCAGATGCCACTTCTTCATACTTCGTAAGTTAAACAAATACTAACTTGCATATTCTTTAAAATTCCTTATTCATATAAGTATTATCATATTTTAGGATCAAATTGCGAAAGCGAAGGAAAAGATCACTGATAGTGATGAAGAAAAATTGACAGTGGATGAAGACATCTTATCACAAGTGCTTGGTAGGATGCAAGGGGTAGGAGCCGCAGTGTTGGGACCGTTATACCAAAGACTAAAGTTAAGGCTTGTGCCATTGCAGAGAAACGACTTAGACATGTTCGTGGAGAGCATGATGAGTTGAAAATGAGGGTGGGAAGTTTGAAGGGTACAGTGGGAAATTTGTCTGGGCAAATGGAGGTTCTGATCAACATGGTGGGAAACATCGAACAGGGAATTCGCGCACCGGTCAATTCTTCTGATGGAGGACGCGCCACACTATTCAATGCTCCTGAATTCGTTGCTTCTCAGTTCTAGAATTCGACCAATGTAGCGAACAATCAAAAATGTGAAATCCTCAACTCTAATTTAGACATAATAACAACATGTATTTATTACAAGCTTTCTATTTTTAGTTGCTTTCGAGCAGTTATTTTGTTGGATAGATCTAGACATCTTTATTGCAACAGGTACTGTATGCCGAGATTCTACATCGTCCAAAATCCATGGGAAATATATACCATCCACACATGAAAAATTGATATTGGACAATATACTGCTACCAAATGAGAGAACCAGCAAAATAAATCATTAATTTGCAGATACCTTTGCTGATGTTGGAGTGAGTGGATATGTGTGCCATCCGAAGTGTATTATTTGATATCTTTAGACGTTGGAGAAGGTATATTTTCTGTTTATGTTAATATTTTATTATGTATTGTTTTTTGAAAATCTTTAGCATGTTGCACCAAATTCGATAAGTTAGTCTTATAACATGTTGCACGTGTCACATTTTGACTTGAAAAACACCAAACGTGCACTTTAAGCTAAAAGCCTAAAAGATAATAACATTCTAGCATGTAGTTATAATTTGAATACAAAATCAATGTTTCTTCAACAACTATAGAATTTGATAATTTACAGAGATGCTTAACCTTTCCCACTACAACTATACCACTATAATTGTCAATCATTCAAAAATAAACAATACTTATACAACTACCGACCTCTGAAAACAACTATATTGGAATTCCTAGTTGATGGTATTCGATGAAGGCTTTTCATTTCTAGTTGCTGAAGGGAAATGTTGAATTTGTAGTTGAAGAGTGATCGAGGCTGGAGTTTGGTGACTTAGGGAGGCAGGGTTGGTTTCTGATGTTTGTCATGGTTTGGCAGAGGTGAAGCAGTTGGTAGAAGAAGGTGTGTACTAGAAGTAGAGGAATGAATGCGGATGCTGATGTATGTTGAAGTATATATGCAGTGTGAAGTTGGAAGTTGGTGGCTGAGGGGATTTGGTATGTAGCAGAGATAGAGGAATGTAGTTTGGTTGAAACAGTTTGTAGTTGATGGAGGGGTGATCAGTGATGATGTGAGTTTCTATGAGGTTGGAAAAAGAAAGGGGATGTAGCAATTTTGTGGAAGCAATGTCTGTGGTCAGGGAGAAGTTAAGGCAGTGAAGTGAATGTATGGGGGTATTTGCCAGTGGGTGGGATGGTGGTATATGCGGTTGTGCAGATGAATGTTGGGAAATTGTTGTATTGGTTTTACTGATGTAGCACAGAAATATGTCGTGGGGATATGATTGATGATGGAAGTAGGCAAGCATGTGGAGTTGTTGAAGTATGAGCAGTTGTTGTTGAAGTAAGAGTGGCAAGAAGAGGGTGGATGGATGGTGAACAAGATAGTAATGGTGTTGTATGTGCAGAGTAATGTGCACGTGTTGGTTCGGGCTGATGATTGTGATATGGGAGCAGCACGCAGAGGGGATGAAGGCAGTGGATGGTTTGTGTTTTGTATGTTGTCTAAGGTTGTATGATTGCAGCAGTTTGGGATAGAGAAGTTCAAGGGAGGTAGGAGTCTGATGAGGAAGTTTGATGCAGCGTTTGTGTGAATAGTCGGCAGATTGATGGTTATGTAGTTGGGATAGCTGTATGTGAATTGTGGAGTTGTGTATTAGATTGCAATGTTTTGATGTGGTATGTATCAGTGAAGTGCACTGTTTTCTAAAGTGGTGATGATGAAGTGGAAGTTTAGTGATAGAGGGTTATATGACAGCAGCAAGGTTGCACTGATGTGGGGTGAACTTGTATGCACAGTGATGTTGTAGTGCAACAGGCAGGTTAAATGGTGATTTGATGAAGCAAGGTTGATGAATGTTATTTGTGAGATACTGTAGCAAGCTTTGTGCCTACCGACATCTACAAACATACTTATCAGCATAAGTAAATTGTGCTTCAACCTGTAAACTAAAAAAAAACTAAATATTGAATAACACAGGATAGGTAAAATAAAATAGCATGAAATTATACTTTAGCACAATTCAACTCAATTTAGATTATAACATGTTGCACATGTCACAATTATTTTACAAGCATAAAGTTAGTCTTATAGTGTTGTTAACCCTGTTTTCTATCACAAATCTGGCTGAAGGTGATCTTCTTGATGACATGTGCACTGCTGAGTTGAGTTTCTGCACTGCTGTGCCTCGCATTTGTATTATGTAATGTTATTAATTATCAAGTATGAACAGCTGTAACATACTTAGTGGTAGTGCTTTGAGCTATGTAGTATTCGTATTACACTGCAATGTACTAATGTTCTAAATGCTAGTATGTAGTATCCGTACGTATTATGTAATGATATTGTTTAGTTATTACGCATTGCAATGCGGATTATTTAATCATTTGAATGTGCACTGTTTATAATATTATTTGTTTTGATGTCTCGGAATGATTATATATGTGGTATTGGATATGAACTACTATTGTATGTCCATGGTATATGTGCAGTATCTGAGCAGGTAATTGATCCATTAGATACGGCTAAAAGCCGTATCTAAATGACTAGTTAGACACGGCCATAAGCCATAACTAGTTGACAAATAGGCAGCAGTTCATTGTTCAATTAGATACGGCTTTTAGCCGTATCTAATAGAACACTTAGGTTCGGCTTTTAGCCGTATCTAATGTGTCATTTAGATACGGCTTTTTGCCGTATCTAAACTTTCATTTAGATACGGTTAAAGGCCGTATCTAAATGACACATTAGATACGGCTAAAAGCCGTATCTAAACCATAACGACGGCATAATTTGATACGGCTTTGAGCCGTATCTAACAGGGTTAGATACGGCTTTTAGCCGTATCAAAATATCATTTATGGTGTAGTGCCATGTTGTTCGATCCTAGTAAAATCTAGAGTTTTATGATTAAAAGGTATATTACAATAAAATAAAAATGAAACCCTAAATGAACACACAGCCTTAAATAATTTTAATCTCAAAAAAAGGCACGGCCCAAATACAAATGATTATATTTTAGCCCGTCTTCTTTGTTTTCCAAGCCGATCCTCTTTTCATTTCAACGATGACCTCTTGAGTTTTACCTTGAAGCTCCGTTCTTCAGTTGAGTAATGATTAACTCATGTCTTCTCTTGTCGATCGATTGCTTACTTGTCAGATGATTATTAACCTCAGTAGCTTCAAGTGTTGAGTAATTTATTGATGATGAATTGGTATGAATTTTTTATCTTTTGATTTCTGTATTAAAACTTGACTATTAATTTTTGCCAATGACGAATGGTTTTTATAGGAATCAATTTCACGTGATTCCATATATTTCGTATATTTCTGGTTTTGGATATTTCAATCTTCGATTTTGATTTTAATTGTGGATGTTGATTTTTAGACCATTCCTTTTGGCTTATGGGTATAGTTGATCCCTGATATATATGTCGACTTGACTTGTTCAACTTGCGAAAAGCTAATTTTGGGGCGAGTTTGTGGTAATGGAACCAACCAGCAAAAAGCATTAACAATGCAAAGACCAATGCACCAATTGCAGTACAATAGAGTTGTAATTCACTAGTTATTTCAGATGCTCGCCAAATCTGAAACCTTTTTCTATTATTAATTGTTTCGATCTTCTACAGTTGTTCTTGACTGTTTGTGCATATTTTTCGATGAACTAAGATGCTCCTATTTTCCCTATATATAAATACATATGTATATATGTATATGTGAATGGATGCAGCTTCTCCTTGTGCTTTGAATGATCAATGTGGCATTGTTGGCTTAGTGATGTTTGAGTTGTTTATATGATGTTCGATGATGTTATGTCTTCGGAAATATGGAGATGTTGGACCTATTGTTTCTCCTTCTTACAGTTGCACTTGTGTATGTGGTTGTGTTTTGTGCCTTTATACACCATCATTGTGTTTTGGTTTTGATAAATACACTTGTGCTTGTGTGCTTTGTTCACTTGTGCTTGTGCGCTTCTGGTTTGGCTTGTACATGTCTATATGTGCACATGCTATTTCAGGTTTGCCTTATGCATGCTTTTACGGAACTGATTTTGGTTGCATCTTTTGTGATGCACTAGCTTAGTTATGCCGGTAGTACTTGTGTGCGCACTTGTCTGGTTATGCTGGTTGTGTTCATGTGTGTGCATCTACTTGACTAGCTTGCTTGTATGTTGCACCAGTGCGCTTATTTGCGGTTTATTTAAGTCTAATCTTTGTGCCTCGTGCATTTATTGTTTGGCTTGCACCTTTTGGTATTTTGTGCTTGACTTTGACCCTGTGCATTGTTCCACTTGTGCACCTGCCTTTGAATGTTTTTTTGCATTCTTTTTTGCACTTGTGCACACATTACTGTTGCATCTCTACTGTAGTGTGCTATTTCTGTACATTTTTGTTGCGTCTATTTTATATGAACTTGTGCAGTTTCTTCCTGTCTGGTTGCACTCTTGCTGCACCTTGTTGATTGTTGTATTCTGTTTACTTTTGCTCGTGTTAGCTTGACCTTGCCCTACTTGTGTTGAGCCTTCGGGATTGCCTTGTTTTTGTCCCTGAAATTGAGTTGATGCAAATGTGTTTTGTGTATGTGCTCGACCTTACGGCATATACTATGATTCATTGTGCATGTCATATATAGGTTGCATATGTACATTATTGGTATGTTTGGTGACTATTTCAAAATTTGAAAAGAACAAAACCAATAGAGTGAGGCAATGTCGAGTTCAAAAACTATTTATATTTTTTGCAGTTTGAATTTGTTTCATTTTTCTTTTCACTGCGTTAGTTTTTGACAAGCAAGGCAAATGATTGAAGGAAGTGATAGTTGGAGCAAGTAGATAGAAAAGATTGAATTCGAGTGAGTGATTGTATTTGAAAAAAATCATAAAATGTTATATTCTACAGTAGTCAACTACATGTATGAGTACGAGTAAAGGGTCATCAATCCACTGGTGAAATTCACATTTGTGGAAGTGACATCTTAGATAACGATGTCCAACATCAATGTCGTATTTCACAACGGACAGTGGAGCTTCATAAGTATAGAAACAACAGATTATTGTTGAGTCCCTTATTGAAACTCCTTCTTGTTGTTGTTGCAAATAAGTTCTTTCTGCCTTAGTAGGTCGTAGTGGGTAAGGGAGTTCATGTACATTGGTTGACATTATACGAAAAATGGAAATTTTTTTCTTGTAAAAACTTAAGAAGTGGTTTGGAAAGGAAGAACAATATCACCATTATTTATAGGGTTTTGGAAGTAAGAACAAGTATACGACACAATTTTGGTACTTATAAACCATTTCATTGTACATCATCTTAATAACGAACATATAATAGAAGCAATAACATAACTAATGTCCATATAAACAATATCTGTATGCATCATGCGAATAAAAGCTGCCACATAATTAATAACAGAACAATATGCATATTTTCAACATAATGCGAATACAAATTAAATAACATAAATATGTATAGGTTTATACATACTCAATCATATAAATAAACACTCATCCTAAGTGAATCGCACCATCGTCACATCCCTCTCCCATATCGAATCCATCATCATCGTTATCCTAGTCATCGTCGTCGTCATTTTATACATAATCAAAATGAACAAAACTAACTGTCACCCACCTGGACTGCTACCAACTAAGCTTTCATATAATCAGTTTGTCCCTGCCAAAGCTATCTCTCAGCCACATGCTGCTGATTGAGCATTTGAGAATGAGAGAGTGACGTAATCTGAAGCATGACAATATATCGTCTATGCACATCCAACCTAGGTGCATATTATAATTACAAATAATATTTGAGTAGATGGCATTTAACATGAGAAAGTTAAGGGTATTCCCTACGGAAAATTCTGTAATTTGTTACATATATTTAACACTATAACCAATCTTGTTCATAGTAAAGGTATTTGATTTCTATTATATACTTTTTTATATAGCGATGTAATTAATTAAATAAATAAATTTAAAGTATATCAAAATAGAAAATCTTGAATTATATGTTAATGATAATAAGTACAAGGAGTTGTAATCATAAAAAAATAACATATTATTTTATATTCCTAGTCAAGATGTTTTGAGAAAGGATATCGATTCATCCATTGAGACCAGAGTACGTAACGCTCTCCAAATGTTGGGTAGTGTATTTCTCGTGGCTGTTGGAGGCACCAAAAGATTACATATCGATAGTTATTGGATGACCATTGAATAATGTATCTAAGAGTTTATTGTTGGTTAATAACAATTAGGTCAAACATGATATCTCAAAGTAATGATGTTACATAGTTCTCTCGACTTGAGAATATTGTTGAGCTTCGTTGTGGATACTCCACTTTGATTATAGTTAAATCATGGCATGGCAACCATCAATTGACTACAGTTAGGTCTGTGTTGAAGCATTAGAAGTGAAACACTATTCAATAGAGAATCCATCTATTTGGTTATATGAGGTTACTATCACAATCAATTGTAGTCAATTTAAAGTCAAAATCTCTAGCCAAAGTAGCATAGTTATTAATAAATGTTATTATTAACGAGTACATAGGCACGTCCAAGTGGACCTGCATTTGACCGTTGAGTCATATTTTTATAGCATGGCTATTAAAATACAATGACAACAAAATCAGTACATTCTACGTCAACACTACAAATATAACCAAAATGTCTTTGAATTGACTCATGAATTGGTTCGGTGTACATGAACAGTAAGATCCGTGTGGTAACAAATAAACAATAATGTTCTATATACCTTTTAGTTTAAACCAATTATTTTATCAAACTATTTTCTACATGAACTTACATCAAACTATTTTGTCAATGCTTTCTCTATTGTATCAACCCTTATTATACTGCAGTATAAAAAATTATGCATGTATCAACGTTTATTATATTGGTCCTCTCGTACAGTGATCGGTTAAAAAAACATAAATATTTATTGGTTAATTCAAATAAGATAGTTGATACTTTTCTACCAGCTTAAAAGGTTCCTAACCAAGTCTTTGATTAAATTTATTATAGCAGCAACATGATGACAAATAATTGTTAGTCACTCTATTACATAATGAGTATTCTGTTGTATTAATAATAATCGTCAACCTTCAAATGAGAATCCATTTGCATTACTTCTGGATCTAATCTAATTCGGATAAACTATGAATAAAACCCCGGACGATCAAACTCTAATTCAAAATACAAATTGTATTAAAAATTTACACATGATGAACTGTTGAAATATTGTAATAATAACATGCCTTTACGCTAAATCAAACTACATCCACAATCAAAAAAAATTGGAAGTTTAATAATGATGCTGGTTGCCTCTAATTAGTTGAGTAATTGCTGGTGTTTAGAATTGTCCAGACACAGAATTTGTGTGCATGTCTCCGTGATTTATTCCTCGACATATGTTCTGATTATGATTTGACATAAATTTTTTAGTTTTGAAGTGAAGGCACAATTTAAACCAAAAAAAAATTATTAATAATAATTGTAGTATGTTTGTTGCACATGTTTTGGATGTAAACGTAAACTACCCAAAAAATTTAATAATAGTTGTTTATTAATGTACTCTAGAAATTTTGATTAAAAATAGTTGTTCAGATGTCCATGAATGTTTAATTAAAAATTGTAGAGAAATAATGTAAGTTTGCACATCCATAAACATAAGATTTATTCAAAAATAAAGCCTGGTTCCTAACCTCCTTATAAAAAAGGCTTTACATTTAAAACATTCTCTACCATGAGTGAGCTGTTTTGGCATTGATTTATTGTGAGGATTCTAGTATCATTTTGTCAATACATTTTTATATGCTACCAAAGTGACATGATTATGTTTACTAAATAATATCCAGATTTCGCGAATACAATCAAAATTGTTTAGGCTAATTTCCTGGATAATTACATAATGAGATTACGAATAAGAAAAAACAAACTCATGTTTTCTGCCGTTGTATCCTGTGAACTGAAAACCAAAGCACATAATTAAGTTAAACTAATAACAGAAGTATCCTGCCAAACACTTCAAACAGTTTCATTACTGCAAATGCATTTCAATATACAAATTTTAAGCAACTGAATGAGTTTGATTCGAACATGGTTGAAATTAGGAATGCGTGCCTTTTGTACATAACTTGTGCGTCTTCTTCTGCACTTTTCTTAAACCATGTTGCACATCATCCTTTTCTCCACGCCAAAATCCACCGATTTCTTTCTAGGCAAATTCCAGTGATTATATGAATCTGTTTGCTAACAGCAGTGTGGTGTTAGTAATTTAATATTCGGATACTATTTGCTTCGGTGAAAACATAATTTGCTTGCTGAATCCTCTGTACTGCCATAGTGCCAAGGTCATTTAATCCGATTTCATATATAAGACGGGGATGCCTTGAGAGAAATTACAGCAGCAGTCAGTGATGTCCTAAAAGAAAGGCTTCAAAGTTAAAGCAATGACCATTTCATATTCAATGGTAAAACATCCATCTTGAAGTAGGACCACGGGTCTTATGTTTGAATGCTACATATATATTAACTATTATTTCTAGAATAAAAAGTAAAACACTCAAACCGTTTCCAGTATTCAATATTCATCCATTTAATATTTACGTTTTGATTGGGGAAACCAAATTTTGCAGCAAATCATCATTTATAGAAAAATTAAGTGAAACAATTATTATTAATGTACTCTAATGATATTGTTCTTCCAAAATGCACATGATGGTGGAAAAAATGACAATATATCCTTTACTGATAAAAGATTCATCAATGTGCATCATCAAAATAATGGTGAACAATTTAACGAACGTACCTTTTTCGATTATTGAATCGGTATGTCACTGAATTTATTTCAGAACTCTGAACCTGCAAAATAAGATTAACAAAAATTTGCAATAAGGACGACCAATTGATTAAAACGACTAAAGAGAATCATGGTAGATTTGTATGAACAAAATTTCTACCACTTCTTTTGAATGGGTTGGCAAAATCATGGTCAATAAGCACTTCTTGATTACAATTCCTGCTTATAAAAAAGTCCATTTAATGGCATTATTGGGAAAAGCTTCAATCTGTTTTATTACCAATATGAACTATTGTGTTTATATTCTATTATCAGTGCGTGAGATGTCGAAATGCAATAAAAATGATCTAGAAAACTGTTAAAAACTTAAATTGTAGTTATAACTTAGAATTATACATCATTTATAATAACAAACGATCCCTACAGCCCCCACCACCCCACACACACACACATACACAGACACAATTTCCTTCCACCCATCAATATAAAAGGTGCAAAATGTAACCATGGATAAATATTTCATCAAAAATTGTATTAACAGAGCATTCCAAATCAAAGACAGATATAATAATACAAATTTATTCATAAAAACTATAAGTGCTCAATATGTAATAGTGGATATAAGAGTTGAATATGTAACAATGCAGCAGGTGCAATATTTCTCTCCATGGCCATGACTAATATATTAGCTTGCATTCGTGACTACGCAATACCATACCATTCTTATCCATATAATTGAGCGAAAATAGATCCATACTCATTTTGTTACAAATCAAAGAAAACTTGAAATAACAAAATCATGGGGTGGAAAATCGATTTTAATCGAAACTACAAACTAAATTAGCAATTTCCTAACCCGAATACCTTCTAGTTCATCGGTTCAATCACACGTTAATACTCCGGAAATTTCCAAGTTGAAGAAGGTTAAGGTTTCCAAATCGACACAGCATAGAGAAAATGAGTTTAGTTTAGGTGAAAATTACTATATTGGGAAAAGGAAAATGAGGCGACGGTGTTAAGGATAAGGAAATAACGTGAACAAATCATATAATAAAATCGCATAGTAAGATACCCACACTTATTATCTTTGCAATAATCCATATGCCTAGCATGAGCCACTCGCTATCTACAGACAATTTCCTTTGCTCGGAGGACATAGTTTTAATAATAATAAAACCTAAATTGAACTCGAAAAGGGAACCTAAAAATGCAAAAGACATCAACAAATTTGGGCATAATTAAAAAATTATCTAAGTTTGATATCAATATCTAAGCTAACTTCAAACATATAGGTTGTAGAGCTTTTGCTCAGTTGGTTTACTAAGTCATTGCACACTTGTATTTACGTATCAAACTCTGTGTAGAAAGTTGTCCAGTGCATGTGGACCTACGGTCATTTGCTACTTGTCTACACAAAAACAGTAAATGGCTGATTAAATTTGATATCGGTTTGCAATGCTTCATCAACCTTAGAAGATTACATTAGATTTTTTCCCTTTTCAGGTGAATAAAAGCAGTAGAAATCTGTAGTGCTGAGCCAATGCATTCATGCTTGCATGACTTGCTTTGCTGGATAAACTTAACAAGGTTGTTTTCTGTAGTTTATAGGTTTCCAATAATTTAATGCCATGTTTGATACAACGATTCAGGAATTCAATCTTTCTTATTGCTGATGAATAACATCACGGTTAATGATGAATTTATGGAAGATGCTTCTTCAATCCACACTTTAATGAAATGTTATTCTACAGGTGTTTTTTATCAGATTTTACACTTTTGAAGTTCTAAAATTTTTAACCATAGCCTATATTATGTAACATGTTAGCAATTAACTTGAAACATAGATTGGTTACAACTTTTTTCAGAGTAAGTTGGCGCTCAAATTATGAAATTACTACAGTGCTATAAAAAACATATATGATATAATCTGTACGGTTCTTCAAAATATTATATTAAGGACATAATGGAACAATGTTACGTTTGTAAGAAACGGATAAATGATGCACTTTTTACTTAGGCGAATCTTAGAATATAATCTTCTAAATATTTGTTATATTGTATTCGTATCTTTCATATACACTTCAAAGTGCCTGGCTGATCATCCAGTATGTACAACAGTTTCTGCTAAGACTGCATATGAACTGTATTAATTTTAATATGCCGATTTCGCACATCAATTGCTGTCAGTTTCCAATGCATTGAGAATTTGAGATGCACGTCATCAGCTATTCGGTTTGAAAAAACATGTTGTTTCTTATTGGTTGCATGTAAATATGGTTGTCAAACAAACAAAATTGGAGTGCAAACATAAAATGAAGGTGGACTTAACCTCATATGTACCGATGTAAATAGGCCATGTAAGTTTTTATATCGAACCCACATCAATACATGGGAAATTTATGGATTAATTCAGCAATATCTCTTAGGCATTAACATATTTATTGATTTTAATTAAACTGAGCAACAAAATGCAAAGCAAAAAATCAAGGTGTCAAACATTTAATTGAGGAAAAATGTTCGGCAGCAAGCAACAAAGGGATTTAGGCATCATAAATTCCATGAGGTAATCGAAAATCGAATGCTTACCTGAAAATCGAAAATCGAAGTTTAAGAAACTAACCCTAATCGCAGTGTAACGATTTAGGAATCAAAAATCAGGTGAATCAAAAATCAATGTTGTAGATTCATAAATCAGAGCAGAATAAAAATTAATGTATGTTCACCATTCACATCACAGATCAAGGAAAATGAAAAATAAAGAAATATACCTTCAATTCAAAGAAGACAGTGATAAGATATCTCTGGCGGCCATCAAATCGCTAGACGCGGAAGCAATATCTCTGGGGATGTTGGCATCTGTGAGTCGCTAGCGGGAGAAACCGATTTTTTGGAGATCGGATGAATTCAAGACCGCAGTTGAATTTAGGGAGGAACACAAATTGGTTGAAGGAGAATGGGAGCAGGAATGAATGCGTTGGGAGGGATGATTGGTTGGGTGCGGACATAAAAAGGTATAAGGGTATTTTTGTCTTTTCAAAAAGACACGGTTGAAATTAGTTCGTGGAACTTTCATTATTAGTAGTAAAGATGTACACTTAAATTAAATAATTATACTCGTATATGTAACATGAATCTTGTGTCGATTTATGGCTGTAGAGCATTAGGGTGTCAGTTGTTCCCATTTATTTATAAATTTACTTCATTTACATTATCATGATATCAATATATCGTACACACTCGGGGATCACCGTTCGCTGAAAACCTGTCTATTGGCTTACTTCAATGGTAAATTGGTTATTATCTAATTGTAGCTGCCAGAGGGTTAAGAACTCATGTCCTGCTAAGAACACATTTGGCTTTCGATTGTAAATTAAGGGTTCAAGGTCCTCCCTTATCATAATAAATACATAAATGACTACTCAAGTAATTAATAACTACTGGTATGTTGATGACAAAATATATCATATATTTCAAAAATAGTCACACAATAAAACTCTAATCATCACACAGAGGACATGATGCACTAAATCTGTGAAATGCAAACAGAAGGTAATATCAAGGCACATTCTCAAAGCTAAGAGAACAACATGAATATATTATAATGTACAGTATACAGCAGGAAGATTGGTTTTTAAGCATTTTGATATGTTTCTATTGTGGGGTGAAATTAGACTGATAACTGATAAGTCAACATCAGCACATAATAATCAAACAGAATAGCGTTATCAAAATCAAATTAAGGAATAGAGACTCGGACATCGTAGACCTATTTAAAAGTAACAGTTTTAACCCAATTTAAATGTGGAAAATGTGCAATTCAAATTGACAATCCACATCTCAGGTAGAATTCAATATTTATTTTAAAGATCTAAGTGTACGGTGTACCTAATAATCTCAGGTCCTCTTTATTGCTTTATTGATACAATGGACCCATAATCATGATTCTCAAATGCAGTACTACTGAAATTAGTATAGAATATAACATATGTTGTTAATTGAATGATGAAGGTACTTGCATATTTTAGTGTTGCCAAGTAAATGAATATTACATATATACGACCTAATGCAATGTTTTCGAATCAACTGGGTAAGTGTTTAAGAAGAAAATTTTGTCTATGAAATAGTAGCAAAGACGCAAGACACCATGTAAGGTCGTTGTATAAAATCTCATATAGATCGCAAAGCTTGGTAACTACTATTATCCTAAGAATCATAAATACAGTCTATGATAAACTAAAAGTTAGATGATTAGCTAGATAAGAGTAATGGAATCAACAATGATTTTTATTTACATAAAATGGATGACACTAACCAATTTGCAAACTGTGGACCTCGATTGTACTTCTAGTGTACTTCAAGTGTACTTCGTTGTTTCACGGGCCTGTGGACATTCCCAAATCTGTTGTTTCTGCACAAATATGAAAGCAATTTATCTTGGATTTTCACTATTTAAATCGGTGTAATATATAAACTTAACATTACCAAAAGCTTTAAAACAAAAGGTGAAATGAATTTATACTTGTGCATTTCATGCATATTACCCTTCCAGTAAAAAGTTTACCATCATAGAAACTATATTTTAGTCATAAAACTAAATCATGAACACAGGGTAATTTCAAATTAACCAAACACTTATGGAAAATAGTAAAAGCAACAGGAAAAATAAAAGTTAGCAAAAGACACTTTCATGTACGAATCAAAATAAATGATAATTAAAACAGCTAGGATAAATACACCTACATCAATGATTGAGCAGCTTGAACTTTATTTAATGCTATCTGTTAGAAGCTAGGGTTAGCTCAATGACATAAACCAAGCTTTTTATTGACGTATCCAAATAAACAATATGATTTGAAAATTTCGCATTATGGGATCATTAGTTTGCATACTGGTTTATAATGGTTTCATTTTAGCACTATCATGCAAAAATAAAAATAAAGTATACTAATAGGCCATGCTTTTCAAATTGCTGTTATCTTTCCCTTAAAGGCTGCTTTGATTGTTCCCAGTTGCAGTATAACTTCTACTAACAGCAGTGGAATGGTTTACAAAATTTGAGTGGGTATTGTTCTATTTGTTGGAATTAAAATATTTGGGGAGATGGCTATTAGTTGGAAGTTACTTTTTGAATGCAACATATTATTTGGTTTTTTCTATTTTGTGCATGGTTTAGTCAGAAGCTTTTCTATTGCCAATCTTTATGTTGCTATCTAGGCTCCTATCCTAGATCAGAAGAAAGCTTTTAAATTAAAAGTAACTTGGTTAATTATAGCAATTTTGCTACTACAAAAAAATATGCTAGATGTGCAAATATTCTAGACAAAAAATTAAGCAAACATTTTAAATTAGACCCTCTCTTTTAAACTACCCCTTATCCCGAATCTATCTTACGGTACTACCTTCCATCTCGGATGTCCTTTTCCTATGGACTCGTATTCACTTGTTTCTTGTCAATAATAGAATTATATAGGAGATATGGCCGAGCGGTTGAAGATATATATACCATAATAATTCCAACATTTACTGTTACTAAATATAGATATTTGATGCTGCATTTGTTTAATGGTTGATAAAAATGTGGACCATTGTTGCCTTATCTTTGATCTTTTGCTTGATAGTTGGTAGTTGGTAGGTGAATCAATTGAGTAGATATCCATAAATTATTTGTATTATTAGGCATGCTCCAATACACAACATTAGATGCACAACTATTTGCAGTTTAATGGTAAAGTAAATAACTCTCATATAAATATTGTTGTAGCAATAAGGAAAAATAAAGTAGCAATTTTACCTTGTTACTTGTTAACTTTTTGACCTCATCAATGTATCTCATTTAGCTTGCTCCTTTCGTTGCAGAGTCTGAAATATCCAACATTAGATTCAATAGTGAATTAAAAATCAAGAAATAAAAAATTAATAAATTAGTGTTGCTTATGCAACAACTAAATGTATCCATCATGCATTTAGAAAGGACTGTAAGAAGATGCTTTCATTGTTTTACTATTTTCTAACATTCAAACTAATATCAGTAGTAATACTAATCCAAATTAACTTGTCCACTATCAGTACAAACATATCTAGTGTCACTAACATAAAATAATGGAAACACATGAAATGACTATGGAATTTATATTTCTATTGATAAAATAAAAACATAGAGTGATAGAGAATTTAAATTCAATAAAAGGAGAAGAAGCATAAAATAGACATAAAATTCAACCTCAAACATCGAATGCTTACCTGAGATTGAAGTTTAACAGATGTCTTATATATGATGGTTGAGCTTAATTCTTTATCTGCGTTGAATCAGTAAATGCAGGTTAGTTCTATGCTTAATCGACGGTCAAATTTTGAGATAAGAACAGATTAGTAGTCGTAGTTTAACAGACTAATCTCAATCGATAATCGAAAATCGAAGCAGATATGGAATCGCAGTTTAATAAACTAACCCTAATCGCAGTGTAACGATTTAGGTTTTCTTGAAGCCAATGAGGCAAGCAGAATAGGTTTAATAACCCTAATCGTAGTTTATGGAGGAATAGGTTGCATGAGGAAGGGTTTTCGTGAATCAAAAATCAGGTGAATCAAAAATCAACGTTGTAGATTCATAAATCAGATTAGAATAAAAAATAATGTATGTTCACCATTCACATATCAGATCAAGGAAAACCAAAAATAAAGAAATATACCTTCAATTCAAAATAGACAGTGATAAGACGGATGAACTATCTCTGGGATTTGATTGTTCCCAGCCGCGTTGATATTTAATAGGATCTACAATTTTCTTCTCCTAAGAAGATGAATATTGTCATTAATAACCTCTTAAACTTATATTCATAAATGTACGCTGTTTGTACCTTATGATACATAATTATTATTTCATTATGATCCTTAATAACACTGAATATAATGAGAAAAATCATGCCAACATAACAAATAAATGTTACGAAAAGTGGAAAAAAGAAAACAATGCTTACTTTGTTCCTTCGGTGATCTTTTTAACTTTTTTGGATGAATATCTTTTAGACCCCTTAAGCTACCTGCTTTATAAAAAGGGTAAACATGAATAATTTAGGAATAAAATGGTCATTCAAACATTTTTGAACAAATGAAACAAAATCAAAAAATAGATGAAGTAATGAGACAACACCTCTGAATTAAGTTAGCTATATCAAACGAAAAGTAAAGGAGAATTTAGCTATAAATTGAGACCGTTCCAATGCACATAAAGGTTACAGAACTGAAATATTAATGGGACACGGCCATGGACAATAGCAAAGACAACATATTGAAAAAAATGGACATGTATGTATTCAATGACTGTAAAAGGAAAATGAATTTTATATTGACCGCTGAAGTTAATATGTTGAGACAAACATAGACAACATATTGAAACAGTCTGATGGTATATCAACGGCTGAAGTTAAAACATTAGAACAATTATAAACAACATATTGAAACAGTCCGATGATATATTAATAGCTTAAGTTAATACATTGAAACAAACATAGACAACATATTGAAATAGTCTGATGGTATATTAATGGCTGAAGCGAATACATTGAAACAAACACAGACAACATATTGAAACAGTCTGAATGTATAGTAATGGCTGAAGCTAATACATCGAAACAAACACATATGGCATATTGAAAAAGTCTGATGAATCAATATTTAGCCTATAAAGCACAAAAATATTGCAATGACCAACTATAGGGATAAGTAGATTGCATTGATGACTGGATTAAAAGCGAAACTAATACTAACATCCCTGAAGAAACAATGGATATCAATAAACAAATAGTAGAGATAAACAAACAATTGATATTTAATGATAGTGAATCAAATTAAGAATGAGTAACACATGACGGATAAACAGTTGAGCCTATGGTTCATTGAACTAACCTTAGTGGGTCGTCGGTCGTCGAACTGAAGTCAGTGGATTGCTGAAATCGCAGTAAAGTGATCGTCGATGGTCGAACTGAAGTCAGTGGATTGCTGAAATCATGCTAAAGTGATCTCAATGGATTGTTGAAGAAGTCGTCGATCGCCGAAGTAATTTCAATGGATAATCCGGAATCGCGCTAAAGTGATCTCAGTGGATTGTTGGAGAAGTCGCCGTTCGCCGAACTAATCTCAGTAGACTAACCATTGATCGATCGATTGTTGGAGAAGAAGATTGTTGGATCTGGAATCGCGTTGGATCCGGAATAATCGATCGATCGTAAGTTGAAGTTAGAGAAGGTGTCGGTTTAGGATTCGCCTTGGATCTGGAAATCTGAAAGTGCAAAGGAGATGCGAAAGCAAGGGCTTGTTGGTTACAGGGGTTAGAAGCGAGGAATAGACGGGAAAATCACGAAAGGGCATTTTTAGAATTCCATAAAGACACGGTTGAAACTTATGTAATGAACTTTCATTATTAGTAGTAAAGATAAGGACTTTATTGGAGTAAACGAGTTGGATATGAATAACATTGGAATTTGTAAAGTAGCATAGTCCCAATAGATACTGTTTTGATGAAGAAAATTGATGTAAATAATCATTACTAAATGGTACCACTTAAATTTGTAAATTTGGATTTTACGGTGGAGAATTGTAAGCGCTAAGTTCAGCCAAACTATCATACCACTAGCTAAGGTGACATATGAACATTAGTGTTTGGATTGTTCAAATATTAATCGCTGACTGAATTCATACATGTGAGGTGCACAACTAAATTCATATTCAGACACTGAATCGCCATTCGATTTAATTAGTTTATAAAGTGTTGTAAATTAATTAAATTAATATTTATTAATTTTTGTTGTATTTAATATTTGGGGTGTAGTTATAAATGGGGTAACCTCTAGAAATGTTTTCGGTGCTATTAGTAATTAATTAGATGTGTATATAAAAGTTATATACATGCGTATAGATAAACAATATCAATAAGAATTTAAAATGGATTTAAATGGAATTACTTGCTATTGAGTTTTAAGATCCATTTGATCCATTATTGACCAATTTTAGGCTAGTCAAAAATTAGAAGGGAGAGGGGGTCTTAGGGCATGACCTGGTACATGGAGATGATGGAGAGATATTTCTACTAGATCCTCTATTTAAGTGAACCAAAGCCTCCACTTTTTAGTTTACTTTTTTGCTCCATCTCTCTCACTCCTTGGCTTCCATAATCCCATGTGCTCCAACCCATAACCGATGTCCAACAAATCCAGATCAAATACAAAACTCTTTCAAGTGGTGGCACTTCGAAGTTTGCACCTTTGGACAGGGATTTGGGAGATCTAGAAGACGCTTTGAATTGATGCGTAAATCAAAGGCTACTTCTCTAAGGTATATTCTTTTGTATTATATATATTATTCATTGGATGTTATTCATATCATTATAACAAATTTATATATGTGTTATTATCTCCGTATAAATATTAATATATATTAAATAATTAATTTTTATGAAATCGTTAATTTTTATTTGAAGTTTAAAATTAAAAATATATGAAAATATTTTAAATTTGGCCATGTTTGTATTATTATATACATGCTTATATAAATATATATTAATTTTCTAGATATTATAAATATTTATTTTAAAATTTAAATGATTATTCACTAATTTTGAAACCTAAAATACCTTAGAGCTATTTTAAACTGTATATATTTTTAGTTCAATTATTTTCGACTGTTAAAATTTTAAAAATTCTTTAGTTGAAAATATAGTTTTATTTATTTACAATATATATATATATTATAATATAATGTGTACTTTCAATATTATTATATATATAGATATATATATTCTTTTAATAAAGAAACTAGCTTTTGTTTTAAAAGGATTTTTTTCTTACTGGCCAAATAATATGTTACATATATATAATTTTAAATTATTTATTTTAAAATATATATAAATTTTTTATACATATTAAAATAATATTGCGTATTTCAAATACATAAATAAATAATATATAAATACAAATGAATAAATAACTAAATTTTATTTTCAGCTCTTATAATTATTTTATATAAATATACATATTTAGATTTAGTTAAAGATATTTTAACCAATATTTTAAGATCTGGTTTTGAATTTTAAAATGTTTTACTAAATCTTAGTTAGATGTTTAAATATAAATTTTGAATTTAAAATTTGTAGACATAGCAAAAATTAGATTATATATTCTATATTTTATTATATAGATAATTTCAAAATTTTATGTATATTTATATATTTTATAGATATATTAAACAATGTTTTGAAATAATTAACACATATATAAATGGTCAGTGTTTACATAGTGGATATAAATCCAAGTATCAACTTATGTAATCATTAAGCTTGTACACCTTGCTATATTGCACATTACACTTATACATACACATGAGTATATATTGATGTACTCAAAACTTGTAAATGTTAAATTAATTAACATACATTAATTAATTGAATAAAGAAATTTGAATTAAATATGATTTTATTTGAACAAATTAGATTGGATCATATGCCCACTAAGTTCTAATTAGGGATTTATTAAATTCACTATTTCGTCGGGTTCCAACATAACTAAGACTGTAAATGAATTACCAGTTTATTAAATTACCTCAAAAGTAAGGCGTAAGCTAGTTGAAGAAATACCAGCAATCTCATTATCTGGAGGATAGACTATGGGCTGCTCGATAAGAGTGTCGGCGATGTTGTATACTCTAAAATTGAAGTCGAGACAATGTCCATAAGCTGCTGTAAGTACTGGGATGGCATGGGATCGAAATGAAATAAAGAGGCCTGAACTCTACCAGAGGCTAAATGAGCACTAACATAATCGGAGTTCACCCCACGAGAGTAGTCGGATAACATGAAGCACCATGGAACAACTCTAGCCCAATATACATCAAAATCACCATCAGCTAAGAAGAATGTCAAAGCATCTACCTATCCAGGGTCATAGTGCCATCTACAATCCAAGGGTTCTATGTCTCTGAACATGTCATCGCATGATAGAGGATCGATCTCTTGGTATATGCGTATCTCCGGTCGTTTGAAACCAGCATCTATCTTCCAAATAGCAAATAGGAAGAAATGTTGGTATATGCAAGACAGTCTTCCATTTGAAGCATGATATGCAATAGCAAGAGGATGAACATCAAACATATTCCCAATCTATGTCAAGAGGATCCAATATGTAGCCCATGGTGCCTATAAAATGTTACTCCTACTTCTCAACTCAATCTGAAATTGAGTCTCCATCAAATTATGTCTGACCCCTATAGGCATATAGGAAGATACTACAAATGCTCCAATGGTCCCATGTGTGGAAAGTACAACTCTGCCTCCTGGTTGACTATCCTAACAATGTGGGGATGTATGTTTGTCATGTACTCATAGTACTAGCATGGAAAAATATACTATAATCCAAACATCTACTTAACCTCTCCTACGGCGTACGAGTCAAGTGCATGTACAAACAACCAAGTACATATGCCCTCCAGCCTATAGTATGTAGCTGATCTTGATCTGTTATCGCTGCGAAATAGTCTAATCTAATGGTCTCCTTTTGGTTTGAAAAGAAAGTCGAATTAAATTAATAAGCAAAAATGCCCTAATGACTGCATCACTCATAACATCATTGTCCCAATGTTGTGTAATGTACTACCGAAGTTATGCCAATGGAACATCATCAAAATTAGTTCCTCCATCGTCAAAATGAGGTAGAATGACGGGGTAGATATATGGTATATAATATAAAGCGAAAGTCTCATGCTCATCATCAAAAGGAAAAAAGAATCATATTTGGCACTCTTATGATCCCTTTGTCAGTCATCATATAAAAATCAATTAGAGTAATGCTTAGCTCAAAATCAAGAAAATAGAACGTGCGTGTGGTAGGTCATCAGCTCAACTAGGGTCGAAATAAGTAGACGATCAAAAGACTGTGCGGGTATAATCTGTAGGAAATAAGCAAATGGACTAGTCTGTAGCCTTTCCATTAAAGGTAGAGGGGATGTAATTAGAGAATATGTGGCTCGGTGATATGTTTTATCTTGACTCAGCAAAAGCAACACGGGTCATCTGTTATAACCGAAAAGCCCAAAGCCCACTTGTACTCTAAAATTGTATTTAAGTACAGCAAGATGTAAATCATGTATTGTATCAGTATTCATTCTATTCAATAAAGAATTTACAAATCTTCTTTCTCAAAATATCAATCTCTGATCTAGTTCAAAGTTTAACTTGGTATCAGAGCTTCAAAGCAAAACTGCATCAGAAACGAAACTCTTGCAAAAGAAGAAGATATTAATCTCCATCAGAGGAATCTCATCATCTGGAGATTAATCACCCATCAGGATCAATATCATCATTTGGGTGCTTTGCAACTCATCTCCAAAGACTAGTGCCTCGCCTAGAAAACTCTGGCTGCACTCAGTCTTTTTCATCGATCGAGTCTGAAGTTAAAGAACAATCAAAAATCAATCAAGATTTCAAGAAACTCATCAAAATAGAAAGAAGGCAAGTGCCAAACCACTGGCTTATCAGATTAAGAATCATCATCTAAACCCAGTTGCAACATACCTGAATTCTGCAGAAAAGAATTCTTGATCTCTATACCTGATTTCAAACTGTTCAAGCATTTCTTGGTTCAAGAAGCTTCTTCATGGCTGATAACAACTCATAAACCTCTACCAATTAATCTAATCCACCACAGCAGGTCACTGCCGCTGCAAAAAATCTCTTGAAAGCCACAATCAGCCCACAGATCCAACTCATCACTGCACAACTTGAAGAAGAAAATTATCTTCTTTGGAAGATTCAAGTCGAGACTGCTGCAAGAGGGTACAGACTGGAAGGATTCATTCTTGGTACTGCTGCAATTCCTCCCAAGTTCATCACTGATTCAGAAAATAAGACAGTAAGCAATGGTGAATATGTAAAGTATCAAAGACAAGACAGTCTTATAAGTTCTTGGTTACTTTCATCAATAAATGTTAAACTTCTGCCTCAAGTGATTGGATGTAGAACTGCAAATGAAATCTGGCTGACAGTGGAGAGAATTTTTAACACTCAATCTGCAGCCAGAGTAATGCATTACAAAAGACAGTTACAAAATGTCAGGAAAGAGAATCAAACAATGAGAGATTACTTGGGAAAGGTCAAGAATATATGTGATATGCTTGAAGCTACAGGACACAAAATCTCAAATACATAACAAGTATTAACCATCTTAACTGGTCTAAGTGATGAGTATGAATCCGTAGTTTCTGTAATATCATCTCAAGAGACTCTACCATCCCTTGAGTATGTTAGTTCCATCCTTCTTGCACATGAAGGAAGATTGGAGTTCAAGAAGCCAATAGACAATGATATGTCCATCAACTTCGCCTCAAACAGTAATAAGAACAGAAATCAAAATCAACAATATCAAAGGGGAAACAATACTGCAAGGGGCAAAGGCAGAGGAAGATGGAACAACAACAACAACACAGACCAAAGTGTCAGATCTGTGAGAAGATTGGTCACACTGCACCAAAATGCTACTTCAGATTCAATGCTAACTATATTCCAGGACAAAACTCAAACAGTCAAAGGAATGGTAATCGCAGTGCAAACATGGCACAAGCACAGCAAGAATCTAACAAGCAGAGTACTGGCATGAATCAACATCAAGATGAAACAGCTAGATCAGAACATATACAAGATGAAGCATGGTATCCAGACTCAGGTGCAACCAATCATTTGACAAATAATCTTGACAACTTAAATCTCGGCAACAAGGAGTATAGAGGTAAACAGTCAATATGTATGGGAGATGGTAAGCCTATTGGGATCACTCATATTGGTAATGCCTGTGTTAAAGGTAAAAGGCAACTATACCTCAATAATCTGTTAAGAGTACCAAGAATTAAGAAAAATCTTATGAGTGTTTCTCAATTTGCACATGATAATAATGTGTATTTTGAATTTTATCCCAAATACTGTTTAGTTAAAGACATACTAACTGGTGAAAAACTCTTGCAGGGTGATGCAGTGAATGGACTGTACAAGTTCACTGTGACTAACTGCAGAGACATTGTTGAGAAAGTAAAGCACAGCAATAACTGTGAAATATCATCTGTTGAAAACAATAAAAGTGTATTTGAGCAATGGCATTATAAATTGGGACACCCCAATGCAAATACTATAAAGCAGGTGTTGAAAGAGATTAAAGTTTCCTTTAATGATCCTATTTTACCATATGTCTGTACTTATTGCCAAATGGGCAAAAGTCATAAATTGCCTTTTGTTAATTCTACTACTGAATACAAAATGCCACTAGAATTAGTTACAACTGATCTTTGGGGTCCTGCACCCATCAACTCTGATTATGGCTATAGATATTACATAACTTTTGTTGATGCATTTACTAGATATACATGGATATATTTTTTGAAAACTAAGGCAGAAACTTATAATGCTGTCATACACTTCATTACTCAGGCTGAAAGACAAACTTGTCACAAAGTTAAGATTGTCCAAAGTGATGGTGGTAGTGAATATAAGTCACTTGACAAGTTTTTCTTAAACAGAGGTATAATACATAGAATCACATGTCCATATACCTCTGAACAAAATGGTCTAGTCGAGAGAAAACATAGACATATAGTAGAAACATGGATAACTTTGCTTGCTCAAGCTTCTTTACCCCTGAAATTCTGGCCAGACTCATTTAGTACTTCAGTATACTTAATCAATAGACTTCCAACTAAAGTACTAAATGGGGTAAGTCCAGTTGAGAAACTAATGGGAATCAAACCCAACTATGATGATCTTAGACCTTTTGGATGTCTGTGTTTTCCCTATCTAAGGCCATATAATAGATATAAATTAGATTTTAGATCTCATCCTTGTACATTTCTGGGCTATGCAACCAAGCAGAAAGGTTACAAATGTCTGGACAGCTCAGGAAAAATATTTATCAGCAGACATGTTGTATTTAATGAAAAAGTATTTCCTTTTACTTCAACAAATATTAAAACTACTCAGAAGGTATATAATCCAAGAACATCCATTTCAAATATACCTGTATACTCTGAAGCATGGAATCTCAAGGATGCAGGTGTTTCTGAACCACAACACACAGTGTTGCCTGAACCAGGTCATGGTACAGATGAACAGCCTGACACACCTGTTCAATCATCTGCTACATCAATGAATCAAAATGAAAGAATAAGTAATGACAGATCACATGAACAATCTCTGGACAACAATGATGAGAATGACAATTCAACATCAACTGATACTGAATTGACAATCAGAACAGGTCATCATATGATCACTAGGTCCAAAAGAGGGAT
Source organism: Allium fistulosum (assembly GCA_030737815.1). Classification (NCBI taxonomy): domain Eukaryota; kingdom Viridiplantae; phylum Streptophyta; class Magnoliopsida; order Asparagales; family Amaryllidaceae; genus Allium; species Allium fistulosum. The sequence continues at coordinate 306,646,408 of CM060903.1, read as the reverse complement.
ATTCAAGCCAAAACTCTATACTGCAACAACAAATATCGAAGAACCAGATTCATTTGAACAAGCATACAGAGATGAAAATTGGAGAACAACAATGAATGAAGAATACCAAGCACTAATGAAGAATAAAACTTGGAATCTAGTGCTTCCTCCAACAAACAAAAACATAATAGGATGCAAATGGACCTATAAAGTAAAGAAAAATCCAGATGGAACAGTGTCCAAATACAAGGCAAGATTAGTTGCCAAAGGATATACACAACAATATGGATTTGACTTCAGTGAGACATTCTCACCTGTAGTTAAACAAACAACCATCAGAGTTGTGCTCACAATTGCTTTAAGCAAAAGCTGGGAGATAAGGCAACTAGATGTTAACAATGCATTTCTAAATGGTATTCTTCAAGAAGATATCTACATGGAACAGCCACAGGGGTACAGGCAAGATGACCATCAAGTGTGCAAGTTAAACAAGGCCATATATGGCCTGAAACAAGCACCAAGAGTATGGTTCGATAGACTGAAGGCCTTATTAACTACTTTAGGCTATCAGTCCACCAAATCTGATAACTCCTTATTTGTCAAAAATTATAATAATCATATTACTTACATTCTAATATATGTAGATGACATGATCATAACAAGTGATGACAGTGCAGAAATTACAAACATCATACACTACTTGAACAAACAATTCTCCATCAAAGATCTCGGTAATCTCAACTACTTTCTGGGGATTGAAGTCAACAGAATATTAAAGACAGAGATACTGCTAAGTCAAAGGAACTATATTAAAGAGATACTTATCAAATCAAAGATGCAAGAAGCAAAATCACAACCAACTCCTATGATTAGCAGTCAACAACTGTCCAAAAAGGGGAGAATCTATACTAAATATCAAACAATATAGAAGTATTGTAGGAGCACTACAATACACCACTATTACTAGACCAGATATAGCATTCAGTGTTAACAAAGTGTCTCAATTTATGCAGGATCCTCATGACGAGCATTGGAAAGCAGTAAAGAGGATTCTAAGATATCTTAAAGGAACAACAGACTTTGGACTAAAGCTGAAAGCATGCAATAATCTGAACATCATAGCTTATGCAGATGCAGATTAGGCTACAGACATCGATGATCGAAAATCTATAACATGATACTGCATCTGCATTGGTGACAATCCAGTGTCATGGTGCTCGAAGAAACAGACCACTGTTTCAAGATCGAGCACAGAAGCGGAATACAGAAGTGTTGCAAGTGCTACTGCAGAAATAATTTGGCTACAATCTCTACTAAAGGAATTGCAAATCAACACAACAGTCAAACCAACATTATGGTGTGACAATCAAAGCACTTTGTACATGGCTGCCAATCCAATTTTGCACGCACGAACAAAACACATCGAAATAGACTTGTATTTTGTTCGTGAACAAGTGCAGAAAAGTTGCAAATCAATCACATACCTTCGACTTACCAACTTGCAGATATACTCACCAAGGCGCTATCAGCAAGAGGCTTTCTGAGATTTCGAGACAAACTGAAGGTTGAGAGCAAGGCTGTGACCTCAAAAGCAAACTTCGACAAAGGAAAGCAAGCTCTGGCAAACTCATCTCAAACTGAAGCTGCCTCAGCAAACGAATCATCTCAAAATGATACTAGAATCAGACTTAAAAAGGTTGATCGTATGTTGAACTCAGAAGGAATATTAAGAGCTATTGAAAATCAGAAGATCTGCGGTGAAGAGATGATTAATGAGGAAGATCGAAGGAAATCGTATTCGCTCTCTCAAGCGCCGCCATGGATCTGAGATATAAAATAACCCTAAATCTAATATTGGTTTGAGGGGGGGAATTAGAGAATATGTGGCTCGGTGATATGTTTTATCTTGACTCAGCAAAAGCAACACGGGTCATCTGTTATAACCGAAAAGCCCAAAACCCACTTGTACTCTAAAATTGTATTTAAGTACAGCAAGATGTAAATCATGTATTGTATCAGTATTCATTCTATTCAATAAAGAATTTACAAATCTTCTTTCTCAAAATATCAATCTCTGATCTAGTTCAAAGTTTAACTGATGTATTGTAAAATTGTCCAATACACTTGGACCAACTGCCTCGACAACCGATATACTGGATCTATATAATAAACAATGGTTCATAATTAATATACAATTAATCAAACATTGATAATAAACAATAATAACACTTGGAGTATATAATTAACAATAATAAACATTACTGATTAACTAATATACAATTAACATAACATTGATATACGAACAATTATTTTGTATTTATAATTATATATCAACTATATCCAAAGGGGCCCACGCATGGTGCATGTATTCATTTGGAAGCTCTTGCAAGATTTATAAGTTGAAAATGGTCATATCAAGACTTTGGACAATGTGCATTAGACCAACTTGCTCTTCTATCTATCTTTGAACGGTATGTCTTGCAATTTTGGTAGCGACCGCCAAAATTTCGATGCCTTTTACTATTAAAACAAAAATTAAAAAGAAAAAAAAAGAGGGAAAATAGGTTGGACATTTCACTTGTAGGTGCCCAAGCTCGGATCTTATTAAATAGACGTCCGAGGTCAAACATCTATTTAATAAGCGCTTACACGCAGGTGTCTATTAAATAGACGTCTAATTGTTGATCAAATGTGTTCATATTAAAGATTGAATATTCGGTTCTTAAATCGTTGGAGATGCTTTAACAATAAATGAAATTAATATTATGTTCCTAATGTCCGCTGGTAATTATAACGAGACATTTGGTTGTATGATTAGAGGTTTTAGGTTCATACACAACACATACATTATACACGAGTTAAAGAAGAAGAAGACCTTCTTGAAAGCAACCGCTTTTATGGGTCATTAACGGATGCATGTGCACTTATTGTGTATATGCAAGAAAAGAAAAAAAAAATTCTTCGTGGAACAAATATTATCAATGTGCAGCGCACATTGCACATGCACACTGGACTATTGATATTAGATCAAACAAACAATATTCAAATATGGGACATATTTATATTGGTGGTTTTCTTACCATTTTTGTTTGCACGATGGTATTTAAATGTTTCGAAAGCGTATGCTTTAGCACAAGTGTCTATTTTAATCTCATACAAAATTATCTATCTGAATAGTTGCCACAAAACATCACTTTTATTATTAGCTCTGCTAATACATTTATTTGATTAAATTCGACGGATAATTGCATATTTCAGGAAGTATTTTCTAAAAGAAACAGATTTTGTTAGTTATAGACAACTTGCTGATAGTTATAAACAATTGTGTAGGCTTGGGAATTAGTTCAGATATTTCTTCTTCACACAAGAACGTGCCCTTTTGCGAAATTTGATGAGAGATTGGGTTAGAAATTGGGTAGGAAGTAATATGGTGCGATGAGATATGTGGTGATATGTTTTAGTTGGTTTATGTTTTGAGAAATAGAAGTTGTTTGGTCATATTGCAACATGCCAGTCTCTGCAGTATTAGATATGCTTTATGAATGAGGGCGCATTTGTTAATTCCTTTCATACTTGCCCTACTTTTTTTTCTATCTAATGTGATAAACCATTGTACTAATTACCGGTTCAGTAAGAGTAAAAGAGTTTGGACATGCTCGAAAGCAACTTAATAAAAGATCAAGTTGTGTGTCACTTTCATTTACTGTAGATGTGATCGGTGCTTTGAATTCAGACAGACAATATATATTTACCGTCCAGAAATTAATAACTAAGATTGCTCCTGAGTGGTTTTCTTTGTGGTGATGTAAAGGCACTGATGTTTATTATCTTGTCCTATGTAGGATCAAATTTAGAGGAAACTTGAAATTCTTTACTGTATGTTTCTCCTTAGTTGATTGTTTTTTAATCAACCTTTTTTAATTTTAAGCCATTAGCTTTATAAGTTTGTTTTATATATTGGTGCGACCAAATTTACCGACTTTGTTCACATGGTTATATGGATAAAGAAATATGTCCAAGCAACTTAGTTGGATGGATTGATATATGAATGGTAATACTTTCGCTCATCAAGATTCTACTTTACACGATGACAGATGCCCTCGTACCAAATGAAACGCAAGAAACATTTTCTCACTTGACTATCACTATAAACGCTACTATACATGCTGCTGAAAGCTCAAACTCAAAATGTCACCAACGGGAAGTGGTTTTTGATTAAAATGGAGTTGTTCACGGGATATTTCTTTAATGCAGAAAATCACTTATTGGCAGCGGGGGATTCGGGTTTGGTGCTAAAAATTCATATTCAAAAGCATTGTCATACTGATTTATGTGGTAGAGGAAAAATCATACTATTGCCAACCAAAGTAATTGAAAAACTGATACTCCGATTTATAGTTGGTAATGGCTGGTTGAGGTCGGTAATAAACTTTTACCATTTACAAGTATGATATTATTTATTTACAATATTTCATGTTAAAAGAGTAAATATTTAGAATTGTTATCTATTATTATATGATTATTTATTATTTTTATTTTGTGTGGTCAAACATAAAAGTAAACGTTGCACAATAAACTAAAATATTGTACAATATCATATTATTTTTAGAAAACACGTAATACGAATTGCATTCAATCTAATATCATAATAATATTTTGCTAAATTTTCTATTAAATCATTACACATCATTATCGTTAATAATAGTTGTACTATCTTTGGTGTCACATTTTTTTGTATCAACGTGAACTAACAAAAACGCTCATATATATATTATCAAATTTTAATCACCCAAAAATAGGATCTAATACTAAAATTATTTTACATATATATATATATATATATATATATTTGTGTGTGTATGTATATATATGTATGTTTGAATCAAAAATGACACAAACACCCAAAGATATAAGTAGAGAATAAAAGTGAAGAATTAAATGAAAAATGAGCGAGAAACAACAATGAACACACGGGGTTTATAGTGGTTCAGCAAAGCAAGTCCTACGTCCACTTTAATACTTTATTGCTCGTTTCTTACTTGGGGATAGAAGTTCTTAGGAGTCGGTACAACTTCAATACTTAGATTTTCAGAATTATAAGAATATAAGGTAGAATAGAACTAGAGCCAAAAAGATCTTGAAAAATGAGCTATATCCCTCTATTTATAGAGGGAGGGAGCCTAATATCTCGCACAAAAGATCTTCAAGCCGTTCTCCTTGTTATAAACTAGTTCTCCTTAGAAGTAGGATGCCAAATCATCAAGTAGCTACGGGTCGGTTCAACTCCATGGGTAGGGGTCGATACAGACCCCTAAATTTGCCAATCTAGCTGTCTTCAACTCTCTGCTTCGGCTCGTCTTGTAGTTAGCTTCGTTATTCCATAATTGTTTGCATCAATAATAGCTTGTTTTGGGGTCCAAATGATGGAGTTGTAGAAGAACAAAGTTGCAGATTCAGAAGTTCGTGGAGATCGACAGAGAATTGCATTGATTCAACAAAGCAATCTTGGAAATAAGCTTTTAGCATCGAGTTAGGCATGTAGGCAGAAGATGGGGTCCGCCCAAGGTGGAGTTGGGAGTCATTACTGATGCTTTTCGATCCCCAACTTGGGTAGATTCGTGACTTCTCCAGTTTGGGGTTGCTTCTGTTTGGAGTCCAACCCGAGAAATTCGAGTGTTTACTTGGGGCTTGACTTGAGATTTTCGTGTTCTGAGTTTTCCTTCGTCTACTTGGAGTCAGACCCGATATTTTTGAGTATTTGCTCCGAGTCATTAGGGGTCGGTACTGATTCAAGTCTAGGGGTCGGTACCGAGTCCACTCTGGGTCACGCTTGGGGATTTTTATGGGTTGCTTCGAGTCTGACTCATGGACTTCTCAAATCTGTTCTGCTTCGAGTCGGTTCTTCCAAAAACTTCAACTTCAAAATTTTAAATTTATTTCGCTCCTTTTTACCTTTTTCTTGCCTTTTTATGATATTCCCAAAGTCCTTGGGTCATTTCTCCATCATCCGCTCGTCCAATTCGATTGTTTAAATCTATTCGAATACTACTTGGTTAAAAGGCTGGATAACATTTGCCCTCTAAAGTACATGATGTGCTTTGAATCGAGACAAGTTAGGATTGCTGGAATGGAATTCACTCAGTACCTCGAATTGTCGTTATCCTTCCGTTGAGTGGCTTTCACGAAGAGTTGTATCTCTAACTGTCTGTTGTGATGCTTGGTTGATATTGACATTGTAAAATCGAAATGCATTTTCTTGGCAATTGTCTGTGCTCAGTTCCATCGAGCTAGTTGATTGAATTAGTAGGTCTCATTTATCTGAACTAGTTTCTTTTCTGAAAGTCCCAGGTAAGAATTCAATTTTCGTCGATTCAGAATATTGCATGTCGAGTATGCCACACGCTCGTACGTCCATGCACATACTTTTTCCATTGGCTCCCAAGCATGTTCATGTGCCTATAGGTTGTTGCTAATTTCCATGGAATTATAATCACAAGTTGTTTTGTCTTTTATCCTAGGCATCCTTTCGATCGTAGCCTTAAGTCATATCGAACACTAGGCACGGGCAACAGTGTTAAGCTGTCATATCCAGCTTTCAGGTGATTATACTCCTACTCCCAGTCTTGGGTTAACATGGTTAGCATACAAGCGGTCGAGTTTCATCCTTATGAAGTTTTGTTTTTCCCGTCGAGTCTAAGGTCTGAGTTAGCGAATGGGTGGTCAGGTCACACCCACCTTGAGCTTGCACTCCCTCTGTTGAATCAAAGATAGGAGTTGGCGAATATCCAGATCGTAGATAATGTCAGCTGATGGATGGTCGGATCACATCCATCTCGAGTTGTGCTTTGGCTCTCATGTCAAGGGCAGAAGCTGGTGAGTGAACGGTCAAGACACGTCCACCTTTGTTTGGATGGTCAAAGTTGGCGAATGGACGGTCATGTCACATCCATTATAAATTTCATACTCCTCCCATTGGATCAAGGGAGAGAGTGGGCTAATGGATGATCAGATCACATCCATCTAGGATCGGACGGTCGAGTTACGCCGACTTTATAATTTGTGCTCTTCCTATTGAGTCAAGGAAAGGTGCTAGGAGCCGGATGGTCGAGTCACATCCCTTTAAGTTCGGCGATGGACAGTCGGATCACGTCCTTTTATGTTTAAACTCCCCCTGTTGGATCAAGGGAAAGAGTTAAGTTGATGGATTGTAACATCCTCCACTTGAAGGCCCAAAACTAACGGCTGCGGATGCTGCAGTCATTTATAGTTATTAATTCTCGATGATCAAATACGGTAATGTTAGATACATTGATATAACAGAAACACATGGACATGAATTTTTTTTAAAACCATTAAAAAAATTTCTCATTCCATTTCAATCATATTTCAAATTAATTACATAATCCAAATTCGAGAACCACGTTTAGAGAAAATATAATTATTACAACGTACGCCAAGAACTACATATGAAGATGCCCCATTGGATGATCAAAGTCTAAACATAGGCAACTAAACAACTTTGCCTTTGCATCAAAACACATCGGAATCAAAAAGAAAAGAACTCCTAATAGCTAGCTTGCCTTCTACACGTCTCCGGAAGCTTATTCATCTAAAGGAGAACCTAAAAACCTCAACTCTCAAACTACTCAAAATCAATTGAGTACCCGAGAGTTTAAGGGGAAAACATAAACTTCGAGTCAGACATAAAGCCTAGTATGAATAATAACCTACATCTCGAACCATTTAGATATCTCATGAGACCACACCACTTAGCGGAACGGGTTTTCCCCACACTGGTATCTTACCCAAAAATTTATAATAACCATATGTTGTGCTCCTGCATCCACAATGGTTAAAAACATAGCAATTTAAAATATCATGATGACATGCAAACAAGCAAAATATCCTGGATTTTCCATCCCCAGTCATTTGACTATCTGTCTCAGTTATAGTATCTAGGGTCACTATTAACCTATTAGTTTTCATGGACTGACTAATAACCTGTTTAAAGTTTAGGGACTATCTGTCTGGTTTCATAGTTTTCGTGGAATCACTAATAACCTATTGGACCCGGCCAATAACTTCATTCAATTATTTCATGGGTTCTCCTTGAACCTGTTGGTATCTCTGTTAACTTCTCTTATATCATAGTTTTCATCGGTTGACTATGAAACTATTGACTTCTTTCAATAACTTTATCCAGATATAGTTTTCATGGAATCACTACGAGCCTAATGGCCCCTGCCAATAACTCTTTCCAAACATAGTTTTCATGGGTTTACTATAAACCTGTCAATCTGACAACTTCTTTGATCCGTCTTTGGGCATCCTAAGTTCTAGTCTACCCGACCTCCTGGATGCAACTCTACTCATTCAGAAGTTAACTCAATTTATATTCACTACTAGATCAATCTGGCTGGTTATTCTGCCCTTACTCCTAAAAATACAGTTATGGATCCATTATACGGTGAACATGTTTATAGAAGAAGCATATAGAATAACGGATCATAACATAATAATACCAACATTTATGGTTTAATGTCTTTGAAATCATTTCCACATGAAATATAGTTAATACCATTCACCCATTATTTTTATTAAGGAAAGCTTCTTCAAAAACTCCAAAATTAAAAACCATTTCAAAGCTCTTTTATATCGCCATAGGTTTTCCTTTAAAAATAAGATTGGGTTCTTTGTTTTGAAAACTAAGGCTTTCGAAACCTTAAACCTTTACTTTCAAAACCATTAGAATATCTCTTTCGAAAGCATTCAAATCTACTTTTCAAAACACTAAGCATAAGCCTTTCAAAACACGTTAAAACATCTCTTTCGAAAGCATCAAAGCCTTCCTTTTGAAACCATCAAAACATTCCTTTCAAAAGTATTAAAGCATCACTTTCCAACTTATAGAAGCATAGCTTCGAAACCATTTGAAAGTACCTCTTTTGAAACCATTGAGTTAAATCTTAAATATAACTTTTGGGTCAAAGTGAACATAAGCGAAAGTAACCTTTCGAAATCATTAACCTTCAAACAAAAGAATTTGGGGAAAATAGAAGGCTTCAGAACCATCCTTTCGAAAGCTTTAGTCTTTAAGGAAAACAATTGGAAGGATAGCTTAGAAATACCTTTCGAAGCCATTGCCTTTGAAACCTTTAGCTTAAATGGCTACTGGAGCCCTTTCGAAAGCATTAGGAAGCGGCTTGTTATATTTATAAAACAAAGGCTTGCCTTTCGAACTCATTGAAACTTTCAACCTATTCGAAAGGTATGAAGACGACAGTAATGTTTTGACTAGGTTCAAAAATCTCCTTTCAAAAGCTCCATTTTGAAACATAAAACGTGGCAACTCATTCAAAAGCTACCCTTTAAAACAAAAAGGAGGCAACCCCTTTGAAAGCTATATAAAATTAATTCAACCCTTTCGAAAGCATCCATTAAAAGCAAGGCAAGCGGCATCTGTTTTGAAAGCAAAACAAAGACCTTCGAAAACTATTTAAAATGGCCTTGACCCCTTCGAAAGCATGGTTTTGACTCTATATCCGTCGCCATTCTCCAATCCACTACATACCAAAGCATTGATACCATGTGTATTGGTTTCGACTTGGTTAGGAGCAGAAGTATGGGGTCGAAAGGTTGCTACTGGAAGTGGCGAAACAATAATTCCTTACAAAACTATTTTGTTGCCTTTTTAAGTAAATGTTTTTCAACTAACTTGCCTATTTGTAAATATATAATTAGTTGCCATAACTTTACCAAAAATCTTTTCAAAAAGACTGCCGAATTCATCCATAATTACTTAATTAAAATAATTAACAAAGAAGCTCTTCCCTTTAACAAAACAATTAAGACATTTAGGTCCTCCAACAAAATTAATTTAATTTCCATAGTAAATCACTTAGAAAAAATCCCCAAAAATCATCAAAATTCACTTTTAATATGTTATCTAACATATATAAATTCAGACCCAAAAATTCTTTATATAATAGCCGAAATAAATTTTTAAACCCAATTAATTATTTCTCCTTTCAAAAATTCATAATAAATTATCTATAGCTTAGATAATTATAAGAATTTAAACCCATCTCCAAAATAATGTTTTACATAACATATTAAATCCTTATGGCATTCGAAACCCGGTATATACGATTTTGGCCGTAAAATCGAATAAAACATTTATCAAACATACTTGTTTGAATCAAACATATCATGTAATCCAAGCATATCATCATTAAAATCATCATAAAGGTTTTAAACTTAAAACCCGAAATCAAATTCTCTTTAAAAACGAAAATGAGATGGTTTTGATTATTATTCACCTTGCTTTGAATAAGGAACTTGAGATTTGATCTTGCTTGATTCTCCTTGCTTGATTACTTAGTTTTTAATTGATTTTCTCCTCTTTTCCCCTAGGTTATGGTCGGCTTGAGCTCTTTGGTTTATGTTTTAAAATTATGAACTTGTGAAATGAAAATGTGAATAAGGGTTTAGGGTTAAGGGTTATGGGGGACGGCTATTCCCCAAAATACCCTTGCCTTATTCTCTTATTAGTTAACTTATAAAACCATTTCCGTAAACTCATTCTTTTAAATTTTTATTTAGTTAAGCATGTTCTCTAATAAATTTTAAAATCTCAATCCCCTTATCGCTCTAATTTTTACATTATTCTATTTAATTTATCTAGTTAAATCTCCTGAATAATATTATTTAAAATTAGGGTGTTACAGGCTCCCCTCCTTAAAGAATTTTTTCCTCGAAATTCAGTAAGGACTAAATACTAAGCATAGCAATCATCTGTAACAACTCCTAACTACCATACTTGCCTACCTGACTAGCAACAGTCTGTATAAAGCAAATATAGAACATATCCTCACAGCAGATCTGGATAAGTATCTCTAATCTCGTCTTCCGTCTCCCAAGTACAGTCCTTCTCATTGTCGCTCTACTGAACTTTCACCAACTTAACTGTCTTATTTCTTAACCTCTTCTCATCTCTCGCTAGAACCCGAACTAGTTATCTAACAAAAGTCAAATTCAGTTCTACTATCAAATCTTCCAACTCTGTCGGAGGAATAGCAGTCTCTGGATCATGCACATACTTGTGAAGATGAGATACATGAAACACATTATGGACACCTGCCAAACTGCTCGGCAACTCTACTCTGTATCCGAGCTTCCTGATCCTCTCTATAATTAGGAATGGACCAACATATCTTGGTGCCAATTTCCCTGAATTTCTAAATCGTACCACACACTTTATCGGTGATACTTTAATGAAGACTCTATCTCCAACTGAGAATTCTAGATCTTTACGCCTCTTATCTGTGTAACTCTTCTGTCAAGACTGAGCTTCCTTCATCCTTTCTTGGATCAAGTCAATCTTATTTGTCACCTCTATAACTAGATCTGGACCCAAGACTGACCTGTCTCCCACAAACATGCTGGTGAGTTGCATGGCCTTCCATACAGAGCATCAAAAGGTGCCATTCCTATACTAGTCTGATTACTGTTATTATAGGAAAACTCAACCAATGTAGGTGATCTTCCCAAGGTCCATCAAAGTCTAACACATAAGCTCTTAACAAATCCTTGAGTACCTTATTGACTCTCTCTGTGTGCCCATTCGTCTGAGGGTGATACACAATACTCAATTTGAGCTTGGTACCTGTCACATCTTGTAGACTCTTCTAAAATTCACTAGTAAACAAAGCATCTCTATCACTAACTATACTACTAGGAATTCCATGATGTCTAACTATGTTCTTCATAAATAACTTAGCTAAAACAGGTGCCGTCCTAGTTGACTTAACTGGAAAGAAATGGGCACTCTTGGTCAACCTGTCCACTATAACCCATATACTTTCATTTCCTCTATTCGACCTTGGAAACCCATCTATTAAATCCATGGATATCGAATCCCATTTCCAAACTGGTATTTTCAAAGGTTGAAGCAATTCACTCGGCTTCTGATGTTCGGCCTTCACTTGTTGACAGTTCGCACACTGCCTAACCCAAAAGCCAACATCCTTCTTCATACCTTCCCAGTAGAAGCTCATCTTCATATCCTGATATATCTTGGTTCCTCTAGGATGAATCGTAAATTTAGATCGATGAAATTCCCTAAGAACTTCTTTCCTTAAGTCCTCAACATTCACACAACCGTCCCTTCTTTCTCAACCATCCCCTCTGGTCAAGACTAAAATTCTTTAGATCATCGATCTCCAACCCAATCTCAAGCCTTCTAATCTTCTAGGCTAATAATGGATCCTCTTTCTGCTTAGAAGTAATCCTTTCGATCAGCACTGGTCGAACTTCCAAATAGGACAATATGGCGGTGCTCTGACTAGAACTAGCAGTCGATCTTAACTACACACTATAAGTAGTCAAAGCTTCTAAATCTTTCCATTCTGCCAACATAGCTAACACCACATTCTGATGTTTTTTGCTAAGCGCATCCGCTACTTTATTTCCTTTTCTAGGTGTATACTCTATACAAAAATCATAAGCTGCTAAAAACTCCAGCCACCTCTATTGTCTCATATATAACTCCTTCTGAGAGAATAAATATCTTAAGGAATTATGATCTGTGTATAGCTCAAATCTCTCCCCTAAGAGATAATGTCTACATATTTTCAATGCGAAGATCACCGCAGCCAACTCCAAATCATGAGTAGGATATCTCACTTCATGCGGTCTAAGCTATCAAGAAGCGTAGGCAATGACTTTACCCTTCTGCATCAACACAGCTCCTAGTCCGATTCCGCACGCATCGGTATACACCACCAACCCTTGGTTTCCATCCGAAACCACTAATACCGACGTGTTGGTCAACAAATGCTTTAACTTAAGGAATGCTTCCTTGTATTTGTCAGACCAAATAAACTTCACGTCCTTCCTGGTTAACTTAGCCAAAGGTGCTATTATCCGTGAGAAATCCTTAATGAATCTCCGGTAATAGCGAGAAAGTCCAAGAAAACTTCTAATCTCAGTCACCGTCTTTGGGCTCTTCCAGTTATTAACAGCTTCGATCTTATCTGGATCGACTGACAAACCCTTCTCTAAAACCACATGACCAAGGAACTTAACCTCTTTCTCCCAGAAATGACATTTGGAAAACTTCGCTTTCAGTTAATGCTGCCTTAGCGTCTCTAGCACAACTCTAAGATTATCTTCATGTTCTCTTTCATCCTTAGAGTACACTAAAATGTTGTCTATAAATACCAATACGAACCTATCCAAGTACTCTCGAAAAACTCGGTTCATCAAATCTATGAAGAAAGCTGGTGCATTCGTTAACCCGAATGGCATTACTAACCACTCGTACGAAACATACCTAGTCTGAAATATTGTCAACGGAATACTATCCTCTGCCACTCTTAACTGATGGAAACCCGTCACCAAATCCAATTGGGAAATTATTTTTGGCTCCACACAACTGATCAAATAGATCATCGATTCTCGGTAAAGGATACTTATTCTTGATCATCTTCTCATTCAATTTATGATAGTCGATGTACAGCCTCAACGACCCATCCAGTTTCTTCACGAACACCGTGGCCGCACCCCAATGTGAACTGCTTGGTCTAATAAAATTTCTCCTTTCCAGATCCACTAGTTGCACCTTCAATTCCTTCACTTCAATCGGTGTCATCCTCCTAGGTGGTCTACTTACAGGTTCGGCTCCTGGCACAAGATCTATCCGATACTCAACGGCTCATTTTGGTGGTAGTCCTATAACCGGCTCAAAAACATCTGCAAATTCTCTTGCTATTCGAACTTGACTTAATTCTTCTTCTACTTCCATAGCACTCAATAGATTATAACCACTCTGGTCAGAATCCTCCACTGAGAATATAATTCGGTTTTGACTATTAGGGCGTCTCAGCGATATTTCCCTATCCTGGCAAAATATCCTAACCTTATATCTACCCAACCAATCCATACTTAAAAGGATTCCGATAACTACGAAATCGAAAACATTCAAACTGCATGCAAACTTATGACCTAACAAATTAAGTCTAACCGGTCACATCTCATTCCCAGAGTTGCATACCCTCCTATCGGATTTGCAACCCTTAAGGAAGTAACAAGGTATGTGTAACCTATCAACCAAACACTGAGATATAAATGAATGCGATGCACCAGTAGCAAATAGTACCCTAACTGGTATACTCTAAATCAAAAGTGTACCTTCCATTACAGTCTTTCCTTTCTCAGCAGCAGTTGGCCAAGCAGACGATGGTCCAACAACGAAGACTTTTCCTCTGTCCGCCTTGACCAGTTCTGGACACTGATTCTTATAATGCCCAACATGGTCACAGTTACAGCACTTCACACCCTTCATATCTATAGCCTTCTTCCCTTTGCCAGTTCAGCACTCATGAGCATAATGACCCTTCTTATCACACTTGAAGCAAACCAGATTAGCCTTCGCCTTCTTGGTAGCTTCTCCCTTCTGGTTCCCTTCTTCTTGAAGAACTTCCTCTTCTTGCCAAGAGAACTCTGGGTTTCAACCTTTTCTCCTTCCCATAAATGTCAAGCATCCCCTCGTGTCGAATTTCCATTTCCACAACAACATTACAAGGATCATGAAGATGTGGCAGGGTCGCCCTAGCAATGTAACGACCCGCATTTTTGACCGTTCAAGACGACAAAACATACACACATGACGACTCAAATAATCCAAAATACAGATTGTTATTGGGGTTAAATAAGAAAAGAAAGGAAAGAAAAGAAACAAACTCAGAATCTCGCAGCGGAAGGAACAAGATATAATAATAAAATAACAGTTCATGAAGCTGTTAAATAAATAAATTTGATTATTATTATACATCATAAATCAGAGTTACATACATATCAGAGAAAATACAACAATGCAACGGAAAAAATAATACAGTAGTAGAATACAAATGATGTAATACCAAACTCCGTCTTCGTCCTCCAGAATAGATCTTCAACCTTATCTGAAATGCTCAGGCTGACCCGAGCGTAATGAAAAGACAAAACACTCGAGTCAGGACTAAAATATCTCATGTAAGTTAAATCTAATAAGTAAATATGAGTGTGACGGCGTCGGAGATGTTTACGGGTTTTAGACACCTCATATTCAGTGTTTAACGTGTGTGCATTAACTTAAGAGATGTTTGGGATTTCCATCTCCTAAGGATCCGTTAAACTATCTACTATATAATAGAATACGCTATATACAATAATGTCTATCATAAAGTAAAATATCATTCCTAGCGTTAAGCCATGGCCCATTCCACCCTTAACACAGTTTATAAATGTCATGGTCTATACAGCACCGTAAGCCCCACCGTAAACTAGTGGTTATCGGAGGGTACCCCATAGGTATAGCACAAATCAAAATCGTAGTGGTCGCGAATAGGATAATCAGTATGACAAGGTACATGAGGCGATACCAACTAGGATACTAGTAGTTGCGTCATCCGGACTGATGTTGGGCATAGAAGCTACTACCCCAACACCGCGAAACAACACTCCCATAATCGCGGGGTGCACCCAAATCGAATCACAAAAGTAATAGATATGGTAACGAAGAAGTGTGTCCGCTAGAGGTGGCGAACCTCAATGGCCCGGCAGGGCTCCTGTTTTAGTCATATCAAGGGTCATCCAAAATCGTTCTCTTTCTTCAATCAACGCGTTCACCAAAACCATCCACTTCGTTCTAGATCAACACTCCGCGTATATTAGTTATTAAAGTGGTTTTCGGTATCGACAGAGAGTATGTCCATATCTGATCCCGGTCTCTTTAATAACTACGTATTATTACACCGATGGTCATTTAATAAACTTTCAAAATAGTTATATTTCAAAACCGACCTATCATCGCCATTTCAAAACCATATCAATACGATATCACTTTCACTTCAAATAAATCCATTTCCAAAATCGTATCACTTTCCAAAGTTATATCGCTTCGAAATCATAAGTCTTTTAAAATCAAACACTTTGGAAATCAGAACCTTGAAATTCATAACACTTTGAAATCATAGCTTGAAATCATAACATTTTGGAATCCTAACACTTTCCTTTTAAACAGTTTAGATATTAAAATTTGTATATAGGAAAATAGTTTATACAATAAAATAGTTTATATGAAATAGTTATAAGTTAAAATAGATTATGCTAAAATAATTTATATTGAAATTGATTTATATTAAATAATTTATATTAAAATTTATAAAGTAAAATATAAATAGTTTTAGATATAGTTTAAAATACTTTATATAAATATAGCTTCCTCAAATTTCACAAATCGATTCACATAAACTCGAATTGCAAAATTAAAATTTAATCAAATCTCAAATCATCAATTTCAACTCGATTCAGCTTCTCAATAAACCATTTCAAATTATCAATTTCAAGTACGTATTTAAACCACAAATAAGCCATTCCAATTTCCATATATCTCAAAGCTTTAAATATTCACATTTCAAAACTAAATTTGATAATTCCATTTATATCTCAATTTAATTTCATTACATTTTGTTTCTGAGATATTTCTTAAATCATTTCAATACATCCAAATACGACTTCAATTTAAAATTTTAAATAAACAAAATATCCCATTTAAATTTATATAAGTTTGAAATATTCGTTTAAGTCACTTTTAATCAAATTCAAGTTATAAAACACATCTTTCAATTTTCAAATTTAATAATTTCAAATCAACCTTGTTTAAGAAAAATTCTTAAATAAATAAAATTTTAAATCAATTTTATCTTCAAATTTAATTCAATAGTTTCAATTTAGTTCAATTCACAAATTTATTTAAATTTCAATTCAATTCCAAATTAATTAAATCTCAATTTCAAATTAATTTTCAATTCCAAACTCAAACTTGAAATATCATTTCATATAAATTTTCTTAGAAATATTCAGAGTTCGATTGAAAGTCCAATCTTTTAAAACAAAT
Organism: Allium fistulosum; assembly: GCA_030737815.1. NCBI lineage: Eukaryota > Viridiplantae > Streptophyta > Magnoliopsida > Asparagales > Amaryllidaceae > Allium > Allium fistulosum. The sequence goes on along the minus strand of CM060903.1, from coordinate 306,629,490 downwards.
CAACTTTCGAAAATTTATGCCGTATTTCATTTTTTTTTCTTAAAAATCTAAACTTCGAATAATTAAACAATTTCATTTACCAAGTTTAAATTCCAACATCTCGAGCTTCAATTCAAAAAAATTCAATTTCCATAAATTGGATTTTATTCTTAAAATCAATTCATTTAAATAATTTCAAAACAACTTTTAAAATTATTTAATTTGACCAACCCGGTGTCCGTATATAATTTTCTAACCTATGGCCAAGTGGATAATTATTTCAATTTTAAATTTCAATGATGGATATATATCATTTCAATCCAAATAGATGTCATAGGTATATCATTTCAACCTATTCCTTAATTTATTCGAAATGATTCAGTTTACAGTTTTATATGCAATAAACAATATACATAATGATAGCACGATATATCAAAATAAATAAACAACCAATATCGACCAGTAGCATCCATCACAACCAATCAACCATAAAGCCAATAACATTCACAACAATTTTATAATTATCAATATCGAGTAATATACTGCCAATTTAAATTTAAATTTATTTTAACGGTCAATTTAAATTCTATCAATTGATTCATATATCAATACAGATGATAATTAAACCTACCAAACAACAGCCAATAAATTTCATATCACTTCAGAATATAAATTTAACTAACAAAAAATTATTTTAGTCAATTGTGAGCGTATAAACACTCACCTTTGATTTATCGACGATTTAAAAATCCAAATAAAGGCCCAATTTAAATAGTCTCGGAATCCAACCAAACTAGCTCCATGTTGTCCAGAATTCCGATACGAACGCAACGGAGAAACCGCGCGTCGATCCGAGCTCGTATGCAAAAGTTATTCGAGTTAGAACATTTGCATTGGAACATAAAATAATTAATTAAAAAAAACATACGTATCTTCTTCTCTCTCGTACGTGCTTTCCTTCCAACCGAAACCCGTGAACGCAACCCAATCCCTAAAGCATGCACACAACTAGGTGCGACCGGACGTTGATCAGGGGATGCCATCGCGTGCGCCTCTCCTTGCTCCACCTCCGCGCCAAGTTTCGCCACCACATTCGCCACCGTTTGCGCAAAATCCAAGAAAATACGTCCATGCTTCCAAGCCAGATTCTGGCGAATCCGTGGCGTAATAGCATAGATCAACCGTATGGATTTGAAGAGCTCTCCGAGATCTACACTTTTGCTTTTGGAATTTTTCGATTTCGTTGAACGGATTGAGAGATATTAAGGAAAGAAGATCGGTAATTTCTGGCCATGGAATAGGTGGCGGCCATAGTTTGAAATCAGGGTTTCTGAAATAAAATGATAATAAAACTGTATCGGTTTGCGCATGTATTTATATAGGTATGTCCAAAATCGTCCGAACTCCAATCGAGACGTGCCGCCAGGCGTTTATAAGGTTTTACCCATATTCCGAACGTAATGGAACTAGTCCCAAGGCCTAATTCAATCGTATGTGGAAGATAGCCTTTGAAGTCGATTATTTTAATCAAATTCGAAATTAAATTTCTACGCGTTTCAAGCTCGCACGGCCAAACGACAAGTCCGATTGCTACAAAAATTGAAACCTTACAATAATTCACTGTTACGGATCCGATGAAACTGGTTTCGTCAAAATCCGAGACAGTTGAAAAAATGGCTATTTCTATTGTTTAATTTCAATATAAAATTCCCAATTTTAAATTATTAACTTTTAAATCAAATTTCAAGTGTTCATAAATTTCATTTTTAATTTCACAATAATTAACAATCTTTTACGTACACTACAACAAAAACATCCTTTAATAGCGTTGAAAAAACGCTATTACAGGCTACTATAGCGTGTTTTGGTACGCTGTATATTAACATGTTGTAATAGGTCAGTGACCTATAATAGCAACATAAAAAATGCTGTAGAGACGCTATGGTCAAGGACTTTTCATAGCGGTTTAAACGTGCTATAAACATGATTTGTAATAGCCTTGAAAAATCGCTATGTAGTAAAAGTATAGCGTTTTTATGAATGCTATAGTTGCCATACACACGAAATATACAATAGCATCCAAAAACGCTATACAAAACAAAATTCAATAGCGTTTTGGGCTGCAATCGTAAATTGTATGCATAAATACAACTACTTTTTATAGCGTTTAGCTGTCTTTTATAGCATTGTTTATTTGCTATAAAAACTGTTTATAGCACTATCATAATGCTGTAGTATGTTAAAACTGGGAAAACCATCTTTCCATAGCACAATTAAAACGCTATAAGTTTTTATCATTGCTGCTACATACATTCCAGCTTACAATTTATAATTCGACGAATATATTATAAAATTTCAAAAAAACACAATTATCACATTGTGATATCTGTAATCAAATGGAGACATAAGCCAAACCACGGTATATATATATATATCCATAATATTTCGTAGACAGTTTCAAACATTAAATATTTGTGATCTAAAAAAAACAATAACAACTGTAGCTAACCAAAACGATACATACTAAAAGCAAAGATATACGTCAATACAAAATACATTAATCCAAACTTTAGACCGATTTGAAAGAGAATGAATGCAGCAAAATAAATTTTCCTCCCTTGCAACTTGTAGTAACCCCGGTATCATCATACTGCACCTGTCAAAACGAAGCACATAGGTTAATTTTCAATCTAAACATCATCCGCAAGTTATATAATTTTTCATAACAAAAAAAGAAAAGGACTGTATATGAGCTGATTGAGCTCATGAACTCAGCCTACTAAAAGCCTACTAAACTCCTATGCACTGCCTTCCACAAAACAAACAACAACTCAACCACTCAACCATTATTCAATTCATCCTCACTGCCTCTAATCCATCCCATTAGCTACTGATACTCTCATTAACAACCTGAAACAACTTATGCCATTTCTTCAAACTTTGGCCTACACCACACTTCGCTGTCAACTACACCACTACATCCTCCTTATTACATTGCTACTACACATCCTCCCTGTTACACTGTCTACTACACCACTACATCTCCTATATACTTCTACCACATCCACTGTCATCTTCATTCACTACAAACTGCTGCCATAACTTCCCCGCTGCAGTGCACACGCCAAACTACTCCCGTCTACACACTATTGGCCACACAACATCAAAAAACACTTCAATCACAACACAACAAATACCCTCCGCCACGACTTCCTCAATCTCTCACTGCCTTCACCAAAACAGAAAAATAATATACTACAAAGAAACTCACAACTGCATCGCCAATCGACTGTGCCCTATATCCACTTAACCAACTCCGCAACCACCTCCTTGCAAACAACCGCCCTTTCAATCTCGCACTCGAACATCACCACTCCAATTCGCATATACCGCCAGAGAAATTACCGCACTTAACCAACATCTTCACCACTCTCTGCTGCTGCTTACACCCTTCTCTGTCCACATTTCAATTTGCATAACACAGTCAACCCTTTCTTCTGCCTTGCCATCACTGGCCATACTCAACCATTATAACATCACCTTAGAACTGTCAACTGCATTTCTCCAGTTTTATCGTTCACTCCATCCATTGCTATCAAACCCACCGTTATCGGACCAACAACAACCACCATTATCGGACCAACAACAACCACCCTGCAACCACTAGAGCAAAAAATGAATTAGTTCTTTTTTGACTACATATACAGGTACTTTTACTCTTACTTCATCAATTGTTGATACATATATAGATTATAAATAGCAAAGATTTAAGTATTTAACTATTTGAACACTGCTATATCTGTAGAAATAATATGCACGAGTCTTAAAGTAATATTTGAACACTGCTATATTTGTAGAAATAATATGAAAAGAAATAAACAATGTGTTGACCAGAATACACACAAGTGGAGATATAATGTGATTATTGTATAAAAGTATTAGCACCTATGATAAGTATATATAGACTTCATTATTGTATAAAAATCATCACAGCAATTGGTTTATTTTCAAACAACGTTTGATCTATTATGATTCAAATGATTGTACATAACTCCTATGAAGAAAAAATGTATTATAAACATATCTTCCATATCCCTTTATCTATGCCAGGGTCTTTACAGTCTTCCTAGTTACTCTTTTATCTTTGAAAAATATTATTGCATTTATCTTTGGAAAATGTAATTATGGTCAAGTATCCTAAAACTTGTACATCAGAAAGAAAATAACGCTTACCGTAAATAATTGTCAGCAAGGACAGGAAAAGCATAAATCACGTTGTATGAAATTATGACTGCATTTTGGTTTAGAAGAAGACTAAATTATGTTTGCAGTCACACATTTGCATGCAAATGTGCCTAGATTTTTATGAAATTATAGCTACATCTTGGCTTATGGAAGAAGACCACATTATACATATGTATTCTAGTGTTTTATTTTAAATATATCTTACAAAATATACGTGAAAATAAAAGCTAATTTAGAAAGTTGTGGTAATACATGTTTATTTTTGACCTTTTCCTATAATTTGGACCAATGAAACTCAATTTAAAAAGTTTAATTAAGAATAACATTATACTGTATTTTTGATTAATGAGATGCAACTCATGTTCTATGATTATGATGTTGCTTTTTTATGTAATGAACATAGAGAAGTAACTTGGTATGAAATATTTTCGTTTCATCTTAAATCTCAGCTTTGATGGAAGCCTTGTTATTCTTGCTAAAAATGTAATGGGGTCGTCAAGGAAAATGCCGACAGGAAACCTATTATTCACATTGAACACATGTAATATTCAAGATAAAAAATTTCTAATCATCCTATACTAGGTTGATTTATTTTGTTTATGCATGATGATAGAACTGGAAGATGCAAAGTGCGAAATGTCAAAGTAGTGAAACAAGGAATCAATTAGGTGTCTGTTGATAACGTTTATTATTTTAAATACATCTCAACATAACTAATGTAAATATATTTTATGTTCAATTTTCATAACATGTAAACTGCTGTGCATGAAATTAGTTCTTATTCATCTAAAGTCGATTCTGGTTTCAAAGCCAGTTCTTGAAGTCAGGAAAACTGCTGTGAATGAAATCGAGCTCTTCTTAGTTCTTATGCTTAATGCAATGTTGTTTGTTTATATTTTTAATCCCATGATTTCCTTTCACATGAAGCCAGTACCTTCAAGATCTTACATCACATGAATATCTCACGCTAGAACCAAACACACTGACCAAAATATATGGATCATCTATTCAGTTATAGTACACAAGCTAGAACCAGACACACTCACGCAAGAACCAGCCTTCCTTCATTCACACACGCATGCATTACTCCCACACTCATGAATACATGCAGTGCAATTATATGAACTTACGCATGAAAACACCCACCAATACACACGTGCCATATATATTCTTATACATGCTTAAATACACACACATACGTCACACAAATGAAATTAATGTATGTTATTTAAACTTCCATTACCAGACTCAGTAAAATATTGATGCCTTTAACAAGTCTTTGTTCATCATCTTCTTCCTAAATGACATCAGATTATAACATAACTCTAATATGTATACATTCTTATTCTCAGGACATGCACCCCTATTATATATTATATATACATAATCCATATATATATATTTAACTTTATCATTGATATTTATTTTATTTTCTTAATAAATTGGTAGCTGCTATTCAAAGACATAAGTGCGTAATTGCCTGATGCTTTTCGGTCGCGTATGTGCCTGATACCCAAGATCGAACATCAATTAAGGTCATTCGACCTGATATTACAGCGTGAAAACAACAAAGGGACACACATCTTCATTCATCCAAATACATGCTAATTTCAATATCCAAACATGCCTATACCTCTAAATGATAAAACAGAGAATAGGGCCTAATACCTGAACTCAATATCATGCTATCGCACAACATGTTTTCAGAAAATTTGATGAAATTCGGAGTTAATTTAGACAAAGATGAGAGTATTTCACTTACCTGGAAATGATTAACACAAGTTAATTTAGACACATGTTCATAACAAAATTGCTAATTTGAATAAATACACCGACCAAAATATATGGATCATCGATTCACTATAATTGCAGGACGAAGACCAGGTTTTCCAATAGGAGTGACTCCAGGACCGCGCGAATATCGCTTTATAATCATCATTGCCTGGTATCAAAAATAGAAAGTTATAAACTGGTTTCATTCATTTTAGTGTATTGGATAAGGTATACTTAGATGTAAGGAATAACAAGAAGTAATTTATGAACTTGCACATCCAAACATTTGAGCAAAAAATATATATGTAACAGAGATGAAGTAGAAAAGGTTACTACTTTGTACATATACAGTAAGAGTTGACAGTAATAGAAGTGGGAAAGTTTGCTAAAGAATTTATCCCTTGTTGTCTTTTGAAATATTTACTACAGTTAATTAATGTTTCACTTGTATTCAAGAAGTGAAAAAAAACAATTGCGGTTATGATGCATATGAAACTGCATAATGAAGAAATAAAATAACTATACATCCATGCTTCATTGATTATATACGCCTACCTTTTTATTTGAAAAAGTAGTAGTGGGTTTCATCAATTCATTTGTAAATAGCAAATGCCTATCAACCTGTAATTGTAAAAGTAGCATAGGGGTGGGAAAATTTTGGTTAATAATTCAATGGTTATGTTTACAGTAGGCCTAAAATAAATAATCTTGATCAAACATCAAAGATACTTGAGACACACAACATAGTAAATATAACTAAACTCCTGAATAGTATCATCAAAAAGATAGTTGATCCTTAATATTTAAATGGCACTGTGTGCAAAAGGGTTAATAATAAAACTAAACTCCTAAATGAAAATTTTGCCAAATGTGAACCCTAAAGTGAACTGACAATAACTAAATTGATTCTTAATTAAATTATTCGCTCCATTTTATCCCATAAAGAAAATAAACATTTATAACTAAACAATGAATTGATAAATATTTCATTTCTGATATATTCATAACACACACGCGCGCGCACGCACACGCACGCGCGCGCACGCACACGCACGCGCGCGCACGCACACACATTTATGATTATGAATAAATATAGATACTCACACAGCCACAACCCTTACTCCATGCACGCAGGGAATACACAGCAAAGGCAGTAACATAGGGTACATTATAACATACAAGCACATACATGGCTACAAGCACACATCTTTGCAAACACACAATACCCAGCACTCACAAAAACTCGTATGTATGCTTGCATGAAATAAAAACAGAACACACTTGACTATAAACACACACTACACATTTATATTTATAAAAAAATATTTACATTTCACTCCAAAGTTTGAACAAACCATACAAACTAACACATATAATTACTCTTTAACAAACCAAATCAGCTCAACATATGGTAGTCATATATTTATATAGTAAAGCATGGACATAAGAGAAGCATTATATTATGAAAAATATAAATAACATATGGATTAAATAGGTGAAATTAGCTACAGCTAATAAAAGAATATACGTTAGAGATGGTAAGCAAAGAAAGCTCAAAGTCAAAATGACAGCCAGTGTCAAACTGTTCACAACACCCCTAAAAAATCCACTACTGGAATCCAAACAACTACAGAGCACTGAACGAATTGACCTTAAACCGAAATTAGAATCCCATCAACTTTTCCAAATTGATTAGATAATTTATATGAGATGTCATTTTAACCTTACTTTTAGTAGATAGTTTCAGCAATACATTGTGAGTTCGAAATGTTTCTCCAACACATAGTTAAACCAATAATTACTAGTAACTTAGCCAAAGTTGCAGACAATAATATAGCTGATGAGCTTCTTTAATGTTGACCAACTAAAATGTTGTGTATATCCTATGATGACAAAAACCTTTATATGCACTGTTAAAGTATGAACAAAATATAGAATTAACCTAAATAAGCATATATGATACATGTTAAGATTTTGAGATTACTTGTGGAAGATTATGAATATGAAGAGAAAAGATTTATTGAATTTCTTGTATTTGTTACAAGATGCTTACAGTAATTTTAATAATACTGATTTGCTTTTTTAAACTGAATACATATTACAAAAGAAATACAAGTCTATTTATACAGAAAGAAATAAAATAGGCCTGGCCCAAGTGCTGGTGATCCGAGACAATAAAGGCAATGAATGTATACCGTTCGATGCCTCATAATCGAATGGTGATGAGATGCTCTTTGATAAGGTTATAGCTGAAGACTCGGTTGTGCTTTTGTGCTTTACCTCCTGATGGCCATTGATTCATTTCGTAATACCCCCTCTCAAACCCTATCCCTAACATTTAGGGTTAGGGTTAGAATTTTCTTTGCCGATCTTTCTGATCTGCGATGAGTCTGGAGGCTTCTCCTTAGCTCGTACTTGAGAGATCTCTTTACTTGTGATATGATGCATCTGTATTATGCCAGATCTGTCAAGATGTTGAGAGTTGGAGAGAAGTTGCTGTCTTTCTGGTTTATTGCGAGTTTCTTCAACTTTAGCTTGCTTGGATTCAAGGTCTTTCTCATCTTTAACCTTCAGATCTGAGCGAAATCTAGTGAAGTTAGTTGCTGATAGAGCTTTAGTTAAAACATCAGCTCTTTGGTAAGTTCCAGGTATGTGATTGACTTGTAATTCTCCTCTTTGCACAAGTTCACGAACAAAATAGAGATCTATCTCTATATGCTTCGTTCTGGCATGTTGAACTGGATCTTCAGAAATATAAACTGCACTTCTATTGTCACACCATAGAGTAGGTTTAGTGGTAGCATTGTATTGTAGTTCAGATAGAAGAGATTGAATCCATTTAATTTCAGCTGAAGCATTGGCAATGCTTCGGTACTCAGCTTCGGTGCTCGACCTTCATACAGTATGTTGTTTTTTTGATGACCATGAGACTAAGTTATCCCCAATATATATGCAGAAACCAGATGTAGACCTTCTGTCATCTGGGTCAGATGCCCAATCTGCATCTGCAAAGCCAGTAATGTTGAGATTTGAGCTAGCCTTGAAGTTTAAGCCATAGTTGATAGTTCCCTTGAGATATCTTAAAATTCTTTTAACAGCTTTCCAATGCTCACTCAGAGGATTCTGCATAAATTGTGAAACTTTGTTAACACTAAATGAAATATCAGGTCGTGTTATAGTTGCATATTGTAATGCACCTATAACACTTCTATATTGTTTAGAATTAATTATGGCTTCTCCCCTGTATTTTGATAAGTGTTGGTTGCAGATCATTGGGGTTGGTTGAGGATTAGCACCATCCATTTTTGTTTTCATTAATAGCTCAGAGATGTACTTCCTTTGACATAGGAAAACTTCAGTGTCTGATTTTCTTATCAGCTCAATACCTAAAAAATATGTTAAGTTACCCAAGTTTTTGATAGAAAATTCCTGGTTCAAATAATTAGTTAAATGTTCTATGTCTGCAGTGTTGTTTCCAGTGATAATTAAATCATCAACATACACAAGTATATATATTGTTGATGATTCATTTATCTTAGTAAACATTGAATTATCTGATTTGGTAGATTTATAGCCCAATGTAATTAAGGCTGTTTTTAATCTATCAAACCAGACTCTTGGAGCTTGTTTGAGCCCATATATAGCCTTCTTCAACTTGCAGACATAGTTTGGGTTTTTACAATACCCTTGTGGTTGTTGCATGAATATTTCCTCTTTTAAAATGCCATTAAGAAAGGCATTATTGACATCTAAATGCTTAATGCTCCAATTTTTCTTTAGAGCAATGGAAAGAATAATCCTAATGGTAGTTGGCTTTACAACAGGAGAGAAGGTTTGATTGAAATCAAAACCATACTCCTGTGTAAAGCCTTTGGCAACAAGCCTAGCTTTGTATTTGTTTATGCTACCATCAGGATTTTTCTTTAGTCTAAATGTCCACTTGCAGCCAACTATATTTTTGTTGGCTGGTGCTTGGGTTAAGTCCCAAGTTTCATTTTTGATGAGAGCTTTGTATTCCTCATCCATAGCTTCTTTCCAATGCTTGTTTTTGATGGCTTCATCATAAGTTGCAGGCTCACTTTCACTGAATTGAGCAGTAAAAACTTTTGGTTTGAAAATTCCTCTTTTTGATCTTGTGATCATGGGATGTCCAGACTGAACTGGCTCTATATTTGGAGGTGAAGCATCCTGTTCATTTGAATTTGATGTACTTGATATTGTATTTGTTGAGTCATTAGTTTTATTGCTTCTATCATACTGAATTTGGCTTGATGATTGATCAGGTGAGGTGCTGGCATGGCTGGGAGGTTCAGATTCTTCATTTCTTCCTAAAATGGGAGATGATGTGTCTTGAGCATCAGCAGCCCCCTCATTATCCATATATTGCCAGGTGTCAAGAACAGTTGATAATTCAGGTATAGATGTCCTTGGATTGTACACCTTGCTTGTAGTACTAATATTTTGAGATTTGAATGGAAAGATATTTTCATTAAAAACAACATCCCTGCTTATATATATCCTACCTGTTTCATCAAGACACTTATACACTTTCTGATTAGTACTATAACCAAGAAATGTACATGCCCTAGATCTGAAGTTTAACTTATTTTTATTGTAAGGTCTAAGGCATGGATAACATAGGCACCCAAACACCTTCAAGGCGTGATAATCTGGCTTAACACCATATAATTTTTCAAGTGGTGTTATTTTATTGAGAACTTTAGTTGGCTGTCTATTAATCAAATACACAGCTGTACTAAAGGCTTCTGGCCAGAATTTTAGAGGAAGATTAGAATTGGCAAGAAGTGTTAAGCCAGTTTCAACAATGTGCCTATGTTTTCTTTCAACAATACCATTTTGTTGTGATGTATGTGGACATGATAATCTATGCACTATGCCCTTTTTATTGAAGAATAATTTCAGAGTTTTAAATTCACTTCCACCATCAGACTGAACAGTTTTAACAGATTTGTTAGTTTGTTTTTCAATCATGATGATGAAATTGATAAGTGCATTGTGAGTGTTAGATTTTGTTTTCAAAAAATAGATCCATGTATATCTAGTACATGCATCAACAATTGATAAATAGTATTTGAAACCAAAATCTGAAAAGATTGGTGATGGTCCCCATAAATCAATGGTAATTAATTCTAATGGTTCACTATAAACAGTAGATGAGTTAGAAAAGGGTAATCTATGACTCTTACCTTGTTGACAATAATCACAAACATATGGTATAGAAACTTGATTAAAATCTATATTATTTTCATTCAGAATTTGTTTAACAGTTTTGACACTAGGGTGTCCAAGCTTACAATGCCAAAGATCAAACAAATTTGAATTATTGTCCACATTTTGGACTTCAGTCATATTGCAACATTTGTCTTGCTGTAAAGCCTTGCTACAACTAACATTGTTTAACTTGTATAGCCCCTTTGTCACATCACCCTGTAAAATGATATTTCTAGTTAGTATGTCTTTAACAAGACAATACTTTGGGTAAAATTCAAAGAAGACATTATTGTCTTTAGCAAATTGGGATACACTTATTAAATTTTTCTTAATTCTAGGGGCTCTTAATATATTATGCAAGTATAGTTGTTTGTTGCTATCTAGGCAGGCATTTCCAGTATGAGTAATTTGAATACACTTACCATCACCCATAGAGATAGACTGATTACCTTTAAACTCTTTATTGCCAAGATTCAGATTTTCAAGGCTGCTTGTAATGTGATTTGTTGCCCCAGTATCTGGATACCAATCATTATCTTGACTGTTGAATTTGTCATTCTCAGCAGTACTTTTGTTTTCAGTTTGCACCTGTGCCATATTAGCTGTTGGTCCAGTCTTTTGATTCTGTGCTTGCCCATAATTTGAATTGAACCTGAAATAACATTTTAAGGCAGTATGACCAATTTTCTCACATATTTGGCATTTAGGTCTATTGCTGTTGTTACTCCATCTGCCTCTTCCTCTTCCTCTTGCAGAGCTACCACCTCTCTGAACAGATTGTTCTCTGTTTTGATTTTTCCCTTTATAACCAGTGGCAAGGTTGGCTGAATAATCAGGTTCTTGAACCTTTTTATTGCTAATTCTGGCTTCATGGGCTAATAGAATTGAATGAACTTCATTAATTGGAGGTGTTGTTTTCTGTGAGGATATGACTGCAATGATAGACTCATATTCTTCAGATAGACCATTTAGTAAGGTTAAGACTTGCTCAGTTTCTTGAACAGGATTTCCTGTTGCAGCAAGCCTATCACTTATGTTCTTGACTTTAGCAAGATACTCTCTCATAGACATGTTATCCATTCTAATATTATGCAATTGTCTCTTGAAGTATAGCACTTTTGCTGATGACTGGTTGTTGAAATTCTTTTCTATGGTTGTCCAGATATCATTAGCAGATTTGCATCCTATTACTTGTGGTAATAAGTTTGCACTAATAGATGAGAGAAGCCAAGAGCTAATGAGTCTATCTTGTCTATTATGCTTAACATATTCTTGATTGATGACAGTATTCTTATCTTTATCAGTGACATACTTTGGTGGAGTGGGCAGTGTACCTTCAATAAAGCCTTCTAAGCCATAGCCTTCTATGGCTGTTTCCACTTGAAGTTTCCAAAGAAGATAGTTGTCTTCTTCAAGATGAATGTTGACAAGCTGGGTTTGTGGGCTGATGATAGATTTCATAAGACCTTGCACAGATGTTGAGACATTAACATTGGTGTCATCATTGACTGATGTAGCAGATGTAGAATCTTCTGCCATTGCTGATCAAATCAAGGAGATAGAGGGAAAGGATAAATGAAAGAGCAGTAAGGAGATCAAGAAAATGAACAGAAAGTCAAGATGAATCAAAAACAGGTATGATTTGGCCTGAAATTTATGATGATGCTTTGGTTGGTTTCGAATAGTGAATTGCTGAATAGATTTCAGGCTGATACTTATCTGAGATTTGAATCTTTCTTGGTTTCTTGATTTGATTTCTTTGATTTCTTGATTACTGCTTTAATGGATTTGATCATGCACAGTATTGATGCAGCCACTTTTCAATAGAAATCTGGCAAGGCACAGTACTGTGATGATTGAATCTGATCTCCAGATGAAGAGATGAAATCTGATGGAGAAAATACTCAAATGATGAAATCTTCTCTGATGAGTATACTTAATTTTGATTGAGATGTGCTGTTAAGCAAGAATGCTCTGATACCATGTTAAGATTTTGAGATTACTTGTGGAAGATTATGAATATGAAGAGAAAAGATTTATTGAATTTCTTGTATTTGTTACAAGATGCTTACAGTAATTTTAATAATACTGATTTGCTTTTTTAAACTGAATACATATTACAAAAGAAATACAAGTCTATTTATACAGAAAGAAATAAAATAGGCCTGGCCCAAGTGCTGGTGATCCGAGACAATAAAGGCAATGAATGTATACCGTTCGATGCCTCATAATCGAATGGTGATGAGATGCTCTTTGATAAGGTTATAGCTGAAGACTCGGTTGTGCTTTTGTGCTTTACCTCCTGATGGCCATTGATTCATTTCGTAATAATACATACCTTATTTAATCTATTATTTCAAAATGCAACCTATGTTCTTGTTTCCTATAAGCCTCATGCAAATCTGGAACCGCATGGAGGCATATTAAGCCAAAAAAGCATGAATGAAATTATAATATTCATTAAATTGAGGGATGAAACTAACAAATTCAACAAAATCATCAGCAATCTTTATAAATTGTCTTCAGTTTTAGGAAGCATAGTTTCAAATAGGCAAATAACTAGACTAATTAAGAGTCATCTTCTGATTCTACAAGTTCACAAGTTACCTTACTTACTAGAAAAAACCACATAAAATTTCCAAATCAAATTGTCCTTTCTTTATAATCCTACTACAGATAAAGGAAGCACCTTCTAGAATAATTAACATCGAAATCCATAAAATTCTATCAAAATCTTAATAGTGGAGTTAAACAAATACCAATCGATTGGATTGGTAAATATACTAAACCAATCAGTCCAGCAATGATAAAATAATAAAAAAACTTGTTGAATTGATTAAATCATGCACAACGACAAAATAACATACCTGAGTTAGGGGTATCAAAGTAAAGCCTAAAAAGAGGGGAGATAGAGTTTCCAAGTTGAGTTTGGTTGTGATGATTTAGAGTTTGAATCGAGGAAGAGAGGAGGAAGATAGGGTTTTCTGAGTGAAATCGAAAAAAGGGCTTTGGTGAATAAACAAAACGCGAGGGAATGAAAAGTTTTACCGCTCAAGTTTTTCGTTTCAATAGCCGGCATAATAATATAGCGTGTAACGATGTATTTTTCCAAAACAAATAATAGAAAGACAGCGAGATGACTTCCCATGCTATCCTGTGTTGCCATCAAAAGTATATTTTCTTGTAGTGTACAATGCAGTTTTCCATTATAAATCCAGTATAAAAGATTACATTAGATTCAGCGTTCAATTATATTATAATTCAAATTCAAGTTATTTAATTCCAATGGAATTCTTTTATTTCGATTTACACTTTCATTTTTGAATCAACCATTTACTTATACATTATTATCAATAGTTTATAATTCATTTACTTTCATTTCTTCAGCTATCATCTTATTTAAATTCACAGTAATATTAAATTACATTCATTTACGTTGATTTCAATATTATAACTTCAATATTAAATGTAACATTTTATTTATTTCGTTGTTTACAATCAAATTCAATTTGTTATTTACATTCAATACAAGTTAACATCCATATTTAATTTACAAATAAGTTATTTCAGAATCCAGTTTTGTATTTTAACTTGTAATTCACATTTAACAACACAAAATTTTATTTCCTTCGGATTTTTATCCAAATTTTTTTTATTTTAATTCGTATTTTTAAAGTGTTAAAAATACAGGTCGTTACAAGCAATCTCGGGTCTCAATCCCCAAATAAACTTCTCATTCCTCCTGATGACGGTGTTAATGGTAGCATGTCTATATCTGGATAACTCATCAAACTTTGTGGCATACATAATCACCGACATCTCACCTTGCACTAAGTCCATGTACTTCCTCAACAATGCTGACTTGGTAACTTCAGACAAAAACCTCGTCTTGAATCTCCTCCGAAATTCTACCCAAGTCAACTCTTCCTCGGGAACTCTGGTAGTAACACTATTCCACCAATGAAGCACCGCACTCTGTAACTATCTAGAAGAAAGCCTCCTTTTTTGCTCATCGTTTAATCCCAAGTCAACGAAGATCCTCTCACAATGAAAAAGACAATTCTCAACCTCTATAGCATCCTCTGTTCCCAAAAACGGCTTCCCACCAAGACTCGTATAATCCCTTATTAGCTTAGCATGGTTGTTGCCAACTAGGGCCATGGGATTAACTCCTCCAACATTCCCAGCATTACCCCCAGCTCCTCCTGTGGCAGCTCCTATTTGCACCAGATTGTCGAAGAACTGATACATCATCCCCATACCTACTGGCGGGTTTCCAGCACCTACGTTGGCATTTTCATTTGGATTAGAATTTTCCTATCAACCATGGTTTCTTCTGCTGGGTCGAGCATTTCCATTTGTTGTGGTGCTTCCTCCACCGAGATTTCCTCTTCCATTTCCTGCCTCCATATCTTCCTTTCTCATAAATCTGCATACGAGCCTTAGTAAGATACAGAAGAACGGTCTAAGAGAGAGGGGAATACGTACTTATATATATATATATATCAAATACAAGTACGTTAATATAGTGTTAACCCAAACCCAGATCTTATTTTTCGATTCATTGGGTTATGTTTCGAATAATCATTTTAAGTTTGAAATTTATTTTAAGTTTTCATAAACCTATGCTTTGATACCAACTTGTAACATCCACCACTTGAAGGCTCAAAACTAACGGCTACGGATGCTGTAGTCATCTATAGTTATTAATTCTCGGTGACCAAATTCGATAATTTAAGATACACTGATATAACAGAAACACATGGATATGAAAAAAATTTAAAACCATTAAACAAATTTCTCATTCCATTTCAATCATATTTCAAATTCATTACATAATCCCAAATTCGAGAACCATGTTCAGATAAAATATAATTATTACAACGTACGCTAAGAGCAACATATGAAGATGCCCCCTTGGATGATCAGAGTCTAAACATAAACAATTAAACAACTTTGCCTTTGCATCAAAACATAGCGGAATCAAAAAGGAAAGAACTCCTCATAGCTAGCTTGCTTCCTGCACGTCTCTGAAAGTTTATTCGTCTAGAGGAGAACCTGATAACCTCAACTCTCAAACTACACAAAATGAATTGAGCACCCGAGAGTTTAAGGTGAAAACGTAAACTTCGAGTCAGACATAAAGCCTGGTATGAATAATAACCTACCATCTTGAACCATTTAGATATCTAGTGAGACCATGCCGCTTAGCGAAACGAGTTTTCCCTTCACTAGCATCTTACCCAAAAATTTATAATAACCATATACTATGCTTATGCATCTACAATGGTTAAAAATATAGCAATTTAAAATATCATGATGATATGCAAACAAGCAAAATATCCTGGATTTCCCACCCCGTTTTATTTGACTATCTATCTCAGTTATAGTTTCTAGGGTCACTATTAACCTATTAGTTTTCATGGACTGACTAATAACCTGTTTAAAGCTTAAGGACTATCTGTCCGGTTTCATAGTTTTCATGGGATCACTAAGAACCTATTGGCCCCTGCCAATCACTTCATTCAATTATTTCGTGGGTTCTCCTTGAACCTATTAGTATCTCCAATAACTTCTCTTATATCATAGTTTTCATGGGTTGACTATGAACCTATTGACTTCTGTCAATAAATTTATCCGGATATAGTTTTCATGGGATCACTATGAATCTAATGGCCCGTGCCAATAACTCTTTCCAAACATAGTTTTCATGGGTTTACTATGAACCTGTCAATCTGACAACTTCTTTGATCGGACTTTGGGCATCCTAAGTTCTAGTCTACCTGACCTCCTTGATGCAACTCTACTCATTCAGAAGTTAACCCAATTTATATTCACTACTAGATCAATCTGGCTGGTTATTCTACCCTTACTCCCTAAAATACAGTTATGGGTCCATTATATAGAGAACACATTTATAGAAGAAGCATATAGAATAACTAATCATAACATAATAATACCAAAATTTATTGTTTAATATATTTTAAATCATTTCCACATGAAATATGGTTAATTCCTTTAACCCATTTTTTTAACAAGGAAAGCTTCTTCAAAAACTCCAAAATTAAAAACCATTTCAAAGCTCTTTTATATTGCCATAGGTTTTTATTTAAAAATAAGATTGGGTTCTTTGTATTGAAAACTAAGGCTTTCGAAACCTTAGACCTTTACTTTCGAAACCATTAGAATATATCTTTCGAAAGCATTCAAATCTTCTCTTCAAAATAGTAAGCATTTGCCTTTCAAAACACTTTAAAACATCTTTTTCGAAGCATCAAAGCCTTCCTTTCGAAACCATTAAAACATTCCTTTGGACGGTATTAAAGCATCACTTTCCAACTTATAGAAGCATAGCTTAGAAACCATATGAAAGTACCTCTTTCGAAATCATTGGGTTTTATCTTAAATATAACTTTTGGGTCAAAGTGAACATAAGCGAAAGTAACCCTTTCAAAACCATTAACCTTCAAATAAAAGAATTTGTGGAAAACAGATGGCTTCGGAACCATCCTTTCGAAAGCTTTTGTCTTTAAGGAAAATAATTGGAAGGATAGCTTCGAAACACCTTTCGAAGCCATTGCCTTTGAAACCTTTAGTTTAAATGGCTACTGGAGCCCTTTCGAAAACATTGGAAAGCGGCTTGTTATATTTATAAAACAAAGGCTTGCCTTTCGAACTCAGTGAAAACTTTCAACCTATTCGAAAGGTATGAAGATGGTAGCAAGGTTTCGACAAGGTTCAAAACTCCCCTTTCGAAAGCTTCATTTTTGAAACATAAAATGTGGCAACTCATTCAAAAGCTACCCTTTAAAACAAAAAGGAGGCAACCCCTTCGAAAGCTATATAAAAGTAATTCAACCCTTTCGAAAGCATGCATTAAAAGCAAGGCAAGCGGCATCTCTTTTGAAAGCAAAACAAAGACCTTCGAAAGCTATTTAAAATGGCCTCGACCCCTTCGAAAGCATGGTTTCGACTCTATATATGTCGCCTTTCTCCAATCCACTACATACCAAAGCATTGATACCATGTGTATTGGTTTCGACTTGGTTAGGGGCGGAAGTATAGGGTCGAAAGGTTGCTACTAGAAGTGGCGAAACAATAATTCTTTACAAAACTCTTTTGTTGCCTTTTTAAGTAAATGCTTTTCAACTTACTTGCCTATTTGTAAAAATATAATTGGTTGCCATAAATTTACCAAAAATATTTTCTAAAAGACTGCCGAATTCATCCATAATTAATTAATTAAAATAATTAACAAAGAAGTCCTTCCTTTTAAAAAAACAATTAGGACATTTAGGTCCTCCAACAAAATTAATTTAACTTCCATTGTAAATCACTTAGGAAAAATCCTCAAAAATCATTAAAATTCAATTTTAATATGTTATCTAACATATATAAATTTTAGACCCAAAAATCCTTTATATAATAGTCGAAATAAATTTTTAATCCCAATTAATTATTTCTTCTTTCAAATATTCATAATAAATTATCCATAGCTTGGATAATTACGAGAATTTAAACCCATCTCCAAAATAATGTTTTACATAACATATTAAATTATCAAGGCATTCGAAATCCAATATATATGATTTCGGTCGTAAAATCGAATAAAACATTTGTCAAACATACTTGTTTGAATCAAACATATCATGTAATCCAAGCATATCATCATTAAAATCATCATAAAGGTTTTAAACTTAAAACCCGAAATTAAATGCTCTTTAAAAATGAAAATGAGATGGTTTTGATTATTATTCACCTTGCTTTGGATAAGGAACTTGAGATTTGATCTTGCTTAATTCTCCTTGCTTGATTCCTTAGCTTTTAATCGATTTTGCTCATCTTTTCCCCTAGGTTATGGCCGGCTTGAGCTCTTTAGTTTATGTTTTAGAATTATGAACTTGTGAAATGAAAATGGGAATAAGGGTTTAGGGGTTAAGGGTTATGGTGGACGGCTATTCTCCATAATACCCTTGCCTTATTCTCTTATTAGTTAACCTATAAAACCATTTTCGTAAACTCATTCTTTTAAATTTTTATTTAGTTAAGCACGTTCTCTAATAAATTTTCAAATCTCAATCCCCTTATCGCTCTAATCTTTACATTATTCTATTTAATTTATCTAGTTAAATCTCCTGAATAATGTTATTTAAAATTAGGGGTGTTACATGGATGGTCAATCACATCCATTTTGATTTGAAATCCCCCTACCGGGTCAAGGAATAGAGTTAAGTTAATGGATGGTCAGTCACGTCCATCTTGGTTTGAACTCCCTCTGTCAGGTCAAGGGATAGAGTTAAGTTGATGGATTCATTCACATCAATTTTGGTTTATGTTTTGGGCCCCATGCCGAGGGCAAGAGTTAGTCATGGACAGTCATGTCACGTCCACGTTAAACTTGGTTCTCTGTCTGCCGAGCTCTAAGCAAGGCGTAAGTGTTCTGGAAAATATCGATAATAAGCTTGAGAGTGGATGGTCAAGTCACATCCACTTTTGGATCACGGTCTTGCCCCCGAGTCAGGGGCAAGAGTTGGCTGATGAGCAGTCGAGTCACGCTTGCCTCGTTAGAGCTCCACAGGCCTAATCATGGTCCATGGAGATTTGGTGGGAACCTAACTCTTGGTACCTGCACACCTGAATTATTCATATGTAGTTTTATTCGAGTTGGTTGTGGTTCACAACAAGATTGCATAAAGGAAAATTTGCTTGGTTGGAAAGCCATTTTACTGAAAAATAACAGAGTCTGTCTTATGAAATAATTCAAAGCAAATAGGAATAAGTTTATTCTCAAGCGAAACAGGGTCGTAGATGCTCGCTATTCTATTCTGCTCCAGCCCTTCACAGTTGTAAGATAACCGTCAATGGTCTGGTTTATAATCAATCTCCTTTTAGGTCACCTAGGTTCGTCAACACTAGGAACGGTCTGTCCTCGTCAGGGATCGGATGTTCCTTGTCCGCTATCCTATGGGTTTTTCACAAACTATTGGAGCTTTTTCTTTTGGATCAATTATTCGATCATATCACGAAGGTGTCTACACTCGTTCGTGCCATGCACATATGTCTCATGAAATCTATAGAATTTTCCAGACTTCCTCTGGTCTTGTGTTACTCTCTCGGGGTTTGTTTCCTGTACTGCTCCGAGTTGCGAGTAGCCAAGTAAATGTTTCAACTGAGTTGTTTAGTGAGATGTATGGATCAGATCTCGGGATTCTCGGTCGTCTCCCAGAATCTGGGTTTTCATCTAGGGCCCTACTACGACTCTTGCTCTGACCACTGCTCTTATTCTGTACATTCGCAACTATGTTCCCGAAACTCGCTCCGGACTGTCTCATAACAATGTTGCTTCGCACTGCTTCGGCTTGATGTCCTGTATCATTGCCTCTCCTAGTCAGTGTAATCTCCTCCTTGTGCAAATACTGGGCCACCTTGTTGTAAAAACGATCCAAAGTAGTAGGAGGCTTTCTTGATAACCATTCCCAAAGTCTATATCGGGGGTGGATCCCCCTGATCAAAGCCATCAAGATTTTGTTCTCCTGAGGGTTGCTTACATCGGTCACAGCGGTATTGAATCTTTGCAAAATGTCCTTAAGCGACTTCCCTAGTCCTGGGAATAAGTTAGACATCGACATGCTATCCTTGAAGCGATTCGCGTGATTTTTGAATTGCTCGATAAATTTCCTTGCCAGTTGATCAAATGATGAAATGGACATTGGTGGTAGTTGAGTAAACCACATGGTCGCTACTCCTAGGATAATAGGAAAGCATCTACACTTGACGACATCTGTGGCCCTGGCAGAATCCATGTGCCACTCATACTTCATAAGGTGCTGTCGGGGGCCAGTCTTCCCTGAATATGCCGGCATGGTTAGTATATTGAATCTCCGTGGATACTCTTCATGTAGAATGGCTTCAGTGAAGGAATTTTGACTCAAGTAGGTACTCCAGTAGTCGATAGTTTAGCCCTGACTTTCTCTTATAAGTTGTCTCACCATCTTATCTAAGTTCGACTCTTGGGAACCTGCTGGATTGCGGTAGTCGTAATCTATTCCTTATGCTTGGCCTGGTAAATGATCCTGGTTCGTGCCTCGTCGCCTAGATTCTCCTAAATTTCAAAGAATCGTTTGCCCAATAGCTCCATGTTCATTCATTAGGGGCAATTCGGCGGCAAAGTCTTAACTTCCAGTGCCCTAATCAGTCATGGTGTGCCCATGCTGCATGCCATCACCAGCTCCAAGTCCCGACCCTTGGTGAGTGAGTTCGATACACCCCCTTGGAGGGATCGGTACAGACCCCTGTGCCTTGGTGAGGAACGGTCACATATTCCCGCTTGGAGATTCCTGTTTCATATGCCTTCGTCATTTGCCTTCGGTTCCTCCGATAATGGTCAGATGATGAGGAACTTTCAGAGTCTGACTATGGAGGAGTTTTCTCACTCCTAGTATTCCTACGGTGAGTAGTCAGATGGGTCATTAAGTTTCTATTTTCTTGGATTTGCCAGTTCAACTCTACACGGCTATCTTGTAGTTCTTTCGTCATATGCTCAAAACCAACCCTGGTGATAGCACCCGAAGGATTCTAGACATTAACAGCTTCTTTCTGCATATCCTCACCCAAGATGTGAAGGCTAGCGTTCTCTATTTCATCAGTAGCTCTTGAGGAGGCAACAGCTTTGCCTTTCCTGGGGGGCATTGAACATAGCTTCCTATAGACTGTTCAAATCTGAGTAATAGGGAGATTAGCTGAGAAGAAACTGAATCTCTTCTCTGAATTTTAGGCAATCCAATAGTAGTCAACGATCCAAATAGCCTGAGAGTTGGTTTCTCAATGAAAGCACCAAAATGCTTGAAACCAAAATGGTGCAAACACCCAAAGATTTAAGTAGAGAAGAAAAGTGAAGAATTAAATTGAAAATGAGCAAGAAACAAGTAAATAATGAACACACAGGGTTTATAGTGGTGCAGCAAAGCAAGGCTTACGTCCACTTTAATACTTTATTACTGATTTCTGACATGAAGGTAGAAGTTCTTAGGAGGTTGTACAACTCCAACACTTAGATTGTCAAAATTAAAAGAATATAAGATAGATAGAACTAGATTGAAAATGGGCCATACTTCTCTATTTATAGAGGTGGGGAGCCTAATATCTCACACAAAAGATCTCGAAGTTGTTCTCCTTGTTAAAGACTAGTTCTCCTTAGAAGTAGGATGCCACATCATCAAGTAGCTACGGGTCGATACGACTCCATGGGCAGGGGTCAGTACGACCCCTAAATTTGCTAATCTAGCTATCTTCAGCTCTCTTCTTCGGCTCGTCTTATGAATAGCTTCTTGATTCCATAGTTGTTTGCATCAATAATAGCTTGTTTCGGGGTCTAAATGATGGAGTTATGAAGAACAAAGTTGCAGATTCAGGAGTTCGTGGAGATCAATAGAGAATTGCATTGATTCAACAAAGAGACCTTGGAAATAAGCTTTTAGCATCGAGTTAGGCATGTAGGCAGAAGATGGGGTCCACCCAAGGTGGAGTTGGGAGTTGGTACCGATTCTTAGAGTGGGGTCAGTACCAATCCCCAACTTGGGTAGATTCGTGACTTCTCCATTTTGGGTTGCTTCTGCTTGGAGTCCGACTCGAGAAATTCGAGTGTTTACTTGGGGCTTGACCTGAGATTTTCGTGTTCTGAGTTTTCCTTCGTCTGCTTGGTGTCAGACCCGAGATTTTTGAGTGTTTTCTCCGAGTCATTAGGGGTCGATACCGAGTCCACTCTGGGTTACGCTTGGGGTTTTTTATGGATTGCTTCGAGTCTGACTCAAGGAATTCTCAATTCAATTCTGCTTCGAGTCTGACCTACAGATTTTTTGGGTCTGCTTCGAGTCGGTTCTTCCAAAAACTTCAACTTCAAAATTTTCAACTTTTTTCGCTCCTTTTTTTATATTTCCTTTCTCTAGCCTTTTTATGATATTGCCAAATTCCTTGGGTCATTTCTCCATCGTTTGCTCGTCCGACTCGATTATTTTAGTCTATTCGTACACTGCCTGGTCAAAAGGCTGGATGTTTATATCATTATATATTTCAGTTATATATTAATGTATCTCTCCCCGGCTTTTACAAGGGAATACCAAGGTTGAGACAAGGATCCTACCTACTGAGACAAAGTATCCACAAAATATAAAATATCCAAGTTCTAATTAAATAAATGGCGTCTACCACTACCCTGCCCTCTGCCCTCAACACCCCCTCCTCCCCTCATCCTCCTCCAATTTCCTTTGTTCCGCCCATATATGCTCTACACTTCCGGCATCCTGCCTCTGCCCAACCCCCCATCCTCCCTACCCCACCATTGTTTGCCTCCCCCCCGACATCCTGATACCTGCCTCGCCAGAGGTGTCCCATCGCTATGCCAGCAAATACCCCACATACCAAAAAGGCGGCCCCAGCTTCGCCCAAGTCGTGTTATCCCATCAACCTCCGCCTCTCCTTCCCAAACCCAAACATCCCAAACTCGTCCCAAAATTCAAATCCACGCGGGAAACGGTCAATTTCCTGTGTTCCAGAGGGCGGTGCCTGAAATGTGCAGGCATTGGACACGTGGCAAAATCATGCATGGAAAGATTTGCTATTATTGCGGATTCTTTGGTCACTTTTCATCCACCTGCCCCTTGAAGAGACAGGCTTCATTCCCTGTGCAGCCCGTCCTCTCATCTTCCAAGACTAATAATACCAAAAAACTCTCTCCTCCAAATAATTATCCCCATTCTGCACCCAAAACCCGATTTCCCAGACCTAATCCTTCCCCTGGTCCCACAGAAGCAAGGGCCCCACAACCTGATTCAAAGTCGATTCACATCCCATCGTCATCATCAGCCCTTTCTCCACTTTCCAATATCAACCTAAGCCCTCCCTCTCCTAAATCCTCCCCACATAACCCATTAGCTCCTCTCTTCACAAAAAAATTTCCAAGCCCTCAATTCCTCATGGAGAACTCAGCCCGCTACCTCATTGCCACAATAACCCAAGGTCTCTGGAGTATCCTAGACATCCAAGCAGCCCTTAACCAACATGGGCATCGAGAAAGACCAATTTGGATGTTGACCGATAACAGCTTTCTTATCTACTGTGACTCTGAGATAGAGAGAAATGTCTTCGTCACGACTGGTTCCTTAGCCAAACCAGATGGCACTGTCTTCCTGAGACCCTGGACTGATCATGATAACTTCTCCGCCCCCTCCCTCGAACCTGAATCATGGGCGAAAGTTGAAGGTTTCCCCGAACTGCTCAAGGATAACCCAGATGCCATTGGAGAAGCCTTAAAACCCATGGGCAGACTCATTGCTTTGGATGACTGCGACTGGGCCTTCATTGACCACAGGTCTCTCTATGCTAAATTCCAATTCTTCGAGGGCATCTCCACTCCCTGTTCCTTCGTGGCATCTCTCAACAACACCGACTTCCTCCTAACCATCACCCACTGGCAACACTCCCACCCGAACCGTGCCCCTGATACCACCTACCTTGGCCTTGATTACAACCTTGAACAAAATTTCAACTTTCTTGACCAGAAATGGTCTACCCCTGAAATACTCTTAGACCAAGATGACTTCTTTGATGCCATGTTTCACGAAGCCACCTTTCCACCCCCTACCCTTCCTGTTTTGCCACTACAAGATACCTCCTTTGAAGTATCAGGTCCCAGAAGAGGGATCCCAGCCCAACTCGATAGATGGGACCCAATGCTGGACCTCGATCTTTCCATCCCTCTCTACCAACAACCTATCCAGTCTCCCGAACTTGGTTTCGCCCCCTTCAACCTCATCCTCCCTGACTTCCCCATTATCACAGCCCCTGTCCTAGCCGACTCCCACCCCGTTGACGTCTCCTCCCCCATAAACGTGGCCCCTCCACTTGAACTCAATTTGGACGCGGTTGTTCAGACCCCCCAGCTCGACGCAGCAAAATTCCTCTCCCCATCACTGGTTAGGCGTAGCTCCAGATTGGTTGGAGCAGCTTCAGATCCTGGACAACCTGGTAGTTTTTTAATGCCTGTTGTTTTTTCATCCGCAAATAAAAGGCTTAATAAAATTTTATCTCGTTGCGTGGGCGTGAGTTTGCACGATGAACACTACACATGCATGCAAACTCTAGAACAAGAGCGTATTTCCCAATCCCAATGAAACTCATCACTTGGAATGTACGGGGGTTGGGGGACCCATCTAAGCGCTATGCTGTAAACACAATCCTGTCCCCCCACAAAATTGATATTATAATGCTTCAAGAAACTAAGTTAGCCGACCCCACACAATCTCACTTGACACAAACTGTTGGTACACTCTTATCTGGGTGGGCCCACATTGATGCTATTGGATCCCGTGGTGGGATCATAACAGCATGGAATGAAAATAAATGGTCCCTACATCAAATCATCAAATTCCCCTCAGTACTTAATGTCGCTCTGCGAAACTCTGAATCTGGCATAATCTACTTTTTCTCGAATGTGTATGGTCCCTCCGACCCACAAGGCAGGGCTGTCTTGTGGGACCATTGCATAGACTTCGCAGCCCGAATAAATGGCCCATGGATTATTGCCGGAGATTTTAACACCACTAGACACCCCTCTGAAAGAAACTCTGGTAACCTTTCCCATGACTCAACCGCCTTCAACAACTTCATCAATTCTTGTGTGCTAATTGATCCTCCCATAAGTAACCGCCTCTTTACCTGGTCTAACCGTAGAGACAACCCATCCCTGGCCAAATTAGATAGATTTCTTTTCAACACAACCTGGGAAGACCAACATCCCCTCTCATCTGTCTCGGGCCTGGCAACCACGATCTCAGACCATTGCCCCCTCCTGTTTGACTCTGGCTCTTTGAACACCACCCACAAACCATTTAGATTCGAACAACTCTGGCTTCTAGAACCATCTTTTGATGACTTTGTCAAGTTGGTCTGGTCTCAACCCACCAATCTAGAATCTCCTACTGCTCGTATTGTGGCCAAGCTCCGTTCGCTCAGAAAATTGTTAAGACCTTGGGCCAAATACATCTGGGGCTCCCTTAAATATCGGATCTCCCATGTCCAAGATGAAATCCTCAACCTTAATATCCTGGCAGAATCCCAATCCCTAACTGAACCAGAAACACATCAGTTGAACCTCCTCGAAATGGAATTGGACAGGCTCCTTAAACAGGAAGAAATCGGTTGGAAACAACGCTCCAGAGCAAAGTGGTTGGAAGAAGGAGATAGAAACACGGCCTACTTCCACAGGTTAGCAAATGGACGACGCAGATCCTCGACCATCTCTAACATTCAACATAACAACATCACCTACTCTGACCAATCTGATCTCCTCCGCCTCTTCACCAACCATCACCGCAACATCCTTGGCAAACCTTCCCCCCCTCTACCAGACATAGACTGGAGTCTCCTTTACCCTTACCCCCATAGTCTGCAAATAGATCACCCCTTCTCGGAACAAGAAATCTGGAATGCAGTTAAAGATATGTCAGACAATAAAGCTCCTGGACCTGATGGCTTCAGCCCCCTTTTCTTCAAACACTTCTGGAATACTGTGAAATCTGACATTATGGACATGTGCCTCGAATTTCAAAATGATCCCAGCTCGGTTACACGAATCAACTACGCCATCATTTCCCTCATCCCAAAATCTGATGACCCCTCCTCCATTGATTCCTTTCGACCTATCAGCCTCCTCAACACCACCTTCAAAATCATTACAAAAATCCTGGCAAACCGACTTCAAACGGTAATATCCCCTCTAGTTGGCCTGGAGCAATCGGCCTTCATACTCGGGCGCAATATCCTAGACTGCGTGGCCGCCACTCAAGAAGTGGTGTCTTTCTGTCACTGAACCAACACCCCAGGAATCCTACTTAAGCTTGACTTCTCCAAAGCCTTTGACTCGGTCAATTGGAACTTCATTCTTGCTCTACTACGACATAGAGGCTTCTCACCGAGATGGTGCTCCTGGATATCCTCTATCCTGAACTCCAGCATGTCTTCTGTATCAGTCAATGGAGAACTTGGCGGTCTGATCAAATCTATGAGAGGCCTACGTCAAGGAGACCCCCTCTCCCCCCTAATATTTGTTCTTATTGCAGATGTCTTCAACCGCATGATTAAACTGTCCATCTCTAACAGTCACTTAGCCGGAATCAGCATTCCTACAGCCAACCTTCAAATTTCCAACCTACAATTTGCAGACGATACCATCCTCTTTGCCTCACCCAATCCTAATCACCTACACTACCTCAAAGTTCTCCTCTACGTTTTCGAATTAATCTCTGGCCTTTCCATCAACTTCCACAAAAGCTCCCTTATCATGCTTGGCAATTCCAGCCACCTCGGTCCCGCAACCGCTGCCATTCTCAACTGCAAACTTTCCCAGTTTCCAATTTCCTACCTGGGCCTTCTTATTCGGCCCACCAGACTCACGCGTCCTGACTGGTTACCCCTCATCAACAAAATTGAATCCCGCCTCGCATCCTGGAAAGCGGCTTCCCTCTCGACAGCTGGTAGATTAATCCTAGTTAAATCGGTCCTCTCTGCCATCCACTCCTACTGGATCTCCTTCCACAAACTCCCCTCTTGGGTCTCCAATAAAATTGACAAATCCCGCAGGACCTTCTTATGGAATGGCTCCAAAGCAAAATGCCTTATCAACTGGCGCTCAGTCTGCCTCCCAAAATGCCATGGTGGCCTTGGTGTCCCGGATCTCTCCTCGCTCAACACTGCCCTATTAACAAAATGGCTCTGGCGTTTTCTCTCTCCCGAAAATTTCCTCTGGAAGGATTGGATCCTCCACTCATATCACTACTCTAATCCACACCTAGCTCTACACCTCCCCCCCAGCTGCAGACCTTCTCCATTTTGGTCCAATGTCCTCCACACCATCCCCCGAGTCAAACCCCTCTTTCATGTTTTAATAGGCAATGGCAACAACTGCCTTTTTTGGCATGACACGTGGGTAGCCTCTTTCCCCCTAGCCAAAACACTACCTAACCTCTTCTCCTCCACAAATCTACAACTGGCCACCACTTCTACCCTGTGTCACCTGGGCCCCAGTAGCCTTCATCCCCCCTCCCTTTTTTCCATCGAAACTTTCAATGAACTTCTCGTAGCCTCGAAAATCCTACAATCCCTTCGTCTGTCCCACTCACCAGACCGCTTCACCTGGGCACTTAACCCATCCAAAGGCTTCTCTGTATCATCTTGCTACTCTTTCCTCATCCACCCTGGCCGCCTTTTCCCCTACAGCAGGATCTGGAACTGCCATTCACACCCTCGATTTCTCTTCTTCCAATGGTGCCTCATTCGTAACCGTATCAACACCAAAGACAGACTTATTCGCTTAAACATCCCCACTGACCCCCTCTGCGTTCTTTGCTCCTCTCAAGACGAAACAATTACCCACCTTTTCTTAGACTGCGGTTTCTCTTTTGCAATTTGGGCCCCAACCAGCGCACATCTTTTAGGTTACATTCCGGATTGCATTTCATTTTTTGAATACTGGCAGCAAGACCTTGGAAATCACAATCTCGACATCTTTATCACCATTTACTGCTGGTGCATCTGGAAAGAACGAAATGCTCTTGTCTTCAACAAACCTAGATCTTCATCCACGGCCATCTGTAGTAGAATCTCACAACTTTTCTACTACTGGACAGGTACCATCTCGGCTCCCTTCAGATTTAGGCTGAGGTCCGCTCCTACTGACTCGGCAGAATCAATGGCCAGTACCAGTGCCTCCCCGCGGTAGCAGCTCCGGCGCGATTCTGTCTGCCCCCATTTTGTTTGCTGAATCATCGATGTCGGTGATTTTGTCCCATTCTGTACTCCATTAGCTCTTATGTACATTTCTATGTTAGCTAACTTAGCCTTTTTTTTTTGGCCACCGGTTGGGCTTGTCAACCGGTCTTTACTTCATATTACTCTAATATTATTATTAACCGGCTGTGTAGCCTATCACTACACAACCGTCTTTCTCAAAATTATATATTAATGTATATTGATTTAATAGAAATCTAGCAAAATACTATTATGATATTAGATTGAATGCAATTCTTATCATGTGTTTTTAAAATATAATATGATATGATATGTATGTATGTATGTATGTATGTATGTATGTATGTATGTATGTATGTATGTATGTATGTATGTGTGCATGTATATATTGGTTAAGGTATGTGGTAGGTATGGTAATTATTGCATTTAGTAGTTAATTATCGTTACCGTACCGCATACTTACATGCTATTCGGTAGACCATACCAATAAAGTTGGTTATCATTTTTCAGTACCATTTTTATCTATAGCGGTTGGTAATGGTTGTTAAGTTGTAACATGATAAAATTGTCCAGCCCAACTTATTAGTGCACGAGATATAATTGAAATTTCTGAAGCATGTTGTTGTGTTTGTGATGAATGAGAGGAAACAATTACACGTACTAGTTTTTTTCCTGTAAGAACAAATTGTGTTGTTATGATGTGCAGCATTTTTGTTGTGCATATTATTGTGTTGCCCGTTTTAGTTATTATTTAACTACTAAACTAAGTTCGGATATTATGAAGTTTAGTACATCTATGGGTCTAGAAACAAATCGTAAAAATTGGGATGGAAATTTTTAAGATGATGATATCATATGTAACGACCGCCCTTTTCGAACCTCAGAAGTCGACACTAATACATCCATGGTATTCACGCGCCGAACAACTAAGTGCCGGAAAGACAGATTATTAGGGGAAAGAAAGGAGACAAAAGATAAGAAGAAACTAAACAACCACAAAATCTCATAACGCAACAGAATAACATGTATTAATCAACATAATACTTTACAAAGTCATTTCAAAAATGATACATGAGAGTTATACTAAGACAATTCTACCATTGGACAGTTATGTAACGACCCGTAAATTTTGGTCGTTTTATTTATTTAAATAATTAAATTTTGTGAAATTTTAAATAATAAAATTTTGAAATAAAAATTTAATATTTGAAATGTGTCTAGTTAAACATAGCAACTGGTAAATTTTCGTCTGAAAATACGAAAGTTTATTTCGTGCGTAAATTTACTTTAATTTAATCAGTTAAAAAGCGATGAAAATAAAATGTTTTCGAAACCTAAAAATTTTTACATAGAAAAATTCTAAATCATCTTCTGAGCAAGTCGTCATTTTTCGTTTTTTCAAATTCGGACTTCTTTGGCTCCATCGATCTTATTTTTCGGTGTTTTTACTGCATTTTCCGCTAGTAGAAAATTCGAATTTTTATAATCCGATCATACCATTAATATCTGTATGTTGTTTTGATCGTTCCGTCGTGCTGATCTCTACGGTATATTCAATCCTGTGTTTTGAAGTCCAGTTCGCTGTAGAATCCATGAAAACGGTAACCGCGGTACCGGTTTCCGTTCCTATTCAATTGCAACGGTTAAAGATAAATAAGCCATTGGTTATTTAACCTCTCTAATATTCTGTGAACATTGATATCCCACCATTTCGTATTTCCAATAGAAATGTTGTTTCAGTTTTTCGATTTTCGATCTGTTCATTTAATAAAGTGTGTATGCATTTATTCCTGTAGCCTCCTCATTCCTATTGCTCCTCTATCTGTTGAAAAACATTCCTCTTCTCCAAGCATGAAGCCACCCGCATGTTCCCCTCTTCCATTACTTGACCGCATGTTGTCCACCTTCAGTGTCGAACACCGATCTTCATAGCCGAGCCAGTCGCGCCTTCTTCCCGACAAGAGCCACATGAAGCCGCCAGCAACCTTCCCACAACCCCTTGAAGCCAAACAGACCCAGCAAGCTTCTTGTGGGTAAGTACATATATATACATATTAGTTTATCTATATTTTTATAAAGTTTTATAAATGTTTTATATATAGTATGTTAAAAGTTTGTCTGTTAGTGGCATATATTATGTATTGATGGCAAGTATGGTCATTTGCTGTATAAATATATATATTGTGTAAGTAGTCTATTTTAGCAAGTAGGTGCATGTCAGGTTAGTATATAATTTTATGTATATATATTGCATACTAGTTATATTATTTTATAAATTGTATATAGATTTTAAAACCATAGTCATATTGATTTGCGTGAGCTTTGTGTAGCCTAATGTTTATGCATTTATTTCTAAAAACTATGAATAAATATATATATATATATAGATAAGTCGGTGTATATCAACTTTATAAAAATATTTAAAGTTTTAATATGGTAATATATGCATGCACATTTGATTTAGCAAGTATATATATTTTGTGTTGGATTTTCAAACATATACATATAAATTATATATATTTATTTTAGTGTCCTTTGTCTGATTGATTTCAAGTTTAGTATTGCATAAGGTTAAAGTTATATATATTGCATTTGTTGTGTACAGTAACATGATGAGTTTGGTTTTCTTTTACATGTTTGAATATATGTTTTAAAATGATTTTGAAATACCTATATAAAACATATTTAGGATCTGTTTATACCAAGTTGGTTCTGATTCGCTTTATCAATTCCATTTATCAGCTGTATCCGTCGTGCCTGTTTCTTCATCGAATCATGTCCATCGTGTCGTACTCTAAAATCCGTGCTTGGATTCGTAACCCATTTCGGTGCCAAATCTCTCTAGCCTCGAAAGGTGAGCAATCACTCACGATTAATGTTCTTTTATTTATTAAATTTGATTTCAATTGAAACGACAATTGAAATATGCTGCTGTTAGTTAATTACACTGTTATATATGCTATTACCTGTATCAGTTCACCTGTGACATTTGACACCACTATCTGTTACTTATACAATGATAATTCAGTTTGGTTGATAATGATTGATTGTTTGATGTTGACATTGGACGTTAAATGGTTAATGTTGTAAGTGATAAATAATTTGAAATTGAAATTGACGTAGGATAGTTAGATTTGATATATGTTAAATTCGATTAGATGACATTTGCATAATATGACCCCTTTAAATGTTAAATAAATTGACACGTAGAAATAGTGTTAACTACACCTTGAACCATTGAATGTATGTTGTATAAATTGTTGTTGTATGAAATTGGATAATAGATATCAAATGGAAAACCGTATTAATATTAGTGTAATAATCTTTAAGCTACATGAAATGATAGTGTAGATTCTAGAAATAATTATATTAATTTACACAAATAACAATGTGAATTAATACGATTATTTTAGGATTATTTGAATTAATTATTGAATTGTTGTTATTGATTGTTGTTATTGCTTGTTTATTTACTTTGACATAATCCCAGTTATCACACTGCAAGTTCCCTTTGCTATGCTTTGATTTTTTTTTTGAAATAAATGGAATCGGGTTGAAATGATAAATACCCAAATAAAACTTTGACCTAGGATAGAGAATTAAATAAAAACCGATTGGTCAATAATTTGATTTAAAATAAATGAAGATTTTATTTGAATAAATAATATGGTTTTGAAGCAAAGTTGGAATTTGAATTTTAATGAAAGGAGAATGTTAATATTTAAAAATCTGAATCAAAATATTAACATAGTAGTTGATGAAAGAACGTTGTTTTAAAAATTGGAATTATTAATAATTAAGTTTGAAATTATTTAATAATTAAGTTTTGAAATTATTAATAATTAATTTGAAATTATTTAATAATTAAGTTTTGAAATTATTTATAAATTAAATAAGATTGAATTATTTAATAATTAAATAAATTTAATTTTTTTTAATAAGTGGAATTGAACTTCTTAAATAAGTGAAATTTAGAATCTTTATTAATTGAGCTTTGAAATTGTAACTAAATAAATAAATAAGTGAAATTGAATTTTCTTTAACAAGAAATAAAATGCATTTTATTGAAATAAATGTAAGACTTGTAATTTAAAGAATTTGATTCGACGAATTTAGTCTAATTAAATTTGTAAGTTTGATATAACGAAGTTGAACTTAAGAAATTGATTTAATGAATTGGAAATTAAATAGAAATTGTTTTGAATGATAATTAACTTAACGAATATTGAGTGAAATCGATAAATGAGTTTAAATTGATTTGAACGTTAAATTAAATTTTATTTTGGAATGAAACTTATATTCGAACTTGAATCAATATTTGAATTGTTTTAAAATAAAAATTGAAATTGAATTATAAGATTTTGAAATTAGGAATTTGGAAGTTTTGAAACATAAATTATGGAAATTGATTTAGAAAGAGAAATGAAATGTTGGTTTACAAATTCTAATTGAAATTGTAATTGATTTGGTTTTTGAAATATATAAACGACCAATCGGTGTAATAATTACGAAAGTTATTAAAGAGACCGGAATCGGTTAGGGACATACTCACTGTCTAAACCGAAAACCACTTTAATAACTATACACGGAATGTGATCCAGAATGAAGTAGTTGGAATGATGTACGTGATGACTGAAGAAAGAGAACGATAATGGATAGCCTTGACACTTGTGTCAAATTGGAAATGACTAAAACAGGAGCCGTGCCGGGCCAAATGGGGGTTAGCTACCTCGAGCGAACACACTTCTTCGAAACTACTCATTACTTGTTGTCGATTGGTGCACCCTTGATTTGGGAGTGTTGTTTCGTGGTGTTGCGATCGCTGCGGCGATGCGTTTTCACCAGTCCGGATCAGGCAAACGGTAGTTTCACTACCTTGGGTATTGCCTCATGTGACTTGTCATACTTGTATCCCTATATACGCGACCACTACAATTTGTTTTGTGTTATACCTATGGAGTACTCCCTGATATCCCACTAGTTTACGGTGGAGTTTACAGTGCTGTATAGACTATAACGCTTATATAAAATGTGTTAAGGGGGATAATGGTAACGCCTTAACACTATTTTGATATCTTATATTACTGATAGGCATTATCTACTTATCGTAACCTACTACATAGTAGATAGTTTGATGGATCCTTAAAGGATGGTTATTCCAAACAGCCTTTGAGTTACTTGTATTTCAATTGCTATTTCACTTGAGTTGGATTTATTGATATAAGAATGTTAATCCTGACTCGAGTGTTTTGTGTTTTGCTTTACGCTCGGGTCAGACTGAGTGTACCAGTATTCGAGACTCACCTTTGGAGTTGGAGCTTCGCTTGGAGATCCAACTATCGATCCAGCTTTCAGATATCCAGTTGATTCCAGTGATTGTATTCTGATTCTTGTATTTGTCTATTGTATTCGAGACATCTGTTGTACCTTATTTAACTCTGATATGTATATAGTAGCTTCATGAACTACTATCTTTTGTTTCTGCTGCATTTATTACTCTATGTCTGTGATCTGTGATTATTTTATTTACTGTATATGTTCAGTTTTGCCAAATTTAAATTAACAATTCGGTATTTTGAATCATTCAAGTTCGACATGTGCGGATGCGAATGGTCCAAAATAGCGGGTCGTTACAAGTTATAACAGCTTGTCCCTACCTAACTTATACAAGATACATATAATACAGCGGAAATATGATAATAACTAGCTATCGATGAAGCCTCATGCTCCAAGCTCCTCCAAAATGCATCCTTGGGAAAACCTGAACAACTTGGCTGGCCATAAAAATTTGAGCACCTAAGATTTTGAGGGAAAGAAAATAAAACTTCGGGTCAAACATGGGTCTGGTGTGAGTAAACTCAAACAACTGAAATATTATGTTTAAAACCCTTTTAAAATCAAAGGTATCTCGTAAGACCACGCCGCATGTAAACACAGCCGGGTTTTTACCTTACGATAACCAAAACATTTTTTTATAGAAAATCCAGTGATATTATGACAATGTGTAGGATTTTGAAAGTAAATATAGAACATAACTGAATTGATTGTATCTCACATTCCAACGTATTTGGGTACAACTAAAAACGTATGACACTTATTGGAAAATGAATTCCATGCAATGACTGGGCTACTGCGGTACCGCCTGCCACAGTCTTTAGATAAACACATCCAGAACCTCGCTTGGATTCTCTGCCAACACAAGGCTGGCCTACCCATTGCTGGATAGTACCAAATACATCACCACCATGGTTGGGATCAGCAGCCGTACCGAAGCATACAAAAATGGGTCAAATATCGATTCCAGATTTGGTGATGACATACCCTAATGGGTGCGACCCACATTGCCCTGCTGCATCTCCCTTGTTTTAGTCATTCCTGGTTGATGAAGCCTGGGGCTACGTATTTACCTTTTAGAATAGTAATCCTACTTGGAATGCTAATGTTGCCTTCCAAGCAGCAATGTAGTGCCAGCATTAATCCATACGAGTTGTCCAGGATAAGGACAAACCGAAGGCACTACTTCTACTACATCCATTTTGGAATTATCCTCAGGATTAATAGCAAGCAGCGCTTGCACTTCAATAGATTTGTTTTGGTTCCATACTCTTCAATATGTCTACATTTCGAAATGCTTGAGTTGGATCGAAGTGATTTTCAGATAACATATCTGATCCCAGTGTCTTCGAAAAACAACCTTCTATAATTTCCGGTAAACTTAACCCTGGTTCTTTAAAAAATAAGCAGATAAATGATAAGAGTGGAGTTCACCTCCCAACCGTTTGCGGACAAATTTCCTTATCATCTATCCTAGAAGAATGAAACGAGATTTATACGCAAGGTACACCATCGTTGGAGATGACCGTACCATATACCTCGCATGTTTCTCCTAGATATTTCCAAACTTATGTTTGGTCCAGGTTTGACGGTCAGTTATTTAACTATCAAATCAAAAATCATTCAAACATTGATTTAATTCCATATGGGAACCACTAAGCCTTTATTAATCAATCTTTAATTTATAAAATCACTTTATAAAACTTGATCGAAAGATCTTTACACAACACTATTTCCTAAAACCCGTACTTCCCCTTTATAATTGGGAAACATTTGTACTTATCTAAGCGGTATAAGTATATTATCAAAACATTTGGAAAATTCTCTCTTTTCAAATTCCTTTTAAAAACATTACTTACTATAAACCAATCCACTTACCCTTTATCAAAAGTTCCCTTTTAAAAGCTCACTTCATATATATATATATATATATATATTTAAATTTATTATTTTTAAACTTTATATATTTAAGTGTATGCACATGCATACATACATTATAAAAGGTGGAAATTAGCCACAAGGGCCTCTTTAGCAAGTGGAATTAGTTTCTATGACACACTACTGAAATAATTACTTTTAAGGACAAAACGTAAAATAATTAGTTTCTAGGGCCTAAAAACCTATGAAATTATGTCCTTGAAAGTAATTGGACTGCTGACTTTGTCCTTGAAAGTAATTATTCTACTGACTTTGGTCTTGAAAGTAATTTCTTTGAATGTGTGTCCTAGAAACTAATTGGACTGCAAAGTTTGTCCTTCTGGTGAAATGCCCCTTATAAAAGCCTGACTTATTGGAAAATGTATTGTTTTATTAATACAAAGAGTTTAAAACATTTTCGATAACTTTTACCTGATGAAAAGTCGAAAATTCAAAAAATGAATTCCGGCTACATTTTCGATTTTTCTTCAAACTAAATATATTTATAAACACATTTTTAAAACTATTTCACAATTATGATTTATTATTTAAAAGAGTTTTATTTTCATTATAAAACTTATTATTTGAATATTTAAAATCAATTAAATATTTGCAAATTAAAGCGGTGAAATTCCGAGTCGTTACATTCTTCCCCCTTAAAAGAACTTCGTCCTCGAAATTTCACCTCAACTTATTCTAGAAAACACTTAACACTATACTAATTCGCATGATGTACATATATCATTCTTATACAAAAATCCAATTCGACCTCTACACAAAAACACTACTTTATTTTCGAACTAGTATCGCTCACCCATTCTTTAGTGCCGACTCCGATCAGGTTCCCTGATTACTAACCTCTGCTCTCTTTACATAGTCATATACTATGAAAGAAAACTTTGGTCACATACCAAAAATCTGCATCAACTGCTCGCCGTCAAAAATCGAGTAATAGATCCTTATTTGAAATGGTGTAAAACACCTCAAAGCCATGAACTCGAATCTTAGATCAAAACTATATGAAAGGAGAAATGATCTTCGTCTAACCTACGCACTTATTTAATTGGTTCTCACTAATACCAACTTTATTCTCACTAAATTATTTATGAAAAATTTCATAAACTAAACTTCGGTTCAACTTGTATACTATTCCACTACATCCTAAGAGTATATACCACTATTTGATCCAATTATTCCATTTTGCATTTATTTCCCTAAGAAAACTCAAGATCCAAATACCCGGCCTTATTTCAAAAACCTTTTGAATTGAAACAATATATTTTAATCATAGAAAAAAATATGTATATATATAGCCCGAGTAATTCCAAAATGATATTAAGGAACTGGTTACTACCAAACAGTATCATACACTCCCTTACTAAGAAGGGTAATACTCAAGAGAAGTGTTTATCATCCGAACACATCTCTTTCCAATTTAAGTTATTTTCCAGCCACTCGAACAATTAACTTAAAAATATTACTTTTATTTTAAAATCTCATTTTTGAAACAATACTTCTCATTTTCCAACAAAATTTTTATCACCAACTTGTTATAGGTTCGTTCGGGTCTGAATTTGTTTCGATTGTACAATAACAAAGAGAATAATTTACTAAGTCCACCACAACGTTCATCTATGCAAACATCTGATCGTCACTTAGAAGATTATTCCGATCATCACAAAACAAATAGAGACTCCTCCTCTTGAACCAATCCAAAGAAAACACCTCATTCTTAACATTTTCATTCCCAAAATTTCCTTAACCCAATTTTTTTACAAATAATACTATTTTTATATTTCAAAATCTTGAAAATCATTTTCCAAAAGTACCTAGATTTTAGTCCTCAAGTTTTTAATTTAAATTCTTTTTAATTAAAAGACACCTCTTATAAATTCAGTTTATAAATCAACTTTTATATAATCATTTTCCAAATATTTATTTCAAAATATTCAAACTTTTTAATAAACATATTTTATTACATCAAATTTTACCTGAAAATTAACATCGAACGCCATATAGTCAAATTGTGAAACTTATTTCACAAGGTGTTCATTTCAATGTTTTACCAATTTCTATTTACCCACCCCAAATCTTAAAATGGGAAGCTACCTGTACACATTAACAATAGTCGATGCGCAACTGGACAAGCATGACTAACAAAATCCTAATAGATATTAATAGAATATCATTATCTCCTAACAAACAACACCTCAACTAATAATACCATACCATACCATACTATTTTGAAAATCTTTATTTATATGTAAAATATATCCTAGGTAAAATATTTCATTAACCCAATTTCAAAACAATACCGTGTCGGATGGCCTTGTTCACGTGTTTAAAGATCCCTATCAATAACATTA
Organism: Allium fistulosum; assembly: GCA_030737815.1. Taxonomy (NCBI): domain Eukaryota; kingdom Viridiplantae; phylum Streptophyta; class Magnoliopsida; order Asparagales; family Amaryllidaceae; genus Allium; species Allium fistulosum. Next base: position 306,590,842 of record CM060903.1, on the reverse strand, counting down.
GATTCGTATTCACCAAAATCCATAAGCCTCTCAATAGATCAACCAACATAATATAAAACATTTTTACATCACTAACAAATATGCGCTCTTCTATATATACACTCAAACTCATAATAAGGCATTCCATTAGCTTATCTCTTAATGAGTTGCCCGACCAAAGCCAAGGTTCTCGCTTAACCGTGCTCTGATACCACGCTGTAACGACCCGTCTTTTCAAAGTTATAACATCTCGTCCCTACCTAACTAATCAAGATACATATAATGCAGTGGAAACAGGATAATAACTTGCTATCGATGAAGTTTCCTGCTCCAAGCTCCTCCAAAATGCAACCGTGGGAAAACCTGAACTACTTGGTTGCCCATAAAAATTTGAGCACCCAAGAGTTTTAGGAAACAAAAATAAAACTCCGGGTCAGACATGGATCTGCTGTGAGTAAACTCAAACAACTGAATTATTATATTTAAAAATCTTTTAAAACCAAAGGTATCTCATAAGACCATGACATGCATAAACACAGATGGGTTTTTACCTTACGATAACCAAAACACTTTTTATAGAAAATCCAGTGATATTATGATAATGTCTAGGGTTTTGAAAGAAAATATAGAACATAACGGAAATGCTTGCATCTCACATTCCAACATATTTGGATACAACTAAAACGTATGGCACTTATTGGAGAATGGATTCCATACAATGACTAGGCTATTGGGTACTGCCCGCCACAGTGCATCTCTAGATAAACACACAGAGAACCTCGCCTAGATTCCTTACCAACACAGGACTGGCCTACCCTTTGCTGGATAGTACCGAATACATCACCACCACTGTTGGGATCAGCAACCGTTCCGAAGCATACAAAAATGGGTCAAATATTGATTCTATATTTGATGATGACATACCCTAATAGGTGCGACCCACATTGCCCAGCTGCATCTCCCCTATTTTAGTCATTCCTGGTTGATGAGGCCTGAGGCTATGTCTTTACCTTTTAGAATAGCAATCTCACTTGGAATGCTAACACTGCCTTCCAAGTAGTAATGCAGTGCCATCAGTTATCCATACTGGTTGTCCAGGATAAGGACAAACCGAAGGCACTACTTCTACTAAATCTATTTTCGAATATTCCTCAATTTAATAGAAAGAAGCCCTTGCACTTCAATGGCTCCGTCTTCGATTCCATACTCTTCAAGATGTCTTCATTTTGAAAAGCTTAAGTTGGATCGAAGTGGTTTTCGGATAACATATCCGATCCCGGTCTATTCAAAACCACTTTCGATAATTTTCGATAAACTCAACCCCGGTTCTTTAGGAAATAAGCAGATAAAAGATAAGAGCGGAGTTTACCTCCTAACCTTGTTTGGATGGATTTCCTTATCATCTATCCTAGAAGAACGAAACAAGATTTCTATGGAATTATAGCATCATTGAAGAAGATTGTACCATAACTCACGTGTTTCACCTAGATATTTCCAACGTTATGTTTGGTCCAGGTTTGGTAGTTGGTTATTTAACTATCAAATGAACAATCATTCAAACATTGATTTAATTCCATATGGGATCCACTAAGCCTTTATTAATCAATCTTTAATTAATAAAATCACTTAATAGAACTTGAATGAAAAATGTTTACACAACACTATTTCCCAAAACTCTTGTTTCCTCTTTATACTTGGGAAACATTTATAATATCTTAGCGGTATAATTATATTATCAAAACATTTGGAAAATTCTCCCTTTTCAAGTTCCTTTTGAAAAAATTACTTACTATAAACCAATCCACTTATCCTTTATAAAAAGTTCCCTTTTAAAAGCTCACTTCATATTTAAATACCTTTATAAATTTCCAAATTCAATATATAAAACACTTTTATAAGTCTACAAGTTAATTTACAAAACCTCTTTACAAACCTCTAAAATAATTTATAAAACATTTCCCTATTCAAAACTCCTTTGATAAATCTTCTTTAAGAAAAATCATTTAAAAAATATCTTTTGTAACTCATCCTTTTAAATAACTTTAAATAAACTATTTTACTTAGTAAAACCTATTTTATAAACAAGTTATATTTATAAATTCCTTTATAAAATAATAATATAACTTGAAAAAGCATTTAGAAACCTTAAACCCTAAATTGATTAAAGAATTGAAGTTATTTCAAAGCCATATTTTATAATTTCAAAATGAGCTTAGCAATCCTAATGGTAGTAATTTAAGTTACCATTTAACATCATTTCACTTTCAAGTCACTTAACCATTAATTTACATAAGTCAACATATATGTAAATGCAATTCATCTCCACATCAGGAAATAACATGTCAATACAACTCAACTAGCATATACCTATCCAAATAATATAATAGCAGGATGGTGATTTGTCCTGCTAAATAGATGTCCAAAACAATTTAATCAATTTATAGAAGAATGAGGATTTATTCTGCTAAATGCATATGCATACAAACAACAATTACATTATAGCAGAACGATGATTTATTCTACTAATAGATATTCACACCAATCAAAATTCTATATTATACTCGTTCACAGTTATATGGTTCCTTAATGGTATCGACACTTGAACCCCTTGTATTAAAAACTATCTTTGAAAAAATAATTACCATTAAAACAATCTGATTCTCGAAAAACAAGGATTAAAAACTTAGAACTCCATTTTAAAATGATTAGTTACAAGCTAAACTCTTATTAGATCATAATTAACCTTTATTAAATTTGAATTTAATTTAATTATAAATTAATAAATAATTAAACCTTTAATAAATAATTTATTTATAAATTAAACCCTTAATTAATCCTTTATTAATTATTAATAATAATTTAAAACCTCATTAATAATTAAATATTAATTAATATCAATAAATTAATTAGTTAATCTTTTATATAAAACTTAAATAATAAATTAAACCTTAAATAAATAATTTATTTTAAATTAAAACCTTAATTAATTTATAGTAATTAAACATTATCTTAATAGTTAATTAATAAGTAACCTTATATTTAATTAATAATTAATTGAAAATATATCATATACTTAACTCATAATTAATTAAAAATTAATCTTACCTTTTGAAAGATAATTAATTACTAACTAATCTTTAGTTAATTAAAATTAATAAACCTTGTTTAATACTTAATTAATTATTAATTATAACAACTAATTAATTAATAATTAATTATTAATTCATAATCAACTTTCCTTAATCATTGTTATTGTTTCTAAAAACATTTCAAAAACACGTTAAAGTATAAAAACTTAACTGGTCAAAAATTGAACTTTTTATAGAACGACATCCATAGCGACTATCGTTATGGATGTCATAACTTGCAAATGTTTTGCCTTTCTCTTTGGAAACTTAACACCACAAACCTTACTAACTTTCCAACACACAAAATAAATAATTTGAAACCAAGTTTCTAGCTTTAAAATCAAATTTGATTACAAACTAAAACTTGTACTTTTCATAGATGATTCTTCATCGATAACCAAATCATAGTGTTAAATTTTCTTAGCACAACAACCACATAACTATGTCTATAACAACTTATACATACCCCAAACAAAACAAACAAGATCACACTTTCACATCCTTCACAAAAATCTAGACTTCACATTCAAGCGTGCACTAACTTAACCACAAGCATTCAACTGTAACGACCCGGAATTTTCGAACCCGAAAATGCCAGATAGTTAGAAGAAAAAGAAAAGAGATAGAAGAAAGAAACAGAACAAGACACAGATTCTCACATTCGCAGTGGATCAAAATACAATATCAAATAATAATATCAGTTATACAAAGAAAACTGTATTTGTTAATTACATTTTTATACATTAGAGTTACTACATTCACAAATATACTAGACAGTTAGAATTAACATGTCTCTAGCAACTATAATATATCACAGCGGAATATACTCCATACGTTCCTGCCATCCAGCTCGCCTCTTGAGCTCCAGAACGTCCTTACCTGAAATCTGTAATACTCGGTCTGACCCCTAAAATAATCCAACAAAACAACCAACATATTTTACTACCCAATAGTCAATAAATGCAAAGGTAAAAACTTTCCCAACTTTAAGAAGTTTTGTCACCCAAAATCTTCAAAAAATTGAAATGCTTTAGAACTTGTAAAGCTTGGAAAACCACAAAGTCAACTCGAAAATGGGTCATCTCCTCCTCAATTTTTGGCCATGTTGCTCTTGGAATTTTAAAAAGTGGTCAAAAGAAAAGTTCCTGGAAATTATTTTCTCTATCATTTAAAAAAACGAATCACTCAATTTGGATTAGTTTTGAGGGAGATATGGTCAAAAGAAGGAGTGCTATTTTCGGGCTTGAAAATATGGGTCCGAAAATGAGTCAGATAAAAATGTACTTTTGACCCAAAAATATTCGAAATTTGAAAAAGTGATTCAAATGAAAGTTGTAGCCACTGAAATTACCAAAATACCCTTGCACCTATAACCTCCACTCATTTTCTTCCACCTCACCGCCTTGTCCCCCTCCTAACACTTCATGTTAAAACATGTTTTAATATGTTTAAGTACTTAGTGTACATTATGTCTCCCATAATGTGACATTTTCTTATATATATATATATACATACATATATAAACTTAATTATATTTTAAACTTTATATACTTAAGTGTATACACATGCATACATACATTATACAAGCCTGGATTATTTTAAAATGTATATGTTTGATTAATACAAAGAGTTCAAAACATCTCCGATAACTTTTATATGATGAAAAGTCAAAAATTTGGAAAATGAATTCCGGTCACATTTTCGATTTTTCTTCAAATTGAATATTTTTGTAAACACATTTTTAAAAGTATTTCACCATTATGATTTATTATTTAAAAGAGTTTTATTTTCATTATAAAACTTATTATTTGAATATTTAAAATTAATTAAATATTTGCTAATCAAAGAGTGAAATTCCGGGTCGTTACATTCTTCCCCCTTAAAAGGATTTCATCCTCGAAATTTCACCTCAACCCATTCTAGAAAACACTTAACACTATATACCAATTTGCATGATGCACATAGGTCATTCTTATACAAAAATCTAATTCGACCTCTCTCGAAAACGTTACTTTATTCCCGAACTAGTATCGCTCACCCGATTCTCTAGTGTGGACTCCGATCAGATTCTTTGATTACGAGCCTCTGTTCTCCTTACATAGTCATATACTATAATAGAAAACTTTGGTCCCATACCAAAAATCCTCATCAAGTGCTCGCCGATAACAATCAAGTAATAGATCTTTATTTGGAATGGTGTAAAACACCTCAAAGCCATGTACTCGAATCTTAGATCAAAACTATATGAAAGGAGAAATGATCTACGTCCAACCTATGCACTTATTTAATTGGTTCTCACTAATTCCAACTTTATTCCCACTAAATTATTTATGAAAACATTTAACTAAACTTAGGTTCAACTTGTATACTATTCCACTATATCCTAAGAGTATATACCACTATTTGATCAAACTATTCCATTTTGCATTTATTTCCCTAAGAAAACTCAAGATTCAAATACCCGGTCTTATTTCAAAAACATTTTGAATTGAAACATATTTTAATCTTAGAATATATATACACATACATACATACATACATATATATAGTCCGAGTAACTCCAAATGATACTAAGGAACTGGGTACTACCAAATAGTATCATTCATCTCTTACTAGGAAGGGTAATACTCAAGAGAAGTGTTTAACATCTGAACACATCTCTTTCCCAATTTAAGTTATTTTCGAGCCACTCGAACTAACATAAAAATATTACTTTTATTTTTGAAACACTACTTTTCATTTTCCAACAAAACATTTATCACCAGCTTGCTTTGGGTTCATTCGGGTTTGAATTTGTTTCGATTGTACAATGATAAAGAGAATAATTTATTAAATGCACCACAACATTAACCAATGCAAACATCTGATCGTAACTTAGAAGATTATTCAGATCATCACAAAATAAATTGAGGCTCCTCCTCTTGAACCAATCCAAAGAAAACACCTCATTCTTAACATTTTCATTTCCAAAATTTCCTTAACCAATTTTTTTTAAATAATACTATTTTTATCTTTCAAAACCTTGAAAATCATTTTTCAAAAGCATTTGGATTTTAGTCCTCAAGTTTTTAACTTAAATTCTTTTCAATTAAAAGACACCTTCTTATAAATTCAGTTTATAAATCAACTTTTATAAAATCATTTTGCAAATATTTATTTCAAAATATTCAAACATTTTAATAAACATCTTTTATTACATCAAATTTTACTTGAACATTAACATCGAACGCCTTATATTCAGATTGTGAAACTTAATTCACAAGGTTATCATTTCAATGTTTTCCCAATATCTATTTACCCATCCCAAATCTTAAAAAGGGAAGCTACCTATACACACTAACAATAGTCGATTCTCAACAAGAGAAGCATGACTAACAAAATCCTAATTGATAATAATAGAATATCATTATCTCCAAACACACCTCAACTAACTATACCATACCATACTATACTATTTTGAAAATCATTCTTTATATATAAAATATATCCTGGGTAAAATTATTTCATTTACTCAATTTTAAAACAATACTGTGTCGAATGGCTTGTTTATGTATTTAGTGATTCCTACCAATAACGTTAGATTCGTATTGACCAGAATCTATAAGCCACTCAACAGATCAATCAACATAATATAAAACATTTTTACATCACTAACAAATACGCGCTCTTATATATACACTCAAACTAACAATAAGGCATTCCATTACCTTATCTCTTAATGAGTTGCCTCACCAAAGCCAAGGTTCTCGTTTAACCGCGCTCTAATACCATGCTATAATGACCCACCTTTTCGAACCCCAGAAATCGACACTAATACATCCACGGTATTCACATGCCGAACAACTAAGTGCCGAAAAAATAGATTGTTAGGGGAAAGAAAGGAAATAGAAGATAAGAAGAAACTAAACAATCACAGAACCTCACAACGCAATGTAATAACTTATATTAATCGACATAATACTTTGAAAAGTCATTTCAAATATGATACATCAGAGTCATACTAATACAATTCTACCCTTGGACAGTTATAACAGCCTTCCCCTACCTAACTGATACAAGATACATATAATACAGCGAAAACAAGATAATAACTAGCTATCATTTAAGTCTCCAACTCCAAGCTCCTCCAAAATGCATCCGTGGGAAAACCTGAGCTACTTGGCTTCCCATAAAAATTTTAGCACCCAAGAGTTTTAGGAAAAGAAAATAAAACTGTGGGTCAGACATGGGTCTGGTGTGAGTAAACTCAAACAACTGAATTATTATGTGTAAAGCCCTTTAAAAATTCAAGGTATCTCGTAAGACCACACCGCATATAAACATGGACGAGTTTTTACCTTACAATAACCAAAACACTTTTATAGAAAATCCGGTGATAACATGATATTGTCTAGGGTTTTGAAAGTAAATATAGAACATAGCTTGCATCTCACATTCCAACATATTTGGGTACAAATAAAAACTTACGGCACTTATTGTAGAATGGATTCCATACAATGACTGGGCTACTGGGGTACCACCCGTCATAGTGCATCTCTAGATAAACACACCAAGAACCACGCCTGGATTCCCTACCAACACAGGACTAGCCTACCCCTTGCTGGATAGTATCGAATACATCACCACCACGGTTGGGATCAGCAACTGTACCGAAGCATACAAAAATGGGTCGAATATCGATTCTAGATTTGGTGATGACATACCCTAATGGGTGCGACCCACATTGCCCTGCTGAATCTTCCCTGTTTTAGTCATTCCCAGTTGATAAGGCCTGAGGCTACGTCTTTACCTTTTAGAATAGCAATCCCACTTGGAATGCAAACACCGCCTTCCAAGCAGCAATGATGTGCCAGCATTCATCCATATGAGTTATCCAAGATATGGACAAACTGGAGGAACTACTTCTACTACATCTATTTTGGAATAACCCTCAGGATTAATAGCAAGCAGCCTTGCACTTCAATAGCTCCATCTTCGGTTCCACACTTTTCAAGATGTCTTTATTTCTAAACGCTTGAGTTGGATCGAAGTGGTTTTCGGATAACATATCCAATCCCGGTCTCTTCGAAACAACTTTTGATAATTTCAACGTAAATTCAACCTCGGTTCTTTAGGAAATAAGCAGATAAAAGATAAGAGCGGAGTTCACCTCCTTACGTTTGCGGATGGATTTCCTTATCATCTATCCTAGAGGAAAGAAACGAGATTTATAGGCAAAGTACAACATCATTGGAGATGACTGTACCATATTACTCACATGTTTCTCCTAGATATTTCTAAAGTTACATTTGGTCCATGTTTGATAGTCGGTTATTTAACTATCAAATAAACAATTATTCAAATATTGATTTAATTCCATATGGGATCCACAAAGCCTTTATTAATCAATCCTTAATTAATAAAATCACTTTATAAAACTTCATCGAAAGATCTTTACACAACACTATTTCCTAAAACCCGTACTTCCCATTTATACTTGGGAAACATTTATACTTATCTTAACAGTATAAGTATATTATCAAAACATTTGGAAAATTCTCTCTTTTTAAATTCCTTTTCAAAACATTACTTACTATAAATCAATCCACTTATCCTTTTTAAAAAGCTCCCTTTTAAAATCTCATTTCATATTTAAATACCTTTATAAATTTCCAAAATCAATTTATAAAACACTTGTATAAGTCTATAAGTCAATTTACAAAACCTCTTTACAAACTCTAAAATCATTTATAAAACATATCCTCATTTAAAACTCCTTTGATAAATCTTCTTTAAGAAAAATTCTTTACAAAATATCTTTTGTAACTCATTCTTTTTAAGTCACTTTAAATAAACCTTTTTACTTAGTAAACCCATTCTTTAAACAATATATTGTTTATAATTACCTTTATAAAATAATAATATAACTTGAAAAAGAATTTATAAACCTTAAACCCCAAATTGATAAAAGAATTAAAGTTAATTCAAAACCATACTTTTCAAAAAAAGCTTAGCAATCCCAATGGTAGTAATTTAAGGAACCATCTAACATCAATTTCACTTTCAAGTCACTTAACCATTTATTTACATAAGTAAACATATATGGAAAGGCAATTCGGATCCAAACCAAGAAATAACATGTCAATACAACTCAACAAGCATATACATGTCCAAATAACATAATAGCAGGATGGTGATTTGTCCTGCTAAATAGATGTCCAAAACAATTCAATCAGTTTATAGTAGAACGGGGATTTATTCTGCTAAACGCTTGTCCATACAAACAATAATGACATTATAGCAGAACGGTGATTTATTCTGCTAATAGATGTCCATACAAATCAAACAATCTATATTATACTCATTCATAGTTATAGGGTTCCTTAATGGTATTGACACTTGAATCCCTTGTATTCAAAACCATTTTTGTAAAAGCACCCTTAAAACAATTTGATTCTTGGAAAACAAAGATTAAAAAGTTAACACTCCATTTTAAAATGACTAGTTACAAGCTAAACTCTTTTTAAATCATAATTAATCTTTATTAAATTTAAACTTAATTTAATTATAAATTAATAAATAATTAAACCTTTAATAAATAATTTATTTATAAATTAAACCCTTAATTAATCCTTTATTAATTATTAAATAATAATTTAAAACATCATTAATAATTAAATATTAATTAATCTCAATTAACTAATTAATTAATCTTTTAATTTAAACTTAAATAATAAATTAAAACTTAAATAAATAATTTATTTTAAATTAAAACCTTAATTGATTTATAATAATTAAACATTACCTTAATAGTGAATTAATAATTAACCCTATATTTAATTAATAATTAATTGAAAATAAATCATATACTTAACTCATTATTAATTAAAAATTAATCTTACCTTTTGAAAGATAATTAATTAGTAACAAATCTTCAGTTAATTAAAATTAATAAACTTGTTTAATACTTAATTAATTATTAATTATAACAACTAATTAATTAATAATTAACTATTAAATTCTTAATTAACTTTCCTTAATCATTATTATTGTTTCTAAAAACATTTCAAAAACACTTTAAAGCATAAAAACTTTACCTTTCAAAAATTGAACTTTTTATCGAATTGCATTCATAGCGACTATCACTATGGATGTCATAACTTGCAAATGTTTTGGCTTTTCTCTTTGGAAACTTAACACCACAAATCTTACTAACTTTCCAAAACACAAAATAATTAATTTGAAACTAAGTTTCTAACTTTAAAATCGATTTTGATTAAAAACTAAAAATCGTACTTTTCACAAAGGATTCTTTATCGATAACCAAATTTAAGTGTTAACTTTTCTTAGCACAACAACCACATAACTATGTCCATAACAACTTATACATACCCCAAACCGAACAAACAAGATTAAACTTTCATATCCTTCACAAAAATCTACACTTCACATTGAAGCATACACCAATTTAACCACAAACATTCACATATGTAAACAACATATATATATAACTCCAAACCATACAATAATCCGTCCAAACAACCAATTGATTTACTATCCAATAGTCAATAAATGCAAAGGTAAACACTTTCCTAAATTTAAGATGTTTAGTCACCCAAAATCTTTGAAAACTAGAAATGCTTTAAGAACTTGTAAAGCTTGAAAAGCACAAAATCAACTCAAAATGGGTCATCTTCTCCTCAATTTATGGCCATGTTACTCTCGGAATTTTAAAAATTGGTCAAAAGAAAAGTTCTTTAAAATTCTTTTTTCTATCATTTCAAAAAAGGAATCAATCAATTTGGAATTGAATTGAGGGAGATATGGTCAAAAGAAGGAGTGTTATATTCAGGTTTGAAAATATGGGTTCGAAAATGAGTCGGAAAAAATGTATTTTTGACCCAAAATATTCGAAATTTGAAAACGTGATTCAAATGAAAGTTGTAGCCACTGGAATTACCAAAATACCCTTGCACCTATAACCTCCACTCATTTTCTTCCACCTCACCACCTTGTCCCCCTCCTAACACTTCATGTTAAAACATTATTAATATGTTTAAGTACTAAGTGTACTTTATGACTCTCCTGATGTGACATTTTCTTATATATATATATAAACTTAATTATATTTTAAACTTTATATACTTAAGTGTATACACATGCATACATACATTATACAAGCCTGGCTTATTTAAAAATGTATATGTTTTATTAATACAAAGAGTTCAAAACATCTTCGATAACTTTTATATGACGAAAAGTAAAAAATTCGAAAAACGAACTTCGGTCACATTTTCGATTTTTCTTCGAACCAATTGTTTTTGTAAACACATTTTGAAAACTATTTCACCATTATGATTTATTATTTAAAAGAGTTCTATTTTCATGATAAAACTTATTATTTGAATATTTAAAATTAGTTAAATAATCGCAAATCAAAATAGTGAAATTCCGGGTCGTTACATTCTTCCCCCTTAAAAGAATTTCATCCTTCAAATTTCACCTCAAACCATTCTAGAAAACACTTAACACTATATACCAATTCACATGATGTACATAGATCATTCTTATACAAAAATCCAATTCGACCTCTACTCGAAAACGTTACTTTATTTCCGTACTAGTATCGCTCACCTAATTCTCTAATGCGATCTTCGAGCAGGTTCCCTGTTTAGGAACCTCTGTTATCCTTACATAGTCATATACTATGATAGAAAACTTTGGTCTCATACCAAAAATACTCATCAAGTGCTCGCCATCAGAAATCGAGTAATAGATCCTTATCTAGGATGGTGTATTACTCGAATCTTAGATATAAACTATATGAAAGGAGAAATGATCTATGTCCAACCTACGCACTTATTTAATTGGTTCTCACTAATACCAAATCTATTCCCACTAAATTATTCATGAAAAAATTTCATAAACTAAAATTATACTATTCCATTACATCCTAAGAGTATATACCACTATTTGATCCAACTATTCCATTTTGCGTTTATTTCCCTAAGAAATCTCAAGATCCAAAAACCCAGTCTTATTTAAAAGACTTCTTGAATTGAAACAATATATTTTAATCGTAGAAATATATATATATATATATATATATATATATATATATAGCCCAAGTAACTCCAAAATGATACTAAGGAACTGGGTACTACCAAACAGTATCATACACTCCCTTACTAAGAAGGGTAATACTCAAGAGAAGTGTTTACCATCCGAACACGTCTCTTTCCTAATTTTAAGTAATTTTCAAGCCACTCGAATTAGTTAACTTAAAAATATTACTTTTATTTCAAAATCTCATTTTTGAAACAATACTTTTCATTTTCCAACAGAACATTTATCACCAACTTGCCTTGGGTTCGTTCGGATTTGAATTTGTTTCGATTCTACAATGATAAAGAGAATAATTTACTAAGTGCTCCATAACGTTCACCTATGCAAACATCTGATCGTCACTTTAAAGATTATTCAGATCATCATAAAACAAATCAAGACTCCTCATGTTGAAGCAATCCAAAGAAAAAACCTCATTTCAACATTTTCATTCCCAAAATTTCCTTAACCTAATTTTTGTTCAAATAATGCTATTTTTATCTTTCAAAACCTTGAAAATCTTTTTTCAAAAGCACCTGGATTTTAGTCCTCAAGTTTTTAACCTAAATTCTTTTTAATTAAAAGACGCCTTCTTATAAATTTTGTTTATAAATCAACTTTTATAAAATCATCTTCCAAATATTTATTTCAAAATATTCAAACTTTTTAATAAACATCTTTTATTACATCAAATTTTACCTGAACATTAACATCGAACGCCTTATAGTCAAATTGTGAAACTTAATTCATAAGGTGTTCGTTTCAATGTTTTCCTAATTTCTATTTACCCACCCCAAATCTTAAAAAGGGAAGCTGCCTATACACACTAATAATAGTCGATGCTCAACTGGACAAGCATGACTAATAAAATCCAAATTGATAATAATAGAATATCATTATCTCCAAACAAACACCACACTAGAAAAAGCCTTTCGTAGCATTGAAAAAACGCTACTAAAACTTTTAGTAGCGTTTTGATAAACGTTGCGATACGACTTGAAACTAAAAGTCTGAAACTTAGCCTTGTAGAAAACGCTACCAAAACTTGACATATCGTAGCGTTTTAGGCACGCTACAAAAGTTTATTTCTATAGCGTTTGTTAACTACCACCAAAGTTAAAATTCTTAGTATCGCTTTTACTCGCATCCTTCTTTGATTTTCTGTAGCATTTTTTTCTGCTACTATACATTTTTCGTAGCGGTTTACGTTTAATTTCGTAGTGTTTTTAAACACTACTAAAAGTTATTGACTGTTTTGCAGTGTAACGACCCGTAAATTTCAACTATTTTAATAACGTAATTAGTTGAAATTTTGTGAAATTTAAAACGATAAAATTTCGAAATAGAAATTTTATATTTGTAATGCGTCTAGTTAAACATAGCAACTGGTAAATTTTCGTCCGAAAATATGAAAGTTTATTTCGCGCGTAAATTCACTTCAATTTGATCAGTTAAAAAGCGTTGAAAATGAAATGTTTCGGAACCTAAATATTTTTACATAGAAAAATTCTAAACCATCTTCTGAGCAAGAGGTCAGTTTGTCATTTTTCCAAATTAGAACATCTATTGCTCCGTCGTTCTTATTTTCTGCAAAATAGCAGCATTCTGGTACCGATATCGATTTTTATCGGCTGATCGTACCACTGATATCTGTATACCGTTTTGATCGTCTCGTCGTGCTGATCATTGCGGTATATTCCCTTATGTGTTTCGGTGTCCGGTTCGCGGCGAAACCACGAAACAAATATCCGTATCGGTTATGAAATTTCAACTCTTTGTTTCCTGTGTCTTTTCAGCTATCCATTTATTGAAACAAATAGCCAATAGACTTTTATAATTCCAAGATTTAATAGCTGGCTGTCACTATTCCTCGGTTACAATTCATACAGCTAACAGTTTCATTTTTTTAGAAAAGCAAATGTATTATAATTTTGAGCATAATTTACTTCTTCTTTCCTCAGCCTCTCTGTCACTTTACATTTCCAATTTGCCAATGGTTGAAACCATCCCTCCCTTGATCCTTCACGCTCGACCTCCTCTCCAACCACCGCCGGCATCACTTCCAACCTCCGCCTTCCCCGTTCCTTCACCACCGCCGAGGCCAGCAACCGCCTCAACGTCCCCCTTGGCCCCACATCCCCTCACCGAGACCATCCCCTCCTCCTCACGGCCTCTGGCCACACCCCGCCTACATCTCCTTCAGATCCGAGCTCCACCCTTCCTCCGCAGCAACCCAAGGCCACAACCATCACAACGCCCAAACCTCCTCCCTGAGTTCGCCGTATGCCGAGCGCATCTCCGCCACAACACCTTGCTCCATCCGCACCTGCCAAGCAACCATCTCAATAGCCACATCGTGCCCTCCACTTCGCCTCACTTGCATAGGTATATATGGCATGTTGTTGATTTGTTTTAAATATAGTATACCTATATATAATTTACTATTTTGATTCTCAGTTTATACACCACTGTAATATGCACGAATATAGTTACTTTATAATATATTAGCTGCTTGATATAAGAGTTTAAATTATATATGTAACTTTGAATATATGTACACGCCATATTGATATCATATTTGCTGTTGTTGATTTGCAGCTCTTATATGCTATTATACTGATAATATGATAACAGTATTTTAAATTATTGTGTTAAAATATACGTGTGTTTCTATATATGGCTTATATATATTGTTTAAGTTTTGTAAAATATTAGTTATCAAATATGTTATTTATAAGAATTGCTTTGCTAGCGTACATCTTATGTGTTTATAAAAGTTTCTTTATATGTTACTAATATTTGGTTTTATGCTAAGAGATAGACATATAGGTTAGTTTCGAAATATATGTTTGCAAAGTATGATACACTAGTAAATATATTTATACGCTATTCTTTATTGAGTGTTAGATTTTATTGAGTCTATATATGTAGAGGTATATAAAGATTGCCAGCTTACAAAATTTTATAGTATTCCCAAATCTGTGTGTTTGCATGTATATATATTATTGTATATATTATATTACAAAGCAGTTTTATATATATTAGTTATGCATGTCACGGAGTTATGTATGGGTTGTTTAATTTTTTTGTTTATAAGGTTACAGTAATGTATTAGTATACATATTTGTTTACTTAATTTTTGTTTGCTGAACATACCTATATATAGAGTAGTTATATATATCACGAAGTTTTAATGGTTACCTAATAATGTGTTAGTTTGCATGTTGATATACAAGGTCGGATTTAGCATACTTTAGTTACTTATTGATTTTTGTCTGTGCATAATTGCATTTATATTAATATGTATAGTACAAAAGTGGTAGTTTACCCATGAGTCTGCATATGATGCTGTGAATATCAAATCTGCATATGTAACATATATATATAAATATCTAGTTTGTACGTCAAATTGATATACATGATTGTGTAAGTTAGGATAAGATGGTCGATACATTATATATATGTGTTATTTTAATATTTGTTTCAAATTTTATATTGATTTTTGAGTAATATATAAGTTATTTTAATATGTAAACTATTTCAACGTATTTTAATATATGTACCATTTTCAACATTTAAACTGTTTAGGTGTTTAAACGTAAACAATGATTTTTATATATATTTTAATACGTGTTTGAAATTAGAATATGATTTCGCATATATATACAATTTTATGCGTATATCTACATCAGTTGACTTATATCAATTATCTCCATCGATTCAGTTCTGATTTGGTTTTCGCCTATTCCTATTCTATCAGCTTTGCTCGTCACATTCGCGTTCAATCCAGCTTTGTTTGGATTCGTAACTCACCTCATTACCGTCCGTCTCCAGCCTCGGAAGGTGAGCACTCACTCACGATTAACGTTCTTTTATTTATTAAATTTGATTTCAATTGAAACGACAATTGAAATATGCTGCTGTTTGATATTTACACTGTTATTATCTGTATCAGTTCACCTGTGACACCTGACACCATTATCTGTAAATTGTTTATGCGATGATAATACAGTTTGGCTGATAATTGATTGATTGTTGATGTTTATATAAATGGTTAATGTTAAATTGATAACTAGTATGCAGTTGAACTTGATATAGGATAATTAAATGTTAAATTTGATTAACTGACATTTGTATAATATGACCCCTTTAACTGTTGAATTTATTGACACGTAGGATTTGTTTAATTACATTTTGAACCATTGAATGTATGTTGTTAAATTGATGAGGTATGAAATGGTAAATAGATGACAAGTGAAGAACCGTAATGTAATAATCTTTAATCTACATGAAATGATAGTGTAGATTCTAGAAATAATTATATTAATTCGTACAAATAACAATGCGAATTAATACGATTATTTCGAGATTATTTGAATTGATGATTGGATTGATATTGATTGTTGTTATTGCTTGTCTATTTACTTTGACACCATCCCAGTTATCACACTGCAAGTTCCCTTTACTATGCTTTGATTTGAATTGAATTGGAATCGGGTTGAAATGATAAATACCCAAATTGAACTTTGACCTAGGATAGAAAATTAAATAAAACCCGATTGGTAAATAAATTGATTTAAAATAAAACGAAGATTTTATTTGAATAAATAATATGGTTTTGAAATGAAGTTGAAATTTGAATTTTAAATGAAAGGAAAATGTTAATATTTAAAAATCTGAAACAAATTATTAAAAATGTAATTGATGAAAGAATGTTGTTTAATTTGAGAAATGATTGAATTAAGTTTGAAATAATAATTAAGTTTGAAATTATTAAACTTTGGAATGATTTAATAATTAAGTTTGAAATTATAATTAAGTTGAAATTATTAAGCTTTGAAATTATTTAATAATTAAGTTTTGAATTATTTAATAATTAAATAAGATTGAATTATTTAATGATTAAATTGAATTGAAATCCTTAATAAGGAAAATTGAACTTTTGAATAAGTGAAGTTTACTTCGTAAATAATTGAAATTGAGTTTTCTTTATTAATTAAGTTTTGGAAAATTATTTAAGAAAGTAAATAAGTGAAATTGAATTTCTGTAACAAGAAATGAAAATGTGATATTTTTGGAATTAATGTAAGACTTGTAATTGAAAGAATGGATTTGACGAATTTAATATAATTCAAAATTGTAAGTTTTGATTTAATGAAGTTGAACTTAAGAAATTGATTTAATGATTTGGAAATTTAATAGAAATTGTTTTGAAAGATAAATTTACTTGACGAATATTAAATGAAATCGATAAATGAATTCAAATTGATTTGAATGTTAAAATTAAGTTAATTTAAATGATTTCGAATTGAAACTTATATACAAACTTGAATCAATATTTGGATTGTTTTAAATAGAAATTGAAATTGAATTATAAGGTTTTGAAATGATAATTTGGAAGTTTTGAAACGTAAATTATTGGAAATTGGTTTTGAAAGACAATTGAAATGTTGGTTTGCGAATTGAAATTGAAATTGATTTGGTTTTTGAAATATATAAACGACCAATCGGTGTAATAATTACGAAAGTTATTAAAGAGACCGGGATCGATAATGGATATACTCTCTATCTGAATCGAAACCACTTTAATAACTATATGCGGAGTGATGATCCAGAATGAAGTGGTTGGAATGATGTACGTGTTGACTGAAGAAAGTGAACGATGATGGATAGCCTTGACACTTGTGTCAAATTGGAAATGACTAAAACAGGAGCTGTGCCGGGCCAATGGAGGATTAGCTACCTCAAGTGGACACACTTCTTCGAACTACTTATACTTGTTGTCGATTGGTGCACCCTTGATTTGGGAGTGTTGTTTCACGGTGTTGCGGGCGCTGCGGCGTTGCGTTCTCACCAGTCCGGATCAGGCGAACGGTAGTATCACTACCTTGGGTATTGCCTCATGTGCCTTGTCATACTTGTATTCCATTTATGCGCGACCACTACGATTTTGATTTGTACCTTTAGTATATGGATTGCCCTCTGGTGACTTCCGGTTTTGGGGAAACTACGGTCTTGTATATGCTTTTGGGAATAAAAATGTGTTAAGGGTGGAATGGGCCATGACTTAACGCTATTTTGATATCTTATTATTACTGATAAACATTATCTACTTATCGTACACTACTACATAGTAGATAGTTTAACGGATCCTTAAAGGATGGTTATTCCAAACATCCTTTGAGTTACTTGTATTTCAATTGCTATTTCACTTGAGTTGGATTTATTAATATAAGAATGTTAATCCTGACTCGAGTGTCTTGTGTTTTGCTTTACGCTCGGGTCAGACTGAGTAGGTTCAGCTTTCGAGACTCACCTTTGAAGTTGGAGCTTTGCTTGAAGATCCAGCCATCTATTCTGCTTTCAGTATTCGATGATTCCAGTGATGTATTCTGATTTGTATCTGATGTATCGTATTACTCTTCTGTTGTAAACTCTGATGTATTTTATATATTCATATAGTAGCTTCATGAACTACTATCTCTTTTATTTCCGCTGCACTTATTACTCTGTGTCCGTGATCTGTGATTATTTATTTACTGTATATGTTCAGTTTTGCCAAATTTAAATTAACAACGCGGTATTTTGAGCAATTCAACTCCGGCATGAGTGTCTACCTATACACTTATAATGGATGCGAATGGTCCAAAATGGCGGGTCGTTACAGTTGGTATCAGAGCTTTGGTAGCTCTAGGCAAAACTTAACATATAGGGTAAATGTATTTACAGAATCACTCTCATTCGAGTTTCAATCTCTTCCTTTGACTCAATTCCTTTTGAATTTTGGAACGTTCCCTGCGGTTTCAAATTCATTCGTGTCTCTCACCATTCATCTTCTTTCAATTCTGGAGCACCCCATAACTCCATTTTGTATGGTATCTATAATAGATCGGCGGTCTCGCCAATCTTTGAATGATTTGTAAAGAGGTGAAACTCCTTTAAATTAGACATCGACTTACCGGAGATTTCTGTGTCATCGGTTTACGATGCTATCTATTACCTGCTATACCTAAATTCCATCTCTCGAGATCGGATGTTGATTTACCTCGGAATTCAGCATCGATCTTATTATTGAAGTCACGGTTGATCCTATTAAGGTTGCCCGCGACTTATATAAATTTATCCATCGCCTTATTTTGTTATTTAATTATCTCGTCTTGGTTTCAAACCTATCTTCAAATCAAATTTCTCTTTGATTTAAGTCCATCAAATTTGAATCCCTATCCTTATTTTGAAAATCCATTCCTGTATCGTCGAGCAAAGAAATGTATTTCTAAATTTATATTAAAATGTTGTTTTCAAATTTGATAAACAAAATAGTTTTTGAATGATTATATTATATATGAATATAAGTTTTCTGAAATTAAATTGTTAATGAATTTGTTGTCTGAAATAATAATATTTGATTTTCATTTATTGTTTTGTAAACCATTGGCTATTGCATAATATAAATAAATGAATTTATAAATACGGTATATAAATTGATTTGGAATTTGAAATGAAGCTAATTCAGAAATTTGAGAATTTAGTTCCCGGTGATTTCGAACTTTGGTTTTAAAATTTTTAAATGTATATTATTGAAGATATTTTCAAATAGAAATCGTTTTCAAAGAATTTTAAAATCAGTGCTCTTCTCTTTGTCGCTGGAAAATAATTTCGGTGATGGCGGCCGCATCATCGACGTTCATTTTCGAGTTTCGAAGTGGAGAAACCATTTTGTAGCTTTACTACGGGTTGTTTTGGAAAATATTTTGATTGAATTTCTTTAATATACTTTGATTTACATATATTTAGGTATCGTATTTTAAAATTTAATTTGATTTGATATGAATATATTATATATATCTCTAAGTTGTTTAAAGAAAATCGGAAATCTAATTCTTAAATTTTGTTAAAGGATGATTTTAATTATAAATAAAACCAAAATTTTGGATAAATATTTAAACTAGAATAATTGAATTGGGAAAATTTTATTTGTATATTGTTCAACTGCATTCTAATACAACTTACCTAAATCATTCAGAAGTTGAATATGTAATTGGATAATATATAAGATAAATTGAATTTTTAAAAAAAATTTGAGTGTTTATAATAAATGTTATACAGTAAATTTTGATTTTAAAGATGTTAATAGAGTTAGATATGATAATAAGTAAACTCAGTTAATAATGAAATAAATTTGTTTTGAAAGAATTAATAAATTTGTTTTGAAAGAATTAATAAATTGAAATTTGATCAACTTATGAAATACCTTGAATTTAAAAGCAATTAGTAAATATAAATTAATTTAAATTGAAACTTTTATGGTTAAATTAATTTATATGGGTTAAATAAGTGATTAGATATATTAAGTAGAATAAATTTAACAATAATTTGGAATAAAGAAAAATTTTAAATTGTTGAAAATAAAATATGATTATAATAAAAGATTATTCAAATTTATGGTTTTAGAAATTGTAAATTTAAGTAAATGGGATAATAAGATAATGAATTTAGAAATAGTTGAGATTGATTTTAGTGAAATCAAATGGATTAAATCAATTATTGAATATCAATTAATTTAAATTTGAATTTATATGGTCTAAATTAATTGTTATTTTGTATTTCAAATCTGTTTTCTTCCTGGTTGTTTCTATTCTCCTACCTTGTTCCTTTTCGGGGACGAAAAGTTTTGAGTGGGGGAGAGTGTAACAACCCGTAAATTTCAACTATTTTAATAACGTAATTAGTTGAAATTTTGTGAAATTTAAAACGATAAAATTTCAAAATAGAAATTTTATATTTGTAATGCGTCTAGTTAAACATAGCAACCGGTAAATTTTCGTCCGAAAATATGAAAGTTTATTTCGCGCGTAAATTCACTTCAATTTGATCAGTTAAAAAGCGTTGAAAATGAAATGTTTCGGAACCTAAATATTTTTACATAGAAAAATTCTAAACCATCTTCTGAGCAAGAGGTCAGTTTGTCGTTTTTCCAAATTAGAACATCTATTGCTCCGTCGTTCTTATTTTCTGCAAAATAGCAGCATTCTGGTACCGATATCGATTTTTATCGGCTGATCGTACCACTGATATCTGTATACCGTTTTGATCGTCTCGTCGTGCTGATCACTGCGATATATTTCCTTATGTGTTTCGGTGTCCGGTTCGCGGCGAAACCGCGAAACAAATATCCGTATCGGTTACGAAATTTCAACTCTTTGTTTCCTGTGTCTTTTCAGCTATCCATCTATTGAAACAAATAGCCAATAGACTTTTATAATTCCAAGATTTAATAGCTGGCTGTCACTATTCCTCGGTTACAATTCATACAGCTAACAGTTTTATTTTTTTAGAAAAGCAAATGTATTATAATTTTGAGCATAATTTACTTCTTCTTTCCTCAGCCTCTCTGTCACTTTACATTTCCAATTTGCCAATGGTCGAAACCATCCCTCCCTTGATCCTTCACGCTCGACCTCCTCTCCAACCACCGCCGGCATCACTTCCAACCTCCGCCTTCCCCGTTCCTTCACCGCCGCCGAGGCCAGCAACCGCTTCAATGTCCCCCTTGGCCCCACATCCCCTCACCGAGACCATCCCCTCCTCCTCACGGCCTCTAGCCACACCCCGCCTACATCTCCTTCAGATCCGAGCTCCACCCTTCCTCCGCAGCAGCCCAAGGCCACAACCATCACAACGCCCAAACCTCCTCCCTGAGTTCGCCGTATGCCGAGCGCATCTCCGCCACAACACCTTGCTCCATCCGCACCTGCCAAGCAACCATCTCAATAGCCACATCGTGCCCTCCACTTCGCCTCACTTGCATAGGTATATATGGCATGTTGTTGATTTGTTTTAAATATAGTATACCTATATATAATTTACTATTTTGATTCTCAGTTTATACACCACTGTAATATGCACGAATATAGTTACTTTATAATATATTAGCTGCTTGATATAAGAGTTTAAATTATATATGTAACTTTGAATATATGTACACGCCATATTGATATCATATTTGCTGTTGTTGATTTGCAGCTCTTCTATGCTATTATACTGATATTATGATAACAGTATTTTAAATTATTGTGTTAAAATATACGTGTGTTTCTATATATGGCTTATATATATTGTTTAAGTTTTGTAAAATATTAGTTATCAAATATGTTATTTATAAGAATTGCTTTGCTAGCGTACATCTTATGTGTTTATAAAAGTTTCTTTATATTGTTACTAATATTTGGTTTTATGCTAAGAGATAGATATATAGGTTAGTTTCGAAATATATGTTTGCAAAGTATGATACACTAGTAAATATATTTATACGCTATTCTTTATTGAGTGTTAGATTTTATTGAGTCTATATATGCAGAGGTATATAAAGATTGCCAGCTTACAAAATTTTATAGTATTCCCAAATCTGCGTGTTTGCATGTATATATATTATTGTATATATTATATTACAAAGCAGTTTTATATATATATTAGTTATGCATGTCACGGAGTTATGCATGTCACGGAGTTATGTATGGGTTGTTTAATTTTTTTGTTTATAAGGTTACAGTAATGTATTAGTATACATATTTGTTTATTTAATTTTTGTTTGCTGAACATACCTATATATAGAGTAGTTATATATATCACGAAGTTTTAATGGTTACCTAATAATGTGTTAGTTTGCATGTTGATATACAAGGTCGGATTTAGCATACTTTAGTTACTTATTGATTTTTGTCTGTGCATAATTGCATTTATATTAATATGTATAGTA
The DNA here is from genome assembly GCA_030737815.1 of Allium fistulosum. Classification (NCBI taxonomy): domain Eukaryota; kingdom Viridiplantae; phylum Streptophyta; class Magnoliopsida; order Asparagales; family Amaryllidaceae; genus Allium; species Allium fistulosum. The sequence goes on along the minus strand of CM060903.1, from coordinate 306,567,895 downwards.
CAAAAGTGGTATTTTACCCATGAGTCTGCATATGATGCTGTGAATATCAAATCTGCATATGTAACATATATAGATAAAAATCTAGTTTGTACGTCAAATTGATATACATGATTGTGTAAGTTAGGATAAGATGGTCGATACATTATATATATGTGTTATTTTAATATTTGTTTCAAATTTTATATTGATTTTTGAGTAATATATAAGTTATTTTAATATGTAAACTATTTCAACGTATTTTAATATATGTACCATTTTCAACATTTAAACTGTTTAGGTGTTTAAACGTAAACAATGATATTTATATATATTTTAATACGTGTTTGAAATTAGAATATGATTTCGCATATATATACAATTTTATGCGTATATCTACATCAGTTGACTTATATCAATTATCTCCATCGATTCAGTTCTGATTTGGTTTTCGCCTATTCCTATTCTATCAGCTTTGCTCGTCACATTCGCGTTCAATCCAGCTTTGTTTGGATTCGTAACTCACCTCATTATCGTCCGTCTCCAGCCTCGGAAGGTGAGCACTCACTCACGATTAACGTTCTGTTATTTATTAAATTTGATTTCAATTGAAACGACAATTGAAATATGCTGCTGTTTGATATTTACACTGTTATTATCTGTATCAGTTCACCTGTGACACCTGACACCATTATTTGTAAATTGTTTATGCGATGATAATACAGTTTGGCTGATAATTGATTGATTGTTGATGTTTATATAAATGGTTAATGTTAAATTGATAACTAGTATGCAGTTGAACTTGATATAGGATAATTAAATGTTAAATTTGATTAACTGACATTTGTATAATATGACCCCTTTAACTGTTGAATTTATTGACACGTAGGATTTGTTTAATTACATTTTGAACCACTGAATGTATGTTGTTAAATTGATAAGGTATGAAATGGTAAATAGATGACAAGTGAAGAACCGTAATGTAATAATCTTTAATCTACATGAAATGATAGTGTAGATTCTAGAAATAATTATATTAATTCGTACAAATAACAATGCGAATTAATACGATTATTTCGGGATTATTTGAATTGATGATTGGATTGATATTGATTGTTGTTATTGCTTGTCTATTTACTTTGACACCATCCCAGTTATCACACTGCAAGTTCCCTTTACTATGCTTTGATTTGAATTGAATTGGAATCGGGTTGAAATGATAAATACCCAAATTGAACTTTGACCTAGGATAGAAAATTAAATAAAACCCGATTGGTAAATAAATTGATTTAAAATAAAACGAAGATTTTATTTGAATAAATAATATGGTTTTGAAATGAAGTTGAAATTTGAATTTTAAATGAAAGGAAAATGTTAATATTTAAAAATCTGAAACAAATTATTAAAAATGTAATTGATGAAAGAATGTTGTTTAATTTGAGAAATGATTGAATTAAGTTTGAAATAATAATTAAGTTTGAAATTATTAAACTTTGGAATGATTTAATAATTAAGTTTGAAATTATAATTAAGTTGAAATTATTAAGCTTTGAAATTATTTAATAATTAAGTTTTGAATTATTTAATAATTAAATAAGATTGAATTATTTAATGATTAAATTGAATTGAAATCCTTAATAAGGAAAATTGAACTTTTGAATAAGTGAAGTTTACTTCGTAAATAATTGAAATTGAGTTTTCTTTATTAATTAAGTTTTGGAAAATTATTTAAGAAAGTAAATAAGTGAAATTGAATTTCTGTAACAAGAAATGAAAATGTGATATTTTTGGAATTAATGTAAGACTTGTAATTGAAAGAATGGATTTGATGAATTTAATATAATTCAAAATTGTAAGTTTTGATTTAATGAAGTTGAACTTAAGAAATTGATTTAATGATTTGGAAATTTAATAGAAATTGTTTTGAAAGATAAATTTACTTGACGAATATTAAATGAAATCGATAAATGAATTCAAATTGATTTGAATGTTAAAATTAAGTTAATTTAAATGATTTCGAATTGAAACTTATATACAAACTTGAATCAATATTTGGATTGTTTTAAATAGAAATTGAAATTGAATTATAAGGTTTTGAAATGATAATTTGGAAGTTTTGAAACGTAAATTATTGGAAATTGGTTTTGAAAGACAAATGAAATGTTGGTTTGCGAATTGAAATTGAAATTGAAATTGATTTGGTTTTTGAAATATATAAACGACCAATCGGTGTAATAATTACGAAAGTTATTAAAGAGACCGGGATCGGTAATGGATATACTCTCTATCTGAACCGAAACCACTTTAATAACTATATGTGGAGTGATGATCCAGAATGAAGTGGTTGGAATGATGTACGTGTTGACTGAAGAAAGTGAACGATGATGGATAGCCTTGACACTTGTGTCAAATTGGAAATGACTAAAACAGGAGCTGTGCCGGGCCAATGGAGGATTAGCTACCTCAAGTGGACACACTTCTTCGAACTACTTATACTTGTTGTCGATTGGTGCACCCTTGATTTGGGAGTGTTGTTTCACGGTGTTGCGGGCGCTGCGGCGTTGCGTTCTCACCAATCCGGATCAGGCGAACGGTAGTATCACTACCTTGGGTATTGCCTCATGTGCCTTGTCATACTTGTATTCCATTTATGCGCGACCACTACGATTTTGATTTGTACCTTTAGTATATGGATTGCCCTCTGGTGACTTTCGGTTTTGGGGAAACTACGGTCTTGTATATGCTTTTGGGAATAAAAATGTGTTAAGGGTGGAATGGGCCATGACTTAACGCTATTTTGATATCTTATTATTACTGATAACATTATCTACTTATCGTACACTACTACATAGTAGATAGTTTAACGGATCCTTAAAGGATGGTTATTCCAAACATCCTTTGAGTTACTTGTATTTCAATTGCTATTTCACTTGAGTTGGATTTATTAATATAAGAATGTTAATCTTGACTCGAGTGTCTTGTGTTTTGCTTTACGCTCGGGTTAGACTGAGTAGGTTCAGCTTTCAAGACTCACCTTTGAAGTTGGAGCTTTGCTTGAAGATCCAGCCATCTATTCTGCTTTCAGTATTCGATGATTCCAGTGATGTATTCTGATTTGTATCTGATGTATCGTATTACTCTTCTGTTGTAAACTCTGATGTATTTTATATATTCATATAGTAGCTTCATGAACTACTATCTCTTTTATTTCCGCTGCACTTATTACTCTGTGTCCGTGATCTGTGATTATTTATTTACTGTATATGTTTAGTTTTGTTAACAACGCGGTATTTTGAGCAATTCAACTCCGGCATGAGTGTCTACCTATACACTTATAATGGGTGCGAATGGTCCAAAATGGCGGGTCGTTACATGCAGCATACTTTACATGCTACCATTTCCTATTAATTGCTTGTATCATTTCCAGCAATCACTCGCATATAGCCATATTAAAACCAACATTCAATCACACAATCATCATATTCAAACCATCAATCAATCAATCACAAAATCATCATATTCAAACAATTGAAATAACACGATAACCATATAACAAATATGATATCCATAACCATTTCGATAATTGTTTTTCGAAAAAATGGTTAAATTCACATAAAATCCATAACCATTCATAAACAAGTTTACACAACTAGTACTAACAAAATGTTATAATATATAGAACAATTAGAGTCATGTTCATTAGTTGACTACCTATAATTCTTTGCTGTAGCCGGTCTTTACTCCGAAAAAGCTAATTACCTGTAGACGAGTTTAATAATTAAAAATGACTATAAAAGCGCTTTACATATTTAAGATATGACAACATCCTAAGTTAAACTTTTATTAAATTTAAATAATTTTAATAAAACTTACTTAATTTAGTTAAATTTTTGTAAAACTTGGTTAATTCCTGTAATAAACTTATTTAATTTTTATAAAACTTAGTTTACTTATTAAAACTCTAATAAAACTTAATTAATTTGTATAAATTTATTTAGATTTTATAAAACTTAGTAAAATTTTAAAATTTTGGTTTATTTTATAAAATTAGTTAAATTTTTATAAAGCCCGGTTAACTTATTTATAACTTTATTTATATTAACTCAAAATTATAAATGATCTCATTTGCTAAAACTTAAAATGTCATAAGTTATATTTCAAATAACTTAAACTTATAAATTATCCCAAACTTAAAACTTTATTAACATAGTTCATTTTTAATAATTATCTCAAACTTATACAATTTCGTAACTTAGTTAATTTATTTATTATTATTGTAAACATAGATAATTTATTATTATTATTGTAAACATAATTAATTTTTGTAAAACTCAGTTAAGATTTTATAAACTTAGTTTATTTTATTATTGTTGTTGTTATTATTATTATTAATTATAAAAATTAGTTGACTTAGTTAATTTATTATTATTATTATTATTATTATTATAAACTTAGTTAATTTTTATCAAACTATAGTTTCATATTATCATAAACTTGGTTAATTATTTATCAAACTTAGTTTATTATTATTACTATAAACTTGTTTATTTTTATAATACTTAGTTATTTTTTATAAACGTATTTAATTTTTATAAAACTTAGTTAATTTATTCAGACTACTGTTTATTATTATTGTTATTAAACTTATATATAAGTTATCTCAATTGCTAAAACTTAAAATGTCATAACTTATATTTTAATTACTTTAAACTTATAAATTATCTCAAGTTTAAACTTTATTAACTTAGTTAATTTTTATAAATTATCTCAAATTATAAAATTTTCATAAACTTAGTTAATTTAATATTATTATTGTAAACTTAGTTAATTTATTATTATTGTTATAAACATAGTTAATTTTTGCAAACTTAGTTTTTGTTATTATTATTGTTATTAATTATAAAACTTAGTTGACTTGATTAATTTATAATTATTATTGTAAATGCATATAACAAAATTTACAAATTTAATAAAACAATAAGTTTATATCTTTTGTTATACTAAAATACACATGATATAAACCGGATCGACAATTTTCGGATGCGTGGATGCGTGGATGCGCGGAAGCGCGGATACATTTGTATCTATATCTGTTTCTTTAGATATCGAATATTTATTTCCTTTTTGGATACAGATGCGGACAGAATTCGGATTTTTTGGCTATCCATTAACAACCTGACTATAAACTCATTAAAGCAAATTCTTAGTTATTTTGACCTATCGACAAATATGCTTTGCCGGACAGTGATGCATTCACAATGTGTGTCAGACACGGGTGTGGACGAAGCGATCAGCACATGCTTACCATCTGGAGTACATTCAACAGTGATTTTGATGGCCAGGAACATGTCATATGCAACCCAGCGTGTGTATTACTGTTCGGTTGCCTCTTTTAATAGTGATTTCAGCATGTTTTTCAATGTATATATTTATTCTTTCTTGTAATATATGTGTGTGCCCTATGAAACATAAACAACTTCATTCACAGCACAGTTATGAAACTAAGTTAAAATTTTATTCGGTGCCATCCAGAATCATTTATGCAAGTAGATTGCACTAACAAGTTAAAATGGTATCTTAAACTTATTAAAATGAAATAAAATTTAATTTTGCAGGAGCTTATCAATGGAGTAGTGGTCACTATTAGGAATATGAACGATACAGCTACACATGAAAGCAATTTAATAAGAAAACATTGTAATTTGAAATAGCATTTTGAACTTCGTATATCTATTGTAGATGGACAAATAAACTTTAGTGAACTATCATATTAAATATGTAAATAGGTAAACTATCATGTTTGATACTACTTTGAAACAGTAAAGAAAACTATATCTTAGTTTCATTTGTGATCTAAACCAAGATCAAATTACCCATTCTGTGCACTCCAAAATCATGAAGAATGAGCGTTTCGACATTGACACTTCTAACATCTCTACACAATTCATCGGCTTTTCTCTGATCATAGGCTTGTGAATAACAACTTGCCCTAGAATCTGAGTTTAATATGCCCTCCTTTCCAGCAGGCATTAGATTTTCAGTTCCCATAAGAGTAATTGGCACTACTGGCACACTAATTTTCACTGCAACAGTGAATGCTCCTTTCTACATAAAAGAAAAGGATGGAACATTTCTCATAATAATTGTAGTAAGAACCAACTAAGAGTGAGTATAAAGAGCAACCTATTAACAAACAACTAGGACCAAATATTAAAGCAAGCTATCATGTTTTCGAAGATAGCATTAAATATCACTTTACCTTGCAAAACCAGTTCAATGATGAATAAATGGTGGTAACCTTAATTAATTTCTCAAGACGTACTAGGAATAAGCTGTTGCAATTACCGCTTCTATGAATGGGCCTACCCAACATATCCACTGCATTTTTCCCAATATCACTATCAAGAAAACATACGACATACACTATATAGACTTTAACATTTTGATGTTGTATTAGTATAACCGATCATACCAGGCATTATCCTTGTTATAAATAAGAGCAACTCCGAAGCTTCTAGCCATGTTAATTCCAGTACCAATGACGGGAATAGTAGCTAAGTGTACCATAAATACAACGAAACCAATTGGAAATGGTGCCAAAACCTACATATTTATTTTTCAGTTTCAATTTATCATCCCTCATAAGTTTACAAACAATATCTAGTTTATCTGAGTATTTAAAAAGATAGACAGATTGATTTATCAGAACATGAGAGTTAAGAGTGTTTCTTTTTAGGTCAGTGGCAACAAAAAGAGTATACACTAACACGAAAGTGCCAATGATTTCAACAACTACTATGAAGCAACTGCTGTAGTTGTTTGAACATAACAGAACTCAAGAAGCATGGATTGTTAGTAGTAGCAGCAAATACTGAAGCTATAAGATATTATGGAGCATTTACCTTTTGAACCGCAGAAATATCCCTCTACCTTTACCTTGCTACCTAGCGTGAGTGCATATTTTCTTATTTACAACAGTTTGCACATTGCAAATGATATACTGATAGCTACACATACATATATCCAATAGGAATTGCTTCCTAGTCTCACTGCCACCTCAGTTAAGATCATGTTGTGCTCACTACAAAGTGCAAACATACCTCCAAAGGCTATATCACTAAGCGGTTAGACAATAATAAAATAATGCAAAGGTTTAACCTCCATGACAGTATTAAGTCTCTACATTAATAATTCATACCTTTGGATCTTCAAGGTACACTCCTTTAAAAAAACGCAACACAAGGGAAAAAGATAGCGAAACAACTAGCTAATACTTGAAAACTCGCTTTATGTGTTAGATCATAGCATTTATAAGCAGTATTGTGAAGATTTGTCAAAAAAGTGACCAAAAGTTATCCAAATAGTTGAGTTAAACTAAGATAACATGTATGTTCATTACTAAAAAGATAGTTGATGAAAGTGCACACATAGACCATAGATGGTTTGCACTATGGGTCTGAGTAAAATAAAATTTGTTGGGTCATGTTACAGCCAGGTTAGCCATAAACCTGCAAGTACCTAGGACCACCAAAACAATAGTTAGTATTGCTTGAAACATAAATCTAGGATGTTATAGGGAACATTTATATAAACATAACATCATGTGTGTACTAATGTAATTATCAAGGGCAACAAAGTGAGTTTAGAGTCAGAAGCACCTTGGTATGAGTTTGTGTCGTCCCAAATATAGTTAGTAAATAATCCACTTATACGTTTAGTTTGAAGTTTCTGCAATGATAGAAAAAAAACATTTTATTCAAAAAAATTGGAAAATGAGATTTGTACAAAAAATTAAATATAGTAGATCAAAACTAGAGACAAGTCCAACAGAAATAAAATCTCTAATATTTTTAATATAGACCATCGGACTTGAACATTACTTGATTAGAAAAACAACAAATACCAATGGAAATATGCACATGAAGCAATTGCAACCGTTTCAATTAATAATGCATTATATTCAGAGCATCAAAATCCAAGTGTTTGCTACATAATGCTAAGCATTAAAATGTTTGCACAATGAAATTTCAAAAGGAAATCTTACTTACTGATAAGAAATTTTATTTCCTATTCTACATCCCTTTATCTAACTATGGAATATCAGTGAATCTGGACAATGATGCTACCGAGAAAACCTGCAGTTAAATAATTTAGATATACTCAAACATCAAACCAGTACCACCTCCAACCCAATACCATGCATGCCTTTTACATCCTAATTCGCAAAGGGCCGGTTGCCCATTACCATAATTTAAAACCTTATATGTCATGCTCTCTAGACCAATGTAAAAACTTCAAACCATATGTACAACATCTCCCTGCCACGTCACTCCACGATCAAGTTACAATCAAATAACATATCCTCTCAAATCCTACTATATTTTATCAGGACATTTAGTTAATTCCTGTTAGGTCAAATCTCAAAATAAAAGTACTGGTATTTTATACGGTTGATAAATTTTATTACATATGTTTATTAGTGTATAAGTGAATTCTTACACATAATTGAGGTCATACCTTTTAGGTCAGGAATTGGTCTAGACAGTTTGTTGTTTGCTAAATTCCTAAAAGCAATATAAATCTTATATAAGCACACAAATATACTTAAGTAATTTAATTGCGAGGTCATGAACAACTACTTACAATTTAATAAGGCTTGTGAGATTGCTAATGCTAGAAAGAACTATACCACTGAAAGAATTTCCATTGAGCTGCTTATTGTCGGGTAAATTTAATTAGCACAATTTGACAATGAAAATATAAATAACATAGAGATGAAGCATGTTGTTTAAAAAATACTTACAAAAGCTCGCGCAATTTAACTAGTCCTACTGAAGCTGGAATAGCTCCAGTGAGCTCATTGACATCAAATAGTCCACAAAATATGGTAAGAAGTAAATTTTGGTAAAATCCTTTATTTATTAGGTACCTAATGTAACTCAGCAGTTCACAAGTTATTAAAACCTGATCAAATGTTCTTTATGTAATCTGGTTTGGTTTGTTGGCACCATATCACAAAATAGCATTGGAACACAAACATATATTCACATGATAATTAACACAACTATAGCTTTGGATAACATGGTGGTGATAGTTTGCAACCACCATGATAGCAAATGGAACTAGCATTATGCAACAACCCAAATAGCAATTTAACAAAAAAATCACAACCAGATGTAGTAGACAAACTTTATCTCAATTTCAATCACTAAAGCAGCTATTATGTTTACTTCAACCCAAAATGCCATAGAAATGAGCCAACTTCATTTCGGCATTACACCAGATTTGCACAAAGTTTCGTTCTTTTTTGGCTTACTAGGACATTTCTGGTAAGTCTCGGAATTCGCATCTTACAATAAATATGTACTTGCATGGGGATTCAAATTGCTAGACCTCAAGGTCAAGTTTATGACTAAAACTACGTTTAAATCATTAACCGTAGAACCAAAGGATTCCTACTGTAATATGTATGCATACAATGCTACAGACTTCGCTTTATTTAAGTTCCATAAAAGAGAAAGTATACGAAAATCATTCATTCCATTTTTTAAATTGATTCTGATATCTGTCATCTAAACTTAAATACTTATTTTCTCTCACATTTCATCTTTTTTTATTATGCAAACAATAAATTTTGGGTGATAGATTCAAATAAATAACTTGGTGTTTTTACTTCAACATGAATTGGATGATTCTTCCCAATTACAATTTCGAATTAAGTTCAAAATCAAATCATTGAATCAAATCAAAATCAGGAAGAGCTGATTTGAAATGGAACCCAAACCATAGGGTTTTTCAGGTTTTTTTGTTATGTGACATATACTTAGATTGTAAGTAGCATAAGGAAAAGTTAGATAACATAGCAAATCATTATATTATTGGAAGGCAAGTAGAAGGATTTATAAGTGATGGACATACATTATTACCAATAAAGGTGCATATGACTACTTGCTTGTTTATGAAAACCAATCGTGAAATCAAAACATGTGAATTTGGAAGGCAATGATGTGGATTGCACTCACACTAAAATAGACCAAAATCAAAAGTTTCTTTTATTGTTAGAGGACACGCCAACAATATTTGAATCATATGTTTACAATATATTTGAGTAAAGGTTGATATTCGTAACACACTGGTATCCAGTATAAAGTCTAGTTTTTGTCATGGAAGTAGGATATAGGTAAATATGAACTCATTATATATCTTTTAAGCATGAACGTGAATAAAAATATAATCTAAGGCCATCCTAAGTAGTCATTATATGCTCAATAATTGATATCTTTAATCAATTAAAAAATTGATTGAAGATGAATGACATCCAAACTAGAATACGTAAAGAACGTTTAATCAGGTTTTAATAACTCATGAACGTTGCTGAATTATATTAGGTACCTAATCTTCTCCGATACAATAATATGCTAATAAAAAATGAATATATTAGGTACCTAATTTTCATAATTTCATATTGAAATTTGCAATTATCTAATCAGCAGTTTCAAAATCAAATATTACTAACCACTATGAACTAAATCATTAACCAAAGCACAGTCAATTACTAATCACTCTTACCTCAAAAATAAAAACAATTAGTTACGTTACGTGATTAAGAAAATCAAAATTGGAAATTGGAACTAGGGTTATAGCTTACCTATGATAGCAGCGGTGGAGAAGCTCAGTTGAGTTGATGCAGCGGAATGACGGTAGTGTAGGGCAGCTTGATGTTGCGATTGTGGCAGGGTTCCAGACCTACGACTCCACCTAACTTGAAAGTGCTAGCATCGAACCAATGACCCAATCCAACTCCATCCACATGCATTGACAAGATAAGATATTTAGCAATGAATAATTTTTTGGCTGAAATTGATTTTAAATATCGGAGTGAAAAGGAGGAGAAAGTCAAGATCAAAGAGAGGAAGATTTAAGGTTTCTAATCTTTTGTTATTGAGGCACGATAATAAGCATGAGAGAGAGAAACATAAGCGGGAGAATGAAACTAAGAACAAACCGGGAATATAAAATTAAGCCGCATTAAAATCTATCATATTGTAGCAATCAGAACGCTACGATTCTACAAGCATGTGAAGATAACAACATTTTAGATTGAAACGCTAACAAGAAATGTTACTAATAAGATGTTTTCTTGTAGTGCAACAACACCTCAACTAACTATACCATACCATACTATACTATTTTGAAAATCATTCCTTAATATATAAAATATATCCTGAGTAAAATTATTTCATTTACCCAATTTTAAAACAATATTGTGTCGGATGGCCTTGTTCATGTGTTTAGAGATCCCTATCAATACAGTTAGATTCGTATTGACCAGAATCCATAAGCCACTCAACAGATCAATCAACAAAATATATAACATTTTTACATCACTAACAAATATGAACTTTTATATATATATACACTCAAACTCATAATAAGGCATTCCATTACCTTATCTTTTAATGAGTTGCCCCCACCAAAGATAAGGTTAACGCTTAACCGCGCTCTAATACCACGCTGTAACGACCTTCCTTTTCGAACCCTATAAGTCGACACTAATACATCCACGATATTCACGTGTCGAATAACTAAGTGCCGAAAAGACAAATTGTTAGGGGAACGAAAGGAGATAGAAGATAAGAAGAAACTAAACAATCACAAAATCTCATAATGCAATGGAATAACATATATTAATCAACATGATACTTTACAAAGTCATTTCAAAAATGATACATCAGAGTCATACTAATACAATTCTACCCTTGGACAGTTATAACATCATGTCCCTACCTAACTGATCAAAATACATATAATACAGCGAAAACAAGATAATAACTTGCTATCGATAAAGTCTCCAGCTCCAAGCTCTTCCAAAATGCATTCGTGGGAAAACCTGAACTACTTGGTTGCCCATAAAAATTTGAGCACCCAAGAGTTTTAGGAAAAGAAAATAAAACACTCGGTCAAACATGGGTCTGGTATGAGTAAACTCAAACAATTGAATTATTATATTTAAAACCCTTCTAAGATCAAAGGTATCTCGTAAGACCACGCCGCACATAAACACAGGTAGGTTTTTACCTTACGATAATCAAAATTTTTTATAGAAAATCCAATGATATTATGATAATGACTTGGGTTTTGAAAGTAAATATAGAACATAGCTGAAATGCTTGCATCTCACATTCCAACATATTTGGGTACAACTAAAAACTTACGACACTTATTGGAGAATGGATTCCATACAATGACTGGGCTACTGGGGTACCGTACGCCACAGTGCATCTCTAGATAAACACACCAAGAATCTCGCCTGGATTACCTGCCAATATCCTAACCCTTACTGGATAGTACTGAATACATCACCACCACGGTTGGAATCAGCAACTTACCGAATTATACAAAAATGCGTCAAATATCGATTCTAGATTTGGTGATGACATAACCTAATGGGTGCGGCCCACATTGCCCTGCAACATCTCCCCTGTTTTAGTGATTCCTGGTTGATGAGGCCTGAGGTTGCGTCTTTACCTTTTAGAATAGCAATCCCACTTGGAATGCTAACACTACCTTGTAAGTAGTAATGCAGTGCCAGCATTCATCCATACCAGTTGTCCAGGATAAGAACAAAACTGAAGGCACTACTTATAACGAACGCGATCTTTCGACGCTCGAAAATTGACATTAATACGTCCACTGTATCCACTGTCGAGCAATCGAATGCCGGAAAACCGAATTGTTATGGTTAAAAAGAAGAGGTAGAAGAAGACAAAAGAAAAAGAAAGAAACAGAAATAATAACAGAATCTCACATTCGCAGCGGAACAACATACAATAGATAGATGAATAATCTTTAAATCAAAGAACTATATCATTTTATACATTACATCATCAGAGTTTACAACAACAATACAACACTAAACAGTTATACAAACTTATCCTCATATAGAATACACAGTGGAATAATAATATCATATACAAGTGATACGTCTCGCCATCCAGCCCGCCATTGAGCTACACAGCATCTCCTGAATCCAGAATGACCTGATAACCTGACTCTAGATTGCCCGTGTGGAAATTGGTGGGCACCCAGAGTTTAAGAAGGAAACAATAAACTCCAGGTCAATCATGGTGACTGGTGTGAGAACTTAAAACAGTTATTAACACAAAAGAATACAACAAATGAAGTGGAAAATATCCGCAATGCTTTTGGAAAATGAAACTACCATAAGACCTCCCGCCACACACACAATGCAAACCCAGAATTAGAGGAGATTTCTTCTTATGATAGTCAAACATGCTTACTACGCAAAATCATTCGATATTATTATTATTAGTGCATAGTGCAGAAAACATTTCGAAAGTATAATATTAATCTTAGCCAGCATACAACCATTATTGTATGCCTACTATAGCTACCATCTAAACAGTGGTGACCACCATAAGTAAATGACAGGTTCTACAACTAATATCGTACAAGGTTCGTATTGGAAGATGGATTTCCAACAAATGGTCAGGCTAAGGAACTTCTTACTGCCACATGGGATCGCCTCTGGCGGGACGTCCCAAGAACTAACTATCTCTCTGCCAACACAAGGCTGGGTTACCTCTGACACCAGGTAACTACTACACGAATATGCCACCCCCCGGTCCTTTGTGACCTTTATCCGAGGCGCCTCAATAAACACACAATCACACAGTAAATGAGATTGGAATATCCACATAGGTTAAATACCAGGGCTCCATACCTGATACCACCCTTTTCCAGAAGGAAATGACATACCCTAAAGGGAGCAACCCTCATAACCTTGCCGCATCATTCCTATTTTGACCATTTCCGCGTTGTGAGGTCCTGACGAAGTCTTGTCTACAAAGCTACGCTTTTTCACAAAGCCATGCTCTGATCAACAAATGATCAATAAATGATCATCACACAACAACACTCAGCATGCCACACTACCAAATTGGGAGTATATCACTGATAACCTTCAACTACATAACCTTTGAGCTCGTACGTCTCAAAGAAGGGTGTTAAGCTAAGAGAATAAATTCTCCGCCGCCAACAGAAATGTATTTGAAAGAAATCAGCTTTATATCTCAAAATGTAATGTCAGACATGTAACCATACAAGTCTGTTTCGGGTTCGAACAGAACCGAAGGCACTTCCGAAGAAGCCCTTGCAATCCCGGTATTCACAATCCCGATCGAACTTCCCATCACAAAGGAAATCTCTATACTGTAGCTAACTGTGCAGAGACAATCGATAGGTCATCCTATCGTTTTCACAAATACCCGGTCTTCACCACCTGTCTTCAATACGATCCATATCGTCGTATCACTTATTCGGAATGGGTTATATGACACAAAGGTCTTTTCCCGGCTAACCCGAATAGTGAGCACAATATTTAAACATATGGATATAGGGATTTCAATTAAGTCACAAATTATTACCCAAATCCTTTCCTTTAAATGCTTTAAACAAATTACCATTTCAATTCTTTAAACAAAAAGATTTACTTCACAAAGTTTACTCAATTTCACAAAGATTCATTCACAGATTTCCAAATCAATTTCCACTTCAATTAGATTAACCCATTAAATCTTTAAATTAAGATTTAATTTATAGCTTTCAAAACTATTCACAATTCAAGTCTTTTATAATATAAAAGATACACCTTTTAAAATCTTCTTTGATTTCAAAATAAAGTTTAATCATCTTCACAAAGGTTAATTCATAGCTTTTCTCAAATTATTTACAATTCCATTTCAACTTGAAATGTTTCAATACAAAATTGGAAATCTTTACTTTATAAAAGCTATTAGTATTTGAAAACAGATAGTTTTCGTTTGGGAAAAACTGGTTACATTTACACAGGTTAAAGCTATTCAAGCATAAAACTTGAATTTAAATTTAAATTTCCAAAACCATATTTTAAATGGTTAAAAACCCATATAAACAACTTTTATACTTATAAAATCTTTTAAACCAAAATTCCCAATTCATTGAATTCAATTTCAAAATATTGAATTCAAACTTAAATCAAATGATTTAAATTCCAATTCTATTAAGTTATTTAAAATAACTTTTATTTCTGAAACTCATTTCAAAAACTTTCAATTCCAATTCCAAAACCATTTTGGATTCAAAAACTCAATTTTCCAAAATTGATAAAAATCTGTGACTTAACCGATTTCCACGTGAAATCCACATTTGTGTGTGTATTGTGTAGTCGACGGGTTTAACACAATAGTGCAACAACATTCAACCATCACAGATCAAATATAACAATATATTTGATAAGCGGTATAAACAATAACGCTTATCTTTCATTCACAGATCACAGATAAGTAGATCACAAATCACACACAGAACAGGATATATCACAAAGCACCACATATCAGAGATGTCAAACAATTCAACATCCAATATAATCCAAACATCCATAAGTAGGATTAATTTAATTATCTGATTAAACAAAATCAAATAAATTTCTATAAATCAATTTTCAATGAATTTGCAAAATTATTTCCTTTTTAAATTAAATTTCTTTATCTCTTCAAATCTATTGAAAAATCCAAATTTTAAATAAATTCTCAACTTCTAAATAATAATTTCAAAATCCATTTATTAAGCCCTTTTTTTCATATTTGAAATTTTAATTCAATACGGTTCAAAAATAAGACTTTTATCTTTTAAAACTCCTTTTAATTTATCCAATTATCAAAAATAAATTTTTCGATAAATTTTCAACTTAAATTTCGAAAATCTAATTTCTATTTATTTTCAGTATCCAACGATACCAAAAATATATCCGGCTAAATTATTGCCGTCAACAATTTCAATCACAATATAATCACACGGCGATTATAAATAAATCAACACACAACATTGAAATAAATTCAAATGTTTGAGGAATCCAGTTGGATCCCTCCAACCTATTTCCCTGCATCCACAGATGTTATCACAGTACCAATTCCACATCGAGGTGGAATATCGTGGTATATGGGATTTATAAATATTATCCGCTATTATGCGGTGCAATAGGGTCTCATCCGCTATATAATGCGGGAAATCAACTCCAAATACATATATAATACCAATTCCACTTCAATGTGGAATTATCGCGGTATATGTTTTTAATAAATAACCTCCGCTTAATATACGGCGTATATGGTCTATTTAACACAATAGATAACAATTTATCATCCAATTCACACAATCAACAATTTTAAATCTAATTATTTAAAATTTAAATCGAAACAATTCAATTGAGTGAGGAGTTCTCACCTTGCTTTCAATAACGGTTGCAATATTTTATTTTGAATAAAATTAAACGCACGTTTAATTTTACTCAAAATTTTCACTGGCTCCAAATGATTCCAATACTTTTCCATTGCGCAGTGCTCGTCAAAACGATTCCAACGCAACTCGTTTCGTAATTTTCGACCTCGTATGAAAAAGTTACGCTATTTTAAAGTTTGAACGATTTTTATATAAATAAATTTACAACTTTTATTTTAAATTTTAAACCTTTTAATCACAACCGTTCAAATTCTTGCCTCTACCAGATCTTGGCCGCGCGTGATGTTCTTCCCCATCGCCTTCAACATCAGGATATCACGCATGTACGAATACCCATTGCCGCCGTTTTGATTTGAATTTACGCGCCTCCATCCTCCACTTCGACGATGATCGAAGACCACCACCGCCTCCGCCACCACGTGTGCTACCCATAGCCCAAGCCTAGTCGAGCTCGATGGCCCCAGGCTCTTGAACGATGAGCTCGAACGCCCAACAAACGTGAGCAAAATCGCGACGATCCACAACGTCATTTCCCATCTCAACCGTTGGATATATAGTCCTCTCGATGCTCTTCGATTTTCCTTTAGAAAGTTTTTGGTAATATAGAATGGATCGAGAGAAAAACGAGGAGAAACAAGGGAATTTTTTGGCCGTAGAAACGTTAATGGCGGCCGAAACCCTAATCTCGTTTGGTTTGGGCAAAAAGAGAAGTTTAGGTCCTTTTATAGAAAATTTGTCAAAACACTATTCATCAAAAATTTTCCGAACTCCAAACGAAGCGTGCCGGCTGGCGTTTCTAGGGTTTTACCCACGTTCCGAACACAATGAACGTGTTTCGGAAGCTAATTCGGTCATATGTGCGAGTTACGGAATTAAACGATCAATTTAAATTTAAATCGATTTAAAACGATTTCGATGCGTTTTGGCTTGCCCCGGAAAAACCGTAAATCCGATTGACACGCAAATTGAAATATTACAATAATATAACATTACGGATCCGATGAAACTAGTTTCGTTGAAATCCAAGACTGTTTGAAAAATGACTATTTTCACTCGTCAATTAAATATTAAAATATTCAATTTTCACAATTTAACTTTTAATTCAATTCTAAAAGTTCTATAACATCATTCTAACTTCAATATGATTTATTATACTTTATAAATCATTTTTAATCACCTTTGATCCAATTATCAATTATTTCTGGAATTTCAAATATTAATTATCGATTTAATTAAACAATTAAATCACTATAATCGAATTTAAATTCATTCGGCTTATAAATCTCACTCGTTAATATTTAAAATCAATTAAATATCTGAATTTCGAATGATAGAAATTTTGGGTCGTTACAAACTTCCCCCCTTAAAAGAAGTTCGTCCTCGAAATTGCAAAGTAAGAAAAAATGCCCCAAATTCATTAACTTTTCAAAAAATCCACATAGTGAAAATTTTATATTCACTTTTTTCCAATACCTTTAACTTCAACCAAAATAATGGTTTCCATTTTCTAGTTTAATTCCTACGTTTCCATTTCAATTTGGAAATTGACTTTTCATTAAAAAAAATTCCAAAATTTTCAAAAATTTTCTAACGCCTTAAATTTTCCGAAAAATTCGCCATAGCCTCCTTTGCGCGGTTCGATCGTAGTAGGATCACAATAGACATAAATATGTATACATCGACCCACACGGTCGGAAAAGTAGAAAAACAGTTCATATTTCCTATTTTTATTGCGTAGGCGTACTTTTTAGCATTTTTAAGCAAAGCAGTTATTAATTTAGCATATTAGCGCGACCAAACCAGCCGAACGGCAACCACGGCACCTGTACTTACTCAATTTAAATATGTAAGTAACATATATATAAAATTATTAACAATTTACTCTTTTAAACAACTACAACACATGCATATTAAAAGAAATGCATACCAAACAAGGTTTATAAGCAACTTATATAATTTCGACATTACTTGTAATTGTTTACAATCAATTCATATACAACGGCATTCATTTATTCATTTTCAATTAGTTTACCCTCACTAATTTAAATTCAAATTGATTCGCTTCCAATTCAAATTCCATCACATAGCTTTCAATTTTTTATCAATTCAATTTCATTAACACTTAATGAATTATATATACAATCAACCAACAATCATATAACAATCAAATCATAACCAACATAACCAAATTATTAAATTTACATTCAATTTGGTTTAACATTAAGTTGACTTACATTCGATTCATTCAAATTTCAATCTATTAGCTTTAATGAATTAACACTTACATCCATTATTCCATATCAATTCATTTACATTTGATTGATTAACATTCAATCCATTTATTAATTCAATTGCTAATTCACTTTACAATTAAAGTTGAATTTCATTTATATAACTCAAGTTCACATTCATCACTTCATTATTTTTACTTCGATACCAAAATCAACTTCATTCAACATCACTTAAGTTATATTCCAATTAAACATCATTTGTTTAACTTAGCTTAAATTTCCACTTATAAATCCAATTCAGATTTTGTTTTTCTTAACAAAATTGTTTAACCACTTTAACAATTGGTGTTACTTACATACACTCATTTTATAAGGAATACACCTTATATATTTAAACTTCCAAATCATATTAAAGAATCACCTATCAAATCCCATTCAAATCTGATTTAATTCATTTAACTTTACCAAAGATGGATTTATTATTTCATATTATAAGTCTAAAACTTGTTTCACTTATATTCATCAATTTCAACTTGGATTTTAATTTCAAATTTGTTTATCACAACAAAACTTCAATTTTTTATTTACTATGGTAGCAAATCTATCACACAGAAACTCGAAAATGATACTGATGATGCTGCAGTCATCACCCTTATTATTTTCCAGTAACAGTAGTGAATTCAGTGCTTAAATTCTTTTCAAATTTCCCTTATTTATAAATCACATTTAGAAATCTTTTCTCATATAATTTCACTATTTTTCTTTACTTATACAAGATTATTTCACAATTGTAAGTCATCTTAATTATAATTCCACACTTATAATTCATTTGCTTATATACTTCGTTTTTTTCAATTGTTGTTTTTATTTAGATTATTCAAACAACTTTCATTAATTCATATATATTTTTACATTTTCAACAACCAAACAATCAATTATATACACCTCAACAATTCTGAAAAATTATTTCCTTTATATACAAAATATAATCGAGGTAAAATTATTTCATTTACCCAATTTAAAATAATACTATGTCGACTTGCCTCGTTTAAGTGTTTAGAAACCCCTATCGATAATATGGCGTCCCACATACCGACCAGAATTCAAAAACAGCTCAACTGATAAGCAAACACAATATAAAACAATTTCATATTCACTAACAAATATGCGCTCATATCTATTACTACACTTAACTCATTCTAGAGTACTACTGACTCTATCTCTAATGAGTAATTCCCAACAGAGCCAAAGTTATCGCTTAACCATATGCTTTAATACCAAATGTAACGAACGCGATCTTTCGACGCTCGAAAATTGACATTAATACGTCCACTGTATCCACTGCCGAGCAATCGAATGCCGGAAAACCAAATTGTTATGGTTAAAAAGAAGAGGTAGAAGAAGACAGAAGAAAAAGAAAGAAAAAGAAACAGAAATAGAAACAATAACAGAATCTCACATTCGCAGCGGAACAACATATAATAGATAGATGAATAATCTTTAAATCAAAGAACTATATCATTTTATACATTAAATCATCAGAGTTTACAACAACAATACAACACTGGACAGTTATACAAACTTGTCCTCATACAGAATACACATCGGAATAATAATATCATATACAAGTGATACGTCTCGCCATCCAGCTCGCCACTGAGCTCCACAGCATCTCCTGAATCCAGAATGACCTGATAACCTGACTCTAGACTGCCTGTGTGGAAATTGGTGGGCACCCAGAGTTTAGGAAGGAAACAATAAACTCCAGGTCAGTCATGGTGACTGGTGTGAGAACTTAAAACAGTTATTAACACAAAAGAATACAACAAAGGAAATGGAAAATATCCGCAATGCTTTTGAAAAATGAAACTACCATAAGACCTCCCTCCACACACACAATGCAAACGCAGAATTGGAGGAGATTTCTTCTTATGATAGTCAAACATGCTTACTACGCAAAATCATTCGATATTATTATTATTAGTGCATAGTGCAGAAAACATTTCGAAAGTATAATATTAATCTTAGCCAGCATACAACCATTATTGTATGCCTACTATAGCTACCATTTAAACAGTGGTGACCACCATAAGTAAATGGCATGTTCTACAACTAATACCGTACAAGGTTCGTATTGGAAGGTGGATTTCCAACAAATGGTCAGGCTAAGGAACTTCCTACTGCCGCATGGGATCGCCTATGGCGGGACGTCCCGAGAACTAACTAGCTCTCTGCCAACACAAGGCCGGGTTGCCTCTGACACCAGGTAACTACTACACGAATATGCCACCCCCCGGTCCTTTGGGACCTATATCCGAGGTGCCTCAATAAACACACAATCACACAGTAAATGAGATTGGAGTATCCACATAGGTTAAATACCATGGCTCCATACCTGATACCACCCTTTTCCAGAAGGAAACGACATACCCTAAAGGGAGCGACCCTCATAACCTTGCCGCATCATTCCTGTTTCGACCATTTCCGGGTTGTGAGGTCCTGACGAAGTCTCGTCCACAAAGCTATGCTTTTTCACAAAGCCATGCTCTGATCAACAAATGATCAATAAATGATCATCACACAGCAACACTCAGCTTGCCACACTACCAAATTGGGAGTATATCACTGATAACCTTCAACTACATAACCTCTGAGCTCGTACGTCTCAGAGAAGGGTGTTAAGCTAAGAGAATAAATTCTCCGCCACCAACAGAAATGTATTTGAAAGAAATCAGCTTTATATCTCAAAATGTAATGTCAGACATGTAACCATACAAGTCTATTCCGGGTTCGAACAGAACCGAAGGCACTTCCAAAGAAGCGCTTGCAATCCGGGTATTCACAATCCCGATCGAACTTCCCATCACAAAGGAAATTTCTATACCGTAGCTAACGGTGCAGAGACAATCGATAGGTCATCCTATCGTTTTCACAAACACCCGGTCTTCACCACCGGTCTTCAATACGATCCATATCGTCGTATCACTTATTTGGAATGGGTTATATGACACAAAGGTCTTTTCCCGGCTAACCTGAATAGTGAGCACAATATTTAAACATATGGATATAGGGATTTCAATTAAGTCACAACTTATTACCCAAATCCTTTCCTTTAAATGCTTTAAACAAATTACCATTTCAAATCTTTAAACGAAATGATTTACTTCACAAAGTTTACTCAATTTCACAAAGATTCATTCACAGATTTCCAAATCAATTTCCACTTCAATTTGATTAACCATTAAATCTTTAAATTAAGATTTAATTTATAGCTTTCAAAACTATTCACAATTCAAGTCTTTTATAATATAAAAGATACACCTTTTAAAATCTTCTTTGATTTCAAAATAAGTTTAATCATCTTCACAAAGGTTAATTCATAGTTTTTCTCAAACTATTTACAATTCCATTTCAACTTGAAATGTTTCAATACAAAATTGGAAATCTTTACTTTATAAAAGCTATTAGTATTTGAAAACAGATAGTTTTCGTTTGGGGAAAAACTGGTTACATTTACACAGGTTAAAGCTATTCAAGCATAAAACTTGAATTTAAATTTAAATTTCCAAAACCATATTTTAAATGGTTAAAAACCCATATAAACACCTTTTATACTTATAAAATCTTTTAAACCAAAATTCCCAATTCATTGAATTCAATTTCAAAATATTGAATTCAAACTTAAATCAAATGATTTAAATTCCAATTCTATTAATTTTTTTAAAATAACTTTTATTTCTGAAACTCATTTCAAAAACTTTCAATTCCAATTCCAAAACCAATTTGGATTCAAAAACTCAATTTTCCAAAATTGATAAAAATCTGTGACTTAACCGATTTCCACGTGAAATCCATATTTGTGTGTGTATTGTGTAGTCCACGGGTTTAACACAATAGTGCAACAACATTCAACCATCACAGATCAAATATAACAATATATTTGATAAGTGGTATAAACAATAACGCTTATCTTTCATTCATAGATCACAGATATATATATCACAGATAAGTAGATCACAAATCACACACAGAACATGATATATCACAAAGCACCACATATTAGAGATGTCAAACAATTCAACATCCAATATAATCCAAACATCCATAAGTAGGATTAATTTAATTATCTGATTAATCAAAATCAAATAAATTTCTATAAATCAATTTTCAATGAATTTGCAAAATTATTTCCTTTTTAAATTAAATTTCTTTATCTCTTCAAATCTATTGAAAAATCCAAATTTTCAATAAATTCTCAACTTATAAATAATAATTTCGAAATCCATTTATTAAGCCCTTTTTTCATATTTGAAATTTTAATTCAATACGGTTCAAAAATAAGACTTTTATCTTTTAAAACTCCTTTTAATTTATCCAATTATCAAAAATAAATTTTTCGATAAATTTTCAACTTAAATTTCGAAAATCTAATTTCTATTTATTTTCGATATCCAACGATACCAAAAATATATCCGGCTAAATTATTGTCGTCAACAATTTCAATCACAATATAATCACATGGTGATTATAAATAAATCAACACACAACATTGAAATAAATTCAAATGTTTGAGGAATCCAGTTGGATCCCTCCAACCTGTTCCCTGCATCCACAGATGTTATCATAATACCAATTCCACATCGAGGTGGAATATCGTGGTATATGGGATTTATAAATATTATCCGCTATTATGCGGCGCAATAGGGTCTCATCCGCTATATAATGCGGGAAATCAACTCCAAATACATATATAATACCAATTCCACTTCAATGTGGAATTATCGCGGTATATGTTTTTAATAAATAACCTCCGCTTAATATACGGCGTATATGGTCTATTTAACACAATAGATAACAATTTATCATCCAATTCACACAATCAACAATTTTAAATCTAATTATTTAAAATTTAAATCGAAACAATTCAATTGAGTGAGGAGTTCTCACCTTGCTTTCAATAACGGTTGCAATATTTTATTTTGAATAAAATTAAACGCACGTTTAATTTTACTCAAAATTTTCACTGGCTCCAAATGATTCCAATACTTTTCCATTGCGCAGTGCTCGTCAAAACGATTCCAACGCAACTCGTTTCGTAATTTTTTGACCTCGTATGAAAAAGTTACGCTATTTTAAAATTTGAACGATTTTTATATAAATAAATTTACAACTTTTATTTTAAATTTTAAACCTTTTAATCACAGCCGTTCAAATTCTTGCCTCTACCAGATCTTGGCCGCGCGTGATGTTCTTCCCCATCGCCTTCAACATCAGGATATCACGCACGTACGAATACCCATTGCCGTCGTTTTGATTTGAATTTACGCACCTCCATCCTCCACTTCGACGATGATCGAAGACCACCACCGCCTCCGCCACCACGTGTGCTACCTATAGAAGAACGAAATGAGATTTATACACAAAGTACAACATCATTGGAGATGATTGTACCATATAACTCACGTGTTTCTCCTAGATATTTCCAAAGTTATGTTTTGTCCAGGTTTGATAGTCGGTGGTTATTTAACTATCAAATGAACAATGATTCAAACATTGATTTAATTCCATATGGGATCCATTAAGCCTTTATTAACCAATCTTTAATTAATAAAATCACTTTATAAAACTTGATCGAAAGATCTTTACACAACACTATTTCCCAAAACACTTACTTCCCTTTTATACTTGGAAACATTTATACTTGTCTTAGCAGTATAAGTATATTATCAAAACATTTGGAAAATTCTCTCTTTTAAATTCCTTTTGAAAACATTACTTACTATAAACCAATCCACTTATCCTTTATAAAAAGTTCCCATTTAAAAGCTTACTTCATATTTAAATACCTTTATATATTTCCAAAATCAATTTATAAAACACTTTTATAAGTCTACAAGTCAATTTACAAAAACTTCTTTACAAACCTCTAAAATCATTTATAAAACATTTCCCTATTTAAAACTCCTTTGATAAATCTTCGTTAAGAAAAATACTTTACAAAATATCTTTTTTAACTCATCCTTTTAAATCACTTTAAATAAACCTTTTTACTTAGCAAAACACTTTTTATAAACAAGTTATTATTTGTAAACACCATTATCAAATAATAATAATAAAACTTGAAAAAGCATTTATAAACCTTAAAACCCAAATTGCTTAAGAATTGAAGTTAATTCAAAACCATATTTTATAATTTCAAAAAGAGCTTAGCTATCCCAATGGTAGTAATTTAAGTTAGCATTTAACATCAATTTCACTTTCAAATCACTTAACCATTTACTTACATAAGTCAACATATATGTAAATGCAATTTATATCCAAAGCAGGAAATAACATGTCAATACAACTCAACTAGCATATACATGTCCAAATAACATAATTGTTGGATGGTGATTTATCCTACTAAATAGATGTCCAAAACAATTCAATCAATTTATAACAGAACGAAGATTTATTCTGCTAAACGCATGTCCATACAAATAACAATTGGATTATAGTAGAACGGTGAATTATTCTGCTAATAGATGTCCATACAAATCAAACAATCTATATTATACTCATTCATAGTTATATGGTTCCTTAATGGTATCGATACTTGAATCCCTTGTATTCAAAACCCTCTTTGAAAAAGGAAGTACCCTTAAAACTATTTTATTCTTAGAAAACAAGGATTAAAAAATTAAAACTCCATTTTAAATTATTATAAGCTCAACTCTTATTAAATCATAAATAATCTTTATTAAATTTGAACTTAATTAAATTATAAATTAATAAATAATTAAACCTTTAATAAATAATTTATTTATAAGTTAAACCCTTAATTAATCCTTTATTAATTATTAATAATAATTTAAAACCTCATTAATAATTAAGTATCAATTAATCTCAGTTAATTAATTAAATAATCTTTTAATTAAAACTAAAATAATAAATTAAACCTTAAATTAATAATTTATTTTAAATTAAAACCTTAATTAATTTATAATAATTAAACATTACCTTTATAGTAATTAGTAATTAGCCCTATATTTAATTGATAATTAAATAAAAATAAATCATATACTTAACTCATAATTAATTAAAAATTAATCTTACCTTTTGAAAGATAATTAATTAGTAACTATCTTCAATTAATTAAATTTAATAAACCTTGTTTAATACTTAATTAATTAATTATAACATCTAATTAATTAATAACCAATTATTAAATTCTTAATTAACTTTCCTTAATCATTATTATTATTTCTAAAAACTTTTCAAAAACACTTCAAAGTATAAAAACCTAACTTTTAAAATATCGAACTTTTTATCGAACTACATCCATAGCGACTATCACTATGGATGTCATAACTTGCAAATATTTTGGCTTTTATCTTTGGAAACTTAACACCACAAATTTTACTAACTTTCCAAAACACAAAATAAATAATTTAAAACCAATTTTCTAAGTTTAAAATCGATTTTGATTACAAACTAAAACTCGTACTTTTCACAAAGGATTCTTCATCGATAACCAAATCTAAGTGTTAACTTTCTTAGCACAACAACCACATAACTATGTCCATAACAACTTATACATACCCCAAACCTAACAAACAAGATCACACTTTCACATCCTTCACAAAAATCTACACTTCACATTCAAGCATACACTATCATAACCACAATCATTCGCATATGTAAACAACATATATATACATCCAAACCATATAATAATCCAGCCAAACAACCAACTGATTTTACTACCTAATAGTCAATAAATGCAAAGGTAAAAAGTTTCCAAAAAAGAAGACGTTTACTCACCCAAAATCTTTGAAAACTTGGAATTCTTTAGAACTTGTAAAGCTTGGAAAACCATAAAATAAACTCGGAAATGGGTCATCTTCTCCTTGATTTTTGGCCATGTTACTCTCGGAATGTTAAAAAGTGGTCAAAAGAAAAGTTCTTGAAAATTATTTTTTCTATCATTTCAAAAAAAGAATTACTCAATTTGGATTTGTTTTGAGAGAGATATGGTCAAAATAAGGAGTGCTATTTTTGGGCATGAAAATATGGGTCCAAAAATGAGTCAGAAAAAACGAATTTTTGACCCAAAAATATTCGAAATTTGAAAAAATGATTCAAATGAAAGTTGTAGCCACTGGAATTACCAAAATACATTTGCACCTATACCCTCCACCCATTTTCTTCCACCTCACCACCTTGTCCACCTCCTAACACTTCATGTTAAAACATGTTTTAACATGTTTAAGTACTTAGTGTACTTTATGTCTTACCTGATGTGACATTTTCTTATATATTTTTTTAAACTTAATTATATTTTAAACTTTTTATACTTAGGTGTATACACATGCATACATACATTATGCAAGCTTTACTTATTTAAAGATGTATATGTTTGATTAATATAAAGAGTTCAAAACATTTCCAATTACTTTTATCTAACGAAAATTCGAAAAACAAATTCCGATAACATTTTCGATTTTTCTTTGAACTAAATATTTTTGTAAATACATTTTGAAAACTATTTCACCATTATGATTTATTATTTAAAAGATTTTTATTTTCATTATAAAACCTATTATTTGAATATTTAAAATTAACTAAATATTCGCAAATCAAAGAAATGAAATTCCGGGTCGTTACATTATATGTCTCTCATTGTCAATGATGTGCATACACAAAAATTGCTGTGCAGAACTGTGAGATCTTTATATTTAAAATTTGCAAATGTGACTTTTGTACAAACTTATTGGTAAACAACTGAAAATCAAAATACAAAGGTTAAAGTTATCGTGCTTTATTTTTCTTCGTAGCCACTAGCAAGACTAAGTTTGACCTGTTGACATTCAGATGAAAATTTCAATATAATGAACAAGACATGCAAGTATCATATGTAAACAGATAAGATATAGTACATACTACATACTTCTTCAAACTTGACAATGTCTTATAATCACTGTTGTAAAAATCCTTCTAGGCTTACCACCTAGCGATTTGTCTAATTCAGCCCAGATAAGGTTTATTATCTCATGTAAGAATCTAAACATGTACTTAGACACCGGTTAGATGTTGTTTAAGTTTCGGTGCCACATACAAGCATCAATATGCTTGTTTTAGACAGTCTTGCCTCCTTGACTACTCTGAAATACATCCAAAATACCAAAATTTCAGTTTATACCAATCAATACTAGGATCAATAGTGCACTTTATTTAATAACATTTGTAGCCTCTTGATATCAGGTATAAGTTTATATTTAAATATTTGATCCAAGTGATAGGAGAGAGAAAAGGTAAATATTTAAATCGGAACATGTAGTAGATATTAGAAGTGTAACGACCTAGAATTTTATCGCTTTGATTGTGAATATTTAATTAATTTTAATATTTAAATAATTGATTTTAAAAGCTTAAATAACTCATTTTTATTATTTAGTAATGTTAGTAAACTCATTTTGAAAGTTTTTTCTACAAAAAGAAATAGTTCGATTAAAGATTGAAAATGTGTTCGAAAATCATTTTTCGAAATTTTAACTTTTTATCGAATGGAAGTTGTCGCAATGTTATTGCATACATATGCACACTTTTGTGACATACACTTATACATATAATTAGTGGTTTAATAAAGTAAAAATAATTAGTAAAAGTAAGTGCAATTAAAGTGTTTAAAAAATAATTAAATAAGGAAGACTTTCCATTCTTATTTTAAGTGCTAAAGTAGATAAATTAGTGTGCTTCATTTAGAGATGTCATGGAAAGTACTTAGGCACATGGAGGAAGCTTAGCATGGAAGTGTAAGGAAGGGTATAGGAGTAATTTGGTAAAGAGGCAAGTGAATTCATTTTCCACCTTTTCAAATTCTATAAAAGGAGCATACCTCTTTCTTTTTTTTCACTTTTCATTTCCACTTTCTTTTCTCATTTTCTTCATTTTTTTCATCTTATTTACCCTCTTCTCTTCTCTCTTCTCTCTTCTCTCTTCTCTCTTCACTTTCCTACTTCAAAACCCTTCATTTCCTCAAAAATCTTGTATAAACCTTGATAAATATTACTAATACTCTCTCTACCATCGCAAAGTTCAAAATTTGAAGGCCAAAACCCTATTTTTTGGATGGTCGTGAGCATTAGGGGGTTTGGAGCAATGTGTATGAGCAATAGGGGAGGAGAGAAGGAGTTTTCAAGGTTTAAGGAAGAGGTTGTGGTGTCCAGTGATGTTTGTTAGTTAATAAAAGGAAGTGGTGGCCTTTTTGGCAAGGCTGGGTCAAATTTAAAGTGAGTTATAGTTACTTTAAAATCAACTTTAAAATGAATTAATTTGTTGTAAAATTATTCATTGTTTTGCTTATGTTGTATTTACATATGTATGTAATATGTTTACTTGTTTGTTTAGATTGGTTCCTGCTTGAAAGTGGATGACACTTAAGGTTCAGACAGACGACAAGCTAAATGAATGGAAGTCAAAGTGGTTGTAGTGGATAGGTAGCAATGATACACTTCGAAGTGCACATATGCAAGGATTTTCAAGGGACTATATTGTACAGGGACTCTAAGGAGTTCCTCGCAATATTGATTTTACTTTACACTATAACTTGCTATGTATAATGTAATGAAATGGATGTAATTGGTAGTCGACTTGCTTTGATGATTTGTGTAACACCCCTAATTTTTCTTTAACAATATTCAGGAGATTTAATTGGACTAATTAAACAGAATAATGTGTGTCATGAAAAGGAGATAAGATTTCATAATTAATTGGGTTTGGCCTTAACTAATCAACATATAAGATTGTTTTAACTTAAACATAGGATTTATGAGAGGGCGAAATAGGAATAAGCTTCATTTCCTAAACATAAACCCTTCCACCCTCATATCCTTATTCATTTTTACATCCATATAAAACACAAACAAAGTAGAGACCGTTGCTAAATCTTTTAAAGGAAGAAAAGTTAGAGAATCAAGTTAAAGCTAAGGGGAATCAAATCAACAACTTAAATCTCAACTCTTCTTCTCAAATCAAGATGAATAATAATATCCATCTTATTCTTATGCATTAAATTTTGAATTTATGATGTATTCCAAATTGTTTGATGAAGATATGGTTGATTTTACCATTGGTTACATGAATGGTGATTTATTGGAATTTTTATGAAATTATATTGATAGATTTTAAAGGAAAAACCTTAGTAAATGACCTCCAAACGAGTTAATTTTTGGATATAATGTGTAAAACATAATTTTAGAGACGGTTTATTAATTTCATAATTTTCAGAATTAAGATGACTATTTTATGAATTTTCTAAGGTGAAAAGGGCATTTATTTCGGATTTCAATTATTAAAAATAATAAAATAATGAATTTTGTCTAGAAAATTTTATGTGGTAAATAAAATGTTATTCTAGATTTGTGGTGAATTTTCTAGCTACAAAAGCTTAATAATTAAATTAAATAAATATTAAAGGGTTGCAAATAATTTTCAATTATTAAAATCTGAACTATGTCAGTTTTTATGAAAAGAAAGTGGATAAAGAAGTCACCACCCAATAGAAATTTGACAAAGAATAGGAGTTGGTGAAAAGAATATACTTATTTACCAAAATAGCACTTTTTACGTTAATTACGAATATACCACTGGACTCTATTTCTCCAATGTTGGTGGAACCCCTTTCTCCAATGTCGGAGGAACCCTCTTCTCCAATGTCGGAGGAACCCCCTTCTCTAATGTCGGCGGAACCCCCTTTCCCCAATGTCGGAGGAACCCCCCTTTTCCAATGTCGGCGGAACTCCTTTCCCAATGTCGGAGGAACCCCCCTTCCCCAATGTCAGAGGAACCACTTTCCCAATGTCGAAGGAACCCCCATTTTCCAATGTCGGTGGAACCCCTTTCTCCAATGTCGGAGGAACCCCCTTTTGCCACTGTTGCTTTAGTACCCTTTAACCAGCTATGTTTTCAAAACTTAAAACATGCATAACTTTTTAACCGTAAGTCCGTTTCTCTATTATGACCACTCTACGAAAGGGGAAACCATCCTTCGGATGCAATGGAATAGGTTAGAGACCCTAATTCTACATCTATAAAAAGTTATAGCCCAAACAAAGTTTTTATTTTCTTATCACCTTGTTTTTAATAGACAAACGAAGGGGTGGATAGCCCTAGAATTTATAAAAGTTACTTTTGGACCTTAAAGACACTAAGGCATATTTTAATAACGTCGATACTATAATTAGGGACAATAATAATTATAAAACTTTGTCGTTTACATTAAGGGCCACCAATGTATGTCTTAAAGGATATCTGTATGCTTGGGTAATGATATTCACTTCATTTATAACCCATAACTACATTTTGGGTGCTAAGAGAAGAATAACCAGCTAGGTTTACCCAGTAGTGAATATACATTAATTTAACCCATGTGTGAGTAGAATTGCATCCAGGAGGTGAGATAGACCAGAATATAGGATGCCCAAAACCGGTTAAAAGATTATTGATTTAAACAGGTTCTTAGTTAGCCCATGAAAACTATGCCTTGAGAAATGTTATTGGCAAGGGACAATAGGTTCTTAGTGATCCCATGAAAACTATGTCCAGAATAGGTTATTGATAAAGATCAATAGGTTCATACTCAGCCCATGAAAACTATGACCTAAGAGATGTTATTAGAGAATCCAATAGGTTCATAGTCAGCCCATGAAAACTATGTTTGGATGATGTTATTAGTAGACACCAACAGCTTCTTAGTAATCCCATGAATACTATGAAACCAGGCAGATAGTCCGCAAGCTTAGCATGGGTTATTAGTTAGCCCATGAAAACTAATAGGTTAATAGTGACCCTAGAAACTATAACTTGAGACAGATAGTCATATGAATGGGGATGGCAAATCCAAGGTATATTGTATAATTGCATATCATCGTATTATGTTATGTTTTAACCATTGTGCATGCAGGTGCACACTATATGGTTAATTAGTTTTTGGTTAAGGTACTAGCGAGGGGAAAACCCTTTCCGCTCAAAGGCGTGGTCTCTCTAGATATCTATTTGGTTCGAGACGGTATATTATTATTCACGCCAGACGTTTTGTCTGACTTGAGATTATGTTTTTCTCCTTAAACTCTCGGGTGCTCAAAATTAATTTGAGTAGGATGAGGGTAAAGGTTTTAAGGTTATTAGTTGACGAATAAGCTTTCGGAGATGTGCAAGAGGCAAGTTAGCTATTTTAGAGATTTTATCTATTGTCCACCATGTTATTTGGATGTAAGGGAAAATTTGTTTAATTGCTTATATTTAGACTCTGATCGACCAAGGGGGCATCTTCATATGTCACTCTTAGCGTATTTTGTAATAAATTATAATTTCTCTAAACGTGGCTACATATGAGATTATGTAATGAATCTAAAATGCTATTTGTAATGAAATGATAAATTTGTTTTAAATTAAGTTTAAAATTTTTCATATTCATGTGTTTCTGGTATATCAATGTATCTAACATTACCGCATTTGGTCACCAAAAATTAATAACAATGGATGACTGCCGCATCCGTATTAGTTAGTTTTAGGCTTCCAAATGGAAGATGTTACAAGTTGGTATAAGAGCATAGGTTTATGTAAATTTAAAATAAATTTGAACCTAAAAGTGTTTCAAAACATAACCTAATGAATCGGAGAATGAGACTAAGATTTGGGTTAATGCTATAGTAACGTACTTGTATTTGCTATATGTATAAGTATGTATTCCTCTCTCTATTAGACCGTTCTTCTTTTTTCTACTATGGCTCGTATGTAGATATCGAGAAAGCAAGGTATGGAAGCAGGAAAAGAAAGAGTGAATCTAGGTGGAGGAAGCGCTTCTGTAACAGCCCGCAAACCCGTACCCCTTGAATCGACACTATTCTCCAACATATCGACTCAAAGTGAATGGAAATACGAACCATTAGGGTTAAAAGAAGAAGGAGGTAGAAGAAAGAAAACAACACAACAGAATCTTACATCGCAACGGAATAAAATATAATAGATAATAACTGATCTTTACAGAAAAGAAACTATATCTGTTTATACATACATCATCAGGATACAACATCAGAGTACAATACAATCAACATCACAATTCAGGACAGTTATAATAACTTGTCCCACATACAGAATACACAACATACACACCACAGCGGAATATACATCATATATGAGGGATACGTCTCGCCATCCAGCTCGTCTCCTGAGCTCCACACATCTTATCCTGTATACTATAATACTCGGTCTGACCGGAGCATTATAATAAAATAACACCCGAGTCAGTCTGGAAAACCAGCGTGAGAAAACACACTCAATTGGATTATTAAAGTTTTCCAAACCCTTTGAAATCAAAAGCATCTCGTAAGACCACGCCACAAATAAACATGTCGAGTTTTTACCTTACGATAGCCAAAACACTTTTACCAAATCCGTCTGATATTACAATAGTGTCTATATACAAATACTTATTCAAATAGCTGAAATTGTTACATGATTAAATTCCAGCATACTAGCCACAAAGTGGGTTATACAAACAAAATTCGTAAAAGGCGCATAGGATAAATAGATTTCCAACTAATGACTAAGCACTGGGGTACCACCTGTCACAGTACGTGGCCTAGACCAACGTACTGAGGACACTCCCAATCCCCTGCAACCCAAGACCGGGGCTACCCCTTACTGGATAATCCCGAGTAAGATCATCCCGCAATTGGGATTAGCAACCGCCCACTAAGCCAAACTAAAAAGAAACATCTAGACAGGGATGACCTCACCCTAATGGGTGCGACCCACTTAGCCTTGCTGCAAACCTCTGATTTTCAGTCATTCCCGGTTGATGAGGCTCGAGGCTAAGCGTTACCTTTTTATAACATATCTCCTAGAATGCTCACCGTCCTCCTGACGATGTTCTGAGAGCATTCATCCATACAAGTCCGTTCCGGGTTCGAACGGAACCAAAGGCACTACTCCTACTACATCCATTTTGGAATCACCCTCAGGATTAGTAGCGATTAGCCCTTGCACTTCACTGCTCCATCTTCGACTCCAAACTCGTTTTCCCCATGAAAACGTACAAACCGGATCGAAGTGGTTTTCGGGAAAAAAATCCCGATCCCGATCTCTTCGAAACGATCAGCGTATTGGCCAATATTGATAGTCGGTTATTTAACTATCAAATAACATTGACAAACAACCATTAGACCTTTAAATAATTTCTCCCAAATTATTTATTAACCTCAAAATATCTTTGCAAGATATATTTCCACTTTTCAACCCTTTGAAAACAGTTTCAAACCATCTTTCTCTCACGGAATAAATTCCCCAAATATTTTATATTTCCACTGAAATCACCAAGTACAAATACTTTAGATTTTAAAATAATTTAAAACACTTTATTATAAAATATACTTTAAAACATTTAAATTAAAAACTACTTTAATACTTTATTCAAAATATATACTTTAAGAATATTTAAAATAAAACTACTTTATAAAATATAAATATTAATAATTATCTTTTTAAAACATAATACCAATTAACCTTTTAAAATAATTACTACTATAACTAATTTAAATAAAAATTTACCTTTAAAATTTTATACAACTTAAATAATACTTTCTCAAAAACCATTCTTTTAAAACAACTTTAAAACTTTTATCTTATACCTAAAAATATGCTTCGAAAACGTACTTGGCTTTCCAGGGAAATACACTATCCTTTTAGAATAACCCATATAACTCTTTATAAATCCTGTTCGATTTATCCCAACTTAATTTACGTTCAAATCCCGTAAATTTCTTTCAACACTTTAAAAATAAAACACCTTTTTATTTTTAAACACATTTCCCATCTCCTGGAAATCACTTCCAAAATATATGCTTAAACTATTTAAAATAAGGCCACTAAAATTACTTAAATAAAAATAATACTTAAGAAATTTTATAAGGGTTTCTGAGTAAACTTAAAACAAAATCACTTTTCAAAATGAAGTTATTATATCAAATATTTATTTTGAAATTTCTTTTTTTTTATAAAAACATAATACCAATTTACCCTTAAATAATTAAATACCATAATTACTTAAATAAATACTTATCTTTCATTTACCATGATTAAAATAGAAATTTTCTAAAATATTCTAAAAACATTTTTAAACTTCTAGCTTATACTTTGAAATTCTTTTCTTTGAAAATATACTTAATTTCCAGGAAAAAATATACTTTCCAACTTTTACAAATAAAATCACCTTTTTATTTTTAAAATAAATTGCACCTTTTCTTTATAAATTCCCACCGGAATCTATACTACTAAATTTATCCACTGATAAATAATTCCACTTTATTTATAAACCCGGTTCATAAATTTACATTCCTCATTTCCCTTTAAATCACAGTTTCCAAAACCCTTAAGCAAATTCAAACCGATTTCCTGGTTTAAATTCCTTAAAATTTATCTCTTGATTTATCCAAAATCAATTACAAAATCCATTAACCCAATTTCACCCTTTATTATGATTTAAAATCCTTATTTAAATCTGAAACATCCCTTTTAAATATTTATTTTAAAACTCCCATTTTATTTCTTTTAAAAATCTAAACTTATATTTTCATTCTCGCAGATAACCATATATATATTTAACCAAGCCATAGCATTCAATAATTCACTTCCAAATATAATCAATAAAAATCATCACAGATTATCACATGATTCACAACGCTGATTATAAAGAAATTCAACGTTTTGAGGAATCCAGTTGGATCCCTCCAACCTGTTTCCCTGCATCCACGGATGTTAGCACAACAATTTAAAATACCAATTCCACTTCGAGGTGGAATATCGCGGTATATGGGTTTATAAAATATCATCCGCTATTATGCGGCGCATAGGGTCTCATCCGCTATATAATGCGCGAAATCAATCACTCCAATATATATATATATATACTATATATAATATCACATTCAAATAATCAATTAATAATTTAAATTTAGACTATTTAAATTAATTGGAATTCCAGATGTGAGTGAGATTAACTCACCTTGAATTCATCGAGCGTTCCAAATTTTAAATTAAATCGAACCGTTCGATTTAATCTAAAATTCTCACTTGCTCCAAACGCCTCCAGATCTGCTGCAGCGTGTAGATCGCGTTGTTGCGATTCCGGCGCTTCCTGTTTCATTGAATTCTGAACATGCATGCAAAAGGTATGGACTTATAAAGTTTGAATATAATTTTAAACAGTTTTTTTTAAACTAGATCTACCGTTGATCAAATCCACAAAAAATCAAGGCCGACCAAAATCTCTTCTTCCCGCTCATCGCTCAGAACCGACGAACCCATGCATCCCCACGTTGAATTGATCGCCGCCCCCAATATGGTCATCTTATCATCGATCGGCCACCACCCTTGAGCACGTCGCAACCAGCTCCACCCACGGCCGGAGCACCTTCGAGCTCGGCCCCTTCCACGCTTGGGAAAACGTGAACGAACGTCTCATGAACACGACCGAAATTGGCTCCCAAACAATGATTACAACCAAGATCCACCGTTAGATGCCTAGATCTCGAGGTCCACTTCGTTTTTCTAGTTGGAAATTTTCGATAATATAGCATAGATCGAGAGGAATCGAGGAAGATAGTACGGTGGTTTTCGGTCATTGAACATTTCGAAGTGGCGGCGGAGAAGAAGGAATTAGGGTTTCTCTGAAAAACGTGTATATATAAACGTTTATTAATATTATTTTAATATTATTTCCAATTTAACAAACTTTTTCAAACAAACTCCAAACAACACATGCCGCCTGGCGTTTATAATGTTTTACCTGCATTCTGAACACAATGGAACATGTTTCGGAGCCCAATTCAATTGTATGTGGAAGATAGCTTTTAGAATCGATTTGAAATATTAAACTTTGATTTTAAATTTCAACACGTTTCTCACCCGTACGAACAACCGGCAACTCCAAATGCTATGAAAATTGAGATCCGATAATAATACACAATTATGGATCCAATGGAACTGGTTTCGTCGTATTCCGAGACTCTGCTCCGGAAGGCTATTTTAACTCGTCGATTAATTCGAACGATTCTCAAAATCGTTGAAATCATTTAAAATTTTACTTTTAAAACTTAACTAACTCCTTTATAAATCAAATAGAATTTATATTTGCACTAGAAATCATTCTGATTCATCCCGAATCAAAATCTAATTATTTACATTATTATAATATTAAATTCCATTATTAAATTAATATAAAATTCCAAATTAGACATATCGACTTTTGATTCCGTCCAAAAGTCCAACAACATTATTTAAATCCAAATAGACTTAATATAAATTTTAGAAACTATTTCTTTAGCCATTTACATCCAGATTCACAAATTATCCCAATTTCAAATATTTAATTATTATTATTCAAATCCAATTTAATTGTCATATTTGAAATTTTTAACTAATTCAATTAATTTAACCAAAATCTCCTTATTTCAAAATCAAATTATAATTCACATTCAACATTTAAAACGAATTAAATGTTCAAAATCTAAGGACCAAAATTCCGGGTCGTTACATTCCTCCCCCTTATAAAAATTTTGTCCCCGAAATTTGCTAAGGCAAGAAAATGCTACTAAGCTCACTTACTTACCCAAACCTACTTAGTTAAAAACTCACATTCACTTCACCAAAACCTTTAGCTCAATTCCAACACCATTTGCTTATTACTAACTCAAAAGCTTGTTTTCAACATCATTCCAAAACAACTTTCCTAGTTAACCAAAATTTTCAAAACCCCCAAAAATTTTCTAACTCCCAAAATTTTTGACAGCGTCTCCTTTGTACGAAGAGCGTTTTACAATATCACAAATATAATAAATATATATACATCGACCCACACGGTCGGAAAACAAAAAATTTCACAATATATATCATTTTCAAATTTTATTACGTAGGCGTACCTTATTTAAGCATTTTAAAAGCAAGCGGCTAATATATTTTTCATTTATGTGCTCCAACTAAATCGATTGCCTCCCGCACCTGTACTTACTCAAACAAACACATGAGTTTTCAATAATATGAAAAAAAATTAACAACATTCTATTCATTAATCATAGCCAGACATATCAATTACATAGCCCAACCAACCAATTTCCATAAATCCTACATGTTAACTATATTTTATAAGAAATCACAAGGTTCAACACTATTTTAATTTCCCTAACCAATCCAAACTTCATTTTTATTCCACTCGAACGATTTACATTCAAGTTTACTATATACAATTCATATTCACCACCACCAATTCATTTTTACTTCAATATGATAACATATGCTTTACTTTCATCAATTTACTTCAATTCAATTCCACATTGATTCACAATCAAATTTTATTTGCAATTTGATATATTTGCATTTCTTTAATGATCCACCTTCATTTATATGCAAAACCACTTAATTAGATTCCAACCCATTCCAATATATTCAAAAACCAACTTTATTTGCTTCTTTAAGCCAATTAAATTCCGTTTATAACAAAACGACCAATTTCTATGCAAATTTTAATGTTATTCATGCAAGTAACCATGACTTAAACTTAAAGTCATTTTAAATTAGTTCCAACTTAAATTTATATTAATTTCATTCCATACAGGTTCATTCAAGTCCATTACATAAGCTCGACAACAACTATTTCATAATTTTCTTAAGTCATCACATCTCTATCATATCCCACTTCTCTTACATCAATTTTATTTTTATTGTAATTTGGTCCTTATCTAATCAAATTCCAATCCATTACAATTTTTAATCCAATTAGTTTATTTGCAATCCATTTAATTTTTAATTCTCCTTCTCAATTCATTTCTGAATTTATTAATAACATGACCATTCCAATTATTCTATACCAGAACTGGGTTTTAATTTGCTTTTCAAATTTTTAACAAGCTACCAAAATTTTATCCATTCGAATACAAATTCCATTTAATTTAGTTTACCCTAGATTCATCTTCAACTTCTCTTTATTTAATTTAGCTTGCGCTAAATTTATCTTCATACAATTCCTTTTTGAATTCAGTTGAGTGAAAATTTAATTATTCAATATCATTTCAACTAAATTAAATTTTCTTTCAATTCAATTCTTTTCCAATTTTAATTCAAGTTCAACCGAATTTTATTCGGCCAACTTAAATTCATATCATTTCCTTACTGATTTAAATAAGGATTTAGATTTCATT
This sequence comes from Allium fistulosum, assembly GCA_030737815.1. Lineage (NCBI taxonomy): Eukaryota > Viridiplantae > Streptophyta > Magnoliopsida > Asparagales > Amaryllidaceae > Allium > Allium fistulosum. Next base: position 306,529,155 of record CM060903.1, on the reverse strand, counting down.
CAATAATATTTATAACACAACTGAAATTTTGATTTCAATTTAATCCAAATTCAACTAAATTTACTTCCAAATATATAAGCTTCGACACTTATTTATTAACCTAAGTCCATCCACAATTTATATTTCACTATGCCTTATCTCACTTTACATTTCATTTAGTATTTAAATTTGGATTTTCCATAAAATACCAACCATTTTAGTTTGGTTTCACCATTCCATTTCTCTATTCATAAGTTCAACAGCTTATTCACTTAAGATCTTATATTGCTCATTTGAGTCTATTTTCATTTTATAATCACAACTCTAGATTATATATAAAACACTTAATAACTTAAGGGTATAAATTTCCATTACACAATTATAATCATTTTTCATTTCAACTTTATATCCAACTTAATCCTATTCAAATTTAAATTTAATTTAACTTATCTTGAGTTAAGTTAGAATATATCTTATTAACTTCCATTTACTCAAGTTAAATTTTGATTCCATATTTAAAATTTCCAATTTCCTTTCTTATTTAAATCAACTTCACTTTAAAAGTTCAATAGTTGATTCATTTTAACTTTCACATTTTTATTTTTAAATAGAATTCCCAGAATTCAATTGCCCGGTTTCATTTCAAAACCATTTTGAAATAATAATCAACACATACCCACTTGGTATATCAAATCAGATCTCCGGATTCCAAAACAACTTGGTTTTACCAAAACAAATTTCCCTTTGAAATTTCTAAAACAACTTGTATACCCGACAAGTCCAAACAAATATCATAACCAATCACCACGGTAGCAATCCATCACTTTAGAAATTCGAAAATGAATTCTGATGATGTGGCCATCATCACCAGGATTATTTTCCCGCGACTAAGGTGAGTTCAGTGCTTCTTTACTTCCACAAAATCCCTTTCAAAACAATTTCCATTCAAAAATATTTCCCAGAATAATACTCCATCATTGCCTTCAAATACTTTGGAAAACATTTCAAACATTCCCAAGATTCCCAACCTTTGTTTAAATTCATTAAAACACTTTTCAAAATTTCTGGGATTTAAATTCTAGTTTAAATCAAATTTTAGTTATAATTCTATTGGATAAGTCATACTTATAGAATTTATTTGGTTATAAATCATTTCTAATTTAAGACACTTATTTAATTATAATATTAACAACCAAACATCCAAATATATATATAATAATTTAGACAAATCATTTCTTTTATATCAAAATATAATTCTGGGTAAAATTATTTCATTTACCCACTTTAAAATCAATACTATGTCGATTTATCTTGTTTAAGAGTTTAGAAACCCCTATCGATATGGTTGTACTTCCCGTACCGACCAGAATTCATAAACACTCAACTAATAAGTCAACACAGTATAAAAACAATTTTTATATTCACTAACAAATACGCTCTCATATCTATTATTACTCTCAAACTCATTCTAGAGTACTTCTGACTCTATTTCTAATGAGTAATTTCCCCCACCAAAGCCTAGGTATATCGCCAACCTGAGCTCTGATACCACTGTAACAGCCCGCAAACCTGTACCCCTTGAATCGACACTATTCTCCAACATATCGACTCAAAGTGAACGGAAATACAAACCATTAGGGTTAAAAGAAGAAGGAGGTAGAAGAAAGAAAACAACACAATAGAATCTTACATCGCAGTGGAATAAAATATAATAGATAATAACTGATCTTTACAGAAAAGAAACTATATCTGTTTATACATACATCATCAGGATACAACATCAGAGTACAATACAATCAACATCACAATTCAGGACAGTTATAATAACTTGTCCTACATACAGAATACACAACATACACACCACAGCGGAATATACATCATATACGAGGGATACGTCTCGCCATCCAGCTCGTCTCCTGAGCTCCACAGCATCTTATCCTGTATACTATAATACTCGGTCTGACCCGAGCATTATAATAAAATAATACCCGAGTCAGTCTGGAAAACTAACGTGAGAAAACACACTCAATTGGATTATTAAAATTTTCCAAACCCTTTGAAATCAAAAGCATCTCGTAAGACCACGCCACAAATAAACATGCCGGTTTTTACCTTACGATAGCTAAAACACTTTTATCAAATCCGCCTGATATTATAATATTGTATGTATACAAATACTTATTCAAATAGCTAAAATTGTTACATGATTAAATTCCAGCATACTACCACAAAATGGGTTATACAAACAAAATTCGTAAAAGGCGCGTAGGAAAAATAGATTTCCAACTAATGACTAGGCACCGGGGTACCATCTGTCACAGTACGTAGCCTAAATCAACGTACCGAGGATCACTCCCAATCCCCTGCTACACAAGACCGGGACTACCCCTTACTGGATAATCCCGAGTAAGATCACCCCGCGGTTGGGACCAGCAACCGCCTACAAAGCCGAAATAAAAAGGAACATCTAGACAGGGATGACCTCACCCTAATGGGTGCGACCCACTTAGCCTTGCTGCATAACCCCTGATTTTCAATCATTCTCGGTTGATGAGGCTCGAGGCTAAGCGTTACCTTTTTAGAACATATCACTTAGAATGCCCACCGTCCTCTTGACGATGTTCTAAGAGCATTCATCCATACAAGTCCGTTCCGGGTTCGAACGGAACCGAAGGCACTACTCCTACTACATCCATTTTGGAATCACCCTCAGGATTAGTAGCGATTAGCCCTTGCACTTCACTGCTCCATCTTCGACTTCAAACTCATTTTCCCCACGAAAACGTACAAACTGGATCGAAGTGGTTTTCGGGAAATAAATCCCGATCTTGGTCTCTTCGAAACAGTCAGCATAATGGCCAATATTGATAGTCGGTTATTTAACTATCAAATAACATTCACAAACATCCATTAAACCTTTAAATAATTTCTCCCAAATTATTTATTAACCTCAAAATATCTTCGCAAGATATATTTCCACTTTTCAACCCTTTGAAAATAGTTTCAAACCATCTTTCTTTCACGGAATAAATTCCCCAAATATTTTATATTTCCACTGAAATCACCAAGTACAAATACTTTAGATTTTAAAATAATTTAAAACACTTTATTATAAAATATACTTTAAAACATTTAAATTAAAAACTACTTTAATACTTTATTCAAATTATATACTGTAAGAATATTTAAAATAAAACTACTTTATAAAATATAAATATTAATAATTATCTTTTTAAAACATAATACCAATTAACCTTATAAAATAAATACTACTATAACTAATTTAAATAAACATTTACCTTTAAAATTTTAAACAACTTAAATAATACTTTCTCAAAAACCATTCTTTTAAAACAACTTTAAAACTTTTATCTTATACCTAAAAATCTGCTTCGAAAACGTACTTGGCTTTCCAGGGAAATACACTATCATTTCAGAATAACCCATATAACTCTTTATAAATCCTGCTCGATTTATCCCAACTTAATTTACGTTCAAATCCCGTAAATTTCTTTCAACACTTTAAAAATAAAACACCTTTTTATTTTTAAACACATTTCCCATCTCCTGGAAATCACTTCCAAAATATATACTTAAATTATTTAAAATAAGGCCACTAAAATTACTTAAATAAAAATAATACTTAAGAAATTTTATAAGGGTTTCTGAGTAAACTTAAACCAAAATCACTTTTCAAAATGAAGTTATTATATCAAATATTTATGTTGAAATTTCTTTTTTTTTAAAAACATAATACCAATTTACCCTTAAATAATTAAATACCATAATTACTTAAATAAATACTTACCTTTCATTTACCATAATTAAAATAAAAAATTTCTAAAATATTCTAAAAACATTTTTAAACTTCTAGCTTATACTTTGAAATTCTTTTCTTTGAAAATATACTTAATTTCCAGGAAAAATATACTTTCCAACTTTTAAAAATAAAATCACCTTTTTATTTTTAAAATAAATTGCACCTTTTCTTTATAAATTCCCACCGAAATCTATACTGCTAAATTTATCCACTGATAAATAATTCCACTTTATTTATAAACCCGGTTCATAAATTTCCATTCCTCATTTCCCTTTAAATCACAGTTTCCAAAACCCTTAATCAAATTCAAACTGATTTCCTGGTTTAAATTCCTTTAAAATTATCTCTTGATTTGTCCAAAATCAATTACAAAATCCATTAACCCAATTTCACCCTTTATTACGATTTAAAATCCTTATTTAAATCTGAAACATCCCGTTTAAATTTTTATTTCAAAGCCCCCATTTTATTTCTTTTAAAAATCTAAACTTATATTTTCATTCTCACAGATAACGACATATATATTTAACCAAGCCATAGCATTCAATAATTCACTTCCAAATATAATCAATAAAAATCATCATAGATTATCACATAATTCACAACGCTGATTATAAAGAAATTCAAAGTTTTGAGGAATCTGGTTGGATCCCTCCAACCTGTTTCCCTGCATCCACATATGTTAGCACAATAATTTAAAATACCAATTCAACTTCGAGGTGGAATATCGTGGTATATGGGTTTTTAAAAAATCATTCGCTATTATGCGGCGCATAGGGTCTCATCCGCTATATAATGCGGGAAATCAATAACTCCAATATATATATATATACTATATATAATATCACATTCAAATAATCAATTAATAATTTAAATTTCGACTATTTTAATTGATTGGAATTCCAGATGTGAGTGAGATTAACTCACCTTGAATTCATCGAGCATTCCAAATTTTAAATTAAATCGAACCGTTTGATTTAATCTAAAATTCTCACTTGCTCCAAACGCCTCCAGATCTGCTGCAGCACATAGATTGCGTCACTGCGATTCCGGAGCTTCCTGTTTCGTTGAATTCTGAACATGCATGCAAAAGATATGGACTTATAAAGTTTGAATATAATTTTAAACAATTTTTTTTAAAACTAGATCTACCGTTGATCAAATCCAGAAAAAATCTAGGCCGACCAAAATCTCTTCTTCCCGCTCATCGCTCAGAACCGACGAACCCATGCATCTCCACGTTGACTTGATCGCCGCCCCCAATATGGTCATCTTATCATCGATCGGCCACCACCCTTGAGCACGTCGCAACCAACTCCACCCACGGCCGGAGCACCTTCTAGCTCGGCCCCCTCCATGCTTGGGAAAACGCGAACGAACGTCTCGCGAACATTACCGAAATCGGCTCCAAAATAATGATTACAACCAAGATCCACCGTTAGATGCCTAGATCTCAAGGTCCTCTTCGTTTTTCTAGTTGGAAATTTTCGATAATATAGCATAGATCGAGAGGAATCGAGGAAGATAGTACGGTGGGTTTCGGCCATTGAACATTTCGAAGTGGCGACCGAGAAGAAGGAATTAGGGTTTCTCTAAAAAACGTGTATATATAAACGTTTATTAATATTATTTTAATATTATTTCCAATTTAACAAACTTTTTCAAACAATCTCCAAACAAAACATGCCGCCTGGCGTTTATAATGTTTTACCTGCATTCCAAACACAATGGAACGTGTTTCGGAGCCCAATTCAATTGTATGTGGAAGATAGCTTTTTGAATTGATTTGAAATATTAAACTTTGATTTTAAATTTCAACGCATTTCTCACCCGTACTAACAACCGGCAACTCCAAATGCTACGAAAATTGAGATCCGATAATAATACACAATTACGGATCCAATGGAACTGATTTCGTCAAATTCCGAGACTGTGCCCCGGAAAGCTATTTTAACTCGTCGATTAATTCGAACGATTCTCAAAATCGTTGAAATCATTTAAAATTTTACTTTTAAAACTTTACTAACTCCTTTATAAATCAAATAGAATTTATATTCGCACTATAAATCATTCTGATTCATTCCGAATAAAAATCTGATTATTTACATTATTATAATATTAAATTCCATTATTAAATTAATATAAAATTCCAAAATTGACTTATCAACTTTTGATTCCATCCAAAAGTCCAACAACATTATTTAAATCCAAATAGACTTAAAATAAATTTTAGAAACTATTTCCATAGCCATTTACATCCAGATTCACAAATTATCCCAATTTCAAATATTTAATTATTATTATTCAAATCCAATTTAATTGTCATATTTGAAATTTTTAACTAATTCAATTAATTTAACCAAAATCTCCTTATTTCAAAATCAAATTATAATTCACATTCAACATTTAAAACGAATTAAATGTTCAAGATCTAACGACCAAAATTCCGGGTCGTTACAGCTTTGGCCCACTATCAAGAGAAACTTGGGTCGATAGGCAAATACTAACCAAAATGCAAATGCCAACGTAGGTGCTGGAACCCCGCTAGTAGATATAGGGAAGGTGTATCAGTTGTTTGTGAATATGGTGCAAACTGGAGTTGCAACTGGTTTGGTTGGAGGAAATGCTTCGACATTTGGAAGTGAAAAACCTATAGAGACTCAAGGTTATCAAAGCAAGAAAAGAAAGTTCTTCAAGAAGAAGGGTGCTCATAAGGGAGGAGTAACAAAGAAATGGAAAGCAAATATAGTTTGCTACAAGTATGACAAGAAGGGGCACTATGCTAATGAGTGTCGTTCGGGTGATAGAAAGGTGGTTGTGGGGAAGTAGAATGTGAAATGCTATAATTGCGACCAGATGGGCATTACAAGAACAAGTATTCAGAAGCTGTGACGCCCCACCTCTATACCCATGCTAGCCAAGGACACTACGGGGTAATGCCGTCGACTAGCGCGGAGAATAAGGCTGTTGAGGAGCGACCATCTGTATAATTGCTTTGTGCGAGTACCGATATGTCAGATAAAATATAACTTTTCATCTCAAGAGGAAATCCGACATACCGATACAAACTCAAAGCTACTACACAGTGGCTATATGGACTTTGGAAACAAATATAGAAATAAACATAACACAAATCAGTCACAGACAATTCATATCACAAAGGCGGAAATAGATATGAATATAACACATGAAAGTGTACATCAGAGTAGTGGTCAAACAAGATCCACTATAACACAAAAGAATAGATACAAGTGCTAGCCAAAAGAATATGTATACATCAAGGCGTCTATATATCGAATGTATACAACCAAAAACTACAATGCTAAAGTAGTTAGCCAAAAGTCAGAAGATAGTCCCAGATAAGGAGACAAGAGGAAGCACCTGTAAAATCTCAAGCTGACCCGAGTATTATTTAAGAAGAAAATAATAAACGGATCAGTCTAGCTATAAATATCAGATAAAGTGATATAGAATAAGAGATATGACAAAAACGTATGATAACCATAAAGCCATACTGTGATAAGTATCTGATCGTAAATCAATCCAGAGATTAATCAATATCACAAGAATCTTCTCAAAGATTAAAAAGAATGTCATATTCTTAATTTAATTCACTAAGCCACAAATAATGACATACATATCAACGTCAATTGTAAAAGTTGGTGAAACATAAATTCCAGAAATCATCCATTAGAAATCCAGAAATCAAATAATTCGTAGCAACGACGTCGTACAGCGAAGCGTCCGGCGCTCCAGAATCACAATAAATCGGAACAACGACGTCGTACAGCGTAACGTCCGATGAACCAAAACACAATAAACCGGATCAACAACGTCGTACAATGTAACGTCCGATGAACCAAAACACAATAAACCAGATCAACAACGTCGTACAACGTAACGTCCGATGAACCAAAACACAATAAACCGGATCAACGACGTCGTACAACGTAACGTCCGATGAACCAAAACACAATAAACCGGATCAACGACATCGTACAACGTAACGTCCGATGAACCAAAACACAATAAACCGGATCAACGACGTCGTACAACGTAACGTCCGATGAACCAAAACACAATAAACCGGATCAACGACGTCGTACAACGTAACGTCCGATGAACCAGAAGCACAAATATTTCGGAACATCGACGTCGTATAGCGAAACGTCCGATGAACCAAAACAAAGAGACATCGCACATTGCTAGTCTAAACCATAAAATGATCATCATCGATCATCAAGAAGTGTCGATTACACTAAGCTAGTAAATATAAGAGTTTAGCTTCATGTCCCATAACCACTTGCTTAACTTAAATATTTGCGAACAAACTGTAGATCTCCACTAGAAAATTGTCACAAGAGTTTCAATCGAACAAGTCCAAAAATTAATCGACGAAGTAAACACAAGCGTTTCATACCACTTGTTTTGCTAAGCCGTTTAATTATATTTTCTCATACGAATGAGGTAAAGGTTTGTATATACTAATACATTAGAAAACAGTTTTATAAATGAGCTGTGTATTGAAATTAGAGTTGAAATCGTCTTTGTGAAAGAGTTTGAATATTTACTACTAGTATAGAAAACCTTTATATTTTTAAAGTGACAAATCACAAAAACGATTGTAGAAACAATCAATGATAAAAAACTCACATACGAAGACGTGAATCAAATCCAAAGAAATCGATACCAAATCCATCAAAATAGATATTCTCAAAAATCCCGAAAAAGAAGTCATCAACGTCAATAATAGATGATAACAACAAATGGGAATCAACATGAATCGATAAAATTTGGATATCAAGCAAAATAGACATAATAGGCAAAATAGGAGCAGGTCGGTCGATTAGACCAGGGGGTCGGTCGACCGATACAGACCTGGAAAATCCTCGGGATGCTGGTCGGTCGACCGGACCAGTAGGTCGGTCGACTGGACCAGAACCTGGGAAGTGTTTTGGTAGCAGGTCGGTCGACCGAGCCAGAGTTTCGGTCGACCGGACCCTGTATCCAGCACTTCCCAGCCTATCTATATGAAGATTAAACTCTTCCAAATTGCAATCGGGCGAGCAACGGGCGCTAAGGATTTACGCCAATCGACAACCCAGCCCTATAGGCTCTTCGATGCACACTAAAAACATGATCAAACACCATAGCAATGATTTTTAAGGATTTAACTTCGAAACACTAAAAATTGAAATATTCACAAAACCAATCCGAATCAAAGCAAATGCACATGAATAAGAGTTAGGAATTCATGCCTAACACTCAAAGATAATCATAGACTAAGATGTGAGATAAAAATCTCACCTTTTCACAAAATCAATGAAGAAGAAGCTATAGAGCAATGGCAAGAACAATCTCTCTTCAATTCCAACCCAACAAGCTTGAATCTAAGCTTAAAAGTGAAACATTTCCTAAATTAGGTTTAGGAAATTTCTGAAATTGAGTGGAGAAAGAGTTGGAGAAGATGAAGGGAAGGCTTACCAAAGCTTCTTCTTGAATTTGGAGGTAAAAGCTTGAATTTGCAATTGAAGCTAGGGCTTGGAGTTTCTAATTTCCAATCTCTCCCACCATTGTTGATGAAGCTTGAATGTATTAGTAAATTATGAAGGAATGAAGAGGAGTGGGGGTGGAGCTTAGGTTAATGAAACCAGAATTGAGCAAATGGGCTGAACCAAACCCAAAGTCCAAAGTAAAAAAGTAGCAAAATTCTACTAACTCCAAACATATTGAAGCTTAAAGGTCGCAAACGACATTTTGAACTCAATGGAAGTGGTCTCAAGTCCTAATTCGACTGTTTGCAAAAAGTAGCTTTTCGTACTAAAATCCGACTAACGATGAAATATTTAAATAAAATATTTAAATATACAATCGATAAATATGCGGGTTGTTACAGAAGCTGCCAAGGCAGGAAAGGGAAAGGTCTTTTCTTTGAAACCATCGTCCTTTAAACCAACTGTTGCTGAGAAGGGACAATCTATGATGGAAGGTATGCTTTTGATTCATAGCATACCTGGTAGGGTACTATTTGATACCGATGCATCGCATTCATTTATATCTTAGTATATGGTGTATAGATTATGTTTATAACCATCATACCTACTTACTTCCTTAAGGGTTGTGGATACAATAGGAGGATATGTAACTCTAGGAAAGAGATGTGATCAGTTTTAACTTGACTTGTTAGGTCATAAGTTTGCATGCAGTCTAGATGTTTTTGATTTCCTGGGTTTCGGGATCATATTGGGTATGGATTGGTTAGATAGATACGATGCATGAATACTTTGCTGGGATGGCAAAATATTGTTGAGACGCCCCCAACAGCAGTAAGATGGAGAAGTCAGAGTCAAGTGCTTGTGCTTTGCCGAATGCAATGGAAGCGGAAGAAGAATTAGATCGTGTGTTGGTAGCAAAAAGGATTTGCAGATGTTTTTGAGCCAGTGTCAGGGCTACCGCCAAAGAAAGCTATCGAGTTTCGGATAGATCTTGTGCCAGGAGCAGAACCTGTAATTAGACCACCTAGCCGGATGACACCTACTGTGATGAAGAGTTAAAGGTGCAGTTAGTGGACTAAGAAGGAAAGAATTTTATCAGACCACACAATTCGCCTTGGGAAGTGGCCGTGGTGGTCATGAAGAAACCGGATGGGTCGTTAAGGATGTGTATCGACTATTGATGTGCACGTAAATGTGCATATTTTTACCACCATATTTAATCTATTTAAATTAAATAAATGATCATATCGGTTATTTTAACTTGTTTAAACCAAAATTCAAATTATTTTCAAATTGTCACATATTCATCTTCATATAGGGTTAAAATGGTCATTTTTATGCATTTATTAAATTGTGAAAATTTACTTGGAATTTTCTATGTTGTTCATAACAAATAGGCTATGCTTAGTCATATGAATTAACAAATAGTTGAAGCTACATAATTAGAGAGCTTCATTACCCCTAAATTGAAGGGGTTTAGCCTCTCGTATTTGTCATTTGGTTAACAAATGTAGCTAGCAACATTAAAGAAAAAAGAAAGGAAAAGGAAAGCAGATGGAAAACTATCGTAAGTTGAACGAGAGGACGACCAAGAATAGGTATCCTTTACCGAGAATCGATGACTTATTTGATCAGTTGAGTGGAACCAAAGTGTTTTCCAATTGGATTTGGCAACAGTTTCCATCAGCTAAGGTGGCAGACGACAGTATTCTGTTGATGCTATTTCGAACTAGATATAGATCATATTAATGGTTAGTAATGACATTCAGGCAAACGAATGCGCCAGCTTTCTTCATGGATTTAATGAACTGGGTTTTCTGAGAGCGCTTTGATAGGTTAATGTTTGTATTCATAGATGACATTTTGGTGTATTCTAAGGATGAAAGAGACCATGAAGTTCATCTTAGAATCGTGCTTGAGACGCTAAGATAGCATAAGCTTAAGGCAAAGTTTTCGAAGTGTCATTTTTGAAAAAAAGAAGTGAAGTTTCTTGGTTATGTGTGTGACGACCCGGATTTTTTACGTATGTTAATTGGGTAATTAACCGATTTTAATCAATTAGATATTAAATTTTATTGGTCAAATAACTGAGTTTTTCTGATATTAAAAATACATGAATCTATATATCGATTTAAAACTATGTTAATTTTAAATATAAATTCCTAGTTATGATAAACTTTATAGAAAAAAAATAAACAAACTCCATCATTTAAATTAAATATAAAATACTCAAAATATATATATATATATAGATAAATATATGTACATGTTTTATGATGTTTGAAAACACATATATATATAAGTATATAAATATACAAGTATATGACAAAATATACATAAGCAATGTATATTAAAATATGTATAAGTAGAAATGTGTGTATATGATATTTAAGAAAATAAATATGTAAACATAGAGGTATATGTAACTATGTATGTATATAAGCACATGAAACAGGTAGGAGATAAATATATATATGCATGATGACAACAATATTTAGATGAATGGGTGTGTGTATATATATATACATATATATATATATGTAAAATTTGAAGAGAAATATATATGTGTACATACATGAAAGGATATGTATGTGTGCAAGGGGACAGCATCATGGTAAGGCATCACTTCTAGCATACAAAACATTTTATCAAGGTCAAAACAAAAATCAAATCATGTCATATAAAATCAAATCATCTTTTATTAAATCAATTCACATATTTTGAAATCAAAATTAAATAAATAAAAGAGAATATAATGCAAAGCCTATACACAAAATGTTTCAGCTGGCTTACCCCGTACACTCCACTTTCTTTCCTATATATATACATAGTATATCTACCATTTGTTGATACTCAAGCAAAGAAGAAGAAAAAAATTTATAAAAAAAAGAGAAAGAAGATCAAGTAATAAAGCAAAAGAGCAAGAAAATATAACAGCAGTTCATCTCCTAAAGGCTGTGAGTAAAACAGAAATCTTTCTTACACTAATATATGAACATGCCTGAAAGAAGTAGCAGTGTTTTGATAAGTTATTGTCTATGAATACATGTATATGTATGTATATGGATGTAGATACCAATGCCTGTTCAACAATTGTGTATCATGCTCTGTTTCCTTTCTTTTCTTTCCTGTTATGTTAGCTTCAAAATTTCCTACCACTCAATCTAGTTAGATTTAGGTTAGGGTGTTAAAAGGAAAAATGTTCGTTTTAAACTATACTTTGATTTAAAATTAGTTTGGTTAAATATTATCAAGTACGGAACATAGGAAGGGAATTTTACAGTAAGTAAATAAATATTGGAGGAATTTTAAATGTCAAAATGTGTGCTTTTGTTTATGTGAACAGGATCGCCATTAAAAATGGTGATTTTTGAAGGTAGTTTCGCGATTTTGCATTTCGTATTTGTTGAGATAGAAAGTGATGGCCGGAATTGGGTTATTGATCAACTTCCAGTGAACTAAGGGGTTAGGGGCGTCGATGTTTGGTCGGAAGGAGGCCGAAGCAAGGGAGGGCGCGGGAAAAATGGAGCTAAAATTTTCTGAAGTACGGGTTGGCTAGTCGAGGTCAAAGTAGGGTTTAGGGATGAATTTTAGTCGAGGTTAGTTTTCTGGTCCTAGCGGCGTCGTGGTGGGGACATAAGGTTGCGGTGTAGGGGGATAGGTAGAAGGGGAAGGGACGAAGCTTCTGGCGAAGCAGGTTGGGTTCCAGTGGTCGGAGGAGTTGGCACGAGGTAAGGATGGAATCGGTTCATTCACTGGACATGTATCTGCGTTGAGATTTCGAAACGAGGGTTGCCGTGGAAATTTGGGTGGCCGGAGAAGTCGAGGGGGTCGGAGGTGACTTGGGAAAGAAGTTAGGGTGGAAGGCAACTCATCATTGGTGTGTGCACGTGCACGGTGAGGGTAAGTGTGTAGGTAAATGAAAGGAAGAAGAAAAGGAGAAGGCAGGGGAAAGGAAGGAGAAAGATAAGAGAGGGGAAGGGAAATGGACCGGTTTTGGGCTGAAGGATAAGAAGAAATAAAATGGAAGAAAAGATAAAGGAAAAAGAAAAAAAAGAAAAAAAGAAAAAAAAAGAAGAGAAAGGGGATAAAGAAAATGGAGGAAAAGAAAAGAAAAGTAAAAGAAAAAAAATAATAAAGGAAAGAAGAAAGAAATGGAATTTATATATATATATACACACATACATTTATATGATAACGTATATTCCTTCCTTTAACTAAAAATCTAACTTCATTTTAAATCCGTAATTTAATGTTCGGTAATATTTTACAATTTAATGGAAATTAGAATTGTTATTATTATTTTAACTTAAACCTATGAATAATTAATGGTATTTTATAATTTATTATTAATAAATTGTTAAATTTGAAATTAAATTTGAATTCAAAAATAAATGGATATGGTTAATCAAGAATTAATAAAAGCCTGATGTGTGAATTATTTTGACATCTATTGTAGACCGTTAAATTGGTTAACGATCTATATCATAGCTTAATTCTATTGGAGATTTTGTCTGTGACACAAAGTGACCAATCAAGTTAGAATAATTGGATTAAAACGATGATACGTTTTATTTGAAATGAACGGTTGTAATAAATTGCTATATTTGAATATTATCACCCTAAATAATAAATTGTTTATTTTAAACAATTGACTTCCTCAAATTTATTATTTGATTTCGAAGAGACCGGGATCGGATATTATCGTTATCCGGAACCACCTCGATTTAATAACCCCTACAAATCTTACGGGTTTTATTATGGAGTCCAATAGGCTGAAATTGAATGAATTAAGTAAATCCAACTATTTAAATAATCAATTGTACTTGGATATTATTTTAAATATCAATGGATTTTTGTAACAAGTGTTTGGTTAAAATCAGATAAAAACTCGTAGCTTTGTACGAGTTACCTTTGCTTTCAAGAGACTTTCAGAACTTAAGTATTTCAAATTTAAGTTGGGTTTACTCACGCTGGTTTCCAGCCTGACTCGGGTGTTACTTTATTGTAATGCTCCGGTCAGACTGAGTGTTACAGATTTTCAGGTTAGGATGCTTTTGGAGCTCAGGAGACGAGTCGGATGGCAGAGACGCGTTGATTATATTCCGTTGTGTATTATAGACTGTATAGTTAGCATTTAGGGACAGGTTATTATAACTGTCCAGATTATTGTTGGTGATTGTACTCTAATAACTTGTTATGTTTAGCAGTTATAACTTTTCTTTGTATAACATGATGCTATTATATTTTGTTCCGCTGCGATTGTGAGATTCTGTGCTGTTGTTTCTGTTTCTTATTCTATCTTTTTTCTTCTTAACCCTAACGGCCTGGTATTTCCGGCACTCGATTGCTCGGCACTCTATACAGTGAACGTATTAGTGTCGATTTTCGGGGTCAAAAATCTTCGGGTCGTTACACGTGGTATCAGAGCTGAAGGTTAAGCGAGAACCTTGGCTCTGGTGGGGATTACTCATTAGAGATAGGATCAGTAGTACCCTAGAATGAGATGAGAGTATTAAATGAGGGCATACTTGTTATTTTTTTATATAATGATTTTAAAAATGATTTTTAAATCATTTTGATTTATAAAGAAATATTTTTTCTGAATTATTATAGTATAGTAAGGTGATTGATTGTTGTTATTGAAATCAATAAGATCATAAGAATTAAGTGGTTATATATATATAACCAAATAGAAATTTGGGTAAGGATTAATTATACAAGTAAGTTAAGCTAAAAATGGATTCAAACCAGAATTTAAATCCCGGAAAATTTAAAAGAATTTTCAAAGTATTTGAAGCAAGTTACCCTGATTATATCTTTCTAGTAAGTTATGAAGAAATATAGGGTGTGTTTGATTTCTATATATGATAGTTATTATAAATTGGGTATGGTGTCTTAATAGAGGATGTTTATTACGAATAAACATTGATAAAGCAGAGTGAAATGTTTTGAGAAAGTGAATTCATATAAGCTGAATTTATAAGTATGACTTATAAATTGAAATGGATTTAAATTGTTAAGTTTTAAATCTAAGCCCAGAAGAATTTTGGAATTGTTTCAAAGTGTTTAAGGAAATAATAAGTAATATTATTAGAATATATTTTGATGTGGGAATTTTGTTTTGAAAACAAGAGTGTTTTGAAAATTACAAAGGAAATTGTTTTGAATTAAAAAATCCAAGAATGGTTTAAAGTTTAAAGTGGGATTTGGCATGTTAATGGGATAAATATGTATGGGAAATATATATATATATGTGGATATATATGGTTTCATAATTGATTTGAAATAAATAATTGGGTGTTTGAATTCTGGAAATCCCCCATAGAATGTGGTGTATAACCCAAAGAGAAATAAGTTTTTGAACTTATAAGTGGGAAGTGATATTGAAAAGAAATTTAAATTTGGAATGTAAAATTTAAATTGAGTAAAGGTTAAATGGATTGAATGGATTGAAAATTTAACTTAGGGAAAGTTAAATAAGTTTGAACTTATGATCGAAAATTGGAAAATTTCAATGTGAAGTTGAAAATTTAACTTAGGGAAGTTAAATGGATTAAATTGAAATGAAAAATATGGATTTGATAAGAGGTTATGTATGAATAATTTCAAATAGCTTTTGAAATAAAAACGAGTTTTGAATTCTTGAAATTTGTGATGGATGCTATTGATTAATGTTTTGGATAATTTGGATGTTTGTTTACTTTGATATATCCTGCTATCATTCTGTTTGTTATTGACAGTATATAAGACTGTAGATTTGATTATTATTTCAAATAAATTAAGAAGTGAATTGAAATGATATATATCAAACCCTAGAATTGAATGGAAAAAAAATTGAACTTATGGAAATGGAATCATTTTGAACTTAAGTTTGAAATGTTAAACAAAACTTGTCAACTGAAATTGTTTAAGGAATCAGGTTTAAAAAAGTTGAAGTTATAATTAGGAAATAAATTGAATTCCAAAATTTTATTTTGTTTAAAAGATTTGGACTCTTACTCGAACCTCACATAAGTTTAAGTAGAGGTAATTTAAATGAATATTTGAAATTTAGGCTCAGAATTGGATTATTTTAAAGATTTGGATTGTTAAATTAAATATTAAGGGTTAATTTGATTTAAGCGATCAAATTAGTAATTTGAAAACCGAACCCGAATTTATATAGATCAAGATGGTTGAAAATTGAGAATTGAATTGAAATTAATTTAAATTGGAATTGAATTAATTGGAATTGTAATCGAAGTTGAATGAGTTTAAATTCAAAATGGGAATCAATTTGAATTGGAATAGGAATCGAAGTTAATTCGAATTGGAATCTGCATTGAATCAATTTAAAAGGAAAGGGAAATTAAAAACTGATTTGAATTGGGAATTGTATCAGTTTGACTCTGAAACTATTTTCAAACAAACTATTTTAATATAAACTATCTTAAATCTATTTTCTTAAATATTAAAATTATTTTGGATTTTTCCAAGCTAGTTATTATACAAACCATTCTTTTTAAAACTCAAACTATCTTATATTAACTGTTTAACTATTTTACAACTATTCAAACTATTTTCTAAATTCAAACTGGTCAGAGTGGAAATTGTTTATATTTAAACCATGGATTTAAATATGAATTGGGATAAAATTGGAGTATTAACCCAAATGGAAATTGAAGCAAAAATTTGGATTGGAACCGAAATAGAGATATCAAGGCAAATGTGATTTTGAAGTGAAAGAGTATATTTTGAGAAATATATGATGATAAAAACAAAAAGTTGGATAGCACTATAACTGAAACTTACTTTATAAGAAGTAAAAAAATGTGACCAATAACTTTGTAAAGGAAATCGAACTTGGAATTTTGGTTTGGTATTAATGAGATTATAACCAGAAGAAAAGATATTTGAAAGATATTTGAAATATAAAGTGGAATTTATATAAGTATGAAGTGATCTGAAAATTTATTCAAGTTGAAAGGATAATTTTATATATATATATAAGAATGATTTTATGAGAATGAAACTGAAAGGGTTTTGGAAATCATTGATTTTTAAAGGCTTTTGATTTTGGCAAAAAAGTCAATTTTGCGGATTTGGAAAGCCAAGTTTGAGAACAATCGATTTTGAGATATCGATTTTGAAGTTTATATGTGTATGATTTGAAAGGTACTATATGTGTATAGTATGAAATGTTTTGAGAATGGTATGGAAAAAAAGGCGCTTCCATTTAGAGTTGAAACTTATAGTAGGAGATCCACTGGGTGGTTCTGCCTTGAGTCCTAAGGAGGGTTCTAAATTTGGATCCCAAAGGACGTTCGGACAAAACTTTAGTTCCTGAGGATTGCGTTTGGGGTAGCGTAATTCGTGTGGCGCTGATGCCTACAGTTACATTGGGGTTATGCTGTGACGGCAACGTAACTCTGGTGTAACTGCGATCTATCGCCGTTCCATAGCATAAGTCGAGTGGCAGTGATTGCCTACAATCTACGTTTGATTTCGCTGGGATAGCGATGTAACATCGGTAGATTGCGATCTATGTGGTTTGGTTCCATAGAGAAATTCGTGTGGCGGTGAGTGCCTACAGTCTACACTGGTTCCACTGGAACAGTGACATCACTTTGTGTAGTCTGCGATCTATGTGGTAAAGTTTCGTTTGGCAGCGTAATTCGAGGGGCGCTGATGCCTATAGTTACATAGGTTTTGTTGTGATAGCAACGCAACCTTAGGTGTAGCTGCGATCTGTGCAGTTTCCATGGCGAAAGTCAAGAGCTGCGGATGCCTATAGTTTTCTTATGGATTTCGTCGGGATGGCGACGTAATCATCATGCTAACTACGACCCATGGAGGGGGTGATGATTTCCATAGCATTCTTGCAAAAAGTTTTCCAAGTATTTTCACTGGGTGTTGAAAACGGAGTCTACTAAGTACTTATAGATTTTCAGTCCTACGCCTGATCAACGTATGACTGAATTTCTGTGAGAACAAGGATGGACTTGTTTAGGCATCGAGTTATGAAAAGTATTTTTATATAAAGTTAGTTTGGTAATATTGTGTAATTTAAAAAGTGTTTTAAAATTGTAAAATAAAAGAGTAAGGAGTTAAAATGTTTAAGGAATAATTTAATTAATAATAAACATTAAAACTAAAATTCTTGCTTCGTTCCTTTTCGAGGATGAAAAGTTCTAAAGGGGGGAGGAATGTGACAACCCGGATTTTTTACGTATGTTAACTGAGTAATTAACTGATTTTAATAAATTGGATATTAAATTTTATTGGTCAAATAACTAAGTTTTTCTGATATTAATAATACCTGAATCTATATATCGATTTAAAACTATGTTAATTTTAAATATAAATTCCTAGTTATGATAAACTTTATAGAAAAATACATATATAAACTCCACCATTTAAATTAACGATAAAATACTCAATATATATATATACACAAGTTTTATGATGTTTGAAAACACATATATATAAGTATATAAATATACAAGTATATGAATGAGTGCTTATATGAAATAATATACATGAAAAGTTTGTATAAATGTGAATGTATATATATACATATAATGACAAAATATACATAAGCAATGTATATTAAAATATGTATAAGTAGAAATGTGTGTATATGATATTTAAGAAAATAAATATGTAAACATAGAGGTATATGTAACTATGTATGTATATAAGCACATGAAACAGGTAGGAGATAAATATATATATGCATGATGACAACAATATTTAGATGAATGGGTGTGTATATACATATACATATATATATATATATATGTGTGTGTAAAATTTGAAGAGAAATATATATGTGTACATACATGAAAGGATATGTATGTGTGCAAGGGGACAGCATCATGGTAAGGCATAACTTCTAGCATACAAAACATTTTATCAAGGTCAAAACAAAAATCAAAATCATGTCATATAATATCAAATCATCTTTTATTAAATCAAGTCACATATTTTCAAATCAAAATTAAATAAATAAAAGAGAATATAATGCAAAGCCTATACACAAAATGTTTCAGTTGGCTTACCCTGTACACTCCACTTTCTTTCCTATATATATACATAGTATATCTACCATTTGTTGATACTCACGCAAAGAAGAAGAAAAAATTTATAAAAAAAAGAGAAAGAAGATCAAGTAATAAAGCAGAAGAGCAAGAAAATATAATAGCAGTTCATCTCCTAAAGGCTGTGAGTAAAACAGAAATCTTTCTTACACTAATATATGAACATGCCTAAAAGAAGTAGCAGTGTTTTGATAAGTTGTTTGTCTATGAATACATGTATATATATATGGATGTAGATACCAAAGCCTGTTCAACAATTGTGTATCATGCTCTGTTTCCTTTCTTTTCTTTCCTGTTATGTTAGCTTCAAAATTTCCTACCACTCAATCTAGTTAGATTTAGGTTAGGGCGTTAAAAGGAAAAATGTTCGTTTTAAACTATACTTTGATTTAAAATTAGTTTGGTTAAATATTATCAAGTACGAAACATAGGAAGGGAATTTTACAATAAGTAAATAAATATTGGAGGAATTTTAAATGTCAAAATGTGTGCTTTTGTTTATGTGAATAGGATCGCCATTAAGAATGGTGATTTTTGAAGGTAGTTTCATGATTTTGCATTTCGTATTTGTTGAGATAGAAAGTGATGGCCGAAATTGGGTCATTGATCAATTTCCGGCGAACTAAGGGGTTAGGGGCGTCGGTGTTTGGTCGGAAGGAGGTCAAAGCAAAGGAGGGCGCGGGAAAAATGGAGCGGAAATTTTCTGAAGTGCGGGGTGGCTAGTCGAGGTCAAAGTAGGGTTTAGGGATGAATTTTAGTCGAGGTTGGTTTTCTGGTCCTATCGGCGTCGTGGTGGGGACGTAAGGTTACGGTGTAGGGGGGAAAGGTAGAGGGGAAAGGGACGAAGCTTCTGGCGAAGCAGGTTGGGTTCCGGTGGTCGGAGGCGTTGGCACGAGGTAGGGATGGGATCGGTTCATTCACTGGACATGTATCTGCGTTGAGATTTCGAAAAGAGGGTTGCCGTGGAAATTTGGGTGGCCGGAGAAGTCGAGGGGGTCGGAGGTGACTTGGGAAAGAAGTCGGGGTGGAAGGCGACTCATCGTCGGTGTGTGCACGTGCACGGCGAGGGTAAGTGTGCAGGTAAATGAAAGGAAGAAGAAAAGGAGAAGGCAGGGGAAAGGCAAAGGAAAGGAAGGAGAAAGATAAGAGAGGGGAAGGGAAATGGGCCGGTTTTGGGCTGAAGGATAAGAAGAAATAAAATGGAAGAAAAGATAGAGGAAAAAGAAAAAAAAGAAAAAAAGAAAAAAAAGAAAAAAAGAAAAAAAAGAAAAAAAGAAAAAAAAAGAAGAGAAAGGGGATAAAGAAAAGAAAAGTAAAAGAAAAAATAATAAAGGAAAGAAGAAAGAAATGGAATATATATATATATACATATATATATACATACATTTATATGATAACGTATATTACTTCCTTTAACTAAAAATCTAACTTCATTTTAAATCCATAATTTAAAGTTCGGTAATATTTTACAATTTAATGGAAATTAGTATTGTTATTATTATTTTAACTTAAACCTATGAATAATTAATGGTATTTTATAATTTATTATTAATAAATTGTTAAATTTGAAATTAAATTTGAATTCAAAAATAAATGGATATGGTTAATCAAGAATTAATAAAAGCCTGATGTGTGAATTATTTTGACATCTATTGTAGACCGTTAAATTGGTTAACGATCTATATCATAGCTTAATTCTATTGGAGATTTTGTCTGTGACACAAAGTGACCAATCAAGTTAGAATAATTGGATTAAAACGATGATACGTTTTATTTGAAATGAACGGTTTTAATAAATTGCTATATTTGAATATTATCACCCTAAATAATAAATTGTTTATTTTAAACAATTGACTTCCTCAAATTTATTATTTGATTTCGAAGAGACCGGGATCAGATATTATCGTTATCCAGAACCACCTCGATTTAATAACCCCTACAAATCTTACGGGTTTGATTATGGAGTCTAATAGGCTGAAATTGAATGAATTAAGTAAATTCGACTATTTAAATAATCAATTGTACTTGGATATTATTTTAAATATCAATGGATTTTTGTAACAAGTGTTTGGTTAAAATCAGATAAAAACTCGTAGCTTTGTACGAGTTACCTTTGGTTTCAAGAGACTTTCAGAACTTATGACTGAATTTCTGTGAGAACAAGGATGGACTTGTTTAGGCATCGAGTTATGAAAAGTATTTTTATATAAAGTTAGTTTGGTAATATTGTGTAATTTTAAATGTGTTTTAAAATTGTAAAATAAAAGAGTAAGGAGTTAAAATGTTTAAGGAATAATTTAATTAATAATAAACATTAAAACTAAAATTCTCGCTTCGTTCCTTTTCGAGGACGAAAAGTTCTAAAGGGGGGAGGAATGTGACGACCCGGATTTTTTACGTATGTTAACTGAGTAATTAACTGATTTTAATAAATTGGATATTAAATTTTATTGGTCAAATAACTGAGTTTTTCTGATATTAAAAATATCTGATTCTATATATTGATTTAAAACGATGTTAATTTTAAATATAAATTCCTAGTTATGATAAACTTTATAGAAAAATATATATATAAACTCCACCATTTAAATTAAAGATAAAATACTCAAAATATATATATATATATACAAGTTTTATGATGTTTGAAAACTCATATATATAAGTATATAAATATACAGTTATATGAATGTGTGCTTATATGAAATAATATACATGAAAAGTTTGTATAAATGTGAATGTATATATATACATATAATGACAAAATATACATAAGCAATGTATATTAAAATATGTATAAGTAAAAATGTGTGTATATGATATGTAAGAAAATAAATATGTAAACATGGAGGTATATGTAACTATGTATGTATATAAGCACATGAAACAGGTAGGGGATAAATATATATATGCATGATGACAACAATATTTAGATGAATGGGTGTGTCTGTGTGTATATATACACATATATATGGAAAATTTGAAGAGAAATATATATGTGTACATACATGAAAGGATATGTATGTGTGCAAGTAACCAACATCATGGTAAGGCATCACTTCTAGCATACAAAACATTTTATCAAGGTCAAAACAAAAATCAAAATCATGCCATATAAAATCAAATCATCTTTTATTGAATCAAGTCACATGTTTTCAAATCAAAATTAAATAAATAAAAGAGAATATATTGCAAAGCTTGTACATAAAATGTTTCAGCTGGCTTACTCTGTACACTCCACTTTCTTTCCTATATATATACAAAGTATATCTACCATTTGTTGATACTCATGCAAAGAAGAAGAAAAAATATTTTATAAAAAAGAGAGAGAAGATCAAGTAATAAAGCAGAAGAGCAAGAAAATATAACAGCAGTTCATCTCCTAAAGGCTGTGAGTAAAACAGAAATCTTTCTTACACTAATATATGAACATGCCTGAAAGAAGTAGCAGTGTTTTGATAAGTTGTTTGTCTATGAATACATTTATATATATGTATATGGATGTAGATAACAAAGCCTGTTCAACAATTGTGTATCATGCTATGTTTCCTTTCTTTTCTTTCCTGTTATGTTAGCTTCAAAATTTCCTACCACTCAATCTAGTTAGATTTAGGTTAGGGTGTTAAAAGGAAAAATGTTCGTTTAAATTATAATTTGATTTAAAATTAGTTTGGTTAAATATTATCAAGTATGGAACATAGGAAGGGAATTTTAAAGTAAGTAAACAAATATTGGAGAAATTTCGAATGTCAAAATGTGTGCTTTTGTTTATGTGAACGGGATCGCCATTAAAAATGGTGATTTTTGAAGGTGGTTTAGCTATTTTGCATTTCGTATTTGTCGAGATAGAAAGTGATGGTCGAAATTGGGTTATTGATCAATTTCCGACGAACTAAGGGGTTAGGGGCATCGGCGTTTGGTCGGATGGAGGCCGAAGCAAGGGAGGGCGCGGGAAAAATGGAGCGAAAATTTTCTGAAGTGTGGGGTGGCTAGTTGAAGTCAAAGTAGGGTTTAGGGATGAATTTTAGTCGAGGTTGGTTTTCTTGACCTAGCGGCGTCGTGGTGGGGACGTAAGGTTGCGGTGTAAGGGGGAAAGGTAGAGGGGGAAGGGATGAAGCTTCTGGCGAAGCAGGTTGGGTTTCGGTGGTCGGAGGCTTTGGCACGAGGTAGGGATGGGATCGGTTCGTTCACTGGACATGTATCTGCTGTTCAGATTTCGAAACGAGGGTTGTCGTGGAAATTTGGGTGGCCGGAGAAGTTGAGGAGGTCAGAGGTGACTTGGGGAAGAAGTCGGGGTGGATGGAGACTCGTCGCCGGCGTGTGCACGTGCACGGCGAGGGTAAGTGTGCAGGTAAATGAAAGGAAAAAGAAAGGAGAAGGCAGGGGAAAGGAAGGAGAAAGATAAGAGAGGGGAAGGGAAATGGGCCGGTTTTGGGCCGGAGGATAAGGAGAAAAAAATGGAAGAAAAGATAAAGGAAAAAGAAAAAAAAAGAAAAAAAAAGAGAAAAAAAGAAGAGAAAGGGGATAAAGAAAACGGAGGAAAAGAAAAGAAAAGTTAAAGAAAAAAAATAAAGGAAATAAGAAAGAAATGGAATTTATATTTATATATATACACACACATTTATATGATAACGTATATTCCTTCCTTTAACTAAAAATCTAACTTCATTTTAAATCCGTAATTTAAAGTCGGTATCATTTTACAATTTAATGGAAATTAGTATTGTTATTATTATTTTAACTTACACCTATGAATAATTAATGGTATTTTACAATTTATTATTAATAAATTGTTGAATTTGAAATTAATTTTGAATTCAAAAATAAATGGATATGGTTAATCAAGAATTAATAAAAGCCTGATGTGTGAATTATTTTGATATCTGTTGTAGACCGTTAAATTGGTTAACGATCTATATCATAGCTTAATTCTATTGGAGATTTTGTTTGTGACACAAAGGGACCAATCAAGTTAGAATAATTGGATTAAAACGATAATACGTTTTATTTGAAATGAACTGTTGTAATAAATTGCCATATTTGAATATTATCACCCTAAATAATAAATTGTTTATTTTAAACAATTGACTTCCTCAAATTTATTATTTGATTTCGAAGAGACCGGGATCGGATATCAGCGTTATCCGGAACCACTTCGATTTAATAACCCCCACAAATCTTACGGGTTTGATTATGGAGTCTAATAGGCTGAAATTGAATGAATTAAGTAAATCTGACTATTTAAATAAGCAATTGTACTTGGATATTATTTTAAATATCAATGGATTTTTGTAACAAGTGTTTGGTTATACTCAGATAAAAACTCGTAGCTTTGTACGAGTTGCATTTAGTTTCAAGAGACTTTCAAAACTTAAGTATTTCAAATTTAAGTTACTTTTACTCACGCTGGTTTCTATTGATTCATGAGTTTTGATTCATGACACAAGCTTCAGAGATCATACGACGAATTACAAAGAGAATACTATACGAAAGCGACAAAAAGAGAATAAACATATATTGTGAACTACAAAGGAGACAAGACTACAATCCAGAGATTAGTATGAATATTTTAATGTATTGAGTCTTAGAATATTGTTAAAATCATTCCTCAAGTAGTCACACACACACACAAATTGATTTATATTGATTTATACATAAATAAGTGTACACTGTGCAATTGACAACAGGTCGGCTGACCGACCAGGAACCTCGGTCGACCGACTCTGTTTCAAGTGCACAGATATACACTGTTTTGTGTACGGTTTTGAAACTCAGCTGACCGGCCAGTTTTCTCGGTCAACCGACCTGAACATAACGGCTAGTTTTCTGAAGAGTTGCGATCGTTCATGAAGAGGAATGTCCTTCAATCCAAGAGATACGGACACAACTTTTGATTGAAACTCTTCATGAAAGATTGTAACTATTCTACAACTATATAAACATGTTCAATTCACTTCTACAATCACCAATTCTTGTTTTAATTCTGAAATCTATTCTCTATTATTCTCTGCAAATAAAAAGCATTCATTCTCATTCAATATCACTAGAATCCTTATATTAATTCATATACTTCGATTCTACGTGATAATCTTCCTTCTAAATCTTCACACTCATATATACTCTTGAGGATTTGATTATAGGAAAGTTGTACTACCAAAATACAATCAGTGTTATTCAGAACACATTCGTCAACAAGTTTTTTGTATTAAGTTGAAGTCCTCTTCGGCTGTTGAGGCGGAAAAATTCCTGTTCGGCTGCTCAGGTGTCGTATACCTATTCCTCCGGGTTAAGTGAGGGGTTTAGTTTAAATACAGAGGGTATTCTGGGACTGGACGTAGAACGGGAAGTTTGAACCAGTATAAAAATTCCTGGTGTGCTTACTTTAATTTTTATTTTACTGCTATTATCAGTTTCCGCATTTATATACCATATTACACGATCCTTAGTACTGCACATACACTTTCATTTGGTATCAGAGCAAGGAAATCCTATAACCGTCACAAAGTTATTTGATATCTATTTCTAGTAATATGGCAACAACACATACTAACGATTTTGACACTAACACTAATACTAGTTTCACAAAGGGTCAATCAACTTCACGACCTCCACTTTTTAATGGTATAATTTATAATTATTGGTCGACTAGAATGAGAATCTATATGTAATCTAGTGGATTTGATATCTGGAATGTTATACAAAGTGAGTACACAACTCCTACTGGAGAATACTCAACTTGGAGTAACACACAAAAACTAGATGCTACATCAAATGCAAAGGCTATGAATATTTTATTTTGTGCATTAGATAGAAATGAATTCAATAGAGTTAGCATGTGCACTTCTGGTTATGAAATTTGGAGAACACTTAAGATAACACATGGAGGAACGAACAAAGTTAAATTAAGCAAAATCTCTATGTTGAAAAATCAATTTGAAAATTTCAAAATGAGGCCAAATGAATCTATAAATGACATGTACTCTAGATTCCAGGATATTTATCATGCTTTACTATCACTAGAACAAAGGTTTACGGATTTTGATGTTGTTACAAAAATCTTAAATTCTTTAACGGACGAATGGGAAAGAAAAGTCCTAGCCATTGAAGAAGCAAGTGATTTGTCAACATTAAAACCAGAAGAATTAATAGGTAATTTAATGTCCTACGAAGTAAATTTGCAGGCAAAAAGAAATGGAGCACAAGAAAAGAAAAATGTGGCATTCCAAGCAGAAAAAGATGATTCCGACTCAGATAATGAAGATATGGCAATGATCGCTAAAAATTTCAAAAAGTTTTTGAAATTCAACATAAACAAATTCAAGGGAAACAAAAATAATTTCAACAACAATTCCAATAACAGCAAACCATCATCTTCAGCAATGGAATGTTATGAATGTCATAAGAAAGGACACATGAAGAAGGATTGTCCAGAGCGTAAAAAGAATAATTTCAAGAAGGACAAAACCAAACGAAGAGCTTTTTCAGTCACTTGGGACGACATTGACTCATCATCAGAGAGTGAAAGTGATAATGAAAATGAACAAGCAAATGTATGCTTCATGGCTTCATCAGACGATGTAAGTGATCTTACTTTTGAAGATCTAATTGAAATTAATTCTGAATTAGTAGATTTAGCAAAGCAACTTAAAAAGAAAAATAAGGAGTTACAAAGAAAGTTAGATAGAACAGTCTTAGAAGTAGATATGCTGAAAGATGAGAAGAAAATATTAGAAGAAGAACTTGAAATTTCTCAACAATCGAATTCTAACTTATCTTCTCAAATTTCGTCAATATCTGAAGAACTAGAAATTCAGAAAAATAAAAATGATGTTTTACTTTTCGAAAATAATAGTTTAAACTCGAAGATTAAGGAGTTAGAGTTAGAAAAATCTAGTTTTAAAATAAAATTTGATGATATTTCTAAAAACGTATCTAATTTCAATAAAGAAAGAGAGAATCTTTCTAGAATACTTGAAAATTCTCAATTCTCTAACAATAAATCTGGACTAGGATTTAAGAAACAAAATAATTTTGCTAAAAGTAGGATTAATAATAATATTAAGAAGGATATTAAGAAAACAGTTTACCCAAACACTAAAACCATCAAGATATGGATTCCAAAAACAAATAATATTTTGATAAGGAATAAACATATCAAAATGTTTATGGAAACTATTCATAATAACAAGAATTATGTTTATAAAGGGAATTCTGAACCCGTATGGGTTTGGCTTCCTAAGGTCTAACTCTTAGGACCCTAAAAAGATTGGGTACCAACTTTTTATAAAACTTTTTGCAGGTACCACATAAGAAGAGAGGAAAATGGATTTTAGATAGCGGTTGCTCAAAACACATGACTGGAAACAAAGAAATATTTTCAAACATTATATACTCAAATGGAGGAGCAGTCACCTCTGGAGATAACTCAAAAGGATATATCATCGGCAAAGGCGATGTCAGTAGTAACGGTACCTCTAATTTACCTCTCATTACTGATGTTTTATTAGTTAAAAATTTAAAACACAATTTATTAAGTATTAGTCATTTATGCGATAAAGGTTTTAATATAACTTTTTCAGAATATAAATGTAATATTTTCGATAAAAATCATAACACTATTTTAGAAGGAAAAAGAGATAAAAATATTTGTATCTTAAATATGAATGTTAATAATGATTCAAATTTGTGTTTAGTAGCTAAAGAAAACGATTCTTGTCTTTGGCACAAAAGATTTTGTCACATCAATTTTAATACTATCAACAAACTAGCTAAAAACAAATTAGTTAAAGGATTACCCAATATAAAATTCAAAACTAATATATTTTGTGATGCATGTAAATTAGGAAAATTAACAAAATCTTCTTTTAAATAAAAAAAAGTAATATCTATAGAACAACCACTTGAACTTTTACACATGGATCTTTTTGGTCCAACTCAAGTGCAGTCTATTAATCATAATAGATATGTATTTGTTATTGTAGATGATTTTTCTAGATATACTTGGATTTTCTTTTTGAAAAATAAAAGTGATACTTTTGATAATTTTAAAGTTTTTGTTAAAAGAATCCAAAATATTAAAAGTTTGAAAATTAAAAATATAAGAAGTGATCATGGAGGAGAATTTGAAAATGAAGCTTTTGAACAATTTTGTAACAAGAAAGGTATTAACCATAATTTTTCGTTTCCTAGAACACCACAATAAAATGGAGTTGTAGAAAGGAAAAATAGAACGTTACAAGAATGTGCAAGAACTTTATTAAATGGAACCACTTTATCGAAACACTTTTGGGCAGAAGCTGTAGCTATTGCTTGTTATGTATTGAATCGTGTTTCTATTCGACCATTAACTAAGAATACTCCATATGAACTTCTAAATGGAAGAAAAACAAATATTTCATATCTTAAAGTTTTTGGCTTTAAATGTTTTATTTTAAATACTAAAGATCAACTAGGCAAATTCGATCCAAAATCCGATGAAGGAATATTCGTTGGATATTCGGAACGAAGCAAAGCTTATCGAATTTATAATAAAAGAACTCAAATTATTGAAGAAAGTTTACATGTTTCATTTAACGAAAATTTTAAAAATATAAATCCAAATATTACTATCGATTCTGATGATGAAACTACTCAGAATGAAAATAGTAATACAAATGAAAATTTTGATATTCATGAAATTAATGAAAATACAAACATTACTCCTAATATAATAAAATCTCCACCTAGAATTTTACGGGATCATCCTATACAAAACATAATTGGAGAAGTAAATACGAACGATAAAACCAGACATCAATTAAATCAAGTTGGTCATGTAGCTTTTCTCTCTAGCATAGAACCTAAGAATATAAAAGAAGCCTCAACTGATGACTACTAGATTCTTGCCATGCAAGAAGAACTAAATCAATTCGAACAAAACGAAGTTTGGGAACTTGTTCCTAGACCAAGTGATCACTCAGTCATTGGTACTAAATGGGTCTTCAAAAATAAAGCAGATGAACTAGGAAATATAACTAGGAATAAAGCTAGATTAGTTGCACAAGGATATAATCAAGAAGAGGGAATTGACTACGAAGAAATGTTTGCTCCAGTCACCCGACTTGAAGCAATACGAATCTTATTAGCTTTCGCATGTTTTCATAATTTTAAACTCTATCAAATGGATGTTAAAAGTGCATTTTTAAATGGATACATAAAAGAAAATGTTTTTGTTGAACAACCACCTCTTTTTAATCATGAAAAATTTCCGGATCATGTTTATAAACTCAAAAAAGCGTTATACGGTTTATAACAAGCACCATGTGCTTGGTATGATCGTCTTAAAAGCTATTTATTAGAATCTGGTTTTGAAATTGGTAAAGTAGATCAAACGCTTTTTATTAAGAAAACTAAGAAAGATATTTGAATAATTCAAATATATGTTGATGATATTATTTTTGGCTCGACAAATGAAAAACTATGTCAGGAATTTTCGACTATAATGACAAATGAATTTGAAATGTCCCATATGGGAGAATTGTCATATTTTCTTGGATTACAAATTAAACAAATTGAAAATGGAATTTTACTAATCAAGAAAAATATTGTTATAATTTAATTAAACGATTTGGTCTGGAAAACACTTCTGCCAAGCCAACTCCAATGAGCACAACTACTCATCGTGATAGAGACGAGGAGGGCAAAAGTGTTGATCAGAAACTATATCGTAGTATGATTGGATCGTAGCATTGAAATGGATGGAGCATCTAGGTCGTGAGGCTCATCGACACAATACAGTTGTTGATGAGTATATTAATTGGGGTGGAAAATAAAGCTCGCATTCCTCTCATACCAGCTTGCCAACAAGTCATAGTCATAGTAAAAAAGATGGGGCTCGAAAGCACTAAACCATATCTAGCTGATTTAGCAATCTCGTACACATTCCGATGATTGGCCGAGCGAATAAGTCAACTTCAAAGTGGATCTGTTAACCTGTCTCGCCCGAATGAATTAGTTGGTACTAGAAATGTTAGAAATAGTAAACGAAAAGAGTAATAAGAAGTGAAAAGGACAGAGACACTTCCCAACCTTCTTCTCCACCAAGCACGGAAGTTTAAGGATAACTGTAGGTCGGTGGCTACCTAAGGAAACTCCGATTCGATCTGCGCGGCCGGTAGTTGGCTGCTTAGATTCCTGTGAGTGAGAGTCCTATTCAAAAACGGAAATTCCACGAATCCCTGAGGTGGGTCAAGTATATTAATCCGAGCCCCTGGTTGGTTCATCCCATTAGCCCCTGCTCCCAGGTAAGAAGCCGGTCAAGTGCCTTTGCCCTGCCTGGGAACAAACAGTCATACCTGGAGTCGGAGTAGCTCTAAGACATCCTCCCTTGTTAGTTGTCGCCTGCCTAGAGGTCGCCTTGTTCTCACTTCGGTCACGAACTTTTTTTCCAGGTTTTTATAATCTTTTGACGGGAGGAGGGGAGCGAAGTGACGTGCGAATAAACAACAAATTGGAATTCATTTATCAACAGATTTTTATCTTCTATTTGAACTAATTCATTCGGGCGAGACAGGTTACGATGTCATGATGCGCCCATTCCTATGGCCATTCCTTCAATACTTCTGGCTCTCGGGAGTCTCTTTGTAGGAGCCCAATTAATATACTCTGCCCCAGTAGAACTGGAAGATCAGCTCTCCCCTTGCCTTTTCCCTTTCTCTTGCTTCTTCTCCGGCTGCTATCTCTTCAGTCAGCGAAGCTTTGATGAAGGAGAGGACTTTAACAGCGAGTCGACCCGATATAATGATGAGTGTTTGTTTATGTGCTCGATTTCAAGCAAATCCCAAAGAATCACATATGCGAGCAGTTAAACGTATTATTCGTTATCTAACTAAAACTAAAGATTTCGGGCTAGTTTATCCGAAAGAATGTCCTTTCGAATTAGTCTCCTATAGCGATGCTGATTTTGGAGGAAGTCGGACGGATCGAAAAAAGTACGAGCGGAACGTGTCATTTCATTGGCGTTCCTTAGTCTCTTGGTTCAGTAAGAAACAAAACAGTGTTTCTTTATCGACGTGTGAAGCAGAATATATATCTGCTGCTTTGGCATGCGCACAAGTCGTATACATGCAACAAACATTACAGGATTTTAATTGTCATCTTGAAAAATCTATAATTTATTGTGATAATACTAGTGCAATAAATCTTTCTAAAAATCCGGTCAATCACTCACGAACAAAACACATCGATATTCGTCATCACTTTCTTCGTGATTATTTGGAAAAAGGATTAATAAATTTAGAATTTATTAATACTGAAAATCAAATTGCTGACATTTTTACTAAACCGCTAAATGAAAATATTTTTATAAAACTTAGACGTGACTTAGGAATAATGTCTTTAAAAGATTTATAAATATAAAATATGCAAAAATATTGAAAAACAAAAATTGTTTTATTTCTGACCAAAGCGGAACTCGAACTCATGACCTCTGACTTGCTTGTTAGATGTTGTGTTATAGCTACTTGAGCTATGGGTGTTTCTTGTCTCGGTTTTCTTTAAAGTTTGTTTTATTTATTTTATTTTCAGAAAAACTATTTTTAGTTCTAAACTTATAAATCATACATTTACAAACAGCTTTATTGTTAAAATTCTATGATTATAGGTAAAACTAGTTCCTATCCTCTAATTTTTCAGCAAACAGATGCTTATATATACTATGCTTATTTTTTTTTAAAACATATACTAAGAAAGTTTTAAAATCAAAACTTGAAAATGTCTTCAAACAATGACTTCTATAATTCCGAAAACTCCCATCTATCATACACATCTCTGGACGATGATGGTTCCGACCGCATCCCTGAAAATGGCCCCTATCCTACATTTCCCATGCCTAAACGTATCCTTGACTTCTCTTCTCCGGATAAAGACCCCCGACATGGATGGAAACCATGGGAAAACTCCCATACAGGATATACACCGGAAAAGAAAAAAGGGAAGAATGCAATGGTAATATCTCCATCAACTAAACAAAAAATTGATGAAATACATCACTACCAACAACAACAAATGGATATGCAGTGGGAACTTTACTATGAACAAAAAGTCACGGCAAGACGTTTAAGTTTTCTAGAAAAGATTGCCATGAAAGTTTGTTCATCAAAGAAGGATGATGTTGCTGAACCGGCTTATAGACCTTCATCCTCTTCAAATCCTGCTCAATCCCCAATAGCTCCAAAATGGTCACCTATAGAAGATGTTCTGTCTCCAAACTCATGGGAACGTAGATTTTAACGAACGGTGGCTAAACACTATATATATATATATATATATGTTGTTGGTTTCAATAAGGTGTATTAATATAGTGCAATAATAATAAAATTTATATTTCTATAATTTTTTTCTTGAAAAACAGTAAAAATGTGCGAACAGGGTCGGTCGACCGAAGACCTGGGTCGGTCAGCCGAACCCATCCCGAAAGTTTCAACTATTCTCAGATAACCCAATCGGTCAGCCGACCCAGTTTTTCGGTCGACCGAACGTATATTCTGCTGTTTTTTTACTTAATATTTATAACCCATCCATTCACCTTTTCAACCTACCTCTTCACTTTTACGTTCCCAATTTCAGTTTTTACCCTAGCCCCATTAAAATTTTCTCAAATTTTTATCTTTTCCTCCAAAACAATGGCTCCTAAGAAGAGAACAAAAACTACCGGCGGCTCATCTTCATCAACTCCAGTAGATACTCAAATCGCCTCATGGCAATGATATAACACTTCAAAGATGGATACAACTTCAAGATGCCAAAATCTTTGAAGAATCATTTGTAAGTTACCCTAATTTCGCTACCTACGGTATTGAAAATGCCGCTATTGAGAGTGGACTTGATACATTTCTTGACCATAGGAAAAATAATTTGAAAATCAATCATATTATGGTCAAGTTATTTCTAGCAAACCTTAACCTTGTCAATCCGCCGAGAAACACTAACAATTGTATTTGGACATCGGTTTGTGGCACTTCAATTTTCCTTTCCATTGATCGAATTAACCACATTTTGAATGCACGACCGGGTGGAATTTCATTATATGATGTAGATTGTAATATATCAAGTCGTGACCGGATAAGCCATTTATTTTTCGAAGATGATGCTATGGATTTTAGACAAACATCATCACTTAGACCTAAAGCTCGACTTTTTCATCGTTTCATGATGAAATCTATTGTTCTTAGAGGCGACTCATATCATCTAGTATATCCCGAAAATTTTAAGGCATTATATGCTATATGTAGGAAAATACGAGTTAATTGGGCACAACTTCTTATGGACGAATTTCTCTCTTTTAACCAAGGAAAGATGCTCCATATTTATTATGGAGAATACATAATGAGATTGATCAATAGCTTCGTCATCCATGCTCCGGAATCTGAAACCTCCAAAGTCCGTTCTTTTGATTCAAGGACCATAAAACTAATGAAATTGCCTGATTCTATTGTAGACCGTTAAATTGGTTAACGATCTATATCATAGCTTAATTCTATTGGAGATTTTGTCTGTGACACAAAGGGACCAATCAAGTTAGAATAATTGGATTAAAACGATAATACGTTTTATTTGAAATGAACTGTTGTAATAAATTGCCATATTTGAATATTATCACCCTAAATAATAAATTGTTTATTTTAAACAATTGACTTCCTCAAATTTATTATTTGATTTCGAAGAGACCGGGATCAGATATCAGCGTTATCCGGAACCACTTCGATTTAATAACCCCCACAAATCTTACGGGTTTGATTATGGAGTCTAATAGGCTGAAATTGAATGAATTAAGTAAATCTGACTATTTAAATAAGCAATTGTACTTGGATATTATTTTAAATATCAATGGATTTTTGTAACAAGTGTTTGGTTAAACTCAGATAAAAACTCGTAGCTTTGTACGAGTTGCATTTGGTTTCAAGAGACTTTCAGAACTTAAGTATTTCAAATTTAAGTTACTTTTACTCACGCTGGTTTCTATTGATTCATGAGTTTTGATTCATGACACAAGCTTCAGAGATCATACGACGAATTACAAAGAGAATACTATACGAAAGCGACAAAAAGAGAATAAACATATATTGTGAACTACAAAGGAGACAAGACTACAATCCAGAGATTAGTATGAATATTTTAATGTATTGAGTCTTAGAATATTGTTAAAATCATTCCTCAAGTAGTCACACACACACAAATTGATTTATATTGATTTATACATAAATAAGTGTACACTGTGCAATTGACAACAGGTCGGCTGACCGACCAGGAACCTCGGTCGACCGACTCTGTTTCAAGTGCACAGATATACACTGTTCTGTGTACGGTTTTGAAACTCAGCTGACCGGCCAGTTTTCTCGGTCAACCGACCTGAACATAACGGCTAGTTTTCTGAAGAGTTGCGATCGTTCATGAAGAGGAATGTCCTTCAATCCAAGAGATACGGATACAACTTTTGATTGAAACTCTTCATGAAAGATTGTAACTATTCTACAACTATATAAACATGTTCAATTCACTTCTACAATCACCAATTCTTGTTTTAATTCTGAAATCTATTCTCTATTATTCTCTGCAAATAAAAAGCATTCATTCTCATTCAATATCACTAGAATCCTTGAATTAATTCATATACTTCGATTCTACGTGATTATCTTCCTTTTAAATCTTCACACTCATATACTCTTGAGGATTTGATTACAGGAAAGTTGTACTACCAAAAGACAATCAGTGTTATTCAGAACACATTCGTCAACAAGTTTTTTGTATTAAGTTGAAGTCCTCTTCGGCTGTTGAGGCGGAAAAATTCCTGTTCGGCTGCTCAGGTGTCGTATACCTATTCCTCTGGGTTAAGTGAGGGGTTTAGTTTAAATCCAGAGGGTATTCTGGGACTGGACGTAGAACGGGAAGTTCGAACCAGTATAAAAATTCCTGGTGTGCTTACTTTAATTTTTATTTTATTGCTATTATCAGTTTCCGCATTTATATACCATATTACACGATCCTTAGTACTGCACGTACACTTTCAGTTTCTAGCCTGACTCGTGTGTTACTTTATTGTAATGCTCGGGTCAGACCGAGTGTTACAGAATTTTAGGTTAGGATGCTTTTGGAGCTCAAGAGACGAGTCGGATGGCAGAGACGCGTTGATTATATTCCGCTGTGTATTATAGACTGTATAGTTAGCATTTAGGGACAGGTTATTATAACTGTCCAGATGATTATAGGTGATTGTACTCTAATAACTTGTTATGTTTAGCAGTTACAGCTTTTTTGTATAAAATGCTGCTATTATATTTTGTTCCGCTACGATTGTAAGATTCTGTGTTATTGTTTCTGTTTCTTATTCTATCTCTTTTCTTCTTAACCCTAACAGCTTGGTATTTCCAGCACTCGATTGCTCGGCACTCTATACAGGGAACGTATTAGTGTCGATTTTCGAGGTCGAAAATCTTCGGGTCATTACAATGTGGTTTCAGAGAAGGGTTTATTAGTCGATCCAGATAAGATCGAACCTGTTAACAGTTGGAAGAAACCAGAGATGGTGACTGAGATCAAAAGTTTTCATGGACTAGCTGGCTATTATCAGAGGTTTATTAAGGATTTCTCGTGGATAGCAGCGCCTTTGACAAAGCTAACCAGGAAAGCTCTAGAGGCTTTGACTACTTGTACTGTGTAATTAAGATCAACTGCTATTTCTAGTCGGAGTACTGCCATGTTATCATGCATGGAAGTCCGACTAGTTCTGATCGATAGGATTGCATCTATGTAGAAAGATGACCCAGTGTTAGCTTAGAAGATTAGAAGGCTAGAGGCCTAAATCGAGACTGATGATCTAAAAGGTTTTAGTCTGGACCAGAGAGTGTGGTTCAGAAAGAAGGGACAATTGTGTGTCCCGACTGTAGAAAACCTAAGGAGGGAAGTTCTTAGGGAATGTCATTGATCAAATTTACCATTCATCCTGGGGGGACCAAGATGTATCAGGATATGGAGAGGAGTTTCTACTAGGAATGTATGAAGATGGATGTTGGCTTGTTGGTAAAGCAATGCATGAAATGTCAACAAGTGAAGGCCGAACATCAGAATCCGAGTGGGTTGCTTCAACCTTTGGAGATACCAGTTTGGAAATGGGATTCGATATCCATAGATGTTATAGACGGGTTGCAAAGGTCGAATCGGGGAAATGAAAGTATATGGGTCATAGTGGACAGGTTAACCAAGAGTGCCCATTTCATTCCAATCAAGTCAACCAGGATGGCACCTGTCCTGGCCAAATTGTTTATGAAGAACATATTTAGACTACATGGGATTCCTAGTAGCATAGTTAGTGACATAAATGTCTTGTTCACTAGTGAATTATGGAAGAGTCTACAGAATGTTGGGAACCGAACTTAAGATGAGCACCGCTTATCACCCACAGATGGATGGGCAGACAGAGAGAGTCAACAAGGTGCTCGAGGATCTATTAAGAACTTGTGTATTAGATTTTGGTGGGTCATGGGAAGACCATCTGCACTTGGTTGAGTTTTCCTATAATAATAGCTACCACGCTAGTATAGGGATAGCATCTTTTGAAGTTTTATATGTAAGGCCATGAAAATCACCAGCGTATCGGTTAGAGACCGGAGACAGATTAGTCCTTGGTCCAGATATGATGAGAGAAGCAACAGAGAAGATGGAGTTGATCTAAGGTAGGATGAAGGAAGCTCGGTCTAGACAAAAGAGTTATGCAGATAAGAGGCGTAAGGATCTAGAGTTCTCGGTTGGAGATTGGGTTTTCATTGAAGTATTACCAATAAAGGGTGTGGTACGATTTGGAAAGTCAGGGAAACTAGCACTGAGATATGTTGGACCATTCCCAATCATAAAGAGGATCAAAAAGCCCGCATATAGAGTAGAGTTACTGAGTAGTTTAGCAGATGTCTATAATATGTTTCATGTGTCTCATCTTCGAAAGTATGTACATGATCCAGAGACTATGAGAAGAGGTTAAGAAACAAGACAGTCAAGTTGGTAAAAGTTTAGTGAAGCGACAACGAGAAGGACTGTACTTGGGAAACAGAAGACATGATTAGGGATACTCATCCTAGGCTGTTATGAGGGTATGTTCTATATTTTTTTATATAGACCTTTCACTGGTGGGATATACTAGCTTTATTGGCATGATTGATATGCTTGTTTGTAGTCCTTACTGAATTTCGAGGATGAAATTCTTTAAGGGGGAGCTTGTAACACCCCTAATTTTTCTTTAATATTATTCACAAGATTTAATTAGACCAATAAAACAGAATAATGTGTGGCGTGAAAAGGAGATGAGATTTGATAATTAATTAGGTTAGGCCTTAACTAATCATCATATAAGATTGTTTTAACTTAAACATAAGTAGGAGGATTTATGAAAGGGGTAAAATAGGAATAAGCTTCATTTCCTAAACATAAACCCATCCACCCTCGTATCCTCATTCATTTTTACATCCATACAAAACACAAACAAAGTAGAGGCCATTGGTAAATCTTTTAAAGGAAGAAAAGTTAGAGAATCAAGTTAAAGCTAAGGGGGATCAAATCAACAACTCAAATCTCAACTTTTTTCCTCAAATTAAGGTGAATAATAATATCCATCTCATTCTTATGTGTTAAATTTTGAATTTATGATGTATTCCAAATTGATTGATGAAGATATGGTTGATTTTACCATTGTTTATATGAATGGTGATTTATTGGAATTTTTATGAAATTATAATGATAGATTTTAAAGGAAAAACCTTAGTAAATGACCTCTAATCAACTTGATTTTTAGATAAGGTATGTAAAATATAATTTTGGAGATGATTTTTTAATTTCATAATTTTCGAAATTAAGATGAATATTTTATGAATTTTCTAATGTAAAAAGGGCATTTATTTCAGATTTTAATTATTAAAAATAATAAAATAATGAATTTTGCTCTGAAATTTTTATGTGGTAAATAAAATATTGTTTCAGATTTTTGGTGAATTGTTTGGATTTTTCCATGTGTTTTTGATTTATTATGAATTTTTTAAGCTAGAAAAGCTTAATAATTATATTAAAATAATAATAAATATTGTAGGGTTGCAAATAATTTCCAATTATAAAAATCTGAACTATGTCAGTTTTTTTGAAAAGAAAGTAGATAAAGAAGTCACCACCCAGTAGAAATTTGACAAAGAATAGGAGTTGATGAAAAGAATATATACTTTATTTAGCAAAATAGCAGTTTTACATTAATTACGAATCTGCCACTGGACCCCCTTTCTCCAATGTCGGAGGAACTCCCTTTCTCCAATTTCGACGGAACCCCCTTTCTCCAATTTCTGAGGAACCCCCTTTCTCCAATGTCGGAAGAACCGCTTTCTTCAATATCGGTGGAACCCCTTTCTCCAATGTCGGTGGAACCCCTTTCTCCAACCTCTTTCTACAATATCGGAGGAACTCCCCTTTCTCCAATGTTAGAGGAACCCATTTCTCCAATGTCGATGGAACCCCTTTCTCCAATGTCGGAGGAACCCCTTTCTCCAATGTCGGAGTAACCTCCTTTCTCCAATATCGGCAGAATCCCTTTCTCCAATATCCGAGGAACCCCTTTATCCAATGTCGGAGGAACTCCCTTCCCCTTTCTCCAATGTCGGCGGAACCCCTTTCTCCAATGTCAGAGGAACCCTCATTTCTCCAATGTTGGTAGAACCCCTTTCTCCAACCCCTTTCTCCAATGCCGGAGGAACTTATTTCTCCAATGTCGATGGAACCCCTTTCTCCAATGTCGGAGGAACCTCTTTCTCCAATGTCGGAGAAACCCCCTTTCTCCAAAGTTGGTGGAACCCCTTTCTCCAACGTCGGTGGAACCCCCTTTCTCCACTGTCGGAGGAACCCCTTTTCTCCACAGTCGGCGGAACCCCTCTTCTCCAATGTCGGTGGAACCCCCTTCTCCCATGTCGGAGGAACCCCCCTTCTCCAGTGTCGGTGGACCCCCTTTTTCCAATGCCGGCAATGTCGGAGGAACCCCCTTTCTCCAATGTCAGTGGAACCCCTTTTCTCCAATGTCAGAGGAACCCCCTTTTGCCCCTGTTGCTTTAGTACCCTTTAACCAGCTATGTTTTCAAAACTTAAAACATGCATAACTTTTTAACCGTAAGTCCATTTCTCTATTATGACCACTCTACGAAAGGGGAAACCATCTTTCGGATGCAATGGAATAGGTTAGAGACCCTAATTCTACATCTATAAAAAGTTATAGCCCAAACAAAGTTTTTATTTTCTTATCACCTTGTTTTAATAGACAAACGAAGGGGTGGATAGCCCTAGAATTTATAAAAGTTGCTTTTGGACCTTAGAGACACTAAGGCATATTTTAATAACGTCGGTACTATAATTGGGGACACTAATAATTGTAAAACTTTGTCGTTTACAATAAGGGACACCAATGTATGTCTTATAAAGGATGTATGTATGCTTGGGTAATCATATTCACTTCATTTATAACCCATAACTACATTTTGGGTGCTAAGAGAAGAATAACCAGCTAGGTTTACCCAATAGTGAATATACATTAATTTAACCCATGTGTGAGTAGAATTGCATCCAGGAGGTGAGATAGACCAAAATATAGGATGCCCAAAACCGGTTAAAAGATTATTGATTTAAACAGGTTCTTAGTTAGCCCATGAAAACTATGCCTTGAGAAATGTTATTGGCAAGGGCCAATAGGTTCTTAGTGATCCCATGAAAACTATGTCCGGAATAGGTTATTGATAAAGATCAATAGGTTCATACTCAGCCCATGAAAACTATGACCTAAGAGATGTTATTAGAGAATCCAATAGGTTCATAGTCAGCCCATGAAAACTATGTTTGGATGATGTTATTAGTAGACACCAACAGCTTCTTAGTAATCCCATGAATACTATGAAACCGGGCAGATAGTCCGCAAGCTTGGCATGGGTTATTAGTTAGCCCATGAAAACTAATAGGTTAATAGTGACCCTAGAAACTATAACTTGAGAACGATAGTCAGATGAATGGGGATGGAAAATCCAGGATATATTGTATAGTTGCATACAATTGTATTATGTTATGTTTTAACCATTGTGGATGCAGGTGCACAGTATATGGTTAATTAGTTTTTGGTTAAGGTACTGGCGAGGGGAAAACCCGTTCTGCTCAGTGGCGTGGTCTCGCTAGATATCTATTTGGTTCGAGATGGTATATTATTATTCATGCCAGACTTTTTGTCTGACTCGAAGTTTATGTTTTTTCCTTTTAACTCTCGGGTGCTCAAAATTAATTTGAGTATGCTTCCAGAGATGTACAGGAGGTAGGCTAGCTATTTAAGAGATTATATTTATTGTCCGCTGTGCTATTTGGATGTAAGGGAAAATTTGTTTAGTTGCCTATATTTAGACTCTGATCAACTAAGGGGACATCTTCATATGTTGCTCTTGGCGTATTTTGTAATAAATTGTAATGTCTCTAAACGTGGCTTGCGTATGGGATTATGTAATGAATCTAAAATGCTATTTGTAATGAAACGA
Source organism: Allium fistulosum (assembly GCA_030737815.1). Classification (NCBI taxonomy): domain Eukaryota; kingdom Viridiplantae; phylum Streptophyta; class Magnoliopsida; order Asparagales; family Amaryllidaceae; genus Allium; species Allium fistulosum. Next base: position 306,488,216 of record CM060903.1, on the reverse strand, counting down.
TAAATTTGTTTTAAATTAAGTTTAAAATTTTTCATATGCATGTGTTTTTGGTATATCAATGTATCTAACATTACCGCATTTGGTCACCGAAAATTAATAACTATAAATTGTTGTCGCATTCGTAGCAGTTTGTTTTAGGCCTCCAAATAGGGGATGTTACAAGTTGGTAGAGCATAGGTTTATGTAAATTTAAAAGAAATTTGAACCTAAAAGTGTTTCAAAACATAACTTAATGAATCAGAGAATGAGACCGGGATTTGGGTTAACGCTATAATAACGTACTTGTATTTGCTATATATATAAGTACGTATTCCCCTCTCTATTAGACCGTTCTTCTTTTTTCTACTACGGGTCGTATGCATATATCGAGAAAGCAAGGTATGGAAGCAGGAAAAGAAAGAGTGAATCTAGGTGGAGGAAGCGCTTTGACCCAATATCAAGAGAAACTTTGGTCGATAGGCAAATGCTAACCAAAATGCAAATGCCAACGTAGGTGCTGGAACCCTGCCAGTAGATATAGGGAAGATGTATCAGCTATTTGTGAATATGGTGCAAACTAGAGTTGCAGCTAGTTTGGTTGGGGGAAATGCTTCGACATTTGGAAGTGAAAAACCTATAGGCCAGGAGCAACCAGTGCCCTGACTTACGTGACTTCGATTCTGGACGATGGAGAAAGAAGTCGCAATGTCGAAAACATGATAACTATAAGAGGGTTAATTTCTACAAATAGGTCATGATTAATTAAGTATATGGAAAGTACTTCATCTTATACTCAATACTTAATTTTGAGGTATGAAGGCCCGTTTCTTTCTGGGAGAATTTAAGAATGTACATCGAGGAAAGGATAGTATGCTAACTTGTCTGACTTTATTGTTAATTGAGGGATAGCATGGGGTTGAAACTGAAAACTGTGATAAGTATATGATGTTCGATTTTGCATATGCAAGTTATGTACTTACACCAGATAGTGGTTTGTCCACTATCAATAACTTGCCCAATTTTGACTAAGGAAGTATATGAAAGCTTCGTGATTTCATATGGTTTGAGATTTCCTAGGGAGAACTCATTCCAGTGAAATGTCACTCGCATTAAGGGCGGATATTCGAGAACTCATTGGGACTCTTATATTGTCTGCTTACTTCTGAAAGAACCGGGATTGAGTTGACCGGTAACTATCGTTTGTTAGTTTGGAGATCGAGATCGAATAAGTATGAGTTATCCAAAAACCACTTTGAACTGGCATAAGCGTTTAAATTGGGAATATATTAAAGATTATAGAAATCGAAGACGGATTTCTTTGAAGTGCAAGGACTACTTGCTACTAAAACTGAGGGTGATTCCAAAATGAACGTAGTAGAAGTAGCGCCTTTGGTTTGTTCATATCCTGAGCAATTTGTATGGATGAATGCTGGAATTGCATTATTGCCTGAAGGAAGTGTTGGCATTCCAAGTGGGATTGTTCTATAAAAGGTAAAATGTTGCCTGAAGCCTCACACACTAGAATGAATAACATATGGGATATACGGCAAGGCTATGTGGTTCGCTCCATTAGGATATGGTCATCACCCTTCTAGATCACTATTTATGGATTTTATATGTGCATGCGAGCTCATGAGGAAAAGGTTGGAAAGCAACTGGGCTGATGACATATTGGTATTACTCAAGAAGGGGTAGGTCGGTTTTGTGTTGGAAAGGGATCCATGTGAGGCCCTTGGTACATTTTATCTAGAGATATACTATGGTAGGTGGTACCCCGGTGCCTTGTCATTGTATGGAATCCATCTTCCAATACATGCCTTTATGAATTTAGTTGTATACTAAATATGTTGTTGAATGTAATTATTGTAACCATTCCGGCTATGATTCTTTAATTATTTTAAACCCAAGACATTATTATAATATCACTAGATTTTCTAATAAAAAGGGTTTGGTTATCGTAAGGTAAAAACCCATCCGTGTTTTTTTGCAGTGTGGTCTTATGAGATAAATTTATTTTTGAAAGGGTTTTGTAAATATAACAATCTATATGATTTGAGTTTCTTACGCTCGTTTACCAGACTGATCTAGGTGTTATTTTCTTACAAGACTCGGGCCAGACCTGAGTATTTTTCTAAAATTTAGCGATGGACACTTTGGACCTTTAGGAGACAAGCTAGATGCCTCCAAGACTTGATGTATTTTATTTTCTATTATATTTCTTGTTTTGTATTTATCGGCATTTGTGAGGACAGGCTGTTATAACTATCCAAGATGATGATAGGTTAGACTCTGTTTATTGTATGAGTATTAAAGTTTTTGTTTGTAAAGATCATTTGGATATAATATATTATTCGTCACGATGTGAGATTCTAATCTGTCTTTTCTTTTCTTTCATCCCAATAATCTATCTTTTCGGCACTTGGATGCTCGGCATGTTAATCCCGTAGATGTATTAGTGTTGACTTTTGAGGGTCGAAAAGGCGGGTCATTATAAGTGGTATCAGAGCCGAAGGTTAAGCGAGAACCTTGGCCTTGGTGGGGTAAACTCATTAGAGATAAAGTAAATGACACTCCTGAATGAGTTTGAGTGTGTTATGTATGAAAGCATGTATTTATTAGTGCTATAAAAATGTTTTATATTGTGTTGAAATTGGTAAATGAAATAATTTTACCTAAGATTGTATTTTATATAAAAAAGAATAATTTTCAAAAATTGATACAGTTATTTTTGTTATGATTGTTTGTTAGAAAATAATGATATTTATTTATCATTATTTGTTGATTGATTATTTATGTTCGGCCAAAGTATGATCAATTGTTTAGTTAAATTAAATACGAACACCTTGTGAATTCATTTTCACAATTTGACTATAAGGCGTTCGTTAATAATGTAAGTTTAACAAGTTTACTTTGTTAAGAGGGTTACTATAATAAAGGAAGTTATTATATGAAGGTAATTTTATATAAATTTGGGTTATAAGATGTGATTTATAAAATGAAGAGGATTATTGAGAATTTAAATCCCGGTTTCAAATTATTTTTAGAAAAAGTAATAATATTATTGCTTGAAAATATTTGTAGGTATAAATATTTCAAAGAGAATTTTATTTAAGATACATTTTCCTTAGATAGTTTGGGGAATGAGTCTCAATTAGTTTTGTAGCGATCTGATTAATCTTCTAAGTGACGATCGGATGTTTGCTTAGGCGAACGTTGTAGCACACTTAGTAAATTATTCTCTTTGTTATTGTACGATCAAAATGAGTTTGAATCCGAATGAACCCAAAGCAAGTTGGTAATATATATTTTGTTAAAAATATTCATCTAGAAATATATACAGTACTGTTTCAAAATGGGGTTCGAAAAAGAAGAAGTATTTTTATGTTAACTAGTTCGAGTGGCTCATAAATGACTAAAAATGGGAAAGAGATGTGTTTAGATGATAAAAACTTCTCTTAAGTATTACCCTTCTTGGTAAGCGAATGTTTGATACTATTAGGTAGGACTCGGTTCCTTGGTATCATTTTTGTGTTACCCGGTCTATATGTATATTTTCTACGTATTAAAATATATAGTATCATTTGGAAAAAATATTTTGAAATATAAACCGGTATATAATTCTTAAGTTCTTTAAAGAAAATGGATTCAATATAAAAAGGTATTTTGATAAAGGAATGTGTTGATAAATGAAATTTTAATATAGGTTATATCACTCTTGGATAGAGAAGAAATAATTTATCATAAGTTTTAAATGGGTTATAATTAATAAACCTTGTTTTATTAAAATTGGGTCTTTGGTTTTAACAGTTAAGTTGTGAAAACCATTTGATGTTATTGGGCTGACTAATAAAACATCTTTACCTTAGAGATATCTAAGGGAAAGTAAACTGTAGGATCGAGTTTGGATACCAGCATCCTACTCTTCTTAGCTACTCACCAGACCAAATGGGTAAAAAGTTTGGAGAAGTCGACTCAGTTTTAAGACCCAGATTTATTTTGGTCCTAAATCCGATTTTAAAGGATAAAATATTAAATCAGATAGTTGTATATACTCTTAGGATATAGTAGAGTATTATACAAGCTTAAAACTAAAGTTGTATTTTTATGAATATTTGCATAAATAAATTTGGGAAGTAAAAAGAATTGGAGTAGTGTAATCATTAAGATGTCCTAAAGGGAGAAAATCTGTAAGTTGGACTTGTATTAATTTATTCGCATGACCATTCTTGATTCAAAGTTCGGGCATATGATTTCTAGGTGATATACACTAGTCAGAACAAGGCATTTTCACTAGATTCTTGTATGCGAGAACTTGAGATGGATTCTTTGGATGATGTGAGTATTTTCTATCATACTTTAGGATTATGTAAGGAAAATATAGTATCAGATCAAGGAATCGGATCAGGGTTCCTCTATGAAGAAGTTAAGTGATCTATACTAGTTTGGATGAGAGATTTATATATCCGAGTAAGTGATCGGGTCGAATATTGCGTAGGGATGATTCATGCACATCGTACGGGCTTAAGTATATTTTCCTTTAATGTTTTATGATTTATGAGGAGTTGGGTAAATGACTCTTTGATTTGTCATAACGTAGTGTGAGTAATCGATTGAGTAATAACCTATGGCTGTTGAGCATGAGGCACGCTGAGTAGATTGTTTATCATACTTATGTGGTGAGTAGGTTATAAACCTGGACAAACTCTAATTTTTTTATTAGTCATTTAACATTTTGGGACATGTTAAGAATTAGTATGGCTTGTTTTTGGTTTGTTTGTTTGTGATGAAATTTTGGGGTCGAAATTCTTATAAGGGGTGAGCATGCAACGACCAAGAATTTTATCGCTTTGATTGTGAATATTTAATTAATTTTAATATTTAAATAATTGATTTTAAAAGCCTAAATAACACATTTTTAGTATTTAATAATGATAGTAAACTCATTTTTAAAGTTTGTTTACAAAAACAAACAGTTTGATAAAGAATTGAAAATGTGAACGAAAATCAATTTTTGGATTTTCGGCTTTTTATCGAATGAAAGTTGTCGCAATATTATTGCACACATATGCACACTTTTGTAATATACACTTATAAATATAATAAGTGGTTTAATAAAGTAAAAAGAATTAGTAAAAGTAAGTGTAATTAAAGTGTTTAAAATAATAATTAATTATGTAAGGAAGACTTTTCTTTCTTATTTTAAGTGCTAAAGTACATAAATTTGTGTGCTTTTTTAAATGTGATGGAAAGAACTTAGGAACATGGAGGAAGCTTAGCATGGAAGGGTAAGGAAGGGTAAATGAGTAATTTGGTAAAGGGGTAAGCAAACTCACTTGCCACCTTTTCAAATTCTATATAATGAACATACCTCTTTTTTTCACTTTTCATTTCCACTTCCATTTCTCATTTTCTTCCTCTTCTTTTCTCTCTTATCTCTTTACTTTCCTAGTTCAAAATGGTTCATTTCCTTCTCAAAAACCTTGTATAAACCTTGATAAATATTGCTAATGCTCTCTACAATCACAAAGTTCAAAATTTGAAGGCCAAAACCCCATTTCTTTGCATGGTCGTGAACACTAAGGGTGTTGTAATATCCCGGAAATTTTAACAATATCAATTTAATAATCTGTTAAGTAATTAAATTGATATTGATGATCTTTGATAATAAAATTTGAATTTAATTTAATAATCTAATTAAATAAGTATTTAATTGGTGAATCTTATCTTTTAAAAGTTAATAAGATATTTTCTATCTGTAATATATATATTTATTTGTATATATTGTAAATAGAAAAGCTTTGGTAAATTGGAAATTTAGATTTAATTTGAATTTAAAGTTTTGAAATTCAAAAGAATAAATATTTAAATTGATTTGGATTTAGAATATTTGTATAACTTTTATGTATAAAATATAATTAGTTTTTGTTTTTCTTTAAAAAGATATATATATAGATAAGCATTTAAATAAATAAAGAAAAGGTTTAATTTACTTTTAAAATAAATAAAAGTTAGCAAAAATACAAATGTCATCATATTAGGCTTCATGTTAACATGTGTAATTTAAGTAACAAATCTTTGTGACAAGTGTCTTATTTATTTTCTTTTTCTTTTATTTCTATTTATCATAATTTACATACATATATACATTTGCATATCTTCACTTCATTTTCTTTTTAAATCTTCATTTCAAAACCAAGAAAACCCAAACCAATTCTCCAATACAAATCTGAAGCAAATCAGATCAGCCAACATTCTTCTTCAAAAACAAAATCTGAGATCAGTTCCTCCTCAAACCAGAAATCAATTCAAGAGCCTGAACTAAATTCTTCAACCTATAATTCATTTTCAAAAGAAAAAGTTAACCATAAGTCTGCATTCAAATCTGGAAGTCATAAATCAAGCCTGCAATTCCTTTTCAACATCTCAACAAGATAATGACATGCATGCAAGTTTCTAAAGTTAATAATTCAAGTTTTAAAAAGATTCAAAAGCCTGCATATTTTCTGTAATCTGGAAGCAAGATCTAAGGGAAAATCAAAAGCAAGTAAACCTGATCTAAAGCAATGTCTCAACAAACAAATAACATGCATGCAAGTTTTTAAATCAAAACAAAGATGCAACAATTCAAGTTTTAAAGTCAGTAGCCTTTCCAGCAACTCAAGTTTAAAAGCTTTTCAAAGAGGCTCTGTTCTTCTTCAAAACGGTGAGTAACACTTTTAAAAACTTAAATATGGTTATAAGTTTTACTGCATATGATGAATGTTTGAAGTAAATGATGTTTGCATATAAGAATAGATGTTGATATATGTGAAATGGCTGAATATATATATATATATTTCCTCTGTTCTCTGTTATTTATCAAGTGAGTAAACCTAACTTTAAAAACAGTTTTAAAATTTGTTACTATATTTTGATATGCAATGTTTACTTGAATGTTGGATGTGAATGCATGTTTACATAAGAATTTGTTGTGAAATATTTGTGCATATGAATGTTCATGCTTCTCTGTTATTTTCCTATGAGTAAACAACTAATACTTGTTATAAAATTGTTGTTGGTAATAAATAGGTGTTGCGAAAAATTGTTTGCTTGAGTGTAAATTTTGCCATGCATGTTGATGAATTGGATGATATAACTGTGCATGTTTGATATCTGGTTCATCTCTGTTAATGGATACAGAGTTTATATTTAGATCAAAAAAATTCTTAAATCTCCCTATCTAATCTTTGTTAGGCCAGGTTTTTCAAACAAGATTTGTTTGTATAAACATAGATTAAGATTTAAAAATATATTTAAGTAAATTAAGATTTAAATTTTTTTTGGAAAATAGAAAATACAGTGGAAATTTTAAGCATGATGAAATTCGAGCATCATAATTCCATGATCTATTTATATAACCTGAATCCCCATCTTTAATGATGATTTTTAAGAATTAAATCATAATTTTTAGTTTTGGATCGAATGAGTTATTCTGGGTTAACCAGAAAATGATTTTTTAGTGTTATCTGGTGATCGGCATGGTGAACTTCATCGGAATCGTGGTCGAGGTTGGCTGGAGGTCTGACGACCATGGGAAAAATGTAATTGTATTTTATTTTAGACAGTGGTGACTGGAATGAAGTGAATTAGGGTTTAAGAGAGTTTCGAAGTCATGGTCGGAAAATACATTGCTGCGTCGTCTCTAGGGTATCGGAATACATCGGACCTGGGGGAAAGGCTACGTGGATGGCTGGAGAGGGTGTGGCCGGAGTTGCAGAAGTTCTGTTGATCGACGTCGTGGGTTCGAGGAAGTTTTCAAGCGATAGTTTGTTTCCAGTTTCGACTGGATTGATAGATTTCGTGTCGCGGCGAGTTCGACGAGGCCGAAGGGTCGAGTTCATCAGGAAGATCGTTGGTGACTTGGAGATGGCTGGAGCGAGGATCGGAGGCGATCTGGTGGCTTGTACACGTGAACGCGTGTGTGTGTCTGGGTATTTAGTGATGAACGGGGTGTTTCGAATGTCAGTGGGTTTGGTTGTGGGGGTTTACTCGAAGGTCATCTCGGGATTTTAGAATGAGAACTCGAAGCAGGCGAGGAACGAGAGATACTCGTGAGTTGTTCGGGTTTTAGTACGGGCAAGTCCTGTTTTGTCTCGGGTCAGTACTTTAGAATATTAATAAGTTTTAAAAGTTAAATAAGAATCAAGTTTTAACATTCCTTAATAAATTCTTTAAATAATAAATGTTTTATTTAAGTTTTGAGGTTAATTAAGGGTTTTAAGATAAGTTAATGACAATTAATTCCAAAGGATTAAGATTTTAATGATTAAAGATTTATTTATTTGTAATTATAGGTTAAGTTAATTAATTAGAGATTAATTAATTTGTAATCAAGGATTATTAACTAGATAATTAGAGATTATAAATTAATGATTAAAGATTTATTTATTTGTAATTTAGGGTATGATTAATTAATTAATTAGAGATAAATTAATTGATAATTAAGTATTAATTAATTAAGTAATTAAGATTGATTAATTAAGTAATTAGAGGTAAACTAATTAGTAATTAAGAAGTACTTAATTTGTTATTAAGTTTTATTAATTAATAATTAAGTTTTATTAATTATTAATTAAGGAGTGATTGATTTGTAATTAAAGATTAATTATGGATTAATCAAATGGAAATTAAGGATCAATGAACTAATAATTAAGGATGAATTAATTTGTTATTAAGTTTTATTAATTGATAATTAAGGTTTATTAATTAATAATTAAAAGAATAATTAATCTGTAATTAAAGATTAATTAATTGGTTTAAAAAGTAATTAAAGGATAAATTACTCAGCTATGATTTATGAGATGAATGTGATTAAGTTAAGTTAATTAATTTGTTAATTAATTAATGATAGTCACTTAGTAATTGATTAAGTATAATTACTTAATGAGATTTGATAAGTGTAATTACTTAGTATAAGTAATAAATGTATAATTACTGGATGTAATTGATATAAGGGAAATTACTTAATGGAAAGTAATTGAAGTATAATTACTTTATAAAAGTAATTAAGGATTAATTATTTGGTGTAATTAATTAAAGGATTAATATAATTAATTAAGAAGTTAATTAATTAAGGTAAGTAATTATAGGATGGTAATTACTATTTATGATTAATTAAGATGGATTAATAGAAGTGATTAATTAAAGTTTAATTAATTAATGTAATTAATTAAGGGTCAATGTAATTAAATATAGTTAATTAATTAATGAAGTAATTAAAGATTAATTACGGAATGGTTTAAGATAATTAATTTTCTGAAATTAATTAAGTATTAATTACTTAAAGTAATTAAAGGGTAATTAATCAGGAATGATTAATTAAGATGGATATTTAGAGTAATGATTAATTAATTGGTTTAATTAATAATTAAGTAAGCAGGATTTATAGAATGAAGTAATTAGTTTAATTCACTTTAAATTAATTAGATGATATAAATCATTGCTTAAGGATGGATGAATGAGATTGAATGTATTCCATTGTTTGATATCTCTGATGAGATATGATTGATATATGATATGGATGTTTGGTTGAATTATAATGATAATGTGAATTATCTGTTTGGATGATAATGTAGATTATCTATTGAATTATCTATCTTTGTGTATATAGATAAGAATTGAATTGTTTTAACCTTAAAACAACTTGGCCCTTAAAAGATACGCTTTGGATTTCGATGAGACCGGGATCGGGTTTCCGTATACCGGATTTCCAGGTCTGGAGACCCGAATACCACATCGATCCAAATTAACGATAGGTCGTGAATCAAGTGAAGATGAAGATTCAGAGTGCAAGGGTTATTGTCGTTAACTCTGAGGGTGATTCCAAAACGAGTGTAACGAGATAATGCCTTCGGTTTCGTTCGAACCCGGAACGAACTTGTATGGATTGAATGCTTTCAGAACATCGTCAGGTGGACGATGAGCATTCTAAGTGATGTGTTCTTTTCTAAGGTAATCGTGACCTCAAGCCTCACAAACCGGGAATGGCTAAAACAGGGGAGGTGCAGCAAGGTTAGTGGGTAGCACCTAAGTAGGACAAGGTTACCTCTGTCTAGATGTCCCTTTCTATTTTCGACTTAGTGGTGCGGTTGCTGATCCCAACCGTGAGGTATCTTGTGCGGGAATTATCCAGTAAGGGATGTTCCGACCTTGTGTTGCAGGGGATTGGGAGTGATCCTCGGTACGGTGATCTAGGCCACGTACTGTGACGGGCGGTACCCCGGTAGCCCTGCCATTGTATGGAATCCAATTTCCAATAAGTGATAACGGACTTGATTGTATAACCCACTTTGTTGGCTAGTATGCTGGAATTTAATAATGTAACAATTTCAGCTATTTCATATTTATTTGAAAACCCTAGACCCTATTATAATACAATCGAATTTCCTATCAAATGTTTTGGTTAGCGTAAGGTAAAAACTTACCCATGTTTATTTGTGGGGAGTCTTACGTGATACCTTTTCTTTCAAAAGGTTTTGAAGTTAAACAAGTTTAACCTGTTACTCACACCAGACCCATGTCTGACCCAAGTTGTTTATTTCTGTTTTATAAACTCTTGGGTACTCAAATTTTTACGAGTAGCCAAGGGATTCAGGTTAGCCTTGACGAATTGTGGAGGAGCAATGGAGCAGGAGGCTTCGGCGTTGTAGATAGATAGTAGTTTCCGCTGTGTTGATTTTGTATTGATCTCTGTATTGTATTGAGATGTAATAACTAGACAGATGTTTATAACTGTCTAGTATATGATATGTAATCTATGTAACTCTGATAAGTGTTGTATATGATACTATGTAATATTTATGTGATATAATATATTTTGTTCGTTTCCGCTATGAGTATTTGTGTTTGTTTTCTTTCTCTTCTTTTCTTTTCTACTTCTCACCCCTTTCTTTCTTACTGTCGATGCGATTTTCCGGGAGTGGAAAGCCGGGTCGTCACAGGTGTTAGAGCCATGTGCATTAGCAAGAAGGAAGGAGAGGTGGAGTTTTAAAAGGCTAAGCTAAGAAAGGGGTTATGTTGTAAAGTGATGTTTGTTGGTTAGTAGGAAGAAGTAGTAGCCTTTTCGGCAAAGGTTGGTCGAATTTAAAGTGAGTTAAACTTATTTTAAAACCAACTTTAAAATGAATTAATTTAATGTAATAATTATTCATTGTTTTGCTTATGTTGTATTTACATATGTATGTAATATGTGTGTTTGTTTGTTTGGATTGGTTCCCGCTTGAAAGTGGATGACACATAGGGTTTAGGCAGGGGACAAGCTAAATGAATGGAAATCGAAGTAGTCATAGTAAATAGGTGGCAATGATACACTTCGAAGTGCATATTGCGAGGATTTACAGAGGACTATATTGTAGAGGGACTTTAAGGAGTTCCTTGCCATGTTGATTTTACTTTACATTATTACTTGCTATGTATAATGTAATGAAATGGATGTAATTTCTAGTGGAATTGCTTTGATGATTAGTTTTTATGCAACATTGAAATCTCGTGCTTTCTTTTTAAGTGGTTTACCATTTTGTTTTCTGAAAATATTTTGAAATGTTTTCCGAACTTGACTTTGTGTTTTCAAACCTTTTTGCAAAGGCATTAAAGTGGTTTAAAATATAGAGATATATATGGTTTAAAAGCTATTTTATTTACAAAATGAAGTATAAGAGGGTTAATCTTTATACATAAATCATGATTATTTAAGTATATGGAAGGTGCATCATCTTATACTCGACACTAAATTTCGAGGTATGGAAGCCTGTTTCTATCTGGGAGAATTTAAGAATGTACGTCGAGGCAAGGGTAGTATGCTAACTTGTCTGACTTCAATCGAGGGATGGTACGGGGTTGAAATAGAAAAGTGGTGATAAGTATATGATGTTTGATTTTCCATATGCAAGCTATATACTTACATCGGATAGTGGTTGTCCACTATCGATAACTTAACCTGTTTTGACTTATGGATTATATGAAAGCTTCGCGATTTCATACAGTTTGAGATTCCCTTAGGAGAACTCATTTCGGTGAAACGTCTCTTACTTTAAGGGCGGATATTCGATATCTCGCTAGGACTCTTATATCGTCTGCTTACTTTTGAAAGAACCGGGATTGAATCGACCGGAAACTATCATTTGTTTGTTCGGAGAGACCGGGATCGGATAAGCATGAGCTATCCGAAAACCACTTTGAACCAGCATAAGAATTCGAATTGGTGACATCTAGAAGATGATGGAAATCAAAGGTGGAGTTCTTTGAAGTGTAAGGGCTACTTTCTACTAATCCCGCGGGTGATTCCAAAAAGGATGTAGTAAAAGTAGCACCTTCGGTTTGTTCATACCTTGAACAACTTGCATGGCTGAATGTTGGCATTGCATTGTTGCCTAAAGGGCAGTGTTAGCATTCCAAGTTGGATTGCTATATCAAAAGTTAAAAAATAGCCTCAAGCCTCACACCCGGGAATGTAACAACCCAAAATTTGAGCTATAATAATTAATTAACGAATTAATTAGATAATAAAATAAGTTTGTAAAATTACCAGAACGAGCTATGGGAGTTGCACCATTGGGTCCGTAGTGATTTTCTGATCAATTTCCATATATAACTTGTCGAAATCCGAGTCAGTATGGAGAAGTTACGAGAGAAATACGAAATCAAGATAAAACGAAAAGAAAAAAAATACAAGACCCTATAGGGGTCGACCCATGCTCTGGTCGGGTCGACCTATAGGTCGGCCCCCAATGAAGCTAGGTCGACCCGCCAAAACACCTGGACGTTATTTCATCTAGGTACGAGCCGAACAACATATTTTGCATTTTTTGTCAAATCTCGTGCGTTCTTAACTTCATCCGACGGTTCCTAGTGAGCATAGGATGTGGATGCACCAAATTTAATCTTCAAATCCGACGGCCTAAGATCCTTAAGTCACACTATAAATAAGACCCTAGACCTAGCTATTTTTCTCATTCAGATTTTCTCTCAGTTGGGTTCATTGCCTGAGGCTGAACCCTAAATAGAAAAAATTTCTAGGGAGAAGATCTTTTTAATAAAAATATTCTGCACCCTGGTAGCAGATCCAGGAAGGCCCAGGATTAGAGCTAAGGACCACAGGTGAGTATTTTGTAATTATTTTAGATTTTTAAGTAATTTGAAATAATAAGGTTCTCAATAGTTGTAGTTTTTCTACAATTTTAAGATAGTTTTTATGTAAGTTCATTTACAGTTTATTTTTAAGTAAATTTCAGAAGTTCTTTTCAGTCTATTTTATTTAGCTATTTTATTCAGTTATTTACAGTTAGTTACAGTTATTGTTTCCTGGGGATTTGACCAGGCAACTAGTGCTCGGCATCAGAGAGTGTCCGGCATCCAGGAATGTTCGGCGAAGCAACCATCATCCATGAGTACTCGGCGTAGTACTCGGCGTCCTTAGTGTCCGGTGTCCAGGAGTGTTCGGCATAACACTCAGCAGTGTTCGGCATCGAGACTACTCGGCGTAGTACTCGGCAACAAGGGTACTCAGCGCCAAGTAGTGTTCGGCATCAACTGGCACTCGGCAACAACCTATGCTCGGCATCAAGGGTGTTCGACATCAAGACTGCTCGGCATGCAAGACTGCTCGGCATACCAGAGTACTCGGCATCAAGGCTGTTCGGCATCAAGACTGCTCGGCACACAAGGTCGCTCGGCATACAAGGTCGCTCGGCATACCAGAGTACTCGGCCTCAAGACTGCTCGGCATACAAGGTCGCTCGGAATCAAGGCTGCTCGGCATACAAGAGTACTCGGCATCCCATGGTGTTCGGCGTAATACTCGTCATCCAGGAGACATTCAACACAACTAACCAGCACACCGTTCGGCATAGAAGGAATGGTTCGGCGGAGATCGTTCGGCGAACCTTGCTCGGCATACGGCGACCACTGTACTCGGGCTGGAACGTTCGGCAATCAGCCCACTTGGGAAGTCCAGCCCATCTTTGCCTATAAATAGAGGGGCAGGGTCACAGTGAAAGGGATCCTTTTTTGGAGAGAAAATACGGGGAGACTCTGCCATTTTCAAGACTCATCTCCTCTACTTAAACAACTTCATTCAAACATTTGATTCACGAATTGTATTTGTAATCAACCATAAAGGAAATCAATAAAGTTGAGCAAAGTGGACGTAGGCAATTACGCCGAACCACTATAAATTTGGTGTTCTTACTTTCTGCATTTGAATTAGGACTGTCTTCTCTGTTTAATTTACTTTCATCACTTTTATCTCTACACAATCTTTCTGAACGAGGTTAGTGACCAATTTTGGTGCTAACACTTTGGTGCTTTCACTGAGAATTGAATTCTCAGACCTCAAGGATCTGCTTTGAAGCTACTGGATTGAGCAAATCCCCCAAAGAAGATCCGACTTACTGATAGAACATCCGCTGATCCTACTCAGAGTTCATACCCATAACTCTACAATGGCAAGACCACGTACCAGGTCAGCTTCTCTTAATGCGGATGCCCGAGAGACTGCTAGCGTGCAACAAGCTGGACCTAGCAATCAACCAGCAATCCCGAGTGCAGGGATTGCCGCTCAAGAACAGACTCCAGTTGTCACCAGAGTGGAGTTCAACGACTTGATGAGAGAACTTAGGGAAAGCAGGAGACAACTGGGAGAACAGATGCAAGCTAATGCCAACCTGATGGCACAACTCACTCAACAGCAGCAGCAAAATGCTGGGGGCAATCCAGCTGCTTATTCCTCTTCTGACAGCTCAACTTCTTCTGATGAGCCACCCAGGCGCAGACGCCATAAGACTGAAACTGCAAGGGCAGATGCTGCTGTTCGAACAGCAGGAGACCGCGACCAGGCCAGGACTGGAAACTTCCGAACCGGAGTACAGGTGGAGGAGGGAGCTCCAGATCATCAAGATGTTAACAATGTTGAACCCCATGACGCACGATTGGCAGATCGCCAGGAAAGGAGGCATCAGCATGGACAGGCACGTAGAACTGACTCCAACCTCCCAGCTTCCATACAGACACCTGATCTGACAGCCATGATCAGGCAACTGATGAAAGAAAATCAGGGCCTATCAAATGACGATTGGGGAGTGTCAAGAAGTCATACTCCGTTCACGGATGTTGTGCTGCAAGCGTCCTACCCCAAGAAGTTTAGCATGCCAACCATTCCTGCATACGAAGGAAAGACTGACCCCAGACAACACGTAATGAGGTATGAATGGATGATGGATTCAGCCAGAGCAAATGATGCCACCAAGTGTAAGTGCTTTCCGATTACTCTATCTGAGATCGCTACTATGTGGTTCACCCGACTTCCTCCGCGATCCGTATCAAATTTCGAGGAGTTGGCAAAGAAGTTTATTGAGCAATTCAGGATACACACTACACGCCCGAAGGACGTGATGTCTCTGTCAAGTGTAATCCAAAGTCCCGGAGAGTCGCTGAAGGAGTACTTACAAAGATTCCACGTTGCGGCAACTGAAGTCAGTAATCCCAACGACCATGCAATTCTAATGGCTGTGATGAGAGGTGTAGATCCGGATTCTGAATTCGGAGATTGGCTGGCGGGAAAACCTCCGACTACGCTAGAGCGTTTCTACTCCAAGGCGCACCAGTTCATAAGAAGAGAGGAAGCTAGGTGGGTACGACGAGACAAGGCACCGGGACCTGCCCAAGAGTCAATTAAGAGCAACGTTGCTGTGAAGCAATCCGGAGACAATTCAGGAAAGGTCCAAGTCAACGTCCAGAATAAGCCTGTGCAGCCCAAAGAGTCCGGAGGAAGGAGTCAAGGAAAGAGGAAAGAAGCGGGAAAGTGGAGGTCGAGAATTCCAAGCTACAGCGAGTACACTCCGCTAAACGCCCCACTTGAGAACATTTACCTATCCACATGCAATACTTTTCAATACAGAAAACCACGTCCGAAGGAATCAACTGAAGAACAGAAACGGACTGGGAAATATTGCCGCTTCCATGAAACCTATGGACACAACACGGAAGAATGCAGACACCTGCATGACGCTATCGAGAAATTGATCAGACAAAAGAAGTTGCAAGAATTTGTGAAGGATCCGCAGGAAGGAGGACAGGGAACGTCCGACCCAGGTCGTGCACCGGCTCCACGTCATCCAGAGGAACCTGCCCGGACTGTTGGAAGACTGGTTATAAATACAATTATCGGCGGACCTCATCCCGCAGATAAGAACTGGCAAGAGATGGAACGATATGCGAGCTCCTTGAAGCATGCGGATTTCGAGTGTTGTTCGAACGTAGAGGACGGGGCCCCTGCTAAGCAGCAGCGCGTGATGACAGACGATATTGTGTTCAGAAACAGAGACGCTGATCAGATAGAGGCTCCGACCATCGATCCCATGGTCATATCTGCAACAATCGGACCAACATATGTAAAAAGAATTTTGATTGATTGTGGAAGTTCAGTCAACATCATCTTCAAGAAGGCATATGATCAGATGAAGCTAGAGACAAAAGACTTGAAACCATCCAAGGCCCGTATCCACGGTTTTAACGGCGCTGCGACTGATGCAGTAGGATATGTCGAGTTACCAGTTGAACTGGGACAAGGCGAGCGTCGGAGGGTACGAATTCTACCCTTTGTGGTGTTGGATGTGGACTCTCCATATAATGTTTTCTTGGGTCGGCCGGCCCTGGCTGAATTTAGGGCGGCACTAGCCCCGTGGTGCTTGACTTTGATGTTCCCGACTGACAAAGGAGTAGGCATTGTTCACGGAGACCAAGCAGCTGGTCGTTCTTGTTATGTGGGCGAGCTCCGAGAAGCCCACCGGAGGGAAAAAGGAAAGGGTGCGGACAATCCTGTCCGCATCCTCAACGCGAATAATTGACAAGTAGTGCCCGAGCCCTGGCTCGGGCATAGTTCTCGGATCTACGGAGATATAGATCCGAGAGACGACGATGAGAAACCCAGGGAAGAGAAGGCGGCACCGGCTGAATTAACAATTGACATTTCGGTTAGCCGTGACGACCCTTCGCGAATACTGAAGATCGGATCACAGTTAGGCCCCGCAATGACAGAAGACCTTAGCGACTTCCTCCGAGCAAACCTTGATGTTTTTGCCTGGACGCATTCTGATATGTGTGGGATTTCTCCCGCCATCACAAGTCATATGTTGAACGTAGACCCGAAATACGTCCCAGTCAAGCAAAAAAGGAGAGGAATGGATCCAGAGAGATCCGCCGCTCTTGGAGAGGAGGTGGACAAACTCAAAGCAAATGGGTTCGTCCGCGACGCCCTCTACCCGGAGTGGGTCTCCAACCCCGTGCTAGTAAAGAAGGCAAATGGGAAATGGAGGACTTGCATAGATTATTCCGACTTGAACAAAGCATGCCCTAAGGACAGTTTCCCGTTGCCTAGGATCGATCAGTTGGTCGATTCCACTGCAGGGCACGAATTGTTGTCATTCATGGATGCGTACTCGGGATACAACCAAATCCCAATGCATATTCCGGACCAAGAACACACCAGCTTCGTTACAAATGTTGGGCTGTATTGCTATGTAGTGATGCCCTTTGGATTAAAGAATGCTGGAGCAACTTACCAACGTCTGGTGAATCGAATGTTCAAGGACCAACTGGGCAAAACCATGGAAGTCTATGTGGATGACATGCTCGTGAAGTCACGGCAGTCAAACGACCACATTCAAGACTTAGCTGAAATGTTTAACATACTCAGGTCCTATGGAATGAAGATCAACCCGCTGAAGTGTTCTTTCGGCGTTGCATCAGGGAAGTTTTTAGGATTCATCGTCAACGCTAGGGGAATCGAAGCCAACCCAGAAAAGATCCAAGCCATTCGAGATGTACAAGCGCCCAGGACTATAAAGCAAGTACAGAGCTTGAACGGAAAAGTGGCTGCGCTGAGTCGATTTATATCCAAGGCAACTGACAAGTGCATCCCGTTCTTCGACATAATAAAGAAAGGAAAGAGGAATTTTGAATGGACGTCTAGCTGCGAGGAAGCTTTCCAGGACCTGGTAAGGCATCTGGAGAGCCCACCAATGCTATCTAAACCGGTTGACCATGAGATGCTGTACGTTTACTTGGCTATATCCCCTCATGCGATAAGCGCAGCTTTGGTCCGTGAGGAGGATCGAGTTCAGAAGCCGGTATATTATGTTAGCAAGCGTTTAACGGGGGCAGAGAAGAATTACCCTAAAATTGAGAAATTGGCTTATTGCTTGGTGATTGCATCGCGCAAGCTACGCCCGTACTTTCAAGCGCATTCAATCGGCGTTTATACCGATCAACCCCTGAGGCAGGTACTTCAACGACCGGAAACTTCTGGAAGATTGCTAAAATGGAACATCGAGTTGAGCCAATTCGATATCGCGTACTTACCACGGAGAGCTATCCGAGGGCAAGCGTTAGCAGACTTCATCGCTGAATTTACCATACCCATCAAACCGGACGATCACGACATCATCCCCCCCATTCGATGGAAATTATACACTGACGGTGCATCAAACGACCGTTGCTCCGGCGCGGGCGTAGTTCTTATAACTCCGGAGAGCCGATCAATCTGTTATGCCCTGAAGCTCGATTTTCCGGCTACGAACAACGAAGCTGAATATGAAGCATTGATCGCTGGCTTGAAGCTTATCAAAGAACTCGGAATCAAATCGATCGAAATCTTTTGTGACTCGCAGTTAGTGGTTTACCAAGTACGAGGAGACTACCAAGCAAAAGGACGAAAACTTGCTCCGTACCTCGTTCAGGTCCAGGAACTACTATCAAATCTTGAGCGTTATGACATTTCACATATCCCGTGAGAGCAGAACAAAGAAGCCGACTTGTTGGCTAAGTTCGCGAGTACCGACGATGTTCAACAAATGGGATTGTATCCCGTGGAAGTCTTGCATGCCCCGAGTACGGACGAGATGAAAATCGATCTTGTGTTGGAAACAGAGATCGAGAAGGACTCGTGGATAACCCCATTCAAACTGTACCTGACAACCGGGGCTTTACCAGAAAGAAGAAGCGAAAGACGACAGGTCCTTCGAAAGGCTGCGCGGTACGTAATGCAGGATGGATCCATGTACCGGAAAGGATTCTCAATCCCATTGTTACGATGCATCGCTCATGATGAAACAAAGCGAGTCTTGAGGGAAGTCCACGAAGGGGAATGCGGCGACCATACTGGGGGGCAAACGCTAGCAAAGAAGATCCTCCGCTATGGGTATTACTGGCCCACCGTAAACCGGGATGCCGCAGACTACGCAAGAAAATGCGACAAGTGTCAAAGATATGCAAAAATCCCGAGGGCTCCGTCAACGGAACTCACACAAATGATCAGCCCTTGGCCATTCGCGATCTGGGGAATCGACATAATCGGCTCTTTGCCTCTATCCAAAGGTGGTGCGAAATACGCGATAGTTGCAGTCGACTATTTCACGAAATGGGCTGAGGCAGAACCTTTGGCCACTATCACCTCTAAGAAAGTCATTAACTTCGTTGTACGAAACATCATATGCCGCTTTGGTCTTCCGCGCACCATCATTACAGACAACGGAACGCAATTCGAAAGTAGATAATTCAAAGAGTTCTGTTTAAAGTACGGCATCGAGAAAAAGTTCGCTGCCGTTGCACACCCAAAAGCTAACGGACAAGTCGAGGCCGTTAACAAAATAATCAAGTCCATACTAAAGAAGCGTCTGGAGAAGGTTGGAGGCAAGTGGGTAGACGAACTCCCGACAGCATTATGGGCATATAGGACTACCCACAAGTCCGCGACCGGCCACACTCCGTTCGCCTTGGCATACGGCTCTGAAGCCGTAATACCCGTGGAACTTGAAGTTCCATCGCACCGAGTGACATACTATGACCCCAAGACGAACCAAAACCTCTTGCTGGAATCACTGGACTGCATCGACGAAAAGCGTGAAGAAGCTGAGTTAAGGGCGGCGGCGCACAGACATCGAGTCAAGCGCTACTACGATGGCAGAGTCCGCCCAAGAATCTTTGATGTGGGTGATCTCGTTCTGAAACGAGTCTTCCCAGTACCATCACGCATGAATCCCAGCTGGGAAGGTCCATACGCCATTGAACGGAAGCTTGGAGAAGGAACCTTCAAGCTAGCGACCGTTGATGGCGCGACACTCCCCCGAGCATGGAACAGTGAACATTTGCGGCACTATTACATTTAGCATGTTTCCCTTTCTTGTTATAGGCACTATTGTTTTGTGCATGTTTCCATTCAATAATGACTTAGTTTCCTTTTGAAGTTGTAATCGAGCAATTTAGTTGATTTTCATTAATAAAGGCTTGAAGCCACATTTTCTATGAAGTTTCTGTATCTCTTAATTGAATGATAAATTACATTATTCTGTGCGGCGTACAGACTCATACGAACGATTCCAACCTCCGAGTCCCCAGAGTGCGGAGCGGAGTACTCTAAGTCCCCAGAGCGCGGACTAGAGTATAAACGATTTCCAATCTCCGAGTCCCCAGAGTGCGGAGCGGAGTACTCTAAGTCCCCAGAGCGCGGACTAGAGTATAAACGATTTCCAACCTCCGAGTCCCCAGAGTGCGGAGCGGAGTACTCTAAGTCCCCAGAGCGCGGACTAGAGTATAAACGATTTCCAATCTCCGAATCCCCAGAGTGCGGAGCGGAGTACTCTAAGTCCCCAGAGCGCGGACTAGAGTATAAACGATTTCCAATCTCCGAATCCCCAGAGTGCGGAGCGGAGTACTCTAAGTCCCCAGAGCGCGGACTAGAGTATAAACGATTTCCAATCTCCGAGTCCCCAGAGTGCGGAGCGGGGTACTCTAAGTCCCCAGAGCGCGGACTAGAGTATAAACGATTCCCAATCTCCGAATCCCCAAAGTGCGGAGCGGAGTACTCTAAGTCCCCAGAGCGCGGACTAGAGTATAAACGATTTCCAATCTCCGAATCCCCAGAGTGCGGAGCGGAGTACTCTAAGTTCCCAAAGCGCGAACTAGAGTATAAACGATTTCCAATCTCCGAGTCCCCAGAATGCGGAGCGGAGTACTCTAAGTCCCCAGAGCGTGGACTAGAGTATAAACGATTTCCAATCTCCGAATCCCCAGAGTGCGGAGCGGAGTACTCTAAGTTCCCAGAGCGCGAACTAGAGTATAAACGATTTCCAATCTCCGAGTCCCCCAAAGTGCGGAGCGAAGCACTCTAAGTCCCCAGAGCGCGGACTAGAGTATGAACAGTCTCAAGTCTCCAAGTCCCCGGAGCACAGTGTCAGCAAACCAAATAAAGACAAGAGAATCATTCAGACAAGAAGAAACTAAAATTTTATTCGATAAGTCCAAAATAGGGATACAAGATCACTCCTACAAAATTCGGGCCTATACAAACTACAAGTCATGAAAGATAGAAACTGTTACAAACTTAGGCAAAAAACTTGTTGAACAAGTGCATCGATCATTTCTTCGACTTCTTCTTCTTGTCTGCCTTCGGTGTTTCCGACGACTCCTCTCCCTCACGTTTCTTCTTGGACTTTTTGCTTGCTAGAGAGACGGAGTCAGGAGTAGGAGACGGAACATCTAATGGTTTAGACCTGCCCGGGAGAATGATTTTCAAAGGTCTATTCCGCGGGTCAGTAAGTTCCAGGACTTCAGATTCAACTTTGACTTTGACCTTTCTCTTCTCCTCGTCGGCAAGACGATCCTTCATGCTCATCTCTGAAGTATGTTCAGAGGCGCCAGTGATTTTAACTTCGTCGCTTCCTTCGGCAGGAGACGAGGCATCAAGTTTGTCATCGTCAAGCGCCCCGATCACTTGAGCGTCTGGGCCGGGAGTTACCCCTGCGTGAGCAGCGTCGCTTGTTTTCCCCGCTTCCTCCTTGGCGTCGTCGCTCCTCGGAGTTAGCTCAGTGTCAGAACAACCTGTGAGACATATAAGAAGTGGGCATTAGAACGAATAACCACTGCTAAAAAATGACGGATCACTTCGACTTCTAGAGAAAGAAGAGTCTCCTACCAGGATCAGGTTGGCTGTCGGTGGCGCGCGGGGTTTCACCCTCCAGGATAGGTGACAGCACATGAACGCCGAGCCCAGGATCTTCGGGGTCGTAGCTGGCATGCTGCTCGAATGGATCAAGCGTCGACCGACCGGCCGATTGAGCAGCATAAGGAGCGGCAGTGTGAGGAGTAGTAGTGTCGGCCTCTGACGGGCCAGCCTCGTTATTCTTCTCTTTCAAAGGGGAAGAGCCTTTGCCATAGAGAGCCAATGCTACGGATAAATCCGATGGCTCATTCCCCCTCAGGAACTCCTTCACCAGTGCATCTTCGTCGATTTCTTCGGAGCCTGATTCGACTTTCTTGATCTTTATCAAAGTCTCCCATGCCTCAGCCAGGGATTCATGGTAGCCGTCGCCCAAGAATGATAGGTCGCGGTGCATAAGGACGCGGGCTCCGTACTCGGCGATCAACGGGTCAAACATACTTTTGACCTCTTCCCTGCCAGTCTCTGCGGCCGCCTCCAGGCGAGAATCAAGCTCCTCCTCAGCCATTCTTTTGCCCTCCTCATGGGCCTCATCCTTCATGTTCTCGACCCCGGCAAGTTCACCATCAAGCTTTGCCTTCAGGAGCCGGGTAGCCACAATCTCATCACAATACCGCTGTGATTCTTCCTGAGCGGCTATTTTGTCTTCTTTCTCCTTGGAGAGTTGTTCTTTCAGCTCTTTGACTTGAGTAGCGAGCGCGTCCCTTTCTTTTTGGACAGAGTCTTTTTCTAGGGCAAGGGCGCCGCTGCGCTGAACTGCTTCGTCAAGCTCCTTTTTGTGAGCCACCTCTAAGCGAGTAACTGCCTCGGCAGTATCTTTTGCACCTTGTTCAGCAGCTTCTAGCTTTAACTTATAAGAGGCGAGTTCTTCATCTTGGAGTTTGATGATTTTCTTATCGCTGTCAGCCTCCAGAGTCAGACGGTCAATCTCGTGTTGACGCTCAACAGATACTTCTGATATCTTCTCCACCAAGTGCACGAATGCGTCGTGTTGAACATAGACGTCATTGTTGCATGCAATGGCACTTTGCTTCACGTGCCCAGGAATGTGATGGATGGCCGGGAGGAATTTCAAACCGTCAAAACAAATCTTCGGAAACTTGGCCTTAAGGTCGACCATCTTTTCCGCAACGGTTGGGTCCACGGCAGGAGCAGGAGGAGGAGGCTTAGAGAATTCCGTTCTTTTACGCGGCTCTCGAACTTGCCTCGTACTCGATGAACTGGAATGTTGTTCTCGAGCAGCATCGGACTGATAGCCCTTCTGCAGAGACTTCTCTTTATCCGGCTCAGTTGTAGGAGGAAGATCACGGGACTGAGAAGATTGATAGTGCGCTTTCTTGCGATGAGACGACTCGCGCGGACGATTGTCCCTATCCTCATAATCACCTCGGTCCCGGCGCCTGCCTGAACCGGAATCCCGTTCGGAGTGATGAAATATTGAAGACCCCTGAAGGCGATCAAGTCCGTGGGAGCGGCCCATATCACCTGCAAAGAAGGAAGATAACAACGAATTAAGGAAAATTCACGAATTAAAAAGACTTGAAATATGTTAGGGAATGCGCATGTGCGTGTGTGTCCTAAGTGTTCCCCCCGATGGACCCGTTCGTTTGTCTTTGCTAATCGGAGTATTGTCTCTTTGAGCCGGGAGTTGAACTCCTACATTGCCTCTATCGGGCGAGGAGAATTTGAGGGTTTCAGGATCATCGAACCCGTAATTGAGTATGTCTTCGGGAATAGAGAGGTTCGAGAGACCCCTCAGAGAACTCTCCAGATGCTGCGAAGAAGCCTCTTTCTCGGGAGGGATAGGCGTAGATTTTGAGGTGTCGCCAACTTTCTCTTTCTGAACCGTATATTTCAGCTTTTTCTTTCCCTTCGAAGGGGAGGATGACGTCTCAATATCCTGAACTTCGATTGCCGGATTCCAAGCAGGACCCACGTTCTCACCCTGAGTGTTGGGTGCATCATCCTCTCTACGCTCGCCTTCTTCGTGCGCGTCGGGAGCGCGACGCGACGACGGGCCGGCAAGTTTTTTCCCTTTACCAGATGGAGGTTTGGGAATTGTAACACCTTCTGGAAGGCTGACCCGACGATCAGGAGCTAGCAAGCCGAACCCCGACAGCGATTCATTTGAAATGATAGCTCGAATATCTCGATCCTCGGCCGGGAGAGCTCTAATCGCGTCGACAGCATCAGAATATCCTCGGCCTTCTGGACGCGGGTTAATACCTGAAAAGAGGGAATGAAGAGTTAAGAAAAACGTGACTCCCATTAAGTACGAGTAACGGTTCAGCAGAGAGACTTACTGCCTTCAACCCATCTCCTAGCGAAACCAGACGGGCATCGCACATAGAACCATTCCTGTTTGTATAGGGCGAACTTGCTGCAGGCCCCTGTCAAGATCTGGCACTTGTGATACGGCTCGAGGAAGATGAAGGAAGGGCTATCTTTCCGTCTCTTGAACATGTAAATATATCGAATATCACCGGGGGTTGGAGGTCTGGAGAAGACAGCCATGAAGAGTAAGTAAGTCCCATATAGGAACGCATGACCATTCGGGTGCAACTGCGACGGAGCGATGTCTATATACTGCAGCACATCCCGGAGAAATAGGTTAAACGGAGGCACGCTGCCCATCCAGCACATGAACTTGTTGCAGGCCGTGTACCCGACTGGGGGCAAATGAGGACGGTCGTGTCTCGACGGAACTAACACGTCAGTAAAGGGAATTCCGTGAATGGAACAAATCCGTCGCAGAGCGGCCTCATTGATCCTCGAGGCTTGAGAATCGACCGGATTGTCCAGTAAGATGGTTGACTCAAGAGCATCGGGCGCCAGATTATGAGCGGGAGAGATGGACGGGTTGGAAGCATCTGCGGCTCCTTGCTTTACTGACGGCCCAGGCCTGTCAGATATGGTTGCAGAACTAGATTTTCCTGACATCCCGAATAAATAATGAACCTGGCTAAGTGCTTGAGAAAGCTATACTTGAAAAACGTTGAGCGTTAGAATTAGCAACACGAGTTTTCCCCCCACGTGGTGTGTGAACTAGTGCAAGCAATTGTGTACAGACAATAAGAAGGTTTTAAAGATATAATAATTAGCTTCGAATCATCGCCTTCGAAGACCATCGTCGCTGACCGTCTCAAAAAGCTTGCCTTGAGGTGATTACAGTTCAAGGTTCAAAAGACATACGATTTCTAGAGTAACCGGCCTAAGTGTAGTTTAACATTTATACTGATCGGCATTTAAGTAATGTTCATCGTCCCAAGTAAAGTGTTCGGCAATTGTATTGTTCGGCATGTCAGTTGTTCGGCGATTATATTATTCGGCATGTCAAGTGTTCGGCAATTATATTGTTCGGCATGTCAAGTGTTCGGCAATTGTGTTGTTCGGCATGAAAGGTGTTCGGCAATTGTATTGTTCGGCATGTAAAGTGTTCGGCAATTATATTGTTCGGCATGTCAAGTGTTCGGCAATTGTATTGTTCGGCATGTAAAGTGTTCGGCAATTGTATTGTTCGGCATGTCAGTTGGTCGGCAATTATATTGTTCGGCATGTCAAGTGTTCGGCAATCATATTGTTCGGCTAAAGTCACGGTTCGACCTAAGGATTGTTCGGCTGGATTCAACGTTCGGTCTGAGGTCAATGTTCGGCGTAACAGTCGTTTGGCATTTGGGCATTGTTCGGCTTTAGTTCGTTCGGCTCAATTATAGTTTGACATGTTAGTAAGCGTTCGGCCTGGCATTGTCCGGCCGAGGTAGCGTTCGGCAACTAACCATTACACCGTCCGGCACATGACCACATGCGCCGGAGCAGCGAACGGCGCCATTACTCCCTCCAACACCTTTCTTTCTTTTTCTTCCTTTTGACCTCGATCCAACACGAGGAAACTAAGGCAAATAAGCGGGCATACTCCTAACTCCTCCACGCTATGTCGTTCGGCAATGCAGTCAAGCTATACAAAAACCCTCTACACGACATCGTTCGAATATCTCGTTTGAATATACGATGAAAAATACCTAAGTTTGCAGATCGAAGATTGAGATGGAGTAGTTAAGTCTCAAATTCGGACGATTGAACAGAATTGTGAGAACGGAGGAAATAAGAAGTAAAAGGAGAAAAGAAGAGAAGGGACTGGTTTTATAGAGGGGAATGGAGGAAGTCGAAGGGGCTATACCCGGTAGAACCGGTCAATACCGGAGCGCTCGGCATTAAGGTGGAATGACGTTCGGCACGCTAGGAACGTTCGGCTCAGAACGTGTCGTTCGGCATCCCAAGCTTGTTCGTCTCGCACCTCCCTTTGCTAGCATTCTCGAGAGGGTACCTCCGAGGTAGATTGTACCAGATTCAAAGCGCACCACGTTTGGCCACGAGATACACTTTGGGGGGCAAGTGTTTCCTGGGGATTTGACCAGGCAACTAGTGCTCGGCATCAGAGAGTGTCCGGCATCCAGGAATGTTCGGCGAAGCAACCATCATCCATGAGTACTCGGCGTAGTACTCGGCGTCCTTAGTGTCCGGTGTCCAGGAGTGTTCGGCATAACACTCAGCAGTGTTCGGCATCGAGACTACTCGGCGTAGTACTCGGCAACAAGGGTACTCGGCGCCAAGTAGTGTTCGGCATCAACTGGCACTCGGCAACAACCTATGCTCGGCATCAAGGGTGTTCGGCATCAAGACTGCTCGGCATGCAAGACTGCTCGGCATACCAGAGTACTCGGCATCAAGGCTGTTCGGCATCAAGACTGCTCGGCACACAAGGTCGCTCGGCATACAAGGTCGCTCGGCATACCAGAGTACTCGGCATCAAGACTGCTCGGCATACAAGGTCGCTCGGAATCAAGGCTGCTCGGCATACAAGAGTACTCGGCATCCCATGGTGTTCGGCGTAATACTCGTCATCCAGGAGACATTCAACACAACTAACCAGCACACCGTTCGGCATAGAAGGAATGGTTCGGCGGAGATCGTTCGGCGAACCTTGCTCGGCATACGGCGACCACTGTACTCGGGCTGGAACGTTCGGCAATCAGCCCACTTGGGAAGTCCAGCCCATCTTTGCCTATAAATAGAGGGGCAGGGTCACAGTGAAAGGGATCCTTTTTTGGAGAGAAAATACGGGGAGACTCTGCCATTTTCAAGACTCATCTCCTCTACTTAAACAACTTCATTCAAACATTTGATTCACGAATTGTATTTGTAATCAACCATAAAGGAAATCAATAAAGTTGAGCAAAGTGGACGTAGGCAATTACGCCGAACCACTATAAATTTGGTGTTCTTACTTTCTGCATTTGAATTAGGACTGTCTTCTCTGTTTAATTTACTTTCATCACTTTTATCTCTACACAATCTTTCTGAACGAGGTTAGTGACCAATTTTGGTGCTAACAGTTATTTACATCTGTTTTAAGTTAGAATTTAGACTGTAAATGTTAGTTTCTTTTTATAGAGATTTAATCCCTTTTTACGCAAACAGAATATTAAAAAGAGAAGAATTCACTAATATGGATTAAAATAGAAAAACACTAAATTTACAGAAATCGGATGTAAAATGAGAAAAACTGTAATAAAATAAAGATAGACTGGAATAGGAAAATTTAAGATATTGCCAAGCATGATTATAACAAGTGGTTATAACTAAAAAGAAATAATAGGAGAGGCTTATTTTAAAACTTAGATCTTGGATTAAGTTAATAAGCAAATATAGCAGAAATAACAGAAGAGCTTATTTTAAAACTTAGATTAAGTTAATAAGCAAATATAGAAGTAGGGCCCGTACCGGTAGCATTCTCTTTCAAATCTAGGGCTGATGGTCTTACAATAGTAGATGAAGCTGGGACACGCTTATGATGATTAGAGTAAATAAGTGGCCAATAGATAGAGGCTCAAATCTGGAGATTTGGGAAAGGGGCACAAAACTAGAAGATTGTTTGTTAGTACCAGTAGCATTCCCTTTCAGGTCTAGGACTGATGGTCTCACAACAGTTAAGTGAGGCTGGGCAGCATTCCCTTTCAGGTCTAGGGCTGATGGTCTCACAACAGTTAGGTGAGGCTGGGCACGCTTATGCTGATTAGGGTAAATAAAGGGTCAAATTGGGGGCGACAGTTAGTGTGTACCGACAATGACCGAGCGTGCGACATCGATTAGGGTAAATAATTTGCTACTACATCCTAAGCGCTAAAGAGGTGTCTTTTGCTGTGACCAACATGATTGGTTCGCAGAGGCACAACAGAGGTAGAACAGGCTGATCAACGGATAGAATTAGGATTTCAGCCTAATCAAGTTGGCAGTTGAGATAGGATTAGGGTTTCAGCCTAATCACAACAATTTAAGATAAGTGCAAACAATCAAAGCAAACAGTCAAACAGAATTAGAAACAGTATTTTATCCGAGTTTTATCTTTTCTGTATTTTCCTTTCAAGCTAGAACTATTGCTTAGTCTATTATCTTTATCTTGCTTAGAAATGCTAGTAATTACTTTCACTCGCCAGACTTATTGTCTGACCCACTCCTCTATTTTCCCCCAAATAGGCCAGCAGAGTTGAGTTGATTCAGGTTGCTTGGAGATCCATTCCCAGAGTTTTCTCATTTCAGATGTATTTTTATGCTTTTCATCTTCTTTTCATTTGGCTTATGATAGACTTTCACTTGTGAGAATGATTACTATTATTGTTACTTTTATACTCTGATTATGTGAGACTGAGATGTATTTTCATGAGACATGTTATGTTTTTATAACTTGTTTTGAGATCAAGTTTAATTTTGAATGATAAGTTATTATTTAAATGTTTCCGCTGTTTTTACTTATTTGTCTTATGAATCTTAGTCTCTGTGATGCTTTAGCTATACCTATAACGCACCACATCCTTCGGTGTGCCCTTTTTGGGAATACTAAGGGGTATGGGGTGTTTCAGGGAATGACTAAAATAAGGGATATGTGGCAGGGCTATGTGGTTCGCTACCATTAGGGTATGGTCATCAACTTTCTAGATCGCTATTTATGGATTTGGTATGTGCATGCAAGCTCACGAGGAAAAGGTTGGAAAGCAACCGAGGTGATGACATATTAGGTACTATACAAGAAGGGGTAGGGCAGTCCTCTGTTAGCAAGGGGTTCGTATGAGGCCCTCGGTACATTTTATCTAGAGATGTACTATGGTAGGTGGTACCTCTGTGCCTTGTCATTGTATGGAATCCATCTTCCAATACGTGCCTTTACGGATTTAGTTGTATGCTAAATATATTGTTGAATGCAATTAACGTAACCATTCCGGCTATGATTCTTTATTTATTTTAAACCCTAGACATTATTGTAATATCACTGGATTTTCTAATAAAAATGGCTTGGTTATCGTAAGGTAAAAATCCGTCGTATTTATGTGCGGTGTGGTCTTACGAGATACTTTTATTTTTGAAAGGGTTTTATAAATATAACAATTCGTATGATTTGAGTTTCTCACGCTGGTTTACCAGACTGATCCGGTTGTTATTTTCTTATAATACCCGGGTCAGACCTGAGTGTTTTTCTAAGATTTAGTGATGGATGCTTTGGAGCTTCAGGAGATGAGCTAGATGCCTCAAAGACCCGATGTATTTTTTTCCGTTGTATTTCTTGTTTTGTATTTATCAGCATTCGTGAGTCGGGTTGTTATAACTGTCCATGCTAATGACAGTTTGGACTCTGGTTGTTGTATGAATATTAAAGTTTTCTTTTGTAAAGGTCATTTGGATATTATATATTATTCGTCACGATGTGAGATTCTATTTTGCCCTTCCTTTTCTTTCACACCAATAATCTATCTTTCCAGCACTTGGATGCTCAGCACGTGAATACCGTGGTGTATTAGTGTCGATTTTTTAGGATCGAAAAGGCGGGTCGTTATAGGGTGGCTACAACATGGTGTTAAATAAAGTGGGCTATTGATCCTAGCTCAAAAATTAAACACTAAAATTTTATTCATAAGACATGAGTTATCGAAAATGTCTAGCTCCATTCAATCCTCGATTAATCTTTGCCTAAATAATTAATCCATACTCCAGGCTTACCGCCTAGCATTAACTTAACGATTTTTTACAACCTTGCTTATTCATTACATATAATTTGAAAGGTAAAATTTACTAGGTCCGTTTTCATGTAATTTCATATATCAACACTTAGCAAATCCTAGACACGGTTATTCTTACAAATAAAGAAGATTAATACGATGCACATAAAAATCATTATGTAGAAAGAAAAACAAGAAAAACAAAAATAATTACTACAACGATCTAAATTTTTTGTATCAAAGGAATGTAAAATATTGTTCTTAAATACATATGGGATCGTATGATGCTATAACTTTGGAGAATTTTGAGTGGTGACATTTTTGACCCTGAGAAATTTTATTGGACGGTTTTGATCCTGATAAACTTGTAAGAACTTTTGATAGGAGTCGAATTAGGGTCCGAGACCACTTCCATTGAAAAGATATGATGGTTTCTCTTTTCATAAAGTGGTCATAATAGCTTTTTGGACTTACTGTTTAGAAATATGATCGTTTGAAATTTAAGCAGTTTTTAAACAGCTTAGTGGATGATTAATTAAGTTTGGGTTAAGCCCAAAGGCCCATTTTGGAATTAGTGTCAAGTAGGGCAGATGAGACATTTCCTGATCATTATTGTACTTCCAAAAAATGGTTAAAAACTTCATTAATCTCCTCTCTAGCCAAAAAGCAACAATTTTCCTTACTTTTCTTATCTTAAATAAGGGATTAAAGAGCAGTTTGAAGGAATTAGCTTAATTACTGATTTGATCGTCTTGGGATGCATGAAGCACTATTTCATTTTGGGTTTTACTTATGAGTTGTTCTTAATTTGATCTTGGTGAGTGGCTTTATATTTCTCACTATTCTATGCTAGTTTATGTGGTAAAGGATGTTTTAAAATGTCTTTTGAATGTTAAAACAATTTCAAACTTAGATCTAATATTAGTAACACTTTTTAAATGATTTTAAAACGGTAAATGTTGGATTGATTCTTTTTGGGTCTTCGACCATACCGGTCATCATTTTCCATTTTGCTAGTTCTAGGATGACAGAGTTGCTTAAATATTGATTGTATTGCTTTATAATGATTTACAGATGTTTATATTGGTTGTATGTAATTGTTTGTTGTCTTTATGATTCATTTTAGTGTGATTTAAGATGGATCGTCATCGAGTGAAATCGATGAGAAAATATACTCAAAATGTGATGCGATCAAGGTATAGTGATCTTTAAGGCCTAGGAAGCCTACTCTTTTGCTTGCATGGGGTTTGGACAAGAAATGGTAGAGTTTGGGCTTGATGCAATTTTGGTCAGTGACCCTAAGAGGTCTTGGGTAGTCTGCTTCTGGACTTGGCGGCAAGAACTTCATAACTTAAACATGGGAACTTTGGGCCGCATAGTGAAAGACTTCGAGCGTTAAAGATATGACAGGAGGTTTTTGAAATATAGTGAAAAATCAACTGTATTTTCCACTAAGAGGTTTTGTCTAGGTTTCTTTGAGGAATTGGGTGCAAGACTTCGGGTCTGGAGAAGGATTGCTATGGGCAAATTTTCATGATGAGAGGCTTTATTTTTTTTTGGACATAGAAAATTTTGGGCCTTGTAAAGCTTTTGCCATCGACTTGATTGGATTCAAGGCATAGACGCAGTGGCTTTGGGACAATGAAGGGAAAACTTTGGGGAAAGCTTGGATGACGAGAGGCTTTTACCACGAAGTACTTAGGTGATTTTTTGACTAAGCAACGGGTCGACGACAACCAAATATAGTCGGTGCTGACCATATTATAGTCGGTGGAGACCAATTGAAGGGTTAAGGAAACTGAGGCATGGACTTTAGAGTTCTTTCCGTGTTCATTTGTTCATTCGTTCGATGCTTGATTTTGACATTAGGGCTTTACATCTAGCAATTTTGACGGTAAAGTGATGACGCTACACTTCAACGTGATGAATTTGGGACTTTGACAAGGAGACTCTACAACTTATGATAGCTAACTAGAGATGTTCCGATAATGATGACTCGATGATGGGAGTTGTGAAGACGATCCAAAGGACAAGTTCGATGATGTGGACTTGTATATAGAACGATAATGATGGATTCTACTATGGAGATGAAAGGAATGGAACGGTGATGAATTCAACTATGGAGATGCGTGCAAAGGGATCGTTGATATTGGCAGGTTTTGAAATGTGCTTGTAAAGAGGGGGTATGTGGGGATGCCCATCTGGACTAGTTAATATGATGTCTCAGATTTGTTGATATGGATCTATGTACCTTGGACCCTAAGCATACATGGGTTTGATTCCTGGCTTTTGATCTATGATGGTTAAACTCTATTGAACATGTTTGATGTATTATTTGATGTATAAACTTTACGATCTATTTGTATAACTGTATTGAACCTGTGCTCTGATGGTTCATATAGCTATTTTTGTCTCCCTCATTTTATATCTAGAAAGATCATTATATTTTACCCTTATGCTGTGAGATGTACGAAAAACTATTGGAGTTTGGTTACTTTAACCGCATTGAAAATAGTCTTACATCGGTTGGGTACCATTTAGCGTGTTATACAGGTATACTAGGACTGATGGTGTAGGACGGTCACCACATTTGGTATCATAACTTAGGCTGCATAGTTAACTAAGGGGTATTGGGATCCATTATAGAAAATGGGGAGTTATTACCTTAGGATGGATTGAGAGTATATGACGGAGCGTACTTGTTTTATACACACACACACACATATAAATTCAAAAATATATAGTAGTATATATAATATAAGACCCACTGGATATAAAAATAGCACTTATGCAGTCTTTCTTTTGAGAGAATGATCATTTTATCCATAAATTAAGAATGAGCTGATAAACGAGAAACGCTGCTAGGAACTACATATCTGTAGTGAAGCAAGGGGAAGGTTTATGGTGGCTCACACCGATATGTAGACCATGTTCTCAGTGATGATGAGGAACATGTTGCAAAATGCTCAAGTGGCTGCTCCAGATGTTGTTATTGGTGGTGCTTAGGTGTAAGCTCCTAGAGATGATTTTTCCAACTGAACAAGGACTATGCTAGCCTTGGTGGAAAACCGTCCAATGAACGGAGATAGATATGGAAGTGCAGGACTGGTTAGATATCTACGAGAGGATTTTTGATGACTTGGAGTTGGATGATGCTATAAGGAGGAGGTTAGCCTTTGGACAACTCTAAGAAAGAGTGATGAACAGGAGGAATGCTCTTCGAGTAGCTACTTCCGGGGATCGGTTCATTTAGAGTCAGTTCAAAGTTCATTTTTAGAAGAAGTTTATACTGGTAGCTCAGTATTTGGTTTTATTGTGTAAATTTAGTTATGTGAAGTAGGGAGACTTGTCAGTTTCAAAGCACCGAGTTTGCCATTTTGTCAAAATATGGAATGTCTTTCATAAGCACTCCATTAAAGAATAATGAGAAGTTTATCATTGGGTTTAACGATCATCCTGGGGAGTGACTAATTGGTCACATTGGCAAGAGCTTCATGAAGTTGGTGGAAAAGGTTTTACGACATGAGAGCCTGTACCCGATGTAGAAACCTGTTGTTTCAAAAGGATGAGCCAAAGCCGCAAGCAGGCTGTATGCACCTAAAGAGAAGAAGGAACTAGAGGTGCAAGTGAATGATTTGTTGAGGAGAGGGTTCATTTATAGGGCCCTCAGATTAAAAATATTAAATCCAAGCCGTTTAGGCTAGGGAAAACCCTAGCCGACATACTACGACTGATCGACCAGTTGCCCTTGGGCGGTCGACTGGTTGTGGTCCTATAACATTTCCTTAAACATTAACCATTAATGTTATCCTATATTCATTATTTTATTCTGTTCTGATTAATTTCGTTCTAAATTCTCCAAACGTCGAAAACTTCTTCGTTTGAACTCCGATCATGCAACTTTATACGAAAGTTGCTTCAAAAATTACTACGATCACAATGATGCAAGTTTCGTAACCAAATTCCAACGTTTTCAAAATTTTCATTTTTAGTGTCATTATCAATTAATTGATTTTTCTTAATTAATTTCCTATTAATTTTATAGGGTGTAACATTCTTACTTGTAGGTTTCCTACTAAAAGCCTTAAGAAAATCTTACATGGTACCTTCACGGTAAAAAATTTGATGGATAACAAGGGAATCAATTAGACGAATAATAATTGTAACATTAGTCTAAAGATCAATAATTAGTTACAGAATATAAATTAGTAAGCTAAAATGTCTGTTGGGTGCGGTAAGACCTAAAACATAAACAAAGATGGAATGACAAAAGCAGCTGTGTGTGTGTAAAAAGCCATATTCGTGTAGGGAAGGTTCATAAAAAATAAGAGATTTTGAACATCTTTGCCAAGCATTAGAGCAGTCTCCCTTCGAGAAATGAATAACTTCCTCTTAGTATCGAAAATCTGGGACGCCCAACTAATGGAAAAGGGTAATGTAAGTAAAGGAAAAAAACCTCTCAATTTAAGAAAATGAAATGAAAATAAAAACGATAAGGGCAATACTAGGCTTTTTAAAAGAAGGAACGAAATCGTCGAAGTTAGAAACATAGAAAAACTGATCAGCCCACCTTTAAGTCTTATGATGTGAATAGAAAAGAAGAATTTCATAGCTTAGACAAAATGGAATCCAACACAACTTGAGAAGCCACTTGTATGAACAAAATAAAGAAAAATAAGTTCACGGTGGGTTGGAGGAGAGTCAAGGTGTTCACATAAAGTATGTACGTACTGATCAGGAGAAAATAAGAGATGGGGGAAAGTTGTATCGGAGAAATACCTATAGTGTCCAACCACTCCTTGATGAGGGGATAAGGGAGTAGATACAGCATCTGATGTGCTCCGAAGTCAAAGATATGTAACTTTTGGGTGTAGATGTATGCGCCCAGAAGGGGTCGGGATCCTAAAGTCGCGATAAGTAATTCCGTAGTGGATTAGAATAAGCTTAGCCTATTTATCGCTACAAATATCTGATATAAGTTGATAGAAAGAAGAAGATTCTTGGCCGCAATAGCAAGAAAGATCATCAATGTAACAACCTGATTCGACCGACCCTAATTTTCAATCCAGAAAAGGCCCATCGAATGTTAGACCTATTCTAAAGATGATTGTAAGTTAGTAAAAACAATACACAGAGCTATCTACTAATGCTGTCAAAATCTCACAGCGGAAAGGATAAAATATAATATCAGAAACAGTACCCATTTTATAAAGATTCAAGTTTCATAATAAAACACAACATCTCAATATCCATAGTACAATATATCATAATACAATAATATCATGACTTAAATGGGTACGTCAAAGTATATATAAAAAGAAAAGTAGATAGATAACTGCCACAAGACTCCATCTTTGCCTTCATATCCTAGATCAGCATCGTCTTGCCAAACCCGTGTTGTAATGAGGAGGGAGTCAGAACAACAATGTTTGTCTTTCCACAAGTACTTGGGCAGTATAATTTAGATAAGAATATGTCTTATGTATCCTAACTATATTTCTATAAATACCTCAAACTGTAGGCCCGAAGGCTTTCCCAATCTAACTTTATAACTTACACTTTTCTAATTCACCTCTAAACCTTACTTTCAACTGTAGGCCCAAGGCCATTTCTAGTCCCACGCATCTACCATCAATCATGTCATAACAATGTGAAAGAAAGTACCCAGGCCAATTAATAACTTTTCAATGGGAATTAGGCAGAATTTGACCATTTAATACCTATATCTTAGGCATGTCCCTGTCATTTGATACCTAACCTGTAACAACCCGCATCTTAATGGGTCAGGATTTCAACAAAAATCGAAACCCAAGTCCATTAGGGTACAAGTAGTTGGTTTTGGTAACCTATAATAAACATGGGCATATCAAAGATCGATCAAACTAAACTCTTGGTGGAAAAGAAAATATAATAGGATATAAATACTGATTGAGGCTTCTACCTCGGAATCAATGATATTCCTTAGACATCCAATCGCCTTGACAGTACCGAGCATGCATAAAAAGGCTTCTCCATCAACCATTACGCCTTACTTCAATGGCATGTTCCCCTAAATATATTATGTGGGTTGTAATGAGGAGGGGGTCAGAATAACGTCCTGGTGATTGGACAATTGCATGCTTTATCCATAACACAAAATTATACTGATTAGTTTCCGTATAAATATTATCTTATTATTTTCGGCTAATCCATTTACTGTGCGTACGATATGTCTACCTAACATTCTCTAAGGATAATACTAGCATATGCATATTGTGCATACTCTACCTAAAACCCAGCTACTTAATACTTCTTGAATGAGGAGGAGGCAGATCCAACGACCATTTAATACCTCATTCCCTGAAGCGGGCCCATCGCATTGTCAATGTTATTCTATCGGTTTTTGCCACAGAGACCGACGACTTCTATATATGGCTTAATAATATATCATTGTCGCATCTAACACTAATAATGTCTTAGCCATGTGAGAGATTTACCCAAGCCACTTAATACCTCTTTAATGGAATTAGGCAGACTCTGACCAGTTAATACCTTATTTAAGGCAGGTCCCCATCATTTAATGTCTAATCCAAGGCGGACTCCTCACTGATACCAATCTAGCTAACATTGCATGGAAATCTCTTCGGCCACTTAATACTTCCTACTAAAGTGGACCTTTTCGAGATATCCTTTATCTCGCCTAACTGCTAACCATGACCATTTAATACTTTATATAAGAGAAAGAGGCGGGTCCTCAAACAACCACTTAATACCTTTATTGTTGGACAAAGTCAATTAATTATTCTAAGCTTTATTACTGGACAAAGCCCACTAATTATATTTTCATATTTAAGGCTATAATTTATTCTTATGATAATTATACTACCTTGTAATGTTTAACTACAATCTAGCATGTTTTATTTATTATCCCCATAAATGTCCCTTTTGTCCATAATAAATTATTATTATCCTAACGGACGTTTCCAAAGATATTTATTTACTTATTAAACCTTACTATTATTTCTTCCTTATCTTTTCCATGGCTAACCTACCAATTTCATTAATCGGTCCCATTTCATCCATTTATGATTTATTTAAATTATTGTAAATCCCAATTTATTGCACACTTATTGCCTATTCATTTTTTAAGTAATAAACCTTCCATCTTTATTTTTCAATTTTACTGTTTATTACACGATCTATCCTAACATTCAATTTACATTTACTGCGAACATTAAATGCATAATACGCTATATTAATTATATTTTTATTTTGAATATTTTAGTGCAATTATATATGTTTATAAATTTATCATTACATTTCCATTATTGGTCCTTTAACTAGAATATTTCATTCTATATTTTAATCTGTTAGAATTAGCCTTCCAAAAAGGTTTCCCATTATAATCTTCCATAAATTAAACTAAATTAAGGGATTTGCTTAGTTTGAAATTAAAAGGAATTATTTATTTTCTTTTTATCGAAATAGGCAATGTAAACTACGGAAAGAAAATCCATGCTTTACACATCTCTTTCCTCTCTTGATGTATATTCCTTATCAAATCAAACATTGCACTTTTTATATGAAATTAGGATACTAAAAAAATTCATGGAGATTAAATGGACAGTATTCCAACAAATTAAAATGCAAAACTCACATTCTAAATAGAATCAGAGCAAATCTGAATTACACCAATATTTTTACAATCGATTGCAGATCTGGAACAAATCTATATCTTTATTCCTATTCACTTTTAATAACTTGGGGACTGATTCCCAGATCTGGTGTAAACAATATTCCTATTCA
Organism: Allium fistulosum; assembly: GCA_030737815.1. Taxonomy (NCBI): domain Eukaryota; kingdom Viridiplantae; phylum Streptophyta; class Magnoliopsida; order Asparagales; family Amaryllidaceae; genus Allium; species Allium fistulosum. Next base: position 306,450,377 of record CM060903.1, on the reverse strand, counting down.
TTTACAGAATATGTAGGCAATTTATATGCTTAATTCAAGCCTACAACTCTTTAGATTTCTATTGAGGTATAATCATCAAATAAAATTCCAATGAAATAAATTCCAATGCTATAAGTAAATCATATAATTTCCCACTCATCTTTAAAAGCTTTCCAAATAACCAGATGTTAATCTGATTCCTTGAATCAACTCCATTTCCTTCTAATCCCAAGAAATATGTTTAAAAGTGTATACACATATCATTAAAATTATAGATCTGAGAATAGATTTGGGAAAAAGAGGAATGTAGATTTATAATATTGAAATTTACCTTTTTATTTGCGCAATGCTGATCTCCTCCTTCTCTTCTTCTATTTATTTTATGCTCTTCTCCAATTTGTCTAAATACAAATTATTTTAAAGTTAGGAGGAATAGTGGAGAAGAGGAAATGGCAGAGCTTCACTGCCCTAGGTCAGAAAATATGAGAAGAGAAGGGAGAGGTTTGGCTTGTATTTATAGGCTATCGTATCAGTCATATCCGTTAGATTTTAATTATTAAATCATGACCGTTGGTCGAGGTTCAAACCGCAGCCAAAATGCCTCGAACGGTCGACAGCGCCCCTACGAGCAGTCTACCGCTAGTGGTCGACAGGCCATATCACGGGGTCAACAAGTGAGGTATCGGTTTTATTATTATTTATTATTAGTTTTGTTATTTAATTATTTTCGTTCTAATTTCTTTAAACGTCCGTAACTTCTTCGTTTTAACTCTGATCGCGAAACTCCAAATATGAAAGTTACTTAGAAAATCGCCACAAACACAAGGTGCAAGTTTCGTGACTAGATTCCACTGTTTGCTCAAATTCCATTTTTGGAGCCTAATTAATATTCAATTATATCGTCAATTTACAGGGTGTTACATTCTTCCCTCCTTAAAATAATTTCGTCTCTGAAATTACTCCAATGATTAAACCATGGGGTAATGCAACAACCAACCTAAACTATCGAAACAATTAATGCACAACCAATTTTGCAGCCAATCGTGCATAAGTGTATAGTGTGTCACAACATAGAAAACATGTATGCAGAATGATTCTAAATCGGGACATCTTATATGAACGTACTCCTTTAAAAATATTTTTGAAAATATGATGCAAACAACACATATATACTTGCAGTTCTAAATTTATGCAGATTTAAAAGATCTTTTTCACACGAAAATTCCATACTCCTACGAATAGAAGCATGGTTCACCCAATTTATGCATCCAATTCCTACCATCCAAAAATCTAACGCGTCGAATTTTCATTTTCTAAAAGTTTACTCCTATGCCAAAAAAGGAATTTAAATGTTGAATTTTACATTCTTACTACTCTATGTGGTACCAATCCGTTGGCTTTGGAAATTTCCTCGTTGCCCTAGATTTTCTCCCAATTTTTTCATGTACAATACGCATAAGGAGGCTTGTTTTAAAGCTCTGCAATGGAATTTAAATTCAAAAACTGATTCTCATATGTCATTGACAAGGTATGAAAATAGAAATTTCAAGGCTAAAACAGCTTTTTCTTTGTTATCGAGCACATTTATCCTAGCATCAATCTGAATGCATCACTATATTCATATTTATTAACCCATTTATCTTTTCTACGCTTAGTATGTGGCATTAGGAAACCAAAAATTTTTCCATAATTTTTTTTCCACTTTTCAATCAAATTTGCACATGGTTTGAAAACGTCAAACTTCCAAAATAATTAAGCACCACTTTCTTTTAAAGCATGTGGATATAAACGTCCAAAAATAATTTAGATGCCAAAAGTAATTTAGATGCTAAAAAAATAATTTTTTTTTTGAATGCAATTTTTGATAACATTCAAATTTTCCATTTAAATAAATCAAGCCACATTTCAACGTGGTTGGAAATCAGTTATGAGTTAACGCCTATTTTCAATCCTAGCATTCACAATTAATTCAAGACCTTTAAACCCATTCCTTTATTTTAATATGATGACTCATAAATCAATTTGTAAATTTTAGCTTTTCAAGAACAGGAATAACGACCCGTGATTTCACAACAATCATTGCATGTCCTTCGCTCGCTAAAATTTATTATTTTATTACCTTCTAGTCTTTTATTGCATTTACCGTTAGTTAAGTCTCTTTTTGAGGGTTTCCATGTTTATACCGTTTCTTCCCAAAATACATATAAGAGCGGTTTACATATCTAGAAACAATAGTACATTGAATAAATAGGAAAACATCTCATAACATACCATACACGTCTTTTATACAAGAGCCAACCAACGGTTACAACCCAAACAACCTAAAGAAAGAAAAGGAAAATTGCTGGAAGGGAAATGACAACGTAACACTACTAAGCCCAAAATACTACCTATAAACTATGAGATGGTCCTGATCCTCTTGAGCCATTGTCGCAACCTCGGAATGGGCATAGCATAGCGGCTATGCACCTAATCTCGTAGCTCTAGTGCTGCTTCTCAGCTTGAATCTCTTGGATCTCTGCCAAGACCAATCAAATAGCGACTAGCTCGGGGCTCTGTTATCCTCCAAAGCCCTATCCTTAATCTGCCTCATGTTGCGGCTGCTCTTCTATTACTGTCACTACTACCTCGACTAGTGGCTTAGGGATCCCCATCTTATTAAGATAGGCTCGATCGAATGGGGAAGAGATCTTCTTATGGAATTGCTCTCCAAAGAGGTTCACTCTGTATTGCCTAAAGACACGAGTGAAGATATGACAATACGAAAAGTAGCTCCAGGGAGTACCAACTCCAGGACTAATACAGTTGCTCATGATAGCGCGAGCCCAATTAATAGCCATACCACCCATGATGGCATAGGTGGCCTTTTGTACCTACTGATAAATCTGATTAAAGCTCTCTATCTTTGGAATGATGTTCCATCGAACTATGCAAACAATGAGGCGGGATGTAGATCACAAACGGTCTAACCTCCAAACACCAATATCTCTAGAAAGATCCACTGCAAAATCTTCGGATTAGCCATCTCAACATCATCCAAATCCGCTCCCTCCATGGATATCCTCAAAATATCGTGGAAATCTTCATCAAACAAATCAATCTTGACTCCCTTCACTTCCACCTGGAGATTGTTGACACCTTTACCAAAGTTGTATGCCAAATTCGCATTGAATAGATACGTGCAATGCGAGTAGCATTCCCACTCAAAAGTAACATAGTTGAGGATCGATGCTAATCCAGCCATCGTGGATAATTCCTCGAGTCCAAAGGTGGCGAAATCTCTAAATTTGACTGGTCATCCCTAAAGAAAGGTGAAATTTGCTGAGATCAAGTAAACGGAGATTCTTTGGTCACTTCGGTTGAGCCAAGCGATCTCTTGAGGGGTGAGATCCGAATGGAATAAGGTAGAGCCGGAGGTTTGAGGTGGTGCCATGGACCGAGTGGAGATTGGAGAGGAGGCATTGGATTCAGGTCTGGAGAGGTGGCAGGGCTAGATCTGGCATGTGAAAATTGGCGCTTGGGAGTGGAAGCTGCTGCTGGAGTGGGGTCTATAACAGTGGAGAGTAGGCAGCGTCGCTCATCGTTGGTATGGGATGGAGAGGAGGAGCGACGGCCTTAGGTTGAGGAGGAGGGGGTTGGGTTCGGTTGTAAGGAAGAGGAGGGAAACGATGGGGGAAGGCAGTTGACTTGACACAACTAATAAAGTCAAATTATAGGTTCGAATTACGCCTCAAACCCATTAATCGGTCAATCGTGCCTAGGGAAATCGATCGACCACTAACGGGCGACCGCTAAGGGTCGATCGGTCGTCGAATTTTGGGCGTAGGTTGAACCTAGACCCTATTCGGGCTGAGTTAATTAATAATAATAACAATAATTATCATTTCGCATTGTTTTCTTTGGTTCGACACTATCCAAAAATTTCTTGTCCTCTTCACGATGATGCCCTAACTTCTCGTCTAGCTCTTCGAACCCTTTCCTCAATTGTTTGCAGTATTCCTAACTTATACTGCTCCTGCTATCAACAACTTCGAAAACTCGAAAATATTCCAGCTACTATTCTCCGTATTATTTTTATATGTGAATATTCCTTCTATTTGCTGGTGGGTTACTCTATACTTCCTAATAACATACCCCAACTGAATTAAATGTCATTTCTATTTTGTCCGCCCCTTTAAGAGAGAATTTAAAAAAAAAGCTTTTCAATTCTTTAAAAAGAAAAAATCATCGGGCTATACATACGCATTCTTTCTCTTTGTTGCCAAAATGAAAAATTCTTTTTCACCTAAAAACTTTTTAAACCAAAGTAAAATTCCTATTTTACAATATATTTAAGAATTTCAAAACTTTCTTTTTAAACTAAAGCTTTTCAACACAACCAAATTCATCGTAGTATATTTTTCTTATTATAAATTTTTAGAACTCTCTTACTTTCCAAACAACAGTTTCCAAATAGACTCTTGGTTAAACATTATATATATATATGGAAAACTCATTTTAATATTTCAAGGTATTCTCACATGAGGTCGGACTAAGAAATGGGATTTACTTCTCTTCAATAAAAATCTGGTTCGTCATCTTGAGGTGATTGATGAACATTCTCTTGCGAGAACCTGCCTCGAGATGTTAATGACATATAGATTCTTAATTCTTGCTTGTCTCGATAAAATGTGCATCTTCAGTCGATAATCCATCGAAATCCACAATCACAAGGTAGTTAAGTCTCAAAAATCAAGTCAAACACCATCCAACGTCCGGGATCCTTCCATATGCCATACTCATGCTCTTCAAAGTTAACGCCTTGCGTACAGCCAACGGTTCATGGTGTAATCGAGGTTGGTGTGTAATCTTTAACTCTATAATACTTTCCAACTCATAGTCGCCTCGCTAATCCTTTCGGACATAGTTGCAACTATTCCATGTTCTAAATTTATAGAGCTTGGCGTAGATTTAGATAGAAAAATACAAATACGTACTCTCAATATATCCTAATTCCTATGATCGACTAATCTCGGCTCTGATACCAAATGTAAAAACTTGCACTTTAAAGGCCTAGAATTCCAACAAAAATCGAAACCCAAGTCCATTAGGGACAGATCGTTGGTTTTGGTAACCTGTAATAAACACGAGCATATCAGAGATCGATAAAATAAACTCACAGCAGAAAAGAAAATATAATAGGATGTAAATACTCACTGAGGCCTTTACAATAGAATCAATGATATTCCTTGGACATCCAATCGCCTTGTCAGTACGAAGCATGAATATGAAGACTCCTCCATCAACTGTTACGTCTTGCGAGTGACCCGTTCCTCTAAATCTATCTAATGCAGTGTAATGAGAAGGGGTCAAAACAACGTTTTAGTGATTGGAAAATTGCATACTTTGTCCATGACACAAACTTAGCCGATTGGTTTCCGTTTAAATGTTATGTCTTATTATTTACGGTTGATCTGTTTGCTGTGCGTACAGTATGTCTACCTAACCTTCTCCAATGTATAATACTAACATATGCTTATTGTGCATACGCATCCAAAACCCAGCCACTTAATACTTCTTAAATAGAGAGGAGACATACCGAACAACCATTTAATACCTAATTCAATGAAGCGGGCCCTTCGCATTGTCAATATTTGTCTATTGGTCTTTGCTACAGAGACCAATGAATTTTATATACGACTTTAAATATATCATTGCTGCATCTATCGTTAATAATGTCTTAGCCATGTGAGAGATAGTACCCAAGCCACTTAATACCTCTTTAATGGAATTAGGTAGAAACCGACCATTTAAAACAATATTTAAGGCAGGTCCCCCTCATTTAATACCTAATCCAAGGCGGAATTCTCACCGGTACCTATTTAGCTAACATTGCACGGAAATCTCTTCGACGACTTAATACTTCCTACTGAAGCGGATCGAGATATACTTTACCTTACCTAACCGCTAACCCTGACCATTTAGTACTTCATATAAAAGAAAGAGGTGGGTCCTCAAATAACCACTTATTACCGAAGCAGGTCCTATGATTTTGGGCATATCCCATTTTCCCACGGGTTCTATGGTTGGAGATGTCTCACATTAGTAATAAGTGTACACAATTACTGGTAGCCTTTGAGTGAAGGGCAGACTTATGTTGTGTAACTCTACTGACCTCGCATCTCAATCCACTAAGTCCAATTAATTATTCTAAGCTTTATCATTAGACAAAGCCCACAAATCTCTATTTACATGGTTAGGGCTATAATTTATTCTAATGATAATTATACTGCCTTGTAATGTTTAATTGCTATCTAGCATGTTTTATTTATTATCCCTATAAATATCCCTTTTGTCCATAATAAATGATTATTATCATAACGGAAGTGTCCAAAGACATTTATTTACTTATTCAAACCTTCCATTATTTCTTCCTTATCTTTTCCATGCTTGACCTACCAATTTCATTAATCAGTCTCATTTCATCCATTTATAACTTATTTAACTTATTGTAAATCCCAATTTATTGCACACTTATTGCCTATTCATTTTTGAGTTACAAACCTTCCATCTTTATTTTTCAATTCTACCATTTATTACACGATCTATCCAAACGTTCATTTACATTTAATGTGAACATTAAATGCATACTATGATGTATTAATTATAATTTTATTTTGAATATTTTAGCGCAGTTATGTATGTTTATAAATTTATTATTACGTTTCCAATTATTAGTCCTTTAACTAGAATATTTTATTCTATATTTTAATCTGTTAGAATTAACCTTCCAAAAAGGTTTCCCGTATAACCTTCCATATATAAACTAAATTAAGGGATTTTCTTAGTTTGAAATTACAAGGAATTATTTATTTCATATTTATCGAAATAGACAGTGTAAACTACCGAAAGAAAATCCAGACTTCACACATCTCTTTCCTCTGTTGATGTATACTCCTTGTTAAATCAAACATTGCACTTTTTCTATGAGATTAGGATTTTTGACCAATTCATGGAGATTAAATGAACAATATTCCAACAAATTAAAATACAAAACTCACATTCTAAATAGAATCAGAGCAAATCTAAATTACACTAATATTTTTACAACCTAATTGTAGATCTGGAATAAATTCTACATCTTTATATATTCACATTTAAAAACTTAAGGACTGATTCGCAAATTTGGATGTAAACAATATTCCTATTTATTTACTGAACATGTAGGTATTATTTTATACGCTTAATTCTGATAGAGTTAGGGGTATGCCCTAGAGGCAATTATGTAATTTGTTGCATATATCTAACTCGTTGACCAATCTTGTTTGAAATAAAAGGTATTTTCTTCCTATTATATACTTGATATAATGTGATTATATTAATTAATTAACTTAATTAAAAATATATTTAATAGAAAAATCCATAAATGGTATATTTTGTGATAGTAGTTACAAAGTGTTGTAACCGTGAGTAATTTATCACAACGAAACAAATATACCGTTTTAAATGTTCCTAGTCCAGATGCATCGAGACTGAATATTGATGTATCCGTTGAGACTAGAGTACGTAACGCTCTCCAAATGTTGGGCAGTGTATTAGTCATGACTGCGGGGGCACCTAGGGGTTATGTACTAATAGTTATTGGATAACTATGGAAAGACTCACTCAATAGTTTTCTGTTGGTTAATATAACTAAGGTCAAACAGAAAATATCGACATGATTGATTTACATAGTTCTCTCGAGTTGAGAATACTGTAGATCTTCAATATGAAAGATTCGCTTTGATTATAGCCAAATCATGGCATGGCGTCCATCGAGTGACTATAGTTGGGTCGAGTGGAAGTATTGGAAGTGAAGCACAATTCAAGAGAGGATTCGTCTCCTCAGTTATATGCGGTTAGTATCACAGTCAACTCAAGTCAATTCAAAGTTAAAGTCTCTGGCTAGAGCATTTTGGTTAATAATAATTATTATTATTGAACCAAGGACTTTGTATTTGGACTATAAAGTTGAATGTGGATGAGGTTGGAATTTTGACCATTACCAAATTCCATAAGTCCAAAGTGATATAGTTTTGACGAAGAGAATTGGTGTACACAAATGTCACAACCGGATAACGCTTATTAAACTAAAATTGGATTTTACCGAAAATGAGTAAGCGATAAATTTGGCCATAATGTCACACCATCTGCTAAATGACGTGTGAACGTTAACATTAGAATAGTTCGATGTTAATCGCTTACCAAATTTACACCCAAGAGTTACACGGCCGAAATAATGAATTCCCTTAAGACTGAACGATTTAATTAGTTTATAATTGTTATAAATTAATTAATATTTATGAAATATTAATTATAAATTTTGAATATGATTTGAGAAATAAGTAATGTTATGTATATTTATAACAGTTATAAATATATCGATCGATATACAATATCGACAAGCGATTAAATTAGATTTAATTACATAGTATTTTGGCTTAGGCTTAGATGGGTTTAAGGCCCATCATTAGGGCTGCAAAATTTCAGTTTTAGGAAGGTCTAGGGGTGGCTAAAACATAGGGAATTGGCTTGGAGATAAAGGGTTGAGGTCAAGTGAGAATGGGTAAAAAGGTTTTCCTCGTTTCTCTCTAATACAACCCTATATATATATATATATATATATATATATATATATATATATATATATATATCTGAAATAATGACTAACCTTTTTTGGCCGCTATTACCTTCTACATTGCTGGTTAAAACATAGCTCTCAATCTACTCCAAAATTCTCAAATATATTTCAAATTAAAATAATACTATTCGATAGTTAGAAGTCGGTGATTTCAGACTTGCAATCTGACGAATCAAGAACAGTTAAAGGAAGGAAAGTCATTGCTTCAACGTGGATTCAAAGGAATCATTAAATTGGTAATTTTAATTCATATTACAGTAACTAAATTATATTCTATGTTTCTATAATGAGCAATTTCATATCTGTTTAAATATATTGCTACTATATGTTTAGTTATGTGAGATTTTGTAAGTAGATGTAGTTGTCGCAAATCAGTTTGGTTATGTGCATAATTTGTTTATTACACTATTTGATTTATGTATAGACAAATGTTGTTTACTGTACAAAATCAATTTTTTTCATTAATAATTGTTTTATATGTATTTATTAATAAATTCATATATATATATATATATTAGTGTATATTTCTATCCCATGATAGCATATATGCATATATAAGATATATATATGATTTAAAAAAATCTGCACACTTATTTATATATAATATGAATTTACAAATTCAAAAATTAATTATCATACATATATTCATAATTTTAAATTAACATTTATTAAATTTTTGAATTATTTATTATATATAAAATAATTATTACATTAAAAATTAAATTTTATATTTTTTTAAATAGTATATCATTTTAGAAACGTATAGAAAAAATTTAGAAATTTTTCAATAAAGTTTATTATTTTTAATAATTAATATTATTTTAGAAAAACTGTTTATGATTTATTAAAAATAATAATTTAATTGAAAAATTCTTCAAAATTTTTCGTAACCTTTCATTCATAATTCTAGAATTTCTAAAATTTTAAATTTTGAAATTTTAATAATATATTATTTTATATTAAAGAATTATTGCTGAAATCAATGTATTTATTTTTAAAAATAATATTTTAACTTTGAAAAATCTCCAGATTTTTTTAAACTCTATTTTATAATCCTAGATTTTTGAAAATTGTAAAATTTGATTTTTCATCAATAGATTATTTTATGTTAATTATTTATGGATGAAAATATTATTTTATTCATAATATATACAAATTAAAATACTAAAATTATTGTGTTTGCAAAACTAAGTGAATTATAAATAATTTTTAATAATTGTTCTCTCTTTTTCTATATATATATATATATTTATCTATATATAAATGTTTTATGTTCATATATTATATATAATATATTTATACATACATATGCGTGTGTATATACATATATATTGTAACACATATACATGCACATATTTGGACAACATACATGATATACAAAATGAGCTAATATGTATGTTGCGATGTAAATCCCAACATCTACATATGGGCATATTATACCTTTCACGGATTATTATGTTATACATACACTCACACATATATGTATATGATACATTTATGTATAAACTAAATCAAATAGAATTAATTTCATATCTTAATATATTTGAATTTAAATAAAATAAATGATTTTATTTAAATGAAATTTAGAAATGTTCAAATTCAGTTAGACTTCATAGGCCCAATAAAGATCCAATAGGGTAAATTTTTTGAAATTCACTAATAGCTTTCGCTGCTGGCTGGTCTAGTTCCAATAATGGTATCAGAGTCCAATAGCCTATGCGGTTTAAATTATTCATATTAGGGCTAACTAATTAAGCTTACCACTTGGTACGGTGTCTAGAAAGGAAATGTCTAGAATTGGAATTGGGTAATCAAGTACTTTGTCCTACCTGGTTACCGGCCTGGCCCGAAAGGTGAAGTGAGCCCAAAGGTTGCCCGTAATAGAAAAGGACCAACTTAATTTGGGCCTTGGGATAATTTTCAAAATCGTTTTGAAAATTAATGTTAAAGATTTTAAATTTAATAGTTAAATTTAAAATAAAACATGTTTATTATAAATATTATAATACTGAATAAGTTTTCAAAATGTTTGAAAGGATAATGATATTTTCAAAATGCTTGAAAATATTTATATAATAATTCCAAATTTCAAATTTATTAATAAGATTAATAGAATTAATTAATTAAACATGTTAATTAATTAATGCATATATGCATGTATTATATATGTTGATATATGTTATGGTATTTAAAAAGTTTAAGATAACATAAGTATACATGTATGTATACAAGATAAATTTTGAAATTAATAAATTTTAATAAAAATTGTTTAATTGTATAAATTAATTAAAGATTAATTAATTAAATAAAATACACATATATATGATATATGTGTGTTACACTATAAAGGTTATGGTATACACTACAAATGTTATAGTAGATATGTCCAATATAAAAGTTATATTGGAATACTAAATTAAAATTAATTAAAGAGTTAATTGATTAAAATTAATTAGATAAGATTTAATTATTGATATATTATATGTAAGACTATCATATAAGTAAAATGAAATATAAAAGTTATATAACAATAAAACTTATATGATATGTGTATAAACTAAAAATGGAACATTAAAGAAACCCAAATAGACTTGAGAAATAAATACATATGTAAATGTACATATACCATGAATTCTGATGTGTCTGACACTTGAATCGCTGGGGTATTTCATAAGAAATATATTATTCTATAAGTCGATATCACTCAATATATATATTGAAGATTATGAATCTTCAATATAATGTTGTCTCTACCATATATATATATATTAATAAATTACTTACATACTCCTTAGTTGTTGAGCAGACTCAAGCTAGGGATGTTCTGCGTAGTATTATTAATATATTGAACAAATGAGGTAAGATAACTATATGTATTTGTTGAGCAAACTGAAGGTACATATACTATACTTAGGCCATCATGATATGGTAGGTATGAGTGAATAATCTCTTTCAATTTTTTGAGCAAACTCAATGTCGAAATGAGATTAGAACAAGGAAAATGGGTTAGGAGTTGTATGTGATACAACCGATAAGGAGTTATCCATCGTTTGTGGGGCTATGATTTGTTGAGCAAACTCAAGGTCAGAATACCAAAACAAACGAGTCCTAACACCCACTATTGAAGTTGTAAGACTTCTATGTTTCATCTTAGGGTTTGGAGAAATATAAAAGACTAGTGGGAGCCTTATTAGAAAAATGAAATGGTAAAATTTAACCTTTCTGATATTGTAAAAACATATGCTATATAATGTTATAATTATCTACAATGATACATTTGTGCATTTAATACGGTTGATAAAACGTTTGTTAATTAACATATATATACAAACTGAATTGAAAGTTGACAAATAGAAATAAAATACATACTTACTAATAATTCTAATTGCATGTTATATAATGTTTCTATACCCATGCAAGTGCCTAATTTCAACTACTTAATACATTTGTAAGTTGGTCACTTATATGTTTATTTGGTTTAGACCATGTACTGCATTTCATGAGTTTTTGAACTCTAAATGCAATTCAAGACTATGGATATTTGATCCATGTACTTTCACATATAAATGTTATATGGTGAACAGTCATAGTTTGTGGGGTACAATATTTCGATGAAGTTAGTTCATTCGAAGTAAGCCAATAAACAGTATTTTAAGATCATGTATTCAACTTGAATGATTTCAAAAGGATCATATTGTGTTAATGTAACACAAGATCATAAACTACGAGATACATCTAAGAACTCGATTGTTGAAATGTCATCTTGATCGGTTTACATAAAGTGTAACAACCGGGATTTTACCCAAAATTTTAATCATCAATAAACGATTTGTGTTGGCAGCTAAATTGATGATGTTGTTGGAATTTTTATAACAATTAAATTTTCGTCAACTGACAAACTAATACTGGTTGTTAAATTTGAATTGGAAATTTTAAATCAATTAGAATTCTTTTATCAAATTTTATAAATACGAAATGAATAAATACACATAGAAAATTTTTAACAACAAATATAAAATAAAAAATAAATAAACATGTATTGGCCCATACCTCACCCATACCATCCCCCACGACCTTACCCCTTTCTTCTGTTAAACCCACGTCGCACCCCTCCCCCTCTCTCTTCATTATTCAGCAAATGAAAATCATACGAAAGAAAAAAAAGAATGGCGGCTTCGTTCTTCGATCTGGAAAACGTAGGGCTTCAGAAAAATTGGGGCTTTCGTTTGTTCTTTCGATGCTTGCTAGGGCTTCGTCTTCGATTATCTCGCACGCGACAGCTTCGATTTGGCGAATAAGGTGAGCAAAACTCACATCTAATTCAACCCTGCAGCTCATGTTTTGGGTTTGAACCCCTCGTTTTCGTTCGTATATGATTTTGAATGGTGATGGTTTGGATTTCTCGACTTGTTCGATTTCGTTCCATGTTGTTGTTTTAGCTCTGCCACGTGACCTTCGTTTTGAATTCTTGAAATGATCAATGATTTCTTCGATCTTTGGTATGGTCGTTGTTTCCTCGGCTTTGATGGATTTCGTGAGTTACCTTGATTTTGTTCGTCTGAAAACCTTCGCTAAATGATTTCTGATTTTTATTCGAATTCATGTGTTTCTGACTCGTTTAAATTTGGGAATTTTCGAGGAGGATTATTGGTGCTCACGGTTGTGACTTATCTTGTTAAAACAGTGACATGCTTTGAAGCCATCCCTACTAAATTGTTTCAAAACTACTTATATGATGAGATTTACCTCGGCTTTGACTTCGAAGTTGTCTTCTCGTCTTTGATGCATTGCTTCTCGGTTGTCCTTGATTCCAAGTCATTGAGCAGTGGTGTGTCACTTGATTCTACTGAAGCTCGAGTTGCACACTGCTGCGTTTCTTTACTTGGTTGTATACTTGGGCTTTTAGCATTGAACTGTACTGATGCATTAGTCATTTTTGTTGTTAATATACTTCACTGCATCTTCATTTTACTTGTTGAACGTGTAGGGTATTGATCTTCTGCATTGAGGCTGCAGTGTTACATGCTCACGGCATGTGTTTTTCACCTTAGTAGTCTGCATACATGAATATTTGAATTCGACCACTTGATATTGGGAATGCGAATTCACGAATTTATATTAGAGTTAGCCATCACCATTGTTTTGTGTATTGCCTTGATTTTCTTTTTACTGGGTATCTGGTATTACATTCTCAGTAATCTTGTTTTTGGGACTTATGTCATTTGACCTTGATTTGAACCCGGCTTCGATATTGATTGTGAACCGCATATTATTTTACTTGTGTTCGTCCTTGACTTCTGTTCCCACTAGAAATTGCTACTGTGTTTTAGAACAGCAACTCGACATCGAGTCTGTTCAATTACTTACGGCTTTGATTGTTATTTTGTGATAATATGGACTTTGAATTGTTCAAACTTGCTCTAGTTGACTTTGGCATTTCCATTGCTAGTTTGAAATCCCCCTGTCTTGGTTCAAAACTGCTATGACTTATATTGTTTTAGGAAACGGTAGTGCCATTGACCTTTGAGTCTTCATTTGATAGTTGTATTTACCTTGAAAACCATGTTGACTTCACCCTGAACTTTTCTAGTAGTTTGGGGTCTCATATGCAGTTTGTACTTGTCGACTGCTCGTTCCTGTGTCAGTATACAATGTGTAGTTATACCTGTTTATAGTGGCACCGCCTATGTATGTTTTCACTGTTACATTTGTGTTGTAGCTGCTGTATTATAATGTTTAGTTTGTTCATCTCGTAACCTGGTAACCCTTTTTGAAGTCTGGTCTTGAGTTGTAGACTTAAGTCTGTTGTGCACTTCACACTGTTTGCACTGCTGCATTCATCTGTACATGCTGCTTGTTTAGTTGTTTGTGTTTGATAGTATGCCTGCACATGCTTGAATACAATTGAGTCTGGTACAATTGTCTATGTCTGTGCCATTGGGTTTATAAGTTTTGTATATATGTGCATATATACATATTTATGTATGTATGCATATATTGGTGGAGTTGCCTTCTGGTTCATATAGTGTTACTGGTGAATTGTATATGTTGCCTTCATGTTCATGAACATTAGTTCTTGTTTCATCTTGGAAATTTCAGTTCCTCTGCACATTGAATTTTCTTGTTTCACTTTGGAAATTACAGTTTCAATACTGTACACTGCTTAGTTGTATATGCAGTTTTCTTTTTGTTGCTATGCTACAGTCGTATTACCTTAGCTTTGGACTTTTGATTGTCATGTTGAATTTGAGAACTTTGGGTATTGACTGCGGTCGATATCACAGTTTTGATTGCTGTTAGTTATCACCTGAGTCGAACCCGACTTCGGGGCTTGACCTTGTGACCCTTTATGATTTTCACTGAGCTTTTGTGTATCTCCTACGATAGTGGCGAGGCAGTACACGCGTGCGTGTACTGCAGCCCTATCAGATTTGACAGTTTTAAATTGACGTTTCAATTGTTTAAATTGCTTTGGATTTCTGTTTTGTGGATTAACACTGTTTAGTGTTATATCCGCCGTTATCCGGTTCTCTTATCGAGAAGTTGGGTATACGAGATTTCTGTGACTGTCGTCTATGTGATATTTGATTATTACTGCCTATATGCACTAATAAACTGGTTTGAATTAGACTGACCTGGGTATTATTTTCTTTTGAATGTAATACTCGGGTCAGACCCGAGTTATTTCAGGTTGTAGATTTTCTTCTTTGAGTTGCTGTTCAGGATATGAAGACTTTTCACATCTTCTGAAGTTGTCCGTGTCATTTTGTAATAGTCGTGTCATTATATAGAATGATATGTATTCATGTATATTAGTTGATAATGTACTTGTATATATAACTTCTAGAGTCGACAGTTGTAGTTGTATCATATGTATTGTGTCAATTATGTATCAACTGACATCAGTTATATATATATGAGACTTTTGTTTTTATCTGTGTTCCGCATTTATATTATCTGTGTTATTGTTATATCTAATGTCCTAAACTATTATGAACTATCGTAGTTTGTTTTATACTGATAATTGGATATGTCGATGGGAGTAAATGAAATAATAGATGAAAAATAAAAAGTATATACCACTCCTACCGAGATAACCAATATTAGTGTAAGGCCAATTACGGATGGTCGCTCCTATCCAGCCTTATTCTTCGTAATAATAGACAGTATTTCTTTTAATACTCTTTGTTATTATGAGCATAGAGGTGGGGCGTCACAGTTGGTATCAGAGCTTGGGGTTTATGGACATAATATAAAACTTAACTCGGATGGAACATATGTTACAACTATTGGTCGATGTTTTATCTGTGATTTGAGTCAAAACTAAAGTTTTGAAATTTTGATGAAATTTTTAAATACCTTTATTTAAAAATAAAAGTGGAATTGTGTTTTGTTGTTTTGATGAAATTGTGTTCTGATGATTTGATTGATTTGTGTTCTATTTATCAGAGTGCGCAGCGGAAACAGTGGAACTGTCTTCGCTGAGTACAACTGATAATCTTTTTGATTTAAAAAAAAATCGAAATACGAAATTGATATTAATTTCATCTGTTGTTTACATAGCTGTAATTATTTTGTTCCTTTGAAAATTTCGAATCCAAATTGAGGATTCGAAGAAATTACAGTTATGTGATTCTTGTTGAAATTTCCGCTGGCTTTCTTTTGTACTAATCATCTATCGATTAGCTTTTGCTGTTTTGAATTATCTTCATTGAAGATACCTTCGAATAATTTCTTTGTTCATTTTGTAGTACGTGCAAAATTTGAATTGCACGTTATTGCATTTATTTTACGTTGAACCGATGCTTGGTTATGAAACGTATTTTGTTGCCATTATTTTTATAACGGGATTTTTACACCAATGCTAAACTTTTGAAGCACGGTGTTTTGTGGCATTTTGATGAATGAAAATTCTCTGATATTACATTTTGATGTAAATTGTTTTGATGTGATTTTGACGTTTTAAAATTACTGTCGCTTTGGCTTCAGTAACCGTCAAATTTTAAAAGTGGATTTTCAAGCGGTTATTCCGCAATGCTGTTTTGTGACCGTTTATACGGTATTTTGAGAAGTACGATTTCCTTACCGAAATTGTTACTGAATTACTGTTCTAATCACGTGATTGGAAAATCTTTTTAAAATGAAAATTGTTTTATAAAATTTTAGCAGTTTGCGTTTTCAAAAGAATGAGAAAGCGACTTAAACGATTCAGCAAAATCGAGGATTATGACCCCTTTCTTTTACTGTTTCGCTTAACTCCGGACTTGTTCAGTTGAGAATGCGAATTGTTATTTTTACAAAATAAATAAAATTATTTTCAAAAATTTTAGCAGTTTGCGTTTTCAAAAGAATGAGAAAGCGACTTAAACGATTCAGCAAAATCGAGGATTATGACCCCTTTCTTTTACTGATTCGCTTAATTCCGGACTTGTCCGTTTGAGAATGTAAAGTGTATTTTTACAAAATACACAATTTTGCACTTTCAAGGAAACGATGAAGAGATTTAAACGATTTAGCAAAAGTGCGGAGTATGGAACCACACTTTTACTATTTCGGTTAATTCCGGACTCGTTAATTGAATATCTGTTGTTTTGATGAATTTGATGATTTCACACTTTCAAGGAAACGATGAAGAGAATCAAACGATTTAGTAAAACACGTGGTATGGGACATGTGCGTTTGCTATTTCGGTTAATTCCGGACTCGTTAATTGAAACATTTTGATGCTTTCGTGTGCTTTCGAGCCACTATGAGGACCTTCGGGTCATTTGTTGGACCTTCGGGTCATTTGTTGGGCTTTCGGGCCACTCTGCGGACCTTCGGGTCAAATACCAGTACTAGACCTTCGGGTCACTCTGCGGACCTCCGGGTCAATCTGATGGGCGCCAAAATTATGTTGAGTACTTGGTAGGCTTCGGCCACTCTGAGATGCACGTGCGGCGAATTAAAAACTCGCCATCTAATGGGATCGATCCAAGCTTTTATGTTGATTTTCTAGTCTTCTTAATTGATTTCTAGATAATTGTTGTTTCCAATTATCTGCAGGTAATTAGATATTTGTTGATATGAGTTCTGATTATCGTTTTTGATAATCAGATATTTGTTGTTTCTAATTATCGCTTGTGATAATTAAATATTTGTTGATATGAGTTCTGATTATCGTTTTTGATAATCGGATATTTGTTGCTTTTAATTATCACTTTAGATAATTAAATAATTGTTGATTTGTTGTTTTAATTATCGCTTTAGATAATTAAATATTTGTGCTTGGAGATTTAATTATCGCTTTAGATAATTAAATATTTTCTGATTTGGAATTTAATTATCGCTCTTGATAATTAAATATTTGATGATTTGAGATTTAATTATCGTCTTTGATAATTAAATAATTGCTGTTTTGAGATTTAATTATCGCTTGAGATACTTAAATATTTATTGATTTGAGATTTAATTATCGTCTGAGATAATTAAATAGTTGTTGATTTAAAATTTAATTATCGCCTGAGGTAATTAAATATTTTCTGTTTTGAAATTTGATTATCGCTTTAGATAATTAAATATTTGTTGATTTGAGAAATTTGACTATCGTTTGAGATAATCAGATATTTGATTTGTCTTCTGATTATCGTTTGAGATAAGTAAATATTTTCGATTTGAAAATTCAATTATCGTTTTTGATGATTGAATATTTGCGATTTTTGAGATTTGAGCTTCGTCTTTTTCTCTGTCAATTCAGGTGAGTAATTTGATTTACTCACATTCAATTCGTGCTCTGTATGGGATTTCTGCTCTGTTTTCCTTCTCTTTTAGTTGCTGGAACTCGATTATTCTTGCTTTTGTTAGTCGTTTGATTTTGATCCCTGATCCCCATGATGTTGATTCTTTTGATTTGAAGCAGTCGAACCTTTCGATTTCTTATCTAATACTTCCTCGCTGACACTTGCTTTGCTTATACATTCGACATTGCCATGCTCTTTTGGTTGTTACCTTTTTCCATTTATTCCCTATGATTGCGTGGACGCAATTTCTCTAAGGAGGGGAGTTTGTAACAACCGGGATTTTACCCAAAATTTTAATCATCAATAAACGATTTGTGTTGGCAGCTAAATTGATGATGTTGTTGGAATTTTTATAACAATTAAATTTTTGTCAACTGACAAACTAATACTGGTTGTTAAATTTGAATTGGAAATTTTAAATCAATTAGAATTCTTTTATCAAATTTTATAAATACGAAATGAATAAATACACATAGAAAATTTTTAACAACAAATATAAAATAAAAAATAAATAAACATGTATTGGCCCATACCTCACCCATACCATCCCCCACGACCTTACCCCTTTCTTCTGTTAAACCCACGTCGCACCCCTCCCCCTCTCTCTTCATTATTCAGCAAATGAAAATCATACGAAAGAAAAAAAAGAATGGCGGCTTCGTTCTTCGATCTGGAAAACGTAGGGCTTCAGAAAAATTGGGGCTTTCGTTCGTTCTTTCAATGCTTGCTAGGGCTTCGTCTTCGATTATCTCGCACGCGACAGCTTCGATTTGGCGAATAAGGTGAGCAAAACTCACATCTAATTCAACCCTGCAGCTCATGTTTTGGGTTTGAACCCCTCGTTTTCGTTCGTATATGATTTTGAATGGTGATGGTTTGGATTTCTCGACTTGTTCGATTTCGTTCCATGTTGTTGTTTTAGCTCTGCCACGTGACCTTCGTTTTGAATTCTTGAAATGATCAATGATTTCTTCGATCTTTGGTATGGTCGTTGTTTCCTCGGCTTTGATGGATTTCGTGAGTTACCTTGATTTTGTTCGTCTGAAAACCTTCGCTAAATGATTTCTGATTTTTATTCGAATTCATGTGTTTCTGACTCGTTTAAATTTGGGAATTTTCGAGGAGGATTATTGGTGCTCACGGTTGTGACTTATCTTGTTAAAACAGTGACATGCTTTGAAGCCATCCCTACTAAATTGTTTTAAAACTACTTATATGATGAGATTTACCTCGGCTTTGACTTCGAAGTTGTCTTCTCGTCTTTGATGCATTGCTTCTCGGTTGTCCTTGATTCCGAGTCATTGAGCAGTGGTGTGTCACTTGATTCTACTGAAGCTCGAGTTGCACACTGCTGCGTTTCTTTACTTGGTTGTATACTTGGGCTTTTAGCATTGAACTGTACTGATGCATTAGTCATTTTTGTTGTTAATATACTTCACTGCATCTTCATTTTACTTGTTGAACGTGTAGGGTATTGATCTTCTGCATTGAGGCTGCAGTGTTACATGCTCACGGCATGTGTTTTTCACCTTAGTAGTCTGCATACATGAATATTTGAATTCGACCACTTGATATTGGGAATGCGAATTCACGAATTTATATTAGAGTTAGCCATCACCATTGTTTTGTGTATTGCCTTGATTTTCTTTTTACTGGGTATCTGGTATTACATTCTCAGTAATCTTGTTTTTGGGACTTATGTCATTTGACCTTGATTTGAACCCGGCTTCGATATTGATTGTGAACCGCATATTATTTTACTTGTGTTCGTCCTTGACTTCTGTTCCCACTAGAAATTGCTACTGTGTTTTAGAACAGCAACTCGACATCGAGTCTGTTCAATTACTTACAGCTTTGATTGTTATTTTGTGATAATATGGACTTTGAATTGTTCAAACTTGCTCTAGTTGACTTTGGCATTTCCATTGCTAGTTTGAAATCCCCCTATCTTGGTTCAAAACTGCTATGACTTATATTGTTTTAGGAAACGGTAGTGCCATTGACCTTTGAGTCTTCATTTGATAGTTGTATTTACCTTGAAAACCATGTTGACTTCACCCTGAACTTTTCTAGTAGTTTGGGGTCTCATATGCAGTTTGTACTTGTCGACTGCTCGTTCCTGTGTCAGTATACAATGTGTAGTTATACCTGTTTATAGTGGCACCGCCTATGTATGTTTTCACTGTTACATTTGTGTTGTAGCTGCTGTATTATAATGTTTAGTTCGTTCATCTCGTAACCTGGTAACCCTTTTTGAAGTTTGGTCTTGAGTTGTAGACTTAAGTCTGTTGTGCACTTCACACTGTTTGCACTGCTGCATTCATCTGTACATGCTGCTTGTTTAGTTGTTTGTGTTTGATAGTATGCTTGCACATGCTTGAATACAATTGAGTCTGGTACAATTGTCTATGTCTGTGCCATTGGGTTTATAAGTTTTGTATATATGTGCATATATACATATTTATGTATGTATGCATATATTGGTGGAGTTGCCTTCTGGTTCATATAGTGTTACTGGTGAATTGTATATGTTGCCTTCATGTTCATGAACATTAGTTCTTGTTTCATCTTGGAAATTTCAGTTCCTCTGCACATTGAATTTTCTTGTTTCACTTTGGAAATTACAGTTTCAATACTGTACACTGCTTAGTTGTATATGCAGTTTTCTTTTTGTTGCTATGCTACAGTCGTATTACCTTAGCTTTGGACTTTTGATTGTCATGTTGAATTTGAGAACTTTGGGTATTGACTGCGGTCGATATCACAGTTTTGATTGCTGTTAGTTATCACCTGAGTCGAACCCGACTTCGGGGCTTGACCTTGTGACCCTTTATGATTTTCACTGAGCTTTTGTGTATCTCCTACGATAGTGGCGAGGTAGTACACGCGTGCGTGTACTGCAGCCCTATCAGATTTCACAGTTTTAAATTGACGTTTCAATTGTTTAAATTGCTTTGGATTTCTGTTTTGTGGATTAACACTGTTTAGTGTTATATCCGCCGTTATCCGGTTCTCTTATCGAGAAGTTGGGTATACGAGATTTCTGTGACTGTCGTCTATGTGATATTTGATTATTACTGCCTATATGCACTAATAAACTGGTTTGAATTAGACTGACCTGGGTATTATTTTCTTTTGAATGTAATACTCGGGTCAGACCCGAGTTATTTCAGGTTGTAGATTTTCTTCTTTGAGTTGCTGTTCAGGATATGAAGACTTTTCACATCTTCTGAAGTTGTCCGTGTCATTTTGTAATAGTCGTGTCATTATATAGAACGATATGTATTCATGTATATTAGTTGATAATGTACTTGTATATATAACTTCTAGAGTCGACAGTTGTAGTTGTATCATATGTATTGTGTCAATTATGTATCAACTGACATCAGTTATATATATATGAGACTTTTGTTTTTATCTGTGTTCCGCATTTATATTATCTGTGTTATTGTTATATCTAATGTCCTAAACTATTATGAACTATCGTAGTTTGTTTTATACTGATAATTGGATATGTCGATGGGAGTAAATGAAATAATAGATGAAAAATAAAAAGTATATACCACTCCTACCGAGATAACCAATATTAGTGTAAGGCCAATTACGGATGGTCGCTCCTATCCAGCCTTATTCTTCGTAATAATAGACAGTATTTCTTTTAATACTCTTTGTTATTATGAGCATAGAGGTGGGGTGTCACATAAAGTGCAACATATTTGATGTCTTAAATGTTAAGAATAATCGAATGCGCTTGTGTAAAAGGTTTGTTATGATATTATAGTAAGGTTTTCTTTTGAATAGTTTAACAATTTAAAAGAAAAACGAATGTATAAGAATAGATGTAATTTAAGGTAAAGTTGGAATGAAGAGAATGAATAGTCACTTCTGCTTCATAGAGAAACATTGGAAACAAGAATTGTAATACTAACTGATACTTAATATTGGAATATGAAATATGATTTTTCTTCTGAAATGTATTTTCATATAGAAAATTATTTTCTATAACATTTATTTCTTTGAGTTCAAGATATTTGATCAAAGAACTCTCCATTGTAAACTAGTTGCAGCATATGAAATAAGTAACAATATTAATAGTATTATGTGAATGGTGGACCTATAAATTTAGTACGTTATTATAGTATAGGTGGAAATAGTGGGAGCATGCCATATAGCACCTAATGATTGCATCAAATTATGAAAATTGTTTTCATAAAATGTACCGAACATTATTTGTGAAATAATGTATAGAACTATATTATGGAAAAAAATTCATAGTATAAGTGATGCAACAAAATACATATGTGTCTAATATTATTTACAGATGTTTTGAAATTATAGACTAAGCCGTAGTTTTGAGAAATAATTTTACTATATGATTATGAATCATATGATACAGGTTAATTATAACTCAAACAATTAATGGCTATGCACCCATTCAGTGGGAGCATCATAAGAGTTGATGAACTCTTTGAATTAATACATATTGATGTATGCAATCACAAGTCTATTAATACCAAGAGGGTTCCACATGCTTTGTTATATTCATCGATGATTTATTACCAACATGTACATATGTATTGGATACACATGTGGTAAGTTTATGATAAAATCATAGAATATAAAAGAAAAGTAAATAAAATAACATGCAATAGAATAAAATGATTTGATTTGGTCGAATAAGTGGGTATATTGGAAAGAGTTCCAAATGTACCTAAAAATGAATATAGATTCAATCTCAAAAGTCACTCCTCCATGTGATACATAATGATGCATCGATAAGGAGTAATCAGGCACTGTTGGACAATTTACGATTAATTGTGAGTGAAGTTGAGTTAGTTTCTTTCTATAAGGTCATGTACTTAAGAGTAGTACACAAGGTTGATATTATTTCATCTGAACAACAGTTTACAAAATCATACAAGATAAGGGTTTATAAGAAATCCCAACATATCCTATGCCAAGGAGTTGGCAAGTTGTGCGAGTCGAAAGATTGCACGTAATAATTGTTCATGAGGGATCCTGTATGAATCTCCAAAAAAAATTTGGAAAGGTCTGTCATCAAATGACATATTTATGTTTTAAACATAATTTTGTAAACTAAAATTAGTTTTATAAATAAAAAGTTTATAAAGCATTTATGAATCCTTATTCTATTTGCACTAAGAAACAATTGTTGTTTCAAGATATACCAACTTCATTGTGAAGGAATTTCTATGAGAAATTTTTAGTAGTTAAATGGAATTGGATCCGATCCACAGATAGAACTGATTATATGAGATGAAGTGAAATTAACTAACCTAAATGAACACATAGCATTAGAATGTCTAATAAGTATTCTCATACATCGAAGAGAAACTATGAGTTTCTTATTAATGTCGAAAATATACATTACCCTCGGTTGTTCAATTAAACTATTAAGATTGTTGACTCTATATGGTATGATGCGGAAATCTGAAAGAATTCCAAGTACGCTATCAAAATATGATTTTGGTGTTCGTAACTAAAGAGATGTGATCCATCGACCGAGATTGTGTCTTTATTAGAAAGACTAATGTGGTTGGAATTAAATGAGCAATGTTGATAAGAATAATATCGCAAATTTCAATTATTGAAATTAGCATAACAAATTCGGTATTCAACATGCTCAAGTTAATTCAGATTTACTCACAAAATTATCGCTCGATAAGACTTAGTGTTTGGTACTTATGTATTGAAACAGATAATTCTAAATAATGATTTAGAGTAAGCCGTTTACACATATTAACTAAAAACGCCTCAAAGTCAGTGGGAGCGATATTGGGTTTGTGAGTCTTTGGATATGATCCAAGAAATGATACGAATGTATCATTTTATAAGTATCAAGATTGAATAAGTATTTTGATAGAAATATCAAATAGTTTGATTTTCAATCAAAGTGCAGAGGAAGCGTGTGTTCATAAGAAAGAATGTTAAAAGGTACATTGATATTTCTAAACTATAAATAAACAACACGTAGTTGATTTTAACAATATGCGTGTATTAAAATCAACTTTAGTTGTTTTAATACTCAATTTTGGATTGTAAATGATGTCTTTTATGGTGAGTATAAAAGATATAGGGATTGTCCTAAAACGATATACAAGAGCACCTTATTAAAAAGAGAACATGTAAGTTGGATTCCTTATGCATTAGCAATAGGAATTATCATACGGGTTATGTTGTGTATGATATTGTGTTTTGTTTATGTATTTGATACATGGAGCAAATATAAAATCCAAATTGATATCACTAAATGGTTGTTTGAGGTGTTCTCACGTATTTATGAAATACTAGAGAAATGTTTATAGAAACAATGTAACAACCCTGTATTTTTCAAATATTTTTAAATTGATTTTTCCAGATTCAAAAGCTTTATTTATGAAAAAGAATAAATTTTGTTATTTTAAGTATAAACTTTGATTTTGATGTGGATTTGAATTCCAAATATGACTAAATTTAATATTTCCAGAAAATGTGAATTTTGGTCAAATAGTCAAACTTTGACTTTTAAATTTAAATTTTAAATAGTTTGAAAATTATAAATTTTATCTTTTATTATGAAAATAGATTTAATAACTTGAACACTACTTTTCGTTTCGTTGAAAACGGAGTTAAAATGTAAAAGTTATGTACATTTCAATTTTTTTTAGTATAAACTGTTTATTTAACAATTTTGTCTATTTTAAATTGTATAAATTACTTTTTCTTTGTTATATTTTATTTTAATATGTGTCAATATGTTAATTTATGTATATTTTCATCTCTAAATATTTTCAAAAATAATAATAGAATTTTTCCAAAATTTACTATGATGATTTCCTATTTTTAAAGGCTGTTTCCCTATTTTCTTCATTAAAAATTATATGTAAATTAAATTTTAAATATTTATTTTGTGAATATATTTTTATTTTATGTTTATAAATATATTACAAGCTCATATGAATTTTTCTAAAATATATTCTATTCAATTTCAAATTTTCTAGACTAGTTTACTATTTTTAGCTATTTTCTTAATTTAACTTTATATGATTGATAAATATTTATATAAATTATTATATTTTGATAAAATTTCGAAATTTTATCTGGGATTATTATCATTTCCAGAAATATAAAGTTATAAAAAGGAATTAAAGATATATGAAGAGTTTGATACCTTTTGTGTGCTTAGTCCTTTTGAATTCTACCGTTTCTTTTTCAATCAATACATCTTTTATTTTATTTTTCCTGTTCTATTCCCCCAATCTTTTTCAGCCAACTTCCTCATGTTATTCACGAATTTTCAAAGCTCCTAAACCCTAAAAAAAATCATGGCCTCCATCTTGCAAAAAAATTTGGTAAATCCCTCTCTTCTTTCTACTTTTTCTTACTTTTTCTATGCTATTTTGCCTTGTTTCTCTCTTCTATTTGCATGGCCTCTTCTCCATAGCCACGGCCACCACCTCCAACACCTTTTCCACCATCATCTGCAGCAGCTCCTCCTCCAATCCCCTCTGACCAGATCAGGCCATGGCCATCTAGATGAGCCTACACCCCAAAACAATGTCAAAAAAAACTCCAAAACAATGCACTAGTCACCACTATTACTTCACCACCTTCATCCACCACCTTGGCCACCACTATAGGCCGCCACCATCACGTTTTCCGGACCTCCCCACACCCCTCCATCTACTGTCCAGACCTGAACCATGCAAAGGCCGAGCCCCACTTGCCTTTGGATGAGCCAAAAATGCACCAAAACTCCACTTATTTTGCCTTGACCCTTTGTCTTATTCATATGTAACTCCTACCATCATCATCTCCTTGTTGCCATGCTATTTTGATGCCATAACCTGAGATTATGTCCAGCTATGGCTGAGCAAAAGATCCCCTTGGTCAAGCTCTTGAATGGTTAAAGAAAGGTCGAATCACTTTGCCCTCTGTTGCTTTTTATTTCAAGTCATTTCGATATTGTTTTGTGTTACATATTTATGTATACATTGTCTTGTTTTGTTTATATGTATACAAGGCAATTATATTTGGCTCTCCACTCTTAAATCATATTCATGTTGTCGTGCCTTCAAAGATTCTGTGTTGTGTGTTTGGTCGTCATCTCCAGCTTAAACAAGTGACTTATTCTCACCAGACAATATGTACCTATATAACTAGTAAATTGACACCCTGTGAATCTGTAGAAATATATTATCATGTTATACTTGACTATATTATGATCATATGATGTTTATACACCTGTTATATCATATGTTACTGTTATTTAATGTTATTCTGTTATTTATATCAGTTATCACCATTGCAAGTTCCCTGTAGACTAGAATCACTATGGGTTGAAATGATACATACCCGAACGGACTTTAGAATAGGGAAAAATTGTTATGGGCTGAAATGATAGGCCTGAACGATTTTTATTTAATTTATTTTAACTTGGGATTGCGGGTTTGAAATGATAGAACCGGGATTTTTCGTTTTTTAACTGCGGATTGAAATGATACATATCCGTATCACATGACCTAGGTTAGAAAATTATATACAGGCCCGTGGTTATTTTATAAAGTGTTTTGGATATTTTTAAGTATTTTAAAAAAATTATAAATTTATGAAATTTGATTTAAATAGATTTTGAAATGTTTTAAATTAAAGAAATTATGATTTTTTTTCCATGTGTTAAAAATGTAATTAATGAATGGTTTAACTAGATTTTTGAAATATAACTTAAGTAGGAAATTTAGAATTTTGGTTAAAAATGATATTTAAGTTATATAAATAAAATGGATATTAAATTTTATTTGGAAATGGTAAATATGATAATTTGATTAAATTTGAATTTAAGTGATTTATTAAAGTATTATTGATTTTTCTATGAATTTAAGTGGTTAAATAAGTGAATGTTTAAAAGTGATCTTTTAAAATATAACTTGACTAGGAAATGTGAAATTTGGTTTTAATTAAAGGGTTAAGTTAATTAAATAAAATTGGAAATTTAGTTAAATTTGTGAAATGGTAATTTAAATTTGAAGTGTTAAGTTATTTGTTGAAATGTGAAGAATTGGAAACTTTTACACTTAAATTTATTAAGTAAATTGTTGAAAATTGGATTTTATTATAAGAAATTTATTATGAAAAGATATATGTTAAACGATATGTAAATGAACATTTTAAATGTTAAAATATGATTTTTAAAATGTTTATGTGTTTTAAATTAAAGTTATTTAATTGCTGGAAATACACTAACACCTGAAATTAACTTTTAATAGCATTCAGAAATGCTATAGATTCTGTTTTGAACTAAAATTGTGTAAAAAGAGCTATTACAGCATTTCTGAAATGCTGTAGTTGCTGTAATTGAACTTATAGGCTAATATTGAACTTAGGTCTATTATAGCATTCTCTGGAAATGCTATAATGGTCTGCAGTCTTTGCTGAAACCAAATTTAACCCTTATTTTGAAATCTGAACTACCGTAGCACTTCTGAAATGCTGTCTTTTCTGTTTTGAACTATAATTCAACTAAAACTGAGTTTTAACAGCAGTTTTAAGTGCTGTCTTTACTGAATTAAAAATGTTTTCAAATATAACCTATAGCAGTTGTTTTTAAATGCTGTGAAATGCTGAAATTTTAATAATTAGGGTTTTTGACTTAGTAAACGAACTCAGAATGGTTTGAAACTTTGGAAATTGAATACTTGATTTGAAAATATAATAATTACACTTTTAAAAGGTTTAAATGAATTATTTTGATTGGAATATAAACTATTTAAAGGTGATTTGAAATGATAGTAAATGAACGATATCTTTGAATTTAAAAGGTATTTAAAGTTGAATATTTGGATTTGAACTGATAAGATATTTTATTTTATTAAAATGATTTGAAATGAAGTTTTATAAGGATATGATATTTTATTATATTAAAATGATTTGAAATGAAGTTTTGTAAGGATATGATATTTTATTATATTAAAATGATTTGAAATGAAGTTTTGAAATGATATGAAAATTTAAATATATGGAAATGGTTTGGAATTGATTTAATCTTTATTTTGATAAAGATATGGTTTGAAATGATATTTTATTTTGAAGTAAAGTATTGTTTTTAAAAGTTATAACCACGGGTTATTGTAACAACCCTGAATTTTTTCAAATATTTTTAAATTGATTTTTCCAGATTCAAAGGCTTTATTTATGAAAAAGAATACATTTTGTTATTTTAAGTATAAACTTTGATTTTGATGTGGATTAGAATTCCAAATATGACTAAATTTAATATTTCCAGAAAATGTGAATTTTGGTCAATAGTCAAACTTTGACTTTTAAAATTTAAATTTTAAATATTTGAAATTATAAATTTTATCTTTTATTATGAAAATAGATTTAATAACATGAATATTGCTTTTCGTTTCGTTGAAAACGGAGTTAAAATGTAAAAGTTATGTACATTTCAATTTTGAGTATAAACTGTTTATTTAACAATTTTGTCTATTTTAAATTGTATAAATTACTTTTTCTTTGTTATATTTTTTTTAAATTGTGTCAAAATGTTATTTTATGTATATTTTCATCTCTAAATATTTTCAAAAATAATAATAGAATTTTTCCAAAATTTACTATGATGATTTCCTATTTTTAAAGGCTGTTTTCCTATTTTCTGCTATTTTCTTCATTAGAAATTATATGTAAATTAAATTTTAAATATTTATTTTGTGAATATATTTTTATTTTATGTTATTAATTATGTTTAAAAATATATTACAAGCTCATATGAATTTTTCTAAAATTTATTCTATTCAATTTCAAATTTTCTAGACTAGTTTACTCTTTTTAGCTATTTTCTTAATTTAACTTTATATAATTGATAAATATTTATATAAATTATTATATTTTGATAAAATTTCGAAATTTTATCTGGGATTATTATTATTTCCAGAAATATAAAGTTATATAATTAAAATAAAGAAATATGAAAGGTTTTAAACTATTGAAACTCCTAAGTCTTTTCCTCTTCCGCCTTTTCATTTCCTTGGCTTTTCATTTTCTCCTTGATAGCCGTACATTTCCCATTGCCTTTCACGTGAAAATACTTCTCATCCTCTTCAACTCACGGCTATTTCTCATTTGAGAAAAAAATTTCCAAGTTAATGGCTTCTCTTTATTCTTTTCTACCTTCCTTCCTTGAATTTGCCTTGTTTTCTGCTTAAATTTGCCTTGACTTCACATATGATTCTCGGCCTACCACCTCCACCATCGGCTCCACCATGGGTTCCACCATCTACAGCAGCAAACATCTCCCCCTCCTCTGACCATGACAAGCCTTTCCATCCAATTGAAACCATCACCACAAAACATTGCAAAGCTTTGCCAAACTTCACCAAAACAAGGCTAGCCTAGCTTATACTCCACTATTACCTTCATAGTTGCCTTTGGCCACTCCTTAGCCACCACCACCATCATCTACATCACTTCTGGCTGCCACATGACCACTGACCAGATCTGGAACCCCCTATGGCTGAGCTCCAATTGACCTAAGCCGAGCCAAAAAGTTAAACAACTTGCCTCTTTTGCATTGTCTTTGGTATGCTTCATGTTAGCACCACTACACCTTCATCTCCACTTGTTTTGATGCCATTACCTGACCCAAACCTGACCTATATGGTGCCAAACCTGAGCTTAACACATCATTGGCTGAGCTCATGATCCACCTTGGTCGAGCATTCGAATGGTAAAGACAAGGTCTTGTCTTTATTGCCTTGTATTTCAACTTGTTTCTATATAATTCTGTGTTGAATATTCATATGTTATATTGTCTTGTTTTGGGTTGTTTACAAGATAAATATCAAGGCTCTCCATTTATTCAAATCAAGAGTCATGCTATATCGTGCTTGTTGTGCTTTCTGGAATCTATTTTGTGTGTTTTGATCGCTAATCTCCAGCTTTAACAGGTGAGTTATTCTCACCAGACAATATGTACCTATATAACTAGTAAATTGACACCCTGCGAATCTGTAGAAATATATTATCATGTTATATATGCTTATATTATTATCATATGATGTTCACACCTGTTATTACACCTGTTATATCATATGTTACTATTATTTAATGTTATTCTGTTATTTATATCTGTTATCACCATTGCAAGTTTCCTGTAGACTAGAATCACTATGGGTTGAAATGATACATACCCGAACGGACTTTAGAATAGGGAAAAATCATTATGGGCTGAAATGATAGGCCTGAACGATTTTTATTTAATTTATTTTAACTTGGGATTGCGGGTTTGAAATGATAGAACCCGGATTTTTCTTTTTTAACTGCGGATTGAAATGATACATATCCGTATCACTTGACCTAGGTTAGAAAATTATATACAGGCCCGTGGTTATTTTATAAAGTGTTTTGGATATTTTTAAGTATTTTAAAAATTATAAATTTATGAAATTTGATTTAAATAGATTTTGAAATGTTTTAAAATAAAGAAATTATGATTTTTTCTATGTGTTAAAAATGTAATTAATGAATGGTTTAACTGGATTTTTGAAATATAACTTAAGTTGGAAATTTGGAATTTTGGTTAAAAATGATATTTAAGTTATATAAATAAAATGGATATTAAATTTTATTTGGAAATGGTAAATATGATAATTTGATTAAATTTGAATTTAAGTGATTTATTAAAGTATTATTGATTTTTCTATGAATTTAAGTGGTTAAATAAATGATTGTTTAAAAGTGATCTTTTAAAATATAACTTGACTAGGAAATGTGAAATTTGGTTTTAATTAAAGGTTTAAGTTAATTAAATAAAATTGGAAATTTTGTTAAATTGTGAAATGGTAATTTAAATTTGAAGTGTTAAGTCTATTTGTTGAAATGTGAAGAATTGGAACTTTTACACTTAAACTTATTAAGTAAATTGTTGAAAATTGGATTTAATTATAAGAAATTTATTGTGAAAAAGATATATGTTAAATGATATGTAAATGAACATTTTAAACGTTAAAATGTGATTTTTAAAATGTTTAAGTGTTTTAAATTGAAGTTATTTAATTGCTGGAAATACACTAACACCTGAAATCTACTTTAGCATTCAGAAATGCTATAGATTCTGTTTTGAACTAAAATTGTGTAAAAAGAGCTATTACAGCATTTCTGAAATGTTGTAGTTGCTGTAGTTGAACTTATAGGTTAATATTGAACTCAGGCCTACTATAGCATTCCCTGGAAATGCTATAATGGTCTGCAGTCTTTGCTGAAACCAAACTTAACCCTTGTTTTGAAATCTGAACTACCGCAGCACTTCTGAAATGCTGTCTTTTCTGTTTTGAACTATAATTCAACTAAAACTGAGTTTTAACAGCAGTTTTAGTGCTGTCTTTGTTGAATTAAAAATGTTTTCAAATATAACTTATAGCAGTTGTTTTTAAATGCTGTGAAATGCTGAAATTTTAATAATTAGGGTTTTTGACTTAGTAAACGAACTCAGAATGGTTTGAAACTTTGGAAATTGAATACTTGATTTGAAAATATAATAATTACACTTTTAAAAGGTTTAAATGAATTATTTTGATTGGAATATAAACTATTTAAAGGTGATTTGAAATGATAGTAAATGAACGATATCTTTGAATTTAAAAGGTATTTAAAGTTGAATATTTGGATTTGAACTGATAGGATATTTTATTTTATTAAAATGATTTGAAATGAAGTTTTGTAAGGATATGATATTTTATTATGTTAAAATGATTTGAAATGAAGTTTTGAAATGATATGAAAATTTAAATATATGGAAATGGTTTGGAATTGATTTAATCTTTATTTTGATAAAGATATGGTTTGAAATGATATTTTATTTTGAAGTAAAGTATTGTTTTTAAAAGTTATAACCACAGGTTATAATAACGATTGGTTGGCAAAGAGACCGGGATCGGATATGGACATACTCTCTGTCGATACCGAAAACCACTTTGACAACCGTGTATGCGGTGGAGATTCCAGAATGAAGTAGGATGGTGGCGACGTTCTTAAGGTATGTTACGTGGACCCAACTCCCGTGAGTTGGCATAAGGTGGCTAAAACAGGAGCGATCTCGGACCAGTGAGGTAGCACCTCTTCTCGGACACATTTCTTCGATATTATACTCTTACTTGCGATTGATTAGATGGCCATCCTCTGATTTGGGAGTGTTGTTCGAGGTGGAACGGTAGCGGCTGATATGCGTATCCATCAGTCCGTGTGCGTAATTGGTATATCCACCCTGGCATTGCCTAGTTGTGCCGTGTCACCTACCATATCGAGCTTTACTACGATTATGATTTTAAGATCCGACCGCGTTAAGGTTCTCCATCCCCTTAACGCTATTTTCTATATGATTATACTTTACTTATTTAGACACTATTATAATATCGAATATTACTACATAGTAGATAGTTTAACGGATCCTTAGAGGATGGGCGGTCCCAAGCATCTTCTAAGTTACTTGTACCTTTATTACAGTTCACTTGAGTTGGTTTACATTATATAAGTATATATTGTCCTGACTCGAGTGTTTTGTGTTTTGCTTTACGCTCGGGTCAGCCTGAGTTATTCACAGATTTGGATTTCCACTCTCTTGGAGATTTGAATCGCTGGAGATTATCTGCTGGTCATGTCCTATCTATTTCAATTCCGTTGTTCTACTCAGCTTGTACTTGGTTATTTTATTGAGACTTTTGTTGTACTCTATTTCTTCTGTTGTATCTTATGTAACTCTGACATATTTAGATAGTAGCTTCATGAACTACTATTTCTTTTACTTCTGCTGCATTATTTTACTCTGTGTCTGTGATCTGTGATTATATTTATTTACTGTATATTCTAAGATTTGCAAAATTTTAATTACAACGCGGTATTTTGAGCAATTCAACTCCGGCATGAGTGTCTACCTATACACTTATAATGGATGCGAATGGTTGAAAATACCGGGTCATCATAGTTGGTATCAGAGCTTTGGCTTTGAGGCAAAACTTAGAATGTATGGTAAATTTATTTACAGAATCACCTTCGTTCGAGTTTGAATCTCTTCCTTTTGATTCGATTTCCTTTGAATTTTGAAACGTTTCCTGCGGTTCCAAAATTCATTCGTGTCCCTCACTATTCATCATCTTTTGATTCTAGAGTATCCCATGACTCCACTTTGAATGATCTTTATAGTGAATTGGCGGTCTCACCAATATTCTAATTTTCTTGTAAAAGGGTGAAAATCCTTTACAGTCAGCATCGATTCACCAGAGATTTTTATTTATCCTTGGTTTAGATGCTAATATCTTTTATTATTCCAAACTCTATCTCTTGAGATCGAACGTAGATTTATCCCAGAAAAATCCACATCGATCTTATTCTTTAAGTCACGGTTGACCCGGTTAAGGTTGTCCACGATTTATCTAAGCTTACCCATCTCTCTACTCTGTTTAACCATCTTGTCTTTTGTTTCTAAACTATCTCCAAACATTTTGAATTATACTTATAAATCTACGTTTTGTTTTATATATGGTGTTGTTTGAGTTGTTGATGTTGATTTGGATTTCTGATCGATTCGTCTGATCAACGCTATCGATAGGATTTCTAAAACACTTTAACAGAACAAACTGACACAATATTATTTTAAATTTGGTTAATGAAATAAATTTTTTGATATATAAGTAAATTTATGGAACTTAATAAATTGATTTAAATTGATAATTTGAAATGATAATACTTGATTTATCATTTATTGTTCTACAAATGAATTTATAAATAGTTGTTTATAAATTGATTTGGGAACTGAAATGAATTTGAATCAAGAATTTGAGAATTCAAGTTTCTGATGGTTTCAAACCTTGTTTTTTCAAGTTTTAAAAGGATATATTATTTAAAGTATTTCGAATTGAAATTTTGTTTTCAAAGAATTTTAAAAGGTTTAAAATTTAGTGCTCTTCTCTTTGTCGCTGGAAAATAATTTCGGTGATGACTGCAGCATCATCGACGTTCATTTTCGAGTTTCAAAGTGAAGAGACCGTTCTGTTGTCTTGCTACAGCTTGGTTTTGGGAAATTTAATTGATTTGAATTTCTAAAATATGACTGAATTTATAATATATATATGATTTAAATTTGATTTGACATATTATATACATATATTTATTTATCTCTTAATGGTTTGAAGGGAATCAGAAATTTAATTCTTACATTTTATCTTAAAGAATAATTTTAGTTATAACAAGAAAATTAAATTTTTTGAATAAATGATTCAAACTTGAGATAATTGAATTGGAAATTTTTATTTGTATAACACAATTTCATTCCAAGATAACTTACCTAAATTACACAGAAGTTGAATATGGAATTGGATAATATACAATATAAAAAGGATTTTTATAAATAAAATTTGAGTGGTTATAATACATGTTATACACTTAAATTTTAGTTATAAAAGATTAACAGAGGTAAATAGAGAAACAAAGGAATTTAAAGAGATTTTATTTAAATAACTTAATAATCAAATTTGATTTAATATGGAACCTTAAGTCTAACCTAGGAATTTTAATAAAGGTTATTTCCCAAAATGAATATGTTGTATAATAAATAATGTATCTTTGAATAGATAAAATAAAAAATACATTTGAATTGGACATTTTGTAATAAAGTTTATTTAACTTGAATTCAAAGTTTAATTGATGTCTAAATGAATAAATGTGTAAAGAAATTGATTGTTATATTTGCTATGATAAATATTTAATTTATGAATTTGATATGTCTTGAAAAATGAATAATTATGATTTAAATAGTTAAAATGTATTTTAACATCACTAAATTTGATAATTGAGAATTTGGTTTTCAAATGGAATTTTAAGTGTAACTTATTAAAGGAATATCTATTTATGAAATGGGTATTTTAAATAAAGTGTTAGGTTATGTGTTAAATTAAGAGCTAACTAAAATAGGGAGCTTTTGGCTTAATAAACGAAGTTTAGTTTAATTTGGATATTCCATTCATAAAAGTTGGTTTTAATAAGTCATAAGTTAAATGATATCCAAATAAATATTTCTGGAATTAAACTAATTTGAAATATTAATATATCTACTTAGCATTTTATAAGTGCTGCTATTTTGAAAAGACAATGTTTTGTAAATTTTTATAATTGAATGAACTTAGAAATGTTACAACTTTAAAATGAATATTATTTGACCTTGAATTAAATGGCTTAAATGAAGATTATTTTTTTTAAGGGTGTTATGATTTTCTAAGTATTATGTTTTTTTTAAAAGAATAACATGTCCAAAGTGTTATGATTTTAGTAGTGTGATTTCCAAATGATAAACATCCCTAAATTGTTATGATTTCAAAGCATTATGGTTTCAAGTTTATTATCTTATTTTGTTTTCCAAACTATCTTTTGGTTGTCCTTATTTCTCTTATCTTGTTACAGAATGGGAAGGCTATTGCTTATACCAGTCTGTTTAGAAATCTTTCTGTAATCTTTGATAATCTTGGATACTCATTTTGAATCTGAACACTGTTTTTCCATTCATAGGCCTTCGGTCAAGTGAAAGGGGTGATTCAGACTCTAGAGGATCTTTTTCATGTTTGTGTTCTTGATTTGATCACCTCCGTCTTGTTAAACTTACCTATAACAATAGTTATCAGGCGTAATTTAAATCTCCTTGTCATCTTATTTTAATCTTATTTCACTCTATCTTTTCTATGCTTTCCCGTACCTCATTCCTTTTCGAGGACGAAAAGCTTTGAGTAGGGGAGAGTGTAACAACCCTGAATTTTTTCAAATATTTTTAAATTGATTTTTCCAGATTCAAAGGCTTTATTTATGAAAAAGAATAAATTTTGTTATTTTAAGTATAAACTTTGATTTTGATGTGGATTAGAATTCCAAATATGACTAAATTTAATATTTCCAGAAAATGTGAATTTTGGTCAATAGTCAAACTTTGACTTTTAAAATTTAAATTTTAAATATTTGAAATTATAAATTTTATCTTTTATTATGAAAATAAATTTAATAACATGAATATTTCTTTTCTTTTCGTTGAAAACGGAGTTAAAATGTAAAAGTTATGTACATTTCAATTTTGAGTATAAACTGTTTATTTAACAATTTTGTCTATTTTAAATTGTATAAATTACTTTTTCTTTGTTATATTTTTTTTAAATTGTGTCAAAATGTTATTTTATGTATATTTTCATCTCTAAATATTTTCAAAAATAATAATAGAATTTTTCCAAAATTTACTATGATGATTTCCTATTTTTAAAGGCTGTTTTCCTATTTTCTGCTATTTTCTTCATTAGAAATTATATGTAAATTAAATTTTAAATATTTATTTTGTGAATATATTTTTATTTTATGTTATTATTTATGTTTAAAAATATATTACAAGCTCATATGAATTTTTCTAAAATTTATTCTATTCAATTTCAAATTTTCTAGACTAGTTTACTCTTTTTAGCTATTTTCTTAATTTAACTTTATATAATTGATAAATATTTATATAAATTATTATATTTTGATAAAATTTCGAAATTTTATCTGGGATTATTATTATTTCCAGAAATATAAAGTTATATAATTAAAATAAAGAAATATGAAAGGTTTTAAACTATTGAAACTCCTAAGTCTTTTCCTCTTCCGCCTTTTCATTTCCTTGGCTTTTCATTTTCTCCTTGATAGCCGTACATTTCCCATTGCCTTTCACGTGAAAATACTTCTCATCCTCTTCAACTCACGGCTATTTCTCATTTGAGAAAAAAAATTCCAAGTTAATGGCTTCTCTTAATTCTTTTCTACCTTCCTTCCTTGAATTTGCCTTGTTTTCTGCTTAAATTTGCCTTGACTTCACATATGATTCTCGGCCTACCACCTCCACCATGGCTCCACCATGGGTTCCACCATCTACAGCAGAAAACATCTCCCCCTCCTCTGACCATGACAAGCCTTTCCATCCAATTGAAACCATCACCACAAAACATTGCAAAGCTTTGCCAAACTTCACCAAAACAAGGCTAGCCTAGCCTATACTCCACTATTACCTTCATAGTTGCCTTTGGTCACTCCTTAGCCACCACCACCATCATCTACATCACTTCTGGCTGCCACATGACCACTGACCAGATCTGGAACCCCCTATGGCCGAGCTCCAATTGACCTAAGCCGAGCCAAAAAGTTAAACAACTTGCCTCTTTTGCATTGTCTTTGGTATGCTTCATGTTAGCACCACTACACCTTCATCTCCACTTGTTTTGATGCCATTACCTGACCCAAACCTGACCTATATGGTGCCAAACCTGAGCTTAACACATCATTGGCTGAGCCCATGATCCACCTTGGTCGAGCATTCGAATGGTAAAGACAAGGTCTTGTCTTTATTGCCTTGTATTTCAACTTGTTTCTATATAATTCTGTGTTGAATATTCATATGTTATATTGTCTTGTTTTGGGTTGTTTACAAGATAAATATCAAGGCTCTCCATTTATTCAAATCAAGAGTCATGCTATATCGTGCTTGTTGTGCTTTCTGGAATCTATTCTGTGTGTTTTGATCGCTAATCTCCAGCTTTAACAGGTGAGTTATTCTCACCAGACAATATGTACCTATATAACTAGTAAATTGACACCCTGCGAATCTGTAGAAATATATTATCAT
Source organism: Allium fistulosum (assembly GCA_030737815.1). Lineage (NCBI taxonomy): Eukaryota > Viridiplantae > Streptophyta > Magnoliopsida > Asparagales > Amaryllidaceae > Allium > Allium fistulosum. The sequence goes on along the minus strand of CM060903.1, from coordinate 306,412,282 downwards.
GTTATATATGCTTATATTATTATCATATGATGTTCACACCTGTTATTACACCTGTTATATCATATGTTACTGTTATTTAATGTTATTCTGTTATTTATATCTGTTATCACCATTGCAAGTTCCCTGTAGACTAGAATCACTATGGGTTGAAATGATACATACCCGAACGGACTTTAGAATAGGGAAAAATCATTATGGGCTGAAATGATAGGCCTGAACGATTTTTATTTAATTTATTTTAACTTGGGATTGCGGGTTTGAAATGATAGAACCCGGATTTTTCTTTTTTAACTGCGGATTGAAATGATACATATCCGTATCACTTGACCTAGGTTAGAAAATTATATACAGGCCCGTGGTTATTTTATAAAGTGTTTTGGATATTTTTAAGTATTTTAAAAATTATAAATTTATGAAATTTGATTTAAATAGATTTTGAAATGTTTTAAAATAAAGAAATTATGATTTTTTTTCTATGTGTTAAAAATGTAATTAATGAATGGTTTAACTGGATTTTTGAAATATAACTTAAGTTGGAAATTTGGAATTTTGGTTAAAAATGATATTTAAGTTATATAAATAAAATGGATATTAAATTTTATTTGGAAATGGTAAATATGATAATTTGATTAAATTTGAATTTAAGTGATTTATTAAAGTATTATTGATTTTTCTATGAATTTAAGTGGTTAAATAAATGAATGTTTAAAAGTGATCTTTTAAAATATAACTTGACTAGGAAATGTGAAATTTGGTTTTAATTAAAGGTTTAAGTTAATTAAATAAAATTGGAAATTTTGTTAAATTGTGAAATGGTAATTTAAATTTGAAGTGTTAAGTCTATTTGTTGAAATGTGAAGAATTGGAACTTTTACACTTAAACTTATTAAGTAAATTGTTGAAAATTGGATTTAATTATAAGAAATTTATTGTGAAAAAGATATATGTTAAATGATATGTAAATGAACATTTTAAACGTTAAAATATGATTTTTAAAATGTTTATGTGTTTTAAATTGAAGTTATTTAATTGCTGGAAATACACTAACACCTGAAATCTACTTTAGCATTCAGAAATGCTATAGATTCTATTTTGAACTAAAATTGTGTAAAAAGAGCTATTACAGCATTTCTGAAATGCTGTAGTTGTTGTAGTTGAACTTATAGGTTAATATTGAACTCAGGCCTACTATAGCATTCCCTGGAAATGCTATAATGTTCTGCAGTCTTTGCTGAAACCAAACTTAACCCTTGTTTTGAAATCTGAACTACCGCAGCACTTCTAAAATGCTGTCTTTTCTGTTTTGAACTATAATTCAACTAAAACTGAGTTTTAACAGCAGTTTTAGTGCTGTCTTTGCTGAATTAAAAATGTTTTCAAATATAACTTATAGCAGTTGTTTTTAAATGCTGTGAAATGCTGAAATTTTAATAATTAGGGTTTTTGACTTAGTAAACGAACTCAGAATGGTTTGAAACTTTGGAAATTGAATACTTGATTTGAAAATATAATAATTACACTTTTAAAAGGTTTAAATGAATTATTTTGATTGGAATATAAACTATTTAAAGGTGATTTGAAATGATAGTAAATGAACGATATCTTTGAATTTAAAAGGTATTTAAAGTTGAATATTTGGATTTGAACTGATAGGATATTTTATTTTATTAAAATGATTTGAAATGAAGTTTTGTAAGGATATGATATTTTATTATATTAAAATGATTTGAAATGAAGTTTTGAAATGGTATGAAAATTTAAATATATGGAAATGGTTTGGAATTGATTTAATCTTTATTTTGATAAAGATATGGTTTGAAATGATATTTTATTTTGAAGTAAAGTATTGTTTTTAAAAGTTATAACCACAGGTTATAATAACGATTGGTTGGCAAAGAGACCGGGATCGGATATGGACATACTCTCTGTCGATACCGAAAACCACTTTGACAACCGTGTACGCGGTGGAGATTCCAGAATGAAGTAGGATGGTGGCGACGTTCTTAAGGTATGTTACGTGGACCCAACTCCCGTGAGTTGGCATAAGGTGGCTAAAATAGGAGCGATCTCGGACCAGTGAGGTAGCACCTCTTCTCGGACACATTTCTTCGATATTATACTCTTACTTGCGATTGATTAGATGGCCATCCTCCGATTTGGGAGTGTTGTTCGAGGTGGAACGGTAGTGGCTGCTATGCGTATCCATCAGTCCGTGTGCGTAATTGGTATATCTACCCTGGCATTGCCTAGTTGTGCCGTGTCACCTACCATAACGAGTGTTATCCCGCCTTTTGGCAAGGCCGTGACACCAAAAAGTTGACTGGAAAACTAAAGACAGTTCGTCGTAAAAGTTAGTTATGCACTATTTCACCATGGATATCAATGAATTTTGTCCGAGTCCGGATCGGGCTACAATTGATAAGACACGTCAAGCAAAGTCGTATAAACCAACATTCCAAATTTCGAGGCGATCCGAGTTCGTATGCTCAAGATATCACCAACGAAAAATGGAGTAGGCAGTCCTTAGTTCGAATCCATAGGTGAAACCTATGTTCGAATCCATGAAACACGCATCCATCAGACCAGCATCACCTCAGCATGGTCGAATCCATGAGGAACACCTTTGCTTCGACTCCATCGAGCCAGCCCATGATTCGAATCCGTCCCACTAGGCCTAGCTTCGAATCGATCAGATGGTCAGGTTTCGTATCCATTCCCCGAATCCACATTCGTTTCCTTCAAGTTATCCTTAGTTCGAATCCATGGAGATATCCTACTTCGAATCCAACGAGACGCCCTGCTTCGAATCCATGCACAGATGTCTTCCCTCGAATCCATCTAGCTATGGTTGACTTCGAATCGATCGAAGCATGTCGCTATCGATACGAGCGAAATGTCATTCGAATCGAAGGATTAATGACGTCTTCGAATCCATTGAGTCAAAGCAGAAGAGTCTTCAAGACGACTCGATCAAACTGGCGACAAAAGCGGATCGATGCGAGAAGCACGCGCCATGTCACTATAAGCATCGAGTCGACCCTATCGAGTCGAAGGGATCGATTCGAAGCATCCATGTTCCCCAGAAATGCAATATTGAATCGATCATAACTCGAGTTCTACAAGTCCAAATGCCATGAAATTTTCACAGAAGCTTAAGCACATGATGAAGAATGTCCACGCCAAATTTCAGCTCGATTGGATGATTTCTTGATCGATTCGAACCAAGGGTCGAATCGATCCCAAAGTGGGCCCGGATCTCCAGATTTCGGCCATGTGGGCCCCCTGACGTACCAGAACTGGTCTCCCCTCATTTTAGGCGAAATATCAGCCTCCTACACCTATAAATAGAGCCCCTAGTCATTCAGAAAAGGGGTCGGACAATTTTGAGAGCTAAAGAGCGCCCAGACTCTGCCAGATCTACTCAGAATCACCACTGCTTCCTTAGATTCAGATTGTAATCATATAATCAGTTGTACTACATCAGAATAAATTGTAATCATCAAGAGAACATCAATAAAATCATCAACTTCAGAGTGGACGTAGGCATGATCGCCGAACCACTATAAATCTCGTGTTTCTGTTCATTATTTCTGAATTGTGATACTCTGTTTGCTTAGATTTGAGATTTGTGTGTGAATATTGTTGATTTATATCCATACACTGGTGCTTTCACAACATTCGGGGTTTGTGACCAATTTTGGCGCAAACACTTTGGTGCTTTCACTGAGAACTGAACTCAGGAGTTCTATCATTTGAAAGTTGATTCAGAAGGCTAAGAGATTCAGATCCGAAGAATCATGACAAGACAAACAAGTAAAAGGCAGAGACCAGAGCGAAGTCAGCACGAAGGGAGTCAAGAGGCTTCCTCAGGAGCAAACCAAGCATCGATCTTCATCACCAGGGATGAGATGGAGACAATGATGAAGAGACAGGAGGAGATGATCCAGAATTTGCTTCAACAAATTGGACAACTTGGAGCGCAAAATCAAGGAACAACCAGGGCCCAGAACGGAGCAGGACCATCCAACGCAGCGCCAGAGCTGGGGGGCACACACTTAGGACATGTTGATCCGAACACAGGAAGAGAGACAAGGACATCCGAGCAACCTGACAGCGATAGAGGGATGAACGCTCAATCAGGGGGGCAAACACCTGAAAGCTCACACGGACTCGGGGGGCAGATCGAAGGTAGTGAACGAGGACTGTTAAGACCTCGGTTTCGATGTCTATTATGTATTTTGACAAACGACAACTATATACATTATTTACTAACATATTTTTTGCAGGAATAGCCACAAGACTGGATTCATATAATCTTCATGCTGCATATATGTTGTTTTGGGTCATTGTTTAGAATTAAAATATTGTGAAAATCTCTCCTTTAGATATATATAAATACACACCAGTGCCAAAGAACAAAACTCAATTTTTAGGCTAAATTCAGACGTCTGAAATAACCTATTCAGACGTCTGAATCTGAAGTAAAAATTCAATTTTTCAACAATATTCAGACGTCTGGTTCTGTTATTTCAGACGTCTGAATATAGATAAAAATAGCCTATTTACTCTCTGTTTTGCACGCTTCAAATTTCAGAAGTCTGAAATTTATTTTCAGACGGCTGAATTTATACAACTGCTATTTTTCTGAAAAGACACTTCTCTTCACCAAAGAGAAACTCTTTCAAAATCAATGGTTGCAACTGTTCTTTTCAATATAGCTTTTCATCTATAGTTGCAACTCCATATTCACTATAAATAGATTACAGAATTCAAAAAACAATTAACCGAATCTAATTCTAATATTCTTGAATTCTTATCTATTCTCTATTTTCAAACTGCACTCAAACTGCTTGCATTCTCTGATCGTTGATCACTCTATCTTCCACTATTCTCAAAGCACATCACACTATATATCATAAAGGAGAAGATTATAGGAAGGTTGTACTATCAAGAGACAAATCCATGTTATCAAGAACATACTGTGTCAAATACTCTTTGTATAAGTTGAAGTCCTGTTCTGCTGCTCAGGCGTGTGAAGTCCTCTTCGGCTGTTGAGGCAAAATCCTGTTCTGTTGCTCAGGTCCCTTGTTCGGCTGTTCAAGGGTTGTTGTAAACCTGTTCCTCCGGGTTAAGTGAGGATTGTTGTTAGTGAAATTCCAGAAGGAATCTGGGACTGGACGTAGAACGGGAAGTTCGAACCAGTATAAAAATTCCTGGTGTGCTCGTTTATTATTTACTATTATCTGCTAATTGTTCTTTTATTCCACACTGCTTTTATACTATTCCATATTGCACGATCCGCACCGAACTTTCATTTGGTATCAGAGCCAGAATCTAATAACCGTTACACAGTTATTTGATAATCTGCTTATATGGCCAACATGGATAACAACGCTATTCCAAATCCTGTCACTAACTCTGGCATCGTAGAAGGACAAGCCACTGGACGACCTCCTTTCTTCAATGGATTAAATTATAACTATTGGGCGACACGAATGCGTATTTATATGCAGGCTAATGGTTTTGATGCTTGGAATATCACACAAGCCGAATACACTGCACCAACCACTGAATATACTACTTGGTCGACAGCCCAAAAAGCAGAAGCTACCTTAAATGCCAAGGCTATGAACATGTTGTTTTGTGCTCTAGATAGAAATGAATTCAATCGTGTTAGCATATGCACCACTGCATATCAAATATGGCAAACATTAAAAACAACTCATGAAGGAACAAGCAAAGTCAAGCAAAGCAAGATATCTATGCTCAAAAATCAGTTCCAAAATTTCAGAATGAAGCAAGACGAGTCCATAAATGATATGTACTCTAGATTTCAAGATATCCATCATGCCTTGATCGGACTTGGTGTAACATATTCAGATGCAGATGTTGTCTCAAAAATCCTAAACTCTCTAACTGACGAATGGGAAAGAAAAGTTTTGGCAATTGAAGAAGCTAACGATATTTCAGAAATGAAGCCAGAAGAATTAATAGGAAATCTAATGTCATATGAAGTCAATCTGCAGGCAAAACGAGTTCAAACTCAAGACAGGAAGAATATAGCCTTCCATGCTGAAAAAGATGAATCGGAATCAGATGATGAAGATTTAGCATTTATTGCTAAAAATTTCAAAAAGTTTCTCAAACAAAAAAAGGGAAATAGAAACAATGGAAAAAGGAACTTTAATAAACTTTCTTCATCTGTTCTAGAATGCTTCAACTGTCACAAGAAAGGACACATGCAAAAAGATTGTCCAGACCAGAAGAAATCGAATTACAACAAGTTTAAGAAGGACAAAATCAAGAAGAAAGCATTCTCTGTCACTTGGGATGATTCAGACTCTTCGTCTTCTGATAGTAGCAGTGAAAGCGAAAATGAACAAGCTAATATATGCTTCATGGCTACTGAAAATGAGGTATCAAATTTTACCTTCGATGATATGGTTGAAATTAATACTGAATTAATTAGTACTATGAAAAATCTCAAGAAAAAGTATAAAGAAGCTGTTGAACAAAAGAACAAAGCAGAATTCGAAAGAGATATGCTTAAAGATGAGAAGAAAATATTAGAAGAGGAATTAGAGAAAATTCAACTTTCATCTTCTAATAATGATTCTCAATTAACCTTCTTGAGTCAAGAAATTGAAACTCAAAAAGGAAAGAACGATGCTTTGTCTTCTGAAAATCATGAGCTAAAATCTAAAGTCAAACTGATTGAATTGGAAAATACTGGATTAAAGGCTAAAGTAGAAGATATTTCTAAAAATATCTCTAATTTTAATAAGGGGAGAGAAAATTTATCTAAGATAATTGAAAACTCTCAACCTTCTACCAGTAAAAAGGGACTAGGATATATTAAGAAACAAATAGCTCCTCAAAATAATTGGAGACAGTTTGTTAAATCAAAATCCACATCAGTTCAATCTAAAAGAAATCAAGAACTGAAAGCTTCTATACATAAACCAAAAAGGATACAGATATCTAAAACCATAAAAATATGGGTTCCTAAAACAAACAATAGTTTGATTAGGAATACATATATAAAATCCTTTTTGGAAACTGTTCATAAAAGTCAGAATTATATTTACAAAGGGAATACCGGACCCGAATGGGTTTGGTTTCCTAAGATCTAACTCTTAGGACCCTATAAAAAGGTGGGTACCAATGGTCTTAATTCTATTTTTTGCAGGTCCCACTTAAAAAGAGAGGAAAGTGGATTCTAGATAGTGGTTGCTCTAAACATATGACTGGAGACAAAAGTATGCTGACAAATATTACCTACACAAATGAAGGCTCAGTCACATTTGGAGATAATTCCAAAGGTTATATCATCGGCAAAGGCGATGTGAGCAACTTCGGTAACTCTAATACTCCTCTTATCTCTAATGTTTTACTTGTTAAAAACCTGAAGCACAATTTGTTGAGTATCAGCCAATTGTGTGACAAAGGATTCAAAATCTCTTTTTCCGAAGATAAGTGTAGCATTTTAGATCATAGTGGAAATCTCATATTTGAAGGTAATAGAAACAGAAATATATATGTTCTGAATATGAAAGTCAATCATAATTCAGATATGTGCTTAATAGCTAATGAAAATGATCCTTGGTTATGGCACAAACGTTTCTATCATATTAACTTCAAATCCATTAATAAGTTATCTAAAAATAACTTAGTAAAGGGGTTACCAAAAATGAACTTTAAAGTAGATCATATTTGTGATGCCTGTCAATTAGGTAAATTAACAAAATCATCATTTAAATCTAAAAAGGTCATTTCGACATTACAACCACTGGAGTTACTTCATATGGATCTATTTGGACCAACACAAGTGCAATCCATAAATCATAACAAATATGTGTTTGTAATTGTCGATGACTTTTCTAGATATACTTGGACAATTTTTATGAAAAATAAAAGTGATACTTTTGATCACTTTAAAATTTTCGTCAAGAGAATCCAAAACTTGAAGGAATTAAAAATTAAGAATATTCGGAGTGATCATGGAGGAGAGTTCGAAAATGAAGCTTTTGAACAATTCTGTAAAAAGAAAGGAATTTCTCATAATTTCTCGTTTCCTAGAACTCCACAACAAAATGGAGTTGTAGAACGAAAGAATAGAACTTTACAGGAATGTGCAAGAACTTTGTTAAATGGAAGCACACTTCCAAAACATTTTTGGGCAGAAGCTGTAGCAACTGCCTGTTATGTTTTAAACAGGGTTTCCATTCGACCTCTCACTAAGAATACTCCGTATGAACTCTTTAATAGCAGAAAACCAAACATATCCTATTTCAAAGTTTTTGGTTCAAAATGTTTTATATTAAACACTAAAGATCAGCTTGGCAAATTTGATGCGAAATCTGACGAAGGTTTCTTCCTAGGATATTCGGATCGAAGCAAGGCCTATCGAGTGTTTAATAAAAGAACAAATACTGTTGAGGAAACTCTACATGTATCGTTTGATGAAAATTTTCAACAAATAACAAGTATAAATAATGATGATGATGATAACATCATAAATACAGAATCTGAAAATGTTAAAATAAATGAAAACGAAATTGATAATCCTAATGAGAACAATAATATTCAAAATGAATTAAAATCTCCACCACATATCTTACGGGATCATCCTGTTCAAAACATTATTGGAGAAATTAATTCAAACGTTCGAACTAGGAATCAATTAAATCAAATGGGCCACGTAGCATTCATATCTACTATCGAACCAAAGAACCCAAAGGAAGCTTCTACCGACGAATACTGGATCATTGCAATGCAAGAAGAACTAAATCAGTTTGAGCGCAATGAAGTTTGGGAATTAGTTCCTAGACCAAGTAATCAAACTGTTATTGGAACAAAATGGGTTTACAAAAACAAGGCGGACGAACAAGGAAATATCACTAGAAATAAAGCAAGATTGGTGGCTCAAGGATACAATCAGGAAGAAGGTATCGACTATGAAGAGACATTCGCTCCTGTAGCAAGACTAGAAGCAATTCGAATACTACTGGCCTATGCGTGTTTTCATAATTTTAAACTTTATCAGATGGACGTTAAAAGTGCCTTTCTGAATGGATATATTAAAGAAAATGTGTATGTTGAACAACCTCCCTTATTTGCTCATGAAAAATATCCCAATCATGTATATAGACTTAAGAAGGCTCTATATGGTTTAAAACAAGCACCACGTGCTTGGTACGAACGACTTAAGAGCTATCTAATCTCTTCGGGATTTCAAATTGGAAAGGTTGATCAAACATTATTCATTAAAAATTCAAAAAGGGATATTTTAATAGTTCAAATCTACGTTGATGATATCATATTTGGTTCCACCAACGAAAAATTATGTCAGGATTTTTCGGATATTATGACTAAGGAATTTGAAATGTCCCATATGGGAGAATTATCATACTTTCTTGGTCTACAGATTAAGCAATTACCGAATGGTATATTTTTTAATCAAGAAAAATATTGTAATAATCTAATCAAATGCTTCGGAATGGAAAATACTTCTGCCAAACCAACTCCTATGAGTACAACAACACATCTTGAAAAAGATGAAAATGGCAAAAGTGTTGATCAGAAACAATACCGAAGTATGATTGGATCATTACTATATTTAACTGCAAGTCGTCCTGACATAATGATGAGTGTCTGTTTGTGTGCTAGATTCCAAGCCAATCCAAAAGAATCACATTTAAGAGCAGTGAAACGTATTCTACGTTATCTAACAAACACAAAGGATTTTGGTCTATTCTATCCTAAAGAATGTCCATTTGAATTAGTTTCATATAGTGATGCTGATTTCGGTGGTTCTCGAACAGACCGAAAAAGTACAAGTGGTACGTGCCATTTTATTGGAAAATCACTTGTATCTTGGTTTAGTAAGAAACAAAATTGTGTTTCTCTTTCTACATGTGAAGCAGAATATATTTCTGCTGCTTTGGCTTGTACTCAAGTAATCTATATGCAACAAACACTCAAAGATTTAAATATAAATTTATCAAATTCAACTATATATTGTGACAACTCTAGTGCTATTAACTTATCTAAAAATCCTATTAATCATTCACGAACAAAACATATTGACATTCGTCATCATTTTCTTCGTGATAATGTTGAAAAAGGGACAATTATTTTAGATTTTGTTTCTTCTGAAAATCAGTTAGCTGATATTTTTACAAAACCTCTTTTAGAAAATATTTTTGTAAAACTAAGGCGAGAACTTGGTATTGTGTCTCTTCAAAATTTATGATTTTTTTTAAATTCTATACTATTTAAAATTTTTCTGTGGCTAATATCCTTTTTACTATTTTTACCTTTTGTTTTAACAGACGGATATTACTAATAAATGAGTTTCAGCCATTCCTTTTATACTATATATGAACTTTCTATCTTATTATAAATTGTTCAATTCTAATCTTCTTTTTCATCAAAGTCATTTCTATTTTCTGTTTTCTAATAGAATATTCCCTCTACAATGAAAATCAACTTGTTCATATTACTTCTCTCCATGGCTTCTGAATCCGATGATTCTCCATCATCTTATTCTACATCATCTCTTGAAATTTTAGTAACTCCAACACCTCATGAGAAAAATAGACCTTGTCCTTCTCGTGAACGTTCTAGCTTACTCCTGAAATAAAGAAATCTCGCCGGTTTCTTTTCTTTGGCTCTCCATCAACCAAAGAGAAAATATCAGAGATGCATCATTACCAAAGAGAACAGTTGGATTTACAACGAGAGATGTATTACGAACAAAAAGTTAATTCCAAACGACTTAGTTTTATTGAACAAGTGGCTTTGAAATTCTGTGGTACATCTCCTAAGAAAGATGTAGTTCAACCTTCAACATCTCAACAAATAACTTCATCTGGATGGAATTCATGGGAGCCGAGTCCACAAACTCCTTCGGTTCCACAAAACTCTTGGGAACGTCAACCATATTGGTCTCCCTTGCGACCATACACAGAGATAACCAAGATCGAACCAGAAGAATGTAAAACTCCAAGTGACTCGGATAAATAATTTCTTATAGATTCTTTTTATATTTTGTGTATCTCTATTTTTTTTGTAAAAAGTAAAATTTCAGACGTCTGAACTCTTTATTACAGACGTCTGAACAGTGTAAGAGAATAATGTTTTAACGGTTTCAGACGTCTAAAACTATGATTTCAGACGTCTTAAAATAGGCTTTTTTGCACTGTTTTCTTTCTGTTTCAATTTTCTTATATTCAGCCGTCTGAAAGTATTTTTCAGACGTCTGAAAACTGGAAATTTTTTTTTTTTTTCAAATTAATATTACACGAATTTCAAGACACCAAACCCTTTTATTCCACCCGTCCTTTGCTTTTTTGCTCTTCTTCATCTTCTTCTTTCAGTCATTTCTTCTCCATTGTTATTACCTCCTTCTCAAACAACTCAAATGGCACCTAAATCAAAAAGATCAAGACCATCATCCTCTTCATCTACACCAAACATTGATCAGTGGCTATGGAACGACCAAGCAAGGCAACGATTTGCTCAAATGAATAGATCCAATTTTTTCCCTGGAGCCTTCATCAAATTCGAAGAATTCAGCGCTTATCGTATTCATCAATTTGTAAGAGCAAATGGGTTAGAGTCTCTAGTCTCTTTTGATGCCAACAATATCAAAATTAATCATCTTTTAGTAAAATTATTTTTTGCAAACATGAATCTAGACCATCATACTCCTCACAATCGCAATGATTGTATTTGGACTTTGGTTTGTGGAGTTAAAATATATCTGCCAATTTCAAGGCTTGGTGAAATTCTACGTTGTCCATCAACCGGAATTGATTTAGATGAGATTGATGTGTCTTTAGATTTAACTAATAGAGATGAAGTTTCACATCAATTCTTGAATGATGATATTAATCGACTCACTTCTATTCAACTTCGTCCTCAAGCTCGCATTCTTCATAGAGCATTAATTCATTCTGTTATTCCAAGGACAGGAAGTTATGAGATAGTTAATAAAAGAAATTTTCAAGCCCTATATGCTGTATACTCCGGTCAACCTATAAATTGGGCTCAAATAATTTTGGAAGAATTCATGGATGTCAATCATAGGAGACGATATAAGACCTTCCACTATGGTGCTTATATTATGAAAATACTTCAAAATTTTAACATTCCTTTTCCTGAGTCCGAATTCTCTTCGATCAAAGAACTTGGGTCTAAAACATTAGGTCTTATGGGATTGCCAAAACGCCCGGAAAGTTTAGCATATATCTCTTTCCAAGAATGGGTTGCCAACCGTGATCAAAACCAGCCACAACCTCGTCGGCACGATTCTCATACTCAATCATCTATCCCTCCATCGGAAGAAGAAGATGATAATGATATTGTGATTCTTTCTCCCGACTCTAGCTCAAGGAATGCCTTGGTAACACTTTCCCAAAATCAAGCAAAACTTCAAAACCGAATGAAATCAATAGAACGAAAATTTGAAAAACGTTTTAATTCCATTCGAGGCTTTCTTAACAAAATTTGGGAACGTATTGGTTGTTCAACCTCTTCATCTACCGATGTTTTCAACCCCACTCCTTTTCAATGGTCATCAAGTTCAGAGAATAGAATTAGTGGTGATGATGATGATGAAGTTGGAAGTGACTCCAGTCCTAGATTCTGATCTTTTTTGCTCTTTTATGTTATTTGTTATGTGTCTTTTATGTTGTTTGTTATGTATCTTAAACTATCTTTTGCAACTTCTTTAATTTATGTCTACTTTGATCTATCTTGTAAAATTACTGATTACCTTTTTGCAATGACAAAGGGGAAGAATATGGTGTTAATTCTTTTTAACAGGGGGAGTTTTAGTATATAGTTGATAAAATGGTGTTAATTCTTTTTGACAGGGGGAGTTTTAGTATATAGTTGTCATCGTCAAAAAGGGGGAGAATGTTAAGACCTCGGTTTCGATGTCTATTATGTATTTTGACAAACGACAACTATATACATTATTTACTAACATATTTTTTGCAGGAATAGCCACAAGACTGGATTCATATAATCTTCATGCTGCATATATGTTGTTTTGGGTCATTGTTTAGAATTAAAATATTGTGAAAATCTCTCCTTTAGATATATATAAATACACACCAGTGCCAAAGAACAAAACTCAATTTTTAGGCTAAATTCAGACGTCTGAAATAACCTATTCAGACGTCTGAATCTGAAGTAAAAATTCAATTTTTCAACAATATTCAGACGTCTGGTTCTGTTATTTCAGACGTCTGAATATAGATAAAAATAGCCTATTTACTCTCTGTTTTGCACGCTTCAAATTTCAGAAGTCTGAAATTTATTTTCAGACGGCTGAATTTATACAACTGCTATTTTTCTGAAAAGACACTTCTCTTCACCAAAGAGAAACTCTTTCAAAATCAATGGTTGCAACTGTTCTTTTCAATATAGCTTTTCATCTATAGTTGCAACTCCATATTCACTATAAATAGATTACAGAATTCAAAAAACAATTAACCGAATCTAATTCTAATATTCTTGAATTCTTATCTATTCTCTATTTTCAAACTGCACTCAAACTGCTTGCATTCTCTGATCGTTGATCACTCTATCTTCCACTATTCTCAAAGCACATCACACTATATATCATAAAGGAGAAGATTATAGGAAGGTTGTACTATCAAGAGACAAATCCGTGTTATCAAGAACATACTGTGTCAAATACTCTTTGTATAAGTTGAAGTCCTGTTCTGCTGCTCAGGCGTGTGAAGTCCTCTTCGGCTGTTGAGGCAAAATCATGTTCTGTTGCTCAGGTCCCTTGTTCGGCTGTTCAAGGGTTGTTGTAAACCTGTTCCTCCGGGTTAAGTGAGGATTGTTGTTAGTGAAATTCCAGAAGGAATTTGGGACTGGACGTAGAACGGGAAGTTCGAACCAGTATAAAAATTCCTGGTGTGCTCGTTTATTATTTACTATTATCTGCTAATTGTTCTTTTATTCCACACTGCTTTTATACTATTCCATATTGCACGATCCGCACCGAACTTTCAAGGACTACAGCTTGGAGACAATGATAGATTGGCAGAGATGGTCAGGCGAGCCATGAGAGGTGGATTGGTAAACAGAGATCTTGAAGATGTGAACAAGAGTCCCTTTTCTCCTGCGATTAGGTTGGCTAGGAATCCACCAGAATTCAAACTGCCAACAGTAGAAGGGTATGATGGGAGGACGGACCCTGCGGTCCATCTAACGAGGTATATAAGGCACATGGAAGTGCTGGGGGCATCACAGGAAGTCATGGCCCGGTGCTTCCCATTGTATTTGACAGACATAGCAGCTTTATGGTTCAGACAGCTAGAGAGCGGCTCCATTGGGACATGGACCGATTTGATTGAGAAATTTATGAGGCAATTCAGAGTTCATATTTCGAGACCCAAGAATGTGATGAGTTTGGCTACGCTAAAGCAGAAAGCTGGGGAGTCTTTGAGGAATTTCTTGACGCGGTTCAATGCGGCAGCAGCATCGGTGTATCGGCCAGATCCATCCATGGTTATGATGGCAGCTGTGTCCGGAATAGCTGACGGCACAGAGTTCAAAAATTCATTAACTAAGGATCCGCCTATGGATCTAGGAGAATTCTATCACGAGGCAGAAAAGTTTTTACGATTGGAAGACGCTAATGCTGAAAGAGAAGAAGGAGAGGGAATAGAAGTTTATGCACTTAAAGACAAAAAGCCTCTCGAAAATGATTCAGGCAAGGATAAAGGAAAACGAAAGGCTAAGGACAATGGTGACAGGTCAAAGCGACTGCGGAGAGAGCCACGATTCACCACTTATTCAGAGCTGAATGAGAGTTTGGAGCGAATCTACCAAGATACACGAGAGCAAGTTCCCTACCGTAGGCCAATACGAAGGGATCCCACTGTTGACGATAGGAAATCAGACAGATACTGCTTATTCCAAAAACTGAATGGTCATAACACTAACGACTGTAGACATCTGAAGGATGAGGTGGAAGGGCACATCAGGAACGGTATGCTACTTCAGTATGTGAGAAGGCGAGCTCCAGCAGTGGAGCCAGAGCGACCACCATCTACATCAGCTAGGGGTGCCCCCGAGCCGGGACACCGTATGATTATCAATTAATTAAAATAACGATGAACAAGTCGTAAACCTCTCACCAACACTGGTAAATCATTTGCACATGTGCGAGATCACGAACGGTCCATAGGCATGCTGTGAATGACTACTAACCCTATCGTTGTGGGAGTTTACACCTTGACATCCTTGCTTTGCTTTTGTTTCATCTTGATTTGAATATTTGAACTTGACTTTGTTTAACATTTCTGCTAAAGACTTATTTTCAATGAAAAAATGCTACTTGTGATTTCATAACGGCTAAGCCACTTACACATGTACGGGATCACGAACGGTCCCTAGGCATGCTCTGAGATGGTGATAAACCGTTGCAAGAAACAATCCGGGGATTCACCCGAACGTGAAACCTGGTATTGATGATACTAAGTCCCTCCCCGGGCACACTCAATTCGCCTCGAACGGCACCCGACCACGAACGGTCACAATTCGCCTCGAACGGCATCCGACCGCGAACGGTCACAATTCGATCACGAACGATCACACTTCGCCACGAACGGCACCCGACATCGAACGGTCACCATTAGCCTCGAACGGCACCTGACCTCGAACGGTCACCATTAGCCTCGAACGGCACCCGACCTCGAACGGTCACCATTTGCCTCGAACGGCACCCGAACGTAAACGATCACACTCTGCCTCGTACGGCACTCGACCATGAATGGTCACAATTCACTTAATATGACATTCGATCGCGAACGATCACATTTTTGCCCCGTACGGCACACGATCACGAACGATCACATTCCTCTTTCCACGTCACCTGACCGCGAACGGTCATAGTTCGCCTAGAACGACACACGATCACGAACGGTCGCAACTCGTCTAGAACGACATCCGACCATGAACGGTCCCATTTCATTATTTTCCATGAACGACATTCGACCACGAACGGTCACATATCACCTCAAATGACATACGATCCCGAACGATCGTCATTTGAGGTCATATAAAACTATCGATTTCTTTGCAAGGCATCAACAGGATATGAACATCCAGCTTATGGCATTACAAAACACACCTTCCTATCACAAGGCATGTTTTGGGGGGCAAATGTTATCCCACCTTTTGGCAAGGCCGTGACACCAAAAAGTTGACTGGAAAACTAAAGACAGTTCGTCGTAAAAGTTAGTTATGCACTATTTCACCATGGATATCAATGAATTTTGTCCGAGTCCGGATCGGGCTACAATTGATAAGACAAGTCAAGCAAAGTCGTATAAACCAACATTCCAAATTTCGAGGCGATCCGAGTTCGTATGCTCAAATATCACCAACGAAAAATGGAGTAGGCAGTCCTTAGTTCGAATCCATAGG
Source organism: Allium fistulosum (assembly GCA_030737815.1). NCBI lineage: Eukaryota > Viridiplantae > Streptophyta > Magnoliopsida > Asparagales > Amaryllidaceae > Allium > Allium fistulosum. The sequence goes on along the minus strand of CM060903.1, from coordinate 306,395,824 downwards.
CGAAACCTATGTTCGAATCCATGAAACACGCATCCATCAGACCAGCATCACCTCAGCATGGTCGAATCCATGAGGAACACCTTTGCTTCGACTCCATCGAGCCAGCCCATGATTCGAATCCGTCCCACTAGGCCTAGCTTCGAATCGATCAGATGGTCAGGTTTCGTATCCATTCCCCGAATCCACATTCGTTTCCTTCAAGTTATCCTTAGTTCGAATCCATGGAGATATCCTACTTCGAATCCAACGAGACGCCCTGCTTCGAATCCATGCACAGATGTCTTCCCTCGAATCCATCTAGCTATGGTTGACTTCGAATCGATCAAAGCATGTCGCTATCGATACGAGCGAAACGTCATTCGAATCGAAGGATTAATGACGTCTTCGAATCCATTGAGTCAAAGCAGAAGAGTCTTCAAGACGACTCGATCAAACTAGCGACAAAAGCGGATCGATGCGAGAAGCACGCGCCATGTCACTATAAGCATCGAGTCGACCCTATCGAGTCGAAGGGATCGATTCGAAGCATCCATGTTCCCCAGAAATGCAATATTGAATCGATCATAACTCGAGTTCTACAAGTCCAAATGCCATGAAATTTTCACAGAAGCTTAAGCACATGATGAAGAATGTCCACGCCAAATTTCAGCTCGATTGGATGATTTCTTGATCGATTCGAACCAAGGGTCGAATCGATCCCAAAGTGGGCCCGGATCTCCAGATTTCGGCCATGTGGGCCCCCTGACGTACCAGAACTGGTCTCCCCTCATTTTAGGCGAAATATCAGCCTCCTACACCTATAAATAGAGCCCCTAATCATTCAGAAAAGGGGTCGGACAATTTTGAGAGCTAAAGAGCGCCCAGACTCTGCCAGATCTACTCAGAATCACCACTGCTTCCTTAGATTCAGATTGTAATCATATAATCAGTTGTACTACATCAGAATAAATTTTAATCATCAAGAGAACATCAATAAAATCATCAACTTCAGAGTGGACGTAGGCAAGATCGCCGAACCACTATAAATCTCGTGTTTCTGTTCATTATTTCTGAATTGTGATACTCTGTTTGCTTAGATTTGAGATTTGTGTATGAATATTGTTGATTTATATCCATACACTGGTGCTTTCACAACATTCGGGGTTTGTGACCAATTTTGGCACAAACAACGAGCTTTACTACGATTATGATTTTAAGATCCGACCGCGTTAAGGTTCTCCATCCCCTTAACGCTATTTTCTATATGATTATACTTTACTTATTTAGACACTATTATAATATCGAATATTACTACATAGTAGATAGTTTAACAGATCCTTAGAGGATGGGCGGTCCCAAGCATCTTCTAAGTTACTTGTACCTTTATTACAGTTCACTTGAGTTGGTTTACATTATATAAGTATATATTGTCCTGACTCGAGTGTTTTGTGTTTTGCTTTACGCTCGGGTCAGCCTGAGTTATTCACAGATTTGGATTTCCACTCTCTTGGAGATTTGAATCGCTGGAGATTATCTGCTGGTCATGTCCTATCTATTTCAATTCCGTTGTTCTACTCAGCTTGTACTTGGTTATTTTATTGAGACTTTTGTTGTACTCTATTTCTTCTGTTGTATCTTATGTAACTCTGACATATTTAGATAGTAGCTTCATGAACTACTATTTCTTTTACTTCTGCTGCATTATTTTACTCTGTGTCTGTGATCTATGATTATATTTATTTACTGTATATTCTGAGATTTGCAAAATTTTAATTACAACGCGGTATTTTGAGCAATTCAACTCCGGCATGAGTGTCTACCTATACACTTATAATGGATGCGAATGGTTGAAAATACCGGGTCGTCATAGTTATAATAACGATTGGTTGGCAAAGAGACCGGGATCGGATATGGACATACTCTCTGTCGATACCGAAAACCACTTTGACAACCGTGTACGCGGTGGAGATTCCAGAATGAAGTAGGATGGTGGCGACATTCTTAAGGTATGTTACGTGGACCCAACTCCCGTGAGTTGGCATAAGGTGGCTAAAACAGGAGCGATCTCGGACCAGTGAGGTAGCACCTCTTCTCGGACACATTTCTTCGATATTATACTCTTACTTGTGATTGATTAGATGGCCATCCTCCGATTTGGGAGTGTTGTTCGAGGTGGAACGGTAGTGGCTGCTATGCGTATCCATCAGTCCGTGTGCGTAATTGGTATATCTACCCTGGCGTTGCCTAGTTGTGCCGTGTCACCTACCATATCGAGCTTTACTACGATTATGATTTTAAGATCCGACCGCGTTAAGGTTCTTCATCCCCTTAACACTATTTTCTATATGATTATACTTTATTTATTTAGACACTATTATAATATCGAATATTACTACATAGTAGATAGTTTAACGGATCCTTAGAGGATGGGCGGTCCCAAGCATCTTCTAAGTTACTTGTACCTTTATTACAGTTCACTTGAGTTGGTTTACATTATATAAGTATATATTGTCCTGACTCGAGTGTTTTGTGTTTTGCTTTACGCTCGGGTCAGCCTGAGTTATTCATAGATTTGGATTTCCACTCTCTTGGAGATTTGAATCGCTAGAGATTATCTGCTTGTCATGTCCTATCTATTTCAATTCCGTTGTTCTACTCAGCTTGTACTTGGTTATTTTATTGAGACTTTTGTTGTACTCTATTTCTTCTGTTGTATCTAATGTAACTCTGACATATTTAGATAGTAGCTTCATGAACTACTATTTCTTTTACTTCCGCTGCATTATTTTACTCTGTGTCTGTGATCTATGATTATATTTATTTACTGTATATTCTAAGATTTGCCAAATTTTATTTACAACGCGATATTTTGAGCAATTCAACTCCGGCATGTGTGTCTGCCTATGCACTTATAATGGATGTGAATGGTTGAAAATATCGAGTCGTTACAGTTGGTATCAGAGATTTGGCTTTGAGGCAAAACTCAGCATATGGAGTAGATTTATTTACAGAATCACTTTCGTTCGAGTTTGAATCTTTTCCTCTTGATTCAAATTTCCTCTGAATTTTTGGAACGTTCCCTGCGGTTTCAAAATTCATTCTTGTCCCTCACTATTCATCTTCTTTTGATTTTGGAGTATCACATAACTCCACTTCGAATGATCTTTATAGTGAATTGGTTGTCTCGCCAATATTCTAATTTTCTGGTAAAGGGGGAAACTCCTTTACAAATTAGCATCGATTCACCAGAGATTTATATCTATCCTTGGTTTAGATGCTAATATCTTTTATTACTCCAAACTCTATCTTTTGAGATTAGATGTAGATTTACCCCAGAAAAAATACACATTTGATCTTATTCATTAAGTCACGGTTGACCCGGTTAAGGTTGCCCGCGATTTATCTAAGCTTATCCATCTTCATATGTTGATAATTAATCATCTTGTTTTGTTTCCGAAATATCTCCAAACATTTTGAATTGTACTTGTAAATCTATGTTTTGTTTTATATAGTGTGTCGTTTGAGTTGTTGATGTTGATTTGGGCTTCCGATCGATTCGTCTGATCAACGCTATCGATAGGATTTCTAAAACACTTTGATAGAACAAACTGACACAATATTATTTAAAAAAAAATTGTTTAATGAAATAAATTTTGATATAAGTAAATATTATGGAACTTAATAAATTGATTTAAATTGATTATTTGAAATGATAATACTTGATTTATCATTCTATAAATGAATTTATAAATAGATGTTTATAAATTGATTTTGGAAACTGAAATGAATTTAAATCAAGAATTTGAGAATTTAATTTCTGATGGTTTCAAACCTTGTGTTTAAAGTTTTAAAAGGATATATTATTTAAAGTATTTTTGAATAAAAATTTGTCTCTAAAGGATTTTAAAGTTTAAAAATTAAGTGCTCTTCTCTTTGTCGTTGGAAAATAATTTCGGTGATGACTGCAGCATCATCGACGTTCATTTTCGAGTTTCGAAGTGAAGAGACCGTTATGTAGTCTTACTACAGCTTTGTTTTGAAAGATTTAATTTATTTGAATTTCTAAATATGATTTGATTTATAATATATATAGATATATGATTTAAATTGATTTGACATATTATGTACATATATTTATTTATCTCTAACTGGTTTGAAGGAAACCGAAAAATTAATTCTTAAATTTCATCTTGAAGAATAATTTCAATTATAAAAAGAAAATCAAAAATTTGGATAAATGATTCAAACTTGAGATAATTGAATTGGAAAGTTTTATTTGTATAACATACAATTTCATTCCAATATAACTTACCAAAATTACACAGAAGTTGAATATGAAATTGGATAATATACAATATAGAAAGGATTTTTATAAATAAAATTTGAGTGGTTATAATAAATGTTATACACTTAAATTTTAGTTATAAAAGATTAACAGAGGTAAATAGTGAAAAAGGAATTTAAAGAGATTTTATTTAAATAACTTAATAATCAAATTTGATTTAATATGGAACCTTAAGTCTAACCTAGGAATTTAATAAAAGTTATTTCCTGAAATGAATATGTTGTATAATAAATAGGTATCTTTGAAAAGATAAAATAAAATACATTTGAATTGGACTTTTGGTAATAAAGTTTATTTAACTTGAATTCATAGTTTAATTGATGTCTAAATGAATAAATGTGTAAAGAAATTTGATTGCTATATTTGCTATATAAATATTTTATTTATGAAATAGATATGTCTTGAAAAATGAATGATTATGATTTAAATAGTTAAAATGTATTTTAACATCACTAAAAATTGATAATTGAGAATTTGGTTTTCAAATGGAATTTTAAGTGTAACTTATTAAAGGAATATCTATTTATGAAATGGGTATTTCAAATAAAGTGTTGGGTTATGTGTTAAATTAAAGAGCTAACTAAAATAGTGAACTTTTGAATTTATAAATGAAGTGTAGTTTAATTTGGATATTCCATTCATAAAAGTTTGTTTTAATAAGTCATAAGTTAAATGATATCCAAATGAATATTCTAGAATAAAACTGATTTGAAATATTAATATATCTACTTAGCATTTTTATAAGTGCTGCTATTTTGAAAATACAATGTTTTGGAAATTTTTATAATTGAATGAACTTAGAAATGTTACAACTTTAAAATGAATATTATTTGACCTTAAATTAAAATGGTTTAAATAAAGATTATTTTTAAAAGGTGTTATGATTTTCTAAGTATTATGTTCTTTTTTTAAAGAATAACATTTCCAAAGTGTTATGATTTTAGTAGTGTGATTTCCCAATGATAAACATCCCTAAATTATTATGATTTCAAAGCATTATGGTTACAAATCTATTATCTTATTTTGTTTTTCAAACTATCTTTTGGTTGTCCTTATTTCTCTTATCTTGTTACAGAATGGAAAGGTTATTGCTTATACCAGTCTGTTTAGAAATCATTCTGTAATCTTGGATAATCTTTGTTACTCATCTGGATCTGAACACTGTTTTTCCATTTATAGACCGTCGGTCAAGTGAAAAGGGAGATTCAGACTCTAGAGGTTTTTTTCGTATTTGTGTTCTTGATTTGATCACCTCCATCTTGTTAAACTTACCTATAACAATAGTTATCAGGCGTAACTTAAATCTCCTTGTCATCTTATTTTAATCTTATTTCACTCTATCTTTTCTATGCTTTCCCGTACCTCATTCCTTTTCGAGGACGAAAAGCTTTGAGTAGGGGAGAGTGTAACAACCCTGTATTTTCTAAATATTTTTAAATTGATTTTTCCAGATTCAAAAGCTTTATTTATGAAAAAGAATAAATTTTGTTATTTTAAGTATAAACTTTGATTTTGATGTGGATTTGAATTCCAAATATGACTAAATTTAATATTTCCAGAAAATGTGAATTTTGGTCAAATAGTCAAACTTTGACTTTTAAATTTAAATTTTAAATAGTTTGAAAATTATAAATTTTATCTTTTATTATGAAAATATATTTAATAACTTGAACACTACTTTTTGTTTCATTGAAAACGGAGTTAAAATGTAAAAGTTATGTACATTTCAATTTTTTTTAGTAAACTGTTTATTTAACAATTTTGTCTATTTTAAATTGTATAAATTACTTTTTCTTTGTTATATTTTATTTTAATATGTGTCAATATGTTAATTTATGTATATTTTCATCTCTAAATATTTTCAAAAATAATAATAGAATTTTTCCAAAATTTACTATGATGATTTCCTATTTTTAAAGGCTGTTTCCCTATTTTCTGCTATTTTCTTCATTAAAAATTATATGTAAATTAAATTTTAAATATTTATTTTGTGAGTATATTTTTATTTTATGTTATTATTTATGTTTAGAAATATATTACAAGCTCATATGAATTTTTCTAAAATTTATTCTATTCAATTTCAAATTTTCTAGACTAGTTTACTATTTTTAGCTATTTTCTTAATTTAACTTTATATGATTGATAAATATTAATATAAATTATTATATTTTGATAAAATTTCGAAATTTTATCTGGGATTATTTTCATTTCCAGAAATATAAAGTTATAAAAAGGAATTAAAGATATATGAAGAGTTTGATACCTTTTGTGTGCTTAGTCCTTTTGAATTCTACCGTTTCTTTTTCAATCAATACATCTTTTATTTTATTTTTGTTGTTCTATTCCCCCAATCTTTTTCAGCCGACTTCCTCATGTTATTCACGAATTTTCAAAGCTCCTAAACCCTAAAAAAAATTATAGCCTCCATCTTGCAAAAAAAATTTGGTAAATCCCTCTCTTCTTTCTACTTTTTCTATGCTATTTTGCCTTGTTTCTCTCTTCTATTTGCATGGCCTCTTCTCCATAGCCACGGCCACCACCTCCAACACCTTTTCCACCATCATCTGCAGCAGCTCCTCCTCCAATCCCCTCTGACCATATCAGGCCATGGCCATCTAGATGAGCCTACACCCCAAAACAATGTCAAAAAAAATCCAAAACAATGCACTAGTCACCACTATTACTTCACCACCTTCATCCACCACCTTGGCCACCACTATAGGCTGCCACCATCACCTTTTCCGGACCTCCCCACACCCCTCCATCTACTGTCCACACCTGAACCATGCAAAGTCCGAGCCCCACTTGCCTTTGGATGAGCCAAAAATGTACCAAAACTCCACTTATTTTGCCTTGACCCTTTGTCTTATTCATATGTAACTCCTACCATCATCATCTCCTTGTTGCCATGCTATTTTGATGCCATAACCTAAGATTATGTCCAGCTATGGCTGAGCAAAAGATCCCCTTGGTCAAGCTCTTGAATGGTTAAAGAAAGGTCGAATCACTTTGCCCTCTGTTGCTTTTTATTTCAAGTCATTTCGATATTGTTTTGTGTTACATATTTATGTATACATTGTCTTGTTTTGTTTATATGTATACAAGGCAATTATATTTGGCTCTCCACTCTCAAATCATATTCATGTTGTCGTGCCTTCAAAGATTCTGTGTTGTGTGTTTGGTCGTCATCTCCAGCTTAAACAAGTGAGTTATTCTCACCAGACAATATGTACCTATATAACTAGTAAATTGACACCCTGTGAATCTGTAGAAATATATTATCATGTTATACTTGACTATATTATGATCATATGATGTTTATACACCTGTTATATCATATGTTACTGTTATTTAATGTTATTCTGTTATTTATATCAGTTATCACCATTGCAAGTTCCCTGTAGACTAGAATCACTATGGGTTGAAATGATACATACCCGAACGGACTTTAGAATAGGGAAAAATTGTTATGGGCTGAATTGATAGGCCTGAACGATTTTTATTTAATTTATTTTAACTTGGGATTGCGGGTTTGAAATGATAGAACCCGGATTTTTCGTTTTTTAACTGCGGATTGAAATGATACATATCCGTATCACATGACCTAGGTTAGAAAATTATATACAGGCCCGTGGTTATTTTATAAAGTGTTTTGGATATTTTTAAGTATTTTAAAAAAATTATAAATTTATGAAATTTGATTTAAATAGATTTTGAAATGTTTTAAATTAAAGAAATTATGATTTTTTTTCCATGTGTTAAAAATGTAATTAATGAATGGTTTAACTAGATTTTGAAATATAGCTTAAGTTGGAAATTTGGAATTTTGGTTAAAAATGATATTTAAGTTATATAAATAAAATGGATATTAAATTTTATTTGGAAATGGTAAATATGATAATTTGATTAAATTTGAATTTAAGTGATTTATTAAAGTATTATTGATTTTTCTATGAATTTAAGTGGTTAAATAAATGAATGTTTAAAAGTGATTTTTTAAAATATAACTTGACTAGGAAATGTGAAATTTGGTTTTAATTAAAGGGTTAAGTTAATTAAATAAAATTGGAAATTTAGTTAAATTTGTGAAATGGTAATTTAAATTTGAAGTGTTAAGTTATTTGTTGAAATGTGAAGAATTGGAAACTTTTACAATTAAATTTATTAAGTAAATTGTTGAAAATTGGATTTTATTATAAGAAATTTATTATGAAAAGATATATGTTAAACGATATGTAAATGAACATTTTAAATGTTAAAATATGATTTTTAAAATGTTTATGTGTTTTAAATTAAAGTTATTTAATTGTTGGAAATACACTAACACCTGAAATTAACTTTTAATAGCATTCAGAAATGCTATAGATTCTGTTTTGAACTAAAATTGTGTAAAAAGAGCTATTACAGCATTTCTGAAATGCTGTAGTTGTTGTAGTTGAACTTATAGGTTAATATTGAACTCAGGCCTACTATAGCATTCCCTGGAAATGCTATAATGGTCTGCAGTCTTTGCTAAAACCAAACTTAACCCTTGTTTTGAAATCTGAACTACCGCAGCACTTCTGAAATGCTGTCTTTTCTGTTTTGAACTATAATTCAACTAAAACTGAGTTTTAACAGCAGTTTTAGTGCTGTCTTTGCTGAATTAAAAATGTTTTCAAATATAACTTATAGCAGTTGTTTTTAAATGCTGTGAAATGCTGAAATTTTAATAATTAGGGTTTTTGACTTAGTAAACGAACTCAGAATGGTTTGAAACTTTGGAAATTGAATACTTGATTTGAAAATATAATAATTACACTTTTAAAAGGTTTAAATGAATTATTTTGATTGGAATATAAACTATTTAAAGGTGATTTGAAATGATAGTAAATGAACAATATCTTTGAATTTAAAAGGTATTTAAAGTTGAATATTTGGATTTGAACTGATAGGATATTTTATTTTATTAAAATGATTTGAAATGAAGTTTTGTAAGGATATGATATTTTATTATATTAAAATGATTTGAAATGAAGTTTTGTAAGGATATGATATTTTATTATATTAAAATGGTTTGAAATGAAGTTTTGAAATGATATGAAAATTTAAATATATGGAAATGGTTTGGAATTGATTTAATCTTTATTTTGATAAAGATATGGTTTGAAATGATATTTTATTTTGAAGTAAAGTATTGTTTTTAAAAGTTATAACCACGGGTTATAATAACGATTGGTTGGCAAAGAGACCGGGATCGGATATGGACATACTCTCCGTCGATACCGAAAACCACTTTGACAACCGTGTACGCGGTGGAGATTCCAGAATGAAGTAGGATGGTGGCGACGTTCTTAAGGTATGTTACGTGGACCCAACTCCCGTGAGTTGGCATAAGGTGCTAAAACAGGAGCGATCTCGGACCAGTGAGGTAGCACCTCTTCTCGGACACATTTCTTCGATATTATACTCTTACTTGTGATTGATTAGATGGCCATCCTCCGATTTGGGATTGTTGTTCGAGGTGGAACGGTAGTGGCTGCTATGCATATCCATCAGTCCGTGTGCGTAATTGGTATATCTACCCTGGCATTGCCTAGTTGTGCCGTATCACCTACCATATCGAGCTTTACTACGATTATGATTTTAAGATCCGACCGCGTTAAGGTTCTCCATCCCCTTAACGCTATTTTCTATATGATTATACTTTACTTATTTAGACACTATTATAATATCGAATATTACTACATAGTAGATAGTTTAACGGATCCTTAGAGGATGGGCGGTCCCAAGCATCTTCTAAGTTACTTGTACCTTTATTACAGTTCACTTGAGTTGGTTTACATTATATAAGTATATATTGTCCTGACTCGAGTGTTTTGTGTTTTGCTTTACGCTCGGGTCAGCCTGAGTTATTCACAGATTTGGATTTCCACTCTCTTGGAGATTTGAATCGCTGGAGATTATCTGCTTGTCATGTCCTATCTATTTCAATTCCGTTGTTCTACTCAGCTTGTACTTGGTTATTTTATTGAGACTTTTGTTGTACTCTATTTCTTTTGTTGTATCTTATGTAACTCTGACATATTTAGATAGTAGCTTCATGAACTACTATTTCTTTTACTTCCGCTGCATTATTTTACTCTGTGTCTGTGATCTGTGATTATATTTATTTACTGTATATTCTGAGATTTGCCAAATTTTATTTACAACGCGATATTTTGAGCAATTCAACTCCGGCATGTGTGTCTGCCTATGCACTTATAATGGATGCGAATGGTTGAAAATATCGGGTCGTTACAAACAACGAACTCGTTATGATGGAACGTTTGGACACAAACTTTTATAAGTAATATTGAGTATAACATGTCAATGATAAATTCAAGTTAAAATATTTAATTTGAAAATGTTTGAAAATAAAGGTGATTGTGGGCGATTCAACGAAATGTTAGGAACATTAACTTGAATAGCGCTACGATAAACCAATGTATATAGATATAAATACACAAATTTATAATTGAGCCAAAGGCGATTCCATGTTGAGAAACCCATAATATTGTTATAAGATAACAATGTCATGAAATTGGTCATGATAGAACTTAAAGCTCACTAGAAGTCGAAAGACATACTTCGAATTGTTCCACATGATAAAGGCAGTTTATCAGTGTTAGAGAGAGTTAATCGGCAAAGTAAATAATTAAAACATAATAGCAGACCCATTCACTAAGTAACTGACCTAATTGGTTTTGAGAAAACTGATTGGAGAAGTTGGAATTAGATTCATAATTGACCCTAAGTGCAAGTGGGAGATTGATAGAGTTAAGGGTATGCTCTAGGGCAATTATGTAATTTTTTACATATATCTAACTCGTGGACCAATCTTGTTCGAAATAAAAGGTATTTTCTTCCTATTATATACTTGATATAATCTGATTATATTAATTAATTAAATTAATTAAAAGTATATTTAATAGAAAAATCCATAAATAGTATATTTTGTGATAGTAGTTACAAAGTGTTGTAACCGTGAGTAATTTATCACAATGAAACAAATATACCATTTTAAATGTTCCTAGTCCAGATGCATCGAGACTAGATATCGATGTATCCGTTGAGACTGGAGTATGTAAAGCTCTCCAAATGTTGGGCAGTGTATTACTCATGACTGTTGGGGGCAACTAGAGGTTACGTACTAATAGTTATTGGATAACTATGGAAAGACTCACTCGATAGTTTTCTGTTGGTTAATATAACTAAGGTCAAATAGAAAATATCGACATGACTGATTTACACAGTTCTCTCGACTTGAGAATATTGTGGATCTTTAATATGAAAGCTTCGCTTTGATTATAGCCAAATCATGGCATGACGTCCATCGAGTGACTATAGTTGGGTCGAGTGGAAGTATTGGAAGTGAAGCACAATTCAAGAGAGGATTCGTCTCCTCAGTTATATGCGGTTAGTATCACAGTCAACTCAAGTCAATTCAAAGTCAAAGTCTCTGGCCAGAGCATTTTGTTTAATAATAATTGTTATTATTGAACCAAGGACTTTGTATTTGGACTATAAAGTTGAATGTGGATGAGGTTGGAATTTTGACCATTACCAAATTCCATAAGTCCAAAGTGATATAGTTTTGACGAAGAGAATTGGTGTAAACAAATGTCACAACCGGATAACGCTTATTAAACTAAAATTGGATTTTATCGAAAATGAGTAAGCGATAAATTTGGCCATAATGTCACACCATCTGCTAAATGACGTGTGAACGTTAACATTAGAATAGTTCGATGTTAATCGCTTACCAAATTTACACCCAAGAGTTACACGGTCGAAATAATGAATTCCCTTAAGACTGAACGATTTAATTAGTTTATAATTGTTATAAATTAATTAAATTAATTAATATTTATGAAATATTAATTATAAAATTTGAATATGATTTGAGAAATAAGTAATGTTATATATATTTATAACAGTTATAAATATATCGATCGATATACAATATCGACAAGCGATTAAATTAGATTTAATTACATAGTATTTTGGCTTGGGCTTAGATGGGTTTAAGGCCCATCATTAGGGCTGCAAAATTTCAGTTTTGGGAAGCCTATGGGTGGCTAAAACATAGGGAATTGGCTTAGAGATAATGGGTTGAGGTCAAGTGAGAATGGGTAAAAAGGTTTTCCTCATTTCTCTCTAATACAACCCTATATATATATATATATATATATATATATATATCTAAAATAATGACTAACCTTTTTTGGCCTCCATTACCTTCTACATTGCTGGTTAAAACATAGCTATCAATCCACTCTAATATTCTCAAATATATTTCAAATTAAAATAATAATATTCGATAGTCAAAAGTCGTTGGTTCCGGACTTGCAATCTGACGAATCAAGAACAGTAAAAGGAAGGGAAGTCATTGTTTCAACGTGGATTCAAAGGCATCATTAAATTGGTAATTTTAATTCATATTACAGTAATTAAATTATATTATATGTTTCTATAATGAGAAATTTCATATTTTTTTAAATATATTGCTATTATATGTTTAGTTAGGTGAGATTTTGTAAGTAGATGTAGTTGTCGCAAATCAGTTTGGTTATGTGCATAATTTGTTTATTACACTATTTGATTTATGTATAGACAAATGTTGTTTACTGTACAAAATCAATTTTTGTCATTAATAATTGTTTTATATATATTTATTAATAAATTCTCACACACACACACACACACACACACATATATATATATATATATATATTAGAGTATATTTTTCTCTCATGATAGCATATATGCATATATAAGATATATGTATGATTTAAAAAAATTTGCACACTTATTTATATATGATATGAATTTATAAATTTGAAAATTAATTATCATACATATATTCATAATTTTAAATTAACATTTATTGAATTTTTTAATTGTTTATTATATATAAAATAATTATTACATTAAAAATTCAATTTTACATTTTTTAAAATAGTATATCATTTCAGAAATGTATAGAAAAAATTTAGGAATTTTTCAATAAAGTTTATTATTTTTAATAATTAATATTATTTCAGAAAAATTGTTTATGATTTATTAAAAATAATAATTTAATTGAAAAATTCTTCAAATTTTTTTGTAACCTTTCATTCATGATCCTAGAATTTCTAAAATTTGAATTTTTAATAATATATTATTTTATATTAAATAATTATTGTCGAAATCAATGTATTTATTTTTAAAAATAATATTTTAACTTTGAAAAATCTCTAGATTTTTTAAGCTCTATTTTATGATCCTAGATTTTCCCAAATTTTGAATTTTGAATTTTCAACAATAGATTATTTTTTGTTAATTATTTATGGATAAAAACATTACTTTATTCATAATATATACAAATTAAAATACTAAAATTATTATGTTTGCAAAACTAAGTTAATTTGAATTATAAATAATTTTTAATAATTGTTCTCTCTTTATATTTATATATATATATATAAATGTTTTATGTTCATATATTATATATAATATATTTATACATACATGTGTGTGTGTATTTATATATATTTATATATATTGTGACACATATACATGCACATATTTGGACAACATACATGACATACAAAATGAGATAATATGTATGTTGCGATGTAAATCCCAACATCTACATATGGGCATATTATACCTTTCACGGATTATTATGTTACACGTGAACTCACACATATATGTATATGATACATTTATGTATAAACTAAATCAAATAAAATTAATTTCATATCTTAATATATTTGAATTTAAATAAAATAAATGATTTTATTTAAATGAAATTTAGAAATGTTCTAATTCAGTTAGACTTCATAGGCCCAATAAAGATCCAATAGGGTAAAATTTTTGAAATTCACTAATAGCTTCCGCTGCGGGCTGGTCCAGTTCCAATGAATTCAAGCTTACAACTCTTTAGATTTTTATTGAGGCATAATTGTCAAATAAAATTCCAATGAAATAAATTCGAGTGTTACATAAGTAAATCACATAATTTCCCACTCACCTTTAAAAGCTTTCCAAATCTCTAGATCTGAATCTAATTCCTTGAACCAACTCCATTTCCTTTTAATCCCAAGAAATATGTATAAAATTATATACACATACCATTAAAATTACAAATCCTAGAAAAGATCTGGGAAGAAGGGGAATGTAGATTTATAATATTGAAATTTACCTTTTCATTTGCGCAACACTGATTCGCTCCTTCTGTTCTTCTAGTTATTTTTTCCCCTCTCCAATTTGTATAAGTAAAAGTTATTTTAAAGTTAGGAGGAACAGTGGAGAAGTGGAAATGGCAGAGCTTCGCTACCCTAGATCAGAAAATATAAGATGATAAGGGAGGGATTAGGCCTATATTTATAGGCTCTCGAATCAATCGTATCCATTAGATTTTAATTATTAAATCCATGCCATTGGTCGAGTTTCAAACCACAACCACAATGCCTCAACCGATCGACAAGTCCCCTATGAGCGGTCGATCGCTAGTAGTTGATCGGCCATATCGCTATGGTCGACCAGTAGGGTCTTAGTTTAATTATTATTTATTACCAATTTTGTTATTTAATTATTTTTGTTTCGATTTCTTTAAATGCCCATAACTTCTTTGTTTTAACTCCACCGCGAAACTCCAATTATGAAAGTTGCTCAGGAAATCGCCATGAATGCAATGGTGCAAGTTTCATGGCCAAATTCTACCGTTTTCTCAAATTCCATTTTTAGAGCCTAATTAATAATTAAATTATTATCGTAAATTTATGGGGTGTTACATAACCCAAGGCGGACCCCTCTTTAGTACTATTTAGCTGACATCGTACGGAATCTCATCAGGTCACTTAATACTTCTTTTTGGAAGAGGAGGACCAAAATAGCCACTTAATACCTCAAATCCAAAGCGGATCCTTCTCAAGATATCCATTTACCATGCCAAAACACTATCCCCGACCATTTAATAATTCCTAATTAAGGAGGAGGCGGACCCTACAACACCCACTTACTACCCCCGATCCCAGAAATGGGTCCTACATATTATGACCCACAACCCAATTGTGACGTCTCACATTAGTCCGACCATTCGCAAGCAATGGTAGCCAGATTAATTGGGCAGACTTACCCTACAGAATTGGGACTAACCTCACATTCTCCATGGGTACTTATTATAGGCGATGTCTTACATCAGCTCCAAAGTCACACTACTGGCAGCTAGATTAACTGGACAAACTTCCTTGTGCTTTTGACTGACCTTGCATCCCTATAACTTAGTCATAATTTACCCTCCCCTGACCATACTACCACATACCTCATTGAATTCTACTAAGGCTATAAAGAAAGATTCTTTATTTTGCCACTAATTATAATCATCCATGTCTTCCATCCTATGGGGTTCTAATGCTAATTACTAACCTATTTATTACATGATTAATACGTTATAATTATACATTATTCATACGCTGATATATATTTAAAAATACGCAGCTAAAATATTCCTAGGCATGCGAAGATTGCACCCTATACTAATCGTTAAATGTCAAAACTTCCTATTTATACAAGTCTAATTCCATACCATAACATACAAATTAGCTAACATCCTTAGCCTAACAATAGAATTGTACAAGAAAGTAGAATTAATTACCAAACTTATTTTATATTAAAATAGTAGAATCAACATCGATAGAGTTTACAATTCAATCCTTTTGCACTCTATTCAACTTCCACATATAGTATAGAAAAGAGATTCATATTTAAATTAAAGAAATAGGTAGTGCCAACTACGAATAAGAGAATCTGTACTTTACACACAATTTCCTAATTTATTTCCTTTTTAACACAACGAAATAGCAAAGTGAGAAGTGGAATAGAATGTAAAATATTAAAATTGAAATAACTACACAATTTCTACTATTTCAATATATAGAATAATTGAGATTCCAAAACATAAGAATTGACATTTCGCTTTGGGGGAATTTGGGGGTTGAGATTTGAAGTTTTCATGAATCGAAATTCCCCAAGGCATATATCAAATCCAACATATACTGTACAATTACTAAAATGAGAAAAACCAAGATTTCCACTCATAGGTAATTCCCAACTTTATCCTTTGGGTATGGACATGTTGGATATTAACATGCCTGCAATTTAATCTTTTTCCACATCTCTTCCTTTTGAAATATACAATAATTAGATTGTGTATTAATTAGATTCAGAATTTCAAGGATTGGAGGAGAATAGAATTAGAAATTGAATATTAATATCTAAAATCCCTTACTTGAAGACCTTAAGAAATTTCTGAATCGGAAGAAAGAAACAGACAAAACTCCGCTACGTTCCTAAATATTTTGTGAATAAAAGTGAGGAGGCTAGGCTCTATTTATAGTGGATAGAAGTCACTAGAACCTTCGGATTTAACTCAGTTTAAAATAATATAATCGAGCCGTTTTTGTCCATAAATAACCCTAGCAGCGAGCACTATACCGGTTGACCGCTCCTACCTAGGCAGTCGACCCCTAGCGGTTGCCCCGCCCATGATAGGCAGTCAACCGGTTGCCAAATTATATGAATGTATTTTGTGTCGTTTAATTAATTATTTAACTCCTTGTTTAATATGTAATATTAACGTTTACTTAAACCCCACGTATTTAGTTATTGTTAATTTAAGAATTTCAAATTTTAATATTAATTACATTTTGAATTTGAATTCCATTTGAATTATTTGAAATTCGAAAATTTCAAACATCAATAATGTCTCTATTTGAGCTCCGATTTCAAAATTGTATATATGGAAATTGATCAGAAAATCGCCACGAATACAACGACATAACTTTCATGGCCAAATTCTGACATCTTCAAAATTTCTGTTTTTAGCGTTATTATTAATTAATTTATTAATTAATTTCTTGTTAATTTTTACGAGATGTTACAATCTCCCCCCTTAAAAAGGATTTCTTCCCTAAAATCCCTATGGGACAGACAGTGTAACGTGCACCAAGCATCCATGTTATACAAGCATGTTATCTACAAAACCATCTACTCAACCAAAAGTGCAATGTGATTATGTATGCAGACATGCTATAGGTGAGCTCAATCCTAGCGTGAATGCAAGTGTCGTGACATATAGGCATGTATGCAAACATCCTAAATATGCAAAAAGTTCCACATAAATGTAAAAATGACATTAAAAGTGTAGCAACCATCCCCTACCATCCAATCTAGCAACCACGATTTGACTAAAACCTAATTTTGGAGAGAGAAAGTTAACTAGAGAAAAGCTTAGGATGAGAAATCCTCATCTTCTCTTCAATTTCCCATGTGCTTTCCATCGAGTTATCTCCAATTGTACTCGAGCCATCCTAATACCTTTACCGCAACGCTTCCTAGTTTCATGATCCACTATGCATATGGTGGCATAGGGTGTTGTCGGCTCCGTCTTAATGTCTATTAACTAATCACGCTCTACGATAGTGGCGATGCTATGAAGGCATCTCCTCAAGTGCAAAACATGAAACACATCACGTACTACTGCCAACTTATCTAGTGGCTCTACTCGATATGCAAGTTTCCTTATTCTTTCCAAAATCAGAAAGGCCCAACAAACCTTGATGCTAACTTCCCCGACTTACCAAATCTCATAAGCTTCCTAAGAGGGGAAATTTTAATGAACACCATGTTTCCTACCTCAAACTCCAACTCTTTCTTCTGACGATTCTATGCGGCATTCATTCACTCCTAATCAACTCTATCTTCTCTAAGGTTTCACGAATCAAATCTAGTCCAAGTAGAATTTTCTCGATGGTTTCCCAAGACAATTTTGAGATCTACATGGCCTCCCGTACAACGCTTTAAAGGGTGCCATGCCAATTGTCATTTGGTAACTATTGTTGTACGCAAATTCTACTAAAGGTAAGTGCTGGTCCTAATGTACATCGAAAACCATGATGTAAGCTCTCAACAAGTCTTCCAAAATCCTATTTACCCTTTTAGTCTAACCATCGATCCGTGGGTGGTAGGCAATGCTATGATTTAATGAAGTTCCTAAAGTTGACTACAAACTCCTCCAAAATTCACTAATGGATAAGGGGTCCTACCACTAACATTGCTAACTGGGAGTCGATGAAGTCGAACCACCTCCTTAATATAAATTTTGCGCTAAAGATGCTACAGTCCTATTACTTCTAACGGGAAATAAAATTAGCGCTTTTACTAAGCCTACCTACTATAACCCAAATAGCTTCATCGCCCTTTCAACTCCTAAGGCAACCCGTCTATAAACCCATTGATAAACATTACCATTTCCAAGTTGGCACCACCAATGGCAATAAAAATCCTCTGGGCTTTCCTTGTTTAGCCTTTATCCTATGGCACAACAAACACATAGAGACAAATTCAGCTACCCTTTTCTTCATTCCTGACCAATAGAAAATTCGCTTCATATCCCTATACATCTTATCTCCTCCGGGGTGAATGGTCATCCTAGAATGATGAAATTCTACTAGCAGTTCTTCTTAAAACTTTCTCAATAATAAGGACACAAAGGCTCCCATCTTTCCTCAAAGATAATTTTTCGTTAATTGCATATCCACTGACAACCGGAAAAATGATATCCTCTATTTAACTTGTCCAAAATGTCTACTATCGACGCATCCTTCTTGTTCACTAGCCCAAATGTGGTCCATTAATGCGGGCCTAACCTCTATTGCAACCAAATAGCCTAGAGTTAGTTCAATTGGCATTCGGAAATTGAAGTTGGAGAGGAACTCCTATTATCGCTAGTTAAGTGTCCTTATGAGATCTTCTTATTTACATTATTTTCCAATATATTTATAAAGTGGTCAAAGCTCATATGAAGCATCAACATAGTAATAAAACTGAACCATATCTTATATCTTATTGTACGTTTTTTCAATAACCTAAGGGAGACAACTAGCTATTACAACCCAAAATCCCTAAAAGAAAATTGTGTTGGAAGCTGACATTTATCATTAACTGGTGTTAATGATGTTGTGGCCCTAACACTCCTTACTAAGTTAAGATGGATATTTCTAGTACGCCATTCAACTATAATCCACATGTCTTAACTTACCTCTTTGGCTCTTAATAAATGAGGTCCAACTATTACTTCAATGATTACACCTGACTATGGAATAAATTGTGCATTCCCATACTGTAGTCGGTAGGTATGAACTATGGTCATTTATGATAACTCATCAGAAAATTGGTTGGTGAGATAACTTTCCTTCCACCTATCTCGCCTTATTCAACCTTGAGTCATTCAACACCCTTTATGCTTGTTTGCCATCTTATTAATCACTTCCCCAATCATACTAATATCTTCTCTAAATCACAATCTCTTGACAGTATCCTCAAACTTTGGTATTTACTTCCTTTATGTCCATAATCTTTCATGCGAGTATACCCTAGGACTTGCAAAATTATACTTTGATGCCATTTCTCGTTCCTTTGAGGATTCTCTTTATGGAATTTACACATCTATAATCAATCTTCCAAGGTTCATACTAATATTCCTTATATTCAATAGGAATTCCTTTTTGCTACCTTATGAGTATCCATAGTTATTTCATTCATAGCCTAAATATTTACCTCATGTTATCTAGGCAGTCATCTCTATCTACTCCATATCAAAATTTTGTTTGAGTTTTACCATTCTTTATAAAACTAAAACTTCACAATCATGAAGTACCTAATTCAAAACTTTTATCTTTGAAAATATAAACTTAGAAACCTTTTTATCAAATTTAAAAATTGCTTAGTCTCCAAAAAGGAGCATTGAAAATTTTCCTTTTTCTAACCAACTTTACCTTTTTAAGTACTTTCTACAACATAGATTTACTTCTTTTAAAAGTAGGAATTTTTACTCAAAACATTTCGAACTCAATTATCATAGCACGCCATTTTTTTTCAAAAACATCTTCTATAACTTTATACAATGAAAAGTGGAGTAGACAAGGATAACTTCCACCTTTGACGGAGATTTTAATTGCATATGAAGGGGATTTCCAAAAGATACGTGTAATTGTTGCATCTATCTAAGTGTTTATCTAAAATATATGCGCAGTTCTACATATCTATGAAATTTATCCATTCTCCCTACCTTATTCCTATTACTTCTCTCCTATATTATTTCTAACTAGATATATAAATTTCTAATGTTATTTCTATCCAAATCTTCCAATATTGAAACTATTTATATTTCTCTTACCTAAATGGCTTTTACTTCAGTTGTTATTCTCCTTATTTTCCTTATATAGGAATGTTCCTCCTATCTTAGTTATCAGGCCTTCCTACCCTTCTATTCCATATACCCCAATTTAATCAAGTGTCATTTCCATTTGTCCACCCCTTAAAATGAATTTTTAAAAAGAAACTTCTAGATTTCTAAAAATAGAAAAGATCATCGAGCCAAACCTACGTCTGTTTCCATTTATTTCAAAAATGAAAAATCCCTTTATCAAAAATCTTTAAACCAAAACTTTTTGACTCAACCAATTTTAAATTAAGAAATTTCAAATTCCCTCGCTTTTTCGAAACAACAACTTCCCAATAAATCTTATGAAAAGCCCATCCAAACATTTTAAGAAAATTTTAAAATCTTCTTATTAAATTCTTTTACATGGGGTCGGACTCGAAAATGGACTCTTATCGTCCTTTCTTTTGGACTTTCCTTCTTTATACTCTTTCTTAACTCTTCTTCGCCAAAAATTCAGTTATATTCTAGTGATTATTATTGCATACCTTCTTGCGGCAACTTTCTCTACTCCTTCTTCATACCTTAATTCCAAGTGCTTGCAACATATAGTTTCTTACTTCCCATTTGTCTGGATGAAATGTTCATCTTCTATCGATAATCAATCAAAATCCACAATCATAAAGCAGCCTAGGCCCAACAAATGTGTCCAGTACCATCTGGTCCTTTAGGATTCTTCTATATATGTGCTCTTCTTGGTCAATGCCATGTAGTATGGCCTACACTTCGTGGGGTAATCAGGGTAGGTGAATACATTTAACTCTATTTATTAGTTTAACTCATAGTTTATTTGTCCTTCCTTTTGGAGTATGGTCACAACTACTTCGATAGTCGTAATTATAGAGTTCGGCATATAACATATATATATATATATATATAGCTTCTGAAAAATAATTTCAAAAATAACTAGTATGCACTCATAATTATACCTATATCTATTGATTGGATAACCTAAGCTCTAATACCAAATGTAACAACCCGTCTTGAAACGGGCCTAATTTTCGACACATAAAAGTCCTATCGATATTAGATCCATTCCAAAGCTAGTTGGTAGTTGGCAAAAACAATACATAGAGCTATTTACTGATGTTATCAGAATCTCACAGTGGAAAGGTTAAAATATAATATAAAAAACAATACCCATTTTATAAAAATTCAAGTTTCATAACAAAATATAACATCTCAATATACATAGTACAATATATCATAATACTATAATATTATG
The DNA here is from genome assembly GCA_030737815.1 of Allium fistulosum. Taxonomy (NCBI): domain Eukaryota; kingdom Viridiplantae; phylum Streptophyta; class Magnoliopsida; order Asparagales; family Amaryllidaceae; genus Allium; species Allium fistulosum. The sequence continues at coordinate 306,373,987 of CM060903.1, read as the reverse complement.
TCTAATATGGGTACATCAAGTGTATATAAAAACATAAGTATTATGATAACTGCTACAAGAATCTATCTCCACCTTCATCTCCTAGATCTACATCGTCTTCCCTAACCTGTGTTGTAATGTGGAGGGGGTCAGAACAACAATGTCTGGTAAATGAAATCTTGAGTCTTTCCATAATAGTACTTGGGAAATATAATTTAGATAAGAATATGTCTTACATATCCTAACTATATTTCTTATAAATAATTTCAACTGTAGGCCCGAAGGCTTTCCCAGTCCAATCCTATGACTTGGACTTTTCGAACTCAACTCTAAATCTTACTTTCAACTATAGGCCCAAGTCCATTTCCAGTCCCAGGCATCTACAATCAATCATGTCCTAACAATGTGAGAGAAAGTACCCTGACCACTTAATTATTTCCAATGGGAATTAGGCGGACTCTGACAATTTAATATCTATATCTTAAGCAGGTCTTCGTCATTTAATACCTAACCCAAGATGGACCACTCTCTGGTACTACCTAACTGACATCGCATAGAATCTCATCATGCCACTTGATACTTCTTTTTAGAAGAGGCGGACCATACAATAGTCACTTAATATCTCAAATCCGAAGCGGACCCTTCCTAAGATTTCCATCTACTGTGCCTAAACGCTATCTGTAATACCCCTAATTTTTAATAACATTATTCAGGTGATTTAAATAGATAAATTAAATAAAACAATGTAAACATAAAGTGAAAAGAGGATTGAGATTTGAAAATTTTAAATAGAGGTCGAGCTTAATTAATAAATTAAAGAATAGGCTTATAATTGGTTTTGTATGTTAATTAGGAGATTAATTAACACAAGGGCATATAAGGAATTGCACACCATAACTCCTTAATACCTTAAACTCACGTTTCATTTCCATTTTCAAGTTCATTCTACAAAACACAAACAAACGTAAGGAAAGAAAGAGCATAGTCGGCCATTACTTAGGAAGAAAAAGTGAAAATTAATCAAGAGCTAAGGAATCAAAGCAAGGAGAATTAATCTCAATCAAATCTCAAAGTCCTTATCCTAAACAAGGTGAATAATAATCAAAACCATCTCTATATTGCTTTTATGATCATTTGATTTTCGGGTTTAAGATTAAATCCATTATGATGATTTTTTATGATGATATGATTGGATTTTATAACATATCTGATTCAAACAAGATTGTTTGATAATTATTTATACATGGTCTTAAGGGTATCATTTAAATTGAATTTTGAATGCCATGAGGAAATTATATGTTATGTAAAATATGATTTTGGAGATGGGTTTCAATTTTTAAAATTTTCCAAGCTATAAAAAATTTATTATGAATATTCAAAGGAAAATATGGATAATTGAGTTTAGAAATTAATTTCGGTATGAAGAATTTGGGTCTCAAATTTTTATATGTCAGATAACATATTGAAAGTGAATTTTTGTAATTTTTGGGGATTTTTCCTAAGTAATTTACTATGGAAATAAAATTATTTTAGATGAAGGACTTAATTATTTTTATTGTTTTGCTTAATGGAAGGGCTTATTTGTTAAACTAATCTTTGTGTAGATCTGAAATTATGCGGTAGTTATTTTGGTAAAGAATTTGAAAATTTTATGGCAACCAATTAAACGTTTACAAATAGATATGTTAGTTATAAAGTAATTATTATAAATGGCATTAAATCTGTCTTTACCCAAAAAAAGTAGGTTCCGCCTCTTTCAAAAGCCACCTTTCGACCCTATGCTTTCGCTTCGACCAAGTCGAAACCTACCAAATCGAAACCAATGCACAAGGTATCAATACATTGGTATGTAGTGGATTGGAGAAAGGCGGAAGACATGGTGTCGGAACCCTTGCTTTTGATGGGGTCGATACCTTTGTTTTACTTTCTAAAGAAATGCGCTTGCCGGTTTTTTCTAAATGCTTTCGAAGGAGTCGAAATAGATGCATTTGAAAGGACCTTTTAAATGGCTTTCAAAGGGGTTGCCACCTTTTTTTAGGCGTAGCTTTCGAATGAGTCCCTATGTTTTAAACTAACACTTTCAAAAGGGTAGTTTCAACCCAATCGAAACCAAGCTGCCGACCCTATACCTTTCGAATGGATTGAAGTCATCAACCAATTCGAAAGGTTGCTTTTGTTTTAAACCTGTACTAAGCCACTTCCTATAGCTTTCGAAAGGGTTAAGGTTTTCGAAGGTAATGGCTTCGAAATGGGTTTTGAAGCTATCCTTCAAATGTTTTACTTAAATGTTTTGAGCTTTCGAAAGGCTGGTTCTGAAGCCATCGATTTTCCCCAAACAATTTTATATGAAGATTAAAGGTTTCGAAAGGGGTACTTTCGTATACATTCACTTTGACCCAAAAGATATTTTTAGGGATAAATCTAATGCTTTCGAAAGGGGTACTTTCAAGTAGTTTTGAAGTTATGCTTCTAAGTGTTAATAAGTAATGCTTTAATACTTTCGAAAGGTATAGTTTCATGGTTTCGAATTAAAGTGTTTTGATAAGCATATGCTTAGTGTTTTAAAAAGAAGATTTAAATGCTTTCGAAGGAGGTTATCCAATGGTTTCGAAAGTAAAAGGTTAAGGTTTTGAAAGCCTTAGTTTTCAAAATAAAGAACCCAATCTCGTTTTTAAAAGAAAACCTATGGCTAAAATAAAGGAGTTTTGAAATGGTTTTAAGTATGAAGTTTTTGAAGAAGCTTTCCTTGATAAAATAATAGGTTAAAGGGATTAACCATGTTTCATATGTAAATGATCTCAAGGATATTAAACCACAGGTGTTGGTATTATTGTGTTATTATGTTTGCTTCTTCTAATATACATATTCACTTAAATATGGACCCATAACTGTATTTTAGGGGAAAAGGGTAGAATAACCAGCTAGGTTGACCCAGTAGTGAATATAAATTGAGTTAACTCCTGAATTAGTAGAATTGCATCCAGGAGGTCAGGTAGACTAGGATATAGGATGCCTAAATATTAATTAAAGAAGTTGTTAGATAGATAGTTCATAGTAAACCCATGAAAACTATGCTTAGAATAAGTTATTGGCAGGGGCCAATAGGTTCATAGTAAATCCATGAAAACTATGACTAGAAAGATTTATTGGCAGGGGCCAATAGGTTTGTAGTGAACCTATGAAAACTATATCTGGATTAAGTTATTGGTAGATGTCAATAGGTTCCTAGTCAACCAATGAAAACTAGGATAAGAGCGAAGTTATTGGAGAGGTTTAAGGAGAATCCATGAAACGATAAAATTATTGGCAAGGGCCAATAGGTTCTTAGTGATCCCATGCAAACTATGAAACCAGACAGGGAGTCCATAAGTATTAAACAGGTTATTAGTCATCCCATGAAAACTATTAGGTTAATAGTGACCCTAGAAACTATAACTGAGACAGATAGTCAAAAATGAACGGGGATGGGTAATCCATATTTGATTTACTTGTTTGCATATCATCATAATAGTTTGAATTGCCATGTTTTAACCATTGTGGATGCAGGAGCACAGTATATGGTTTTATAAAGTTTTGAATAAGATACTAGTGAGGGGAAAACCCATTCCGTTAAGTGGCGTGGTCTCACTAGATATCTAAATGGTTTGAGATGGTAGATTATTATTCATACCAGGCTTTATGTCTGACTCGAAGTTTATGTTTTCCCCTTAAACTCTCGGGTGCACAATTGATTTTGAGTTATTTGAGAGTTGAGGTTTTCAGGTACCTCTTTAGACGAATAAGCTTCCGGAGACGTGCAGGAGGCATGATAGCTATTTAGAGTCCTTTTCTATTTTGATTCCGTTGTGTTTTGTTGTAAAGGCAAAGTTGTTTAATTGCCTAGTTATATACCCTGATCATTCAAGGGGGCATCTTCATATGTCGCATTTGGCGTATGTTGTAATAATTATATTTTCTCTGAACGTAGTTCTCGTATTGGGATTATGTAATTAATTTGAAATGATTTGAAATGGATTGTGGAAGTTGTTTTATGATTTTAAAAAATTTCCATATCCAAGTGTTTTGGTTATATCAATGTACTTAACATTACCGTACTTAGTCGTCGAGGATTAATAACTATAAATGAATGCAGCATCCGTAGCCGTTTGTTTAGGGCCTCCAAGTGGGGGATGTTACAAGTTGGTATCAGAGCATTGGTTTATGAAACTTAAAAGAAATTTTAAACCTAAAAAAAATTCAGAACATAATCCAATGAATCATAAAATAAGATCGAGGTTTGGGATAAAGCTATTGTAACGTACTTGTATTTGATATATATAGGTATATATAAGTACTTATTCCCCTCTCTCTTAGACCGTTCTATTGTATCTTACTAAGGCTCGTATGCAGATTTACGAGAAAGAAGATATGGAGGCAGGAAACGGAAGAGGAAATCTCGATGGAGGAAGCACCACAACCAACAGAAATGCTCGACCCACCAGGAGCTAATCATGTGGCTCCAGTTAGGAATAATTATGCTAAGCTAAGCAGAGATTACACCAGTCTTGGTGGGAAGCCGTTTATGGGAACGGAGGATGCCATAGAAGTGGAGAATTGGTTGTTGCATTGTGAGAGAATCTTCGCTGATTTGGGTTTGGATGATGAGCAGAAGAGGAGGCTGGCCTCTAGGCAGTTGTAAGGGGTAGCACTTTATTGGTGGAATAGTGTTACTGCCGTAGTTCCAGAGGAGGAGTTGACTTGGGTAGATTTTAGAAGGAGATTTGAACATAGGTTTTTGTCCAAAGTTGCCAAATCAGCATTGCTGAGAAATTTTATGGATTTGGTGCAAAGAGAGATGTTAGTAATTGAATATGCAAATAAGTTTGATAAGTTGTCCTGATATAGGTATGTTATTATAGACACTGCCATCAGAAGGAATGAGAGGTTCATTCGAGGATTGAGGACTGAGATTGCTAGGGCGACCCTGACACATATTTGTGATCCTTGTAATGTAGTTGTGGAGATGGCAATCCAACATGAGGAGATGCTTGCTATTTGTGCTAGAGAGAAGCTGGTTGAAACCCAGGATTCTCAGGGAAAGAAGAGAAAGTTCTTTAAGAAGAAGGGAGCCCAAAATGGAGAGGCGGCCAATAAGGCAAAGGCTGATTTAGTTTGCTTTAAGTGTGACAAGAAAGGTCATTATGCTTATAAGTGCCGGTCGGGTAAGAGGAAGAAGGATGGGGAAAAGAAGGGTGTGAAATGCTTCAACTGTGACCAAGTTGGTATTATAAGAATCAGTGCCCAAAACCAGTCATGGTGGGCAAGGGAAAGGTTTTTGTTGTTGGACCATCATCTGCTAGGCCAACTGCAGTTGAAAAGGGGAAGACTGTGATGGAAGGTATGCTTTTGATTCAGAGTATACTAGTTAGGGTACTATTTGATACCGGTGCATCACATTCATTTATATCTCAGAATTTGGTTGATAGGTTATGTTTAGAACTCACATACCTTGTTACTTCCTTAAGGGTTGCGAATCCAATAGGAGGGTACGCAACTCTAGGGATGAGATGTGACTAGTTAGAACTTGAATTGTTAGACCATAAGTTTGCATGCAGTCTGTATGTTTTCGATTTCGTAGATTTCGAAATCATTTTGGGTATGGATTGGTTGGGTAAGTATGAGGCTAGGATATTTTGCCAGGATAAGGAGATATCATTGAGACACCCTAATAGTCATAATCGAATCATATTCTCAGTGGAGAATTCTGACTATAGTGTATGTGCTTGGTTAAGTGCTATGGAAGTAGGAGAAGAGTTAAGTCAGGTTCGAGTAGCAAGAGAATTTGCAGATGTTTTTGAGCCGGTTACAAGACCACCACCGAAATGAGCTATTGAGTTTCGAATAGATCTTGTGCCAGGAGCTAAACCTGTTAGTAAACCATCTAGTAAGATGACACCGACCGAGATGAAGGAATTGAAGGTGTAGGTAGTAGATCTTGAAGGGAGAAATTTTATTAGACCTAGCAGTTCGCCTTGGGGATCAGCAGCGGTGTTCGTGAAGAAACCAGATGGGTCGTTGAGGATGTGTATTGACTATTGTAAGTTGAATGAGACGACAATTAAGAACAAGTATCCTTTGCCGAGAATTGATGATCTATTTGATCAGTTGTGTGGAGCCAGAGTGTTTTCCCAGTTGGATTTGGCGATAGGTTTCAATCAGATAAGAGTGGCAAAGGACAATGTTCCACTGACAGCATTTCGAACTAGGTATGGTTCGTATGAGTGGTTAGTAATGCCATTCGGCTTAACGAATGCACCTGCTTTCTTCGTGGATTTGATGAAACGAGTTTTCCAAGAGTACTTGGATAGGTTCGTGTTAGTGTTTATAGATGACATTTTAGTATAATCTAAGGATGAAAAAGAGTATAAGGATCATCTTAGAGTAGTGCTTGAGACACTGAGGCAGCATCAGTTGAAGGCGAAGTTTTCCAAGTGTCATTTTTGGAAGAAAGAGGTTAAGTTTCTTGGTCACGTGGTTTCAGAGAAGGGGTTGTCAATCGATCCAGATAAGATCGAAGCTGTTAATAATTGGAAGAGACCAGAGACGGTGACTGAGATTATAAGTTTTCTTGGACTTGTTGGCTACTACCAGAGATTCATCAAGGATTTCTCGCGGATAGCAGCGCCTTTGACTAAGTTTACCAGAAAGGAAGTGAAGTTCACCTGGTCCGACAAATGTGAGGAAACATTCCTTAAGTTAAAGAATTTGTTGTCCAACGCACCTGTGTTAGTAGTTCCAGACGGAAACCAAGGGTTGGTGGTGTACACTGATGCATGTGGGACTGGATTAGGAGTTGTGTTGATGCAGAAGGTTAAAGTTATTGCCTATGCTTCATGACAGCTTAGACCATATGAAGTAAGGTATCCTACTCATGATTAGGAGTCGGCTGCGGTGATCTTCGCATTAAAGATTTGGAGACATTATCTCTTAGGAGAGAGATTTGAGGTATACACAAATCATAAGTCTTTAAGGTACCTATTCTCCCAGAAGGAGTTGAATATGAGACAGCAGAGGTGGTTGGAGTTTTTAGCTGCTTATGATTTTGGTATAGAGTATACTCCTGGGAAAGGAAATAAAGTAGTGGATGCCCTTAGCAGAAGACATCAGAATGTGGTGTTAGCTATGTTGGCAGAATGGAAAGATTTAGAAGCTTTTACTACTTGTAGTGTGCAGTTAAGATCGACTGCTAGTTCTAGTCAAAGCACCGCCATGTTGTCCTATTTGGAAGTTCGACCAGTGTTGATCGAGAGGATTGCTTCTAAGCAGAAGGAGGATCCATTATTAGCCGAGAAGATTAGAAGGCTTGAGGTTGGAACCAAGATCGATGATCTGAAGGATTTTAGTCTTGACCAGAGAGGATGGTTAAGAAAGAAGGGATGGTTGTGTGTTCCGAATGTTAAGGACTTAAGGAAAGAAGTTCTTGGGGAATGTCATCGATCCAAATTTACGATTCATCTTGGAGGGACCAAGATGTATCAAGATATGAAGTGGAGCTTCTATTGGGAAGGTATGAAGAGGGATGCTAGCTTGTGGGTTAGACGATGTGCTAACTGTCAACAATTGAAGGCTGAACATCTAAACCCGAGTGGGTTGCTTCAACCGTTGGAGGTATCAGTTTGGAAATGGGATTCAATATCCATGGATTTTATAGGCGGGTTGCCAAGGTCAAATAGAGGAAATGAAAGTATATGGGTCATAGTGGATAGGTTGACCAAGAGTGCCTATTTCATTCCAATTAAGTCAACCAAAGTGACACCTGTTTTAGCTAAGTTGTTCATGAAGAACATAGTTAGACTACATGGGATTCCTAGTAGTATAGTCAGTAATAGAGATGCTTTGTTCACTAGTGAATTCTGGAAGAGTCTACAGGATGTATTGGGTACCAAGCTTAAGATGAGTACTGCGTATCACCCTCAGACGAATGGGCAGATAAAGAGAGTTAATAAGGTACTCGAGGATTTATTGAGAGCTTTGTATTGGACTTTGGTGGATCTTGGGAAGATCACCTACACTTAGTGGAGTTTTCCTATAATAATAGTTATCAGACTAGTATAGGAATAACGCCTTTTGAAGCTTTGTATGGAAGGCCATGCAAATCACCAGCATGTTGGTTGGAAACTGGAGACAGATTAGTCTTAGGTCCAAATCTGGTTAGAGAGGCGACAAAGAAAATTGAGTTAATCTGAGAAAGGATGAAAGAAGCTTAGTCTAGACAAAAGAGTTATGCATATAAGAGGCGTAAAGACCTAGAATTCTAAGTTAGAGATAATTTTTTCATTAAGGTATCACCGATGAAGGGTGTGGTATGATTTGAAAAGTCAAGGAAACTGGCACCGAGATATGTTGGTCCGTTCTAGATTATAAAGAGGATTGGAAAGCCCACATACAGAGTAGAGTTGCCGAGCAGTATGGCAGGTGTCCATAATGTGTTTCCATTGTCTCATCGTCGCACGTATGTGCATGATCCAGAGACTACTATTCCTCCGACTGGGTTGGAAGATTTGACAGTAGAGCCTAATTTGACTTTTGTTAGACAACCAGTTCGAGTTGTAGCGAGAGATGAAAAAAGGTTGAGGAACAAGACAGTCAGGTTGGTAAAAGTTCAATGGAGCGACAACGAGAAGGACTATACTTGGGAGACAGAAGACAGGATTAGAGATACTTATCCTGATCTGCTTTGAGGGTATGTCTATATTAGACTTATATAGATAGTTGCTAGTCAGGTAGGCTAGTATGGTTGTTAGGAGTTGTTACAGATGATTGCTATGTTTAGTGTTTAGTCCTTACTGAATTTCGAGGACGAAATTCTTTAAGGAGGGAAGCCTGTAACACCCTTAATTTTTAATAACATTATTCAGGTGATTTAATTAGATAAATTAAATAGAATAATGTAAATATTAAAGTGATATGGGGATTCAGATTTGAAAATTTTAAATAGAGGCCAAGCTTAATTAATAAATTAAATGGGCTTATAATTGGTTTTGTATGTTAATTAGGAGATTAATTAACACAAGGGCGTATAAGGAATTACGCACCATAACTCCTTAATACCTTAAACCCACGTTTCATTTCCATTTTCACGTTCATTCTACAAAACACAAACAAACGTAAGGAAAGAAGAGCATAGCCGGTCATTACATAGGAAGAAAAGGGGAATATTAATCAAGAGCTGAGGAATCAAAGCAAGGATAATTAATCTCAATCAAATCTCAAAGTCCTTATCCTAATCAAGGTGAATAAAAATCAAAACCATCTCTATTTTGCTTTTATGATCATTTCATTTTCAGGTTTAAGATTAAATCTATTATGATGATGATATGATTGGATTTTATAACATATTTGATTCAAACAAGATTGTTTGATAATTGCTTATACACGGTTTCAAGGGGAAATCGTTTAAATTGAATTTCGAATGCCATGAGGAAATTATATGTTATGTAAAATATGATTTTGGAGATGGGTTTTAATTTTATAATTTTCCAAGCTATGGAAAATTATTATGAATTTTCAAAGGAAAATATGAATAATTGGGTTTAGAAATTAATTTGGTTATTTTATGAAGAATTTGGGCCTGAAATTTTTATATGTTAGATAAAATATTGAAAGTAAATCCCCGTAATTTTTGAGGATTTTTCCTAAGTAATTTACTATGGAAATAAAATTATTTAAGATGAAGGACTTAATTGTTTTAATTGTTTTACTTAATGGAAGGACTTATTTATTAAACTAATCTTTTTTAGATCTGAAATTATGCGGCAGTTATTTTGGTAAAGAATTTGAAAAGTTTATGGCAACCAATCAAACATTTACAAATAGGCAGGTTAGTTATAAAGTAATTACTTGAAATGGCATTAAATCTGTCTTTACCCAGAAAAGTAGGTTCCGCCTCTTTTAGAAGCCACCTTTCGATCCTATGCTTCCGCTTCGACCAAGTCAAAACCTACCAAGCCGGAACCAATACACAAGGTATCAATACATTGGTACGTAGTGGATTGGAGAAGGGCGGAAGGCATGGTGTCGAAACCCTTGCGTTCGATGTAGTCGAAACCTTTTTTACTTTCTAAAGAAATGTGCTTGCCTGTTTTTACTAAATGCTTTCGAAGGAGTCAAAACAGATGCATTCGAAAGGATCTATTAAATGGATTTCGAAGGAGTCAAAACAGATGCATTTGAAAGGATCTATTAAATGGCTTTCGAAGGGGTTGCCACCTTTTTGTTTAAGTGTATCTTTCGAATGAGTCCCTATGTTTTAAACTAATACTTTCGAAAGGGTAGTTTCAACCCAATTGAAACCATGTTGTCGACCCTATGCCTTTCGAATGGATTGAAGTCATCAACCAATTCAAAAAGGTAGATTTTGTTTTAAATCTTTACTAAGCCACTTCCTAAAGCTTTCGAAAGGGTTAAGGGTTTCGAAGGCAATGGATTCGAAAGGGGTTTCGAAGCTATCCTTCAAATGTTTTACTTAAATGTTTTGAGCTTTCGAAAGGATGGTTCCGAAGCTATCAGTTTACCCCAAACAATTTTATATGAAGATTAAAGGTTTCGAAAGAGGTACTTCCGTATACATTCACTTTGACCCAAAAGATATTTTTAAGGATAAACCTAATGCTTTCGAAAGGGTTACTTTTAAGTTGTTTCGAAGCTATGCTTCTAAGTGTTAATAAGTACTATAATACTTTCGAAAGGTATAGTTTGATCGTTTCGAAAGAGATGTTTCAAAGTGTTTTGATTTGCATATGCATAGTGTTTTAAAAAGAAGATTTAAATGCTTTCGAAGGAGGTTATCCAATGGTTTCGAAAGTAAAAGGTTAAGGTTTCGAAATCCTTAGTTTTCAAAATAAAGAACCCAATATCATTTTAAAGGAAAACCCATGGCTAAAATAAAGGAGTTTTGAATTGGTTTTAAGTATGAAGTTTTTGAAGAAGCTTTCCTTGATAAAATAATAGGTTAAATGTAACGCCCCACCTCTATGCTCATAATAACAAAGAGTATTAAAAGAAATACTGTCTATTATTACGAAGAATAAGGCTGGATAGGAGCGACCATCCGTAATTGGCCTTACACTAATATTGGTTATCTCGGCAGGAGTGGTATATACTTTTTATTTTTCATCTATTATTTATTTACTCCCATCGACACTCCCAATACCAGTATAAAACGAACTACGATGGTTCCTAATAGTTTAGGACATTAGATATAACAATAACACAGATAATATAAATGCGGAACACAGATAAAAACAAAAGTCTCATATATATATAACTGATGTCAGTTAATACATAGTTGACACTATACATGTGATACAACTACAACTGTCGACTCTAGAAGTTATATATACAGGTACATTATCGACTAATATACATGAATATATATCATTCTATACAATGACAAAATGACTCTGACAACTTCAGAAGATGTGAAAAGTCTTCAATCCCGAACAGCAACTCAAAGAAGAGAATCTACAACCTGAAATAACTCGGGTCTGACCCGAGTATTACATTCAAAAGAAAATAATACCCAGGTCAGTCTAATTCAAACCAGTTTATTAGAGCATATAGGCAGAATACTTTAAATAGATGATAGTCACAATAATTCCCGTCTATCCGATTCTTTAAACAAAGAAACCGGATAACGGTCAATATAACACTTAACAGTGTTTAACAAAAATCAGCAGATTTAAATCATCAACAGAGATAAATAAACAATTTATCAAATCGACTAAATCAATTTAAAGTCATTGAAATTGTCACTTTAAAACCATCAAAACTCGATTGGCTGCCGTACACGCACGCGTGTACGGCCTCGCCAATACGGCATAAAAGATCAATGCATCAAAAGCAAAAGAAAAATCAATACAAAACTGTCGAGTTTGGGTGGCTGCAGTGCACGCACGCGTGCACTGCCTCGCCACCATCGCAAGAGATACGCAAAAGCTCAGTGGAAGTCACAGGTGATCACCAGGTCAAACCCCGAAGTGCCGGATTCAACTCAAGTGAATTCAGAAACAAATCCCAACAGGGGGAAAACTGCAAAACACATGCAACTGCAGACATAAACGAATACCCAGCAACCACCACGATGAAACTGCAGTGGCAACAGTTGTAAAGACCAGGGCAGACTGCCACTACAAAGAAGACAGTGGCAGCAAGTGAAACAAGTTCGACCAATATCAAAGAGCGTGTGCAAGAGGCAACAACACTCAAACTAGCAACTGCAGCAAGACTAAATGGAGAAACAAGACCAAGTTCAACTTCACTAGCAAATGCAGACTAGTGAACAACTAAATGAAACTGGGCAACACAAGTGTCGGACTCGAGAACAAAGGCGGTAGTACGGTTCAAATGCAACTATATCATACTAGATACAGCGACAATATGGATGCAAGCAAATACATGTGTACAGGTCAGTGAAACCCAAATCAAAACCCAAAGTCCAACAGCAGCTTTTATTTCAAGTGACAAAAGCCAACATCAATGCATATGAATACTACATGTGACTCAATGCCAGAATATTAAAACCAGACAACCTAGGTATGAAGGCAATGCACAGGAATAACACATCACTGGGGATGCAGCAGAAAATTATACCGCAGCCCCTAAATCAATGCAGCAGTGGGGATATTATTAAGATAAAAGCAATATCAAGCAAAGGATTTAAAGTAGTGACCTCAAATCAAAATCAAAACTGAGGCAAGTTCAAATCCAATTGTGTACGAGTTGCAGCAATATGAAGTCTGCACTCAAGACAGATTTTAAAAGGGTACCAGACTACGAGATGAATGAACTACGCAATATAGGACCACGGCTACAACCCCGATGTAACAGTGAGATATACAAACTACAACATAAACTAAATAGGGCCCTGTACAACTATATTTAGGTACATGAAGACAACAAATACAATTACACACGTGAATTACCAGTACAAGTCCAGATGCAACCAAGATATGGCCACATAGGGGAAGCACAAACGAAACAGAGGAGGCACATGGATGTGCAGATGTAAGCAAAGAGAAGAAACAGGTATATGCAATATACTTGTAAAACTGGACAATGGTTGAAGTAACAGGGCAGACAAATAAACCAAGGCAAAACATCGTCAAGGCCGAAAACAACTACAATTCCAAATCATTAAATGCCCAAAGTCAGTGATATCAAATTCAAGGCCAAGCAATACAAATATATACATGTACACGCATATATATCTGTACCAAATGCAACAACAGAACCAACAAACATAACATATACTTGAAGACTAAATGAAATAATGTGACTGTATGCAAGCAGCCTTAAAAGCATGGATGTACGATTTACAGACTTTAAAGCAAAATTGAAGCAACTCGAGCTCCTGACGATAAACTCAAGCAAAGCAACAGTGACCAAAACAAAGTGGCAAAGAGTACAAAGCAGTAATTAATGGACCAGAGAAATCATCGTGATTCACCAGAAGAAAACAAGTGCCAGCCACAATATCGGTTTTGAACCAAGATAATTTCCGTGCAAATTCGACTACATATGTATACACACATATAACTATATATATATATATATGAACACATATGAAGTCTCACCAAATAACTAGACAATGAATTGCGAAACCTACACAAAGGTGATATCAAAACACAGTTCAATGCAATATCAAAGTCACCGTAGAAAGGAGTTCGAAATCATGGAGCTGCAGTTTTAAATCAAGATGTTTTACGAGTAACCAAGCAATCGACGATAGCCAAGTTCATCGCATAACACCATCACAACCCAAAGTAAGAAGAATGGAAATCAAACAGTTCAGCAATTGAAAGTTACGAACTTGAGCAAATTGAAATCACTGCTTTGAATTAGATGTGAGTAGGGATTACTCACCTTTTATTCGAAGAATCCAGTTCAAACCAAAGTCGAAGACACCCCCTATTTGGCCGCCTCTACAAAGTGTTCGAAGCGAAGACGACTCGAATCAAGCGGCTGAAGAGATGATCAACTCGCGAAGCAAGAGTCAAGTTGAATCGAGCGTTGAATGTCGGGGTCTTTGAATTTGCCCAAAACCCTAGTTTTCAGATCGAAGGAACAAGAGAAGAAGCGGCCGCCATTTAATTTCTCCAGAGCAAAGAAACTGAATCGGGTTGTAGAAATAAAATAGGGTCGGCCTTAGATAAGTATCACAATACCAAAAGGAAACGTGGCCAAGATTTTACTAAAAGCCCAAACAACGCTTAACCAAATTTTCAACCCATTAAAACAATCAATAGCAATTAACAACCACTTAATCGTTAAATGATGAAAATTAATTGTTATAAAACTCTGGGTTGTTACAGACTCCCCTCCTTATAAAAATTGCGTCCCCGCAATTTTCATAATTAAGGTCGTCAACTACTATTATTCTTCTAACATAAACTGGTTAAGCTAGAAAAATAAAAGTCAAGAATTCAAATGCCAAAGTAATCTTTTAATTCTAATAAAGAGATTCGCAAATCTTCAATAAAATCTAACTATCAATATATAATCAGAAAGCAGCAAAACTGAATAAATGCAATCACCAGCCATATTTAATTATCAACTAGACAATTAGAATTCAGAAATCTCAAATAGCAATATCTAATTATCGATACGATAATTAGAAAACAACCAAATATAATTATCAACCAAGATAATTATGAAGCACAATTCACAAATCGCAAACTTACACTATCCAGTTATTCAACAATTAACTAGGAAACACAAATTTCAAAACCAGTAAACTCTGACCATTTACAGAAATAGATAGAAAACAGCAATTCAATAAAATCAGCATATTCTAGAATCAATTGGAGACTAGAAAATCTCATATCAATAAAATCAGCAAGCATCAATTATCTAATTATCTCAAACGATAATCAGAAAACAAATCAACAAATGTCAAATTATCGAAGACGAATATCACAAAACATCAAATTCAACAATTATTCGATTATCAAAAACGATAATCAAATTTCAAATTCAACAAATATTCGATTATCAAAAACGATAATCAAATTTCAAATTCAACAAATATTCGATTATCAAAAACGATAATCAAATTTCAAATTCGACAAATATTCGATTATCAAAAACGATAATCAAATTTCAAATTCAACAAATATTCGATTATCAAAAACGATAATCAAATTTCAAATTCAACAAATATTCGATTATCAAAAACGATAATCAAATTTCAAATTCAACAAATATTCGATTATCAAAAACGATAATCAAATTTCAAATTCAACAAATATTCGTTTATCAAAAACGATAATCAAATTTCAAATTCAACAAATATTCGATTATCAAAAACGATAATCAAATTTCAAATTCAACAAATATTCGATTATCAAAAACGATAATCAAATTTCAAATTCAACAAATATTCGATTATCAAAAACGATAATCAAATTTCAAATTCAACAAATATTCGATTATCAAAAACGATAATCAAATTTCAAATTTAACAAATATTCGATTATCAAAACGATAATCAAATTTCAAATTTAACAAATATTCGATTATTAAAAGCGATAATTAAATCTCAAACCAGCAAATATTTAATTATCAAAAGCGATAATTGAATCTCATATCAACAAATATTTAATTATCTAACAGCGATAATTAAATCTAAAATCAACAAATATTCAATTATCAAAGACGATAATTAAATCTCAAATCAACAAATATTTAATTATCTAACAGCGATAATTAAATCTAAAATCAATAAATATTTAATTATCAAAGACGATAATTAAATCTCAAATCAGCAAATATTTAATTATCAAAAGCGATAATTGAATCTCATATCAACAAATATTTAATTATCTAACAGCGATAATTAAATCTAAAATCAACAAATATTCAATTATCAAAGACGATAATTAAATCTCAAATCAACAAATATTTAATTATCTAACAGCGATAATTAAATCTAAAATCAACAAATATTTAATTATCAAAGACGATAATTAAATCTCAAATCAACAAATATTTAATTATCTCAAGCGATAATTAAAAACAACAAATATCCAATTATCACAAGCGATAATTAGAAACAACAAATATCCGATTATCAAAAACGATAATCAGAACTCATATCAACAAATATCCAATTACCTGCAGATAATTGGAAGCAACAAATATCTAGAAATCAATTAAGAAGACTAGAAAATCAACATAAAAGCTTGGATCGATCCCATCAGATGGCGAGTTTTTAATTCGCCGCACGTGCATCAACAAATGGCCGAAGCCTACCAAGTACTCAACATAATTTTGGCGCCCAACAAATGACCCGAAGGTCCAACAAATGACCCGAAGGTCTAGTACTGGTATTTGACCCGAAGGTCCAACAAATTGGCTCGAAAGCACACGAAAGCATCAAAATGTTTCAATTAACGAGTCCGGAATTAACCGAAATAGCAAACGCACATGTCCCATACCACGTGTTTTACTAAATCGTTTGATTCTCTTCATCGTTTCCTTGAAAGTGTGAAATCATCAAATTCATCAAAACAACAGATATTCAATTAACGAGTCCGGAATTAACCGAAATAGTAAAAGTGTGGTTCCATACTCCGCACTTTTGCTAAATCGTTTAAATCACTTCATCATTTCCTTGAAAGTGCAAAATTGTGTATTCTGTAAAAATACACTTTACATTCTCAAACGGACAAGTCCGGAATTAAGCGAATCAGTAAAAGAAAGGGGTCATAGTCCTCGATTTTGCTGAAACGTTTAAATCGCTTCCTCATTCCTTTGAAAGCGCAAACTGTAAAAATTCTTGAAAACAATTTTATTTATTTTGTAAAAATAACAATTCACATTCTCAACTGGACAAGTCCGGAGTTAAGCGAAACAGTAAAAGAAAGGGGTCATAATCCTCGATTTTTCTGAATCGTTTAAGTCGCTTTCTCATTCTTTTGAAAACACAAACTGCTAAAATTTTATAAAACAATTTTCCAATCACGTGATTAAAGCAGCAAATTAGTAACAATTTCGATAAGGAAATTGTACTTCTCAAAATACCGTAAAAAAACGGTTACAAATCAGCATTGCGGATTAACCGCTTGAAATCCACTTTTAAAATTTGACGGTTACGGAAGCCAAAGCGACAGTAGTTTTAAAACGTCAAAATCATATCAAAACAATCTACATCAAAATGTAATGTCAGTGAATTCTCATTCATCAAAATGCCACAAAACACCGTACTTCAAAATATAGCATTGGTGTAAAATTCCGTTGTAAAAATAACGGCAACAAAATACGTTTCATAACCCAGCATCGGTTCAACGTAAAATGAATGCAATAACGTGCAATTTAAATTTTTGCACGTACTACAAAATGAACAAAGAATCATTCAAATGTATCTTCAATGAAGATAATTCAAAACAGCAAAATCTGATCAATATATGATTAGTACAAAAGAAAGCCAGCGGAAATTTCAACAAAATCACATATCTGCAATTTCTTCGAATCCTCAATTTGGATTCGAAATTCTCAAAGAAACAAAATAAACACAGCTATGTAAACAACAATTGAAATTCATATCAATTCCATATTTTAATTTTTAAATCAAAAAGATTATCAGTTGTACTCAGCGAAGACAGTTTAACTGTTTCCGCTGCGCACTCTGATAAACAGAACACAAATCAATCAAATCATCAGAACACAATTTCACTATTATTTTTAAATAAAGATATTTAAAAATTTCATCAAAATTTCAAAACTTTAGTTTTGACTCAAAGTACAAATAAAACATCGACCAATAGTTGTAACATATGTTCCATCCAAGTTATGTTTTATATTATGTCCATAAACCTCGCTCTGATACCAACTGTAACGCCCCACCTCTATGCTCATAATAACAAAGAGTATTAAAAGAAATACTGTCTATTATTACGAAGAATAAGGCTGGATAGGAGCGACCATCCGTAATTGGCCTTACACTAATATTGGTTATCTCGGCAGGAGTGGTATATACTTTTTATTTTTCATCTATTATTTATTTACTCCCATCGACACTCCCAATACCAGTATAAAACGAACTACGATGGTTCCTAATAGTTTAGGACATTAGATATAACAATAACACAGATAATATAAATGCGGAACACAGATAAAAACAAAAGTCTCATATATATATAACTGATGTCAGTTAATACATAGTTGACACTATACATGTGATACAACTACAACTGTCGACTCTAGAAGTTATATATACAGGTACATTATCGACTAATATACATGAATATATATCATTCTATACAATGACAAAATGACTCTGACAACTTCAGAAGATGTGAAAAGTCTTCAATCCCGAACAGCAACTCAAAGAAGAGAATCTACAACCTGAAATAACTCGGGTCTGACCCGAGTATTACATTCAAAAGAAAATAATACCCAGGTCAGTCTAATTCAAACCAGTTTATTAGAGCATATAGGCAGAATACTTTAAATAGATGATAGTCACAATAATTCCCGTCTATCCGATTCTTTAAACAAAGAAACCGGATAACGGTCAATATAACACTTAACAGTGTTTAACAAAAATCAGCAGATTTAAATCATCAACAGAGATAAATAAACAATTTATCAAATCGACTAAATCAATTTAAAGTCATTGAAATTGTCACTTTAAAACCATCAAAACTCGATTGGCTGCCGTACACGCACGCGTGTACGGCCTCGCCAATACGGCATAAAAGATCAATGCATCAAAAGCAAAAGAAAAATCAATACAAAACTGTCGAGTTTGGGTGGCTGCAGTGCACGCACGCGTGCACTGCCTCGCCACCATCGCAAGAGATACGCAAAAGCTCAGTGGAAGTCACAGGTGATCACCAGGTCAAACCCCGAAGTGCCGGATTCAACTCAAGTGAATTCAGAAACAAATCCCAACAGGGGGAAAACTGCAAAACACATGCAACTGCAGACATAAACGAATACCCAGCAACCACCACGATGAAACTGCAGTGGCAACAGTTGTAAAGACCAGGGCAGACTGCCACTACAAAGAAGACAGTGGCAGCAAGTGAAACAAGTTCGACCAATATCAAAGAGCGTGTGCAAGAGGCAACAACACTCAAACTAGCAACTGCAGCAAGACTAAATGGAGAAACAAGACCAAGTTCAACTTCACTAGCAAATGCAGACTAGTGAACAACTAAATGAAACTGGGCAACACAAGTGTCGGACTCGAGAACAAAGGCGGTAGTACGGTTCAAATGCAACTATATCATACTAGATACAGCGACAATATGGATGCAAGCAAATACATGTGTACAGGTCAGTGAAACCCAAATCAAAACCCAAAGTCCAACATCAGCTTTTATTTCAAGTGACAAAAGCCAACATCAATGCATATGAATACTACATGTGACTCAATGCCAGAATATTAAAACCAGACAACCTAGGTATGAAGGCAATGCACAGGAATAACACATCACTGGGGATGCAGCAGAAAATTATACCGCAGCCCCTAAATCAATGCAGCAGTGGGGATATTATTAAGATAAAAGCAATATCAAGCAAAGGATTTAAAGTAGTGACCTCAAATCAAAATCAAAACTGAGGCAAGTTCAAATCCAATTGTGTACGAGTTGCAGCAATATGAAGTCTGCACTCAAGACAGATTTTAAAAGGGTACCAGACTACGAGATGAATGAACTACGCAATATAGGACCACGGCTACAACCCCGATGTAACAGTGAGATATACAAACTACAACATAAACTAAATAGGGCCCTGTACAACTATATTTAGGTACATGAAGACAACAAATACAATTACACACGTGAATTACCAGTACAAGTCCAGATGCAACCAAGATATGGCCACATAGGGGAAGCACAAACGAAACAGAGGAGGCACATGGATGTGCAGATGTAAGCAAAGAGAAGAAACAGGTATATGCAATATACTTGTAAAACTGGACAATGGTTGAAGTAACAGGGCAGACAAATAAACCAAGGCAAAACATCGTCAAGGCCGAAAACAACTACAATTCCAAATCATTAAATGCCCAAAGTCAGTGATATCAAATTCAAGGCCAAGCAATACAAATATATACATGTACACGCATATATATCTGTACCAAATGCAACAACAGAACCAACAAACATAACATATACTTGAAGACTAAATGAAATAATGTGACTGTATGCAAGCAGCCTTAAAAGCATGGATGTACGATTTACAGACTTTAAAGCAAAATTGAAGCAACTCGAGCTCCTGACGATAAACTCAAGCAAAGCAACAGTGACCAAAACAAAGTGGCAAAGAGTACAAAGCAGTAATTAATGGACCAGAGAAATCATCGTGATTCACCAGAAGAAAACAAGTGCCAGCCACAATATCGGTTTTGAACCAAGATAATTTCCGTGCAAATTCGACTACATATGTATACACACATATAACTATATATATATATGAACACATATGAAGTCTCACCAAATAACTAGACAATGAATTGCGAAACCTACACAAAGGTGATATCAAAACACAGTTCAATGCAATATCAAAGTCACCGTAGAAAGGAGTTCGAAATCATGGAGCTGCAGTTTTAAATCAAGATGTTTTACGAGTAACCAAGCAATCGACGATAGCCAAGTTCATCGCATAACACCATCACAACCCAAAGTAAGAAGAATGGAAATCAAACAGTTCAGCAATTGAAAGTTACGAACTTGAGCAAATTGAAATCACTGCTTTGAATTAGATGTGAGTAGGGATTACTCACCTTTTATTCGAAGAATCCAGTTCAAACCAAAGTCGAAGACACCCCCTATTTGGCCGCCTCTACAAAGTGTTCGAAGCGAAGACGACTCGAATCAAGCGGCTGAAGAGATGATCAACTCGCGAAGCAAGAGTCAAGTTGAATCGAGCGTTGAATGTCGGGGTCTTTGAATTTGCCCAAAACCCTAGTTTTCAGATCGAAGGAACAAGAGAAGAAGCGGCCGCCATTTAATTTCTCCAGAGCAAAGAAACTGAATCGGGTTGTAGAAATAAAATAGGGCCGGCCTTAGATAAGTATCACAATACCAAAAGGAAACGTGGCCAAGATTTTACTAAAAGCCCAAACAACGCTTAACCAAATTTTCAACCCATTAAAACAATCAATAGCAATTAACAACCACTTAATCGTTAAATGATGAAAATTAATTGTTATAAAACTCTGGGTTGTTACATTAAAGGGATTAACCATGTTTCATATGTAAATGATCTCAAGGATATTAAACCACGGGTGTTGGTATTATTGTGTTATTATGTTTGCTTCTTCTAATATACATATTCACTTAAATATGGACCCATAACTGTATTTTGGGGGAAAAAGGCAGAATAACAAGCTAGGTTGACCCAGTAGTGAATATAAATTGAGTTAACTCCTGAATGAGTAGAATTACATCCAGGAGGTCAAGTAGACCAGGATAAAGGATGCCTAAATACTAATTAAAGAAGTTGTTAGATAGACAGGTTCATAGTAAACCCATGAAAACTATGCTTAGAATAAGTTATTGGCAGGTGCCAATAGGTTCATAGTAAACCCATGAAAAATATAATTAGAAAGAGTTATTGGCATGGGCAAATAGGTTTGTAGTGAACCCATGAAAACTATATCCGGATTAAGTTATTAGCAGATGTCAATAGGTTTCTAGTCAACCCATGGAAACTAGGATAAGAGGGGAAGTTATTGGAGATACCAATAGGTTCAGGGAGAACCCTTGAACCAATGAAATTATTGGCAGGGGCCAATTGGTTCTTAGTGATCCCGTGAAAACTATAAAACCGGACAGGGAGCTCATAAGTATTGAACAGGTTATTAGTCAGCCCATGAAAACTATTGGGTTAATAGTGACCCTAGAAACTATAACTGTGATGGATAGTCAGAAATGAATGGGAATGGGTAATGCAGAATTGATTTACTTGTTTGCATATCATCATAATATTTTGAATTGCTATGTTTTAACCATTGTGGATGCAGAAGCATAGTATATGGTTTTATAAAGTTTTGAATAAGATACTAGTGAGGGGAAAACCCGTTCTGCTAAGCGGCGTGGTCTCACTAGATATCTAAATGGTTTGAGATGGTAGATTGTTATTCATATCAGGCTTTAAGTCTGACTCGAAGTTTATGTTTTTCCCTTAAACTCTCGGGTGCTCAATTGATTTTGAGTAGTTTGAGAGTTGAGGTTTTCAGGTACCACTTTAGACGAATAAGCTTCCGGAGACATGCAGGAGGCATGCTAGCTATTTAGAGTTCTTTTCTATTTTGATTCTGCTGTGTTTTGTTGTAAAGGCAAAGCTTTTTAGTTGCCTAGTTATATACTCTGATCGTCCAATGGGGCATCTTGATACATCGCTCTTGGCGTATGTTGTAATAATTATATTTTCTCTGAACGTGGTTCTCGTATTGGGATTATGTAATGAATTTGAAATGATGTGAAATGGAATGTGAAAGTTGTTTTATGATTTTAAATATTTTCCATATCCATGTATTTTTGTTATGTCGATGTATATAACATTACCGTACTTGGTTGCCGAGAATTAATAACTATGGATGACTGCAGCATCCGTAGCCGTTAGTTTTGGGCCTCCAAGTGGGGGATGTTACACTATCCCCAACCATTTAATACTTCTTAATTTAGGAGGAGGTGGACCCTACAAGTGCCACTTACTGTCCCCGATCCCCGAAGCAGGTATACGTATTATGACCCGTAACCCAGGTGTGACGTCTCACATTAGTCGACCATTCGTAGGCATCGATAGCTAGATTAACTAGCCGGACTTATCCAAAAGAATTGAGACTAACCTCACGTACTTCTTCGGTATTTATTATAGATGATGCCTCACATCAGCCACACTGTCACACTGTTAGTTGCCAGATTAGCTGGACAGAATTCCGTGTGCTTTTGACTGACCTCACATCCCTATAACTTAGTCATAATTTATAGTCCCCTTACCATTCTACCACATACCTCATTGCATTGTACTAAGGCTATAAAGAAAGATTCTTTATTCGCCGCTAATTATAATTATCCATATCTTCCATCCTATGAGATTTTAATGTTATTTACTAACCTATTTATTACGTGATTAATACATTATTAATTATATGATATTCATATGCTAATATATATTTATATATATGTAACTAAAATATTCCTAGACATGCGAAGATTGTGCCCTATACTAATCGTTAAATGTCAAAACTTCCAATTTTTACAAGTCCAATTCCATACCATAACATACAAATTAGCTAATGTCCTTAGCCAAACAATATACTTATATGAGAAAATATAATCAATTACCAAACTTATTTTATATCAAAATAGTAGAACCAACATTAATAGAGTTTACAATTCAATCATTTTACACTCTATTCAACATATAAACAGAAAAGGGATTCGTATTTAAATTACGGAAATAGGCAGTGCAAACTACTAATAAGAGAATCCATACTTTACACACCATTTCCTAATTTATTTCCTTTTTAGAACATCAAAGCAGCAAGGTGAGAAGTGGAATAGAATCTAAAATATTAAAATTGAAATAATAACACAAATTTTACTATTTTAATATAGAATAATTGAGATTCCAAAATATAAGAATTGATAATTAGTTTTGGAGGAATTTTGGAGGTTCAGATTTGAAGTTTTCGTGAACCGAAATTCCCCAAGGCAAATATCAAATCCAAACTATACTATACAATTAACAAAATGAGAAAAACTAAGATTTCTTCACAGATAATTCCAAGCTTTCTCCTTTGGATTTGAACTGAAAAACTAAGATTTCCAGTCATTTGGCAACACTTTTTTTTTCATTTGGCGACACTTATATGGGTTGCATTTTAGTCTTGCTAATAAGTGTCGCTATCCAATATAAGTGTTATTGAAAATAAAAATTTACACTTTTAAATACGGTGACACTTATTTTCGTTGTAAGCCTTGGTTTAATTGGAGTTAATTGAAATATACCAGGGCAAAATTGTAATTGAATAACATATCACGCTTAACCCTAGCCACGCTTACCCCTGGCCGCATTTTCCCCAAATCGTTTCCACTCTCTGACGTTCATTCTCCAATTCTCCAATTCGCAAATTGAGAAACGAATGTTTTTCTGAATCTGATGCTAGAAAATATAGATCTGGAGTTGAAGAATATCTATGGCATCTGGGTAAGGCGACAATTCCAGATCCAAATTCATAGTGCATCGTCACTGAAATTACTTTTCTTCCTATAGATGTAAATATATGTTCGAATAGGTACACAATCTCGAGATGATGTTAAAGGCAATTTAATAAAGATCTGGTTTTACATAAAGACATCTCAAGATGGATCTGGGATAATTGGGGTTTCACTGTCTGTTGATAACCCATTTCGATTATATTCCTAATTTATGATGTGGAGACCGTGAACCCTGGTCCTCACAACACAAAATCGAATTTAGATTAAGTGGTACAGATGCAATGCGACGTCAGTGATGGGTATGAAATCGGGGTCTGGTCAATCACAAGGTTTGTTTTGGGAAGATGACTGTCACATGCTCAGGAACTCGTGATTTTGATCCGGTTATCCATGCTACACGAAGAATGAAGCAGTTACACTGAAGACAAGCGTGAAAGGGTGCTCAGGCAGTTACGTGGGCTGAAACGATTTGAAGATTGCTAACCAGGCCTACATCATTTTCACCCATGTTTTGTTTTTGTTGTTATCAGAATGGAAGAAAGGAAACAATGTTTTGCAACTGTCGCTCTTTTAGTTAAACGCCATATCCAGCATCTATATTCTGAATAAGCTAAACGTGGAAGATTTTGCTATGTTAGAAGAGCGTACTGTGAGTTTTGGACTCGACGAGGTTCTGTATTTCTTCTTATTTCTCCTTTTATTCTGATGAAATGCTTGTGGGTTATCCTCCATTTTATTCTGATGAACCAATAACAACATGCCGCAAGGTAAAACAATTCCTTGTTCTGTTAACTTATAGGATACTAAGATCATCTGATTATACACTAAATATGATTGATATATTGATCATTGTTTACCATGTATTTAAGTCATAAATTTATAATGTAGTATCACCTTAAAAAAACTAAGGCTGTGTCATAAATGTAGTATCACCATGTATTTTATGCAATGTAGATCAAAGGCTTGGGACAAATGGTGCTGATGAAACTAAGGTCTTCACATACCGATATCTGAATGAAAATTGATTTAAAATTGATTTTAAAAAAGTCATTGTTTTCTTGGTTGGTCATATGCAGGAGCATCCCTAGTTTAAAGGTGTTGAATGAGATAAATTATATGAAATGGAGGCTGCATTTATACCAGAGGTCAAGGATGAGCTGGATACTCAGAATTTTGAAAAGTTTGATGAAGTATGGTTTGATCAATGAAGCGGTTTAAGAACAAGTGATATGCCATATTACTAAGTTTTAAGGTGAATCCGGCCCTTGGAGAAAGGTGAATTTTCTGGTAATATTTGGATTATTGACATAAAAAACCGTTAAACAAGTCAATTATGATCTGCTAGTTGAATATATGTTCTTTTATCCTAAAATAGTCTTTAATGAATGTAGATAGGAACAAGCTACATTATATTGAATGTTAAGCAAGTAGATGCAACAATAGTCTCAGAACTCAAACATATGGTAAAGTGGCATATCTAAGACCACGAACTCAACATTAATTTAACAGTATCATTTTTCTTTTAACAATGTTATTATTAATAAACTGATTACTGATACAAGGCCAAAGCTAATTACCTATCAAATAAGGAGAATGGCCTCATGTATAGAAAAGTGTCCTTAAATGCATATTTTAAAACTCTTAATCAACAAGTAATTAACCATAATTTTCGAGTTCAAGTTGAATATAATAGTTCATCTTGACTTTTGCTTTTTTTTATTTGTCAAATTATATGTTACCTTTTCCTTTGCTAGTTAAAGTTTTCAATTTTGATTTGAAACTGAATATAATTAATTGATTAGTTAATTATCTGATTAATGAAGCTTGTAATGATTATAGACTAATTAACAGTTCCCTAATGAGGTTACCTATTACGGCTTACTTAATTTTATAATTCTGTAATCACGTTAATTTTTAATTATTAGTTGGTGCTTGAAGCTCTTTCCAGAAATAACGCATGTTATTCAAAAGTTTCTAACTGAAATTTACACTTATGTAAAAAACAAAATAATGGAATAAATACTTTCATCGATAAGAGAATATATCCTCTTTGTTTTTCTAGTTGTTTTTCCTTCTTAAACTATTCTTGTTTCGGGAAAGTGCAGTAAAGCAAAAACAGTTACCACGCTAAGAATAGAGTTAAAACTTAAAAGTACACCATAGTACCTTATGTAAGAATTGCTTCACTGAGTAGGTGTCCACTTTACATTTGTACAAGACTGGTTATTTATGATGCCATATTGCTTAGCCGATAGAATGGTTTGTTATATTTATACAAGTTTGCAGATATTTCTGCATATGTTGCAATTCATTCAAACCTGTTTTGTTTGCATATGTTGCAACTTAAGTCGGTCAAAAAAAGAGGGGAAAAAAGAAGAAGAAGAATGAAGAAAGAAAATCAATGAGCAGTTCATTATTGCTGCAAGAGCGAAACAGAGGCAAAAGAAATAATAATTAAGATAGCTTAAGCACATGTAATATAAATATAGTTATAATACACGTAAAAAAATATTATAATGAATAAAATATTAGATACTTAACATACATCGGAATACAAAAATACATAGAAAATATACATATACATGTGGGAAGTAAATATTAACATTATGTTCAACGAAATTCTATGTAAATTCTGATTATTTGACTTCATTGGTAGATTTCTGAAAACCGTCCGACACAAAAGCCTGAAGTTGAGTCACTATTAGAGATGGGACTTCGATATTTTACACCGCGAGAGGTAAATTCTTCTGCATAGCAATGAGCATACAGTGCTGAAGTTAGAAATGAACTTTTAATGTAGTCTATGTTTCATTCAGGTTGCTAATCTCCATTCATTCCTAGAGGAATTTCGGTTTCCAAAGCACATAACCCTCAGACAACAGTGAGTACACTGCCTTGCTTTGTCAAATAAATGAGTATTTTCTTATGCATAAGTATTACTTCGTTTGTTTCACTGGGTAAAATCAGTTGTAGAAGAAACACACTTATACTCAATCAGGTTGTTGTTACACCTAGTAACAGTACACCAATTACCAAACCACAGAATGCCAACAGATAACATCATGAGGTAGTGACTAATTTTTTTTTGGATTAATGATCAATACTTGTGCATTATATCATCACCAGATCTGCCATCATTACTATTATCTAGCTTTGAACAATATAAAACAATTGCAAATTCTGTACTGTTTTTATTTGTTTATTTATTTATTTTATTATTATTATTTTTTAAAATTTCTTCATTATCAATAATTATGTGAGCGGTAGAACTTCAAAACTTGAAGGTTTATTTGGTTTGCAATCATCAAATCGTCTCTTTTTTAACCCTTGCACCTAATCTCAACGCGTACTTGTACATTTTGAATCCTTTAATTGGTGATGTAACTTTTGCAATAATGCATTGACCATATAATAGTCTTCAAAATGACAGTTGATTGATTTATGATTTTATTATCAGGTATGCCATGCTGGGAAATAGCATGAGTGTAGCAGTAGTTGCTCCATTGCTCTCATACTTATTTTCAAAGCCGACACCATAGCCAGTTATCAGACGTAAACAAATGCATTATTTTTCTCAGTCTTCTAGGAGTGACATGTAACTCGATTTCATTTTCATCGAGGTTAGTCAAAGAAGCCTACACCATATCTGAATTTCCCTTCCAACATTCAATATTTAACATTGTCAAGAACTAAGCCATCGAAAGCATATCTAGCATAGCTTCAATTTTGTTTTTCTACTTTGTGGCAGTGCAATATGCTTACTTTGTTCTTCCCAGTTATAATCATCAGTATATTATTTCTTCCTTTTTTATCTCCTCTTGCAGTAATGCATTGTTCGTAAATCCTTTTTAATTTGGCAGTTTTATTTATTACGAAATTCTATGTAAATTCTGATTATTTTGTACTATTTAACATTATGTTCAACGAAATAATCTTTATATGTCGTCATCTTTAGGTTGTCATTGTGCCAAATTACAATGTATCGGTTGCTGAAATGCTCATTCCTGGCAGTGAGCTGTCAGAACATATAAGTACTGCTGGGATGGAGGCAAGTGGAACAAGTAACATGAAATTCTCCTTGAATGGATGCATCATAATTGGAACTTTGGATGGTGCCAATGTTGAGATCAGAGAAGAAATAGGGGAAGACAATTTCTTTCTTCTTGATGCTGAAGCACACGAGGTTCCAAGGCTTCGGAAAAAGAGAAGCTGGACTTTGATCTGCAGATGATGGTGCATTTGACTGGTAAGCAAAGGACTGAAAAGGAGTGGAAGAGCCTTTTCGATGCAGTTGGGTTTAAGGAGTATAAGATTATTCCAGCTTTGGGTATGCGCTGTATCATTGAACTGTATCGCTGAATATGGCGATGAGTGTGTATGTGTTTGTGAAAGAATCCATGTATTAGGTTCTTTTGTACTTGTTATGAAGTAGTTGATTATGTATTGAATTAACCAACTTAATTATGTATTGTACTTGTTATGAAGTAGTTGACATTATTATGAAGTAGTTGACTATGAAATTTATGTTGTTATTTGATCATGAATATTGTAAATTTTGGATTCCTATTGAATGTAGTATAATAATGCATATCATGTTAGTTATTAATTGTTTATTAATGTTAAAATAATTGATTATATTGAGAATGAAAATATTTCAGCGTTATAAGCGTTGGCAATTTAAATTTACCAACGCTTATAAGCGTCAGCATAGAAAATTAAACAATGTTGGATGGTTAATTTGCCAATGTTTATAAGCGTTGCTAACTAATATACACCAACGTTTATAAGCGTTGGCGAATACAAACATCCAACGCTTATAAGCGTTGGGAAACTAATCTCGCCAACGCTTATAAGCGTTGGCAATAAATTGTGACGCCCCTACAGTGACGCTAATAAGCGTTGCTGAAACTGTTTGCGACAGTTATACTCGTTGGGAATCACCTGTTTTGGTGTAGTGTTCAAAGTAAACCCATGAAAACTATACTTAGAATAAGTTATTGGCAGGTGCCAATAGGTTCATAGTAAACCCATGAAAAATATAATTAGAAAGAGTTATTGGCATGAGCAAATAGGTTTGTAGTGAACCCATGAAAACTATATCCGGATTAAGTTATTAGCAGATGTCAATAGGTTTCTAGTCAACCCATGGAAACTAGGATAAGAGGGGAAGTTATTGGAGATACCAATAGGTTCAGGGAGAACCCTTGAAACAATGAAATTATTGGCAGGGGCCAATAGGTTCTTAGTGATCCCGTGAAAACTATAAAACCGGACAGGGAGCTCATAAGTATTGAACAGGTTATTAGTCAGCCCATGAAAACTATTAGGTTAATAGTGACCCTAGAAACTATAACTGTGATAGATAGTCAGAAATGAATGGGAATGGGTAATGCAGAATTGATTTACTTGTTTGCATATCATCATAATATTTTGAATTGCTATGTTTTAACCATTGTGGATGCAGAAGCATAGTATATGGTTTTATAAAGTTTTGAATAAGATACTAGTGAGGGGAAAACCCGTTCTGCTAAGCGGCGTGGTCTCACTAGATATCTAAATGGTTTGAGATGGTAGATTGTTATTCATATCAGGCTTTAAGTCTGACTCGAAGTTTATGTTTTTCCCTTAAACTCTCGGGTGCTCAATTGATTTTGAGTAGTTTGAGAGTTGAGGTTTTCAGGTAACACTTTAGACGAATAAGCTTCCGGAGACATGCAGGAGGCATGCTAGCTATTTAGAGTTCTTTTCTATTTTGATTCTGCTGTGTTTTGTTGTAAAGGCAAAGCTTTTTAGTTGCCTAGTTATATACTCTGATCGTCCAATGGGGCATCTTGATACATCGCTCTTGGCGTATGTTGTAATAATTATATTTTCTCTGAACGTGGTTCTCGTATTGGGATTATGTAATGAATTTGAAATGATGTGAAATGTAATGTGAAAGTTGTTTTATGATTTTAAATATTTTCCATATCCATGAATTTTTGTTATGTCGATGTATATAACATTACCGTACTTGGTTGCCAAGAATTAATAACTATGGATGACTGCAGCATCCGTAGCCGTTAGTTTTGGGCCTCCAAGTGGGGGATGTTACACTATCCCCAACCATTTAATACTTCTTAATTTAGGAGGAGGTGGACCCTACAACTGCCACTTACTGTCCCCGATCCCCGAAGCAGGTATATGTATTATGACCCGTAACCCAGGTGTGACGTCTCACATTAGTCGACCATTCGTAGGCATCGATAGCTAGATTAACTAGCCGGACTTATCCAAAAGAATTGAGACTAACCTCACGTACTTCTTGGGTATTTATTATAGATGATGCCTCACATAGCCACACTGTCACACTGTTAGTTGCCAGATTAGCTGGGCAGAATTCCGTGTGCTTTTGACTGACCTCACATCCCTATAACTTAGTCATAATTTATAGTCCCCTTACCATTCTACCACATACCTCATTGCATTGTACTAAGGCTATAAAGAAAGATTCCTTATTCGCCGCTAATTATAATTATCCATATCTTCCATCCTATGAGATTTTAATGTTATTTACTAACCTATTTATTACATGATTAATACATTATTAATTATATGATATTCATATGCTAATATATATTTATATATATGTAACTAAAATATTCCTAGACATGCGAAGATTGTGCCCTATACTAATCGTTAAATGTCAAAACTTCCAATTTTTACAAGTCCAATTCCATACCATAACATACAAATTAGCTAATGTCCTTAGCCAAACAATATACTTATATGAGAAAATATAATCAATTACCAAACTTATTTTATATCAAAATAGTAGAACCAACATTAATAGAGTTTACAATTCAATCATTTTACACTCTATTCAACATATAAACAGAAAAGGGATTCGTATTTAAATTACGGAAATAGGCAGTGCAAACTACTAATAAGAGAATCCGTACTTTACACACCATTTCCTAATTTATTTCCTTTTTAGAACATCAAAGCAGCAAGGTGAGAAGTGGAATAGAATCTAAAATATTAAAATTGAAATAATAACACAAATTTTACTATTTTAATATAGAATAATTGAGATTCCAAAATATAAGAATTGATAATTAGTTTTGGAGGAATTTTGGAGGTTCAGATTTGAAGTTTTCGTGAACCGAAATTCCCCAAGGCAAATATCAAATCCAACCTATACTATACAATTAACAAAATGAGAAAAACTAAGATTTCTTCACAGATAATTCCAAGCTTTCTCCTTTGGATTTGAACGTGCCTGCAATTTAGTCTCTTCCCGGATTTCTTCCTTTTGAAATATATAATAATTCGATTGTATATTAATTAGATTCGGAATTTTAGGGATTGGAGCAGAATAGAATTAGAAATTGAGTATTAATATCCAAAATCCCTCACTTGAAGACCTTAAGAAATTTCTGAATTGTGTGGAAGAAAGAAACGGGTAGAGCTTCGCTACATTCCCAAATATTTTGTGAATAAAAGTGAGGGGGCTAGGCTCTTATTTATAGTGGCTAGAAGTCACCAGAACCATTGGATTTAACTTGGTTTAAATAATATAATCCGGGTCATTCTTGGCCATAAATAACCCTTGCTGCCAGCATTGTACCAGTCAGGCGCTCCAACCTAGGCGACCTTCGGTAGGCGGTCGACTAACTACCTAATTATAGAAACGTATTATGTGTTGTTTAATTAATTATTTAATTCCTTGTTTAATATTTAACGTTAACCTTTATTTTAACATTTACTTAAACCTCAAGTATCTAGTTAACGTTAATTTTTGAATTTCAAATTTTAATATTAGTTATATTTTGAATTTGAATTCCATTTGCATTATTTTAAATTCAAAAACTTCAAACGTCAATAACTTTTTCGTTTGAGCTCCGATTTCAAAAATTTATATATGGAAATTGATTAGAAAATCACCACAAATGAAATGATATAACTTTTGTAGCCAAATTCCAACATCTTTGAATTTCCCATTTTTAGTCGTATTATTAATTAATTTTTATAGGATATTACAATCAGCATCCATAATCAACTAAAAAAATATGAAAAATGTGTATATACCATGACTAATTAAAACTTAAAACGATGAGGGAAAGAAAGAATAAATGCAGTGAAAATTCAAAAAGATAGATACAGTCACAAACAAGGGAAATTACCATAAATATTTAGTCGAACAACTTGAAAGCGTATATGCATACATAACAATGGGAAGAAAAGATAGGATTAACTGCGAGGGAGAGCAATAAGCAACCTTGAAAGAGACAATATAGTGTAAAGAGAAATCCAAAACTACGTAAAAGAAAGAAGAAAAGAAGAATTAGAAATATATAGTTTTATAAAACAATCACAACAGCTAAATTCAAACAACACAAAAAAATTGACTTGGGATGTTGATAACTATAAAAAGCGTCTACAAAAAATATGGTGGATTATGAAAATCACAAAACAACTTGTTTGATAGTGATAAAAAAATTACCCAACCTTAACTGTGACATGCGTAGGGAACAGTAAATGCAAAAGATAGCTAATAAGACTATAAAAAATGAATAGGAAAGGACACGTTATACCCTATAAAAATTAATAAGAAACAAACAAAATTGATAAATTAATTAAAAAGATAAGGCTAAAAATGGAAATTTTGCAAAAGTCAGAATTTGATCACAGAAGTTATGCCATTGCGTTCGGGTGAAATTCTAATCAATTTCCATATATGATGTTCTGAAAGCGGAGCTCAAATGAAATGTTATGTACGTTTGAAGTTTTCGGGTTTAAAATAATTTAAATAGAATTCAAATTCAAATAAGTAAATAATTCTTAATTCGAAATTTAAAAAGTAACAGGTAATTAGACTTGAGGATTACGTAATCGTTAAAATTAACATTAATGTTAAAGGAGTAGTCAAGGAATAAAATAAAAAATCAACGGCAACTAAAAATGCTCCCAAAATAGGACCACTGGTCGACCGCCTACCCTGGGCCGGTCGACTGGTAGTGGTCGACCGGTAGGGTATGGGTGGTCGACTAGTCCCTGTGTGTGGCGGTTAGGGTTTTGTGCAAACGAACATGCTGGATTTTACTATTTTTAGCCGACTTTAATCCGACGGTTCTTGTGCGTTCCAACCACTATAAATAAATGCCTTCCCCCTCACTTTTATTCACAAATTATTTAGGAAACCAAGCGAAGCTCTTTCAGTCTCTCTCTTTAAAGATTTGGAAAAATTCTTTAGGGTTTCAGGTAATAGATTCTAGATATTTACTATTCTATTTCTAATTCTATTCTTTTCCAATCCCTAAATTAAAAATTTTAATCTTTATACAAATCCCTTGTTGTATATATTAAGAGAGATTTGAAAGAGATTATTGAAGGTGTGACAAATCCAAAAGGAGGAAGAGCTAAGGAGCTTCTTATTTTAGTAATTGAATAGTATAGTTTGGATTTGATATATGCCTTGGGGAATTTTGGTTTACGGAAACATTGCATTAAAACCCCCAAAATTCCTCCAATGCTAAATGTCAATTCTTAGGTTGGAATCTCATTATACACACACACACACACACATTAAAATAATGGAATTTATGTAGATTTTACAGTTTCAATGTTTTACCTTCTATTCCACTTCTTATCTTTTTCTTTGGATTTGATTAATTTGATAAGGAAATGGTGTGTAAGGTACGAATTCTTATTCGTAGTTTGCACTGCCTACCACAATTTGAATAGGAATTCCCTTTGTTTAGTCTCATGTAAAAAAGAAGTTGAATAGAGCGTAAAAGTATTTAAATTATTAGTTTCCAATATTGATTTATTTATTTTGTTGTTTTAGTACAAAATAAATTGAGTTTGGATTCTATTTTATCCAAGTCCATTAATTGAATTATGGGTATTGGATTTATGGTATGTTTGTTAATATGGAAATGATACTTGTATAATTTTTGAAGATTTAACATCTAAAAGCTGGTTTAGGGTGTAACCTCTACACGCCTAGAAATTTACTAGGTGTATATATATATATTTATATATATGTATGTGTGTATATGTATTATGTAGTTAGTAGGTTATTAATTATTATTAAATCACCCTCGAGCAGGTAATTAATTATAGAGGTGAAATAAGAAGTTTTCTTATAAGGCATTAATAATGGATACGGTGAGATGTGTGATAATC
The DNA here is from genome assembly GCA_030737815.1 of Allium fistulosum. Lineage (NCBI taxonomy): Eukaryota > Viridiplantae > Streptophyta > Magnoliopsida > Asparagales > Amaryllidaceae > Allium > Allium fistulosum. The sequence goes on along the minus strand of CM060903.1, from coordinate 306,339,620 downwards.
TATTAAGAGAGTATTATAAATTAGGACTAAGTTATAGGGATGTGAGGTCATTCAAAAATACACAGAAGTCTGCCCAGCCACTCTGGCTACCAGTAGTGTGACTTTGAGGCTGATGTGAGACATCGCCTATAATAAGTAACTATGGATGACGCGAGGTTGGTCCCAAATTCTGTAGGGTAAATCTATCGAGCTAATTTGGCTACCAGTACCTACGAATAGTCGAACTAATGTGAGACATCACCATGGAGTACGGGTCATAATACGAAGGACCTACTTTATGAATTGAAGGTATTAAGTGCCCGTATGAGGGCACGCATCTTCCCTATGTTGGAAGTAGTAAATGGTCAGGGTTAATGGTTAGGCACAGTAGTAGATATATTAGGAAGGGTCCGCTTCGATATGAAGTATTAAGTGACCAAAGAGATTCCGTGCAATATCAGCTAGATAAGTACCCATGAGGATTCCACCTTGAGATAGGTATCAAATGATGGGAACCTGCCTTAAATGAGGTATTAAATTGTCAAAGTCAGCTTAGTTCCCATTAAAAAGGTATTAAGTGGCTTGGTTATTATGTCTTATATTGATATGACAATATTGACGGTAGATATGGGTTATTGGGCTATAAGAGTAACAGTTATGGAATTGGAATTCAGAAAGCCTTAGGGCTTAAAGTTGGAAAGAATAGAATAATGCCAATATATGAAAGACATATTCCTATTTACATTATACTGTCTAAGTACTATTATAGTAATGCTCGATATTTTAGTTCACCTGTCATATGTTGTTTAACTTCCTCCTCATTACCACACATGCTAGGAAAGGCGATGCTAAAGGCGAAGGCAAGGAGGAAACTTGTGGCAGTTTATCTACTTATGTTACTTTCTGATGTACCCATTAAAGAATAATGATGTATTTTTAAAATGTTGTACTACAGATATGTAACGGTTGTTATTGATATTGTGTTATGGATTTTATGACATTTGGATTTTAAATGAAATGGGCATTGTTTCTATTATTATATTTTACCCTTCCGCTGTGAGTTCTAAATATGTAGATAAATAGCTCTGTATTTCTTTTTATACAACCAACAACCAGCTTTGGAATGAGTCTAATTTTCGATGGGTCTTTTCTAGGTCAGAATTTAGGTCCGTTTCAGGGTGGGTTGTTATATTTGGTATCATAGCTTAGGTAATTCGATCAACGAGGATAGTATACATATGATATGCGTACTTGTTATTTTTAAAGAATTTTTCAAAAACCCATACTATATATGTATCAATATTTTTGAACATATGTAAACACACTAGGAAAATTTTTATTTCAGCATATAATACTATCTTAGGCCATTATAATTGAAAGTTTAACCTACAAATAGTAGATTATAGCTAAAAACCCTTTTTCTTCTGAGACTAGGAATCCCACCCGTGGAATGCTCGCCAATCGAGGGATGCCCGAATGGTTTAAACAATACCTCATGCACGTAGGACAAGTTCGTATTCCTCAGTAAGCTGCATCGGCGGCATCCTCTGTCCCGCCTGCTGAAGCAGCACTCCGCTCCTTTGACTTCCCTAAAATGTGTAAGGATTTTCTAAATATGGTCAGAAGAGTATATGCAGGAACAGAAGATTTCGTGGAGACAAAGACATGGATAAAATACCATGGGAGGATGTTTCGGGAGCTTGGTTTTGGAGGATCGGATAAAGCAGAGAATGGCTGCACCTTAAGGGAGAGGCCTTAGATGGGTGGAATATTGTGGCTAAGGAGAATGTTGATAGGCTTATCACTTAGGATGAGTTAAACAACCGATTTGAGTCATGGTTTATGTCGAGAGCAAAAGTGAGCTTACAAGTAGAGAGGTTTATACAGCTTAGGCAAGTAGACTCCACTTTGAAGGGGTATCTTAGTAAACTCACAGAGCTAGCTAAATTTGGATTGAATTTGATTGATACACCCATGAGAATGGCCATGAAGTTTATCAAGGGCCTAAACCCCCCACTTAGAGAATTATTATTGACTTAATTACCCACCGGGCATCATGTACGAGATGCTAGTTGAGATGGCTTTGCTACAGACGGTTAGTACGAAAGAGAAAGAGATGGAGAAGGAAGAGGAGAAGGCGGGACCTACGCAAAACCAAAGAGGAGCCAAGAAGGAAAATTTTTAGGTAAATAAAATGTCAAAAGGGAAGTTCAAGAAAGAAGGTAAGATGTGTAAGAGATGCCAAAAGAAAGGACATATCATCAAAGATTGTAAGGTGAATCTGTTGAAGTAAGCTTTTAAGCAAAAGTGTTATCGCTGCCACGAAGAGGGGCACTTCAAGAATCAGTGTCTGAAGTTGGTGAAGAAATAGCAGAGTGGACAAGCCTGCGCCATTAAGGCTGCCCCTATTTCGAGTAGACTACCCTCTAGAGACCAAGGGAAGGCGACGATGTAAGGTATAACTCTTATTTTTAGGAATACAATTCGTACCCTATTCAACTCCAGAGCATCACATTCATTTATAGCTAGGAATGTGATCAACTCATTGAATCTTCAAACCCAACTTATCACCAATCCAATAGTGGTCTCAAATTCTATTGGGGGTCGACATATCTTTTCCCAATTTGCAATGACCTAGTGCTAGACATATGTGATGTTGATTTCATATGTGATACATACGTTCTTAATTTTGAGAGGTATGGACTTATCATATGAATGGATTGGTTGTCGTATTACAGGGCAATCTTAGATTGCAGTATTAGGGTTGTTAAAGAGTTATAGAGAACGAGATATAGAGGTTCTGTACACCCTAAGACTCAGTTGAGTTAAATTATTTACATTCGTTGAGCCTATCTCAAAATGAGCTTTCATCCGTACCCATAATTCGAGAATTTCCCAATGTCTTCAAAGAAGTCTCAGGTCTCCCATCCCGAAAGGAGATCGAGTTTAGGATTGATTTGGAGAAAGATGCTAGGCCGGTCAGCCTACCAATAAGACACATAGCCTCTAAAAAAGGCAAGAGTTAGACAAGCAAATCTCGGAGCTGTTGCAGAAAGGATTCATCTAACAGATTACTTTAGAATGGGGAGCCCCTATACTCTTTGCCGTTAAGGCAAATGGCTCACTAAGGCTATGCATCGACTATAGGGAACTCAACAAGTTGATGAGGAAGAATAGATATCCCTTACCTAGGATAGATGATTTGTTTGATCGGCTTGTAGGAGCCAAAATCTTCTCCCAGTTGGACTTGGCGATTAGATTTCATCAACTGAGGGTTGTATAGGATAGCAAACCAAAGTCCACATTTCCAACGCCAGATGGACTCTATGAATGGGAAGTGATGCCTTTCGGACTAACGAATGACCTCGCATAATTTGTAGATCTAACAAGTAGAGTATTTACGGGACGGTTAAATAAATTTGACGTGGTTTTTGTTGATAACATCTTAGTATTCTCCAAGAGTGAAGGAGATCATGAAAATCACTTAAGGGGGATACTAGGGACCTTGAAGAGGCACCAACTTAGAGCCAAATTCTTAAAGTGTCACTTTCAGTGGAAGGAGGTGAGATTTCATGGACATGTTGTTTCCGAGCATGGATTAGCAGTGGACCCCACAAAAGTGGAAGCTATTCAGAGTTGGAAGATTTTGTAAAATGCCACGAAGGTTTGGAGTTTTCTAGGGTTAGCGGATTACTATAGGAAATTCATGTTAAAACCTTATTTATTGATTTTGATAACAACAACCATATACAAACGTATATATAGATATAAATGTTTTGCAAAGTTATATAGTATATAGTGCAGATATTACATAGGTATTGAATCGAAAACTGTATAATATAAAGATTCATGAGATAGACATGAATACTCATAAGTTCAAAGACCAAGATATGAAGATCTCAAGATTATAATTTTGTGTATAGAGTCATAGCATATATTACTAAAGTCCTTGATAGCAATCTTTGATCTCTATCTCCAATTTTCTAATCTTTTACATTTTTAACCAAAATATATTTCAAAATATTTTATAAAAGTTTTTCAAGTTTAAAATATTTGTAAACTGTGTTCAAATTATTTTACGAAGTATCAGATTATTTTACAAAGTATATGATTTACAAAGCAATTTAAAAGAAAAATCCTTTTCATTTTTAACTAGCATATGTTGACATATAGGTACGACATCCAATTGGTTTTATAAATTTTGAAAGGAAGTGTTTATTCACCGTAACCCTTCATGAATGGACATATCTATTCATTTGCTATATAAAGAGGAGTGCAAACAAATTTTTGTACAACTAATTACTTACTTTCTTCCTTTCTCTTACTCTCTTGAAAATTCTCCTGAAAAATATACTATATTCTCTTCAAAAATATATAGAATCAATTCACACTTCATTTTATTGATTCAATGCTACTTTCTTACTGTTTTGGAAACATCTCTCTCTCTCTCAATTTAAAGTTTAAAGTGCTATCCAAGAGGCTATAGGATCCATTATATCCAAAGTACAAGAATTCGTCTTTGGAAAAACTATTAACTCTATTTGTATTTGCTTGGGTGTGCTTGTAGCCCATTCAAATCAAGTGGGTGTGCTTATAGTTTGATTCAAATCAAGTGGTGTCCATGTAGTTCGATCAAATCAAATGAGTCTACCGTGAGCTTGGAAATTCAGAAGGGTGTGTTTCATAGCCTCGCAATCGAGATTGTATTTGGGTTTGCCTTCTGTCCAATTAATTAGAATTTGAAAAGAAATATGTACAAGCAATTGTATGAGGCTAGATGTAGAAGAAATCTGAACCAGTATAAAATCTCTGGTGTCATCTCTCTAACTCTTTACTTTACTTTATTGCTTTTATTTTTATCTATGATTGCATCTGTGATTGATTGTTAGTATAATTATGTGTTGTTAATCTATGATTTAATGTCAAACTTAAAAGGAAATTAAAAGGATTTACATAAGTTAGAAAACACTATTCCCTCTTCCTTTAGTGTTTAATTAGCCTTAAGATCCATAATTCTGCAATCCACATTTGGTATCAGAGCACTAGGTTTTTACAAACTCGTAATTTGATGTTCGAAAAGTTTAAATGGTTAGCAACACTATTAGTACACTTTTTAACACTTTTATTGAAGGACAATCTACTGCTAGACCCTCACTTTTTAATGGTAATAATTACACCTATTGGTTATGTAGGGATGAAGATTTATTTACAGTTTAATGGTTTAGATATTCGGAACATTACACAGAATTAGTATACTGAACCCCGAACCGACTTTTCAACTTGGACTGTTGACCAAAAGACACAACTACTTAATAACTCTAGGGCCATGAATATTTTATTTTGCTCACTATATAAAAATGAATTTAATAGTAAAAATGAATTTAATAGAGTCTTTATTTTTAAGTCTGCATATGATATTTGGAGAACATTGCAAGTCACTCATGAGGGTACTAGTAAAGTCAAACAGACCAAAATTTCCATGCAAACTAATCAGTTTCGGTTATTTAAAATGAATCAAAATGAGTTTATTTCTGAAATGTATTGTAGATTTCAAGATATAATACATTCTTTAGTACCATTGAGTAAAAACTTTTCTAAAGAGAACAAAGTTAGAAAAATCCTCAATTCACTCTCTTTAGAGTGGGATCAAAAGAAACTAGAAATTAAAGATGCTAATGATATTAGCACTCTGAAAATTGAATAGTTAATAAGCAATTTAATGTCCTATGAAGAACAATTGCAGGGTAGAAGAGAAAGCAAGGCAACAGAAAAGAAATCCATTGCATTCAACGCAATAACCGACGAACATGATTCAAACGATGACAATGATCATGAGATTTCTTTCATGAATAGAAATTTCAGAAAGTTCCTGAAGTGCAGAAAGATGAACAACTTTCGGAGACCTAAAAACAAGACTCTAAGAACTGGAACAACAATTAGATGTTTCAACTGCGATGAACCTGGTCATCTATAAAAAGACTGTCCGCATCAGAATAAATCAAGGATCTCAGAAGTTACTGATTCATCTAGAAAAAGAAAGAGGCTTATACAACAACATTAGATGATTTAGATACTACTTCAAGTGACAATAAACTGGATGCTGAGGAAGCAAACATGTGTTTCACAGCAATAGTAGACTAATCATAACTGATCAAAGGAAAGGAGCAAAAAGTGATACTTTTTTAGATTTAATTCTTATTTCATGTTTCTAGGAATAAAATATAGATTAATGATAACATTAGATGCATACAGGTATATATATATATACGAATATTTTATACTAGTTTTAATTTTGGATTTTACGGCCCATATGTCGACATACCCAGAGCCCATATGTCAGACATATCTGATAGATTTTTGAAATTTCATTTTAAATTCAAAATTTCAATTTCTCTCTCTTTTGCATTAACTCTAATAACAGAAAAGACATCTTCTCAAAACTAAAATATTAATCTATTAATTCATTACTCAAAAATGGTCTCCTCAAGCCAAACCAAAAACCATAAGGCTCTCAAAGAGAATCAAAGGCTTCCTTTTCAATAACAAAGAAGCCATGGATACTTATGTTGAGTATGCTACTTTTGGAAAAGTTTTTCCCAAAATATTCGCAAAGTTTGTTGATTTCTCTTCTTATGGTCTTCAAGATCTTTGTTTACAAAATGAAATTCTTGGTTTAGTAGACTCTTCTCAAAATGATTTTGTTTGTTACCTGGATTTAGTTAAAATGTTTTATGCAAATTTGAATGGAAAGTTTTTTCAAGGAGAAGAGGGACAAGTTTGGAGTAGTGTAAAAGGCACTACTATTGTTTTAGATTGTGAAATTTTAGGCCAAATACTTAGTTGCAAATTTATTGGAATTGACCTCTCCACCTTTAAAATTGATGAACAAAATCGTGAATTTTTTCATGATATTTTCGAAAGAGATGAAGAACTTGATTTTAAATAGAAAAATCTTAGATTAAATTCGAGATTATGAGTCTTATTTTACAACAAAGCATTACTCCGAGGACGGAAAATTACAATAACCCGACTCAAATTATTTTTAAAGCTCTTTTTGCCATCTATGGAAACTATGACATTAATTGGGCACAAGTCATTTTAGATGATTTTGTTCAAATGAATATTTCTATGCATGAGAACACACTTTACCATGGTGTGTATCTTACTAGAGACTTCGAATATTTTGGTGTTGATTTAAGAGATAAACCCACTTTGCCTCGAAATTTTTTTGACCAGGACAACATCTCTCTCATGCTTATTGCTTCTTATTTCAAACCCTGTGAAGCTATTGTTGAAAAAGAGAAAAGACTGGCATGGGAAGAGGAGTAAGAAATTCAACAACAAGAAGAAGGCGATAAAATGAAAATTGAAGAAGAGGATAATCAAGAAGAGGAAGAGGAGGAAATGGATACTTCTCTAGAAAGCTTCGACAAACTTTCTTACCCTTCCAACAAAGAGATTCCAAAGAACCAAGAGAAGTTTCTCAAAAACCAAAAGAAGTTTAAACGTTCATTTAATAAAAATTCACTTCTCTCTCCAACAAAGTGGACAATTGCTTTGGGAAAATCATTAGGAAGCTTGGTAGAAACTCTAGTTATTCTACCTTTATACTCTTGTTGTGTGTTTATCTAGTTTTATTTCATGTCACTTTCATGATTTTTTTATTTTTTTTGAAATCCATACATTTCTCTTTCTAAGTAATGAAATCTATTTTTTACTGTTTTATATAGTTTTATTAGTCTTTGGAAATTATAAAAATATAATGGTATTAAGTAAAAACAAAAAATATATCAAAAATTAAATATTGCAAATTCAGGCATATATGTCGACATACATATATGACATATGTCGACATATCCTAGCCATGTGGCAAAATATTGAAATTCAAAAGTGTTATGACTACCATCTATTCAAACATTCCAAATGACTTTAAACTCCTATATAAAGCCTATATCTTCCAGAAAAATTCACTCATCTTTTCATTATTGTTTCCTTTCCATTCTCAAACATTTTTTAATAAAAAATTCTTCTCCACACCAAACACTTTGTGAAAACCTTGAAGTCTCTCTCAAATCATTCAAAGATATTCTCTCTTTTATTCTAAGAAACCAAATGCATTAGGAATTAATCCAAATGCAAATGGTAAAAGAGTAAGAGAAGCACTTTGATGCTCTTCGATGGTTAATCTCTTCCTTGATCAAAGATGACCAAACCGACAACCCAGAATGCTCGAAAGACAATGAAGATTGGGATGCCATCAAAGCAAATCCAATCTTTGGATCTGAAGGTTGGGTTGAAGTCTTTAGAAATGTCTAGATTTCTACTTGTTTTAATTTGTAAGTGTGTATATGGAATATGTAAATAATTTGTTTTGATTTAGTGTGGATTGTAAAATAATCAAGTATGTTTTTGATTTGGTTTGGTTTGTTTAAATGTATATGTTTGGATTGATAGTGATTTATATAATTTAATTTGAATAAATAAAGTTTATCATATCTTAGTTAAGAAATATGCATATGTCATCGAAATATCATATTGTATCATAAACTATTGATTTTGACTCTACAAGTTTATATGTATTTCATTTAGGGGGGATTTTATTTTTCACCCATTTTTGTTGATGAAAAAGGGGGAGAAAAAATATAAATATACACATGCATATATTCAGGGGGAGCTATATATACATGGGTATTTAATGGTTGTCATCATCAAAAAAGGGAGTGTTAATACCAAATTTATTAATTTTTATAACAACAACATATACAACCATATGTAAGCATATAAAATACAGATACTAATGTTTTGCTAAGTTATATAGTATATAGTGTATAATATTACATAGGTGTTGAATCGAAGACTGTATAGTATAAAGACTCAAGAGATAGACATGATGACTCGTGAGTTCAAAGATCAAGGTATGGAGATTTCAAGATTATAATTTAGTGTATAAAGTCATAACATATATTGTTAAAGTCTTTGATAGCAATCTTTGATCTCTATCTTTAGTTTTCTAATCTTTTATAGTTTTAACCAAAATATATGTCAAAATATTTTATAAAAGTTTTTCAAAGTTCAAAATGTTTATAAACTATGTTCGAACCATTTTACAAAGTATCAAATTATTTTAGAAAGTATAGGATTTATAAAAAAAATTAAAAGAAAAATAGTTTTCATTTTTAACTAGCATAAGTCGACATATAGGTATAAGGTACGTCGACATACATGCCGTCGATTGGTTTTTTAAATTTGGAAAGAAAGTGTCTATTCGTTGCAACTCTTCATGAATGGACACATCTGTTCATTAGCTATATAAAGGGGAGTGCAAACGAATTTTTGAACAACTAATTACTTACTTTCTTCTCTCCTCTTACTCTCTTAAAAATTCTCTTGAAAAATATACTCTATTCTCTTCAAAATTATATAGAATCAATCCATACTTTATTGTATTGATTCGGTACTACTTTCTTACTGTTTCCGAAACATCTCCCTCAATTCAAAGATCAAAGTGCTATCCAAGAAGCTATAGGATCCATTGTACCTAAAGTACAAGAATTTGTCTTTGGAAAAACTATCAACTTTATTTGTATTTGCTTGGGTGTGCTTGTAGCCCGTTTAAATCAAGTAGATGTGCTTATAGCCCAATTCAAATCAAGTGAGTGTGCTTATAGCCTAGTCAAATCAAGTGAGTCTACCCTGAGCTTGGAAATTCAGAAGGGTGTGTCTTATAGCTTCGAATCAAGATTATATATGGGTTGGCCTTCTTACCGGTTAACGATTGGCATTTGGAAAGAAAATTGTACAGGACTGGATGTAGGAGAAATCCAAACCAATATAAGTCCCTAGTGTCATCTCTCTAAATCTTTACTTTACTTTATTGCTTTTATTTTTATCTATGATTGCATCTATGATTGATTGTTAGTATAATTTTGTGTTGTTAATCTGTGATTTAATATCAAACTTGAAAAAAAATTAAAAGGATTTACATAAGTTAGAAAACACTATTCCCCTTTCTTTAGTGTTTAATTAGCCTTAAGATCCATAATTCTGCAACTCACATTTGGTATCAGAGCACTAGGTTTTTAAAAACTTGTAATTTGATGTTTGAAAAAGTTTAAATGGCTAGCAACACTGTTAGTACACTTTTAACACTTTTGTTGAAGGACAATCTACTTTTAGACCCTCAATTTTAATGGTAGTAATTACACTTATTGGTCATGTAGGATGAAGATTTATTTAAAGTTTAATGGTTTAGATATTTGGAACATTACACAGAATGAGTATATTGAACCCTAAACCGACTTTTCAACTTGGACTGTTGACCAAAAGACACAACTACTTAATAATTCTAGGGTCATGAATATTTTATTTTGCTCATTAGATAAAAATGAATTTAATAGAGTCTTTATTTTTAAGTCTGCATATGATATTTGGAGAACATTGCAAGTCACTCACGAGGGTACTAATAAAGTCAAACAGACCAAAATTTCGATGCTAACTAATCAGTTTCAGTTATTTAAAGTGAATCAAAATGAGTTTATTTATGAAATGTATTATAGATTTCAAGATATAATACATCCTTTAGTATCATTGGGTAAAAGCTTTTCTGAAGAGAACAAAGTGAGAAAAATCCTCAATTCACTCTCTTTAGAGTGGGATCAAAAGAAACTAGCAATTAAAGATGTTAATGAGATTAGCACTCTAAAAATTGAAGAGCTAATAGGTAATTTAATGTCCTATGAAGAACAATTGCAGGGCAGAAGAGAAAGCAAAATTCCACAACCCACAATTCATAAAGGACTTTGCAAGGATAGCAGTCCCTTTAACTCGCTTAACCAAGAAGAATCTTATTTATACATAGGACGAGAAATGCATGGAAGTGTTTGGGAAGCAAAAGGAACTATTGACAAGTGCACTAGTACTCATCTTTCCAAATGGGACAAAGGCTTTTACAGTTTACACGGATGCATGGCATAGGATTGGGAGCAGTTCTTATTCAAGAAGGAAGGGTGATAGCTTATGCTAGTAGGCAATTAAAGGACCATGAGAAGAGATACCCAGTTCATGACATTGAGTTGATAGCTATTGTTTTACCTTGAAGATACGAAGGCACTATCTTTTGGGGAAATTTTTAGTTATTCACCGACCATAAATCGGTTAAATACCTATTTTTGAAAATGATTTAAATCTTAGGCAACAGAGGTGGATAAAGTTTATAGCATCCTATGACTTTAGAATACAGTATATCTCTGAAAAAGGGAATATCCTCATTGACGCCCTTAGCCAAAGGCAAGCTACCATATGTACTATACACAAGTGGAGGCAGTTGGAGTTCCTCTCAAACTAACTTCCAACCGCCAACAAAACCCATCCAAAGCTATTTGGAAGCAATGGGGGTTAGACCGACATTGATGAACCGCATTAGATTAGATCAAAAGAAGGATGAGTAGATAGTTGATATTTTGGACAAGTTAAGTAGAGGAGAACAACTTCCCCATGTCAATAGATATGCAATTGATGAGAATGGATGTTTGAGGATAGGTGGACGACTTTGCATTTCAAATATTAATAGTGTGTTGGAGGAAGTGCTTGTAGAGAGTCACCATTCAATAATGATCATTCACCCCGGAGGAGGTAAGATTTATAGGGATATGAAATGAATTTTCTATTTGCTAGGGATGAAGAAGAGAGTAGCTAAATTTGTTTATAGATATTTAACATGCCAAAGGATAAAGCTGAACAAAGGGAAGCCCGTAGGATTGTTATTGCCATTAGAAATTTTGACTTGGAAATAAGAGCATGTATCGATGGACTTTATAGATGGGTTGCCTAGGAGTCAAAGAGGCAATGAAGCAATTTGGGTCATAGTGGATAGAATTAAAAGCGCCCATTTTATTTTCGTTAGGAGCAATAGGATCCCAACATCCCTGGCATAGATTTATATCAAGGAAGTGGTTCGACTTCATGGAATTTCGGTTAGCAGCGTTAGTGCTAAAGACCCCTTATTTACTATTGAATTTTGGAGGAGTTTGCAGACAACTTTAGGAACTTCGTTGAATCTTAGTACTGCTTACCACCCGCAGACCGATGAACAAACTGAAAGAGTGAATAAGATCTTGGAGGATTTGTTGAGAGCTTACATAATGGACTTTGGAGGACGCTAGGAGCAACACCTACTGTTAGTTGAGTTCGCATATAATAATAGTTACCAATCAACGATTTGTATGGCACCCTTTGAAGTGCTTTATGGAAGGCCATGCAAATCGCCAAATTATTGGTGGAAAACCACTGACAAAATTCTACTCGGACTAGATTTAATTCGCGAAACTTTGAAAAAGGTAGTGTTGATTAAGCCATGTATGAAGGTAGCGCAACACCGCTAGAAATTCTATGTGGATAAGAGAAGAAAAGAGTTGGAGTTCGAGGTTGGAGATAGGGTGTTTATCAAAGTTTCTCCTCTTAGGAAAGTCGTGAGATTTAAAAAATTGGGAAAGTTGGCACCAAGGTTTGTTGGGCCTTTTCAAGTTTTAGAAAAAATAGGACAACTTGCTTACCACTAGAGCTACCAGATAGATTAGCTGGAGTCCACAATGTTTTTTACATTTCGCACTTGAGGAAATGCCTTAATAGCATAACTGTTATTGTAGAGCCTAATCAATTGTGGGATATTAAGACGGAGCCAATAGCATCTCGTGCCATTGCACGCATTATGGAGCATGGAACTACGAAGCTCCACAACAAAGAAATTAGGCCGGTTTGAGTATAATGGGGAGACAATCCAGCGGAAAGCACATGGGAACTAAAGAGAAGATAAGGATCTCTTATCCTGAGCTTTTCACTGGTAAACTTTTCTCTCTAAAATTAGGTTTTGATTGTATCATGGTTGCTAGATTGGATGGTAGGAGATGGTTGATACACATTTCACTTCCACTTTGCACTCATGTAGAAATTCTATGCATGTTTAGGATACTTGCATACATGCCTATATTTTACGATCTATGCGTTCACCCTAGGATTGAGCCCACTTATAGTATGTCCGCATACATAATCACATTACACTTTTGGTTGAGTAGATGGTTGTGTAGATAACTAGGTTGTATAACATGGATGTTTACTACGCATTAGCTGTCCGCCTCTTGGAAAGATTTCGAGGACGAAATCCTTTTTAAGCAATGGAGGGAGAATGTAACACCCCATAAAAATTAAAAAGAAATAAATAAAATAGATAAATTAATTAAATAAGATAAGGTTAAAAATGGAAATTTTGCAAAATTCAGAATTTGTCCACATAAGTTATGTCGTTGTGTTAGTGGTGAAATTCTGATCAATTTCCATATATGATGTTCTGAAAACGGAGCTCAAACGAAAAAGTTATGGATGTTTGAAATTTTTGGATTTAAAATAACTTAAATAGAATTCAAATTTGAATAAGTAAATAATTCTCAAATTTGAAATTTAATAGTAATTAGACTTGGGGTTAAGTAATCGTTAAAATTAACGTTAACATTGAAGGAATAGTGGAATAAAATAAATAAATCAACGGCAATTAAAAATGTTTCCAAAATAGGACCATGGGTCGACCACCTATCCTGGGCCAGTCAACCGCTAGTGGTCGACCGGTAGAGTAGGTGCGGTCGACCAGTCCCCATGTGTGGTGGCTAGGGTTTTATAAAAACAAACGTACTAGATTTTATTATTTTTAACCGACTTTAATCTGACAGTTCTGGTGCATTCCAACCACTATAAATAAGTGCCTAGCTCCCTCACTTTTATTCATAAATTATTTTGGGAACCAAGTGAAGCTCTGTCGGTCTCTCTCTCCGAAGATTCAAAAAAATTCTTTAGATTTTCAGGTAACAGATTCTAGATGTTTATTGTTTTATTTCTAATTCTATTCTTCTCCAATCCCTAAATTTCTAAATCTAATCTATATACAAATCTCTTGTTGTATATATCAAAAAGGGGAGACCTGAAAGAGATTATTGAAGGCGGGACAAATCCAAAAAGAGGTAGAGCTAAGGATCTATTGTGAGTGGAAATCTTAGTCTTTGTTATTTTAGTAATTGAATAATATAGTTTGGATTTGATATGTATATGTCTTGCGGAATTTCAATTCATGAAAACATCATGTTAAAACCCCCAAAATTCCCCTAAAGTGAAATATCGATTCTTAGATTGGAATCTCAATTGTTTTTATATATTAAAATAATGGAATTTATGTAGATTTTACAATTTCAATGTTTTTACTTCTATTCCACTTCTTATCTTTTTCTTTGGATCTAATTAAGGGTAGGAAATGGTGTGTAAGGTATGAATTCTTATTTGCACCGCTTATTTCCACAATTTGAATAGAAATTATCTTTGTTTAATTTTATGTAAAAAGAAGTTGAATAGAGCGTAAAACTATTTAAATTGTAAGTTTCTGATATTGATTTATTCCGTTGTTTTAGTATAAAATAAATTGGGTTTGGATTCTATTTTATACAAGTCTGTTGAGTGAATTATGGATGTTGGAATTATGGTATATTTGTTAATATGAAAATGGGACTTGTATAATTTTTGAAGATTTGACATTTAAACGCTAGTTTAAGACGACGTAATCTCTGCACGTTTAGTTGGTATGTGTGTGTATGTGTATGTGTCTATATATATATATATATATATATATATATATATATTAGCATAAATAACGTATAATTATAATGTATTAATTACATAGTTGATAGATTATTAATTATTATTGAATCCCCCTTAGGCAAGCAATTAATTATAGAGGCAAAATAAGAAGTTTTCTTATAAGGCTTTAATAATGGATACGGTGAGATGTGTGATAATATGTTAAGAGAGTGTTATAAATTATGACTAAGTTATAGAGATGCGAGATCAGTCAAAAGCACACAGAAGTCTGTCTAGCTAATATGGCTACTGGCAGTGTGACTTTGGGGTTGATGTGAGACATTGCCTATAATAAGTAATTATGGATGATGCAAGGTTTGTCCCAAATTCTATAAGGTAAATCTGCTGAGCTAATCTGGCTACCAATACCTACGAATAGTCGGACTAATGCGAGACGTCATTATGAGTAAGGGTTATAATACGAAGGACCTGCTTTAGGAATTGAAGGTATTAAGTGGCTGTGTGAGGGCCTGCCTCTTCCCTATGTTGGAAGTAGTAAATGGTTGGCGTTAATGGTTAGGCACGATAGTGAATATATTGGGAAGGGTCAACTTCGATATGAAGTATTAAGTGACCGAAGTGATTCTGTGCAATATCAGCTAAATAAGTACCCATTAGGAGTCCGCGAGATAGGTACTAAATGATGGGGACCTGCCTTAAATGAGGTATTAAATTATCAGAGTATGCATAGTTCCTATTAAAACGGTATTAAGTGACTTGGGTATTATCTCTTATATTGATAGGACAATATTGATGATAGATACGAGTTATTGAGTTGTATGAGCAACAATTATGGAATTGGAATTTAGAAAGCCATCGGGCTTAAAGTTGGAAAGACTTAGAATAAAACCAATATACAAAAGACATATTCCTATTTAAATTATACAGTCCCAAGTACTATTATAGTAAGGTTCGATATTTTTATTCACCGGACATATGTTGGTCTGACTTCCTCCTCATTACAACACAGGTTAGGAAAGGCAACGCTGAAGGCGAAGGCGGGGAGGAAACTTATGGAAGTTTACCTATTTATCTACTAATGTTATTTTCTGATGTACCCATTAAAGTATAATGGTGTATTTTGAAAATGTTGTATTACAGATATGTGACGGTTGTTATTCGCATTGTGTTATGGATTTTATGATATTTGGATTTTAAATGAAATGAGTACTATTTCTGTTATTATATTTTATCCTTTCATTGTGAGTGTTGAATGTGTAGATAAATAGCTCTGTATTGTTCTTTATACCAACTAACAACCAGCTTTGGAATGGGTCTAAGTTTCAATAAGTCTTTTCTGAATCGGAATAGGTCCATTTCAAGACGGGTTGTTATGTGACAAGTCTGTCCTGATATGCTTTTGCACAGACTTGAGGGGCAAGGCTACACCCATTTTTTGCTCTAATAATATTTTTGAGCATAGAACCAAGTGAACAAAACTAGTATATGGCCCAGAATAATAAGAGGGTCAAGCAGGCCACTATCACATTAATAAAGAAACCGTGCAAGTCCTATGATTCAACACTTAATACCCAAGGAAAGCACCAGCCTAAAACTACACAAGTTATAGATTCATACATGACTCAACGCTACAAAGGTCCGAAGTGAGAGTATGGCAAAGAACGACACTGCCCAGCAAACTAAACTGATTCAATAATAGATCAGCACGACCTAAATCATGCAAGCATAGCTACAAAGACAAACTGCATCGTCACTCTGATAACAAAAGATGTTGTCGCTATTAGTATGAACCACGACATCATCTTGAAGGCTGACTGCACCACCACCTCGAAGGAAAACTGTGCCTTATCTTAAAGGCTGACTGCGCCACCCTCTTGAAGGCAAACTGCACCGTTACCTCAAATAAAAGTACTCATGTGTTACAACATTCATCTTTGACTATAACGCTACAAATAAACTACGTGGAGACAAACAAACAAGCAAGTACAGGACAGTTGACAAATCTAGCCTCAAAACTCCACATCCAAAACTCAAAGTTCTTACTTAAAATCAAATTCAAAGTTCCTGCCTATAGCCAAATCTTCCAACTCAAAGTGAACTTTCCCTCATATATCCACGTCAGAAATCCATGCACAAATAATCAAATTAACAGATGAATAACACATGGAATGATCCAATAGCAAAGAAGGAATACGAAGCTACGATGTCAGCAATTCACGTGGTGTTATGATACTATAAATAAGATGAACTGTACTAGAAAATGCGGACGAATTTTTTGACAGTTTCTCTAAATTGTATACTCAGAATAGTTGTACTCTCTTCCATTGAAGCTTGTTCTAGGAAGAATATAAGAGAAAAAGGATTGACCGTGGACGTAGTATTCCTTAACGTCCGGACCATCAAAATCTTTATGTCCTTTACTTTTCAGTATTTATTTATCTCATTTTCTGTACTAGATTTTATTTGACTTTGATTGAATCAATAGCTAAATTGAACTTGACATTTTAACAAACAATTAAAGTGCACATACATGATTGTGTAAGCTTAAGCAACATAATTACTTCTTTCATGGTAAATTTAATATCGATTAAATTTACTAATTCCTAATTACGGAAGCATTCAACATTGTAATTACTTCACAGCTATGTTGTTGTTCTGAGAACCAAAATTCTCTTTAACAAGTATGTTATTATATCTCAATATCTATCGCATCTTCCTCAATTAAATCTTGAAAAAAAATTCTAAAACAACTCATGCTAACATCATTTTCTTATTTTGATTCATTTGTGAAATAAGACATATCCAATAAATCATGGCACAATCCAAATAATAGGTGTAAAATCATCAAAATATATAGGACAATTAGTGGATAAACTGAATAATGATATACGTTGTCTAAAGTAACATTCATCACTTTATGCTCTAAAATGAAATGTGTATCTTCTCTCTACACAAAGTCATAATACGATGATGATTTAATCTAGAGAATTTAATTTTCATTAATTATTTATAAACTAACTTTTATTTTGTATTCTTTGAGTCGTGCATTAATTATGTTAGTATTTTGTTTCATAAATTCTGTAAGTTCAAGATGGATGTAATATGGCCAATATATGCGAATATTTCAATAATCATAGAATATTTATTACATATGCAATGAAAAGTCAAGAACACAACATTCCTAAAATAAGTCGTTTTTTTTTGTTTTTTACAAGACAACACACATTCATTTTGGCTTTCAAAAAGCCAAAAACGACTTATTTAAGTCGATAAAAATAAAAATGAGCCTCTAGTTTGGACTTCCAGTCCTACTCTGGCCTCGTAGCTCCTATGCGAATTTACTCCATCTCAAAATAAAGACCCTCACTAAAGCTAGGGTATCAGGTTTACAACAGTGTTTCCTATCTTAAATTGGACTTCCACCACTCGCACATGCATAACTTTTCCCACAACTCTTGCTTGACTTCACAGAGGACTTTCATTTCAATTACATCTCTCTAATACACCTACGACCACATCACAATCGGATGCCTATTAACAATAATGTCTGATTTGTTGCTTCAGTAAAATGTTCCACATCCCCACAATAGGCTGGTGCAATCGTGTACAATGTAGGATATGAATTTTAGATCAACAATGGTAAGGGTTGTTGAATAATGATCTTTGATAACTTTAGAATGTTAAATGTTGAGATTTGAGAAAGAAGAACGTTATGCAAAATCAATGCAAAAATCTCTATTTATTATGCTGAAATTATTCCTCAATGAAATATGATTTTTGGTGAAATCCCATTTTCTAAAAAGTAGTGATTGCTGGAAAGAAAGAAGAAATAATAACATTCGATATTTTTGAAAATAAATTTCACGTCTATTTCAAAAGAACCATTATAGTTTATTTCGGCCTATTCTAGTAGACTACTTAAAATAGTCAATTGGCTTATTTAGAACATAGAATGCACTACCTTAATAATGCATGTTGACTAACAACAGGCTAATATGCCCGGCAAACTTGGCACAAAACTAAAAAATTTCAATTTAGCCATATTTCAATCGATTAACCTACCAATTTCAATCGTTTGGCATTTGGGTATCTTTTCCAGTAATGGTGTTGTTTGTACAAAAGTTCAACACTAAATGCGTTCGCGAACAAATTGGATTGAGGTTAGAGTTTGAATAAATTGCGTTCACGAACAAAAATACAAAAGTTCAACACTTAAAATGCGTTCGCGATAAGGGGTCGAAGTTTGAAGGATTGAGTGTAGGGTTTGTATCGTTTCCATACAAAAATTTCATTAGAAATTGGTTAGAAGTTGGATAGGACGTAAAAACCGAATATAAAAAATTAAATAGCAAAAATTGAATGTCAAAAATTACGTCCAACTAATCGACGTAACGTAATTAATACGTTTTGCTCAAATGTTGATTTTTCAAGATTCAAAATGCAAATAATAAATCCGTTGACGTATCCATTGTTATTCGCTTTTTTGTTAACAAATGTGGTGTCCGTGAATGGGACCAAAGATAAATAAAATGAGAAAGAAACAACAATTTCTTTAATTTTATCCTTAATTCCTTCTTGTGTACTTTTTAAATGTGGAAGAATGAATTTAATGAAAAAGAAAAACATAATACTTATGCAATGCGAACATTTCTAACTAGTTGAAAACCAAGTCAATTTTCACAAGGCTAATTATGTTCCTACACCAATAATCTTTTAACATATATGAAAAAATATAATAAACTAGAGTACATCAAAAATTACTTTGCATTCATCGTATCTTTTGCAAAAAACTCTTATTTTTATCTTTCATCTTCCCACTTTAAAACTTGAATATCTTTTATACAAAACTAGAAATTCTAACACTAAATTAAGTTTAATCCAACAAAATAAACTTTATTATTTCACACTATATCATAATTCTTTAGTTTTTCTTTTAATTTCTTAATTTCAAGAAAATCAACTTTAATTTTAGATTTTTTTTAAATAAGTAAAAAGATTAAATACTTTATAATTAGAGAAGTTAGTTATGAAATTGTCTTAACTGATATTTTAGGTTTAATGGTAAAAGATTCATTAACTTCTTCATAAAAAATGTATAGATTTGATCAATTATTATTAGCTTTAATGTTTTTATGTAACAGGTTATAAGAAAATGACTAAAATTGTAATTAAGAAGAAGAAGGTAACTTAGTAATAATTTTTTTTAATAAGATAGTGTTGTATATTAGATGATTTTTGGTGTATAAATAGAATTTGCCTTTTCACAATAGGTTTTACCATAAGCGTGTTATAAGAATATATGTTGTCCGGACTCATGTAAAATAAGTCATAAAAAGGATAAGAGAACAATTATATAGTGCATGTTTGCTATAGAAATATTAGAGACTTAAAAGATGGTTGAGTGGGGATAAACATTAAGAGGATTCCATTCAAAATGAAAATTATATACAAGAATATTGTATTACTTTGTAAACTATAAAGGTAAAGTTACGCTATCAATTCATTTTTTATTTTATTTTCAACTTCTCTCAACTGTATTTACTACCGATCTTTTTTCGCCTTTTTAAGAAAATAACAACATTCTAAATAGAAATGACCGCTCCAATGTCCATCATATCTAACTTCCACACATTTACATAAAAGCTAATTGTTGTATGCTTATTTTCATCTATTCGAAGAACTATGATATTATTTCATTAATTAATGTATGAGATTAAATAAAGGATTAGTGGTTCATTTTATAAGTAAAATATGTCATTTTTCTATGCAATGGTAACAAATTAAATGATTTTTGATTGCACAAATGGCATTTGGTGTAATGTCGAATAGAGTTATTTAAGTAATTTATGGTTTAACACATTTATCAATCGAGGATAAGCAGAATTAGAAGTTAGACTAAAGGCAAACCAAATGTTTAATTTCCTATACTAACGGTAGCTAAATTAATCTATATATAATGAAAATATCTCAAAATGAAGCTTTTTTGAGGAAAAAAATGAGTAATCTTCCCAACGAAGAAAGCACTCATATAATTTTATTTCATACTTAAATTAAGAGCTACCAATAACCGTAGCAGGTGGCAAAAAAACCCCGTACAATAAAGGAAAAAGAAAAAAAACCTTCCAAACCTAAAGGCTAGAGTCTAAAGAAGTAGAGTAAAACCAAAAGGCTAGATAAGCAAACAACATAAGTTATATCATCCATCAAACCATGAAAATAGGGATAGTCCATACATGTGTATGTGAGAAGTGGATATATATAGTGTCCTATGGTAGAGGCAGAACAAACATAATAAATCAATAATAACACAACAAACTTAAAATTCAATGTGAGCCGTCAATAGGTAGTTGATCACAACAATCCACTCTCAAATATCCAAATGCGTAGATGCCCTAGCAGGAGCAATCCTGTAACAACCCGCATATCTATCGATTTTATATTTAAATATTTTATCGTTAGTCGGATGTTAGTCCGAAAAGCTACTTTTTGCATACGGTCAAATTAGGACTCGGGACCACTTCCATTGAGTTCAAAATGAAGTTTGCGATCTTTTTGAGTGTAAACTTCGATATGTTTGGAGATAGTGAAATTTTCGACACTTTTTCCCGCCTTTGACTTTGGTTTGGACTACACCCCTTTAGTTCAGCCCAACCATCTTCCTCACTCTATCAAAACACTTCAAGCTTTGTCAAAAATGGTGGTGGGAAGTGGAAATTAAAACTCCAAACACACATTCTATTGCAAATCCGAGATTCAACATCAAATTCACGTGAAGAACATTGCTTCAAGCTTGTTGGTGTTCTTGCTTTGCTCTCAAATCTCCATCTTCATCAAATTCCGTGATAAGATGAGATTTTTAATCTCACATCTTGCCTATATTGTCATTGGGCTGTTGGTAATGATCCCCTATTGCATTTGTATGAATATCTGCGTTTGGTTTGGATTGGATTGGCAAAAAACTTCAATTTTTGGTGTTTTGATGATTTTCTGGCTCTAGGTCGTCTGGCCTTCACTAGGTCGTATACGAGTTAAAACCTTAGGTCGCTACGTTGAAAAGTCTCCTAGGGATAGGTCGTTCCAGCCTTAAGAATTCGCTCTGAATCACTAAGTCGCGCGGCGCTAAGTCATAGGTCGTTTCCGACCTATAATCTCCAGGCAAATCTTAGGTCGTTCGCGAGTTAACGCCTTAGGTCGTTCGCGAGTTAACGCCTTAGGTCGTTCGCGAGTTAACTCCTTGAGTCGTTCAAAGCTTAAGTCGTTAGGTCGTGTGCCTTGCTAACTCGTTAGGTCGCGTGCCTAGTCAAGTCGTTAGGTCGTGAGCACTTAGGTCGTAAGACCTTAGGTCGTGCACCTTTAAGTCGAAGCATTTTAGGTCGCTTCCCCTGGACCTCGTTAGGTCGTTCACCTCTAAGTCGCGTGGCACTTTAGGTCGCATGGTCGTGTTCTCCTCTAGGTCGTAGAACCTTTTAACTGTTAGGTCGAAGACCTTTTTCCATTAGGTCGCAAGACCTTAGGTCGCACCTTGTTAGGTCGCGAACCCAGTTAGGTCGTTCGCCTATCTTAGGTCGCAAACCCTGTTAGGTCGCGCATTTTCTTAGGTCGTGAACACTTAGGTCGCGCCTCACTGTTAGGTCGCGCACTTCGTTAGGTCGCTCGCGAGTTAGCACTTAGGTCATTTAACCTATTTTCTCCTAGGTCGTTCGACCTGTTCTTCAGCTAGGTCGCACGACAGTCTTCCCTTAGGTCGTATGACCTACTTTTCCTCAGGTCGATGGACCAGCTTGCCTTCACTAAGTCGTCGAACCCCGTATTACTCTGCGTAGGCAATCTCTTCTGAAAAACATTTATCAGAATTTCTACTTTGATGGTTTTGGGATTGACTTCTTTGGACTTTACTCACGTCTTCGAACGTGAATTGATTTGTTTCTACAATCGTTTTATGACTTGTCACTTTAAAGATATATGAAGGTTTCATTACTAATAGTAAATATCAAAACTCTTTCATCAAAGCGATTTCAACACTATTTTAAATATCAAAAGTTCGTTTTCTCAAACCGATTTTCAATCTACTAGTATATACAAGCCTTTACTTCACTCGGATGAGAAATCGACTTAAACGACTTAGTAAAACGAGTGGTATGAAACGCTTGCGTTCACTTCGTCGGTTAGCTCTTGGACTTGTTCGATTGAACCCTTTTTGTGACAATTTCCTAGTGAAGATTTACAGCTTGTTCGTAAATATTTAAGTTAAGCAAGTGGTTATGGGACATGAAGCTAAACTCATATATTTACTAGCTTGGTGTGATTGACACTTCCTTATGATCATGACGATCATTTTTGTGATTTAGACTAGCGATCGAGCGATGTCTCTTTGTCTACGTGGGAGACTATACCCCGATTATGTGATGTTTCGCCATCACATATCTAGGGTAGCACCCTACGGTCTTCGGGCCATTCCTGTGTGAAAATTTAATGGATAGCTTCCATGAGATAGCTTCTCGTCATGTGTTTACGCGTAGGTGAGTTTTCATGCTCCCATTCATGTGTTAGGCCTCCCCCCTTTTTATGTGTTTTCTGGATTTCTGATGATGATTTCTGGAATTTTGTGCTTCACCAATTTTCATGATTTTCATTGATATGATATCAGTTTTTGTGCATTGGTGAATTCATGTGTTATTGACTTGTTATGAATACAAGTTTAGGGTATGATACCCTACCTTATCTTTGTGAAGATTCTTGTGATATTGATTAATCTTTTGTTGATTATCATTTACATACTTATAGTAGTATGTCGTTATGGTTATTTCATGTTCATGTCATGCCTTTTACTTTATACCATATCATCTGATATTTATAGCTAGACTGATCCGTTTATTATTTTCTTATAAATAATACTCGGGTCAGACCGAGATGTTACAGGTGCTTCTGCTTGACTTCTCTTCAGGATATTTCTGACTTTTGGCTAACTACATAGATTAGTAGTTTTTGGATGTACACCTTTGAGATATAGACTCTATGTTGTGTACTTATTCTTTTGTATAGCACGTGATGCTATTCTTTTGTATTATCGTGGATCTTTCCGACCACTACTCTGATGTACACTTTCATGTGATATATATTTATTCATATCTTCTTCCGCCTTTGTGATATGGATGTCTGTGACTGATTTATGTTATGATTATTTCTATGTTTGTTTCCGAAGATTATATATAGCCACCGTGTGATAGCTTTGTGTTTGTATCGGTATGTCGGATTTCCTCCTTAAAAGATATGCATTCTATTCTATCTGACGTATCGGTGCTCGCACAAAGAAGTTACATGGATGGTCGCTCCTCCACAGCCTTATTCTCCGTGCTAATTGACAGCACTACATCGTAGTGTTCTTGGTTAGCGTGGGTATAGAGGTGGGGCGTCACAAATCCATAACAACAATTTACATAGAAAAGCTCAAGGAAAATATGATAACAACACACACGCGTGTGTGTGTATGTGTATAGTTAAATGCGTATGCTCAAATATAGGTCAACAAAGTAAAGCATTAGCGGACAATAAAGCCTAACTAATTTTCATCAAGAAAAGGATGTTTGAAAAATTATCGTTATGAGAAGTATTTAGTAGGTCATTGCTTAAGATCGTATTGTGTCTTCCATTGCTAAAAAGGTTTTTACCTTTAAGGTATTATTGCGACTTTTTTGTTTTAAGAAATTCTTTAAAATAAACATTTTCGGCCAATTTGAAGGTAGAATTAGCAATCCACTTAAAACTAAAGAGCATGATAGCGTAAGTCAGATTATCAGAAGGAGTGTTGACATTGTTGAACATTATTTAGTTTCTTTCAGATCGAAGGTACGAGCAGGAGTATTGAAGATAATATCACATAAAATTCTATAATTTTGACGTACTGAAATATAAAGTCATTACAGTAGTCACAGTTAAAATCATTACTGGTCATAAATGTTAAGAATGTTCAAAAGAATAGAATTAGTTAATGGGCACTTAATATATATATATATAGGTGTGTTACATCTTCTAGGTCTAAATTGTAGAAGATGCATTTCTTTATCTTTGCGAAGATCCTTTTTCTATAGAAATTTGTTGTATTTAATTTCTTGTATAAAGTTAGCCACATATGCAATTTTGTTTTGAGAGGAGCATTAACTGTTCAGATAAATTTAAAAATATTATACTTGGTCCTAGAGAAGTTTAAAAACTTGTAGACCGACTTCAAAGAATATATTTTACCGTTCTCCCAACACCAAGTTTTAATAATGCTTGTGTTATCTGTTATAGTTTTACAGTTTCGTACAAAGTGATACAAATTGGATTTAGGCAATATCTTCTAGAGCATGGTTGAAAGTAAAGTTCCACGAAAAATGATTAAAAGGTCTAAAAACCTATGCAAAGAAAGCATTTTGAAGTTACAAATATCAAAAAGGTTTTCGTACCCAACTCTAAGAGATATGACGGAAATTCAGCTATCACACCAAAAGGATGTGTTATTTGCCTTAATGAACTATATTGTTAATTCCTAAGCTAAATATGTTAAAAAAATTAAAATGGATTTCCAAAAGTGGGACATGTTGTTTGAGTTAGAAATGAAATGATGTAGGTTATACGTTCTAACGTAGAATTGATTCGAAATCATTTTTTTTGGAATTAGGTTAGCACTATTATTGTTGAATTTCCAAAGTTATTTTTCTATTAAAGACACATTAAGATTATGTAGGTTTATTATACCTAGGCCCCCATCCTCTTTGGACTTATAGACTGTCTTCCAAATAACAAGCAGTTTATATTACTACAAGAACTATACTGATGCAGTAGCGCATAACAAAAATGTATGAAACGGTGAAAGTAGCAATCGGTGGATTGAAAAATACCAAAGGCCCAAATCCGTTGATCCAAAGATACCGGATTCTAGCTATCCCAAACACGTTGATCGCGCACGATACCGTGTTTAAAGATCTACGATTCTTCGACGTTGATCAAGCGCACTTGATTCCGTGAATCGGCTTCAACAATCGTTGATTCGAGCGCACTCGAATACCGAAGGTGGAGATAGGAGATCACTCAACTACCAATTTCAAAAGAGACACAAAGCACTCAAACAAATTTTATTCAAAATCAACTAACTTTACAAATGAAACCACCATCCTTATTTATAGGGTTACAACTCACACGACTCATCACTTGACAACACATAGGTCATGAACGACCTAACACCTGCGACCTAAAACAACACATTACATCACAAAGCACCACACGCGACCTATGACCTTACATAGGTCGTTAACGACCTAACAGACACGACAACACTTACAACAGTTACAACATCACAACTTACAACATGAACGACTTACGACCTAAGTACAAAACATCACAAACGAGTTAACAAATTACAACACAACAAAATACAACAACTTTCAACAATGCGACTCAACTTATATACAACACGACCCAAGACAGCAGCAACCTAAGGAATGCTTGCATCCGAAGTTCCAGCGACTTAAGAAAATAGCTTCTGGAAATCTTCACGCGACCTAACACTTGAGCGACTTAAGGAAATGCGGCAGTGAGCGACTTAATCATTGAGCAACCTAAGAAACCCCTCCAAGAGCGACTTAAGGAAACTCGCGACTTAAAGTATAGCATAGCTTCAGTAGTCTTGCGGCATACGAATCAGCGACCTATAATCAATGCGACTTAAGCTTCAGCGGCATAAGGAATGAGCGGCATAACATATTGTGCGACCTAACCACTTCACGCGACCTAACCATGGAGCGACCTTAAAAGTAAGCGCCTTAAGCGACATAAGGAAAGTGGCCTGGTTATCTTACAGGGTAGGTCGTTGAGTGACATAGGTGGAACGACCTAGGCTTCATCATCAAGAGCGACTTAAAATACACAGCAGCGACCTACTGGCATTCATGACCTAAGAAATGTAGCGACCTAACTTCATGGCTCTTCTGTCTCGTTAGCTTGTAGGCGACCTAAAGCCGCAGTAGTTCGCGACCTAACTTATTGACTTAGCTCGTTAGGTCAGAACTCAGTAGGTCGTAGCGACCTAAGATAAGGTGGCTTCCTGCTAGGTCGTTGGCGACCAAGGCATATGACTCGACACAGTTTATTACATTCCTCTGTATCTCGTTAGCTCGTAATTTATTAGGTCGTTTGTGACCTAAGATTTGCGACTTATGGAATTTCATGAATTCTGGAGCAGCTTCGATCTCGTGACCATGGTGCGCTGCATCATATACTCACTCCAAAGGAAATTTCTTTTGATTTTGTCTATTTTCCTAATTATCCATTTTAAAAATAGATAAAAAGACATCCAATACACTGACAGAGCCGATAAAATAGAGTTATAGGTTAAAAATCTGCAATTCCAATTAGATAATTTTTTTTTGTTAATTTCATCTATAATTATTTGTCAGTCTTCTTTTTTATGTTTTGTTGGTCTAATCAAGAAACCTAAGTTATGTGTTGGGAATTACAAAATTGCACTTGCGTCTTTAACACTCAATAGTTAAATAAACCAAGTTATTTTTGTGCTTTACAGGTCCCACAACATTACTTTTCATTGTATCAGCACAGCTCATTTCTGTCCTAATTCCATTGCATTTCTTATCTTCTTTCTATCTTTTGTATTTTATTAAAGAATAAATCAATAACAAAAATGTAATCCATTGAAATTGTTATTTTTTATTTCTCTTTTCACGGTCTTATCTTTTAACCATAATAAATCTAATTTCATAATTAGAGAAATAGATAATGATTTAAGCTACCGATTGTAATATATGTAAGCAGTAGGGTCTTTATATATGGATAAGACCGTTATTTCAGAATAAATGTATCACTTATCTATTTTCGGAGTTGCCTCGTGTGTTGTTGAATCTTAGAATACCATTATTACTTTCCTTTTCAAATTCTCATCATTTTCGTCCCCTTTCCCGATGAAACTCACTCCAACTTCTCCCTCTCCATGGTCATCCTCTCCTACTAGCTTTCCTGATTGACCGCCTCTTGCCTTCTCCTCGCCTTTCACCTTCCTCTACTATTACATCTTCACAATCCTTTGTTTCCTTCATTTGGTTATCTCTAACTTAAAGTCTAAAGTGATCCAAAGTCAATAATCTTCGTTAAAACCAAATTTGAAAGAAAAGAATAAAGCATAAAATAGAGATGAATTTTCAATTATCATCTTCGAATTCAAAGAATTTTCCGTTTAAATTAAAATAGAAAATATGAAATTGAGAATTTGAGTTATGAAGCGAAAAACACAATAAAGTACCAAAGTGCTAAAGAGAAGATACAAAAATGAATATAGTACTAAAATCGCATTAATTTTGCAGGGAATAATTTTTGAATTAATTGCTCCCTTAAAGGTATTAATTGTAAAATTCTATTTATTTATGTTCCTTATAAATTTTGATTCACTTTTTTATTAATTGCCTTTAACAATATTTGGACACTGAGAAATGCTACAGTGACCGAAAATAGTGAGTAGAAAAGTGCGGATCTCAAAATGGAGGGGTGGAATTCAGGGGGTCGGGATAATCCAACGGTCAGCATGATTTTCGCATGAAATGACGTACTCATTTTCGGTCCAAGTAGCATTTCTGTTGGACACTATATGATATACAAATGTAATAGTGCACCAGAAATAGATTGAAACAGACTTTCTTGGAATATAATGCGAAATAAGCTGCCAATTAAACCCAGATATCAAGCATCCAATTAACCCAGGAATCAAGTATCCTATTTATCACCATTTTCATTACCTCGTCTCATGGAATTTAATCTGTCTAATCCTTGAACATACATATTTTTCTTCCCATCCAACACAAATGCTCTCAAAACCCAACGCCGCCGTTGATACCTCCTGCGACACCCTCCTCCTCCGAGATATCGAAAGCATAAGCAGAGCCCTCTCCACAGACAACTCCAAAATCCCCCCTATTCCTAACCCTAATCACAAAAGACCCAATTCTAAAGAATCCAATAAAAACAATACTAGTAAAAAGCCTTCTCTGTGGTCTGCATTCAAGTCAATCTCGTCCCAATTCAGTAATAAATCCAATCGCCGGTTTAATTGTGAGTTTTCATTGCATGTTCGTTCAATCGATGATCTTCCCGCCTATTTCAACAATTCTTTGATTTCTGTGCATTGGAAGCGCACCACCGACCCACAGTCGTCTTCTCTCTCCACTAAGTTCGCACGTGTCTTTAACAGAACTGCGAACTTTGACGAGACTTTGAGCTGTGTTTGCTCTGTTACTGGGACCCACAACAGCAGTAAGGGAGTTGCTAAGTACGAGTCTAAGCAGTTTGTTATTAGTGTTAATGATAACCAAGATTTGGATTTGGGGAAGAATTTGATTGATCTGACACGGCTGTTACCATTGAGTTTGGATGAGCTGGACGATGAAGAAAAGAGAGTTGGGAAATGGAGTACTAGTTTTAGGTTGTCAGGGAAGGCGAAAGGGGCTAGTTTGAATGTGAGTTTTGGGTTTTGTGTTATTAGTGGTGACGAGAAGAGTAGAAATGACAAAAGGGTGGGGAGAACTGGGAGTTTTACTAGGAGCAGGGATAGGTCAAGGTCTGTTGATGATGTCAAAGTTTTGCATGAAGTTTTGGTTTCAAGTTCGAAATCAGATGCTTCAGATTTGAATGATGTTAATTTTGATTATGATAAAAATAACATTAAAGAATGTGGGGAGACCGAGTTTAGTGTGGTTGAAAAAGGGGTTGAGATGGATGAAAAAGGGGTTGAGATGGATGAAAAAGAGGGAGTAGAAAGTAAAGTGAAGGATAAAGAAATTAGAATACAGGAGTTGCGAAGGATCGAGTTTGAATTAGATCATATATTTAAGAAGAAAGGGTTGAAAAGGACGGAGTTTGAGATAGCTGATGAAGTTAAAAAACAAGAGTTGGAAAACATTGAACCCAAAGCGGAGAAAGTAGCTGAGGAGTCAGTATTGGAAAAGATGGAATTCGTAGTCAGAGATGAGGAGGAAGTAGCTGTTAAAGTTAAGGATGAAAAAGCTGAGAAACAATTTTCAGAGAAGATAGAGTGTGAACTAGAGAATCAACTGAAGGAGTTGGAACTAGAATTAGAAAAGATTGGGAATGAACATGAGGAAGGAGTGGAAGTTGGTGCATACGATTTTGGTGGAGAGCTAGACTTACAAGAGGTTATGTATGAGTATGGACATGTTTATGATGATTTGAATCGTAGATTTAGTAGTTCAGCCATTTCTGGTATGCATGTTGAACCTAAGACACCCAATCAAATGATTCATGATGAGCTGAAATCAAGAGTTACTTCGAAGAGCAACTCCCTGAGCTTGGATGATGATGATGATACTGTCGCAATTGAGTTTTTAAACATGCTCGGCATAGATCATAGCCCAGTAGTATTGAACTCGGATAGCGATCCAGAGTCACCAAGAGGGCGACAATGGAAGCAGTTCGCAAAAGAAACTATGCCTTCTAGCACTAGCCAAAGTATATTTGACATTGGAAAAGAACCTGAATTGGTGGAGGGAGATTATTTTGCAGAAGATTTTGATTTGTCTACAATTGTTCAAGAAGCAGAAATGGAACTTCAAAAGGCTAAAGAAATCAAGTCCAGAGCAAAAGTAATTGAAGATGCAGAATCAGAAGCCTTGATGCGTCAATGGGGTTTAGATGAGGACGCATTTCATCAGTCTCCACCTGGCAGTAAAAGCGGGTTTGGTAGCCCAATAGATTTGCCACCCGAAGAGCCAGTTGAATTGCCACCACTTGCAGAAGGATTGGGTTCTTTCATTCAGACGGGTGATGGAGGCTTTTTAAGATCCATGAGCCCGACTATGTTTGTTAATGCAAAGAATAATGGGAATTTGATCATGCAAGTTTCTCGACCAGTTGTTGTGCCTGCTGAAATGGGTTCTGGTATAATGGATATTCTTGAGAAATTGGCATCGGTTGGAATTGAAAAGTTGTCACTGCAAGCGAAGAAGTTGATGCCTCTTGAAGAAATCACAGGTAGAACTATGGAACAGCTTGCATGGGAGGTTGCTCCAGCTTTAGAGTCATGTGAAAGGTTTGGAACTTAAATTCTCTTTACCATTGCATACAAATCATTCTTAAGTTGATAATATTTTAACAAACATATATGGTTCCGTCGGAAGTAGTTTGTTTATATACTTCCGTGTTACGCTGCAAATCTAAGCACCATGGTGTTATTTGTCTACTTTTGTTAACGTCTCAAAGTCATCTAAATTTTTAGTATAGGTTAAAGCAAGGTGTCATAAATGGGAGTGTAGAATTTATCTTAAAATTTTAATGTACATCCGTTCTAATGATATGTGCCCGCGCGCATGCACGTGTGACCCTTTCTTAGGTTAAAGTTATAGGTTCCCAAGCGATGAATATGTTGCTTTCTTAGGTTAAAGTTATAGGTTCCCACGCGATGAATATGTTACTTTATTATACAACTAAATACACATTAATCAAATTATTACATACATGTGCAGTTGCACTTTGCATGCATGTCATAAAATATGTCAAATTAATAAGCTGTGTCATGTTGCACAAAAGATACATGAAATGAATAATTGAGTTTTTAATAAAGGTGATAATATTATTTAGTGGTAATTTGACTCACACCCTTCTTTTCAGATTTCATGTTTGAAAAATCCCTACCGATCAATTGTAAAGCCGCCCCTTGTAATTATTTTTGAAATGCTATATACTGATTTTGCCCTTTTTCTCATATGCGACTTGCTTCTTCACATATGCGAACCATACCTTGATCAATTTATCAAATCGTTGGATTTCGTTCAGTGTTTTTTTAGTTGTATTAGTGGTCTCTTTTCTATGATGTAATTTTTGTCAAGCAGCGTGTTTGTGTGTGTAAGTTTGAAAACAACTTTTTTATGCAATGATTTTGCTGATTTCTTAAAAAAATATGTATTATATTTTACAATATTTTCAATTTTATTTTCATATTTTTGTATCCATTTATTTTGCAATTATTTGCAGAATCATACGACTGTTTTGCAAAATTTTCAGAAGTACGCATTCTTTTTGCAATATTTGCAAAATCATCTTTGCTATTTTAGAAACATTTTTTGCAAATATTTGCAAAATATTTTTTTTCTTTTTGCAAATATCTGCAAAAACATCCTTATTCTTTTAGAAAACATATTTACATCCATTTATTTTACAATTATTGCAAAACCGTGCATATTTTTTCTCAAAATATTTCTGTATGCATTTTTTCATACATCAGTGCCTAAAAAATGTACTTTTTATATTTTGTCTCTCCTATTGATTTCGGTTTAATCTCTCTTTGTATTTCCTTTGATTTTCTGTCTTTGATGGCTGTTTTTTTTATTTTTGTTGGAATCTATTGTTAATTAGCTGGAGATAGAACGAAAATTATAGAGAAATGAAGTTGAATTATAGAGAAATGAAGTTGTGTGGGAGAACGATACAATATTTTATGATTTACTAATTTGAATTCGATATTTCAAAAAGTATGTGATGACTCCGTATGGTTTGATTGCGAGGTTTTTTTTTTGTGGTTTGTGAAACTTAACAGGGTGTGTGTGTGTCAAACCTACCCTAATATTTATTTCTAAAAATACGAAGGATTATCTGTAAATATTTGGGTTTGTTTGATTTGTATGGTATTGAATTGAAAATTTAAGCTAAATCTTGAGAGTTAACAGGGTGGATAAGGTATGAAAGTGAGTATCATATTTAAAAGGTTGAAACACTTGTGTTTTGGGTAAGTTATAAATTTGTGTAACTTTCTTTATCTTTGTTTCAATCTGGGATGCGCTTGAATATTTTGGCAAAAATGCTTTTTATCTGCGACTACAAGTGCATGAATCTTGCGTTATCTGGTGTGTTTACAAAGTTAAAAATATAATTTTAGTGCTTAATGCTCAACTGTACTGTAAAGTATAAATTAGTCGGTAGTAACTTTAATTGGATGGAATATGGTGAAATTGCGCAGTGCTAGTAATCTATTTATTGTTTCCAAATTAGGAAAATTGTATAAATGAGCAATTACAAGAAACAAAAAATAATAAGAAAATCAGCTCAAAAATTATGAAAAAAGAAAATTAGTTGGGTCATATATAATTTTATATTATGATATAAATATCAGTATTAAAACAATTTCCATTTTCATTTCGATTTCAGAAATGTTATATTAGAATGTTATTTTGGAATGTTATGATATATTAAAATGTTTGATCATATCAGAATGTTATACTTGGCAATTACATGGTTGAAAAATTGTTACTAAAATGATTTCAGTTTAAAATATGAGAAGTAAACAAACAAAATATTGACCAAACGAACAAAATAATATAAAAAAGAAGGTAAAATAATTATTGAAATTCTTAAAAAAAATGCAAAATTTTGTTTAAAAACATAATAAAGAAGAAGGTGAGGGTGAAATTATTTATAATATTTATGTAAGAAATTAGAAAATTAAGAACACTGCCACAATATGATTTTGAAAAAAGAAAATGGTAAGGAAAGCTTTGAAATAATTTGTTTACGGTTTCTACATATAGTGATAGTCTTTATATCCATACAATAAATGATACGGATCTGGAAAAAAAAGGGAAAAAAACTAACAAAGATTATAAATTTTAAGGACCTTCATTATAGAATTATTTGGGTCAGATTTCTTATGCAAAAGGAATAAAAGGAAAATTGTATGGAAGCTCACTATAAAGGATGAAAAAAAAATATTAAAAAAGGTTGGCAAATTTGAAATAAACAATTTTCAGAGCATCACGTCAGATTGATTGTATTGAGCTCCTGAACATTTTTTGTTTTTATTCCCTCCACGTTGAGAATCTCTATTCAAATATTTCAGTAATAAATTTCCATAAAATTTCTAGTTTTTATTACTGAAATATTTGGTAAAGATTTTCCAACATAAAGGGAATAAAAACAAAAAATGTTCAGGAGCTAAATACAACAAATGAGAATAATAATGAGAGCTTAGGAAATTCAAAACAAAGAACTATTAGGGTATAATATTAGACGATAATATTTAGGTTAATAATCAAGTTATGAACCTTGGTGAGTAGTTATAAACCTGCAGCGCTAATTTGTTTTCCTGAAATGCCAGTGAACTTTTGGGATTTTGTATGATAAAAAAATGCAGCTATAATATTGTATAAATCATGCCAATACCTACTTTTATTTCTTCCATACTAATATGATGATCAATTCCATCGGTTTTCAGGCAGGAACACTCCCAAGATTCAAAATCAGGAAAAGAGCCCTTAGTTAACAACCAAATATCCACTAAAAAAGCCAAGAACAAAAGTAGCACTTCTGTTTCAGAGTTTGTATCATTAGAAGATCTTGCACCATCAGCAATGGACAAAATCGAATCACTGTCAATCGAAGGGCTGAGAATTCAGTCAGGCATGTCATATACAGAAACCCCCTCAAACATAAGCCCAAAATCCATTGAAAACATCTCGACATTAGAAGGAAAAGGAACGATGGAAAGCACAGGAGGACTACAGCTACTGAATGTCAAGGATAGCAGCGATGACCTCGATGGTTTAATGGGTTTATCGATAACCCTAGATGAATGGATGCAGTTAGATTCAGGGATCATCGATGAAGATAACGATGATGGCATCATCAGTGATCGAACATCTAAAGTTCTTGCTGCCCATCACGCCCGTTCTTCAGAAATGGTAGTTAAGGGAAAACATAATAAAGGTAAAAGTAAAAAATGGGGTATACTTGGCAATAATTTTACAGTTGCTCTAATGGTTCAGCTCCGTGATCCGTTACGTAATTATGAACCCGTTGGTACTCCAATGCTTTCTTTGATTCAAGTGGAGCGGGTATTTGTTCCCCCGAAACCCAAAATTTATAAGCTTTCTGAAAAAGGAAATAGTGTTACATATGATGATGATGATGAGGGTACTGAGTTATTGAATAAAGGTGTTGTGGAAGAAATAAAGAACAAAGAGGAAGTTGTGCCTCAGTTTAAGGTTACGGAGGTTCATGTTGCGGGTATAAAAAACGAACCTGGTAAGAAGAAGCCATGGGGTAATCCTACGCAGCAGAAGTCTGGTTCAAGGTGGCTGCTTGCTACGGGTATGGGTAAATCCAATAAGCACCCGTTTATGAAAGCTAAGCCTATTTCCAAACAACCTTCTTCTTCCTCAGAGATGAATAGTAGCACAACTGCACAACCAGGAGATACGCTTTGGAGTATATCTTCTCGCATTCTTGGAG
Source organism: Allium fistulosum (assembly GCA_030737815.1). Classification (NCBI taxonomy): domain Eukaryota; kingdom Viridiplantae; phylum Streptophyta; class Magnoliopsida; order Asparagales; family Amaryllidaceae; genus Allium; species Allium fistulosum. The sequence continues at coordinate 306,304,730 of CM060903.1, read as the reverse complement.
ATGGAGGTAAATGGAAAGAACTACTAGCTTTGAATCCTCATATTCGAAATCCTAATGTCATATTTCCAAATGAGAAAATAAGGCTTAGGTGACGGCAGTGTATGTATACTTCATGCTCTGTACGCACCAAAAAAATATTTTCAGTTATACCACCTTTGGTGAAAAAGATAACCCCATTGCTTGTCTTTTTCAAGATGTGTAGAATTTTGTGATCTTTGATTGATAAAATGTAATTCCTGCTCTTATATTTCATATGTACATTGATGGATATTTCTATTTATTTATTCTAATAAAATGATTGTTATATTTTATGTTTTTTTTTCCTTCTTAGTTTCGTATGAACTATGAATTAGCTTCAGAACTAACTGAAGTATTATTCATTACTCGCTAAATTCACCAAAATCCTAAATAATTGGAAGTGCTTCAATTCCTTGATCACAAGCTTATATTTGCAAAAATCCCAAATAATAGGCAGGATTGGCCCTAAGGAGGTGCTTGGAGGGCGAACTGCCAGGGACCTCATATTCAAGTAGGCCTCAAATTTTATCCAAATGCATTATTTTACTTGCACGAGTTTTACAAATAATATACATGTGACATATACTAATACAATTTGTAGGTGGTCTTGCGGTCATATCTATTAAATAGTCATGTTTCTGGGTTTTATTATATTTTATGTTGTTTGTATTCTTTACTGAAAAAGTATGTCATGTTAAGCACATATTTATCTTGATAAAAACAACTCATTGGCGGTCAAAAAATTAGTTTAACAACCTGAAATCATAGATTTTGAAGAGATGACAATTCTATGATGTAGAATTGTACCTATGAATGATAAATCAATAAGAAAAATGTAAAAACTGTAGAATTAAGTTGAGAAAAGCAAGAGACAACGATTTTATATTTGTTCAATTATGCATACGTCAACTTTAATGATTCTTTTATTGCTTTTATACTCTAGATCCCGAGGAAATTACAAGTACAACGCGAAGTTGTATCTCAAATTGGCTATGGCACCGCCCCCTTCCCCCTCTCTTTAGAAATGTGATAGCAATTAGCAAAGGGATAAAATTCCTTTTCTCCGTTGCTTATTGACTCCTATTTATAGTTGAAGTAGGCTGTAATTTGGCTTCTGGTTATCAGATCATAATAGAAAGCATCAAACGATTAGATCCATGATTATAGAAGATCCTATGGTCGGTGTCGATCCATATGTGGATTTATATCTATCAATAAACTTAACATTTATCCTTGAGTTTTCTTCAATGCCCCTTGAACCTAGATGCTTCACTCCTCGAATCAATTTTATTTTGACACATCTAAGCTTGTTCCTTCATGTATTCATCGAGACAATTGACTTTATAAAGGTAATCTGTGGATCAGCACCGATCCATAAACGTAATCAAAATTCTCTATTTCTTTGTTGCCTTGATATCTTCATCACCATTGAGAATTAGGGATGACTTTTATGGATCCGTACCAATCTGTTTATGGATCAGTGCCGATTATATGACCAGTTTGAACCATGGTATGATGATGTAATTAAATATTAACCATATATATGTAATTAAATAATATATATACATATAAAATTTAATACAAATTAATTATAATATATATTATGCGGCTATACAGATTTGATTTGTAAAAAAAATATTTTTTTATTTTTAATATTAGTATATACATGCATATAACCAAACTAATTTGTGACAATATTGTTACATATCAAAATCGTCACCTAACCAACAATGTAATAATAATATTTATATACAATAAAATATTATACAGAAAATTATAAACTATAACTTGATAAAAACCATACCTAAGTACCAAAGTCTTGAAGTATGCCTTGAAAAGATGAACTCTCCCTTTTGAAACCTTTTCGATTCAACGGATTGCTAGTCCTTGAACCGTTGACCTTCAGCCATCGAATAGCGATCGAATTTGACTTGATTTGAGTTTATATTGATAGGGATGCTATGATATAATTTTATCCAACAAAGGATGGAAGAAGAGGCAGCAAGAAGATCCTTTGCAATTAGGGTTAGGAATGCTTAAATAGTGGATAGAAGAGAGAAAAAAGTGGATCTCATCTCATACTATTTCTCCCTCAATCTGAGCTTTCCAAAATCAAGCATTTCCAACCCCTATTTGAGCCGCCCTATGTCTATGTTGCTGCTGAAATTTTACCCATTATGATGGGTCTAAAACCCATTTAAGCTTAAGGAAAATATTATTTAATTAAATCCAATTTAATCGCTTATTCATATTATATATTGATTGATATATTTATAACTATTATAAATATATTTAATAATATTTATTCCTTAAATCATAATCAAAATTTGATAATTAATATTCCATAAATATTAATTAATTTATAACAATTATAAACTAATTAAATCGTTTGATTAGAGGAGAATTCATCGTTTCGGTTGTTTGACTCGTCAGGTGTAAATTTAGCCAGCGATTAATATCGAACTATTCGAATATTAATGTCCGTACGTCACTTGGCAGGTGGTGTGATATTTTGGCCAAATTTATCGCTTACTAAATTTCAGTAAAATCCAGTTTCACTCTGTTAAGCATTACCCGGTTGTGACTTTTATTTACATCAATTCTCTTCGTCAAAACTATATCACTTTGAACTTGCGGAATTTGGTAATAGTCAAAATTTCAATATCATCCATATTCAACTCTATAGTCCAAACATAAAGTCCTTAGTTCAATAATAACAATTTTTATTAACTGAACTACTATGGCCAGAGACTTTGAGTTTGAGTTGACTTGAGTTGATCGTAATACTAACCTCATATAACCGAGAAGATGAATCCTCCCTTGAATTGTATTTCACTTCTAATACTTCCACTCGACCCAACTATAGTCACTCGATGGACTTCGTGCCATGATTTTACTATAATCAAAGCGAGGCTTTCATATTGAGGATCGATGGTATTCTCAAGTCGAGAAAACTGTGTAAATCAATCACATCGATATTTTCTGTTTGGCCTTAGTTATATTAACCAATAGAAAACCATCAAGTGGGTCATTCCAGAGTTATCCAATAACTATCAGTACATAACTCCTATGTGCCCCTAGTAGTCATGAGTAATACACTGCATAACATTTCGACAGCGTTGCATACTCCAGTCTCAACGGATGCGGCGACATTTAGTCTCGATGCATCTTGACTAGGAACATTTAAAATGTTACATTTGTTTTCATTGTGATAAATTACTCATGGTTACAACACTTTGTAACTGCTGTCATCAAAAATATCGTTTATGGATTTTCTATTAAATATACTTTTAATTAAATTAATTAATTAATATAAAATATTATATCAGGTATATATTAGAAAGAAAACACCTTTAATTTTGAACAAGATTGGTTATAAAGTTGGATATATGTAGCAAATGACATAATTTCCCCTAGGACATAACCCTAACTCTATCAATTCTAATTAAATATTTTTCTTTTTTTATTCAATATATAAATAAATTTCAAAAATTATATGTATATACATACATACATACATACATATATATATATATATATATGTATTTTTAAATAATATTTTGAGACAACCAATGTGCATATGAATGGTGAATGTATACATTGTAAATGCAAATCCTAACATCTATATACGTATACATTAACTATGTAAACGTTGTTATGTTGCACATGCATGTTATACACATATGAGTATATAATAATGTACCCACAAATTATATACAAATATTAATTAATTTCATTAATTAAGTAAATCAGAAAATTAAATAAACTTGATTTTTTTTAAAAATCTAGATCGAATCTAGTATTATCCGTTAGACTTCACAGGCCCACTGCGATCTAAATAGAGATTTTTTGAAAGTCACCTAATTTAAGCGCTACAGACCGACCCGATTTCAATAATACATACATATACATACATACATACATACATATACATATATACATATATGTGTGTGTTGTCTATATATATATATTAGCTAAAGCAAAATTAATTATTAAATACACACACGTTCGATTTTTTGTTATTAAATAAACTTATGGTTGAATGCTTGTAAAAGGGACAAGATAATTTTGCATTATTATTCACATATATATCCATGGAATACCGATTCAGAAAAGATACCATCATAGTCGATGTCTTCCAAAAACCTAACATCTACATGTCATTTGTCAGAACTTTCTCCTTGAACTTCACGTTTTGCTCCTCAGTATTAGTTCGCAACTCTATCACCTTGGCTTCACCAATAGGTTAATGGAGTAGAGAGCTTTCAGAAAAATGTATGTGTATCTAAAAAATTAGTGGAGACTATATTATTTATAGCCTAGGATTTACGTCATTTTCTCCTCATTTTTCTCTAGCCCTGAAAAGCCTAGTCATTACAGCTATTAATGTACATGTAGTCATGGTTTTTGTCTAGAAAGCATTCATTTGATGACACTCTTCACTTATATCACTTCAAATCATTGTTACATAGCTAACTTTAAACCAAAATATAATATCCATTTAGGACTTATTACTTGGTACAAAAATGTTTATGTTAGCACCTAATTTTCTAGATATTATAAGTTTTAAATAGTAGCATGACTTAATGTTTAAGATTTTTTCAACTGATTTTATTGGTTCTATGGATGGTTGCATAACGCAGTAGTTGTTGCGGGCTTAGAGAACCCTCAATAGGGGGTTAGGCAATTAGTGACGGACACCCACTAGGGGTCAGTAAGCTCAATTTTAGGCTCATTGGTGACTACCAATGTCGCTTTGGTGACCTTCGTAGTCATTAAGGTATCTGACATTATTAATGCCGGATAAATAGCAGCGTTAATAATGTTGGATATCTTTGTAGGCAACAGTAAAAACTAATATTGTTGCCTACTTATATGGCATTACTAATGCCGAATAAGGCAATGATATTATTTTTATAGTCATTGCCCAATACACTACATAATTTAAACCATTTAACACTTTCAACTTCAACCTTCTTCTTACCATTTCTTCTTCATTATCCCTTAAATCCCAAATAAAAGTATTACGTTTCGGTGGGAAAATGTCTAGTAATCAGAAAGGAAAAAACTTGATGCCCTCCCTATTTCAACGATTTCAAGAATTTAATCAAAATTCTGATGTTTACGATAATTCTATGCCCAATCAACCGAGAAATCAGATTGATAACCAAAATCTCAATATGCATCTCAAGAGCGTTTGCATCAACAATCGCAGCAAATAAGTCGAGGATTCAATGATTAAACTAGCAACCACTACTTAAATATTAGTCCATGATATCGAAAACAAAATTTTGAAGGTAGCTCGTGTAACGACCCGGGTTTTTAACGTCAGTTAATTGGGTGATCAACTGATTTTATTATTGAAATATTGATTTTATAAGTCGAACAAATAAATTTCTGATATCTGAATATATATAAATTGATTTAAAAACTATGATAAATCTTATAGAAAATAAATAATATATATATATATATATAAACTCCACCATTTAAATAAAGATAAAACATCAAAAAAAATATATATAATATATACAAGTTTGATGATGTTAAATACAAATATATATATATATATGAGTACATAGACATGTATATGATGATAAAAAAAACACATGAGTATATGTATATATATATATATATGTTAGGTAAAATAGTGAATAAGTAGGTATATACACATATTTATAAAAGTATGGTTTGTGAAAATAAATATATATACAAGCATATGAGTAATATATATATATACATGTATGTATATGCCTATACGAAGTAATGTATATGGAAGATATGTGTATAGAAAGTATGTACACATGTTATAAAAACAATGCATATGGGGAAAATAAATATCTATATAAAAATGTATATATATAGGAAGATATATGTAGGTGGGAGTGTGACAAACCATATTTATACAAGCACATATATAATAACAACAACATATATGGAGATACATAACTCTACATATACATATATATATATACACAAACAAAAGGATATATATACATATATCAATTCACATAAAAATATTTGTAAACATAAGAGGAGACAACACCATAAATGCATTTCAAATTCAAGTCACACACAAAATCAAAGTCAAGTCTTATAATACATCAAATATTTTTATTGAAATCAAGTCAAAATAAAATCAAGTCAGGGAAAAGTAAGAAAAGAAAAAAATATATGTATAAAAATAAGTAGAGAAGGTAGAGCGTGTACATGGACAAGGCTGCAGCCTTCTTGTACCCACACTCTCTCCAGTATAAATACCTATGCCATCTCCACTCCTCATTCTAACATTTCGAACAAGATAAGAAATAAAATTTCAAGCTGCCATTAGAACTTAAAGGAAATCGGAAGGAAAAAAGAAAAAAAAAGAGAAAGTATGATATTACAACTTCAAGTATAGGAGGATCAAAACCAAAATGAAAACAGGCTCTGCTCAAAAAGGGAAAGGTGAGTAAACATCTTTATTTTGTTACTGATTATTATACTTATATGTTTAACTAAGTATTTTTGTTAAATCTTTGACCTGGGTCGAGAATATATGCATATGTTATGTTCAAATGTGTGTATATATATATATATGAGTGAGTTTGACAAGGCAGTTTATCTAAACACTGTATTTCTTCCTAAGGTTGCTCTGTTCATGGTTTCTTTTTCCTAAACAGTTAAACTTACAACTTGTAAAATCAATATCCCTCTATACAATTTGATTTAGACTATGATGTTAAAAGGAAAGTCGTGTGTTTTTGGATGGGGTTTGTTCTAAAATTAGTCTTGCTAGTTATCGTTAAGTTTAAGTGAAGAAAATTTTATTCTACAGTAAATAACATAGAAATGATAATTTTTAGGATCATAAATTAATTTCGTGTTATATGAGAGGATTCGTCTCTGGAAATGACGATTTTTAAAGGCGATATGATGATTTTTAGGTGAGAAATGAGTGAGGTAGGGGAAGTTTATCGAAATTAGGGAAATTGTCGAATTCAGGCCATCGACTCGATTTCGTGGTGTGGCGTTTGGCAGAGAGGAGGGAGAGGGAAAGGTGCGGCTAGGAAAATTACTACGGCAATTTATAGGGCTGCGTGGCGTGGGGTTTGAGGCGTTTTAGGGTTAAGGCTGTTGTTTTGTCGAGTTCGGTCTCGAGTTAAGTGCGGCGGCATTAGGTGGCTACAAGGGTGCGGTATGGGTGGAAAGGCTAGGGGAGGACGTGAGGGTCCTGGTGGCGAATTTTGGCGATGATCGGTGTTGGGTGGTGGCAAGGCGAGGGTCGGAAGGGTGGTTCATTTTGTTCCAGGTTTGGGGGATGGTCGTTTTCGTGATCTAGTGGGTTGTCGGGGTTCCAGAGGTTGGCATGGGGTATCGGGGTTGGGCGTGACCAGTGTAGGTGGTCGGCGACGGTGAAGCTGGTCGGAGACCGGTGTGCACGTGCACACTTCGGTTGCACAAAGAATGATCGAAGACTGGGAAATAGAATAAAATAAACAAAGAATGGCTGCTAAGTCCCCAGAATTGAAAGATGATGGAAGAAAAGTCCCTCCAAATAAAGTTGTGAAAATTAGGTCCCTATTTTTAGTTTTTGGTTAATTTATTCTATTTTTGTCCTTGATTTCAATGCTGGGATGATTTTCTGGCAGGGGACAATTTGGTAAAAAATAACAAAATAGGGACTTAATTTACATGGATTTATGAGCAGGGACTTTTTGTGTATGAGCTTTGAGAATAGGGACCTTTGGTCCAAAACCCCTAAAATAAAAGCAGGGAGAGGATAAGGGAAGAGTAAGAGGAGACGGGCCGGGTTTTGGGCCGAGGAAAAATAGAAAGAAAAAATAAATATAAAGTAAAGGAAAAGTAAGAGGAAGGGAAAAAGAAAATAAATGAAAGGAAAAAAATAAAAAAGGGAAGAAGAAAAGAAATGGAATTTCTATTTATATATATGTACATTCATATGATAACTTATATTCCCTCCTTTTATCTAAAAATCTGTTTTCATTTCAAAACCGTAAATAGTGTTCAACGATATTTCATAAATTAATAAGTAATTTATTAATTACAAATTATCTTTCACACAACTTATGTAAATTACAAGTGAGATATTAAATAGTCTATTAACTTTAAATTGTTTTATAATGGCTCGAATGTGAAATTAATTAGAATTTAAACGTAAATGGATTTCGGTAAATCAAAGTTATAAATTCCGGACCTGAGATTGTTTGATATTGTTATAGATCGTTAAGTTGGTTAACGATCTATATCATGGCTAAATTCTATTGGAGATTTAATTCTATTATTTTTGTTTGTGCCATCAAGTGACCAATCGAGTTAAAAGAATTGGCTTAAGATGATGATACGTTTAAGTGAAATAAACGGTTTTGATAAATTAACATATTTGAATATTATCATCCTAATTAATAAATGGTTATTTTAAACAATTTACCTTTTAAAATTTATTGCTTGAATTTGGAGAGACCGGAATCGGATATAAGCATTATCCGGAACAGGTTCGATTTGAAAATCACTACAAACCCTTACGGGGTTGACTATGGAGTCTAATAGGCTTGAATTGAATAAGATAAGTAAATTTGACTATTTTAATTTAGTAAATCTGTACCTAGACATTTTTGCAATACCAATGGATTTCAGAAAGGTGTTCGGTTTTAAATCAAAATAAAAACTCATCACGTCGTACGAATTACCTTGGTTTCAGGTGAAGTTTTATGACTTAAGTATTTCAATATTAAGTTGGTTTACTCACGCTGGCTTCCAGCCTCACTCGGGTGTTACTTTATTGTAATGCTCGGGTCAGACCGAGTATTACAGATCTTCAGGTTAGGACGCTTTGGAGCTCAGGAGACGAGCTGAATGGCAGAGACGTATTGAGTATATTCTGATGTGTATATAGGCTATTTTATCCAGTAGTTGAGGACAAGTTATTATAACTATCCAGATTTATTTGTTGATGAGTGTACTCTGATATCTTGTATGTATATTAATAGTTACAGCTTTTCTTTGTATAAAATGTTGTTATTGTATATTATATTTTATTCCGCTGCGATTGTGAGATTCCGTGCTGTTGTTTCCTGTTCTTTTTCTTCTGAACCCTAACGGCCTGTTATTTCCGGCTCTCGATTGCTCTACACTCTATACAGTGAACGTATTAGTGTCTATTTTCGGGGTCAAAAATCTTCGGGCCATTACATTTGGTATCAGAGCTGAAGGTTAAGCGAGAACCTTGGCTCTGGTGGGGATCACTCATTAGAGATAGGGTCAGCAGTACCCTAGAATGAGTTGAGAGTATTATATGAGGGCGTACTTGTTATTTTCTTATAAAATGATTTTAAAATGGTTTTATAAACAATATTTTTATATAAAGGTTATATTTTGATATATGAAGGAATAATTTTTCTAATTATTATAGCGGATTAGGGGAATTGGTTGTTGTTATTAAAATTAAATAAGATTATAAGATTTAAGTGGTAAAACACATATAACCAAATAGAAATTGGGTAAGGATTAACTATACAAGTAAGTTAAGCTGAAAATAGAATGAAACCAGAAATTGAAAATTCCGGAAGTATTTTTCAAAGTGTTTTGAAATGAAATAAATTTACCCTGATTGCATTTATCAGGAAGTTATTATGGAATATATGGTGTGTTTGGCCCCTGAATATGATAATATTGATTTTTATCGTAAAATTGGTTATCGTAAAGGATGTTTATCACAAAATAAACAATGATAAAACATTTTGAAATGTTTAAGGAAGTGAAATTATATAAGCTGAATTTATAAATGTGATTTATAAATTGAAATGAACTTAAAATGGAAAATTTTGAATCTAGGTACCGAAAATTTTGAAATGTGTTTCAAAGTGTTAAAGGAAAGAATAGATAATATTATTTAGAATATTTTTGAACATAGAAATCTTTGTTTTAAAACAAGAGTTGTTTTAAAGATGAATTTGTTTGGCCTAAAATCAAGAATCGTTTAAAGTTAAAGTGGGATTTGGTATGTTAATGGGATAAATATGTATATATGGGATATATATATATAGGTAGGTATACACGGTTTCAAAGTTGATTTGAAATAAATACTAAGTGTTGAATTCTGAAATCCCTATGAGAATGAGATGTATAACCCAAAGAGAAATAAGTTTTTGAACTTATAAGTGGGAAGGGATATTGATAAGAAATTTAATTTTGGAATGGGAATTTAAATTGAGTAAGGTTGAATGGATTAAATGAATTGAAATTTAACTTAGGGCAAGTTAAATAAGTTTTGAATCTATAACATGAATTGGAAATTTCAAGGTGAAATTGGAATTTATCTTATGAGAATTAAATGAATCAAATTTTAAGAGAAAAGGTGTGGATTTGTTGAGAGTTGCAAAGAGGGAGAATGCATGTGTGCAAACGATTTCAAATAGCTTTTGAAACAAAATGAGTTTCTAATTCTAAAAATTTGTGATGAATGATATTGACTGGTGCTTTAGATAATTTGGATGTTTATTTACTTTGACATATCCTGCTATCATCCTGTTTGTTATTGACAGTATATATAAAACTGTAAATTGGATTATTTCGATTTAATTGAGAAGTGGATTGAAATGACATATATCCAACCCTGAAATTGAATAGAAATAAAATTTGGATAAATGGAAATGGAATCATTTTGAACTCAAGTTTGAAATGTTAAAACAAAACTTATCAACCGGAATTGTTCAAAGGGATTGGGTTTAAAAAATTAAAGTATAATTGGGTAATAAATTGAATTTCGAGAATTGATTTGTTTAAAAAGACTTGGACTCTTACTCGAACCTCACATAAGTTTAAGTAGAAGTAATTTAAAAGAATATATGGAATTTGGGCTTAGAATTGAATTATTTTAAAGGCTTGGGTTGTTAAATTAAATATTAAAGGTTAATTTGATTTAAGTAATTAAATCAACATTTTGAAAACCGAACTCGAATATATATAAATCGAGATGGTTGAAGGTTGGGAATGGAATTGAAATTAATTCAAATAGGAATTGAATTGAATTAATTAGAATCGTAATCGAAGTTGAATAAGTTTAATTCAAGATGGGAATTGATTCGAATTAAAGTGGGAATCAAAGTTAATTCAAATTGAAATCGGAATTAAATCAATGGAAGTGGAAATTGAAATTGATTTTGAATTGGAGATGGGGAATTGAATCAGTTTGACCCTGAAACTATTTTCAAATAAATTATTTTAATATAAACTGTTTAAATCTATTTTCTTAAATATTCAAATTATTTTGGATTTTTTCCAAGCTATTACTATACAAACTATTTTTGAATACTCAAACTATCTTATATTAACTATTCAGCTATTTTGAAACTAGTCAAAATGGAAATTGTTTATATTTAAATCATGGATTTAAAATGCTAATTGGGATAAATTGAAGTTATAACCCAAATGGAATTCGGAGCAATTTGAAATTTGAACCGAAATCGGATATTAAGGCAAAAATGATTTTGAAATGAAAGAATGTATTTTGAGAAAAATGTGATGATTTAAAATAAAAGGTTGGATAGCACTATAACTGAAACTTACTTTATAAGAAGTAAGAAAATGTGACCAATAACCTTGTAGGAAATCGAACTTGAACAAATTTTGATTTGGCATTAATGAGGTTATATATATTTGTTCTATATTGAAACCCCCTTATTGGAATTATAACCGGAGGGAAATGATCTTTAAAGGATATTTGAAATATAAAGTGGAATTTATATAAGTAGGAAGTGATCTGAAAATTATCCAAGTTGAAAGAATAATCTTATATATAAGAATGATTTTATGAGAATGAAACTGAAAGGGTTTTGGAACTCATCGATTTTAAAGGCTTTTGGTTTTGGCAAAAAGTCAATTTTTGGGGATTTGGAAAGCCGAGTTTGAGAATTATCGATTTTGAAGATATCGATTTTGTGTAAATGGGATTTATATGTGATACATATAAAGAGTATGATTTGAAAGGTACTGTATATGTATATAGTATGAAATGTTTTGAGAATGGTATGGAGAAAATGGTGCTCCCATTTAGAGTGAAACTTATAGTAGGAGATCCACTGGGTGGTTCTGCCTTGAGCCCTAAGGAGGGCTCTAAATTTTGATCCCAGAGGATGTCCGAACAAAACTTTAGTTCCTGAGGATTGTGTTTGGGGTAGCGTAATTCGTGTGGCGCTGATGCCTACAGCTACATTGGGTGTTGTCGTGATGGCAACGTAACCTTTGTTGTAATTGCGATCTATCGTCGTTCCATAGCGTAAGTCGAGTGGCAGTGATTTCCTACAATCTACGTTTGATTTCGCTGGGATAGCGACGTAACATCGGTAGATTGCGATCTATGTGGTTTGGTTCCGTAGCAAAATTCGTGTGGCAGTGAGTGCCTACAGTCTACACTGGTTCCACCGAAACAGTGACATCTCTTTGTGTAGTCTGTGATCTATGTGGTAAAGTTTCGTTTGGCAGCGTAATTCGAGGAGCGATGATGCCTACAGTTACACAGGTTTTGCTGTGATAGCAACGCAACCCTGGGCGTAGCTGCGATCTGTGCAGTTTCCATGGCGAAAGTTGAGAGGTGCGGATGCCTACAGTTTTCTTATGGTTTCGCCGGGATGGCGACGCAATCATCGTGCTAACTGCGATCCATGGAGGGGGTGATGATTTCCATAGCATTCTCGCAAAAAGTTTTTTTCTAAGTATTTTCACTGGGTGTTGAAACGGGTCTACTAAGTACTTATAGATTTTCAGTCCTACGCATGATCAACGTATGACTGAATTTCTGTGAGAACAAAGATGGACTTGTTTGGACATCAAGTTATGAAAAGTATTTTTATATAAAGCTAGTTGGTAATATTATGTAATTTTAAAAGTGTTTTAAAGTTTAAAAATAAAAAGCAGTAAAGAGTAAAATGTTTTAAAGGATGATTTAATAATAAACATCAAAGATTTAAAATTCTCGCTTCGTTCATTTTCGAGGACGAAAAGTTCTAAAGGGGGAGGAATGTAACGACCCGGGTTTTTAACGTCGGTTAATTGGGTGATCAACTGATTTTATTATTGAAATATTGATTTTATAAGTCGAACAAATAAATTTCTAATATCTGAATATATATAAATTGATTTAAAAACTATGATAAATCTTATAGAAAATAAATAATATATATATAAACTCACCATTTAAATTAAGATAAAACATCCAAAAATATATATATAATATATACAAGTTTGATGATGTTAAATACAAATATATATATATAAGTACATAGACATGTATATGATGATCAAAAACATATGAGTATATGTATATATATATATGTTAGGTAAAATAGTGAATAAGTAGGTATATACACATATTTATAAAAGTATGGTTTGTGAAAATAAATATATATACAAGCATATGAGTAATATATATATATGTATGTATGTATATGCCTATACGAAGTAATGTATATGGAAGATATGTGTATAGAAAGTATGTACACATGTTATAAAAACAATGCATATGGGGAAAATAAATATCTATATAAAAATGTATATATATATATAGGAAGATATATGTAGGTGGGAGTGTGAAAAACCATATTTATGCAAGCACATATATAATAACAACAACATATATGGATAAGATACATAACTATACATATATATATATACAAGCAAAAGGATATATATACATATATCAATTCACATAAAAATATTTGTAAACATAAGAGGAGACAACACCATAAATGCATTTCAAATTCAAGTCACACACAAAATCAAAGTCAAGTCTTATAATACATCAAATCTTTTTATTGAAATCAAGTCAGGGAAAAGTAAGGAAAGAAAAAAAATATAAAAATAAGTAGAGAAGGTAGAGCCTGTACATGGACAAGGCTGCAGCCTTCTTGTTCCCACACTCTCTCCTGTATAAATACCTATGCCATCTCCACTACCCATTCTAACATTTTGAACAAGATAAGAAATAAAATTTCAAGCTACCATTACAACTTAAAGGAAATCAGAAGGAAAAAAGAAAAAAAAAAGAAAGTATGATATTACAACTTCAAGTACAGGAGGATCAAAACCAAAATGAAAACAGGCTCGGTTCAAAAAGGGAAAGGTGAGTAAACATCTTTATTTTGTTACTGATTATTATACTTATATGTTTAATTAAGTATTTTTGTTAAATCTTTGACCTGGGTCGAGAATATATGCATCTGTTATGTTAAAATGTATATATATATATATAAGTGAGTTTGACAAGGCAGTTTATCTAAACACTGTATTTCTTCCTAAGGTTGCTCTGTTCATGGTTTCTTTTTCCTAAACAGTTAAACTTACAACTTGTAAAATCAATATCCCTCTATACAATTTGATTTAGACTATGATGTTAAAAGGAAAGTCGTGTGTTTTTGGATGGGGTTTGTTCTAAAATTAGTCTTGCTAGTTATCATTAAGTTTAAGTGAAGAAAAGTTTATTCTACAGTAAATAACATAGAAATGACAATTTTTTAGGATCATAAATTAATTTCGCGTTATATGAGAGGATTCGTCTCTAGAAATGACGATTTTTAAAGGCGGTATGATGATTTTTAGGTGAGAAATGAGTGAGGTAGGGGAAGTTTATCGAAATTAGGGAAATTGTCGAATTCAGGCCATCGACTCGATTTCGTGGTGTGGCATTTGGCAGAGAGGAGGGAGAGGGAAAGGTGCGGCTAGGAAAATTACTATGGCAATTTATAGGGTTGCGTGGCATGGGGTTCGAGGCGTTTTAGGGTTAAGGATGTTGTTTTGTCGAGTTCGGTCTCGAGTTAAGTGCGGCGGCGTTAGGCGGCTACAAGGGTGCGGTATGGGTGGAAAGGCTAGGGGAGGACGTGAGGGTCCTAGTGGCGAATTTTGGCGATGATCGGTGTTGGGTGATGGCAAGGCGAGGGTCGGAAGGGTGCTTCATTTTGTTCCAGGTTCGGGGGATGGTCGTTTTCGTGATCTAGTGGGTTGCCGGGGTTCCAGAGGTTGGCATGGGGTATCGGGGTTGGGCGTGACCAGTGTAGGTGGTCGGCGACGGTGAAGCTGGTCGGAGACCGGTGTGCACATGCACACTTCAGTTGCACAAAGAATGATCGAAGACTGGGAAATAGAATAAAATAAAAGCAGGGAGAGGAAAAGGAGAGGATAAGGGAAGAATAAGAGGAGACGGGCCGGGTTTTGGGCCGAGGAAAAATAGAAAGAAAAAATAAATATAAAGTAAAGGAAAAGTAAGAGGAAGGGAAAAAGAAAATAAATGAAAGGAAAAAAATAACAAAGGGAAGAATAAAAGAAATGGAATTTCTATTTATATATATGTACATTCATATGATAACTTATATTCCCTCCTTTTATCTAAAAATCTATTTTCATTTCAAAACCGTAAATAGTGTTCAACGATATTTCATAAATTAATAAGTAATTTATTAATTACAATATTATCTTTCACACAACTTATGTAAATTACAAGTGAGATATTAAATAGTCTATTAACTTTAAATTATTTTATAATGGCTCGAATGTGAAATTAATTAGAATTTAAACGTAAATGGATTTCGGTAAATCAAAGTTATAAATTCCGGACCTGAGATTGTTTGATATTGTTATATCGTTAAGTTGGTTAACGATCTATATCATGGCTAAATTCTATTGGAGATTTAATTATATTATTTTTGTCTGTGCCATCAAGTGACCAATCGAGTTAAAATAATTCATTTGATGACACTCTTCACTTATATCACTTCAAATCATTGTTACATAGCTAACTTTAAACCAAAATATAATATCCATTTAGGACTTATTACCTGTACAAAACTGTTTATGTTAGCACCTAATTTTCTAGATATTATAAGTTTTAAATAGTAGCATGACTTAATGTTTAAGATTTTTCCAACTGATTTTATTGGTTCCATGGACGGTTGCATAACACAATAGTTGTTGCGGGCTTAGAGAACCCCCAATAGGGGGTTAGTCAATTAGTGACGGACACCCACTAGGGGTCAGTAAGCTCAATTTTGGGCTCATTGGTGACTACCAATGTCGCTTTGGTGACCTTCGTAGTCATTAAGGTATCTGCATTATTAATGTCGGATAAATAGCAGCATTAATAATGTTGGATATCTTTGTAGGTAACAGTAAAAACTAATATTGTTGCCTACTTATATGGCATTACTAATGCCGAATAAGGCAATGATATTATTTTTATAGTCGTTGCCCAATACACTACATAATTTAAACCATTTAACACTTTCAACTTCAACCTTCTTCTTACCATTTCTTCTTCATTATCCCTTAAATCCCAAATAAAAGTATTACGTTTCAGTGGGAAAATGTCTAGTAATCAGAAAGGAAAAAACTTGATGCCCTCCCTATTTCAACGATTTCCAGAATTTAATCAAAATTCTGATGTTTACGATAATTTTATGCCTAATCAACCGAGAAATCAGATTGATAACCAAAATCTCAATATGCATCTCAAGAGCGTTTTCATCAACAATCGCAGCAAATAAGTCGAGGATTCAACGATTAAACTAGCAACCACTACTTAAATATTAGTCCATGATATCGAAAACAAAATTTTGAAGGTAGCTCGTGTAACGACCCGGGTTTTTAACGTCAGTTATTTGGTGATCAACTGATTTTATTATTGAAATATTGATTTTATAAGTCGAACAAATAAATTTATGATATCTGAATATATATAAATTGATTTAAAAACTATGATAAATCTTATAGAAAATAAATAATATATATATATATAAACTCCACCATTTAAATTAAGATAAAACATCCAAAAATATATATATAATATATACAAGTTTGATGATGTTAAATACAAATATATATATGAGTACATAGACATGTATATGATGATAAAAAACACATGAGTATATGTGTATATATATATATGTTAGGTAAAATAGTGAATAAGTAGGTATATACACATATTTATAAAAGTATGGTTTGTGAAAATAAATATATATACAAGCATATGAGTAATATATATATGTATGTATGTATATGCCTATACGAAGTAATGTATATGGAAGATATGTGTATAGAAAGTATGTACACATGTTATAAAAACAATGCATATGGGGAAAATAAATATCTATATAAAATGTATATATATAGGAAGATATATGTAGGTGGGAGTGTGACAAACCATATTTATACAAGCACATATATAATAACAACAACATATATGGATAAGATACATAACTATACATATATATATACAAACAAAAGGATATATATACATATATCAATTCACATAAAAATATTTGTAAACATAAGAGGAGACAACACCATAAATGCATTTCAAATTCAAGTCACACAAAAAATCAAAGTCAAGTCATATAATACATCAAATATTTTTATTGAAATCAAGTCAAAATAAAATCAAGTCAGGGAAAAGTAAGAAAAGAAAAAAATATATGTATAAAAATAAGTAGACAAGGTAGAGCCTGTACATGGACAAGGCTGCAGCCTTCTTGTACCCACACTCTCTCCAGTATAAATACCTATGCCATCTCGACTCCTCATTCTAACATTTCGAACAAGATAAGAAATAAAATTTCAAGCTGCCATTACAACTTAAAGGAAACCGGAAGGAAAAAAGAAAAAAAAGAGAGAAAGTATGATATTACAACTTCAAGTATAGGAGGATCAAAACCAAAATGAAAACAGGCTCTGTTCAAAAAGGGAAAGGTGAGTAAACATCTTTATTTTGTTACTGATTATTATACTTATATGTTTAACTAAGTATTTTTTGTCAAATCTTTGACCTGGGTCGAGAATATATGCATCTGTTATGTTAAAATGTATATATATATATATATATATATATGAGTGAGTTTGACAAGGCAGTTTATTTAAACAGTATTTCTTCCTAAGGTTGCTCTGTTCATGGTTTCTTTTTCCTAAACAGTTAAACTTACAACTTGTAAAATCAATATCCCTCTATACAATTTGATTTAGACTATGATGTTAAAAGGAAAGTCGTGTGTTTTTGGATGGGGTTTGTTCTAAAATTAGTCTTGTTAGTTATCGTTAAACTTAAGAGAAGAAAAGAAATGACAAATTTTTTAGGATCATAAATTAATTTCGGGTTATATAAGAGGATTTGTCTCTGGAAATGACGATTTTTAATGGCGGTTTGATGATTTTTAGGTGAGAAATGAGTGAGGTAGGGGAAGTTGATCGGAATTAGGGAAATTGTCGAATTCAGACCATCGACTCGATTTCGTGGTGTGGCGTTTGGCACAGAGGAGGGAGAGGGAAAGGTGCGGCTAGGAAAATTACTACGGCAATTTATAGGGCTGCGTGGCGTGGGGTTCGAGGCGTTTTAGGGTTAAGGTTGTTGTTTTGTCGAGTTCGGTCTCGAGTTAAGTGCGGCGTCGTTAGGCCGCTACAAGGGTGCGGTATAGGTGGAAAGGCTAGGGGAGGACGTGAGGGTCCTGGTGGCGAATTTTGGCGATGATCGGTGTTGGGTGGTGGCTAGGCGAGGTGTCGAAAAGGTGGTTCATTTTGTTCCGGGTTCGGGGGATGGTCGTTTTCGTGATCTAGTGGGTTGCCGGGGTTCCAGAGGTTGGCATGGGGTGTCGGGGTTGGGTGTGACCAGCGTAGGTGGCCGGCGGCGGCGAAGCTGGTCGGAGACCGGTGTGCACGTGCACACTGCGGTTGCACAGAGAATGATCGAAGATTGGGAAATAAAATAAAATAAAAGCAGGGAAAGGAAAAGGAGAGGAGAAGGGAAGAATAAGAGGAGACGGGCCAGGATTTGGGCCAAGGACAAATAGAAAATATATATATATATATAAAGTAAAAGAAAAGTAAAAGAAAATTAAGAGGAAGGGAAAAAGAAAATAAATGAAAGGAAAAAAATAACAATGGGAAGAAGAAAAGCAATGGAATTTCTATTTATATATATATGTACATTTATATGATAACTTATATTCGCTCCTTTTATCTAAAAATCTGTTTTCATTTCAAAACCGTAAATAGTGTTCAATGATATTTCATAAATTAATAAGTAATTTATTAATTACAATATTATCTTTGACACAGCTTATGTAAATTACAAGTGAGATATTAAATAGTCTATTAACTTTAAATTGTTTTATAATGGCTCGAATGTGAAATTAATTAGAATTTAAACGTAAATGGATTTCGGTAAATCAAAGTTATAAATTCCGGACCTGAGATTGTTTGATATTGTTATAGATCGTTAAGTTGGTTAACGATCTATATCATGGCTAAATTCTATTGGAGATTTAATTCTATTATTTTTGTTTGTGCCATCAAGTGACCAATCGAGTTAAAAGAATTGGCTTAAGATGATGATACGTTTAAGTGAAATAAACGGTTTTGATAAATTAACATATTTGAATATTATCATCCTAATTAATAAATGGTTATTTTAAACAATTTACCCTTTAAAATTTATTGCTTGAATTTGGAGAGACCGGAATCGGATATAAGCATTATCCGGAACAGGTTCGATTTGAAAATCACTACAAACCCTTACGGGGTTGACTATGGAGTCTAATAGGCTGGAATTGAATAAGATAAGTAAATTTGACTATTTTAATTTAGTAAATCTGTACCTAGACATTTTTGCAATACCAATGGATTTCGGAAAGGTGTTCGGTTTTAAATTAAAATAAAAACTCGTCACGTCGTACGAATTACCTTGGTTTCAAGTGAAGTTTTATGACATAAGTATTTCAATATTAAGTTGGTTTACTCACGCTGGTTTCTAGCCTGACTCGGGTGTTACTTTATTGTAATGCTCGGGTCAGACCGAGTATTATAGATCTTCAGGTTAGGACGCTTTGGAGCTCAGGAGACGAGATGGATGGTAGAGACGTATTGAGTATATTACGCTGTGTATATAGGCTATTTTATCCAGTAGTTGAGAACAAGTTATTATAACTGTCCAGATTTATTTATTGATGAGTGTAGTCTGATATCTTGTATGTATATTGATAGTTACAGCTTTTCTTTGTATAAAATGTTGTTATTTTATATTATATTTTGTTCCGCTGCGATTGTGAGATTCCGTGCTGTTGTTTCCTATTCTTTTTCTATCTCTTTTTCTTATAAACCCTAACAGTCTGTTATTTCCGGCTCTCGATTGCTCGACACTTTATACAGTGAACGTATTAGTGTCGATTTTCAGGATCAAAAATCTTCGGGCCGACACGGCTCGCGAGGTAATTTAAAAAAAAATACTAACTCCAACAGAAATTTAACTTCTCAGTTTGGATCATTTGATGGAAGATTCAATTAGAATCATAATGAGTATGGAGATTTTGTGGAAGATTAAATTAAATGGGATATAAACAACAATTTCAGTCAACAATCCTAATGGACTCAAAGAAGACTGAATCCATGAAGAATTAACATAAATGATTCACCAAATTCTAAAGTAAATGAAATTCTCTCTAAATATTTTGCTTCAAATCAAAGCAAATGGTCAAAAGATGAATAATAAGAACTTGCTATTTGTTGGCTGCAATGTTCTTATGAAGAGAAGAAAGGTACCTTACAAACCGAGTTTGCTTTTTGGTCATCTGTTTCGAGCTTACTCCATACTCATCTACCCAATAGTATTCCTATAACTATTGATTCTTTAAAAACTCAGTGGATACATATGAACAAGGTACGCCAAAAATGGAATGAGATTGTAACGACCCGCCAATCCGTACTATTCAAGCTGACAATAAGCCACGCACATGTCCAACCAAAATCGAATGGAAAAACGGATAGTTATAGGAAAGAAAGAGGAAAGAAGTAGAGAAGAAGAGAAGAAAGAAATGAAATTAAAAACAATATAGAATCTCACAATCGCAACGGAAAAATATATATAATATAATATTAATGATTTTTACAAAGAGAAACTTGTATATACATACATCCATCAGAGTACAACAACAATCACAATTATCAGCCGGGACAGTTATAACAACACACCCTCACAATTGCTGATAATTTCAACAACAAAGCAGCGGAAATAAACATATACGAGAATACGACTTGAAGATCTCCAACTTGTCTCCTGAGCTCCAATAGATCCAAAATAATCTGTAAATATGCTCGGTCTGACCCGAGCATTCTAATAATAGTCAGTCTGGAAAACCAGCGTGAGAAAAACACACCCAATTGAAATTTTAATTTATAAAAACCTTTGAAAACAAAGGTATCTCATAAGACCACGCCGCACATAAACACAGACGAGTTTTTACCTTACGATAACCAAAATATTTCATATACAATCCTCTGATATTATGATAATGTCTAGATACAAATATTAATTAATCTTAGCTGAAATTGTTACATTATTAAATTACAGCATACTAGGTTCTACAACTAAAACTGTAAAGGCCCATATTGGAGAATGAGTTCCATGCAATGACTGAGCTACTGGGGTACCGCCTGTCATGGTGCATCTCTAGATAAAATAACACCAAGGACCTCGCTTGGATCCCCTGCCAACATAGGACCGGACTACCCTTACTGGAGAGTACCGAATAGATCACCCCTCCGTTAATGGGCCCTGAAGCATACAAATGAGAGATAATAGCGACTCTAGATAGGGATGATCATACCCTACTTGGGAGCGACCCACTTAGCCCTACTACATCTCCCATGTTTTAGTCATTCTCGGTTAATGAGCCTTGAGGCTATGTTTTACCTTTCATATAGCACTTCCCACTTGGAATGCTAATACTTCCTTCCAGGCAACAATGCAATATCAGCATTCATCCATACAAGTCTGTTCTAGGAATGAAATAAACACTTGAGAGCTCCATCTTTGAATTCCCATCATCCTCGTGATGTCTTCACTTCGAAATGCATTCATTGGATCGAAGTGGTTTTCGGATAAATACTCGATCCCGGTCTCTTCGAAACAACTTTCGATAATTTCCGGTAAACTCAACCTCGGTTCTTTAGGAAATAAATAGACAAAGATAAGAGCAGAGATCACCTCCTAACCGTTAGTGGACAGATTTCGTTATCATTGTCCTAGGAGAACGAAACGAGATTTATACGCACAGTACAACATCATCGGAGATGACTGTGCCATATATCTCACGTGTATCCCCTAGATATTTCCAAAGTTACGTTTGGGTCCAAATTCGATAGTCGGTTATTTAACTATCGAATAACAAACATTCAAATCAGGGAGTTAATTCCATAGGGAAAAACCAACGTTTGTTAAGCACCAAGCAACACTAGGCCTCCTTTAACAAATCCTTCCATTAACTCAAATTATTTTGTAAATATTTGAACCAAAATTCTTTTTACAAAGATTCATTCACCACCCTTATATTTTCAATACTTAAAAAAATATCAATATACTTATCTCAACGGTATAAGTATATCCACCAACACTTGGGTAGATTCCCCTTTTTATTCAACTCAAAACCATTTATAAACCCTATTATAATTCACAAAACCATTTATAAAACTCATTTTATAAATCTATAAACCCATTTCTAAAATTCTTTTATAAATATCTAAAATCATTAATACAATGCTTTTACCCTTTTTAAGCAATCTTCCTTTATATTTTCCAAACCTGTTATAAGATTCCTCTTATAAAACCTCATCTGTTTATAAAACTCCATTTCTATATCTTGGAAACAATTTTAATAAATTCTAACCTTTTACTTTAAAAAAACACTATTATATAGTAATAAGCATTATAAATAAATAAATTCTAAATTTAAAACATTTTAAAATAATAATTACTAATTTCAGAACATTCTTAAATAACAATAATAATTTATCTTTAACATTTTTATAAATGCTAATAATAAATTTCCAAAACTTATTTATAAATAATTATATTTAATTTCAAACCATACTAATAATGTTTAAATGGTTAACATTTCAAAATATTAAAATATTGATAAATAACTTTTTAAATAATATTAATATAAATTAATAACCTTTTTAAACATAATTATATTTCCATGATAAAAATCCATACTAAATTTCTAACCTGACTATTCCCATATTTATAAATCTCCTCTATTTTATGAAACTTCCTGTAACGACCCGATATTTTCAACCATTCGCATCCATTATAAGTGTATAGGTAGACACTCATGCCGGAGTTGAATTGCTCAAAATACCGCGTTGTAAATAAAATTTGGCAAATCTCAGAGTATACAGTAAATAAATATAATCACAGATCACAGACACAGAGTAAAATAATGCAGCTGAAGTAAAAGAAATAGTAGTTCATGAAGCTACTATCTAAATATGTCAGAGTTACATAAGATACAACAGAAGAAATAGAGTACAACAAAAGTCTCAATAAAATAACCAAGTACAAGCTGAGTAGAACAACAGAACTGAAATAGATAGGACAAGACAAGCAGATAATCTCCAGCGATTCAAATCTCCAAGCGAGTGGAAATCCAAATCTGTGAATAACTCAGGCTGACCCGAGCGTAAAGCAAAACACAAAACACTCGAGTCAGGACAATATATACTTATATAATGTAAACCAACTCAAGCGAACTGTAATAAGGGTACAAGTAACTTAGAAGATGCTTGGGACCGCCCATCTTCTAAGGATCCGTTAAAATATCTACTATGTAGTAATATTCGCTATTATAATAATGTCTAATAAGTAAAGTATAATCATATAGAAAATAGCGTTAAGGGGATGGAGAACCTTAACGCGGTCGGATCTTAAAATCATAATCGTAGTAAAGCTCGATATGGTAGGTGACACGGCACAACTAGGCAATGCCAGGGTAGATATACCAATTACGCACACGGACTGATGGATACGCATAGCAGCCACTACCGTTCCACCTCGAACAACACTCCCAAATCGGAGGATGGCCATCTAATCAATCACAAGTAAGAGTATAATATCGAAGAAATGTGTCCGAGAAGAGGTGCTACCTCACTGGTCCGAGATCGCTCCTGTTTTAGCCACCTTATGCCAACTCACGGGAGTTGGGTCCACGTAACATACCTTAAGAACGTCGCCACTATCCTACTTCATTCTGGAATCTCCACCGCGTACATGGTTGCCAAAGTGGTTTTCGGTAAGACAGAGAGTATGTCCATATCTGATCCCGGTCTCTTTAACAACCCAACGTTATTATAACCCGTGGTTATAAGTTTAAAAACAGTTTATACTTCAAAATAGAATATCATTTCAAATCCAAATGTTTATCAAAATAAAGATTAAATCAATTCCAAACCATTTCCATATTTTTAAAATATCATATCATTTCAAAACTTCATTTCAAATCATTTTAATATTCCAAATATCATTTGAGTTCAAATCTAAATATTCAACTTTAAATACCTTTTAAATTTAAAGGTATACTTCATTTATTATCATTTCAAATCACCTTTTAAATAGTTTATATTCAAATCAAATAATTCGTTTAAACCTTTTAAAAGTGTAATTATTATATTTTCAAATCAAGTATTCAATTTCCAAAGTTTCAAACCATTCTGAGTTCGTTTACTAAGTCAAAAACCCTAATTATTAAAATTTCAGCATTTCACAGCATTTAAAAACAACTGCTATAGGTTATATTTGAAAACATTTTTAATTCAGCAAAGACAGCACTTAAAACTGCTGTTAAAACTCAGTTTTAGTTGAATTATAGTTCAAAACAGAAAAGACAGCATATAGAAGTGCTGCGGTAGTTCAGATTTCAAAACAAGGGTTAAATTTGGTTTCAGCAAAGAATGCAGACCATTATAGCATTTCCAGAGAATGCTATAATAGACCTGAGTTCAATATTAGCCTATAAGTTCAATTACAGCAACTACAACATTTCAGAAATGCTGTAATAGCTCTTTTTACACAAATTTAGTTCAAAACAGAATCTATAGCATTTCTGAATGCTATTAAAAGTAAATTTCAGGTGTTAGTGTATTTCCAGCAATTAAATAACTTTAATTTAAAACACATAAACATTTTAAAAATCATATTTTAACATTTAAAATGTTCATTTACATATCATTTAACATATATCTTTTTCACAATAAATTTCTTATAATTAAATCCAATTTTCAACAATTAACTTAATAAGTTTAAGTGTAAAAGTTCCAATTCTTCACATTTCAACAAATAGACCTAACACTTCAAATTTAAATTATCATTTCACAATTTAACAAAACTTCCAATTTTATTTAATTAACTTAAACCTTTAAATAAAACCAAATTTCACATTTCCTAGTCAATTTATATTTTAAAAGATCACTTTTAAACATTCATTTATTTAACCACTTAAATTCATAGAAAAATCAATAATACTTTAATAAATCACTTAAATTCAAATTTAATCAAATTATCATATTTACCATTTCCAAATAAAATTTAATATCCATTTTATTTATATAACTTAAATATCATTTTTAACCAAAATTCCAAATTTCCAACTTAAGTTATATTTCAAAAATCCAGTTAAACCTTCATTAATTACATTTTTAACATATAGAAAAATCATAATTTCTTTATTTTAAAACATTTCAAAATCTATCTAAATCAAATTTCATAAATTTATAATTTTTAAATTACTTTAAAATATCAAAGCACTTTATAAAATAACCACAGGCCTGTATATAATTTTCTAACCTAGGTCAAGTGATACGGATATGTATCATTTCAATCCGCAGTTAAAAAAAGAAAAATCCGGGTTCTATCATTTCAAACCCGCAATCCCAAGTTAAAATAATTTAAATAAAAATCGTTCAGGCCTATCATTTCAGCCCATAACGATTTTTCCCTATTCTAAAGTCCGTTCGGGTATGTATCATTTCAACCCATAGTGATTCTAATCTACAGGGAACTTGCAATGGTGATAACAGATATAAATAACAGAATAACATTAAATAATAGTAACATATGATATAATAAGTGTAATAACAGGTGTGAACATCATATGATAATAATATAAACATATATAACATGATGATATACATTACAGATTCAAATGGTGTCGGTTTATCAGTTATATAGGTACATATTGTCTGGTGAGAATAACTCACCTCTTTGTGCTGGAGTTTGCAAAACAAAATACATTTCATAAAATCCATTTATTTCTAAAATCCATTTATAACTCCATTATGTTATAAATCTTACTTATTCATAAAGTCCCATTCAAAACATCATTTTACCCGTTTTAACCTTGCTTCCATAGTGTAACAACCCGCATATTTTAAAGTTTAGAATATTTAAATGTTTTATTTAAATATAGAATCGTTAATCGGATTAAAGTCCAAAAAGCTACTTTTCGCAAACAGTCGAATTGGGACTCGGGACCACTTCCATTGAGTCCAAAATGACGTTTGCGACTTTTTTAAGTATAAACATCGATATATTTGGAGTAAGTTGAATTTTGCTATTTTCTATTGGACTTTGGGTTTGGGTTTCACCCCAACTCTTTCTATAACCAAGTTCAGCGCTCTCCTCTCCTCTTCACTTCATTTCTATTTTCTCTAACACTCAAGCAAAACTGAAAATGGGGAGAGGAATGAGAAATTAGAAAACTTCAAGCCCTAGTTTTCAATTGCAAAACCTAATTCTTGCTCCAAATTCAAAGAGAAGCTTTGGTGAGTATCTCCTCCTTCTTCTCCAACTCATTCTCTCTTTAATTTCAGAAATTTCCTAAACCTAACTTAGGAAATGTTCTTTTTTTGAGCTTAGATTCTAGTTTCTTGAGTTGAAGTGGTAGAGTGGTTGATCTCCATTTACTTTCAAGCTTCTCCTTCTTCATTTTTGGGTTTAAAACTGAGTTTTTAAACTCACATCTACTTTTATAAATATCGTTGTGGTTGGGTATGAATTCCTAACACTTATTCATGTATATTTGCTTTTGATTTGGATCGAATTGGTGAAAGGTTGCAACTGTTTGAAGAAGAAGAACGTTTGTTTAAAGTTTCGCAACCTTTCAGAATATAGCCATTTATTAAAAAAATGTTCGTCACCAGACGTCTGCAGGAAAGCTCAAACGTATGGAGTTTGTTTTAGAGAATTTCCTGAAACTTACTGCAGACGTCTAAGTATATACTGCAGACGTCTGGAGTATGTTATTTCCAGAAGTTATAATGTGTTGTGCGTGTCACTTCATTGGAGATTGTACAATAATTCTATATACTACTTACACATTTTTTTACAGAATAATCTCCTTGTAATCTTCAAATCATAGCTCTTTGACGTGATGAATATCTTGAATACCTGCATATGTTAATATATATGTATATATATATATAATATTGTATAGTTGTTGTCATCAAAACCATAGAATGGAGGTTCCAACAGTTCAGTAGACTGAACCAGACCCAGGAAATTGCCTGGGTCTGTATCAGTCGACTGACCATCTAGGTCAGTCGACTAACTTTGGGGATACAAAAATCGTATCCCTGTGTCAGTCGACTGACCACCTGGTTCGGTCGACTGACCTGATTGCCTCAACAAAATTGATTATTTTGTTTTGATTCCCAATTTTTATCGATTCGTGATTTCTGATTTGTTTGTTGTCGCTTATTACCTTCTTTGATGACTTCTCTTTCGGGATTTTTGTGGTTATCCATTTTTGATGGATTCAGAATCGATTTTTCTGGGTTTGATTCACGTCTTCGTATGTGAATTTTTGATGGATGATTGTTTCTACAATCATTTCTATGACTTGTCACTTTAAATTACAAAGGTTTCTATACTAGTAGTAAATATTCAAACTCTTTTACTAAAATAATTTTAACTCTATTTTTAATACAAAGCTCGTTTATAAAACCGTTTTCTAATCTATTAGTATATACAAACCTTTACCTCATTCGTGTGAGAAAATCTAATTAAACGGCTTAGCAAAACAAGTGGTATGAAACGCTTGCGTTTACTTCGTTGGTTAATTTATGGACTTGTTTGAGTGAAAATCTTGTGACAATTTTCGAGTGGAAATCTACAATTTGTTCGTAAATATTTAAGTTAAGCTAGTGGTTATGGGACATGAAGCTAAACTCTTATATTTACTAGCTTTGTAATTCACACTTTTTATGGATCGATGATGATCATTTTGTGATTTAGACTAGCAATGTGCGATGTCTATTTGTCTGCGAGGGAGACTAAACCCCGTTTCGTGGAACTTCGGTTCAATTTGGCGGGGTAGCGACCCGTGGTCTTCGGACCGTTTGTGGAGCTTCGGCTCAAAATTTATGGTTAGCAACCATGGAATAGCGTTCCGTTTGTGATACATGTGTTGGTGAGTTTTCATGCTCCCGTTTGTGATAGGCCTCCCCCCTTTTGTGATTTCTGGATTTCTGATTGATGATTTCTAGAATTTGTGTTTCACCAACTTTTGTGATTGGCATTAATATGTTTGTCAGTATTTGTAGTTTGGTGAATAAAATAAAGAATATGATATTATTTTTGGTGCTTTGAGATCTTTAAAATATTGTATGATTTTGTTGTTGTTTTATATCATATTTGTTCTAGTATGACATTGTAGTTATCATACATTCTTATTATATCTCTGCTTATATCTCATTCCTTTATCTGGTATTTATGGCTAGACTGATCCGTTTATTATTTTCTTATTAAATAATACTCGGGTCAGACCGAGATGTTACAGGTGCTTCTGCTTGACTCCTTATCTGGGATCATCCTCTGACTTTTGCCTAACTACATTACATTTGTAGTTTTTGTTGTTATACATTCGAGATATAGACTCCATGATGTATACTTATTCTTTTGTCTATCACTTGTATATATTCTTTTGTGATATTGTGGATCTTATATGACCAC
Organism: Allium fistulosum; assembly: GCA_030737815.1. Classification (NCBI taxonomy): domain Eukaryota; kingdom Viridiplantae; phylum Streptophyta; class Magnoliopsida; order Asparagales; family Amaryllidaceae; genus Allium; species Allium fistulosum. The sequence goes on along the minus strand of CM060903.1, from coordinate 306,275,899 downwards.
TACTCTGATGTTCACCTTTTTGTGTTATATATTTATATCTATTTCCGTCTTTGTGATATGAATGTCTGTGACTGATTTGTGTTATGTTTATTTCTATATTTGTTTCCAAAGGCCTCATAGCCACTGTGTGGTAGCTTTGAGTTTGTATCGGTATGTCGGATTTCCTCTTGAAATGAAATGCATGTTATACTATCTGACATATCGGTGCTCGCACAAGGCAATTGCACAGATGGTCGCTCCTCAATAGCCTTATTCTTCACGCTAGTCGATAGCATTACCCAGTAGTGTTCTTGTCTAGCGTGAGTATAGAGGTGGGGCGTCACAACTTGGTATCAGAGCCAAACTTCGGAACAATGTAGAATAATCTAGCAAGGATCATTGTCCTAAGTCTTTCTTAGGAATCGTGCCATAGGATTTAATTCGAGCCTTCGTACTGTTCTATCCTATTTCTTTTTATGATGCCTTGTTTTATCAATCAAGTTTGTTTGATATTCATTCTGAGATTAACCTTTTTTTCTCTTTTCTTTCTTTCTTAAAGAAAAGAAATGGTTAGACCTGGCCGTCCCAACACCGGTCAATCTAGTGCTACTCCCCAGGATGGAGTATTTATGTCTGCTCAGCAACTTCTTGACCTTGTGAGAAATGCTCAAGCTGTCGGACCTATTCCTGAGCCCACCCATCCTAAATCTGGGTTTGCACGTTTGTGCAGTGATTATGCCAATTTGGGTGGAAAGCCATTCAAAGGTTCCGAGAGCGTTATAGAAGTCCAGGCTTGGCTTCGAACATGCGACCGCATCTTTTCTCGCATGAATCTTATTGATCTTCATCGAGTCCAAGTGGCTTCAAGTATGCTCCAAGAAAGAGCATTAGACTGGTACGAGCTTCTGATCTCTGAAATTATTGAAGCAGACCTTACTTGGGAGCAATTCCGGGAAAAGTTCGAGTTGAAATTCGTGCTGGAAGCTGAGAAAGTATCTTTAGCTCGACGATTTATCGACCTTGTTCAAGGTGAATCTTCCATGACCGACTACGTCGCTTCTTTCGAATCTCTATCTAAATATGGGGTCGAGTACATTAATACCCCATTGAAGAAAAACCAGAGATTTGTTTATGGCTTGAACAAGAGCCTCAAAAAGCCATTACTTCTGAAATTAGAAGTTTCTTTTGATCAACTTGTTGATATTGCTCTTCGTCTCAAAGAGGCTGATAAAGATAGTGATGCTGAGGTCAAACCCAACATTAACAAGAAGAGACCTTTTAAATTCAAGCCTAATCCCAACAAGAAGGGAAAGTAAGCAACACCGGTAGCAAGTACTCCTGCATCTCTCATGGAGAATGCTACAATTGTGGTTCTAAGGATCACTATGCAAACAAGTGCCCGAAGTCTCTTTCTTGCCACTATTGCAAGAGTTCGGGTCATACCTTATCTTCGTGTCCCAAACTTCAAGGCAAGAGGGAGGGCAAGCTAAATGTTGTACAAGCCCCTGCTAACACTTCTCGTGGCAAGGTATTTCTCATTCTATCCTTGATGGCATTATTATATTTCGTGAATTTCCTATTTGAGTTCTTTTTGATACGGGTGCATCTCACTCTTTTATATCAAAAGAACTTGTTGATGTTTTGTCTTTGGACGTTATTGGCTTGATGACTTCTTTGAGGATTGCGAATCCGGTTGGTGGATCCGCAACACTCAGTTTATTATGTAAAGATGTCGAAATTATTTTATGTGATTTCTCTTTCCGTGCCGATTTGCATGTTATGTGTTACCTTGGTTTCGGAATGATTTTAGGAATGGATTGGCTTAACCGTTACGAAGCCCATATCCTATGTCCTGAGCGGACTATATATCTTCGACATCCGCAATATGTTAAGCAGATTTCTCTCATTCTGAAAGACTCAGATTCCAATTCGAAAGCATCTCTGTATTCTCTAAATCCTCGTGATGACAACAATGATGATGAGGAAGATGTTATTTCTCTCATTCACATTGTTCGTGAATTCCCCAACATATTTGAGCCCGTTCTAGGATTACCACCTAAGCGAGCAATTGAGTTCAGAATTAATCTCATTCCTGGAGCTCTACTTATCACTCGTCCTCCTTATCGAATGTCCAACAAAGAAAATGAGGAGATGCACAAACAATTATCTGAATTGGAAGCGAAGCAATTTATTCAATCTAGTTCCTCTCCATGGGGAGCTTCAGCTATTTTTGTGAAGAAATCTGATGGTACACATAGGCTTTGCGTTGACTACCGCATGCTTAATGATCTCACCATTAAGAATAAATATCCCTTGCCGCGGATTGATGATTTATTCGATCAACTTAGTGGTGCTAAAGTCTTTTCACAGTTAGACTTAGCAACCGGTTTTCATCAGCTCCGTATTGCAGAGGATAACATTCCTCTAACATCTTTCCAAACTCGTTATGGATCTTATGAATGGCTTGTTATGCCATTTGGTTTGACGAATGCTCCAGCTTATTTCGTTGACCTTATGAATCGAGTTTTTAAAGACTACCTCGACCGATTTGTTCTCTTCTTTATAGATGACATTCTTGTTTATTCTAAAACCGAGGAAGAGCATGAAAATCATCTTCGGATTGTATTGGAAACTCTTAGGAGCAACCAATTGAAAGCAAAATTTTCTAAATGCCACTTTTGGCAATCTCGTGTGAAATTTTTGAGGCATATTATTTCTGAATCTGGAATTTCCGTGGATCCTTCAAAGATTGAAGCGATTCAAAATTGGAAGAGACCGGAGAGTGTGACGGGAATTCGTAGCTTTCTCGGATTGGCGGGCTATTACCTTCGGTTCATAAAAGACTTCTCTAAAATTTCCGTGCCTCTCACTAGTTTGACAAAGAAGGGAGTTAAATACATTTGGTCAGACAAATGTGAAGCTTCATTTCAAAAATTAAAAGAACTCCTTTCTAATGCTCATATTCTTGTGATTCCCGATGGGAACCAAGATTTTATTGTTTATACCGATTCTAGTCGTGTTGGTTTGGATGCCGTTCTTATGCAAAGGGAACGTGTTATCGCTTATGCTTCTAGACAACTAAAGCCTGCCGAGACTAGATATGCCACTCATGATTTAGAGCTCGCGGCTATTGTTTTCGCCCTTAGAATTTGGCGTCATTATCTTCTGGGAGAGAAATTTGTTCTCTACACCGATCACAAATCTTTAAAGTATTTATTTTCTCAAAAGGAGCTTAACTTGCGTCAACAACGTTGACTCGAGTTTCTTGCATCTTACGATCTTGATATTCTTTATACTCCCGAAAAGGGAAATCTTGTTGCCGATGCCCTTAGTCGTAAGCAACAAGCGATTGTTTCTATGATGATATCCGAGTGGAATGATCTCTCGACTTTATCCACTTGTGAGATTCGAGATCGTGAATCCGATTTATGTTCATCTCTTGTTTTGTGTAGCCTTGAGGCTCATCCTTCTCTTTTAGACCACATTCTTGAAGCTCAAAAGAATGATCCTGGATTGGTTCTTCTTGGCCAAAGTTGTAGGGATAAAATTGATATTGAAGGGTTGAAAGACTTTGATATTGATGCTCATAGCGGTATTCGAAAATTTGGTAGACTTATTGTACCAAATATCACTGATCTTCGTAAAGACATTTTAGAAGATTCTCATCGTTCTAAATTTACCATTCATCCCGGTAGTAGTAAAATGTACGCGGATATGAAGCGACTTTATTACTGGGAGGGAATGAAATCCGATATTGCTAACTATGTTAAGCATTGCATGACATGCCAACTCGTTAAGGCCGAGCATCAAAGGCCCGGTGGGTTATTGCAACCATTGGAAATTCCAATATGGAAGTGGGATCAAATTTCCATGGATTTTATTGACGGTCTTCCCCATTCTCGTTCAGGCCATGATAGCCTATGGGTGATAGTAGATAGACTTACGAAATCCGCCCATTTTATTCCCGTTCGGTCCAATCGGACCGTACCTATTTTGGCTAAACTCTTTGTCAAGGAAATTGTTAAATTGCATGGAGTTCCTACTTCTATTGTTAGCGATCGTGATCCATTGTTTACTAGTGGATTCTGGAAAGGTCTTCAAAAAGCTTTGGGAACAAAGCTTAATTTTAGCACCACTTATCATCCTCAGTCCGATGGACAAACCGAGCGGGTGAATCAAACTCTTGAAGATCTTCTTCATGCATGTGTTCTTGATTTTGGTGGAAGTTGGAAAGATCATATTTCTCTTGTCGAATTTTCCTATAATAATAGCTCCCAATCTAGTATTGGTATGGCACCTTTCGAGGCACTTTACGGAAGGCCATGCCGATCCCCTTCATGTTGGCTTGAAGCCGGTGAGAAGCTGGTTTTAGGTCCAGATTTTATTCGGGATGCCACAAAAAAGATTGACCTTATTCGTCATAGGATGAAAGAATCTCAAAGTAGACAAAAATCCTATGCCGACAACCGAAGAAGGAAATTAGAATTTTCTGTGGGAGATTTTGTGTTTATTCGTGTTTCACCTATGAAGGGTGTTGTGCGTTTCAGTCGATCGGGAAAATTAGCACCTCGATATATTGGCCCATTTCCCATCACCGAACGCGTTGGTTCCGTGGCTTATCGCCATTTATTACCGGCTCAGTTTTCTGCTATTCATGACGTATTCCACGTCCCTCAACTACGGAAATGCCTTTAAGATTCCGATTCTATTCTTGAGCCCGGTGTTATTGAAGAAATTGAAGTCTCGCCTAATTTGACTTATTAGCAACATCCCATTCGAATCATTGATTCGGAGGTCAAACGCCTTTGAAATAAAGATGTTCCTCTTGTGAAAGTTCAATGGTCCTCAAATCCTAAGGATTGCTCTTGGGAATCCAGCGAATTCATCGAGCGAACACATCCGGACTTGCTCTCTCGTGCTCCTTAAGGTGAACTTTTTATTTCAAATTTCTTTTTTTGGTGTTGATATGCTTTTGTTGTTGTTACTTCTTATTTATTTCTTAAAGATCGCGACGACGCAATTTCTTTAAGGAGGGGAGTCTGTAACAACCCGCATATTTTAAAGTTTAGAATATTTAAATGTTTTATTTAAATATAGAATCGTTACTCGGATTAAAGTCCAAAAAGCTACTTTTCGCAAATAGTCGAATTGGGACTTGAGACCACTTCCATTGAGTCCAAAATGACATTTGCGACTTTTTTAAGTATAAGCATCGATATATTTGGAGTAAGTTGAATTTTGCTATTTTCTATTGGACTTTGGGTTTGGGTTTCACCCCAACTCTTTCTATAACCTAGTTCAGCCCTCTCCTCTCCTCTTCACTGCATTTCTATTTTCTCTAACACTCAAGCAAAACTGAAAATGGGGAGAGGAATGAGAAATTAGAAAACTTCAAGCCCTAGTTTTCAATTGCAAAACCAAATTCTTGCTCCAAATTCAAAGAGAAGCTTTGGTAAGTATCTCCTCCTTCTTCTCCAACTCATTCTCTCTTTAATTTCAGAAATTTCCTAAACCTAACTTAGGAAATGTTCTTCTTTTTTAGCTTAGATTCTAGTTTCTTGAGTTGAAGTGGTAGAGTGGTTGATCTCCATTTACTTTCAAGCTTCTCCTTCTTCATTTTTGGGTTTAAAAGTGAGTTTTTAAACTCACATCTACTTTTATAGATATCGTTGTGGTTGGGTATGAATTCCTAACACTTATTCATGTATATTTGCTTTTGATTTGGATCGAATTGGTGAAAGGTTGCAACTGTTTGAAGAAGAAGAACGTTTGTTTAAAGTTTCGCAACCTTTCAGAATATAGTCGTTTATTAAAAAAAATGTTCGTCACCAGACGTCTGCAGGAAAGCTCGGACATCTGGAGTTTGTTTCAGAGAATTTCCTGAAACTTACTACAGACGTCTGAGTGTATACTGCAGACGTCTGGAGTATGTTATTTCCAGAATTTATAATGTGTTGTGTGTGTCACTTCATTGGAGATTGTACAATAATTCTATATACTACTTACACATTTGTTTACAGAATAATCTCCTTGTAATCTTCAAATCATAGCTCTTTGATGTGATGAATATCTTGAATACCTGCATATGTTAATATATATGTATATATATAATATTATATAGTTGTTGTCATCGAAACCATAGAATGGAGGTTCCAACAGTTCAGTAGACTGAACCAGACCCAGGAAATTGCCTGAGTTTGTATCAGTCGACTAACCATCTGGGTCAGTCGACTGACTCTGGGGATACAAAAATCGTATTTCTGTGTCAGTCGACTGACCACCTGGTTCAGTCGACTGACCTGATTGCCTCAACAAAATTGATTATTTTGTTTTGATTCCCAATTTTTATCGATTCGTGATTTCCGATTTGTTGTTGTCGCTTATTACCTTCTCTGATGACTTCTCTTTCGGGATTTTTGTGGTTATCCATTTTTGATGGATTCAGAATTGATTTTTCTGGGTTTGATTCACGTCTTCGTATGTGAATTTTTGATGGATGATTATTTCTACAATCATTTCTGTGACTTGTCACTTTAAATTACAAAGGTTTCTATACTAGTAGTAAATATTCAAACTCTTTTACTAAAATGATTTCAACTCTATTTTTAATACAAAGCTTGTTTATAAAACCGTTTTCTAATCTATTAGTATATACAAACCTTTACCTCATTGGTGTGAGAAAATCTAATTAAACGGCTTAGCAAAACAAGTGGTATGAAATGCTTGCGTTTACTTCGTTGGTTAATTTATGGACTTGTTCGATTGAAAATCTTGTGACAATTTTCGAGTGGAAATCTACAATTTGTTCGTAAATATTTAAGTTAAGTTAGTGGTTATGGGACATGAAGCTAAACTCTTATATTTACTCGCTTAGTGTAATTCACACTTTTTATGGATCGATGATGATCATTTTGTGATTTAGACTAGCGATGTGTGATGTCTATTTGTCTGCGAGGGGGACTAAACCCCGTTTTGTGGAACTTCGGTTCAATTTGGCGGGGTAGTGACCCGTGGTCTTCGGACCGTTTGTGGAGCTTCGGCTCAAAATTTATGGTTAGCAACCATGGAATAGCATTCCGTTTGTGATACACGTGTTGGTGAGTTTTCATGCTCCCGTTTGTGATAGGCCTCCCCCCTTTTGTGATTTCTGGATTTCTAATTGATGATTTCTAGAATTTGTGTTTCACCAACTTTTGCGATTGGCATTAATATGTTTGTCAATATTTGTAGTTTGGTAAATAAAATAAAGAATATGATATTCTTTTTGGTGCTTTGAGATCTTTGAGATATTGTATGATTTTGTTGTTGTTTTATATCATATTTGTTCTAGTATGACATTGTAGTTATCATACATTCTTATTATACCTCTGCTTATATCTCATTCCTTTATATGATATTTATAGCTAGACTGATCCGTTTATTATTTTCTTATTAATAATACTCGGGTCAGACCGAGATGTTACAGGTGCTTCTGCTTGACTCCTTATCTGGGATCATCCTCTGACTTTTGCCTAACTACATTACATTTGTAGTTTTTGTTGTTATACATTCGAGATATAGACTCCATGATGTATACTTATTCATTTGTCTAGCACTTGTATCTATTCTTTTGTGATATTGTGGATCTTATTTTAAAATACCAAGAACAAGGCCCGGTGTTACTAAAGCCTTAAATAAACAAAATCATATTCATGTCATCCAATAACATCCAACATATCATATATTCCAATATATATGAAAATTTAAAATCAACAGTGTGAGGAATCCCGTTGGATCCCTCCAATCTGTCCCCCTGCATCACATACATCATATAATCAATAATATAAAAATCAACCGCTTCGAGGCGGGATTCGCAAACAAATGGTCATCCGCTCTTACACGGGAATGTAATAGGGTCTCATCCGCTCCAATAGGCGGGAATATATCCAACTAACCATATAATTTAATATATTATCCAAACATCATTAACGATTCGAAATAAATATCCAAACATCCAATAAATAATATTTATTGACTATATAAATTTTCTGATTAGCCAAAAAGGTGAGATTAACTCACATTGGTTTTTAGATCACCAAACGTTCCAATTAATACTAAAACCGAATGGTTGTTCGATTTTAGCCTGAATTCCCATAAGCTCCAATCTCGTTCAATCCAAATCGATAGTGTAGCCTTTGTTGATACGATCGCAACGCAAGTCATCGCGTTCGATTTGGACCTCGTATGGTTTAAATATGGATTAATAAACTTTAAATCATTTAAACTATAATTAACTTTTAAAATAAACAAACATTAACTAATTAATTACCGGTCCATCCAAAAACGCGATTCCCTTCGATCCCCCCTCCAAGCCGCAAATTTAAATCCACGACGCAATCGCCTGGGGCCAACTCCAGCCACTGCCTCCTTGCCAAAGCCTTCCCTAGCCAAGACGCGACCATTGACCCCACCCTCGACCACCTCGCCGCCCTCAGATCACCAGAAATCAACCGTGATTTCCACGCCCATGAACGGCCCTAACCGCTGCCATGCCTCGCCGCGACCTCACCGTAGCACGCCCAGACCTCGACGAACCTCCAGCATCAACGACAACACCTAAACCCATCCCCTCGACCAGAAAATGCGAAAAAAAACTCTGATCAACTGCCAGCTTTGGCCACCCCCGTCACTTTTAGGTCACCACACCACCACCATTCGATGGCCATGCCTCCTAGCTTCTCAAAGACACCTACTTTACTTCCCCTCGATGCTTGCAGCTCGCACACGAATTAACGAACGAAGTTGCCATTCTTTTATTCTTCTTTGGGAATCAAATAGAAGAGGAAAGGTAAGCGAGAGGGAAAAAATGGAAAAGTATCAGTGTTGTAATTTTGGTTTTTATAGCGAAATTTTGAATGTTCAAAATGAATTTTTTTTCTTCAATCTACATGCCATTTGCTCAACTGAATGAAGAAAGGCCAGGAATATGTTTGTATGCTGGGTACGAATGTTGGGTGATGGTACATGTATATAAAAATTTATTTTAATTAGCAAATGTCTGGCATGCCGCCTGTCGTTCTATATGTTATACCCCTATTTCGAATGCAATAGAACTAGTCTCGAGGCCTAATTCGATCGCATGCAGAAGATAGGTTTTTAGACCCGGTTATTTATATTAATTTCTGAATTTAATTTCTACGCGTTTCGATCTCGCACGATAAAACGGTTCGTCCGATCGCCATGAAATTGGACGGCATACTATAATATACTATTACGGATCTAAAGGAACTAGTTTCGTCAAAATCCGAGACTGTGACCAAAAAGACTATTTTTACACGTTAATTAAAACGAGAAATTTCAAAAATCGATTTAATCACTTTTAAATTCAAATTTAAAAGTTAACAATTTCATTCTTGTTTAAATAAAATTTAAATCAACTTTTGAAATCATTTTCATTCACATTAAATTCAAGATTCAACTATTCTAACAATTCCAATTATTAAATTCAACAATTTAATTATCAAATAAATCACTATATTCGAAACTCAAGTTATTTAACTTACAAAATTAACTTTTCAGTATTTAAATTAAATTAAATATTCCAAATTCAAATGACTAAAATTCTGAGTCGTTACAGAGATTATGACAGTTATGGAAACCAATAAACAAAGTGGGGCTACGATGTTAATTTAGTACGTTTTTTACTATCAAACATCATTACAATATTGGTATTTATTATTACAAACCCCTAATATTTTATTAAAAATTTCAGTTTGACCGAGTTAATGAAGTATATGTAAAAAAACAAGGGAGTTGCCTTCAATCTTTTGCATGTTCACAGTCTCCTTAAGGAGGAAGACAAATGGAGCATGGTGAAAAAGAAACAATATGGATTTCAGTTTGCACCTAGAAAAATGAACCTTGATTCCAATTAGGGAGATTCTGATGTTTCGGAAGTTATTGAAGAACAAGAAACCACTCTATTTCATACTAAAGATGTTGGGAGGGCAGTAGTAAATTATAGATTGAAGAATAAAATTAATTACAATGCCCATTACGATAGAATAGTTGAACGTATGACTTCGGTACATAAAGAAACAAGACCGATAAAGGAAGAAAAGGAGGAGCAGAGACTTCAGAAATTGTGCGAGTGTAAAGCCGAGAAAGAAGAAAAAAGAAGAGAGGATCTATGTTTGCAAGAAGAGTAAATGGAACTCAAAAGAGAGAAAGCGAGGAGGAAGAAAGAAGAATCCATTTAGCTATGTTAAGTTGTGACCTATTGAAGCTTGAACACGAACAATGTGAGGGAATGAAGAGAAAAATAGAGAATGTCATGCAAGTCTAGGGGGCTCATCCAACTATAGTCATATGTTGTATGTTTATGGCTTATTATAATGTTGTTTATGTATCATAAGTATATTTCTATTTTAATTTTGACTGTAGCTTTTGTATGTTTTAATGAAGATGCATTTGGAATCAATGAATAGTTAAGATGATACTGTTATGTCAGATATAATTGTCCTTCACTTAACTGGAAAAGCTGGAATTTTGTCAATCTGTGCTAGTGGTATAGGTCTTGTCAATTTGTTGTACGGTGTGAAATTAATAATTTTTGTATATTTCTTATACAATCACACTAGTGTAATTGTTAAAATAGTCAAGTTGTTTAACATTTACTGTCCTTTACTAATTAAGCATAGTGGATCTTAGTCAATTCGTGATAGTGCAATAAACGGCCATAAATCATTTTGTTTACTTATAAAGGTTATTGTGAACCTAACATTAAGTCCAAAGCAAAGTAGATAAACTTAAGCATTATTAAAATTTTCGACGTTACGTGGTCATCAATAGAATTGCTTGTACTGGTGAAACCTTACATTGAGGTAGACCGTAGGCATAATTTGATGTTGTGTAGAGATATATATAATAGCCATGAAGGCTATTGGAACTTAACAAATGAGATATACAACAATCATCTGGATTGTACAAGGAGACATACTTCAACTTACGATGAATTTATGACAGCTTGCAATGGGTATTGTAAAATAATTCAAGAGGTAGAAGATGAAAACTTTTTTCAACAAAATCGCTCAACAGTCGATTCACGTTACTTATCGGAATATCAAGCCGAATTCATTAGTCATGAGACATTCGATCTTCGATGCAGTTGGCTTACACGTTTAGGTTAAAACCATTTCACTGTATTTCCGTGTGCTATTTTTTTCCATGTATTTTGTTGATTAATGATTCATGTATTTTCCTTTGGTTCCAAATTTACGTTTTACCTTATATTTGTTCAACACCTTACCGTTAAAGTGCTGCTATAGTGCGTAGCACTCTTCGACCGCTACGTTTTTTCAATATAGCGCTAATAAATAGTAGATCCGCTTTAAGCCCTGCTATTTTTCACTACATCCGTTAATCAAGACATTTTAATACCTGCTTTAGCAAAATTAATATGAAATATTTGATTTGACTAGTTCTTCATTGAACAAAATCAATAAAGTTAGGGTAAAGACCTAATTTTAAGGTACAATGCTCAATATAAGTTAGAAATCTACTGTAGTCACCAAATTTGAACTGCATAAATTATGATATTCTTCGATTTTGTTGTATGAGATTAAATAATAATTACTTTTCCTATACAAATGATGTGAGAATGATAATAAATTAACTTTAAATATTTATTTTTACATTTAATGAAGCTTTTTGGCACCTCCGCTATATCCCTGCTTTGTCCTCGCTTTATCCCCACAATAACTTTTTGTACTTCCACCGTAATGGAATCGCTAACCACTTTAACTGAACATATACGAATTTAACTTAAGATCTTACAATAATGAAAAGATACATGAACATGAACATTAAATCTGTTCATTACACAAATGAGTAGCTAATAATAAAGTGGACCAACGTCCGACTTCTACGACTAAGAAGGAGATAGTTCTGATTCATAACGTCATCGAGTTGGGTTCGAAGCCTCCTAATGTCTTCTTCCAATTCCAAAGTATAACTTATAGCTCAAGGCGAGAATTGTTCATCTATCCATTGTTCAAATCCACATCCGTTAGGGTAAAGTAGGCAACAGAAGTATTGACGACCAACATTATCATCATTTCTTATAACTACGATAAGTGATTCATAACCACAGAAGCACATAATATTTAGGGATTGTACCTCATCAACCTCTACTGACAGCATCTACCTGAGTTACTACTTAGTGTAACTCATGTCTAGCTTAGTTAGGTAGTTGTTGTTATTCGAACCCCAAAGGCAGCATCTCCAATCTAAGCTCTCTTTGTCTCAGATCCTCGTAATGTCATTCTTATTTCAATATACCACGTAGTTGGGGTTCTCGGTGGAGATGGATTAGGATTTGTTGGTCCATACAAATGGTCAGTATATGTGTATGAATCTAGGTAAGAAATAGAAATTTGAAGAGTAGGTAGCTTATAGATTGCACAATGACCTAAAAACATTTAACTTATATTCTATTTATAATGTAATAAAACTTTTGCACTATCCTACGAGTCTATAGTGTTCATTTAGACTCTTTTTAGCCAAGTTGTGGCTATACTCATACCACCAATACTTTAAAACTTCACAAAAACAACATAATGATGTCCTATGACTAATAACCATACACTGCATGTCCAACGATATATACAAGTATGCCATGATAATCATCCCTCAATCATACATAATAAGTGAGGAAAGATCAAAGTCTGCAACTGCCGTAACATGTCATAGGGAAAGGGTGGAGGATGGATTGGAAAAGAAACAGTTTCCCATTATGTACAATACAAATAGCCTAGCTATCTCCAAATCATTGTCCCGATTATATTGTCGAAGCAGTTTCTTAGTTTTGTCCCTAATGAAACTCACTCTAATCTGAGTACCCTCTGATAAGCACGCAGGTATATAAATACTAAGTAAAACATGCAGCATGTTATCATGTCTTTGGAATTGCTCATTACAAGGTAAAGAAAGATATAGTCCAACAGAAATAATAGTAAGTATAACAAAATTTAGAGGAGTAATAACCATCTCCCAAAAGTGAAGTGAAATGTGTAGGTGGCCTTTCACCATAAAGCAGCTAATGCACTGCACAAGTGTGCATTAGAATTTAAGGTCAAGTGTATTCCTATAATGAGAAATATGCAGTGTTAAGCAAAATACAATGTGGTTTTACATGTAACAATTTATCAAAAAATAACATAACAAAAAAGTCGTGAAATCCAATGCCATCCAAAAATCCGATATTACGTCGATCAACATCGACTACTATAATATCCTGATATAGACGAAATACCGTTGCAAAAGACCCACGAGTTTTCATTCTCTAACATGTTTAGAAAATTATTTTGAGTATTAGTTTCACAACCTAAGCGTAAAACCATACGTTTATAAACTACTATGTCAATATAGTACCAAACCTAAATATAAAACCATACATTATATAACCTATTATGTTAAATTCTTAAACAATATATAATAATTGTTTCTAGTCAATATCGCCATATTTATATGTTAAAATTTACTTACAGTGATGTCGACACGGATAGAAACATGCACAAAAACATGCACTTGTTGATCGGGCAAAACACAAAAACCCATCAACTCTTTGTCGGGTCCTAAGTTTTGATCGATATTTGAATTCAAAGCAGCATCATAAGAAACAACCCTCATGCAGTGCCTTCGAGATACCGTCGTTGTTGGAATTCCTTAAGGATTGAATGAAATATAAAGTCCCACATCTCCAAATTGTGAGAGCTATATTGGTTTAAATATAGCTTTCTCATGAGGAGGTTGGGGGCCTGGGGCTCCCAAATGTATGCTTCGTTGTGAAGAGGGAGATCATGCATCTCTACCACACACGTGCGCGCCGCCGCCGCCGTCCGTCCGACCGAACCGAACCGGGCCGGGCCGGGTACGGGTACGAGTCTAATATGATACTCATATTTTTACTGCAAACTGGACCGGGCTTTCTAACAGTTGCAGGCCAGACGAACAGATGCGGATCTGTTCGGGAACGGACGCGGGTTGAATAGGCGCGAACAGTAGCGGGTGCGACCCGTTAAAAGCAAACAGATGCGGCGCGAGCGGGTGCGACCCGACGGAAGCGGACACGGGCGAAACAGTGAGTGGGTGTGAAACAGATCCGTTAGAGGGGCATAGCAGACAGATGTGATCGAAGAGGTACGGACGCGACTGTTTGAGCGAACGGGTGCAGATACGACCGTTCGGAAGGGATACGGATCTCTATAAATAAGGAGGAAAACTGATCACTTTCCTCACTCATTTTTCAATTCTGAATCTCTCTCTTCTCCTCTGATAAATACTAATTCAAATCACAGAGTGATATACTCATCACAATTTCAAGCAGAATTCGTCTGTTGTATCTTGGGAGAATTTTGAAATAAAATTCTTAAGGAAATCGTTACGACGAGCCTCAGACATATTTCGGTTATAATTCTACATTCTATCCTTTAATTTGGTTATACTATTTATTCAAAATAGCATAACGCTGTTGTTGTAATTTATTTACAACATTCATATTGTTATAATAATTAACACAGAATTCCAGTGTAGTGGAAATCTGAGTTATAAACTTGTGCGACGAGTTTATAATTGATTATTCTCTGTTTTGGTATACTAGACGTATAACATCTTAAGAATTTTACTGTTTTCTTACTAAAACAGAGATGGCAACAGTAGAATTTTCAAAGACTACTACTCACAACAGACCTGAACCGTTCAAGGGAGATGGTGACGACTTTTTAACATGGCAGAATCAGATGTTATTTTACCTCACCACACTCGGTCTGCAACGGTATCTCGAGGAGGAGGAACCGATTTCTGCACCAGGCAAGGAAGTAGATGTTGCTACGTGGAAACATTCCGATTTCCTATGCAGAAACTATATTCTGAATTGTCTCGACAAGGTGTTATACAAAGTATATCAACCTCTAAAGACAGCAAAAGCACTCTGGAATGCACTTGCCATGAAGTATAAGACGCAGAATATCAGTCTTAAGAAATTCATTGTAGACAAATTCATGGACTACAAGATGGTCGACTCTAAACCGGTGACTGCTCAACTGCATGAACTACAAATCATTATTCATGAACTCAAGGCGGAAGGTCATAAGGTTGGAGAATCGTTTTTGGTTGAAGCCATCACGGGAAAACTGTCGCCATCGTGGAGAGATTACCGCAATTATCTAAAGCATAAAAAGAAGGAAATCTCTTTACAGGATCTCATAGTCCGATTGAAAATTGAGGCAGATAACCATGGAATTACAAAACAAAGCGAGGAGGCATTTGTGGCTGAAGATTCAAAGACCAAAAACAAAAAGAAGAATTTCCAGAAGAAAAGGAAAGCTCCAGACAACAAACCAAAAGACAACAAACGAACCAAAAAGTTTAATGGTGAATGTTGGGTTTGTGGAAAGGTTGGACATGCCGCTAGAGATTGCAGACTCAAAAAGGACCGCAACAAAGAGGCAAATTTAGTAGACAACATGGAAGTGGATGAGTCCAACTTCTCGGCAGTTGTATCTGAATGCAATATGGTTCGGAATCCTAACCAATGGTGGGTGGACACAGGCGCTACTCGTCATGTCTGCTCTGACAAATCCATGTTTTCTACATACAAGAAATTCGATCATGAAGAAAAACTCTATATGGGTAATTCTGCAGTATCTATGATCGAAGGTAGTGGCACAGTAATCCTCAAGTTTACTTCAGGAAAAACTATTAAGTTGAATGACGTGCTCCACGTTCCAGACATACGCAAGAATCTCATCTCTGGTGCAGTATTATCAAAGAAAGGATTCAGAATGGTGTTCGAGTCAGACAAGATGGTTCTGTCCAAAGCTGGAATGTATATCGGAAGGGGATATTTATGTGATGGCCTATTTAAGGCAAATGTAGCCGTTATCGGCAATAAAACTATGTATTCTGATTGTGCTATTAATAAAATTGAAGTTTCTTACTTGCTTGAGCACGAAATTTTACTATGGCACGATAGATTAGGACACATAAATTTCCGAAAAATGAAAATATTATCGAACTTGGGATTAATTCCAAAATTCCAAATAGATAAGAACTACAAATGTGAGACATGTGTAGAAGCAAAAATGGTTAAAAAACCATTTCAATCTGTTGATAGGAGCACCGAACCACTAGGTTTAGTTCATACAGATTTATGTGATTTTAAATCATTACCTGCAAGAGGTGGGAAAAAGTACTTTATCACGTTTATTGATGATTATACGCGATATTGCTATGTATATCTGTTGAATAGTAAAGATGAAGCAATTACATCATTTATAAAGTACAGAAGCTGAGGTAGAAAATCAGTTAAATAAAAAGATCAAGATATTGAGATCTGATCGAGGTGGAGAATATGAATCACCATTTGAACAGTTCTGTGCCGAAAATGGTATAATTCATCAAACAACAGCTCCATATTCACCACAACAAAATGGTGTAGCCGAGAGGAAGAACAGAACGTTAAAAGACATGATTACCGCTATGCTTTTAACCTCTGGTCTACCGACGAACTTGTGGGGGGAAGCCTTAAATATGTCTAATCACATATTAAACAAAGTCCCTCATAATAAAACAGGAACAATTCCATATGAGATATGGAAAGGACACAAACCAAGTTTTAAATACCTCAAAGTGTGGGGGTGCTTGGCAAAAGTTCAAGTTCCGCCTCCCAAGAAAGTCAAACTTGGACCAAAAACAGTAGATTGTTACTATTTAGGGCCAGCCCAAAATAGTAGTGCCTATAGATTTTTGATATTCAAGTCTGATATAGCTGATATTCATGTAAATACAATCATGGAATCTAGAGATGCCTCATTCTTTGAAGACGTGTTTCCGCACAAAAGGAATGAAGAGAATAATGTCCCTAAAAGGACAAGAGAAGAATCAAGCAATTCACATGAAGATGAAACTCATCATGAGATTGAGGAAGTTGAACCAAGAAGAAGCGTAAGGGCTAGAACTTCCAAGACATTTGGTTCGTATTTTTTCACATATGTGTTAGAACATGAACCTCAAACGTACAAGGAAGCAATGTCATCTTCTGAATCTTCATGTTGGAAAGAAGCAATCCAAAGTGAGATTGATTCAATTCTAAGTAATAAAACTTGGGAAATTGTTGATATTCCACCAGGAATAAAACCTATTGGCTGCAAATGGACTTTCAAGAAGAAAATGAAAGCAGATGGCTCTATCGACAAGTATAAAGCCAGATTAGTAGCCAAAGGATATCGTCAAAAAGAAGGAGTAGACTTCTTTGATACATATTCGCCAGTAACACGAATAACCTCTATAAGAATGCTAATAGCAATTGCATCAATTTATGGACTAGAAATTCATCAAATGGATGTAAAGACAGCATTCTTAAATGGAGATCTCGATGAGGAGATCTACATGGAGCAACCTGAAGGTTTTATTTCCAGAGGAAATGAAAACAAAGTCTGTAGATTAGTAAAATCATTATACGGACTAAAACAAGCTCCAAAACAATGGCATGCAAAATTTGATAGTGTCATGATGAGAAATGGTTTTCGTATAAATGAATGCGATAAGTGTGTTTATTATAAACAAATTGGACAATCATATGTGATGATTTGTTTATATATAGACGATATGTTAATATTTGGTCCAAATACTCAGGTAATAGAGACCATAAAGAAGATGTTAACTAGTAATTTCGATATGAAAGATTTAGGAGTTGCAGACGTTATTTTGGGAATCAAAATAATAAGAACTCCTGATGGAATTGAATTATCTCAGTCACACTATGTAGACAAAGTGATTGAAAAATTCCAAGACTATGGAATTAAAGGGGTGAGAACACCTTTTAATCCATCAGAAGTACTGCATAAAAACACTAATGAGAGTGTAATGCAACTGAAATACTCTCGTGTAATAGGATGTCTCATGTATCTCATGAATTGCACAAGACCAGATATAGCTTATGCAGTAAGTCGACTGAGCAGGTATACAAGCAATCCAGCAAAGGAACACTGGAAAGCATTAATGAGAGTGCTTGGATATTTAAAAAATACCGCTAACTATTCCTTACATTATGGAAAATATCCTGCCGTCTTAGAAGGATATAGTGATGCAAACTGGATTGCAGATTCAGAGGAATCAAAATCAACAAGTGGTTATGTATTTACCCTAGCAGGGGCAGCAGTGTCATGGAAATCTACCAAACAAACATGCATAGCTCGATCCACTATGGAATCAGAGTTCATCGCTTTAGATAAAGCAGGCGAAGAAGCAGAATGACTTCGTCACTTTTTGGAAGATATTCCATTCTGGCCTAAACCTGTACTGGCCATATGCATACACTGCGATAACCAAGCAGCGCTAAGCAGAGCGCACAACTTTGTGTATAATGGAAAGTCACGACATATTCGACGACGCCATAACACAGTTAGGCAGTTACTCTCTAATGGAACTATTTCCATTGATTATGTGAGGACAAATGATAACCTAGCGGATCCATTTACTAAAGGTTTATCAAGAGAGAAAATTGACTGCGCATCGAGGGGAATGGGTTTAAAAGCCTAAACCACCAAGAGTTATCTTATACGGAAACCTATCCTAGCGACTGGAGATCCCACGGACTAGGATCAATAGGCAAACCAGTTTTGAATAACTCAAGACATAATGCATTTGCGTGGACATAGTCCAACTCCATTCCTATAGTGCACAATATAAATGCATGCCTACAGAAGTATTTAAAGGTTAAAACTATGTTTTTAATGATGACCATATCTTGGAAATAACAAGTGGGGTATATGTAGGATACTCTTAATAGTTGCGATCACCTATGTAAGTGTGAGCTGGGTCGGCTCTATGAGAATATTAAAAGGCTTTTATTCTCTAAAACACTCGCAGAACCAAGTACTGTTCAGGACCAAAATGAACACAACCAAGAAATTGGATGAGAAGGGAATTAATGCTTCGTAGAACTTATTGTCTGGATATACAATAAAGGCTGACGGTTCAAGATGAAATATTTCACCGATTAGCCAAGTAAATCCGATAAGTTTTAACTAAGGAAAGTTCAAAGTGAAATATCTACTTATCCATGATAAAGCATTAAATCCAGATATACTCTGTGATATTTCGCTTTGTGTGGGGGATATGTATATTATCATTCATGTGGGGGATTGTTGGAATTCCTTAAGGATTGAATGAAATATAAAGTCCCACATCTCCAAATTGTGAGAGCTATATTGGTTTAAATATAGCTTTCTCATGAGAAGGTTGGGGGCTTGGGGCTCCCAAATGTATGCTTCGTTGTGAGGAGGGAGATCATGCATCTCTACCACACACGCGCGCGCCACCGCCGCCGTCCGTCCGACCGAACCGGGCCGGGTACGGGTACGAGTCTAATATGATACTCATATTTTTACTGCAAACTGGACCGGGCTTTCTGACAGTTGCAGGCCAGACGAACAGATGCGGATCTGTTCGGGAATGGACGCGGGTTGAATAGGCGCGAACAGTAGAGGGTGCGACCCGTTAGAAGCAAACAGATGCGGCGTGAGCGGGTGCGGCCCGACAGAAGCGGACGCGGGCGAAACAGTGAGCGGGTGTGAAACAGATCCGTTAGAGGGGCATAGCAGACAGATGTGACTGTACGAAGAGGTACGGACGCGACTGTTTGAGCGAACGGGTGCAGATACGACCGTTCGGAAGGGATACAGACCTCTATAAATAAGGAGGAAAACTGATCACTTTCCTCACTCATTTTTCATTTCCGAATCTCTCTCTTCTCCTCTGATAAATACTAATTTAAATCACAGAGTGATATGCTCATCACAATTTCAAGCAGAATTCGTCTGTTGTATCTTGGGAGAATTTTGAAATAAAATTCTTAAGGAAATCGTTACGACGAGCCTCAGACATATTTCGGTTATAATTCTACATTCTATCCTTTAATTTGGTTATACTATTTATTCAAAATAGCATAACGCTGTTGTTGTAATTTATTTACAACATTCATATTGTTATAATAATTAACACAGAATTCCAATGTAGTGGAAATCTGAGTTATAAACTTGTGCGACGAGTTTATAATTGATTATTCTCTGTTTTGGTATACTAGACGTATCCATCATCCCTATGACTTCTGGAAGAACTTGAGCTAGCACTTTCACCCCCCAATCTCCTTCGCCGCCCTCGATATCTTGAGAAGATCCACCGCTACCACGAACAGCATGTAAAATCCTTCTTGTTTTGTGTTAATTGAGTAAAAAGAGGGGAAATATTGGGAAAATATGGGTTAAAATTGATTTGGGAACAGAGACCCGGGTTGAAAAACTAAATGGAGGAAGAAGCCGACATTAATAATGTAGGATAAATATACGACATGGGTTTGCTCTCAAACACCACGTGGATTGCCACGTGAGGGGTTTGCATTGGAGGATATGTTATCCGACATTATTAATGTCAAATAACTCGGTAATTCTAAATTGTTGTTGGGATTTGCACTATGGATCGGTCAGTGAAATGGCCAAGTGGTAGCCACCGACTACCCCTAGTGTTGGGAATGATCTTAATAGCCTTTGCAGCTGCTGATAATTCAACTCTCTTTTGACTCTATATCACATTTTTATTTTCTACGCTTAAAAATAATTATGTTTAAACATCAAAAATTATACATGTCGATTCATCAAACACTCACATGCTAAGTTATGGTCAACTTACTTTGTTTAAACTATGAATCTCATGATTCCTTTAACCAAAAATTATTGCAATATTTTAATTTGGTCCCTTGTAAAGCTAAGCTCTAAATCATTGCCAATTTAGCCCAGCCCAAGACCCGCTTGATCGAATCATGGATAAAAAAATGGTACAAAAAGATACCGATCGAATAATTAGAAATAATTATTGAATGCATCAAATTTGAACGAATGGATTTGCACATCAGGTCCCTATTTCAGATATAGTAGTAAGAAAAGTCCATATACCGACGATTATGGTAAACAATCCTAATTTTTCTAAAATAGAAAGCTCAAACTAGCTCGCACTTTTATGTTAGAAAATGCAAGAGCGAAAAGTTTTTCAAAATTAAAAGTCGAACTTTTTATTTGTAAGTAATTATAATTGTTTTTAAGTAAATAAGTACTTGTTTTCATCATTACCACATTTTTGAATTTCCTTGAAGAAAAATGTAAGTCAATTTGTGTTTTCTACTAGAAAAGTACAAATTACTTTTCATTTTCCATTTTTAGAAATTAGAGACCTAATTTACGTAGTTATGTTGCACGGTTCTTTTTGTAATAACGTTAAAAGTAGAAACTTGTAATTTTTTACTATTAAAAAATTATTAAATTCTTTTACTTTTTTGTTTGAATACAATGAGGAAATCGATGTTGACGAAGAAATTATGGTTGTAGGGGAAAATTAAAGTTAAAGAAGATGAATTTGTTCTATAAGTTGAAGAAAGATTTATATTGCTTAAAATATATTAAATTTCATAGATTTTTTTTATAACAAATGAAGAAAACAAAATTGAACTGATATTGGTTGTGTTTTTTGTTTAGCAAAAGTGCACGCGAAAGGAGAATTTGAAAGAGACAAAAGATGTTCCTTCAACGAAAAAGGAATACGTTTTTATGGTATGAAAGATGAATGATTATTTGTATATTTATATGTATTTTTATTGGTTTTAATTTGTTTTACATATTTTTTTAGTAAATATCAATCGTTGATACTAAATTGTGTATAATTAGAAAACTACAAAAATAGAGGGGGAAAACGATACATTAAATTAAGAAGAAAATATAGTACATTGCATTTTAAAAGACGGGTACACGTAAACAACATAAAATATCACTCACAATCAATTTTGTTTACAAAACTACCATAATAGAAAGTTCAAATGACGACTTAACATTCGTCGTCAAAGAAGGTGCGAGTTGGAAATGTTTTTGCTCATCCAAAAAATTAAAACAAGTCCCCCCTCTACATAATCGTTCTCCAGCGTGGGAATCGCTAAACAATGACCAACAGTTTATTCAAATACATCAGTTGGATTATTTACTTGCCGCCTAACGAGTCTTCACTGTCTAGCCTTGGACGACGAAGCCAAAACACGATACAAATTAACAATAATTAGAAGTGAAGTTTGATTTTCGGAAGTGTGGGTGTGACGAAGAAAGAAAAGGAGGAGATGGTTATATAAGAAAGATTAGGGACGGAGAAAACCGCCGTAGGCATTATCCATTGCGTTGTTGAACAGGATGGAGGTAGTGGAAATAGATTTTGTAACAGAACTCAGTAGTCAAGATGGCATAGGAAGGCTGCATTTTGAAACGGGGAAAAACAAATGGGCCACGGAAGCAATATTTGGTTCCCGTTTAAATAGATTTCACAATGCAATCACCGTGCTTGGCCCAACAGGTTATATACGATGCTGGTTAAACCTTGAAAATCCTCTCTGCGTTCTTCTTCCTCTTCCTTCAAAACCCTAATCTCTCAAAAGCTAGAGTTTCCTCTTACTGTTTGATTCTCCGAAACCTAAAGCTATGGAAAGCGAACACGGTGAAAAGTCAGAAACAATAAATAGTTGGAGAAAGAAAGGAAAACACGACAAACCAAAACCATGGGATGAAGATCCAAATATCGATCGGTGGACGGTTGAAAAATTCGATCCGGAGTGGAATCGCGATGGAATGCTTGAAGAGAGCTCATTTTCTACTCTTTTTCCCAAATATAGAGGTAAAATCTTTTCTTTTCTTTTTTGCGCGTTTTATTTTGAAGTAAAAACGATAATTTGATGTTCTTTTTTTATTCCTGCGTAGAAAGGTATTTGCAGGAAGTTACACCAATTGTGAAAGGTGCATTGAAAGCATATGGTATTGAGTTTGAGCTTAATTTGGTAAGCAATTGTAGTTATTCTGTGATAATTTATACATTTTGTTGTACATTTTTCCTATGGGTTACATTATTATAGATTAAAGTTGGTAATAATTTTGCTGAATTCTTATGTTTTAAATGATGATTGTTTTGTGAATAATGTTTAGTGTGATCAATGTTTTAAAAAATGCGCTTGGCTCAAGGCGAGGCGTAGGCAAAAATCCTCGGGGCTTATTTCGGCCTTTTAACCAAAAGGCTTATGCCTCAGCTGTTTGAGGCTTAAAAAAAAAAAGAAATCTTAGCGCCTCATGCTGAAGGGGCTTGAGCTTTTTAAGTAAAAATAAAAAAAATCATGTGACACTGGTTGCTATGTATCTCATCCGAAACCCTGCCTTCTACCTCATTCTAGTAAAAACTAATCCAACAACCAGCAAAAGAAAGAAAATCTTGAGCAAGCAGGTAATTTTTTTAATTTTTTTAAAATACAAATACACTTACAAAATGTGGAATTGTGAAACTGGAATCATATGGATTCTAGTTATTTATTTTTAACTTTTTTTTGCATAGGTCAATTTAAAATGTCAAATTTCATTATATGTTTTGCCTTTTTTTCCCCAAAAAACTTACGCCTTGACTTACGGACCCGAAAACGCATTGGGTACATTTTCGCATTTTAAAACAATGAGTGTGATTACTCTACTTTAGAAGATGTTAATAAATGGTAGTCGATTATGATTTCGAGGAGTTTAGTGGATTTTAATATCCGATTTCAGTTTTGATTTAAGCAAAATTATATTGAGTTCCCAAGTGTAGTTGGTTTTGACACTTTAACAAAAAATAGTCATAACTGAAGGCAGCAAACAATTAGGATGAGAATGATTTGAATCTTCTAATCAAAGTTCTTTGAAATCCTGATTACTATAAGACATTGGTGTAGGAGATGTTCATAACTCGTGGTTTCTAATTTCTATCTTTCTAGGTTGAAGGATATATGTCTGTTAAGACAACTAGAAAGACTAGAGATCCTTATATCATCATAAAAGCTAGGGACCTCATAAAGCTTTTATCTCGGAGTGTTCCTGCCCCCCAGGTATGTTTGTAATTTATCTATTCTTGTATTTAACTTTGAGATGTGCTATTGGTTCATTGTTGATATTCACTACCGTTTTATTATTTGCACTTTGTTTTTACTTGGATCAGTACTTTGTAGTAAGTTTAATTAGTGGTTGAGATCGAGTTGTTTCAATATTTGCGAGATCTTCATCAATTCTTTAACTTTAAGATGTGCTCTTGGTTCATTGTTGCTATTCGCCACCGATTTAATGTCTGCACTTTGCTTTTACTTGGATTGGTACTTTATAGTAAGTTCAACTATTGGTTGACGTAGGGTTGTTTCAATATTTGTGAGATTGTGGACAAGATACTGTAGTCTTTTCAGAATCTGTACTTGTTGGAAAATGTTTTAAAGATAAGTGAATTATTAAAAATTGACTAAGTGAATGAATGGCTCTTATATGTGAATAGTCCCACATTGTAGGATTATATGAAGGAATCAAGTATTTATACTTGATTCTTTGAAGCTAAGTTGGGCCCTTTGGGCACCCAATGATGCTCTTTTGTGAGGAGGGAGACCATGCTTGACCACCGCGCGCGCGCCAACCGACTCGATCCGGGCTCGGGTTCGGGCTTGTAGTGGTGTAACACTTATATTTTTGGTTTAAATTTCTTTAACCGTTTTTGACCGGGTCTTTATTAGAGAACGTTACATAACGTTCATTATTTTGACTCGCTATTTTCTCACATCCATTTTTCGAGACCACGTTCCCCAACCAGTAACGTTCTTTTGCTATTCCGCCTTCTTAACTGATAAGAAGACGAAACAGAAAGAACTACATTCTATTCGAAATCATTTTTTTAAAATCAGAGCAAAATCTTTGAGTGCAAAAAGAATCGATTCGTACGTGCAAACGAATCGATACCACCAAACTTGAGAGGCTGTTTTATCCTAGAGGCGGCGGCGATTGATCCGAATTGCTTTGCACTACATAGCAGATCGCCGAAACGTCTTCAAGAGAGTGACGTAGTCCACGACTCAGCCGAAGATCGACATTGTTTCCAACAGTACTCTACAAGAATGATATCTAAAAATATCTTAGGGTCACATAATTAAATTTGTTGAAATTTGTTGAGCGTCACTGAGTAAAGTCTGATTTTGATGATGAAGAGAAAAACGGCCAGGCTAGTAACTGAAGTGATATGTCTTTAATGCATGCTGCTATCATTGTGCGTATTTCTCTCTTGTTTAGGAACAGGCCAAACACATGGTATATGATATACACAATTACACAATTGTACTCAATAACTTGGGTGGAAATAAAGACTGTTGTTGATTTAAGTAACCCTTGTTTAAGATAGTAAAATATTGGGTATGTCTGTGATTAACTATATGTTATTATAGTGCTATTTATGTATTAGTTCCGTATTCATATGAAGATAGTTATATTAGGACTGATGTAAACTTTTCTTTCGTTGAGATGGCATTGGCTTAAGTGGTTCTTACATTTAAGGTTCTAACATCCCTTATTTGTTGAAAATTGTACCATGTTAAGAGCTTTTTTTTGTTCAATGGATTCAAGATCTTAAATGACAAATAGAGTTTGAGAATATTGTAGTCTAGTGCTAGATTTTGTTAAGATATTATTAGAGATAATTATTTTTATGTGTATTTTGATCAATCTTGCTCATGGAAATTCTTTTATTATCCTAAGTTCGACCCACTCTACCTAACCTAAATTTTTGGATCTGCCATGGTTGATGTCTGAATTCTAATGTAAGCATAGGACAAACAGAAATTACAATAAAATATCAGGCAAATATTCTACTACAGTTCTGATAAGTTATGAAGGTGGTGATCTTTTAATCGGAGATCTCAAGCAATAGCTATTAAATCAACTGCTATTCTATTTTTGAGTTAATCGAGTTACATCAGATGTTGATCGGTGTCATGTTTTTGGTATAGATATTGTATAGATTGACAAGTTATGTCTTCAATCTTATTTCAAAAAAATGTTTGACTAATTGAAAAAGTGAATATAGTGCTACTGTGAATATTCATTTGGAAGTTCATTGCAGTTATAGTTTTAGGTGAAGTAATTCTTCTTTGGTCATTGTATGATTATTTCTAGGCATCGGTTTTGTTTCAGATAATATTGTTGCACGATTGATCTCTTAACAGAATATGTCTTTAATCTCATTTCAAAAAATGTTCGACTAATGGAAAGAGTGAATATAGTGCTACTGTGAATTTTCATTTCGAAGTTCATTTCCTAACAGAATATGTCTTTAATCTCATTTCAAAAAATGTTCGACTAATGAAAGGGTGAATATAGTGCTACTGTGAATTTTCATTTAGAAGTTCATTGAAGTTACAGTTTGAGGTGAAGTGATTCTTCTTTGGTCATCATGTGATTATTTCAATGCATCAGTTCTATGTCAGATAATATTGTCGATGCACAATTGGTCCCTGAATGGAAAATGTCTCATGGTAATCAAAATAGTTTATATCTCACAATAATCGAACGTAGTTCATGAACACTGTATGGGGTTTCCATTTTATATTATTAAAGGTGCTGATTGTGACCATTCCTCACCCCAGTTTATAAACTGTTGATTCTTGTTCTTTAAAATCACTTCTACTTAGTAGGTTTCATTATTAGGAGAGAAACTGTCGTAATTACACTCAGTGGCGTAGCCAGGACTGGAAGCTGGCGGGGCACAAGTGGGTGTGATCTATAAATGAACTGTTTTATATAACTAAAATTTTATTTTATGTTAATGGCAATAAAGAATCTTTTTACTGTTAATTTTCACTGCAATTCTCGTGATTATGTGTATGAAGAAGCATTCTAGAACATCAAACAAGCACAAAATATAATTATATAATAATAATTCATTACAAAAATATCAACTAGTGATCTTTCAAACTAAAATAACAATACATATTTACTATTAGTTTATAGTTGCCCACGTCGAGTTCTCATATTTTGAAAGCGGTCGAGAATTGCATCATCGTTAATCTCCTTGAATATATCTTTCTCGATGTATGCAACACAACTATCACTCAACCATTCATCTCCCATTCGATTTCGTAGGTCGTTTTTCACTATATTCATGGCAGAAAATGCTCTCTCGACAGTTGCGGTTGAAACCGGTAAGATAAGTGATAAGTGATAATTGTGATTCACTGTAAAAAGGCAGAGCCCATTCCAATATTTGCAATATGTCTCACTTTCGGAGGAATTTGCAATAAACTGGTTACTGAAGTAACTGAACATTGTTCATGATTAACAGTAAAAACCATTCTCAAGCTAAAAAAATGAAGTATAAATAAAGCAAACTAAAAATGACGGCACAATCAGAAATCATATTTCCAAACAAATCAATAATAGTCGAAATAAACAAAGATCGAAACTTTGAAAAAAATTAAAAAATATTCAGAAATAAAAATCACTCACCACCCATTTCGACTTTGATGCGAAGGAGGCTGGAGGCGATTGGTGGAGGAGACGACAGCGACGTGGAGGAGTTGCGAACTTGCGCCTGTTGCGGTCGGTCGGTGGGTTGCGGAGGAGCGACGAATTGCGATTTGATGCCGATTAGGGTTTTCGCGAGTGCTGTTGGGTTTTTTTTTTCTGTTTTTTCTTTTCGTTTTAGACTTTCCTGGGAGGGTCACGTGCCCAGGCCAGGATTAAAGTGGCTCCGCCACTGATTACACTGGTCTAGTTCCTTCTAATGCAAGGAAAATAAAATTGACACGTGCTGGACCACAAACTATGTATTCCTTTCGAGAGAGCTGAATGATCATAATCTCAGATCATTTGCAATATAAGCAATCAATATTGACTCATGATAACTTGCTTTTCTCTGCTGTAGGCAATCAAAATTCTCAATGATGATATGCAATGTGACATTATAAAGATTGGTGGCCTTATACATAACAAGGTAAACAAAAATCAGTAATAATAGATGTAGCATTCACAGACTATGCAATTGTCCTGACGTAATATGCATGTAATCTTGCAGGATCGATTTGTTAAGAGAAGGCAACATCTTTTGGGACCTAATCTATCAACACTGAAGGTATGTATTACCGACCCGTGGTAACATTGTGAACGGTCTAGTTATTGCATTTATTTATTTTACCAATGCTATTTCAGTTCATCTTATACAACCTTCATTCTGGTACAGGCAATTGAGATATTGACAGGCTGTTATGTATTGGTTCAGGTATGTGCTGTTACAAAATTTTCATTGTAGACGATGCATGAAACAAAATATATGATATAATATAATTACAATTATCAGCGTTTCACACATGTAATTTTTGGTTAATAACATGGTATTGTGAATGATTAGGGAAATACAGTTTCTGCCATGGGTTCGTTTAAGGGGTTGAAGCAAGTTAGGAGAATTGTTGAAGATTGCATTAAAAATGTGATGCATCCAGTGTACCATATTAAGGTGACTTTTATTTTATTTTATTTTTATAGCTTCAGAAATTTATTTTCTGTATATCTGAATTGTCTGACCTATTTTGACAAACCCAACTAGATCCTATTGATGAAGCGCGAGCTTGCAAAAAACCCAGCACTTGCAAATGAGAACTGGGATAGATTCCTTCCAAAATTTAAAAAGTATAGTATTATTCACTTGTGATGTGTCCATATTTTTCAGTTCTTTTCATCTAAATTTTGACCATTATCATTTTTATCTTATGTGCTTATTTAGGAAGAATGTACAACAAAAGAAAATTAAAGCAAAGGAGAAGAAGCCTTATACACCATATCCTCCTCCTCAGCCACCTAGCAAGGTGACATTTTATTCTTCTTTATTTGATATACAGTATCGGCGACTGCAGTTTCCATTGTGTTTTATAAATATTGCTAAACTGCTTGATTTGTCAACTTCTGTATCTGCATGAACATGTATAAATATATATTTGATTTATCATCAGAAATCAGTTGATGAAATCAGTTTATGGTTGTTTTTTATATATGTAGTAAAATCCGTATATTCCCCTAGATGATAAATGGATCAGATTTTTTTATATATGTAAAAAAACCTAATGTATGTTTCCCAAAAAAAACACCACACACGACTAAATGTTGATGTATAATACAGCGACCAAATATTTTAGCAGTAGATGCTTGTCTCTCCAATGGATCATGCTTTTGGTATAGATATGTTTGTATGCATGTGTGCATGCATATGTGTGTAGTATCATGTGTGCATGCATGTGCATGTGCATGTGTACATGTATGCATTCCGCTATGTCGGGTAACATAATCTTGTAAGATGTTAATATCAACTTGCTCCCTGTTTTTGTAAGCATGACATTTTACAATATCTTACTCCATGCAAGGCAAACCTTGATGCTAATCAAGTGAGATTGAAAATTTACAGCTTGACCTTCAATTAGAAAGTGGTGAGTATTTCTTAAGTGACCAATTGAAGCACGCAAAGAGGCAGAAGGAAAAGCAGGAGAAACAGGCTGCAAAAACAGCTGAAAACAAAAGGAAGAGAGAGGAAGCGTTCATTCCACCAAAGGTGAAATATTCGAACATGCTAACTATTATTTCTTTACTGATCTTTACTGTTCCGTGATATGTTACACTCAAGGCTATGTAGTTCCTTGTTACAAATTTGGTATTAAATTTTGCATAGAACTGTATTACGAAGTCTTTATTTCAAATAACATCAGTGTCTTTTGAAGATCAAAAGTTCACACCATAGTCCTTTGAGTTGGATGAGAATAAGCTGGATGCCTTATCTGCTAGAGGAATTGACTCTCATCCTTTTGTTAACATCTTTGTAGGAACCTTCTCATGAACCTGATGCTAAATCTGATAAAGATGAGCTGACTGCTATTGCAGCTTCTTTAAAGGTAACATTTTTTCTTCGTTCTTTTTCCTCCTGCAAGATCAAATTTTCTTTGTATGAGGGAATAACTACTGTATGTTAAGAAATGCATGTTTATGGTTTTCACTAGACAAACTAATTTTGTATAAAGCTCTTCAGTGGAACACGTAGATACATCTTGAAAAGAATATGCAACGTTTGACTTATAGCTTACTTTAATAGCCACATTAAATTTAATGTATGTAACAGAATTACTGTAATTTTATTACTATAATTGAGATGTAAAACATATAATACAGCAATGTTGTTCAAATGGAGCATAATTAGTATTATTTGAAAATATCGTGCTTTTGCAATTAAGAGGTTAAAAAACAATTAGTACAACCATTAGACTTGCCTGACCCATATGTTTCTGTGTCCCCATCACAAAGGTATATAGAATGATGCGAGGGACGAAAACATGCAAATGTCACACTGAAAGTGTGCAACACTAGAGGAGTGAAGGAAAATATACAACGGTGTGTAACTTGTAGAAACTATATTAGAAAAACAGCTTGCAGTTACTGTTTAAACAAAACAATGTTGATGTTTGGAGTCAAAATAACAATGTGGGAACTTACTGAAAGAGAGGAAGAACAGATAAGAAATAGGTAGAGTAATAAAAGAATATGATTGATTTCAATCTGGTGACCTTTGTTTTCTATCACAACTATTGGGGAAGTATTTGACGTGATGTGATTCTATATTTTTGCCCACATATCCGGCTCCAATTTGTTGTGGTTTGAGGCTATGATAACGAGGATGATAAAGATTAGTATTTACTTTTTTTTATTTCTCTTTGTACTGTAATAAACATTAGATAAACAGTGAACAACAGGGTAAAAATTTTCTATCGTTTGTTCATAGGAAAAGTCAAAGAAACTCAAGAAGAACAAGGCTCAAAAGGAAGTCGATGTGGATGCCTTCATTGCAAATGCTGAAAAACCATCAAAGAAGAAAAAGTCATCTAAATCTAATTAAGGGTTTTCCATTTTATATAACGCATTTCACTTTCACAGCTCATGTATGTTATGCAATGGACTTATAATCTTGGGCTTGTAAAACTATGAACTTTGTAGAAAGTACACTGAACTGCCATTTATTCATGTCTGTTATTTTTATCGTGGAGTGTTATTTCCTTTAGGCAATGTCATATTCCTTGTGTTTGGTATTTTTTCATGATGCATCTGTAATATTTGATGACAATGTACTGTTATGCTATGACCAAGTCCTGATAAGCACCTACTAGCTACAAAATAAGTGCGCTTCTCCACGTTTTCTGTGCTTCCCAAAACCGTTGTATTATACGTATTATGTGGCCCACACAGGTAGGCAACTTCCTATTATGCATATGATAATGATACAAGTGGTGATTATATCATAGTAGGTGCAAGCTTTATATCTAAGCTTGCTATATTTTAGTGATATCTTGTCCTTTTGGTTTATAATTGTACAGTGATGATTTAGTAAGCAGAAATGATGATGCTTTTTGTTTATAATTGTACAGCGATAATTTGTTCGAAGTGCTTATCATAGAGATGTTTTAATGTATAAACAACTGATGCTAATTTGTTCTCGGTTGTATATAAACATTTCACGTCAACTCATGCTTGTACTCAAATCATGATGTCTTTTTTTTTCTTTTTTTCCATGACCAATGCTTGAATTCAGTGTTATTTTACAGCACAAGTAAGTCGTTGCTGGAAAGTAAAGTCCTGAAATCAGGCATGATTGCAATGTCGTGTGATTCAGCTGGCAAATAATGTGAAGTCCTTGAAAGTAACGCACGAAGCAAGAATTGGTCACTGGAAGCAGTCTTTTTCACAAGTTGCATTTCTTCAAGTTTGACGTATCAATGCATGTTGAAAATTTGTGGCATTGTAACAAGCTGCAGCAAATAAAATAAATATAAAATGATTTTATTTAAGAGTTGATTAGACTAACGACCGGACATCGTAAAAAGTATGTTATGCTATTTTGCAACAATGACCCTAAAAATGATTTAAAAAGGATGATTTACATATTCCATAATGCGCATTCAGTCCTTTATACAGTGATTTCTATTTTCTACCACTACAAAAAGGAAAAGGGAAAACTTGTTCTGATCTGAAGTATCGCAACGTTAACCCAAAATTTCAGCATAAATAAATGAATAAATAGAATCAGAAATTTACATTCTAGAAGCAACTGATGTAAGTTCATTTTAGGAAATAAACATCACATGCGTAGCTGTAATGAAATGACAAGCTAATATTTAATAGGATGTAATTATTAAATAAATGAATATGAACTTAATAAGAGGAAAAGGATAGCTAGGTTGAAAAATGGTATTTACTGGAGACACAGCTAAGAGAAGGTTGTGGAAATGGTTAGGTCATAAGAGCCTTTGTTCATATGATTCGTTGTACGTACTACCTGTTTACGGAAACCTTTTTGTTTTTTTTTTTCAGTTATATTCCATGTGCGCACAAAGCGAAACACCCGATGCTTTTGCTGTTTACAATTAAAAATGAACTGGATTGGATTGGGTGCGCCGTTCATTTATGTAATTAAACTTAAAACTTTTTCGTTGAGGTGCATTTTTGGATTTATTTATGAATGTGTTAACGTGTTGAAATCATTAGA
This sequence comes from Allium fistulosum, assembly GCA_030737815.1. Classification (NCBI taxonomy): domain Eukaryota; kingdom Viridiplantae; phylum Streptophyta; class Magnoliopsida; order Asparagales; family Amaryllidaceae; genus Allium; species Allium fistulosum. The sequence continues at coordinate 306,243,457 of CM060903.1, read as the reverse complement.
GGGGGACCCACACGCTTGTCCTTTTCCGCATTCGACTTCATAAAGCCTGATTTTATTTTGATCAACCAAACTTTTCATGTGATTGTTTAAGACTATGGAGAAGTCGTGGTCTTCTCTAACTACACAAGAGTTAAATATCTTCTTTGTATCCTAGAAATTAATCTCCATTTCAATTAAGCACGTTATCCTGTTATGATAATAAGTATCCAGTTCATGGTTGATTTCAAATGCATTAAAAATCATCATCTTGTAAAAAAATTATAATGTTTATTATTTATACCTTGTCACATTTGTTCTATTAAGCTCTTGATAAAACAAATTCTCATGTCTAAATTCTAAAATGCTCAATGATGGTTTACAATTATTTCTTCTTTATCCACACAATCCCTTGAAGTTCTAAAATTAATCTTCTCATGCAAAAATAAAATCATAAATTGCTCGAATTTAAAATTATTTATTTATATCGAAGCAGTTGTTAGAAACGAAAGAGAAAAACCATAGTTATTTCGATACGTAGGGGCATTTCAACAAAAGGACAAACTTAGCAGTCCAATTAGTTTTTAGGACACACATTCAAAGAAATTACTTTCAAGGCCAAAGTTAGCAGAATAATTACTTTTAAGGACAAAGTCAGCAATTCAATTACTTTAAGGACATAATTTCATAGGTTTTTAGGCCCTAGAAATTAATTATTTTGCATTTTGTCATTGAAAGTAATTATTTCAGTTGTGTGTCATAGAAACTAATTCCACTTGCTAAAGAGACCCTTGTGGCTAATTTATACTTTTTTAAATTTGTAGGTCAATGCTAGGTGTTGACTACATTACAAGAATTACTGTTTATAGCAACGGGGGGAGGGGGGGAAACGGCCTTTGACCAACGGCGAGCAACGACAAGCTTTTCTCGGAATTTTTAATAACAAAAAACACATGCCGTTGGAAGCCGTTGCAATAATGCCGTTGGCGGCCGTTGCTCGCCGTTGGAAATTCGCGACTTACTTGCAGATCAATCTTCTTCCTCCTCATTCATCTTACACACGAAAATCAACCGAAAAACCCCAATTTTCCCACCATAAAAAAATTCCAACCTCATTTTATCCCCTTCTACACGTTCTAGCATCCCCATCTTGGTTTGCAAGCTTCACAACCTTCAAAATCAGGTATTATTTGCTAAAACCCTAATTTTGTTAAAATTTTAATTTTAGGTTAAATTGGTAATTTTTGTGTATGTATTGTGCTATTGTCTGTGCAGTGTAGTGTATTGGACCTTAATTATTGTTATTAAATTAATTATTGCATGTTTAACTATGATTTTTTAAATTAGGTTTATTATTAAATTAGTGCCAAACTTAATAATTGTTACTAACCTAAGCATGAACCTCACTTGTTATTATATTGGTGATTGAATTGCGTAAAATCGTATGTAGAAAGTGATGATATTGACCTATAAATTATTCACTTTTGACATGTTATGATACGATATATACGTGATACATTTTGTGCATGACTGAATGTGATTTGTGATGCGATTATATGTATAACATTGTTTGTTTATTTTATACGTTGCGCACACACACTGGATTTTTTTTTGTTTTAGGAAAAAATCATTATATATGCGTTGATTCAACATATTGTTTATTGATATAAAAGTTTAAATTTTATGAAAATAAAATTTAAACTTTTGTATCGCTAATTTTAAAATTTAAACCCTTAGAGTGTTTTTGGCCCCGTCTGATAAGTATTGTATATGATCGTTATGTGAATATTCGTTTTTTAACAGAACGGACATCTATATTCATCGTATACAGTATTTGTTGGATTTGTCCCTGTATTGGACAAGTTACAAAAACAATAACGTAATTAAATCTCGTAAATCATTTCAGTTTAAACAGTTCGCAAAATTTCGGCAGCGCTTCCCTTTATGTTCCCTGTGTACACGCAATTGTGTACTGTTCAGGGAACTAAAGCGAAGTGCTGTCGAAATTTTGTTGAATCGTTTAAATTGAAATGATTTATGCGATTTAATTACGTTATTGTATTTGTAATGGGAGGTAGGATGACCCATCAACAAAGTGTCAATGATCAATTATTATCAAATTTGCTAATAAAATTGTTTAAATAGAATATAAGTTCATTTCAAAATAAGCTTTAAGTATTATTTTAACAGATATAACAAAAACAAGAAGAATGTTTATAAAATTGTTTTAATAAAAAATGTCAATGCATATTTATATCGTACTTTTTAATTAGTGGAAATTAGCCACAAGGGCCTCTTTATCAAGTGCAATTATTTTCTAGGACACACAACTGAAATAATTACTTTTAAGGACAAAATGCAAAATAATTAGTTTCTAAGGCCTAAAAACCTATGAAATTATGTCCTTGAAAGTTTTTGGACTGCTGACTTTGTCCTTAAAAGTATTTATTTTGCTGACTTTGGCGTTGAAATTAATTTCTGTGGATGTGTGTCCTAAAAACTAATTGGACTACAAAGTTTGTCCTTCTAGTGAAATGCCCCTTTTAATTATATACGTAGGTAAATGGACAATTATTTTACTGATCGAAGCTGGATGTACAAAAAACGAAGGGTCGATACTGAAGGCTCAACAAGTGAACATTTTAATAATGGTGTTAGCGTATTTATGGATTTTGCTTTACGTAATAACGGAAACTACAAAGAAATCCGTTGTCCATGTAGTAAATGCAAACTGTTAAAGCATTTGATACCACAAATGGTTAGAGTTCATTTGCGTCAATACGGTTTCGTGTCGAACTATTTGATTTGGGATCGTCATTGGAGCAGCAAAATTGCAAAAAACTATCGCGAAACAATAAACAGCATCAAAACATGAGGAAAGAGGCCTCATTGGATGAGTGAAGCTGTCTTTGATGAGTTCGCCACCTGGTGGACCAACGAAGATTTTGTGGTAAATCTATCATATATTTAATTTAAATTGTTTGAGGCCAATAATATATAAATAATTAAAACTGTCAAAACAATTTTTGTTTTCAATTTAAATTTGGAGAGGCAGTTCGAGAGGAATTCTGCAAATAGGAGCAGGAACCCCGTTACACATCGCGGTGGTTCCAAGTCTTTCCAGCATCACCGGGAAGATTTGGTATAATTATTAAATAAGATAAATAGTTAATTATTTTAAGTTTTAATTTGTTAAAATATAAATAATGTATATTTATATGTGCATATTTCAGGAGAGACAACGCGGGGGGGGGGGGGGGGCTGTTAGTTATTGGGATGTGTTTACCCATACACATGCCTTGACCCAGGTCGATGATTCCGGCGTAGTTTCTTACTCTTGGGACCACGATGACAAAGCGCGTGCTGCCTATGTAAGTATAACATAAGTAACTAAAACTTACAAGTTAATTGAAATAACGTTAACTAAATTCAATTATATTTTGCATGACAGCAAAAGTTCCAAGAAGCGCGGACAGCCTTACTTGAGGATACGGGACGAGCTCACATGACCTCCGATGAGGAGGACGCCATTTTTGAGCCTATCATGGATCCAGTGACCTGCGGCAGACGCTACGGATATGGAAGCCAATCGGTAATTTTAAGTTAAATTTTATCCTTATACTAGTGTATTACATTCATATTTTGAACTATCCTTATACCCACGGCAGACGCTTCCATATCCGTAGTTTGTTTTATGAATTTGTTAGTGAATATATATAGGTTAGTTAATTTGCAATTATTTTAATACTAATTTTTTTAGTGTAGTTGATAATTTAAATTTGTTTACAAGCTCAGGCAGCCCAAAGAGAATATCAAAAGGCTCAAGATAAGGAAGAGATTGCGCAACTACGAGCCGAGCTTGCCGAGATGCGGGAACGCAATTTGCTGCATGAAGCAAGGACGGAGGAGATGAACCGACGTATGGCGGAGTTCATCGCACAGTTTGGACAGCCTCCTTCATCTAGTGGTTCTGGTGCGGAGTGATTTAGGTATGTTTTGTTATTGGCATGTATATTTTGGAGTTGGTGAGAATTTGATACATTTTGATGGTTTCTGTGTATATTTGGATTTGATAAATTCTGATGGTTTGGTTGTGGATGTTGGTTTGAATTTTTTGATGTTGGTTTGGATTTTTTGATGTTGGTTTGGATTTTTTGATGTTGGTTATGTTTGGATATTGGTTTATGTTGAAATATATGCATGATTTGGTTATACCTATATATTTGGATATGTTTTGATATAGTTGTTATATATATATGCTCGAAATGGAGCTGTTTTGATATAATTGTGGTTGTGTGTGGCTGGAAGCAAGCACTGCTGGTTTTATTTAAAAAAATATACCCAGATTTCCAACGGCTTCCAACGGCGACCAACGGCACACTAGTCATTTACGTCCAACGGCTTCCAACGGCAAATTCCAACGCATTCCAACGGATTTCCAACGGTAGTTTGGTCAACAGGATTTGCCACGTTGGCAAACTTGCCGTTGGTATAACCCCGTTGGTACCGTTGGAAGTCGTTGGAAGCCGTTGAAACGTATACCAACGGGATTTTCAACGGCCTCCAACGGCTTTCCAACGGCCTCCAACGACATACCACCGTTGGAAAGAGCCGTTTCTCTTGTAGTGTTAGGTCTTTTTAGCTAACCTCGGAATGATATGAGTACATTGTGAAAAGCAAAGATTGTATGCTAATCACTGGGTTTAAAAATAGAGAAATGGAGAGTTAAAAATACAGCTGAAAGGTAAATAACACAAGATTTAAAGTGATATTGGTTTATGTTGAAATATATGCATGATTTGGTTATACCTATATATTTGGATATGTTTTGATATAGTTGTTATATATATATGCTCGAAATGGAGCTGTTTTGATATAATTGTGGTTGTGTGTGGCTGGAAGCAAGCACTGCTGGTTTTATTTAAAAAAATATACCCAGATTTCCAACGGCTTCCAACGGCGACCAACGACACACTAGTCATTTACGTCCAACGGCTTCCAACGGCAAATTCCAACGCATTCCAACGGATTTCCAACGGTAGTTTGGTCAACAGGATTTGCCACGTTGGCAAACTTGCCGTTGGTATAACCCCGTTGGTACCGTTGGAAGTCGTTGGAAGCCGTTGAAACGTATACCAACGGGATTTTCAACGGCCTCCAACGGCTTTCCAACGGCCTCCAACGACATACCACCGTTGGAAAGAGCCGTTTCTCTTGTAGTGTTAGGTCTTTTTAGCTAACCTCGGAATGATATGAGTACATTGTGAAAAGCAAAGATTGTATGCTAATCACTGGGTTTAAAAATAGAGAAATGGAGAGTTAAAAATACAGCTGAAAGGTAAATAACACAAGATTTAAAGTGATATTGGTTTATGTTGAAATATATGCATGATTTGGTTATACCTATATATTTGGATATGTTTTGATATAGTTGTTATATATATATGCTCAAAATGGAGCTGTTTTGATATAATTGTGGTTGTGTGTGGTTGGAAGCAAGCACTGCTGGTTTTATTTAAAAAAATATACCCAGATTTCCAACGGCGACCAACGGCACACTGGTCATTTACGTCCAATGGCTTCCAACGGCAAATTCCAACGCATTCCAACGGTAGTTTGGTCAACAGGATTTGCCACGTTGGCAAACTTGCCGTTGGTATAACCCCGTTGGTACCGTTGGAAGTCGTTGGAAGCCGTTGAAACGTATACCAACGGGATTTTCAACGGCCTCCAACGGCTTTCCAACGGCCTCCAACGACATACCGCCGTTGGAAAGAGCCGTTTCTCTTGTAGTGTTAGGTCTTTTTAGCTAACCTCGGAATGATATGAGTACATTGTGAAAAGCAAAGATTGTATGCTAATCACTGGGTTTAAAAATGGAGAAATGGAGAGTTAAAAATACAGCTGAAAGGTAAATAACACAAGATTTAAAGTGGTTCGATAAAGCTAGCTACATTCACTATGAAGTTCTCTTACTATATATTTTTTACCACTATAGGGAATTGCAAAAGAATAATAAGAAAAAAAGGGACTTAAGACTAAAAGCTACCTGATCTTAATGACTTATGTGCTAGTAAGAGCGCTGAATTGTGCGTGATATTCAGGATTCTTGAATGGTTCAATCAGAACTCAACCTCTTTGAAGTTGCAAAGAAGAGATTATTTATAGTAACTGAAGTTGATGGTGGACAGTTGAGATTGTGCTGTAGAGCTGGCGGGAGAAGCGCTTAACCGTCGATCTGAATGTAGAGGCGGATGGTCGACAATTGTAAAGTGTGCCAGAAGATGAGCGGTGGATGGGAAAGTACTGGTTGCCTCTTTGTACCAAGTGTGAGCTTGCATTAAATACACATTTAATGCTGATGATAAACCACATCAGTTCAACCATCCAACTACGATGCTCTGAATGGATGGATGGATAGCTTTGTCGTTCACTTGAGTGCCTGCATGGTAAAGCTGGCCAACCGGCTATCGGAAATACAGAAGGAACTTGGAATCTTGTTGAGGACCATATGGGGAAGACTGGCAAAGAACGAGGGGTGTCCGAAGAGATGGGGTGCGTAGAGGGTGTTGATGATGGACAAAGTTGACTGTACTGAAGCTATGCTTAAAGACAGGCCATGCTTGGGCCATTCTTGCCTAATGTGATGCTTACTAGGGTAGGCTTGGATAGGAGCCGATCATCAGCTAATGTGATGTCATACAAATTATGTTGAATTTTAGCTGCTGTAGGAAGTTCGATATAGGGGAGCTGGTCAGGACCGAGCCAGACCTGGTCCAAATCTTGCCTAAATGCGAAGGTTGTTTCGAGGTGAAATGATCGGGCCTCATCTTGGTGCCTTACCGAGTAGAAAGGTTGGTTTGAGACCATGGGCTTGAGTCGACCTTTTTGGGCCAGTGGTGGATTAATTGGACTGGCCTTAATTGGACTAGATTACCTTTAATTGGCCCGTTGGCTACTTGCAAAAAATTTAAGCAACATTTTACCTTCTATGTTCGTATCTGCTTTCGGGTGCGGGCTTGAAGAAAAATTCATACAAATATTGCCAATTGATGGCTCTACAATGCATTTAATGCACTTTCCAAATGGCTTTGTGCAAATGGTTGTGACGGTTCTTCTTTCGAGACATGGCATAGATGTGCCACGTCTTCCCACATGCATGACTTGACTTAATATCGATCTCCCTTGAACGGTTGGGATTCTTTTGCCTTTTGAATTCGACGCATGCGATTGAAGGCGTAGGTATATAAATACCCCTTCTTCTTCTTTTCCGAGCCCACAAAATCGCTCTTCATGAAAATCTTTCAAAGCTTGTGAATTATTCGCAATCTTTTACTGATAAAAAACCACTGGTTTCATCATTTATTTCATTTACAAACTCTTTTGCATGCATGCATCTTTATCAAATTTAGCTGGGATGTTGAGGGAGGAGAAATCTCTTTGGTGCTTGAATAGCTGTTTGTTGATTGCAGTTCAAAACATTGGCTGGAAACTTCTGCTTAGGGCAGACTACTCCTTGCCACTTGGTTTGGACTCATTTTTTCGATCAAGGTCCTGGTAGTGGACGGACGTCATTCATGGACTAATGATCCAGGTGAAGCTAGGGTGCTTCCTTGCTTTGAAGCTCTAACACTCCCGGCCTCAGGTCGGTTTTGATGCTTCTACGCCTCTTTGGAAGGAGTAGGGGCTGTAGCCTCTATTTCTTCTTCCATGACCATAACCTTGGTCTACTCCTTGATGAGGTTGTACAAAACCTTCTCGTGGCCCCTTGCAAGACTTGATGGAGAAGGCGTTGGATTTGGTAGCACGCTTCCCCTTCTTCAACAAGTTTTGGATTAGTCGAAGTATCTGATGTGCTTCGAAGATGAGAGCTTGCTCAATTTTCTTCAACAAGTTCTTGATCGTTTGAAGTGCTTTTTCGGTGAAGCCAGGGGTTTTCTAGGAGATGATAAGTGTGCAATTTGGCATGCCTTTTGAAGATTTATTGACGTGCCTTTTCTTCTCTGCACTTTTTCTTGTTTTCAACTAACTAGTTATGAGAATATCATTATATGCCTAGCGGGCATTGTGCCACGCACTCGTTCGAACTGAATGAAATAGATTTGTTGTTGCTTACTCTGATTTGAGAAATTTATTGTGTTGCTTGATCATCCGTGCAACTTGTCGAGCAGAATACCCTGAGTATCCAATTATTTCTATATTTATTTTATAGAAATTTCTTTCTTTTCTAGGATTATTCTAAATATCAATGCGATAATAAGAAAGGACGGATACATCCTTTAATGCAACCAAATGATGATTGAATGTAGAGTGACGGTTTGTCCAGCATGAGCTAAAATTCAAATATGCCCACAGGTTCTTTTAGGAGGCAAGCGCTCGAGCGTAGAGTGGCGGACGAGCCCAGGACCCAAGCGCATGGGCCAGTGAGGTTAAGTTAGGTGACATGTCGCCTGTCGTAAGGCGACCGTTGATCCCGGGATTGAATCGAAGCACATTTTCTTAGCTCAAACAATCTAGTGTAAGTGAGTCGCATGATGATGAGGCAGGTATACGTAGCCTACTCATAAGGAATTGATGATGAGGTTGGCTATATGCAAGTGTTCACAAGGAATAGATAGACAAAATATTCATGTTATCATTATTATTTTTTAAATGAGAACTTATCTGTAATGATGAGTTCGACCCAAGGTTGTGATGTCCCTGGATTTTAGATAAGGCCATTGATAATGAGAGAGTAAATGTTGTAGCCAATGCCTTGGGGTTGGGGTGGTCTTGGAAAGAACCAGGGCGTTGATCGGGATGCTAGATCTATTGAGAAACCCACCGATGATGTGGAATGTTCAAGTTGCAGCATGAGAACATCCTTCTTTGCTTGCCTAAGGGAAGTTCTATGATATTCCCTTGTTTATTGTTGGTTGCCCCTGATTTCGCCAACCTCGTCTTAGATGGAGAACTTCGTGATGAGGCGGTTGTAGGTGATGATGCCATCCACCTCGGCAAGCGCTGATCGTCCTATTAACAAGTTATAAGTAGATGGGCAATCAACAACTAAAAAGTTTACCTGGACCTTTGTAACAAAGGGCTCTTTGTCGAATTTCAGTACAAGCAAAATTGTTCCCAATGGAACAATGCCCACACCCCTAAAGTCATAAACAGGCAAGGCGCATGGGTGTGGTTGGAGGTAGGAAGCTTGAGAGCTTCAAAGACATTCCTCAACATGATGTTGACCAAGCTTCGGCCGTCCATGAAAGGTTGAAGATTATTGGAATTGGCCAAGGAAAAGGTAACAACTATGAGATCATGGTGGGGTAGGAAATTGCTTCCCTATCCTGGGTCGTGAAGTTGATCGGCCACTCTGATCCAGTCAGGGCGCCTTGGACGATCGGGACTCCGATGAGTAAATCTACCTGACGGTGCCCACTTCTCTTTGATGCTAGGATCGGCCCCTTCGGCTACTATCGGCTACATGCGGTCCCCCATATATGGTCAAGACCTCGGATGCGAATAAATTCCAGAAGTACTCCTGCTCGGATGAGCCTTTCGATCTCATCTTTTACAACATAACAGTCTATCATGGAATGGCCATTGATTCGATGAAACTTACAGTACTTAGCATTTCGATGAGGTTCCTTCTGCTTTCCACCTTTGATGTTGGTAAGCTTTTGATACTGCACTTGGTTCCTGGTGGCAAGGTATATGGTGGCGACGTCCCTATTCAAGTTTGAGAAATTTTGATCCCTGGGTTTGTTAGGATGGCCGGCCTCTAGGTGCCTTTCGAAATTGGCTTGACGACAGCTATTGCGGTGATCGTTGTTGCTGCAAGGGCCGATATAGACATGGCACTATGCCTCACTGTCATTGTTCGAAAAATCTGCAGCTTCCATTTCCATCATGTCATTCGTCCATTGATAGAATTCGGCTAGGGATGAAGCCAACAGCTTCTGGAGCTCCCTTCATATCCTTGATTTGTACCTGACCTCTGAGCATGGGGCCACAACAAGGCTGCTCACATCTGCACTTCTAGCCATGGTGGACTCTCGGTTAAAGCAGCTAACATATGACCACAAGTTTTTAGAAGGACCCTGCTTGATATTGGCCAGCTCGTTGGCCAACATGACATGGGTACATGACATGAAGAAACGATTCTTGAAGTCCATGCACAGTTAGGCCCAGGATTGGATACTGCCTGATTGTAGGTGCAAGAACCAGTGTGAAGCCAGTTCCATGAAGGTGGAGGGGAAGATAAAGCACTTTGCTGAGCCAGAGAGCTATTCGGCACAGGTGATGGAGTTAAATGCTACGAGGTGGTCGGATGGGTCTACACTCCCCTTAAACTTGTCAGTTAGTGGTAAGGCGTATCGATTTCATTGAAGAATGGTTCTCTATTCTTGTCATTTGAGACTTCCTCGCCCTGAACATTGGGGGGTTGCATTCTGTTGAGTTGTTGACGGAGGACATGCATTTTTTACCTAAGGCCAGCATCGGCCTATTACGAGACCGGTCAACCATAGGCTAAGGAGTTAACTTGGGCCAGCATGGAGTAGGAGAATAGTGACGAGATGGAGAACGACGAGAACGAGCCAGAGATCTCCTCCTATTCACTAAAGGGGATCTGGAATGCATGGAACGCTCTTCTCTTCGCCTGCTTCTGGCCACATACCTATAGGATCAGGAATGCACCGAGGGAGCCATGCACGCCCTGGTGACGGCAGAGGGACTGCCGTCAAGATGGTCAAAAGTAGAAGCTTACGGATGATTAGGAGGTGGAAGTCGTTCCATTGAAGGGGAATGATGATGGGTTGGCCTCACATGCAAAACCATGTCCATGGCAAGGTCAATTCGGCCAAGCATGCACAAGACGTACTTGCCAAGATGGACTAGAACGCCCATCAACAGAGTTTCTGGTATCACCCTCTCCAGAGCCTCGACAATGTTCATGAGATTATAACCACTGAGAGGCATTGGCCTATGAGCAGTCAGGTCGACCAGGTCGACTATTGGAGGAGCTGGTTGGACAAAGTTCACGTTGGCTTGGGATCCATCTGCGTCCTTAAGCCATTTACTTCGAGGGTCAGTTAACCCACATTTGATAGCTGTAGCAGTACAACACGCCAGATTTCTTCATTGGAGCCAAGATTAGGTTAGGCAGCACTGCCAAGAGTGTTGTCATTAGTTTGGTGTTCGTTAGAGTTGTTACCTTCGAACAGCGGAGGATTGTCCATGGTAACAAGTCAGATCAGGTCATGAGAGTTGAAAGGTGTGGAAATGGGAGAGCATTTTAAGGGAAGGGCCCTCCTTATAGTACCGAAATGTTGACCATTTTTTACCCAGCCTCAGAATGATATAAGTGCATTGTGAAAAGCAAAGATTGCTTGCTAATCACTAGGCTTTAAAATGGGACAACATCCCCTCTCCCCACCCTTGGATGACCAAGTCATAGAAAGAGAGCCTCGCCTTTCACATGTTTCCCTATCCGCCACCCTCTTTTTCAACCAAACTCGTTGCCCCCACTATTTTGTCATGACTCGACAAGCTTCTAACAAAAGCTCTTGGTCCTCGCTATGTGAAGAGGCAACTGCTCCATACCGTTCTCCTGACAAGAACGACGTTGTTTATCTAACAAAACATCACTATGTAGTAAGCACTCTTCGTACTTTGCTATCCACTTGGAAAAAGATCCAATGTTCATCAACCACTCATTGTTCCATGTCGTCTTTCTGACACCAGTACGCCATTGTACTGGCCGCTACTTGGTTTTCATTCGAACCGTTATTTATATATAATATCTGAGCTGGTCGCCAGTTAGGCTGTATAACTTAGCTTCTAAGGGATCAGTTCGAGCCCTCCAAAGCATGATTTCCACAGCTATATGTAGAGATCCCCATGCGCTTGAACAAGGATGAAATTTTCAACTCATACAAGCATTATTATTCAGCTTAAAACTCTTGTAACCACCATTAGTATTATGTCTTGTAACCGAATACCAAGTTATATAATCAACAACGATAGTGGACATAGATCATCGAACCACTCTATTTCTTGTGTAATTTACTTTACTTGCATTAGATATAAATCTCTTAATCATTCTCGTTTTTCAATTTTAACCATAGTTTTATTGAAATTGCATTTGCAAAGGTCTAGTCAATAGTAAAAAAATACAAAATGTAAAGAGATATAGGTATTTTTATAAAGGTCTAACTAAAGTGATCTACATACACTTTATACTTATTTTATGATTAGCAAACAGAGGGTCTTAGCACAATTTGGCTGTTGTTGTTGTAATAAAAGCAACACTTAGTGCTTTAGAAATAATAGCAACATGTGCTTTAAAGAGAGAAGAATTCAATCACTTTCTAGTTGATGTAGCTACTCAAAGTTGTAGTGAGAAGAATTCAATCACTTTCGAACAACCAGTGCTCTAGTTGATGTAGGTATTCAAAGTTAATCATTTTCCAACGAGAGTAAGAAATAATAGTAGCATGAGAGAAGAAGAGTTTGACCACTTTATATTGGTATAGTACATGTAAATATTACAATATTGTCTTAAGTAAAGTGGGTTCAAAATTTGAATGGGTTTGACCTTATTTTGAGAAGAAACAATCTTTGCTGGAAAATGTTGTTTTGGTACTATTTCCTTTTCTTGCCATCGAGTCCCTATAGAAGCTTTAGACCGAGTCCTTAAGCTAGCTTGCATTCGAGTCCTAATGCTAGTTGTGGTTGATCCACATAGTTTCGCTTTTTGGCTTAATTTCAAGCTTCTTATAATTGGTTCATGTAGCTACTATACGATTTTTGTTTTTTAAGCGTTCATAATTGTTTAGAGTTATGAGACCCACAACTAATTAAATTGGAGTTTTTCTAGAAGATACAAGCCTTTCAAGGTTTAGAAGGTATCTATTTTAGATGACAAAAGGCGTGGTCATAGAATTTTATCCCATTTTACGTTCAAGTCAAGTCAGTCGCATTTGACACATTGAGCGTGGGCCCCACTAAAATACTAGTTTGGATGAACGAGTAAAAATTAACAGTTGGCATCAGACGCCAACTATCAATTTCCAAAATGCCCTACTTAATACCCTATAAATTACCCTCTTCTCTTCTCCACTTTACTCCATATCCATTTTATCTCATCATCATCTTCTTCTTCAACCCCATTTCAATGGTTGAACCGTTCGACGAAGTTTATCAGTAAGATGTTGATGCTGAACTTTTGGTTGATATATAAGGTATTACGAGAATTAGAGTGCTATTGAAAACTCTAATCGACCAAATTCACACTTTTGAATACAAAGAAATTCACTGGGTTAATACTATGCGGTCATGCAAAACATCGTCAACGAAACTTTTGGATGAAAAGACACTTTGTTTTCTAATATTGTGTGAATGGTTCGAAGGTTACGGTTTGAAGGAAATGTCGATGTTTGCGTTAGGAAAATGATATCCATCTTTCTGTACATACATCTACTTTGGCTCTTCCTACATGGCAGGTAGCTGAAAGATTTCAACGATCGAATAATATGGTTTGTGTTTATTTTTATGAAGTTTTAAAATTTGTTCTGTTAATGTCTCAGGATATTATTAAGCAGGCGGATCTTGAAATTCGTTCGGTTTTAAACACTAGAAATTTGAATTTTCACCATCCACCAACGTAACAATATTATTTAGTTCACGCGGGGTATCCACTAATTGAGGGCTACTTACCTCCCTACCTCAATCTTAGATATCGTATTCCAGATTTTAATGAAACGCGAAACCAAGCAAAGACCATGAATGAAATTTTCAACTATTTTGAGTTTACACATGACAATCGAAAGAACCTTTGAAATTTGAAAGAAAAAGTTTGCAATCTTACATAACATTCCGACGTACGGCTATAAAGCTCAAGCAAAGGTTGTAACTACTACTATGGTTATTCATAATTTTATACGAAGATACAAAGAAGAGGATCCTTAATTTATGACATACGACGATGTTTCTGATCTAGTTTCGAAAAAATTTCTAGATGAGTACTATAATTTTCTAACGACTGAAAATAAAGATTATGGACCAGTTCAAAAATGTGCAATAAATTCGATGACAAACGTTCAAGATAACATAGAAAAAGAACTAGTTGACGCTGTACTACGTTAGTAATTTGTAGTTTGTAACTTCATCTATAACGTTATCGTGTTTGTAATTCAAAATTTACTACAACTGTACTTGTATCATTATTTTAGATGAATTATAAATTTTTCGTATTTAGTTACGTTATTAAAAACATCTTTCTTAAAACAATACAAAAAAAAATAGCAGTAACAAAATTATTAATACTACTTCCGAATGCTACTTTCATAACAGAACATTGCTTTTTTATTTTTCTAAACCGTTCTCCTCCCGCTTGTATTTTTCTTCTCGCAAGCAAATGCATTCAAAGTCATGCCCAAAAAGTTAGATTACTTTTTGTATTGCATTAAAATATTTGATGCTTGACCACCAAGTATAAAAGTAGGACAAAGCAAAATACATCCGATGATCTGGATCGTCCAGCTATGGAGTGAACGGCGCACGTCACAGTACAATAATAGAATTGAAGTCCCTTGATCAATTCCTTTATCTACATCAACAACCCTGCTAAATAAAACAAGTAATAAATAAATCTGTAATGGATAGAAAAGTAACTACAAAATAGTGTAATACTATATCAATATATGCACTTATTAATCATGCCTATTCGCACTCCTCCTCTTCTTTTAAATATCACCCACTGCATTCCTAAAAACACACCCTACTCATTCATTCCTCTTCTCGAACGAAACCTAAACGAAAAATATCAAAGCAAAAAAGTAGCAAAACAAAATAGCAATGGAAGCAGAAGAAAGCAGCAAACCATTCTGGTCTCGATCCTACTCAGCTTCCTCCTCCTCCTCCAATCCTAACTCTACTTCCTCCAACTTCAAACCCTACATCCTCGCTTTCATCTCCACCTCCATCATTGCCATTCTCTTTTTCCCTTCCCTCCTCTCCACCTCCTCCTTCAGATCTTTCCGTCCATCTCTACTTAAAAACGGATGGGATCTCCTCAACTTCCTCCTCGTCGTCTTTGCCGTACTGTGCGGCGTTCTAGGCCGAAACCACTCCGATGATACCTCCGCTGCCTCCTCTTCCTCTTCATCCGCCGCTGCCGATCCCTCTCACCAGCACCCAAATACCGTGGCTTCTTCTTCGAATGTTGATGGTATGGAGTGGAACCCGCCTATCAGAAGGATGAGGAACAGCAGCTCTTATCCTGATCTCAGGCAGGAGCAATGGTGGACTGAGCAGGACAACAACCACAGCTGGCAACGGTACTACGATGACAGCTACATTTACAACAATAACAGCTTCAACCGGCGGTCTGGTCCTCTCCGGTACGATCGACATCAGCAATCGATCGGCAGTAACTACAATACGGAAGAAATCAAAACGGTTCAAGCGGAGTTGATCAAAGAGTCGACAATGGAGGAGGAGAGATCCAGATCTCCGCCACCTCCACCTCCGCCACCACCTCCGCCTCCACGTGAGCAGCACGAGCATCAGCCGCGGCGCCGCCGTACAAGGAAGACCTTTCCAGATCCTCCGCCGCCGCCATCGCCTCCTCCGCTACGACAGCAGCCAGTGATTCCCGATCCTCCACCTCTTCCCCCGCCTACACCTCCACGACCGAAGATACAGCGAAAGAAGAGCTCAGGAGCAAAAGACATCGCGGTCGCTTTCGCCCAATTTTACCAGAAAAAGCGGAAAAGAAGCAGCAGCAAAACCAAGAAGAAAACTCAAAACAATGATGATATAATTAACGATAATGCCACTAGGGTTTCTTCCGGCCCGCCAACTCCCCCGCCGCCGCCTCCAAAGATGACCTTCCATAGTTTGTTTTCAAACAAAAGCAAGAAGAAGAGCATTCCAGATCCACCACCATTGCCTAAATCCAAAACGAATTATCCGCTTCCATATTCACCGCTCAGGCCAATGCCACGTCGTCAAAGGGAAGGATTGCCACCGAAGGTTCCGGAAAGGTTTAGTTTCGAGTATTATAATTCGGATTCTAATTTGTCCGAGATACTTCCTCCTCCACCACCACCACCGCCTGAATCAGCTCCGGAATCACCGGCTTTTAGGCATGAATCTCAGCAGGCCTTCTGTCCAAGTCCGGATTTGAATGTGAAGGCAGAAATGTTTATTAAGTGGTTTCACGATGGGTTAAGACTTGAGAAAATTCATTCCATCAAAGAAAAGGAAAAACAAGAGAAAGAGAGGCAGCAACGATCGGTACAGGGGGGTGAAGAGACGGTTGAGCTGAGTTAATTATTCAGGTTAAAATTGGGCTCACTTTGCTGCAACAAAGTTTATATACATATTATATTTTTCAGGAGATGAAAAAATTACTTAAAAAAAAAGGTTTAAATTGGTAATGTAGGTGGTTTGATTTTTTGAATTTTTTTACAAATAAATCAATTATGTATACAGTAGTTCTGAGAACAAATTGTTTGGTTTGACAACTGTGTGTTGCTAATTGCTATTGAGCAATTATAGATCATAATATTATGACGCGTGTGCTATGCTTTTAATTCAGCCAAGCGTTTGTTTAACCTGTAATATTTTGATAATTTTAAAGAAAGTGACGAATATACTTGGTTTTGAGTGTTTGTATTATGTTACAAAAATTCCATTGCTATCAATGTGTTTGCAAACAGAGATTTATGGCTTCTCAAGTAAACTGATTTATCAAAGATCATTTGGTCGAGCTTATGTTTTTCTTCATATTTATTCAGTGTGTTGCAGCTCTGCTGGTGCATCTCACATGGTAAAAAACTATGAGCGGATATGGATGACGTAGAGTATATATTACGGTTAGAGCAGGTATGTGAAAAAGAAGATTGTTATAAGCAATAATTCGATGATATGTTATTAATGTAATATAATTGTACAGCTACAGAAGGGAAAGCGAAATACAAGAATAAGGAAAAAACAAATTAGATAAGCTGTCACTATATTGTGGCCATTGAAAATGGCTTTGATTCCTCTTTTCATACACGCACATGTTTTCAGCATGATTTCAGCTCTTTATCCTCTTTTCCAATATTAAATGCTGTATATATAAATACAGAGCGAGCCCTTTTGAAGTACAGAAGATCAAACTATGGATAAAGTGGATGAATATATAACCGATGGCTGTTTCCAAAGACCTCGATAGATGCATTGGACATATATTTTTGTCCTGGCCTGTAAGCGCATAAATTGTTTGTATACGTTTGGTTCTGCGTCACTTTTCAGTTTTTTACCTTGATCAATTAAATATTCGTTTGAATGTTTCGTTTTGTCTATGAGTGTAAGTTGCCTAATTTATCCTTTGATACACCATATGGTCTTGATATGTTTATAAACTACACGTCACTTGTTCATGTCGTAGTTATTCCTATGTAACACAGCATTCTTTAGCCATTCAAATAACGCAACACCTTAATTTATAATGCATGCATCACCATCATATAATCATAACCACGTATTAGTATAATTTCGTGTAGTATGCGCATGCTTATGAGTCTGAATTCTTGGTTATCTAAGTTGTTATTTGAAATCAGAGTGTCTGTCTATTCACTCCTCTTTCTTCCACTACTGAAGTTGGATATTCAAATAGTACAGGACAGAAAACGATATGATTGAGACAAAGCGGTGCAATTATTCAAACGTACGTTTAATTACAAGTTTGGATAAAAGTTACGGTCACCCATGCACCGAGGATAAACAGTAATGAAATAAGAAGAGCAGAGAATCACATACTAGTGAGTTAAATTTCAAGTTCATACAGGTCCACTTGAAATTTGACAACTGAACAGTCTCCGAGTATAATATGATTAACCAGTTTGGTTTTAAGGGCGCACAAGCATCCCCGGATATTTTGTAAAATTTAAACTCAACAGTCGCGTTTGCTTCTTTCATTCTTCTATCACCGCCTTCAGTTTCCAAATTCTTATCCTAAACTCTCTGACTCTCATCGCCTAGATAAACCAATGATCCTGCCAAGCCATTTTGAATCTGAAACTATGGCTTCACCTCAATACCCATTGACTCACCGCCGCCTGATTTGCCGAAGTTACCAACAGTCCACCTTCGTCTTTCATCAACTACGAGGCGCGTGACACTATCCACCGCTATAGAAGCAGTATCATTGTCGCACTACTCTCTCAGGTAATCTGGGGGTTTCGATTACATTGGTTAACGTGTTTTGTGGAATATGCGTTCATATGTTATATAGTAAGCTGTACTTTCCGCCTATGCTTTTGGATCTCCAATCCCTCATCGCCGATTATGAATCGTTCTCAAAGAAGTTTCGTTCGTTTTCTGTTTAAACTACTGTACCGTGTTCAATAAAATCCAATTTGAAGATGGTAAGGGTTTAGATTTCTAATAGTACAAATCTGATGTTATTTTTAATTCATATATAAAATCCTCCGTCTGTTATTTCTATTCGTTGGTATATTGGACCCTATTTCTTTTATGCGTTGTGGATGTAGTTAACCTATTTGTTGAATTTACACTTAAGTGTTGAACATTTTTTGATACAGTATTGGTCTGACATTTTGTGAGACATCAGTTTCATTTCCCAAGTCGATTAAACTGCTGCTTTCTATTTCATTAACTCATGAATCATTGAATTAACAATTACCTTTTTAATGGTTCGCATCTTCATGATGTGCGGTATAAGAATATTAACATGGTATTACATGTTTAGTCATTCATATGCTAGGAATTTTCGTGAGTATTATTGTATTAGATGCCATATCATTCATAGTTACAGATTTTTACAAGATTTTTTTATTGTATTGGTAAATTAATCAATAATATCCATTGTTCTTTATGCAACATAATTTCATTATGCAATGATTTGGCCCTTTATTTTTCAAGTAACACTACTAAAATTTATTTTGCTGGTAATACCTATAAACCGTGTCCCTCGATGTTCCAAAATCTTTGAATCAACTATATGATATAACTTCCTATAGATGTGAGATCCTTTTGCAAATGATGCTCATAAGTATCCTAATCTTGTTATACAAGTGTGGTTTCTTCTTCCTTTTTTATTTACTTATTATTCGGTATTATGAATTTTTCTTCATGATTTGTGGACTATGGCTATACATATAGGCATGCTATGGAATTGCTATTCATAATATTTGTTTGTTTATGGGAAATTAATTAAGTTATTAAATTTACGTTATTCATATAGCAACAAAATTATAGCCTTTAACTCCATTTCTAAATTTTAGTTTTACTAAAACCCAAAACCGGCAGTGTTTTAAATGTTGTAATTAGGAGGTGAGAATAGTGGTAAACTAAGTGCAATGCATCTTTATTTATGCAGCTAGGTTTTCATATGTTACTAATAGTCCAGTGTGAAATTATCAAGCATAATCAAGATTCTTTGCAATGATTAAACTCTTTAATTTTGAAGTAATACCTATAAATTTTCTTTTTCAACTAATACAGATAAATTTTCTTTTTCAGGTAATACCGACAGATTGTGTGCCTCATTGTTCCAAAAGCTTTTGTCACCTATATGATATATCATCATAAATATGTTGGATCCTATTTCTATTAAAGCTCATGACTATCCAAATCCTAATAATATAGGTGTGGTGTTTTAGGCATTTTACAACGCTATTTTATTTACCCATTATTTCCATGATGAAATTATCTTCATAATATGCAAACTGTGATTATACAAGTAGGTGCTCTATGAAATTGCTGTTGGTAATGGTTGCATTGAATCAACTGTTAATTTGTTATGTTAAACATATACAAGTACTCAGGTAATATAGAGTTTTTTAACAAATTATTCTACTCACGTCATTTAAATAGTACTATAATTCTGGATTTAATACTTTTGTTCAATGTCCTTTCATAAACCCCATAAATAACACCGTTTTAAATGAAGAAATCACACTATTACTTGTATTTAATTTATGGTATCAAAAGTATTTTTTTTCAACTATGGAACATATAACTAGAGAGAAATGATGTAAAGTTAATGATGATTGCTTGGCAGATTCTCCATTCTCTTATATTTTACTGTACGGTGTAATTTTTTTCTTTCATGTAGAGCTGTTGTTAATTATGAAAATTTTCCAACTTGATCAGTAATAACGGTATAAAACTAAATTATTTTCCTTAGTTTGAGATAGAATTTATATTCGCTCATTCTAACGGTGAATTTATATCTATAGACATTTCTTTGTTGAAATTGAATAGGAGAAAAATACATTATGTTTATCATCACTTTATAAAGGGATATTTGAAGCTTTAATCATGTCGCCGTATACTTTGTTTTGTATAGAAGAGGTAGATATCGAGCCCACAATTTCAAGTTGTTGGTATGTGCATGGGAAAAAAAGAATTAAGTGCACAATTATTTTCTACCGCATAGATCATTGAGGTAGTAGACCAGAACCAATAGCTTTTTTTACGGTTATCTTTTGGTTTGGCTACGGGTTACTAGGTTGTCTGTCTACCATATATGCCATAACATAATTTTTTTCGTCTTCATCTTAGTTAACACTAGAACCATAGCATATGAGAAATGGATTTATTTACGATTGTTGTCTATGAATTAATATGTTATTATCATTACAGGTATGATGAGAAATTAGCATGCAATATCTAGCAGAACACTTTATTAAAAATGCTTAACAGCTCATGAGGAACTAGATCTACAGATATATGGAGTTTTCCAGGTAATTATTTCTCAACTTTGTGCTATTGTTTCAAATGTGTTTTCCCTTAGTTTCATTTTAGTTCTTAAATTCTATGGCTTCTTTGTGTCTTTTCTTTTCTTATCTTAAAACATTCACTGTCGCCTCCTTCTTTGCAGTAACATTCATTTTACTTTTTCATACTCTTTGCAATGTCCATCAGTTTCAAATTCTTAGGAAATTAGCCTTTTCTTTTAATGATATTGCTCTTAAATTGATTGCTTTAATTTTAGTTGCCTTTTAGACATCATATCATATGGTGTTTCTTTATGTTGGTGTGGTGTAATATTCTCCAAGGTTTGTTTGATTACATGAACTTAAAGCATCTACAGGTTTGTATTACTATGTTAATAATCATTTTCTTGATGTTCCACTAGATTTTTTTCCTATTTATAATGATTCAAGATAAGACAATTAAAAGAGTAATGGATATTTTTTTAAAAAAAAATCATAGATCCAAGCAATAGAAATTATTGAGAGGAATAGGTGAAAAGTGCAAGTTTGGATTTCTTGCATTTATTACTGCTGAACTGATTGAACATTTGAAAAAAAGGATAGTCAGTAATACTTCATCTATATTTGTTGTAACAATTTTATTTTCTTAATGTATCGATTATCAATTTGAATAATATGCTAAGTTTACATTGTGAAAAAGAGCATGTTATATTTATTGTCAAGTTAACATTATGTAATAATTTGAAATCACTATTATTGATGTGCTTAAGATGCTTTTTGCTACAACCACCATTATCATCAAAATGCTCATATTTACTCACATAATTATAAAATCCATGCATTTAATTACCAAAAAATATAGTTTCTTAAGGCTGACAAACATCACAATGTGATATACCTTAATATTCTAAAATAGTTTCCTTCACTCCAGCATTGGGCCATTCAAACGTATCATGCCAATCAGAAGTATAATATTTGATAATTGAATTAACATGTGCTCTAAATATCAAATGGACCAAGTGTAGTATGAATGGGCTTTGCAGTGTAAAGCATTTGTTAATATAAGAAGAAATAGTATGGAATAATAATGACCTGTCTTTTCGAGTGATTTACCTACCAATTTATGCATAACTTAGGTCATTTAAAATTCTAAGATAAAGTTTTGCTACAATCGTGGTAAATGGTAATGAAATCTCTATCTCAAATTAACAAGTTCAAATTTATTTTGATTGCTTATAATGAATGCTCTAACTAATTTTGCACTAATTATAATTTATATCCAATTATGCTATTAATCAAAATTCAAATTTGTTATTATATTTTTAATTCATTTAATGCTTATAACATACTAAGTTTTTAGAGATTAATATCTCTACTGTCATAATTAATTGTTATATAATGTTTGATTGAAAACTTCTATTCATAGTTGACATCAAATGTTCAACATTCTATAAGAGGAAAATGTTCTTATGCAATATCTTCTCATTCTTCGAAAAAGTTATCATGTGAAAAATCCAAATCACACTCAAAAAAAGAATATGTATGACAAAGACAATCGTCCACTCTTCTACATTCTAGATAGGATATTTGTTCTTCTAATCATCTCCAATCATGTCGTCGTCATTCAAACCTTCAACCTCAGTTTGATGCTAAAAGATTTTTTTAACTATTGAGTTTCATATAGACGGTAATAATGTACTTTCCTTTCATTTTTTTAGGCACGAGCATTCTCGCCAATGAAAATAAGCATTATTCCTTCATAAAATAAGCATAAAATGGATAGTTGAGAGAAATATTATGTTTATGAGCAATCATTATTAACAGAATTTATGACTGTTTTTATCAAGTTAAAGTTTCAATAATTTAATTTAAGTGGAAATTAGGGAGGCATCCCTATCATACTTTCATATTGTAAAGCGGATCCCTGTCAAAGTTTCATTGTAAAGCGGGTCCTTGTTTTTTGGAAACGAAAAAAAATTATTGCTGAAATGTCAGCAACTTTTATAAATAAGTGCTGATATTTCAGCAACTATCTGTATCAAAGTTTTATTGTAAAAACAAAGAAAAATTATTGCTGAAATGTTAGCAACTTTTATAAATAAGTGCTGATATTTCAGCAACTATCCGTGTCAAAGTTTTATTGTAAAAACAAAGAAAAATTATTGCTGAAATGTCAGCAACTTTTATAAATAAGTGCTGATATTTCAGCAACTTTCATAAACTGTGTTCACAGTGTACATAAATGTTGCTGAAATATCAGCAACTTTTATAAATAAGTGTTGATATTTCAGCAACTTTCATACACTATGTTCACAGTGTACAGAAATATTGCGGAAATGTCAGCAACTTTTATGAAATGTTGCATCATGCTCTGCAATAATCGTGAATAAAAAACAGGGACCTAATTTACATTGAAATTTAGTGAAGGACTTTTCGTGAATTTTGAAACTTAATAAGGACCTGTGCCAAAAGTACCCTTAATTTAAAGCACATCTATTTATAATATGCACTTTTGAAATATTTTTTGTTATATCGTTTTTGTTTGGCTTTTACTTTCATGAAAATTAAAAGTCAATATTATTTTAAGTTGCAGACTATGTATTTTGAAGAATTTTATTTGATTTGTAATAAAAGATTCTTTTTAATATCTTTGTGGTATTTGAAAATTGTAATATCTTTGCTCATGTTTATATGATTTAATTATTTTCCGTTTTCATAATTATCTTGCTTAATATACAAAGTTCTGTCTATATTTCACAAATACTCTGTTTTTTCACTTTAGATTCAAAATGTTTTAAGTGTACTAAGTCCAAATCATTCATCTTACTACAGTTACATTCAAATTTTGTATAGATTGCCAGCAAACACCAATGTTGTATTTTAAATTATAAGCATGCTGCTACTTTTTAATATAAACTTTGTGCACAGGGTCATGCACTTTTCAATTTAGACTTCATAGCAAGGATTCACTTTTTACACCGAAGTTGTTTTGCTAATAAATTCAACAAAAGGCGGGGGTGAGGTTCTGAGCTATGCGTGTTTCTCATTTTAATGTTGGAAGAGTTATTCTGTCCTATCTAACTTAATGACTAGCTATTATATAAATATATATATATATATATCATTATAGCACGCATGTCAGGAGGTCAAATTTTGAGATGCTTGAGAAAACTGCAGTTTATTTACTCTAGCCCAGGTATTTGCTTAACTTTTTCAGTCATGTTTGATCATAACTAAAAGTAATGCGGTAGCATATAAGCAGAATTATAGATTTCTACACACAAAAATGATGGTATAGTGTTGTCCCGTAACATTCTTATATAATTTTGACATTGTTGTAGTCATACACGCATTCTCGACTTCTTTAAAAAAAATCTTCAAATATATATTGCGATTTCAATGATTAGCAATTTTAAAATATTAGCATTTATAGGAACAAGTTAAGATTGGCAATGATGGCATCAAGGAAACCATTTTACTATTATATCCATTGCAACTTCAAAGAAATTTAGATTCTTTTCATCACACCTCAACTATGTGTGCATATATATCTACAAGTGTATACACGTACGTATGTATATATGTAAACATGTCTGTGTATGTATACTTGCGTGCACACGTATAATGCGTGCATATACATGTGTGTGTGGCGGGTACAATATTTGTGAGGAACACATGCTTTCATGGTTGGTAAATCTTTATAAATAATTTTCAGATGCTATTTGTGGATGGTTGTGTAGCTTTGATCAACTTTCTAAGGCACATTTTACACATTGCTTTTTGTTTACTGCCTTCATATGTACATATGGTTACCGCTTTCAATTTATATTCCTTAATATCGAGAGACTTAATATATATATATATATACACGCATATATATATACATATATACACATATATACATATATACATATATACATATATTTTCATGTATACATATATATATACATATATATATATATACACATATATACACACACACACACATATATATATATGTATATAATTTATGTCATCATGGAATGTGTCGTCTTTTGACCACTCTACTTAAAGATGATTTCTTGGAGATTGAAGGTTATATTTGTAGTTTTACACAGTTTTGTACACTTGACTGAAGTTATAATGACATAGGTAGTGAATATGTTCTGATCCAGGAACCGGAGATGGTTTGTTGTTAAAGCAATATTTTTTCATGTCTAACCTATCATAAAATATGTTGTTTGCCAACATATCATATTAGTTTCCTATATACTAATAACACATTAATCCTAATAAACACAGCAAACGAGTTGCCTCCACTTGGATAACCTACTATCATTTTCACTAATATGGTTGTTTTTTATAAGTCACTCATTCTATTTACTGCATAAGTGTATATTTTGAATTTTATTATATTACTTTGATGTATTCCAAGTCACGAAAGGTTCTATCAAAACATAGCTATAATAGTTTCATGTTTCTGTGGAGCTACTCAATGTTTCTTATGTTTACCATGATTATATTAAAATTTTATTCTCATATTTTACAGGGAGACATAGTGGAGATTGTCATCATCATTACCACAAGGACAAAGACATCATGTGAATAGCTTATGCTTCATGTTGTTTAAGTCGCTGACAAGCATTATACATGTAACGACCCGGAATTTTCGAACCCGAAAATGCCAGATAGTTAGAAGAAAAAGAAAATAGATAGAAGAAAGAAACAGAACAAGACACAGATTCTCACATTCGCAGCGGATCAAAATACAATATCAAATAATATTATCAGTTATACAAAGAAAACTGTATTTGTTAATTACATTTTTATACATCAGAGTTACTACATTCACAAATATACTAGACAGTTAGAATTAACATGTCTCTAGCAACTGTAATATATCACAGCGGAATATACTCCATACGTTCCTGCCATCCAGCTCGCCTCTTGAGCTCCAGAACGTCCTTACCTGAAATCTGTAATACTCGGTCTGACCCGAGCATTACATCAAAGTAACACCCGGGTCAGGCTGGAAACCAGCGTGAGTAACTCATCTAACATGGAATACAAAAGCATACAACTCATATGAACCCGGGTAACTCATCAATTTACAACTTCACAAATTGTTATAGACAACACTTATTCCACACATCAATTTCTAGGTACCAAGACTTAGATTAAATGGACCAATTTACTTAAATCATTCCATACTAACCTATTGATTTTACATATAAATCTACAAAGAATCGAAGTGGTTTCGGGTACTAACTAGTACCCGACTCCGGTCTCTTTGAATCCAATTTAATAATTTTGAACAAAGGTTTAAGTTAAAACAATACAATTTACACACAACACTTCATCTCAAATCATAAGCTACACATATCTCATATCAGAGGTCTCACATAATTCAAGGCATTCAATCATCCATAAGCAAGGTTTATCAACCTCCTCACCCCTAATAAATTTAATTTATCACCAATGAATTGAATTAATTACTTTAATTACCTTTAAATCCTATATACCTAACATTAATTAATTAATTACAACCCAATTATTAATCATCCCTTAACTATCAATCTTAATTAATCATCCTTGATTAATTATTATTAAATTACATTAAATAATTAATCTTCAATTAATTACATAAATTAATTATCCTTAACCATGTACAGTAATTAACCTTTAATTACTCTCATTAATTAATAATTACTTACATTAATTAATGATCTTTAACTAATTTATTATTTTTCATCAAGTGATTATTCCATAATTACTTAAGTTAAATTAATTAACCCTAAATCACTTTTATTAGTTAATTATCTTTAACTAATTACATTCCTTTATTAACCTCTAATTACATTCGGTTATTTCTTTAAATCTTATACACTAAATAATTTACCATCCATTATTTACATATTCAAACTTGATTAACTCCAATTCTTTAAGTATATTTCTAACTTGGCCCAACACTCCCTTCAAAACTAATAATAACTTTTCAAAGGACTTGTTAACATATTACTTTTGTAAAACTTTGCAAACACTTTAACCTTAAAACTATTTTACTTTATCTTTAAATTTTGTACTTTCTTTTGAACTGGGAAACTTGAATTCGTTTACTTTTACAAAACTATTCAATTTATCTTAGTTCAGAAATTTGGTTACCAAGAGATTCAAGATGAGAATTACTACCCAATAGACCCGAGACAAAACCCAGTGAACCCGAGACAAAACTCAGTGAACCCGAGTTCAACCTTTGCTTTCTCGAATATTCCCCGGCACGAATCACTGCAACATCACCCTGGAGAAAATCACGAGCCATAAACCCTTTCGTTCGAACGTTGCTTCGAGTCACCCCTAACCAAAACTATACTGGCATGAGCACTGACACGTGCACGTGCACGTCGCGCCGACACTTCCGCCACCACCTGTGACACCGCGCGCAAACTCCACTTCGACCAACGACCCAACTCCGGCCCTCCATCCTTACTTACACGAGCGCAATCAAAATATGATTGCTCGAACCCATCAGCCAGTACATCACCTCGCCTGAAAATCCCATCAACCCCCTGATGCCGACCATTGTTCGCCACGAAATTCCGGCCACAACACCGCAAAGCCTCCACGCTACTATGCCCTAAATCTTACGCAACTCGATCTACTCTAAAATTCCCAGTCATCCCATTTCCAGTCACGACCCAAAAACAATGTTAAACCCTAATCTCAAGTCGTCCGGTCACATCAACGTTCGAGAATACCTCCGAACATTTTTGCCATGACCACCCATCCTCACTCCTCCTCCAGAAGAAGCCCTGACCACCATAACTCCTCCGTCGACAAGAATTTGCCCAAAACACAACTTCCAGTCATCACAAAATTACTACCCCAAATCCGAACTAAAAATCAGGATTTATATTTTAAAAATCATGTTTTTCTGAGTGGTTTCAAGATATAAAATTTAATCAACTAACCGCCATATTTGATTTTAGCATATTATTAAATTTCCTACTGTATCATCCTGGTTTCAGAAGATTTTCAAACAAATTCTCTTTGAATAAAATTTTAAACTTTAATTCATGTTTAAATAAACATACTGCATTTGAAGATTCAAGCCTAACAGTGATTTGAAATGGAAATTTTGGATTTTGTTTGGTTTTTACTCTGTAACTTGGGAAAACAGAGAAGTATCAGGAAATTTTCAAACATGCACAGTTTAATTTCAACATGTATACAAAGATCTTACAGAAATATGTACATGCAAAACATCAAATATATCTAAAATTCACATGCAGGAATTTTTATTTACTTAAACTTTTCTGATTAAAAGTTTACTCACCTTGAATGAATGAGCAGAGCTTTTAAAACTGGGATGCCAGATTTTTGAAAACTGATATGCTTAGATCTCTGAAAACTTGTATTGCTTGATTTTCTTTTAAACTGGAATGCTTTGTCAAGTGATCTGAAATGCTCAGTTGAATGAGATGATCCAGATTTCTTAAACTTGAGTTTGCTTTGATTTCAGGTTTGGACCTTGCTTTTGTTTTGAGAAGTTGTTTTCAGGTTTGAAAAAAATACAGGTTTGAATATCAACGAATTTGAATTACAGGCTTTTGTTCTTGCTTTTGAAAATGAGTTTGTAGGCTTGATAAAGAGGATTACAGAGTTGATTATGAGTTTGTTTTGATTTTCTAGTGGATTGAATAATGTTTTACAGATTTTTTTAGTTCAATCTGTTTTGAGAATATTTTCAAGTTTGAGTTTTCTTTCTTTTGAAATTGTGAAGATAGAAAAAGAAATAGAAGAGAGGGAATGTATGTTTATATAATGTAAATTAAAATTTATTAAAAATTAAAGAAAATTAAAATAAAAATTGACACTTGTCTTAACCTTACTTATTCATTTAACACATGTTATTAAGAGAGTTTAATAAGTTAACACTTGTAATACTACATGCATAATTATTTTTAAATGATATTAAAGGCTTTTAAATTAAATTTCCTAAATAAATAAATACATATCTTATTTAATAAATGCTTTTCTTAAATTTATATAAATAAAACTCTTTAAGGAAAATAACATAAGACAAATCTTATTTTAAATAAAAACTTTATTCATATATTTTATATCCAAACTATATTATTATTTTATTTTAATATATATATATTAAATTTAAACAAACACATTATTAATTGTAAATAATTATCCTATTTAAAATCAATTTAAATACACATATATATACATTTAAACAACACTTATTTAAATTTGAAATAATATGTCTAATTAGAATTTATTTAAAACTATATTTAAAAACAACTCATTATTATTATTTTTTTGAAAATAACAAACTATACCCATTTTAAATAATTAATTTAAAAAAAATATCACATTTTAAATTCCCTGAAATTCCGGGTTATCACATTCCTCCCCCCTTTAAATCTTTTCGTCCTCGAAAAGGAACGAAGCAAGAATTTTATTACAATGTTGATTATTAGTTAAATTATTCCTTGATCATTTTTCAGCTATAAACTCTTTAATTAAGAATTTTTTTTTCAAACACTTTAAAATCTATATAATCTTATAAGATAGTTTTTATAAAAATTCTTTTTATAACTCGATGTCTCAACCAGTCCATCCTTGTCCTCACAGAAATTCGGTCATACGTTGATCAGGCGTAAGACTGAAAATCTATCAGTACTTGGTAAACCCGTTTTCAACACCTAGTGAAAATACTTGGAAAATAATTTTATTGAAAATATGGAAAACAGTTTTGAAAATAGAGGAAATATCTTTGGTGAGAATGCTCTGGAAATCATCACCCCCATCCAAGGTCACAGTTACATCACGGGTTACGTTGCCATCGCAGCAAAAGTCCATGTAACTGATTACACCATGGAACCCACAACAGATCGCAGTTACATCCAGGGTTACGTTGCCGTCGCAGCAAAAGTCCATGTAACTGTTGGCTCTTAGCGGCACACACGATTTCGCTGTCAAAATGAAACTTCTCCCACATAGGTCGCAGTCTACCGATATAAAATCAAACGCAGACTGTTGGCTCTCAGCGGCACACACGACTTTCGCTATGTTACCATAGTGTCACAGTCTACCGATATAAAATCAAACGTAGACAGTTGGCTCTCAGCGGCACACATGACTTCCGCTATGGTCTGCAGTAGATCGCAGTGACATCGAGTTAAACTGTCGTCACAGTATAACCCAAATGCCTCTGTGGGCACCAGCCCCTCGACTTTCGCTACACAAATAATCCTCAGGAACTAGTTTATTCCGGACTCCTCACAGGATTAACTTTAGAAACCCCCCTTGGGGCTCAAGGCAGTACCACTCTGTGGTACTCCTGAGAAGTTCATTTCAAGGAAGCGCCTTTTTCCCCAGAGCTATTTTCAAAATACTTTATACTATATACTTATAGTATCTTCAAATCATACCCTTTATGATTTATCAAAATCTCCTTTACACAAAATCGATTACCAAAATCGATAATTCTCAAACTAGGCTTTCCAAAATCCAAAATTGATTTTCCCAAAAATCAAAAGCCTTTTCCAAATTCATAGGTTTCCAAGACCTTTTCCAAAATCATTCTCATAAGATCCTTTATATATATAGATATAGATATATATAACTTTGAAAATCTTTGGATCATTTCAAACTTGTATAAAACCTCTTTTATACTTCAAATATTTCAAAACCCTTTTTATTCTGGCTAGATTTTATAAGGGAAGTTTATCATATTACAAAATATAACTTTATTTATTGTCAAATCAAATATTCAAGTTTGATTTCTTTATAAAGTTATTTACCATTTACTTACCTCCATAAAGTAAATTTCAACCAAAGAAATACCCAATTCCATTATATTTCACAAAATATACCTTTCATTTTCGAAAACCATTTCAAATTTCTTATCCTCAAATTTTAAATGCCAATTTCATTCAAACCCGTACGATGTACACATATCATCCGTACGCTATATCAATCTGATCGCTCAATCGATCACACAATTTCACTTCCGAACTAGTATTGTCCACCCGGCTTCCTAGTGCGGACTCAGATCTGGTTTCCTGATCAGAAACCGTCATTCTCCTTACATAGTCACAACTATGATAGAGAATATCCAGAACCAATCAACAATCCATATCCAGGTTCGCCGTCGAAAATCGAGCGAAAAATCCTAACTCGGATCGATAATACTATCTCGAAATTCTATGTTCGAATCTGGATCAAATCACTATGCGAATAGAATAATATACGTATATCCTACGTATTTATCTTTATTGGTTATTAGCCAAATCAATTCTCTTTTCTATTCACATTTCCTTTAATTCTATTCTCTTATTCTCAATTGCTTCCATTTACAATTGAGTTAATACTTCAATTATAAACAGTCTGAACTCTGACCTATTTAAATTTAAAAATAACTTGAAAAAGTTTAAAATAGATAAGCAGTTGAAAAATAGTTATTAGTTTGTAAAATAGCTGTAAAATAGTTAAGTAGGTATAAAATAGTTATATAACTGCAAAATAGTTTTTAAAATAGTGATTAGATATAAGTAATTGAAAAATAGTAATTAGTTTATAAGACAGTTTCAAAATAGTTAAATAGTTCCAAAATAATTGTAAAATAAGTATAAGATAGTTTGGGTTTTAAGAAGAAAGATTGTATAGTAAATAGTTTGGAAGAATATATTTGTATTAAAACAATTTATTTTGAAAATAATCCAGAGCCAAACTGTTTAATTTCCCAATCTCCATTTCCAATTAATTTCTCATCAATTCAATTTAAAGTTCCACTTCCATTTAAATTGACTCAATACTTCAATTTCCATTGAAATTCATTAAATCCCAATTCAAGTTGAATTAACCTTAATTCCTTTCCAAATTCAAATCAAATTCCATTTGATTTTTAAACATATTCAACTTCAATCACAATTCCAAATTATTTCAAATCAAATTCAATTTGAACAAATTTTATTCAAATCTCAACTTAAAACCATCTTGAATTATATAAATTCGAGTTAAACATTTTAAATGTTGATTAAATCCTTTAAATCAAATTAACCCTTACCTTAAAATCAAATCAACCTTTATTTTTATTTATTTATTTAACAACTTAAATCTTTAAACCATTTAATTCTAAATCCAAATTTCAAATTCCATTATAAAGTTCAAATAATAATTCAAAAACAATTTAACCTTCAGATTCTAATTTATTATCCATTTCTAACTTCAAAACCAATTTTGAGATCACTCATAATTCTTATTTAAAATCAACCTTTTAACTTCCCGAGTTAAATTTAAATTTCATCTTGAAATTTCTAATTCAAGTTGTTCACTCTAAACTCATTTAACTTTCCTTAAGTTAAATTCAATTTAATCCAGTCAACTTTACCCAATTTGTATTTCCATTTAAAATTTTAAACTTTATATTTAATAATCTTTCCACTTATAAGTTCAAAAACTTATCACTTTGGGTTTTCATATCACATTCCAAGGAAAAATTTAAAACTCAACACTTAGAGTTTATTTCAAATTATCTTTGATATTATGTATATACCATATTTATTTCCTTTACACTTCAAGTCATACTTAAAATTTAAAC
Source organism: Allium fistulosum (assembly GCA_030737815.1). NCBI lineage: Eukaryota > Viridiplantae > Streptophyta > Magnoliopsida > Asparagales > Amaryllidaceae > Allium > Allium fistulosum. The sequence continues at coordinate 306,211,168 of CM060903.1, read as the reverse complement.
CATTCTTGGTTTTTAATTTCAAAACAAATTCCCTTTAAACAATTTCCAGTTTTTTGGGTTTAGATTTAAAATTTCACAATTTCAAATTATCTTCAATTCCAATTTATAATTCATATTCATCTAAAAGTTTACTTCCCTAAAACATTTCATTTCACTTAATCATTTACAACATTTCATTATCAACCATCTATGATAATACCCAAGATTATCATATATGGAAACCAATTCATTATTATCTTTATTTCTACAAATTCAAGATTTAAATTTCATTTTGGATTCATTTCAAATTTATCTTCATTCAATTTTAATTTGGTTGTATTTCTATTACCACTTAATTTAATTCCAATATTTTAACAACCAATTACCTTAATATTTATTAGAAAGAAATATCATTTTATATATAAAAATATATTTTTATATAAAATCATTTAAAATTCTTATATAAGAAAATAACAATTACGCTCTCATATATATATATACACTCAACTCGTTCTAGGGTACCATTGACCCTATCCTTAACGAGTAATCCCAACAGAGCCAAGGTTCTCGCTTAACCTTCTGCTCTGATACCAAATGTAACGACCCGGAATTTTCGAACCCGAAAATGCCAGATAGTTAGAAGAAAAAGAAAATAGATAGAAGAAAGAAACAGAACAAGACACAGATTCTCACATTCGCAGCGGATCAAAATACAATATCAAATAATATTATCAGTTATACAAAGAAAACTGTATTTGTTAATTACATTTTTATACATCAGAGTTACTACATTCACAAATATACTAGACAGTTAGAATTAACATGTCTCTAGCAACTGTAATATATCACAGCGGAATATACTCCATACGTTCCTGCCATCCAGCTCGCCTCTTGAGCTCCAGAACGTCCTTACCTGAAATCTGTAATACTCGGTCTGACCCGAGCATTACATCAAAGTAACACCCGGGTCAGGCTGGAAACCAGCGTGAGTAACTCATCTAACATGGAATACAAAAGCATACAACTCATATGAACCCGGGTAACTCATCAATTTACAACTTCACAAATTGTTATAGACAACACTTATTCCACACATCAATTTCTAGGTACCAAGACTTAGATTAAATGGACCAATTTACTTAAATCATTCCATACTAACCTATTGATTTTACATATAAATCTACAAAGAATCGAAGTGGTTTCGGGTACTAACTAGTACCCGACTCCGGTCTCTTTGAATCCAATTTAATAATTTTGAACAAAGGTTTAAGTTAAAACAATACAATTTACACACAACACTTCATCTCAAATCATAAGCTACACATATCTCATATCAGAGGTCTCACATAATTCAAGGCATTCAATCATCCATAAGCAAGGTTTATCAACCTCCTCACCCCTAATAAATTTAATTTATCACCAATGAATTGAATTAATTACTTTAATTACCTTTAAATCCTATATACCTAACATTAATTAATTAATTACAACCCAATTATTAATCATCCCTTAACTATCAATCTTAATTAATCATCCTTGATTAATTATTATTAAATTACATTAAATAATTAATCTTCAATTAATTACATAAATTAATTATCCTTAACCATGTACAGTAATTAACCTTTAATTACTCTCATTAATTAATAATTACTTACATTAATTAATGATCTTTAACTAATTTATTATTTTTCATCAAGTGATTATTCCATAATTACTTAAGTTAAATTAATTAACCCTAAATCACTTTTATTAGTTAATTATCTTTAACTAATTACATTCCTTTATTAACCTCTAATTACATTCGGTTATTTCTTTAAATCTTATACACTAAATAATTTACCATCCATTATTTACATATTCAAACTTGATTAACTCCAATTCTTTAAGTATATTTCTAACTTGGCCCAACACTCCCTTCAAAACTAATAATAACTTTTCAAAGGACTTGTTAACATATTACTTTTGTAAAACTTTGCAAACACTTTAACCTTAAAACTATTTTACTTTATCTTTAAATTTTGTACTTTCTTTTGAACTGGGAAACTTGAATTCGTTTACTTTTACAAAACTATTCAATTTATCTTAGTTCAGAAATTTGGTTACCAAGAGATTCAAGATGAGAATTACTACCCAATAGACCCGAGACAAAACCCAGTGAACCCGAGACAAAACTCAGTGAACCCGAGTTCAACCTTTGCTTTCTCGAATATTCCCCGGCACGAATCACTGCAACATCACCCTGGAGAAAATCACGAGCCATAAACCCTTTCGTTCGAACGTTGCTTCGAGTCACCCCTAACCAAAACTATACTGGCATGAGCACTGACACGTGCACGTGCACGTCGCGCCGACACTTCCGCCACCACCTGTGACACCGCGCGCAAACTCCACTTCGACCAACGACCCAACTCCGGCCCTCCATCCTTACTTACACGAGCGCAATCAAAATATGATTGCTCGAACCCATCAGCCAGTACATCACCTCGCCTGAAAATCCCATCAACCCCCTGATGCCGACCATTGTTCGCCACGAAATTCCGGCCACAACACCGCAAAGCCTCCACGCTACTATGCCCTAAATCTTACGCAACTCGATCTACTCTAAAATTCCCAGTCATCCCATTTCCAGTCACGACCCAAAAACAATGTTAAACCCTAATCTCAAGTCGTCCGGTCACATCAACGTTCGAGAATACCTCCGAACATTTTTGCCATGACCACCCATCCTCACTCCTCCTCCAGAAGAAGCCCTGACCACCATAACTCCTCCGTCGACAAGAATTTGCCCAAAACACAACTTCCAGTCATCACAAAATTACTACCCCAAATCCGAACTAAAAATCAGGATTTATATTTTAAAAATCATGTTTTTCTGAGTGGTTTCAAGATATAAAATTTAATCAACTAACCGCCATATTTGATTTTAGCATATTATTAAATTTCCTACTGTATCATCCTGGTTTCAGAAGATTTTCAAACAAATTCTCTTTGAATAAAATTTTAAACTTTAATTCATGTTTAAATAAACATACTGCATTTGAAGATTCAAGCCTAACAGTGATTTGAAATGGAAATTTTGGATTTTGTTTGGTTTTTACTCTGTAACTTGGGAAAACAGAGAAGTATCAGGAAATTTTCAAACATGCACAGTTTAATTTCAACATGTATACAAAGATCTTACAGAAATATGTACATGCAAAACATCAAATATATCTAAAATTCACATGCAGGAATTTTTATTTACTTAAACTTTTCTGATTAAAAGTTTACTCACCTTGAATGAATGAGCAGAGCTTTTAAAACTGGGATGCCAGATTTTTGAAAACTGATATGCTTAGATCTCTGAAAACTTGTATTGCTTGATTTTCTTTTAAACTGGAATGCTTTGTCAAGTGATCTGAAATGCTCAGTTGAATGAGATGATCCAGATTTCTTAAACTTGAGTTTGCTTTGATTTCAGGTTTGGACCTTGCTTTTGTTTTGAGAAGTTGTTTTCAGGTTTGAAAAAAATACAGGTTTGAATATCAACGAATTTGAATTACAGGCTTTTGTTCTTGCTTTTGAAAATGAGTTTGCAGGCTTGATAAAGAGGATTACAGAGTTGATTATGAGTTTGTTTTGATTTTCTAGTGGATTGAATAATGTTTTACAGATTTTTTTAGTTCAATCTGTTTTGAGAATATTTTCAAGTTTGAGTTTTCTTTCTTTTGAAATTGTGAAGATAGAAAAAGAAATAGAAGAGAGGGAATGTATGTTTATATAATGTAAATTAAAATTTATTAAAAATTAAAGAAAATTAAAATAAAAATTGACACTTGTCTTAACCTTACTTATTCATTTAACACATGTTATTAAGAGAGTTTAATAAGTTAACACTTGTAATACTACATGCATAATTATTTTTAAATGATATTAAAGGCTTTTAAATTAAATTTCCTAAATAGATAAATACATATCTTATTTAATAAATGCTTTTCTTAAATTTATATAAATAAAACTCTTTAAGGAAAATAACATAAGACAAATCTTATTTTAAATAAAAACTTTATTCATATATTTTATATCCAAACTATATTATTATTTTATTTTAATATATATATATTAAATTTAAACAAACACATTATTAATTGTAAATAATTATCCTATTTAAAATCAATTTAAATACACATATATATACATTTAAACAACACTTATTTAAATTTGAAATAATATGTCTAATTAGAATCTATTTAAAACTATATTTAAAAACAACTCATTATTATTATTTTTTTGAAAATAACAAACTATACCCATTTTAAATAATTAATTTAAAAAAAATATCACATTTTAAATTCCCTGAAATTCCGGGTTATCACAATACACCGACAACTTCCTATTATTATTTTTCTTAGACTAAAATTGTATATATTTTTGATGTCACAGATTTATTATCAAATGCAATTTTCTTTTAGGCATCATTAACAAATAGGCGTTTAACAATTCATTTTTGTAAAGTTATTATCATTGGTAGTTATTTAACAGATGTGGGAAAGGTTACTTAATGTGGTGTTTAAAAAAATAAAAATAAAAGGGCAGTTCATACAATCGTCTTGCTACCTTAAGGTTGCTAATAGCTTGACAGGAAAGTTCATGTAGGTATATAAAAATTGGTTTCTTTTGTTCACAATGGTTGCATGTCTGCATTCATGTGTATTGTCGTTTGCGCTGTAATGAAATTATAACTAAAGTGAAGAAAACATAATTATAAAATAATTGAAGCTTCAACATGGCAGGTAAAAATGGTCTTTAAACTAATGCATTGTAAAATGTTAGTAAATACTCAATTTTGATTAGCTATGACAATTTCAGGGCAAATAATATTATTCTTTAAATAAACTTTTTTTTGATCATATCACAAAAATCATTCAAAATTTTAATACTTTCTGTTCTTTTAAGCGTATATTAATTATCTGGCAATTTAACTTTAAACTTTTTTGAACAATTTGAATTTAATCAATATTTTAGAAAATAATTCAATTGAAATGTCCAAATTAATTCTATAAAAAAACAAGCAAAGATTCATCGATAATTGGAAAACAAAACATTGCAACAACCCGTATGCGAAGCACGGGTTCGCACTAGTTACCCAGTAATTATCCACTATCTACGAGGAAGTTTAGAAAAAGATGGATAAAGAACAACCAGAGCAAAGAAAAGGATTTGTACCTAAGTACCAATATCTTTTGATTTAATTTGATGCATAAAGCAGTAATGTTACAACTTAATCTAAGTATTAATGATAAATATGTGATTTTTATGGTTATGCACTCAAGGTGAACTATTGAGGGCTCTAAAGAGACAACCTAATTCTTCCATGGATAACGTTCATACTCAAGTAGGTGAGTCTACGAGTGCGTCTCTCTAACAATACTATATTTGACTATAGACTCAGTAACAGAAAAATGCTCAACTTTATACCAAATTATAAAATCTATCAAATGCACCTCAAAAGCACCATCAATGTTGATTATGAATTCGATAAGAGCAACGAGACAGTATTAAAAAGTTTGTATAATCCATCAAATGTGTCTCCAAAGCATCTTCAATATTGATTATGGATTCAATAAAAGTTGAAACATCAATTTGAGAAAAGTCAACGAAATCGATCAAGTGCATCTCGAAAACACTACCAAAGCTGCTTATGAATTTAAAGAGCAAGAAGCCCAACCACAATAAAACCGTTAAGTACATCGCAAAAAACACAATCGAAACCTGTTATGAATCCATTGAAAGTAAAATAAGTCAATATCAGATAGTAAATTCAAATGCTTCTTAAAAGCACCACCAATACGGGTTATGAATTCGGTAAAAGCATAGAAGCTCAACCCATCACAAAAGAATCCATCAAGTGTATCACATAAGTACTACTAAGATTGCTTATGGACTAACAATGAGCATAAAATCCAAAATCGCGACTACCACAAAAGAATCCATCAAGTGCATCATAAAAGCATCTCCAAGACTGACGACGAATTCATAAGAGTGCTAAATACACCAAAAAGAAAAATGGAGAGAGAAATTTAGTCTAAAGAACAATAATATAGATTTATATAACCTCGAGCGTTTCACCATACTTTTCTCCACTCTAAGATTAAGTGCATCTGTTTGGAAATTTCAGGGATTACTTTCCTTGATAATCATTTCCTGAATGAGTTTGACAAGTTCCTCTTCGATCTTACATGCTCTGTTTATCATCATTAGGTTTGTGAGTGTATCTACTTAATTTACTCACAAAATAGATAATGCCAAGTATATTATAATTCATAAGAAACATGTTGCGTCCCTTATTCCACTTATGGTGTATGCTTGGCTTACAAGGAGATCGGTCAGACATCACATCAAAACAATTAAACCATTTCAAGGTTTTTTAATGTACTGAGATTGACATAGGAAAAACCATTATTCGTATTTCCTATTTAGAAGCATAATATCACATCATCCTATTATTTTCTGAAATTGGATGGACAAGAAAGTCATGATCTTATTTATCACATCTAAGTACGTACCAAAATCAGCATATTAGAAGCATAATGAATTAACACACTGTCAAAGATCTGTTAGAATTCTCAAAAATAGTGAATGAGATATATCCCACATCGCCAAAAATAAGTCCATTTTATTGTTTATATAGTATACCCTCAATCCCTATATTGGCCCTTAGGGTCAGGTAATTTTGTGCGAGGGGGAGGACCTATATGGCCATGAACTAACACGCGCGCCGTCGCCCGACCGACCGAACCGGGCCGGGTGCGGGTCCAATAAGATTGGACTGTGTCATATATTTTTGCTACCTAAAAAATGGACTGATTTTAAAACAGAAGTGTGTTTAAATAGATATGGATTTTCCAACGGTTGTGACCGTCGCAAACTGATGAAGAGACGCGATTTTTTCAGATGACCGTTACAACGAACAACAACAGTTCTGAACCATTGCAAACGAACGGACGCGACTGTTGCGAACAGCAACTGTTTTGGCGTTGCAAATGAAAGGAAGTGTCTGTTGCGAACAGTAACACTTTTTGGCATTGCAAATGAAGGGATGCTACTTTTCTCAACGGGTGTAGCCATTGGGAATTCAGCTATAAATAAGGAGGAAACCTGATCACTTTCCTCACTTAATTTTAAGACCGAGTTATCTCTTCTTTATCTTCATTTCTTAAAATCATAATCAATCCTATCACACAGAAGATCATACACATTACGATCTCGAGCAGCTTACGTCTGTCGTATCTTAGGAGACTTTGAATAAAGTCTTAAGGAAATTGTTACGACAAGCCTCAGACGAAATTCCCTACTTCAACCGAGATGGAAACAATTGAACTATCAACAAAGGCTACTACTCACAATAGGCCTGATCCGTTCAAAGGAGATGGTGATGCCTTCATAACATGGCAAAATTAAATGCTGTTTTATCTCACCACGCTAGGGCTGTAGAAGTGCATCGAGGATGATGAACCAAAGCCTAAAGACGGACAAACTAGAGAAAATGATGCAGTTGTTTTTCTCGGAATTGACTCATGGAAGCATTCAGACTTCCTGTGCCGAAACTACATTCTAAATTGTCTGGATAAAGTACTATATAAAGTATATCAGCCACACCAGACAACAAAATCCTTATGGACTGCACTTGCACATAAATACAAAACGAAGAATGTTAGTTTGAAGAAGTTCATCGTAGATAAGTTTATGGAATACAAAATGGTTGACTCCAAATCCGTAACTAGTCAAGTGCAAGAACTCCAACTCATAATTCATGAACTTGAAGCAGAAGGACATAAAGTTGGAGAATCCTTTCTTATTGAAGCGATAACAGGGAAATTACCACCATCCTGGAAAGACTACCGCAATTATCTGAAACATAAGAAAAATGAGATTTCCTTAGAAATCTTATTGTCAAACTAAAAATTGAGGCTGATAACCGCGGAGTGACAAAACAAAGCGAAGAGGCATTTGTGGCAGAAGAGTCAAAGAACAAAGGGCATTTCATGAAAAACAAGAAGAAGAAATTCCCACAGAAGAGAAAAGCGCCTGAAAATAAACCTAAAGACAACAAACGAACCAAGAAGTTTAATGGCGAGTTTTGGGATTGTGGAAAAGCAGGACACGCCGCTAGAGATTGCAGACACAAGAAGGAACGTAACTCAGAGGCAAATATGGTGGATAACATGGAAGTAGACGAGTCTAATTTTTCAGCAGTTATATCTGAATTCAATTTGGTTCAGAACCCTAACCAATGGTGGGTGGACACAGGCGCTACTCGTCATGTTTGCTCTGACAAATCCATGTTTTCTACATACCAGAAATTAGATCAGGAAGAAAAACTCTACATGGGTAATTCTGAAGTTTCCATGATTGAAGGCAGTGGCACAATAATCCTCAAGTTTACTTCTGAAAAACTGTCAAGTTGAATGACGTGCTCCACGTTCCAGACATATGCAAGAATCTCATCTCTGGTCCAGTGCTATCAAAGAAAGGATTCAAAATGGTCTTCGAGTCAGACAAGATGGTTCTGTCCAAAGCTGGAATGTATATAGGAAGGGTATATTTATGTGATGGCCTATTTAAGGCAAATGTAGTCATTGTCAGCAATAAAACTATGTATTCTGATTATGCTATTAATAAAATTGAAGTTTCTTATTTGCTTGAGCACGAAATTTTACTATGGCATGATAGATTAGGACACATAAATTTCCGAAAAATGAAAAAACTATCAAACTTGGGATTAATTCTGAAATTCCAAGTAGATAAAAACTACAAATGTGAGACATGCGTAGAAGCAAAAATGGTCAAAAAACCATTTCATACAGTTGATAGAAGCACCGAACCACTAGGTTTGGTTCATACCGATTTATGTGATTTCAAATCATTACCTACAAGAGGTGCGAACAGGTACTTTATTACCTTTATTGATGATTATATACGATATTGCTATGTATATCTTTTAAATAGCAAGGATGAAGCAATTACATCGTTTATGAAGTACAAAGCTGAGGTAGAAAATCAGTTAAATAAAAAGATCAAGATATTGAGATTTGATCGAGGTGGAGAATATGAATCACCATTTGAACAATTCTATGCCGAAAATGGTATAATTCGTCAAACAATAGCACCATATTCACCACAACAAAATAGTTTAGCCGAGAGAAGGAATAGAACATTAAAAGATATGATTAATGCGATGCTCTTAACTTCTGACCTACCGATGAACTTGTGGAGGGAAGCCTTAAATATGTCTAATCACATATTAAACAAGGTTCCTCACAATAAAACAGGAACAATTCCATATGAGTTATGGAAAGGACACATACCAAGTTTTAAATACCTCAAAGTGTGGGGGTGCTTGGCAAAAGTTCCAGTTCCGCCTCCCAAGAAAGTCAAACTTGGACCAAAAACAGTAGATTATTACTATTTAGGGCCAACCCAAAATAGTAGTGCCTATAGATTTTTGGTATTCAAGTCGGATATAACTGATATTCATGTAAATACAATCATGGAATCAAGAGATGCCTCATTCTTTGAAGATGTGTTTCCGCACAAAAGAAATGAAGGAAATAATGTCCCCAAAAGGACAAGAGAAGAATTGAGTAAATCACATGAAGATGAAACTCATCGTGAAACTGAGGAAGTTGAACCAAGAAGAAGCGTAAGGGCAAGAAATTCCAAGACATTCGGTTCGGAATTTTTAACATATATGTTAGAACACGAACCTCAAACGTACAAGGAAGCAATGTCATCTTTTGAATCCTCATGTTGGAAAGAAGCAATCCAAAGTGAAATTGATTCGATTCTGAGTAATAAAACTTGGGAAATAGTTGATCTTCCACCTGAAATAAAACCAATTGGTTGTAAATGGATCTTCAAAAAGAAGATGAAACCAGATGGCTCCATCGACAAATACAAAGCAAGATTGGTAGCCAAAGGATATCGTCAAAAAGAAGGTGTAGACTTCTTCGATACCTATTCACCAGTAACACGAATAACCTCTATAATAATGTTAATAGCAATTGCATCCATCTATAATCTACAGATTCATCAAATGGATGTAAAGACGGTATTCTGAAATGGAAATCTCGATGAGGAGATTTACATGGAGCAACCTCAGGGTTTTATATCCAAAGGGAATGAAAACAAAGTATGTAGATTAGTTAAATCATTATATAGACTAAAACAAGCTCCAAAACAATGGCATGCAAAATTTGATAGTGTCATGATGAAAAATGGTTTTCGTATAAATGAATGTGATAAATGTGTTTATTACAAACAAATTGGACAATCATACATGATGATTTGTCTATACGTAGACGATATGCTAATCTTCGGTCCAAATACTAAGGTAATAGAGACCACTAAGCAGATGTTAATCAACAATTTCGATATGAAAGACTTAGGAGTTGCAGATGTTATTTTGGGAATCAAAATAATAAGAACACCTAATGGAATTGAATTATCTCAGTCACATTATGTAGAAAAAGTGATTGAAAAATTTCAAAATTTTGGAATTAAAGGAGTACGAACGCCTTATAATCCATCGAAAGTACTGCATAAAAACACTAATGAGAGTGTAATGCAACTTGAATACTCTCGTGTAATAGGATTTCTCATGTATCTCATGAATTGCACAAGACCAGATATAGCTTATGCAGTAAGTCGATTGAGCAGGTATACAAGCAACCCAGGGAAGGAACACTGGAAAGAACTAATGACAGTGCTTGGATATTTAAAAAATACCACAAACTATTCCTTACATTATGGAAAATATCCTTCCGTCTTAGAAGTATATAGTGATGCAAACTGGATTGCTGATTCAGAGGAATCAAAATCAACGAGTGGTTATGTCTTTACCTTAGCAGGGGCAGCAGTGTCATGGAAATCTACTAAACAAGCATGCATAGCTCGATCCACTATGGAATCAGAGTTCATCGCTTTAGATAAAGCAGGCGAAGAAGTAGAATGGCTTCATTACTTTTTAGAAGATATTTCATTTTGGCCTAAACCTATACCGGCCATATGCATACACTGTGATAACCAAGCAACATTAAGCAGAGCGCAAAACTTTGTGTATAATGGAAAGTCACGACACATTCGTCGATGCCATAACACAGTTAGGCAGTTACTCTCAAATGGAACTATTTCCATAGATTATGTGCGAACAAATGATAACCTAGCGGATCCATTTACTAAAGGTTTATCAAGAGAGAAAATTAACTGTGCATTGAGGGGAATGGGTTTAAAAGCCTAAACCAACAAGAATTATCTTATACGGAAACCTATCCCAGCGACTGGAGATCCCACAGACTAGGATCAATAAGCAAACCAGTTCTGAATAACTCAAGACGTAATGCATTTGTTTGGACTTAGTCCTACTCCATTCCTATGGTGCACAATATAAATGCATGCCTACAGAAGTATTAATAGGATAAAACTATGTTTTTTAATGATGACCATATCTTGAAAATAACGAGTGGGTTATATGTAGGATACTCTTAATGGTTGTGATCACCTATGTTAGTGTGAGTTGGGTCGGCTCTATGAGAATATTAAAGGCTTTTATTCTCTATAAACACTCGCAGAACCAAAAATTGTTCAGGACCAAAATGAACACAACCAAGAGATTGGATGTGAAGGGAAATAATGCTTTGTAAAGCTTATTGTCTGGTTATACAATAACGGCTGACGGTTCAAGATGAAATAATTCACCGATTAGCCAAGTATATCCGATAAGTTTTAACTAGGGAAAGTTCAAAGTGAAATATCTACTTATCCTCAATATAGCATAATTTTCATATGAATTGTGTGATATTACACTTTATGTGGGGGAGACATATATCGTCATTCATGTGGGGGATTGTTAGAATTCTCAAAAATAGTGAATGAGATATTTCCACATCGCCAAAAATAAGTCCATTTTCTTGTTTATATAGTGTACTCTCAATCCCTATATTGGCCCTTAGGGTCATGTAATTTTGTGCAAGGGGGAGGACCTATATGGCCATGGACTAACACGCGCGCCGCCACCCGCCCATCCGACCGACCGAACCAGGTCGGGTGCGGGTCCAATAAGATTGGACTGTGTCATATATTTTTGCTACCTAAAAAATGGACCGATTTTAAAACTGAAGTGTGTTTAAATAGATATGGATTTTCCAACGGTTGTGACCGTTGCAAACTGATGAAGAGACGCGATTTTTTCAGATGACCGTTACAACGAACAACAACAGTTTTGAACCGTTGCAAACGAACGGACGCGGCTGTTGCGAACAACAACAGTTTTGGCGTTGCAAATGAAAGGAAGTGCCTGTTGCGAACAGTAACATTTTTTGGCGTTGCAAATGAAGGGATGCTACTTTTCTCAACGGGTGTAGCCATTGGGAATTCGGCTATAAATAAGGAGGAAACCTGATCACTTTCCTCACTTAATTTTAAAACCGAGTTATCTCTTATTTATCTTCATTTCTTAAAATCATAATCAGTCCTATCACAAAGAAGATCATACACATCACGATCTCGAGCAGCTTACGTCTGTTGTATCTTGGGACACTTTGAATAAAGTCTTAAGGAAATTGTTACGACAAGCCTCAAACGAAATTTCCTTCTTCAACCGGTTAGATTTCTAGTTCATTTATATATTTATATAGATATATATATATCTATATCATTTTCGTTTCTACGTTGTACTATTTCTTTAAATAGTATAACGTTTGATTTATCGCTATAGTTATTATAACTATAGTTGTTAGTTTGTTGTTGTAATTAATTACAACATACTTATTGTTATAAATAGCTAATATAGAATTCCAAAGTAGTGGAAATCTGATTTGTAAACTTGTGAGACGAGTTTATTATTGATTAGTCTCTGTTTTGGTATACTAGACGTATAACAAGATCGTCAGTCGATTTTCAAATTAGGTCCTTTTAACCAAAACTCTTTACCAAAATAAAGTTTTTTCTTTTCAAAACATCAAACGAAAATCCTTACAACCAAAATCGATTTTCAAACAAAAAGTTTTTTGAAATCAAATATACTACTTTGATAATACTTTTCTCAAATAAATATTTTATCGCATTCTTTACTAAAAAATTACTTCTCATGTAAAAATACTTCCATCAAACTGTTTAAAATATTTCCACCAGTAATTTCTCAAATAAAAATATTTCCACCATATTAGTTTCAAATATTTCTTTTTAGAAAATAATTCATTAGAAATAAAAAAAATTGTGAAAATAATCTTCCTATAAAGTTTTTTTAAAATAAATCTTCCTCAAATCATATAATATTCATTATAAAGAATGTTTCGACAAAATATTATTTTCTTTAAAATAAGGGTTCTTGCTAAATATTTCCTAAAGGTAACTTTGACAAAAACAGTTTAAATCTTATACTATTATCCAAATAGTTCTCTCCCTCAAAGTAACTTATTAAAAAAACTCTTTAAACCTTACCGTATGTATTTTAAAATATCATTTAACGACAATATTATTTTCCAAAATATCCCTCAACAAAATATTCTTACAAAGTACTCTAAATCATACCAAGGTTGCAAAATACTCCTCCTTTTTTCCAAAGGATATTCCCAAATTAATAATTTTTTTAGCTAAGATTCTCATTAAAACATTTCCATCAATATAAAATATTTTAAATTAAACATCTTTCCACAAAAACATTCTCAAATAAAATAATTATCCAAATAAAAATTTCTTCAGATAAATTTTTTCCGCTTTAAACAAAACATTTCTAGATCATAATACCATTATAAAAATGCACTCCAATGGATGTTTTAAAACAATTAAAGTTTTTCACACAATAATGTTTCTTCAAAACTTTAATTCAACTTTCAATATCTAATTAAAAGACATTTTTACTAAAAGTACTTTCAAATAAAATATTTTTACCATGTTCACTTTTTTTTTAAATATCTTCATAAAAATATTTTACTTCCAAATAAATACTTTATGCTCATCAAAAATGTCAACAAATCACTTTCATATCCAAAAATTACCATTTTCCCTGTTTTTAGTAAAATATTTTTAAAATCAAAGTGTACACGTTATTAATTTTCCAAACAAATATTGTCTCTTTAATAATAAAAAGTGATTCCCTCATTCCTGAACCTCCTTATTCCTGAACCTCATTTAAAAGTAACTTGGCTCTGTCCTGAAATGAAAAACGGCGGACTCCCTCATTCCTGAACCTCCTCCCTCTCCTCCCTCTTCTCCGATTCCTCCTCCTCCCTCTTCATCGTTACCTCCTCCTCCAACATCGTCGATACCCCTGACTATCTCATCTCCGATTCCCTCTCATCCCTCATTATCCACTCTTCCAACCTCTTCTTGTTCTTCTCCTTCTTCTCTTTTCAATCCTCAATCATGTCTGCATACTTTGAATCAATCCTCTCTATTATCAGATATGAATTTTCCTTCTCTATTTGATAATATGGTTACAAAGCTGAATAATAATAATAATAATAATGTACAGATCACAAAGTCTTCTGACATAGGCAATAATTGGTCATCGCTATTCAAGAAAAAGCCAAGAAATGCTGGAGTTTTTGTTCCTATTCAGTTTGAAATTATTAAAGATGGTAAACCGAAGCCGTTACGTGAAGAAGTTAAAACAGAGGGTATAAAGTACTGGAGTGATCATTTGGTAGGTTTTTTCTTGGATGGATCTCTCTCTTATCTTACTGTAACAAAGCACTTGAGAAGAGTTTGGAGATTGAAAGGTGAAGTTGATATAAAGTCTGACAATGAAAACTTTTATTTTAGTTTCTCAAATGATCAGGACAGAATGAAGATTTTGCAATCTGATTCTATTTTTATAAAAGGAAAAATGTTCATCATAACAACATGGAATCCATCATATGGATATGTTCAAGAACAAATTAAATAAGTTCCAATTTGGGTTCATTTTTATAGAATTCCACTCATTGCTTGGACTTTAATTGGAATTAATTGGTTATCATGTCATGTTGGAAAGTTTATTTGTCTTGATGAAAGTACAGAAAAATTAACAAGATTTAAGTATGCTAAAGCTTTGATAGAGGTATCTCCTGAACAAGAACTTCCCGATTACATTGCAATTGATGAATTAGGTGATAGCTATCCATATGTTAAGGTTGTCTATGACTGGAAGCCAAAAATATGTTGTAAATGCAAAATATTTGGGCATGAAACTAAGAACTGTTCTGGAAATTGTAAGGTTGAGAGATTTGGAATGAATATTGAAAGTGATATTGGAGAAGCAGATTGCAATGAATATTTTTAGCACAGGATAAGGTAATGAAGGCTCACAATTCAGAAAAATACAGTATAAAAACCAAGAAAATCTTGAGAAAGAAGGAAAAAGATCAAGAAATTTTTATTAATGATAGTGTTCCACGAGAAATTGGGAAGAAGAAGTTGGATCAACAAAATAAAGCACTAAAAGAGACAGAGTCTTGTCTAGATACTGGAACAGCAAGTTTGAATAAGGAGCAAAGGAAGATGGATGGTAAGAGATATGCAGAAAATATTACTACTACAAATGCCTTCATGGCATTAGCAGATTTAAGTGAAGAATCAAATGATATAATAAAAGGTAATGAGGCTTCTACTATCAGAACTGGAGATACTCAGGAGGTCATATCTTCAAATAAAAGTCATGGCACTGATGCAGATAATATGACTAGTAATAGTTCATTTGTAAAGGAAACATCAGTTACTTCTGGGATACATTTACAAAATGAGATTGTAGGGGAGAAAACAAATGAAAATGAGAAATATGGAAATGTTGAGGACACAGATTCTATGGCTCAGAGAAAAGTAAATTTGGACCCTATTGTAGAAAAGAAAATTGATGATAATCCTGGACAAACTTCTCCTTATATCAATATAATTCCACCTGCACATCTAATATTACCTCCACCTTGTAAAACAAAGGAAGTAAATGAAGATCAGTCCTTATCTGTTATTAAAAAAGGAAAAAGAGGAAAAAAGAAAGTTTCTTTCATTGAATCTACTGATGATCTCAACAATGGTGATAGCTTCAATATTGATGAAATTCAGCCTAAAAATAATAATGAGTCTCCATTATCAAACAAACGATCTTCAATTCAGACAAGTGGAAATAGGCATACAAGAAAGCATCCTACACAATTAATATCACCTAATAAGTTATGATGATGAATAAAAATATTGCATACTGGAATATTAGAGGAGGGCATCTATCCTCAAAGCAAACACAAGTGAAGAGATTGATTAAGGATGAAAAAATACAACTTATTGCTTTAAGTGAGACAAAGTTAAACAAGTCAATGACTGAAAAAGCTTGTAAGTTTATTGCTCCAAATTGGTTATATGAGGATAATCTGCAAAGTGCTCCATATGGAAGAATATTAGTGCTCTGGAATTCAGCAATTTTCAAGCTAACAAAATTAATGGAAAATGATCAAATTATTCATTTTAAAGCTGTATCCTTACTTTCAAATACTCCTTTTCTGATTTCTTTTGTTTATGCTCAAAATAGTTTAGACAGAAGACTTTCTTTTCTCTCCAATCTATCATCTCTTGTTCAACCAAATATTCCTTGGATAATACTAGGAGACTTTAACTGCATGTTTTCATCTGACCAAAAACTTGGAGGAATTCCTCTATCTATTAAAGATATATCTCCTTTGAAACAAGCTCTTCTAAATTCTTCCCTTAGACATATTCCTTATGTAGGAGCTGAATTTACATGGAATAATAAAAGTAAAAATGGTCCAAGAACCTTTTGCAAGCTTGATCATGCTTTTCAAAACATCAATTCTCTAAACAAATGGCCTAATCTTCTCTGTAATTTCCTAAATCCTTCCATTTCTGATCACTCTCCAATTATCTTATCATGGGGAGAGAATACTATAAGGAAAAACCCCTCTTTTAAATTTTATAAATCTTGGACTAACCACAAAAAATTCCATAGTATTGTTATTCAGGTTTGGCAGGAAATTATTTTTGGAAATCCATTGTATATTCTAAAAGCAAAGCTTTAAAGACTGAAGTCAAAATGAAAAATCTGGGCTAAAGAAAATTTTGGTGATGGATCAAAGATATCTGATGGAATAAGGGAGAAACTTTATTATATTCAACAGCAACTTCAGCAAGATCCAATGAATGCAGCATTAGCTTGTCAAGAATCTGACTTATCAAATGATTTACATGAGGCATTGGAGTTTGAAGCTATGATGAGCAAAGAAGTTCTGCATGAAATTAATGACAAGCAAGGAGATAGGAATACAAGATACTATCATAATTCAATAAAAGTAAAACAAGCTAGAGAAAGGATATTGAGAATATCTGACTTGAATGGAGTAATGCAAGATAATGATGAATCCATTACAAAGGCTTTCATTGATTATTTCTCTTCTACACTAGCAAATCCTGTTCTAATGATCCCAAATCTTCTTCCACTCTATAAAATGCAAACACCTTACTTGGATAATGATCAAGCTAGCAAAATGATTCAAAGGGTATCATCTAAGGAGATTGAAAAGGCAGTTTTTGCTCTAAAATCTGATAGTAGTGGAGGACCTGATGGATTTAATGCATTCTTCTATCAAAATACATGGAAAATAATTAAACTAGATGTAATCAAAGCAGTTCAACATTTCTTCTCTCATAACAAATTGCCCACTGGTGTAAATGCAACTAATATAGCTCTAGTGCCAAAAAGTATTAATCCAGTCAATGTTGCAGAATTTAGACCAATCTCATGTTGCAATGTTCTTTACAAAATTATATCCAAGATAATAGCTAGTAGACTTCAGACTGTTTTGCCTTCAATTATATCAAGCAATCAAGTTGCATTTATGCCTCAGAGAAGTATCAGTGATAATATACTATTAACTCAAGAGCTTATAAGAGGATATGGAATTGGAAAAATATCACCTAGATGTATGCTGAAGCTTGACATACAAAAAGCATTTGATTCCATTGCTTGGAGTTCTATTGTAGCAATTCTATCTAGAATGAATTTTCCTAAACCAATGCTGGCATGGATATATACCTGCATATCAACCACACATTTCTCTATTCTAAGAAATGGATGTTCAAAAGGTTTTTTCAAAGGAACACAAGGGGTACGTCAAGGTGATCTAATATCTGCTTACTTATTTATTATAGTGATGGAAATACTGAATACAATGATAATTGAGCAAGTACAAAACAAGAAATTGGAGATACATCCAAGATGCAAGGATCCACTCATAACTCATCTATTATTTACTGATGATCTAGTTATTTTTACCAAGCTTACAATTAAAAATATTACCACTATACTTGAGGTATTGGATCAATTTTATGAGATAACTGGTTTAAAGATAAATTTGGAAAAATCACATATTTTAATAGCAGGACTAAGTGATAATTTGAAAGCTAGTATTATTACACATTCAGGTCTTAAGGAGATGCAGCATAATGCAAGATATCTTGGTTTACCTCTAATCACTGCAAGAATTACAAAAGTTGACTGTCTCCCATTATATGAAAAGATCACTAATAGATTATCTATCTGGCCAAATACAAAATTATCTCAGGCAGGAAGATTAGTCATTATTCAGAGTATTGCAAGTGCAATGGCAAATTATTGGATGAGACATTATATTCTTCCAAGCAAGCTGATATCAATGATTAAAAGTGCTTTGAATAGATTTCTATGGCATGGTGATCCATTTTCAAAAAAGCTCATTCCAATATCTTTTATGAAGATTCAGTTGCCAAAAGGAAAAGGAGATCTTGGCATAACAAATTTAAAATTATGGAATATAGCAGCTATCTCAGTTTATATTGACAAAATTCTCTCAAGAAAAGAAGACCTTTCGACACAGTGGGTAATAAAGAATCTTATAAAAGGAAAAGACTTCTGGTCAATGAATATACCCAATGTAAGCAGCTGGAGTTGGCATAATATACTAAATTTAAGATCTACCTTTCTGCTAATCATACAGTGTAATCCAATTGAGAACAGTGAAATGCAATTCTGGTCATCACCTTGGGCAAAATCTGGTTTAATTATCAAAGAACTTCTACCATTTTCTTTAATAATGCAGACTGGAATCCCTTTAAATGCTAAAGTATCATCCTATATTGCTGATGGATCAGTTGTCCTTCCTTATTGTAGTTCTATTCAAGTTAGAAGATTATGGCAATCCTTATCATCTTTGACTCTTCCTTCTACAAATCTTAATGTACTATGGACAAGAAAAGGAAGGAAACATACAATATCTTTAGTGTACAAAGCTCTATTAGATGAAACAAATGTGGATAATTTTCCATGGGCTTCAAGAATATGGATGGAAAAATCGCCTGCAAAAGAAAATTTGCTGCTATGGAAAATAATGGCAAATGCACTGAATACAAAACAGAAATTAACTTGCTTAGGAGTAATAAGCAATGAAGATTGTGTTCTATGTCATAACCAACCTGAAAGTAACACACATTTATTTTTTGAGTGTAATTACACTTATGAAATCTGGTGCAAGTTACTAGCTAATGGAAATTTTCACAAACCAGTTAAAAGCTCAAGAATTGAATTGTTCAATATATTCAAGGCAACAAGGTGGAAGTCTCCGAATACAGTAATTCTGATGATTATTTTGAAGAGTTTTGTATATGAGATACAGAATGAAAGGAATAGAAGAATTATTGAATTGAAGAATGAAGCTGCAGCTGCAATATATAGTAAAATAAATAAGAAAATTCTATCAAGAATAAGTAGATTGAAGTGAATTAAGAAATGTATTGATGTTTTTAGTTTTATGTCAAATAATTGATATGCTGGTATATTGTGATAATTGGATTTTTTCAAAAGGTTGTAATGTTGTATGTAAACATATATGAAGTTTTTAATGAAATGGGCAGGGCTCCCTTAGCCCATTGCTTTTCAAAAAAAATAAAATAAAATAAAATAAATAAAAAGTGATTCCATCTTATTAAGGTTGAGTTTCAATTAATTTAACATCGGGTGTGTGCCACTTGGGTTATTACCAATACTTACCCTTCTTATAAGTGTACATCATGTCCCACTCCTACTTTATTTATGTTCAACACGAAGGTCATCATTAATAAAAATCATTTAAGGTGAGATTATGGTGGTTAAACAAACAACCCATACACACAAAGCATATAATTATCAATCAAAACGCTTTCTCATTCTATATTTTAACCCAACCTAAGGTATAAATTAAACTAGCCTAATTGGTTTAAACCTACCAAGGCTCAGGGAATTGCCAATTCTAAGTTCTGATACCAAGTGTGATGATACACTAAATTTAGAAATAATTATAAACGCTTGCAAATTGCGCTTATAACTAATTTCTAATGTTAAAAAACGTGGACCGTAGGTATATAAAATAAATAAATAAAATCTAAAAAATAATGAGTAAAATAGAAATCTCACAACAGAATTTAAACGTAGATGTATACATATACATGTACATGCACATACATACACATACATACACATACATACATATATATGTAAATATGTGTGTGTATCTTTTTAACAATTAATTATTACACGAATCACCTATATCATAATATATACATTTCAATACATCAATTATTAAGCAATAACTATATAACTATGATGCAAGACGTTTACCGAATCACCCTATTAATATGACTCATTCCAAACCCTTTACTTTCTTCTTTTTTTCCACCTACAAACTTATAAATACATATATACATAGAATAGAAGGGAAAAAGTGTAAAATATATTTAAATTACGCCTAACCCTATATCCCCAGCCGAACCTAAGGGGTCCGGTGGCTATTGTATAGGAAAAACTGCTTATGTACCTACTTTTGGAGGATCAAGCCGACATAGTTCCGTTCCTGCTCTTTCCTTACATTCAAATACTTGTTAGTACATAACAACTATGACATTCATGCAACCATTGCAACCAATTCAACTAATACAACCAATATAAGTAGAAACAGTACTCCTACTCATCCATTACAACAAATCATCACATGAGGTAACAACAATAACAACACACAGTCATCAAACATTAACAACACTAAATGCTAACCCCAAACATCAAATAAGAAAATAACAACACGCAAACATATTTACATACATCATCATCAATGTAAGTATAATTGAACAAATGCGAACTAATCCAATCAACATTAGTGACACAATAACAATCATTACACGTGTTCTAATCCAATCAATAATAGTGATACAACATCAATCGTTAAATCACTATAATTAAATACCCATCATCTAAAAGCAATAATGGAAAAATATTGCACACTCATCAAAATGCGATACCGTCATCAAACATCAAATATATGTGATAATTACAATCAATAATTAATCACACATTCTACAAATATCTGAATAATATATTCATGATCATTATTCTCCTAAGTATAAAATTGTTTTGTTATTGTTTATCATAAAAACTTCATTTATTTATTATATCTCAAAACAATAACGCTACTTCAAAGTGATAAGATACTTCAAAAATACTTTATTTTAATCTCTTTACTTCAAGTCCCTTAAAACATTTAATTTTCCACCAAAATTAGCAATATTCATCAAACTGCTTTCTAAAATAATAATATTATCAAATAATTTATACTATAAATTCGTTGTAATAGTTCACAAATCAATCTATTACTAATTATCTCAAAAATAATTTGAATTGATGAATCTGACTTTGGGCGGGAAACTTGAAATTGAAACGGAAAATTCCAATTTTGAATAGACCATGATCTAATGGTTTCATGAAGCTACAAGCCAATAGACTGTGCACATGTGTAGATGAAACTGCAATGAGAAATTGCCCTTGTTTTAGGAAGACTGCACAGTTATATATACTCCAGGACTTTGCTATTATAAATGGGTCGTGGAGAATTACGCCTTCATAGTTATGCAGAATGCCAATGTTACACAGCGTTTGAACTGCGTTGACACTCTTGAAGCCATGCTTAGCTTATGGTTGGAAAGCAGTTTTGCCCCCATTGCCTCGTCTTTTGAGTCCTCATATTTTTGGGCAGTATTTTTTTTGAAATTGCAGCACCGTTCTGTCACTTTAATGTCAAATCAGCATGGCAACACATTCTCATTGCTTTCCAATGTTGGAATAAGATTACGACGCAGCCCTACCACTTTAAATGTTAGTTTAAAATTGCAGTGCATCCCTACCGAATATAGTTGCTATAAGGATTGTGTCATTGCTTTTGAGGCCTTGGCATAATCTTTACATCTTGCTGTTACATAAAGATTGTGCCATACTTCCAACTTATTAATGTCTACTTTTGAAACTGCGACATCACCTTCATATTCCATATTTGAAGGTCGTGCCATAGTTGTTTCCATCGAAATAAATATTATGATTGCAGATCAGTCCCCATACTCTATGGCTTTCTTGGGTCTTCGGTGCAGTATTTTAGTGCCGAAGCGATTGCAATGGAAAGGCGCAGTCATTATTTTTTACCGCCATATTAGAATTTACTGTAGTATTATCTGGACTTTGTTCTCACTCCCTTTTTATAGTCCAACTTATGTTATGGGAGCAGTTCTTTTGGCTTGGTGCTTGCATCGCTTTTCTTTTAACAATGTTTGGAAAATATAGGTGTAACATAACTTGACTATTTTTAGACATCTGAAATTCATATTCAGATGTCTGAAATCAAAGTCATATGTCAGAATGTTAGCTCAGACGTCTGATTCTTAAAACTAAATTTTGTACAAAAAATCAAACATTTGGAATCAGAACCCAGTCATGTAAATTTAGGACCAACGACCGAGGAGTAGATCAGACGTCTGAATAGTGATACATGCACAAGTTGAACCGAGACACGTGAGGGCCAATACTAATGGCTTGAGAATTCCATGTTGTTTGTTTAGAACTGTAATAAGTAGGATGATGTGTAGACAGTTATATGATGAATGTATTATAACACACTATTTATTTTGATTGTTAGGAAAGAATCGATACTGTATAACTTGGACTAACCTACATGTTGTGTTAAGCACATCGATTGGGATGGTGTACATAGTTAGGTAAGGCGTATCACTTGGTCAAGCTAATTCTGTGGAACGTGTTGAAATGAGACACGTAGTAGGATTGATCTGTCTGGAACGTGTTAAAACGAGACACATAGCAGGAATGTTATGGATGTGAACCGTGTTGAAATAGTACATGTAGAAGAATAAGGTATGCTAATATTTTACGCATATAAGTTTGTATGAATGTTTAGATAGCCATTCCACCCACTAAAAATGATACAGTTGAAATGCTATGATAAATAGACTGAAGAAATAACGGTAAATTGACCCTTAAACTGACACCATAAGAGTTGCATATAAAGATGTTTTATTAGCATGTTAGTATCATGTATTTAGAGGTATATGCTCACCCACCAAGCATATTTTCAACCCTCTCTATATTTATCTATTATTTCTATATAATAGGTCAACAGAGTCGGTAAGAGTCGTACATGAAGTAGAGGCGACGGAGGCCGTTGGCGGTGAACAAGCTGCTTTATCCACAAGTTATTTATTTGATAGTTATGTTTAATTGAACAACGTAATCTGAATTTTTTTAATAGACAGCTATTATAACTTATGAGATTTATAGGCCACTTCAAATATTTATGTTATGTTTTCTATTATATTTTATTTCCTTACGTCATGAGTTCTAAAAATGTAGTTGAAAATAGACAGCTCTATGTACTATTACCCTATATTTACCCTACCGATTTGCCATTTACTAGCCGGGAGGTTCTGAGCGTCGATTGGAACATATGATCGAAGGGTTAGTGATGGGAGGGTTGTTACAATTTGGATAATCCAAACATCCCAATATATTATATATCGGCTATTAATGTTAAATCTTTTATCATCAATAATCATATTGTCTATTTATATTCTTACCAATGATTCGGTATAATTTTCAATCTTTCTTCATTATAAGAACACATTTCTATGCATTTTGACTCTGATCAAACATTTTTTATTTTTCATTCAAATACATGTTTTGGTTTTTATATATTTTATTAAAGATTACAATTTAATCTCAAATGCATAAGATCTTAATCGCTCCCACTGATCTCGAGACATCTTTTGTTCGCATCAATAGAGTTCAACAACCTGTGGTCGAATTCCTAATGGAATTAAGAAAGGTGAAAGGTGAAATTAGTTTTAAATTCAATATTCGAATCGACCAAATCATTTCCTAAGCGGCTTTGGTTAATTAGTGTTACTTTCAAATTACAATTGTTTGCATCCGATGGATTATATCTCATTGGACATACCTTAAAAATCAAATTCGATGGTAAAATTGGAATCTACTGCAAACTTTATCAACATCTCCCCAAGTGGAAAAGTCTATACTTTCATGACTTGCGGGCACCTGAGACGGTTGACACTCAACCTTCTTTTCTGGTATTTTGAAAATCACATTTTCTCCTTGGGATGCATAACTCCTTATCAGATGATCTAAATTTCTATATCATTATTTCGCTATCCTAATTATATATTAATTATTTATTTTCATTTTATTATTTTGGATCTTGTCCAAGTCAGCGACATTGCCCTTAATTTCATTTAGACTAAAATTCCTTATTTACATGGTGAATTTTCTTAAAAATACATTTTATTTCTCAATGCAATTAAACAAGATTCCAAAAGCTTGTATAATTTTCATGATAATAAACCTAGCATTATGTTTATACAATTCATGTGCTAAATGTATACCATGAAATTTGTATCTTAACCTTTTAAGGAAGGTGCAACCAATCATGTCTCACATTACATATGAAATCGTAAACTCAGCTCTAGATAATACAAGGTTAACAGACATATCTACTAATAGATACACATCCTTTTAAGAAAGATTTAACTTAGATTTACTCATGTAAGTCAAATCATAATTTGATTACTCTTTATACATCATAATATAACAAAGGAGGATGAACATTTGAGATGAAACCATATTTTATTTTAGGTAATTTATTTTGAAATCTATATCTAATATACTCAACTTATTTGATCATATAATTTTTTTTAGCTGTTTTACATGTTTTCATTTCTACTTCCATGTACACTATGGAAACTTGACTTGACGTATCAATATACATAAGTCTATATCTCCTATATTTCAATAATAAAAGTGAAGTAGGTGGATTTGATTTTTGGTATTTTAAACTATGATATCTTTTTTGTTCTATACTAAACATAATGGTTGATTAGACCCAAACTCATTTGGAGCGACACATTAAGATACTCCACGATATCAACCAATGTTGTATCAACTCTGTCATACTCCTATTAAATATGAGCACTGTTATCAGTCACTCGAGTCATACTTCATCATGATTCACAATAAAAAATATATAAAGACATTCTTCATAGTGGAAATTAGCCACAAGGGCCTCTTTAGCTGGTGGAATTAGTTTCTAGGACACACAACTGAAATAATTACTTTCTAGGACAAAACGCAAAATAATTAGTTTCTAGGGCCTAAAAACCTATGAAATTATGTCCTTGAAAATAATTGGACTGCTGACTGTCCTTGAAAGTAATTATTCTGCTGACTTTGGCCTTGAAAGTAATTTCTTTGAATGTGTGTCCTAGAAACTAATTGGACTGCAAAGTTTGTCCTTCTAGTGAAATGCCCCTTCTTCATATGTATAATGTAATATAACTTAATAATCAGTAGCATAGTCTAAATTTCCAAAGTAAATTTACTTAATATTTGGATGCTTATATAGTATTTTAAGTCAATACACCACTTAGTCAAGAATATGTATATTATCAAGACATAACTTCACAATTTCATTGTACATGATGTTCTAATAAATTATGTTTATTTATAGTCAAATCAAAAATTATTATTATTTCGCAAAATAATATTAGTGTAATGACCCGTAATTTTCGATAATTAAAATTAGTTAATTTAATAAAGTTTTGTAATTTAATTTTGGAAGAAATAAAAAAATTGTGATTTGATAATAAGAATATAACTGAAATAAAGTGAAATAGTATTAATTTAAGGTAACTGATTATTGCTTTAAATGTAATTCTAATTAATTAAAAGAATTAAAGAGTTATAATTGATATAGGTTGTAAATAGATTATAGTAATGTATGTTTTAATGGATAATTGGATTAAAAGAGCAATTGATAATTCAAATGTTGATTAATTAAGGAAATAAGGTGTAATTAATTTTAATTGATAATAATAGTGGGGGGTAGTAGTTACAACAATTATTTGTAAATAATAAACTTACAAATGTTATTAAATATAGAAATGATGACAATTGTTATTTGTTACCAATTTATTTAAACCAATTGCAATTGAATGTCATTAAATGTTACATTAATGTGAGTTAAGACAATAACTGCTAATTTTGAATGTAATGAAAGGTATAGAAAGGTTAATTATATTAACAGGGCAATAATTGATGTAATAAAAAGGAGTGAAACAAAGATAAATAAATTAGTTGGGATTTTAAATTATAATTAATGTGAAAATTTACATAAATTTCAATGTAATTGAACTATTGTGACTAATATGGTAAAAGATGATAAAAGAAGAATAATAATATGTAATAAAATATAAACCAATGTAACTTTGTCCATAAAATAACGATTGGTTGAATAAAAGGGATTGAAATTAAATTAAATCAATTTATTGGAATTTAATTATAATTAATTGGATTTAATTACAGTTGAAATTAGACACTGTAACTGATGTAATAATGTAACAAACCATAAATTTTGATAATTAAAACTATTAAATTTAATAATATTTTAGAATTTAAATATTATGATAAATTAAAATTTTTGATTCATTAATGAGAAAATAATTAGAATATAAATCTAATTTTGTTGTTTATATGTTATTGATAACTATTTAAGCAAGTTAATTTATAACTCTTATGTGTAAACAACAATTTTGTAAATGTATTTAAGTTACTATAAAAAGAATTCTATTGTTTTAACTATCTTTCCATTAATTAGGTTCCTTTTTAAATTTAGATGTTGAAATTTATTGCAATTAATTTGATTTGGAATCTTCCAATAAAAGGGAAAGGGAATTTAATTTAAATTAATTGCGTTTAATGAAATAATGTTCCATTTTAAAGTGTAATTTTGATATTAATTACAAGTATGTTGATTTGGAATCTTTCAATTTAAAAGAGTTAAAGAAAACATTAATTGTAATTAATGATTTAACGAAAGAAACGAACATTATTGTTAAGTAAAACAGATGTTTTAATAAAAACAAAATGAACGTTGTTGTTTTTTAAAGTAAGTGTAATTTTATAAAAAGAAAAAAAATTGAATTTCGAAACAACATTTTACAATCATTAAATAGCAGCCTTTGGCAGTACAAAGGTGATTCTAATGTTAATCGTAAAATTTAGAATAAATTAAATATTTTAAGTTCGTGATTGTATGCTGAGAAAAACGCCGATTTTGAATTTGAATTTGGAATCATGGTTCATCTTTTATTTTATGTAGCGGTGGTCCCCATTATCTTAATTGGTGTTCAAATTTTATTTATTGTATGTTAATAGAACTTTTAAATGGGCATAATTTGAGTTGATTTGAGGTTAACGAAATTAAACGAATTGATATACGTTTCCATACTGAATTAATGTGCCATTA
Source organism: Allium fistulosum (assembly GCA_030737815.1). Lineage (NCBI taxonomy): Eukaryota > Viridiplantae > Streptophyta > Magnoliopsida > Asparagales > Amaryllidaceae > Allium > Allium fistulosum. The sequence goes on along the minus strand of CM060903.1, from coordinate 306,183,506 downwards.
TATTCATTTTGAAGTATAAAGGGTGATGTTCATCATGAATTCATATTCGTGCACGTTTCAAATTTTATTGCTTTTGATAACTACTATCTCATTCATTTTTTCTCTGCCTTGTTCACTTTCACATTTCAACTATTCATGTTGAGTAAAAAAAACAAAAACTCTCTCTTTATTTCATAAAATTTCCATTTATTCTCAGTTTATTCATTTTCCATTCTTATTGTTAGCTGTACATTCTCTTACCTACTTTTGTTCAGCCTAATTCTTATATACCTCTTATATTTGCATCTAAGCATTTATTTTTATACGTTGCAACTTTTAGTATTTATTCTTTTTCATAACTTCTACCTGCACTAATTCGTCCATTAACTTTTCGTTTCCAATGCATTAAATACTCACAGTTTCATGCACATTAACTTATTCAAACTTGCTATTCTTCATTTATAAGCTTCCAAATGATCATATTCTATTTAGTGTTAACATTTTTATAAACTAACTCATTAGTGAATATAAACAATTCATATTTAATGCACATGCATCATTCATGCTAGCCTGTTCATGTTCATATTTATTAAACACATAACCACATTGTTTCTTTGAAAAGCTTACTGTATTTTTATATTCTTTTGTCACCTCCTCCTTTCACAAACTATGCTGCTCTTCTATATTTATTTCTTCCCATTCTCAATTTTTTGTCTCTTTCTTCCTACATTCATACCTTCTGCATGCTTTAAACAAAAAGAATGCATATGAGTGCCTAAGCCTTTAGTGTTTTTCCAATCCTTCTCCTAAGCATTTGGCAACGTGAGTCAATCAATGTTTTATTTTATATATATATATATTTTTATTAAATTTGTGTATATATACTATTTTATTAATATTTCGTATAACTTGAATATCATCCACATACTAACTCCAATTCACATGTGGTTTCCTCACGTATTGGAATTCTCGACGGCATGAAATATGTTTGGCTGAGTTTGGAGATTATTGTAAAAGGCGTCTTTGTTTGGATTTTTGCATTCTAAATATCAAATGTGAGTATTTTAACCCACTCACAAATGCTAAACCATCTTTTGTTAGTTAAACTAAATTTATGATATGATTAGAAATTAATAGATTGATGTTTGGTATGTTTAATTTGTCATTCTAGTTAAATTTGGATTTTGTTGCATTTAATCACCGTTTAATTTAATAATGAATTTAAATTGTCAATTTAATACCGGTTATTGATCTTCAGTTATCTATTGATGTTTATTGGTTGATTTGGATGATGATTGTGATGGATGTTTGATTGTTGATATTGGATGACTGGATGTTGTATTTTTATATTGTTATAACACTGCAAGTTCCCTATGGATTGAAATGATACATACCCGAATGATCTATAGATTAAGGAAAAATCATTATGGGTTGAAATGATAGACTCGAGCGATTTTATGGATTTTTATTTAATTCGGGATTTCGGTTTGATATGATATATAACCGTAAAATTGTAAATTGCGGATCGAAATGATAAATATCCGTATCACTTGACCATAGGGTAGAAAATTATATACGGACACTGGATTGGTTAAATTCAATGATTTTCGAATCTATGAAATTTTGAATTCAGTTAACTGGTATTTTGAAATAGAAATTGATTTATATAAACTGAATTATTTTTGAATATCCAAGTGTAAATGTTGAAATTGGAATTGATTTAATGAATTTTTCAAAGGATTTAAATTGGATTTTCAAAGTTGAAGTGTCAAATATAAATGAATTTATTTGAAATTGAGTTACTGAAAACGTTTAGATATAACTTTGAAATCTATTTTAAATTAATTTAAACTATTTTTATTCATTTAAAACTATTTTAATTTGTTAAATCTATTATAACCTATTTAACCCAATTAAATCTATTTTTACCTATTTTAAACTAATTAAATTTATTTAATCTATTTTAAATATATTTAATATAATTTAAATCTATTTAATATAATTTAAAGCTATTTAATCTATTTTAAATTTATTTAATCTATTTAAAAATCTACTTAATATAATTTAAATCAATTTAATCTATAATTAATCTATTTAAAACCTATTTAATCTATTTTTAACTATTAAAACTATTTATGATTATCTAAACTACTTTCTAAAATTTCAGACTATGTAAAGTTAAAGTATTTATACTTAAATCTTTGATGATGATACAGCCTAAGTTGGAATTTGAAATTGATATCTTTTGTGAAATGACATATTTGAGTAAATATGATTTTGGAAGTGAATGTGATTTTTGAAAGTGAATATGATTTGAAAATGATATGGTTTGAGAATATGATATTTTGATATGAATTGTGAATTGACTTTTTGAAATTTAAAAGAACCATCCGGTGTGAAATAAGCGTTTGGTTGTTAAAGAGACCGGGATCGAATATTGCATACTCTTTGCCAATACCGAAAACCACTTTAACAACTGTGTACGTGGTGGAGATTCCAGAAATGAAGTAGGATGGTTTGGCGAACGATTTCTGTATAAGGTATGACGTGACCCTGACTCCCGTGAGTCAGCTTAGATGTGACTAAAACAGGAGCTATACCTGGGCCAAGTGAGGTCATTCCTCTGATCGGGCATGCTTCTTCGATACCATATTATGACATTTGTGATGATTTGGTGGCCACCCCTTGATTTTGATTTGGGAGTGTGTTCCGAGGTGGGCGGTAGTAGCTTCTATGCGTTACCACCAGCCCTATTGTGCAATTGGTAAATCTACCCTGGCATTGCCTCGAGTGCCGTGTTCACATGCCCTAGAGCGCCTTCTACAAGTTTGTTTTGTACCATACCTATGGGGTGCCCTCTGGGTAAACCTCACGGAGGAGCCTACGGTACTGTATAGACTATGGGAATATATAAAATGTGTTAAGGGGGATATGGGTAACGCCTTAATGCTATTTTAATACTTTTACTTTACTGTAGACATATTATAATAGCGTATTGTACTACATAGTAGATAGTTTAACGGATCTTTAGGAGATGGGAATCCCAAACATCTCTTAAGTTACTGCACTCACGTTAGACACTGGATAGGAGATGTCAAACCCCGTAAACATCTCTGATGCTGTTCCACTCATATTTATTTACCGTTGATTTAACTTACATAAGATCTTTTAGTTCTGACTCGAGTGTTTTGTCTCTTCAATTCGCTCAGGTCAGCCTGAGCATTTCAGGGTTGAATACTTTATTTTTGGAGGACGAAGATTTGTACTAGTATTATTTATTATATTCCGCTGCATCATGTTGTTCCGCTGCATTTTATTTTTTCAACCTTTTTTTATGTAACTCTGATGTTTGTGTTGTAAAGAATAATCAAATGTATTTTTAAAATAGCTTCATGAACTGTTATTTGATTATTATATTTTGTCATTCCACTGCAAGATTCTGTATTTGTTTTATTTCTTTCTCTTTTTCTTATTTACCCCATAACAATCTGCCCTTTTGAATGGTTTGAGTCTGACATGTTTGTCTGCTTAAAACGTCCAAAAAGGCAGGTTGTTACAGTTGGTATCAAAGCTTCAGTTTAGAGATAACCTTAGTTTTGTGGGGTCTGACTCATATAGAATAGGGTAGTAATACCCTAGAAATGAGTCACTGAGTGTATATATATACGAGAGAGCGTATTTGTTAGTGTTATAAAAGGTTTTTATATTGTGTTAATTTGTTCTGTTTTGTATTTATAAATTTTGGTTGGTGCACAGGACGCTATGACATCGATAGAGATTTCTAAACACTTAATAGGGCAAACCGACACAATATTTGTTTTGAAATGTAGGTAAATAAAATAATTTTGCCTATTATATACGAGTATGTATGCACGCCCAGGTGGGCCTGCATCTAATCATAATGTATATGCATTAATTCAACAGTGTAAATTATCCTATTTGGTAGATATAGCCAAGTTTGCATGCATTAAGCATTTTATAGGAGTCAAGGATATTCTTATTTTCGTTAAAATGCTTTATCAAGAAATGAAAGAAGTTTCCAAAGGTGTTGAATATAAGGTGCTTTTTCAAGTTGCAGATGTTAACAAAATAACTTGAAACTATGAACCGGTTATTTTTTTAGAGAAATATAATCGTCGAATGCCAATTGCAACCTGTTGGACCAAGGGTAATATTTTGATATATTATGTCATAATTTGTGCATTAATTGGGCATAATAAGTGATAATGGTATTGACCTAGTGGTTCAACCCCTTTTGAAAGCTTTATTTATAAGTGATAATGGTATTGACCTAGTGGTTCAACCCCTTTTGAAAGCTTTATTATTATTTTTATTGGAAAAAAAATCTTTTCAAACATTAAGTACAAACACCGACACCCGGCTATATATCAAACTGTTACACACCAAAATGCCAATAACATTTTCTATGTGCAATGATATAGCAAAACAGTAAACATGTATCAAACGCACACGCACAGACCATAATTGATTTGGTACCATTTATTTTTTGGCACGGTAAACTTTTACCATCATATGTGCTAACAAATTGTAAACAATATGGAGAAATACTTTTTTTTAATAAATTGAAACCAAAGTCATCAAGATCCTAACCTTGAACACCTTTGTTATGTTTTTATATGCAGAGGCTGCATAGGCAAAATTCAAAGAGGTGATGGCATCATATGAAGCAATTAAATCGGAAAGGAAAAGCTCTTGTCCTAAAATAGGCAATTAGAGACATATGAAGCTTACAGTGTCTATAAATTATTTTGCATCTTACACATTTGAGATGTATTGCCATATAAATTTTTGACTTTATAGACCCTCGACCATACAAAATTTTGTTGCTCTCGATCCTTCCGATATAACATTTATTTTTTAAGTTGGTTACTATGGCTAAGATTCAAAGCAAACGGCTGTGATTGTTTTCTGTGTATCCACGTAAGGAGAACATTGCCTTGTGTTGAATATTCTATCATCAATGTTTAGTAAACCAAGGTGAGTTGTAGTTGTACAATGAAAAAACAATTGATAACAAAATTAGTGACAAAAAAAAGACATGGAAACTGAAATATATATATATATATATATATATATATATATATATTAAATAGCAGTTTTAAACCAATTCAAGATGTATAGAATGAATCTGTGCGTGAAAAAGACTAATAAATACTCCACCAATAAAGAATCCCTATGTTTTCACATTTAGCTAAAAATATGAAACCAACGTTCAGATTTTGAAATACTTCTCGAAGATTCATGCATCAAAATAAAAGATTCAAAATTATTTATCAATCAATTTGTTACCATTCAAGACTTATGCTTTGTACTGTCATACTCTACACTTCAGCCACAAATTTTCATCTATAAATAAATATAATAATAGACAATTTCTATATCACAAAAGATCCAGAGACTTTCAAAATATTTTTTGCAAGCATGATAGGCCAGCCACCACTACTTGTCATCCTCCTTTCTTCATTCTTTGCCACTTTAGCCTATTCGGCTTCTCAAGATTTTGATTTCTTCTACTTTGTTAAACCTCATGCTGCCACATAACAATATTAAGGCATATCACATAATTGAGTCAAACCATCTACACAATATTTAATAAATCTTATCTTCTTAAACTCGAATGCAATAATAAATATACAACAAATCAACATAGCAAAGAGAGTATACCAACATGCTAGATGTGTTACTTAGGTGTACATCACTATTTGACACTTCAAATTCTAAAGAGAGCATACCTATGCCACTCATCTCAAACACTCTAGAAATATACACGTCTCTGACCTGTGCATTAAGCATACCACGATGTATTCATGCTTCAGACGCAAGCTCCAGACTCAAGTTAGAATGCCCCGATTTCATTGTTAGCAAAGTTAGAAAGCTTATATTTCTTTGTTTTATTTTATAGGAAACATTCTGTAATTAAAATGTATATATTTTGATTGAATCAGTAGAAATATACTACAAAATTTAGCTAGTTGCTACTCTGTTTTATTTTATAGAAACATTTATCGTTTTCTCCACATATAAAATGAATGAAGAAAAATGTCAGTCTAGGTATTTAAATGAATACATAACATATCAGGGAAATATAACAATAATTAATTACTTAACTTGATGGCTGTTCTACATCTTGTTATGCAATCTGCACCTCGGCTTCAACAATGAAACGACTATTCCATAAAAGATGAATGTAAAGATGAGTTACTTACACAACATAGTGATTTAAAAGAAAAGTTTTAAATAATGAAATAAGTACTTGTTCTACACAATTTTGATATATTTTGTAGTCGGACAAATAAAATAGCAACAACTTAATACAAATGGACTATTTTTCAAAATTACTAATACTGACAATAAAATTAAATTCTTCAACTGATATCTCCATCTTCACAATGGGACTGAGTGCACAATAATCATATCATAGCAGAAACAACATTTCACTAATAAATGAGATGGAACCGAACGATAAATTTTGAAAACAAAACCAATTCCAAAAAAGACTATTGGTGAAGTATTTAGGAAAGCACTGCTGCTTTTGATAAGAAATATTAATTGTTCATAAGCAACAATTCAATGGTATTTTCTCCTTTTGATTATTTTAAACGAACTGATTATGGAAGCTACGAATGCACACTTTGCTTAATCAAAGAATTAAGTACTGCACTTATTGTTTGAGTTATTCTTCTTGACCCTCTTTTACTTCTTAACGCTTCAAAAGCAATTTTAAATTGAAATGTGAATTAATTGAAATGTGAATTAATGTAAAAATTGAAACAGTCTGGGTTAGGACATAGAAATCCATGGGCCTGGCCTGGAAATACATGTAATCAGGAGTTGGTTGGTGGTTAACATAGTAATATAATATAAATGTTTAGTTGCCTTGTATTTTTTGAACTAAACAATGCAACTGACCAAAAAAGAATAGAAAACAAAATGATTATGGGCAACTGGAACGTTGCAAGGTCACATTTTGTCCTAACACATGCATGATGTGCTGTTTGTTTGCATTTTCATGCATTATTTTCCTTTGCTGGCACCATCCTTATTAAATATATACATGGATATATTCCCTCTAGTCTGATCTGTCTTCAACAAAACAAACTGGCCATCCATTCATTTGATTCTTTATTTTGTTGCATGGGTTATTTCCATATGTTTGGCTTATCTTTTTCATTATATAACCATTTATTATTAGCTGAAGTTTTTAAGACATAAAGACAGAATCCTCGAATTATAAATGCTTTCCGTCTTAGATAGGTAAGACTAAAATGATTGTTTAATTCATTGTACTTTTGTTATTTTTCCATAAATGCAATAAAACACGCAACCTATGCTAAGGAAATTTGCATAAGCAAACCGCCATACACAGTATATAGCAACCAAAATAAAAAAAATTAGGCGTAATAACATAGGGTTATTGAAATTGTAGAAACCGAGTCGCAAGCTTTTACCAAGTCCATGTTCGGTAGGCGGTAATCCTGGTGCTTGAGAGTATGAGCAAAATTGGAAGCAATAAAGAAATAAGTACAAATGCATTTAATCATAAACTTTTAGAGATACGAATAGAAAGAAATGTTCGGACTTTGACCTGGTTATTAGGGACAAACCCAGCATTCTTGTCGTTGGGAACTTGATTTGTTTCCACTGTCTCTTTTAGCATTACGTCATTGGGTTGATATATTAGCATATATATATATATATACAATGAACAATTTTCCTTGTGATACATACTGAGTTGCCCTCTGTATTCACAAAAACTTTCATGACAAAAATACCCCTTTTAATTTTTTTTTGCTTAATTTATGTTTTACTTCTTTTTTTCCAAATTTTCTATCCACCATGCAGTGGCATTGCATGGTGGACTGAATGCACCAAGTGGTGCAACCGCGTGGGAGTAATTTTGAATTTTTTTTCCGACAGGGGGCAACTCAGCAATTGAGGGGTTTTTCACTATTTTAAAATTCTGCTAAGCAACTCAGCAATTGGTTGCTATCAATGAAGTTAAAACAGCGATGGCTTAAAATATATTATCTCTATTAAAAATTTTTGAAAACACATGTTTAGAGGATCCAATATAAGAAGCAATTAATGATAAAAATTCAATAAGGTCCCCGTAAGAGTATCTAAAACAATGAAGATAAACCATTTTACTGTAATCATGTGAACCTTTTACTGTAATTAGAAAGGAAAGTTGATGACATGCCCACAACTTCTCCATTACATATACTATAGATTCAATAGGCACAAAAAATCCTATAAGCTGTGGAAATGTTTAAATGAAATTTCTCTATTCCATATACTATAGATTCACCTGTACGTAGCATAAAAGAAGAGGTAAATACAGCGAGGATGTACCTTGGAAAGTTGATGATGTATATAGATGAAGATCAAATTAAGTACCTTTATTCCTAGCCAGTCAATAAAACCTCTTTGTAGACAACATTTTTAGTGAAAGTTCCGATTCATCCAACAACATGTCCCTTTTCTACCAACACCTTGGTATTAGCGCTTGAAACTCCTCGTGAAAGTGCCACATATAGTTGTCCATGACCAAAAACATGCTCAGATAGAAAAATACCGGTATTTTTTTATTGTTTGCCCTTGTGCCTTATTTATAGTGAAGGCAAAACACAAACGAATTGGAAATTGTTTTCATATTAATACAAATGGTAAATTCAAATTTTCAGGTTACTTTAGTGGGATTCTTGGAATGAAAACTCTGGTACCAACATAATGTCCGGTGATGATTTCAGCATCAATGCAATTCTTATTCAGTTGTTTACATATAAGCCTCATTCCATTGCATAATTCAATTTTCGGATTCAAATTTCTTAACAACATTATCGGTGCTCCAAGCTTCAATTTTAAACAATGTGGAGGTAGCCCGCCAAGAGTGATTGAGTTTAGAAATTCTTGTTGGTATAAATTGCGAGCATCGTCTTCTACTGCATCATATGAATAGTAAATGATTTCATTTCCAGGAAATATATTGAGTACATGTTCATTGAGCTTGTCGACATATTCATTTAGTGGTGTAATTAATGCTCTATTAACTATGTACTCTTTGTCAAATGCATTTTTTGATAAGTTGGAAAAAATTGTATGTATCAACTTTGACAGTGGATTAACATCATTTTTTGATGTTATGACCATATTTGTTGGTAGTTGAATCATTTATTCATTGATTGAAGGTTCGGTACCATCTCCAATTTGAATTAGAAATTTTGAATATGCGATATCATTTGCTGCTCGCATGTTTTTCTTTAAATACCAAATATTAAAATTTTCCCATAAAAGTGATTTAATGATGCATGCATTAATCGCTTCATTTCTTGTAGCTTTAGGCACAACTGGCAATACTTGTCGAAAATCTCCTCCCATAATAAGGATTTTACCTCCAAATGGTTCATCTACATCCATTATATCTCTCATAGTTCTATCAAATGCCTCAAAAGCATAACGATGTACCATTGTAGCTTCATCCCATATAAGAATAGTTGATTGTTTTAAAAGTTTTGCTAATTTAGATTGTTTTCTTATTGAGCATGTTAATGTCGCTTTTGGTTGTAATGGAAGTTTAAATCTTGAATGTGCAGTTCTTCCACCAGGTAGTATAGTTGCAGCGATACCAGATGTAGCTGTTGCAATTGCAATACCACCATCTTTTCTAACCGTTGACAGAATAGCACAGTATAAATATGTTTTTCCCGTCCCTCCAGGACCATCTATAAAAAACAAACATTTTTCTTTTTTTACAATTGCATTCATTATTGTATTATAGGCCTTCAATTGTTCTTCATTCAATTTTTCAATAACCAGTAAATCATCCTCGGAAATAGGAATCGCTAACTCTTCTTCTATTAGCTCTGAAATTTTATCACATTCATCACAATCATATGTTCTTGAGATATTTGGAAAATCATAATCCGTTGTGCTTTTATTGTGTTGGAGAAGTAACATGTCTAAATCTTTCAAAAGACGATTTGTTAGAAGCATTTGGTTAGTAATACTTGAATTTCGGTAATCTTCTACCATATGATTGAAAAACTCATCCCATAACCTTCGCACACCTGATGGATTGCAGAAAACCAAATAGTAACAAATAATGCTCTTAAAGAAACTGGCATCTTTGTAGTTGAGGCTTCAGTCAAACATTCTTTAATGCTATCATCGTTTTCTAAAAGCCCTCTTTTCTCAGCAGCTTCTTTAAATGTTCGACTTCTAACTTCGTCAATTGTAATTAAATCATTAAAAGAAGTCGGTCCTCTAATATGATTCAAAAGTATTCTTAAGAAAAAACGTTCTCCTTCCATAGGTAGGACTGTGTATATTCTACCAATCACCCTTACATTAGATACTCTTCTTTTCCATTTTTTTCATTTTTAATCCAACAATAGTGCTCTGGAAATTCATGATATAAAAGTTGTCTTGCTTGTTCATCAATTGAATTTGTATAGAAAAACTCTGTTAGCATTGTGTGTAGGTTGCTTTCATCAGCCAAAACTTCAATGATGGTTTGATCATTGGAAAACATAACACTTTGTTTATTTGGAAGATGTATTTGATGACGTTCAACTGATGAATATAACTTGCTAAGAGAGAACCTAAAAATCTTCCATAATGCTTCTGGAGCAGAAATCCACCTTGCATCTATAAATTGTTGTATCTCATCATAGTTAGGTCCAGGTCGAACTTGCATTGAAACGCGGTCTGGACCTTTATAGACATACTTGTAAAAATATTTAACGATTTTTATACTACTACATATCTCTACATTAATGTGACAATTATATTTGCGTATTAACCAAGGATTGTAAGGTTCAACCCATCTGTTATCTACCATCAACTTTTCATTTCTATCAATAGGAATAGATTTTCCAGTATCGCGTCTTCTGTAAATTGGGTATGAATCTGTGCCTTGAATAGTCACATTTGAAAATTGTTTTGGATACTCTCTTTTGCAACTACCATTTTTCATGCAAGGACAATTTTGATTTTGAGTACCACATGGTCCATGAATCATCCACTTCATTACTGCCATATGTAATTCTGATTCTTCGTTAGAATCGGGTATTTTTGCTCTAACAATTTCATCATATTCATCTGGGTTAGTCAATTTGTCTTCATCTTTGAAGATAATTAGCATATGAACATGTGGTAAACCTCTTTTTTGAAATTCAATCACATGGATATGAGCAGCTACTTTTCCAAGTGCTCCTTCAGTAAAAATATCTTTTTTTAATTCCTTGTATTTTGCACGAAATATCCTGGTCATCAAATCCGGTCTGTCTTGAGGGTCTTGACCGGGTAGCAATTCGCTAACAATTTCATCCCAAAGTGGATTGCATGTCATTGTAATGAATAAATCGGGTTTGCCATACATATTTACTAAAGCCATTGCATCTTGATATCGTTGATACATATCACGTGGACAACCAATATAAGAAGAAGGTAGTATTGTTCGTGTTCCAACATTACCTAAATAAGAGAATTTGTTAAAAACTTCATAAATATGAAATTTAATTACATAAAGGTATAAAAATGTACTTAATATAAGAGCGGGTTTTCAAATTCACAAACTACGCACTTGCATCATTTTCCCCAGCGTTTAAAGCATCTTGTAATCCTTGATACATTTCAGCTCTGATGGTTTTTTGATTACTCCTATACCATCTTAGCCTGCCGGTATCTATCTTAACATAGTTATCAACCACGTATTGTTGAAACAATCGTCCACCTCGAAGAAAAAGTGATTTATCATTTTCCCGAATCTATAAAAGAACATTACATATTGATGAATATTAAGAAGTAAAAAATATAAATATATAAAATGTGTTATATATTAAATTGTATATACCTGTAGAATATTAGCATAATACTCACGACATGAAAATTTATTGCCATTTTCATCCTGACTATTTATATCCCATCCGTAACTTCCATATGGTAATAAAAGTGGGTATTGCAATGGATCATAATAACCAGCTGTTTCAGGAACAGTTACGAGTTGTCCATAGTTTGTCTCAACTACAATATCTCTTTCATGGATTTCTTCATTTTCAGCTCCTTCTACCCAAATTCCAGCAACTTGTGAAGAAGTTGGGAGAGTTTATTGTTTTTGATTTGAAGATTGTTCTTTTATGACCAATTTACAATGTTGGATATTTGGTTTTTGTCCAAGTTGTCGAAATACAACTACAAATCTATTATGTGTACTAAGAGTTTTTTGTAATTTCTCTACGATATCTCGACTCAAAGTATTATTCTCAGCCAATCGGTTATCATTTTCGTTCTCTGTATCGTAAATATAAAGTTGTAGAAATCTTGAACGATTATCAGATGTAGGTACTAAATTGCCTATTTTATGATAGATACTTCCTTGAGCTCGAAATGTGTATACTCCATCTTTACCGGTAGCCAATTTCTCATCAACATGAACTCCCATCGATGTAAATGCAAACATGTGGTTATAAGCTCGTATGTTTTTTCTGAATTCTTTTCCTTCATTTGATTGGTCATTGTACAAATTGAAGATCTCATCGGGTGAAGAAATTGATTGTAAAATGATTTTTCCATTTAGACAGCAGAAGTTATTTGATTCTCGGTGAAAGAGTTTTGCTTGACAATGTCTGCATATTCTTGATTGTGGCAAATGGAATCTTTGAAAACCAGAATGATCTATAAAGTTTCTTGCACAATTATGTCTTGCTGTAGCACTTCGACATGGTTGAGTAACTCTATGTATCGTGTTTCTATTTATGTTGTCTCTTTGTTCAAAGATGGTGTATTAATGTTTTGTTCATCTTCATTGTTCACTGACCCATCGATATGTTGATCTACACAAATTATTGATAAATAAAATTTATAAGTATTTATTAACATGAAATTCAAATATATATTTTATTATATTTAATATATATTATATATATATAATAAAGAATCATAGTAAATGGTTTTCTTAGTAATACCTTCAATATTTCGAGTGCAAGGTAAAGAAAAGGAACTATCTGTGCTTGTTTGTGATTCGTAATCATTAATATTTTCTTCACATCTTCTAGATTTTCTAATATGATAATTAGAGCGAACTTGCTTTCTTTTTGCTTCTTTTTCAGCTTCTGTCTTTGAATTTATTTTCGTTCTCTCATAAATGTTACGATGCTCTAACTATTGAGCCCTTTGTTCTATATTTAATTCAGATCGACATTGTCTTTTTCTTTCTGCCTTGATTTGAGAATCTAATAATGCTTGTTTTTGAGTTTTCTCAATGATTCTAGGGCTTCTACGAAGTATCAAAGATGGTGATTGATTAGATGTTCCTGCTTGACGTTGGTTTCTTTCAAGGATTCTTGGACTTCTACGGGGTGGTAACTGAAAACTGCAGTTTGATTCCATTGGGTTGTGTTGAATTCTATTGGTATTTGTTGTCCTTTGTAAGTGAACAACTTCGTTGGCTTCCATTGCTTGAAGTTGAGCTTTTTCGATTATTCTAGGACTTCTACGTGGTTTTGATTCGCGAAGTTGATTAACTTCCATAGTTTGGTAGTGAAATGCACAGATGCAAGATTGAAATTGTTTGACCCTAAAAATAGAACATTTACCATGTTTAATTAATTTAGGATTTAGGAAGAAGTAAAGATTATAAACCATTATTGTGTAAGAACTAAGGTATGTACAAAAATAATAAAAAAAATACTTAATTGTTAAGTAAATTATGTTGTTTACTTAATTTGCGATAATAACATAACCATTCCCGGTAAGAAAATATATTGATATAATGTTTATAAATACTACTTCAAAGTATTTTCAAATTTTTAGCATACAGTAGGAGTTAAAATCGGCGTAAAAATATCTTTAATAATCTCTCAAATTTCAACCTATTCTACAAATAATACTACTTATGCTCAGTTCAAAAGTTTTTATTCCAATTAGTATTTCTAAAGTATTGTTGTGATTATATATTTATGTGAAATTTTTTTAAGGTAATAATCCATGCGTAAGTTTGTAGATATTTTTTTTGTTTTCAGTTACAAATAAATATCCTTTTTAGTGAATGTATCAGTAGATGTATCAAATGGAAGTACTATCCTAGAGTTTTTAATCCCAACTCATGTATTATATAGTCGAGTGTAAAAAAGGATGTACGTTAAAATAATTATAGTTGTTTTCAATGAATGAAAGATATTTGGTTGCCTTGTTTGCTGATGTCCAAACACCTTTGTAAAAATTTGTACAACACCTCGCTTCTATCTAAAACAAATTAAAGCATTTTGGGACTAAATGCTTTAATTTCGACAACACTTCACTTCTTTCTCTTGTACGCATAACTTTGCATCCAAGGGGTGTGTTGTCGTTGTATTTTCTAAAATAAATTAAAGCCTTTTGGGACTAAAGACTTTAATTTGTTGTTGTATTTTTTAAAATAGTATTTAAAGTTTATTTTCAAATAAAAATAAGAAGTGAAGGAAAAGAGCAAGAATAAATTAATCTACAATTCCACAAAAATAAACCCATGACTCTTCGAATTAGTGAATTTTTGCAGTATTAAAATCTTTAATTTCAAACTCAAATTCCTAGCTACTTTATAACACCCTGACATTTGTACAATCTTTTGAAATTTAATAGGATCTACAATTTTCTTCTCCTAAGAAGATGAAAATTGTCATTAATAACCTTTTAAACTTATATTCATAAATGTTCGCTGTTTGTACCTTATGGTACATAATTATTATTTCATTATAATCCTTAATAACACTGAATATAATGAGAAAAATCATGCCAATGTAACAAATAAACGTTACGGAAAGTGGGAAGAAGAAAACAATGCTTACTTTGTTCCTTCGGTGATCTTTTTAACTTTTTTGGATGAATATCTTTTAGACCCCTTAAGCTACCTGTTTTATAAAAAGGGTAAACATGAATAATTTAGGAATAAAATGGTCATTCAAACATTTTTGAACAAATGAAACAAAATCAAAAAATAGATGAAGTAATGAGACAACACCTCTGAATTAAGTTAGCTATATGAAACGAAAAGTAAAGGAGAATTTAGCTATAAATTGAGACCGTTCCAATGCACATAAAGGTTACAGAACTGAAATATTAATGGGACACGGCCATGGACAATAGCAAAGACAACATATTGAAAATTGATGTTTCCAATATAATTAAAATATATATTCTATTACTTTGTTTCCTTGCACTGCACTGAGTTGCATTTCATTGCTTATTTACATTCTCTGTTAATCGCAGTAATCAAAATTTAAGCAGTTAATGGCACCCGTATCAAATTTGATAACTCCGACAAAGGTGATGCACTAAATATTTATATATTAATAACTGCATATGACATACATTTGTTATGAATTTAAATTTCTTTATAGCAATAGAGCTTGCAATTGCTCTTGAGAAGCTTACAAATGAGAAAACTCCTTTAGCTACACAGTGCATGTGCTCATAGTATTACCTATACATGTTATAGAATGCAAAATAGCAAACTTGGCCATGTTTTCAGTATTCTTTCCATGAAATATGTTGATACCATATCTAGTTGACCGTATAATTATGGTGAGTTTTTGTAACGACCCGCTATTCATTCCACAGAATGACGCATCATTAATAAGAAAGAAAGGGATAGAAAAGAGAAAAGATAGAGAAAGAACTAAACAATATCAGAATCTCACAGCAGAAACGGAACAAAATATAATATATCACATAACTATTACATAGTCTTTACATAATTCAGGATTTTAATTTCAGTTTAGATCCATTTCAGCTTACCTTCATTCAATTTCAATTTGGTTGTATTACTATTACCACTTAATTCTCATTTTTTTATTTAATTCAATTAATGCAACAACCAATTACCTTAATTTTTTAGAAAAACTATTGCTTAATAAACTTATATAAGATTCATTTACTTTTGAAACCAATTTGAAATCTTTATATAAGAAAATAACAAGTACGCTCTTATATATATATAAACACTCAACTCATTCTAGGGTACCATTGACCCTATCCTTAATGAGTAATCCCACCAGAGCCAAGGTTCTCGCTTAACCTTTGCTCTGATACCAAGTGTAACGACCCGAAATTTTCGATCCCGAAAATTCCAGATAGTTAGGAAAGAAGAAAAGAGATAGAAGAAGAAGAAACAGAAACACAGCATAGATTCTCACATTCGCAGCGGATCAAATATAATATCAAATAAATAGCAGTTATACAAAGGAAAATTGTATCAGTTAATTACATTTTAATACATCAGAGTTACAACATTTCACAGTCACTGAACAGTTAAAATAACTTGTCCCAGATAAATATGTCACAGCGGAATACACTCCATACGTTCCTGCCATCCAGCTCGTCTCCTGAGCTCCAGAACGTCCTAACCTGGAAACCTGTAATACTCGTTCTGACCCGAGCATTACATCAAAGTAACACTCGGGTCAGGCTGGAAACCAGCGTGAGTAAACCCATCTAACATGGAATACAAAAGCATAAAGCTTAAATAAAACCGGGGTAACTCTTATCGATTTACAAATTCACAATTTGTTAAAGACATCACTTATTTCACACATTAAATTCTAAGTACCCAAAACTTAGATTAATTGGTCCAATTTACTTAAATCATCCTATTCCAGCCTATTGATTTCACATATCAATTTATAAAGAATCGAAGTGGTTTCGGGTATATACTAATACCCGACTCCGGTCTCTTCGAATCTATTGTCATTCTAAACCAAGTTATTCAAGTGAAATATCATTCAAAATTTTAAAACAGGATGTCACTTTTACACGGCAATTCATCATAGATAGACAACCACATTTATCACTGTCCACCCAAACATATCATATCTCAAAACATTTCATATCAGAGATATCAACCAATTTAATCATTCATAAGCAAAATTAATCACTTCCAAAATTAATTTAATTTATCTCTAATTAAATTAATTACTAATCTTTAATCACTTAGATTACCTTTACTTAATGTTAATTATGACCGAATTTCTGTAAGAACGAGGATGAATTTGTTGAGACATCGAGTTATAAAAAGTATTTTTAAAGCTATTTTGATAATATTATGTAGATTTTTAAAGTGTTTTAAAAATTTAAATAAAAAAAAGAGTTAAGAGTTAAATATGATCGGAAGTGTCGAGTCAAAGGGTTATTGATGATCTGCTTTGTTCCAATTTTGAATCGAGTTGCTCGATTTTGAACGACGGTGAGATTGAGAGACCTGGGTGTTCGTGGCGATGGAGGAGAGCATCTTCGTCTTGCTGGTGATCAGAACGATGGCCGGAGGTGACCAGGCCTCGTGTGCACGTACACGTGTGCATGTTTATTTTTGGGTTGGTTGGGTGATCGAGGAAGAAGGAGTTGCTCGGGTCGATCTCGATGATGAAGCGCGTTTGACTCGAAGCAGGGGACGAGAGCCAATAGTCTGCGTTTGATTTTATATCGGTAGACTGCGACCTATGTAGGAGTGGAGAAGTTTCATTTTGACAGCAAAAATCGTGTGTGCCGCTGAGAGCCAACAGTTACATGGACTTTTGCTGCGACGGCAACGTAACCCTGGAATGTAACTGCGATCTGTTATGGGTTCCATGGTGTAATCAGTTACATGGACTTTTGCTGCGATGGCAACGTAACCCAGGATGTAACTGCGACCATGGATGGGGGTGATGATTTCCAGAGCATTCTCAACAAAGAGATTTCCTCGATTTCAAAAATGTTTTCCATATTTTCAATAAAATTATTTTCCAAGTATTTTCACTAGGTGTTGAAAACGGGTTTACCAAGTACTGATAGAACGACCCGGAATTTTCGAACCCGAAAATTCCAGATAGTTAGGAGAAAAAGAAAAGAGATAGAAGAAGAAACAGAACAAGACACAGATTCTCACATTCGCAGCGGATCAAAATACAATATCAAATAATAATACCAGTTATACAAAGAAAACTGTATTTTCATCAATACATCAGAGTTACAACTTTTTCCCAAACACTGAACAGTTAAACAACATGTTCCAGATACAAATCAATAATACTCAGCGGATTATACTCCTTACGTTCCTGCCATCCAGCTCGCCTCCTGAGCTTCCGAATGTCCTTACCTGAAAATCTATAATACTCGGTCTGACCCGAGCATTACCACAAAGTAACACCCGAGTCAGACCGAGTATTACAGATTTTTAGGTAAGGACATTCGGAAGCTCAGGAGGCGAGCTGGATGGCAGGAACGTAAGGAGTATAATCCGCCGAGTATTATTGATTTGTATCTGGAACATGTTTTTTAACTGTTCAGTGTTTGGGAAAAAGTTGTAACTCTGATGTATTGATGAAAATACAGTTTTCTTTGTATAACTGATATTATTATTTGATATTGTATTTTGATCCGCTGCGAATGTGAGAATCTGTGTCTTGTTCTGTTTCTTCTTCTATCTCTTTTCTTTTTCTCCTAACTATTTGGAATTTTCGGGTTCGAAAATTCCGGGTCGTTACAGTTGGTATCAGAGCATCACAATCACATATCAGATATATCAAATAATCCAAGGAATTCAATATATCAAATAATCCAAGGAATTCAATATAATTTAATTATCCATAAGCAAGGTTAATTAGTTATACAATTCCTAATTAATTTAATTTAATTAATTACTTTTAATTCCTGCTTAATTAACATTAATTAATTACAAACCATTAGTTATTAATTAATGAAATTAATTAATCATCCTTAATTACCCATCTTAAGTAATTATTCTCAATTGCTTATATTAATTAATTATCCCTTAATTAACCACATAAATTAATTAACCTTCAATTAATTACATTAATTAATTAACCCTTAATTAATTATCCTTTGATCATAAATTAATTAACCTTTAATTACTAATTATCTTTTAATTACTTACATTAAGTAATTAACCTTTAATCACTTAAATTAATTAATTAACCCTTAATTACTTAAGTCCTTAATTAATCTAAGATAAACCATTATCTTAATTAATTACTTAATTTTTATTTAAATCTTTATTAAATTAAATGCTTGAAATTAATTTATACAAAATCTCCTCAGACCTTTTGATTAATTATAAGCTTAAAACATTTATTTTTCTTTAACCAACTACTTTGGAATTAATTAAATAAATTAACCTAATATATAATTATTCAAATCAACTCAACTTAAATTCAAATCCCATTTGACTTTATAATTAAATTTTGAAACTTGTTTTAAACTTGACAAATATTATACTTAGAAAACTTGTTTAATATTTGCTTTGAAAAACTTAGTTCATACTTTTTTTTAAAAAAAAAACTTGTTAAATCGTTTCTAAAATACCCGGGCCAAAACCTAAAAATTTCCGAGCCACTCTCGAGCCACTCTCCCTTCTTCTTCTCTTCGAGTCAACACGCGTACAACCCGATGTTTCCTTAAGTCCACCTTCATCTCCTCCCCTTAAATCTACAGCAACAAAACATACCCAAAGATATGCATGCACAGATATTCGCCATCGTTCTGACCATCGATGTCGACGTCTATAGGTCTCCGACCTTCCCTCCAGACAGCCCTATCACATTCATTTAGATTTCTATTCACTTATTCACAATTGCTCCTAATTTCCATTTAGGTTAATACTTCAATTCTTATCTCAATTGGTATTCAATTATAGACAGTTTGAACTCTATCCAGCTTAAATTTAGAAAATAGTTTGAAAAATTAAAAATATATAAGTAGTTGAAAAATAATTTTTAGTTTGTAAAATAGCTGTAAAATAGTTAAGTAATTATAAATAGTTGAAAAATAGTCAAATAGTTATAGAAATTTTAAATAATTGCAAAATAGTTGTAAAGTAGTAATTAGTTATAAAGTAGAGAAAAATATAGTGATTAGTTTATAAAACAGATGTAAAATAGTTAAATAGTTCCAAAAATAATTGTAAAATAAGTATAAGATAGTTTGGGGTTTAAGAAGAAAGATTGTATAGTAAATAGTTTGGAAAAATAGATTTGTATTAAAACAATTTATTTTGAAAATAGTCCAGAGCCAAACTGTTCATCAATTCAATTTAAATTTCACAATTTTAAATTATATTCAATTCCAATTTATAAGTCATACTCACCTAAAAGTTTACTTCCCTAAAACATTTTATTTTACTTAATCATTTACAACATTTCATTATTAAACACAACAATCATTTATGATAAGAACCAAGATTATCATATCTAGAAACCAATTCATTATTATCTTTATTCTTGATAACACTTCTACAAATTCAAGATTTTAATTTCAGTTTAGATCCATTTCAAACTTATCTTCATTCAATTTCAATTTGGTTGTATTTCTATTACCACTTAATTTAATTCCAATATTTTAACAACCAATTACCTTAATATTTATTAGAAAGAAATATCATTTTATATATCAAAATATATTCTTATATAAAATCATTTAAAATTCTTATATAAGAAAATAACAATTATGCTCTCATATATATATATATATACACACTCAACTCGTTCTAGGGTACCATTGACCCTATCCTTAATGAGTAATCCCAACATATATACATATTTATTTCATTTGCACTTCATGTCATACTAGCTAGTAGTTTTAATTGGAAAGAAGACTTTACAGTAAAAAATCAAACAACTTAGAAATTCGACTTCCATGACTTCTAGTTTCACCTGTATAACCTGATTCGTCTTTTAAAATCATGAATTTTGATATATATTAGGATTTTTAGGCTTGGGATTGTCGAGATATTAGGAGTTGATCTGTTTTTGTCTCATCGTCAAATTCTGGTGATCGACGGCATTAGTGGGGTCGGGGTCTCGGTTGAAGCTAGCTAGGTGTTTGGAGATGGTGGCAAAAATAGTCGAAGGGATGTCAGTTGCCTATGGTGGCAGGACGAGGCGTAACTAGGGTTTAAGTGGGTTTTTTTGGACGAGGTCGGAAATATGGGAACTACACCTTCGTGGATGAATCGAGTAGGCCTAGTGGGTGAGGAATTAAAGCTGAGATCATGGCGAAGTTGTTAGCGGAGGATCGTGTTTCCAGGTGACCGGAATCGACGTGTCGAGGCGAGGTTTGGTCGTCACAGTTGAAACAATTAAGATTGATTTATGAATATGATGGGTTTAAATAAGGAGGATAATTACTTTATGGAAGTAATTAAGGAGGAATTACTTAGTGAAATTAATTAAAGGATTAATTAATGTAGGTGATTAAGATTAGTTAATTACTGAATGAAATTAAATTAAGGTTAATTAATAAGTATGATTAATTTAAGATTTCTTATTAATTGTGATTAACTAAAAGGGTAATTAATTAAGGAAAGTAATTAGAGGATCATTACTGAATGTAATTTATTAATTAAGGTGATTAATTAGAGGTAAATTAATGTGAATGGTTAAGGTTAATTAATATATGGGCAATTAAAGGTTAATTACTAAAAAAATTATTAATCAAGGGTGATTAATTAAGAGGAATGATTAAAGGATGATTAATTAATTGGTTTATAATTAATTAACATTAAGTAAAGGTAATCTAAGTGATTAAAGATTAGTAATTAATTTAATTAGAGATAAATTAAATTAATTTTGGAAGTGATTAATTTTGCTTATGAATGATTAAATTGGTTGATATCTCTGATATGAAATGTTTTGAGATATGATATGTTTGGGTGGACAGTGATAAATGTGGTTGTCTATCTATGATGAATTGCCGTGTAAAAGCGACATCCTGTTTTAAAATTTTGAATGATATTTCACTTGAATAACTCGGTTTAGAATGACAATAGATTCGAAGAGACCGGAGTCGGGTATTAGTATATACCCGAAACCACTTCGATTCTTTATAAATTGATATGTGAAATCAATAGGTTGGAATGGGATGATTTAAGTAAATTGGACCAATTAATCTAAGTTTTGGGTACTTAGAATTTGATGTGTGAAATAAGTGATGTCTTTAACAAATTGTGAATTTGTAAATCGATAAGAGTTACCCCGGTTTTATTTAAGCTTTATGCTTTTGTATTCCATGTTAGATGGGTTTACTCACGTTGGTTTCCAGCTTGACCCGGGTGTTACTTTGATATAATGCTCGGGTCAGACCGAGTATTACAGGTTTCCAGGTTAGGACGTTCTGGAGCTCAGGAGACGAGCTAGATGGCAGGAACGTATGGAGTGTATTCCGCTGTGACATATTTATCTGGGACAAGTTATTTTAACTGTTCAGTGACTGTGAAATGTTGTAACTCTGATGTATTAAAATGTAATTAACTGATACAATTTTCCTTTGTATAACTGCTATTTATTTGATATTATATTTGATCCGCTGCGAATGTGAGAATATATGCTGTGTTTCTGTTTCTTCTTCTTCTATCTCTTTTCTTCTTTCCCAACTATCTAGAATTTTCGGGATCGAAAATTTTGGGTCGTTACAGTTTTATTTGTATCCAAGGCTTCCATTAGCTTATCCACTTTTTAAGTTAATCCATTAATTATTTTAAGATAGTCCACTGTGGATTAGCTTATTAATTAATTAAGTTTTGCTTTTGGTTATGGGTTGCAGCAACCATATTCACCTTAGACCCACGGTTTAAAATTTGCTCAACTACCTAACGATTAATGACCCTACTACTATTCATCCCGTTCTTTATCTAGTTTCCAGCTCTCAGCAAATTCTACCCTAGCAAATTTGCTCAACTGCCTAACGATTAATGAGCATGCATTCTGAGTCCCTGTCTATTCTATCATCACTTGCAATCAGCAATTCACCGATATAAAATTTTAGGCAGAAATTGAAATCATAGAAGACAAATAACTTAAATCATCGGCATGAAAACTTGCGTCTTCAGTGGTAATGACAACATAGTAATGAATCATCATTTATGTATTATCTGTTAATCTTTTGCTTTTGGTTATGGGATTAGCTTATTAATTAATTAAGTTTTGCTTTTAGTTATGGGATGCAGCAACCATATTCACCTTAGACCCACGGTTTAAAATTTGCTCAACCGCCTAACGATTAATGACCCTACTACTATTCATCCCATTCTTTATCTAGTTTCGAGCTCTCAGCAAATTCTACCCTAGCAAATTCGCTCAACTGCCTAACGATTAATGAGCATGCATTCTGAGTCCCTGTCTATTTTATCATCACTTGCAATAAGCAATTCACCAATATAAAATTTTAGGCAGAAATTGAAATCATAGAAGACAAATAACTTAAATCATCGGCATGAAAACTTGTGTCTTCAGTGGTAGTGACAACATAGTAATGAATCATCATTTATGTATTATCTGTTAATACGTGCAATGAATGCATCATTAGATGAAGTTTACATGCCCAAAAAATCATGAAATAAAAAAAGAAGCATCAGAGAGATTCCCATCAAGACTTAGTCATCATCCTCACTTAAAGCTAATTACTTTTAAGCAGTTAATGAAAATCGACAAATTATTACCTGAGGCTGAAGTTTGATGGATATCGGTTGGGGATGCGTGGGCTTAACTGTTTACTTGGTGGTCGATATTCGCCGATCTAGGGTTTTCGATAATCGCTGGTCTAGGGTTTTCGATAATCGCCGATCTAGGATGCTCGATAATCGCCGATCTAGGATGCAGGATAATCACCGATCTAGGATGCTCGATAATCGCCGATCTAGGATGCGGAATAAGCAAAAGAGAAATGGTTTTCAATAACTGTTTTCGATAATTCGCCAGTAGACAGTAGAGTGTGGATGTAGTTTTTTTTTCCATGTGGAAGCGAGAGGGAGCATCGCGCTCAGAAGAACGTGTACAAAAGAGCATGAAACAGAAGGGTAGTTTGGTCATCTCATAAAGACACGGTTGATGCTTATTGGACGAAGTATCATTATTAGTAGTAAAGATTATGTATATAAAATAATTAATTTTATAAATGATATAGTTGGATGTAATAGGTCGTTTGTTAGGTAGAAAAACTTTATGAGTATTGATTTGGAAAAAATTAAGATTTACAAATAAAATGAATATAAATTGGAATTTGAGAACTTAAGTTCCGGGATTTTGAAATTTCTTTCGAATGATTTTGGGAATATAATACTAGTAGTATTTAGAAGTGTTTTCTGATATAAATATTTCAATATGATTTGAAAGAAATGTTTTAAAGGAATTTTGGAAGGAAATAAGTTCTGTACTCCCCTCTCTGTCGCTGGAAAATAATTTCGGTGATGAGTGCACGCATCATCGACGTTCATTTTCGAGTTTCAAAGTGGGAAGACTGCTGTATTAGTTTTACTACACATTTGTTTTATTAAACGAAATTTACTTAATTTCTGGAGTTGGATTTGATATATATATACATATACATATATATATATATAAGTTATTAGTATATATATTATTTTAAAATGATTGAAAAGGAACCCGGTATTTAGTTCTTAAGTTTCTGTAAATTAGAAATTGAAATTATTGTAATGAATGGAACCTTGACTATATTAATAATTGGAAATTTCTTAGATGGAAATAAGAAATTTGATGTTAAGTGATTAATGAAATAAATAAGAAATTGAAATTTGTAAACTGTAAATAAAATGAAATGAAAGTAAGAAATGGTAACTATTGAACATTTTGTTAATTAAAATAAATAAGATAAACTTGTGTAACGTTCAATTACATTCTTAAAAACATATATATATATATATAACTAACTTACCAAAAGTTTAAAAGTTGAAATGTTAATAAAGATATGTAATAGAATATTATACAAGTAAAACTTGGGAAAAATGAAGTGTTAAATGGACTTATTTTTTATTATAGGAATTCTAATGTTATAAATTGTTATGAACTTAAGTTGATAATTTGAAATGCTACTAATTAAATGTAATAGAAGTGAATAATGTAAGAAAAGTGATTATAAACTTAGGTAACACTTTAGGCTATTTATAATCAGATTTAATGGAAATGGTGAATATTGTAAGTAAATAATTATAAACTTAAATTAGTATTAAAGGCTTTTATAATTAAAATGAGTACTATATCTAAATTGAATGATTATAACTTCAGAAACATTGAAAAGATTTAGAAATGGAGTTAATATTCAATAATGTTATATATGGAAGAATGAATGTGAAAAGAAATAATCTATAAATGGTGAATTTAATTGTAAAGAAACTTACCTAATAATGTATAATCCAATAATTAAAATAAAAATAACTTAAGCAATGAATATGAAGTAATAAAATGAAAGAAGTTGGCATTGTATAAATAAGGAGAAATGAACTTTTGTAAGTAATAACGAATGTAATGCAATGAAAATAAACATTATATGAATGAGAAAAGAAAAGTGAATGAAGAAAGAAAATATAAATAAAAGAAAAAAAATCAAATCAAATTAAATTGTAAATGTGAAGTAAACTGAAATAAAATGTATACAATACTTCAATAATGAATCCATTTATAATTCAAATAATTGAAATGGATATAACTTACGTAAGTAAAGAATGTAAAGTAATGAACTAGGCCTTACATGAATGGATGAAAATTAAAATTTTGTAAGTAATGAACTTGAATTAAAGAAAATCATTGTATTGAAAAAAAGAACAATAAATGATGTGAAAAATAAAAAAATAAAGTAAACTTAAAAATGTGTTGGATTCTTTGTTTGTATTGGCTTATGGATTGGTTGGGAAAGGATACTTCTATTTTGTATAAAGATGTATAAATAATCTATAAAGTTTTATCTACGACTATTGAGTGTATAGTTTATTTCATGGTTTATTTATCATTTTATATGATTAGAAGTTCTGAACCCGAACCAACCATTTGTTGGTTGCTATGGATGTATGTTTGATTTCTTTGATTGCATGTGATGATATGATGGTTGTATTGTTTGTTTGCAAGTGACTACTGTATGTTGTGATTGTTTTGTTGACATTAGTTGAAACAACATAAATATTTCTCTTTTATAAAATTATTAAATCTTTTGGATTATATAAGTGAAATACAGGTTATGGAAGCAATTGCTACTGCTTTTGGTTTCATAAAATAAGCGTTATTTGCCTGACAAATAGGTACGTTCTCGGATTACGGTTTTCTAGAGATATTATATTGTTTTTCTCGTGGTTTGGGATATATTATTTTGAAAATTATGTGATATTTATTGTATTATTGATATTACTATTTCTCCCAGACCTCTCCGTACAAAGGAGACTCTGCCGAAATTTTCCGTGAATTTTTGGACTTAGAAAATTTTGTGAAATGTTTTCCGAACTTTTGTTAACTTGAATATAAAGGATTTAATTGTTATAAATTGACATATTTTATTTAAATTATTTAATTATGTAAATAATTTTTTTTTATTTTATAAATTTACTATTCTGAATAAGATATATTGATTACTTAATTCCTTCTTTTCCCTTCTTTTTCCTTTTCGATGACGAAAAGTTTTGAGCGGGGGAGAGTATAACGACCCGTAATTTTCGATAATTAAAATTAGTTAATTTAATAAAGTTTTGTAATTTAATTTTGGAAGAAATAAAAAATTTATGATTTAATAATAAGAATATAACTGAAATAAAGTGAAATAATATTAATTTAAGGTAACTGATTACTGCTTTAAATGTAATTCCAATTAATTAAAAGAATTAAAGAGTTATAATTGATATAGGTTGTAAATAGATTATAGTAATGTATGTTTTAATGGATAATTGGATTAAAAGAGCAATTGATAATTCAAATGTTGATTAATTAATGAAATAAGGTGTAATTAATTGTAATTGATAATAGTAGTGGGGTAGTAGTAGTTATAACAATTATTTGTAAATAATAAACTTACATATGTTATTAAATATAGAAATGGTGACAATTGTTATTTGTTACCAATTTATTTAAACCAATTGCAATTGAATGTCATTAAATGTTACATTAATGTGAGTTAAGACAATAACTGCAAATTGTGAATGTAATGAAAGGTATACAAAGGTTAATTATATTAACAGGGCAATAATTGATGTAATAAAAAGGAGTGAAACAAAGATAAATAAATTAGTTGGGATATTAAATTATAATTAATGTGTAAATTTACATAAATTTCAATGTAATTGAATTATTGTGACTAATATGGTAAAAGATGATAAAAGAAGAATAATAATATGTAATAAAATATAAACCAATGTAAATTTGTCCATAAAATAACGATTGGTTGAATAAAAGGGATTGAAATCAAATTAAATCAATTTATTGGAATTCAATTATAATTAATTGGATTTAATTACAGTTGAAATTGGATACTGTAACTGATGTAATAATGTAACAAACAATAAATTTTGATAATTAAAACTATTAGATTTAATAAGAATTTAGAATTTAAATATTATGAGAAATTAAAATTTTTGATTTATTAATGAGAAAATAATTAGAATATAAATCTAATTTTGTTGTTTGTATGTTATTGATAACTATTTAAACAAGTTAATTTATAACACTTATGTGTAAACAACAATTTTGTAAATGTATTTAAGTTACTATAAAAGGAATTCAATTGTTTTAATTATCTTTCCATTAATTAGGTTCCGTTTTAAATTTTGATGTTGAAATTTATTGCAATTAATTTGATTTGGAATCTTCCAATAAAGGGAAAGGGAATTTAATTTAAATTAATAGCGTTTAATGAAAGAAATGTTCCGTTTTAAAGTGTAATTTTGATATTAATTACAAGTATGTCGATTTGGAATCTTTCAATTTAAAAGAGTTAAAGAAAACATTAATTGTAATTAATGATTTAACGAAAGAAACATACGTTATTGTTAAAGTAAAAATGATGTTTTAATAAAAACAAAATGAACGTTGTTGTTTTTTAAAGTAAGTGTAATTATATAAAAAGAAAAAAATTGAATTTTGAAACAACATTTTACGGTCGTTAAATAGCAGCCTTTGGCAGTACAAAGGTGATTCTAATGTTAATCGTAAAATTTAGAATAAATTAAATATTTTAAGTTCGTGATTGTATGCTGAGAAAAACGTCGATTTTGAATTTGAATTTGGAATCATGGTTCACCTTTTATTTTATGTAGCGGTGGTCCCCGTTATCTTAATTGGTGTGTTCAAATTTTATTTATTGTATGTTAATAAAACTTTTAAATGGGCATAATTTGAGTTGATTTGAGGTTAACGAAATTAATTGAATTGAAATACGTTTCCATACTGAATTAATGTGCCATTGTATTCATTTTGAAGTATGAAGGGTGATGTTCGTCGTGAATTCATATTCGTGCACGTTTCAAATTTTATTGCTTTTGATAACTACTATCCCATTCATTTTTTTTCTCTGCCTTGATCACTTTCACATTTCAACTATTCATATTAAGTAAAAAAAAACAAAAACTCTCTCTTTATTTCATAAAATTTTCATTTATTCTCAGTCTATTCATTTTCCATTCTTATTGTTAGCTGTACATTCTCTTACCTACTTTTGTTCAGCCTAATTCTTATATACCTCTTATATTTGCATCTAAGCATTTATTTTTATACGTTGCAACTTTTAGTATTCATTCTTTTTCATAACTTCCGCCTGCACTAATTCGTCCATTAACTTTTCGTTTCCAATGCATTAAATACTCACATTTCATGCACATCAACCTATTCAAACTTGCTATTCTTCATTTATAAGCTTCCAAATGCTCATATTCTATTTAGTGTTAACATTTCAAGGAACGGCTGCCAAGTCCCTAGAATTGGAAGATGACAGAAGAAAAGCCCCTCCCGAAAAACTTATGAAAATTTAGTCCCTATTTTTAGTTTTTGACTAATTTATGCTACTTTTGCCCCTGATTTTAATGCTGGATCGATTTTCTAGAAGGGGACAATTTGGTAAAAAACAATAAAATAGGGACCTAATTTACATGGGTTTATTAGTAGGGACTTTTTGTGCATGGGCTTTGAGAATAGGGACCTTTGGTCCAAAACCCCTTAACATTTTTATAAACTAACTCATTAGTGAATATTATCAATTCATATTTAATGCACATGCATCATTCATGCTAGCCTGTTCATGTTCATATTTATTAAACACATAAGCACATCGTTTCTTTGAAAAGCTTATTGTATTTTTATATTCTTTTGTCGCCTCCTCCTTTCACAAACTATGCTGCTCCTCCATATTTATTTCTTTCCATTCTCAATTTTTTGTCTCTTTCTTCCTACATTCATACCTTCTGCATGCTTTAAACAAAAAGAATGTAAATGAGTGCCTAAGCCTTAGTGTTTTTCCAATCCTTCTCCTAAGCATTTGGCAACGTGAGTCAATCAATGTTTTATTTTATATTTTTTTTATTAAATTTGTGTATATATACTAGTATATTAATATTTCGTATAACTTGAATATCATCCACATACAAACTCCAATTCACATGTGGTTTCCTCGCATATTGGAATTCCCGACGGCATGAAATATGTTTGGCTGAGTTTGGAGATTATTGTAAAAGGCGTCTTTGTTTGGATTTTTGCATTCTAAATATCAAATGTGAGTATTTTAACCCACTCACAAATTCTAAACCATCTTTTGTTAGTTAAATTAAATTTATGATGTGATTAGAAATTAATTGATTGATGTTTGGTATGTTTAATTTGTCATTCTAGTTAAATTGGGCTTTTATTGCATTTAATCACCGTTTAATTTAATAATGAATTTAAATTGTCAATTTAATACCTGTTATTGATCTTCAGTTATCTATTGATGTTTATTGGTTGATTCGGATGATGATTGTGATGGATGTTTGATTGTTGATATTGGATGACTGGATGTTGTATTTTTATATTGTTAAAACACTACAAGTTCCCTATGGATTGAAATGATACATACCCGAATGATCTATAGATCAAGGAAAAATCGTTATGGGTTGAAATGAAGACTCGAGCGATTTTATGGATTTTTATTTAATTCGGGATCGCGGTTTGAAATGATATATATAACCGTAAAATTGTAAATTGCGGATTGAAATGATAAATATCCGTATCACTTGACCATAGGGTAGAAAATTATATACGGACATCGGATTGGTTAAATTAAATGATTTTCGAATCTCTGAAATTTTGAATTCAGTTAACTGGTATTTTGAAATAGAAATTGATTTATATAAACTGAATTATTTTCGAATATCCAAGTGTAAATGTTGAAATTGGAATTGATTTAATAAATTGTTCAAAGGATTTAAATTGGATTTTCAAAGTTGAAGTGTCAAATATAAATGAATTTATTTGAAATTGAGTTACTAAAAATGTTTGGATATAACTTTGAAATCTATTTTAAATTAATTTAAACTATTTTTATCAATTTAAAACTATTTTAATTTGTTAAATCCATTATAATCCACTTAACCCAATTAAATCTATTTTTACCTATTTAAAACTAATTAAATTTATTTAATCTATTTTAAATCTATTTAATATAATTTAAATCTATTTAATCTATTTTAAATTTATTTAATCTATTTAAAAATCTACTTAATATAATTTAAATCAATTTAATCAATAATTAATCTATTTAAAACCTATTTAATCTATTTTTAACTATTAAAACTATTTATGATTATCTAAACTATTTTCTAAAATTTAGACTGTGTAATGGTTAAGTATTTATACTTAAATCTTTGATGGTGATACAACCTAAGTTGGAATTTGAAATTGATATCTTTTGTGAAATGACATATTTGAGTAAATATGATTTTGGAAGTGAATGTGATTTTTGAAAGTGAAAATGATTTGAAAATGATATGGTTTGAGAATATGATATTTTGATATGAATTGTGAATTGACTTTTTGAAATGTAAAAGAACCATTCGGTGTGAAATAAGCGTTTGGTTGTTAAAGAGACCGGGATCGAATATTGTCATACTCTCTGCCAATACCGAAAACCACTTTAACAACTGTGTACGTGGTGGAGATTCCAGAAATGAAGTAGGATGGTTTGGCGAACGATTTCTGTATAAGGTATGACGTGACCCCGACTCCCGTGAGTCAGCTTAGATGTGACTAAAACAGGAGCTATACCTGGGCCAAGTGAGGTCATTCCTTTGATCGGGCATGCTTCTTCGATACCATATTATGACATTTGTGATGATTTGATGGCCACCCCTTGATTTTGATTTGGGAGTGTGTTCCGAGGTGGGCGGTAGTAGCTGCTATGCGTTACCACCAGCCAGGTTCTGCAATTTGTAAATCTACCCTGGCATTGCCTCGAGTGCCGTGTTCACATGCCCTAGAGCGCCTTCTACGAGTTTGTTTTGTACCATACCTATGGGGTGCCCTCTGGGTAAACCTCACGGAGGAGCCTACGGTACTGTATAGACTATGGGAATATATAAAATGTGTTAAGGGGGATATGGGTAACGCCTTAATGCTATTTTAATACTTTTACTTTACTGTAGACATATTATAATAGCGTATTGTACTACATAGTAGATAGTTTAACGAATCTTTAGGAGA
Organism: Allium fistulosum; assembly: GCA_030737815.1. Taxonomy (NCBI): domain Eukaryota; kingdom Viridiplantae; phylum Streptophyta; class Magnoliopsida; order Asparagales; family Amaryllidaceae; genus Allium; species Allium fistulosum. Next base: position 306,152,043 of record CM060903.1, on the reverse strand, counting down.
TGGGAATCCCGAACATCCCTTAAGTTACTGCACTCAAGTTAGACACTGGGTAGGAGATGTCAAACCCCGTAAACATCTCTAATGCCATTCCACTCATATTTATTTACCGTTGATTTAACTTACATAAGATCTTTTAGTTCTGACTCGAGTGTTTTGTCTCTTCAATTCGCTCGGGTCAGCCTGAGCATTTCAGGGTTGAAGACCTTATTTCTGGAGGACGAAGACGAAGATCTGTACTAGTATTATTTATTATATTCCGCTGCATCATGTTGTTCCGCTGCATTTTATTTGTTTAACCATGTTTATGTAACTCTGATGTTTGTGTTGTAAAGAATAATCAACTGTATTTTTAAAACCGCTTCATGAACTGTTATTTGATTATTATATTTTGTCATTCCGCTGCGAGATTCTGTATTTGTTTTATTTCTTTCTCTTTTTCTTATTTACCCCATAACAATCTACCCTTTCGAATGGTTTGAGTCTGACATGTTTTTTACTTAAAACGTCCAAAATGGTAGGTCGTTACAGTTAGTATTCTTGAAAATATATATTCTAACTTAGAAGTGTCCATTTTTGATACTCATATGATGAGCACCCACTATTTCTACTATTACCATAGAAACATCGATAAAGCAAAGTTCTACCACTTTTGATAGAGTTAGGGGTTTGCCTTAAGAGCAATTATGTAATTTGTTACATGAATCTAACGCGATAACCAATCTTGTTCGAAATAAAAGGTGCTTTCTTTCAATTATATACTTGATATAATATGTTATATTAATTAATTTAATGAAAGGTATATTTAATAGAAAATCCATAAATGGTATGTTTTATGATAGTAGTTACAAAGTGCTGTAACCATGAGTAATTTATCACGATTACAATAAATATACCATTTTAAAGATTCCTAGTCAAGGTTTATCGAGACTGGACATCGTTACATCCGTTGAGACTAAAGTACATAACGCTCTCCAAATGTTTGGCAGTGTATTACTCATGGCTGTTGAGGCACCAAGGAGTTAGATACTAATAATTATTGGATAACTATGGAATTGCACACTCGATAGTTTTCCGTCGGTTAATATAACCAAGGTCAAACAGAAAATATCAATGTGACTAATTTACATAGTTCTCTCGACTTAAGAATACTGTCGATTTCAATATGAAAGCTTTGCTTTGATCATAGTCAAATCATGGCACGACATCCATCGATTGACTATAGTTGGGTCGAGTGGAAGTATTTGAAGTGAAGCACTATTAGTGAGAGGATTCGTCTTCTCAGTTATATGGGGTTAGTATCACGGTCAACTCAAGTCAATGAGGCATTTCGGTTAATTATTATTATTATTATTGAACCAACAACTTTATGCTTAGACTATAGAGTTGAATATGAATGATATTGGAATTTTGACCATTACTAAATTCTATAAGTTCAAAATGATATAGTTTTAACGAAGAGAATTGGTGTAAATAAAAGTCACAACAGGGTAATGTTTAACAAAATAAAATTGGATTTTGCCAAAACCAAGTAAGCAATAAATTTGGCCAAAATGTCACACCACCTGCCAAGTGACATATAAACATTAATATTCGAATGGTTCAATATTAATCGCTGACTAAATTTGCACCTAACGAGTCGCACAACCGAAACGACGAATTCTCCTTTGACCAAACGATTTAATTAATTTGTAATTATTATAAATTAATTAAATAAAATAATATTTATGAAATATTATTTATAAATTTAATCTTTATTTTTATTTGATAAAAAAATATTAAATGTATTTATAAAACTTATAAATACATTAATGGATATATGATATTGATAAGCGTTGTAAATTAGATTTAAGATAAAAAATATTTTTCGAGCTCTAAATGGGTTTAAGGCCCATGTTGAGGGCTGGTCAATTTGGCTAGAATAAGGGGTTAGAGGCAGTTATAATATGGGCTAGAGAGGAGTGAAAATGGATGGCTGAGATGGAAGGAGATTGAGTAAAGATATGATCCTGAATTCTCTCATTTTCTCCCTCTATTTAAACATCACTTCCTCCATTTGATGATGTGCTTTTAGAGCCTCCACACCTATGAATTGCTGGACAAAATTCCTCTCCCTCCTTACCATCTTTCTTAAGTTCAAATCAAATCAATACCACTGCTATATGATAACTGGTGGTCAATGGTTCAAGGACTAGCACTCTTTTGGATCAAAAGTTATTTTAAGGGGTATATATCATCATTTCAAGGTGTACTTCAAGGCATTGGAAGTGAGGTATATTTTTGATCAAAATACCACTATTAGTGCTTAAATATAATGTTATATTGTATACATATATTTTATATTGTTAGTTAGGTGACGATTCTGATATGCAAATGATATTGTAATAAATTTTTTTGGTTGTATGCATGTATATATTTAAGAAATTTATGCTCACACCTATAATGTCACGACATAGAATAAAAATAATAAAATATTTTTTTGTTTATTTAACAATATACATATATATGTTATAAATGCATGCATATGTATATAATAATATAATTACTTCATCGTAATTTATATAAACATGTTATCTAAATTTTATATATAGTTTATAATGCATATATTACATTCGGTAGTAATAAAAGAATTTTTTATATTTATTATTATTTAAATCATTTAATTATATAAATTAAATATATTAATATATATGTTATATAAAAGTTATAATTTACATTTTATAAAATTACATTAACGTAAAATAAATGCTCGATAAAAAAATAAATTTTTTTTTTATTATTTAAAAATATTTTAAATATAGTCCGAAAGTCAATAATTAATTATAAAATTATTTTTAAAGCGTAAAATTATGAAATTAACTTTCTATGTACAAAATATCATTCAAAAATTTACAGAAAATTTAAATTTCAAATTTTGTATCGAAATTATTTTATATTATTATTTTAGGTTAAAACTATATAAAATTAATTAAAATATTGTTTAAAATTTTAAAAATATTTTCTATGTCTTGCGCCAGACCAACTTTATGTATTTTATTAAATTTTTTTTTGTATTTACAAGTATTAATTTATATTTTTAATATATCATTATACATTTATAAATAAGTAATTAATCTAATGTGTGTGTGTATATATATATATATATATATTATTTACATATGCATCTATTGTTCTTGGTTTTATAAAAAAAAATTATTATTTATTTTATTTAATATATAATTGATTTAATATATTCACATAAGCATATTCTTGTCATTGGTCCCGACTTGCTGATGATTGTAGTAGTTCTCCTCTTCTGAAGAGGGATAGTCATCGATGTTAGTAGTTTAGGCGTGCTGCCTAACTCCTATTCTGTATTTTTTTATTTTAGTGGTATGGCCACTATAAAATCAACATAGCTGTTCTGTGCATGTGTAGAACACTTGTTTATAAATTATTAATAAGAGTGGCACGACCCACTATAAAGCCGGCTAGCTTTGCTAAAAAAAATTTATAATTATATTTATACATATTTATATTTATATTTTTTATCTACATTTGTATTTAATTTTTTTTAATTAATTAAAGTTTATATGTATATTTATATTTAAAAATTCATATTTATGTAAATACAAGTGTGTATATATAGACATTCGGACAGTATATTTGCATATCGGATGAGCTAATGTATCCACACTACACCACAAAAGGCTTTTAACAGCGTTTGATAAACGCTGTAATACGATACACCAGCGTTAGTTCAAACGCTGTATAACGACATGCTGTCTTATATACAGAACTTACAACAGCTTTTCGATAAACGCTGTTGAAACATCTCTTTGACAGCGTTTCTTACAAGCTGTCAATAATGTTTTTACAGCGTTTTCAAACGTGCTGTATTATGTTTCAACAGCGTTAATAATTTAGTTGTCGAAGATGTTTTAATTCTACTTTAACTGTTTACAACAGCTTTTTCTAAACTCTGTTATTGAATCATAAACTATTTCGACAGCATGTGAAAAACGCTGTTATTGACTATTTCAAGATAATTACAGCACGAATTGAACGCTGTTGTTTCTTCATTGACAGCATTAATCAAACGCTGTCTTCTATTTATATAAAAAAATAAAAAAGAAAAGAAAGGTACTCCCAAGATTATAAATCTCCACTAAAATATTGATAGTACTAGAGCTACGTTAAATATAGATACTGAACCAAATTTAATAAAATATTACACTATTACAATTATACTTGGCCTTAACCAATTTATGACTTGAAAATCTACTTCCGAAACTCTACAACATCTTAGTACAGGTTCAGGTTTTCATAAAAAAAATGTAAAAACAACGGTAGCCTGTAAACAAGACAACCAACGTCAAGATACAAGAAATTGAATTACAAGAATAGTAATAGTACATACGGTTATCCAAGTTTGAACTCGTACAGAAAGTAGTCTTTTTTTGGGCCATCACCTTCTTAAGTCAAGCGACAACAGTAAAGAAGAGGAAGCAACTACCTTTTCACGCAGGTTGAATTTCTTGGCAATTATTGGTCGAACATCTTCAACTCCTACCAAGCTTTCCAAAAATGAAAGTAATGAAAGCAGTTCTTTATCATTCCGGTCTTCAAACCAGCTCTCTATTGGGATTCCATTTTCTAACTGAAACCCAAATGCCTGCAAGTTTAAGTACAATGCTCCGAGTTAGAGACTTGTGCTGGTTCATGCTATTTAAATAGGTAACTCATCAAATCCATCACAACTTCAGAGAAAACAATATTACTGATTATATTACATAAAATCTAATAAGTAAGCTAGTACATGGGGTTAAAGAGGATAATCAATTTCCCACTATTGTAGTATGCATCCATCCCAAGGTTAATTTACCTGGCAATATGATGAACTGGACTAGAGTACTAGCTAAACTAATGTATCAGACAGATAGTGAATATGATCAGAGTAGACTAAACTATGTCCCGAAACACCTGCTGCAATAAAGCATAGAACTGAAGCATTGAGAGCAATAGGAAGAACTAATCTGAAGCAGACGATCTGAAACAAACTGAAACAGGCTAAGTTAAAACACTTGCTACCAAAAACTATTTGATCTAAACTACTATGACCAACTGCAGTTATGGCTGAGATGAAGATTGCAGTGTAATTATATTCAAACTAAAGAAAACCATAGTGTAATGATGCAACGTTGGAACTGTAGTTGCATGTAAGTTAGGGTGAAGTTGTATGCCATGTCAGTGTAACAAATTGTGAATAGTGTTTGTATCATCTGTAGATCGTTGATTAGGCCAGAACTTTGCCTTTTCTGTTTTGTTGTATCATCTGTAGATCGTGGACAGAATGTCCAATGCAACTTTCTCATGTGTGGGATTACCAACTGTGACAGCCCTATGCTTGTCCAACCAATCCGTTCCCAAAATAAGGTCAAACCCTTTAAATTAACTACTTAATTACACCTTTTAATTTAATTTAATTTAAAATAAACTTAAGAATTAATTACCAATTAAAGACATTTAAATAAAATATCTTAAACTTAATTAATTTAAAACAATTTATAACTTTTAACTAATCCCAAACTTAATTAAAACATTAATTATTTTAAAGAATTAGTTAAGAAAATCTTTAACTTGATTTATTTTAAATTTTAAATCAGCTAATACAAATACCCGAGCCAATCTCAGTAACAACCCGAGCTTAGACCCGAGAACTTTCTTCTTTTCTCAAAAACTCGAGTTTGTTTAAGGGTTGGGCTCGGACTTAATTAATTTAAACTAAACTTAAAGAATTAATTACCAATAAAAGACATTTAAATAAAATATCTTAAACTGGTAATTAATTCTTCAGTTTATTTTAAATTAATTAAGTTTAAAGTGGGAGTCGAACACTTATGTTGGGATATTCTGCTGTTCTACATAATACAAATCTATATTGGACATATCTCTTTATCCTGAAACTAACGGGCATAATTCAATGGTCCTCATCTGCCCATAATTTGAATCGCAGCTATCTAATTTTTAGTGGGTTATCAGTGGGCTGGGCTCATTTAATAATAGTTTTGTTTATGAAGCATCTTTTACAGTGTATTAGAATATTTGAAATGCAGCAATAAAAGGCAAGAACCTCAAAATGTTCTTGACATTTATCAAAACAAATTAACAGCCATTTCTACCCTTCTTTTTACATCCAAATCTTAACAATTAATCCTTTCTTTAAATTTGATAACATATATTGACATGCATCGAAGTAGTAGTTTTCTGTTTTTATTTTATTTTTTATTTTTTAAATTTGGTAACATATACTGACATAAAATCACAGGGAAAGCATTTACCTGAGGGGAATTGTCAATGATGATAACCCGTGCCAAATCACGACCAAGAACCGACAAATCTTTCATATAATTACCATCCACGTAGACACATGATTCACGAAAAACATGATGTCGAATCAATTTCCTTTTAGGATCAAGAATATTAAGAAGCTTATCTGCATAAATACTTTGGCTTGCAGTAAATATGGTGATCTCAAAGAGGCTAGCAACCTTTTCCATGAAACCTTTTAGATAGGGACGGCATCGTACATAGATTGTGTGTTCACTGAAATTAAAGTTTACTGGAAATGTGAAATCTGCATCTCGACATGGTTCAAGAAAGGAGTGCACTAATGTCTCTGTCAGTGGAAATGCATATTAGCAAACAATAAATAATAGAATATGACTCAAAAGAAAAAAGTAATTTGAATTTTTATTAGCTAATGGCTATAGACAAAAAGATTACAGTTCATAAATGCAAATTAAAATTACTACACAGAGTGTAAAAACATAATGGTCAAATCAAGTGAAGTTCTAAAAGTTAACAAACATATTATGTAACCACGACTATAGAACACCATATTTAGGGGCCTGCTACAGCATTTATAGAGCCCAGCTAAGGGCTTTAAATTTTCTAACAAAAGCAAAATGTTGGTTAAAGCCAACGAGGGGATATTAAAAAATGAATTCTAGAGGTGGTATTGGATCACATGAACCTTCCTTATTTTCTAAAGGTTGAGGATGAAATATTGTTTAGTGGTAATGGCAGAGAGATCGAGCTATCAATTTTATCTATATTTAATACCAGTATGCATGCACATCCAATAGACGTGTGCATAATTTTTTTTGGCCATAGCTAGAAATAAGTTTAAAAATGGATTATTATTGCATACCTTTATGTTTAATTTTTTGAATTTAATTGAATTCAATGTAGATACATAAATTGTTTGTGATAGCAGCTTGCTCAAATGCAATGTATAAATATATAAATAATTTGTAAACATAGTTAATTTTTTTAAATATGTTTAATTTTATAAATGTATAATTTACAAAACTTGCTTTGCATTTTGTAAAAGTAAGTCAATTTTTGTAAAATTAGTTAATTTTTATATAAAAGTTTTATAGAATAGATTAATTTTCATAAATTTAGTTAATTTTTATAAAAATATAACTTAGTTAAAAATATTGTTAAAATTAATTAGTTATTATAAATTTATTTAATTTTTATAAAATTTTGATAGTATATAGAAATTTATTTAATTTTTATGAAACTTTAACTTAGTTAATTTTTTATAAAACATAGTTACTTTTTATAAATAGTTGTTTGACAATCACTTTGCAGAACTTACATATTAACATGGTTAAAATAAAAAAACATTGTGCCCCTTCACTAACTTCTTCTCTACAATCAGATATTTCAATGAAATAACATACAAGCTGCAATAAATGCAAAACTTAGGTTAATTGATACTTTAATGGTATTCCTATAACATATTCACAGAATATCGGACCGAATCCTGACTAAAATATGACATAAAATTTGAAAGGTGAAACTGTTGCAAAGCATACCAAAAGAAAGCTCAAGTGTCATTTTGTTTGTCAGCCATGCTAAAAAAATAAAAACCAAGCCATATTCATTATCTAGTTTTCACTAAAATAATGTTTTTGAAGAGCTCAAAACATAGAAAATGTTTATTCAAAATTTGAGGAAGATGATATCGGTAGACAAGAGAAATTATGACATAAACCATGCTGTTGAATTTTATCATAATTAATCTATGAAATTTTGACCAATATATTAATCACGAATTCACAAGTTCATTAAATTCACTAAATCCGAGTTGAAATTTTTTATAATACTTAGTTAGTTTTTATAAACTTATTTAATATTTATATAACTTAGTTAACTTATAATTATTATTTACTTTTTTTAATACTTAGTTAATTTTTATAAACTTATTAGATTTATAAATCTTAGTTAACTACATTATTATTATTATAGAAGATTTAGTTATATTTTTATACTGCTTGGTTAATTTTTATAAACTTATTGAATTTTTATAAAACTTAGTTGATTTTTATAAACTTGGTTAATTAATATTATTATTTTAGACTCGTTTAATTTTTATAATATAATTTAATTTTCATAAAACAAAATTAACTCGGTTAAATTTTATAATATTAGGTAGTGGTTTTATTTTTTATATTTTATTATGTTAGCTGTAATTTGATGTATATATTATTAAAATGGACCGGTTATATATACATGTATATGTGTAGTTTAATAAGCAAACAAATAATAAAAATATGAGAGAAATAGTAATTAAGTAATGTTTAGTGCATGCAAAGTTGTGTTTCAATTATCAGGCCATAATATTAAATATAAAGTGCCACTATATTTGGCTACAGGATTCAACGATTAATAGAAGAAAAAAAGCATAAAATGATCTCAAAAATAACATACATAACTTGTTACCTGTCCTTGGCGATGATGGTGAGCACAAGCTCTCAACATTTTCACGATAACATCCAAGGCAAGCTGAAATGGCATCTTTGGAGACAGTTTCTAGGACAGAAAGGAATTAGATGTGAATGAAATTTTACATATACACACACAGTTGAATTACTTTTGCTATGGAATGCAGAACGCCTGTTTGAATTTGGAATAATGTCCATAGGTGCTGAAGTAGATGACTCATTCCCTTTCTAAAAGAGGTTCAGTTTAGTTATACCAACATGCTCATTCAAATTAGATGACGATGTGCAATGAACTGTAGTTGGTTTCCAATAGAAGTTGCATTGTTGATACTCATAGGAATAGGTGCAACAAGTTCACGGTATGATTTACTAAAAAGGTTAATTTGCTCGATTTACGATCATTTCAGTTCACTTTTTCAAACCTTTGTCACAGTGGTAGAAAAAGCATATTTTGTTTCGATTATACTTCAGCAAACAAGCCTTAATGATGAATTTTTCCTTCAGTTGATATTCTAACTAATTAGGGATGACCACTAGCCTTAAAACTAGATAAACAAAGTTATAAGGAACTTTTGAGATATTAACTACTTACTATATGAATTGACTGCTAATATCAAATTTTGATAACAGTTACAAACAATGTGACCAACCATCAATTTGAAAAGTATAACCATCATCAGTAAAAGCTAAAAGGTTGCCATTTTGAGCTTTGAAATGATTACCATTTTAGTTTTGTAATGGTTATCATGCATATTGTTACCATGATTTGAAAGTTGAATATATCAACTGTAACAGCCCTAAGTATACATACGTCAAAAATACTTGAATCAGTTATGCTCCACATCAATTTGCATATAAAATAAAAACATAAAGGTGCCAAAATTACTAACGTGTGTAAGAATTAAACATGAGTTCGTAAAGCATTTTTTTAAAGAAAAAGTCTAAGAGTAATAAATTCATGCATGCATGTATGTATAAAACCCTCTGTTAGCAGAATCTCCTAAGCTTGAAAAAACTGGTGCTTCTCAATCAAACTTGGCAAGTAAAAAAGGCAAATAAGCTATAATTACCTCTAGAATAGTGTCAGCACCAAATTCGTTCCTCCACCTGAGCATTTCGGCCCACATGATTATTGCTTTCTCAATATCAAATTTTCTTGCTTTCAAAAATCTGTATAAAATAAATAAAAGAATGAAGACATCAGAGAAAGTGCTTCAGCACAAAAACTAATTAGGAACGACTGGGTTTTTACTATATGAAATGCATGGATCTACATGGTATTTTGAAAGGTTTTACATGTAGAATTAGAATTAAGGTAAAATAAATATTAGTTAACATGATTGAGCTACTTGCGTAGCCTTTAAGCAACATTTGGACATCTCCATGTGACTTAGTATAAACTTAAGATGATTATTCACGTCGTCATTATGTAAACAATTGGAGGTTGTATTTGAACTACTTCAGCAAATGCTGAAATAAAGTGAACTTTTACTTTATGATGTTCAATTCACTAAGTATGTAGATCTATGACTACTTCAAATTAAATTTCAAATAGAGAAAATTTTACTGTAACTTTTTAAATTGTTGAATCAAGAAACAATACAGATATTGTTTTTTTCGAACTGTATAACATCAATTAATCAAAAGTAAAAACAAGAAAGGTTATGTAAAGTAGACAATTGGAAATATTTCATGAATCAGATTTCAAAGAGATCCAGAATCTACATCCTGTCTGCTAAATTAATATGTGATTTATCCAAATACTTCCCAAAAAGTAAATGATATGCAATGTCAAAGGCGAAAACATACCGTGAACAAGAGAAAAGAAACGGCAACTTGAAAAGCTTGTTGAACTAAAACACCTTTGGCCTCCCTAGTTGGAACACTACATCGTGCTGCAATCCAAAAAGAAATAAAAATGGAATGAGTGACAATAATAGGATAAATGTGAAATTAATCTAGAAAAATAAAAGCTGGACCAAGATACTACATAATAAATAGACAACCTATTCAAATATTTAGCAGAGCGGAGAATGTAAATTCAAATGTACAGTTTAAGAATACAGAAGCATATCCTAGCAATCTCTAAATCAGTGGTTACCTGTTGTACGTGCAGAAAAAATTGACAAAGCATTTTTTAAAATCATAAGTGCAACTGGTGGGGTTTAAATTCCATTTCCACCATCAGCACCACCTAGCTTCTGCCAATCAACACTCCCCTCTGCAAAACTTGGAACTGCAAGTCTACCTCAATAACTTCTGCATCACCTTCCCCCCAAAATCTATCTCCTACATTTACTGCCAATAATCAAAAGTTCACAACCACTTCAATCACACTGCCGTATACCAGAGCAACGCCACCATCATTCAACACAACATCTTCACTTCTGATACCAAACTCAACCATTAAGCAAATCCTCCACCATTACCACTGCAATTATCTGTGACCCCGACCGTCAGCAGCAGTAGTCCCGTTAACCAATGACAAACCAACTAAAGCGATTCCATCATCTCTCCCTTAGCACCACTTACCACTGCTTGCTCGCCTACGTACCACTATCCCAGATTCATCAATTTCCTACGAATATCGAGCGAACTCCTCCAATCACCCACCGCAACTTGCCACCTAACAGACCCCAAACTATCATCATCAACTTCACAAATTGCCTCACCGAAATCCCCTTATTCGAACCCACCAACCTTTAGCAATCTCCACCAATTCAACTTATTCAACTTGATCAACTTCGCCAACAAAACCAATCTTTATTTCCACCTCTTCGAGCACCGCCCAACCAACCGCAACCTCATCAAGTTCCAAAGACCGATTCTCGCAGTTGCAATTTTCAGCAGTGAGGTTCTTAGGTGCGATTTCATTGAATTGAGACGCGAACGTGGATTGTGTGATTGTGATTTTAGTACCATCGCCTGGTTTGACTTTGATCCTGAATTGAGAAGTAAACGTGGATTGTGTGAGTTATTTTTGGCTAGAAGAGGGAAGCAATTAAGATTTGGAGGCGTAGGTGATTTAGGTTTCTTATTTTGGCTAGAAGAGGGAAATTAATTTACGCGGTAATGAAATTTTTAGAGGGAACGACATTTCACAAATTGCTGAATAAAAATCTCAGCGTTTTACTGTGTTGTTTTTAGTTTTTCCTACCTATAAAAGGTTCAACAACAGCAATCAACTTTTAAACGCTGTTCCCCATTGCTGTTAAAAGCAATTTTTCTTGTAGTGCCATTGCGATGTAAATCCCAACATCTATACACAGATATGTTATACCTAGCACGATTGATATGTTACACATGCACATAAATATGTATGTGCATATGATACATGTGTGTGTGTGTATTTCATAAATAAATTAAATAAAACTTTATTAATTCATAAATTTAAATAAACTAAAAGGTTTAATTTAAATAAAATTTAGAAACGTTCAAAACAAACTAGACTTTATAGGCCCAATAAAGATCCAATAGGGTAAATATTTTGAAATACACCCATAATTTCAACTGCAGGCTGGTCTAGTTCCAAAAATGGTATCGGGGCCTTATACCCTATGCGGTCTAAATTAGCTATGTTAGGGTTAACTATTAAGCTTAGAACCCAAAGGTTGTCCCTAATAGAAAAGACCCAAATTTGAATTGGGTCTTGGGCTAATTTTCAAAATTATTCAAAAATTAAAATATAAGATTTTAATTTAAAAAGTTAAATTTAAAACCAGATATACACATATTATAAAAGTTATAATATACTAAAATTTCCAAATGTTTGAAGATATTAAATTTTAATTTCAAAATTTCAAATTTATCAATAAGATTAATAAAATAAATTAATTAATTAAGTTAATTAATGAAAAATTATATACATGTATTATATATAATTGATATGTGTTATGATATTTTTAAATGTTTAAGATATCATAGGTATACATGTATGTATATAGTATGATTTTGGAAATGAATATAATTTAATTAATTTTTTCAATTAAATAAATTAATTAAATGTTAAATAAATAAATTAATTAATAAATTAAAGGTTAAATTAATTAATAAAGGTTAATTAAATAAATAAAAATACATATATATACGATATAAGTGTTATATTATAAAGGTTATAGTATACAATAAATATTTAATATAAATGTTATATTGTAACAACCTGCACCTCCCGACACACCGATCCAAAACCTACTGTGACCTTGGACACGTCATACCGATAAATACGTGTTGTTGGAATTTTAAAACATTACAGAACATAAATATATGGATGGAGTTCCAAGACATTCTACAGTTTCAGATCTCATAGTGGAAGGAATAAAAATTTAAGTATACAGAACAAACATCTTAGAAAAACAGTTCCCAAAATAATTGTTTTACATATACACTATTTTCAAAGTACAATATTAGCTTTACAGATATTTAATATAATAGATGCCTACTCGGGAAATATTGAATAATATGAGAACTCCAACGTGAAGCTCTTTCCTCCACGTACTATGTCCAATCATCTGCTAACCTGTCATCCTGTGGTAGTGGAAAATGGAAAGAAGGGGTGCGTCAGGCAAAAGTCTGGTGAATGAGAATAAGTTTAACAAGATGATTAAATGCAATTGACCTTAAATCTACACTAACCGATATAGAATGTAAATCCAATGTCCATGAACTCCTAAGGTCCAATGCCTAAGGATTCTAATCTAACTTAATTAGTTGAGCCTACTGATTGAACCTCACACTTACGATCAGCTAAAATGGGAACTACTCTACCATCATAACTACATCAACACTACACAAAAGAGGAAGAACACCGAAAATGTAACTAACATAATGACTCTTTGTATGCAACTATGTTCGCATCTCGATCGTAGTGGAAGTATGCCTCGTATTGTACTGCACCAGGGTCGATCTTGTAGGAACCCCGTTAGTACAAGGATCCAATTTTCTCAATACCTATAACCACTTAGTGTAATGCATCGGGGTCTATCTCGTAGGAACTCCCGTTTGTATCGGGCTCCAATTTAATCGATACAAGTAGCCACTTATTATACTACACCGTGTCCACCCATACCATTGGCGTCAAAAAACGTGTGTGCCTAGATCTCCCGTTAGTATTAGACTCTCTCAGAAAGGGTCTTTGATAGTGCTGCGCTCACCTGTATGGAACACCCCTGAGCCTATGCAAAATAAATCGCTTTAATCAATTCCTCGCCCCTACCAAATCAACTATTGCGAAATATATTCGCCCATACCAATATCAAACATTGCAAAATACTTTGCCCTGACCACTTTAATAGGGAACCAACTTCCCTATCCTCTCAAACGCGTATACCTAGCCTAAATTAGTCCAATTAAATTATACAAGTTTTATGATTTAATCTGGGCCTTAGGCCAAGGTTTGATATGTGCATTTTTCGTTCGAACGGTCGACCTAGATAAACCCCAAGTCGACCGCTACTGGTCGACCCAGATTCCCAAGGTCGACCGTTTGCGTATAAAATTTAGGGGTTCATCCAAATTTTAATCGTCAATTTATTTTAGTTAATTATCGTAATTTCCCATTAACCGTAATTTCCAATTAATTATACCTAATTTTTCTAATGCCATCTTAGCGTCCAATTTCAATTCAATTAGGGTTTTTAATTTAGGGTTTCCCAATTTAGCATTAACAAGTATCAAATTAACATTAAACAGGTGTTCAATTTAGCTAATTAAATTTCCATTTATTGTAATTGGTTTATAAGGTTTTAGGGATTAAATTAGCGTTTAGACGAATTCAAATTAAATTTAACAAGTTCAAATCTAGGGTTTCTAGCATTTTAATCATTTAGAACAATTTAAAATCAATTACATTAATCAAATTATTCATTTGTGCCCACTCACCTCAAGACTAAGCTCTTGATCTTGTGAAATTAGCCTCCAAACGATAGCTCTTTCCCTAGATAATCTTAGTTCCCCTTGATTCCTTGCTCTTACCTCTTAGATTGATTAGTATTTGATTTTGATATTTGGGTTTTAAGAAAATTAGGGTTTTGAGGAGAAAAATTGACAGAGTTTAGTTACTAGATGTTCGACAAGAGAACTAAGGTTTAGTTTACTATCTAATTTGTAGGGCTAGATTAGCGCTTAGAGCCATTAATCAACTCTCCTAGCAATCTAATCCACCAATCAATTATTTCAGATGCATGAAATCAAATCTACCCATTGATTCACGTCTCTCTAGATCGCAAATCACTCGATTTTCCCCATGTCAGGTCGATCGCCTATACCCTTTGGTCGACCGCTACCAGTCAACCTAGGGTCTTCATGGGTTGACCTAGACTATTAAAATTTTAAATTCTACTTTCATTCCGACGTCCGTAACTCTCTCAAACTAACTCGGATCACAACAAGTTGTATATGAATCGTCCAGAAAATCGCTACAAACATAATGGTGCAAATTTCGTAACCAAATTCGAACGTTTGTGAAAAATTTGTTTTAAGTTCTTATTTTACTTTAATAAAATTTTCTTATTTAATTCGGCTGAATTTCTAAGGTGTTACATTATCCCCCTCTTAAAAGGATTTCGTCCCCGAAATCCTTCTAATGGGTGATAATGTAACTCACACAAAGAAAGCGATAACTACAACCATCTACTCATCTATTATCCACGAGAAATCACGGTCTTTAAATTTTTTTCTAATACAATACGTACATATGGAACATGAAATGCTCGGGAACCTATACTAATGGAAAAGAGTAGTAGGTCTACTGATTCAATCAACCTCCTGTTTATGCAAATGCTCATGTCATGCATCCAAATGTATGCAACAACCTAAATAAGTATACTTGTAATTCTATACGCATGCACGACCATTTCATCCATATGCAACATTGATATGCATAATACTCAAATAAGATAAACAACAATCAAGCATCCATGTATATATCATATCTAACTAGCTAGAAAATAAATAAGAGATAATGTGAATGTGTGTGTACAACCTAGGGCATATACTATCCTAAACGTGTCAAAACAAACAATGCAACCAATACATCCAAATACATCCATTAGCATCCATCATTCATAACATGTCCTACCGACATATTTACAACCATTCCTATCATCTAATGTTCTCTACCTAGGCTAGAACCTAAATATGGAGGTAATCTGTACTTTCCTAACTAAATTGGAAACGTGGCAGAAAAGAGTTCGAGATGGGTAGCTCGGACTTTCTCCTCAAGTTCTCATGTACACTAGATTGGATCGTCTCCTAACTAGACTCTAACTAGTTTTATTACTTTATTACGGAATTGGTTTGTCCCATGCTCAAAATATGGGAAGGTGCATGGTGAACAAGGGGCTCACCTATCCTTCCTAACTTTCCCTGGCTAAAAACAGCTCGACTATGGTAACTGCATCCCATAAACACTTCCGCAAGTGTGACATAAAATAAACATTTTGAACTTCCGCTAATTCTCTAGGAAGCTCCGCTCCATAAGCTAACTCCCAAACTCTATCCAAAATCGGAAAAGGCCCTACAACCCTCGACGCCAACTTTTCCAAACTATCAATCCAATACCTATCAATGAGGAAAGACGTTCACACAGAGTTTGTCACCACCACGAATCTCAATTCCATACATCTCCTATCAGTATAAGCTTTCTTCTTATCTATGTAGTTCTTGGCCCTCTATGATTCGAATTCATTTCCCAACAGCATTTCTCATTCTTCACCGCTGGCATGAATCTTTAATCCAATTATATGTGCAACATTAACCCTTTGCAATGCTTGCTACAACTAAAATGATGTCAACTTGCACCACTCTAGATATGTTGAGCATAAGTATGCTCTCACGAAACTGTAGCCCTATGCAATCCTCAATGCACAACCAAACTGCCTTAAATCTTCCAGTAGTATATCTAATCACTTCAACTTCTGGATACCAAGGTAAGACAACCCGAAAGTGGACGGTGTCTCCTCCCTAGTAATTTCTACTTAGACCTTTTTGCCACTTCCCGATTTCCTCCCAAGCTGTGCAGTTAATGCCCCGCTATATCCCCGCTATAACTCTGATATATCTTATAGCAGATTCCTACCGCTACGATTTTTCCATATATCCCCAACATATAGCCTTTCCGCTTTAATCCCCGCTATTTCCGCTATATCCCGCTATTTCTGCTATATTCCGCTATTTCCGCTATATCTTCTATAAAAAATTGGATTGAAAAATGATATTTATACGCTATAAAAATTATGAAATTAATTAATTTCATTGAATTTTTGATATATGTTTAGAAATGATAATACTCTAATATTCTACTAAATTAAATTAAGTTATATAACAGTTTTACGTTCATTTACAATACATTTGCACATATTTTTATTTAAAATTATTTTTGTATTAATTATAATTCAATTGAATGTTAATTTTTCACATAATTACTATCTATATATTTGTAAAAACAACAAGTATGGGATTTATATGCTATTTTAGAGTAATCCGATATATCCCGCTATATCTTCGCTACATCCCCGCTATGACTTTTTGCACCTCTACCGCATTGAATCCACCGAGCGCTTTAACTGCACAGCTCCCAAGGATGTCCAAACTTGTTGATTCCCCAATTATTGAAAATAGCATAACTTCCTTTCTAACTCGATTCTGCTTAAGTCATTTCCTTTCACTCTTTGAATCGGTTCTTCAGTCCTTCAAAAATTAATTGAAGTTATAATCTAGGATTATTTTAGCATTGATGACAATCACCTAAGTGATACTTCATTCGCATGCAATTGTTCTGCAACCAAAAACTTCGTATTCCAAATTAGTCTTCTCCCAACCCAAGGAATAATCGAAGAGATTCCTTTTTTACTTCAAATCTTACCAAATTTTTTGGGTCTTATTTCCTATAAAATCACCTTCGCACTCTCAATGCATGCAATTAATAATATTTTTTTGTTGTTGATGGAGACTCAAATCCTTGAATTAACCATACCTTGCACGACCTTGACTACAATTTTATCTAGTATACCTTTTGTGTTTGAACTTTCAAAACTTTACCATTTCTTAACGTCCTCTCATAACTCCTTATTACTCTATTCCAATTATTTCATTAATTTTATGGTTGATACAACTAAATGTGATTTGGCACATTGAAATTTTAATCCAATTGACATGATGACCATTACTCTAGTTTATACTTAGGAATTTCTGCTTCTTAATGCATTGGAACTACATGTTTTCCCAAAAGGAAATGTGAACTCTATAACTTTACGTAAGTTATCTAAAAGAGGATTTGTGTCATGTTTGGAATTACAAGGAATTATCTTTTCTGCTAATATTAAAACCGACGGTACAAAATACGGTAAACATCCCTATTTTGTACATCTTTTTAGGTATATTTCTTGTCATTTCAAACGATACATTTCGTACTATAATTGGATAATTTAAAATTTACATTGCTATATACTTCATTCCAATGAATTAAAAGACTATCTAAATCCCATTCCATTTAATGACAACTTCCAATTATGTTTACTAACCTATCTCAATTGCCAAACAAACTTGGAATTTCCTTTCAATTTCTTTATTGAAAACTTCTCATTAATTTACGAACTACTTCTCCCTTATTTTCTGTATTCAAGTACGTGCAAAACTTAACCTTACTATTCCTGGACTTACGTTGAGGCATACATGGAACTCAACTACTATGTACCAATCCAATAAAATATATATATTTTCTCATTCTTGTCCACCAGGTCTGCCCATAGCCTTTAGGGGAACAATATAATACCTGGACTGCCCAAAGCGTATAGGTATTCTATGCTTACCAATATGGTACCGACCTTGCTGCTATAATGCCTATCCTTCTCTTACCGTGTCATTTATATTGCCTAATGTAGTCAAGGAAATGCTCATTTGTCCCTTGACATCTTAGTATTGAAATAGGTCTTCCTTGGCCCTTTCACACTTCAAAACGAAAAACTTCTCATTTTACTTTTTATTTCTGTCTTAACATTTCAATGTTTCCAAACTCATCATCAACTTAGTCCTTGTATGATGTGTAATACTATTCATCTAACTCCTATTTAGCGCTTTTCTTTTAAGTTTAATTGATAGTCAAAATATTTTCACTTTACCTTTTTAAATCAAAACCTTTGATTTTTAACATCATTTCCATAAAACTAGTATTTAAAACTGTAACCGTTCTTTAATTTTTAACAACGTTTTCCTTCTTACTAAGATCATAATATTTTCTTTTATTAAATTACCAAAACGGTTTAAGCTTAATTTAACAAAGCGTACATAAAACACCTTTCCAAAAAATTTCTTTTATAAATAAGAAATTTTCTCAAAAGCATATTTTAAAGGTAATATAACATTTTTAACTTATTATTATTATTACTATTTTAGGGTATAACAGAAACATTTATAAAACATTTTCGAATACTTCACCATTTCCTTTTTACAAAGGGAATATACATTGCAACCCTTTACATTCCATTGAAATAAAATATTACTTAAATATCATTCCAATGTAAAGCAATTTCCAAATATGTTTACTATCATATATCAATTACCCAACAAAACATGGAATTACCATATAATTTCCTTAATGAAGTTTCTCATTACTTTAAGGACTACTTCCCCTCTTATTTTCCATATTCAAGTGTGTGCAATACTTAACCTTACAATTCCAAGATTTGTATAGGCATACACGGAACACAACTACTAAGATATACATCTAATAATATGTATAAAATATATACTTTACAGAAGGATTTCAAAAGTTAGATCTTACATACTGTTCAATTTTTTTTCAAAAGTTCTTTTGCTAAATGCAAAATGCAAATTGAGGATAAATACAACAATGTGCCTAAAATAGACAAAAGCTTTAAAATAGTTATTGAAAATGACTTTCTACAAAATTCTTTAATTTTGCTTTTTACATAAATCTCATAAAGTTTATCTGACTATTTTATATAAATTGTAAATCAACTTCTTTTCTATTTTAAATATCAAATATTTACTGTTTCTAACTTTTAAAACTTTTTCATTGGTTTATCACTTAAATTGGAGTAGACATCAGAAATTTAATTACCTAAGTCCACTTATATCTAGCAATGCTTCAAGTGCATTAGGTTTCCATCTTTCTTTCCAAAAGTTGGTTAACTCAAGTTTCTTTTCCAATACAATACCCAACTTCAATACAGAAATATTCTAGCAGTTCCTTTAAGTAAATATGAGCCCTTACAACTACTACCAATATGAGAATAGAGTTTCTACTTTAATCGGGGAATTTTCCTTATTTTATGGGTCTCTTGATACTAATCTTCTTCATCTACCCTTAAATTCATAACTTACTTGTTACTGCTAGGTGGTATAGGAAACCTCTACTAGCATTTCTTTATAAGGTAAATCATTATAAATGTGAAAGCCTATTTTTCACCTCAATAGTTATAACCTTAACATTTATTCTAACTCACAATTATTTGCTTACATAAGGGGATAAGCCAACAACTACTTTAGGGGTCAAAATGTATATGTGGTTACGCTCATCTTGTCTCCTCGCTTTAGATACCGACAGAGCCATATCAAGATGTTCATGCTTGGAAACTCAGCTGCTTTTCCAGAGCCATTCCTTTAGAACTTGTACTCATTCTTGCTATCTGCGTTTGGGAATTATTTTTAACTTTCCCATAGATAGTATAGGTATGAATAAAAAGAAACCCCTATATATAAATAAAATCTTTTGAAATCTCTTTGAAAACTTATATATATTATATATATTTCAAAACCCATTTTTGAAACTTTTCGAAAAACAGTTTTGAAAACTAAATGAACACAAATACATTGGAATGTCTAATGAGTATTCTTGTACATTATAGAGAAACTGCGAGTTTCTTATCAACGTCAAGAATAAATAATCCTCGGTTATTTAATTAAACCATTAAGAGTATTGACTACATGATAGCTACGATGCGCTAATCCGAAATAGATTCGAAGCACATTATCAAAATATGATTTTCATAGTTGTATCCAAATGGATATGATCCATTGGCCCCAAATGTGTCTTTAAGAGAAAGAAAAATACAATTGGAATATAGTGAGCCACATTGATAAGAATAATACCTTAAATTTTAATTATTGAAATTAACTTAATAGATTCACCATTTGATGTGCTGAAGTAAGTTCGGATTTTACTCACAAAATTATCACATAGTATGACTTTATATTTTGGTACGTTAGTATTGAAACATAAATTTCTAAATAATGATTTAGAGTAAACTATTTACACATAATAACCAAAGTGTCTCAAAGTCAATGGGACCGATATTGAGTTTGTGAGTTTTTAGATAAGATCCAAGAATAGATAAGAAAGTGTCATTCGACAAGCATCAAAATTAAACAAATGTTTTGATAAGAATATCCAATATTTGATTGTCAATCAAAATGTTGAGGAGGCGCATGCTCATAACAAAGAAAGTTAAAAAGGTACATAGATATTTTTAGACCATAAGTAAATAATACAGTACTGATTATTAACGATGTACTTGTGTTAGAATTAGCTTTATTGTTTTATACTCGACGTTGGATTTGTAAATGATATCTTTTATATTAGACATAAAAGATATTGGAAATGTCCCAAAACAATATGCAAGGACACCACGATTAATACAGAACATGTAAGATGGATTCCTTATGCGCTGGCAATAAGAATTATCACATATGTTATATTGTCTACGATATCATGATTTGTTTATGTATTTGATATGTGACATAAATATAAAATCTAAACTGATATCACTAAATGGTAGTTTGGAGTGTTCTCGTGTATTTGCGAAATAATATAGAATTGTTTACAGAAGCAACGAACTCCTTATGAATGAGTGTTCAGGCTCAAACTTCATAAGTGGTATTGAGTATAACATGTCAATAATAAATTCAAGTTTAACTGGAAATGTTCCTAATTAAAGATTATGGCTGATTCAATGAAAAAGGCTAAGTACATCATCTTGAATAGCACCGCAATAAAAACAATATATGTAAATATAAGTGCACAAATTTATAATTGAGCTAAGGGTAATTCCAAATGTTGAGAATCCCATAATATTGTTATATGATAACAATGTCACGATATAGTCCGTAACAGAACTTAGTGCTCATTAGAAGTTGAGAGACATACTCCAAATTGTTTCACGTGATAAAACATTTTCTCAACGTCGAGGAGAGTAGATTGACAATTAGATAATTAAGCATAATAGCATACCCATTCACTACGGGACCGACTCGATTGATTTTCAGGAAACCGATTAGAGAAGTTGGAATATGATTCCATAGTTGACCCCAAGTGCAAGTGGAGATTGATAAAGTTAGAGGTATAACCTAGGGGCAATTATGTAATTTGTTACATTTATGTAAGTCGATAACCAATCTTGTTCAAAATAAAAGGTGTTTTCTTTTTATTATATACTAGCTATAATGTGTTATATTAATTTATTTATTTATCTAAAAGTATATTTAATAGAAAATCCATAAATGGTATATGTTGGGATAGTAGTTACTAACTGTTGTAACCATGAGTAATTTATTATAAAAATAAATATATTATTTTAAATATTCCTAGTAAAGATGTATCGAGACCGGATATCGATACATCCATTGAGACTAGAGTCTATAACATTCTTCAAATGTTGGACAATGTATATTGCTTATGGCTGCTAGGGGCGCCAAGGGATTACATACTTATAGTTATCGAATAACCATAGAATGACTCACTCGATAGTTTTCTGTTGGTTAATATAACCATGGTCAAACAGAAAATATCGTTGTGATAATATACACAGTTCTCTCAACTTGAGAATACCGTCGATCTTCAATATGAAAGCTCCGCTTTGATTACAGTCAAATCATGGCACATCATTCATCGAGTAATTATAGTTGGGTCAAGTGGAAGTATTAGAAGTGAAGCACTATTCAAGAGAGGATTCACCTTCTTAGTTATATGAGGTTAGTACCACGGTCAACTCAAGTCAACTCAAAGTCAAAGTCTCCGGCCAGAGCATTTTGGTTAATAATAATTGTTATTATTGAACCGAGGACTTTGTGTTTGGACTATAGAGTTGAATATGAATGATACTGGAATTTTGACCATTACTAAATTCCATTAGTTCAAAGTGATATACTTTTGATGAAGAAAATTGGTATAAATAAAAGTCACAACTGGGTAACGCTTGACAAAGTAAAATTGGAATTTACCGAAACAAGAAGCGATAAATTTGGCCAAAATGTCACATCCCCAAGTGTGAACGTTAACATTCGAATAGTTCGGTATTAACCGCTACCCAAATTTACACCTAACGAGTTACGTAACCGAATCGATGAATTCTCCTTTGACCAAACAATTTAATTAATTTGTCATCATTATAAATTAATTAAATTAAATAGTATTTATGAAACAACATTTGTAAATTTGATTTTGATTTTGATTTGATAATACTAAATGTATTTATTAAAGTTATAAATACATTAATCGATATACGCTATTGATAAGTGTTTTTAATTAGATTTAAAATGCAAAATACTTTTCAGGCTCTAAATGGGTTTAAGGCCCATTGGGGGCTAGCATTTTTGTTGGAACAAAGGGTAGAGGTGGCTATAATATGGGTTAGAGCGGAGTGAAAATAGATGGTTGAGATGGATGAGGATTGAGTAAAAGATATCATCCTAAATTCTCTCCTTTCCTTCCTCTATTTAAACATCTCTTCCTCCATTTTATGATGAGCTTTTGGTGCCTCCACACCTATTGATTGTTGGTCAAAATTCCTCTCTCTCCTCTCCATCTTTATTATGTTCAAATCAAATCAATTCAACTACTATACGATAGCTGGTGGACAACGGTTCAAGGACGAGCACTCTTTTAAATTGGAAATTGGTTCAAGGTGCATATATCATCATTTCAAGGTGGACTTCAAGACATTGGAAATAAGGTATATTATGATCGTATTACCATCATTAATGCTCAAATATAATGTTTATATATATATATATATTATATTGTTAGTTAGGTGACAATTCTGATATGCAAATGATATTGTCATAAAATTGTTTTGGTTGTATGTATGTATATATTTAAAAAAAATATGCTCATACCTATAATGTCATGGCTCAGAAATAAGAAATAAAAAAAATACATTTTTTGTTAATTAAATAATAATATATATTATAAATACATGCATATATATAGTTAATAATATAATTACTTCATTATACTTTATATTAACATGTTATATAAATTTTATATATAGTTTATAATGTATGTATTATATTCAGTTGTAATAAAATAATTTTTATTTATTTATTATTATTTAAATCATTTAATTACATAAATTAAATATATATCTATATTATATATAAATTATGTTTTACATTTTATAAAATAACCCTAAACAAAAATACATTCTCGGTAGAAATAATAAAAATAAAAACATTATTTTAATAAAAAATATTTTAAATATAGGCCGAAAGTCAATAATTGAATATAAAATAATTTTTAAATCATAAAATTATGAAATATATTTTCTAAGTACAAAATATCATTCAGAAATTTACTAAAAATTTATATTTCAAAATGCTATATCAAAATTATTTTATATTATAAAATTAGGTCAAAACTATATAAAATTAATTAAAATACAAGTTAAAATATCTAAAAAATTCTTATGAGTTATGCGCAAGGCCATGTATATGTTTTTTATTAAAAATATTTTTTGGGTATTTAAAAGTGTTAATTTATATTTTTAATATATCATGATACATTTATAAATAAGTAATTTAGCAAGGCTAGCCAGCTTTATAGTGGGTCGTGGCACTATTATTTGAAATATGAAACAAGTGTTTTGCACATATATAAAACAACTATATCTGGATTTATAGTGGCCAGACCACTAACATATGCAATATATGTGATAGGTGAGAGGCAAAAAGACCTCAGGAGCAAAAAGAAAAACGAAACCTCCTTCTGAGAGGATGAACCACTGGCATCGTCAACTGATACAGGCCTAACGACATGGATAAAACCGAAGAAAAGAACTGCCAAATCAGGAACTAAATCCATCGAATCACTAGGGTATAAATATTTTCGATCCTAGGTATCATCAGCCAAAACTATACCATTGTCGTCCCATCTTCTCCTAGAGAGGATAGAACTAGGCCATCCCCAACAACATGATAATATAACCGACGACTCTTCCCATCACCACCTACAAACATATAATAACTATCAAACTACGAACAATATCTCAACTTAGAAGTCACATGTTCCCAATACTTCTCTAAGGAATGCCACTTAATAACTAGAGGAACAACACTATGTTCTTCAGATAAGGCATTAGAGGCCACAGAGCCAAGATGATTAGAAGAAGGAGATTTGGCAGAAGATGAAAAAACAGGCGGTAGGGTTGTAATATCAACTGTTGAAGAATGAACAATTGAACTTAGGAACCCACTTCCTTACTGGAGGACGAGGAAGAGGTATCTTGAATGGAATAGGATCATCAAGCACTAGCATACAAGCTTCAACAATGTTACCAAAGGATTGGGAAATCGTGCAAATATCTGGTTTCCAACTGTAATTCACATCTAAAAAACATCATGTTCTGCAATGATACATACCTTGAGCTTAGAAGGGAGGGGCGTATCAGGGGTTATCTCTATCAATGCCTTAGCGTATACCAGCTTCTTCCTAGCCATTGTATTTGCGACAAAGCATTTGAGCTTGCCAACTAGGCTAGCTAACCGATGAAGGCCAATCAAGGACTGTAGAACAAAAGGGATATGAGTTAATATACCCAAACATGTATAGACAATACTCGATCTCTAGCTCTATAAACCATTGGACTCCACGTCGTAATAATGAATGGCTTTCCAGTAATGATGGATGATTCTGCTTCTAAAACAAGAATTCTTTCTTCCACATATGAAAATTTGGAATAATACATACCATCAACATAATGTACACGATGACCTCCTCTAAGTTTCCAAGCACTTCGACATTGATCTCGCACATCCAAGTAAGAAGGATTCGTGTCAAGAAAAAAACTGACTAAATAATCAATCCATTAATCTATGCCCGCTTTCATAACTTTAGCAAGGTTTAATCATAACATCGTCAGATTCTATAGTGCCAAAAGATCTGGGAGAGTATAACCCGACATTTCTTGGCAATGATGAAAAAAGAGTAGACCATTTTTTATTTGTTGGAGGAGTAACCATGTTCAATACCAAAGGAGTGGTAAGAGGAGCTGGCCTTCTAGGTGATTCAATTGTGGCTTCAGCAAAGGAAAGAACGAGCTATTTACTAGTGGATGTAAGTGGTGCACTTGCACAAACACTAGGAGTGCATACAGTCCTAGATGACGTACCAGCCTTGAGCTCAAGATTTTCCACTACAGCAACACCTACGGGTGCATATCCAGAAACTGCCATAACATTTTCATCTAGAACAATACCAGTTTCACCATCTTTATGCCAAATCCTTTCATTATCAAGCGAAGCTGTAACTATCATAGGAGAAACATCAGATACAGACAGCAATGAAGACAACCTAGAATCGGGGCCAAGGTTAGTGCTATAGAAGCTAGAATATTGATAATATAATGCAGAGGTGAATTACCATTGACTTGTTCTATTACGGATGTATTCGCTAAATCACCTCTAGAAATAATAGGGAGCACCGATGGCACATCAAGAGCATAGGTCAATGGTTGCGTGGCAGCAAAGCTCGAAGAAGGATCAACCGAGAAAGGTCGGCCGGAACGAGTGATTGATGATGAGTGCTGCTT
This sequence comes from Allium fistulosum, assembly GCA_030737815.1. Taxonomy (NCBI): domain Eukaryota; kingdom Viridiplantae; phylum Streptophyta; class Magnoliopsida; order Asparagales; family Amaryllidaceae; genus Allium; species Allium fistulosum. Next base: position 306,125,450 of record CM060903.1, on the reverse strand, counting down.
GATAGAATCCGCTAACCTAAGTTTTGCTTTTCGATTCTTCGCCATCAGAGGAAGAAGGGATCATGGATGAGGAGGAGTAAGAGGCTAAAGAAGAAAGCAAAGTGTAAAGGACGGAGGAGGATGCATGACGAATTAGAGAAGTGGGAAAGAAACGTGGATCTGATGTGTAAAATCACCATTATCCGGACGCCATTAAGGTTGTATTTTAGTGATTGATGTATTATTTATAAATAAGTAATTAGTTTCATACATAAATACATACATACATAAATAAATATATATATATATATAAATTTATTTTATTTACATATGTATGCATTGTTCTCGGTTTTGTGAAAAAAATTATAATTTATTTAATATATATATAATTGATTTAAATATATTTACATAATTATATATATATATATATATATAATGCTAACATTTTATAATTATAATTATATTTATATTTAAAGAAAAAAATTAATTAAAGCTTTTATATATATATTTAAAATATTTTATTTATGTTAATAAAAGTGTGTGTGTATATATACATTTGGACAATATATTTGCATATTGGACGAGCTAACATGTCTGCTGCAATGTAATTTTTAGCATCTATACACGGGCATATACCTTGCACAGATTGATATGTTATATATGCACACTCATATGTATGTGTATATGATACACATATTGTGAGTGCACGGTGTTGTACTATTCTGAATGGATCTAAAGGCCACTTTAACACTATAGAGGGGAGGGGGGATAGTGTTTTATAACTTATATTGAATTTTTCTAACTTATTTCAAAATTTAAATTCAAACCTAGATATATATTAACAGACAATCACAGAATTATAAATACAATAAAAGTAAAGTAAAAGTAAGAGAGATGACACCATAAGTTTTTATTCTGGTTTAGATTAACCAATCCTACGTCCAGTCCTGTATAGTGTATGAACAGATTTCTTTCCAACACCAACTTTAAACAAGTAGCAAGCAAACTAGAATATAGTCTCGATTTCAAGGAATAATTTCTTTGTTAACATTATCTCTCAGGAATGGTGTCTTATATTTATATGTTTTGTTCTAGCATGATGTGTTGGATTTTTAAATAAATTTATTACACTACTATTATCATAATATATTGGTGATTGTTTTAAATTAAGACCGAAATCATTTAGAGTTTGTTGCATATAGGTAACTTGTGAACATGCTAATGCTGCTGATATATATTCTGCTTTTGTTGTGGATGGAGATAACCAAGTTACAAGTGAGTGTCCTAGAAAGTGGTAGGTTCCACTCGTACTTTTTCGGTCAAATTTGCATCTAGCATAATCAGCATCACTATATGAAATTAAGTCAAATAAATCTTCTTTTGGATAGAAGAGTCCATAGTCTAATATGTTGTTAACATATCTTAACAACTATAAGATGTTTCCCCTTAGGTTGTGATTAATGTCTTACGCATAAACATACACTATGCATGATATCACGTTTACTAGCCGTGATATAGAGTAAAGATCCTTCACACCCCTATATAGTTTTTGATCTACATCATTTGAAATATCGTCCTTATTAAGTTGCTCACTAGTTGCCATGAGTGTTGGTTTATCGTTTGTGTTAGACATTCCAAATTTCTTTACCAATTCTTTAGTGTATTTTTCTTGACTTATAAATATTCCACTGTTTAATTATCTAATTTATAAACCTAAAAAGAATGTTAATTCTTCCATGCGACTCATTTCATATTCCTTAGTCATTATATCAGCAAATTATTTATTTAGTTGTTCATATATTGACCTAAAAGTAATATCGTCTACATATATTTGTATAAATTGAATATCATTGTTAACTCTTTTTATAAATAACATAGTATATACTTTGCGTGTTTCAAAATCAGATTGAATTAAGTAGGGTTTGAGTCTCTCTACCAAGCCTTAGATGTTTGATTTAAACCTTATAATGCCTTTTTTAATTTGTCAACATGATTTGAAAGTTTTTCATCTTCAAAAGTGTTGGTTGTTCAACATATACATCTTTAATAAAACCGTTTAAAAAATGCACTTTTGACATCCATTTGAAACAATGCAAAATTATTTTGGTTTGCAAATGCTAATAAAATTCTTATGGCTTCTAATCTGGCAATAGGGGCAAAAGTTACCTCAAAGTCTAGTCATTCTTCTTGACTATATCCTTAGGCAACTAAACGTGCTCTATTTCTTACGACTTCTCCTTGTTCATTTAATTTATTTCTATAAACCCATTTAGTTCCAATTATAGATTGATTTTCTGGTCATGGGACTAATTCCCAAACATCATTTCGAGTGAACTAATTAAGTTCTTCTTGCATGGTAAGAATCCATGAATAATCTAATGATGCTTCTTTTAGATTTTTAGGCTCATTGGATGAGATAAATGCTACTTACTCATTTTATTTAGTTGATTTCTAATTCTTACAACTGATTCTATACTTCCTAGATTATTTTCCTTAGGATGGTCTTTCAAAAATTTTGTTCTTTTATTTTGATTAGAATTATCAGTATTATTATTTTCATAGTTAGTACTTCATTATTTGTGGTTTCGTTATTCTCACTTGGATTGAGATTTTCTTCCTCATCGTTACTTTTACTTGTTATTTTGAAATTTTCATCAAATGAAACACGTAAAGTTTCCTCAATAATGTTAGTTCTAGTATTAAAAACTCAATTGCCTTACTTCTATTTGAATAACCAATAAATATACCTTCATTTGATCTAGCGTCAACTTTATCAAGGTTATCTTTTATATTTAATATAAAACATTTACAACCAAAAACTTTAAAATGCTATAGCAACTGCTTCGGTCCAAATTTTTTTAGGCAAACTATTATAATTTAGCAGGGTCTTGGCACATTTTTGTATAGTTCTATTTTTACATTCTACAACCCCATTTTGTTGAGAAGTTCTAGGAAAATAATAGTATGTATAATTCCTTTCTTATTACAAAAATTTTCAAAATTTTCGTTTTCGAATTCTCCTCCATGATCACTTGGTATTGTTTTAGTTTTAATTGACTTTTGGTTTTGAATTCTCTTAGTGAAAATTTTAAACATTTCAAAAACATCACTTTTATGTTTAAGGAATACTGTCCAAGTACATCTTGAAAAATTATCTATTATTACAAAAACATATCTATTATGATTTATTGATTGAACTTGTGATGGTCCAAAAAGGTATAAGAGCATCTCCAACAATCAGTTACATTTTACAAAATATAACATCTACACTCAAATGCAATGCAACTGGGTGTACAAATCTCAATTGGTTACAGATTCAGCTTCAACAACCGAGAAAACATAATAGGCTTGGGCGCTTGTTGATGCCTAATCCCCAGGCGTCTATTCAATAAGCACCTCAAATGAGGTGCTTGTTGAATAGATGCCTGGGGATTGGGCGTTTGTTCAACAAGAGCCCAAGTATATTTCCTCCGACGGCACAATTTAACGCTCTCTTTCCCATCCTCTCCAAATATCATCCATCTTTGCCCTCTTCTCCTCTCACACAACACTCTACAACATCAACGAACATTCTACTCTCACTTCTCTCATCTCATAATGTTTTCCTATTTTGACGCCAATGCCACAAGATGCAGTTTCGAAGGATTCAATATAGAAGATAATACGATTCTGATTGGTGGAGTACTAACATCTGGTAGTTGGACTCCAGAAGAAGACTATAATTTATGTTATATTTGGTGTGCACTCTCAATCAATCCGATTCGAGGTGCTGACCAAAGTGGTGAATCATTTTGGGGTAGAATTGCAAATTGCTATAATCAGAAGAACATTGATCGCAAAAGATTACTGTCTTCGATCAAATATCATTTTGGAAAAATTAATCGTCAAACACAAACATTTGATTCCCAAATATTTAAGTTAAAGCAAACGAATTCTAGTGGATTTGAAAATGAAACGCATTTGGTAAGATTTCCTAATTTTCATATGTCTATAATTTAATTTACAAATTTTAAAATATTTATTTGATTTTTTTGTAAAGGATGGCAACAAATAAATCGTTTAAACAAATCAACGGACCTGAGAATAAACAAGAAGCTAATTTTTACCAGTTCATGTATGTTTATGACCAACTTGTTGACCATGTAAAAGGAAATTCATCTCTTCAGAAAACCATTCAAGACGTCCATTAAAACAGCACCCGAGGTAAAGCACCATGAGTTGGAGAAAGCTCTAGCCCTGCGGAATCACTAAGATGTCAGGGTGCGGGGTCGGAAGAGCAGCTAATCCTTACCGAAGGTGAGTTTGTTTGGCCTCAAGGATCCAAAATAGCCAAAAAGAAGTAGGCTGCTGGGGCCAAGAAAAAATAAAAAAACTCTTACTGGAATCCAAAGATAGGTATAATCATGCAATGGAGTTTCGGGCTACTCACACTAAGAAAAAATATTGAAATTGGATCAACTTCTTGCTGGACTGATTTGAAGCGATTTGAAATTTTAGTTGATGTAATGATTTGACCTTAATCCAATAATTTTAGAAGTATTACAACTAATTAATCTTTTTCACTTTTCAACAATTCCAATGAAATTGCGATACATTACTTAATACAAAATGCAACAGAATTACATTACAGCAACATTAAAACAACAACAACAAAAACATGGAGAAAACAACAAACTTAACATTAATAATATACTTTTACCGATTGTCACAAAAGCTTTGAAGATGATTTATTAGATAGTTTAGTAGTCTTTGGTGGAGTTGAACACTACGATATGACGTTTGGCTAGAAACATGAAACTCGGGTTCCATTGTGTTTCCATTTAGTGTTGTTGGAGCACCCTCGTAGAAAAAGTCGAATTCCATGTCTCTTTCGTCCTTAATAATCATATTATGTAAAATAACACAAGTGTACCTTTTTTTGCCATTTTAAGTGGACCCAAAGTCTACATGGATCGCTGATTATGACAAATCTCGACTGAAGAACACCAAATGCTCTTTCAACATTTTTTCTCTATCCTTCTTGCATTGCCACTAACTTTAATTATTTATTATTTAATGGGTTAGGAATTGTCTTGACAATGGCACTCCATTTAGGGTATATACCACTGCCAAGATAATATCCATAATCGTACGTGTTACCTCCTAAACCGAAGGAACATAGAGTTGGTCTATCATTAGCTAAATCATTAAACAAAGTAGATCGTTCGACTACGTTTAGGTCATTGTTAGAACCTAGCATTTCGAAATGGCATGTCAGATCCAAAAGTCATATGAAGCTACCACTTCAAGAATAATTGTTGACCTATGAGACTTACCCTGATAAGCTCCAGCATACGCCTTTGGACAGTTCTTCCACTCCCAATGCATACAATCTATACTACCCACCATTCCTGACCATCCTCTACCGCCATGCATCACCGTTAATCTTGCTATGTCAGCTTCATTCAGTTTAGCAAGTATTGATCGCCATAAATATCAACGATAGCCTGACAGAAATGGTCTAAAGATTTTAGTACCATGCTTTCCCCTAGATGCAAATTCTCATCGAGAGCATCTGCTACTCCTGCATATGAAAGAATTCTCAATGCAGTAGTCATTTTTTGGTGACCAGTCAATCCTTGAGTACGAGATGCATTGGGTTTGAAGGTGAAGTATTTATCATGTTGTTTAATGGACTCTATAATCCTAAGGAATATAGGTCGGTGCATTCGAAATCTTCTTCTAAAATCACCGTCGGTAAAAGTAGGATTTAGAATAAAATAGTCTTCCATCAATCTTTCAATATACCATTCATGTTTGCGATTTTTGTAGCGACAACCAATAAATGATCTACCAAGTCGCCCACTAGATTGACCAACTTGCAGCACAGACATGGCTATTAACTCTCTTTTACAATACGAAAATGACCTTCCATCATTTCATCAAAGGTATCGTCGTTATCTTGGAAAAATATAAGATCTTTAGCTGACAATATTTTTGTAGTTGGAAGAATATAAGATTTGAATGAGCATGAATTAATAAGATTATCGTAAGTATTTATAGTTGCCAAAATATTTGATTAATGGAAACACATGCCAGCCTGGTTAAAGGAGACCGAGTGGCTCAGTGTCCTGTTACAGTCAAACACCGTGGCCACGTTGGATGTGACGACCGCCCTATACTACCAACACAAATATAACTAAATAGTGCACTGTGGTATATCCTGCCGTATATCTCACAGCGAATTGACAAAATATAATATCACATATACAACAAAAAAGTGAGTGATAACCAAGCGAAACAACCTCATAGTAATATCACAAAGTTATACACAAATGTCATATAGAATGTGTACAACAAATCCTCACTACAACACCCTCTCAACAAAGCAAAGAAACAAAAGTAGCAGCACTGCCAAGGCTACACAGTGCTGCCCAGCGGAAAGCGAAGGAGTCCATATATATAGTATAACATATGTCATAGCTTCTCCTAGCTCATCCTTTGAACAGCTACTGCATCACTTGGTCCTGTCATCTAGTCTACTCATTTAAGATTACCCAAGATAATAAGAAGTAAAAACATAAAACCTTAGGTTGGACAACAGTCTGGTTTGAGTGGTAACGAGTCTCAAAATGCTATGTAGGAACATACCGAACTAGACAGAGTAATATGTTTCATACCTGACCTATCCCTGCAACTAAAGAGTTAGCATATATGATAATATGCTAAATAACAACATCATAAGGATACCATATGCAACATAGGAAGGAAAGAATCCAATGAGCCCTATCTCCAGTATCCCCTCTCTCCATAACACTTATGGGCGATAGCCTATCCAAAAGAGCAACCATAGCAATCATAGCAACCATAACATCCATCAAGCAAAACTTAGCTATCACCCTCTACATGCATTGAATATATGATAACTCGTATGGCCATCTTCAAATACCAGGGACTAATGGAAATCCCGGTTTCGTTGCTCTCGTACCTTCAGAGCTCAAAGCCTAATACGTGTCACCAAGCCCGAAGCTACACACAAGACCCAATCCAGTGATGTAAGGTATACAGACCCTTGCTACCAGTCCATGGGCATCCTCTTTATACAATACCCCTGCTTTGAGTACAACAAGAACACTCCGAGTTTTCAACGATTCCTTTGCACTTACAAACATCCGACCCCTCACTGCTTCATATTGGATAACGAGCCTTACTCACTCAATCCATTCCATTGTTCGCAGCCCCGTACCTCTCAAGCTGCCATCTTCAGTGCCTATTCCAATACAAGTCACCAACCGAAGAATCATAGGTTCATTGTGATATTATATTTCTATCCTTCATGATGTGAATGAGCCACCACCTCCAACACAACCTACCGAACCTCTACATCCATCCTCAAAAGTTGCACATTCCCTGGATCAACCCACCAAATTCGGGGCCTAATTAAGCCCTTAAGTCGTCACCGAATTAAGCCCTTAATTCATCACCAAATTAAGTTCCTTAATTCGTTGCCATCTTAAGCTCTTAATTCGTCGCTAGCTTAAACCCTTAATTCGTTGCCAGCTTAAGCTCTTAATTCATCGCCGGCTTATGCCTCAACTCATCACCAATTTAAGTCTTAATTCATCGCCAAATCAAGCCTTAATTCGTCACCAACTCCAATACTTAGCCAATTTACTTCACCGTGCTATGGAGCAACTCATCTAGCCAAGCTCTATCATCTAGGCCAACAACCAAGCCATAGGACCTATCACCTAAATTCGATATCGAATTAAGCTTCTTAATTCAGGGCCAAATTTATCCCTCAAAGAATTTGATGACGCAAACTAACATGTTGGCTCCCCTATGCTCCAGAGCTTCTCTACTTAACTTCGTCCAATTCTGACCAACTTAGCTTCCGATATGCTCAATTCTTTGATCAAACTTCCTATACAATCACAACACTAGCAAACACATCAAAGCATAGCATCTAAACAAAACATAGCAGCAATTCATCCAATTAAACATACAATTTCATCCACTCAAACATGCCAATCATCAAGATAAGACAACCAATCATTTTCTAATCATGGATCTACCTAAAATCATGAATATGCATACATATATAGGATGAATTCTAAACCAATTTATATTATATGCCTATTAAACATGTAATTAGGGTTTGATTAGGTTTCTACTACCAAACTATGTTAGATCTTATCAAATTCATGTCAAATGTTACAATTCTAGCATATAATCAAAAAATTCTAACATATAATCCTACATTGAAGATAAATCATAAACCATTCACCAATTAACAAACTCAAATAAAACAATGGTAGGTCCAATCCGAACAGCTGCAAATCGTAATCCTAATCGAGCAAGATTATGAGCATAGTCTTTTAAATGAAGATCTAATCACTAATTATAATCTAATGTGATTTAGGATGAAATTTAAGTGAATTAGAGTAGATCAAGGGAAATTTAGTGTTTGGAACTAATTTACAATGAGAGAAACCTTTCATTAAACTATCTCAGCTTTTATTTATAGTGTCATTTAATTAGACCAATGGGCCTACTAATTGGGCTTACAAATTACATACTAATTCTGACCAGTGATTTACAAAGCTTGAAACAAGTATAAATTCCTAACCGTAAGTCCAATTTTCTAATATGACCACTCTACGGAATGGGAAACCACCATCTCGAAGAAATGGAATAGGTTATAGCAACTAATCCAACATTTATCAAAAGTTATAGCCCAAACAAGATTTTCAAGTTCAAAATGGTCATATAGAAATTCAAAAAAAATCACAAGTGTGTAACATACCCCCAAGAGTCATATCTAAAAAATTTAGAATCATACAATCTCATATGAATTAAATAAAAATATTGTACGATCCTATGATACGTAAAATACAGGTCGTTACATTCTTCTCCCCTTTAGGAATTTTGCCTCGGAAATCCCAAACAAGTCAGAGCATAAGAAACCAATGTTATCCCATGTGCCTACCAGCCACTTGCAACCATCAAACAACTCAACAAGTAGCCATGCAACCAATAAAATAAGCCTACCCAAGCATGCGAAATACTAATTAACTAATCATAATATACAATGGTGAAAGTAGATACGACAAACAATGGGCCTCACCATTCAAAGGGATTCAAATAAGTCGCCCTCATGTTGTCCTCCATCTCCCATGTACAATCGCTATCACTTTCGCTATGTTGCACTTAGCCAACTTAAGTATCTTTCTCCTAAGTTATTTCATATCATACCCAATAGTATGAAGCAGCTTATGAGACATAGAATTTCTGGTTCTACCTCAACATCTTCTTGCTAATCCGGTTCTATCACAATGCCCAAGTCGTGCCTGAACTTCCGTAGATAATAGATATGAAAAACGTTGTGCACGCTCGCCATCTTCTGAGGCAAGTCAAATCTATATGCTAGCTTTCCGATCCTTTCTATTACTAAAAAGGGTCCTACAAATCTAGGTGCCAACTTCCACTTTCTGCCGAATCGAACTACGTTCCTTAGAGGAGAAACATTCACAAATACCATATCTTCGATAGAAAACTTCAAATCTTTCCTTCTCTTATTTGCGTATCAATTTTATCGATCCCGAGCAACTTTCATTCATTGCTTGACAAGCTCAATTTTATCTGAAGTCTCTCTAATCATTTGTGGCCCAAATATCAGTTTCTCATCCGCTTCCCACCAACACGAAGGTGCGTTACACGGTCGTCCATACAATACTTCATATATAGCCATTCCAATACTTGACTGATAGCTGTTATTGTTTGTGAACTCTACCAAATGCATATGATCATCCCACGATCCCCAAAGTATATGATACAAGCTTAGAAGGTCCTCTAATATACCATTCACTCTCTCGGTCTGCCCATCCCTCTATGGGTAATAAGTTGTACTAAGATGTAGCTCGGTTCCAAATACTTCATGTAAGCTCTTCCAAAATCCACCAGTAAACAAAAGGTCTCTGTCACTCACAATATTCTTTGACACACCGTGAAATCGTACTATCCATTTCACATACAACTCGGCCAGCTTGGATGCCGTTCTATTTGACTTAACAAGTACAAATCTTGCGCTCTTGGTTAGTCGATCTACCACTAGTCATATGCTATCATATCCTGTTTTAGTCCTCGGCAATCCATTTATAACATGCATAGATATTTGCTCCCATTCCACTCAAAAATGTCTAGTGGCTGCAATAACCCACTAGGCTTCTTCTACTCGACTTTCACTAACTGGCAGTTCATACACTTCGAGAAGAATTTCCCAACATCCCTCTTCATGCCTTCCTAGTAGTAAGTCTGCTTCATATCTCTATACATCTTGTTACCACCAGGATGAATATTCAATCTGGAATGATGGCACTCTCTTAGCACTTCATCTCGTAATCCATCAATATTGGGAACAAATAGTCTTTCGTCCTTACGACGCCAACCTTCTCGATTGAGTTCATATTTGTTTCATATGTTCAGATTCTACTCCCTTTTTTATCCTTGCTATTATCTCGACTAGCCTAGCATCTCGCTTCTAACTAGTACCAATCCTTTTTATAAGAGTAGGTCTGATTGACAAACTTACCAACATTTGAGGATCCAGCTCACAATGCGGCCTGAAATCAAATCCAGCTATATATTCCATATGCTTTCATTCTAAGAATATTGCTCCTAATCCAGCATGTCTTATGCTCAATGCATCGGATACTGCATTCCCTTTTCCTAGTGTGTAGGGGATACCAAAATTATAAAAGGCCAAAAACTCCAACCACCGTTGCTACCGAAGGTTGAGGTTCTTCTAAGAAAAGAGGTATTTTAAGGATTTATGGTCCGTATATAGCTCAAACCTCTCTATAAATAGATAATTCCCGCACATCTTTAAAGAAAATACAATCACTACCAATTTCAAGCCATGAGTTGGATAATTCCTTTCATGCGGCTTTAGTTGTCGACTAGCATAAGTAACAACTTTACTTTTCTGCATCAACACCGAACCTAACCCAGTACCACAAGCATCGGTTTACACTGTCAACTCTTCACTTTCACTTGGAATGGTCAATACTAGTGCACTCGTTAATCTCTCCTTCAGGATCACGAATGCATGCTCACATCTCGCATCCCATATAATGGCCTGATTCTTCTTCGTCGGGTTTGTCAATGGTGCTGCTATTTTTGAGAAGTCCTTTATGAAGCATCTATAATATCCCACCAATCCTATGAAACTCCTTACATTCGTAGCATTCCTTGATTGGTTCCAATCCTACTTGTCCCGACACAACATGACCCAAGAATCTCACTTCTTCCCTCAAGAAGTGACACTTAGAGAACTTCGCTCTTAACTTATGCTTCTTTAATATCTCTAGTACAACTCTCAGGTGCGTCTTATGCTCCTCTTCAGTTCCGGAGTAGATCAAAATATCATCCACGAACACAAGCACGAACTTGTTTAACCGGTCTCTGAAAACTCTATTCATCATATCCACAAAGTATGCCGGAGCATTGGTCAATCCAAATGGCATAACCAATCACTCATAGAAACCCGATGGCGTATGAAACACGATAATAGGCACACTTTCCTTTTCTACTCTAAGCTGGTGAAATCTTGTCGCCAAATCCATTTGAGAAAATACCCTTGCTCCGTGCAGTTGATCGAACTGGTCATTAATATGCTGAAGTAGATATTTGTTATTCCTTGTCACCTTATTCAGCTTATGATAATCTACACATAGCCTCAAAGATCCATCCGTCTTAGTTGCGAACACTACAGGTGCACCCCACTCAGATATGCTTCTACAAATGAACCCGTTTCTCAACAGGTCATTCATTTGCACCTCCATTTCCTTCTGCTTACTGGGTGCCATACGCCTCAAAGGTATAACTATAGGTTTGGCATCTTTCACCAAATCGATCCGAAACTCGATCTCTCTATGCGGTGAAAATCCAGTCACTTCCTCAAAGACATCCGGATACTCTCTAGTAATCGATACTGATAAGAACCCCTCATGTGGAACCTCAAGCGAATATAGAAAGCTAACCATTACCCCAACCTCTGGTAGGCAGCTAATCACTACCATTTGCCCATCCACATCCCCGATTGTCGCCAACAGCTTCTCGCAATCCATTACAATCGTATACCTCTTTAGTCAGTCCATTCCCAAGATAATCCGAACCCAAAAAAATTCAAAACAAAGCAATCACATACAAAAGAGCATCCATGACTCGATAAGACTAAACCGCTACAAGCCAAGCATAGGTTAGTCAAGCCTCCTACAGGGTTCGTCACGATCAAGGACCGGTCTACTATCTTAGGTATCAATCCCAATCTGTCTACTAGGTCACTACATATAAATGAATGTGAAGCAGCGGTATCAAATAAAACTCAAACATGAACATCGCCAATAGAAAGCATACCTTGAATAATGACTCCATTCCCCTTCTCCTTCGTCAAGGGAGCACTCGATGAAGTTGGGACTGCGTTCAAAGCATACGCCTTCACTATATGCTTATCCTTCAACGGTTTCAGGCAATCCTTCTTTAAATGTCTTAGCTTATCACTGTTGTAGCAATTTCTTTCTTTGGTAGCCTTGCAGTCCTTTATCAAATTACCTTTTTCCTTACATCCATAGCAAGTCAGTTCCAACTTTCCTTTCTTCCATTCCCCCTTTCTTTGTTGCTGCTTCCTCTTTCCGTTCCACTTTGTTTTCCTCCACCACCCAGTTGCGGCTTTTGTTCTTCTTTCACGGTAGCAATAAAAATAGCAGGTCTACCTTTAGGTACAGATTCTCATGCCTAAGTGCCTTCTCAACCAACTTATCAAAAGGCTCCTCAATATGATCAACAAGCTTTTCTCTAAGATAATCATCCAGTCCTATAACAAACTTCTCATTCTTCCTCTAGGGAGCGTCGATGAATGATATCCCATACTTAGACAGTGCGTCAAACACCGCTACATATTCAGAAACAGTCATATCTCCCTACTTAAGCTTGGCGACTTTCGTGAATAGCATAGACTTCTGAGCAGATGGTATAAACTTCTCCTCAGATTTCACCTTAAACCAGTCCCAAAAAAACCAGTCTTCTAGAGTGGCAATGGTGAAAGCATTCCACCAATTCATAGCATGGTCGTGAAGTTGTCTCAAAGCTAACTTCCTCTTCATGGCATCTTCCACCTCCATATCCCTGAAGATGCGCTCACAAGTATATATCCAGCCCCAACCTCCATGACCGACTCCGTCCTAAGGAATGACTTCCTTTCAAGAGTAGAGTAACACTTGCAAAGCTAAACAAAGTCAACCCTATGTGCCTGCACTAGAGTACCTTCACCTATAGCCACTCCAGGAGTAGTCTGTGCTTTCCTCATCATTAATGCCATCATCGCATCAAACATAGCCTGAAAGTCAGGTGCAGCAGCTCCCGACCCCATCCTTTCCTCTACTGCTAAAGTAGAGTTTCTAACAGCGTTCCTCGTGTTCCGATTCATTCTTATTTGTAGTAAGAATGATTAGTATCTTACAAAGGAAAGCCGTAAATGGTGTTCAAGTGCATGCAATTATACTATATAACTTCGAAAATCAACTTATAATGAGTACACTTTCTCTCTTATGCATACTCGCGATCCAGTCTAAGATGATAACTCCTTCCTTATGTCTATTGGATCCTTGCATCCACTTCGGTTAATCATGTAACCAATGCTTTGATACCAAATATGAAAACTGCCCAATACCACCGACACAAGTATAACTAAATAATGCGCTATGACCGTGCCCGACCGATGTAGAACAAACATCAGAGAAGAAACAGGAGAAGAATATATCATATCGTATATCTCATTATGCATGGACAAAATATAATATCACATATACAACAGAAAAGTGAGTGATAACCAAGTGAAACAACCTCATAGTAATATCACAAAGTTACACACAAATGTCATATATAATGTATACAACAAATCCTCACTACAACACCCTCTCAACAAAGCAAAGAAACGAAAGTAGCATCACTGCCAAGGCTCCATAGTGTTACCCAGCGGAAAGCGAAGGAGTCCATATATATAATATAGCATACGTCATAGCTTCTCCTAGCTCGTCCTTTGAACAACTACTGCATCACCTGGTCCTATCATCTATTCTACCCATTTAAGAGTACCAAAGATAATAAGAAGCAAAAACATAAACCTTGGATCAGACAACAGTCTAATGTGATTTTTAAATGAGTCTCAAAATGCTATGTAGGAAAATACTAAACTAGACAGAGTCTTGTGTTTCATACCTGACTTGTCCCTACAACAAAAGAGTTAGCACATATAATAATATGCTAAATAATAACATTATAAGGATAACATACACAACATAGGAAGAAAGAATCCAACCAGCCCTATCTCTAGTATCCTCTCTCTCCACAACACCTATAGGTGATAGCCTACCCAAAAAAGCAACCATAACAATCATAACAACCATAGCATCCATCAAGAAAAACCTAGTTGTCACCCTCTACATGCCTTAAATATATGATAACTCATATCACCATTTTTAAATACCAGGGACTAATGGAAATCCCGGTTCTCATTGTACTCTCGTATCTTCAGGGCCTGAAGCCCAATACGTGTCACCAAGCCCGATGGTGCACACTAGACCTAATCCAGTGGTTCGGGGTATACAGACACTAGCTACCGGTCCATGGGCGTCCCCACTATACAATACCCCTGCTTTTAGTTCAACAAGAACACTTCGAGTTTTCAATGATTTCTTAGCACTTCGAAACATCCGAGCCTTCACTGCTCCACATTGGATGACGAGCCCCACTCACTCAATCCATTCCATTATTTGCAGCCTCTTACCTCCCGAGCTGCCATCTTCAGTACCTACTCCAAATACGAGTCACAAACTAAAGAACCATAACTTCATTATTGTTATATCACCATCCTTTATAATGAGAATGATCCACCGCCACCAGCACAACCTACTGAACCTCTGTATTCGACCCCAGAAGTTACACATTCCTTGGATCAACTCCCCAAATTCGAGGCCGAATTATTCCCATAATTCATTGTCGAATTAAGCCCTTAATTCGTCGTCGAATTAAGCCTCTTAACTCGTCGCAGAATTAAGCCTCTTAGTTCGTCGCAAATTTAAACCTTAACTCGTCGCCAGCTTAAGCTCTTAACTCGTCACCAAGTTAAGCCTTCACTCTATCTTAATTCATTGCTAAATCAAGCCTTAATTCATCACTAACTCCAATACTTAGCAAATTTCCTTCACTGTGTTAGGGAACAACCCATCTAACCAAGCTCTATCCAGCAAAGCCAACAACCAAGCCATAGGACCTCTCATCTAAATTCGGTACCAAGTTAAGCTTCTTAATTCATGTCTGAATTTAGCCCTTAGAGAATTTGAAGATGCAAATTATCATTTAGGCTTCCCCTATGCTCCATAGCTCCTCTACCAAGTTTCGTCCAATTCCGACCAACTTAGTTTCCGATATGCTCAGTTATTCGATCTAACTTCCTATGCAATCACAACACTAGCTAACACATCAAAGCATAGCATCCAAACAAAACATAACAGTAATTCATCCAATTAAACGTATAATTTCATCCACTCAAACATGCAAATCATCAAGATAAGACAAGCAATCATTTTCTAATCATGGATCTACCTAAAATCATGAATATGCATACATATATAAGATGAATTCTAAACCAATTTAGATTATATGCTTATTAAACATGTAATTAGGGTTATATTAAGTTTCTACTACCAAATTATGTTAGATCTTAACAAATTTATGTCAAATCTTACAATTCTAGCAAAAAATCATAAAATTCTAATATATAATCCTACATAGAAGAGTGAGAAGTCATAAACCACTCACCAATTACCAAATTCAAAAAAAAACAATGGTTGATTCGCACTGAACAACAGCAAATCGTACTTCTAATCGAGCAAGACGATGAGCACAATCTTCTAAATGAATATCCAATCACTATTTAGTAATATAATGTGATTTAGGATGAAATCTAAATGAATTAGAGTAGATCTATGGTAATCTAGGGTTTGGAACTGATTTAGAATGAGAGAGAAATCTAATTCAACTATCTCAGCCCTTATTTATAGTGTCGTCTAATTAGACCAATGGGCATACTAATTGGGCTTACTAATTACACATAATTCTGACAAGCAGTTTATAAAATTTAAAACAGGCATAACTTCATAACCGTTAGTTCGATGTTCTAACATGAGCACTCTACGTAGTGGGAAACCACCATCCCGAAGTAATGGAACGGGTTAGAGCCCCTAATCCGACTCATATCAAAAGTTATAGCACAAACAAGATTTTCAGGTTCAAAATGGTCACATAGAAATTTGAAAAAAATCACAAGTGTATAACATACCCCCAAGAGCCAATCCAAAAATTTAGAATCATACGACCTCATATGAATTAAAAAATAGTTTACGATCATCGATATGTAAAATACGGGTTGTTACATTGCACAAATTTCTTCACATGCCAGCCTAATTAATGGAGACAGAGTGGCTCATAATCCTGTCATGTTATAGCCACGTTGCACAACTTTCTTGACATGCTAGCCTAGTTAATGGATACAGAGTATCTCAATGTCCTATCACAATCAAACGATGCGACCATATTGATAGCTTTCTTCACATGCTAACCTGGTTAAGGAGACAGAGTGGCTCAGTGTTCTGTCACAATTAAACAATGTAACCACGTTAATGTATTCTAATATATATATATATATATATATATATATATATATATATATATTGTATTTCTTGCCATACTTCTCTATAGTCGTATCATCATATTAGTACACAAAAAATAGTGGATTACAACCATACTTCCTTGCCCTCATCATACTCATATGAACGTCCTTTAAGTCATGTTACCCTGCCGAATACGTCTTCCCCCAACCACTAACTGTGTGGTATGTTGAAATGAAGGAAAGACGCTATGATGATGTACAAGAGCATGAGAGAGAATTGCATGAGCGCATGCTTCTGGAGGATGGAAGAAGGCAACGAGTAAAGCAACGTAGCCACAATGGAAGAAGGAAAAGAAGGCAACGAGTAGAGCAATGTAGCCACAATGGAAGAAGGAAAAGAAGGCATGAGACACGCCACTAAGTACCTCAAGTAGATCAAAAGGTTGAGACTGGCGTAATATACTATAACTGTGGAGTTTCTATTCTTTATTCTATCATTGGAAACAGCAATGACATCGGCCGACGTCACTATAGATGCCACAATTTTCCAGATGGATGTGAACTTTGGTAATGGCTTGATGATCCTTTACCTCATAGAGTAGTTGTTTATGGCAGCGAACTTGAAGAACAAATTAAAATGCTTCATAGGAGACCGGGTTCAATTCAGCTATCGGGTGGTCGTAAATAGTTTTTTAATCAATGTGTATGTTCATTTTAGATCTATGATGTCATTTCTATTTCAGTATTTACTATCTTATTTGTACCACTTTAATTAAGTAATTGTCAGATTCTTATCTTAAGTACTTGCTTAAATTTGTCAGTTTCTCATCTTAATTCAAATAACTTAATTAACTTAATTGAATTCGAAAGTACATATAATTTATTGAAGGTAAATAAATAAATTAACTTAATTGAATTCAAAAGTACATTGAACTTACTGAAGGTAGATAACTTAAGTAACTTACTTAACTTGAAATCAAAAATAAAGACAACTTTTCTACCATAGCCAACACAAAGATCATATGCAGCATGAAACACCCTACACCCATTTATACCCAAAATGACACATTAAAAGGCGTGGTGCGTTGTAGGTATAACTGAAACTAACAGTGGAAACTAAAATAATAACTTATTTAAAACAAAACTTCATAATTGCTTCATAAGTCAAATAAGTCAAATACCAAATACCACATACATGTCTCAAAACCCAATATATCTTATGAAATGAAAACTCACAGTCTCGATAAAAATCAGAGCACAGATATCCCTCTTAAGTGCTAGTACAAAGAAAGAACCAAAAGATGAAAAAGTAGGGAAATACATAGTAGAATCTTCTCCAAGAAACCTCCGAGCACTGCAACCTACTGCCCTCTCCCTTGATTTCCTATGGGGGAAAAGGGGGAAAATATTGCAGTGGGTCAAACTAAAAGTCTGGTGAGTGATAGTAACTAATAGAATCTTTAAGCAAAGTAAAAGTAATAGACTCTTCGATAGTTCTAGTATATATAAAAGGAAACAAAGGAAATAGGAAAGAGATAAACTGAAAAATACGATTAAACTATTACAATTGATAAGATAGGTTAACTTTGATTGTTTGCACTTGTCCTTGATAGCTGCTTTGATTAGGCTGAATTCCTAATCCTAATTTAATTAAGCTAAAGTCCTAATTTTACCCTTTGATCGGCCTGCTACTCCATATAATCTACTATGGACCGGACGTTTTCCTACACAGTAGACTTTGGTGTCTACGAAAGACACACTCACTAAGCGCTTGGAACTCATAACGATTTATGAGCCATCACTAGAAGCCGCACGTGTGACCACCACTAAACTTGCTTTCATGTTGTTCCCTCTTTTGGCCTTTTATTTACCCTAGACAGCATAAGCATGCCCCTCGTCTCACTTTAAGATTACGTGAAGCACCTCGTCTCACTTCAGGGTTATGTGAAACACCGTGTCCATAGCAAAAATAGGGGAAATGCTGTTGGTACTGGTCCCTATCATACAAAAATCTAGTTGCGCCCCTTGTTCAAATCCCCTTGATTTGAACTACCATAGATTGACCGTTTACTACCACTATAAGCATAAGCGTGCCCCTCGCCTCAGTTCAGGATTATGTGAAGCACCTCGTCTCACTTCAGGATTATGTGAAACACCGTAACCAAAGAAATATTAGGAGATTGGTATTTGGTAACATGTCCTATTCTTATCTTTGCTTATTAACTTAGATAAATTATTTAAATAAGCCTTTATTTTTATCAGTTGCTATTATTGCTTATTAATTTATCCTAAGTCTTAAAAGAAACGCCATAGTTTCCATAGTTTACCATAGTTTCCATAGTTTACCATTTTATAACTTACGTTATAATCATGCTTATTACTTAATCCAAGGTCTAAGTGTGAAAATAAGCTTCTATCTTCTTTTATTCTTTTTAGGTATAATTCTAAGTTATAACTAGGCCAATCTTCTTAATTCAGTCCAATTAATATCTTAATTAGGCATAATTTCAGTCCAATTCCAATTATATTACAGTCTTTGTGATTTACATCTCATATTCCATTATTTCAGATTTCTTATAATTTAATCCAATTTCGCGTTAATTCTATCCTAATCCATACGCGAAGAAGAAGAAGCAGATTTAAAAGAAAACTGAAAATAGAAGGAATTCCAAGGCGTAGGAAGAAGATGTAAATAACGCATAAATAACAGTGAATAAACTAAAATACTGTAAATAGACTGCAATTAAATGGAAAAGCTATAACTAACAGAAATAAACTAAAATTAACTGAAAAGTTAGCTAGAAGGAATTAGACTGAAAATAATTCTAAAAACTGTAAATAAATTACTAAAAAGGTTACTCCAAAAATCATAGTAAAACTACAACTATTGGAAACCCTATTATTTTAAATTACTTAAAGAAATTTAAAACAATTACAATCACTCAACTTTGGTCCTTAGCTCTTACCTTTAGGCCTTCATGGATCCACTTGGGGTTGTTAAATATTTTTATTTAAAACGATTTCCTCCTTGAAAAATTATTCCGCTTAGGGTCCTTCTTGAATAGGTGAACCCAATTGGAGAAAATCTTAGAATGAAAAAAAGTGTTAGGCCTAGGGTTCTATTTATAGGGGTAGAAGTGGATCCCAGACCGTTGGATTTGGGGATTGAATAGGATGCAACCACGTCATAGGCTGAGTAGGAGGCATCGGATGCAAGAATAGAAGGACCGGATTGAAATAAAGAATGCAAATGACGTGCAAAGTCGGCTAAATTCGTGCTCATCGTTCGAACGAACGAACATTCGTTCATTCGCCCTAAAAGGGCAGGCGGGTCGACCAGGCGGTTGACCGCCCCCTTGCCCAGGTGGACCAGCCAGTCGACCTGGCCATATATATTATTATTATTATTATATGTTGTCTTGTTTAATTCATATGTGGTTCATATTAGCTTGCTTTTTGACTTTCTATATATGGAAATTGACCAGAAAATTACCACGGACACAATGGTGCAACTCCCGTGGCTCAATTCAAATAATTTCACAAATTTATTTTATTATTTAATTAATTAACGAATTAATTTTTATGGGTTAAATTTCGGGTTGTTACTTTCTCCCCTCCTTAAGGGATTTCGTCCCCGAAATCTCTAAGGATAAAAGAATGTACTAAATGTCTTCATCCAATTCTACAACCAACTACTCAATCATCAACTATTCATCCATTGTCCTTAAGTTTTTCTAATGCAATTTATGATACTTATGCAATTAGTGTAGTGTAAATGTCCCTGACTAATGCAAAAGATTAGGCGGTCCACTGATTCAGTTGCCCTCCTTTTATGCAATCATGTCCGTGCCATGTATCCAAATGAATGCAAAAATTCCCTAAATGATAACTGATAATTCTATATGCATGCTACAAACATCATCCAAATGCAAAAATCATGTGGTAAACATCCATTTATAGCAACCATAGAAATAAATTAAAAACGCACACACATCCATATGCATATACTCCAGTGTCCTAATTAGGCCAATCCCTAAGGATAATAGTGCCTAGTGTACCTATATGCGTCCATTAGCATCCACTAGAAAACACTTGCAATCACTAGCATACATCATTCATAACATGTTATATTAACATGTTTGCATCAAATCCTACCATCCATAGGTTAAATCCTAAGTTCTACCCTCCAAAGTATAATAAAGGAAAGAACCTATTTAAAACTAAAGATGGAAATAGAAAATTCGAAATTTACTATCAAAGAGAGATGTCGATAAGAAGTACGCATTTTCTCCTAATCAATTTAATCTTCTTCGAAGTCTTTTTAACCTTTGTAAACCTATCCAACACGGAAGCGACTTGCGCGGTCTTCCATAAAGAGCTTCAAAAGGTGTCATTCCAATGCTAGCTTGAGAACTACTATCTTATGCGAATTCTACTAAAGGAAGATGCTTTACCCAAGTTCTTCCAAAATCAGGAATATCCATTCTCAACCATGCGTGCCTTACAATTTTACTAACTCCATTTTATTGTTCTTCTTTAGTCTGCTCACATGAATCAACATTTATAGGTTCTCACTAGGGTCCTATACACTCTACGAAAACTCTATTATTACTTCCAAAAGTAATTACTGCTATCTCCTTTGTAGCCTTACACCTTTTCCGTTACACCTCGGAAATGATTCCTATCTACTTCACATTTAGGAGTTTGGTTCGGTGTTTATAGTTCCATTTTAAAAATTAAGGTTTCTAAATTTTTAAAACATCAAATCCCAAAAATTTTGTCTTTAAAATGTGTTATTTTTGAATTTCTATTAAATTCAAAAATACTTGGTTACTTCGCATTATTTTCCAGCCTAGAGGCGAAAACTTTCAAATTCTAAGTCCAAAACTTATTCCTCGTTTTCTTTTAAAGAACTTTTCAGTTTTCTATAAAAATTTGAATTTTCAAATTCTACTTTTATTAAGTTTTTCATTTCCCAAAACTTATTTACATTTTCACCAAACCATCTTCTTTTAAAATATCTTTAAACTGTTTTTATGTGTTTCAAAAACATCTTCTTATTATACCTTACAGTCTCATACCTTAATATATTGGAACTACTTTCTCAAATGAGAAATTATTAACGCTAAATCTTCTACAAACGTTTTAAAAGAGAATTTCATGTTTATGTGAAATTACAAGGAACTTATTTTATATTTTTCGAAATAGGCTATACAAAATATGGTGCTTTTCATACTTTGTATATCTCTTTCATGTATTCCTTGTAACTTGCACAAAACATTTTTATTGGTTTCATAGAAAATTATACCATTGTTCTTTTCATTCCAATAGATTAAAGTATGTTTAATTTATATTCTTCCATGATAATTTTTTTTAATATCTAACTTACACATTTTCCTTTCAAAAAAACTCACCTTCAAAACTGTTTTAATATTCCCATAACTGCAAAAGCATTTCCTTATACTTATTAGAAATAATAAATGTCCTTTACAAACTATTTTCTTTCTATACTTGGAAATTATATTTTAAAGTACATTTTTATTTGGGTTAAAACTAAGGTTGCGTAAAACACCGTTACTACAACCCAAAAATACTAGTGTATGGATTCAATTAAATAAATACCAATAAATCTCATATACCCATGTAAAAATATTTCTCTTAGGAGTCACTTACTATAGTAGTGTTATAGCCTATGCTCCTTTTATTTTTCATGAAAACATTTATTACAACTATAAAAGTTGTAATCTACATTTTCGATACTTGATATACTCTAGGTTTCTATATTTAAAATCTTTGTTTACTTACAAAGAAACTAGTGAGTTATTTATATATACTCCATAATTCTTCAAAAAGAATTCCAATTTTTCACTAATCTTAAATTTCATACCATTCTTCAAAAACCCCATAATTATTTTCTAAGAGAAAATATTAACGGTGAAAATTTTCAATTCTAACAATTATATTTTCAACTTCTCAAATTCCAAAATTTTCATTTTATTGGACTAGACATAAAGTGGGTCTTCCTACATACTACCCTCGGAGTACTTTTCCTAAACTAAAGGCTTTTACTCCTATTCCTCTTGTATACTCATATTTATTCTAAAGCATCACCGTCAAATCCACTTGTCTGAGACAATTATAATTTCTGCAATTACCTACACATGGACTTTCTTCTTTGCTTATCTACTGAATTTTATTATACATCTCTAACCTTTGCCTACCTTTCTTTGGATTTCCATAATCCAAATACTAAATGTACAAAACCGTTTCTTAAATTCCTACCATGTGTAGACATTCCCTATGCCCCAAGAAACACACTTCCTTATACCAAAAGTGATACTCCAAGAACTCTGTCTCCAGCCGACGAACACGAAGCGTACAAAGAACCTCCTTTAGATGAATAACATGCTCTTCCATACTTCTTGGAAACCACCAAAATGTCGACAACGAATACCCCCACGAACTTTATTTTAGGACATCTCTAAAGACATGGTTCATCAAATCTATAGAATAGGCTGGGACATTGGTTAGCCCAAAAGACATAACCGACCACTCAAAGAATCCGTTGGGTGTCCTAAATGCAGTCTTATCAATGCTATCATCAGCTACCCTTAGCTTATGAAATCCAATGGCTAGATCAAGCTGAGAGAATACTGAAGAGCCAACTAACTGAAAAGATCATCTATCTTAGAGAGTGGATAATGGTTCATCTTTATGAGCTTATTCAATTCTTCATAATCAATGTAAAGTCGAAGAGAACCACCTGCTTTGGTATTGAAGACGACTGGCGCTCCCTATTCCGATATGTTTTTTCTTATGAAACCTTTCTCAAAAGCTCATGGATCTGCTTGCTCAATCCCTTCCTTTCCCTAGGTGATATATGCTCTACAGATAATGATACTGGCTAGAAAAATTAATTCTGAAGTCAATCTCTCTCTTAGGGGGGTAGTTCCCTAACCTCCTCAAAGATGTCTAGAAAATCTCTGACGACAGGAACCAAATCTAACTCTGATGATGATGAATTAAGGGAATAAAGGAAGCTCAACATAACTGACCCTTGTGGGTCATAAGAAATCTCGAGAGTCCTACTGATGCATGTCTCTAGTCTAACGACTCTCCTATCGTAATCTAATATAGCTCCATATGTGGATAGCCAATCCATTCCCAAAATTATCTCATACCCCGAAAATTCCAAAACATAGGCATCATAGCCAAATTCTACGCCTAGGATATAAATTTTCAAACCCCTACAAACCATAGACAAGTGTGCCCATCCACCTATGGGGTTTGAAACAAAGATGGGGTCTACTACTAAAGAAATGTCTAAGTGCAAACAATCCACATGAGAACTAGAGATAAAAGAGTGTGATGCTCCAGAATCGAAAAGAGTCAAAATGAGAAAATCAGAAATAGAAATCAAATTTTCCTACCTAGATTTGGTCTGCTGCTGGAAGGTGCTGTATCCAAAGTCTAGATCTATGCTACTGGTACACCCGCACCCTGCCCTGTATGCTTGGGGCAACTCCTACTCCAGTGACCAGGTTACCCGCAACTATAACACCTTCCCCTCATCTTCTCTTTCTTGCAGTCTCTTGCATAATGACCAATCATTTTGCAACTATGGCACTTCACTTTTTTTTTATTCTCTTTTAAGGGCCTTCCCTTTTCCTCTTATCCTTCTTGCCCTTCGACCATGGCTTCTTAGAGCTTGTAGGTACCTCCTTAAGATCTTCTTCCAGCTGCCAAGATATCG
The DNA here is from genome assembly GCA_030737815.1 of Allium fistulosum. NCBI lineage: Eukaryota > Viridiplantae > Streptophyta > Magnoliopsida > Asparagales > Amaryllidaceae > Allium > Allium fistulosum. The sequence goes on along the minus strand of CM060903.1, from coordinate 306,101,010 downwards.
GTTGAACACTCAGTCGGTCCTCCAAACCTAACCGCCTAAACCTTTGCTCTATATTCTTAAAATTAACCCGCGTCTCCTCCGAATCCTCCGTGCCAGAAAATATTCTGCCTCCTACACTAGCGAAGTCCTTGCATAGCTCGGAAAAGGGGGCCGATGTGGGTGAATTAAAGGGATTTCCACCTACTAGTGTTGTATTGGGCACTTGCCCTTGCACCTCTGGTACCGTAGCTCTACAGAACCAATTAGCCATTCTATGCAAAGAAAAGAGAATTTAGGCTCGAAAGAATCGAAAGAAGATTACACTGGACTTGGAGGGGATTTTTATAAAAACTCTTTTATGCTTAAAAACATTTCTAAAAGTTCTTTTCTGAAAAATACTTTACTTTTAAAAATAAAATTTTAGGAATCTTGTAACCTTAGGCTCTTACACTAAGTGAAACACCCAACACCCCTTAATATACCCAAAAGGATACATTAAAAGGCGTGGTGCATTGTAGGTATAACTGAAACTAACAGAGACTAAGATTCACAAGACAAAAATAGGTAAAAACAACGGAAACTAAAATAATAACCTATTTAAAACAAAACATCATAATTGCTTCATAAGTCAAATAAGTCAAATACCAAATACCACATACATGTCTCAGAACCCAATATATCTCATGAAATGAAAACTCATAGTTTCAACCAAAATCGGAGTACATATATCCCTCTTAAGTGCCAGTACAAAGAAAGAACCAAAAGCTGAAAAAGTAGGGAAATACATAGTAGAATCTTCTCCAAGAAACCTCAGAGCACTGCAATCTACAGCCCTCTCCCTTGATTGCCTACGGGGGAAAAGGGGGAAAATGGGGAAAATGGAGGAGTGGGTCAGACTAAAAGCCTGGTGAGTGATAGTAACTACTAGAATCTTTAAGAAAAGTAAAAGTAATAGACTCTTCAATAGTTCTAGTATATATAAAAGGAAACAAAGGAAATAGGAAAGAGATAAACTGGAAAATACGATTAAACTATTACAATTGATAAGATAGGTTAACTTTGATTATGTGCACTTGTCCTTGATAGCTGCTTTGATTAGGCTGAATTCCTAATCCTATTTTAATTAGGCTGAAGTCCTAATTCTACCCTTTGATCGGCCCGCTACTCCATAGAATCTACTATGGACCGGACGTTTCCCTACACAGTATACTTTGGTGTCTACGAAAGACACAATCACTAAGCACTTGAAACTCATAATGATTTATGAGCCATCATTGGTAGTCGCACGCGTGACCACCACTAAGCTCGCTTTCCTGTTGTTCCCTCTTTTGACCTTTTATTTACCCTAGACAGTATAAGTGTGCCCCTCGCCTCACTTCAGGATTATGTGAAGCACCTCGTCTCACTTCAGGGTTATGTGAAACATCGTGTCCATAGAAAAAATAGGGGAAATGCTGTTGGTACTGGTCCCTATCAAACAAAAATCTAGTTGTGCCCCTTGTTCAAATCCCCTTGATTTGAACTACCATATATTGACCGTTTACTACCACTATAAGCATAAGCATGCCCCTCGCCTCACTTCAGGATTATGTGAAGCACCTTGTCTCACTTCAGGATTATGTGAAACACCGTAACCATAGAAATATTAGGGGAATGCTATTTGGTACAGGTCTTATTCTTATCTTTGCTTATTAACTTAGATAAATTATTTAAATAAGCCTTTATTTTTATCAGTTGCTATTATTGCTTATTAATTTACCATAAGTCTTAAAATAAGCGCCATAGTTTTCGTAGTTTACCATAGTTTCCATAGTTTACAATTTTATAACTTACGTTAGAATCATGCTTATTACTTAATCCAAGGTCTAAGTGTGAAAATAAGCTTCTTTCTTCTTTTATTCTTTTTAGTTATAATTCTAAGTTATAACTAGGCCAATCTTCTTAATTCAGTCCAATTAATATTATAATTAGGCATAATTTCAGTCCAATTCTAATTATATTACAGTCTTTTTAATTTACATCTCATATTCCATTATTTCATATTTCTTATAATTTAATCCAATTTCGTGTTAATTCTATTCTAATCCATACGCGAAGAAGAAGGAGAAATAAAAGAAAACTGAAAATAGAAGGAAATTCAAGGCGTAAGAAGAAGATGTAAATAACGCATAAATAAGAGTAAATAAACTAAAATACTGTAAATAGACTGTAATTAAATGGAAAAGCTATAATTAACAGAAATAAACTAAAATTAACTGAAAAGAATAGCTAGAAGGAATCAGACTGAAAATAACTCTAAAAACTGTAAACAAATTATTAAAAAGGTTACTCCAAAAATCGTAGTAAAACTACAACTATTGGAAACCCTATTATTTTAAATTACTTAAATAAATTTAAAATAATTACAATCACTCACCTTTGGTCCTTAGCTCTTCCCATTAGGCCTTCATGGATCCACTTGGGGTTGTTAAATATTTTTATTTAAAACGATTTCCTCCTTGGAAAATTATTCTGCTTAGGGTCCTTCCTAAATAGGTGAACCCAATTGGAGAAAGTCTTAGAATGAGAAAAAGTGTCAGGCCTAGGGTTCTATTTATAGAGGTAGAAGTGGATCTCAACCGTTAGATTTGAGGATTGAATAGGATGCAACCACGTTATAGGCTGAGTAGGAGCCATCCGATGTAAGAATAAATGGGCCGGATTGAAATAAAGAATGCGAATGACGTGCAATGTCGGCTAAATTCGTGCTCATCGTTCGAACGAACGAACGTTCGCCCCAGAAGGACAGACGGGTCGACCGGGCGGTCAACCGGCCCCTTGCCCAGGTTGATCGGCCGGTCGTCCTAACCATATATATATATATTCGTTGTCTTGTCTAATTCATATCTCATCATATTAACTTGGTTTCTGACATTCTTTATTTGGAAATTGACCAGAAAATTACCACGGACACAATGGTGCAACTCCCGTAGCTCAATTCTGATAATTTCACAAAGTTATTTTATTATTTAATTAATTAACAAATTAATTTTTATGGGTTAAATTTCGGGTTGTTACACAGCATGTCCAACAAAATTAGTTCGATACTCCCATTAATATCATAAATCAAACGTAGATCGTGTTAGCTGAAATATGTCTTCTTCCTCCACTGTATTTATATTGCTTCCGTATCTTCAACAAGATCTAGTAAACGGGACATAAGTACTCCAAGTTAACAAAATCTTTCGAACTAATCTATAATCAGGATGATTATTAAATGCTTCTTTTAGAGTAACCCAAAAATCTCGATCCAACTCCTCTTTCATGTATCTATAGTTGGCTTCTATGTATGCTTTAATTAGTACTAAATAATCTTATGGAGTCTAACTTTCATTTCCATTGAATATGTTGTGAATTTTCAATATAAAACTTTCATTTTCATGATCCGCCTCATACTAATCAAGTGTCATTTGAACGACCATGTGGCAAACATCCATGAAATTGTGAAGAAACAAACACAAGTGTGTTTATTTCTACACAAGTCTTTTATTTATGCTATGAATACAATATAAAATGAAAACAGAATATGAACCATCATCAAATACAGTAATAAAAAAAATATGTATACAAGCATACATAAATATCATCGTCAACATCCCAAATACACTGGTCTAAAATACATGTACGAAACAGCGAAACATGGATGAAACATAAAAACCGCATCAGTCTATGTGAAGGGACCCAATTCCACTCCCCTTGCCATCGCTACCGTCATCATTGATATCATCATTGACGTCATCAATGTCATATGGCTCTGGTGGCAGCTGTTGTTGCAGCTATAGCTGCTGAATCTGAGTCTGTTAATCATGTATTTGAGCCTCATACCGAGTTTGCTGCTACTAAAAGAAGTTTGATAACCTTGATACATATGTTGAGCATAATCAAGCGCCATGCACTCAAATGCAGCAATCACCCATCTATCTTGATCCATGTATTAAGAAAATGATATAAAAAAGGAAAATTATACATATATCATGGATGTAATTACTAAAGAACTATACAAAAATTTAAAAGTCATATGCACCTGATGCGGATGATATAAACCAGCAGAAGGTATACCCAGAACATCCTCATCTGCAGGAAACTGTAGTTGATACTCAACGAAGTCACCCTGTAATGTGTCCGCTTTGAATGCATGCTGAGGAGAATCGAACATGTGAGGCTATGTGTACTGAGAGGGCGTAGGCTCAAAAGTAGTTGATGGTAATGGTACTCTATCGAAAGGGATACGCGGGCCAATATGATCGAAGTTTTAACCCCGTATATAATTAGGTAATGAGTAAGCATGTGGTGCTACTCGAGTCTAATATGCATTAAAATCTCCGAGTATAGTAAAAGGCTCGCCATCTACCCATCCCGCGGCCCTCATACCAGCAATATAAGTTGGGCCAGCCTAAGGAGATCCATACATATCATCATATGGAAGCAAATCAGAGGGAATGCAAACTTTACCGTACAACTGCAACCAACACCACTCCCCTAAATACCATATGAAAGGACATGTAGGAACTTCAAAGCAAACCTTACATCTCTAAAGAGCATACTGGAAAGTTAGGGGATGATCATCGCCAGGTTCCGTAAACTGAAACTCCTACCAGGGATGGATGATAATGTTGCTACGTCGCCTCATATCCATCTTCTATCTGACCTCCATTAACTCATTATGCACCCCCTGTGCAGCGCGGTGCATAAGAATATCATTCCCCCAACGACATAATCTAAGGAAGTAAACATATGGTGTAGTGTTCACTTCACTAACGGGTCGTGGGTGCATGTTGGCTGTATACTCGTAGTACCAAAAAAAGAGGATGGACCAAAAACCATACACCAGTTGAGACTATTGTAGCGGATTTGTATCCAACGCTACATACAAATATCCAAGGATGGCAGTACTGTAATCGTATATATGAATTCCATCAACATCTACCAATCTAGCAAGATATCCAAGTCTAATCGTGCCCTCATTGCCTGAAAAAAATGTAGAACCAAATAGATATAATAAAAAGGCATGTATAACAGGAGTGTGCATCTCTTCAGCGTCCCTATAGTCTGCTGTATATCACTGTAGACATGTGAGTGTAACAAAACCTCCTCTAACCTCATCATAGGCCAAAACTAGTAAATACGCAGAATATGACTCAAAATCCTCAAATGAACTATCAAAAGGTACCGAAGCATGTTCTGGTTGACCAACCTCTATACCGGACAACTAAAAAAAATCTAAAGGAATCAATCCTTACTCAAAATCTAGAAAATAAAACGTATGTGTGGTAGGCCACCATCCCTCAGTAAGGGCCTCTACTAGACAACGATCGACGTGTGCAAATGGGAAACTGTAAAAAAACAGTAAAAGGTGATGCATGTAATCTAGCTACAATCAACTCATGTAATGTGAGAAATACTCATTAATGCATCTATGCCAACTGCCGTACATAGCTATATGACAAAACTATATAAGTAATTATTTAACATTAACGGTAAATAATGCAAACTAATAACATTTAAAGTTTGTGATAGACATGTTCATCTAATAGTTACGTATTAAGATTATACTTATGGCGTCGCTAGTGCTGCACTCAGTCGATGTGCCCTCGTCGGTGGCAGCTCGTACAAGCATTATAAATCATCTACGGTCACGGTAGCATCTGGAATGATATGAGCTGCACCAACATTGACATTGCTCATGTAACGAACAATCCGTCTAACAATTTTGACGGGTTGTGGTGGCATTTTGAAGTCCCGATGAGTAAAAAGGATACTGTAAAAGAGATGTTTGTACCAAAATTGGGCACAACACTCTTCGGAAGTTTTTGAAGAGATAAAGTGAAGAAATTAAATGGAAAACAAGGAATTATCTAACAAAAACTCCAAGCCTCGGATATGAAAATAATTAACATGCAAGGAGACACAAGAATTTAGAGTGGTTCGGCGTATTGCCTACGTCCACTATGAAGTTGATTGCTTTATTGATTTTTCTTTAATGATTACAAGTGAATTCAATGAACTACGGCAGAGAATTATGATTTGCAGCAGTGAAATTCGTTGGTAGCAGCAGCAATGGAGTTCAGATCTGGATCCGGCAGAGTCTGGGCGTTGGAGATCTCAAAAGAGAAGAAGAACCCCTTTTCTATTGGCTTTGGGGGTCTATTTATAGGTGTAGGAGGCTGGTATTTTTCTCAAATCTCAGGAGACCCTCTCTGGCACATGACTAGGCCCGCGCGCCCAAGCCCGTGAAGTTTCGGTCCGATCCGTGATCGATACGAACAGATCTCGTATCGATCAAGATTTCATCCAATGGAGTCGAAATTTGGCGTGGACATTCTTTAGCATGCACGTAGTCTTCTGTGAAAATTTCATAGCATTTGGACTTGTAGATTAGGAGATATGATCGATACGAAATGAGATTCTCGGTTGGCTGTTTCGTTCGACTCGCTCTTGTTTCGACTCGCTCTTTGTTCGACTCGGTTCTGTTTGACTCGGTGACGTGGCGCTTATTTGTATTGACTGCTGTGCCTTGCTCCGCATTGATGGATACGAAGTAGAAGTCTCTGGATGGATGCGAAGTTGACGTTGAATGATCGAGTCGAATTGTGGCTGGAAGCGGAGCGAGTCAAAGAAGGCTCATCTGAGGGATGCAAGCTGAGCGAGTCGAAGAAGGCATCTGATGGATGCAAAGCGGGTCGAAGTGGTCACTTCTGATGGTTGCGAAGCGGGTCGAAGCGGTCACTTCTGATGGTTGCGAAGCGAGTCGAAGCGGTCACTTCTGGTGGTTGCGAAGCGAGTTGAAGCGGTCACTTCTGATGGTTGCGAAGCGGGTCGAAGTGGTCACTTCTGATGGTTGCGAAGCGGGTCGAAGCGGTCACTTCTGATGGTTGCGAAACGAGTCGAAGCGGTCACTTCTGATGGTTGCGAAGCGAGTCGAAGCGGTCTGATGGTTGCGAAGCGAAGCGAGTCGAAGTAGGCTCGAAGCGGAACGAGTCGAAGTGTGCACTCCTCATGGATTCGAACTGGAGCGAGTCAACGTATGGCTCGAAGCAGAGCTAGTCGAAGTGTGCACTTCCGATGGATTCGAACTGGAGCGAGTCGGAGAAGGCTATTTATACTCAACTTTGCATCGGTTGTAACTTGAGCATACGAACTTGGATTGACTTGAGATTTGGAACGTTGACTCTCATAGCTTAGCTTGTCATGTTATATTAATTTAAGCTCGATCCGGACTCGGACAAAATTCGTCGATATCCATAGTGAGCTTGTGTATAACCAATCTTTGGGGTGGATCGTCATTGGTTTACTAGTCAATTCCTTGGTGTCACGGCCTTGCCAAAAGGCGGGATAACATTTGCCCCCCAAAGTACGTCTTGTGGAAACATGATGTGCTTTGAAGTGCTGCAGTCTTCATTTCGAATAGTTATCGTCTTTCCGATGAAAGCTGTAACCTTTGACTGTTTTTCTCGAGAATGTGAACTGTTGACTGTCAACTGCTGTACCCTGTACTGTTGAAACTGATTGCTGTATGCTAGTGATTAGCCGTCTATTGTTGTAATCGTTATTAAATGAGTTTCTAATTCCTGTAAATATGGAATATTGAATATTAGTCCGACATACATGCATACATGTTAACCTGAGTCTCGTTGATGTTTGTACGTTCACGAGTCGTTGTCAGTTTATTTTATGTTTGAATTCCGTATCGATCCTCTCCTGAACCGATGTGAAATTCGTTGTAACAATGCTCGATGGTTGCTTTTGAATGTTCATTCGTAACGATCCTCTCCTGAATCGATGTGAAGGGTTGAAACATCGAAGACGATTTTCATTGAATTTAGGGATGTGAATTGAATATTTCGAATCGATGGAGTTGGCTTCTGGAAGCCATGATTCGATGGGTTCGAACTGACTATTCGTATCGATGGACGCAGGGTTCGATGGATACGAAACGCTTGTTCGACACGATGATGGATTCGAACTGCTTGTTCGACTCGGTCTTGGATTCGAACTGCATAGGAGTCGGAGTCGAAATGCATAGGAGTCGGAGTCGAAATGCATAGGAGACGGAGTCGAAAGTGATCAATACGAAGTGTGGTTTCATATCGATGGAGTCGAAATGATTGCTTGTATTGCTGCATCGGAGATGGAGTCGAAGATAAGCGATACGAAGAGGAGCTTCGCATCGACGCACTGGAGACGGAGTCGAAAAGCATGTTCGAATCCACCGGGATGCGAATCGTTTATTCCTTTTGCTTTCGAGTCTATATAAATACTCCGTACTTAGCCGTGTTTCCACTTTTCACTTTCTGCTTTCCTGCCTTACCTTCGTATCGTTCAGAAACTCAAGAAGAAAGAAGAAACATTCTTGCCTTCGAATCGATTCTTAATCATTCGAACTAACTGCCAGTCTTAGGTAATCCCCTAAGCGAATACAACGTGTAGACGACGAGACTTGATTTTTAACACCAGATCAACCAGAGTCGTGATCGATCGAGATTCCTTTGCCTCAGCTTCGCGTTGATCTGGAGTAGGGGCTTTGAGATGGTGAGACGGAGGCCTTCGTATCGATGGTTAAGCCTTTCATCGAATCGAGTGCTTTGAATACATAGATTGATACGGAGGGGTTGCGTTTGATCGATTCGAAACGAGGGCCTTTGATCGAGTCGAAGTGGACGTTTGGGATCAAGTCGAACTGGAGGTTTGGGATCGAGTCGAACTAGAGGTTTTGGGATCGAGTCACACTGGAGGTTTGGGAGCGAGTCGAACTGCGTAGTCTTGGGATCGAGTCGAATTGCGCTCTGATCGATCCGAAATTCCCAGCCTCTTGATCGAGTCGAACTTGCATGCCAACCTTCTGACCGAGTCTAACTCATACGCAGATGACCATAACTTATCGATGCGAACACGGCTCTCGTGAGCGATACGAATTGATCATTAAAAAATTTGAAACTCCTTGCACATTTGAACAATTGACCCCGACGAGCTTCAAACTTGCATAACTGGACTTATTCGTTTCACCGCATATCTGATTGCCTATCAAAGCTCGTCAATGAAACTGGAACTTATCAAAATGATAACAAACTTTAACTTGGAATGACAGTTAATAGCTGGATGGCATGGTTGTGACGGTCAGTGATGACGGTCTTTCCGACTGAATTCCGAAGTCTCGTCGTTTACATGCTTTCTTTAATCCTGTAGATCTTCTCAAATGAACTGCACTGCACAGCACACACTCACACACTTTACACTAGGGGATGCACGAGCGTTATTGCCTGTTTAACAATGATTTTTCATGAGCTAGCTATTCATGGAACCCTCAAGTTCACAGCAGCAGGAACTCCCAAGTTCTATTCCTCCATCCATCGAGATACCGATTATTGAAGCCGAAGTTATAGACCCATCTCCGGACGAGAGTCTAGGGGCTCGGTTTATTTATAATCCAAAAGATTCTGTGCCGTCGGGTATCTTCGAAGATATGCTAGGACGGATTTGTTTAAGGCACGGTCTGTCGCTTGACGGCGTGTTACTACCTGGGCCAAATGACAGGCCACATGATCCCCCGGAGGGGTTTACTGCTTTCAACCGTCACGCTTGCACAACGGGGACACTCCCTCCCTTCAATCAATATATAAGGGAGATGTTATCATTTCTTGGAATAGCTCCATCCCAGCTACATCCCAACGGGTATGCTTTGTTGAATAGCACCTTCATTCTAGTTATGGAGATCCTTCTTCGACTGCCGAAGCCGATCGAAATCAGATATTTATTTAACGTCAAGAGCCATGGAGATAGCCCTTCTTTCACCTTCCTGGAAGCGGTCAGAAACTGTCACATTGTAATGGGCTCTTGGGGAAGGCTAAGTTATTTCAAGACCGAATGGTTCTACGTTCGGTGCCCCCCTGGATTTGCTAGGCGATGGTTGGATAGACGTAAGCACTGCAATCTTCCTCTTGAGTTATTGTGATAATAATAACTGATTTCACAACTGATACACTTCTCTTCTTTTACAACTGCAATCTCTCGACCCGACGGTGCATACTTCAGAGAGCTTGTTCGGATTCTCCAATCGGTTCCGGGCGAAGAGAGGCATATCGACTTGGTTCTGTCTGACAGAAATTTGAGGACTGTCAGGCTGATAGAATGGAGGCAGAGCATACAGTTGGAAGGGACACATAGAGTGGTCCTGAAGAAACGGGTGAAGCGCAAAGCGCCCGCAGTCGTGTTAACCGAGGAAGTTGATCCGGAGAGAACGCCTACCGATACCGAGCTCCTAGCCGGGCCTTCTTCCGATGTTCAAGATTCCGGAGGAAAGAGAAAAGGCAAGGTTGTTGCTCACAAATGCTCTAAATCTGAGGGATTTAAATCCGTGCTCGTGTCTTTACCCGTTCCGGGTATCAGAATTTCGGAGGCTCCTCCCCCGCCAGTAGAGAATCTTTTTGAAGGGCTTGTCGATGTTCCGATTCTAGATTTTGTGTCGTCTCAACACGACGTCGGGACGGAGGAGCTTGATAGTGCTCTTGAACTGAGCGGGTCGCTTACTATGAGTGCGGCCGACATTTCCGGTTGGTCGGGGGGTTGCACATGCATACACTTCACTACACTACATGATTCACAACTGTAAATCATCCAACTTAAGAAATCACTAACTTTTTCTTCGTTTCTCATTCTCAGGTACTATGTCTGGAAAAGGATCGATGCTAGGGAATCTCCGCTCGGCCCGAAAGGCTTCTTCTTATTATGAGTCCCGTAGGAGAGACTTGGATAGAGATCGAGATCGCGAGTACTCTAACCAAGACAGGTACGGGCGTGATAGGGATAGGGAATACAGACATCGGTCTAGATCACGCTCTCCTCCTCCTAGACTTCCATCTCCACCTCCTGTTCTTGTTCCACACCCACCAGAGCCTTCTCGCCATAGGCCATCTTCTCATACTTCTAGATCTGAGACTCATCTTCAGAGAGTCGAGACCACGGCCTCCATGATTATAGAGCAGGTCCCAGCTGAGCCCACAGGAGAAGGGGCTCTTAAATTGGCTCAGATGAGGAAGGATTTTCCGAACATTTGCTTCGATGGCTATGTTTTCCCTCCACACTTAAAAAGAATTCCATCCGGGGTGGAAAACACGGTGCATGATTATGTTCATGACATATACACCTAGTACAGAGAGTGGGCAAAGGCTGCAGAGAAAGCTTCTAAGGTGGCCTTTGAGCGAGCCAAAGCGCTTGAGAAGATGGAGACCGAGCTCGCTCAAAGGGATCGGATTATTGAAGTGCTCACTGCTAAGGTCGAGTCTTCTCGGAAATTGGAGATTGAGGCCACCAAAAAAACCGACGAAGCGAAGGCGGCAATGGAGTGGTTGGGGTAGACTCATGTTGCCCTGGTGGAGGAGATGGGCCACCGGAACACTACAGTCACTACCGAGCGGAACGCGGCGGTCAAGGAACTTAATGAACTTAAGGCCAAATTCGCCGATATGGCCAAGGAAAGGGATGATGCAAACAGTGCAGCCCAGGAGGCGTGCGAAAAAACTATTCTGCTCAGGGGTGAACGGGATGCGGCTATGGCTAAAGTCCGCACTGTGGAGGCTGAGGTTGAGGAGAAAGTGAAGTCAGCCGAGTCCAGGCTAGAGGATGACATCGAAGACCTCCTCGTTGTTTACAACGCTAACGTGCTGAGGCACAGGGGTCTAGCCTGGCTCGACGATTACCCAATGCATCTTTATAACGCTTGGGGCCGACTGGTTGAGGAAGAGAAGGAGGCGCATCAGGGCGATTCTGTGGATGAATTTGAACTCGAGAATCGCACTACGCCATAAATGACCTTCTGCAACATTTTTGCAAGGTGTTGCCAGCTAAAATGTTGCGACAGCTATAAAATTTTGGTCCTACTGCAACGTTGTATTTTTGGTGTTACCTTAGCCATAAAAATGTGTTGCTCTAGCTAAACAAGTGTTACAGGATGCAACATTTTTATATAGTGTTGCTATAGATGTATTCAAATTAAAAAATTAATAAAATTAGCAATCCGCGTGAATACGATCCAACGGTCTACATTTAATCTGATTGTTAAAATGGATCACCACTACAATTTGTCCCAAAATTTCGTTTTCCCTCTTTACTTTTCATAACATTTCGTTCTCATGCCCAATTTCCAAATCCCTAATTTCCAAATCATATTTTCGTTCCTCACCCCCCAGCTACCCCCTGACCCATCGCCCCAGCTACCCCCTGACCCATCGCCACCAAATTGTCACCCTCACCCCCAGCTACCCCCTGACCCATCGCGACCATCTAGCTCCAACGAGAACCCCGTCACGACACCAAAACCCGAAGCCAAACAAAGTTTTCCATTCAAACCCCTTTTGCCATCGCTGTCGTCGCCATCAGCTCTTCTTTCTCGTTCCTCTCTATGTGAAAATTAGGGCACGCGATTTTTCTTTCTCGTTCCTCTCTGTGAAAACTAGGGCACGCGATTTTAGTTGCTTTGATGCTCTGATTGATCGAATCTAGTGTGAGAAACGTTCCTGGTAGCTTGCTCCTTCATTCTCCTTGATTGATTGCTCGAATTGCTTTGACTTCGTCGTCGGCTGCGATGTGATATTATTTGGTATGTTTTCTGCCTTCTGGTTTACTTGGTTATTCTCGATTTTGGTTACACTCGCACACTTTTGCCGATGATGAATTGGGATTTATTTATAGGCTTTATTTCCTATAATCTCGAGTTTAATCTTTCTGTTGGACTTTGAGAAATCTGGTATGTTGGATTGCGATGATGTATTGGTATGTTGGATTTTGGTTCACTGGCTTGATTTTGCTTTGCCAATGATGAATTGCGATGTGATATTATTTGGTATGTTGGATTTTGGTTCACTGGCTTGTTTTTTATTTCTGATCTGAGCTTGTTAGCTTTTTTCTGCTGCATTTGTTAAACCAGAACTTGAACCTTTGTTAAACTTGTTCACATACCTTTGTACCTTGCTGCATTTTGTAAACCAGACCTTGAAGTATTTGTATTCTGCTGTCCTCTTGAAAACTGCTTTACTTGAAAACTTCTGCATTTTTGAAAATCAGAACTTGTATATCATTTTTGAAAATCAGAACATGAACTGATGCTCCAAGTCCTCTGTATATCATATTACTGCCTATGTTTCTCTTGTACATGCCTGATGCATTCTGTATTTCTTGCACTGGCTTGTCTACATTTTGCTAAACCTGGTACTTGTTTGTTTTGTTGGTTGCTTGGCCCTGAGTTGAATCCAGTCGATGACTTGGGTTTGACCTTGTGCCGTGTATATCACAGGTTGACCGTGCAAATATTTGGTCCCTGTCAGAAAAAAATATGAAAAGAAACAACCCAAATACCTAAGGCAAATAATATAACAAAAATATTTTCATTTTCTGTTCGAGTTAAATATTATTTTCCCGATTACTGCTTTTGAATTATATGTGACAGGTATTGAAGACTGGACAGCTGGATACAAGCTAGAAGACAGAATCAAATGTGCATGAGTGCATGAGCTTGAAGACAGGTTTCAAAGAAGGTCGATCCCCGCCGGGACTGCGGTGCCCCGGACCCCCGCCGGCGCTGCGCCCGGACCCGCTTCTCGGCTCGCCTTCGGCTCGGCACTCGGCTCGTCATATATTTGTTAGTGTCGATGTCTGTATAAATTGAAACTGCATATGTAATGAGTGAACTGAGTGATGTAGTGAGGGATATCTGTATATGTGAATATCAGTGTTATATATCATTGAATTGCAAAATAGTGGAGTCAGGAATTTGTACTATTTCAAATGTTGAAATAAAATATTTATTTAAATAAATTACTGTTTAAATATTAAATTCTGTGCTATAGCATTTTATTAAATAAATATTTATTTTTATTAAAAAATCAAATATGCTCTACATTGTGGGCCCCACAAATTCAGAAAGTTAATATCTATAGCAACATTTTGGAATGTTGCTACAGATACCTATGGGTGTTTCCATAGACCCAAATAGGGTTCTATTGCAACAATATTACTTATGTTGCCTTAGATAGTCAAAATGTTGCCTTTGAGGTCTAAGGCAACGGCAAAAATTGCATCACCCTAAAAGTGTTGCCATAGACCTATGGCAACATTTTTCGGGCCTGAGCCAACATTTTTTTTTGTGTTGCAGAAGGTCATTTATGGCGTAGTGTCGCATTCTGACTGAAAATGAAAATAAGATTCTTCACGAGTCAATGATTCTGCGTGAGAAGGAAAGACTTGGCGCCCAGCACTTTGAAGTAGGAGACGGTTCAGGGGTTGACCACCATGAAGCAAGTCCTGAAGTTCATGTGTCAACCCATCTCGAATCCTCGTCTACGGTCGATCCCCAGGCTGTTCCTGCTTATAATCCAGATCAGCCGCAGATGTCACTAGCAGCAGCGCAAGTTATTGATGCTACACATATCTTTCTTAAGTCGAAATCTTCGATGGAGTTAAGTTCTAACAGTCTTCTTATTCTTTGTCCAGTGATCGATGCTACACATGCTGAGCCTCCTGTTACTCAAGAATCATATCAGACACAGGAAGCCATCGTTACCGAAGCGATCCCCATGACTTCAACTGCTGCGTCTCTTGACGATATACAGGGAAGCACGCTTGTGTTTGACGAGCAGATGATGGAGGAACTCTTTCGCCGTCATGGCGACTCTTTAGCTGACTTACCATTTGTCATGGGCGGAGGTGTTCCAGCTACAAGTTTTTCGATGCCATCTGTTGATGTTCCCAGCATGGCCCGAGCGGGTAATGAGGAGGAAATCTTGGCACAAATCGCCGTTGAAATGGATGCAGCAGCACATGGTGACAGTTTTGGAGGTGGAATGGCGGCACTTGGTCCGGCTCCGCTTAGAATGATATCGCCTGGCGGTACATTTTCTGACACCAGTGCGGCTATTCCATCTTCCACATTGGATCCTATCCCTCCAACTCCTCCGGCAGGAAGCATCCCCGTCCATTCAAGTTCGGAGGAGGACGTTGAAATTATGCCCCCGCCCAGAGACCGTCCACCGACCGATAAAGTTTCAAAGAGGAAGGATAGTGGTGGCTCCAGTGGGCCTGCGCCGAAAAGGAAACCGCGGAAGAAGAAAGATTAGGCATGCTCCCTTGATGTAATTTTGACTTTCATTTTGTTAGCCGTGTATAGATGCGGGTTCGGCCCCTGCTAGTAGGAATTTTTGGAACAAACTTGTATACGAACTTCTTTTATAAACAATTGATATGAAACTTCTCTTTTTTGACTTCTTTTCTATCATTGTGTATTTGCCTAAGTGTTTCAATATCTGAAATGCACTTGTGAAGTTTCAGCTTCCGAATAGAGTTTGTATTTGTTCGCCAAGTTCGAGTACTGTGGACATGGTTTGCGACCAGGGAGCGAGTTGAATCTTTATGCCGCATCGCTTCAGTCCATGGTCGATGCTTAAGTCCTGCCCCCCAGTCTTGGGGATGAGTAGTTGAACATCAATTAGCGGTTGCTTCTTGCTTGCGTCATGCTGAGTCTAGAGCCACAGAACGAACGTCTGAGTCAAGTGGAGACCGAGTGGTTTTTTCCACGTTTGTTTGATTGTTGATGATCATATCCGCACTTTGGGGATTCTCATTTTTTTTACTGGCGGTTGGTCACGCCAGATTAAGTTTCAACCATATTCCCGCGATCTGGGGACATGGAATTGATGTTTATACTCCGACTCGCGCTCTGGGAGTTTGGAGTTGATATCTATACTTCGATTCATTCTTCGGGAACTTGAAGTTGGTGTTTACGCTCCATTTCGCACTCTGGGAATCCGGAGTCGATGTTTTATACTCCGACTCGCATTCTGGGAGTTCGGAGTTGATGTTGATACTCCGCTTCGTACTCTGGGAACTCGGAGTTGATGTTTATACTCCGCTTCGCACTATGGGAATACAGAGTTGATGTTGATACTCCGCTTCACACTCCAGGAATACAGAGTTGATGTTTATACTCCGGTTCACGCTCTGGGAACTCGGAGTTGATGTTTATACTCTGCTTCGCACTCTGGGAATACGGAGTTGATGTTTATACTTCGACTCGCGCTCTGGGAGTTCGGAGTTGATGTTTATACTCCGGTTCGCACTCTGGGAACTCGGAGTTGATGTTTATACTCCGCTTCGCACTCGGGGAATACGGAGTTGATGTTTATACTCCGGTTCGCACTTTGGGAACTCGGAGTTGATGTTTATACTCCGCTTCGCACTCTGGGAATACGGAGTTGATGTTTATACTCCGACTCGCGCTCTGGGAGTTTGGAGTTGATGTTTATACTCCGGTTCGCACTCTGGGAACTCGGAGTTGATGTTTATACTCCGCTTCGCACTCTGGGAATACGGAGTTGATGTTTATACTCCGAATCGCGCTCTGGGAGTTCAGAGTTGATGTTTATACTCTGGTTCGCACTCTGGGAACTCGGAGTTGATGTTTATACTCCGCTTCGCACTCTGGGAATACGGAGTTGAATGAAGGATTGTCGTGTATCAATCCTTTTTTTACTTTGATGTGATGGCCTGTCCCCGAGCTCGGGTTTCACTTAGTGAGTGATTAGTTGCATCGCAGTCACTCCTTATTTGAATAAATTCCACCGTATGGTGAAACTTAGCTCTCCGTGCATAGTGATGGTCATATGAAGCATTTCAAGTAAATCACAGCTCTGGCTCGAAGAGATTGCATTTTATTGCTGAAATAAGAAAATATGGCAAAGTCAGTTGCCTTAATACAAATTCTAATTTCGAAATGCAGAAACGAATTGCAAAATGGAAAGTAATCTAAATGGATAAAGATAGCCTGTCATGTGTAATAGCGGCGAAGGCTCTCGCTATTCCAGGCTCTTGGTGGAGTAAGACCGTCGACGGTCGATAATTTGAATGTGCCATCTCCGAGCCTTCGTTCAACAACATACGGTCCTTCCCATGTCGGCTTCATATGCGAAGGGACCGGATAAACTCTTTTCAAGACGAGGTCGCCTAGCTCGAAGGTTCGCGGACAGACCTTGGCGTTGTACAATCGGGCCACTCAACTTCGATGCGCAGCTGCCCTCAAATCAGCTTCTTCACGCTTCTCATCTAGTAGATCGAGAGATTCAGCAAGTAATATAGCATTTGTCTTTGGATCATAGTGTGTCACACGATGAGAAGGTACTTCTAGCTCGACTGGAATAACGGCTTCTGAACCATAAGAAAGAGAGAACGGAGTGTGACCGGTCGTGATCTTGTGGGTTGTTCGGTAAGCCCATAAAGCCATAGGAAGTTCATCGACCCACTTGCCACCGACCTTTTCTAGTCATTTCTTCAGAATGGATTTTATAACCTTATTAACTGCTTTGACCTTTCCGTTTGCCTGAGGGTGTGCAACTGCAGAGAATTTCTTTTGGATGTGAAATCGTTTGCAGAAATCTTTATATTCATCGCTGTCGAATTGGGTTCCGTTGTCCATAATAATGGTGTGTGGGAGACCGAATCGACAGATGATGTTGCAAGCTACAAAGTTGATTACTTTCTTCATTGTTATGGTAGCGAGAGCTTCGGCTTCAGCCCACTTTGTAAAGTAATCAACTGCGACGATGGCGTATTTCGCACCACCTTTTGCCAAAGGTAGAGCGCCAATGATGTCGATGCCCCACATTGCAAACGGCCATGGGCTGACCATCTGCGTTATCTTGGTAGGAGGAGCTCTTGGAATCCGGGCATGTTTCTGGCACCTATCACATTTCTTTGCATAATCTGATGCGTCGCGATTCATGGTCGGCCAGTAATATCCGTATCGGAGTATTTTCTTGGCAAGTGCTTGCCCCCTGGTGTGATCGCCACATTCTCCCTCGTGTACATCGTGCAATACTCGTTTAATTTCATCGTGAGTGATACACCGGAGTAGAGGAATAGAGTACCCTCTTCTATACATGACCCCATCCTGAATGATGAATCGTGAGGCCTTTCGGAGAACTTGTCTATTTTCACTCCTGCGCTCCGGTAGGGTTCCGTGCTCAATGTAGTTTCTGAGTGGAGTCATCCATGAATCTTTTCCAGTGACGGTTTCGCATACCCAGTCTATTTCTGCCCGGTCAATGCTTGGAGAGGGTAACGTCTCTACGGGAATGAGTCCCATTTGCTGAGCTTCGCCTGTGCTGGCTAGCTTCGCCAATGAATCGGCCTTTTGGTTGCGTTTTCGAGGTATACAATAGATGGCGTAATAATCGAACTGATTCAGTACTTCCTGAACTCGAGCTAAGTAAGCAGCCAGCCTTCGATCACTTGCTTGATACTCTCCCCGTACTTGACACACAACTAACTGTGAATCACAATAAATTTCCACATCGATAATTCTCAAATCTCTAGCAAGCTTTAAGCCGGCTAGGAGGGCTTCATATTCAGCTTCATTATTAGTCGCATTAAAATCGAACTTCAAAGCATAGCATATAGATCGGCCTTCGGGGGTTTCAAGTACAACGCCAGCACTCGAACATCGGTCGTTTGATGCACCGTCGGTATAAAGCTTCCAGACGTATTCGGGGGATTCACTAGTTTCGGGCAAGTCCTCTGGAATGGTAAATTCAGCTAAGAAATCAGCGAGGACTTGTCCTTGGATTGCCCATCTTGGAGTGTAAGTAATATCAAATTGACTCAGTTCGATGTTCCACTTGAGTAACCTACGAGACATCTCAGGCCGCGAAAGGACCTGTCGTAACGGCTGGTCGGTGTAAACAACAATGGGATGTGCCTGGAAATACAGTCGAAGTTTTCTCGATGCAATTACAAGGCAGTAAGCCAACTTTTCTAGCTTTGGATAGTTCCTTTCAGCCCTAGTCAATCGTTTGCTGACGTAGTATACTGGCTACTGTATCTCGTCTTCTTCTCGAACCAAGGCAGCGCTGATAGCGTTTTCTGATATTGCCAAGTATGTATACAACTTCTCATGATCAATAGGCTTTGACAGTATTGGCGGTGTGGATAGATGTTGAACTAGTGCTTGGAAAGCGCCTTCGCACTTCATGGTCCATTCAAAGTTGTGTTTTCCTTTTCGGATCAGATCGAAGAAGGGAATGCATTTGTCAGTGGACTTTGAAATGAACCTGCTCAATGCTGCTACTTTTCCATTGAGACTTTGGACTTGCTTTATAGTCTTTGGAGTTTCATGATTTCTGATAGCCCAGATTTTTTCAGGATTAGCTTCGATCCCTCGAGCGTTGACGATGAACCCAAGGAATTTTCCGGATGCAAATCCATAGTGACATTATAGTGGATTTAGCTTCATCTTGTATTCCCGAAGTATGTTGAACATAGTTTCCAGGTCTCTAACATGGTTGGTGGAGAGTCGTGACTTTACAAGCATGTCGTCTACATATACTTCCATTGTTTTCCCGATTTGATTGGCAAACATTCGATTGACCAATCGTTGATAAGTAGCCCCGGCGTTCTTGAGTCCGAATGGCATAACCTTGTAACAGTAAAGTCCCAGATTGGTTACGAAGTTGGTATGCTCTTGATTGGGTAAATGCATCGGTATCTGATTGTAGCCAGAATACGCGTCCATGAAGGATAAGAGTTCATGCCCCGCTGTTGAATCTACTAGCTGATCAATTCTGGATAGCAGGAATTTGTCTTTGGGACAGGCTTTATTCAGATCGGAATAATCGACACACGTTCTCCACTTTCCGTTCGGCTTTTGGATGAGCACGGGATTCGATACCCATTCAGGATATAGGGCATCCCGAATGAACCCGTTCGCTTCAAGCTTTTCTACTTCTTCTTTAAGGGCGGCAGATCTCTCTGGATCCATACCATGCCTTTTCTGTTTGACCAAACATGCCGCGGGTCAATGTTCAAGGTGTGGCTCGTGATGTCCGGTGAGGTCCCACACATATCGGAATGTGTCCAGGAAAATACGTCAAGATTTGCCCGCAGAAATTCAACCAATTCCTCTTGAGTTTGCTGGCTTAGCTGAGATCCAATCTTTATCATTTTCGAATCATCGTTTTTGTCAACTGGGACATCAATCGTCAGTTCGGCCGCGGATGCTTGACTTTCTTTAGATTCTCCTTCGCCTTCAGTTTCTCTCGGGTCAAGATCCTTAAGGAATTGGCTGGGGTGCCCGGGCCTGGGCCCGGGCGTTAATTGTCAATTATCGGCAAAACGGACGCAGAGAGATTGCTCCACGCCCTTTCCTTTCTCCTTTCGCTGCACCTCCCATAGCTCCGCAACATAGCAGGCTCTCTCAGCAGCCTGATCTCCCTGAATGATTCCTATTCCATGATCAGTGGGAAACTTTAAAGTCAAACACCACGGGGCGATGGGTGCCCTGAATTCAATGAGGGGCGGTCGGCCCAAGAAAGCATTGTAAGGGGAGTCTATGTCCAAAACAATGAACTGCAACATCCGTACTCTCCGACGTTCTCCAACTCCCAACTCTACTGGCAGTTCCACCATTCCAGTGGGTATAGTAGCACTTCCGTTGAAACCATGGACTCGGGATTGACAAGGCTTCAAGTCTGTGGCTTCCATTTTCATTTGATCATAAGCTCGCTTGAACAAAATATTCACAAAGCTTCCACTGTCAACTAAGATCCTCTTCATCCAAGCGGGACCTACTTGTGCTGAGATGACCAGTGGATCGATAGTGGGGGCTTCGACCTTATCAGCGTCTCTGTTCCTGAACACGATGTCATATGTCATCGTTTTCTGTTGCTTGGCCGAAGCCCCTTCATAAAAACTACCGCAACATTCGAAGTCTGCATGCCTGATAGAACTGGCATACGACTCCATTTCCTTCCAGCTTCGATCTATTGGGTGAGGATCACCACTTATTGTATTGATGACCAACCTCCCGCTTGTACGAGCGGGTTCCTCCTATCTTTCTTGATTCGGTGCACGATTCTGATTTGACGAGCCCGCACCACCAGACGGCGGCGCCCGCACATACTGATCCAACTTCCTTTCACGTATCAGTTTTTCAATGAGGTCTTGTAAGTGACGACACTCATTGGTGTTGTGGCCATAGCTTTCATGGAATCTACAAAACTTTCCTGTTTGGATTTGTCTCTCCGTTGGTGGTTTCGGGGCAGGTTTCTTGTACTGCATGGTATTGCAGGTCTGCAAATACACATTTTCCAACGACTTGTTCAATGGAGTGTAATTATCGTACATGGAAGCTCTACGCCGTGGACCACGATTCTGATCGCGTTTCTTGTTTTGATTTCCATTGTCCCTCTGCTGATTCTGTTTATTTTGTACGTTCAACTGAACTTTTCTAGAACTATCTCCAGACTGTTTAACAACGATGTTACTCTAGATTCCCTAAATGTTGGGCCCTGCATCATCCCGCTTCCTAGACTGTTTCGCATCCTCCCTTCTCAAGAATTGAGCTGCCTTGGAATAGAAACGGTCCAATGACGCAGGTGGTTTTCCAGCTAACCAATTTCTGAACTCGAAATTAGCGTCAATCCCCTTAGTCAATGCCATCAGGATAGAATTATCATTGGGATTACTTATCTCTGCGCACGCAGCATGGAATCGCTCCAAGTAATGTTTAAGTGTTTCTCCGGGAGCTTGTGTAACGCTAGACAGAGTGTTAACATCTTCAGGCCTTTCCATGTGCATACAGAATTGTTCGACAAACTTGGTGGCCATCTGATCAAAATTAGAAATGGATCGGGGTGGTAAACAGGTGAACCACATGGTAGCGATACCCCCTAGGGAAATGGGGAAACTACGGCACTTTACTGCGTCATCAGCTCTCGCAGCATTCACCAGCCATTCATATTTCAGGATGTGTTGATTGGGATCAGAACTTCCTTCACAAACTAGCAAAGCTAGCATCCTGAAGCGCCGAGGTGGTTTAGCATATAATACATCATCGGTGAAAGGGGTATGACTCCGGGAGATTCCCCATTCGTCATTACTGAGACCCTTACTTTCACGAATCATTTGACGAATCATCGCTGGTATATCCGGCATATGGATACTAGGAGCATGCTGCGCCAAGGTGTGGTCGGGTTCCACAGTGCGAGTCTGGACCGGACGCGGTCGACGGTCCGTGCCTCGCCTCCTTGGTTCAACATTCTCTGGGACATAAGGCTCAGGAGTCTGCTCTCGTTGGTTACGTAGAGGATCAGCTTGGTTTCTAGCATCACCTCCTCGTCCGAGAGTGGTGGTAGTAGCAATGTTGCCGATGACATGGTAAGGAGCAGCACCTCCTCAAGATGAAGGTTCTGTACGGAGACTAGCGGATGGTCCAGTTCTAGGTTGCCCAAGATCCGAAGCAGGTTGGTGTCCCATGGCTTGGGTGTAGCTTACACCTAGCCGTGGGCGTGTGGATCTGGTTTGGCCATTAGAGGAGGCTGAACTCTCTGTGGAAGAATAGGAACCTTGGTCTCTTCTAGATCTTCTTTGCCTTTGGCGATTTAGCTAGTTGGACAACTCCGTGTTGGCGCGCAGTTCTTCAGTTAGCTGTTGTCGACTCTGGGTCAACTCTTGAAGCAATGTCTGGAATTCTTGTCTAGTGATTTGACCTGATGGATCTGAAGGTCCAGCAGCATTTTGGTTAGATGGAGGTGATTGCACGGGATTCTATTGGTCCCGTGCTCCTTGATCAGCAGCTGTCGAAGTGGTACGTGTGCTCACCATAATGAATTGATGAAGTCCTTTCCTAGATCTGATTGCAAATCTGAATAGTATGGAAGGGCTTCAAGGCTTTAGATCTGGATCTTCTTCTTGGATTTATGCAATCCGATAGAGATAGGAGATCCAAAGAGCAGGAGAAAAATTGGGTTTTTCTCAGTGAAAGCACCAAAGTGTTTGTACCAAAATTGGGCACAACAATCTTCGGAAGTTTTTGAAGAGATAAAGTGAAGAAATTAAATGGAAAAAGAGGAATTATCTAACAAAAACTCCAAGTCTCAGATATGAAAATAATTAACATGCAAGGAGACACAAGAATTTAGAGTGGTTCGACGTTTTGCCTACGTCCACTATGAAGTTGATTGCTTTATTGATTTTTCTTTGATGATTACAAGTGAATTCAATGAACTACAATAGAGAATTATGATTTGCAGCAGTGAAATTCGTTGGTAGCAGCAACAATGGAGTTCAGATCTGGATCCGGCAGAGTCTGGGCATTGGAGATCTCAAAAGAGAAGAAGAACCCCTTTTCTGTTGGCTTTGGGGGTCTATTTATAGGTGTAGGAGGGTGGTATTTCGCTCAGATCTCGGGAGACCCTCACTGGCACATGACTAGGCCCGCGCGCCCAAGCCCGTGAAGTTTCGGTCCGATTCGTGATCGATACGAACAGATTTCGTATCGATCAAGATTTCATCCAATGGAGTCTAAATTTGGCATGGACATTCTTTAGCATGCACGTAGTCTTCTGTGAAAATTTCATAGCATTTGGACTTGTAGATTAGGAGATATGATCGATACGAAATGAGATTCTCGGTTGGCTGTTTCGTTCGACTCGCTCTTGTTTCGACTCACTCTTTGTTCGACTCGGTTCTGTTTGACTCGGTGATGTGGCGCTTATTCGTATTGACTGCTATGCCTTGCTTCGCATTGATGGATACGAAGTAGAAGTCTCTAGATGGATGCGAAGTTGACGTTGAATGATCGAGTCGAATTGTGGCTAGAAGCGGAGCGAGTCGAAGAAGGCTCATCTGAGGGATGCGAGCTGAGCGAGTCGAAGAAGGCATCTGATGGTTGCGAAGCGAGTCGAAGCGGTCACTTCTGATGGTTGCGAAGCGAGTCGAAGCGGTCATTTCTGATGGTTGCGAAGCGAAGCGAGTCGAAGTAGGCTCGAAGCGGAGTGAGTCGGAGTGTGCACTCCTGATGGATTCTAACTATAGCGAGTCAAAGTATGGCTCGAAGCGGAGCGAGTCAAAGTGCGCACTTCCGATGGATTCGAACTGGAGCGAGTCGGAGAAGGCTGTTTATACTCAACTTTGCATCGGTTGTAACTTGAGCATACGAACTCGGATGGACTTGAGATTTGGAACGTTGACTCTAATAGCTTAGCTTGTCATGTTATATTAATTTAAGCTCGATCCGAACTCGTACAAAATTCGTCTATATCCATAGTGAGCCTGTGTATAACCGATCTCTGGGATGGATCGTCATTGGTTTACTAGTCAATTCCTTGGTGTCACGCCCTTGCCAAAAGGCGGGATAACTAGAGAGGTGGCAGATAAATAATGAGGTGAATAGTGAGAAAAAGCGCCTCATATAGGCGCCTAGCTTAGGCGCTTGTTGAACAAGTGCCCGAGCTCTTTCCAAGCTTGGGCGCTTGTTCAACAAGCACACATGCTTCAGGCGCTTGTTGAACACGTGCTTGAATCCCAATTCTGTTGGAGAATTCATGAGCTTAAATTTTATAAGCTCACATTTTGTAAGATCTATAGTCAAAACGGTTGGAGAGGCTCTTAGTGAAGAAGTTCTAAAGGATGCATAGTTGAAATCATGTCTTTTGAGTTAAATGAACTTTTGTGAAGTTTTCCGAGTTGACAAGCATCACTAGGTCATTGACACTAAAACGACCCCTAACAAGTTCATATCTAACTAATTCAGATAAATGTTTAAAATTTAAATGGCCAAATCATTTGCGCAAAATCAAAGGATCACTAGATTTAGCCAAGACAGATATTATCATTGAAACTTTCATACTCAAAATGTAAATGTTACGTTTCCTAACTCCTTCAAAAATAGTTCTACTCATTATCCTCAATGTGGCAAATGTATTTTTCATACTTAAATTTAAAATCCTTATCACATAATTGACTAATACTAAGCAGATTATGTTTTAAATTCCTAACTAGCAAAACATTAGAAATAATAGGGGTTTTAGAGTTGCCACCATTGTCGATGCCGATGACATATCCTTTTTAGTTATCTTTAAACTTAACCTTTTCACCATCTCTGTAAACGATGTCCTTTAAGATCTCCGTATTTCCAGTCATGTGCCTTGAATATCCATGTCCAGTATCCATTTATCCTTTTGGATTTACGATGTATGGTTATCAGGTATCTAATCAATATCTGCCATATAACATATTTGCTCCTGCAAATCTACTTTATACACTTCCAAATGAACAAATGACTTTTTAATATTATTAGTTCCTAATCTATTCGAGGAAATCATAAGGATTTTAGAACTTTGTTTTTCTTCAAAAATGTTAGAAAATGTATTACTAGTGTTACTATCCATTTATGCTTTTCAAAAATCAAGTGATGAGTTTTTGAAAACCTACCGTGCCGATACTTAATATAAGGAACGGTGTAGTAGTATTGTGAATGGATCTTAAGGCTAGTTTAACACTAGAGGGGGGCGAATGATGTTTTGTAACTTATATGGAATTTTTCTAACTTATTTCAAAATTTAAATCAAACACAGATAATCAATCCCAGATATATATATTAACAAACAATCATAGATATATAATTACAGTAAAAGTTAGGTAAAAGTAAGAGAGATGACATTAGGAGTTTTTATCCTAGTTTAGGTTAACCAATCCTACGTCCAGTCATGTACAGTGTATCTACAGATTTATTTTCCAATGCCTACTTTAAATAGGTAGAAAGCAAACAAGAATACAATCTTGATTTTAAGGCAATGAGATACACCCTCCCGATTTACGAGTTCAGAGTAAACTCTCTTGGTTTAATCAGGCAATAATATCTTCCACTTAATTTGACTTGGCTATATGCACACACTCTTGATTTTAATAGCCAACAAGCACACCCAAACAAAAAATAGTAGATAGTTGTTTGTTCTGGATAAAAATAGTTGTACTTTGGATACAGAATATCCTATAGCCCATTTGACATCACTTTGATCTTTGAATTGATAGAGAATACTTTCATATCAATAAGTAGATTGTAGAGAATGAATGTGGTAAAGTAGAGATTGAATTTGAATGAATTCTAAGAGTATAGAAAGTGTATTTCATGAAATATATGATGGAGTTTAGAGTAAGAAGAAAGTGGAGAAATTAGTTAATAAAATTTGTTGTCCACTCCTCTTTATATAGTGTATGAAGGGATGTGTCTATTCGTGAAAATATGTGTAACAACCTGGATTTTTCGTCGATTGATTTTGAATATTTAAATGGTTTAAATATTGGATTTGGAATTATAATTTAGTTAGTAAGATTTTAAAACTGAAATTCAAGCGATTTCGCTAATTTTTGAAATCATCAATTTAATCGACGCGTTAAAATAGCGATCCGGAGCACAATCTCGGAATTCGACGAAACCCGTTCCTTTGAATCCGTAATAGTGTATTATTATAGGATTTTAAATTTCGTAGCGTTTGGATTTACCGTTTGGTCGTGCGATCTGAAAACGCATAGAAATAAATTAATTGAATTTATTTTAAATAGTCGATTTAAAAAGCTATCTTCCACATATGATCGAATTAGGCCTCGAGACTAGTTCTATTGCATTCGGAATAGGGGTATAAGATTAGGGATGCCAAGCAGCATGCCTCGATAGAGGTTCGAATGAAATATCTAGATATTTTATAATTTTAAATTTTATATTGTCATATCCATTCACATCAGCCGTCTTTCTATCCATTCTAGCCACCTACCTAGCCTGTATCCATCGCCACCCTACCCTGTGAAGCCGCCTTTCATCTTTTAAATCGCGTTTTTTTCCCCTATTCAATTCTTCAGGTTCGAACAAAGAAAAACGAAAAAAATGAAATCATTCAGAGAATAAGGAAAAAATGGAAGCCGCCTCGTTTAAAATCGCGAGTGACTTCTTCTTCTTTGAGGAGATCAAAATCGAGACTGCCTTCTTTTCTTCAAAATTGAAAACCAGATCAAGGAAAAAAATGAACAAATCGTGATTTGGAAGGATTGGCGAACTGCGGCGGCTCGTGGCTGAGGCGCCTCCGCGGTCGATGGTGAGTCGTCCAATTGCGAGCTCGTGTGAGAGTCCAAGTGAGGTCGGCGATGATGGTCTTCATTCGAGAAGCCGGCGGAGCATTTAGATGCGAGGTCGAGTCTGTGTTAGGACCTAGAAGCAAGATCGTCTTCATGTTTCATGGAGAACACATCGTCGTGCCTCACTGTCAGAGTATCGATTACCATTGTTTCAGATGAAACCCTACGTCTAGTTCAGTAACATCCTATTCGTTGCTTTTGGGTACAAATACAATCACTAATAGAGGAGCGAGGCCTAATATCCACTATTTATTGTTTCCAAAAAATACACCTATTGACACTCCTAATTATGTAGCCCCCGATATACTTCTGGAATGGCGAACATCGGAGAGTAGTCGATAATCTGGAAGCTTAGTCGCGAGCGTGAGGTAAATTAAGTTGCTAATTATTTTTATTAAGTTAAGTAATAGCTTAATTAAATTCGTGAATTGGTAATTAATTAATTTAATTTTTATTAATTTATTAAATAAATTTATATAATCTCGAATCATTAATAAACTCGTAATTCATTTATACGAGGTTTAAATCGAACGAAATAAGTCATGCGAGATTTGTAGCTGCAGAATCTACGCAATAAAATAGGTTTGGGATTTTTCGGAGTCAGTAGGAATTTTAAATTTAAATCGAATGTTGTTCGATTTAATTTAAAATTGGAATGGATTGCAAATAAAAATCAAGGTGAGTAAAATCTCACTCATTTGGATTGCTAGTATAATTTAAAAATGTTGAATTTAAATTATTGGTTGTTTGGATGAATTTATAAATTATTACCAGTTTGGATGTTATATATATTTATAGTAGTAAATATACTAGTACTTGGATATATACCCGCCGATTGGAGTGGATGAGACCTTATGCGCCCCGCATAATAGCGGATGACCCTATATACCGCGATATCCCCCTCGAAGTGGGATTGGTATTTTTATGTTGTATTAACATCATGTGGATGCAGGGAAACAGGTTGGAGGAATCCAACTGGATTTCTCAGATTATATTGATTTTAATTTCATATATAGTGATATATGATTTGGTAGAATAATCTATTATAGATTATTGTTGTGATTTGAATTATTGGATGCTATAGTAGCACTGGCCTGAATTTTGGTATTTTAAATACCATATTTTTTATTTTGAATTTGAAGGAATTAAAAGAAGATTTTGAATATAAAAAATATTTATATCAAAATTTGGATTATTTTAAAAAAAATTGATTTGGATAAAATAAACGATTTGATATTGGGGTTTGTACTTATCTATTCGTAAAATGTTTAAAATAGAAAATTTAAAATAACTTATATAAAGGATTTTTAATAATGGACTTTTAAAATGATATATTTGGAAATTTGGAAAAGAAGGTGAAATCGATATTTAAAAGTAGATTTGTAAAATAAATGGGATTTATAAGAAATGGATTCAAAAAAAAAGAAATTTTATAAAAGAGATTAGTTTTATAAATAAATGAATCTCACGGAAGCTATAATTTATAAATGATGTTTATAAATAAGGGAAAATGATATCAGTTGATAAATTGGATTATTAATTTACAGTGTGAATTTATATCGAGATATAGGAATCAGGTTTAGGAAAAATAGTGGATTCTATTTTGAAATGTGGAATGATTATGAAATGGAAAACATAGTCGATGTGATATAAATCGAGAGGGATTTATAAATTGATATTGGCAATATTGGATTTTTAAAATAGATTTTTGACGAGAAATTAAATTGTCTTAAATAGGATTTTTATTATTATACTATGTAGCTTAAAAACTATTATTTAGATTAAGATATTTCGAAAAGGTTAGTTTTCAAGTATTTAATATTTATTGAAATGAATTCACATTTTTATAGTGAGCTTCGTAAATTGGTTTGTTTTATTTTAAAAATAAATTGGAAATGAATTATCGATGTTTATTCAAAATGTTTTAATATTTTAAATAATTACTTAAATATGTTTAAAAAAATTATTATTCTTTAAAAATACTTATCATATATATATATAGAGTTTTGAAGTGATTGAAATTTATTTATAAATTCTCTCGAGATTCGTAAACGGGGTTTATAAAATGGATATGATTTTGATAAGAGGGATTTTAGAAGGGATTTGGAGAAAATGAAACTTCAAAAATGTTTAATATGGGAACTTTGAAAATGAAATCTGATTCATAAAAGAAGTTATAAATTGTTGAATGGGGTTATAAATAAGTATACTGTGTTTTGGAAATTGTAAAAGGGAACTTATTAATGATTCCGGAGACTTATGAGATAAGTTACGAAATATCCACTTAAGTGTTGATATTTGAAATGATTTTGGTAAATAAGACTTATATATTTTCCTAAGTATTAAAATGGAAATTTGGAAATATTTCTAAATGTTGAAATGATTCGGAAGTATCATGTTATGGATATAAGTATTTGAAATCGTTTTCAAATATTGAATATACTGAAGAGATTCAAATGGAAGTTGTCACCAGAACAGAGTTCAACGACTTGATGAGAGAACTCATGGAAACCAGGAGACAACTTGGAGAACAGATTCAAGCTAACGCCAACATTATGGCCCAGCTCACTCAACAACAGCATCATAATGCTGGGGGTAGTCCAGCTCCTTACTCTTCATCTAACAGCTCGACTTTATCCGATGAACCTCCCAGGCGTAGACGCCGCAAGACTGAAACTACGTAGGCAGGTGCTGCTGATCGAACAACTAGGGATCACTTACACCTTGAAGACCGCAACCGAGTAGGAACAGGGAACTTAGGAGTTGGAGTGCATGTGGAAGCTGGACACCCGCCTCACCAAGACGCCGATGATGCCGAACCTCAAGATGCACGTTTGGTAGATTGCCAGCAGAGGAGGCATCAACCTGATAAATCCCATAGGACAGACTCCAACCTTCCATCTTCCATACAAACCCCAGACCTGACAGCTATGGTCAGACAGTTGATGAAAGAGAATCAAGGCTTATCAAATGATGATTGGGGGGTATCCAGGAGTCATATTCTGTCACAAACACTGTTCTACATGCTGAGTACCCTAGGAAGTTTAGCATGCCAACTATCCCGACCTACGAAGGAAAGACCGATCCCCGGCAGCATGTGATGAGGTACGAATGGATGATGGATTCAGCTAGAGCGAATGATGCAACCAAGTGTAGATGCTTCCCAATAA
Organism: Allium fistulosum; assembly: GCA_030737815.1. Taxonomy (NCBI): domain Eukaryota; kingdom Viridiplantae; phylum Streptophyta; class Magnoliopsida; order Asparagales; family Amaryllidaceae; genus Allium; species Allium fistulosum. The sequence continues at coordinate 306,070,876 of CM060903.1, read as the reverse complement.
CTCTATCTGGAATTGCTACCATGTGGTTCACCCGACTTCTTCTGCGGTCCGTATCTAGTTTCGAGGAGTTGGCAATGAAATTTATAGAACAGTTCAGAATACATACTACTCGTCCAAAGGACGTGATGTCTCTATCAAGTGTAATCCAAGCTCCTGGGGAGTCGTTGAAGGAGTATTTACAGAGGTTCCATGTTGCGGCTACAAAGGTTAGCGACCTTAACGATCACGCAATTCTTATGGCTGTGATGCGAGGTGTGGATCCAGATTCAGAGTTTGGAGATTGGTTTGCAGGAAAACCTCCAACTACGCTAGAGCGTTTTTACTCAAAGGCTCATCAGTTCATAAGAAGAGAGGAAGCCAGGTGGATAAGGCGAGATAAGGCACTGGAGCCCATTCAGGAGACCATGAAAAGCAACATCGCCGTGAAGCAATCCGGGGACAACTCGGGGAAAGTTCAGGTCAATGTCCAGAACAAGCCCGGACAATCTAAGGAATCTGGAGAAAGAAATCAGGGGAAGAAAAAAGAAGCATGGAAATGGAAGTCGAGAATTCCAACCTACAACGAATACACCCCACTAAATGCATCCCTTGAGAATATTTACCTATCAACTTGTAATACATTTCAATACAGAAAGCCGCGTACAAAGGAGTCAACCGAGGAGCAAAAGCAGACTGGGAAGTATTGCCGTTTCCATGAGACTTATGAGCACAATACTGAGGAGTGTAGGCACTTACATGATGCTATAGAGAAGTTAATTAGATAGAAAAAGCTGCAGGAGTTTGTAAAGAATCCTCAAGAAGGTGGACAGGGAACGTCCAATCCCGGTCACGCACCAGCTCCGCGTCACCCTGAGGAGCCTGCTCGGACCGTGGGCAGACTGGTCATAAACACGATAATAGGCGGACCTTATCCTGCAGATAAGAATTGGCAGGAAATGGAGCGGTATGCTAATTCCTTGAGACATGCAGATTTTGAGTGTTGTTCCAATGTGGAGGATGGGACCCCCGCTAAACAGCAGCGCATGATGACAGACGATATAGTGTTCAGGAGCAGAGATGCTGACCAGGTGAAGGCTCCTACCGTTGACCCGATGGTCATATCTGCGACGATCGGGCCAGCCTTTGTGAAAACAATTCTGATTGATTGTGGAAGTTCTGTCAATATCATCTTCAAGAAGGCTTATGACCAGATGAAGATGGAGACGAAGGATTTGAAGCCATCTAAAGCTCGTATACATGGCTTTAATGGCGCAGTGACTGATGCAGTGGGGTATGTTGAGTTGCCAGTTGAACTGGGACAAGGTGAGCGTAGGAGGGTGCGAATCCTACCTTTCGTAGTTTTGGATGTAGGTTCTCCATACAATGTGTTTCTGGGCCGACCGGCCCTGGCTGAGTTTAGGGCAGCATTGGCCCCGTGGTGTTTGACTTTAAAATTTCCGACTGACAAAGGCGTAGGTGTTGTGCATGGCGACCAGGCGACCGGTCGTGCGTGTTATGTGGCTGAGCTCCGAGAGGCCCATCGGAGAGAGAAAGGAAAGGTTGCGGACAACCCCGTCTGCATTCAGAATACCGACAATTGACAAGTAATGCCCGAGCCCTGGCTCGGGAAAAATTCTCAGATCTATAGGGACGTAGATTCGAGAGATGATGAGGAACCCAGGGAAGAAAGAGCAGCACCGGCTGAACTGACAATTGACATTTCAGTAAGCCAAGACGATCCGTCGCGAGTATTGAAGATTGGATCACAACTCAACCCCTCGATGACCAAGGACCTTAGTGATTTCCTCCGTGCGAATCTCGATGTTTTCACCTGGACGCATTCTGACATGTGCGGGATTTAACCCGCTATTACGAGTCATATGTTGAACATAGACCCGAAGTATGTCCCAGTTAAGCAAAAAAGGTAAGGAATGGACCCAGAGAGGCCCGCTGCTCTCAGAGAGGAGGTGGACAAACTCAAAGCCAATGGGTTCGTCCGCGACGCCCTCTACCCTGAATGGGTGTCAAACCCCGTGCTGGTGAAAAAAGCGAATGGGAAGTGGAGGACTTGCGTAGATTACTTTGATTTAAACAAAGCATTTCCTAAGGACAGTTTCCCATTACCTAGAATTGATCAATTGGTCGACTCCACTGCAGGACACGAGTTATTGTCGTTTATGGATGCATACTTGGGATACAATCAGATCCCGATGCACATCTTGGACCAAGAACACACTAGTTTTGTCACAGACATTGGGCTATATTGCTACGTAGTGATGCCTTTCGGGTTGAAAAACGCAGGAGTGACCTATCAGCGTTTGGTGAATCGAATGTTTAAAGACCAGATTGGTAGGACAATGGAAGTCTATGTGGATGACATGCTCATGAAGTCACGGTAGTCAAACGACCACATTCGAGACTTAGCAGAGATGTTTGGCATACTCAGATATTATGGGATGAAGATCAACCCTCTGAAGTGTTCCTTTGGCATTGCGTTAGGAAAGTTTTTGGGATTCATTGTTAATGCCCGGGGAATCGAAGCTAACCCGGAAAATATTCAAGCTATTCGAGACATACAAGTGCCCAGAACTATAAAACAGGTACAAAGCTTGAATGGAAAGGTGGCTGCGCTGAGTCGATTCATATCCAGAGCCACAGACAAGTGTATTCCCTTCTTCGATATAATAAAGAAAGGAAAGAGGAATTTCGAATGGACATCCAACTGTGAGGAAGCGTTCCGAGCTCTGGTAAGGCATTTAGAAAGTCCTCCAGTGCTCTCGAAACCAATAGACCATGAAATGTTGTACGTATACTTGGCCGTATCCCCACATGCTATAAGTGCGGCTTTGGTCCGTGAGGAGGATCGAGTTCAAAAGCCGGTGTATTACGTCAGTAAACGTTTAACGGGGGCAGAAAGAAATTATCCTAAAATTGAGAAATTGGCCTATTGCTTGGTGATTGCATCACGTAAGCTGCGCCCATACTTTCAAGCACACTCAGTCAGTGTTTATACCGATCAGCCCTTGCGACAGGTACTCCAACGACCAGAAACTTCTGGGAGGATGTTAAAATGGAATATCGAGTTGAGTCAGTTCGATATTACCTACCTGCCACGAAGAGCCATACAAGGACAAGCATTAGCAGACTTCATCGCTGAGTTTACTGTATTAGACGAACCAGATAGTCACAGCGTCATTCCCCCCATTCGATGGAAATTGTACTCCGATGGGGCGTCAAATGACCATTGCTCTTGGGCTGGTGTAGTTCTTGTGACTCCAGAAAATCGGTCGATTTGTTATGCTTTGAAGCTCAATTTCCCGGCTACGAATAATGAAGCAGAATATGAAGCATTGATTGCTGGTTTAAAGCTTGTTGGAGAACTCGGAGTAAAATCAGTTGAAATCTTTTGTGACTCACAACTGGTGGTATACCAAGTGCGAGGAGATTACCAAGCAAGGGGATAGAAGCTTGCTCCGTACCTTGCTCTGGTTCAGGAACTATTGGCGAACTTTTAACATTATGACATTTCTCATATCTCGCGTGAATAGAACAAAGAAGCCGACTCACTAGCCAAATTCGCAAGTACCGGCGATGCACAACAAATGGGATTGGTTCCCGTCGAAACCTTACATGCTCCAAGCATAGATGTGATGGAGGTCGATTTTGTGTTGGAAACGGAAACTGAGAAGGAGTCATGGATAACCCCATTAAAACAATACCTGCTAAACGGGACTTTGCCCGAAAGACGACAAGTCATTCGCAAAGCCACACGATATGTGATGCAGGAAGGAGTAATGTATCAGAGGGGGTTCTCGGTCCCCTTATTACGGTGCATTGCCCATGATGACACAAAGCGGGTCTTGAAGGAAGTTCACGAAGGAGAATGTGGCGACCATACTGGGGGGTAGACATTAGCAAAAAAGATCCTCCGGTACGGATACTATTGGCCAACTGTGAATCGGGATGCCGCAGATTATGTAAGAAAATGTGACAAGTGTCAAAGATACGCAAAGATCCTGAGAGCCCCGCCAATGGAACTCACACAAATGGTTAGTCCCTGGCCATTTGCAATCTAGGGAATCGACATAGTCGGTTCTCTACCTATATCCAAAGGTGGTGCAAAATACGCGATAGTTGCGGTCGACTACTTCACCAAATGGGCTGAGGCAGAGCCTTTAGCCACAATCACCTCCAAGAAGGTCATTAATTTCGTTGTACGAAACATTATATGCCGCTTTGGCCTCCCACGAATCATCATTACAGACAACGGAACTCAATTTGAGAGTAGGGAATTCAAAGATTTCTGTCTAAAGTACGGCATTGAGAAAAAGTTCGCCGCAGTTGCTCATCCGAAGGCTAATGGCCAAGTTGAAGCCGTGAACAAAATAATCAGAAGAAGCGTTTGGAAAAGGCTGGAGGCAAGTGGGTAGATGAACTTCCAATGACACTATGGGCTTATAGGACTACCCACAAGTCCACGACTGGCCACACTCCATTCGCATTGGCATATGGCACATAGGCTGTTATACCCGTGGAGCTTGAAGTTCCATCACATCGGGTGATGCATTATGATCCTAGGACGAATCAAGATCTCTTGTTGGAATCACTGGACTTCGCTGATGAAAAACATGAGTTAGCTGAGTTAAGGGCGGTAGCATATAGGCACCGAGTCAAACAATATTATAATGAAAAAGTCCACCCAAGAATCTTTGACGTAGGGGATCTCGTTTTGAAACTAGTTTTCTCGGTACCCTCACGTCTGAATCCCAACTGGAAAGGACCATATGTCGTAGAATGGAAGCTTGGAGAGGGAACTTTCAAGCTAGCGACCGTTGATGGCATGACACTCCCCCGAGCATGGAATAGTGAACATCTGCAACGTTATTATATTTAGACCGTTTCTTTCGTGTTTTAGGTGCAATTATTTCTCGTATGTTTTTGTTCCATTGATTCTTAGTTCTTTAGCATGTAATTGGACGATTTAGTTTGTTTTCATTAGTAAAGGCTTGAAGCCATCTTTGTTTCTATGCATTATAACCCGATGACAAACAACTAGAGTCGCATTACTCTATCTGACGTACGAACATGTATAAATGACTTAAATCTCCAAGTCCCCTGAATGCGGACTGGAGTACTCTAAGTCCCCGGAGTGCGGACTAGAGTATAAACGACTTAAATCTCCAAGTCCCCTGAATGCAGACTGGAGTACTCTAAGTCCCCGGAGTGAGGACTAGAGTATAAACGACTTAAATCTCCAAGTCCCCTTAATGCGGGCTGGAGTACTCTAAGTCCCGGAGTGCGGACTAGAGTATAAATGACTTAAATCTCCAAGTCCCCTGAATGCGGGCTGGAGTACTCTAAGTCCCCGGAGTGCGGACTAGAGTATAAACGACTTAAATCTCCAAATCCCCTGAATGCGGGCTGGAGTACTCTAAGTCCCCGGAGTGCGTATTAGAGTATAAACGACTTAAATCTCCAAGTCCCCTGAATGCGGGCTGGAGTACTCTAAGTCCCCGGAGTGCGGACTAGAGTATAAACGACTTAAATCTCCAAGTCCCCTGAATGCGGGCTGGTGTACTCTAAGTCCCCGGAGTGCGGACTAGAGTATAAACGACTTAAATCTCCAAGTCCCCTGAATGCGGGCTGGAGTACTCTAAGTCCCCGGAGTGCGGACTAGAGTATAAACGACTTAAATCTCCAAGTCCCCTGAATGCGAGCTGGAGTACTCTAAGTCCCCGGAGTGCGGACTAGAGTATAAACGACTTAAATCTCCAAGTCCCCTGAATGCGGGCTGGAGTACTCTAAGTCCCCGGAGTGCGGACTAGAGTATAAACGACTTAAATCTCCAAGTCCCCTGAATGCAGACTGGAGTACTCTAAGTCCCTGGAGTGAGGACCAGAGTATAAACGACTTAAATCTCCAAGTCCCCTAAATGCGGACCGGAGTACTCTAAGTCCCCGGAGTGCGGACTAGAGTATGAATGACTTAAATCTCCAAGTCCCCTGAATGCGGGCCGGAGTACTCTAAGTCCTCGGAGTGCAGACTAGAGTATAAACGACTTAAATCTCCAAGTCCTCTGAATGCGGACTGGAGTACTCTAAGTCCCCGGAGTGCGGACTACAGTATAAATGACTTGAACACATCAAGTCCCCAGAGTGCGGATCAAAAGATATTCTAAGTACCAAAAATGTGAAATAAGAGATGTACAATTATAAAGAATCTCCGAGCAATGTGAAAATGGATTGGGGGTTCATGTAACTCACAATAACTTGAGTTTCGACCACAGTTATACAGAAAGCTAAAAAACAGGAGTCATTTGAAAGACGAAGAAACTAAACTTTATTTATTAATCCAAAATGGGTTTGTACAACCACTCCTCCAAAAATCGGAGTCAAAAGTCTGTCTACATTGACTACGAAGGTAAATAAATAATTACATGATCTAAGCTAAACCTCGTTGAATGAGTGTAGTGGCTACTTCTTCGATTTATTTTGCTTCTTTTCCTCCTTTGTTTTCTCGGACGACTCCTGCCCCACACGCTTTCTCTTGGACGTTTTGCTCACCAAAGAAGCGGTGTCAGGAGTGGGAGGAGGAACATCCAGTGGTTTGGATTTTCCAGGAAGAATGACTTTTAGAGGCCTATTCAACGGGTCGTCAAGTTCTACTACTTGGGACTCGGCCTTGATCTCAACCTTCTTCCTTTTCTCTTCCGCAAGCTGCTCCTTCATACTCACTTTCGAAGTGTGTCCTGAGGCGCCCGTAATTTCAATTTCATAACTCCCTTCGACAGGGGACGAAGTTTCAGACTTATAATCGTCAAGCACCCCAATCACCTGAGCATCAGGACCAGGGGTTACTCCTGCGTGAGTAGCATCGCTCGCTTTCCCCATCTCCTCCTTGGCGTCATCGCTCCTTGGAGTCGGTTTAGGATCGGAGCGACCTACGTAAAAACACAAAGGACGAACGTTAGAATACAATAACCTCTCTCCGAAAGCAACAGTTCTTCAAACTTTAAGAAAAAGAGTTATATACCGGTTTCTTGCTGGCTTTCGACCGTCCAAGGAGTCTCGCCCTCTAGAATAGGAGATAGTACGTGAATGCCAAGGCCAGGGTCTTCCGGATCATAACCGGCGTGTTGTTCGAACGGATCAAGTGCTGGCTGATCGACCGATTGAGTTGGAGGAGGAGCTGAAGGCCCGGTTCCAGAAGAGCCTACTATGTCATTTTTCTCCTTTGATGGAGAAGGGCCTTTACCAAAGAGAACCATAGCTGCAGACAAGTCTGATGGCTCGTTCCCCCTGAGAAACTCTTTTACTAAAGCATCCTCGTCGACCTCCTTGGTGCCCGATTCTACCTTTCTAATCTTTATCAAAGTCTCCCATGCCTCGGCTAGAGATTCAAGGTAGCCCTCTCCTAAGAAAGTCATGTCCCGATGTATGAGAACACGGGAGTTGTATTCAGCTATCAGCGGGTCGAACATGCACTTGATCTCCTCTCTGTCGGCCTCTATAGCCGCCTCAAGGCGAGAGTCAATCTCCGCAGATGCTATTTTTTTGCCCTCTTCATGGGCTTCATCCTTCACCATCCCGACCTTAGAAAGCTCATCGTCGAGCTTTGCCTTCAAGAGTCGTGTAGCAACAATCTCGTTGCAGTATCGTTGGAACTCCTCTTGTGCAACTCTCTTCTCTTCTTTCTCCTTAGAGAGTAGCTCTTTCAATTCTTTAACCTGCAGGGCGAGTGCATCCCTTTCTTTTTGAACGGAGTCCTTTTCTAAAGCCAGGGCTCCACAACGTTGGACCGCTTCATCAATTTCCTTTTTATGAGTCATCTCTAGGCGAGTGACGGCCTCCGCAGTATCTTTAGCACTCTATTCAGCAGCCTCAAGTTGGGACTTGTACGAAGAGAGTTCTTCATCCTGATTTTTGATAATGTCTTTATCAAAATGGCTTCAAGATTCAAGCGGTCGATCTCATGTTGACGCTCGACAGAAACTTCCGAGACTTTTTCAACTAAATGAACAAATGCGTCATGTTGAACATAAACGTCGTTGTTACAAGCGATGGCACTCTGCTTAACATGTCCCGGAATGTGATGGATCGTTGGAAGGAACTTCAGACCATCAAAGCAGATTTGGGGAAATTTACCTTTAAGCTCGGCTAGCTTCTCTGATATCGTAGGGTCTGCTGCAGGAACATGGGGAGGTGGCTTTGAAAGTTCCGTTCTCTTACGATGTTCCCGAGCCTGCCGTGTGCTAGATGAACCAGAATGTTGATCGCAGGGAACATCAGGTTGAGGCCCCTTCTTTGAAGATTTCTCTCTGCCTTGCTCAGATTGAGAAGGAAGATCGTGGGAGTATGAAGACTGGCTGTGTGATTTCTTTCGATAAGTCGACTCTCGAGGACGGTTGTCTCGGTCTCCAGAGTCGTCTCTATCCCGGCGCTTGCCGGTGCCCGAATCCCAGCCAGAATGAGGAAAAAGGGATGAGCCGTGAAGACGATCGAATCCGTGGGAGCATCCCATGTCACCTGCATAGAATGAGAATAACGACAAGTCAAAAAAGATCGGGGTGATGGCAAAAATTGAAGTGTAGGGTGAAGTGCAAGTGTACATGTGTGTCCTAGTGTTCCCCCCGACGGACCAGTTTCTTTATCTTTAATAATAGGAGTTTTTATCTCCCTGGACATGGGCTTGAGTGCCTGCATTGCCTCTGGTGGGCGAATGAAGCTTAAGCGCCTCTGAGTTGTCGAAACCATAATTGAGCAGATCGTCAGGGATGGTGAGATTCGATAGACTTTTCAGTGAACTTTCTAAGGGTTAGGGGGAAGGTTCTCTCTCCTCTGGAATAAGAGTAACTTTAGAAGTTCCACCCACTTTCTTCCTCCTCAACTTATAGGTCAATTTTTTTCCCTTGGAAGGGGAAGATGACGTTTCAATATCGTGGACTTCGACTATCGGGTCCTGAGTGGGACTAACATTTTCACCCGGTACTTCGGGCGTCTTGCCTTCTCTAATTTCTCCCTCTTCCGGCATGTCAGGGGCGTTACGTGCTGAAGGCCTAGCCTGCTTTTTTCCTTTGCCTGAAGCAAGTCTGGATACAGTGATGCCTTGGGGAAGGCTTATTCGGCGACCTTCCGCCAGCAGCCCGAATCTCGCAAGTGACTCATTTGAAATGAGAGATCTAATGTCCTTATCTTCTGCAAGGAGGGCCCGGATAGTTGCAACAGCTTCAGAGTACCCGGAGCCTTCGGGACGTGGATTGATACCTGAAAAAGTGGATAAAGAGTCAGAAAAGATGAAGATTTCGCCAAATTCAAGTGTTGATCTAGAAAACGAACTTACTCCCTTCTATCCATATCCTGGCGAAACCGGGAGGACAACGCATGTAGAACCACTATGGCTTGTACTAGGCAAATTTTCTCCATGCCCCAGTCAGGATTTGACATTTACTATGTGGCTCTAGAAATATGAAAGATGGGATGTCTAACCGTCTCTTGAAGCGATAAATGTAATGAATATCGCCGGAAGTAGGAAGCGTGAAAAGGACACTCATGAAAAGGATGCAAGTCCCGTATATGAATGCATGGCTATTTGGATGTAATTGAGAGGGGGCAATCTCGATATATTGTAGCACGTCGCAAAGAAAGGAATTGAATGGTGGTACGCTGCCAACCCAGCACATAAACCTATTGCAGGCTGTATATCCGGCTGGGGGCAAGTGCGGATGATCATGCCCCAATGGAACTAACACGTCATCGAAGGGGATTCCATGGACAGAGCATATCCGACGGAGTGTACTTTCATTAATCTTTGAGGCCTGGGAATCGATTGGGTCGTCTAAGAAAATTGCTGCTTCTAGAGCGTCGGGAGCCAAGTCGACAGACGCCGTCGCAGGACTCGGTAAGTCTTGAGCAGGGGTAGTTGACGGGTTTGAGGTTCCTATAACTTCTTATCGAGAGGATGGCCCGGGTCTATCCGAGGTCGTAGTAGAGCTAGATTTCCTAGACATCTCTGTTAAAGATTGAATCTGACAAAGCACCTGTTTGAACTATACTTGAAAAACAATTAACATTATTAGACTTAAACAACATAAGTATTCCCCCTCGTGTGGTGTGTGAACTAGTGCGATTATTCAAATGTAAGTGCCGAGCAATGGAAAGACACTGGATTGAGGAAATAAGATTGAGCTTCAAATTTTCATCTTCGAAGACCGTCATCGTTGACCGTCTACGAAGGCGTGTCGTAAGACGGTTTATATTTTGTACTCGACATCATCACTATTTAGCGGGATTAAGTCCAAGTTTTCAGTCATTCAAAAACACAGATGTTATCAGTCCGGATTATTCGATATGCTTTGTTGTTTAAGTCCGTCCTTGTTCATTAACATATGCTCAAGCATGGGATGTGTTAGGCCAACTGTGCATTAGGTTCGACTAGCATTGCTGTTGTGCACAACTCCTCTATCACCCACCATTGCCGTTCGGCATGCGGCAAGGCGTGCCGAACCACAATCATGCCGAGCTGCATCGCTCGGCCTTCCATACTTCCATCTGTCTTCTCCACCGTTTAGCATAAGAGAGTAATGCCGAACCACCTACATGCCGAGCCGCAACGCTCGGCATTCTACTCTCAACAACGACACCCTTTCACTTATCAACTCCACCGTTCAGCATGCGGCGAATCGTGCCAAACCAAAGTTACGCCGAGCCGCAACGCTCGGCACCCCGTACTTAACAACAATTTTATCCTTTTCCTCCATCCCTACCGAACGACATGGTCGACTCGTTCGACAAGTCATACCGGGCTATGTCGATCGACATTCTAGCCAATTCCTACTCCTCCTCTGCTCCTCCCTCCAACCTCGTTCGGCATGGAGGAACCATGCCGAACCACAGCAGTACATTTCTACTAACTCCCTCCTTCACGTACCTTTGACCTCCTTTTCTTTCCTCCACACCGCCTAGCCTTAGAACGTATCCTAATCACGATTCGTTTCCCTCATCCACGCGACTCCTATTTGCCACGATTGTACAGAGATACGCGAACTTGAATCTCATGCTAAGTTTATTAACCAGGGGTAAGTGTTTAAAGAGATGGGTCATTACCTAGTAAATGGCTCAAAACTTGGGGGAATTCTGGTGTAAGGAGTGTGGTTTAAATTAGTTTCGATTGATTTGAGAAAGAAGGGAGGCAACGTACAATGTTCGAGGAGGGAAGGGTGGTCAATTCTTTGGAGTCTGTTAAAAAGCAAGGTTCGTAAGCACAAGATAGCGGAGGTAAAAGTAAGAAAAGAGAAGAATAAAGGAAGTGTCGACCTTTATAGGGGGAAGAAGGGAAGTCGAAGGGACCATGACCGGTAGAACCGGTCAAAGCACATCCCACGTTCGACATTTGTGTGTCGTTCGAGATCAGCATGTCGTTCGGCATACATTGCCTCAATCAGTATTCGAGAAAAAATACTATTGAGAAGACTAAGCTAAGGCTCCAAGCGGAGCATGGAGGACTCGTGATTCAAAGCACATCACGTACGACCACATGATGCACTTTGGGGGGGCAAGTGTTACCTGGAGGTTTGATCAGGCAACTGGGTTGATCGACATTCAAGCTCGTTCGGCATCCCAGGACGTTCGGCATTAGGGTATGTTATCACCTTTCTAAATACCCTCATAAATATATATAAATTATGGATATGGTTGTGCATGGAAAAGTGAGCGCTCGATTTAAAGGGTGGGAACACCAGGGGTGATAACATATTCGGTACTATCCAGGTTAGGCGTAGACCGGTCTTGTGTGGCAGGGGATCCCGGCGAGGTCTTCGGTATATTTTTCTAGAGGTGTACTATGACGGGCGGTACCCCAGTAGCCCAGTCATTGTATGGAATCCAAAATCCACTACGAACCTTTACGATTTTGTTTGTAGAGCCTAGTATGTTGGAATTTAATTAATGTAACAATTTCGGCTATTCGAATAAGTATTTGTACTTAGACACTATTATAATATCATGGGATTTTCTATACAACGTTTTGGTTATCATAAGGGAAAACTCGTCGTGTTTATGTGCGATGCGGTCCTACGAGATACCTTTGTTTTTCAAAGGATTTTGCTGACTTTAATAATTCAAATTGAGTGTGTTTTCTCACGCTGGTTTTCCAGACTGACTCGGGTGTTATTTTATTATAATGCTCGGGTAAGACCGAGGATTGCAGATTCAGGATAGGATGCTATGGAGCTCAGGGGGCGAGCTGGAGGTTTCTCAGACGTATTATTCGTACTTGGTTATTCCGCTGTGTGTGTTGGTATGTGAGGACAAGTTATTTATAACTGTCCAGATTGATTGTTGGTTGATGTACTCTGATAATTGCATGTATATTAACATTTATAGTTTCCTTATATAAAAATCTGTTGTTATATATTATATTTGTTCTGCTGCGTTTGTGAGATTCTGTGTTGGTGTTTCTGTTTCTTCTTCTACCTCTTTCTTCTTCACCCATATCAATCGGTATTTCCGGCACTTGGATATTCGACATGTTATACAGTGAATGTATTTATGTCGATTTTCGAGGGCCGAAAATCCCGTTTCTTACAAGATGCTGTTCTAAATCAAAACTGCTCAAAATTCAAAAGACATCTCTTCAATAGTCTATATGTCGACATACTTAGGTAACCTATGTCGACATATCCATGTTAATTTTGAAAACACAATAATTCTTTTAAAGCATTTATAATATTCTAATAATTTGTAAAAAAAAGTAAAAGTAGCTTCTAAATACTTCTAATGCATAAAACCCTTTATGAAATATTTGTAAAATTAATATAATATATAAAAAGTAAATAATTTGATAAGAGGGTATTCAAAGAAAGATGGTTGCTATCCAAGGACTTTGACAAATTATTCTAATGTTTATTTCCTATGATCTATAGTCTTGAACTCTTCATGTCTTCATCTTTAAACTCATGAGTCTTCAAATATCTTGATCATCTTTGAATCTTGATCTCTAGTATTTCTACTGATAAGCCTTCAAACTCGATTGCCCTATTCTTGTATATACCTGTGTAATATTTTGCAAAAATATTCTATACAACTTGGAAGATCATCAGTAATTATATTTATATGATTGTTGTCATCAAAATCAATAATTGTGGTATTAACATGTATACACACGCACACACATATATATGTATATATCATAACATAAATTAAATAAAACTATGTTAATTTATAGATTTAAATAAAATATTTAATAGGCCCAATAAAGATCCAATAGGGTAAAAAAATTAAAATTCACCCATAACTTTCACTGCGGGATGGCCCAGTTCCAACAACTTTTATCATAGGCTTTCTATTTCAATTATTAGTAAATTCACAATTAAGATTTTGGATCCAATATATGAAAGCTCTATGAAATAGAACCTATAAAAGACAATCTTCTATAAGAATTTGAAATCGAGTTTCTTGTTCCTTTTAAGCATCTTCTAATATTAGTGTAATTCCAATTCCAATGTCTTTTCATGAATTTGAGATGACATTACCATCTATTCAACCTGATAGTACTAGTGTTATTACCATCATCTTAAATTTCTGTTTTCGTTCCATAAAGGTTGTACCATTAGGAGAATATCCTAACTACGAGATCATGGACTAATTCCAATGCTCACCTACTATCATTCAACCTTAACAAATTAAGAATATCATTCTTGCAATTGATCAGTTGGACGAAACTGACATTTCAATTAATCAAGCATATCTTTATTTCTTGGTCTGGAAATATTTCCAACAAGCAAAATATACTTAATCATATTAAGTATATGATATCATACTAACTTTTTTCTTTGTTCAAAAAGAAATTATTCGAAATCCATACATTACCAAATAATATTGTTCACCATACAACTATTTTATAGGATCAAATATGGATCAGATATCTATACCCTCATATTATCTATAGAGTCCATATCATATGAATAATAAACAATATTTGGCCAGTTACATTTACATGGGCCTAGACTTGGAAAATTTTAATGATTGTACACTTGGCTTGTTATCATGGGTTTAAAGTGACTACATGCCAAAAGAATTATTTTCAAGTGAATATACATTTCTTTTACGATCTTTAATTATCGCCTACTATGTATGCCTTAATTAATAAACATTTTATAATTATTTTATGCGAATTTATACTAGTAGATATTATAATATTACACGTGTTATTATAATATTACATGCATTATTATATTTATTAGATTGGTTGAATGTGATTCATTTCATTTATCTAACGAGGTCCCATTAGATTTTACATTTCTCAAAACCTTAAGAAAAAACAATGACCTTTTAATTTCTCTAATGGATGATAGGATTTACTTGTCTTGGGGATCTGACCTTGAGTTTGCTCAACAAGCCATAGCCCTACAAGTGGTGGATAACACTTTATTAGTTATACTACATAACTCCTCATCGTGCTCTTTTTCCTAATCTCAACCTTGACCTTGAGTTTGCTTAACAAGCTAAGAGGGATTTGTCACTCTGGCATATCATTTCACGATGGCCTAAGTATAGATGCTCATACCAAGAGTTTTCTCAACAAATATACGCATTTTTCTTACCCGTCTAGAGATATACCGAATACAGTGTTGCACACCATAGTCGTGGCTTGAGTTGCTTAACAACCAACATGCATGCAAGTAATCGATCTAATATATAAATGGAATAGGATGACATTATTAAGATTCATAATCTTTAATAATTAAGACCGCTATCGATTTAAATAATAATATATTTGTAAAATACCCACATGATACAAGTTGTGACAAATATGATATCATGGTTTGTACTTACTTTAAAAATCTAAGTTAGGTTTGTTTCAGCCTATATACATATTACTTATACATATGCACATATAATATTAATTTAGGTATAACTTTTATATTTTAGTTACTAATCATATTATATACAAAGGTTTATATGTATCTTAATTATTACTTAATTAAATAATTCAATCAATCAATTAGTTCTAGATTTCACCAAACCATAAATTTCAATTCAATAAAATTTTGAATTAATATGTTCAATTATAATTATTTACATATATATCTACTATAACATTTATAATTGGGATTTATTATACATATATTCATATATGTCCAATTTTTTATAACTTTATATAATGTAGTTAACTTACATGATTTATATATACATATACATATATCTTATTAACTAAACAAATTTCAATTAATCTTAGATTTTTATTTTAATTAACAAATTAATTAAATTTCATTTTAAATTTGAAAGTTTCAAATTATTTTTTTAAACTTATTTAAGAAAATCATACAACTATAACATTTATAGTTATAAGTATTTATGTATATACCTTTTAATTACTTAATAATTTAATTAATTAATTCTTTTAATTAACCAATTTAATTAAAATTTATTTTAAATTTTATAAATTCAAATTCAAAATCTTTGAATTTTGGAAATTCGTATGCTATAACAATCACAACACACATTTAAAATTAGAAAATTATCTAAATTTTATACATATATATTATACGTATAATATAAAATTTACAACATACATGTTTAAAATCCAAATTTAGAACCCTTTTACATTTAGGAAGTTTCATAATTTAAATTTATCTTTTAAGTTAACTGTAATTTATAATATTCAAATATGCTTTTTTGAGTTTGCCTAAGGCCCAAAAAAAATTTAGGCCTTACACTTGGGCCAACCTTGAAAATGCCACTATCCATTAGTCCAAATTTAAAGCTAATAAGGAGAGGGCACTAGTTGCTCCAATCCCTAGCCTTAGGCACTCTATTATAGACATCCATTAGATAATAAAGACTAGAATTTGGTCTAAATGCTAACCAATTTATTTATATAAACAAATTAGGCTTTGATACCATTGGTTGTTCAGGTCCGCTTGGCAGCGGATGAAATAGAGCAAATTTCAAAAATAATCCCTAAGTGGATCTCATTAGGCTTATATGAATAAATAGTTATCACCAAGAGTAGTCTACATTTTAAGTTAATTTTGTATTATAGTTTAAATGTGTTTATGTTATATGTACATAAATTTAAACCTTTCACAATCCACATGTGTACAACTACTAGCCATAGTGGGTTGTTCATTAAATTTAATGTGTTTTTGTTCTTAAATATTAAGTGTTTTGTGTCTCACTATTTTAGGTAAGTGAAAAGTCACATTGGTATACATGTCATGATAAGATAACAACTATGATATACATATACATAATAACAAAATGACATAACAATAAATTCAAAGTATATGAAATTGTATACACATATATTATTGTCGGGAATTGCAACTAATGTTTGCATATATACAGATGTAAATTGTAACGACTTGGAATTTTGAATCCTTCGTATTTAAATATATGAATTATTTAAATCCTAGATAAATGTGATTAAATTGGATTTATAACCTAGTTAACCCCTTTTTATTAATAACCAATGAAGAGAAGCTTGTTTTGAAATGTGTTTACAAAAGTAAATAGTTTGAAAAAATATCAATAATATAACCAAAAATGTTTTATCGATTAATGAATTTTTGCTCGATAAATATTGTTCGACCTTTTGGGCTTGCCTAATATATTAATTTTTAAATAGTTAACAACAAAAATATTTTTCTTAATGTGGCTAACTAATGGTAATTAGTGGGGTAGGATGATGTTATAGGGTAGTAGATATTTGTGGAAGATATTTCCTAAGGAAAGTGAGGTGTAAACTTGGCACATGGAAGGGAGGGTTCATGGTGACCTTCCAAGGAGGTTACGGTGTAGTGATGACCTCTTGTTAACTTCTACAAATACACCCTTAAGCCCACAATTCATTCACTAAATAGATGAACAAAAATAATAAGCTCTTCTTCATGCTTTTCTCTCTTTTCTTTAAATTTTTAAACAATATCAAATGAAGTCCAATCTTTCAAACTTTTTCTAAGGGCTTAAGGCCACACAGGAACATGAAATATAATCTCAATTGTTAAAGGAAGGAGGCACAAAGTGGAGATCCAAGGGGTGGTCGTGGGCATAAAAGAGAGGAGGAAGACGACCATGAGCATTTTGAAGGCAAAGGTTGGATTTTTGATTGTTTGGTGATGGTAGGAAGTTGTTTTAGTGTTCAAGTGTTTGTGCTCAGATGTTAGCTTAGATTTTGGTGAGTTTACTCACCAATATATATATATATATGTACATATATATATATATTGTGTGTGTGTATGTTGTGCTTGAACATAAAGTTAAGTATTAAACTAATGCAAGCTATAACTTTTGGACCCCTTGCTTTGGAAAGCAAATGATTTTGTGTTTACCCTATAAAATAGGTAACATGGCCTTGATTTTGTGTTATCATTTCTATAAAACATGTAACATGACCTTGATTTTGTGTTTACATATTTGGTTTGGTTGTATGTGGCATTGAAGTGTGCTGGAAAGTGTTTAAAGCTAGAAAGGTCGCTATAAGTGCACTTTATAAATCCCTTGTGCTTAACTTCTTTAAAATGGTTATATATGAATATATTATGAAAATATATATTTTGGTTATGCTCTACATTTATAATAGTGTTTGAGAAAGAAGAAAAAGGTTTGAAAAATTATACAAATGATAGACAAAGTTTGAAAAGTTAGAAGGCGAGAAAGGTCGATATATGGATACTTCTACATCTCTTGTTTTGGGAATTTTTAATATTTTTTTGAGAAATATCCTTAGGGGTTTATTTGCATGTTTTTTTACTCTAAAAATTTCAGACCTTATACCATTAATTTGGATAGAGAAAACCAACCATAAATCTTCATCTTTTTATATGCTCTCTGCCCAGTAGCATTTACAGCACTTATTAATGCTGTCTTTGAGGTACAGCAGCATCTCTGGCTATTTTTTGGTGTGGTGTTGTTTTAAGCTACTTTTGTGATTTAAATGAGTTGTTGAAATTAATTATTTTTATGAGATCTTTTTAGGAAATTTTATAGTAGATTTTAAAGTATTTTAAAAGTGGTTTGAAGTTCAAATATATTTTTAATAATTATTTATTAATTTTTAACTAAAGGGTTATATATATAAAACATGCTTTTTTATGATTTTTTAGATTATTTTTATTTAATATTTTATATGGATATTTAAAATATTCATAAGTATTTTTAACGTATATATATAAGTTTTGGAAAAGCAAGTTAATTATTTTATAAAAGATAAGTGGGTTTTGGTTATAACACTCAGTTATGATGAATGGTTTTGAGAAGTTACCAAAATGTATATTACTTTGTTAAATAAGTGTAGATATACTTAGATCTTTAAAAAGAATATATTAAAGATAATGTTAAGTGTAAAATGGTTTTGGTTTTATAGTAAACGATGTTCAAGTAACATTTGGTTTTAACCTTTTGAATATACCTTTGAATGTAATTAAATCTTTGGAAGAGTGTTTTAAAGATAATGATGAGTATGGAATGTTTTGGAAAAAGTTAGAAAAAGTACAGGTTTAATTTATAAAAGAGAGAAGGAGATTATAGTAATAATGTTTTAGTAACATTTGTTTTTAACCACTTTGATTATATTTTTAAGTGGAAAATCTTGTTAAGTGATTTGTGAATATTCTTATACTTTTGAGATAAGTATACGAATATATTTCGAAGTATTGGAAAGAGTAGAAATGAATGGTGTAGTAGTAGTATGCATGTATATATCTTTTGTAAAGGTATTTTAAATATATATACAAGTATTTATAAAGAATTATTATTTGATAATCCAGGGATTAGAAGTCGCTTGTGTGACTTAATCATATTTGTGTGCTTATTCGTCTATATAAAGTATTTACTCCTATAAGTAGCACAAAAAGCTAACAAAGCTGTGATAGTTGTGAATGATGCTCATGTGGCTTAGAAGCAAACATTACTCTAACCTATCAAAAAGATTTTACTTTGGTAAGTAATAAATAAATTTTGAAGTTATTACAATCTACAATTTATTTTTTCTATAACATAATAACTATGTTTTCTATAAGCTATGAATTTCGGTGTTTTCGTTAGCAGAAATTCCATATTTCTATTAACACATCACCCATGTTTTTGTTAGCAAAACGCCATAGTTCTGGTAACATACCATCTACGTTGTAAGGAAAGTATACTATGTTTCCATTAACAATACCCATTTTTCAAAGTCCATTTTTGGTAGTAATGGTAAAGTGTTTTCGTTATCCTATACATATCTAATATATATAATTGATAGCCATATAAGGCATATATTTCCGTTAATAAAAGTATATGTTTTCACTAGCTTTATGGGTTATGTTCTAATTAAGAAAAGAGGTATGTTATGTTAGCACATAAGATGCATTTCTTTCACCACATAATGTGTATCTCCATTATCAATAAGGTGCATTTCCATTAACAAATGGTGTATGTTTCCATTAGCACATAAGGTGCATTTTCTGTTAGCTAACATGCATGATTCCATTAACACTATAAAATTATTTTTGTCTGGCTTCATGTATACTTGCATTAACAATATAAGTATATTTTTGGAAGCATTTTGGAAGCCAGTTTCTATAATGTTGGACTTGAATTTTTATAGCATTAATCTAGAAAACATACGGCTATAAAATATATTATGTTGATAAGTTATGTAGTCACTTGATACTTTTTTCAATAGTTATAAGGATGCATTAAAACTGTAGTGATGATATTAACTAAAGTTAAAAGCTCATCTAAGTTCTCGGTTGAGTACGCTCCAGTGATAAACCCAAACATACCAAACGTGGCCTATGGTCGATGTGCTAAGGCCTCAAATACCACACTCCTTCGGACTGCTTCAACTAAAATGTCCGGCTCCTCAACTTAATCGGCTAACTTAACAATAGGCTGACCTATGGCTTCTCCATATCAGCTGGCAACTTTACTCGTGGATTTGGTTGCATAGGTGCGATGTGTTATCCCGCCTTTTGGCAAGGCCGTGACACCAAAAAGTTGACTGAAAAACTAAGGACAGTTCGTCGTAAAAGTTCGTTATACACTATTTCGCCATGGATATCAATGAATTTTGTCCGAGCCCGAATCGAGCTTCAATTAATAAGACACGTCAAGCAAGGTCAGGAAAAGCAACGTTCCAAATTTCAAGTCAATCCGAGTTCGTATACTCAAGTTATCATCGATGCGAGTTGGGGGAAATGGCCCTATGTTCGAATCCACGGAGTCATTCCACTTCGTACCCATCAGCTTGGAGTACTCCGAATCGATCAAGTTGCTTCGCTTCGTATCCATCTGGGCTCGGTGATTCGTATCCATCAGATTGCTTCGAGTCCATTTGCATATGCATCGACCAAAAGCAAATTAGCCTCGCGCTTACCTGGTCCGTATCCCTCAAGTTAAAGTGCCTCGAATCCATGGAGTTATTCCACTTCGTATCCATCAGCTTGGAGTATTTCGAATCCATCAAGTTCCTCTACTTCGAATCCATGCAATCGATATACTTCGACTCCATCCCATAACTTACTTCGAATCCACCCTGTTGAGGCAGCTTCGAATCGATCAACTATGGGATACCTCGATCGATTCGAACGAACATCTCCTCGAATCCATTCCCTCGAATCCACTAATTAAAGGCGGCTAAAACCATGGATTCGACCCAGTAAACTCGAAGAAAAAGCTGGATCAACCCGAGAATCGCGCGCGACACGTCACCATTCACACGCGCAAACCATCGATTCGACCCTATCGATTCGAAGGGGATCGATTCGAACCAAGCATGTCAATCGGAAATGCAATCTTGAATCGATCATATCTCGAGATCTACAATTCCAATTGCTATGAAATTTTCACAGAAGCTTGCACACATGTTGAAGAATGTCCACACCAAATTTCAGCTCGATTGGACAATTTCTTGATCGATTTGAATGGACTTCGAATCGATCCCAAAGTGGGCCCGGATTTCCTGAAAGCGGGCGTATGGGCCCCCTCACGTGCCAGAAGTAGTCTCCCGAATTTTTAGGCAAAATATCTGCCTCCTACACCTATAAATAGAGCCCCTGGTCATTCAGAAAAGGGGTCGGACAATTTTAGGAGCTAAAGAGCGCCCAGACTCTGCCAGATTTACTCAGAATCACCACTGCTTCCTTAGATTCAGATTATAATCATAAAATCAGTTGTACTACATCAGAAGAAATTGTAATCATCAAGTGAACATCAATAAAATCATCAACTTCAGAGTGGACGTAGGCAAGATCGCCGAACCACTATAAATCCTGTGTCATTTACTGCTTTCATCTAATTTTTCGGAGAGTTCTTCATTTTTATTTCTCTACATATTTGATATTTGTGATCTGTGATTGCGAACTGGTGCTTTCATGACATTTGGGGTTTGTGACCAATTTTGGCGCAAACACTTTGGTGCTTTCACTGAGAATTGAACTCAAGGATTCTACCGCTTGGAATTTGAATTCGAAGGTTTAAAAGTTTAGATTTGAAAAGCTATGGCGAGACAATCGAGCAAAAGGCCAAGGCCAGAGCGAAGTCTGCACAAAGGGTGTCAAAAGGCTTCCTCAGGGGCAAACCAAGCATCGATCTTTATCACCAGGGATGAGATGGAGGCAATGATGAAGAGACAGGAGGAAATGATCCAGAATTTGCTTCAACAGATTGGACAACTTGGAGCGCAAAATCAAGGAGCAACCAGAGTCCAGAACGGAGCAGGACCATCTGGCGCAGCGCCGGAGCTAGGGGGCACACACTTAGAGCATGTTGATCCAATACCGGGAATAGATTCAGGGACATCCGAGCAACCTGGTGGCAATAGAGGGATGAACGCTCAGCCACGGGGGCAGAACGAAGGTAACACTCAAAGATCACAGCCTGACGACAACGACAGGTTGGCAGAGATGGTCAGACGGGCCATGAGAGGCGGACTAGTCAATAGAGATCTGAAGGATGTACATAGGAGTCCCTTTACTCCTACGATCAGGCAGGCCAGGAATCCACCAGACTTCAAGTTACCATCGGTGGAAATGTATGATGGGCGGACAGATCCAGCGGTCCATCTAACGAAGTATATGAGGCACATGGAAGTGCTGGGGGCATCACATGAAGTCATGGCCCGGTGCTTTCCATTATATCTGACGGACATTGCAGCGCTATGGTTTAGAAAACTGGAGAGTGGCTCTATTGGGACTTGGACAGATTTTACAGAAAGGTTTATGAGATAATTCAGGGTTCATATTTCGAGACCCAAGAACGTGATGAGTTTGGCAACACTAAAGCAGAAAGCTGGGGAATTTTTGAGGAGTTTTCTAACGCGATTTAATGCGGCAGCAGCATCAGTGGATCGACCAGATCCATCTATGGTAATGATGGCAGCTATATCTGGAATATCTGATGGCACGGAGTTCAAGAATTCACTAACTAAGGATCCACCTACGGACCTGGGAGAGTTTTATCATGAAGCCGAAAAGTTTCTGCGATTAGAGGATGCTCGTACGGAGAGAGAAGAAGAAATCGATGTTTACGTAGTTAGAGGCGGTAATTCACCTGGAAAATGTGCAGAGACTGGTAAAGCGAAGCGAAAGGATGAAGAAAATGATGACAGGTCAAAGCGGCAACGGAGGGAGCCGCGATTTACCACCTATTCAGAACTGAACGAGGGTTTGGAGTGAATCTACCAAGACACCCGAGAGCAAGTTGCCTATCGTAAACCAATGCGACGGGATTCGACTACCGACGAGAGAAAGTCAAAAAAATATTGCTTATTCCACGAGCTGAATGGTCATAGCACAAATGACTGTAGACACCTGAAAGATGAGGTAGAAGGGCATATCAGGAACGGTAGACTACTTCAGTATGTGAGGAGGCGAGCTCCAACGGTGGAACCAGAGAGACCACCGTCTACATCAGCTAGGGGTGACCCTAAACTAGGACACCGTTTGGTTATCAATTGATTTGAATAACGATGAACGAGTCGTAAACTTCTCACTAACAACATCAAACCATTTACACATGTATGAGATTGCAACGATCCACAGGCATGCTCTGAATGATTGTTGACCGTCTCGTAGTGAGAATTTACACTTTGACATCCTTGCTTTGCTTTTGTTTCATGTTAATTTGGACATTTAGACTTTGCTTGTTTGGATATTTCTGTGAACGTTAATTTGATATTTGCAATTCTGTAAAAGAAGTTACTTGCGTATGCTTTGGATCGCGAACGGTCCACAAGCACACCTTGTATGGCAACGAACCGCCACGATCGCTGATTCAGAAATTCACCCGAACGTGAACCTAACATCGATAATACTAAGTCCCCCCCCCCGGGCACAATCATTCGCCTTGAACGGCACCCGACCTCGAACGGTCACAATCTACCTCGTACAGCACCCGACCTCGAACGGTCACCATTAGCCTCGAACGGCACTCGACCTCGAACGGTCACAATCTGCCTCGTGCGGCACCCGACCTCGAACGGTCACCATTAGCCTCGAACGGCACTCGACCTCGAACGGTCACAATCTGCCTCGTGCGGCACCCGACCGCGAACGGTCACACTTCATCTAGTGTAACATTCGATCGCGAACGATCACACTCTGCCTCGTGCGGCACCCGACCACGAACGGTCACAATTCACCCAGTATGACATTCGATCGCGAACGATCACATCCTGCCTCGTGCGGCACCCGATCGCGAACGATCACATTTTATCTCGTGCACCATACGACCACGAACGGTCACAATCCATCATAATTCGTCTAGAACGACACCCGATCGCGAACGGTCACAACTCATCTAGAACGACATCCGACCGCGAATAGTCCCATTTCGTTATTTGCCGTGAGCGGCATCCAACCTCGAAAGGTCACATATCACCTCAAATGACATACGGTCGCGAACGATCGTCATTCATGGTAAGAAAAGACTATCAATTTCTTTACAGGTCGATGATAGGATATGAACATCCAGCTTATGGAACTACAAAACATGCCTTCCTACCGCAAGGCATGTTTTGGGGGGCAAATGTTATCCCGCCTTTTGGCAAGGCCGTGACACCAAAAAGTTGACTGGAAAACTAAGGACAGTTCGTCGTACACTGTTTCGCCATGGATATCAAGGAATTTTGTCCGAGCCCGGATCGGGCTGCAATTAATAAGACACGTCAAGCAAGGTCAGGAAAAGCAACGTTCCAAATTTCAAGTCAATCCGAGTTCGTATGCTCAAGTTATCATCGATGCGAGTTGGGGGAAATGGCCCTATGTTCGAATCCACGGAGTCATTCCACTTCGTACCCATCAGCTTGGAGTACTCCGAATCGATCAAGTTGCTCCGCTTCGTATCCATCTGGGCTCGGTGATTCGTATCCATCAAATTGCTTCGAGTCCATTTGCATACGCATCGACCAGAAGCAAATTAGCCTCGCGCTTACCTGGTCCGTATCCCTCAAGTTAAAGTGCCTCGAATCCATGGAGTTATTCCACTTCGTATCCATCAGCTTGGAGTATTTCGAATCCATCAAGTTCCTCTACTTCGAATCCATGCAATCGATATACTTCGACTCCATCCCATAACTTACTTCGAATCCACCCTGTTGAGGCAGCTTCGAATCGATCAACTATGGGATACCTCGATCGATTCGAACGAACATCTCCTCGAATCCATTCCCTCGAATCCACTAATTAAAGGCGGCTAAAACCATGGATTTGACCCAGTAAACTTGAAGAAAAAGCTGGATCAACCCGAGAAGCGCGCGCGACACGTCACCATTCACACGCGCAAACCATCGATTCGACCCTATCGATTCGAAGGGGATCGATTCGAACCAAGCATGTCAACCGGAAATGCAATCTTGAATCGATCATATCTCGAGATCTACAAGTCCAATTGCTATGAAATTTTCACAAAAGCTTGCACACATGTTGAAGAATGTCCACACCAAATTTCAGCTCGATTGGACAATTTCTTGATCGATTTGAATGGACTTCGAATCGATCCCAAAGTGGGCCCGGATTTCCTGAAAGCGGGCGTATGGGCCCCCTCACGTGCCAGAAGTAGTCTCCCGAATTTTTAGGCAAAATATCTGCCTCCTACACCTATAAATAGAGCCCCTGGTCATTCAGAAAAGGGGTCGAACAATTTTAGGAGCTAAAGAGCGCCCAGACTCTGCCAGATTTACTTAGAATCACCACTGCTTCCTTAGATTCAGATTATAATCATAAAATCAGTTGTACTACATCAGAAGAAATTGTAATCATCCAGTGAACATCAATAAAATCATCAACTTCAGAGTGGACGTAGGCAAGATCGCCGAACCACTATAAATCCTGTGTCATTTACTGCTTTCATCTAATTTTTCGGAGAGTTCTTCATTTTTATTTCTCTACATATTTGATATTTGTGATCTGTGATTGCGAACTGGTGCTTTCACAACATTTGGGGTTTGTGACCAATTTTGGCGCAAACACGATGCTCTCCTTCCTCTTCCACTGATGTCTCCTCCCGATTCCTTTTCTTTCCCTAGGTGATTTCCCAAGTCGGGCTTCTTCGGTCTCTCTTACATATGGGGCCCTAAGAGTAACATGAATTGTGGATGTAGTGCTCTTAGTGGTGCCCGAGGGGCTCTCCATTATTAAACTATGCGGCCTTAGGATCTGGGTGGCCTCATCAATTGGTAACTTGTTATCGAAGGGAAAGTTTATCGCCAAATTAAAGGTACAAGTTAGAAAAGCCTAAGAGTTGGACATAAAGAAAGGTATGTGACACAACAACAAAATACATATAATATAGTGTTTGAAATGACTTCGGGTAACAGAGTTAGTGCTATAAAAGATAGTACATGTGTACTATCAATGGGAAGCGCTTGACATTTCCTCTTATCGATTAGAGGAGGACACATAGACTCATTCTCAGTACTCTCAACTCTCTCGACCTGAGCATCAAGTTCCTTTGGGAGCATCAGGGGGATGACTGGTAGAGAGCCCTCTATGGGATCTACAAAGGGGCTATCGGGCCTCCTCGGTCGGGGATAATCACTACTCATCGAATATGAACTAATAGACAACCCTATCATTTAGTTTAGGAGGAGATCTTGGGAGATGTGGGTTCCTCCACCCAATGCTTGTTTACGAGTCAGTAGATACTTTCGTCATCATCCCCTTAGCTATAAGCACAATATCCCAACCTAAGAGTAAGCATGAATCTTCTTCGTCTTGACTTTTTTCCCCATGGAAGAAATGTGTATGCATGATCTACGATGGTCTGGCATGGTCTCCCCCTTGGATTGTCCATCTTATTTCTTATTGCCCCAGGTCTTGGACATTTTAAAATTATCCCTAATATGACATAAATCTTGAGCATTGGACATGAGCTTGGCATCCTTTTAGGCGATTGTGGTAAGAAGCTACTCCATATTCGAAAATTCCATAGGCAACGCGTTGATGCCCCTATATATCCTCTCGAACCTAACATCATCATCCTTCATGTTTTGACTGTAAGATGTGAGAAAAATTAAAAACAAGTTAGCATTGTCATAAGATGGAAGAAATTGCAATAAAGGAGTCTAGTTTTACTAGGCACATAGAAGGCGGTGTTGTCTAGGACCATCCGGTGCTCATGTCCATTGATGGGAATAGAGAAGTACAGAGCCTTGTATTTGGATATGAGTCTAGGGAGACCCACCATGGAATTTTCTTTTTTTATTATTGTGTTGATAGTAGTATATGTTAGCCTCCTTGTAAGGATTCCGATCAATGAGTACATGAACCGTAGGAAGTCAGGGGCGATGATACCAATGCATAATGGTAGTAGAACAGATGCAACACTGCTAGAAGTTGTACGAGTTAGGGAGGAGCTATGCCGACATCATCCCAAATCGACTGCGAAATTTAAAATAAAAGGGATGGAGTGGGATTGTAAGGACACACATAAAGTGGATGGGGCCTAAACAAAATATCCATCCAGAGGGGAATGTGGTGGTCGTCTAGAGATCCTTGCTTAAAACCCATTAATGTGATCACATGCCTCTCATATAATTCCCTGATTCAGGTATTCCACTGAAGAGTCAAAATAGTCCCCTTGAACATCATGTCCTTAATAGGGGATGCACATGGTCGAGCAATGAGTAGGATGAGAGAGTTAGTTGTATGCCTTAGTGGAAATTATGTAATTTGTTACATATGTCTAACTCTGCAATCAATCTTGTTCGTAATAAAAGTTATTTGGTGTTTGTTTTCTTTTATATACTTTGTTATATTATGAAATAAATAATAAATCAATAATTTTAAAATACATAAGTAAGAAAATCCTTAGATAAAAATGTTATGTTATTATAGCTGCACGTAGTTGTAATCATGAGTAATTAATCACTGTATAAAATAATATTTTTTTTAAATATTCATGGTCAAGATATTTCAAGAAAGGTAATCGATACATCATTTGAGACCAAAGCACGTAAAACTCTCCAAATGTTGGGCAATGTGCTACTCATTGCTGTTGGGGGCACCAATGGATTATGTACTTATAGTTACTGGATAACTATTAAATGATTCAATTGAGAGTTTCATGGTGGTTGAAAACAACTATGTCAAAATGGAAATCTCAGTGTGAGGATATTACACAGTTCTCTCGACTTAAGAGTACCGTGGAACTTCGACATAGGTACTCCACTTCGATTATAGTTAAATCATGGTATGATGACTATTGAGTGACTATAGTTGGGTCTTACTTGACGCATAGGAAGTGAAACACTATTCTGTAGAGAATTTGTCTCGTCAATTTTATGAGGTTGGTGTCACGACCAACCATAGTCAACTCAAAGTCAAAATCTCAGCAAGAGTATAGTGGTTAATGATAAATGTTATTATTGAACCAAGGACTTTATAAATGGTCTGAATGGTTAAATGTGGATATTGTTGGATTTTTGATCGATGGTAGTTTCTATATATCCTAAAGTGATATAGCATTGACAAAGGGAACATGTGTATTATCTTGGTAGTTAACAGTACCACTTAAATGCGATCTAAAATATGATTTAATCGAAAAGATCTGTAAGTGATGAATTCAACCAAATTATCACACCATTAGCTAAGGTGAATTATGGATGTTAATATTTGAATTGTTTAATATTAATTGTCGGCTGAATTCACACTTGTGAATGTGGTGATGGTGGGGAGTTTAGTAGTCAGAAGGCATGGGGCAGGGGTAGAATCTAACCAGAAAGTCACATGGGCTAAGCCAGTTTTGCATTCAAAACATTGTAGAAATATGGTATTTCGCACTTAATGAGCAATGTAAAACCATTTAAATACTATGGATAGATTGTTAAACATGGGAATAATTGTAGACCCAAACTATGTGCTATGCAAACAAGAAGATGAAACTAGAGATCAGCTATTTTTTCAATGTGCCTATTGTAAGTACATCTGGACACTACTGAGAGTGAAGATGAAACCCAAACTTGAAACTTCTAGAACAATGGAGTTTGAAGTTTCTGAACCATTGAAGACATTTCAGATCAAGGATCTTGCATTCATGAATTTCATAATGGCGGTTTACTATGTAACAACCCACACCTCCTGACACACTGATCCAAAGCCTAATGTGACTTCTGGACACACCTTATGCCGAGCAAATACGAGCTATTAGGATTTTAAAACCTTAGAGAGAATAAATACAAGGGTAAGTTCAAAGACAGCCTCCATTTTCAGACCTCACAGTGGAAGGAATTAAAATATAAGTACAGCAAAATAAACATTTTAGCTGTGCAGTTAGTTCCCCGCTATAACCCTGCTATATCTCATAGCGGATTTCTACAGCTACGATTTTTCCATATAGCCCCAAATATAGCCTTTCCGCTTTAAGCCCTGCTATTT
This sequence comes from Allium fistulosum, assembly GCA_030737815.1. Lineage (NCBI taxonomy): Eukaryota > Viridiplantae > Streptophyta > Magnoliopsida > Asparagales > Amaryllidaceae > Allium > Allium fistulosum. Next base: position 306,042,042 of record CM060903.1, on the reverse strand, counting down.
CCGCTATATTCCGTTATTCCCACTATATTCCACTATTTCCGCTATATCTTCCTTAAAAGAAATGAATTGAAAAATGACATTTATACATTATAAAAATTATGAAATTAATTTATTAAATTGAATTTTTAATATATTTTCAGAAATGAAAATTCTGTAATATTCTACTAAATTAATTATGTTATATAACAATTTTGTGTTTATTTAATGTATATTTACACATATTTTTATTTAAAATTATTTATGTATTAATTATAATTCAATTGAATGTTAATTTTTCATTAATTACCATTTATATATTTGTGAAAACATTAAGTACGAGTTTTATATGCTATTTTAAAGTCATCCGCTATATCTTGCTATATCCTTACTATGTCTCCGCTATGACTTTTTGCACATCCGCCGCATTGGATCTGCCGAGCGCTTTAACTACACAACATTTTAGAAAACAGTCTTCAAAATACTTAATTTACGTATACACTATTTTCCTTAGTACAATATAAGTTTGATGAATCTTTAATACAATAGGTAACTGCATGATGAACCACATATGATATGAGAACTCCAACGTGAAGCTCCTCTCGTATATGTCCAATCAATTGCTAACTTTTCATCCTGTGGTGGTGGAAAATGAAAAGAAGGGGTTGGGTCAGACAAAATGAGTACAAGTTTAATATATGATGATCATGTGCAGTTAATTGTTTACTACACTAAGTGATATAGGGTGTGCTACTTGTGTCTATGAACTCCTAAGGTCTAATTTCTAAGGGTTCTTATCTATCACAAAGGGTCGAACTACAAATCGAACCTCACGAATCGGCCAACGCTTCTAGAACTATCCAATATGAAAATACTGCCCGTAGGCGATTGTGGAAATTTCTCTTCCACAAATACCTATATAATCACTATGTCTAGATAGGGAGAACCCCGAAATGCAAACTCATTGGGTGACTCATAGTATGCACCGATGTTCATCTTTCGATCGTAGTGGAAAAATGCCTTTTATCATACTGCGATAGCATCCACCTGTATCACGTCGCGCCAGAACAATGCATACAAGGACTTCCATTAGTACTGGGCTCCATTCTACTCTATAGCCACTTATCGTGCTATGCTGGGCCTGACTGTCCTTTAGAATCCCCGTTAACACTGGGATCACCCACCTAGTGCCTCCATCGGTGCTGCGCGTCCACTATGGAACAACCCTTGAGTGTTTGCAAAATACATCGTCCGAGTCAAATCTTAACTCTTGTTTTGGTATTTAACTGTTATCCAAACCGTGATGACCTATTATCCTTTGGTAGGGAACTGACTTCCCAGCTGTCTCTAGCATGTGTACTTAGCCCGAAATAGGTTAAAACAATTAATTTTCCATTTATATAATTTTTTACGAAATTATATAATTTATATTCTTTAAGTTGCGCCTGAGGACGAGGTTCAAACTTGCAATTTACGTTGCGAATGGTCGACCATTGGACCTAACTGATTGATCGCTACCGGTCGTGTACTAAAATTAGGGTTTTCTGCATTCTTAATTGTCGATTGTTAATTATTAATTTATGTGACGTCGGTCACTATTTCCAATGAACCCTAATTAGTAGTTGACCAGTTTATATTCTAATTTCCATGTCAATTTGTTCAATTTAGGGTTACAGATTTAGAGTTTTCCAATTTTAGGGTTTTATAATTTAATTAACATAAATTGTGTACTTGCATTAAATTAGGTTTAACAATTTACAGATTTTAATCTAGTGTTTTACACATTACAAATAAGGTTTCTAACGTCTTAAATCAAATAAAATAGTTCAAACCTAACTATAATAATCATCTTACTAAAATTGTTCCCACTAACCTTAAGCCCAAGCTCTTCCTATCTGCTTTGCTTGAGAATAGCCCCTCCTAATGCTAGCTCTGCTTGCTCCATCTATCTCCAATTGGTTGTATTCTTTTAGATTGATTTTATTTTGGTATTTAGTAATTTTAGGGTTTAGAGAAGAGGGAAAATTTTGACATAGTTTAATTAATGTAATCTGTTATATGAAAATTAGGTCCAGGATAAGCTTGAATTTATATGGTTTGCACAATAGTTCATGCCGTTAGATTTAGGTTGGTTAATTTTTACAGTTATCTTATATGTTCAAAAATTATTTGGCGAGAAAGCATTTGATCTTGATTGCACGAACACGTGTCAACACTTCCGATTGAACCCAGCCACAGTCGACCGCCTAGCACCCTAGGTTGACCGCCAAGATTCGACCATCGACCTCCTTGGGTTAACCGGTCCCTATTTTAATTTGTGTGTTTTTATTCCATTTTCCATTTATTCCAACACCAGTAACTTCTCCGTGCTAACTCCTATTGTGAAGTGTTTGAAATGAAAATCATCCAGAAAATCATTACGAACACAATGGTGTAAGTTTCATAGCCTAATTCGGGTGTCTACGGGAAAATTCTTTTTATTCCTTGTTTTCTAAAATTACTTTTCTTATTAATTTTGTGTTTAAATTTCTATTAAATTTCCAAAGTGTTACATTCTCCCCCTTAAAAGGATTTCGTTCCCGAAATCTCAAAGGATGGAAAAATGTAACTTATACACACAACAACCAATAGCTACAACCATCTACTCATCCATTACCCACGAGCAATCATTGTGCTTAGAAATTTTCTAATGTGGTGGGCACATATATATGCACTGTGAAATGCAAGTGAACCTATACTAATGTAAAAGAGTAGGCGGTCTACTGATCTAGTCAACCTCCTATAATGCAAATGCTCATGCCATGCATCCAAATGTATGTGACATCCTAAATAAATATACTTTCAATTCTATATGTATGCACAACCATACAACCTATATGCAACATCCATATGCAAAGCATCCACTAGCACAACCATAATCAAACATCCATATGTATCATATCTAACAAGCTAGAAAAGAAATAAGAGATAATGGGAATATGTGTGTACTACTTAGAGGATATACTTCCTAGACGTGTAAACGAATAAAACCTAAACAATACATCCCTATATGTCCATTAGCATCCATCATTTATAACATGTCCTACTGGCACGTTGCAACCGTTTCTACCATCCATGGTCTTTATCTAAATTAGACTTAAATACAAGGTAATCTATGCTTTCCAAACCATTTTAATTTTCGTAACTGACACGGTTTGACGATGGTAGCTGAACCATCTAGACATCTCCACAAGTACCTAATGGCGGCTCCCTACAATTAGGCCATATTCTATCATGCCTTGGAGATTTTCTACTTGTCTGCTCTCTATTGTAGACTTAGCTCCACGGACTGTATATGGACTCAGCTCCATGGACTACCCCATCGGGCTCCTGATAGGACTTACTTTCTGCCTATCTGGTGCAGTCCTTACCCTTCTATGAATTGAATCCTGACTACCCTTACCAACTTTCACTATTGGGATAAAGTTTCAATTCAATTCTATGTGCATCGGTAACCTTTCACAATCCTTGCTACTAACTCAAATGATGCCGTCTTGCACCATGCCAAATAACTTGAGCATAAGTATACTCCCTCTAATTGTAGTTCTATAAAATCCTTAATGCACTATCTACCTCCCTAACTCTTCTAGAGGTATGCTTAATCACCTCAACTCTTAGATACCAAGTAGGACAACTCAAATGTGGATGGCGTCTCTTCCTAGAGTACTTCCTACTTAGCTCTTTGTTATATCTCCATTTTCCTCATGGTTATCCAAACAGGTGATTTCCAAAATGTTAAAAATAGCATAACTCCTTTCCCAATTCAGCTCAATTTAAATCATCTCCCTTAACTTCTAAACTATTTCTAATTCTTTCAAAAGTCAAGGTACCTAGGTATCATGTCTATGATCTCTATAGGTTTATCCCAAGTTTTACAAGTGAAAGTTTGGTCCATGTTCCCATTCAACCTTAAAAACAAAAGCCCTAAAATTAATTGGAGTTATAACTTAAGATCTTTCTAGCCATGATGATGGTCACTTAAGGGGTACTTTATTGGCGTTAGATTGCTATGCACATGACTATGTATTCTAAGTTAGTCTTAAATTAGTTTTCTTAAGAAAATAGTCTTCTTTCAATCCAAGGGATGTTTGAGAAAAATCCTTTTATCCCTTCGTTTGAATATTACCAAAAATATTCTAATCCTCTTTCCTATAAAAATCGCCTCCACATTCCCAATGCGTGCAATTAATCGTATCATTCTCTTAACAGAAACCCACATCCTTGAATTAACCATCCATTGCAAAATCTTGACTACTACGTTATCTAGGATACCTTTTGAAATTTTGAACTTCAAATGTCACTTCTACTATCCTTGATGTCATTCCATGCATGAAACCTTATTTTACCGAACATAACCCATTATCACTACATTCCAATATTTTACTTATCTTATGGTTGAGACTACTTAATGTGGAATGATGTCTTACCATTGTAATCCAATTAACATAATGTCCATTATTTTGTTTCATACTTAGGGATTTGTACTTTTTAATACATTGGAACTACACGTTCTTGCAAAAGGAAAAGTGAACTCTATAACTTTCCAAGAATTATCTAAAAGTGGATTTGTGCTATGTTTGGAATTACAAGGAATTATCCTTTCTGTTTAATATTAGAATAAATAGTACAAAATACAGTGACTTTCTCTATTTTGTACATCTCTTTCTTTGGGTATATTCTGTTTGTACCAAAATTGGGCACAACACTCTTCAGATGTGTTTGAAGAGATAAAATGAAGAAAATAAATGTAAATGAGGCAGATCTAACAAACACACCAATCAATGGATAAGAAAATGCACAGAAACACACGGATGTAGAGTGGTTCGGCGTATTGCCTACGTCCACTATGAAATGACTAATGTTTATTGAATTTCACTTGTTGTTTACAAGAGATTACAACAGTACAACTGAAGTTTGATAATGATTTCGGCAGAATATCAGTGTAGAGAAGCCAAAAGTCCATTTTCTGTAGGTCCAGGGTCACTATTTATATGTGTAGACAGCAAATATCTCACCCAGACCTCGGAAGACTTCTTCTCTCACGTGAGTGGGCGCACGGGATTGAGTTCAGGTGATTTCAATTCGATCCAGGAGCGATACGAATTGAGTTCGTATCGATCCATAAGCGGTCCTTTGGGACTGAAATTTGTCAGGTACATTCTTGAGGTTGTAGGTAAGCTCCTATGAAAATTTGGTGGCATTTGGACTTGTAGATGTTGAGTTATGATCGATGCAAGTTTGAACTTTCAATGTGCTGTCGAATTGGCATCGCTCTCATTCGCATCGCTCTTATTCGTATCGCTCTTAGGCATGTGATGACCTATGATGTGGAACTAACTTTTAGGCTCGGTCCACCTCTCATGCCGAGTGACCAAGTCTTCCTTCTTCGTTGCACCTTGTTCGTATCGAGCTGGAACAATCTCCTTCATATCGGTCCCTTGCCATCCACTTCGTATCGATCAGATATATCTCTTTCGTATCGCTTGTTCGAGTTCAATTCGTATTGATGGCTTATACTCCCATTCGTATCGATATAGGCTCAAGTATTTCGTATCGTTCCTGGGATGCCTATTTCGTATCGATGATTCAATGGCCTTTTCGTATCGATCCATGATGTGCTCTTCGTATCGATCCATGATGCGCTCTTCATATCAATCAACGGCTGATCGATACGAAATATGTGAATGAGAGGGCCGACATGAAGTGCATGGATTGACACGAAGTGACAATTCCCTACGGATACGAATTAGCTTGATTATGATGGATACGAAGTAGGCCACCTTGGATGGATACAAACGAGAATGGATACAAATAGAGTCGACCTTCCCATGGTTACGAACCATTGCTTGCTTGGATGGACACGAATGGGACTTTCTGCCTCGATGGATACAAAGTAGGTTGGATACGAATGAGAGCTAGTGATGGATATGAATTGTAGTTGTTATCCTTGACTTGCAGCGATCATATCTTGAGCATACGAACTCCGATTGATTTGAAATTTGGAACGTTGGCTTTCATAGCCTTGCTTGTCGCACCATATCGATTGTAGCTTGATCCGGACTAGGAAAAAATTTACCAGTTTCCATAATCAACCCATGTATAACCAATCTTTGGGACGGACTGCCCTTGGTTGCCAGCCAAGTCCTTGGTGTCACGGCCTTGCCAAAAGGCGGGATAAAATTTGCCCCCCAAAGTACGTCTTGTGTGGACATGACGTGCTTTGGAAAGCTGCAATCTTCATTCTGAGGAGTTCTATCTGATTCGCTGAATAGTCGTTGTCTTTTTGTCAAAAGATATTACTTTGATTGATCTCCAGTATTATAAACACTGAATTGTTGACCGCCAATTGTTGTACCATGCACTATTGTGTCCGAGTGCTGAATGATAGCAAACTGTTGTTCACTGTTGTAATTATTACCAGGTGAGTATTCAATTTCTGTCAATTTTGAAAATCGAATGTTAGTTCGTCATACATGAACGTATGTTAACCTGACTCTCGTTAACGTTCGCACGTTTACGAGTCGTTGCTAAGTTTTTTTTGAATCGAGTTTCATATCAACCCTCTCCTGGATCAATGTGAAAGTCGAGTTGTAACAACGCTTTATTGGTCGTTTTAGAGTATCCCTTAGCATCGATCCTCCCCTGGATCGATGTGAAAAGTTGAAAAATTGTTATCGTATCGATGGATATGAGTCCCTGTGGGTCTTACGTCGATGGATACAAACATAGTGTTTCGTATCGATGGGTCCTTATAGGTTACAGAAGGTTCTAATAAGCTCTGGCTTCGTGCTTCATGTCGATTGCTTGGTGGACATGAATGGAAGCCACTTTAGATAGATGAAGCATGGACACGAACAACGGCTGCTTCGAATCGACGTTGGATGGATATGGGAGAGCCCTTCTTCGTGTCGATGTAGGAGAAACCGCCTTGATTAAGTATTGGATATGAATTGGTTTTCATATCGTTTGGGTAGAAGGATTTGACCGAGCCATCTTGTATCGAATCAAGGAGTTGACCGCCTCAACCGGTTATAGTAACGGGGAGACGAACGACCACTTCCTTAGTATAAATACTTTAGGACTTAGGAAAAATTTCCATTCGTTTATCTTTCTGCCTTTTCTCTTGCCATCGTACCGCTCCAAGAAAAACAAGACCGCTCTCACCTTCGAATTGAATTCCAATTCCTTCGACTAACCGCCGTAATTAGGTAAATAATCAACCATGTCCATCCTTTGAACGATGAGCTTCGAACCCCTAGAGCTATCTCGATTGCTCTTATGGCCGAGTTTGATGGAGGAGAGGCCGGAGATGGCCAGAGCAAGGTCGTGGATGGTTTGGGAATGGAGGAGACGGTGCCTGGATGGTTTTGGAGAAGAAGAGGCGTGGGGACACGAAGGATTCACAAAAGAATTGCTTGGCCCTGATTTCGTATCGATGGGAGAAGGAAAAGAACAACACTTTCGTATCGATCCGAGGGGAACAATTCGTATCGATGTTTGACGTATTACAATTTCGTACCGATAAGAAAAGCTTGTTTCGTATCGATAGCTTGTGTAACTTTGTATCAATAGACCGATACAAAATTTTAACAAAATGGTCGATACAAAGGCGTCGTTAGTAGTCGATACGAAGTAAAGGATTTTTCATCGATACGAAACGTACTCCGTCGATCGATACGAAACGTAGTCCTTTGACCGATACGAATTGATGCTTCCTGATCCGATATGAAATGAACTCTGGACAATTGATGAAATTTAAATTTTTATCGACACGAAACTCCTCGCATATTTGGACAATCGACTCCGACGAGCTTCTGCCTTGCATAATTGGACTTAATCATTTCACTGCATATTTAACCCCCTTTTGAAGCTCGTCGATGGAACTGCAACTTGACAAAATTTAAATAACTTTAACTTGGGTCGATCTCCAAAGTCTGGATGGCATGGTTGTGACGGTCAGCGATGACGGTCACTCCGGTTGAATTCTGAAGTCTCGTCGTTCAAACATCTTTCTAATCCTGTAGAATCTTTTAAGTAATATACAGCATTTCATTGCACAACACATTCATGCATTTCACACAGGGGAACACACGGGATTATTGTCACCTAATGACGGTTTTTACTAAGTTGATTAGCTATGGAACCTAGGAATTCACAGCAGCAAGAGGCTCAAATTTCACCCACTTTGGTAATAGAGATTCTGGCCATCGCGGCCGAAGTCATAAGTCCAGCTCCGGATGAGTTACCAAGAGCAACCTTCATTGGGAACCCACAAGATTCCGTTTCATCCAATGTTTCCGAAGATATGTTGGGGAGAATTTGCTTTTGGCACGGACTATCGTTGAACGATGTTCTGTTACCAGGGCCGAATGACAGGCCACATACTCCCCTGGAAGGGTATACCACTTTTAATCGATTTTCCTGCACAGCTGGGACGCTCCCACCATTCAATCAATATATCCGAGAGGTGTTACCTTACTTAGGAATTGCTCCATCGTAGTTGCATCCGAATGGATACGCATTGTTGAACACCTTACTTTTTTCTTCATGGGGCACCTTTTTCGACCCCCGACTCCGGATGAAGTCAGATTCTTATTTAATGTAAAGAGTCGGGGATATAATCCCTCTTTAACATTCTTAGAGGGAGCCAGAAACTGTCAAATCATGATTGGAACTTGGACCAGACTTAGCTACTTCAAAGCCGAGTGGTTCTATGTTTGGTGTTCGCCAGGGTTCATTGGACGGTGGCTAGTCAGACGTAAGTGCCGTAATTTCTCTGGCGACCAATGGGATAGTTGTAATCGATGTTCAGTCTAACATTTTCTTTCCTTTACAGCCTCACTTCCATGACCTAAACATGCCCAATTTAAGGAAATAGTGCGAATTCTTCAAGAGGTGCCGGGAGAGATTATAGAGATCGACTCGGTGCTTACGGATGAAAATTTGAGGGCTATTGGGCTGATTGATAGAGACCAAAGCATAGGGCTTGAAGGATCTCTTAGGGTAGCTTCGGCAAGACGGGCTAGGCGTAGGGCTCTCGGGATTGTAATTGTTGAGCAGGGTGGAGAAGAGGATATGCCCACTGAAGATGAACCCGTAGCCGGGCCCTTAGATAGTCCTCGACATTCCGAGGGAAAAAGGAAAGGCAAGGCGATTGCTCATAAGCTTCACAAGTCTTTAAGATGGAAATCTATGGTCATGTCTCTGCCAGCCGCCGGTGTTATAATTTCGGAGGCTCCCCCCACATATGGAGAATCCTTTTGAAGGACTTGCAGACATCCCAAATCCAGACTATGTGTCGCTCCAACAAGATACTGGATTGGAAGGGCTTTAGAGCGCTTTAGATCTAGGCGAGTCAATTCCTTCGAGTATGGCCGATATAACCAGTTGTTCAGGGGGTTTGCACATGCATACACACACTTCACAGCACCACACAATTTATAATCATAAGCAATTCATTTCTGGGAAATATCAACACTGTTTTTCTTTTCATTTTACAGGCACTATGTCAAAGCGAGGATCTATGCTTGGCAGCTTCCATTCCATGCGCCATTCATCTAGTTTATATTATGGGTCTCGCAGACGTGAGCCCGATAGAGACCGCGATCGTGGCTACTCTAGTCAAGAAAGGGAGCGCTATGAGAGGGAGAGGGATAAAGAGAGGGAGAAAGAGTATAGGCGCCGTTCCCAGTCGCGCTCTTCGCCACCTAGAGGTCCAGCTCAACCTTCTAGTTCTGGCAAATACGCCCATGAATCTTTGCGTCAAATACCACCTTCCCTGGCACAAAGGCCTGACCAACAGCGTTGGAGGACCGAAATTGAAACTCCCATCGTTACTGAACAAGCCATCACAGAGCCCACTGGGGAAGGAGCGATTAGAATCGCTAAGCTGAAAAAAGATTTTCCAAATATCTGCTTTGACGGCTTCGTCTTTCCCCCGCACTTCAAGCGAATTCCCATCAAGGCAGAACAGACGATGCACAACTATATTCATGATGTTTATGGCCAATACCGGGAATAGACGAAGACCGTAGACAAAGTATCAGCAGTGGCCTTTGAGCGGGCGAAGACAATCAAGAAGTTAGGAACTAATCTCGCTCAGAAGGACCGCATAATTCAGGTGCTCAATGACAAAAACGAGTCCGCGAGAAATTCGGAAACGGAGGCCAATAAAAGAGCCGATGATGCAACCTAGAGGATATATGAGATGAGGCGAACACACTTATCCCTGGTTGAGGAAATGGGGCACCGAACCACCACCGTTATGGCCGAAAGGGATGGAGTGCTAAAAGAGCTTGAGGAGCTTAAAACCAAACTTTCTAAAGTCATCAAAGAGAAAGATGACGCAAATAAAGCCGCTCAGGAGGCGTGCGAGCAGGTTGTGATGCTCAGAGTGAGAGGGATGCGGCAATGCTAAAGGCTTAGGAGACCGAAGCTGGGGTTGAGGGTGAAGTGAGAACGACAGAGGCCAGGTTGGAGGGTGACATCGAAGGTCTCCTCATTACATATAATTCCAAAGTTCTAAAGCATCAAAATCTAAGCTGGCTCGAAGGCTATCCATCACATCTGTACAACGCTTGGTGACGCTTGGTTGAAGACGAAAAAGCGGAGCACCACATTGAGTCTATCGATGAATTTGAATTGGAGAACTGGGTGCTGAGTGAGGATGAAAGAAGAGTTCTCCATGACATCACCATCACATTCGAGAAGGAGAGGCTCAGTACTCAGCACCTGGAAGCTGGAGAGGGTTCTGGCGTTGAGCATCATGATGTGGGTTCCGAAACTCTTATTCCAACCCTGCCCGAATCTACTCCTGCGGTTGATCCTCAATCTATGCCCGTATACAATCCTGACCAACCATAGTTATCTCTAGCTCGTGAGGAGGTCACTGAAGCTGTTCCAGCTCCACCCGCAAGCCATTCTGAGGAAGGTATTCTGAACATTTCTCGCACTTATTCAAAGTCGGGAGCGTTGTTTGAAGTAATTACTAACACTTTTTTTCTTATTCCTATTCAGCGATAGGAGCTGCATCGACTGTGCCCCCTGCAACCCAAGAGCCGCATCACGAGCAAGAAGCCCTTATAACAGAGCCGACCACAACAACGGCCGCTGCACCAACCAATTGAGCGTAGGGGAGCACTTTTACTTTTGATGAGCAGATGATGGAGCAACTTCTTGGTCATCAATGCGACCCTTTTGCCGACCTACCATTTGTCATGGGTGGAAGTGCACCCATGGTCAGCTCCTCGGGCCCAACTGCCAGCATCCCCGCGGACGCTCAAACAATCCATGAAGAAGAGATAATAGCTGAGATCAATACCGAGATGGAAGTGGCCGCGCGGGCCAACGGTATTGGAGGTGAGGTGGCGGGTCCTGGTCCAGCCCCTCTGCGAATGATATCTCCAAGAGGCACGGTTTTCGACACCAGTGTGCCTCCCTCGTCTTCTAACGTCGATCCTATCCCTCCGACTCCGCCTCCAGAAAGTATTCCAATTTCCATGAGTTCAGAGGAAGAGATTACCATGATTCCCCTGGCTGGAGACCAACCACTAAAAGGCAAAGGCTCAAAGAGGCATCCAAGTGGTAGCTCCAGTGGGTCGACGTCGGGGAGAAGGAAGAAGAAACTGAGGGAATAGACATATCTTCTCGCTCCCTTTTTTGGTAGATAGATAGGGATTTCATTTTGCTTCTTGTAGGGCATGTATAGATGCGGGTTTGGCCCCTGCTAGTAGGAATTCTTGGAAAGATTTTGGTACTTATCCTCCTTTTTCAAAGAATAGTTAAAATAAAATTCCATTTTGTTTCCAGCATAACTTTGTGTTTATTTGCTTAAGTGTGTTAGCGCTTGAACTTCTATTCAATATACTTGTGAAACTTTAGCCTTTGAATCGGACCTGGGTTCGGTTGTTAAGTTCCGAAGTTACGGCTTCGAGTCATAATCGAACGTCAAGTCAAGTTCCAATACTGCACTGTCTCGATCAGTAGAAGGTACTTAAGTTTTGCCCCCAGTCCTAGGGATAAACTAAAATGGTCGGTCGACAGCCGCTTTTCACCATCAATAAATCAGGCTTGACTTTGTTGAAACGAAGCTGAAACGAGACGAGCTCGGGTGGTCGGATCACACTCGCTCATCTATTGATAATCACATCCACACTCTGGGGATTGTACGTGTATGTCGGCGGTCAATCATGCCCGTTTAATGATTAGAGATATGTCCGCACTCCGAGGACTTATTTTGATTCGTAGGTGGTCAGTCACACCCAATTTGTGTTTATACTCCGATCCGCACTCCGGGGACTCGGAGTTGTCTCACGGGTGATTGGTTAGCGCCCGGTTCATGTTATACTCCAGCCCACGCTCTCGGGACTTAGAGTTAGCTGATGGGCAGTCAGTCACACCCATTTTGATGTTTATACTCCAGTTCACACTCTGGGAATCTGGAGTTGGTTAACAAATAGTCGATCACATCTGTTTTGAGTTTTAGGATTTCGTTCGCACTCCGAGAACGATAGATGTACTAGGATCGTGGATAGTCGGATCACATCGACCCGAAGTTAATAAGCGAGGTCGTTAGATGGATGGATCCATCCTCCTCAGACTTGGTTTATATACGGGCGAAGTCGTTAGGTGGACGGATCCACCCTCTTCGAGCCCGCATTTGTAAGTTTATGCTCCAGCTCGCACTCTAGGAGCCGGAGTTAGTTAGAGGACTGTCGAGTATCAATCCTTTCTTGGCTTCAGTGTAATGATTTGCCCCCAAGCTTGGGTTTCACTTAGCGAGTGACTTGTCGTATCATAGTCACTCCCTATTTGAATAAGTCCCACCGTAGGATGGAACTTAGCTCTTCGTGCATTGTGATGGTCGCACGACGCATTTAAAAAATCACTGCTCTAGCTCGAAGAGATTGCATTTTATTGCTGAAATAAGAAAGTATGGAAAAGTCAGTTGCCTTATTACAAATTTAAATTTCCAAATGCATAAATAAATTGTAAATGAGAAGCAGACTGAATGAATGAATAAAGCCTGTTATGTGTAGTAGCGACGAAGACTCTCGCTATTCCAGGCTCTCGGCAAAGTGAGACCACCAATGGTTGATAATTTAAAGTTGCCGTCTCTAGGTCTACGTTCAATAACATACGGCCCTTCCCACGTTGGTTTCATATGCAAAGGGTCCGGGTAAATTCTCTTTAGGACGAGATCTCCGAGTTCAAAGGTTCGGGATCGGACCTTGGCATTGTACAATCGGGCAACTCGACTTCGGTACGCGGCTGCCTTTAAATCAGCCTCTTCTCGCTTCTCGTCCAGTAGGTCCAGAGATTCGGCAAGTAATATAGCATTTGCCTTCGGGTCATAATATGTCACATGATGAGAAGGCACTTCCAATTTGACTGGAATAACAACTTCTGAACCGTAAGAAAGCGAAAATTGAGTGTGGCCGGTCGCAGACTTGTGGGTTGTTCGATATGCCCATATGGCCATAGGAAGTTCATCGACCCACTTGCCTCCGGCTTTTTCCAATCGTTCCTTCAGGATGGACTTTATAACTTTATTAACAACTTCAACCTGTCCATTCGCTTGAGGGTGTGCAACTATAGAGAATTACTTTTGGATATGGAACCACTGACAGAAATTTTTGAATTCGACACTATCGAATTGGGCTCCTTTGTTAATGATGATGATATGTGGGAGACCAAATCGATAGATAATATTGCATACAACAAAGTTGATCACTTTTTTCATTGTGATAGTAGCAAGGGGTTCACCTTCCGCCCATTTGGTAAAGTAATCAACTACAACGATGGCGTACTTTGGGCCACCTTTGGCTAGAGGTAGAGACCCAATGATTTCGATGCCCTATACTGCGAACGGCCAGGGACTGACATCTGAGTTATTTCAGTAGGCGGTGCCTTTGGAATCCGAGCATGTTTCTGACTTCTGTCACACTTCTTGGCGTAATCCGATGCGTTGCGATTTACACTCGGCCAATAGTATCTATACCAGAGCACTTTCTTGGCAAGAGCTTGCCCCCCGGTGTGATCGCCTCATTCTCCTTCATGTACATCATGCAATACCCGTTTGATTTCATCATGGGCGATACATCGGAGTAAAGAAACAAAGTATCCTCTTATATACATGACTCCATTCTGAATGGTGAACCGCAAAGCCTTTCGAAGAACTTGTCTTTTTTCACTCCTGCGCTCTAGTAGGGTCCCATGCTCGAGATAGTTTTTGAATGGAGTCATCCATGACTCCTTATCAGGAATGACTTCAAATACCCCGTCGGTCTCCATTTGATCAACACTCAGGGAAGAAAATGTCTCAATGGGAACAAGTCCCATTTGTTGTGCCTCACCGGTACTGGCCAATTTTGCTAAGGAATTGGCCTTCTGATTGCGTTCTCGGGGTATATAATATATGGCATAATAATCGAACTGATTTAATATTTCCTGAACCCGAGCGAGATAAGCGGCCAGTCTTCGGTCTCTAGCCTGGTACTCCCCCCGAACTTGGCACACGACCAATTGCGAATCACAGTAAATCTCCACAACAATAATTCTTAAATCTCTGGGAAGCCTTAGTCCGGCGAGTAGCGCTTCGTATTCGGCCTCGTTTTTAGTCGCACAGAAATCGAACTTTAAAGCATAGCATATAGATCGGCCTTTAGGAGTTTCAAGTACAACCCCGGCGCCTGAGCAGCGGTCATTCGATGTGCCATCAGTATGTAGCTTCCAGACACATTTGCGAGATTCACTAGTTTCGGGCAAGTCCACAGAGATAGTGAATTCAGCGATGAAGTCTACCAGGAATTGTCCTTGAATAGCTCGCCTTGGTTTGTAAGTGATGTCAAACTAACTCAGCTCAATATTCCACTTGAGTTACCTACTAGACGTCTCAGGCCGTGTAAGCACCTGTCGTAACAGCCGCTGGGTGTATACAGTGATAGGATGAGCCTAAAAGTATGGATGGAGCTTCCTCGAGGCAATGACAAGACAATAAACCAACTTTTCCAGCTTCAGATAATTTCTCTCTGCTCCAGTCAATCGTTTGCTAATGTAATAGATTGGCCGTTGTATCCGATCCTCCTCCTGAATTAAGGCAGCACTGATTGCATTTTCTGACACCGCCAAGTAGATGTACAATCTCTCGTGATCAATGGGCTTTGATAGAATGGGTGGTGTGGACAGGTGTTGGACCAGTGCTCGAAATGCGCCCTCACATTTCGTAGTCCATTTAAAATTATGTTTCCGTTCTCTGATCAGATCGAAGAAGGGAATGTATTTGTCGGTGGATTTTGAAATGAACCTGCTCAGTGTTGCTACTTTCCCGTTGAGGCTATGAACTTGCTTTATAGTCTTTGGAGTCTCAAGATTTCTGATTGCCCAGATCTTCTCGGGATTGGCTCCGATTCCTCAAGCGTTGACGATGAATCCAAGGAATTTCCCACATGCGACCCCAAAGTGACATTTCAACAGGTTGAGTTTCATTCTGTACTCTCGGATGATGCTGAACATTTTTTCTAGGTTTTTGATATGATTGGTGGAGAATCGCGACTTCACAAGCATGTCGTCCACATAAACCTCCATGGTATTTCTAATCTGGTTAGCGAACATTCGGTTGATGGGTCTCTGATAGGTTGCCCCGGCGTTCTTAAGTCCGAACGGCATCACTTTATAACAATAGAGTCCCAAATCGGTGGCAAAGCTGGTATGATCTTGGTCAGGTAGGTGCATAGGTATCTGGTTGTAGCCGGAATACGCATCCATGAAGGATAAGAGTTCATGTCCAGCCGTTGAATCTACAAGCTGATCAATTCAGGGAAGTGGAAAACTGTCTTTAGGTCAAGATTTATTCAAGTCTGAGTAGTCAACGCATGTTCTCCATTTTCCGTTAGGTTTCCTGACAAGTACAGGAATGGACACCCATTCCGGATATAACGCATCTCGGATAAACCCATTCGACCTGAGTTTATCTACCTCTTCCTTAAGGGCGACAGATCTCTATGGATCTATACCACGCCTTTCTTGCTTGACTGGGACATGCCATAGGTCAATATTCAATTTGTGGATCACGATATCTGGCGAGATCCCACACATGTCGGAGTGCGTCCAGGCAAACACGTCGAGGTTTGCCCGGAGAAATTCAACCAATTCCTCTTTCATCTATTGGCTTAGCTGAGATCCAATCTTTACCATTTTAGAATTGTCATCATTATCGATCGGAACATCGATCATCAGCTCCGCCGGAGAAGCCTGACTGTCTTTGACTTCGTCTTTGCTTTTGGTATCTCTCGGGTCAAGATCTCTTGGGAATTGGTTGTGGTGCCCGGGCCTTGGACCAGGCGTTAGCTGTCAATTCTCCGCAAAGCGGACGCAGAGAGATTCCTCTACGCCCTTTCCCTTTTCTTTTCGTTGCGTCTCTCGCAGCTCAGCAACATAACATGCTCGTCCAGCAGCCCGGTTCCCTGAACGACTCCGACTCTATTGTCGGTAGGAAATTTCAAAGTTAGACACCAAGGGGCGATAACGGCCCTGAACTCGGCAAGGGCCGGTCGGCCCAAGAAAGCGTTGTACGGTGAGTCTATATCCAATACAATAAATTCTAATATTCCGACTCTTTGGCGTTCTCCAACTCCAAACTCCATTGGTAGCTCCACCAACCCAGTGGATATAGTTGCACTTCCATTGAAGCCATGAATACGAGACTGACAAGGCTTCAAATCTTTTGCTTCCATCTTCATCTGGTCATAGACTCGCTTAAAGAGTATGTTTACTGAACTTCCATTGTCCACTAACATCCTCTTCATCCAAGCAGGACCTATCTGAGCTGAAATGACAAGTGGATCAATGTTGGGGCTTCGACTCTGTCGGCATCCCTGTCTCAAAATACGATTTCGTCTATCATCGTTTTCTGTTATTTGGCCGGAGCCCCGTCTACCAAATTTCTACAACATTCGAAGCTCGCATGCCTAATAGAGCCGGCAAACGACTCCATTTCCCTCCAGCTCTGATCCGCTGGATGAGGACCACCACTAACAGTGTTTATCACTAACCTCCCGCCGGTACGAGTGGGTTCCTCTGGTCTAACCTGATTTGGTACTTGGTTTTGATTCGATGGGCCTGCACCTCCAGACTACAACGCCCAAACAAACTGCTCCAACTTTCTTTCTCGTATTAATTTCTCGATAATATCATGTAAATGACTACACTCATTCGTGTTGTGGCCATAGCTATCGTGAAATCTATAATACTTCCCAGTTTGAATCTTTTTTTCTGACGATTGCTTCGAAGCAGGTTTCTTATATTAGATAGTATTGCAGGTCTGCAAGTACACATTTTCCAGAGACGTATTTAAAGGAGTATAAGTGTCAAACATGGGAGTTCTACATCGCGGTTCGTGATTCTAATCCCGTTTCCTACCCTGATTTCCATCGCCTTTCTGTTGATTCTGTTTTTCTGCATGTTTAACTACACCTTTCCGGAACTCTCCCCGGTTTTTTTCCAATGACATTACTTTGGATTCCTTCCACACTGGGTCGTGCGTCATCCTTTTTCCTAGACTGTTTCGCATCCTCCCTTCTCAAGAACTGAGCTGCCTTGGAATGGAAACGGTCCAACATGCAAAAGGTTTTTCGGCCAACCAGTTGCCAAATTCGGAATCGGGATCGATTCCCTTAGTTAGTGCCATCAGAATTGAGTTTTCATTTGGATTACTAATCTCAGCGCATGCAGCATGAAACCTCTCCAGATAACGTCTGAATGTCTCTCCGGGAGCTTGAGTGACACTGGACAAGGTATTAACATCTTTGGGCCTTGTGACATGCATGCGAAACTGTTCAACAAACTTCATTGCCAACTTGTCAAAACATGAGATAGATCGAGGTGGTAGGCGAGTTAACCACATAGTGGCGATCCCCCCTAGGGAAATCGGGAAACTTCGGCACTTAACTGCATCATCAGCACGCGCGACATTCATACTTTAAAATGTGCTGGTTATTGTCAGAGCTCCCTTCGTAAACAGGTAGAGTTGGCATTCAGAATCACCGGGGTGGTTCTGCTTAGAGGATATCACCGGTGAAAGGGGTATGACTTCGGGAGATTCCCTAGTCGTCATTGGTGAGGCCTTGACTTTCACGGATCATCTAACGGATCATTGTCGGGATATTTGGCATCTAAACATTCGGGGCATGTTGAGCCGAGGTGTGGTCGGGTTCCACAATGCGGGGATTGGCCGATCGCGGTTGACGTTCTATATCTCGCCTCCTTGGTTCTAGGTCTTCTGGAACATAAGGCTCAGGAATATACTCATGCTGGTGACGGTTCAGATCCGTTCGGTTTCGAGTGTCAGCTCCTAGCTCAGTAGCAGCGGCAGTAGTGCAGTTGTCAGTAGTATGATAAGGAGCCGTCCCTCCTCGGTATGAGGGTCCAGTCTGGTAGTTGGTCGATGGGCCAACTCTCGACTGCTCAAGATTCAGAGTGCACTGATGTCCGGTCGCCTGTGTTTAGCTTCCATCCAGCCGTGGGTGCGTGGATCTGTGATTGTAATAAGAAGAAGCCGAACTCTCAGTGGATGAATGGAAGCCCAATCCCTTTTGGATCTCCTTCATCTTTCATGGTTCCCAATCAGTTAACTCCGCGTTGGCACAGAGCTGCTGGGTAAGCTACTGGCGGATTTCAGTCAGCTCTTGCATCAGTAGTTGGAATTCCTCCCTGGTGACAGGGCCTTGTGGATTCGAAGGTTCGGCAGTATTCTGGTCTGTAAAGGGAGGTTGTGCGGGGTTCTGCCTATCCCGTCCTTCTGGATCTGCGGCTATTGAGGTAGTCCTAGTGTTGACCATGATGGATAGCGAAGTTCTCTCCTATACTTGGTACAAATCTGAATAGGATGGAAGAACTTCTAGGCTTAAAGTCTGGATCTCCTCCTTAGATTCTTGTAATCCAATATCGGCAGTAGATCCAATGAGCAGGAGAAAAGCTGGGTTCTCTCAGTAAAAGCACCAAAGTGTTTGTACAAAAATTGGGTACAACACTCTTCGTATGTGTTTGAAGAGATAAAATGAAGAAAATAAATGTAAAATGAGACAGATCTAACAAACACACCAATCAACATATAAGAAAATGCACAGAAACACACAGATGTAGAGTGGTTCGGCATATTGCCTACATCCACTATGAAATGACTGATGTTTATTGAATTTCACTCGTTGTTTACAAGAGATTACAACAGTACAACTGAAGTTTGATAATAATTTCGGCAGAGTATCAGCGTAGAGAAGCCAATAGTCCATTTTATGTAGGTCCAAGGTCACTATTTATAGGTGTAGACAACAAATATCTCACCCAGATCTCAGAAGACGTCTTCTCTCACGTGAGTGGGCCCACGGGATTGAGTTCAAGTTATTTCGATTCGATCTGGGAGCGATACGAATGGAGTTCGTATCGATCCATAAACGGTCCTTAGGGACTGAAATATGTCAGGTACATTCTTGAGGTTGTAGGTAAGCTCCTATGAAAATTTAGTGGCATTTGGACTTGTAGATCTTGAGTTATGATCGATGCAAGTTTGAACTTTCAATGTGCTGTCGAATTTGCATTGCTCTCATTCGCATCGCTCTTATTCGTATCGCTCTTAGGAATGTGATGATCGATGATGTGGCGCTAACTTTTAGGCTCGGTCCACCTTTCATGCCGAGTGACCAAGTCTTCCTTCTTCGTTGCGCCTCATTCGTATCGAGCTGGAACAATCTCCTTTGTATCGGTCCCTTGCCATCCACTTCGTATCGATCAGATATATCCCTTTCATATCGCTTGTTCGAGTTCGATTCGTATCGATGGCTTATACTCCCATTCGTATCGATATAGGCTCAAGTATTTCTTATCGGTCCTGGGTGCCTATTTCGTATCGATCATTCAATGGCCTTTTCGTACCAATTGAAAAGGAATGACATTCGTATAGATCAATGACATGCTCTTCGTATCAATCAGTGGCTAATCAATACGAAATATGTGAATGAGAGGGCCGACACGAAGTGCATGGATTGACATGAAGCTACAATTCCCTACGGATACGAAGGAGGCCACCTTGGATGGATACGAACGAGAATGGATACGAATAGAGTCGATCTTCCCATGGTTACGAACCATTTCTTGCTTGGATGGACACGAATGGGACTTTCTACCTCGATGGATATGAAGTAGGTTGGATACGAAGGAGAGCTAGTGATGGATACGAATTGTAGTTGTTAACCTTGACTTGCAGCGATCATATCTTGAGCATACGAACTCCGATTGATTTGAAATTTGAATGTTGGCTTTCATAGCCTTGCTTGTCGCACCATATCGATTGTAGCTTTATCTGGACTAGGACAAAATTTACCAGTATCCATAGTGAACCTGCTTATAACCGATCTTTGGGACGGACTGCCCTTGGTTGCCAGTCAAGTCCTTGGTGTCACGGCCTTGCCAAAAGGCGGAATAACATTTGCCTCCCAAAGTATGTCTTGTGTGGACATAATGTGCTTTGAAAAGCTGCAATCTTCATTCTGAGGAGTTCTATCTGATTTGCCAAAAGGCGGGATAACAATTCATTTTTTTGTCAAAAAATTTTCAAGTACATTCGCTCAATACGTGCCTAAGTCCTAGAGAATCCTAAAACTATGCTCCGATATCAAATGTAGTAAACCGCACCTTCCAATACACCGATCCAAAGCCTAATATGACTTTCGATCATGCGTCATGCAGAAAAAATACGAGCTGTTGGGATTTTAAAACCTTAGAGAGCATAATTACAATGGTAGGTTCTAAAACATTTCTACACTTTCAGATCTCATAGCGGAAGGAATTAAAATATAAGTAATTAAAATAGACATTTCTACAAAACAATCTCTAAAATACTTGATTAACATATGCACTGTTTTCCAAAGTACAATATAAGTTTGATAAATATTTAATACAATAGGTAACTACATGATGAACCAAAAATGATATGAGTACTCCAACACGATCATAATATGTGATTATCATGTGCGGTTAACTTTAATACTACTCTAAGTGATATAAGATGTGCTACAAGTCCCCGTGAACTCCTAAGGTCCAATTCCTAAGGGTTCTTATCAAACACAAAGCGTCAAACTACAAATCGAACCTCTTAATATAGATCGGCCAATGCTACTTGAACTATCAAATACGAAAATACCGCTCCTGGGCGATTGTGGGAAATGCTATCCCATGAATACCTATGCCATCACTATGCCTGGAGAGGGAGAACCTCGACATGAAAACTCACGGTGTGACTCATAGTATGCACCCGTGTTCATCTCCTAATCATAGTGGCAAAATGCCTCTTACCGTACTACGTTGGCATCCACATATACCACGTCGTGTCAGAACCATTCGTACAAGGACTCCCATTAGTATTGGGCTCCTTTCTACTCTATAGCTACTTATCATGTTGCATCGGGCCTGACTGTAATTTAGAATCCCTCGTTAGCACTGGGCTTACTTACCTGTTGTCTCCATCAGTGTTGTGCGTCCACTATGGAACAACCCTTGAGTATTTACGAAATACATCGCTTTAGTCAACTCTTAACTCTTATTTAGGTATTGAAATGTTACCCAAACCATGATGGCCTATTGTCTTTTGATAGGAAAATGACTTCTCAACTGTCTCTAGCATGTGTAGTTAGCTCAAAATAGGATCAATTTTCCATTTATATAATCTTTTACAAAAATATATAACTTATATTCTTAAAGTTGGGCCTTAAGCGGAGGTTCGAACTCTTAATTTACATTGCAAATAGTCGAACGTTGGACCCAACCAGTCGACTGCTAGGATTCCTGGGTCGACCGGTCGTGTACTAAAATTAAGGTTTCTACATTTTTAATTGTCGATTGTTAATTATTAATTTCTGTGATGTTGATTGCTATTTGAAGTATTTCCACTAAACCCTAATTACTAGTTGATCAATATATATTCTAATTTCCATATCAATTTGTTCAATTCAGGGTTACAGATTTAAGGTTTGCCGATTTTAGGGTTTTACAGTTTAATTAATAGAAAGGGTGTACTTGCATCTAATCGGGTTTAACAATTTATAGATTTTTATCTAGTGTTCTACATGTTTCAAATTAGGTTTATGGCATCCTAAATCAAATAAAATAGTTTAGACCTAACTGTAATAATGATCTTACTAGAATTGTTCCCACTTACCTCGAGCCTAACCTCTTCCTATTTTCTTTGCCTGAGAATTGCCCCTCCAAATGTTAGTTTTGCTTGCTCTATCTATCTCCAATTGCTTGTATTCTTCTAGATTGGTATTATTTTGATTTTTAATAATTTTAAGATTTAGAGAAGAGAGAAGATTTTGATAGAGTTTTGTTACTCTAAACTGTTATATGAAATTTAGGGTTAGATTAGGCTTGATTTATAGGGTTTGTACAATAGTTTAGGCCATTAGATTTAGGTTAGTGAACCTTTGCAGTTATCTCATACATTCATAAAAATTTGGCGATAGCACAACTAATCTTGACTATTCGAACATGTCTCAACACTGCCAATTTAACCCAGCCACGATCAACTGCCTAGCACCCTAGGTCGACCGCTAGCAGTTGACCATTGACCTCCTTGGATCGACCGATCCCTATATTAATTTATGTACTTTTGTTTTAAGTTTTTATTTTATTTTCCACTTATTCCAACGCTTGTAACTTTTCCGTGCTAACTTTGATCAAGAAGTGTTATATATGAAATAGGCAAGAAAATCGCTACGAACGCAATGTTGCAAGTTAAATAGCCAAATTCGAACGTCTGCAGAAATTTCATTTTATTCCTTGTGTTAATTAAATGTACTTTTCTTATTAAATTCCACTTAAATTTCTATTAATTTTCCAGGGTGCTACATACTGTATCTAGGATTAACGAATTCATGGCTATTTAGAGAAAGAAAAACATATAAGATTAGTAAAGCAAAAATTATTCAGGGAGCGATAACATATCTAATTAATGGAAATGACACCAAAATGACTAGGTCATAAAGAAATTTGGAAATTATTACTTGATGGGGGATTGAATTAGTGGACATGGGATGAATGCATAGCCATGGCAAGGAAGTAGGATTTTGTTATGTGGAAATAGCAGAAAAAGTTTTATTAACCTAATTTTGTGGGTCGGGTAGCAAAAGACTTAAGTTCAACGGTATTGTATTGCATTATATCTCTTTATATAAGTTTGTACAATAATGTATGTTAATATATGTAGGTAGTATGTGCTCTTTTCTCCTTCTAGACACCCATATAGGTTAGTGGGGTTGCAAGGTTTTACCAAGGCATGCGTATTAGAAGTATATAATTGGTTTTGTTATAAGATATCAATTTCCAAAAGGTCTACTTATATAGGCTTTAAATATAAGTATTTACTTAAACATGATAGAAGATTTTTTGGTCCATGTCTGACATGGTATGATCGCCCTTAGAAAGGTGGAGATGTTTGAATTGGTAAGAGAGAATGAGTATGTAACGACCCGCCAATTTATCACTTTGATAAATTATATTTATTTTTTAAATTTTGCAAATAAAAGGTTGATAACACAAATAATATTTTTTCAAGTGATAATAAGTAATAATAAACTTATTTTGAATAAATATTTACAAGAATATTTTCCTCGGGATTAATATCGATAAGTGGCATCATATTTAAATAAAGATTTATTTAAATTAAATCAAGTTTTAATGATTTAATGATTATTTTAAATTATCCAAATAATTATTTTAAATAAACGATAATTCATTTTGAATAACTATAAAGTGATAATAAATCAATTATAATTGTTTTATAAAGATATATAATTGATTTGAAAATATAAGGAAAAATCGATATCACTTTATCGGTATAATAGCAATTTTTGTAAATAATTTTTAATATGAATTTATATAGTTTTATAATTCAAATGTGATCATTTTAATTAGTTTAAAATAATAAGAAATTTATTTTTGAATTTTGTATACAAATATACGTACGTTAGAGCATAAGTGAAAATATGACCGATAATCGGCTCTTTGGATTTCAACGATTTAACGAACAAAAGTTGTTCGAAGACATTCGGAGTGTTATACACCTACATATACATACATTTATATGTTACATACACATGATATAAACATACATATATAAATATAATTAAGTATAAGAAATATAAAATAAATAATATATTTTAAAGATTTCTTACTCCTTAAGCATAAATAAGTCAACATATGTATACATGAGATGATGGAAGTGATGTGCACATGAGGGAGGGGGCTTTGGCCGTGCATTGTGAAGAGGGGAAGTGTTGGATAAGCCTTGAAATAGTGATAAAAGTGATGTGTACATGTCTTCTTTTATACTCTTCCATTTTCCTATAAATACCCTACCATCTTCTCTTCATTTTCATTCATCTTCTTCTTCTTCATATTTTCAAGCTTTTGCTTCCACTTTAATAGCTTCCATCCTAAGAGAAATAATGTCCAAATTTATTTCAAAAAGAAATTAAATTATAATATATAGTTATATATAATTAAACATCTCAAAACAAGCTCAAAGCTCCATCTCTCCACCTCCCAAACCCAAGGCCCCACCTTCCACCACTCTTGGCCATGAGCTCCACCCCCTTCCCAACCTAGGCCGTATAAGCCGAGTCATTTCATTGATCCAAGCTCGATTTCATGGAGTTTCATTTCGATATAGCGGAGCTATAGCCGTTTTAACACTAGTTCGAGTGAAAATGAAGGTGAGAACTCCTAACTACTATATTATATTTTGGATGATGATATGATGATTTAAATGGATGTTTAATATGCTTTGATCATAAAGTTTGGTTGTTTACATATGAATGTTGAAAATATATACAAGTCACGAATATCACGTCGATAAGCACAAAGGAAATCACTTTCCTTGATTTAATGAAATGGTGTATATGGAATTGTTAAATCTCTAAAAAAATGGTTTAAAATATATTTGAAATGTTTTGTAAATATTTAAAAGTGTTTCGGTGAAGTTTGAAAAGAAATGGAAATTTTAGTTAAAAATAAGCGTGTCGCGTAATGGTAGCTTGCGATTTCGCGCTATAAAAGTCAAACAAGTGTAGAAGTTGGAATATAGCTCGCAATTCTTCGAGATAAGAATTTTCCAAACTAGTATATCCATAGTTTTCCAACGAAGAAAGAAAATCGAGATTTGATTAGTGGATTTTGAAATATGAGCAAAACAAATTTTTGAAAAATCCCAAATTTGCAGTTCGGAATCCAAAACTGGATTTCTTTGAAAATGATGTTTTAAATTGTTTAAAAATATGGAATAAATCTTATAATGTTTTAAAATGTTTTAAAAGTGATTTGAGTAATAAAAATAAATTTTCAAAAAATAAAAAGTCGTTTTGATCAATAAAGCTTAAAAAGCACTTTCCGTAGCACTTTTTCGCAACAATTTTCTATAACTTTTGAAATATAGTTTTAAATGCAACCATTCTTTCCCAAAAATTTTGTGAATGATTTTAGATGATTAATAAAGTATTTTAAAGGTAATTTGAAGGATTTATGAAATGATTAGATGTTTTAATGATTTTGAGTCGATCAAATAACTTGACCGTCTTATGGGTGTTAGAGAGAGTGTCTAGGCTTGGGTTTGGAAAACCAGTTTCCTGCTCTCCCTGGCTATCCGGACTGGCCCGACAGAGGGGATAGTAAATTTGATTTACTCGGATCGAAATTTCTAAAAGATAAAGAGAAATATTTTTCAAGATTTAAACAACTTGGATTTTATACAGACGATCTTCTTATACTCGGTGTTAAAGCCCGAAAAGGGAACTCGTACTATTCATGGAATTCAAAAGGTGATTTCACCGTTATTCCTCCTATAGTATTTGTTGAATACGGGAATTGATATTGAGTAGAATTAGATGATTTCTATAGATTATGCTCACTTAATATTTACTGATTTTGGATTAACATCCTAGATAACATGGTTTTAACTCAATCAAAATTATGAATTTTTGAATTAAGAAATCTTTGTTAAGATTTAAATGAAATGATTTTGGAAATGTTTTCATAAGTGAAAAATGAAATGATTTCGAATTATTCAAATTAAAAAGGGTTTTATGTAATCAAAGGAATTGATAAGAGAGGTTTTATATTTTCGTATATACCGGAGACAATGTTTTGGAAATGTATATCTCTAAAAGACATTTTGATAAAAAGAACTTAATCAATTAAAGAATGATTCCCTATTCACAAAACCTCTTTTTATCGATGATTGGATCGAAGGAACTGGGGTCGGATCTGGGGTAATTCCTATCCGGGTTACAAGACTACTTGTTGATAATTCTGGTTAGCTCCCAAATACTAAAGTAGCAGTGGTCCCTTCATTTCTGAAACTCTTTGGGTTACAAGGATTGCTCACTACTAATCCTAGGATAATTCCCGACAGGAAGTGGTAGGAGGGTGCCTTCGGTTTTGTTCAGTCTTAGAATGAACTTGTATAGACAGATGTCTGACATTGCATTCTTGAGATTTCATCGTTGACTTTATAAATATACATCTGTTTGGTGGCGGAGAAGAGAACTTATCTTAGCTTAACACCCTTCTCTGAGACGTATGAGCTCGGAGGTTGTATGTTTGTGGATGTCAATAGCGATCGATGGAATGGCACTGTGGCATTTAAAGGAAGATGACGTGCTATGATAAAGGTAATCGTTACCTTAAGCCTTATACTTGGAAATGGCCGAAACATGGTAGATGCAGCAAGGCTATGTGGTTCGCAACCATTAGGGTATGATCATCCCCTTCTAGATATATTTCTACCCGCTATGAGGTTCAGGTTTAAATTAATGTGGATGTATGCTACGAGGATCCTCGGATAGGTCGGTAACGATCAGGGTGATGACATATTCGGTACTATCTAAGGAAAGGTAGGCCATCTTGTGTTGGTAGAGGTGCAGATGTTCTATTGACTTTGGTACATTCCTCTGGAGATATACTGTCGGAAGTCAGTCCCTTCACCTGGTCATTAGTATGGAATCCATTCTCCAATAAGTGCCTGCCAGTTTTTTTGTAGAACCCGCATTTGTGGCTAGTATTGCTGGAATTTAATCAATGTAACAATTTCGGTTAAGATTAATAAGTTTACTTGCAAATGTTTTCAAAGATATGTCATTAACAATTATATCGATTATTTTTACGTAAAAATTCTTTGGTTATCATAAGGTAAAAACCCGTTCTGTGTTTATGTGTGGCATGGTCTTATGAGATACCTTTTTGTTTTCAAAACACGTATTTTGAGTTCTCACACCAATCACATGGCTGACCTGGAGTTTATTTTCCTTTTTCCTTAAACTCTGGGTGCCCTAATTTTCCCCGTGCAGCCAAGTGGTCAGGTTTATTTTAGAAGAAAGCTGGATGGAGCTTAAAGCATGGATTTAGAAGATTTTTCTGAAGATTGTTTCCACCACACTTGTGTAGTATAGTATTTCGCATTGTAAGGACATGAATTTCTAACTGTCCATGTTTAACTCTGATAAATATATTTTAGTTTTCGCTGTAAAGATTATGTTGAAATAACATATGTGAGATTCTGTTCTGTCTTATTTTTTTCTCTTACCCTTGAGAATCCGCTTCACTGGCACTTGGATTTACAGACGTGAATACCGAGAATGTATTAGTGTCGATTTCTGAGAGTCGAAGAAATGGACCCTCATAGAGTAAAAGGTGATGGATTATTTCTCTCTGTTCTCTTTATAAATACCAAGGAAAACCATATCTTTTTTGAAGTGGATGCTCTTCTCCCCATAGCCGCCACTTCTAGCCCTCCTCGTGACATCTAGGTTGAACCCCTTCTTAGTTCAAAACATAAAAATACAAATTAAAAGGTGGTTCACTTGTTTATATTCTCATTTTACGATTCAATTACAGATCAAGGTGTTGCGAACGGCGGGATCCAATTAAGGTATTGATCTAATTTTAATTCACATATCCATACATGATCAATCCTTACCCTTTATGCATATATTTATATTATTATCACCACATGAATGTATAGTTTAATTTTAGAAATTAATTGTATTACTTCACACTGTAAAATAAAATTTAAATTAAAACAAATATATACATATATATAGTATCATATGTTTCATCCATGATAATTTATTTTGTATAACAAAATAATTATATTTGTTATTAAATTAATATGTATATATACATTATTTAATTCTAGCATTTATTTATCTCAAATATTAATGTTTATAATGTCAAGTATGTATATTTTAAAAAAAATTATGTTTTAAAGCTCTCGACATTTACAAAAAATATTAATTTTCGACCAAGAACATATTTTAGATAATATATATTAAATATACAATATAATTTGAAAATATGTATTTAAAATACTAGTAATTTCTAGATCGAAATAAATGATCATTGAAATTTTATAAAATTAACGGATTTGAATTATGATAAATGTTAATATATATTTTAAAGGTTCCAGATTTCAAATATATAAATATTTATATATTATTTGAAATTGTACAAATGATTTGAACAATAGATATTTTGCCAATTCTAATTTGTCTTAAATTAAGATATTTTTGAACGTTGTACCAAGCCAATTAAATAAATTTGAAATTTGAATTCATCGATTATATTTTATATAAATATATATACAAACATAGTTTTATATTTATATGGCCATACAAAAAATATATATATGTTTGAGCTATATATTTATATATAGTACCAAAAATATATGTATATAAACCATTCACATATATCTTAGTATATTTAAACATAGGTTTATACTTAGGCATACATATGTCCTCTTGATATGCATACAAAATTATCATATATATTTATAGATATCTATGTATGTATATATCCATGTGTGTATGCAAATGTAATATATATGATATCCTGAAGGAATCAAGTAGGTCTATAGTAGGTGAGATAGGAATATTTCAAAAAAATGCCAATTTAGATCATAGTTAGACAATGGAGTCTAATGGATTTCACTAGATTCAATCTAGTTATTAAATAAAATCATATTTTATTTAACTTAATTTTAGATTTGTTAACCAATCTTATTAAACTGATTCAAGTAAATATTTGAATGTATCACGTATACTTTCAGTAACAACATAACATAATATAAACATATGTATAACCATACACATACATACATTTAGATATCGGGATTTATATTTATTATATACACATATATATTATACTTACATATACTTGCAATAAATTCACATGCATATTGAGAATATAAAGGTCTAAGTATACACATATGTTTGAATATAATATAATATACATTTATGGTTTGTATACACGTAATGATAGTACCATATATATGTATGTATGTATGTATGTATGTATGTATGTATGTGTATGATATTATATTGCCACTTATAAATATTTTAATATATACGTATATGAAAGTATGAAAGTAAATCAACATAAAATTAGGCATTTCAAAATAAGAGCAACTAGAAAGATGAAGATGAATAAATAAAATTTTATGTTAGATTTAGATCTAATCAAATCAGAATTAAAAGGAAATAAGATGACGTAACATGTTAAACCCTTTTTTTTAACACTGTTACAATAATAGAGTTAATACCATACAAAATTCCATGCTTAATCGCAACAAAAACCAAACCCTTAAAATTGTAGATCTGAAAACATACATAATCAACTGAAAGAAAGTTTAAAACTTTTGTCAAAATTTAATGCATTTTTCTAATGACCTAATTAATTCAACAACACACATATATTTGTATACATATATGTATATAGTAAACTGAGATTTAATTCAAAACATCTTGACAAAGTAATAAAATTAATTAAATTAATTTAAAACAAACTAATGTAACAAAAGATTTAACTTGATATTAGTTTACCATAGAATATGATTTAATAATCATATAGATATTTGCATGGTTTCATTAATCAGAATATAAACACCTTGATTACAAAAGAATTAAATTGAAACACCTATAGTAAATTTCATTACAACAAATCTAATCTACAAAAACAAACAATCTCATATCCGAAAACAAAAATAATAATTTGAGAACACAAATGAATCAATCATAAATGGGTTTTATTTAGACAACTATCAATCAATTATGATAATAATGAAAAGTTATAACGAAAACAAATCTGTAACAACTAATGATTTTAGATCTAACCAAAATAATATCAAGACTTAAGATAAAAACATACATAAGGCAGACTTTGCATTTAATCACAATACAAGGAACAATTTTAATATAGATTCAATAAATGGGAATGAACACACATATATGTGAGCTAGATTGGAGTTAAACATCATGAATGAATCCAAGATGGAAACCAAACTTGAAAAGCCTTACCTTTACACACAGTGATTTGTGATTTTTTCTTAAATCTCTTAGTATATCAACACCAAACTTTGCATGAGAAAAATTAAAAGTTGACGTTTTTCGTTTGCTTTGGAGTTGTGTTATTCAAATAATGAAGAAGGTAATTTTGGCTATGGCAAGAGAGAAGAGAGGAAGAAAACAAAATTCTGGTCAAAAAATGAATGAGATGATTTGTTTTAGCGAGAGAAAAAAACCTTTCATATTCTCTCTTAAGCTTCCATTTTTCTCAATTAATTTTCAATTAAATCTCACTCATAACCCTTTCTCTCACTCTCTAACACGGCAGACAACATTATTCCATGACATTGATAATTATTTCCAAAAGCTTGTTGAGCAATTAACTATATATAAAACCCATTTAAATACATACCGATATGGTATATAAATACACACATATATAACTTTATATATGCATTCTAATAATTACTAACAACACCAAAACACCAAATTAATTAAATAATAATCAATATTTCCCAAATATTAATTAAGGTATAGATTCGATCAACGATTAGTTTTGAACAACTAAAAAATTAACGTCCACACGTCGCCTTAACAAGTGTTGTGATAGTTTGGTCCAATTCATCGCGTACAAACATTTTCAGTATAATCATATTTTATGTGTTCTTAAGCAGTACCTTTTAGTAATAATTATTTACACACATTCTCTTTGTCAATATTGTATTACTTCACAATTTTTGGAATTTGGTTTCGGTATAAATTCTAACATCATCTACATTCAACTTATATAGTCCATAAACAAGTCATTGGTTCAATAATGACATTTATCATTAAACATACTACTATGGCTTTAGATTTTGAATTTAAGTTGATTATCATTGATGACGATACTAACCTCATATAACCGAGGAGATGAATATTCTTTATTGAATAGTATTTCATTTCCATGCATCAACTCAGACCCAACTATAGTCGTTTGATGGATGCCATGCTATGATTTAACTTCAATCAAAGTGGAGTGTCCATATTGAATTTCCATAGTATTCAAGTAGGGAACCTTATAACATTATCACTTCGAGATTTCACGTTAGACATTAATTATTATTAACCAACGGAAAACTCTCGAATGAGCCATTCAATGGTTATCCAATAACTATAGTATGCAACCTTTTGTTCCCTCAGCAACCATAAGTAATAACACAGGATTGCAACTATTTGCAACTACAATCGCGTAATAGTTCATTTAATTTTTTTATTTGTATACTTGAAGTTAATTACTTAATTAATTATATCACTATATAACGAAGTATATAATAGAAATCAAATACATTTATTATGAATATGATTTGTCACAGAGTTAGATATATATAAAAAATTACATAATTTCCCCTAAGGCATACCCCTAATTCTATCAATCTCCCATTTTCACTTAGGGTCGATTATGGAACCTTATACCCATTTTTCTAGTTAATTTTTTCAAAACTGATTGAGCTAGTCCCTTAATGAATAGATATGTTATATTGTGTTAACTATCTACTTTGTCAATCAACTCTCTCTGGCTGTGATTGTTAGCACCAGAATTGGTCACTAACACCCTAGAATAGATTTGGATAGAGAAATTAATGAAGACAGTAAGTTAAAACAAAGGATTATCACTGTAGAATGCAAAATGAACAACAACAACGAGAACATCAAATTTATAGTGGTTCGGTGTAAATGCCTACGTCCACTTTGAATGTAATCTTTATTGCTTTTTCAATCTCTTGAGTACAGATACAATCCGTAAACAAACAGCTTGAATATTAGTTTGAGCAGAAAGAAAGTAAATCCGGAAAATGGCGGAGTCTTTTTGGAGTTCCCGAAAAGAGGTCCCATTAACCGGACCCCTGCCCATCTATTTATAGACGAAGATAGGCTACTTCCCCTGCGCAGGACCATGACCAATATAGCTCGGCCCACAGGCGTCAATTCAAACTGACCGACCCAGGTAATGCCGAATCACTCTAGCCGAACTACGTGTTGCCGACCCTCGATGGCCGAACTAGAATCGTCAAGTAGCTGACTCGAAGTAAGCTCTCAAGGGACCCGGAGTGACTTGCGATGTATGTCGAAGCAAAACAATGCCAACCGCATCACCTTGCTGTAGACCCCAAAAATATGCTAACTCCCTTATTGTGCACCGAACCACGTATGCCGATCCGTACATGTTAAATCATTATGACCGAACCACGAGCGTCGAACCAGGCCCGAAGAACCTACCTTGGCCGACTCATGCATGACCTTTCTTCCTTGACCGAGCGGCATCTGCTGAACCACCTATACCGAGCCACGTGTGACATTCATCTCTGGTCGAGCCTTGTATTCCGACCCACCTAGACCAAGCCAACATTTCCAAACCACTCCATCCTATCTACTATGGCCGACCTACTTCCACTTCATCTACCTTGACCGACCCATTAAGGCCGAACTAATCATAGCTAACCCATCAAGTGCCGAGCTGCATGCGATCTAGTTTCAACACCAAACCATGCAAATAGGCCGAACCATGCATATGTGTCGATCGTACCAAGTTACATCGATCCCTTACAATTCCAATCTTTCCTTGGTTCGAGTCCCGTCTAGGTCCAACCAAAGCCTCTGCGATTATCGCCTCGTAGCCGGGCCAGGTAGCCGGGTAACATTTGCCCGCCAAAGCGCGTTGTGTGAGTCAACATGATGCGCTTTGAATCAACGAGTAATCCATGCTTTCATAAGCTAGCTCGATCAGAATGGTAACTGACTATCACTTTTTCATTGTCCTTCGAAGAAGCTTCACGTCGTCTAATCGTATTGGCTCAATTTCAATGAAATTCTTGAATTCATGTTTTAACTTTTCAAAAGCCGAATGTATACAACCTTTCAAAGATTGGATCACGGTAGGCTTTACAAACCTATGCTCCTTTATTTATCTGGTAATATCTGTTTCTTTATCACACATGATGCCCAATCGTCAATGTACATGAACTTATTCATGTGTATATACATAGATATATCTTTTATTATTATTATTTATTTATTTTATTTTTTTATTTTTTATCTATTTTTTTTTAAAAAAAAGGGTGAATCAGCACATAAAGGCCGACCCACACGGTCGGTTCACTTGTCGAACCACACGATCGGTATGCTTACTAACCGATCCACCAAAGTGTAGTGACCGGTTCTATAGGAGTATGCCTGTTCACCTCCCCATCCTCCATATAAAAATCCACTCCTTCGTTCTTTTCTTCCCACTTCTCACTTCATATCTTATCTTCCCTAGTACTGCTCCAAACCTCATCCCCTTCACTCCACTAAACTACTTCGCCTCTTCGTTCTAACATTCTTCAAACGCGCTTCCACCACACCCCTTGACTCCAAATTCCAAGAATCACTCGCCCCAACCCCGAATTAACACACATATAGGTGAGATTCCACGTATTATTATGAACTCCTAAGCCATCCCCTTTTGAATTCGAACTCGATTTGAACCTTAGGCACATACAACCCTGCACAATGAAAGTGGAGAGGAGAAAAACACGGTGAGATACGAGTGATAGGAGCGGACAACGGAGTGTTTTTGATGTGGGTTTACACCAGCTTGAGAGAAGTTAACATAGGCGTTGATAGGAACTGAGGTCGGTGATGTATAGGAGAAGAGAGTTCGTGTTTCGTAAGAGAGAGGAGTTCTGCACTTTGAATGGGAGTAGGTCAGTAGATCTTCCAAGGAGGTCTGGGCCGGTAGGAGAGAGGGTCGACATAGGTTGGGTGAGGCTGGTTTGGTGTAAGTTAATTGAGCGAGTGGATCGGTACTTCATAGGTGAGTGGATCGGTTATCTTTGATCTAGGTTGGCGGTCGGTAGTTTGTAGGAGAGTGGGTCGGTGAGTAGAGAGTGTGGAAAGGAGTGAGTGGTTCAGGGTAGATTTTAAAGGTTCGCTCGGTAGTTAGGAAACGAGTGGGTCGGTACCGAGCGAGGCAGTGTGGCTCGACATATATAGACTTGAATGGACGAACGGTTCTTGGTATGGGGATCGACATTGGCAACCAAAATCATCTCAGCTCGAATCATAAAATATAATATGACCACATATTTCCATGCCTAATCATATACCAATGAATCAATAATAAGAACCTAAGTTCAAGGGCACATGGAACTGATTAGGACTAATAACTTTTCAATTTGAACAATTGTAAATGTGAACTTAAAGCTTTTAGAGATGACAACTTAAAGCTTGTCGCGCTATATTTTACTCTTTAGAACTCCAATTTATCTGTACTCTTTGCTTGAATCATCGCACTAGCTCACACACCACATGGGGGGAATATTTTATTGTTATGTTTGATATCTATTATCTTTCAAGTATAGATTAAACAGGTATCTATTCACATCGATCGTTCTTTGGACATGTCCAAAAAATAAAGCTCTGCTACAGTTTCTGACAAGCCCGAGCCAAGTTCTCGGCAGGAGGCGGTGGGAACTTCGAATCCATCACCAACTCTCCTTCCTGGCGCGCCAGATCCGCCTATTGCGATTAAAGGCCCGACCCCCGATGCCGTAGATGGGGCCGTCATTCTAGATGATCTTATCAACTCTCAAGCCTCAAAAATAGATGAATCTTCTCTCCGTCGATTATGCTCTATTCATGGAATCCCCTTCGACGACGTTTTGGATCCATCGGCACAAGATCGTCCCCCACTTGCCCACAGCCAGATATACATCGTGCACCAAATTTGTTTGCTGGGCTGGAAGCGTGCCACCTTTCAACTCATTCCTCCATGAAGTGTTGTAGTATATAGGGATTGCTCCAGCACAAATACACCCTAATAGCCATGCATTTATTTACGGTATATGCATTCTTTTCATGAGTGTCTTATTCAGACCCCATATTCCTGAGGATATCTGTTATATTTACCGCTTCAAGAGACGTACTGCAGTCCATTCTTCATATTTCTCGAGCCACGCCCCAAATGCCAAATCCTAAAGGGTGCGTGGAGTAAATTTTCCTAGTATAAACAAGAGTGGTTTTACGTATCCTCCTTGTTTTGCTAGAAGATGGCTAGAAGGGAGTAAGTTTCAATTTTTAGCCAAATCTTTGTCCTAGGGCTCGAAGTGTATCCTTTCTGAACTTCTTTCAACACTTGTAGATATCCGCCCATGACTTGAAGGTGTCGGGTATTCTGAGGTCGTCGAGGCCATCCGAGCTATTCCCGTGAGAGATCGGGACATTAAATCTGTAATTACTAGTGAGCTGCTCTCGAAGTTCGGACTACTGGAAGGGGACCGTCGAACTAGCCTTCCAATTGGTGCCACTATAGCAGGAACCACTGCGGAAATAGGCAAAGAGCAAGCTGGACCTTCGGTGCCCCCTACAGGAGGGGCCCCCGATATAACTGAGGAAGGTGAAATTAAAGAAACCGAGGTGCCAGAGGCGACCGAAGAGAACATAAGTTCCGGCCAAGTGCCAGTATCTGATGCACCCGGTGCTGACGAACTACTGCCTCCTTCGAAGAAGAAAAAGAGTCTAGCTTACAAGCTGAAAAAGAAGACAGTTGGCGGAACCTCAAAGGGTACGATAACTCCGATCGAGAAGAAGTCGTCTTCCCAGAACTTGGAAGGCTCATTAAAGGGCCTTTCTGACTCGACCATCCCTGACGACATACTGGATTATGGTTTTACTAACCCCGAGGCAATGGGACTTAGTTCGCCCACGAGAAGCAACGAAGGCGCTCAGACTCATCATCAGGGAGAGAACTCCAATAAGTAAAGCGAAAAACACTGGTCCGTCGGGGGGAAGCACTATGACACACACAAACACTTACACTTCACCTTGCACTCGAATTTTACTCATCGTGTGATTCATACTAACTCGTCCTCGTTTGGTTTCCTGTGCAAGTGATATGGGGCGTACACATGGCATTGACCGCCATCGTGGATCCTCTATCTTCTACCATTCTAGTTGAGATTCAGGATCAGGTAAACGGTGAGACAGGGACGACAGCGGTGATAGAGATTATCTTCCCAAAGAGTCGTCATCTTCCAGAAGAAGAACTTACAAGCATTCTTCATATCCAAACGATCCCCCCCCTTAGTCAGAGCATAGTAGGGAGAAATCTGCTCAGAAGGGATCCCAATTCGAAGTTCCCCGCGGCCAACATTCTGGCTCGTCAAGTACCAAGCAATCCCGTGAACCTTACAAAAAATCTGTGACTCCGATCAGGCAGACCCCTCCAGCCTTTGCACACGATCCGTCGATGGCGGAAAAATTAGCTGAGCTCAAGGCTACATTCCCGAAAATATGTTTTGATGGATTGAAATTTCTCCCCGCGATTAATCCTATCCTCGAACATGTTAAACAAAGCGCCATTTCCTGCAACAATGATGTTTATGTCCAGCACGATGCATTCGTACACTTGGTGGAGAAAGTTTCAGAGGTTTCCATGGAACGTCAACACGAGATTGATCGCCTCAAACTCAAAGCTATTCATGACAAAGATATCATTAAGGGCTAGGATGAAGAGCTACCCTCATACAAATCTCAACTCGAGGCTACTCAGAAAAATGCCAAGGAGACAGCCGAGGCAGTTAGTCGCTTGGAGGCTACTCATAAAAAAGAAATTGACGAGGCAATTCAACGCAACGGAGCTCTAGCTTTAGAGAAAGACTCTATCTAAAAAGAAAATGATATTCTCGCTCGATGGGTTAAAGAGATGGGGGAGCTGCTCTTTAAAGAGAGAGAAGAGAATATTGCCGCCCAGGAAGAGTCACAAAGATACTGCGATGAAATCGTCGCAACATGGCTTCTAAAGACAGAACTCGATGAGGAGCTTTCCAAGGTTGAAGCGCTAAAAGAGGCAGCTCGCGAGGAGGGTAAGAAGATAGCGCTCTCAGAGGTCGACTGTCGTCTTTAGGAAACTACTGAGACCGACAGAGAAGAAACCAAATGTTAATTCGATCCGCTCATTGCCGAATACAATGCACGAGTTCTCATGCACCGTGACCTATCTTTTCTAGGCGGTGGTCATCTTGAATCATTGGCCGAAGCATGGGATACTTTGATAAAAATTAAAAGAGTGGAGCTAGGCGTCGAAGAGATTGATGAGGATGCTCTCGTGAAGGAAGTGCTCCGAGGAAATGAGCCTTCAGACTTAGCTGCGGCAAAAGCCCTCTTTGGAAAAAACTCCCCGTCATCAAAGTGTAAAGACGACATAGCTGGGCCGTCTGGCACTGATTCTCCAAGTCCTCCTCCCGTTCAAACGGCCGACGGTTCATCACTTGGGCCTCCCGAGCAGCATGTCGGTTATGACCTAGAGAAGCCCGGACTTGGCGTTCACATTTTATCTCTAATCCCCAAGGGTGATACCCCGAGGACCACTGAAAGTCAGTTGGATGCTGGTACGTAGCTTCACCTTCTAGAGTTCAGGAAACCATCGCTTTTGGCGAGTAACAAATGTATTCTAACATTTGCTTTTTGTTACTTCATATAGGTCATTCCGGTCCCGAACCGATTCCCAGGAGCGATGTCGCCATGGA
Organism: Allium fistulosum; assembly: GCA_030737815.1. Lineage (NCBI taxonomy): Eukaryota > Viridiplantae > Streptophyta > Magnoliopsida > Asparagales > Amaryllidaceae > Allium > Allium fistulosum. The sequence continues at coordinate 306,004,100 of CM060903.1, read as the reverse complement.
GTGGGAAGAGAAAGTGGCTGAGGCACTTCATACCGGGGATACCCCTGGTCTCGATGCTTAAGTTATTGGGGCGCTAGATGAGGATAAACTTGAGAATCCCTCGCTTGTAGATGAACATGACGAGGTCGAAATCACAAGCGCTTCCGAGCATACTTCCAAGCTTAGCATGAAGGAGCAAATCGAGGAGGAGGAGAAAAAGAAAACCAAAGTTAAAACAAAACCTCAGGTAGTGGAACTCGATAATCCTCTAAATAGGCCCTTGAAGGTCATTCTACCCGGTGGGACAACGCCTCTGGAAGTTCCCCTTCCTCCCCTTGATACCACGTCGCTTGGAAGCAAGGGGTCCAGGAGAAAACGTTCAGCCGAGGAGGCTTTGGAGAAGCCGAAGAAGGATAGAAAGTTAAAAAAGTAGCTGTTGTCTGTACATGTCTTATTTAGCTTAAATAAGCCAAAATCATGTAGGTGTTTTCCTTTTTTATAGTCATTGTAGGTAGACTTTGGCTCTGGACTCCGAAGAAATTGTAATGAAACTTTTTTCTTTTTGATTAGTAAATAAAATTTCACTTCTTTGTATTCCCAGACTTTCATCGCTTAGCTTATCACCTAACGTCTAATTGAAATTCAGAGTCTTGTGGGTCACGTAAACTCCTGTCCGCTTTCACAGGACTTGGGGATTTTTGAATTATTTATACTCTAGTCCATGCTCCAAGGACTCAGAGTACTCTAGCCCGCGCTCTGGGGACTTAGAGATTTTTGAATCGTTTAAAATCTAGTCCGCGCTCCGGGGACTAATAGTACTCTAGTCTACGCTCCAGGGACTTAGAGATTTTGAATCGTTTATACTCTAGTCCGTGCTCGGCGGACTCAGAGTACTCTAGTCCTCGCTCCAGGTTCTTAGAGATTCTTGAATCGTTTATACTCTAGTCCGCACTCCGGGGACTCAGAGTACTCTAGTCCATGCTCCGAGGACTTAGAGATTTTTGAATCGTTTATACTCTAGTCCGTGCTCCGGGGACTCAGAGTACTCTAGTCCACGCTTCGGGGACTTAGAGATTTTTGAATCGTTTATACTCTAGTCCGCACTCCAGGGACTCAGAGTACTCTAGTCCGCACTCCGAGGACTTAGAGATTCTTGAATCGTTTATACTCTAGTCCGCACTCCGAGGACTCAAAGTACTCTAGTCCGCACTCCGGGGACTTAGAAATTTTTGAATCGTTTGCCGATCGACTTTTAGTTTTGTGCGTACGTTCATACGCCAGGAAGATTAATGCAATTTTATTTTTCCACGAAATTACAAAACACTAACAACACATAGAAAAATAGCCTCAAGCCTTTGTTGATTGTAGAAAATAAGGACAAACTGAATTATCTTATTACTTGTCGGAAACCGAGAACAACAACAAAAGAAAATTTTACTAGAAACAATTGCTACTAAAATGCAAAAGAAATGGACTAAGTATAATAACAGCGCAAATGCTCGCTATTCCATGCTTTGGGGAGTGTCACGCCATCAATAGTCGCTAGCTTGAAGGTTCCTTCTCCAAGCTTCCGTTCGATGACGTAAGGACCTTCCCATGTGAGATTCATGTACGATGGGACTGGAAAAACACGCTTCAAAACTAGGTCCCCCCACATCGAAGTTTCTCGGTCAAAGTTTTTCATTATAATATCGATCGACTCGGTGCCGATATGCAGCCATCCTTAAATCAGCTTCTTCAGGTTTCTCATTGACAAAGTCCAGCGATTCTAGTAAAAGATCCTGATTCATCCTAGGATCATAATGAGTCACTAGGTGAGAGGGAACTTCAAGTTCCACCGGTATAATAGCTTCAGTGCCATATGCCAAGGTGAATGGAGTGTAGCCAGTCGTAGACTTTTGGGTGGTTTTGTAGGCCCAAAGTGCTGTTGGAAGTTCATCCACCCACTTCCCTCTAGCCTTCTTCAAACGATTTTTCAATATGGACTTGATTATCTTATTTACGGCTTCAACTTGTCCATTTTCTTTGGGATGAGCGACTGCTGCAAACCTTTTCTCAATGCAATATTTTTGGTAGAACTCTTTGAACTCTCTACTCTCAAATTGAGTTCTGTTGTCAGTAATGATAGATTCTGGGAGCCCAAAGCGGCATATAATGTTTCATACAACAAAATTAATAACCATTTTGGTGGTGATTGTAGCTAAGGGCTCCGCTTCTGCCCACTTGGTGAAGTAATCGACCGCGGCAATTGCATATTTCGCACCACCTTTGGAGATTGGCAAGGAGCCGATTATATCGATCCCCCATATTGCAAATGGCCATGGACTAACCATTTGTGTGAGTTCATTCGGCGGTGCTCTCGAGAATTTTGCGTACTTTTTACATTTGTCGCATCTCCTTACATAGTCTGTGGCGTCCTGATTCACGGTCGGCCAATAGTATCCATAGCGGAGGATCTTTTTGGCTAGCGTCTGCCCCCCAGTATGGTCGCTACATTCTCCTTCATGAACTACTCTTAAGACTCGTTTTATCTCGTCATGGGTGATGCACCTAAATAAAGGAACTGAGAATCCCTTCTGATACATTATCCCACCCTGCATTATATACTGCGAGGCCTTGCGAATGAGTTGTCGTTTTTCGTTCTTTCTCTCAGGCAAGGTTCCATGTAGCAGGTATTCTTTGAACGGGGTCATCCACGACTCCCTTTCAGTTTCCATTCCTAACACAAGATCTACTTCCATTTCGCATATACTCGGGGCATGTAAGGTTTCGACGGGAACCAAGCCCATCTGTTGCGCATCACCAGTACTTGCGAATTTCGCCAACGAGTCAGCTTCCCCATATTGTTCGCGTGGAATGTGTGAAATATCGTAGTATTCAAGGTCCGCCAATAGTTCTTGAACCCGAGCGAGGTATGGGGCAAGCCTTTGCACCTTTGCTTGATAATCTCCCCGTACTTGGTACACCACCAATTGTGAGTCACAAAAGATTCCAATCGATTTCACTCCAAGTTCTTTAGTAAGCTTCAAGCCCGCAATCAATGCTTCATACTCAGCTTCGTTGTTCGTCGCGGGGAAATCAAGTTTCAAATCATAACAAATTGATCAGTTCTCGGGAGTTACAAGAATAACGCCAGCCCCAGAAAAACGGTTGTTGGATGCTCCATCGGTGTATATCTTCCATCGAATGGCAGGAACTGCAGCACCACCATTTGGCTCGTCTAATATGGTTAATCCTGCAATGAAATATGCTAGCGCTTACCCTTGGATAGCCCTCCATGGCAGGTAAGTGAAATCGAACTGACTCAGCTCAATGTTCCATTTGAGTAACCTTCCAGAAGTCTCTGGTCGCTGGAGCACCTGCCGCAGAGGTGATCGGTATAAACACTGACCGGATGCGCCTGAAAATAGGGAAGGAGCTTGCGTGATGCGATCACCGGGCAGTAGGCTGGCTTCTCAATCTTTGGATAATTTCTCTCCGCCCCCGTTAAACGCTTACTAAGATATTACACTGGCTTTTGAATTCGGTCCTCTTCACGAATCAAAGCTGCACTGATGGCTTGCTGAGATACGGCCAAGTAAACATACAACTCCTCATGATCTACAGGCTTTGACAGAACTGGGAGCCTCTCCAAGTGTGTCACCAGAGCTCGGAATGCATCCTCACAGTTCGGCGTCCATTCAAAATTTCTCTTCCCTTTCCTTATCACATCCATGAAAGGAATACATTTGTCGGTCGCTCTGGATATAAATCGACTCAGCGCGACGACTTTTCCATTCAGGCTTTGTACTTGCTTTATAGTTCTGGGCGCTTGTATGTCTCGAATAGCCTGAATCTTTTCTGGGTTGGCTTCGATTCTTCGTGCATTAACAATGAAACCTAAAAACTTCCCGGACGCAACACCAAAGGAACATTTTAGTGGATTGATTTTCATTCCGTAAAATCTAAGTATACCAAACATCTCTGCTAAGTCTCGTATGTGGTCATTTGACTGTCGTGACTACACGAGCATATCATCCACATAGACTTCCATCATTCTACCAATCTGGTCTTTAAACATCTGATTCACCAAACGCTGATAAGTTGCCCTTGCATTCTTTAATCCAAAAGACATCACTACATAACAGTACGGTCCAACATTTGTGACAAAACTGGTATGCTCCTGATCCGGAATGTGCATCCGGATTTGATTGTATCCCGAATACGCGTCCATAAATGACAATAACTCATGGCCTGTTGTCGAGTCAACTAGCTGATCAATTCTGGGCAAAGGAAAACTATCTTTAGGGCACGCCTTGTTCAGGTCTGAGTAATCAACACATGTCCTCCACTTCCCGTTTACCTTCCTCACGGATACGGGATTAGATACCCATTCAGGATAGAGGGTGTCATGGATGAACCCATTGGCTTTGAGTTTATCCACCTCCTCTCTGAGAGCAGCAGACCTCTTTGGGTCCATGCCTCTTCTTTTCTGTTTCACTGGCACATACTTCGAGTCAACATTCAACGTACGACTTGTGATGGCAGGATAAATCCCGCACATATCAGAGTGGGTCTAAGCGAAGACATCCAGATTCGCTCGGAGGAAGTCAGTAAGATCCTCAATCATCGAGGGGTTGAGTTATGATCCAATCTTAAGCACTCGTGACGGGTCATCATGGCTGACTGGAATGTCAATCGTCAGTTCAGTCGTTGCTGCCTTAGCCTCCTTGGGTTTTTCATTGTCATCTCTCGGATCTATGTCTCTATAGATCCGACCCTGTTGCCCAAGCCAAGACTCGGGCATTACTTGTCAATTTTCAGCGGCACAGATGCGAATAGAGTTGTCCACACCTTTCCCTTCTCCCTTCGCTGGGCCTCTCTCAGCTCAGCCACATAACATGCACGACCAGTTGCTTGATCGCCATGCACTACAACTCCTCCATCCGTTGGAAATTTCAAGGTTAAACACCATTGGGCGAAAGCTGCCCTAAACTCCGCCAGGGCCGGTCGGCCCAGAATAACATTATACGGGGAATCAACATCCAAAACAATGAATGGTAGGATCTGTTCCCTCCTACGTTCACCTTCTCCTAACTCAACTGGCAATTCAACAAAACCTATTGCATCAGTGACTGCGCTATTAAAGACGTGAATGCGGGCTTTAGATGGTTTCAGATCCTTCGCCTCCATCTTCATTTGGTCATACACCTTTTTGAAGATAATATTAACAGAACTCCCACAATCAATCAGTATCCTTCTCCCAAGCGTCGGTCCAATCGTACCTGAGATAACCATCGGGTCAATAGTAGGGGCCTTCACCCGATCGACATCCCTGCTTCTAAATACAATATCATCCGTCATCGTTCGCTGCCGTTTTGTTAGGGTCTCGTCTTCTGTATTTGAGCAGCATTCGAAGTCCGCATGCTTCAGGGAACTGGCATAGCGTTCCATTTCCTGCCAGCTCTTGTCTGCTGGATTAAGTCCACCGATTATCATGTTTATGACCAACCTTCCTCCGGTCTGAGTGGATTCTTCAGGTCGATGTAAAGCTTGCCCGTGATTGGGGTCGGATGTCCCATGTCCGCCTTCCTGTGGATTCTTAACAAATTGTTGTAACTTTTTCTGGTGAATCAGTTTTTCTATAGCATCATGGAGGTGCGTACACTCTTCAGTATTATGCCCGTAGGTCTTGTGAAATCGACAATGCTTTCCAGTCTACTTTTGATCCTTAGCTGATTCCTTTGGGCGCGGCTTTCGGTATTGGAATGTATTACAAGTTTATAAATAAATATTCTCTAGAGATGTGTTCAGAGGAGTGTATTCGCCGTAGGTTGGGATTCTTGGTTTCCACTTTTCTGCTTCCCTCTTTCGTCCAGAATTTCCCCTTCTAGATCCTTTAGACTGCACCGGCTTAGTTTGAACATTAACTTGGACCTTGCCAGAGTTTTCGCCAGATTGCTTTACCGCAATGTTGCTTTGCACCGCTTCCTTGCTAGACCCGGGCGCACTGCCTCGTCTTAACCATCTGACCTCTTCCCTTCTCATGAATTGGTTTGCCACTGAATAAAAGCATTCCAAGGTAATCAGTGGTTTCCCTGCCAGCCAATCACCAAACTCTGAGTCCGGATCTAATCCTCGCATCATGGCCATAAGGATAGCATGGTCATTCGGATTGCTAACTTCGGTAGCAGCAATGTGAAATCTTTGCAAATAATCCTTTAACGACTCCCCCGGAGCTTGGATCACACTGGATAAAGACATCACGTCCTTTGGGTGAGTGGCATAGATCCTAAACTACTCCATAAATTTCATCGCTAACTTATCAAATATGGAGATCGATCGCGGGGGGAGTCTGGTGAACCACATGGTAGCGATTCTGGATAAGGTTATTGGGAAACATCTGCATTTGGTCGCATCATTTGCCCTAGCCGAGTCCATCATCCACTCGTATCTCATTATATGTTGTCGGGGATAAGTCTTCCCTTCATAAGCTGGAATAGTAGGCATACTGAACTTCCGAGGGTACTCAGCCCGTAGGATGGTATCTGCGAACAGAGTATGGCTCCAAGATACACCCTAATCATCATTGGATAAGCCTAGATTTTCCCTCATCAGTTTTCTGACCATAGTTGATAAATCTGGGGTCTGGATGGGAGGTGGCAAGTTGGAACTCGTCCTTTGTGATCGTTCCGGCTGGTGCCTCCTCGGTAGGTGATCACCCAAGCGCACGTCCTGGAGACCCGCTTTGCTACGACCCTGGCGAGGCGGTGGACCATCATCCACTCGTGCTCCTGATCCAAAGTTTCCCACTCCAACTTGGGTGCGATTTTCCAGGTGCAGGTGAGGGGCCACGGTCCCAAGTTGGGAACCTGGACCATTTCTGTTGGATTGCTCTGTTGCACCTGTTTGTGTTGTTTCAATCCTACGGCGTCTACGTCTGGGATGTTCATTTGACGAAGCGCAGCTGTCAGATGATGAGTAGGAAGCGGGGCTTCCTCCAGCGTTTTGATGCTGCTGTTGAGCGATCTGGGTCATGAAGTTGGCGTTTGTTTGAATTTGCTCGTTAAGCTGTCTCCTACTTTCCATGAGCTCTCTCATCAGCTCATCGAACTCTGCCCTGGTGACAACTTCTGATTGGTTTAGGACGGTGGCGGTCCCTGCGCCTGGATCAGCTTGTTGATTGTTGGGTCCCACTTGCTCGACGCTAGTGGTCTCATTGGCATCCGCATTGTAGGAGGCTGATCTGGTACGTGGCCTTTCCATCTTTGAGTTATCCATAGGAACTCTGAATAGAATCTATGATCTCTTGAGAATGAACTCGGATCTCCTTCTGGGGATTTCCTCAATCCAGTAGCAACAAAGTAGATCCTAACAGCCTGAGAATGAACATTCTCGGTGAAAGCACCAAAATGTTAGCACCAGAATTGGTCACTAACACCCTAGAATAGATTTGGGTAGAGAAATTAATGAAGACAGTAAGTTAAAATGGAGGATTATCACTGTAGAATGCAAAAGGAACAACAACAACGAGAACACCAGATTTATAGTGGTTCGGCGTAAATGCCTACGTCCACTTTGAATGTAATCTTTATTGCTTTTTCAATCTCTTGAGTACAGATACAATCCGTAAACAAACAGCTTGAATATTAGTTTAAGCAGAAAGAAAGTAAATCCGAAAAATGACGGAGTCTTTCTGGAGTTCCTCAAAAGAAGTCCCTTCAACAGGACTCCTGCCCCTCTATTTATAGACGAAGATAGGTTGCTTCCCCTACGCAGGCCCATGATCAAGATAGCTCAGCCCATAGTGGTCAATTCAAACAGACCGACCCAGGCAATGTCGAACCACTCTAGCTTAACCACGTGTTGCCGACCCTCTATGGCCGAACTGGAGTCGTCAAGTAGCTGACTCGAAGTAAGCTCTCAAGGGACCCGGAGTGACTTGCGATGTATCTCAAAGCAAAACAATGCCGACCGCATCACGTTGCTATAAACCCCAAAAATATACTAACTCCCTTATTGTGCACCGAACCAGGTATGCCGATCCATACATGTTAAATCATTATGACCGAACCACGAGCGTCGAACCAGGCCCGAACAACGTACCTTGGCCGACCCATGCACGACCTTTCTTCCTTGACCGAGCGACATCTGCTGAACCACCTATATCGGGCCACGTGTGACATTCGTCTCTGGTTGAGCCATGTATTCCGACCCACCTAGGCCAAGCCAACATTGCCGAACCACTCCATCCTATCTACTATGGCCGACCTACTTCCACTTCATCTACCTTGACCGACCCATTAAGGCCGAACAAATCATGGCTGACCCATCAAGTGCCGAGCCGCATGTGATCTAGTTTCAACACCAAACCATGAAAATAGGCCGAGCCATGCATATGTGCCGATCGTACCAAGTTACACTGATCCCTTACAATTCCAATCTTTCCTTGGTTTGAGTCCCGTCTAGGTCCAACCATAGCCTCTGCGAGTATCACCTCGTAGCCGGACCAGGTAGTCGGATAATAGTGATAAACCTCCTTTATCATATGGAACTCTTCAGAGTATGTTTCTTGACTTTTAGTGAGATCTAGGTTCTTTCATATTCTATATTGCGGCATTGTTATCTCATAACAATGTTAACTGATTCCCAATATTTTAAATCACCTCTAACTCGGATATAGTTGTGCATTATACATCTTTTGTTACAGTGGTATTCAAGGCAACGTACGAAGCCTTTTGGTCAGCCACAACCTTTCGTTTGGAACAATCCCAACTTAAAACTCCTTAACAAAGATTAATCGTGAATTTGAGATTGACATATTATACTAGATGTCACTTATGATGTTCGCATCCAATTACTCCTTCATAAGGAGTTCGTTTTTTCTATAAACAATTTTGTAGTATTACGTAAATACCCGAGAACACTCTAAACTATCATTTAGTGATCTTAATTTGGATTTGATGCTTTCTTTATGTATCAAATATATAAGTGTAATGCAATACTGTAGATAAGACATCATGCATGATAATTCTTTTTGCCAATGCATGAGGAATCCTTCTTGTATGCTCTACATTAAACATTTGAATATCGTCTATGTATATCATTTTGGACATTTCTAACATCCTTTTATACTGATTATATAAGAAGTCCTTTCAAATCCAATATCGAGAATTAAACAACCAAACTATTATGATTTTAACATGGCTACATCGTTAACATCATAAGATTGTTATTTACTTGTAGTTTTTAGAAATATTCTAATACCTTAGAGTTTTTTCTTACAGGCATATGCTTCCTCCACATTTTGATTAAACTAAAACGGTTTGTTTATATGTCAAAATAGTTGCTCAAATCCAATGGTTGTTGAACGATACTTTGATATTAGTTCTTGGATCCTATCCCAAACTCATAAACTGAGTATCACTCCAACTGACTTCGAGACACTGAGGTTGTAATGTACAAACAGATTAATTTAAAAAATTAATAGATTTTTTATCTAATATATATATATATATACCAAACTCAAAATCATAACAGGCAATAATTTTATGAGTAAAATTCAAATTAGATTAAGCATGTTGAATAATGAATTTGTTACGCCAAGTTCAACAATTGAAATTTACATTGTTATTCTTATCAACGTAGCTTACTATATTCCAACTGCACTGCGGTTTTTCTCAAAAGCACTTTTGGGGTTAACGAATCATATCCTTTCCAGTACCATTATAAAAGTCATATTTTGATAATGCACTTGGAATCTACTCCGGATTTACGCATTGTGTCATATAGTAGAGTCAATACTCTTAATGGCATATTTGACAACTTAGGAAATTCTTTTCTTGACATTGATATAAAACTCAAAGTTTCTCTTTATTGTGCAAGTGTACTTACTAGACATTCTAACGCGTCGTGTAAATTTTGGCTTGGTTAATTTCATTTCACCCTTCCTAACTAGTTTTATTTTTGAACCATATCAAAATCCATTTTACTATCGGTAATCTTTAAAGATATTCCTTCATTCTGCAGTCAGTGATTCTTGAAACAACAGTAGTTTCTCGATATAATGGAACATGCATTCATAAACATTTCATGAACTGCCTTTTTGTGTGTGTGTATGATTCAGTTCCGAGTTAACGAAAATTTCTGTTCATAATATAAGTTGCTCAATCAATACTAGCATACCCTAAACTACTTTGGGTTGAGCCACTCAAGATCCCTCACAAACAAATATCATGTGTAGCCTTCCGACTTACACAACCTGTCAACTCATTGACCTAGGATATGTAGGGATTTCTTACAAAATTTTATCTTGTATGATCTCCTAAAATACGCTTTCGATAAAATTAAATTTAACATATGTACTTACTCCTAAGTACACATCTTAACATAAAGAACTTAACTCCACTTCACTCATTATCAATCGTTCTATATCCAACAAAGGTTGATTACTCCTGGTCGATACCTTATTATTTATCGTAGGGAAAAGTGACCTTTGAGATGAATCTTATTCGTTTTAAGGTACTTTTGGAACTCTTTCCATTACATTCACTTATATGATCAAATCAAATATTTATTTTCTTTGCATGTTATATTTTCTACTTTCATTTTTATTCAATGAACTTATCATAAATATGCAACCTGTATATCAAATACACATGATAATTTATATGAAAATTCATCTGTGAATTTAACAAAGTAAGTGGATCCGTTTTGATATCGTTAGACTTGGAACTGCATACATCAAAATGTATCAATCCAAAGAGTTCATCGCTCACACTGAATAGGTGTCTTGACCTTAAGCTTCTAAGATACAATTCAGTAGTACCATATGATTCATAATCATACGATTATTAAGTTATTTCTCAAAACTATGGCTTAATCCATAATTTCAAAATAATTGAAGAAATTTCTGATACTTCTATGTTTATAATACATCACTTTTATTATAAATACCTTTATTAGAGATTTATTTTATACTAAGTATTCACATATTGGTATCGAAATAAAACTATATTAATGTTTAGTCGATACTGAAAATAGCTATTATTTCATAATTAATATTTGGTTTATTTACAAAGACAATTTTTGTAACTTGATGTATCCTTTAAGGAGTGTTATACGATATGCTTCAACAATTTCTGCCACTAATATAATAGCATACGAAATACGAAGCTTCATTCAACTACTTATTATGGAATTTTATTTCATATATTATAACTAGTTTACAGTAGAGAGTTTTAGATTAGATATCTTGAACTCGAAGAAATTACTCACATGAAAAACAATTTTCTTTATGAAAATATATTTGGAATAGAAATCACATTTCTCATTCCATATTAAGTATCTTTTAGTCTTTTATACAATTCTCGTTTTCAATGTCTCTTCATGAAGTGGGGTTGACCATTTACATTCTTCACCAACTGTGCCTAAATTACGTCCACTCTTATACATTCTCTTTTCTTTTTTAAATGGTCGAACCATTCAAAAATGAACCCTTACCACAAGACCATAATGAACCCTTTACAAAAATGCTTTTGGTCATCCTTAACATTTAAAAATATCGAATAAGTTGCACGTTATGCAAACTGATCAAACTGACATTTCGATGATTGAATTTCTAGCTCTTTGTTTAATGCTACATCTAAACACAATATGATCCTTACTTTAGTCAATCGTATTGAACATATGATATCATACGATAGTTTACTTATTTCAAATGAACTTATTTTATTAAAGTTCTGTACATCATAAATAACGATTATTCACAATACAACATTTATATGTTATCAAACACGGATAAAATATTTATATTCTTATTTTGTTTAAGAGATAAAAACTCATAGAAGACAATACATGGTCTTGTGTAAATAAACACTTAAGCGATCAAGGCATGATTGTTTTAGTGGTTGTATAGGGTCACTCTTGTGAGTCTTGAAGCGACAACATGTCAAAAGATGTATGGGTAAATATATTTTATATTTCCATGTCAATATTAATTCAAATCATTTGTATATTTAACTGGTAAACATTTTATCAATTATAGTGGTTGCACAAATTTATCTAAGTAGAATATTTTAACTTTACATAACATATATTCCTACAATATTAGAAAGGTTAAATGTATTCATTTCATTTTTCTATTAAGGATCCCACTAGATCTAATGTTGCTTAAACCCTAAAAAATAATGTAGAAATCCTTTTGATTTCTTCAGTGGGTGTTAGGATTCTAACTATAAGGATTGATATATTACATATCAGAGGATCGTAAAATATTATTTTCTAAATTCATATAAGGTCATGTGACTTTATAACTTTAAGGATGCCTATTAGTGACATTTCCTATATTTAGAATTTTTTCGGACGATTTAATTCCTTAAAACTTGTAATGGCTATAACTTTCGATAAAAGTCGAATTACCATCTGAAACCACTTCCATTGAAAAGATATGATTGTTTCCCTTTTTGTAGCGTGGTCATAATAGCGATTTGGATATTCTAATTAGGTGATATGGCTGTTTGAAGTTTGACAGTTTAAGAGTAGCTTGGTGGGTAATTAGAGAGGTTGGGGCATGACCACTAACTCATTTTCGATTTGCAGACTATAATAGGCTGAACCACCATCCCCAAATCATTTTTATCACTTTTAAAATAGATCTAAGCTCCCATTAACCCATTCTACATCCAAATCTTCTCCTTTTCCTTTAAATCACGTCTGAATCATATATTAAGGGTAGATTTACAAAGGAATTCATTAGAGATCTTCAAGTCAACGTTTTTGGAGAAGAAAAATTAGATCTTTGCTCGTGATTCTCGGATTTTCCTCAATTTGCATGCAAAACTTGGATTTTGGAAGGTTTGGTGATTGATTTATTATCTCTTTTTATTATATATTTGTATATAGTTTAACATGTTTTGGATCTATTTATGAAGTTAAAATTATGTTTTATAGCTATTTCAAAGCACTATTTATAGCAAAAACATTAATAAATGGATTTTTGGTGTTCTATGCATCATGAATGTTATTTGGATATGTATTTGCCTTGATATATGTTAAGCTATGTTGTAGACACCATGTATGATGATTGTTGTGATTGATTGTGTGATTTGAATGTTTAAATATTGTTTGGTGAATGTATAGTGTTTGTTTGTATGCTTGTATAGTTAAAAATGGTCATCGGAGTAAACTAGAGGTAGGAACCATGAAATCGAACTTCAACAGATAGGGAGGAATTTAGGAGTCGTATTGATGCTTACGGAAGGCACACGGGTCGAAGAATGGAGTGTAGCAATGAAATCAATGCAAAATTGGAGTTTTTAGAAACTACAGCATCTCTATTCGATGCTTAGTGTCCATGATGGTCTGCTCAGAGTCGACTTGGTGTCTGATGGTGCTATGCTTGGTGACCGAACAAGTTTTGTTGTTAAGTGGTTGCTTGGTATACGGGGGTAGTTTTGATTTGGTCAGCTTGGTGTTTTGTGGTGCTCTATTTGGTGATCGAACAAGTTTTGATGTTCGATGGTTGCATGGTGTCCGAAGGTAGTTTTCTTTGGGCCGGCTTGGTATTCGATGGTGCTCTGTATGGTGACTGAACATGTTTTGTTGTTCGATGGTTGTCTGGTGTCCATGGATAGTTTGCTTCGAGTCAGCTTGGTCAGCACCCAAACAAGATTTTCTGTCCGGTGCTCGGAGTCGTGCATGGTGTTTTTGTGAGTCGGCTTAGCCGGTACCCAAGAAAGAATTTTTATTTGGGTTATTATGGTGCTAGGAGTCATGGAAGGGCTACTTGGAGCTTGGCTCGGGTATATCGGAAAAAAAAATGAAAGTTGGGGATTTTCATCATGGCGCAGCAATACTTCAGGGATCTCTTCGTGGCATGTTCGAGATTCTTGGGGGTGATGTGGAGTGGAGTAGTCAACCCCAAATGACTAGAGATGACCTTGGTTTTTGTTTGGCAACTAGCGAAGGATGGCGTGGCGCTTTGACATGACGACACCAACGATGATGAAGATGACTTTGGAACGTTGATACGATGGCTCTACGACTTATAATAGGTATCTAAAGGCATTCAAAGACAACAATTCAATGTAGCAAGTGACCATGGAATCTGGGGATGGAACGAAAAGATGAGTTTTGCGCGATAGCTTATAGAGTAGAATATGAGGTTATGATGCTTGTGAGTGGGGCAGGGTAGTCTACATGTACCCAGGATAGTTTGCATGTACTTATATTTTAGAAGTCTGCATGTGTCCAGTTCTTGGCCATCTGTGTGTGTATGAGTTGAGTGTCAACGAGGTAGTTTTACTATCAGTACGTGTGCTATGGGATCGATGGGTAACTCCGAAGTTGTGATGCTAATGTTTGGGACAGGGTAGTCTGTGTGTACCCGTATTTTTAGACATCTGCATGTGTCTTGTCGGTACCCATCTACGAGGGCAATGAGTTGAGCACTTATAAGAATTATCGTACATCTGAAGCACTTGAGTGAGAGATGTAAAGTTGTGTGATGGATGTTATGTTTGTTGTGTGCTTGATATGCTGTGTGATACTCCTATCCCTGTATTGTCCTCTTATGATAGCAGTTTAGCATATGTTGTGGTTATATGTTAACTCTTTGGATGTAGGGATAGGTCAGGTGTGGCTATTCATACCTGTGTGCACGTAAATGTGCATATTTTTACCACCATATTTAATCTATTTAAATTAAATAAATGATCATATCGGGCATTTTAACTTGTTTAAACCAAAATTCATATTATTTTCAAATCGTCACATATTCATCTTCATTCAAGAGCAAAATGGTCATTTTTGTGCATATATTAATTTGAGAAAAATTAATTGGAAATTTATATATATTTGTGTAGGAATTTGATCTCAAATAGGAGTGGTTTCATGAAGACACATGCATGCACAAGAGTGAAGAGAACAAATGAAGATGGAAATAATTCAAAGTGAAGATAATGGAGGACCCCACCTATCCACCTACCTTAATGTACAAATTAGAGGCTAATGCACATGCTTAGGGAATTAATGGCTTCATGTACACTTAAATGAGGATTATTTGAAGTTAATGATTACTTGGCCTCCACACTTCCTAAGAGGATATTTTGGACATTCCCCAAAAATATGAATTAGGGTTTAACACATGTATAAAATCCCCTTATGTTTCATGTAACCCCTCTCTCCCCCTTAGTCTCTCTTTAGATTAGTTTAGGCTCAAAATAAAAGAAAGCTTCTATTTTCATTTCATGGCTACTTAGTCATTTCTTTTTTCATGTAATTTCTTTTTATGCAACTTTAAATACATGCTCTTTTCTTCTTTTCTTGTTTATTTCCTTTCATGTTGGAGTGTAGATTTCTTTTATTTTTCATGCAAGTAGAATAGTAGTTCTCTTTTCCATTAGCTTTCATTTTTCTTTTCTTTTGCTTTCATGTTGCTAGCTACATTTGTTGTTTTGATAACAAATATGAGAGGCCAATCCCTTCAATTTAGGGGTAATGAAGCCTCTAATCATGTAGCTTTAACATTTTGATAATTATAGCTCTCTTTTTGTGCTTAATGACAATGCTTGAAGTGGTTTAATTTATTGTTTTTGTTTTGAATTTGATAGCCTATATTGTTGACACCAAATAGGCTATGCTTAAACAATCACTAACACAAATGCCTCTTCATCAAAATATGATTATGGCATAAGAAAGTGATTTGAAATTAAAATTTGATGGTCTATATTTCTAATCAATAGTTAATAGGTCATACTTAAAATAGATTTCATTTTCATTGTCAAGTTTTATGAAAGTTAGTAAGTGATTTAAGGGGTGTGTCAAAGTTTGATGGCTTATGTTGGCTAACTAATAGCACAAATATGTCATACTTATGATAGGCACATCAATTAAAGCACTAATGACCATAAAAGAGAGATTATGATTTCATATGTGTTGAACTACATGATCTAGAGAGTGGATTTATTCTCTAAATTGTCTTAACACTCTCATATTTTTATCAATTTTCTTTTGTTAGTTTTCTACATTTTTAGCTTAACTTTCACTCGACTTTGGTATAATTTGATTGAATAGAATTTTAAAATCATCAATTCCCTGCGGATCGACCTGTATTCGCCACGTGCTACATTCGTACACCGTGCGTTTGCGGTTATTTTTAATTTAAATTCGTTCGACGGTTTTCTAAACCGATAGAATTTCCGTCGACGAACAAGTTTTTGGCGCCGTTGCCGGGGATTTGTTTTGATTTTTAATTTCTATTCTTCGAATTATTTGTGTTTGATTTTAGTGTGGGTGTTTGTTTTGTGTGTGTTGTGTTTTAAAAAAAAAGAAAAAATTGTGTGTTTGTTTAGTGTTTGTGTGCATTTGTTTGTGTTCTTGTTGTTTTGCATTTTCATTTGCTCTTCTATTACAAAAAAAAAACATTCACAATTTCAAAAAAAAAACAAACAAATTTTATTTTCATTTTCTTTTACAATTTGACATCTACCTTTTCTTTTTACAATTTCCTTTTCCTTTGTTTTTTTTACATTTACATTGAAAAAAAAAATACACACTGATTAACTTTTCACTGTGCATTCTTTTCCCTGCACACCTTCATACAAGCCTCATTTCCTCATTTCCTCATCAAACCATTCCATCGTCCCCCGCTACTAGCATAACATCCACTTCCACAACTACACATTACTGCACATTCCAGTAACTCCTTCACAAACTGTCTCCACTTCCCACTATTACCACTGTCTTACTTGCTACTGCCTTCACCAATCTTCACGACAACCCTCTACTGCAAACATCACAATTTCCTCTGTAAACATCATCTCATCTACTATCAGTTTGCATTTACTGCTTTGAACAAACCGTCCACCTGATCGAAACTTGAAACCAATTTTTCTATTGACACTGCAAACAACTCACTGATTTCAAACAGCTTCAAACATCTCACCACAACCTGAAGCCAACATCACTGCAGAGAGCAACTAACATCAATTACTGACTGTCGAACTTCATCGACAACCACAAAAAAAAACAGCAAGCAACACAACTTCCTTCACACTCAAACCCCAATCAACTCACAGCGATACATCAACAACGCCACACTTCTCCTTCCTCTGCTTCAACTGTTACATTTCTGTACAAGCAACTTCAATCACAATCATTATTCATTCAATACAACACCCTACTTCTTCAATCCTTCTCCAACTTTCATCTCTCACTTTTCCTCCCTCAAAAACAACCAGAATCCAACTGTAGCCTTCATCACCTCAGACCTTCAACTTCCTCACTGACTTACTTCATATCACACTTCATAACACCTCAGCAACTTCATCATCATCCATACTTCAAAAACCATCCCACTATCTTCGTCATACAACACATAACCATCAACTTGCCTTTCCAATACTGTCACCTGATCAAACTGGCCATCTTCCTACTTGACCATAGCCTTCACAGTAACATCACTTGCTAAATACAGAACTGCTGTATTACCTTGCTACTCATCATTTATCACTAACCATCAACCATCCCACTGTATCATCCACCATCCCAACACATTACCACTCACACCAAGAAACAATTCAATCCAAAATCTGCTGGACTTCAGCATTCATCTACAACACTTCAGATTAACCTCCAACCACAGAGCTGCCGCAAACCTGAATTCATCAAACTAACAGCACTTCACCCCAGTCTTGCCAATCTTTGTTCAAATTGTAAATATCCCAGTAGTCACAGCAGAAAAAAAAATCTCTTCAATACATACATACCTCTGCTCCATCGTCCACCGTTGACTGGCATTCACCATTACATATCACTGTATATACAACTACAAACATCCTACAACACCTACCCATACCACAACTGCCTTCTCCCTGCTTCGACAACAAACTTGCTTCCACCTCTGACCATACTAACTACAGCTACCACACTTCACAGCCAACAAGACCACCATTATTCCCCTGACCATCCTCATTTCAACTACAATTTCATCGCTACAGTTCCCGAACACAATCCTGCCTCCGCCTTAAACCACTACAAATCATCACGACCACATCCAATCATAGTGCACATTCCCTCTGCATCGTTACTTGAACTCACTCTCGTTCATCACGAGACCCCACAATCTCCATTCCATCCTAATCGACACTCGACCAAATCATCACAACGAACAACAACAATCTCCCAATCCAAACTTCCGCCACCCAATTCGAGACGACTCAACCTACAGCAACTGACAAGTTAGAATCACTCGAACCAAAAAAATCCTAAATTGCCTCAATCGTGACCTGAATTCGAGTCAAAACATCACGTCGAGTCCTAAAACTTCTGCAACCTTAACCAAACCGCGAACCAATTTTGTGCAAATCGTTTTGAAGTGGAATTTTGTTTTGATTTCGAGAATATTGATTTTGGGAAGGAGCGTGCAATTATCTGCGGTTGTTTGTTAAAAAAAAAAAGAAGAAAGCTTGGTCATTGATTGGAATTTTTTTTACTTAGGCTTGTGAATGAAGTTGTGGGCCGAAGATAATTTCTTTTGAGTTGTTTATCTTGTTTTTATTTTTTTTAGCTTCTGAACTAGTTTTCATCTTCTTAGATAATTTCATCTTAGTCTTTGAGCTTATTGATTAGAAGAATTTCTCTTTTTTTTTTCTTTTAATCTTGTTTGTCTAAGTATCTTCCAAAATAAAAAGTGCTTTAGTTTTTTGTTCTATTCTCTAAAAAAATAAAAAATAAAAAATCACAAAAACAATCATTTGTCGTTAAAAAAAAATCTCCTTTGCTTTTGAATTGTTTTGAGTTTTTAAATAGTTTTATTCATTTAAAAAAAAACAAGTTTCTTTCGTCCATTTGTTTTGCTTTGTCTTCTTTTTTCATTATTTTTTTTTTAAGTAAAACGCTACTTTTAAATTTTCTTTCCTTTTTAAAAAAAAAATTTTTTTTTGTATATATCTTGTTTTTAATTTCAGGTTGTAGAAGCAGAAATTCAAAGGAGAGGAAGTGCTGCCAACAATAATTGCTTCGCTTTGCATGCCAAATATATATATATATATAAACTGCTTGCTTGCTTATCTATTGTTTTATTAGTCTTGCATTGTTGTGTACTTGCATTTGGAAAAAAAAAAACATCAAAAAAAAAATTTAACAAAAATCCATTCGTAGTTGCATTGTTAATACACATTTAATTTCTGCTTTGCATCTCATCCTAGAATTTGTTAATAATAACGGTTAGACATCGATAGCTCTTAATTGTATATTTGCAAGTTGTCTTCTTTGAACAATTTAATTTCTTGGTGTCTAGGCTACTGCAGAGTAATAACCATTTATAAATATTACGGTTATTCGTAAATATTATAGTGGTTGTTCCTCTGAAGGTACTTAAACCTTCAGCTGCATTGCTACGGTGATTCATGGTGCACCGATAACCCCTGCCCGTTACCTGGCTGAGAACTATCTTGTTTATTTAAGACAATATGTGATTATACAATTTTGGGTTAACTTAGG
The DNA here is from genome assembly GCA_030737815.1 of Allium fistulosum. Classification (NCBI taxonomy): domain Eukaryota; kingdom Viridiplantae; phylum Streptophyta; class Magnoliopsida; order Asparagales; family Amaryllidaceae; genus Allium; species Allium fistulosum. Next base: position 305,984,639 of record CM060903.1, on the reverse strand, counting down.
ATAAATCATTTGTAATTAACCCTTGCATTCATTTAGTTGCATTAGTTCATGCATATTTTAAAAAAAATTCAAAATCCAAAACTAAAAAAAAATTGTATATATTCCTTTTTCTTTGAAATTTTTAAATCCTTTTTCTTTGAAATTTCAAAAATCCAAAAAATTGAAAAACCAAAAACCAAAAAAAAAACAAAAATCAATTTCCCATTTGATAAATAAATTTTATTTGTAAATATTTTTCCTAAAAAAACAAAAACATTCTTGAAAATGTCCGAGTTTCCCCACTTACGTGAATTTTACAATAGTTGTGAAAATCAATATAATCCATATGATTTCACTCAAAATCCGTATGGATATTTTAACAACAACTATTGTTTAAACGAATTGAGTTTTGAACCACAAAATTTTCAAAATGACAAACCACCCTCGAATCTCGAAAAGAGCATTTCGTCTTTACTTGAAATCTCTACACAACAAAATCAAATGATAAATGATTTGTGTAATTCATATTTGGGCAATGATCCAAATCAAAGTTTTCAAAATAATCAAAATTTGAATTCACTTCAAAATTCAAACGATTTCGAGTATAACCCATGCCAATACAATTTTGAACTCCAAAATGAATTTCAAAACGAAAATGTGATCCACTTTTCAAACGACTTTGGCAATGGGAATAATCTTAACCATGTTACAATTGAAAATCTTTGTTCTCAACAAATCCAAATCGAAAATTCTCAAGTTAATAAGTATAAATTGGATTTTGTTGAGCAAATGAACGAAATATACGATGATCACACGGATTCGTTGTTTGAAACTTATATAAAATAATGTGAACAACAAAACCAAATCCCAACGTGTGACGAATTAAACAATAATCCATCTTTTACCCAAATTGACGATTTTCAAATAACAACTTTTGAAATTGAAAATAACGATCTTAATGAAGTTGTTGAAAACACGGTAATTGAGTTGGATTTCAATTCTTTTGAGGGTGAGAAACTCGATTTAAATTTCGATCTTCCTTTTTCTGAAAATTTGAATACAACAACTATGGATTTTGAAATGGATATATGCGATGAAGTTGTTGATAATCCTACAAAGGAAGTCGAATTTAACGAACACGAGTTTTATGGACTTTTTGAAAACAAGTCGTTAAACTCTGACACGGATGATTTAAATCACCATTTTGATTTTGAATTCAATAACTTTGAAGAATTTTTCGATGAACAGCTTGAATTTCAATTTGGTGAAAATAAACTTGAACTTCAATCAATCGTTTTATCAACCCCAAAAATCATCGAAAATAAAACAACTCGTACGACTTTCAATAAAACGACATTCGTTTTTCCAAATCAACATTCAACTTTGAAATCTTTTACGAATTGGTTTTTCGAGCTTAAGCTGTGTCTCGTATATTTGACGAGACAATGAATCGGTTTTTGGAAGATCGTTTCATTTACTTTTTGACGATATACTTTCTGATCTCGTGTAAATACCGTTAATTTTCATTTAAATAAAGGTCATGTTTTTATTTTTATTTTTTCTCCTTCCACTTCGGTTGACTGTGGGGACACAGTCAAAATCAAGTGTGGGGGGAGACTCATCATCATTTTTCAATTTTTCTTTCCAAAATTAAAAAAAATCTAAAAAAAAACAAAAAAAAAGAATTTTTTTAAAAAACCATTTTGATTTATTTTTAAAGAAACACTATAGGATAAATATATGGTTTTGGTTTATTAAATGGAAATTTTTGAAAATTTATTCGTCTTAACAAAAATAAAAATGAAGTTTGATTACAAATAATAATGGTTCAACTAGTATATAGGAAGATTCATACGTGTTAATTATGAAATACGTCCTAATTGAAAATCTTTGTTTTAAAAAGTGGTTGATTTAAAGTAAAGGATATAACATTTTTTTGTCTTTTGAGTTAAATGGTGCTAAGATGATTTTGCAAAACTCTCTCTCGCTCTTAAGAAAAAAAATAACAACATCCAAAGTATTCACTCTCATTTAAAAGTCCTCACGGTTATGCATGGGTGAATTACTTGGAATCTTTGATTATGTGCTTTCATACTCATTTAAAAGTCCTCACGGTTATGCATGTATGGAACACATGTAAAAAAAAGAACAGACTTAATAAAAACCACCTACGGTCGATAGGTGTATGCACGAAAGTGTGTGCACTCGCCATGCTCTGTACTCCCCTTACATAAGCCCGAAAGGCAGTGCATAGGTGGTATATCTGGCCTCAGTTTACCTGAGCTAGGTGTGTAATTTTTCTTGCAAATAATGAGAGAGCAAGCAATTGAAATGATAGCATTATTTTTACTTATTTGATTTGATTTGTTATTGAAAAGAAATGAAAATACCACTTTGATAAACTTTGATAATCAACTAAGGATCTATTTCATGGTTACACTTTGTTATCAACTGAAACAACGAGTTAAAACTATAGTCTATTTGATTATGATAAATTAATGTTTGTTGGAAATTTTGACAAGTAAACGACTTAAATTTCAAGATAATAACCAAACCTATATTTAACTTATTTGTGTTAATTTAAAAGTAAATTCTTCATTATAAATATTTTCAAAAACTCGCATTCATCTCTTTGTAAATAAATCTTGCATTTTGTAAATATTTTCATCCTGCATTTGGATTTTGTGGGTAGTATCCGCTGAAAACCCTCACGAGACAACACTCGTCCTACTGGGGACACCCAGAGGTTTAACGGCTTGTTGCATACGCTCAATGCAATCGTGCTCCCTACGAAAACGGATTTATCTTAGTTTTCCTTTATTCGAGGACGAATAAAAAGATAAACAAATGATCAACAGCACTTCGTATGCCACATTACCAAATTGGGAATGTATCACTAGTAACCATCAACTACATAACCTCTGAGCTCGTATGATGTGCACGTAAATGTGCATATTTTTACCACCATATTTAATCTATTTAAATTAAATAAATGATCATATCGGGCATTTTAACTTGTTTAAACCAAAATTCATATTATTTTCAAATCGTCACATATTCATCTTCATCCAAGGGCAAAATGGTCATTTTTGTGCATATATTAATTTGAGAAAAATTAATTGGAAATTTATATATATTTGTGTAGGAATTTGATCTCAAATAGGAGTGGTTTCATGAAGACACATGCATGCACAAGAATGAAGAGAACAAATTAATGAAGATGGAAATAATTCAAAGTGAAGATAATGGAGGGCCCCACCTACCCACCTACATTAATGTACAAATTAGAGGCTAATGCACATGCTTAGGGAATTAATGGCTTCATGTACACTTAAATGAGGATTATTTGAAGTTAATGATTACTTGGCCTCCACACTTCCTAAGAGGGTATTTTGGACATTCCCCAAAAATATGAATTAGGGTTTAACACATGTATAAAATCCCCTTATGTTTCATGTAACCCCTCTCTCCCCCTTAGTCTCTCTTTAGATTAGTTTAGGCTCAAAATAAAAGAAAGCTTCTATTTTCATTTCATGGCTACTTAGTCATTTCTTCTTTCATGTAATTTCTTTTTATGCAACTTTAAATACATGCTCTTTTCTTCTTTTCTTGTTTATTTCCTTTCATGTTGTAGTGTAGATTTCTTTTATTTTTCATGCAAGTAGAATAGTAGTTCTCTTTTCCATTAGCTTTCATTTTTCTTTTCTTTTGCTTTCATGTTGCTAGCTACATTTGTTGTTTTGATAACAAATATGAGAGGCTAATCCCTTCAATTTAGGGGTAATGAAGCCTCTAATCATGTAGCTTCAACATTTTGATAATTATAGCTCTCTTTTTGTGCTTAATGACAATGCTTGAAGTGGTTTAATTTGTTGTTTTTGTTTTGAATTTGATAGCCTATATTGTTGACATCAAATAGGCTATGCTTAAACAATCACTAACACAAATGTCTCTTCATCAAAATATGATTATGGCATAAGAAAGTGATTTGAAATTAAAATTTGATGGTCTATATTTCTAATCAATAGTTAATAGGCCATACTTAAAATAGATTTCATTTTCATTTTCATTGTCAAGTTTTATGAAAGTTAGTAAGTGGTTTAAGGGGTGTGTCAAAGTTTGATGGCTTATGTTGGCTAACTAATAGCACAAATATGTCATACTTATGATAGGCACATCAATTAAAGCACTAATGACCATAAAAGAGAGATTATGATTTCATATGTGTTGAACTACATGATCTAGAGAGTGGATTTATTCTCTAAATTGTCACTTAACTCTTATATTTGTTTCTCTTTTCTTTTAGTTAGTTAGTTAATTCTCTAATTCTCTAGCTTAACTTTCACTCGACTTTTGTTTAATTTGATTGAATAGATTTTTAAAATCATCAATTCCCTGCGGATCGACCCGTACTCGCCACGTACTTCAATAGTACGCCGTGCGCTTGCGGTTATATTTTTATTTCTAAATTCGTTCGACGGTTTTCTAAACCGATAGAATTTCTGTCGACGAACAATACCCCATACCCCTATTTACTATATACCATTTTTATTGTATTTTTGAGATGAAGTATCGCTCACATCAGACTGTTGTCTGACCAGAGGTTTTATGCTTTGCTTCTTATTATTTCGGGTACTCTTGAATGAGTAGGGACAACGGGTCTAGACAGCGCATGGAATTGTACGAAGTATGAGCAGGAGGCTACGCTTTCATATGTCTATACTTGTAGCTTATTGTCGCTTATATTCTATTGTGCAATACTATGGAGCTATACCGGTACTTGTATTATCTTAGAGAAAATTTATAGTTTATTGGAGATTTGGGATGTATGAACTCTACTATTTCAGTTTCTTTATAGTCAGATAACCTATTACACTCTGATGTTCTTATTTATACTTCATTTGATCTTATCACTGTCTCGCTTATTTTACATCCATGTTATTATATCATATTTTATTTATGCACCATGAGACGTTCTAAAGGTTTCATGCTTGGATTTTTGTTACTTTAAAACCTTGGCTACTGTCCTGCGTCGATCGGGTACCTCCTCGGTGCACTATACAGGTATATTGGGTACTAGAGGTGTTAGGCGATGGTGTAACATCCCTAATTTTTGATAACATTATTCAGAAGATTTAGATAAATTAAATATAATAATGTAAGAATTATAATGATAAGGGGATTGAGATTTGAAAATATAAATTAAGGCCATGCTTAATAATAAGATAAATGGGCTAAAATGGTTTTAAGCTAATTAATTTAGACATGGGCATATTAGTAAATAGCCGTATTGTACACGACTATACATTTTCATTTTCCCATTCACGTTTCTCATTCTCATTTTTTCACATTCATTTTATAAACCTAAAAATGCAAAGTATTATAGAGCAGCAGGCCATAATCAAAGAGAAAAGAGGAGAAATTCAATTTGAAGCTAAGGATTAAAGCTAGGAGGAATTAATCTTCAACAAATCTCAAAGTCCATATCATATTTAAGATGAATAATTTATTCCATCTCTATTTTGTTTTTATAATCATATGTTTTTGGATTTAGGGTTAAATTCATTTTTATGATGTTTTGGATGATGATATGCTTGAATTATTATATGTTTGATTTAAACCAATTCATTTACGTATGAATTTGCACGGTTTTAGGGAAAAATCGATTGTTATTGATTTTAGAATGTAATGGAAAAATTATATGTTAGGTAAAACATGATTTTAGAGATGAGTTACAATTTTCATAATTTTCCATGCTGTGGAAAATTTATTATGAATTACTAAAGGAAAATATGATATATTTGGGTATAAAATTTATTTCGATTATTTCAGGAAGAAATTGGGTCTGAAATTTTAATATGTTTGATAACATGATGAAGTGAATTTCTATGATTTTTGGGGATTTTTCCTAATTGGTTTGTTATGGAAAATAAATTATTTTAAAAGAAGGACTTATTTGCAATATTGGTTTTGCTTAATGGAAAGGCTTAAACGTTACTTTTTCTCTTGATTTAGATCTTATAAATGTGGCAATTATTTTGTAAAGTATTTGGTTTTAAGGCAACCAATCAAAGGATTACAAATAGGCAGGTAGTTATGAAGCAATTACTAAAAGTAGCATAATTTCAGCCTTTATTTAGAAAAGTTGGTTTCGCCTCCTATAGTAGTGCCTTTCGACTCCAATGCTTCTGCTCCAACTCAATCGAAACCAACCCAGCTAAAACCCACCTAGTCGAAACCAATACACAAGGTGTCACTTAGATGGTACGTATTGGATTGAAGGAAAGGCGGAAGCCATCGTGTCGAAAGCAATGCTTCAAATGGGGTTGAAACTTTAGTTTTGTATTCAAATGTTCAGTGCCCTCTTTGTTTTACTTAAAGCTTTCGACATAGTCAAAGCATATATTTCAAAAGGGGTTTTTCTTAATAGCTTTCAAAGAAGGTTTCCATTTTATGTTTTAAAGATACAGGCTTTCGAAGGGGTTACTTTATTTATAAAAGAATGCTTTCGAAAGTAGTGGTTCCGACCCAGTCGAAACCCAGCCGCTTTTCTTTTACCTTTCAAGTATATTAAAGTCATCAATACTTTCGAAGGGTGCTTTTGTTTTAAACTTATGTTAAGTCACTTCTTAAATGCTTTCGATAGGGGTCATGGGTTTTGAGGGCAATGGTGTCGAAAGGGGGTTTCGATGCTATCCTTTTAAGTTTTACTCAAAGGTTTTGAACTTACAAATAGATGGTTCCGACATCATCAAAATTTTCCCTAAAACAATTTTATCAATGGTTTCGAAGGAAATGCTTTCGCCTATATTCATTTTGACCCAAAAGATGTTTCTTAAAGTAAAACCCAATACTTTCGAAAGTGGTACTTTCACTTGTTTTGAAGGTATGTTTCTAAAGATTTTGAGTAATTTTTTGATACCATTGAAAGGCATATTTGGTTTTGAAAGAGATTATTTAGCAAGGGCTTCGAAAGGTATATTCATAGTGTTTTGAAAAGGAGTTTTCTTTGCTTTCAAAGGAGGTTATCCAGGGGTTTCGAAAGAGATGTTTTATGGTTTTCAAAACAAATAACCCAATCTCATTTTAAAGGAAAAACCATGGCATAAATAAAGATATTTGAAATGAAGTTTTTGAAGAAGTTTTCCTTGCATAACGGATTGAAGGAATTAATCAAGTTTTATATAAAATGATTTCAAGGATATTAAACCACAGGTGTTGGTATTATTTTGTTGTCGTTATGATTGCTTCTTCATATATTTATTCACATTGTAATTAACCCATAACGGTACTCTAGGTAAGGGTAGAATAACCAACTAGGTTGATCCAGTAGTGAATATAACTTAAGAAATGTTAAAATCTTAATTGAAGATATTGGTAGGGGCCAATAGGTTCACAGTAAGCCCATGAAAACTGTGTGAAGGAAAAGATATTGGCAGGGGCCAATAGGTTCATAGTCAGCCCGTGAAACCTATGATTTGATATTGGCAAGGGCCAGTGGGTTTATAGTTAGCCCATGAAAATTGTATGCAGATTAAGATATTGATAGCTAGTCAATAGGTTCCTAGTCAGCCCATGAAAACAGGATAAGAGAAAAGATATTGGAGCTACCAATAGGTTCTTAGTGATCCCATGAAAACTATGAACTCGAACAAGGAGTCCATAAACATTTAACAGGTTATTAGTAAGCCCATGAAAACTAATAGGTTAATAGTAACCCTAGAAACTATAATTGAGATAGATAGCCAGGATGAATGGGGATGGGAAGTCCATATTTAATATACTTATTTGTATATCATCGTATTATTTTGAATTGTTTTAACCATTGTGGATGTAGGAGCACAATATATGGTTTTATAAAGTTTTAATATACTAGTGAGGGGAAAATCCGTTCCACTAAGCAGCGTGGTCTCACTAGATATCTAAATGGTTTGAGATGGTAGATTATTATTCATACCAGGCTTTATGTCTGACTCGAAGATTTTGTTTTCCCCTTAAACTCTCGGGTACTTAATTGATTTTGAGTTGTTTGAGGTTTAGGGTTTTCAGGTGTTCTTTTAGACGAATAAAGCTTCCGGTGACATGTAGGAGGCATGCTAGCTACTTAGAGTTCTTTTATTTCCGTTGTGTTTGGTTGTAAAGGCAAACTTGTTTTATTGCCTTGTTATATACTCTAATCATCCAAGGGGCATCTTCATATGTCGCTCTTGTCGTATTTTGTAATAAGTATATTTTTTCTGAACGTGGTCTGCGCACTGGGATTATGTAATGAATTTGAAATATTTTGAAATGGAATGTGGACTTTTTTTCTATTTTATAATTTATTCCATATTCTTGTGTTTCTGTGTATCAATGAATCTAACATTTCCATATTTAGTCACCGAGGATTATTAACTATGGATGACTACAACATCCGTAGTCGTTAGTTTTCGGCCTCCAAGTAAGGGGATTTTACAAGTTGATATCAGAGCATAGGTTTATGAAAATTTAAAAGAAACTTAAACCTAAAAGATTTCTCAAAACATAATCCAATGAGTCAGATAATAAGAATGGTGTTTAGGTTAACGCTATAGTAACATACTTGTATTTGATATATAGTTATATATGTAAGTACATATTCCGCGCTCTCTTAGACCTTTATTCTGTATCTTACTAAGGCTCGTATGCAGATTTACGAGAAAGGAGATATGGAAGCAGGAAACGGAAGAGGAAATCTCGATGGAGGAAGCACCACAACCAATGGAAATGCTCGACCCACCATCGGGAGGAACTCGGGACGACCGTCTAATGCTAATAACTAAAATGCTAATGCAAATGTAGGTGTTGGAAATCCACCAGTAGATATGGGGGCGATGTATCAGTTCTTCGTTAATATGATGCAAGCAGGAGCTGATGCTGGTGTTACTGGAAATGTAGGAGGAGCTAATCCTATAGTTCCAGTTGGGAATAATTATGCTAAGCCGAATAGGGACTACCCCAGTCTTGGTGGAAAGCCATTCATGTGGATGGAGAATGCTATTGAGGTAGATAATTGGCTGTTGCATTATGAGCGTATCTTCACCGATTTGGGTTTAGATGATGGGCAAAATAGGAGGTTGGCCTCTAGGTAGTTGCAAGGGTCAGCGCTTCACTGGTGGAACAGTATGACTGCCGGAGTTCTAAAAGAACAGTTGACTTGGGCTGAGTTTAGAAGAAGATTTGAGCTAAAGTTTGTGTTTGAGTTTGCTAAGTCAGAGCTGATAAGGAAGTTTATGGATATGGAGCAAGGAGAGATGTCGGTTGTTGAGTATGTCATTAAGTTCGAGGAGTTTTCCCATTATGGACATAATACTATAGACACCATCATCAGAAGGATCGAGAAGTTCATTAGGGGATTGAGGCCCGAAATTGCTAGGGCGACCCTGCCACATCTCCGTGATCATAGTAATTTAGTTATGGAGATGGTCATTCACCATGAGGAGATGCTTACTAGTTGTGCTAGAGAGAAGCCAGTGGAAATTCAGGGTTCTCGGGGGATGAAGAGAAAGTTCTTTAAGAAGAAGGGTGCCCAGAAGGGAGATACTGCCAAGAAGGCAAAGGCGAAGTTAGTTTGCTATAAGTGTGACAAGGAGGATCATTATGCGAATGAGAGCCGGTCAGGTAATGGGAAGACGGCTGCAAATAAGAAGAATGTGAAGTGCTTCAATTGTGATCAAGTTGGGCATTACAAGAATCAGTGTCCAGAGCCAGTTAGGGCAGACAAAGGAAAGGATTTTGCTATTGGACCAGCTAGGCCTACTGTAGCTGATAAAGGGAAGACTGTAATAGAAGGTACACTTTTGATTCAGAGTATTATAGTTATGGTACCTTTTGATACCGGTGCATCACATTCATTTATATCTCAGTGTTTGGTTGATAGATTATGCTTAGAACCCACCTACCTTGTTACTTCCTTAAGGGTTGCGGATCCAATAGGAGGGTATGCAACTCTAGGGTTGAGATGTGACTAGTTAGAACTTGATTTGCTATGTCATAAGTTTGAATGTAGCTTGTATGTTATTGGTTTCGTAGGTTTCGGGATCATTTTCGGTATGGATTGGTTGGGTAGGTATGAGCTAGAATATTTTGCCAGGATAGGGAGATATCACTGAGACATCCTGATAGTCATAACCGAGTGATATTTTCAGTGGAGAATTTGATCGGAGCATTAATACTTTGCTTAGTGCTATGGAGATAGGAGATGAGTTAAGTCAGGTTCGTGTAGCAAGAGAGTTTGAAGATGTGTTTGAGCCAGTTACAGGACTGCCACCGAAATGAGCAGTTGAGTTTCGTATAGATCTTATGCTCGAAGTTGAACCTGTGTGTAGATCACCCAGCAGGATGACACCGACTGAGATAAAGGGATTGAAGGTGCAGCTAGTGGATCTAGAAGGAAGGAATTTTATTAGGCCAAGCAGTTCGCCTTGGGTAGCGGTCGTAGTGTTCGTGAAGAAACCAGATGGGTCGTTGAGGATGTGTATCGACTATCGTAAGTTGAATGAAAGGACGATTAAGAATAAGTATCCTTTGCCAAGAATATACGATTTGTTCGATCAGTTGACTGGAGCCAGAGTGTTTTCCCAATTGGATTTGGCAACAGGTTTCCATCAGTTAAGAGCGGTAGAGGACAATATTCCTTTGATAGCATTTCGGACCAGGTATGGTTCGTATAAGTGGTTAGTGATGTCATTTGGATTGAAGAATGCACCTGCTTTCTTTATGGATTTGATGAACCGAGTTTCCGAGAGTACTTGGATAGGTTTGTACTGGTGTTTATAGATACATTTTAGTATACTCTAAGAATGAAAAAAAGCACGAAGTTCATCTTAGAGTGAGACGCTAAGGCAGAATCAACTACATGCGAAGTTTACCAAGTGTCATTTTTGGAAGAAAGAGGTTAAGTTTCTTGGTCACATGGTTTTAGAGAAAGGCTTGTCAATCGATCAAGTATGATCGAAACTGTGGATAATTGGAAGAGACCAGAGATGGTGACTTAGATTAGAAGTTTTCTTAGACTTGCTGGCTACTATCGGAGATTCATCAAGGATTTCTCACGGATAGCAGCACCTTTGACTAAGTTAACCAGGATGGAGGTGAAGTTTGTCTGGTCTGACAAATGTGAGGAAGCATTTCTTAAGTTAAAGCATTTGTTGACCAATGCACCAGTGTTAGTAGTTCCATACGGAAACCTAGGATCGGTGGTATATACTGATGCCTGCGGAACTGGATTAGGAGCGGTGTTGATGTAGAAGGGTAAAGTTATTGCCTACGCTTCATGATAGCTTAGACCGCATTAAGTGAGATATCCTACTCATGATTTGGAGTTGGCTGCGGTGATCTTTGCATTAAAGATTTGGAGACATTATCTCTTAAGGGAGAGGTTTGAGCTTTATACCGATCATAAGTCTTTACGGTATTTATTCTCTCAGAAGGAGTTGAATATGAGACACCAGAGGTGAATGGAGTTTTTGGATACTTATGATTTTGGAATATAGTATACATGAGAGAAAGGTAATAAGGTAGCGGATGCTCTTAGTAGAAGACATCAGAAGGTGGTGTTGGTTATGTTGGCAGAATGGAAGGATTTGGAAGCTTTGACTACTTGTCGTGTGCAGTTAAGATCGACTGTTATTTCTAGTCAGAGTACTGCCATGTTGTCCTGTTTAGAAGTTTAGCCAGTGTTGATCGAGAAGATAGCTTCTAAATAAGGGGAGGATCCATTATTAGCCGAGAGGATTAGGAGACTTGAAGTTGGAACAGAGATCGATGATCAAAAGGGATTTAGTCTTGGCCAAAGAGGGTGGTTGAGAAAGAATTGTGTGTTCCGAATGTGGAGAACATGAGGAAAGAAGTTCTTAGAGAAAGTCATCGATCCAAGTTTATGATTCATCCTGGAGGGACCAAGATGTATCAAGATATGAAGAGTAGCTTCTATTGGGAAGGTATGAAGAGGGATGTTGGCTTGTGGGTTAGGCAGTGTGAAAACTGTCAACAAGTGAAAGCTGAACACCAGAAGCCGAGTGGGTTGCTTCAGCCTTTAGAGATTCCAGTTTGGAAATGAGATTCGATATCCATGGATTTTATAGACGGGTTGCCAAGGTCAAATAGAGAAAATGAAAGTATATGGCTCATAGTGGACAGACTGACCAAGAGTGCCCATTTCATTTCAGTTATGTCAACCCGGATGACACCTATTTAAGCTAAGTTGTTCATGAAGAACATAGTTAGTCTGCATGGAATTCCTAGTAGTATAGTCAGTGACGGAGATGCCTTGTTCACTAGTGAATTCTGGAAGAGTCAACCGGAAGTATTGGGTACCAAGCTTAATATGAGTATTGCATATCACCCTCAGACGGGTGGGCAGACAAAGAGAGTCAACAAGGTACTCGTGGATTTATTGAGAGCTTTGTATTAGACTTTGGTGGATCTTGGGAAGAACACCTACATTTGATTGAGTTTTCCTATAATAATAGTTACTAGACTAGTATAGGAACGACGCCTTTTGAAGCTTTGTATGGAAGGCCATGCAAATCACCAGCATGTTGGTTGGAGACTGGAGACAGATTAGTCTTAGGTCCATATTTGGTTAGAGAAGCGTCAGAGAAGATTGAGTTGATCTGAGAATGGATGAAGGAAGCTCAGTCCAGGCAGAAGAGTTACGCAGATAAGAGGCGTAAAGACCTAGAGTTCTCAGCTGGAGATTAGGTTTTCATTAAGGTGTCACCGATGAAAGGTGTGGTGCGATTTGGAAAGTTAGGGAAACTAGCACCAAGATATGTTGGACTGTTCCAGATTTTAGAGAGGAACGAGAAGCTCGCATACAAAGTAGAGTTGCCGAGCAGTATGGCAGGTGTCCATAATGTATTTCATGTGTCACATCTTCGTAAGTATGTGCATGATCCAAAGACTACTATTCCTCCGATAGGGTTGGAAGATTTGATAGTAGAGCCTAATTTGACTTTTGTTAGACAACCAGTTCGGGTTGTAACGAGAGATGAGAAAAGACTGAGGAACAAGACAGTCAAGTTGGTGAAAGTTCAATGGAGCGACAACGAGAAGAACTGTACTTGGGAAACAGAAGACAAGATTGGAGATACTTATCCTGATTTGCTTTAAAGTTATGTCTATATTAGATTTATATAGATAGTTGCTAGTCAGGTAGGCTAGTATGGCTGTTAGGATTTGTTACAGATGATTGCAATATTTAGTATTTAGACCTTACTGAATTTAGAGGAAGAAATTCTTTAAGAGGGTAGCTTGTAACATCCCTAATTTTTGATAACATTATTCAGGATATTTAATTAGATAAATTAAATAGAATAATGTAAGAATTAAAATGATAAGAGGATTGAGATTTGAAAATATAAATTAAGGCTGGGCTTAATAATAAGATAAATGGGCTAAAATGGTTTTAAGCTAATTAATTTAGAAATGGGCATATTAGTAAATAGCCGTATTATACACGGCGATACATTTCCATTTGCCCATTCACGTTTCACTTTCTTATTTTTTCACGTTCATTCTAAAAACCTAAAAATGCAAAGTATTATAGAGGAGTCGGCCATAATCAAAGAGAAATGAGGAGAAATTCAATTTGAAGCTAAGGATTAAAGCTAGAAGGAACTAGTCTTCAACAAATCTCAAAGTCCTTATCATATTTTAGGTGAATAATAATTTATTCCATCTCTATTTTGTTTTTATAATCATATGTTTTCGGATTTAGGGTTAAATTCGTTTTTATGATGTTTTGGATGATGATATGCTTGAATTATTATATGTTTGGTTTAAACCAATTCATCTACATATGAATTTGCACGGTTTTAGGGCAAAACCGATTGTTATTTATTTTAGAATTCCATGGAAAAATTATATGTTAAGTAAAACATGATTTTTGAGATGGGTTTCAATTTTCATAATTTTCCAAGCTATAGGAAATTTATTATGAATTTCTAAAGGAAAATATGATATATTTGGAAACAAAATTTATTTCGATTATTTCAGGAAGAAATTGGGTCTAAAAATTTAAAAAGTTTGCTAACATGATGAAAGGGAATTTCAATGATTTTTGGGGATTTTTTTCTAATTGATTTGCTATGGAAAATAAATTATTTTAAAAGAAGGATTTATTTGCAATATTGGTTTTGCTTAATGGAAGGGCTTAAACGTTACTTTTTCCCTTGATTTAGATCTGATAAATGACGCAGTTATTTTGTAAAGTATTTAAATTTTTTTAAGGCAACTAATCAAAGGATTACAAATAGGCAGGTAGTTATAAAGCAATTACTAAAAGTAGCATAATTTCAGCCTTTATTCAGAAAAGTTGGTTTCGCCTCCTATAGTAGTGGCATTCGACTCTAATGCTTTCGCTCCAACCTAGTCAAAACCAACCCAGCCGAAACCCACCTAGTCGAAACCAATACACAAGGTATCACCTAGATGGTACGTAGTGGATTGAAGGAAAGGCAGAAGCCAAAGTGTCGAAAGCAATGCTTCCGATGGGGTTGAAACCTTAGTTTTGTTTTCAAACGTTAAGTGTCTGCTTTGTTTTACTTAAAGCTTTCAACGTAGTCGAAGCATATGTTTTCGAAAGGAGTTTTCCTAAATAAGTTTTAATGAAGGTTGCCATTTTATGTTTTAAACGTACATGCTTTCGAAGGGGTTACTTTATTTATAAAAGAATGCTTTCGAAAGTAGTGGTTCCGACCCAGTAGAAACCCATCCGCTTTTCTTTTACCTTTCAAGTATATTGAAGTCATCAATACTTTCAAAGGGTGCTTTTGTTTTAAACTTATGTTAGGCCACTTTCTAAATGCTTTCGAAAGGGGTCATGGGTTTCAAAGGCAATGATGTCGAAAGGGGTTTTGATGCTATCCTTCTAAGTTCTACTCAAAGGTTTGTAGCTTTCGAATAGATGGTTCCGACACCACCAAAATTTTCCCCAAAATAAATTTATCAATGGTTTTGAAGGAGATGCTTTCGCCTATATTCATTTTGACCCAAAAGAAGTTTCTAAAATAAAACCCAATACTTTCGAAAGGAGTACTTTAACTTGTTTTGAAGCTATGTTTCTAAAGATATTGAGTAATGTTTTGATACCAATGGAAGGTATATTTGGTTTCGAAAGAGATTATTTAACAAGGGCTTCGAAAGGTATATTCATTGTGTTTTGAAAAGGAGTTTTATTTACTTTTGAAGGAGTTTATCCAGTGGTTTCAAAAGAGATGTTTTAAGGTTTTCAAAAATAATAACCCAATCTCATTTTAAAGGAAAAACCATGGCATAAATAAAGATTTTTGAAATGAAGTTTTTGAAGAAATTTTCCTTGAATAACAGGTTGAAGGGACTAACCAAGTTTTATATAAAATGATTTCAAGGATATTAAACCACAGGTGTTGGTATTATTTTGTTGTCGTTATGATTACTTCTTCATATATTTATTCACATTGTAATTAACCCACAACGGTACTTTGGGGAAGGGCAGAATAACTAGCTAGGTTAACCCAGTAGTGAATATAACTTAAGAAATGTTAAAAGCTTAATTGAAGATATTGGTAGGGACCAATAGGTTCACAGTAAGCCCTTGAAAAACTATGTAAAGGAAAAGATATTGGTAGGGGCCAATAGGTTCATAGTCAGCCCATGAAAACTATGATTTGATATTGGCAGGGGCCAATAGGTTTATAATTAGCCCATGAAAACTATATCCGGATTAAGATATTGATAGCTAGTCAATAGGTTCCTAGTCAGCCCATGAAAACTAGGATAAGAGAAAAGATATTGGAGTTACCAATAGGTTCTCAGTGATCCCATGAAAACTATGTAATCAGACAGGGAGTCCATAAACATTTAACATGTTATTAGTAAGCCCATGAAAACTAATAGGTTAATAGTAACCCTAGAAACTATAATTGAGACGGATAGTCAGGATGAATAGGGATGGGTAGTCCGGATTTAATATACCTGTTTGTATATCATCGCATTATTTCGAATTGTTTTAATCATTGTGGATGCAGAAGCACAGTATATGGTTTTATAAAGTTTTAAGATACTAGTGAGGGGAATACCCATTCTACAAAGCGGCGTGGTCTCATTAGATATCTAAGTGGTTTGAGATGGTAAATTATTATTCATACCAGGCTTTATGTCTGACTCGAAGTTTTTGTTTTCCCCTTAAACTCTCTGGTACTCAATTGATTTTGAGTAGTTTGAGGTTTAGGGTTTTCAGGTGTTCTTTTAGACGAATAAAGCTTCCGGTGACGTGCAAAAGCCATGCTAGCTACTTAGAGTTTTTTTATTTCTGCTATGTTTGGTTGTAAAGGCAAACTTGTTTTATTGCCTTATTATATACTCTGGTCATCCAAGGGGCATCTTCATATGTCGCTCTTGGCATATTTTTTAATAAGTATAATTTGTCTGAACGTGGTCTGTGCACTACGATTATGTAATGAATTTGAAATTTTTTGAAATGAAATGTGGACTTTGTTTGTTGTTTTAAAATTTATTCCATATTCTTGTGTTTCTATGTATCAATGTATCTAACATTGCCGTATTTGGTCGCCGAGGATTAATAACTATGGATGATTGCAGCATCCGTAGCCGATAGTTTTAGGCCTCCAAGTAGGGGGATGTTACAGATTGTCTCATTTGGTATCAGAGCGTAAGTGGCATATACAACATACGTTAATACTTGGATTCATTAGAGAAAATGAAGGAGCTATCGCTATAGAATGGATAGTGCGTGCTTGTTATATTTTGGTTTTCAAAACTATATAGTAGTGTTATATATAGTATATAAGTTGCATTGCATTCAAAGATATCACTTATTCCTATTTAGGGAGACTGATTATTCTTTTTATAGCTTGTAAGGATGAGCCAGCTAATGAGGAATGCTGCTAAGAACTTCATTTCTAAAGTTGAGAAGGGACGGGATCGGGGGCTGCTAACCGCAACTTGTAGAACATGTTCGCTGAAATGGTGCAGAACATGGCTCGGAATGCTCAAGTTTCTCCTACTGTAGCTATTGATGGTGGTGCTCCACAGTGTCGAGGGTTGACTTTGCCGAACAAAATAATGATTACTCTACTCTGGGAGGCAAACCGTTTTTCAAAATGAAATTAGCCATCGAAGTGCAGGATTGGTTAGACACTTGCAAACACATCTTTGAGGATGGAGTTAGAGGATGGGATGAAGAGGAAGCTTGCCTCTAGAAAACTTCAGGGACGATCTATGGGTTGGTGGAATGTCATCAAGAATACTACTCCTGAGGATCAGATTACTTGGAAGCAGTTTAAGTCGAGATTTGAAGAGAAGTATAATGGCCGCTTAGAAGTCGGTGCTGTTCCGACAGTTTTCTCACTTAAGCCAGGGGGATATGTTTGTGTCGGAGTACATAGCCGAGTTTGGCATGGTATCGAAGTACGGTCTATTTTTCATTGATAGCCAGCTCAAGAAAAATGAGAATTTTATCATGGGCTTGGATGATTATCTTGGAGAGAAGCTAGTAGAGCATACTGAAGAGCCGTTTGAGGGGCTGGTGGATAAGGCTCTTCAACATGAGAGTTTGTATCCTAAACCTAAGACGGTTGTTGATCCCAAGTGTGAGCCAAAGCTACAAGCTGGCGGGAGAAGCAAGAGGAAGTGAGACAATAATAATAAGAGGCTTTAGTTGGGTGGCCAGAAGAAAGGCAAGTGAGAGCTTACGTGCTATAAAAGTGGACAGAGGGGCCATATTAGCTGGGATTGCAAAAACAAGAAGAACGGATATTCTAATTGCAACAAGCTAGGGCATATAAAGAACGATTTCCTAAAGTCGCTGAAGAATAAGCAGGCCGTGTCTACATACGCTTTGAACAATGTTCCAGTTTCATCGAGTTCTCCATCAGCGAAGGAGAAGGAGAAGAGCATCACTATACAAGGTATGATTTCCATTTCAGATACACCTACACGTGTTTTACTCGATATGTGAGCTTCACATTCCTTCATATCTAGTGATTTGGTAGATATGTTTGGATTGAAACCTAAGGCATTTGACCGACCTTTGATTGTTACAAATCCTATTAGGGAATTGACTAGCCTTTGCATGGTTTGTCGAAACTTAGCCTTAATGAGTCATGAATGTTTATTTGCTTGTGATTACTTGGTTTTGGGTTTCGCAGGGTTCGGTATTAATTTAAGGATGGATTGGCTGCAAAGGCATGGAGTGGTAGTGGATTGTAAGAAGCCGTTCATGAAGATAGGGATGGATGATTAGCGTAGGTTGGAGATAAGCTGCCTACATGACGATAAGGTGATGGTCGATTTTCTATACTCACTCAAGATCCTACACGACGAGTTGTCATTTGTGCCCATAACAAGGGAGTATTTAGACATATTCGAGGAGATGATCGTATTATAACCACATAGGGAGATCTAGTTCCATATAGATTTGGCGAAGGATGCCAAACCGATTGTTATGCCATTATGGCGTATGGCGTCGAAAGAGCATAAGGAACTAGAGGTGCAAATGAATGACCTATTGCAATAAGGGCTCATTTGACGGAGTATATCTGAGTGGGGAGCTCTTGTAGTGTTTGCCACTATGGCAGATGGCTTTTTGAGATTCTGTGTAGATTACCGTGAGTTGAATAAGGTGACAAAGAAGAACAAGTACCCAATCTCGCATATTGATGACTTGTCCAATCAGTCCATGGTGCTAGGGTGTTCTCTCAATTGGTCTTTGTGATAGGGTTTCATCAATTGAGAGTGACGAAGGAGAGTGCCGATCATAGCGTTTTGTATGCCATCAAGATTCTATGAGTGGTTAGTAATGCTGTTCGAGCTGACCAATACATCGGCATAGTTTATTGATATTATGAATCATGTTTTCTTTTTTTTCTTTTTTAGAAAAGCTAGCTAGTTTTTTAAGTGGACCGTCCACTTTATATTAATAAAAAATTTAAGTACAGGTGAGAGGCAAAGGTACCCCATTAGCTACAAGAACTCACACCACAGTATACCAACCACACTAGGAAGAAGCTACAAAAAAAGAGTTACAAAGTAATAATTTGCCAAAAGGAAATGCCGAGAGAAACCTAAGCAAGAAAAAGATCCGCTAAACCAAACTCAATACCATCGTCCAAATAAATAAAAAACTACTAATTCGGGAGGAAAAGCTGGCATAATAGGTCTCCCATCTCTGCACACAGAGTCAACATCAACGATAGCAGAAGCATCATACTGGGCGGGAGCAGAGGAAATATATGACTTCAGCCTAGAGAGAGCATCCGGGTCAGGGGGATCAGATAGGGAAATATGAGGAATTTTCGGTGGAGGAGCAGTTGGGACAGGAGCAGAGGGTTTGACTTGCCAAATGCGGGGAGGAGGCTTCTGAATGGGATCTTTGGTAGGTGGGGAGATGGCTACACCATCCATATGACGATGTTTTCTAGGATCAACTAAATAAGTTTGTATTTGTGTTCATGGACGATATCCTTGTTTGTTCGAGGACAGAGGAAGAACACAAGGAGCATTTAAGGATTATGCTCGAGGTGGTGCGGAAGCACCGAATGAAGGCGTAGTTTTCGACGTCACTTTTGGAGGAGGAAAGTGCGATTTTTGAGTCATGTTTTTCCTATGCAAGGTATTGTTATAGATCATGTGAAGGTGGCAGCAATACAGGATTGGGATCAACTCAAGATAGATACAAATATGAGAAGTTACCTTAGATTGGCGAGATACTATAGACGTTTTATGAAGGACTTCTCAATGGTAGTAGCGCCATTAACCAACTTGACGAAGAAGAACCATACTTTTATTGGAGATGCGAGTTGTGAGCATGCATTCCTATTTCTGAAGGAGAAGTTGACAAGCGCACTGGTATTAGTCATTCCAAGCGGGAATGAGGAGCTGACAGTATGTACAGACGCCTGTGGTATTGGACTAGGTGCGTGTTAATGCAGAGGGGACAGGTTTTCGCCTATGCTAGTCGATAATTGGAACTGCATGAGAAGAAGTATCCAACTCACTATTTGGAGTTGGTGGCGATAGTATTTGCTTTGAAGATATTGAGACATTATCTTCTTAGAGAGAGGTTCAAGTTGTATACGGACTATATGTCGTTGAAGTATCTATTCTCCCATAGGAACCTTAACCTTCGTCGGCAACGATAGTTAGAGTTCCTAACTTCCTATAACTTTGACATTTCCCATACATTCGGCAAAGGAAATGCGGTCCCTGATGCTTTGAGTAGGAGATGTGCTAGCTTCGAAGCGATGTTCCTAGAGTGGAAATAGTTGGAGTTTATTGCCGGCTATGATTTTAGACCTCAATGTCAGCTAGAGTTGGAAGTGTTGGCTAGCCTGATGATCAGTCCTACCTTGATTAAATGGATCGGTGCTAGTCAGAAGTGAGATACTAGACTAGTGGAGATCACGTCGAAGATGGAGAAAGGAGTAGACTCTAAGCAGATAAACAGTACGAACATGACCATAATGGTTGTTTGCGTAATATGGGAGATTGATTGTTCCTGATGTCGATGGGTGGAGGGATGAGGTGCTACGAGAGTGTCAACGTTCAAGATTGACTATACATCTCGATAGCAATAAAATGTACCATGATATGAGGCAGACATTATTGGAAAGGGATGAAGAAGGACGTTGGAGGCATTTATCTCGAAGTGCATGAACCATCAGTTGGTAAAAGCAAAGTAGAAAAAGTTGAGTGGTTTGCTGAAACCGCTTGATATTCTTAAGTGGAAATGGGAAAAAGTTTCGTTGGATTTCACCAATGGATTGCCGAGGACCAAAGGAGGGTACGATAGCGTCTGGGTCATAGTCGATAGATCGACGAAGAATGCTAGGTTTATACCCGTAAAGCCTAGTAGAATGACATCTAAATCGACCGAGTTGTATGTGAAGTGGTTGTGTGATTCCATGGTGTCAAAGAGCATTGTGAGCGACCGAGACCCTTTTTTAACTAGTGGTTTTTGAAAGAGCTTACAAGAGGCTTTAGGGACGGAGCTGCATCTTAGTACAGCTTATCACCCACAAATTGATTAGCACACCGGGAAGGCGAATCATATCGTCGAGGATCTCTTGCAATCTTGCATTCTTAATTTCGTTGGCTCGTGGGATGATCATTTGCACTTAGTAGAGTTCACATACAACAACACTTATTGGTCCAGTATCAGCATGGCACCATTTGAGGAGTTATATGGCTGACCGTGCAACGCTCCTTCATGTTGGTGGGAAGCAGGCGAGAAACTGATACTTGGGCAAGATATGATTAGAGAGACTTCGAAGAAGATTTAGATCAATCAAAAACAAATGAAAGCTGCTCAGGATAGGTAGAAGATGGCTGGCATGCACAACGTGTTCCATGTATCTTACTTACGAAAACTTATGCACGACTTAGGAATAATAGTTCAACCAGATTAGCTTGATGATATCGAGATTAAACCAGAAGCTTAGATTTCTTAGGCATATTCGTATCGTCAAGTGTGATATAAAGAAGGTTAGGAGAAAGACGGTAAAGCTGGTGAAGGTTGAGTGGAGTGAGAGCGAGGGTGATTGAGCTTGGGAGATCGAGGAGAGCATGAGGACCTCTTACCCAGCCTTTACTTGGGAGACTTCTGTTTATCACATTTACTTTTACTTTCGATATCGTATATGATAGTTTAGTATGCTGCGTGCCAGGGTAGGCATAGATATTATTACCTGCTTCTGTATGCATGTTTGATGTTTAATGTTTGATATGATTGTTTGCGGATGTTAGGCATGCAGGGTAGCTATATTTGATTTTACCTTAGTTGTGCAGGAGATTTTAGGGGAAAAATTCCTAGAGTGGAGAAGAGTGTAACAACCTATATTTTACATATCGGTGGATCATAAAATATTAGTTTTTAAATTCATATGAGGTCATGTGACCCTATAACTATGGGAAATGTCTACCAATTCCTATATTTAGAATTTTTCCAGATGATTTTATCCGTGAAAACTTGTGACGACTATAACTTTTGATAGAAGCTGAATTAGGATTCGAGACTACTTCCATTGGAAAGTTATGATGGTTATCATTTTTGTAGAGTGTCATAATAGGGATTTGTACTTTCTAGCTAGGAAATACAGCTGTTTGAAATTTATCACTTTTTAGAGTAGTTTAGTGGGTAATTAATTTGGTTTGGAGCAAGCCCAATAACCCATTTAGGGTTTGGAGGTTGTAATAGGCTGAACCTCCATACCCAAATCATTTTTACCACTTCTCAAATATATATCTAAGCTCCTATTAACCTATTCTACATCCAAAACCTTATCTTTTCTCCTTCAAATTAAGTATAGATCATATATTAGGGTAGATTAGTAAGGGGATTCATTAGAGATCTTAAAATAAATGTTTTTGAGAAAGAAAAATCAGATCTTTGCTGTTGATTTTTGGATTTTCCACAATTTTCATGTAAAACTTGGATTTTGGAAGGTTTGGTGAGTGATTTATCATCTCTTACCTTATTATATATGTATACATTGGTTTTAACATGTGTGGGATCCATTTATGAAGTTAAAATTATATTTATTGTTGTTTTAAAACTCGATTTATAGTAAAAATGTTTATAATTATGTTTTTTGTTCTCTGGGCATATTTTTTGGATATGAGTTTTCCTTGATGTATGTTAGGCTATATTGTAGATGCCTTGTATGATGATTGTTGTGATTAATTGTGTGATTTGCATGTTTGGATATTGTTTGGTGCATGTATTGCATTTGTTAATATGCTTGTATGGTTGAAAATGCTCATTAGAGCAAACTAGAGGTAGGAACCGTGAAACCGGACTTTGATGGATAGGCCCGAGGAAGTTAGGAGTCGATCGATGCTTACGGAAGGAAAACGGGTCGAAGAACGTACCATAGCAATGAAATCGATGCAAAATTAGAGTTTGGAGAGATTATAACATTTCTGTTTGGTGCTTGGTGTCCGGTGATGATCTGCTCAAAGTCGACTTGGTGTTCGGTGGTGCTATGCTTAGTGATCGAACAAGTTTTGATATTCGGTGGTTTCTTGGTATCCAGGGGTAGTTTGCTTCAGGTTAGCTTGGTGTTCGGTGGTGCTCTATTCGATGACCGAACAAGTTTTGTAGTTTGGTAGTTGCTTGGTATCCAGGGGTAGTTTTCTTCAGGTCAGCTTGGTGTTCGACGGTACTCTGTTCGGTGGTTGCTTGGTGTCTAGGGGTAGTTTTCTTTGAGTCAGCTAGTTTGGCTCTGAATAAGATTTTCTATCCGATGCTTGAGTCCTGCCCGGTGTTTTTGCGAGTCACTTAGTCAGCACCCAAGCAAGATTTTCTGTTTGGATTTTTATGCTGCTTGGAGTCATGGAAGGGGTTACATGGAGCTTGGCTCGAGTGTAGCCAAACAAAAAATGAAAGTTGGGGATTTTCATCGTGGCGCAGTGATGCTTCGAGGATTTTTTCATGGCATGTTCCGAGGTTCTTAAGGTGATGTGGAGTGGAGTAGAGAACCCCATGACTCGAGATGACCTTGTGTTTTGTGTAGCGACTAGTGAAGCGACGACGTGGTGCTTCGATACGACGACACCGATGACGATGACTTTGGAACTTTTATACTATGGCTCTACGACTTACCATAGATGTCTAAAGGCATTTCGAAGATAATAGCTCGATGTGGGAGCAACTACAACATCTGGAGATGGAACGAAATGACAAATTCTGCATGATAGCTCGTAGAGTAGAACATGAGGTTGTGATGCTCAGGAGTGGGATAAGGTACTCTGCGTGTGCCTATATTTTGGACATCTGCGTGTACCCAATCTTTGGCCATCTTCATGGACATGAGTTGAGCATCAACAAGGTAGTTCTACTATCCGTGCATGTTCTATGGGATCGATGGTTAACTCTGAGGTTGTGATTCCCATTGTTGGGACATGGCATTCTGCGTGTACACAAGGTAGTCTTCATATACCCATAAATGTGGACAATCAGTTAAGCATCTATAAGAGTTATCATGCATTTGATGTACTTGAATGAGAGATGCAAGGTTGTGTGATGGATGCTATATTTGATGTGTATTTGATATGTTGTGTGATATCCCTACACCCCATATTTTCCTCTTGTGATAGTAGTTTAGCATATGATGTGTTTATGTTCTAACTCTTTGGATGTAGGGACAAGTGAGGTATGGCTATTTATACCCCATGCTCCTATTTACTATATATGATTTTTATAATATTTTTTAATTGATGTATCGCTCACACCAGACTGTTGTCTGACCCGAGGTTTTATGCTTTGCTTCTGATTATCTCGTGCACTCTTAAATGAGTAGATTATGGGTAACAGTTCTGGATAGGGCATGGAGCTATACGGAGTACTAGTAGGAGGCTGCGCTTTCATATGCCTATACTTGGAGCATACTATCGTTTATATTCTATTATGCAGTACTATAGAGCTATACCAGTACTTGTATTGTCTTAGAGACAGTTTAGAGTTTTGTTAACCAGAGTTTTAACCCAACAAAATTCAAAAGGAGTTAGAGCATTCAGATTAAGCCAGAATGACTCGAAACTTGACCAAAAGGCCTAAAAGGACAAGACAAAGGAACACAAGAATTTTAAGCCAAAAATACCAAGTTTGGTGATATTCCAAGCATTCGAGTTCAAGAAGCAAAGACTTATCTAATTTAGACTATAATTCGGTCAAGTTCATAGGTAAATCGTCATCAAAACAAGTCAACAAGCTATGAAATTACATGGAGGGCATCACAATCAAGCAAGGAAGCCAACTGGATCGAAGTTGTGCAAAAATTGTACAACTATTTGGATCGATACTGATCTGATCCAATTGGATCGGTACCGATCCAAATACTTAGCTCAAAATTGCTCCAAACTTTCTGTGTTGCTTCCTATTCTCGGCTACAGACTTCTAGTGCAATCGTTCTGGCCCAAGTGCTCCATAAGTCCTATAAATACCATCCTACCTCTAATAGGAAAGGGGTTCCTAACTTGATCTCTGCTGAAGTGCTATTCTTTCTTCACTCCTCTTCTCCCAGACAATAGCCCTTAAGTGACAATTGAGATCCTCCTTTTATCTCTAACAATGGTGGCTTGACCTAACTCAAGAAAAAAGAATCATATTATAATTCAAACTCTCTTGTAATAGCAGTTGATCAATAAAAGCTATAAAGTGGACGTAGACTTCATTAACAGCCGAACCACTATAAAAATCTCTTGTCTCTTTACTTTTGCTGCGATTTACTTTTGTTTTTCCTATTTTATTTGCCTTGATAAACTGGGCTGGTGCTTTCATACTCAATCTAGGGCGTTGATCCATTTTTTGGGTTAACAAGTTTATTTTGAAGATTTGGAGTGTATAAACTCCGCCGTTTTAGCTTTTGTATAATCTATGAACTTATTTCACTTAGATGTTCTTATTTATGGTCTATTTGATCAAATCACTGTCTCGTCTATTTTGTATCTATGTTATTATATTATATTTTTTCCATGTACTGTGAGATGTTCTACGGGTTCTATGTTTGGATTTTTGTTAGTTTAAACCCTTGGCTATCGTCTGCATCGGCCGGGTACCTCCTCAGCACACTATACAAGTATATTGGTGTAACGACCCAAAAATTTTAGTGATTTTTTTATTTAATTAATTTGAATTTTGTGAAATTTTAAACAATAAAATTTGAAAAATAAAAAATTTATTATTTGGAATACGTCTATTTAAACATAGCAAAAGGTAAATTTTAATCAGAAAATATGAAAGTAAATTTTATTGTATAATTTTATTCAAATTCAAATCAGTTAAAATTGATGAAAATAAAATGTTTTCCAAACCTGAATATTTTTACACAATAAATTTATAAATCATATTCTAAGTGGGACGTCATCGTTCGTTTTTCAAAATTTGGACTTTTCTAGCTCTGTTTATCTTATTTTCTGCAATTTGTGTAGCATTTCCGGTAGCGAAAATTCGAATTTTTATAATCTGATCCTATCACTGATATCTTTATACCGTTTTGATCGTCTCGTCGTGCTGATCTCTACGGTATATTTAATTCTGTGTTTTGAAGTCCGGTACACAGTGGAATCCGCGAAACCGATAACCATACCGGTACCAGATCAGTGACATTTTGATTTCTTTGGAATTTCAAACTTTAACCGTGTCATCCAAGCAAGAATTAATTGTCGTTACATCCATCATTTCAATTTACTTTATGGTGTAGCGTTTCACTGCTTTTTCTGTCTGTTCATTCACAAAAGGAAAACGTATATACTGTAGCTTTGTTTTTTGTATCCAATTTCCTTTCCACTTCTGTTGTCTCCTCTGAATTTCTTTCGTTCTGTAACTTTTTCTCTTTCCCTTTGAGAAGAAAAAAGGATTATTGTATAAGTTGCATTCATATTCCTCTTTAACAAAACCCATATTCATCTTTCATCCTTTCCCCTTTGCAACCGCTCGACCATGCCTCACCATCGACCACGCAAACCAAAACCAAGCATCGCCGAACATCCGTCGGTCCTTCCACCTTCGCCAGACCCGCCTTCTCCGCCTCTCACTTCTAACCACAGCCGAGCCTCCTCATTCGTTCACCTTTCACCTCCCCTGCCATCCGCCTAGTTAACCAATGCTGAGCTTCCACTATCTTCGGTTCAACCACCAAGCACAGCAGTCCCAGGCCTCCAACCCGAGCAAGCACCTAGCCGAGCCCCTGTCATGGCCTTCCTCCAGTTTCCCCCTTCTCCTTTATATTAGGTAACATATATTTGGTATTATATATTGATTTTGAATTTTAAGATAGTTTATATATATGTATTTATATATATTATATTCAATTTTAGAAATCTTACAGTAGAGTATATATATAAAGGATTTGAAAATGAGATAAAAATTGACAGTTTATATTTTTATGTATGTGTAATGCAATAATATGTATTGATATTATATTCTAACTTGAGTAATACAGTAGTATAGGTGTTTGTATGTATGTTTATATATGTTATACGTTTCGTATAAGTCCAATATTCTATAATAAATAGGTAGGTTATATATATAGAGTTTTAAAAATGTACATAGTAGTCTGCATATAACTGTATATTTGCTGTTTTCATTTTTATTTTTATGTACGTGGTTATATGTGTATACATGTTATTTATAGTATATATATGTTCTATGTTATACGTAAGTACCTGTATATGTGTTTAAAACGTTCATTTATGTTATATATTAGGTGTTTAAAACATGAATATGCTATATATTATCAGTTTTCAATGCTTACTTATCATTTACGTTCTTATATCAAGGTTTGCAGAGCTTACATATATGTTAGAAAAAATATACATATATTTGTTTATATATTTATATAGTTAGTATATATATAAGTATGGTCTGGCTGTAGTCTGTAATAAATCTTATACTGTATAAGTTACACATGAGTTTGTTTTTGGCATGGGTATATTTTATTCATATATATGTATTGGTTTTATATTAAAAATAGTTCTGCCTTCTAGTGGTTTCCTTTTTCTTCACTGCTTTCGAGAACTCTACTTCTGTTTTATAAAATGTATGTTTTCTGGAACTTTGAAAGAAAAAAAACAAATAATATCAATTGTAATTTTGTATATCAGTTATATTCATTATATATATATATATATAGCTTGTATATATGTAGGTTATTTAGGTATTGATTTAGGGAAATGCTATATTTGGATGTTTCATATGTATGTTTCGATAAATAGTTACTTTATATCCTTCTGAAGCCTATATATATTATAGAGTTCTTTCTGAATAAGTTATACATATAATGTTTGTACATATTTATACATCGCATATATGTAAATTATTAGTTTATATCTATATCCTATCTACTTTTATGTTTAGAAGTTATATAAGTTATCTGTGTTGATTGACCCTATATATATATACTTTTACATATGCCATTTCATATTATATATACGTCTCATATAAATTTTATATACATTCTGTATTGCCTGATGGGTCTACTATGTTATAGAAAATTTTAACTTGTTAAGTGTCATAATTTATAGGTATTATATACATTAGTTTATATATTAGTATATACATATTGTTGATTCCAAAGTATTTTCATATGAAAGTTTATAAATATGGATATATATATATATTAGTTTATATATAAGTAATGTTATAGCTAGGTATATATATAAGTAATGGTTTCAACATATAATGTGTATATATATTTGAATGTAATATATGAATCTTTAATTTAAAACAATGATTTTGGAAACCATATATATATATATTTAATATGTGGTTGAATTTAGAGTATGATTTTTATATATATAAATAGTTATATATAGCTGTATATATGAGTTCATTTATATCATTTATCTTCATCGATCCAATCCTGACTTGATTTCGTCAACTCCTATATATCAGCTTTGATCACCAAATCATGTCAATCTTGCTTTGCTTTGGAATTTGTAGCTTGTGCTGTTGTCAAACTCCTCTAACCTCGAAAGGTGAGCAATCACTCACGATTAACGTTCTTGTATTTATTAAATTTGATTTCAATTGAAACGACAATTGAAATATGCGACTGTAGTTATTTAAATTGCTATATATGCTATTATCTGTAATTGTTCACCTGTGGGATATGACACCATATCCTGTTGTTTATACTATACTGTTATTGATGATATATGCCTGTTATATTATTATATTATCTGTTATCACTCTGCAAGTTCCCTGTAGTTTAGAATTCACTATGGGTTGAAATGATACATACCCGAACAGACTTTAGAATAGGAGAAATCGTTATGGGTTGAAATGATAGACCCAAGCGATTTTCATTTGAATTGAAATTGGGATTACGAGTTGAAATGATATCTACATGTATATATTTAAATTTCGGATTGAAATGATAAATATCCGTATCACTTAACCATATGATAAATA
Organism: Allium fistulosum; assembly: GCA_030737815.1. NCBI lineage: Eukaryota > Viridiplantae > Streptophyta > Magnoliopsida > Asparagales > Amaryllidaceae > Allium > Allium fistulosum. The sequence continues at coordinate 305,955,724 of CM060903.1, read as the reverse complement.
TATATACAGACACCGTTGGTCCATATATATAAATATTTTGAAAATAAATTCTATGGATTTGGGAAGAAATATATGGTTTTAATAAATGTTGATTCTTAAATTAGTATATATAAATGGTATGATATATATATATATATATTTAATAATAATATTTTATTTAATTAAGATTGATTTAATACATATAATATGGTTAAGTATTTAAATTTATGTTTCAAAATAGATTTCAGTAATAATTTGAATAAGTTAAGGTTGGGAAGATAATTTGAATTTAGTTGAAATTATATTCATTAAAGAATTTTATTTAATTAAACTGATTTGAAACTTATTGAAATTGAGATTTAAGATATGATTTATAACTTGGGTTTGATTTAAATAATTTAATGAATATTTCTTGTTTAAATAAATTTAAGGAAATATTTAGTAAAAATGAAATTTAAGGCTAGTTAAATGATATTGAATTTATTAAGTGAATATTTCCTGATTAAATAATAATAAAGTTAAATCAAGAGCTATATGAAACTGTTAATTTTAACTTTGAAAATGTTGAATATTAAAGCTTTGAAATATATTGAAATTTAAATGGTATATTTAGAACTAAATTGAATTGATGAATTGAGCTTTGAATAAATTTGAATTTGGAATTTGGGTGGATGTGAAGCAATTTGTGAGACTTGAGGAAATTTTAAATACTTTACTTTTAAATTATTTAACCTATATATACCATTTTGGAAAATAGATATATTTGAAATGAAATGATATTTTGGTTTTGAAGTATAAATTAATGTGGAATGACCACGGTGTTATAGTGTATATTTCTACATTGTAGATAGTTCCACGGATCCTTAGAGGATGGTTATCCCAAACATCCTTTAAGTTACTTGTATTTCAGTTGATATTTCACTTGAGTTGGATTTATTAGTATAAGAATGTTAATCCAGACTCGAGTGTTTTGTGTTTTTCTTTACGCTCGGGTCAGGCTGAGTGATACAACATTTGAGACTCACCCTTGGAGTTTGGAGCTTCATTTGGAGCTCCAACTATCGATTTAGCTTTCGGCTTTTCCAGTTGATTTGTTCAGAGAGGTCATCTATTCGTACTGAAGACTTCACTGTATTTGAGATATTCTGTTGTATTTTATTTCTAACTCTGATGTTTATATAGTAGCTTCATGAACTACTATTTTATCTATTCTGCTGCATATTATTGTATTACTATGTGTCTGTGATTCCGTGATTGATCTATTTACTGTACATTCTGATTTTTGCCAAATTTACATTAACAATCCACTATTTTGAAGTATTCGAGTCCGACATGTGTGGATTTATTATCCATTTGAATGGTTCAAAATAGTGGGATGTTACAATTGGGTACTGGAGGTGTAGGATTAACCTTGAGGAAACACAACAAATAATAGGCCTGCATGTGATAGATAACACCTTATCGGTTGTATTGTATACAACTCCTGACCCATAGTCATTATCCTAATCTCATCTTGACCTTGAGGAAACTCAACAAATCGAAAGATATTATTCACTCGTACCCATCATGGCCTAAGTATAATCCACGTACCTGGAGGAAACTCAACATATACGTGTATGTATCTTACCTCGTCAAGTCAGTATTCTGATAGTACTGTGCATAAGATCTCCGACTTGAGGGAATTCAACAATTAAAGAGTATGCAAGTAACCCATAGAGAAACCACTAGACACGAGTTTTAATCCTGATGGAGTAATCCCATTTGCTATACCCAAATTATGTGTTGTAGGGTCGGTGCATACTTCCACGGGATGTTATAGATGGTGAACCTATAAATTGACATCTAGTTTACCTGAGCATTCAAAAAAAACGCAAATAATTTATTAATATACAAATGGTATGGACAAGTAAAATATCAAAGATTCAAAATATTCAATGTATATACATTTTGAGCGATATCGATTGAGAGAACAATGTAAATCTTAGGAAATGCCCTAGTGATTGGAGTGTCGGACACACTAAATCATGGTATACGTACAATATGAAGGCCCATGCTAGTCGGATGTGGGTTGAATGTGTGAATTTAAAAAAATTCTCATTTTTATCTTATTTAAGTTTATGAAACCTATATCGATTTTAGATCCAATCTATATATTTTAAATAAAATCGTTATTTTATTTTGTTTGGAAGGTTTTTTGAAGTTCTAGTTTCAAAGTACGTCAAATATACTTGTTTGTGTGTATTGCACATGCTACAGATAAGAAGTGTACATAGCTAATGTGATCAAATGTAGATGCTCGGATTTACATCGTAACAGATTCATTCTCCCTTTACATATGCCTTTGTTGTCCAAGATTTTGATTTAAAAATATTTATACATAATAAAAGTGGAGAAGTATATAGATATATACTAAAATAGTAAAAACATATTAGACAAGGTAATCTTATATGATTTGAAATATGAAATTACCAATAGTGAGTTTGACTTTAACTAAATAAATGTTTGAAATTAAATATGACATTTACTACACAAGATCCATCTTGTGATTTCAAATTAGAGCAACATATGCATGCTACCACACACACAGATATATGTATATATGTATGTATGTGTGTGTGTGTTAGAATTCAAAGTTAACATATTGGTTAAGCTTCAGTTTAGAAAGGTACACAAAACTTTAAAGTTGAAAAGAAACAAAAAATTTAGAATCTACACGAAATTCATTTATAAATTTTGGATGAAAAGAAATTATTTTTTAAAACAATGTTAAAACATTCATATTCAAAATATCAACCATTTAACAAAAGTAATTAATTTTCAAGGTGAAAGTTAATTAATTAAAATGAAAAGTTTATTTACATTTATGTATACGAATATTATAAAATTATAAAATAGATATCAATTAAAATTATTTTTTTATGGACAAATTTTCAATGTAATAGAAAAGGAATTGGATAAGTTAGCCATATGTTAATTCGTGACAGTAACAAACAATTCTAAACAACATAAAAGAAATCAACAAATTAACCAAGGAGAAGGGGGACTAAATCATATTAATAACAATAAACTTATTTTGAGATGGGATGAAAAGGAAAAACGGATCTGAATTAAATCAACATAATTAACATACTTTCAACGGGGACTAAGATAAAAGAGTTTGAATTATTTGTTATAAGATAAAGCATAAAACATCAGATGTATCATTTAGGATCTAAACACACAGGTAACATAAATAAATTAAATTAGATAATTACCTAGGGTTATTACCAAAAATCACCCTTGAAACGATGAATCAATCCTCCTATACTCAGTTGAATCGATCTCTAGATTTGTAAGAATCAAGAGACGAGAACAACATTTTTTCTTTGATATTATTTTATTTTGAAAATTTTTAGGCTTTGGAAGCCTTATTTTCGGTTGAGATGGAAGAGGAAAGGAATAAACGTGAATTGTCTGAAGAGTATTCTAAAATGAATGTGAGATAATATGTTTTAAAGGAAACGTTGAAACCTTTCAATTACCTTCTTTAAAACTTTATCTTTTTAATTCTCTATTAAATCTCGTCAAATCCTCTTCCTTTTTTTATTGTCTATGGCCGTCTATAATAGGTGCCATATGGCCATTAAAAATTTCCAAAATCACTTAGAATTTATTCTATTTAAATCCAATTTACACGTTCTATCGATATCGTATGAATACACATGTCTATAACTTTTATATATGCACTTTACTAAATACTAATGTCATATAATCATATCAAATAACATTTTAATAACTAATATTTTACAAATATTAATTAATTTAATTTATTCAAAAACCTACTTTGTATTTATTCTATCTAAATCCAATTTAAATAATCTACCGACATCGTATATCGATACGCACATTTAGTACTTTTATATAGGCACTTTATTAAATACTAATGGCATTCAAATAAATCAAATAAAATTTACTAATTAACATTTCATAGATATTAATTAATCTACAACGATTATAAACTAATTAAATCGTTTGATGATACATCGTTTTGGTTGTGCAACTCAAAGGTGTAAATTCAGTCAGTGAATAATATCGAACAATCCAAATATTAGCATTCACACACCACTTTAGCTAGCGGTATGACATTTTAGCTGAATTTATTGCTTACACTTCTTTCAGTAAAATCTAGTTCTACTTATGGAATTTGGTCTTGGTCGAAATTTCAACATCCTTGATCCAGTAATAATAATAATTAACTGTAATGCTCTAGTCAAAGACTTTGACTATGAGTTGACTAAGTTCATCATGAAACTAACCTTATATAATCGAAGGGACAAATTCTCTATTGAATAGTCTTTCATTTCCAATGTTTCAACTCAGATCGAACTATAGTCATTCGATGGACACCATACCATGATTTAACTATAATCAAAGTGGAGTGTCCACATTGAAGTTCCATGGTATTCTCAAGTCAAGGGAACTATATGACATCGTTACATCAAGGTTGTCTGTTTGATCTTAGTTATATTAACCAACAAAGAACTATTAAGCGAGTCATTCCATAGTTCCAATTACAATTAGTACGCAACCCCATGGTGCCTCTAGCAATCATGAGTACTACGTTGCTAACATTTGGAGAGCATTACGCACTCTAATCTCAATGGATATACCGATATCCCATCTCGAAACATCTTGACTAGGAATATTTAAAACAATATGTCATTGTAATGCGATAAATTTCTCATGATCACAATACATTGTAATTATTATCAAATAACATATCATTCAAGTATTTTCTATTTAATATAGTTTAAATTAATTACTTCATTAACTATATCACAGTATAACAAATTACATAATTGCCCCTAGAGCATACCCTTAACCCTATCAATCTCCCACTTGCACTTGAAATCAATTGTGGAATCTTATTCCAACTCCTTCAATCGGTTTTCTAAAAAAATAATAGGATCGGTCCCTTAGTGAATAGGTATGCACTATCGTTTTAATTATCTACTTTGTCAATCATCTCTCTTCGACGCTGATAAACTGCCTTTATCATATGGAACTTTTTAGAGTATTTTTTTCGACTTATAGTGAGCCCTGGGTTCTTTTACAAACTATATCATAGCATTGTTATCATATAACAATATCATGGGATTCTCAACATTTGGAATCACCTATAGCATAATTATAATTTTTTGCATTTATATATACTTCTTCTATTACAATGCTTGTTCAATGTGATATACATAGCCTTTGGTTCAATCAGACGCTATTTATTGTTCGGAACAATTCTAACTTAAAGTTCTTAACTTAATATTGAATAAGAACTTAGAATTGATGCACTATACTCGATATCACTTTTGAAGTTCGAGTATACGCACTCCTTCATAAGGAGTTCTTTGTTTTTATGAACAATTCTCAAGTATTTCATAATGCCAGAGAGTACTCTAAACTATCATTCTGTGATCTTAATTTGGATTTGATACTTACTTCATGTACCAAATACATAAGTGAAATATGATATCATAGACAATATATCATGTATGGTAATTCCTATTGCCACTGCATAAGGAACCCATCCTACAAGCTCTAATTAAACAATATAATATGATGTTTACATATATCATTTTGGTACATTCCCAAGTTCCTTTTAAACTGGTAAAAGAAGTATTTTCAAATCCCATACTAAAAATTAAAGACCCAGACTAAAATGATTTTTATACGAATACATTATTAATAATCATAAGTTTATTGTTTACTTATGGTTTTAGAAATATTTTAGCACATATTAATACTTTTTTACAAATGCATGCTTCCTTTAAATTTTGACTGAAATTCAAACCATTTGATTTTTTTGTCAAAATGCTTTCTTAACTAGGATTCTTATTATATAATACATTCTTTTCGTTTCTTGGATCGTATCCAAATACCCACAAACTCATAATCGCTCCCACTGACTTCTAGAAACTTTTACTAAGTGCAAATAACATAATCAAAATCATTATTTAGAGTTTCTATTTGAACATACATATACATAAACTCAAAATCATATCGAGCGATAATTTTGAGAGTAAAACCCAAAATTACTTAAGTACGGTGAATGATGAATCTGTCGCGTTGGTTACAACAACTGAAATTTACAATGTTATTCTATCAAATGTAGTTTAACATATTCCAAATACATTGCTTTTCTTCTCGGAGACACTTCTATGGTCGATTGATCATACCACTTCGGATACAACTATCAAAATCATATTTTGATAATGTACTTAGAATCCATTTTGGATTTGCACATCACGTGAGTTAATACATTTAACGGCTTATTGACAACCGAGGAAATAATTTTCTCGACATCGATAAGAAAATCATAGTTTATTTTTAATGTGTAAGAGTTCTTGTTAGACATTCTAATTAGCTGTATCCGTTTTGGATTAGTTAATTTCATTTCATCCTCTGGAATCAGTTTTATCTTTGGATCGTATCCAAATGAATTTTACTACCAATAACTTCTAAAAGAAATTCACTCATCATGAAGTCAGTGTTTCTTGAAACAACAATTGTTTCTTAGTGCAATGAATAGGTATTCCTAAAATTTCCTGAGCCGCCTATATATATGTATAAACTGATTAAGTTTTAGGTTTAGAAACTTATATCCATAACATAAATTAGTCAATTTACGTTGATCAATTCCAAATTGCTTTGGGTGGTTCACATAATATCCCTCATGAGTAAATATTATGCGAAGCCTATCGACTCACACAATCTTTTAACTCCTTGCACTAGGATATGTAGGGGTTGTTGCATCAACTCTTATCTTGTGTGATTATGTAAACTTTGTTTTAGATGAAAGAACTTAACCTTATGTACTTACTTTTAAGTACTCGACCTTATGGAAAGAATTTAACTTAACCTTACTCATCATCAATCGTACTTTGTTCAACAAAGTCCAATTACGCCTTATCGACATATCATTATGTATCACAGGGATGTGTGACTTTTGAGATTGAATCTGATTCGTTTTAGGTACTTATGGAACCATTTTACTATATATCACCTACTTGATCAAATCAAATTTTCTTATTTCTTTTGTACGTTATGTTTTCTACTTTCATTTATATTCAAGGTACGTATTATAGACATACTACATGTGTATCAATACATATGTTATGTTATCCATATATTTTCCAAAGGGAATAAAACAAAGGCAAGGGAATATGATGTCGAATCAATGAGTCTACAATTGGGCTTCCAAGATAATATCATAACAAGAAAAAAATGTCAAAGCTGACGTGATATCGAATCCAAGGGCGACATGGGTTATCACACTTATGAACGTAAAGCAATGTCGAACCTATTGACAGATGAAGATATCAGATTTGAAAGCATCAAGTATCTTGCATAGGCAAAATCATTTCGCACCAATACAAGTGTAGTTGATGATGAACCTATTGCAAGCAATGTTGCGCCTTAAGGGATATCGTGCACCATCAATGCGACATAGAATGCCTCACCTCATCGGTATGAAAATCAATGTTGAAGACTAGCAAGTGGAAAGACATCAAAAGCCGAAAGCCATAAGATGCTGCGCCCCATCAATAAAGGTAAAAGAGGATACTACATGTCATCCATGATGCACTTAATCAATTTCGCATATCATCCATGCCGCGCTTTATCAATGCCACATCCCATTGATGTCGCATGTTGTCAGTAACCAGTTGAAGGGTTTGGGGTTTAAAGAAACCATATATATGAAGTTGCTGCCTACTAAAAATGTACAAAAAGCATGTTGCATTACAGCAATGCCATCTCTCTTTAATGTCGTATATCATTGATGCATCATCTCGTTTATATCGCATATCGTCTATGAGTGATGTCATAGGAAGACAATGCTACACTTCATGAATGTAAGAATTGATGTTGAATTCTAGGTGATGACGTCTCCCATTGATATCACAAGTTATTAGCCTCAGAGAATGTCGTAAGGCTGCATTGACGTTGAAGATCATCGGTATCTACAAGAGTTGTCATATGTTACTTATGATGCATATCATCAAAGCGAAAGAGGGTGTTCTCAATCATTAATCTATCATGATACTGCATATCAATAGCATAATGTGGGTTATCAAAAAATAACAATGGATCTTGCAGCTTAGCAATGCGACAAAGGATGTCGTATGCCTTTGCTCCTTGAAGGAATGATGAAGATCATCAAAAAACGCATAGTGCTAGGTTCTATCGAGATTGTTGATGCTGAAAGCCAAGCATGCCGGAGGTACATATGGCAGCCATGCCACTCCTCCCAACCCCTATAAATACGGACCTAGGAGCATGGAGGAGGAGGCAATCATTTCTATTCTTTGTTCTTAAAATTGAACAATTTCTACCCTAAATAAATTGGGGAAAGTTTGAATTGATTGTAAACCTTACAATTTTATATAAGCAAGGACTTGAACAAAAATTTAGCATAGCCCGTCTACCTTGATTGTGCAACTTTGAAATAAACATGCATATAATAAAGATCTTTGGCCTCTAAGTCTCATCTATATTTTATCTCACATGAAATCACATGAACTTCAGCCTAAACTAGTATTTATATGCATGACCTCTATTTTGCTTATTACATACGGAGAATAGATTATGAACCATGAGGATTCCTTACTTAGTTTATTAACGAATGTTTAAAGAACTATTTCACATACTTGCAACTTATTCTCCCTCTTCTATTGAACATATGACATGAGCTTTCAAATAACGTTATCAAAGTTCATAGGCATTATGAAGCCATCTCTAAATGACATTATCAGGTGCTAAGCATTGAATGGTGGGCTAGCTCTGATTTCTTAGCACTATTTGGTCTCATGAACTAAGCTATGCTTAGTCATGCTATTAAGAGGGTGAAAACCAAGTTTAAGCTCATCATATTTGGCTTTATGGGTGTTCTACCAATTTTTGGTTTTACATTTTAGCGCTAAAAGGAGGGCTTGAACCTTTGATTTCCTACAACTTGCTCTTTAAACTGAATACGAAAAGTACCTTTTATTTCAAGAAAATGGTGAGACCAAAGTGAGTTAATGTTTCTAATGAAGAAATCACACAAAGTGCGACATTGAAAGAAAATGTCATCCCTGACTTCAACTTGGATAATGTAGAAGCTGGATAGCCGTCAGAGCCAACAAAGCCTACCAGCAGCGAAGCTAAGATTAAAGATCTAACCTAGCAAATGGAAATGATGTAGGAGTTATTGGAAAAGATCCTTGCACAAAAATATTCCAAGCTCATGAAGGATAAGAAGTTAATCTCCAAGAAGAAATTTGTATGCTTCTTTACATAGGAGTAGAGCCAAAGACAAACTCGCTATGACTCCACAAAAGAGGAGAGGAGACCAAGAAGCTGGAGCAACATGATTCTCCCTTAAATTATTGGCGTACAATAAGGCTAAAGCAAATCATCAAGGAAGATTGGTAGAGAGGTCCTATGAGCAATCTGGAAGTTCAATCTCCAAAGAGTACAAGCCTGATAGAAGCAACTATCACAACGATGAAGCTTATCTAAGGGACATAGCTGAAAAGATGGCGAATGATATGCTTAATCTTAAAGGGAAGAGGACCCTCGATGCTAGGGTCAACAATAACTTTCGGGAAGCCTCATTCACAGATAGGATCATGTCCATAAGGATTCCATCTCACATTAAAATTCCATCCTTGAGATACAGTGGGAATACTGATCTGGTGATCACCTAATGGCATTTGAAAGTCAGATGGACCTCTATAACGCTTCAGGAGCTATACGCTGTCGACTTTTTCCCACCACCTTCCAAGGGGCAATGGCTAAGTAGTATGGACACTATCAGGAGAAGACCATATACTCGTGCGAGCAATTTTCTTATGATTTCTTAGCACAGTTTTGTATTTACAAGGATCCTACGATTGACTTTGGCATATTGGCTAATGTCAAGCAAAGACTGGGAGAGCTATTGGGTGACTATCTTAAGAAATTCAATGCAAAAGCGCTAAAGGAAGAAGATATGACCGACAAAGACAAATTAATGGCGGTACGCTTAGGGAAGATTGAGCATACACCATTCCAGAGGGAACTCTATCTTCATGGATGCAATGATCTCCAAGACTTCCATTTTCAAGCTAATAAATTAATCCATGTGGATGAAATGTTTCATGCCAAGAATAAGTCCCAGACGAAGAAAGAAATGGGAAAGTCTAGCTTTAATCACAACAGTAAGAAACCAAGATGGAAGGAGGTCCCAAAGACCAATTATGTTGCTTTGAACAAACCGATATCATATATCTTCGTTAAGCGGTGACTTTTCGATTTCCTACAATGCTAAGAACAACCCTGAACTAAGAAGAGGGGTACATTACTATGCATATCATATGGAGAATGGGCATAAGACGGACGAATGTTGTATATTGGTAGGGATAATTCAAAGCATGATACGTTCTAGACACTTGAAAGAATTTATCAAATGAAATCATAAAACTACATGTCTCGATGAAGGCAACCAAAGGCTCCAGAATTACATTGCGAACTTTGGAGAAAGTGAAGCTCAACCAGATTTCATTCTATCCTTCAACTGAATCGATGTAATTCATGGATTCTCGCATTTGGCTGAAAACATCAATAGAGCCAGAAACTGATATATTAGAGAGGCAAGAGAAGGGGTTTTCTCTATCCAAGAAGAACCGGCGCTCAAGAATCCCAAGTTTCAGACCCAAGTGCATAACCTGACCATAACCCTATAGGAGCCAAGAGGGGTTCGTCATCCACACAACGACCCGCTTATGATAACTGCACAAATTGGACTTTTTGTGGTTACTAAAATTATTGTAGATAATAGAAGTGCAGTCTATGTGATTTTCAAACATGCCTTCGACCAAATGGGGATTTTGAAAGAAAAGCTAAAGCCAAGCTTTGAGCCCATTTTTGGGTTCAATAACAAAGGATCAACTCCCACAAGACAGATAAAGCTTCTGGTACAGATGAGAGTTCCACCGCATTCTAGGACCTTCTAGACTCTATTTGTCATTATGGACCAATCTTTCTACTACAATGCCTTCTTTGGGCAGTCAGCTTTGGATGATATCGATGCTTTTGTCTCACCAAAATATATGATAGTGAAGTTCCTAACCAAGAGCGGAGGGGGAATAGTGAGAGGACAACAATTCAACTCTCGGGAATTATACTTTGCCACCTTGATCAATACGGACGAAATCATCTTTCTTGCTATGACTCGGAGAAAATTGAGTCGATCATAATTGAAATAAAAAAGCCCTCAGATGAAGGTCCTTCAAGCCAATCATCCAAGGCAACAGCAGAGACCATTGAGAAAGCTAAGCATATATTAAGAAGATTTGATTTTTCTAAAAAGAAATGAAAAAAAGAAAACAAATCTGGTAGAAGAAGAAGTAGATGGTGAAGAAATAACCACTGAGTTAGATTGTAGAGGTGAACAGGGGAGGATAAAGCCCATCCAGTATCTTGAAGAGATATGCTTGGATCTGATTAACCCAATGAAGACAGTGAAAATCGGGAAATAGCTAGATGGCAAACTCAAAGGGGAGTTAGCCCAATTTCTTCAATCCAACAAAGATGTGTTTGCCTATTCTCATTCATATATGGTTGGAATAGATCCAACCATCATGTGTCATGTCTAAACATAGACCCGAGTATTACACCCATCCGGCAAACAAAGAGACAATTCGATAAAGTTCGAGTTAACGCATTTAAAGAGGAGGTTAAGAGGCTGCTTGTAAATGGGTTCATAAGAGAAGTGCTTTATCCAAAATGGTTGGTCAATCCAGTTATAATAAAAAAGCGTAATGGGAAATATAGGACATGTGTTGATTATACCGATTTAAATAAGGCATGCCCAAAAGATTGCTACCCCCTTCCAATAATAGACTAATTGGTCGACGCAACAAATGGACACAAACTCTTATCTTTCATGGATGCATACTCTAGTTATAATCAAATTCCGATGTTCAAGCCAGATGAGGAGAACATATGCTTCATAACATACTGGGGAACATTTTGTTACAAAGTAATACAATTAGGGTTTAAGAATGCCTAAGCCACCTACTAATGGTTGGTAAATAGAATGTTTAGAGAACAGATCGACCGTGACATGGAAGTATACATGGATGATATGCTAGTTCAATCTCAAGAAGAAAGCAACCATCTAAGCGGTCTTGAAGAGATGTTTAGGGTATTATAGAAATACTAGATGAAGCTCAACCCATAGAAATGTTCTTTCGGAATCCAGTCTGGAAAATTCTTGGGATATATTGTTAGTGATTGAGGAATAGAAGCTAACCCAGGTCAAATCCATGCTATTAAAAACATGGCGGAGCCTAAGACAAGTAAAGATGTAATGAGATTAAATGGAAGAGTTGCAGCATTGAATAGATTCGTTTCCAAGGCTACCGATAAATGCATCAAATTCTTTGATGTGATTAAATAGAAGAAAATTTCGAATAGAGAAAGGATTATAAGAAAGCCTTTAATGAACTAAAAGATCATCTCAAGAAACCACCAATGCTGTCTAGCTTTATAGATTGGAAAAACCTTTATCGTTATATGGTAGTTTTGGAACACGTAGTTAGCTCTGTTATACTAAGAAAAGAGAAGGGAACTCAGCTTCCAGTATACTATACAAGCAGAAGGCTTAAAGATGCAGAACCAAATATTTGGTTATAGAAAAACCAGCATACTGTTTGATGCTCATAGCATGAAAATTGAGAGCTTACTTTCATGCACATCCAATTAAGATTCTAACCAACCTTTCACTCAGGCAAGTCTTTAGTAAACCCGAACTTCGGGAAGATTAGTAAAATTGGGAATAGAACTTAGCTAGTATGATATTGAGTTTCTATCACGAGTGAAAATTAAAGGACAAGCTCTAGCCGATTTTGTTAATGAATGTATGGGATTCATCAAAGAGAAATCACAGAAGGAAAAGGATATAAAGCCTAACTAGCAATTGTTATAGGTTGGAGGTTCGAACAAACAAAGGGTAGAGCAAGATATGTGATTATTACCCCCGATGGATGTTGTTTGCATTATATGATGAAATTAGGATTTTTGACCACTAATAATGTAGTAGAATATGAGTCGATGGTGGCCGGACTCGCCTTGGCCCTATATTGAACGTATTGAGATTTTCAGTGATTCCCAATTAATGGTAAATTAATAAAACCAAACATATAAGACAAAGGATGCTAAGTTGGTCTGATATGTCCACAAGGTGTTAAAAATGTTGATCCAATTTGAGGATTTCTCAGTACATCCAGTGTCGAGAAGGAAGAACTCCTAAGCTGATTCTTTAGCTAAGTTGGTTAGCTTGTGAGGAGCACTAGAAGCCTGAATTGTACCAGTAGACTACTAAATCAAATCCTAGTATAGAGGAATAAAGGCCCCGAGCCAAAAAAAGAGTCACTATTATTGACCTGATCTCAAGCCCTAATGCACAAGGAAAAGGAAAATGGAAATGAAACCCTTAATGAAAAATCCTCTTATATAGAAACTAATAATCAATATAAGGATAATTAGATGACGTCTATTATCGAATATCTGATGAAAGAGACATTGCCAGTGGATAAAAAGGAAGTAAAAAGGATAAAACATCAAGCCCCAATCTTCATTACGATAAACATAATACTTTATAAGGAATGATATTCACTCCCTTACTTAAGATGTGTTATCCAGAAAAAGGAGAAAAATTATTAAGAGAATCCCATGAAGGATTCTGTGGGGACCATTCTTATGGCATAAAGCTAGCCAAAAATGTTATGAGACAAGGCTTCTTTTGGCCTCAGATGACTAACCATGCTATAGATTATGTGAAGATATGCGAAAAATGCCAAAAGTACTCTAAAACCCCAGACTTGCCACCAAGTGAATTAATTTTAATCTCAAGTCCATAGCCTTTCAATGTGTGGGGAATCGACTTGATAGGGCCACTACCTATATCTAAAGGAGGAGCTACCATTGATTATGTTACCAAATGGGTAGAAGTGGAACCACTATCAAATATCACATCGAGAAAAGTGCTTAGATTCGTAATCAAACATATTGTTACCAGATTTGGAATTCCATATAAGATAATATCCGACAATGTGACTCGGTTTGAAAGCGAGAAATTTACCTCATTCTGCATTAGAATGGGATTATCAAGAGCTTCTCATCTGTAGCACATCTAAGGCTATAGAGCATTAAAGCTGCCAATAGAACCATTAAGACCATTCTAAAGAAATGGTTGAACAAAGAAAAAGGAAATTGGGCAGAAGAACTATCTCTTGTATTATGGGCATATAGAACTTTTGCGAAAGCTGCAACGTGACATATTCCATTTTCTTTAACATAGGGATGTGAAGCCATGCTTCCAATCAAGGATGAAGCACCCTCTCATCGAAGGATTGCATATGCATTTAATCCGAATCAGGAATTGAAAAGAGAATCCTTAGCCCTAATCAATTAGATAAAAGACGAAGCATCCGTACAAACAGTTGAATATCAACGTAGAATACTCAAGCACTACAATTCCGAAGTCATGGAAAGATCGTTTGAAAAGGGAGATTTAGTACTTCGAAAACTCATGACAAATACTAATCCCCGGGTGGACTACTTGGGGAAAATTGGGAAGGACCCCTTGCTATCCACGAAGTAATCTCACCAGGGACCTATCGATTATGTCGACCAAATGGTAATGCCATAGCGAGAACTTGGAATGCCGAACATCTAAGGCCATATTTTCCTACAATGGATGAATAAAGAAGTTGAAACAAGTATGTCTACTAGATCAATCATACATAGGAGTAAGAATCTCCTAAAATAAATAAAAAACCTAAATCATTACCTATAAGGTAATTAGGGGTGAATAAAGTCTTTGATTCCGTCCAAAGGCCTGGTCCAAACACCTCCTAAAGGGAGGTCAGAGTAAGCCTTCGGTCTCGTCAGAAATAGCCTGACTAAAGCATCTACAAGCACTTAGTCCTGCCTACGTGGCCTGGCCGGAGCGACTCCTAGAGGGAGGATGGAGTAAGCCTTTGGTCTTTCCTAAGATGGACTAGCCAAAGCACCGAACCGGCCTTCAGTACCGCCTATAAGGCTTGACTAAAGCGTCTCTTAGAGGGAGGTCGGGTAAGTCTTTGGTTCCGCATAAGATAGCTAACCAAACGCAATAGATGAAAGATCTAAATCATTACCTAAGGTGGTGATAAGGAGTGCGATCCAAGTTGAGATCATTTCCTAAAGATGATAACAAAGAAATCAATCAAAGCCTAAATTACTACCCAAAGAGTAGTAAGAGGCAGTCTTCTAGAAAGATAAAATACAAAAGCAAATCAAACTCAATCCTAATAAAGGATTGAGGTAGTCTTCTAGAGGAAGAATAGAAGATCAAATACATAAGCAAATCAAACTCAATCCTAAATAAGGATTGAGGCAGTCTTCTAGAGGAAGATCAAATACAAAAGAAAATCAAACTCAATCCTAAAGAAGGATCGAGGCAGTCTTCTAGAAAAAGATCAATGTAGTCTTCTAAAGGAAGATCAATAAAAAAATGAGCCGTTTGTAATCCAAAGAAGAAATTAAGCAGCCTTCTAGAGGAAGATCTATCAAATATGAGCTGTATGATTCAAAGAAGCGAGAATTTTCCGTTAATGCAAAAGAAAATATTATTTCCAAATGGATTCATGATCTTCTATTCATATTATTGCCAGATGGATTTTATGATCTTCTATTTAGATTATTATTACCAGAATGGTTTTCTAGTCTTCTATTCAGATTATTATTACTAGAATGATTTTCTGGTCTTATATTAAGATTATTATTACCAGAATGGTTTTTTGATCTTCTATTCAGAATATTATTAGCAGAATGGTTTTCTAGTCTTCTATTTATATTATTATTACCAGAATGGTTTTTCATCTTCTATTCAAAATTATTATTGCTAGAAGGTTTCCTGGTCTTCTATTCAAAAATTACCGTTGCCAGATAATTTTCTAATCTTGGTTCTATGGGGTTCTATTTAAGTAAAATTGTTGCCAAATAGATATTTTATCTCTTGAAGCGAGTCTATATCATCCAAAAGTAACATTGAGTTACAAATGAAAAATCCTTTATAATCTTGTCAAAACCCAGAAAGGTTTACCCAAAATCGAATTTAAAAGTTAATAATGAAAACCATAGTTTGCTTTATATTTTGCAGGAAAACAAGTTTAGAAAGAAAACCATACAAAGAACTAGAAAATCAAGGAAATTCTTGGTTCACACTAAACTGTAAAAAGCTTCTTTTATACAAGGAGGGGGGCAAATGTTATCGACATACTTTCTAACGGGAGTAAAACAAAGGCAAGGAAATATGATGTCGAATCAATGAGTCTACAATTAGGCTTCCAAGATAATATCATAACAAGCATAAGAATGTCAAAGTGAAGTGATATCGAATCCAAGGGCGACATGGGTTATCACATTTATGAACGTAAAGCAATGTCGAATCTATTGACAAATGTAGATATCAGAATTGAAAGCATAAAGTTTCTTGCACAGGCAAAAGCATTTCGCACTAATACAAGAGTAGTTGATGATGAACCTATAGCAAGCAATGTCGTGCCTTAAGGGATATCACGCATCATCAACGCGACTTGGAATGCCGCACCTCATCGGTATGAAAATCAATGTTGAAAACTAGTAAGTGGAAAGACATCGAAAGCCTACAACCATAGTGATGCAGCGCTCCATCAATAAAGGTAAAAGAGGATACTACAGGCCATCCATGCCGCATATCATCCATGTCCCGGCTTAAGGCCGCATCTCATTGATGCCACATGTTGTCAGCAACAGTTAAAGGGTTTTGGGTCTAAAGAAACCATATTATTGAAGTTGCCGCCTACGAACAATGTACAAAAATGAAGTCGCATTACAGCAATGCCTCCTCTCTTCAATATCGTAATTGACGCTGCATCTCGTCTATATCGCATATCCTCAGTAAGTGATGTCGTAGGAATCCATTGCTACACTTCATCAAGTTAAGAATTGATGTGGTATTCTAGGTGATGTTGTCTCCCTTTGATATCGCAAGTTTTAGCCTCCAAAGAATGTTGTTAGACAGCATTGACGTCGAAGATATCGGTATCTACAAGAGTTGTCATATGTTACTGATGACACACATCATCGAAGTGAAAGAGGGTTTTATCAATCATTAATCCATCATGATACCACATATCAATAGCATAATGGGAGTTATCGGAAAAAAACAATGCATCTTGCAGCTTAGCAATGCGGCGATGGATGTCGTATGTCTTAGCTTCTTGAAGGAATGCTAAAGATCATCAAAAACAAAGCATACCGCTAGGCACCATTGAGATTACTGATGCCAAAAGCCAAGCATGCCAAAGGTGACACGTGGAAGCCATGCAACTCCTCCCAACCCCTATAAATACAAATCTAGGTGCATGGAGGACTGGGCAATCATTTGTAGAACTCTTCTAAAAATTAAACAATTATAACCCTAAATCAAATTGGGGAAAATATTGAATTGATTGTAAACCTTACAATTTTATATGAGCATGGACTTGAATAAAAATCTAGCATAGGTCGTCTACCTTGATAGTGCAACTTTGCAGTAAACATGCATATAATAAAGCTCTTTGGGCCCTAAGTCTCATCTTGATTTTATCTCACATAAAATCATATGGACTTCGACCTAAGCTAGTGTTTATATGCATGACCTCTATTTTTCTTATGACATATGGACAACGGATTATGAACCATGAGGATCGCTTACTTAGTTTGTTAACGAATGCTTAATAAACTATTTCACATACTTGCAACTTATTCTCTCTCCTCTATTGAACATATGACAAGAGCTTTCAAATAACTTTATTAAAATTCATGGGCATTACAGAGCCATCTCTAAATGACATTATCATGTGCTAAGCCATGAATGATGGGCTAGCTCTTAATTTCTTAGCGCTATTTGATCTCATCAACTAAGATATGATTAGTCATGTGGTCAAGGGAGAAAAAGTCAAGTTTAAGCTCATCATACTTGGCTTTATGGGTGTTATACCAATTTTTGGTTTAAAATGTTTATTTTATGATTATTCATCTTTGAATAAAACAGCTTATGTGAAACAGTTTTGGCATCATTGAACATTCAGTAGTTAGAACCTTTATGTTTTAATGATTAGAATTATATCTTTGTGTACATGTGGTATACAATAGTATGTAGATAGAAGGATCACTTGAATCAGAGAATCTAGGAGAGAGCAATGCAGATCATCTACATATCAAAAGCTATGGAAATAACCATCCATATATCATAAGCTACGAAAATACGATTCGTCAAGTCAAATATATGTATTTGGTCTTTGATACACTTGTAAAATCTCCTTAGTAGTTCATATGCATATACTCACACTTGTATACAAGTATTTTCAAATATCAAAGAGTTGAAAACATTTTACAAACTGCTTTATATAAAAACTGAAGTTGCAAGTTCGGTCAACTGAATATATTCTCAGTCGACTGAGGGTGGTTGATTGAGAATACCGTTTAGTCGACCGAACTTAAATATTTTATTATACATATTGGTTTTAAATTTTATCGCGTAATTCAAAGTTATTATTTAGTAGACTGACTTTCTATAATCAGTCGACTATTTACCCTGTAATGACTATTTCTTGTAAAGTCATTTCGAAGAGTTGAGATCATTTGTGAGCATCTCTGCGAACAGAAATGGTTGTGGTTGAATGATTGCAAATACTGAACATAACTCTTTGATATCTATGTATAGAGATCAACATCTGAATTCATTTCTAACTTTCTCAATTCACTTTCTTGATCTATATTCTCTCCTGAGCGCTCTTAAATATTCTCACATTCAAATCTATTCTTTACTCAAGAATTATTTGCTACACTTCCATACTATACTTGACTGTATTTGGGTTATTAAGAACTCTTTAGAAGTCAAAGAATTCTTCTCATTTTGTGAAGTCTTGTTGGAGATCTTCAAGCAAATGTTGGAGTCCTGTTCGGCTGCTCAGGCATCTTGATACCTATTTTGGTTTAAGTGACGGTTGGTTAGTTAATTCTAAAAGGAGTTTGGGACTGAACGTAAGATGGGAGATCGAACTAGTATAAAAACCCTAGTGTGATCGTTTTTATTTACTTTACTATACTATACTTTGCTAGTTAGTATTACTTAATTTTGAATATATACTTGAATATACATCTAGGCATTATTATACGAGATCCTGTGCACTTTCATTTGGTATCAAAGCATGTCTTTTCAGTTACCGTAACATAGTATTTAAATAATCATCATAATATGGCAAGTAATTTGCAAGAAGGTCACCACACGTCCTTCACTATTCACTAGATCTAACTATGCTTATTAATCTACACATATGAGAATGTTTATGGAAGCGAATAGTCCAAAAATCCGGCAAGCTACTCCAACTAAATATGAAGCTTCTACTATATATTTGAGTGCTTGGACAGATGTTCAAAAGACCGTAGCAACCAACAGTGCTAAAGCTATGAATGTCTTATTCTATTCACTTGATAAAAATGAGTTCTTAAGAAATATGCTTTGTAAAACTGCTTTTGATATCTGGTATACACTACAAGTCACTCATGAAGTCACGAATAAAGTAAAACAAACCAAAATATCTATATTACATAATCAGTTCTCTTCATTCGGAAATAAAAGCAAATGGGACGATTATTAACATTTATGCTAGATTTCAAATGATTCAACAAGATCTCATGGCACTGGGATTCACTTTTACAGACTTTGATTTAGTAGCACGCATTTTAAATTCTTTGATTGTTGAATAGGAAAGAAAAGTCTTAGCTATCGAAGAAGCTAATGATCTTCTTAACTAAAAGTTTAAGAATTAATAGGAAATTTGATGTCGTACAAAGCTAATTTGCTGGCAAGGAAAGTGCAAAATCAAAAGAAAAAGAGTATAGCTTTCCAATCCAATGATGATGACTCAAACATAAACAAAGATGGGATTGTGTTTATCACCAAGAACTACAACAAATTCAAGAATTCAAGAAGTTCATGAAGGCTCAAAACGGCAGAAAATTTATCTCGATCAAATGCTTTAAATGCGACAATTTAGGTCATATAAAGAAGAACTGCCCACAACTATATATGGAAAAGAAGAAGGGCAAATTTTAGAATAAAATAAAAGCATTTCAAGTTACATGGGATGATACAGACTCGTCTTCTTCGGACAGTGATAGTGATAGTAACATAAAACAAGAAAAAGTTTGCTTCATGGCTACTAGTGAGTTAAATCTCGAACTCTCTCATAATGATATTTTAAAAATTAGTATTGAATTAGATGAAAAACTTTGAGATATAAATAAATTATGTAAATAGAATATAGGTAAGAGCTGAACTAGAAATTGGCTTGTTAAAGGACGAGAAAAGTATTCTAGAAGAGGAACCATAAATTTCACAAAAATCTTGTGAAAACTTATCTTCTCAAAATGCTGCTCATACTGATGAAATTAAAGCTTGTAAAATTGAGAACAATAAGCTTAGCAATGAGAATTGTGAATTAAAATCTAGTTTAGACTCAGCTAAAAGTGAAAATTTTGAACTAAAGCAAAAATGGGAACAAATTACTATTAATGTTTTGAAATTTAATAAAGGAAAGCAGAATTTAGAAAACTTAATTTAAATTTCAAAACCTTCTAGGAACAGAAATGGACACTATTTCAAAGCTAAATAAAGTAATAAGAACTACAGTACTTTGTATACTAAGTTCAAGAAGTAAAAAAAGTTAAAACGGGTAATTCAAATTCAAAATTTGTGAAAAATTGGATTTAAAAAACTAATAATAAATTGATTATGTAAAAAATATATAGATGAGCATCTTGTAAATATCGTTAGTAATAGTAATTATATGTCTAAAGGTCCTAAACCTACTTGGGTATGGCTACCTTCTACTAACACATAGAACCCTCACGTTGGAAGTGAGTACCAATGAAACTCCTACCCTTTTTTGTAGGTATCCACAAAAACCAAATAGTCTATATGTTTACTATGTCCCTATGTGAATCTACCTTGTTGGAATTTTGTAGAGATATTAACATTTAGATAAATTATTTTCATAATGATACTACTATGTGATTCTATATATATTAGGTATAATGCAATTCTTAAGCAATTTTTAATAAGCAAACAAAGTTTTATATAAGTTTTTATATATATATATATGAATGTACTTTTCAAACATATGTAATACAATGCATATATATTTTTAAATAAGAATATATAAGCAAATAAAATATTCAAAGCATATAAGTTATAAAATATAACAACGGGTTCAAAAATTGCAAACAAAAATATTTGAAATCTTTCCATTCATTTAGTCGACTAGATAATATCGACAGTCGATTGAACTTAGGCAAAGACCAAATACAGTTAAATAAATTATAAAATTCAGATGACCAAACTCATAATTAATCTCTTAAACCAAAATTGCCCATTTCAGTCGATTGAAATGAATTCTCAGTTGACTGAACCAGGGTAGTTCAGATGACTAATCCTACTTTTTTTAGTCGACTAAAAATTACAATTTACTTTTGGGAAACCACTTTGTATAGATTCAGTCGACTGAACTGGTAGTTTGCTGTTTTTTTTAAATGTAAAAGGTCGCAATTTTCACCCTCATCCATCTCTTTGCCTTTTCAAAATTCAAACCACAATAAGCTTTCATCAACAAATCCATGGCCCCAAAACAAAAACTCCAGAAACTAGCCATTTCAAAGAAAAGACTTCAAAATGACAAAGCTCCGACTTCCTCATTTAATTTCTCTTGTCCCGAATGACAACCAAATCCGACAATGGTTGAATGGGAGAAAAATAGCGTTGAAGCACTTCAAAGAATTGAATGACAAAAGGGTCTTTCAAGAAACGCTTTATAAAATGTAAGATTTCGAAGTTTTTGGAATAGAAGCCCTTGCTCGAGAACATGAATTCCTCTCTCTAATTGACGCTAATCAAAATAAGGTAAAACCTTATCCTTTCTAGTGAGAATGTTTTATGCTAATTTATGTGGAACATTTGATCAACCTGAAAACGATGAGGGGTTACTTTTAAAGTGCTTGATGTTGATATTAAGCTATATATGGAAGATTTGGGATCAATATTGGGTTGTTCTAGTATGGGATATGAGTTAGACAATATATACCATGATGAATTCGCTTATAATCCAACTAGCTATCTATTTCGTACCGACCAAACTCCTAACACTTCGGTTAACCATTGTCCCCAAGCTCGTATACTCAACAAAATGATAGTTCATACTATCTTGTCTAGAACTGGGAGTTATGAAAAAATGTATGATAACAACTACAGGTTTCTATATGCTATTTATTCTATAAAAAAATTAAATCAGGCCAAAATATTGCATGATCAAATTAAGAGTTTTCATGCTCAGTCAAGACATAATGCTCTTTGCTTCATACTTGACCAAGATCTTCCTTGCATATGGCATTAACTTAGCTATCCTGTAAGATTTCACATAGCTCAAAGTTATGGACCAAAAATCCATTTCACTAATGGAGTTACCGACATGGATGGAAACTCTTGTGCCATATAATGTTTATATATCTCGAGTGGTATAAGATAACATAGCCCAATCTTCTTCCTAACCTCAACCGTTGTCCAACGACAATAAGAGATTGCTGAAGAGGTGGTGTGGTCTTCCAGTAGTGGCAAAGAGCTTACTTTTTGTTGAGCCATTTAAGAACATTTCTTCCAATGTCACAATTCTCAAAAACCGAGAAATTCTCTTCAAGTAACAAAAGAAATTGATTAAGAAGCAAAAGACGTTTGAGAAGACAACGCTAAGTTTCTTGGAGAAGGTATGAAACAAGCTCTCCTCATGATCACGTTGGTCCTCAATTCATTACTCGAATCTAGAGAATTAGACATACCTCTTAGGTTGGTTTGGTGATAGCCTTTGCTTTGTTGCATATTGCCTTGGACTTGTCGTACTTGTGCTTTGTTGTGTTTTTTTCTTTGTTGCTTGGTGTTTGTGTCTTGTTACTTGCATCTCATATTGTTATGTTGGTTGTTCATGTCAAAAACCTATGATGGATGTTTTAATAATTCTCAAACTACTACGTTAGTTTTATGTCGTTCGTATAAAACTCATGTATTTGTGTTGTGTAAGTTGCTATTTACTTTGAAGTGAACTCATGTAATGTTGATGATGAAGTTTGTCTAGTTTATCAAATATGTATTTATACACTTACTTATATATTGAATTTCAACATCATCCCCTATGATATATCCTTGTACACTATAATCTCCATTGTATTCTTGCTTTTTTGTTGATGCCAAAGGGGTAGAGATATCGATAGGGGGAGAACGTATTAAAGCGAAGAGATACATATGTTTTAATTAATAATTCATATAGTTGTCATCATCAAAAAGTGGGAGATTGTTTGAACCTCGGTTTATGTTTTACTGATGACATCTATATCTTTATATATATCTAGTATACAATATTATGCAGATAGAAGGAGCACTTCAATCAGAGAGTCAAGGACAGAGCTATGCGGATCATCTACATATCAAAAGCTATGGAAATAATCGTGTATATATATATATATCAAAATCTATAAAAAAAAACGGTTCGTCAAGTCAAAATTATGTATTTGGTCTTAGATAAACTTGTAAAATATCCTTGGCAGTTCATATGCATGCACTCACACACACCTACATACAACCGACTGAATATATTCTCAGTCAATTGAGATTACTATTCAGTCGACTAAACTTCAATATTTTATACATATTGGTTTTCAAATTTTGTAGTGTAATTCAAAGTTCTTATGCAGTAGACTTAATTTCTATACATAATCGACTGTTTACCCTGTAAACGTTATTTTCTGAAAAGTCAATTCAAAGGGTTGTGATTATTAGTGAGCATCTCTACGAACATAAATGGTTATGATTGAATAATTGCAACTATTCAACGTAACTCTTTAATATCTATATATAGAGATCTACATTTGAATTCATTTCTAACTTTCTCTATTCACTTTCTTGATCTCTATTCTCTCTTGAGCACTCTTAACATTCTTGCATTTAAATCTTATTCTTTACTCAAGAATCACTTGCTACACTTCCATAATCACGGAGCATGCATTTTGAATCATCAAGGAGATTATATGAAGTCTTGTACTATAATTAACTGTATTCGAGTTATCAACAACCCATCAGAAGTCAAAGAATTATTCTTGTTTTGTGAAATCCCATTGGAGATCTTCAAACAAATGTTAAGTTCCTATTCGGCTGCTTGGGCATTTTGTAAGATACTTGTTCCTCCGAGGTTAAGTGAGGGTTGACTAGTTAATTTTAGAAGGAGTCCGGGAATGAACGCAGGATGTGAGGTATGAACCAGTATAAAAACCCCAGTGTAATCGTTTTTATTTACTTTACTATACTCTTGTAGTTAGTATTGCTTAATTTTGAATATATACTTGAATATACATCTAAGCCTTGTTAAACGAGATCCATGTACAATTTCATCGACTACATACATCTATATGTATCAATCTGTAGAGTTTACCAACTTTTATGTTGCTCCCACTAAAAGGGTGCTTTGTTTTTTATTCCAAAATATTTGTAAAAAGTTATAGATGTTATGTAGCTAATGCAACAAATATCTTTATTCTAATAGATTTATTTCATAGCAAAATGAAACTATATTCACCTTCAGTCAATAGTGAAAATAATTATTATCTCATAAATATTTTTTGGTATATTTACGACAATAATTTTTCATATCTTGATGAATCCACCGATAAGTATTATAAGGCATGCTCCTAGTATTTCCACCATTACTAAAACAATGTATAAAATACGAACCTCCATTTAACTACTTATTATGGCCTATTTGTTTCTTTTGTTGTGACTAGTTTACAGACGGGAGTTATGATCAAATATCCTACATTTGTAGAAATGACTAATATAAAATAATTTTCTACATCAGAAAACACAATTGGAATAAAAAGTTATATTTCTCATTCCATTTTAAGTATCTACCAACATTTTAACATTCTCATTTCTGATATCACTTCATGAGGCGAAGTTGACTGTTCACTCTCTTCATCCCAACTCCGCCAAAGTTACATTCTTGTGAATTCGATGTAACGACACATATTTTATATATCGAGGGATCGCAAAGTACTAATATTATTTTTATATAAGGTCGTACGATTCCATGAATTTGGAAATTACTACTAGAGCCATTTTCCATCCTTATAATTTTTATCAGACGATTTTGACCTTGAAAATCTTATATGACCCATAACTTTTGATAAAAGCCTAATTAGGGTCTAAAACCACTTTCATTAGATCGGTAAGATAGTTTCTCTTTCCATAGAGTGGTCATAACAGAAAAATGGACTTACCAATATGGAGTTAGGCTATTTGAAGTTGCACTTGATTTTAAATAGCTTATGGATAATTAGTGGGTTAATGGTTAGGACCAAAGCCTATTTCGGGATTAGCATGGGCATGAGGCCGATGGGACTTCTCTCCATCATTTCACACTTCCCAAAAGTAGAGTGTAAACCCCATTAACCATCTTTTAACCAAAAAGTTACCATAATCCCTACCTTAATTAGCCAAATTTATCATTAGAGGAAGATTGGTGAGATTAACACTTTGTATTGAAGATTTGCTACTGGAGATCATCTTAGAGCTTGTGTTCGTTCTTGGGATTCATGCTTTCTAGGATTGCTTAGTATTTTGGTGAGTGGTTTTAAACTATTACTCACTAATTAGCCACTATATGATGTTTAATGATGTATTTAAATGGTTTCAAAACTCTAAAATACATTTTAAACCTTCGTTAATCACATATGTAAATTTCAAACGATTTGGAAAAGATTTGTAAAATTAGTGTTCTTTTGGATCTCCTTTGTTCTTATGGTTCTACCTTTAGATTTAGGCTTTATTTTGATATGTATGGATGTATGCTTGCTAGGATATATTATGTATGATGATTGCTTGAATGTGTGATGTTTTTTGGTTGAAAATGCTAATCGAATGATGACTTAGTTTTAGGAATAGGCTATGGATAGGTATTAATGGATCAGTGATGATCCGTGAAATCAAATTGACGCAAGTAGGGTGCAATCGATATAGGGCAATCAGGAAGGCCACATAATGCTATATTCCAAGTTTCAAGTCATTTGGAGTTTGTTTGGTTAAGTTATGGATGGATTGGTGGTTAGTTTAAGGACTATGGATCGGTGGAAGCTTACTTTAAGGCTTGCACGAGCCATGGGATGGGTCACTCTGAGTTCCTCTAGAGTTTGCTTGGGTCGCTAGCTTGCACGGGATTGCATGAAGAGGTGAGTGAAAATCTAAGACATGGATCGATGGTAACCATGGATCGATAGTGATCCATGGGGGTTACTTTTCATGCTAGATGCTGGTTCATCGCGGAAAAAATGGAAGATTTGACTAAGTGTTGGATTAGTGGCCATTGATTGGTAATCCATGAGGTATCGATTGGTAGAGGAGATGGATCATTGAAGGAGGACTTCACGAGGAGGTGCATAGCTTAGTTGAGTTGAAGTGTGAGACCAGTGGCTATGGATCGGTGGTGATAGTTCGGGGTTGCATGGTTAGGTGATGGAAGTTTGTAAGTCAGCTTCAAGTCTTTCTAAACTTGCTTCGAGAAGTTGTGAGGATTACTTCGAGTCTTCGGTATGTGTACACCCCAAGCTCGAGCCAACCCAAACACGTAGCCATATATGGCCAAGTGTTGGATTAGTACCGAACTATAGGGTCCGGTGGCTTTTTCAACGATGACGATGTGTGATGCGACAATGATAATTGCATGATGGGGAGTGATGGCTTTAACGGTGGATAGTTGTACTTCGAGATGTAGAGTAGAGGACTATGAGTCGGATTAAGGGGACCATTGGAGGAAGGTTACAAGACGAATGATGATATTCTACGACTAATGATGATTGTAGAGAGTCGTCCCAACCGCGGTGACTTCATGACAGAAGTCATAAGATCAGTTCCAGGATAAGCTCTGCTATATATAACGTGTGTAAAGTGATCGTTGAAACTCTAGGGTTCGGAGAGCACTCGTAAAGTAAGGGTAATATGGGTTATCCATTCAGACCATGATGGGTCCCGATCTCCATGACGGGCGATCTTTACCTGGATCAGACATGACGAGCGATCTAGTTACTGGCCTACTGAGTGGCATGGATCCGAGTACCGAGGAACCAGGACATTGAGTAGTCTTTGATCATGATAATTTGTTCGAGTTATCATGTATCCAACGCACTGAGTCAGTGAATGTGAGGATGGATGATGGATGTTATGTTTGCTTTGATTGCTTATCACCTTGGGGATGTCACATGATGTCGACGTCGTTGATATAGAAACTTAGATGCCCTTAGTACTTTAATGTATAGTACACCCATAATGGCGATGATGTAAAGTAGCGTATATCTTGTGTATGTGCTAACTCTGTGGATGTAGGGATATGTCAGGTATGATTTCCATACCATTTGTCCTATTATAGTGGTTTATTAGTATTTAGAGATTTTCTACCTCTCACACCAGACCGTTGTTTGACAAGGAGTTTTATGCATTGCTTCTTATTACTCTGGGTACTTTTAAATGAGTATATTAGAGATATCAAGTGTGGTGATCACATGGAGCTTGACGGAGGAGGAGTAGGAGATCAGTCTCTCGTATTACCTACATTAGTTATTATGATTAGCTATTCTACTCCACAACAATATGGAGCTTGCTAGTGCATTTATTATTTAGAGACAGCTTGTTTATGAGTTATTATTTGATGTATAACTCTATCACTAATGTTGTATACTGTGTGAATCTATTTACTTTAATTTATGTGATTCATTCAGTTATTACTGTCTCGCTAGTTTTATATCCGAGATGTATACTATTATATTTTATTTGATGCGTTGTGAGATATACGATAGGTTCTATGATATGATTGTTTTATTCACCTTACAACCTTGGCGATCATCCTGCATTGGCTGGGCACCACCACAGCGCACTGTACATGTATTATAGGGTCTTGGTAGTGTAGGGCGGTTGTCACATTTGGTATCAGAGCTTAGGTTGTGAGGTTTATCCTAAGGGATACCATGATCCAGTAGAGATAGGGTAGGAGTTCTCACCCTATACTGGATTGAGAGTCTATATATATGAGTGGGCATACTTGTTATATATTTTGGTTTTCAAAACTATATAGTAGTGTATATTATATAAGTCACACTGCACACACGAGTTCTACTTAAGTAGGATTCCTTATAGAGAGATTGATCGTTCTTATTACAGATTGAAGGATGAGTCATCAAACAAGGAATACTGCTAGGAACTCCGTCTTTGGAGTCAAAGAAGGAGCCGGCTTGGGAGCTGCTAATCCCGATTTGTAGATTATGTTCAATAACATGATGTGGAACATGCTGCAGAATGCTCAAGTAACCGCTCCAAATATTGCTATTGATGGTGGTTCTCCGGTGAAAGCGCCTAAAGCCGTGTTCTCTAAGATAAACAATGACTTTGCTAGTCTAGATGGTAAACCGTTCCAAGGAATAGAGTCGGCGATGGAAATGCAGGATTGGCTTGACACCTATGAAAGGATTTTCGATGATTCAGAGCGGAATGATTCTATGAAAAAGCAATTGGCTTCCCGACAGCTTCAACGGCGAGCCATGAACTAGTGGAATGCTGTGAAGATCGCTACTCCCGAAGAACAGTTCACTTGGAACTAGTTCAAAGGTAGATTCGAAGAGAAGTTTATACCGACAGCTTAGAAGCTAATCATGTTCTGTAAGTTTGCGGATCTAAAGCAAGGAGATATGACTATCTTTGAGTATGTTGCCGAGTTTGATGCCTTGTCAAAATATAGGATGTTCTTTATTGACACTCCATTAAAGAAGAACGAGAAGTTCATCATCGGCTTGGATGTCTACTTAGGGGAGAAACTCTTAAGCCTTATTGATGAGACTATTGATATGATAGTCGAGAAGGCTCTAAGGCGTGAGAGTCTTTATCCAAGGCCGAAAGCTATTGTTCCTAAAGATGAGCTAAAGCCGTAATTAGGCAGCGGAGGCAAGAAGAAGTGGAATAATAAGAGGATGCAGTTTCAGAACAAAGGTGGCCAAAAGTAAAGCAAGCTAACTCTGACTTGCTATGACTTCTTAAAGAAGGGTTACTATAGTAGAGACTACAAAGCTGAAGGAAAGAAATGCTATAACTGCAACTAGCTCGGGCATATTCAAAAGGACTGTCTAGACCTGTTGAAGCTGAAGCAGATGGTGAAAGCATATGTATCAATGTCGTTCCGACTTCGTCAAATGCTCCATCAATGAAAGGGAAGGGGAAAGGCATCGTTATTCAAGGTATGCTTTCCATTTTTGATGTTCCTATATGATTTTTACTTAATGCCGGGGATTTACATTCCTTCATATTTAGTGACCTGGTAGATAGATTGGGATTGAGACCCCAAATTGTTGATCGATCTTTGATTGTGATGAACCTTGTTGGAAGCTCCACTAGCCTGTATATGGTTTGTAGTTTGTTCTTATCAGATCATGGATGTTTTTTTGGTTGTGATTGATGGTTTTGGGTTTCGTTGGGTTTGATATTATTCTGGTTATGGACTGGTGTGGTGACCCTCACTCTAAAACACATAGATTTTTTTTCCTAAACTTTGAAGAGGAATTCACCACTAAACCCCAATTCTTTTATATTTGAATATTTATATAATTTCCAAATATTTTTCCCAAGACCCTGGGTTTACCAATATATTCATATCAGTTCATAAAACACTTTAAGACAATTATATATTTGATGATATACAATTGTTTTTTTTTATCAGAGGGAATTTAAATCAAACAGAAATCAAAATACCATACAAGTTATTGACATAGCCACTTATTTCTCTTCTAAATCTTGTTCTACTACCAGAGGTACATTTTGGCAATTTATAACACTTATATATATATTTGACTTGCAAAGCACTATACATTTTTTTTTATGATATCTAGGCTTTCTGCCTAACTAATCCTATTAACACAAAAATAGTATTTAATTGTTCTTATGACAGTTATTAAGCTCATGCATGAAATCATTTTATGATCCTACTTGCAGTTATGAACATTAAGAGTAGATTTCCTAATCACCATTTCAAATTAAACAATTGAAGTTAGATTGCATTTTTTTAAGTTTAACATGGTGCAGACTTAAATGCTTGGTGTTTTACTGGAATTGCTTGGTGTTATCTAAGGACTGCTTGGTGTTTTCTTTGTTTTGTCCCAGAAGCACTTACACTTCATTGATTGAAATGAAGTGGTTCCAGGCTCCAAGGGTTTGACCCATGGCCATCTTGGCAGGCCATAGTCCCTTATTTACCACTTTCAAACCCATGTTTCTCAAATAAACTTCTTCAAAAGATTCTCCTAACACCAGCATATTTCTTCCCTATGTATGTTCCTGGGAATTCATCCATCTATGCTAACAACCAAAAACACAAAATGCTTCCAGGTTTGTTTCTTTTATAATCTTTTTTTTTCTTGAAATCAGGTACATTAATGCAATGTTATAGACTCATCAGAATATATGCACAAGTCAGTATCAATTATCTGCCATGCATACATTTATTCCACTTGAATATTTCTTATCCAAATCTTGTCAACTCCATTATTTTTTTAAAAAAAATTATATAATAAGCTCAGGCAATAAAAGCAGAGATCATCACATACACATTTTATATTTATGTGTTATGTCCATCCCCTTGTTTTCTCCAAATCAGATAATCATAAAATCATTGGGTAATCAAACTCCATCAAACATCATTTAAAATAAGTTTTACTTAAGTACAAGTTTTAATCCAAATACTCAAAAAACTCCTTACAATTAACTCCAACTACCACATGTGATCTGACTAATAACATCATTACAAGCATCTGCAAATTCAAAACAAGTCTCTTTTATTTATACTAGCAGCTAATGCCTTCTTCACTCATCAAGCCAACTTCAATTTCCTACAACCAATTCATTTAGCTGCCCCAAAGAATTTTTGAGACACCCAGATGATTGCAAGGGCAACCAAAAGGGTCAGTTTATACTGGTGTGAACATTAATCAAAATTTTATACACATATTCATACTTCTATTTCTAGATAAATAAACTCAGATCTTAATCTCCCAATCTCACCCAGTAATTAATCAGAACATCACATTAATCCTGATTAATTTAACTCCCTGTCTAGATATTCATAACCCAAGTTTATAAATCCCATTCCTTATTTATTTTATGGTCTACATCTCCTTGTCAAATGAACACTATGTATGCATTGTGAAGGAAACTCCCAGGTTTTTAAATTATTCCAACACACAAAGGCCTCAGGGTGTAGTTGCACCATGCATATACTTGCTCCCACCTGAAGCAAGCAGATCATTGACTAACTCCCAAGTGGCCAATTTAGTTTTTCTTTCATTCATTCATATTTCAGAAAGATATAACTGCTTGTATACTTTCTGTTTCAATCCCCATGATATTTGTTTATTAGCCTTATTACAGGAAATACAACATTTCTTTGGTCTTCCTAAAAGTAATTTGAGCATCATGATCCTGCTATATTATTGTGAATAAATGGATAAGGGTTTTATTAAGGAAGCCCCTCAAAACCCAGAAATTCTCTTCTGACTTGTGATATGAATGTTGAGCTTCATGCTTCATTATCTAAGAAATAGACATAAGCTAGATCACTGTCTTGCTGCCTATTCCCTAAATAATGTAGATCCATACTCCATAATAATAAAGCAGAACAAAAGTGCCCAAACCATTTTGTTTTTGAAAAACACACATATAGATTAAAAACCCCCAAACAATAAAGCACAACCAAACAAGAATACACAACCAAACATCCATCTCACCCATAATAAATCATTTCAAGGATTTTGTTTTTCTTTTAAATAAATCATAACATTATAGGCTGCCTACCAGAGGACTTAGTGCCATAGCATAAAAAAGGATTAATGCTCACCTAATGTTTTCTTTTACTGTCTTGCTCCTCTGAACAGCAGATCCTTTCAGTGTTTTAAGCTATTGCTTCTCCTATTTTTTTTTGTTTTGATCCCGAGAGAATGATGAATATAGTTATTTGCAGGTTCTTTATAAAATCATTCTAGGGTTTAAGAAAATGGGTAATTCCCCTGATACCCTTAGATGTTCATGTACATATCATATTTCTGTGTGGTCCTAAATTGGAAATGCACACATTAGGTTACTTTAATTGGTTATTTCGGGAATCAAACTTTTTAAACACTGCATGCTATTTTCATGTCTCCATTTTATTCATGCCATATGCATGTGATCCTTTGTTCATTTTTTTTAAAGAATCTGAAAATCTCCTTTGTATTTTCTACCTATCTATTATCTCCATTCAATCATGCATACTATTATATCTAATCATGTAATGTAAAATCATTCTCCCATTTTATTTGCTTGAAATAAATATAAGATATGGAAATTTTTTATTTGATCCTGTATGTATATATCTTTATATATATCTCTGCCTCCTTGTCAAGACAGTAACTCCTCCTATCTCTAAATAAGAATCACATATATTATGCTAATTATTTCGAGCATAATTATAAGACATATAAATCTTTTTATTAAACTTCATTTTATTCTATCTTTAAATAGAACAGAAAACACCCCATATATTAAATGTATGTATTTATATAATTCTTTGGACAAAGAGCTATATTTATTTTGAGTTCCAATTTTCTTTTAATCACCTTATTTTCTTGCATTTTTATCAAACAGAAGCTCCCATGCAATTTTATTTATTGCTAAATTTTTTTTCTTCTTTTCTGTTTTAATGCATCATATATATATATTTTATAATTTCAGAATTTCTTAATATAAATATAACTTTCATTTTTAGGGTCATTACATACCCTCCCCCTTAAAGGAATTATGTCCCCATAATTTCACCTAATTCCTCCAATTAAAAGCACTAATCTATAGCCTGTTTTAACTCCATAACCCCATACTCACATTTTATGAAAGCAAACAATATTTAAGAATATTTAGAAAAATCATTATAAGCTGCTTAAACATACCTCTCCATCAGTAAACAAATCGGGGTATTTAGCCCTCATTTTATCTTCAACCTCCCATGTACAATCATTAGTGTCCAAGCTCCATTGAATTTTTACCAGTTTGATCACCTTGTTCCTCAACTTTTTCTCTTCCTTGGCGACTATCCCTACTGGT
Source organism: Allium fistulosum (assembly GCA_030737815.1). Taxonomy (NCBI): domain Eukaryota; kingdom Viridiplantae; phylum Streptophyta; class Magnoliopsida; order Asparagales; family Amaryllidaceae; genus Allium; species Allium fistulosum. The sequence goes on along the minus strand of CM060903.1, from coordinate 305,922,417 downwards.
TCATTTGTATAAACCAAATTCTTTTGGACTTGAATTTGAGTAGGTGACTCCAGAATTGCCCTTTCATCATGCACCCACTTTCTCAATTGAGAAACATGAAACACTGGATGCACACCACTCAACTCCTCAGGTAACTTAAGTCTGTAGGCCATAGCACCAATTCTCTGCATAATTTCATATGGTCCTACAAATCTTGGTGATAGCTTACCAGATTTCCCAAACCTGAACACCTTCTTCATTGGTGATACCTTCAGAAAAACATGCTCTCCTACTTCAAACTCCATTGGCTTTCTCTTTCTATCTGCATAAGACTTTTGTCTTGATTGTGCTGCCTTCATTCTATGCCTAACTAATTCAATCATGTTGGAAGTTACTTTAACATGATCTGGCCCCAATATTACACCCTCTCCTGCTTCCAACCAACAGGCAGGAGACATGCAGGGTCTCCCATACAAGGCTTCAAAGGGAGCCATTCCTATTGTTGATTGATAGCTATTGTTGTAAGTGAATTCTGCCAAGTGGATATGATCCTCCCAATTACCCCCAAAATCAAGCACACATGCTCTAAGTAAATCTTCCAATATTTTGTTTACTATCTCTGTCTGCCCATCACTTTGAGGATGGTAGGCAGTGCTCAAACATAGTTGAGTTCCCATTGCTTCCTGGAAGCTTTCCCAAAATCTTGAGGTGAACAAAGTGTCTCTATCACTTACTATAGTCTTGGGTATACCATGTAGCCTCACCACTTCCTTAATAAATAATTGTGCAAGCCTAGATGCATTTCTATCTGACCTGACAGGGACAAAGTGAGCTGATTTGGTTAGTCTATCAATAATTAACCATATACTATCATTGCCTTTCTTAGTTCTAGGCAAACCATCCACAAAATCCATGGATATACTCTCCCATTTCCACTGAGGTACCTCCAAAGGTTGCAACATGCCAGAGGGCTTTTGGTAGTCTGCTTTAATTTGTTGACATGTGAAACACTTTGCCACATATCTTGCCACTGCTTGCTTCATTCCTGGCCACCAGTAGCTTCTTTTTAAATCATGATACATTTTAGTACCACCAGGGTGTATGGTGTACTTGGTCTTGTGATGCTCATTCATGATTTCTTCCTTCAACTCTGCAATGTCTGGTACACAAAGCTTATCATTTTTCCTCAAATAACCCTTGGAATCTATTTTAAAATTCTCTGACTCAATGTCATTTAATAACATTTCTTTCTTCTCCTTTAGACTTTGATCTTGATCTTGCATGCTACCAATTTTCTCCACCAGATTAGACTTCACTGTGATTATTCCCAGTGTACCATACTCCACCGTATCACCATGTTCTTTAAAATTCACTTCATCCTTGTTGTATATATCTGCCTTCCCAAGCACTGCAAGGTTTTTAAATTCATCAATCATCAAACTGGCTAATCTAATATGATTTCTGCTCAAAGCATCTGCCACTCTATTAGCTTTTCCAGGAGTGTACAAAATATCTAAATCATATGCAGCTAGAAACTCCAACCACCTTGCTTGCCTCATATTTAAATCTTTTTGAGAAAATAAATATTTCAATGCTTGATGATCTGTGAATAATTCAAATTTTGCCCAAAGCAAATAATGCCTCCATAGTTTTAATGCAAACACTATTGCAGCTAATTCTAGATCATGAGTTGCATATTTGGTTTCATTGGGTTTAAGCTGTCTTGATGCATATGCCACTACCTTGCCATGTTGCATAAGCACTGCACCTAACCCAGACCCACTAGCATCAGTATATACAACCATTCCTTCATTTGCTTCTGGGATTTGTAGGACAGGAGCTTCCACCAGTGCTTGTTTCAACTTCTCAAAAGCTTGTTCACACTGCTCAGTCCACACATATGGTTGATTCTTCTTTGTTAGCTTGGTCATTGGTGTGGCTATTCTTGAAAAATCCTTGATGAACCTCCTATAGTACCCTGCCAAACCTAAGAATGACCTCACCTCAGTCACTGTTTTGGGTCTACTCCAGGATTGAACTGCAATGACCTTGCTTGGATCCACACTCACCCCTTGCTGTGACACTATGTGTCCTAAGAATTTTACTTCATGTTGCCAAAATGTACACTTTGAATACTTGGCTTTTAATTCACGTTCTCTAAGTCTGGATAATACTAAATGTAGGTGCATGGCATGATCATTTTCTGTCTTTGAATATATTAATATGTCATCTACAAATACCAAGACAAACTTATCCAAAAAGTCTCTAAAAATTCTATTCATCAAGTCTACAAAATAGGAGGGAGCATTGGTCAAGCCAAATGGCATTACTAGAAATTCATAAAGGCCATATCTTGTGTTAAAGGCTGTGTACTCAATGCTTTCTTCTGCAACTTTCATTTGGTGAAATCCAGAGGCTAAATCTAACCTTGAAAATATTTTAGCTCCATGCAATTGATCAAATAGGTCATCTATTCTAGGCAGTGGGTACTTATTTTTAATAGTTACCTTGTTTAAATCCCTATAGTCTACACACAACCTCATTGTTCCATCATGTTTCTTAACAAATAGCACCGGGGAACCCCAACTGGAACTACTTGATCTTATGAATCCTTTCTCTTCTAATTCTTCTAGTTGATGTTTTAATTCTACTAACTCTTTTGGACCCATTCTATAAGGCTTCTTAATGATTGGGCTAGTTCCTGGCATTAATTTTATTTTAAATTCAACTGGTCTGTTTTGAGGAATTCCCTTCACTTCTCCAAATACATCTATATATCCATTGACTACTGGGATTTCCTCTTATTTTAATTCCTTTTGAACTTCATTAATACTCCATATTTTATTAAAACATGTATTCTTTGCTATTTCACTTAAGATGGTAATTCTTTTACCTTCATTTGTCTCCAAAGAAATAGTAAGGTTTTCTAAATTTAAAATTGCTTTATTCTTCATTAACCAATCTACCCCCAAAATAATCCCAATACCAGGATAATTTAAGGTATATAGATCTGAATTAAATTCATAACCCCCTATAATTAATTTCAGACCCATACACTTCATCCCTAACATACAATGACTCCCTATGGGACTGTGTACAATTAAGGGCTGATCAATAGAAACACAAGCAAGTGTTAACTTCTTTATAATTTCCAAAGATATTAGTGAATGTGAGGCACCAGTGTCATATACTACTGATATTGGTTGGGTATTAATTAGAATTATACCTTCAAGTTGCCCAACATTCCCAGTGTTGCTTGCTGCCAAAGCTCCTACCCTTGCTGTTCCCCTATTGGTATCTGGGCAATCCTTCTTGAGATGACCCATCTTTCCACAATTATAGCAGCCTCCTCTAGGTATCTTAGGGTCAGGGCATTGGTTACTATAATGTCCAGGTTTTCCACAATTAAAACAATGAGTGAATTTCTTGCTTTCAGATGCTATTGCTCCTTCCCCTTTCTTAACTCCTTTACTTGCATTTCTCTTGTCATAAGGTTGCACTTTGTTCTGACCACCCTTCTTCTTATTGAGCTTCATATTCCTGAATTTCTCCCTTGCAGTGTCATGTTGCTCAAATGAGAGAGTTAGATCAATTACTTGATCAAAGGTTTTGTCCTTGTATGGCAACATTGCCCTTGACAGACTAGGGTTCAAGCCTTGAATGTACCTTGCATTCTTTGCTTCTGCATTCCCTATTAACACCATTCCATACTTGGATAATGCTTCAAACTTCTGAGTGTATTCATTCACACTTATGTTTCCTTGCCTTAACCTAATAAAGTCTTCAAGCAGTGTGGCCTTGGCAGATGCTGGGACAAATCTGGCCTCAAGCATGTCCTTGAAATTATTCCAAGTGATGGTATCCTCTTGTCTTCCTGCTGTCACAACCTCCCACCAATCCAGTGCAACCCCTTTCAATTTCCTTGAAGCTATCTGTCTCTTCCTTTGGTCATTGATTTGCATATCTGTGAAGACCCTCTCCATAGTTCTTATCCAAGTTTGGACACCTATAGCTCCTTCAGTGCCTTCAAAATCCTTTCCTCCCAAAGTGGTACATGTCTTAAGCAGTTTGGAGAGTTCCTCATGAGGATTGTCTTGCCTTGGTGCCATTCCATCCCTTAAAGCTCTCACAAAATCCTCCATGCTCATCACAGGTGGCTCACGTGATGATCCTGCACCTGTGTGATTCCTTGGTCCTACCATAATGCTATAAATATGATTTTTATGTTAGTTTATTTACCCCTATCATTTTTGGTGTCTTTACTTTGTTCATTTTTTTATTTCTGTGCACACTGTGCATGTATCACATGCACACACATATATATATATATATTTTTAAGACATAAAACAAAAGCATTCAACAACAATGATTCAAACAATGCATTCAAACATCCATATGCATACAATAATATTTACTATGTTATTCAAAACATAGCTCTGATACCAACTGTGGTGACCCTCACTCTAAAACACATAGATTGTTTTTTCCTAAACTTTCAAGAGGAATTCACCACTAAACCCCAATTCTTTTATATTTGAATATTTATATAATTTCCAAATATTTTTCCCAAGACCCTGGGTTTACCAATATATTCATATCAGTTCATAAAACACTTTAAGACAATTATATATTTGATGATATACAATTGTTTTTTTTATCAGAGGGAATTTAAATCAAACAGAAATCAAAATACCATACAAGTTATTGACATAGCCACTTATTTCTTTTCTAAATCTTGTTCTACTACCAGAGGTACATTTTGGCAATTTATAACACTTATATATATATTTGACTTGCAGAGCACTGTACATTTTGTTTATGCTATCTAGGCTTTCTGCCTAACTAATCCTATTAACACAAAAATAGTATTTAATTGTTCTTGTGACAGTTATTAAGCTCATGCATGAAATCATTTTAAGATCCTACTTGCAGTTATGAACATTAAGAGTAGATTTCCTAATCACCATTTCAAATTAAACAATTGAAGTTAGATTGCATTTTTTTAAGTTTAACATGGTGCAGACTTAAATGCTTGGTGTTTTACTGGAATTGCTTGGTGTTATCTAAGGACTGCTTGGTGTTTTCTTTGTTTTGTCCCGGAAGCACTTACACTTCATTGATTGAAATGAAGTGGTTCCAGGCTCCAAGGGTTTGACCCATGGCCATCTTGGCCGGCCATAGTCCCTTATTTACCACTTTCAAACCCATGTTTCTCAAATAAACTTCTTCAAAAGCTTCTCCTAACACCAGCATATTTCTTCCCTATGTATGCTCCTGGGAATTCATCCATCTATGCTAACAACCAAAAACACAAAATGCTTCCAGGTTTGTTTCTTTTATAATCTTTTTTTTTCTTCTTGAAATCAGGTACATTAATGCAATGTTATAGACTCATCAGAATATATGCACAAGTCAGTATCAATTATCTGCCATGCATACATTTATTCCACTTGAATATTTCTTATCCAAATCTTGTCAACTCCATTATTTTTTTAAAGAAAATTATATAATAAGCTCAGGCAATAAAAGCAGAGATCATCACATACACATTTTATATTTATGTGTTATGTCCATCCCCTTGTTTTCTCCAAATCAGATAATCATAAAATCATTGGGTAATCAAACTCCATCAAACATCATTTAAAATAAGTTTTACTTAAGTACAAGTTTTAATCCAAATACTCAAAAAACTCCTTACAATTAACTCCAACTACCACATGTGATCTGACTAATAACATCATTACAAGCATCTGCAAATTCAAAACAAGTCTCTTTTATTTATACTAGCAGCTAATGCCTTCTTCACTCATCAAGCCAACTTCAATTTCCTGCAAGCAATTCATTTAGCTGCCCCAAAGAATTTTTGAGACACCCAGATGATTGCAAGGGCAACCAAAAGGGTCAGTTTATACTAGTGTGAACATTAATCAAAATTTTATACACATATTCATACTTCCATTTCTAGATAAATAAACTCAGATCTTAATCTCCCAATCTCACCCAGTAATTAATCAGAACATCACATTAATCCTGATTAATTTAACTCCATGTCTAGATATTCATAACCCAAGTTTATAAATCCTATTCCTTATTTATTTTATGGTCTACATCTCCTTGTCAAATGAACACTATGTTTGCATTGTGAAGGAAACTCCCAGGTTTTTAAATTATTCCAACACATAAAGGCCTCAGGGTGCAGTTGCACCATGCATATACTTGCTCCCACCTGAAGCAAGCATATCATTGACTAACTCCCAAGTGACCAATTTAGTTTTTCTTTCATTCATTCATATTTCAGAAAGATATAACTGCTTGTATACTTTCTGTTTCAATCCCCATGATATTTGTTTATTAGCCTTATTACAGGAAATACAACATTTCTTTGGTCTTCCTAAAAGTAATTTGAGCATCATGATCCTGCTATATTATTGTGAATAAATGGATAAGGGTTTTATTAAGGAAGCCCCTCAAAACCCAGAAATTCTCTTCTGACTTGTGATATGAATGTTGAGCTTCATGCTTCATTATCTAAGAAATAGACATAAGCTAGATCACTGTCTTGCTGCCTATTCCCTAAATAATGTAGATCCATACTCCATAATAATAAAGCAGAACAAAAGTGCCCAAACCATTTTGTTTTTGAAAAACACACATATAGATTAAAAACCCCCAAACAATAAAGCACAACCAAACAAGAATACACAACCAAACATCCATCTCACCCATAATAAATCATTTCAAGGATTTTGTTTTTCTTTTAAATAAATCATAACATTATAGGCTGCCTACCAGAGGACTTAGTGCCATAGCATAAAAAAGGATTAATGCTCACCTAATGTTTTCTTTTACTGTCTTGCTCCTCTGAACAACAGATCCTTTCAGTGTTTTAAGCTATTGCTTCTCCTATTTTTTTTTTGTTTTGATCCCGAGAGAATGATGAATATAGTTATTTGTAGGTTCTTTATAAAATCATTCTAGGGTTTAAGAAAATGGGTAATTCCCCTGATACCCTTAGATGTTCATGTACATATCACATTTCTGTGTGGTCCTAAATTGGAAATGCACACATTAGGTTACTTTAATTGGTTATTTCGGGAATCAAACTTTTTAAACACTGCATGCTATTTTCATGTCTCCATTTTATTCATGCCATATGCATGTGATCCTTTGTTCATTTTTTTTAAAGAATCTGAAAATCTCCTTTGTATTTTCTACCTATCTATTATCTCCATTCAATCATGCATACTATTATATCTAATCATGTAATGCAAAATCATTCTCCCATTTTATTTGCTTGAAATAAATATAAGATATGGAATTTTTTTATTTGATCCTGTATGTATATATCTTTATATATATATCTCTGCCTCCTTGTCAAGACAGTAACTCCTCCTATCTCTAAATAAGAATCACATATATTATGATAATTATTTCGAGCATAATTATAAGACATATAAATCTTTTTATTAAACTTCATTTTATTCTATCTTTACATAGAACAGAAAACACCCCATATATTAAATGTATGTATTTATATAATTCTTTGGACATAGAGCTATATTTATTTTGAGTTCCAATTTTCTTTTAATCACCTTATTTTCTTGCATTTTTATCAAACAGAAGCTCCCATGCAATTTTATTTATTGCTAAATTTTTTTTTCTTCTTTTCTATTTTAATGCATCATATATATATATTATAATTTCAGAATTTCTTAATATAAATATAACTTTCATTTTTAGGGTCATTACAACTGGCTTTATAGATAAAATATTATGGTGGATTGTGAGAAGTCATTGGTGACAATAGGGGTAGATGATGGGCAGCCAATACTGTTAGGCTGCCTACTAGAAGATGAGGTGATGGTTAGCTTTCTATATTCGCTCGATATCACGCACGATGAGTTGTCATCAGTGCCTATTGTTAGAGAGTATCCAAACGTTTTTGAGGAGGTGACCGAATTTTCGCCACACAGGGAGATCAAGTTCTGTTTTTATTTGGTTAAAGATGTAAGAATGATAGTGATGTTGTTAAGGAGGATGACACCTAGAGAGCAGAGAGAGCTCTGCAAGCGAATGACCTATTACAATGAGGGTTCATTCGTAGAAGTATTTTTGAGTGAGGTGCACTCGTAGTATTTTCCATGAAAGATGATAGTTCCCATAGATTGTGTGTTTATTATCGTGAGCTGAATAAAGTGATGAGGAAGAACAAGTAACCACTCCCACGTATTGATAACTTGTTTGATCAGCTTCATGGTGTTAGAGTATTTTCTCAGTTGGATCTTGCGATGGGATTTCACCAATTGAGACTAGCAAAGAAGAGTGTTCCAACTACAACGTTTCATATGCTATCAGGTTTCTATGAGTAGTTTGTTATGCCGTTCGGGCTAACGAATACTCCGACATAGTTTGTTAATCTCATGAACCGTGTTTTCAGAGGTCTGCTAAATAAATTTATGCTTGTGTTCGTCGATGATATTCTTGTCTATTCACGGATGAAGTAGGAACACATGACACATTTGAGGATCATGCTTAAGGTGTTGAGAGAGCACCGACTAAAAGAAAAGTTTTCAAAGTGTCACTTTGAGGGAGAGCAATTCTTGGGTCGTGTTATTTCTGAGTAAGGCATTACCGTGGAACATGGAAAAGTTGTAGCAGTTCAAGATTGGACTAGAGCCAAAAACGCCACTGATATGAGAAGTTTCTTAGGGTTAGTTGGATATTATAGATGATTCATCCAGGGCTTCTCCAAAGTAGCCGCACCTTTGACTCAGTTTACAAAAAAGAATCAGACTTTTACTTGATGATGCGAGATGTGAGCATGCATTCATGAGTATGAAGGAAAGTTGATGAGTGCACCAGTATTGACCATTTAGAGCGGGAATGAATAGATGATGGTATACACTGATGCTTGTGGTATCAGACTGGACACAGTATTGATGCAGAGGTGCAAAGTTGTTTCATATGCTAGTCAACAAATGAAGCCACGTGAGAAGAATTACCTGACCCATGGTTTAGATTTAGTAACGATCGTGTTTGCGCTAAAAATTTAAAGGCACTATCTTTTTGGAGAGAGGTTCAAGCTGTTCACCGACCAAAGAGTTAGAGCTGTTCACCGATCACAGATCATTGAAGTACCTCTTTCCGCAGAAGGATCTTAACCTTCGTCAATAGTGATGGTTACAGTTCCTAGCCTCTTATGAGTTTGATACTGCACATACAATGGGAAAAGGAAATGCAGTTGTTGATGCATTGAGTAGGAGACATGCTAGCTTGGGAGCTAAGTTCCTAGAGTGCATGCGGCTATATTCCTAATTATGATTTCTGACTGAGATGCGAGCTAGAGCCAGAGATATTGGCGAGCTTGACTATCAGGCCTACTCCGATTGAGCGGATTGGTTCCAGTCAAAGCACGATTTCAGATTAGCTGATATCCTTGCTAAGATTGAAGCTAGAGTAGAGTCTGAAGAGATGAGACAATATGAACTTGACCAAGATGGTTGGCTTCGTAAAGATGGGAGATTGTTTCTTTATAATGTTGATGGTTTGAGGGATGAGGTGTTATGAGAGTGCCAACATTCGAGATTGACTATACATCCCGACGGTAATAAGATGTACCGTGACATGAAGCAGACTTATTATTGGGAAGGGATGAAGAAAGACATTGGGGTATTCATCTTAAATTGCATGAACTGCCCGTTGGTTAAGGTAGAGCAGAAGAATCCTATTGGTTTGATGCAACCGCTAGAAGTTCCTGAGTTGAAGTGGGACAAGTACCGATGGATTTCATCGATGGACTGCCAAGGACTAGTTCAAGGTATGATAACATTTGGGTTATAGTCGATCGATTAACCAAGAGTGTCCGATTTATACCCATCAAGTCAACTAGAACGGTGGTCATACTGGCTGAATTGTATGTGAAGTGGATAGTATGATTCCATGGTGTGCCGAAGTTAAATATGAGTGATGAGACCTGTTGTTTACTAGTGGGTTTTGGAGGAGATTGCAGGAGGCATTAGGGATAGAGCTGCACCTCAACACAGCTTATCATCCTCAAACCGATGGCCAAACTAAGAGAGTAAATCGTATCTTAGAGGATCTCTTGCTTACTTGTGTGCTCGACTTTGGAGGCTCGTAGGATTGTCACATGCATCTTGTTGAATTCGCATACAACAGTTATCAGTCCAACATCGGTATAGCACTATTTGAGGCGTTATATGGCCAACCGAGCAACGCTCCTTCATGTTGGTGGAAAGCGAGCGAGAATCTAATACTTAGTCCAGATATGATTAGAGAAACTTCTGAGAAGACCGATATCACTCGGTAATGGATGAAAACTACTCATGATAGACCGAGGAGCTATGCTGATAAAAGATGTAGAGATCTAGAGTTCTCGACAGTGATATGGTATCTGTCAAGATCTCTCCATTGAAGAATGTAATTCGGTTCGGTGGTAAAGGGAAGTTGACACTGAGATTCATAGGTCCTTTTTCGATACTGGAGAGGATTGGGAACCTTGCTTACAAAGTCGACCTGCCTTAAAGAATGGTGGGAGTGCACAATGTGCTCCACGTCTCTTACTTATGGAAATGTGTGCACAACTTAGGCGTAACTATCGCATCAGATAACTAGATGATATCGAGATTAAATATGACATGAAGCAGCTTAGGAGGAAGATAGTGAAGTTGCTAGAGGTTCACTGGAGTGAAAGCGAAGACGATTGCACTTGGGAGACCAAGGATATCATGAGGACAACTTATCCCGAGCTCTTTACTTGGTGAGACCTTCTATTTATCGTTTTTACTTTCACTTATGATATCATGAAGTATACCTTGGTATAGTATCCTGCATGCTAGGATAGGCTTGTATATGGTTATTAGGCATGTTGTAGTATATGCACGTTTGACGTGTGATGGTTGCCTATGCTTGTATATGGTTGTTAGGCATGTTGTAGTATATGCATGTTTGACGTGTGATGGTTGCCTATGCTTGTATATGGTTGTTAGGCATGCAGGATGACTTTGTTGATTTTTGTTTGGGTTTCAGGGGCGAAATTCCTAAGGGGGAAGATGACAATGGTAGTTAAGGCCATTAAGCTAAAAGGGCTACTTATTACACATAAAATAAAATGTACTCCACTTGTAGACTTTAACTTATCTTGACTTTCCTTATTTTTATTTCCACTCTCCATAGGTTATTATTAGCTTCATTTTCTATTGAACCGTGAAGTTCCTTGGCATCAAGCTCCACATGCTCTTAATCTTCTACTTCTCCTTCACTTTCCATTTCTTCTTCTTCTTTCCCCTTAACTTCCTATTCCATGTCAGCATCTCTTTATCCTTTAACAAAAATACCACGTTGTCCAAATTTATTGGTGAATTAGTTTCCATATCCTTCTTTATGTAAAAAAATGTAAGAACAAAAGATGAGCCACTTGAACACAATTTTGCAGTGAAAGAAACCACTTAAAATCTCTTAAGATTCAAATTTGTCTTAATCTTAAGCATCGGCTCTAAAGATTGGATTGCATTAGTCATTGGATTGTCACATTACAATGGCATCATAAAACAAAATTTCCCTTAAGCATTAATAATATTTTGTAAAGAGAATGTATGCTTTTATTTGGTATCTTTTTTATTAATATTTAAAACATTCTCATAACTAATAAATGAGTGCACTACGCTTCTTGTAAAAAACGACTTATGATGTTGCTACTGCTTAACTTTGACCTGTAAAACTACTTGTCTACATAAGAGATTACTTTTGGACTTACTGCAAGATCATAGGCAATGCAGTATTATATAACAAGAGTTCAAATAAAATATTTAGAAAAAGAAATAAAAGAAATTGAAGAAGGAAGTTAAAAATGAAGAAAAGTTAATGTGAAAAATCATTTGCTTACACTTTGGAAATGATGACCAAACCGATGACTCTACGCCATGGCTATTTCAACCACTAAAATTGTGTCGCTCTTTTCAATAACTCAGTATTAATATAAACACTAACTAATATTTCTTGTTTTTTCATTAAAATAAGAGAAGTCATAAAAACAAAAACCAAGCTTGCAATACTTGGCATAAAGTCATGTATGTAATTATAAGATATAACAGATGAAGTGAAGCCAATACAATTATGTACTAATTTACCTGAAGCAACATAGGTGATTTTCTTCATGCACCTACAACTATTTTTTTATCAATTCTAAAGTAGTACTTCTTGCTGAAAATTGATGAAGGATCGGTAAAAAGTAATCGATAGGATGTTTTGTGTTGTGGACATGCTGCCTTGAAAGTGAAATTTTCTATACCCATGGTTTACATCATGTAGATATAGATTAAAATGGGTTATAACTTTCCAAAACTTTCAACACCGTTTTTTCACTTTCGTGTTTATTATTTGATCCCCCAGCCTTTAAACTATATGAAAGTTGTTCCGTGTCTAACTAATAGTTTGGTACTCTAAACTAAACACATAAATGATTGTCAAGGATTGAAAATAATATTGTTTATTTATAACACTATGAGTTCAGAAATTAAGTTAATTATTAACATAATATTTGCTGTAAGCAGCACTGCTGTATCCTTCTCCTTGTGAATACTTACATGTCACATATGCATCCTGAGTTTTTTCAAATTAATTACACAAATATGAAGTGTATAAATTTATGATTAATGCATGTAATAATATAGATACAAATACATATAGAATAAATACAACCAAACTTATGGTTAATAAACTACTCATTTAATGGAAATTATATCTCAGAAAATTCAAATTCCTGATACCATTCTTGGATGCTAATGAAAAATATTGCCAACTTTTACTGTTCTTATTTGATGGTAGAAGTATAACTATGGTTAATATATATGTACCAATTTATTGGCAACTTAATTCATAAATTTACCAAAAATTATGTCAAATACACTTATAAAGAGTATAACGTTGTAAAAAAATAATTAATGATTTTGAGCCCATATTACAGTAGATTCATTAAATATTATATTGGTTTAATGTATTCACATGCGATGTGACATATTTGTGTTTTTAAGAATATCTGATAGCATTTTTATGTCAAACTATTAATAAAAAAGTTAAATCGTCCCAGCATTACATATTTGAAGGTAAGGCATTTCAAAAGAAACGCTTGAATAGAAATACAACATTACAAAATTAAATCCTTTATGAACAGCTTCGTTGTAGATAAGCAACGATTGATTAAATACGGTATTAAACCTTTTGCATAAGCTAATTAAAGTCATTCAAAACATCCATTAAACCATTGTAAATCCAAATAAATCTTCTTAAAATAGGTATATATATCCAAACTCACATTGTGTAGCCCAAATATGTAATTAAAGGTAATAATAAGGGAGCAACAAAATCACAATGTAAAACTGAAGATTTATACCTTTATTATCATTTGATGTTTGGAAGTGGCAAGGGAATTTGTTGTCATTTAAAACTAATAAACCTTTATATTAATTTTTGAACCTTTAGATTATCAATTGCTCCTTCAACCACAATATCATTTACAACTAAAAACAAAATTACTTCAAATCGTGAATATATGTAAAGAAAATAGAGCATCAATGATAATTTTTTTAATGAATTCGCATTAAGATATCAGATATTTTTCGTGACCAAGACATTATTCACTATATTTAAGAGGAAGGTTACAATACTTTTATTATATAATCGGATCAAAGTTATATGGTTTATTTTTACAACATCTAATTATCTATTTCAAAATCACCATATTGATAATAATGTACCTTTATGGTATCCCCACGTAAGTAATATTGCAAAGAATGTATGCTCAAACACACCCATCACGGTAGATACCTTACAACTGTAGAACCTGTGCGCAATACAGTTATATATTTTGGTATAAATCAAGTTATATGAGGAACTTAAATCATAGTCTACATATATGCACACAAAAAAATAATTTTGTACCTACTAAAAAAGATGGCATGTAGAGTTGTGGTCTTCCACTTAGTACTGCTGATCAAAAAAAGTACACTGCACATAAGTACCAGAATTGAGAAAATATAGTGAAATGAACTGTCAAACACTTAGATCAATTTGTTTTAACATACTAATGGAGAGAAATATTGTTAAATAAATCTGTTCAGACATAATATAGTGATATGACATGAACTGCCCGTTTAGACATGAATGCACATTAGCTCAAAGTCATAACTAAGGTAACTTATAAGATACATAGATGATATGAGAACATCACATAACAAGGTTAAATTAGGAAAAATTCACTATGCAAACTACCTTGGCTCACACTAAGATATATAGATAATAAGATTTTAACTTTTTTGAATAATTACAGTTTCTATTATTATTTCTAAATGTTTGTTTCTTTACACTAATTTTTTTAACTTGTGAGGAATCTCCACTCAAATTATTTTATATTAGTCTTGCTCACTGAATGTCAGCTTTTGTTTTGTTTTCCTTGGTTAATTCATTCTGATAGTTTTTCTCACCAAGGAGTAAACATGTAAAATAAAAAATAATTAGGTTGTACCCATCTGACCAATGATTGTCATAGATATCTATGGAAAAAATTAGCGACTTCACTTTAAAGCCTCAAATCATAAACAAAATTTAGAATTTCAATCCAAAAGTTAAAAGAAACGTATAAATTGATTGATCAGGGATAAAACGAATTATGGTTTCGAAGTATAGAAGAAGAATTAGACCAACCTCTATGCAAAGTTCTTCGTGTTGATTACTACTTCCGATCCGACTACGTTGTCACCATTTTCGTCTATTTTGATGAATAAATCAATGACTTCTCCTTAAAGCCTCAAATCATAAACATAATTTAAAATTTCAATCTGAAAGTTAGAAGAAACATAGAAATTGATTAATCAGGGATAAAACGAATTACGATTTCGAAGTATAGAAGAAGAATTAGACTAGCCTCCATGCAAAGTTCTTCGTGTTGATTACCTCTTCCGATTCGACTACGTTTGTCACCATTTTCGTCTATTTTGATGAATAGTTAGTGGAAAGAGTGGATGCAATAAAGTAGGGAAAAACTTTTGATCGTGATGGTGTAGATTTTCCTGTAGGGGAAAACCTAGCAAAGTGATGTGTGTGAGGGGTTAGAAGACTTTAAGGATGCCCGCCAAAACGGTGAATTTTTTTTGATCGTGGAATATTTTCTTCACCATCAAATGAAGATCTTATGTTTTTTTATTTAGAAGATGATTGATTGTAGAAAGGAAGAAGAATTGAAAGGATGTCAGAAGAGATGTTACGAAAGAAAAGGAAGGGAGTCGTGACTGTTCATTTCACAAAATACTCAGGAGGCTTGTGCGCTCTCGAAACCTAACTTAGTAATAATAATATAGTATAGATATTTTAATCTAATAGGATATTGATTGAATTTAAAAATTTTCATCATTTACCTTAAACACTTTAAGATGAATACACACATATCATTATACATGTTTTAGTTTAATTAATTTATTTTATTTATTTATTTAATCCAATTCAATAAACAATTAATATGAACATTGTGAAATTTAATTAGTCACCTTTCAAAACAAATTTTGAAAAATTTATAACATTTATAACATGTCATAGTTTAAACATAACTTTTAAATTTTATATATAATTTTTATTTTTCAAAACATATTTTGAAAAATTAGCCCAAGGCCCAAAATCAATTTGAGCCTTTATATTGGGGATAACCTTTGGGCTTACTTCATCCTTTGGGCCAAGTCAGTAGTAAGGTAGGACATAGTGCTTGATTTTACAAACTGGTTGTGACAACCCATCCCGAAACAGACCTAATTTCAACCTAATAAAAGCCCATCGACCTTAGGCTCATCTCAAGGCAAGCTGTTAAGTTGATAAAATTGAAACAATACACGATATACAGAGCTATCTATCTATACTTTCAGAATCTCATAGCAGAATGAATAAACTATAATATCAGAAACAAATACCCATTCATAAAAAAACCATTTCAAAAACATAACATGTTAATTATTACAACATGTTTACATAAAGCCTCCATAGTACAATATTCCAAAATAACATAATGTCTGAACTGGGTACAATAAAAATATTTAAAAAGCATAAATAGATAGATAACTACCACAACTCTTCATCTCCACCTTCATCCCTAAAATCAGCATTGTCTCCTCTAACCTGTGTGTTTTAATGAGGAGTGAGTCAGAACAACAAATGTATGGTAAAATGAAAATCTCTAGCTTTAGCATAATTGTATTTGGGCGGTATCTTTTAGATAAGAAATATGTCTTACGTATTTAAACAGTACCATACTAATAACTTTAACTATTAGCCTAAAGGCCATTCCAATCCAATTCCAAAATTAACGCAACTACCATTTATGATGGGAATTAGGTAGAATCCGACCATTTAAGACCTACAAAATAGGCAGATCCTCGTCATTTACGACCTAACCCAAGGTGGGTCCCTATGTGGTTCTCATGAGCTGACATGGTAAGAAATCCCATTAGGTCACTTAGTACTTCTCCTAAAGAAAAGAGGCGGACCCTACCATGGCCACTTAATACCTCAAACCCGAAGCGGATCCCTTCTAAAGATTTCACCTATCGTATCAATAGCGTAGGTTATGACCCATAACCCAACTATGACATCTCAAATTAATCCGACTATTCGTAGGTGCTGGTAGCTAGATTAGTTGGAAGATTTATCCTATAGAATTGAGACTAACCTCGTATCCACTAGAGTTATTTATTATAGGTGATGTCCCATATCAGTCCGCAAAGCTACAACGCTGGTAGCCAGATTTAACAGGGCAGGTTTCTATGTAACTTTGGATTGACCTCGCATCTATATAACTTAGTCACATTTTATATGTATAACCTTTGTACATATATACCATCCTACATAATTAATAGCTGAGGTCATATAAGGTAACCCCTTATTACACCTCAAATTAAGGATTAATTCCCCAATTTACATTAATTACTTTCCTACAAATTAATATTACCTAATTATTCTAATAATACTAATCATTACACTAAATACGTTATAATCAATACATTATTAATTTTAATAATCAATACGTTATATTATATATATATATATATATATATATGTGCACAAGATTCGAATAAAATATCTCTAACCACATGCAAAGAAAATGCTAATTAATTTAAATGTCAAACTTATATAAGTCCTAAACTCCAAACAAAAATATAGCTAATATAGTTAACCGACAACTGACTAGTATGCAAAAAGGAATAATACCAAACTCATCTCATATTATGTTGGTAGAATTAACTCTTCTATCTCAAGGAACAACCCTACAAGTTAAACCTTTCATATCCTATTCAACTTTTGCGGTTACCACCTTGGAGTGAAAAAGGGATTCATACTTATTTAATTTACAGAAATAGGCGGTGCAAACTATAAATAATAAAATTATACTGGACTTCATTTCTGTCTTTATTTATTTTTAGAACACTTTTACACTACGTAAGGGGAAGAATTTGGTAGAGTTTCGCTAACAATACCAAAATTCATGAAGAAAAGTGGAGGTCCAAGGGTCAATTTATAGGGGTAGGAAGGAAGTAGAACCATTGGATTTAAATAATAAAATCCGAGCCATAAATGGCCTCCAAAACCCTAGCAGCCACCTTCAGAACCCGGTCTTTATTTTTGGATTGTGAAATTTCTTCCATGTAACTTTTATTAATTACCTTGTTTAATTTATTAATTACTCAATTAACTAGGTTTGCTCAAATGTCAAGTATCCCTTAATGTTGTAGAATTTCAAATTCAAATATTTAAATTTTAAGTTTAAACTCGTTGAATTATTTTAAATTTGAAAACTTGAAACGTCCACAACTTCTTCGTTTTAACTCCGATTTCAACATATTATATACGGAAATAGATCAGAAAATCACCACGAATGTAATGGTGCAACTTCCATGACTAAATTCTATCATTTACAAAATTTCCATTTTTATCCTTATTTTAATTATTTAATTTGTTATTAAATTTTACAGGTTGTTAGACTAGTCCTTCGACACTATCTTTCTGGACACCCTACTAAGTAGGCAGGCTTTATGCAATTAGCCCAAACATTGTTAATTTAGATTGCATAGACTTTTGGGCCCTGATAGCATTAAAGGAACAATATGCTAGTCGGAAGCGGGTTAAATGTATGAATTCTAAAACGATTCCCATTTTTGACCTTAGTTAAGTCTATGAAGTCTAAATAGATTTTAGATCCAATTTAAATATTTTTAAAAGATCGTTATTTTATTTTATTTGGAAAGATTTTTTTTAGGTTTTATTTTACAAGTATATCAAATATACTTGTTTTTGTGAAGTGCATATGCTACAGATAAGAAGTGTACATAGTTAACGTGACTGTATGTAGATGTTGGGATTTACATCGCAACGTACCCATTCCCACTTCACATATGTTGTCTAAGATTTTGATTTAAAAATATTTATACATAATAAACATGGAGAAATATATAAATATATTTGTATACACTAAAACATAGGAGACAAGACAATCTAATATGATTTGTAATCTAGAGTAACCAATAGTGAGTTCGGTTTTAATTAAAGAAATGTTTGAAATTAAATATGACATTTATTACACAGGATCTACCTTATGATTTCAAATTAGAACAACACATGTATGTATGTGTGTGTTTGAATTTACTACTAACATTTAAATTACTCTATATCTTTAGGAAGGAAATATACAAAACTTTAAAGTTGAAAAGAAATAAAGGATTTAGAATTTATGCAAATGTCTATTTATAAATTTTGGACCAAATGGAATTTTTTTAAACAATGATGAAAACATTCATATTCAAAATATCAACCACTTAAATTAGTTACTTAATTATATCATAATATAACAAGTATATAATAAAAAGAAAACACATTTTACTTTAAACAAGATTAGTTACTAAGTTAGATATATGTAATAAATCATATAATTGTTCCTAAGGCATACTCCTAACACTATCACAATATGTATGTACTCATTCCATAAACCTAAGTTGAGTATCTTATAGTCTCGCTTATATTATGCATTCATATCATATAAGTTTAATTCATATATAACAATTTATAATTCAATTAACTTGAACAGTAGTCTTGTAATTAAATATATTATTAATTAAATATTATTTAGTTAATTTTAATTCTTAGTAATTAAACCCTATTTAATTAGTTCTAGTTCTTATAAATTTAATTAACAAATTAATTCAAACATTTTAATATTCCAAATTTAATTTTATTCAACCAATTTAAGATGAATATAACCATAACATTTACAGTTATATATACATGTATCATTATATATATATCTGTTATCCCGCCTTTTGGCAAGGCCGCGATACCAGGAACTAACCTGGAAACCAAGAACAGCCCGTCCCGAAGACCGATTATACGCAGGTTTCTTATGTATATCAATTTTCAACTCACTTCCCGATCATGAATCGTACCCGCAATTTCCGGACCTGACGAATAAAAACAAACTTGACTCGGAAGCTGAAACTTCACGAGTGCACTTCAAATATTGAAACACTTAAGTAAATACACAATAACTGAGAAGGAGCCAAAAAAGAAGAGTTTCATTTCCATTGTCTGTGAAAGAAATTCATGTACAAGTTTATTCCAAAAAACTCCTACTGGTAGGGGCCGAACCTGCATCTCTACACGGCCTACGAAAGGAAAACCAAATATAAATCCCTATCTACTCAGAACGAACTAAAGAGGCCTATCTATTTCTTCTTCTCTCTCGGCTTCTTCCTCGGTGTATACCCGCCGGAGCCGCCACTAACTTTCCTCTTTAAGCCTTTACCTTTCCTTGGTCGGTCTCCTGGCGGGGGCATGATCTCGACGTCCTCCTCCGAGCTCGAATGTATAGGGATGCTTCCTACGGGGGGAGTCAGAGAAACAGGATCAATTGTAGGAGGCGGAATGAACACACTAGTGTCAATAACTGTACCACCATGTTATATCATTCTAAGTGGAGCTGGACAAGGTGCCGCCATTCCACCTCCAAAACTACCACTATGAGCCGCTGCTTCCATTTCAGTGTCAATTTCGGCCAATATTTCTTCTTCATGAATCACTTGGGCCTCGCTAGGAGCATCAGTGGTTGGCATTGAAGAGCCTGTAGCAGGGATGCTTCCACCCATAACAAATGGCGGGTCCGCAAAAGGATCGCTGTGATGACCGAGAAGTTCCTCCATCATATGTTCATCAAAAACTAGAGTGCACCCTTGCGTTCCGTCGGTCGATGTCGTGGTCGTTGTGGTGGTGGCTTCAGTTATTATTGCCTCCTGCATATGATGTGATTCTTGAGTAACAGGAGGCACGACCGGTGCAGCATCAATCACTGGACAAAAACAAGAGAACTGTTAGTACTTAATTCGAATGACGACTCCGACTTAAGATAGACATGTAGGATGTTCAGAGTACGTTCCTCAGTTTGGCTTGTAGATGGCTGAATGGCTTCAGCAACTTGCTCTATAGCCGGAGATATCTGCGGATGATCTGGATTGTAGGCAGGGACAGCTTGGGGATCAACCACAGGAGAGGGTTCAGGCTGGGTTAACATAGGAATTTCGAGACTTGCATCGTGGTGTTCAACCCCTGAGCCTTCTCCTACTTCTAAGTGCTGGGTGCCAAGCCTCTCCTTTTCGTGCAGAATCATCGACTCATGGAGAATCCTTCGTTCATCTTCACTCAACCAACGAGTCTCGAGCTCAAACTCATCGACTGACTCACCCAGATGCACCGCCTTCTCCTCCTCAACCAATCAGCCCCAGGCGTTGTGTAAATGTGTCGGGTAGTCATCGAGCCAGGCTAGGCCTCTGTGCCTCAACATGTTAGCATTGTAAACAACAAGGAGACCTTCAATATCGGCTTCTAGCCTGGACTCAGCCGATTTCACCTTCTCCTCAACCTTAGTCTCCACCTCACGGACCTTAGCCATGGCCGCATCCAGTTCACCTCAAAGCAAAGCAGACTGTTCGCACGCCTCCTGGGCTGCGTTGTTCGCGTCGTCTCTTTCCTTGGCAATTTTGGAAAATTTAGTTTTAAGTTCGCCAAGTTCTCTCAGGGCAACGTCCCGTTCGGCGGTGACCGTAGTATTTCGGTCGCCTATCTCTTCCACTAAGGCAACATGTGTTTGCCTCAATCTCTCCATCGCCACATTTACTTCATCAGCTTTTTTGGTGGCCTCAATTTCAGATTTACGAGAAGACTCGGCCTCGGTATTGAGCACTTGGATGATTCAGTCCTTTTGAGCGAGTTCAGACTCCATCTTTTCAACCACTTTAGCTCGCTCAAAGTCCACCTTGGAAACTTTTTCTACGGCCTTCATCCACTCTCTATATTGGGCTGTCATGAATGTAATCATTCATCGTGTTTTCCACCCCCGATGGAATTCTCTTTAAATGAGGTGGAAAAACGTAGCCGTCGAAGCATATGTCTGGGAACTCTTTCCTCAACTGAGCGATTTTAATAACTCCTTCCCCCGGGGGCTCAGTTATGACCTGCTCTGCAATTATGGGGGCCATAGTTTCGACTCTCTGGTGATGATTTTTGGGCCTAGAAATGTGAGAAGGCGGTCTATGTCACGGAGGCTCCGGTGGATGTGAAACGTGAACAGGAGGTGGTGAGGGGATTCTAGTAGGTGGAGAACGGGACCTAGATCGGTATCTATAGTCTCTATCCCTATCCCGCTCGTATCTTTCTTGATTAGAATACCCGCAATCGCGACATCCATCTGAATCTCTCCTGCGGGACTCATGGTAAGTGGAGGACTTTCGAGCCGAACGAAGGCTCCCTAACATCGATCCTCTCCCAGACATCATACCTGTAAATGAGAAACGAAAGAAAAGTTAGTGATCTCTTGAATTGAAAATTTTACGATTGGAAATCGTGTACTGCCGTGAAGTGTATGTATGTGCAACCCCCCGACCAACCGAAAATGTCAGCCGCACTTATAGCAAGCGACTCGCTCAAATCAAGAACACTGTCAACCTCCTCCAACCCGGTGTCATGTTGAAATGACACATAATCCGGAATCATAATATCAGCAAGCCTTTCGAAAGGATTCTCTACTTGCGGGGAAGGAGCCTCCAAATTTTTAATTCCAGGAACAGGCAAAGACACAACCACAGATTTCAATCTCATGGATTTAAAACACTTATAAGCAACTGCCTTGCCTTTTCTCCTTCCTTCCAAGCCCTGAAAACCGCCAGAAGGCCCGGCTATAAGTTCGGCATCAATAGGTGTTTTTTCTGAATCAACCCCTTCGGCTATTACAACATCGGGTGTTTTACGTTTCACCTGCTTCTTCGAGACTGCCCTCAGTGTCCCTTCAAGCCTTATGCTTTGATTCCGCTCAATCAGCCCGACGATTCTCAAATTTCTGTCAGTTAGAACCGAATCAATGTCCCTCATTTCACTCGGAACTTCTTGAAGGACCCTTACTATCTCTTTGAAATACCCGCCTTCAGGTCGGGAAATTACGGCTGTAAAAAGAAAAGAAGATGTCAGTTTATAACAACTACTATCATCTGGATAACTCTTGAAGAATACCGTAACACTTACGTCTGACTAGCCATCGGCTGGCAAATCCTGGGGGGCACCGGACGTAGAACCATTCTGTTTTAAAGTAACTCAGCCTTCCCCAGGATCCGGTTAATACTTGGCAGTTCTTGACTGACTCCAGGAAAGTGAAAGACGGACTATCTCCCCTACTCTTGAAGTTAAAAAGTTATCTAATCTCAGCCGACATTGGTGGTCGGAAGAGATGCTCCATGAATACGATAAATAGGGTATTCAACAGAGCATATCCATTAGGGTGTAGCTGAGACGGGGCGATTCCAAGAAAAGATAGCACTTACCTAATGTATTGGTTAAAGGGGGGAAGTGTTCCCGCTATGCACGCATGTATATTGAAAGCGGTAAAACCTTCTGGGGGAACATGCGGTCTATCGCTTGGTCCTGGCAATAATACGTCATCAAACAACAAACTATGCCTCAGGCATATCCATCCCAGCATGTCTTCAGAAACATTGGACGGCACTGAATCCTGTGGATTTCCAATGAACCTAGCCCCAGGCAGCTCGTCCGGAGCTGGATCTATAACTTCAGCCGCGATGGTCGGTATCCCTAGGACAAAAGGAAGTGAACTCTGAATTTCCTACTGTTGCGGGCTTATAGGCTCCATAACTAATCAACTTATTAGAAGTCATCATTAGACAATAAAAACCCAAGTGTTCCCCAGTGTGATGTGCGTGAATGTGAATGTGCGAGTGAAGTGCTATAGATTATTTGAGAAATTCTACAGCGTATGAAAAACATGCAAATGACAAGACTTCGAAATTCAACTGGAGTGACTGTCATCGCTGACCGTCACAACCATGCCATCCAGATGATAGAGATCGATTCGAGTTAAAGTATGTTAAATTGTGTTCAGTTACAAATTTCATCGACGAGCTTCGAAGGGCAGTCAGATATGCAGTGAAACTGTCAAAGTCCAGTTATGCAAGGTTGAAGCTCGTTGGTATCAAGTGTCCGATCATTCAAAAGTGTTTGTATCCATCAAGGTCAAGATGTGGATCCGTCACCAGAGATGCAAGTCGTATCGATCCAGAACACAGCAATTCGTATCGGTCAAGTTTGCCTCAACTCCATATCGATCGAAGGTCAATACTTTCGTATCGATCGGCTCATGTTGACTTCGTATCGATCGAAGGTCAATACTTCCATATCGATTGGCTCATGTTGACTTCGTATCGATCGTCAAAGGCCGATAATCTTCGTATCGATTTCCAAATCCGCGGTTTCGTATCGGTCATCTTGGATCGATACGAAATCCTAATAGATCCAGATCGATATGGGGCAATTTCAACCATCTCCCATCGATGCAAAATCGATACCAGAGATCGAAGGTCAATAATTTTCGCATCTCCACCGATTACCCATCTTCCTCTCCAAGCCACCGAGGCTCAATTGGAAAACGCCTCTTCGACCTCACTCCGGCCCCATCCCAATGTCAACAACATCAGAACTGGTCGATGCCCTGGATGGAATGGTGTTAAAACTCGAGTCTCATCGTTTTTGAGAAGTGTTGATCGATCATCTACCTAGTTTAAAGAGATCGATTCGAAGGATTAGAAAGACGTGGTGGTTTGGGGACGAAGACAGTTATTTATTTCTAGGGTTCTTTATCGATGCGAAGCAGTGCGGAAGGAATAAAAAGCAAGTGAAATGTTTCTAAGTACGAAGCAGTATTTATATGAACCCAAGGAAAGAAGAAAACGATTCGTCTCCCAGTCATCGCGAACGATTACAACCGGTTTTACCTCTGATCGATACGAATTGGCTATTCGTATCCAACAGTTCGCAGTTCATCGATACGAAATGTGTAGCGAAGATTTTTCTGAATCGCCGGATTTCATCGATACGAAACGTTTGTTCATTTCCATTGTTCTCGTCTCCGTCTAAAGCGCATCGATGCAAATTTTATTGGTCGCATCCATCCACACGCAACCCATAAAGGCTCGTATCCATCGATACGAATTACATCGATACAAGGACAATCTTTCAACCTTTCGCATCGATCTAGAAGAGGATCGATACGAAGGGACATTCCAGAATAACCATCAAGCGTTGTTGCAACTCGAGTTTCACATCAATTCAGGAGAGGATTGATATGGAATTCGATACAAAAAAAATGATAGCGGCTTGTGAACGTGCAAACGTCAGCAAGAGATAAGTTAACATATAAGCATGTATATCGGACTAATTTTCAATTTTAAAATTTCACAGGTCGTATGCCTACCTGATAAACAATCACGACTACGAATGGCTAATCAATATCGTACAACAATCAGTTACAGCAGCATGCAGTACAACAGTTTACAGCCTACAGTTCATA
This sequence comes from Allium fistulosum, assembly GCA_030737815.1. Classification (NCBI taxonomy): domain Eukaryota; kingdom Viridiplantae; phylum Streptophyta; class Magnoliopsida; order Asparagales; family Amaryllidaceae; genus Allium; species Allium fistulosum. Next base: position 305,897,489 of record CM060903.1, on the reverse strand, counting down.
ATTTATGCCTTTATGAATCAAACAAAGATTATGATTTCCAACAAGAAGACGATAACAGTTTAATAAGTTAGATAGAACTCTTCAGAGCAAAGATTGTGGCTTTTCAAAGCATGTCGTGTTCTCACAAGACATACTTTGGGGGGCAAATGTTATCCTGCCTTTTGGCAAGGCCGCGATACCAGGAACTCGCATGGAAACCAAAAACAGTCTGTCCCGAAGACCGATTATACGCAGGTTTGTTATGGATATCAATGAATTTTGTCCGAGTCCGGATCGAGCTATAATTGACAAGACATGACAATCAAAGCTATGGAAGCCAACGTCTCAGATTTCAAGTCAATCCGAGTTCGTATGCTCGAGATATGATCGAGGCAAGTCAGGGAAATCAATACAACCACGCAGTCATCTGTTCGTATCCATCAAAGGTTCGGCATGTTCGAATCCATCGGCGTGTGTCTGTTCGTATCCATCAAAGAACACTACTTCGTATCCGCCAAAGGAAGAGGCTCTATTCGTATCGATCTATTCGACTCCATCAGCAAATGACCACGCTTCATATCGATCAGCAGCTGCCTTGTTCGCATCCATCGGAAATAGATTTCTTCATATCCATCAGAAGGCAGACCCACTTCGAATCGATCATCTATCGCCCCCTTTCGTATCCATCGACTGTAGTACAAGTGTCTAGTTCGTATCGATCAAACGCCTTGCAAGCTTTATATCAATCAACCACAGATCGATACGGAATAGACACTTACCATCGATACGAACAGGATCGAACAATCGATCGATACGAATAATGCAATACGATCGATACGAATAGAGCCGGAGGATCAATCGATACGATTATGGCAGGGCAATCAATCGATACGAATTAAGCAATAAGATCGATACGAACAAAAGCAAGGATGATCGATATGAATTAGGCACATGCGTAAGGAAGACTCGGTCGATCGGCATGAAAAGTGGATCGATCCGGAGTGTGCGCGCCACATCAACCTGCAAGCACGTGCCAGGATCGATTCGAATAGATCGATATGAAGGCATCGATTCGAACGCAACAGCCCACCGAAGAACTCCAATTTGTATCGATCATAACTTGTAATCCTATGAAATTTTCACAGGAGCTTACGTACGAGCAAATGAATGTTCATGCCAAGTTTCGACTCGATTGGGTCAGATCCTGATCGATACAAAATCCATTCGTATCGATCACGGATCGAGCCGAAACTTCATGGGATCGATCGCGTGGGCCCACCCACGTGCCAGAAGTAGTCTCCCGAGATTTGAGCAAGATATTTGCATCCTACGCCTATAGATAGAGCCCCAGGGCCTATAGAAAAAGGATCTTTTTGACTCTTTGACGTCCAGACTTTGCCAGAAACACTTCTGCGCTTCAATGCTGCTGCTGTACTCGAATTTCACTATTATAATCCATTGTAATCTGCTGTTATCCGCTGAAATCAATTGTAATCATCAAAGAAACATCAATAAAGTCATCAATTTCATAGTGGCCGAACCACTCTAAATTCCTGTGTTTCTACGCATTTTTATCATTTATTTTTGAAGTGTTTGTTAGGTAATCCTCTTTTTCCATTTAATATCTTCATTTTTGTCTCTTCAAACTCTTCCGAAGAGTGTTGTGCCCAATTTTGGTACAAACAATATCTTTATTGGTTAACATTTAATTAATTTAAATATCAAACAAGTATTTTATTTAATTAACACAATTTAAAACTAAATATTTTAATAAATTAAAAAATTATTTTAATTTACCTTAAATAATTTAAGATACACACACACACAATGTAACATTCACGGTATTAAACTTATTATCAGATCAATTTTTAAAAATATTTTATAACATTTATAAAATTTATTATATATTTTTAACTTGACTTTTTAATTTTTAATTTAATGTTTATAAAAGTTATTGTAATGTTTATTTATTTATTTTAGGAGGTTTTTACTTTTATTTTATATGTAAGGGTTCGTGGAGAATAGTCACTTACCAAGCTTGTTGGTAGCTCCTTTTCAAGTGTGTAATAAAATTACATAAGTGCTCTTCTCCTCATAGAGGATTACTCATTTTTATCAGAAAAAAATTTAACTTTTAAATCTAAAATATATTTTAACTTTTCAAATTAAATTTTGAACATTAGCTTTGACAACCCTCTTCAGAACGAGCCTATTTTTCGACCCAATAAAAGCTCATCAAACCATAGGTCCATTCCAAAGCTGGTTGTTGGTTGGTAAAATTGATAACATGAACAATAAACAGAGCTATCTATGATTTTAGAATCTCACATCGAAAGCGATAAAGTATAACAAATAGAAATAAGTACCCATTTCATATAAAAAATCTCAGAAATACAACATCCTAAAATATCCATAGTACAATATCTCAAAATAAAACATCAACATGTCTAAAATATAGGTACATCCGAGTACATCAAAAACATAGATGAATAACTAAACTATCACAAATATTCACCGCCACCTTTATCCTTATCATCAGCAACGTTCCCTTCTAACCTGTGGGTTGTAATGAGGAGGGAGTCAGAATAACAATGTCTGATGAATAAAAATCTCAATTCTTACCGTAATAGTGTTTAGGCAGTATCATTTAGATAAGTATTATGTCTTACACATCATATATTTTAACCTACTAGGTATACTGCCAAATGTAAGCCGAAGGCTCTTCCAGTCTAGCTCTATAACATACCTCTAAATGTAGGCCAAGGGCCTTTTCCAGTCCAACATTATAACTCTAACATGTGTGCAATGCACCTACAGGGCCTGACGACCCGTCTCCGTCAATCATGCCTTAATAATGTAGGAGAAAGTACCTGAGCCACTTAATACCTCTTGAATGAGAAGTAGGCAGACTCTGATCATTTAATATCTATACCCTAGACAGATCCCTGCCATTTAATACCTAGACCCATGGCAGGCCACTCTCTGGTACTTCCTAACCGACCTCATAAGAAATCCCATAAGGCCACTTAATACTTCTTTGTGGAAAAGAAGCAGACCCTACGATAGCCACTGAATACCTCAACTCTGAAACGGACCCCCTCCAGAGATTTCCCACTACCACACCTAATTGATACGATTTAATACTTCTTGAGTTGGAAGGAGGCGGTCCTTACAATAGCCACTTAATATCTCCAACCCAAAAGTAGGAACATACTGGGATATCTGCCTTATGACCTATAGCCCAAACCATGATGCAACACTGAAGTCCGACTATTCGTAAGAGCTGATAGCTATATTAGTTGGGCAGCCTTACCCTACATAACTAAAACTAACCTCGCATCCACCATGGGTGTTAAATGTGATGTCTTACATCAGTTCCAAAGTCACACTCCTAGTAGCCAGATTAGTTGGGTAGACTTCTGTATGCTTTTGACTGACCTTGCATCCCTATAACTTAGTCATATTTCCGCTCCCTGACATTACAATATGTATATATTCTATATATAATATACGTCACCCATGCTTATGCATTAAGGCCATATAAGAGAACTCCTTATTTCGCCTTTAATTATGGATTAGTTTCCATAATTATCCTTAAATTCCTTCCTATAGGGTTTAGTGCTATATATTAACCTATTTATTTTATATGTTTATGACTTATACTTTACTAATATATTTATACCTAACTAAAATATTAGACTAACTAGTTTTTATTAAGTACTCCTAATCGTGCATAGAATTATTTTTATACTAAGGTTTACTCTTCCTATACTAATTATTAAAATGTCAATGCTTCCATATACATATAAGTCCCAGTTTCATAAAATAATTTACAAAAATAGCTAATATCCTTAGCTAAAAAAAACATGCATATACATGCATACATATACATACATACATATATACATTTAAAAATGGAATCAGAATACCAAAGTTATTTTGCATTAATATAATAGAATCAATGCCTCTATTTCAAGGAACAAAACTTTATAATTTAAACCATTTATATTCTATTCAATTTTACATATACAAGCTTGAATTGGAAAAAAAGATTCATATTTGTCTAAATTATTAAAATAGGTGGTGCAAACTACAAATAGAAAAATCCATACTTTGCACGACATTTCCTATTTTTTTCTTTAGAACCCTTTATCACAACAATAAAAATTAGAATGGAAGTTGCAAAGAACATAAATTATTCAAATTGTAAACAACAAATTAAATTCTACTATATTAACATAAAATAATTGAGATTACAACTAATCCAAGAATTGGTATTTTTTGGGGGGGTTTTAGGGGTTTTAGATTTAAGATTTTCATATAAAAAATTCCACAAGGTATGAAATAAATCCAAACTATTACTGCACGAATTACTAAAAAGAAAAAACTAAGATTCCCACTCATAGATAGCTTTCCTTGATTTTCTTTGGATCCAATTTCACGCGTTCGCCTAATTCCTTGTTTAGTTATCTTCTTTTGAAATATACAACAATTCAATTGTGTATAAATTAGATCCAGAATTCATAGATTAGGGAAGAATAAAAATAGAAAAATGCGTGTGTATATATATATATATATAACTAAAACTTATTACCTTAAATCTAATTCACTTATTCCCTAAAAGTTGATTCTTGAATTTCAAAGCTTATGAAAGAGGAAGAGAACTGACAGAGTTTTGCTAGTATTGCAATTTTTCTTATGAATAAAAGTGAAAGGGATTAGCCCCTTATTTATAGTGGTTAGAGCGAGCTTGAACTGTATGATCTAAGTCGGTTTAAAATAACAAAAATCCGAGCCGTTCTTGGTGAAAGTAAACCCTAGCCGTCATATGAGTACCCATCGACCGCTAGCGGTCGAATGGCCTAGAGAAAGGGATCGACTAGCCTCCTACTTTCGACTGTATATTTTTATTGCCATTAATTTTTATTTCGTTTCCTATTTAACACTAACGTTGACGTTTAGTTAAACGTTAAGTTTGCCCTTAACGTTAAAATCTTTTATTACCCATTTTAATTTCTGAACATTAACGTTATAAAATTTTAAATTTAAATTCGTTTGAATTATTTTAAATTTGAAAACTTCAAACGTTAATATTTTTCCGTTTGAACTCCGATCACGAAACTTTATATATGAAAATCGATTAGAAAATTGCCTCAAACACAATGGTGTAATTTTCGTGGTAAAATTTCAACGTTTGCGAAATTCTCATTTTTAGCTTTATTATTGATTAATTAATTTCATATTAATTTTTATAGGGTGTTACATTTCCACCCACCCCATAAAGGATTTCATCCTTGAAATCCCTAAAGGATAGAAAGTGTAACGCGCACTTTACAACCATGTTATAAAACCAAGTTATCAATAAAACTATTTATTCTACCAAAAATGCAATGTGATTATGTATGCAACATTTTATAGGTGAGCTCAGCCTTAGCGTGAATGCAAGACCATGACATGTAAGCATGTATGCAAAACATCCTAAATACACATAAGATTCTATATGAGTGCAAAAATAACTGTAAAAAGTGTGGCAACCATACCCTACCATCCAATCTAACTACCACAATGCAATCAAAACCTATATGATACTAAAATTTAAGGAGAGAAAATTCAGAGAAAAGCTCAAGATGAGAAGCCTTCATCTTCTCTTATGTCTTCAATATGCTTTCCGCCAGATTATCTTCCTATTGCACTTAAACCAGCATAATCTCTTTATAACATAGCTTCCTAACTCCATGCTCCATTTTATGTGCGGTGGCATAGGTTGCTATCAGCTCCATATTCACATCTGCTAATTGATCAGGCTCTACTATAGTGGAAGTGTCGTGCAGGAATTTCCTCAAATGCAATACATGGAAAACATCATTGACTCCTCCTAACTGATCTGGAAGCTCTACTCGATATGTAGTTTTTCCCACCTTTTCCGAAATCGGGAAAGGCCCAACAAGTATCGACGCCAAATTCCATGATGTCCCTAACCTTATAACCTTCCTAAGAGGGGAAACCTTAAAAAATACAATGTCTCCAACTGAATACTCCAACTCCTTTCTTCACCTGTCAGCTTAGGACTTATGGCGGTCTTGCCTTCATTCGTCGCCTAACCATCTCAACTTTTTCGACAGTCTCGTGAATCAAATATGGTCCAAGAAGAAATTTGTTGGTAGTTTTCCACCAACAATTAGGGACTTGCATAGCCTCCCATATAAGGCTTTAAAGGGTGTCATACCAATCGTTGTCTAATAACTATTATTGTATATGAATTCTACAAAGGTTTAATGTTGCTTCCAATGTCCTTAAAAACCCATGATGTAAGCCTTTAACAAATCCTCCAAAATTCTATTCATCCTTTCTGTCAATCCGTCGGTCTGTAGATGGTAAGCGGTGCTAAGGTTCAATGTTGTTCCTAAGGCTGATTGCAAACTCCTCTAAATTTCATTAGTGAATAAAGGGTCGCTATTGCTAACAATGTTGATTGGAAGTCCAAGCAATCGTACCACTTCTTTGATATAAATTTGCACTCAAGATGCTACTATCCTATTACTCCTTACAGTAGAGGGAACTCTTAGTGAGTCTATCCGCTATAACATATATAGCTTCATTGCCTCGTTGACTTCTAGGCAACCCGTCTATAAAGTCCATCGATATATGCTCCCATTTCCAAGTCGGTAAATTTAATGGCAACGACAGACCTCCGGGCTTCCCTTATTCCACTTTTATCCTTTGGCACATCAAACATTTAGTGACATATTCCGCTACTCGCCTTTTCATTCTCGGCTAACAGAAAATCAACTTCATATCTCTATACATCTTATCCCTACTGGGATGAATAGTCATCTTAGAATGGTGACACTCAACCAAAACTTCCTCCAGAACATCCTCCACTACTGGAACACACAATCGTTCATCTCTCCTTAGCCACCCTCTTTCGTCGAATGAGTACCTACGAATGTGGGGAAAATGCTCACCCCTATCCAACTTGTCCAAAATGTCAACTATTGCCGCATCTCTCTTCTACTTTTGAACGACTCGGTCCACCAATGCTGGCCTTACTTCCATAGCCGCCAAATAGCCTGGAATGAATTTTGATGGCCATTGGAAATTTAAATTCAAAACTAACTCCAACCGTCTCCACTCATATATAGCAGCAAGAGTAGCATGCCTTCGCCTAAGAGCATCGACAACAACATTCCCTTTACTAGGGGTATACTGAATCTCAAAGTCATATGATGTTATAAACTCCATCCACCTCTACTGCCTAATGTTCAAAGCTCTTTGGTAAAATAAGTATTTAATAGATTTGTGATAAGTGAATAACTCAAAACTTTCCCAAAAAAAATAGCACCACCACATCTTCAAAGTGAATAAAATAACTGCTAATTCCAAGTCATGAGGGTAATACCTTTTCTCATGATCCTTCAACTGCCTTCTTGCATAAGCAATCACCTTTCCTTCTTGCATAAGGACAGCTCTAATACCATACTACATGCATCGGTATAAATGATGAAAGGCTTCAATCCATCCGGAATAGTTAGTACTGGTGCACCAATCAATAGCTCCTTTAACTTCTCAAAAGCTTCTATGCATTTCGCATCCTATGAAAAGACCAATTTATTCTTAGTTGGGTGAGTCAATAGGACTGCTATCTTTGTAAAGTCTTTGATGCACTTTCTATACTGATTCGCTAACCTAAGGGAACTCCTAACTTCCATAGCGATCGTCAGAATTTTCCTGTCTTGAACTACTTCCACTGTTGTGGGATCAACTGATAATCCCTTCTCGAAAACAATATGATCAAGAAATCTTACCTCCTTTCCTCAAACATGACACTTTGATAATTGGATTTTAGTTGGTGCCTTCTCAAGGTCTCTATTACCTCCCTTAAGTGATTTTCATGCTCACCTTCATTTTTAGAGAATACTATGATATCATCCCAAGTACTATGACAAACTTATTCAGCTGCCCTCTAAAGATTCTACTCATCAAATCTACAGAGAATGCGGAGCATTCGTTAACCCAAAAGACATTACTTCCCATTCATAAACTCCGTTTGGAGTGGAAAAAGTAGTTTTCTACTTGTTGTCCTTAGTTATTCTCAATTAGTGGAATCTAGTGTCTAAGTCCAATTGAGAAAAGATTTTGGCTCCAACAAATTGGTCAAGTAAGTCGTCTACCTTAGGTAAGGGATACCTATTCTTCTTAGTCGGCTTGTTAAGCTCTCGATAGTCAACGCATAGCCTTAAAAGGCCTTCCACATTAGTGGTGAAGACAACTGGGGATCCCCATTCTAAAGTACTATGGCGAATAAATCTCTTTTATAATAACTCTAAAATCTGCTTATTCAGCTATCGCCTTTCTTTGGGGGCCATATGTCTTAATGACAATGCGATAAGTTTAATGTCCTCCTCCAAATCAATCCTAAACTCGATCTCCTTTTGGGGTGGGAGACCATAGACTTTCAAAAACGTTTGGAAAGTCTCAGAGTATGAGCTCAGATGAGAACTTATATAATGATAACTAAGAGAATATAAATAGCTCAACTCGACTGAGTTTTGGGGTGCATAACGAACATCGGTACCTCGCCCCTACAACTCCTTTACTAAATGATCCTCCTACTACAATCTAAGATAGCCATGTAGTAAGATAACCAATCCATCCTTAGGATAAGTCAAAACTCTTAAAACCCGGAATATATGCTTCACATATAAAATCAACATTACAATATCCACCATTAGGTCTTTGCAAATCATAGAAAGTTGTGCCGACCCCCTGACAAGATTTAGCATAACTATAGGGTTGACGACTAATTCGGTCTTTGGTCCTAAAGAGTTAACTATATTCTTGGTTATGAATGAATGCAATTCTCCAGAGTCAAATATGGTACGAATAGTATTTCCAGAAATAATAGGTGTACCTTTCGTCCCAGGTGTACCTTTGTCCCTGAGAAGAGGTTTTCTTAAGATTGGTGCGGCCTTAATGGCATAAGCTTGCCCACTTTATCCCTCATTTGCTAGATTTGGGTACCGGTTCTTATAGCGTCCTTCTTCTTGGCAGCGATAACACCTTCCCTTGAACTCCTCTCTCATCAGGCTCACTTTGCAGTCCTTAGCAATGTGCCCTTGATCTGACACCTATGACATGTCACACCCCCTTTCTTGGTCTTTTTCTTGGCTTTCTTATCTGTCCAAAATCCTCCTTTCTTTACTCCATCTTGATTATGCACATGTCCTACCTTCTCCTTTTCTTCTAAGCCAACTATATAAAGGAGGGTCATTTCAACTATCATCTCATAGGTGGCACCTACGTGAACTTGGGTGAGTAGTAGCTCCCTAAGTGAGGAATTTAGGCCTTTTACAAACTTCATTGCCTTCTTTGTGGGCAGGTCCGTCCCAAACTTAGCTAATTCTGTGAACTTGTTGATATACTCCTTCACCGTGGAGTCCCACTACCTTAACTGGATAAACTTCTCCATTTGCAGACTTACTTCAGCTTGGACATGTATCTTGACCCGAAGCAAGCCCTAAATTCAGCCCAAGTAATTTCTTCCACTTCATTCTTTTAAATGACTACGGTCCTCCAATCTAATGCCTCACCCTTTAGATGCTATGCCATCATCCACTCTTAACTCGGTCGTTCCATCTTAGTTCCTAAAATATAGAGTCAAAATCATTAATCCATGCCTTGGTTGCTACAAAATATTCCATCCCCAAAAATGCTCGTCCTTCCATGTTTTGAAAAACTTTACACATCTTTGGAAACTCTAGTAGGCAGGTTGCTGATTTAATAGGCAGAGCAATTACTGCCGCCGGTCCAGCTTTTTGAGGAAATAGAACTTTCCTCACTAGCCTTAGATACTATCGGAACCATGATGGCATACTCGAAATGGTGGGTATATCTTAAGCGGGGTGGTTTCCGATTTTAGTGGTGTTATTCTCAGCCATTATCAACTGCTCGTAGGTTCAAAATTTAGGATTAATCCTGACTCCATACAATAATAATACTAGCTAAATCAAAAGTTTGCTTAGGGTGATCGTGTATGTTCATAACGGTGTGTGTGTATATATATATAATAGGGTTTCGAAAATTGTTTTCAAAAATAAAAAATACATGCTCTTCCATATACCTATTCCCTTTGATCGGGCAACCTAAGTCTGAAACCTAATGTAATAACCCTCTCCAGAACATGCCTATTTTTGATCCAATAAAAGCCCATCAAACCTTAGGTCCATTTTAAAGCTGGTAGTTTGTTAGTAAAATCGATAACATGAACAATATACAAAGCTATCTATCCATGCTTCAGAATCTCATTGCTGAAGGGATAAAATATAATAATAGAAAAAAGTATCCATTTCATAAAAACCAAATCTTAGAAATACAACGTCCCAAAATATCTATAATACAATATATATCAAAATAAAACGTCAACATGTCTGAAATCTGGGTATATCCGAATACATCAAAAACATAGATAAATAACTAAACTACCACAAATCTTTATTGCCACCCTCATCTTCTTCATCAGCATCATTCCCCCTAACCTATGTGTTGTAATAAGGAGGAAGTCACAACAACAATGTATGGTGAATGAAAATCTCAAGTTTTACCATGATATTATTTGGGCAGTATCATTTAGGTAAGTATTATGTCTTATGCATCCTATATTTCAACCTGCTAAGTATAACTTCGACTGCAAGCCAAAGGCTCTTCCATTCCGGCTCCATAATGTATCTCTAACTATAGGCAAAAGGCCCTTTCCAGTCCAACTTTATAACTCTGACGCAGGTGCAATGCAACAATGGGTCTAATGACCTCTCTCCGTCAATCATGCACTAAAGACTCTAATCATTTAATACCTATACCCTAGGCAGATCCACATCATTTGATACCTAGACCCAAGGCAAACCCCTTACTAGTAATTCATAGCTGACATCGTAAGAAACCTCATACGGTTTTACTTAATACTTCTTTATAGGAAAGAGGCGGATCCTACAATCACCACATAATACCTCAACCCCGAAGCGGGCCCCTCTGGAGATATCTCCCTACCGCACCAGAAAGATAATCTTGATCATTTAATACTTCTTTATTGGGAAGGAGGCGGACCCGACAATAGACACTTAATACCTATAACCCAGAAGCACGCCTATATTGGGATATCCGTCTTATGATTCATAACCCAAACCGTGATATCTCACATTAATCGGACTATTTGGAGGTGTTGGTTGTCATATTAGCTGGGTAGGCTTACCCTATAGAATAGCGGCTAACCACGTATCCACCATGTGTACTTATTATAGGTGATGTCTCACATCAATCCCAAAGTTACATTGCTGGTTTCCAGATTAGCTGGACAGACTTATGTGTACTTTTGACTGACCTTGCACCCTATAACTTAGTCATGTTTCCGCTCTCTGACATTACAACATATATATACTATGTATGGTACAACTCACCAACATATGTGCATTAAGGCCATATAAAGGAACTCCTTATTTTGCCTTTAGTTATGGATTAATTTCCATAATTATTCTTAACTTCCTTCCTATAGGGTTTAGTGTTATCTATTAACCTATTTATTTTACATGTGTACGACTTATACGTTACTAATATATTTATACCTAATGTAAAATATTAGACTAACTAATTTTTATTAAGTATTCCTAGGCGTGTGTAGAATTATTTCTATACTAAGGTTTTCGCTTCCTATATTAATTATTTAAATGTCAAAACTTCCATCCATACAAGTCTCAGCTCCATACAATAATTTACAAAATAGCTAATATTCATAGCTAAGAAAAATAGAGTTTCCTACATACATACATACATATTCGAAAATGGAATCAAAATACCAAATCTACTTTACATTAATATAATAGAATCAGCTTCTCTATTTCAAGAAACAAAATTTTAAAATTTAAACCCTATATATTCTATTCAAATTTTACATATACAAGCTTGAAGTGGAAAAAGGGATTCCTAAGTATGGAATAGAACACCGTTTCCATATTTTGCACACCGTTTCCATTTTTTCTTTAGAACCCATTATCACAACAACAAAAATTAGAATGAAAGTGGAATAGAACATAAATTATTCAAATTGCAAACAACAAATTAAATTCTACTACATGAACATAAAACAATTGAGATTCCAAATAATCCAAGAATTGACATTTTATATGGGGATATTTAGGGTTTTAGACCAAAGATTTTCATATACAAAATTCCCCGAGACATAAAATAAATCCATACTTTTACTACACAAATTACTATAAAGAGAAAAACTAATATTTCCATTGATAGATAGCTTTCCCTGATTTCCTTTGGATCTGGTTTCATGCCTTTGCCTAATTCTTCAGTTAGATTCTTTTGGAATATACGACAATTTTATTGTGTCTAAATTAGATTTAGAATCCAGACATTAGAGAAGAATAGAAATATAAAAATTATTTATGTATATATATAAACACACGAGTATATATGCACATCCATGTGGACCTGCATCTAATCACTTGAATATTTCGACTTCACATCATAATATTTATACTATCATTTCAAAGAGCACATTGTTTTATTTCCTTCATTATAATTTATTTCTAATTTACTCATTCTTCATTCGAATTTTTATTGCTTAATGCATAAATAAGGGTTTAATATTAATTTCTATTTAAATATTGCATGTATCATTATTCAAATTCCAATTAGGGCAATAAATAGCAACGGTTTCAAGTTAGTACACATTAACTTCCATTTCCTTGCTTTTGTATAATTTCAAAATAACAATATATCTTTTCACATATGAGAGTCTCATATGGTTTTCATTCTTTTATTTACTTTCCCTTTAAGAATTTCATCCCTATTTTGCAGCATGTGGCACAATGAAGACAAAGTTAGTACTCAAGTCATTTGCACCAAAATACCACTATCATACTGATGTGTTATTTTCTTTATTTTAAATTCCCCATAACAATGACAATTTCAAAAAACATAGTTACAATAAATCAATAATAATTAAAATAAAAAACATAATAAGCGTTAAATTTTCACAACAAATCTTGTATGCTACGAATGTGGCATCAAATGCTTCAAACCCAGATAACCTGTAAAGACAACTTCAGAAATCACTACCTAATCTCACCCTACAATGGCTTGGGTATAAATTAATCCGACCACGGCCAATAGGATCTTATAGGAATCCCACACACCTTCCTCGTTATTATGTAAACAATTAAGTTTCACAAGGACAGAAAGCCAAAATCTACATCATGATAACACCCAACTATTTGATTTTACACAAAAGGCATGTTACATTTCTATATTTACAGAACTATCTTTAAAAGAATACGCAAAGGATAGGATAGGATATAAAAGATGCTAAAGATCTCAGAGTTTGTTGTGCAATGGAGAAGTGGCCATGGTCTTGTTTATGTTCTCCGTAAACATAGCTTTTGTGGACCTCATTGATGGTGCATCATCTCCATAACCTAAATCATCATGCGCAGTTAGTACTAATATAATATCATATAATCTTCTTGTTATAATTTTGACATTATACACACACACACATTGGTTTTTGACAATCTCAACTTTTTTTGCAAATCACTTAACAAAAAGCACCGATGTTGCCCTTCTTCCCAAGAATAAAAGTTGATTTTTTTGTGCGATAGGTCACAAGTTTGAAACTTGCGTAGCACGATTCAAACATTTATTGACACATGATTTGTGGTTTGTTGTCCCAGTGACTTATTGTGTGATGCCCCACTCCGAGACCCACATTAGCAAAGAGTATTACAAGGTAATACCGTCTGCTAATACGGAGAATAAAGCGGGATAGGAGCGACCATCTATATTTTTTAATGCATAAGAAATACGTTATTTCTTTAATTGATGTTACTATAAGGTTATAGTTGAATATGTTTCTTAAAAATTTTAAGATAAATTAAATAAAATTTCAAAATTTATTAAATATTTAATTAAAATGTTTAATCAAAATAGTAATAATTAATTAATCGTTTTTATATATATAACTATTAAGGTTATAGTTTAATAATTTAAAATTTTTATTATTTTCTCAAAATTATTTTAGGAAATCAAATCAATTAAAATTTTCAAATTTATTACATATTTAAATAAAATGTTTTGTTGAGTAAGTAATTAATCAAATATTTAATTAACTAAAAAATATTTGGTATTTATATATATAACTAAAACCACAAAGGTTATGGTTAATTGTTAATCTTAAATAGTTTAAGATGAATAAATAAAATTTATAAAGTTTATATGAAATTTTATTAAATTTGTTAATTAAATTAAGAATTAAAATTAACTAAAACTTTTTTATCAATATGATACGCACATGCACATATATACATATAATATAACTTAATTAAATTATAAAGTTATAAATAATTTAACTTATATAATTGTATGTATAAATTAAATAAGTGGAACATAAATAAACCTAAAATAGATTTTCAAAATAAAGGTGTACTAATGGTACGTATACCACGATATCAAATGTGTCAGATATTTATATCACAAAAGATATTGTAACACCCCATACAAATTAATAGGAATTAATTTATTAATAATAAGGTTAAAAATGGAAATTTTGCAAACATCGAATTTTCATATATAAAGTTTGGAAACTAATAGGAAAGTTGCACCATTGTGTTCGTGGTGATTTTCTGGTCAACTTTCGTATATAAAGTTTGGTGATCGGAGCTTAAACGGAAAAGTTATAGATGTTTAAAGTTTTCGAATTTAAAATAATTCGAATAAATTTAAATTTAAAAATTATTTAATGTTTAACATTTGAAATTTAAAAAGGTAATAAATATTTTAACAATGAAGAAAAGTTAAGGGTACAAGCAAATGTTAAACGAACGTTAACGTCAATAAGCAAAATAGGAAAGAAATTAATTAGAAATGACAATAATAAATATACTCCTAAATCCATAAGACCGGTCGATCGCCTCTCTTGGGCAGGTCAGCCGCCTAGGGTGGACAGGTCGACCGGTGGATATGTGGCGGCGAGGGTTAAGTCAGGCAGGAACGACCCAGATTTTATTATTTTAAATCGACTTAAATCCTACCGTCTAGACACCTTATAACCACTATAAATAAGAGGCTAGGCCCCTCACTTTTATTCACAATTTTTTTAGAGCGCTTGTGAAACTCTATCATTCAACTCCGTGATTCAGAATTAGTTAGATTTTCATATAAGAGATTTTATATATTTATATATATGTTTTCTAATTCTAGTCTTCCCAAATTTCTGACTCCGAATCTTATCTATATACAATTGAATTATTGTATATTCCAAAAAGAGGAGATCTAAAGGAGATATCAGAAGTAGGCGTGAATCGAATCCAAAAGGGAGCTGGAAACTATCTGTGAGTGGAAGTCTTAGTTTTTCACATTTTAGCAGTTTGGGCAGTAGAAGTTTGGATCTGTTTAATGCCTTAAGGAATTTTGTCCATGAAAACCCTAAAACTAAAACCCCAAAATTCCCCTAACAAAATGTCAATTCTTAGGTTTATTGGACTCTCTCAATTATTTTAAATTGAAAAGTAGAATTTGATTTGTTATTACAATCTGAATAACTTTTGTTCTATTCCACTTTTTTTTTCGTTTTCTATTGTTGTGATAAAGGGTTTAAATGGAAAATAAAATTAGGAAATGGTGCGTAAACTATGAATTTTTCTATTTGTAGTTTGCACTACCTATTTCCGTAATTTAGCCAAATATGAATCCCTTTTTTGCTTCAAGTTTGTATAAGTAAAAGTTAAATAGAATATTAATGGTTTAAACTGTAAGTTTTGTTTCCTTAAAATAGAGGCATAGATTCTACTATGTTAATATATGAAACAAGTTTGGTACTAGATTCTATTTTATAAATGCAAGTCTATTTTGTTTAGCTAAGGATACTAGCTATTTTGTAAAATTATTGTATGAAGCCGAGACTTGTATGAATATGGAAGTTTTGACATTTTATATAGGACGCGAGAGTTTAGAGTAGGGGTACCTTTACGCATGCTTAGGAATATATATATTAAAATTTTAAAATTTATTATTAATGTATAATTAATTGTGTATTAATCGTATCGTATAGAATAAATTGGTTAGTAATTAGCATTAAAACCCATAGGTAGAAAGTAAGGATGATTAAGGAAATTAATCCATAATTAAAGGCGATATAAGGAGCTTTCCTTGTATAGCTTAAGTCATAAATGCGGTGAGCTATTATAGTATGTTAGGAGAGAGAAAATATGACTAAGTTATAGGGATGTAAGGTCAGTCAAAAGCACACAAAAGTCTTCTCAGCTAATTTGGCTACTAACGGTGTGACTTTAGTATTGATGTGAGACATTGCATATAATAGGCACCCACGATGGACATGAGGTTAGTCCTAATTATATAAGGTAAGTCTGCCCCGCTTATCTGGCTACCAACACCTATGAATAGCTGGACTAATGTGAGATGTCACCATTGGGTTACGGTTCATAAGACGTAGGACCTGCTTCTGGGTTGGGGGTATTAAGTGGATGTGGTAGGGTCCTCCTCCTTCCAAATAAAGGAGTATTAAATGGTCGGGATTATCCCCTAGGTATGGTAGTGGGGAATCTCATGAGGAGTCCTCTTTGGGATTAAGGTATTAAGTGGTTGTTGTAGGGTTCGTCTCTTCCCATAAAGAAGTATTAAGTCGCCTAGTGAGATTTCTTACGATGGCAATTAGGAAATACTAGAGAGGGAACCGCTTTGGGTTTAGGTACTAAATGATGAGTGCCTGCCTAGGGTAAAGGTATTAAATGGACGGTGTTCACCTAATTCCCATTAAAGAGGTATTAAGTGGCTCGGGTACTTTCTCTCACATTGTTAGGGTATGACTAACGGTAGTTGCATTGGACTGGAAACTGCCTTTGGCTTACAGTTGAAGGCATGTTGTGGAGTTGGACTGAAAGAGCCTTCTAGCTCATAGTTGGATGTATTCTTGATGGGATTTAACATAGGATGCATAAGACATATAACGTATCTAAAGGATACTTCCCAAATACTATCATGGTAAGACTTAAGATTTTCGTTCACCGGTCATTATGGTTCTAAACCCCTCCTTATTACAACACACAGGTTTGGGATATGATGCTAATAGAGAAGATGGATGAGCTGGTGAAGATTTGCGGTAGTTTTATTATTTATCTATGTTTTTGATATATTATGATGTACCCAGTTTCAGGCATATTGATGTTATTTTGGGACATTGTATTTTTGGATATTTGGGATGACATGTTGTATTTCTAAGATTTTATTTTTATGAAATGGGCACTTACTTCTATTATTATATTTTATCCATTTCGCTAGGAGATTCTGAAAGCATAGATAGATAGCTCCATGTATTGTTCATTGTATCAATTTTATCAACCAACAACCCGCTTTGTAATAGGCCTAAGGTTCGATAGGCTTTTACTGGATCAAAAATTAAACCCTTTTTGGAGAGGTTGTTACAGGTATTTCATAATGTTTGTGCAAAAAATTAGCCAAAAACCCAAAAGATGTATAGAAGATAATAAAATGAAGAAATTAAATGAAAAATATGAGAAAACTACACATAACAATTATAGTGGCTCGACTAAACAATGGCCTACGTCCACTTGAACTTTGTTTATGATTCTTCCAAGTTTTTACAAAAACGACCTTATGGATCGGTATTGAATTGAGCGATTACAACAAAAATACTGAAATTTAAAATGTAAGCAAAATGGATCGCCAAAACAATGTCTATCGACCTCTATTTATAACTGAAGGTCGACGAATTTCTCTCCACCATGTTCCTCTCCACGTTCCCCATGTCTAGAAGGAGTCGCTCTCAAAAGATCATGGCCAACTCAGCAAATTTTAGGGATGGGTACCAAACCATGATCAATAGATCATTACCGATCCACAAAATGGGCTGTAAATCGTTCTTTGAGTTGTCGATGTTGTTTGCCTGGATAGCATCTTCACATGCATGGCTTGGTTACATCGATATAGGTTTGAACTTGAGTGAAACTCTTAGTTCGGTAGGTAGGCCAAAGTATGTGGTCTGGTTATTTTGAAACCTGGTTTATCCATCAATCATTTGGGACGTGGATAGCTAGCATTCCATTTCATGAGTCGTGTAATAACTTATAATCATTTTAACTTTATGCAACATGAATACTGGTGAATTAGAGCTAACATTAGGGATCAGTACCGATCTATGGCTATAGATCATCCATGACTTTCACGAATCTTTTGTTTTTGGCCCTGACACTTGGAGTGGATTGATGTGTAGGCTACTTTTGAAGATTCTTGGCAAGCTAATGACTTAATCCATTGACCTTGCTTGGAATCTGAGTTTAAAAGTAACTATTTTGTATTTTAGCTCTGTTGTTTTCCTATCTGGTCAATCTAACTCATCCAAATATGGCTTGGTTACAAAGCTGAAAAACATTTGCCCCCTCAAAGTAAACAAGATATGTTTTTGATCAAGACAAGCTATGGATTTACTATCATCAGTTTCAAGTTCTATTCTGTATAGATGCTACTTTTTCTCTGAACTATTTTCACGAAGCATTATATCTTTTGTCGATCGTTGGATTTACTCGAATGGCCTTTAACTCGCAACTCTTGTGTAGTATAAGAACTATAGCACACTCTTTGAGTATGCCAGTCTAATTTTGGAATTTTTTTAGTGATTTCTTTCTTTGAACCCCATAGGCAGGACTTTGTTCTCTTGGAATTCCTTATGTCTTTTGTCATTCATGCACACACACATACACATCCATTATTACACAATCGGCATCGGAGAATTAGGCGATTCTTATGCCTATGTTTATGGATTGAACCATATATGTATCGAAAACATACTTACTCATTTCACACTTGCTTTTATTTATTTACCTTGAGAAACTTTCACTCTCAAGCTTGCCATCACCATTGCCAATTTTCACATTGTTAACCCATTGATTTAAGCCATTGAACGGCTTTTCTAGGCCGTCTCTTTCGTCTCCTCCTATCATCGGCATCACCATAGCTAGCAACTCCAAACTCTAATCTCCAAGTACTAAACCACTCGAACAGCTTGAAGTTCATATCCATAAGCACTCAACTTAGTCGCATCGACAAGTTTTAGGTAGGTGAAAGCGTGGATTGGAAAAGTTCGCTGCTGATTCAAAATTCGACCAATCATAGCCGCCAATAGACTATATTGCTCTTCCTTTGTGGATCGAGACCGATCCCATACATGGGATATTTACATCAAAAATTTAGTTTCAGGGGATGCCATGTAAAAACTTGAGATATACTCGAAGCGGGACTCGTTTTTTTTTGCAGGAGCATTTCTCTCAGGCATGACTTGAGCTCACGTTTTATGAGCTTCGAGTCGAGCCGACTTCGAGTGCTACTCATGGATATCTTGGCTTTTTCGCGATGATCCAAATTTTTAGTGTAAAATCGACCGGGCATTATTAAAATATTTGAATGGAACTCCATAACGAATTTGGTCGAGCCATGGTCAATGATTCATTAGGACGGTTTTTTATAATGGTCGAATCGAATTGCAGCAATTTTACCAGATAATGACTTGAATTGCTTGTTATCAGATGCATGCAATGCATAGTTAATTTGTACACTACTGCCCTCGTCGATGTAGGGGATCCGATTGATCAACACACGTTGGTGTTCATCGAATCTGGTATATTGAGTATACAAGGCTCTATTTCCATCATGAAGATTATTGCTTTAAATATGCTTGATATCTCTTACATGTGAAGCTTTAATAGTTATGGATCACAGATGTTCCTCATATTTTTCTGCTATGGCCGTAGGTCCTTCAACATCACTATATGTTGAGTTTGATACTGAATAGCTCAACAACATTGATTGCACCAAAGTCTGCTTTTACACCATCTCGATCCTACCTAGCTAGTCGCTAGACGGATTAGCCTTTGGAAATAGTTCCTTTTGTCTTGTTCGAAGAGCATGCGGTAATAGTTGCTTCCGATATTGATTTAGGCAATGCTATTATTTTGAATGATCCTCAAGATTATCCAACTTCGAAGGTGGTTGTAGTATCTCTTAGGAGGATATGCGAAAGACATGGTATTCCTTTTTATGATGTGTTAGTTCTCGAGAGCTATCAAATGAGAACATCTTCCACCATAGGGATACACAGCTTGTAATCGGTACATGTGCATAGTCGGATGTCTTTTGCCATTCAATCATTTTGTTCGCACAGTCTCGCAGTTCATGAAGCTTGCCCTAGCCCAACATCATCGAAATAACTATGCTCTCTTGAATAACATGTATATGCTCTTTGTCCGTCATCTGAATCGAGAGCCCGCGTTGAGGAGATCCGATATTTATACAGCTGTAAGCACCGAAAGGGGTTTCCTTCACTCATTTTCTTGGAACCCGCTAGGGGCTGCCGGATAGTGTTGGACCTCTGGAACAAGTTAAGCTACTTTGAGGATTAATTTTTCTTTGTATGTTGCCAACCCGGTTTCGCACAAAGATGACTATCTGGATCTGACTATCATTCTCACTTTCTCTTTTCTAGTACGAATGTCATAGTTTCAATTATCATCTTATCACTTTTCACATTAGCAGATAATTCAAGAAGGCCCAACGGTGCAACCTTGGCAAGAATTCTCATAGCTCTCCATCAAGTCCCACTTGAAGAAAGGGAAATGAAATCGCTCCTCACTGACGAAAACTTGCATGCTTATAAGCTCTTAGAGGAGGGATGTAGGGTAGGCCATGTTTTAGAAGTTAGGGATGACGACGACGATGATTCCTCATAGGAGCTTGATATTGCTGCTAATGTCAATGAAGGTCGAGAGGTGCCCCATGTTTCCGATCATGTTATTGATCCTGAAAAAGGAAAAAGCTGGAGATAGTGGAGAAAAGAATGAGCATATCAGGGAAAAAGAGAGTGATGATGGAGGAAATAGAGATGATGACATTGGCCATGAATACTCTAGTAATGGAGTGACGATACCGATAAGTTTCTTGTACCTTGACGTCTATTATCCTGCCTTTTGGCAAGGTCGTGATATCATCGACTGGCTAGGAACGGATGGTTATCAGCTCTAAGAATCGACTATATACGACACTGTGGACGATGATCGGGCGAATCTGGACTAGGTCCCAATCAAGGTGCAATCAGGTTTGAGTGACTGGCATAGTTCCATGAAGTTACAATTCAAATTTCAAGATGATTGGAGTTCATACGCTCGAATTACAGACAAAGTAAAGATTTATATGAATCGTTCGGGAACGATCAATAAAGCAGTTCAAATCAGCGAAGATCGATCAATATCTCAAAATCCAAAAGGCTAACCCACTTGAAACTTTCAGAGCATCAATATATTGAAGAGTGGAGCCCAGAAAAATGATCATAGGTCAAAACCTTGAGATATGGAGAAAGCCGATCATTTTAGGCCGATCGTTTTTACCAATCCTTCATAACGATCGATGTAGCACAGTGAACATCTCAAATGTGATGACGTTGATCCATATCTCGCGATCTACAACTCTGAATGACTTCGTATTTTACGGGCAATTTCAAGAGGTACATGGGACCCTCCATATATGATCGGCATAACTATAGCCAATCGTTCTTAAACATCGAGTTAGGGCCACCGATCATTATGATGGGCCCATATGGACCTAGAGAGCCTTCTGCTGAAACCTTAGCGAAATATCTCCTCATCTCTCAATATAAATACATGCCTTTTGGTTCATTTTCAGGATCTTTATGCTGCTTGTTACTTTAGACTCCATTGTAATCAAGCACTTGCTATCCTCTACTGCTGTAATCAGAGTTATAAGTGATTAATAAAGGATAACCTTCAAAGTGGACGTAGATATACAACGCTGAACCATAATTGATTCTTTGTTATTGTAATCAAGCACTTTCTATGTCTCTAATTATAGTTGATTCTTTGTTACTTTTTAATTCATTTAATCAGTTTAATTTTTTTCTTCTTCACTTACTTCTCTATAAAAACTATTCTTGGGTGTTTGTGACCAATTTAGCTGCAAACATTTTGTTGCTTTCACTGAGAAACTTGATTCTCGGTTTATTAGGATCCCCGTGTTGCTATTGGATTGGATAAATCCCCCAAATGAGATCTGCAGTTATCTTCAAGAAGTTGCTCATACTACTCAGATTTGCAGAAATCTAAACAAAGCTATTAATAATGGTGAGGAATACTAGATCTACTTCTCAGAACATGGAAGGAAATAAAAATGCTACTATCCAATAAGGAGGCTCGAGTAGTCAACCAGCAAATGTTATTGCCGAAATAGTTGAAGTCCAGAACCAACTGACTCTATTAGAGAGCTGAATTCCAAATTCCGACGAGAGAGCTAATGAGTAGCAGTCGAGAGTTAAATCAGCAGATCCAGGCAAATGTCGACCTAATGAACCAACTCACTCAACAAATGTGGGGAAAAGCTAGGAGGGACCCCCACCCTTTACTTGGCATCGAAGACTCTAGTTCATCGGATGGGTATCACAGGCATAGGAGTTGCATAACAGATGGATATCATACAGAAACTTCGAGGCGTCAATAGGAAGATCGTCGTGGTCTACTAGGAATGATCAGTGCTGATCCCTTTACTGGAGAAGGGAACTTACCTATGCACACCGAGATTCAAACCGGAGCTGCTACGACTAATTTGAATAAAGGAGTTCGGTTAAATGTTGACCAAATGCTTCCTCAGAATGATGATGAAGTGAATTTACGAGATGCACATTGGGAAGATGGTGAACCAAGAGGGCGTGAGATGGCCCGTAGGCATCGACATGACCATTCACACGAGTTGGAACACGACCACCACTTGGCACCAACCATCCAAACGCCGGACTTATCGGCAATGGTCAGACAGTTAGTGGGAGAGAGCAGGGCTTGACTAATGATGACTGGGGAATCTTAAGAAGCCATACCCCATTTGTTGATAATGTTTTGCATGTAGCATATCCAAGGAGGTTCAACATGCCGTCGATGCTTGCCTATGAGGGGAAAACCAACCCCAGGCAGCACATCATGAGATATGAATGGCTAATGGATTCCGCACGAGCGGATGATGCAGCCATGTGTAGATGTTTTTCCATAACTCTCTCTGGAATAGCGACAATGTGGTTCACAAGGCTACCCCTGCGATCAATATCTGGATTTGATGATTTGGCAACAAAGTTTGTGGAGCAGTTCCAAATGCACGCAACTCATCCTAAGGATGTAATGTTCCTATCTAGCGTGATCTAGGCTCTAGGAGAATCGTTAAAAGATTACTTGGAGAGATTTCATACGGCTATTACGGAGATTAGTAATCCAAATAACCATGCGATATTGATGGCCATAACGAGAGGGATCGATCCAGAATCTGACTTCGGCGATTGGTTGGTTGGTAAGCCACCTGCAACATTGGAACACTTTTACGCAAAGGCAGCTTAGTATTTGAGAAAGGAAGAAGCCAGATCCTCTAGGAAGAAGAATATTGCAGGGCCAAGTGGAGAGGGAATGCAGAGTAATTTTGCTGTAAAGTAGTCTGATGAAAGCTCTGGAAAAGTTCAAGTGAATGTCCATAATAAACCGAATCAGCAAAAGAAAGGCGGAGATAGGAGTTGAGAATGGAAGAGGAAAGCCTAGGATTCTGATGTACAACACTTACACGCCACTGAATATGACCATGGAGAATGTCTATTTGTTTAGCTGCAATACTATGCAATATTTATAGCTGCTTCCAAAAGAATCAACAGAGAAGTAGAAATAAACCGAGAAATATTATCGGTTTCACGAATGTTATGGGCATAACACCAATGAATGCAGGCACTTCCATGATGTTATAGAAAAGCTGAATCGAGAAAGGAAGTTACAATAGTTCATAAAAAACCCACAGGATGGTGGGCAGGGGACATCCGACCCCAACCGAGGACAAGTACCACATATGGCTGAGGAACCTGTTCGGACCGGAGGAAGATTAGTGATCAATACAATAGTCGAAGGACCGCATCCGACTGATAAAAGTTTGCATGAGATGGAGCACTACGCTAGTGCGATTAAGCATGTAGATTTCGAAGTCTGTTCAAACACAGAGGATGGAGCTCCGGCGAAACAGCAACATACAATGACGGATGATATCATGTTTAGGAAAATAGATGCATACAAGGTGGAGGCTCCAATGATAGACCCAATGGTCATTTCGGCCATGATTGACCCTGCTTTTGTGAAAAGAATATTAGTTGACTATGGAAATTATGTAAACATAATTTTCAAGAAAGCTTATGATCAAATGAGGATGGAAACAAAGGATTTAAAGCCATCTACATCCCACATACATGGTTTTAAAAGTGTTGCAACTGAAGCTGTTGGTTATCTGGAATTACCTGTAGAGTTGGGAGAACGAGATCGAAGGAGAGTGCGAATCTTATCGTTTGTTGTTTTGGATGTTGAGTCTCCTTACAACATTTTTCTGGGTCGATCGGCCCTAGCCGAAATCCTGGCAACCCTTGCTTCATGGTGTTTAACTTTGAAGTTTTCGATAGACAATGGTGTTGGAGTTGTTCATGGTGATCAGGCAACAGGACGTGCCTATTATGTAGCTGAGTTGAGGGATGCTCAACGCAAAGAGAAAGGTAAGGGTGTGGACAAGACCGTCCGCATCCAAGCTACCGAAGATTGATAACTAGTGCCGAAGACTTGGTTTGGGCGCCACAGTCGGTTCTATAGAGATATAGATCCGAGAGATGACGAAAAGGAGCCCAAAGAGACCAAGGTTGCACTGGCTCAGTTGACAACTGATATCGTAGTCGCCCAAAATGACCCATCACGGGTCCTAAAGATCAAATCATAGCTCAGCCTCCCGATGATGAAAGAACTTACTAGATTTCTTCGAACGAATCTTGACGTGCTCGCTTGGACTCACTCTGACATGAGTGGAATCTTGCCTGCCATTGCGATCCATGCATTGAATATCGACCCGAGGCATGTCCCGGTGAAACAAAAAAGATGCGGCATGGTCCAGAGAGATCATCCACTCTCAAAGAGGAGGTGAATAGGCTCAAAGACAATGGGTTTATCCACGATGTCCTCTATACTAAATGGGTATCTGATCCTGTACTTGGGAAAAAGGCGAATGGGAAATGGAGAACATGCATTGATTATTCAGACTTAAACAAGGCTTGTCTAAAAGATAGTTTTCCCTTCTGAGGATTGTCCAGCTGGTAGACTCAACTGCGGGACACGAATTGCTATATTTCATGGATGTTTAGTCGGGATATAAAAAATCCCAATGCGCATTCCCGATCAAGAGCACACCGGTTTTATTACCGATATTGGATTATATTACTATATGGTGTGGCCGTTTGGACTAAAGAATGCATGAGCGACTTACGAGCGCTTAGTCAACAGGATGTTTAAAGATCGGATTGGAAAAATGATGGAAGTATATGTAGATGATATGCTCGTGAAGTCACTACAATCAAGCGACCACATTGGATACCTGACAAAAATGTTCGACATCCTCTGACATTACAAGATGAAAATTAATCCTTTAAAGAGCTCTTTTGGCACAGCATCAGGGAAGTTCCTTGGTATTATTGTTAATGCCCACGGAATCGAAGCTACTCCCGAGAAGATTCAGGCTATCCGCGATATCCAAGTGCCAAAGACCATCAAATAAGTGCAAAGTCTGAATGGGAAAGTTGTTGCCTTAAGCCGATTCATTTCCAGAGCTACCGACAAATGCACCCCTTTCTTTGACTTGATTAGGAAAGGGAAAAGAAACTTTGAATGGACACAAGATTGTAAAGATGCATTTCAAGCTTTGGTGGATCATTTGGAGAGACCCCTCATCTTGTCAAAGCCAGTGGATTATGAAGTTTTATACATCTATTTGGTCGTGTCGGTACATGCTATAAGTGCTACATTACTTCGTGAGGAGAATCGATGTCAAAGAACGGTTTACTACGTTAGCAAGCGATTGACGGGAGCTGAAAGGAACTATACAAAAATAGAAAAACTAGCATACTGATTGCTGATCGCATCATGGAAGTTCCGCCTGTACTTCCTGGCACACCCGATCAATGTTTACACCGACTAGTCGTTACTATAGGTCCTACAATGACCTGAGACGTCTAAAATATTGCTCAAGTGGAATATCGAGCTTAGTCAATTTGATATCACTTATCTACCTTGAAGGGCTATCCAGGGTCATGCACTGGCATATTTTGTAGAAGAATTCACTGTGCAAGATGATTCCCTATAGAATAGGGAAATCCCTACCATACGGTGGAAATTGTATACTGATGGAGCATCCAATGATCGTTATTCTAGAGCTGGAATTATGCTTGTAACTCCAAAAGATCGGTCGATCTGTTATGCTTTAAAGCTTGATTTCCCAACGACAAACAACAAAGCTGAGTACGAGGCCCTGATTGCTGGACTTAAACTCGCTAAATAACCGAGAATAAGGTCTCTCAAAATCTTTTGTGATCACAGTTGGTAGTATACCAAGTTAGGTGAGATTACCAAGCTAATGGTCAATGGCTTGCTCCATATCTAGCCCAAGTCCATGACTTATTTACTGAATTTGAGTATTATGACATTTCGCATATTCCACGGGATTGAAACAGAGAGGCTGATTCGTTAGCACAATTTGCTAGCACTGATGATGCACAACAAAGAGGCCTGGTTCTAGTGGAGGTACTAAAAGCCCCGAGTATCAATCTGATGAAAATTGACCAAGTACTAGAGACGAAGCCTGAGAAGGAATAGTGGATGACTCCGTTTAAAGACTATCTGCTACAAGGAGTTCTTCCCGAATGATGGAATGAAAAGCGACAAATCCTTCGCAAAGCTTCACGGTATATCATGCAAGAAGGAATTATGTACAAAAAGGGTTTTTCTATTCCTCTACTCCGGTGTATCGTTCATGAAGAGATAAAATGGGTCCTAAAGGAAGTTCATGAAGGGGAATGTGGCGATCATATTAGGGGGCAAACCCTAGCAAAGAAAATACTCTATTATGGGTATTATTGACCGATGGTTAATTGAGATGCTATCGATTATGTAAGGCGATGGGACAAGTGCCAAATATATACAAAAGTTCCAAGAGCTCCACCGATAGAAATTACATAAATGGTTAGCCCATGGCCTTTTTCCATCTAGGGCATAGATATTATTGGTTCATTACCAATCTCTAAAGGTGGTGCAAAGTACACTATTGTCGCGGTTGATCACTTCACTAAATAGGCCAAAGCGGAACCTTTATTCACGATCACAACTAAGAAAGTAATCAATTTCATTATCCGTAACATCATATGTCGCTTTGGTCTTCCACGAACTATTGTAACAGACAATGGGACTCAATTCGATAATGCCGAATTCAGAGACTTCTGCCATCAACATCGCATTGAAAAGAGATTTGCGGTAGTTGCTCACCCTCAAGCAAATGAACAAGTTAAAGCTGTGAATAAAGTCATAAAGTCCATTCTGAAGAAGCGTTTGGTAAAGGCTAGAGGCAAGTGGGTGGATGAACTCCCGACGGCGTTATGGGCTTATAGGACCATCCATAAGTCCACGACTGGCCATACTCCATTCGCCCTCGCTTACGGTTCTGAGACTGTTATTCCCGTTGAACTCAAAGTTCCTTCTCATCGAGTAACTTATTATGATCCCAGAAAAAACAAAGATCTCCTTTTGGAATCTTTAGACTTCATAGATGAAAAAAGTGAGGAAGCTGATTTGAAGGCAGCCGCACACCGACACCGAGTCGCCCTATACTACAACACTAAAGTCCGACATAGAACCTTTGAAATTGGATATCTCATGATTCTCATCTTAAAACCAGTTTTTCCTGCCCCGACACATATGAACCCAAACTGGGAAGGACCGTATGTCATCGAGAAGAGGCTTGGAGAGGAAACCTTCAAGCTAGCGACTGTTGATGGCATCACACTCCCAAGGGCATGGAATAGCGAGCACTTGCGACATTTTTTTCACTTAGTTTATTTCCTATTCATTCAGCCATATTTAGTTTCAGAATTTATTTTAATGTTTATTTTCCAAATATGTAATAAGACAAGTTATGTCACTACTTTCTATTCAGCAATAGACCTTTGAATTTTCTATCATATTTAAGTCATTCCATTGCAGTACATGTTAGTTGTGATATACAACCAACTGAATCTCACCATGCAATGGGGTCGATGTAATTTTGAAGTGATTGAGATTATATCGGTCACTTATTAAATCAAACCCCATACTTGAGAACAGAATGACTGACTAAAGAAATCAAACTCGACAATTTTCCAAATAACTCACATCCCCAGAGTGTAGATATGGGTATAAATGCTAAACGGGTGTGACCGACCACCTATGAAATAACTCATGCCCCCATAGTGCAAATGTGAGTATAAATGCTAAATAGGTGTGATCAACCACCTATGAAATGACTCTCATCCTCAGCGTGCAGATGTGAGCATAAACAAGATAAAAGGGTGCAACACGACCACCCGCTGACTAACTCTTATCCCCGAAGTGCGGATAGGAGTATAAAAAAATAGACGAGTGCGGTTCGACCACTCACTATTCCATAAACTCTGGCCTGAAAATGACAGAAGGAGTGTAAACTTGCTAAGGATGGAGTTCAACAATCCACCACTTAACTCCGCTAACCTGAGACTGGGGGCAGGAGTACTATTAGTCCAACCACTGAATTCAACGAGCGTAACACTAAGGCTCGAGCCCAGTGTTTGATATGACTTGAGGCCACGACCTTAGGGAGGCCTTGGGATGGATAAATTGGATCGATATCCGATCCGACGAGCAACAAATCACAAATACATTAAATGGTAGCTCGATCATTTAAACAAGTGTATACAAGAATTATGCACAAAAATGAAATAATTCTTATTCACACTAAACTTGCTGTAAACAATACAAGTTTATCCAAAATGAGAAATAAAAGTTGGGGTCGTATCCAAGCAAACACGGCCAACGAAAAGAAAAAGTAGTCATCCAAGCTATTTACATATCACACCAAACCAAAGATTATTTCTTGGACCTCCTATCTTTCCTTTGCTTCTTTGGAGTGGCTCCTTCCGAACTTCCACTCAATCCTCTCTTCAACCCTTTTCTGCCTTGGCTTCTCTTCGAAGAAACATCTTTAGTTGTATGAATCGAGGCGGTATCATCTTTAGAAGCATAAGGGATCGAGGCACTCTCAGCACCAGAAGCAGGGTGGACCTCATCCAGGGGAATTGTCCTGCTAGGAGGGATCATCTATGGCAGGAAAGGAATCGGTTCATTGAAATCCAAATCAACATGCTCAGTTTTTTCCTTATTTTTCAACATTTCTTCCCCCTTAATGCGCTCTTTCATGCTGAGCTCATCAGTGGGGTTGGAAGAACCCGTGATCACAACATCCTCATCAAAAGGAATTTCATGGTGTGGGTTACTTCCTTCCCTGAATAATGCCTCCATGAATTGATCATCAATAACAAAGGCTTCTTCTTGAGCTCCTAGAGCAGCGACCGAAGTTGTAAATTTAATGGTTTGTATTGTAGTCGCTTGTGATCCCAATTGAGGCTCTTGCGAGGAAAGAGAAACGACACCTGATAGATTCAAAGCTAAGAAAAAATAGGCAACAAGATTAGAAACATCAACTGATAACACCCCAACTTTTAGAAAGACAGTAAATGTCGATGGACTGCCTTCCTTGGTGTGGCACCCAAGTTGAGCCAAAATATCCTCAGAACTGCGTTCGAGAATTAGAGAAACCTGAGGCTTGTTTGGATCACACCCAAGGATGGTTGAAGAATCTACCGTGGAGCTAGGGATAACCTGGGGCATCGCCGGGTTGTGCCGACCCGGATCCTTCACCCACTTCGTGTGAGGAAGCAGCAACAGATTATTTTTGAAATGTAAGCTGGATATCGTGCAATGTTTTGGGTTCATCACCCAATAGCATTTCACTATCAAGCCTAGACAGGTCGATATCCTCCGTATTAAGAAGTTTCTTTTCTTCTGCAATAAGAAATTCCCACGTGCGCCCGAGTTAGTAGGGATAATCGTCACCAAGCCATGTTAAATTTCAATGCTTGAGAACGTAGGTGCTGTAAAGATTAAGAAATAGGTCGAGCTCGTTCATTATCTCCTTCCTAACCTTATCATTGGTAGCTTCTGTTTCACGGTGAATAAGTGCATCAACATTTTCGTCCCTTTCAACGGCCGTGTCTCTTACAAGTCTAACATTCACCAGCTCGTCATAAGCATCCTAAGCGATTTTCTGAGCATCATCTTTCTCTTTATTTGCATACTCAAGATTAGCCTTGAGTTTCGCTATCTCCTTCAAGGCTGCAGATTCATTACTTCGAGTTGTATCCCTCTCGAGTGTTATTTCTTGATCTCGATGATGTAACACTTGAACCATATCAAGATGACTGGATTTCATCTCCTCCATGGATTTGACAACAGCATTAGCTTTTCCTTCGGCCTCTTCTAGGGAGGTCCTAGAAGCCTCTAGCTCGTTTTTCAAAATATCGATAATTCTTTTATTTTGAGCGTCCTAGCATTTTAACTTTTCAATTTCAACCGCGCGCTCAAAATGTAACGACCCGCCATTTTTGGACCATTCGCATCCATTATAAGTGTATAGGTAGACACTCATGCCGGAATTGAATTGCTCAAAATACCGCGTTGTTAATTTAAATTTGGCAAAACTGAACATATAAAATAAATAATCACAGATCACAGACACAGAGTAATAAGTGCAGCGGAAATAAAAGAGATAGTAGTTCATGAAGCTACTATATGAATATATAAAATACATCAGAGTTAGAACAGATACAACGGAAGAGTAATACGATACATCAGATACAAATCAGAATACATCACTGGAATCATCGAATATCTGAAAGCTGGATAGATGGCTGGATCTTCAAGCAAAGCTCCAACTTCAAAGGTGAGTCTTGATTACTGGTACACTCAGTCTGACCCGAGCGTAAAGCAAAATACAAAACACTCGAGTCAGGATTAACATTCTTATATTAATAAATCCAACTCAAGTGAAATAGCAATTGAAATACAAGTAACTCAAAGAATGTTTGGAATAACCATCCTTTAAGGATCCGTTAAACTATCTACTATGTAGTAATATACGCTAAGTAGATAATGTCTATCAGTAATAATAAGATATCAAAATAGCGTTAAGTCATGGCCCATTCCACCCTTAACACATTTTTATTCCCAAAAGCATATACAAGACCGTTTTCCCCAAAATCGGAAGTCACCAGAGGGCAATCCATATACTAAAGGTACAAATCAAAATCGTAGTGGTCGCGAATAAATGGAATACAAGTATGACAAGGCACATGAGGCAATACCCAAGGTAGTGATACTACCGTTCGCCTGATCCGGACTGGTGAGAACGCAACGCCGCAGCGCCCGCAACACCGTGAAACAACACTCCCAAAATCAAAGGTGCACCAATCGACAACAAATATAAGTAGTTCGAAGAAGTGTGTCCACTTGAGGTAGCTAATCCTCCATTGGCCCGGCACAGCTCCTGTTTTAGTCATTTCCAATTTGACACAAGTGTCAAGGCTATCCATTATCGTTCTCTTTCTTCAGTCATCACGTACATCATTCCAACCACTTCATTTTGGATCATCACTCCGCGTATAGTTATTAAAGTGGTTTTCGGTTTAGATAGAGAGTATATCCATAACCGATTCCGGTCTCTTTAACAACTTCCGTAATTTTTACACCGATTGGTCGTTTATATATTTCAAACCAAATCAATTCAATTTCAATTACCATTTGTAAATTAACATTTCATTTGTCTTTCTAAACCAATTTCCAATATTTACGTTTCAAAACTTCCAAGTTACCATTTCAAAATCTCATAATTCAATTTCCATCTTCATTTAAAACAATTCAAATATCAATTCAAGTTCGTATATAAGTTCCATTACGAAAATCATTTGAATTAATTTAATTCAACATTCAAATCAATTTAAACTCATTTATCGATTTCATTCAATATTCGTTAAGTTACTTTATCATTCAAAACAATTTCTATTAAATTTCCAATTCATTAAATCAATTCTTAAGTTCAACTTTATCAAATCAAAACTTACAATTTTGAATTAAACTAAATTCGTCAAATCAATTCTTTAAATTTCAAGTCTTACATTAATTTCAATAAATCTCATTTTATTTCTTACTAAAGAAATTCAATTTCACTTATTTACTTACTTACATAATTTTCCAAAACTTAATTAATAAAGAAACTCAATTTCAATTATTTACGAAGTAAAATTCAGTTATTCAAAAGTTCAATTTCTCTTATTAAAGAATCCAATTCAATTTAAACATTAAATAATTCAATCTTATTTAATTATTAAATAATTCAAACTTAATTATTAAATAATTTCAAAGTTTAATAATTTCAAACTTAATTATTGAATCATTTCAAAGTTTAATAATTTAAAACTTAATTATAATTTCAAACTTAACTATAATTTCAAACTTAATTATTAAATCGTTTCAAAGTTTAATAATTTCAAACTTAATTCAATCATTTCTCAAATTAAACAACATTCTTTCATCAATTACACTGTTAATTTTTTTGTTTCAGATTATTAAATATTAACATTTTCCTTTCATTAAAATTCAAATTTCAACTTCATTTCAAAACCATATTATCTATTCAAATAAAATCTTCGTTTTATTTTTAAATCAAATTATTGACCAATCGGGTTTTATTTAATTTCCTATCCTAGGTCAAAGTTCATTTTGGGTATTTATCATTTCAACCCGATTCCAATTCAATTCAAAAATCAAAGCATAACAAAGGGAACTTGCAGTGTGATAACCGGGATGGTGTCAAAGTAAATAAGCAAGCAAGAACAACAATCAATATCAATCCAATAATCAATTCAAATAATCCCAAAATAACCGTATTAATTCGCATTGTTATTTGTGCGAATTAATATAATTATTTCTAGAATCTACACTATCATTTCATGTAGATTAAAGATTATTACATTACGGTTTTCACTTGTCATTCAATTTCAATTTTCATACATCATCAATTTAACAACATACATTCAGTGGTTCAAAGTGTAATTAAACAAATCCTACGTGTCAATAAATTTAACAGTTAAAGGGGTCATATTATACAAATATCAGTTAATCAAATTTTACATCTAACTATCCTATATCAATTTCAATTGCATACTATTTATCATTTTAACATTAACAATTTAACGTCCAATATAAACATCAACAATCAATCAATTATCAGCCAAACTGTATTATCATCGCATAAATAATTAACAGATAATGGTGTCAGATGTCACAGGTGAACTGATACGGGTAATAGCATATATAATAGTGTCATTAACTAATAGCAGCATATTTCAATTGTCGTTTCAATTGAAATCAAATCTAATAAATAAAAGAACGTTAATCGTGAGTGAGTGCTCACCTTTCGAGGCTAGAGGAACAAGAGATGACACGGATATGCACACTGATACAGACACTGAAATTGAATTACGAATACAAGCATGAATTCAGTGATCAAAGCTGATAACAGGGAATAGATGAAATCAAATCAGAATTGGGTCGATGAAGATGGATAATATAAGTGAACTCATATAACTATATATATATATATATATTATATTCAAGTACATATTAAATAGATATTTATTTCAAAATTATTGTTTTAAATTTAAAACACACGTCAACCTATTTCCATATATCTATTGATGTCAATATTTAATTCAAATCTATCAATGGAAAATCTATATGTACTGTAAAACGTTATTACTTGTGTTCATCAAAATGTATATTACCTTAAAAATCAAATTATACACGTATAATTTAAAAAGTCAAAATAACGTATATACCTCTATATTCCAACCTCCTAAACCATATATACATATCTAAAATTAAAAATCAATACTACATATATAAACACTGACACAACATATACAGTATAAACTAACTTATCAATAACCTGTACACACTAATATATACAAACAGATGGTGAACCAAATTTTGAAAACTTGTATATATATAAACGTGTCACTATATAAATTTACAGAGCTCATAATATTCCTTTATAAAATATGCAAGTCTTTGTATAGAAGCTCACATCAACATATATATACAAACGCCCATACTCAAACATACTTGACCGGAAGTCTTATAAAATATATGTATCCCCTTATACATAAAATATCGAACCTATACTACTTTCCATAAGCATTGTTTATTGATATTATGACTATACGTATACACAAACAACAAAATATATGCACTTACAAAACCTATATAAATAGATAACTATATCTATACTAACATGTAAATGCCTTTTAAAATCAATATCATTACTTATGTAAGTATATGTCCAACAGTACTATTTCTGAAACCAAATGTAAAACCATATAGTAAAACGTCAATTATATCACGTATACCCAGTATGTAATCACCGCATTTTCAAAATATATATATGTAAGTTTAACAAGATTTCTATATATAAACTGAATGCAAAATAAACTTTTATACATAAATACATAGCTACTTTCATCACAAAATATATTGACCTCAATTGTATACGGCAACACGTCCACATACAAAAGCTAATATTTATAACCCAGACTTCCACACGAAAACATGTATACGCAGATGTATTCACTGACCTATGATTCAACGGAAGTGAAGGTGGAAAGCGACTGGAAAAATAGGGCTGTCCAGGCTAAGAACGTGGAAAAACTGGCCACGCCATTGGAGCTGATGTGCGTGAGTAGCTGGAGGGGAGGAAGGCCAGAGGTGGGTTTGCTCATGGGCGTTCAAGGGGAAGCGAATGGAGGCAGAGGCCGATGGTGGCTATGGTATGTGTGCACAGTCTTGGGGATGGAGCTGCTGCAAGGTTGAAAGGCGTGGGTTTGGAGATGCAGATCTGGGAGGAGGATGAACTGTCAGGGTGTGGTTGCGGAATGGTGGGCGAAGAGGCTGTCAGGGTGGAGGGTTTGATGAGGTGGTTCGAGTGGCTTCGATGGAGGAGCGGAAGTCGGTTGCTGGACAATGGGGATGTGGCCAGTGGAGGAGGCGGGTTCGGGTGGAACAGCTTGGCCCGGGTTGATGGATTGTGGGTGGAGGCACGGTTGGCTGGGAGGGTGGTGAGAGGGGAGGTGAAGAGTTGCATGACGTGGGCTTGGGCGGATGGTGCTTGCGTTTTCATGTAACCGTGCATAGCTAGGGAATAAGTGAGGGGGAGGAGATAGGTGGAAAAGAAGATGCAGGTTTCAATTGAAAAGAATGGAACCAGCAACCTACGTATGCTATTTAATTTTATTACCCAAGGAAAGGCACCAGTTTAAAACATTGGAAATGGTAAAATATAATGACAAGAGGAATGGTGAGAGTCACATATGCGAATTCAGTAGTAATAAAGAAAATGGCTGTTGAGTTGTACGATGTGAAGTTGAATGGACAAAGAAATCAAAAGGTCACAAATTCGGTACCGGTGCGACGCACGTTTTTATCGTTTTTGTCGCGTACTGGACCTTAAACACAGAGTTGAATATACCGTCGAGGTCAACACGGCAAGACGATCACAACGGTATACAGATATCAGTGGTATGATTGAATTATAAAAATTCGAATTTTTCTACTAGCGGAAAATGCGAGAAAAACACTGAAAAATAAGATCGACGGAGCCAAAGATGTCCGAATTTGGAAAAACGACAAACTGACATCTTGCTCAGAAGATGGTTTAAAATTTTTCTATGTAAAAATATTTAGGTTTCAAAAACATTTTATTTTCATCGCTTTTTAACTGATTAAATTGAAGTAAATTTACGCGCGAAATAAACTTTCGTATTTTCGAACGAAAATTTACCAGTTGTTATGTTTAATTAGACGCATTCCAAATATTAAATTTATATTTCAAAATTTTATCGTTTAAAATTTCACAAAATTTCAACTAATCACGTTATTAAAACAGTTGAAATTTACGGGTCGTTACACTCTCCCCCACTCAAAACTTTTCGTCCCCGAAAAGGAACGAGGTAGGAGAATAGAAACAACCAGAAAGAAGAACAGATTTGAAATACAAAATAACAATTAACTTAAACCATATAAATTCAAATTTAAATTAATTGATATTCAATAATTGATTTAATCCATTTGATTTCACTAAAGTCAATCTCAATTGTTTCTAAATTTATTATCTTATTATCCAATTACCCTCGATTTTCAATTCCTAAAACCATAAATTTGAATAATCTTTTATTATAATCATATTTTATTTTCAACAGATTTAATTCTTTAATTCCAAATTATTATAAATTTTATTTCACTTAATATATCTTATTACATATTTTTAAACCATATAAATTAATTTAAACCATAAAAGTTTCAATTTGAATTAATTTATATTTACTAATTGCTTTTAAATTCAAGGTATTTTCATAAGTTGATCAAATTTCAATTTATTAATTCTTTCAAAACAAATTTATTTATTCTTTCAAAACAAATTTATATCATTATTAACTGAGTTTACTTATTATCCTATCTAACTCTATTAACATCTTTATAACCAAAATTTAGTGTATAACATTTATTATAAACACTCAAATTTTATTTATAAATTCAATTTATCTTATATATTATCCAATTACATATTCAACTTCTGAATGATTTGAGGTAAGTTGTATTAGAATGCAGTTGAACCATATACAAATAAAATTTTCCCAATTCAATTATTCAAGTTTAAATATTTATTCCAAATTTTGGTTTTATTTATAATTAAAATCATCCTTTAACAAAATTTAAGAATTAGATTTCCGATTAACTTTAAACAATTTAGAGATATATATAATATATTTATATCAAATCAAATTAAATTTTAAAATAAGATACCTATATATATATATATAAATCAAATTATACTGAAGAAACTCAAATCAAAATATATTTTTCAAAACAAAACCATGGCAAAGCTACAGAATAGTCTCTCCACTTCGAAACTCGAAAATGAATGTCGATGATGCGGCCGCCATCACCGAAATTATTTTCCAGCGACAAAGAGAAGAGCACTGATTTCAACATTTTAAAAATTCTTTGAAAATGATTCCTATTTGAAAATACTTTAAATAATATACATTAAAATTTTAAAACCAAAGTTCGAAATCACCGGAAACTAAATTCTCAAATTTCTGAATTAAATTCATCTCAAATTCCAATTCAATTTATAAACCGCATTTATAAATTTATTTAGAACAATAAATGATAATCAAATATTATCATTTCAAACAAACAATTTAATTAACCTATTAAATTCCATAAAATTTTTACTTATATTTTCACAATATAATCAAACAAATTTATTTCATTTTCCAAATTTGAAAACAATATTTTAAATATTAATTTACAAATACACTTCCTCGCTCGACTATATAAGAATAGATTTCCAAGCAAAGACAGAGATTCAAATTTGATGGACTCAAATCAAAGGGAAATTTGATTCGAAAATAAGTTTGAAACAGAAGATAAGATAATTCGATTACCATAATCGGGAGATGGATGAGTTTATTTAAATTCACGGACAACCTTAACCGGGTCGTCCGTAACTTCAAGAATAAGATCGATGCTGAATTCCGAGGTAAATCAACACTCGATTTCAAGAGATGGGATTCAGGTATAGCAGGGAATAGATAGCATCGTAAACCGAGGATACAGAAATCTCCGATAAATCGATGCCTATTATAAAGGAGTTTTTCTCCTTTACGAATCATTCGAAGATTGGCGAGACCGCCGATCTATTATAGATATCATTCAAAATGGAGTTATGGGGTGCTCCAGAATTTGAAAGAAGACGAATAGTGAAGGACACGAATGAATTTCGGAACCGAGTGGAACGTTCCAAAATTCAAAGGAATCGAGTTAAAAGAAAGAGATTGAAACTCGAATGAGAGTGATTCTGTAAATACATTTACCCTATATGTTAAGTTTGCCTAGAGCTACCAAAGCTCTGATACCAACTGTAACGACCCGCCATTTTCTGACCATTCGCATCCATTATAAGTGTATAGGTAGACACTCATGCCGGAATTGAATTGCTCAAAATACCGCGTTGTTAATTTAAATTTGGCAAAACTGAACATATAAAATAAATAATCACAGATCACAGACACAGAGTAATAAGTGCAGCGGAAATAAAAGAGATAGTAGTTCATGAAGCTACTATATGAATATATAAAATACATCAGAGTTAGAACAGATACAACGGAAGAGTAATATGATACATCAGATACAAATCAGAATACATCACTGGAATCATCGAATATCTGAAAGCTGGATAGATGGCTGGATCTTCAAGCAAAGCTCCAACTTCAAAGGTGAGTCTTGATTACTGGTACACTCAGTCTGACCCGAGCGTAAAGCAAAATACAAAACACTCGAGTCAGGATTAACATTCTTATATTAATAAATCCAACTCAAGTGAAATAGCAATTGAAATACAAGTAACTCAAAGAATGTTTGGAATAACCATCCTTTAAGGATCCGTTAAACTATCTACTATGTAGTAATATATGCTAAGTAGATAATGTCTATCAGTAATAATAAGATATCAAAATAGCGTTAAGTCATGGCCCATTCCACCCTTAACACATTTTTATTCTCAAAAGCATATACAAGACCGTAGTTTCCCCAAAACCGGAAGTCACCAGAGGGCAATCCATATACTAAAGGTACAAATCAAAATCGTAGTGGTCGCGAATAAATGGAATACAAGTATGACAAGGCACATGAGGCAATACCCAAGGTAGTGATACTACCGTTCGCCTGATCCGGACTGGTGAGAACGCAACGCCGCAGCGCCCGCAACACCGTGAAACAACACTCCCAAAATCAAAGGTGCACCAATCGACAACAAATATAAGTAGTTCGAAGAAGTGTGTCCACTTGAGGTAGCTAATCCTCCATTGGCCCGGCACAGCTCCTGTTTTAGTCATTTCCAATTTGACACAAGTGTCAAGGCTATCCATTATCGTTCTCTTTCTTCAGTCATCACGTACATCATTCCAACCACTTCATTCTGGATCATCACTCCGCGTATAGTTATTAAAGTGGTTTTCGGTTTAGATAGAGAGTATATCCATAACCGATTCCGGTCTCTTTAACAACTTCCGTAATTTTTACACCGATTGGTCGTTTATATATTTCAAACCAAATCAATTCAATTTCAATTACCATTTGTAAATCAACATTTCATTTGTCTTTCTAAACCAATTTCCAATATTTACGTTTCAAAACTTCCAAGTTACCATTTCAAAATCTCATAATTCAATTTCCATCTTCATTTAAAACAATTCAAATATCAATTCAAGTTCGTATATAAGTTCCATTCCGAAAATCATTTAAATTAATTTAATTCAACATTCAAATCAATTTAAACTCATTTATCGATTTCATTCAATATTCGTTAAGTTACTTTATCATTCAAAACAATTTCAATTAAATTTCCAATTCATTAAATCAATTCTTAAGTTCAACTTTATCAAATCAAAACTTACAATTTTGAATTAAACTAAATTCGTCAAATCAATTCTTTAAATTTCAAGTCTTACATTAATTTCAATAAATCTCATTTTATTTCTTAATAAAGAAATTCAATTTCACTTATATACTTACTTACATAATTTTCCAAAACTTAATTAATAAAGAAACTCAATTTCAATTATTTACGAAGTAAAATTCAGTTATTCAAAAGTTCAATTTCTCTTATTAAAGAATCCAATTCAATTTAAACATTAAATAATTCAATCTTATTTAATTATTAAATAATTCAAACTTAATTATTAAATAATTTCAAAGTTTAATAATTTCAAACTTAATTATAATTTCAAACTTAATTATTGAATCATTTCAAAGTTTAATAATTTAAAACTTAATTATAATTTCAAACTTAATTATTAAATTGTTTCAAAGTTTAATAATTTCAAACTTAATTCAATCATTTCTCAAATTAAACAACATTCTTTCATCAATTACACTGTTAATTTTTTTGTTTCAGATTATTAAATATTAACATTTTCCTTTCATTAAAATTCAAATTTCAACTTCATTTCAAAACCATATTATCTATTCAAATAAAATCTTCGTTTTATTTTTAAATCAAATTATTGACCAATCGGGTTTTATTTAATTTCCTATCCTAGGTCAAAGTTCATTTTGGGTATTTATCATTTCAACCCGATTCCAATTCAATTCAAAAATCAAAGCATAACAAAGGGAACTTGCAGTGTGATAACCGGGATGGTGTCAAAGTAAATAAGCAAGCAAGAACAACAATCAATATCAATCCAATAATCAATTCAAATAATCCCGAAATAACCGTATTAATTCGCATTGTTATTTGTGCGAATTAATATAATTATTTCTAGAATCTACACTATCATTTCATGTAGATTAAAGATTATTACATTACGGTTTTCACTTGTCATTCAATTTCAATTTTCATACATCATCAATTTAACAACATACATTCAGTGGTTCAAAGTGTAATTAAACAAATCCTACGTGTCAATAAATTTAACAGTTAAAGGGGTCATATTATACAAATGTCAGTTCATCAAATTTTACATCTAACTATCCTATATCAATTTCAATTGCATACTATTTATCATTTTAACATTAACAATTTAACGTCCAATATAAACATCAACAATCAATCAATTATCAGCCAAACTGTATTATCATCGCATAAATAATTAACAGATAATGGTGTCAGATGTCACAGGTGAACTGATACAAGTAATAGCATATATAACAGTGTCATTAACTAATAGCAGCATATTTCAATTGTCGTTCAATTGAAATCAAATCTAATAAATAAAAGAACGTTAATCGTGAGTGAGTGCTCACCTTTCGAGGCTAGAGGAACAAGAGATGACACGGATATGCACACTGATACAGACACTGAAATTGAGTTACGAATACAAGCATGAATTCGGTGATCAAAGCTGATAACAGGGAATAGACGAAATCAAATCAGAATTGGGTCGATGAAGATGGATAATATAAGTGAACTCATATAACTATATATATATATTATATTCAAGTACATATTAAATAGATATTTATTTCAAAATTATTGTTTTAAATTTAAAACACACGTCAACCTATTTCCATATATCTATTGATGTCAATATTTAATTCAAATCTGTCAATGGAAAATCTATATGTACTGTAAAACGTTATTACTTGTGTTCATCAAAATGTATATTACCTTAAAAATCAAATTATACACGTATAATTTAAAAAGTCAAAATAACGTATATACCTCTATATTCCAACCTCCTAAACCATATATACATATCTAAAATTAAAAATCAATACTACATATATAAACACTGACACAACATATACAGTATAAACTAACTTATCAATAACCTGTACACACTAATATATACAAACAGATGGTGAACCAAATTTTGAAAACTTGTATATATATAAACGTGTCACTATATAAATTTACAGAGCTCATAATATTCCTTTATAAAATATGCAAGTCTTTGTATAGAAGCTCACAACAACATATATATACAAACGCCCATACTCAAACATACTTGACCGGAAGTCTTATAAAATATATGTATCCCCTTATACATAAAATATCGAACCTATATTACTTTCCATAAGCATTGTTTATTGATATTATGACTATACGTATACACAAACAACAAAATATATGCACTTACAAAACCTATATAAATAGATAACTATATCTATACTAACATGTAAATGCCTTTTAAAATCAATATCATTACTTATGTAAGTATATGTCCAACGGTACTATTTCTGAAACCAAATGTAAAACCATATAGTAAAACGTCAATTATATCACGTATACCCAGTATGTAATCACCGCATTTTCAAAATATATATATGTAAGTTTAACAAGATTTCTATATATAAACTGAATGCAAAATAAACTTTTATACATAAATACATAGCTACTTTCATCACAAAATATATTGACCTCAATTGTATACGGCAACACGTCCACATACAAAAGCTAATATTTATAACCCAGACTTCCACACGAAAACATGTATACGCAGATGTATTCACTGACCTATGATTCAACAGAAGTGAAGGTGGAAAGCGACTGGAAAAATAGGGCTGCCCAGGCTAAGAACGTGGAAAAACTGGCCACGCCATTGGAGCTGATATGCGTGAGTAGCTGGAGGGGAGGAAGGCCAGAGGTGGGTTTGCTCGTGGGCGTTCAAGGGGAAGCGAATGGAGGCAGAGGCCGATGGTGGCTGTGGTATGTGTGCACAGTCTTGGGGATGGAGCTGCTGCAAGGTTGAAAGGCGTGGGTTTGGAGATGCAGATCTGGAAGGAGGATGAACTGTCAGGGTGTGGTTGCGGAATGGTGGGCGAAGAGGCTGTTAGGGTGGAGGGTTTGATGAGGTGGTTCGAGTGGCTTCGATGGAGGAGCGGAAGTCGGTTGCTGGACAATGGGGATGTGGCCAGTGGAGGAGGCGGGTTCGGGTGGAACAGCTTGGCCAGGGTTGATGGATTGTGGGTGGAGGCACGGTTGGTTGGGAGGGTGGTGAGAGGGGAGGTGAAGAGTTGCATGACGTGGGCTTGGGCGGATGGTGCTTGCGTTTTCATGTAACCGTGCATAGCTAGGGAATAAGTGAGGGGGAGGAGATAGGTGGAAAAGAAGATGCAGGTTTCAATTGAAAAGAATGGAACCAGCAACCTACGTATGCTATTTAATTTTATTACCCAAGGAAAGGCACCAGTTTAAAACATTGGAAATGGTAAAATATAATGACAAGAGGAATGGTGAGAGTCACATATGCGAATTCAGTAGTAATAAAGAAAATGGCTGTTGAGTTGTACGATGTGAAGTTGAATGGACAAAGAAATCAAAAGGTCACAAATTCGGTACCGGTGCGACGCACGTTTTTATCGTTTTTGTCGCGTACTGGACCTTAAACACAGAGTTGAATATACCGTCGAGGTCAACACGGCGAGACGATCACAACGGTATACAGATATCAGTGGTATGATTGAATTATAAAAATTCGAATTTTTCTACTGGTGGAAAATGCGAGAAAAACACTGAAAAATAAGATCGACGGAGCCAAAGATGTCCGAATTTGGAAAAACGACAAACTGACATCTTGCTCAGAAGATGGTTTACAATTTTTCTATGTAAAAATATTTAGGTTTCGAAAACATTTTATTTTCATCGCTTTTTAACTGATTAAATTGAAGTAAATTTACGCGCGAAATAAACTTTCGTATTTTCGGATGAAAATTTACCAGTTGTTATGTTTAATTAGACGCATTCCAAATATTAAATTTATATTTCAAAATTTTATCGTTTAAAATTTCACAAAATTTCAACTAATCACGTTATTAAAACAGTTGAAATTTACGGGTCGTTACACAAAAGATACTTTCAATATTTTCTCTGCTGCCTTCATCCATTCACGGTACTGCATGTAGATGTCAGTGACACAGTCAATAGTCATTTTCAGAACATGGTCTGAGACCCTCTTCAGGTTGGGTGGGAAAAAGAACCCTTCCAAACATAATTTTGGAAACTCTTCATGAAGTTGTGCCATACGAGCAGCTGGATTGACCGTAGGATCTTCAGTATTAGTTTCAACTTTAGTACTTTCCTTGTCGGATCTTTGAGCAGCAACATGTTCGCTATGGCGACGACAATCACTGGACCGCTTAGAATGAGAATGAACCAAAGGCTGTAGAGCAACTGAAGCGGGAGAAGGACCACGAGAAGGATCGATAGGTAGGTCCCGACGATCAGTTGGCTTCTCAAGACCCTTTGAAGTGGGAGATCTTGATTTTGATCGATCTTTGTCTTAGGGTGGCTTATGCCTATCACCTCTATCTTGATGACACCGGTCCCGACCGGAGCGACTGGAATCATAATAGTCTCGACTACCACCTTGACGGTAAGCGCTAGAGTGTGAACCAAAGGATTGGTGGTGTATATCCCAGAGGGAATCAAACATTTTCCTTTTCTTCACCATCGTTTCTGTAAAGGAAAACAGAAATCAATCAACTTTAACCATTAAAAAGCACAAGTCGAGCATAATGCAACGTTGAGAGGTGCAAGTGTGTAACGACCCCGAATTTTATATAAATTTAAATTAATAATTAAATGAAAT
Source organism: Allium fistulosum (assembly GCA_030737815.1). Taxonomy (NCBI): domain Eukaryota; kingdom Viridiplantae; phylum Streptophyta; class Magnoliopsida; order Asparagales; family Amaryllidaceae; genus Allium; species Allium fistulosum. The sequence goes on along the minus strand of CM060903.1, from coordinate 305,853,259 downwards.
TTTTGAATTAAAATTGTGAAATTGATCGATTAATTCATTGTGAGTTTCCCCGAATTCAAATAAATTCGGTATAAATCATTTAAACTTTAAAATATTGTATATATATATTTGGGCATATATGAGTAAATTTGAAATTATAAATATATGTATATATATTTGGCTTGAATTTAAATCTTGTATAAGTGGTTTAAAAGATAAGTATATATATATATATATATATATAAATACAAGACAAGTATTAAAGTTGGAAAGAAAAAATAATAAGACAAGCAAAAACACAAGAAAAGGAAGCCACAACAATTAATATTGTTCAGCCGAAAGAAGAAAATATATATGAATAAGGTACAACTGATAATAAATGCATGAAGCATTAGTACACTACACAAAAGCATATCAGCCACCAAAATCTAATGTCAACTGAATCAAGCAAAGGAAAATATCTCTGATGCTTTTTACCAATATTATCATCACCCAGTAACTTGTTCCTCTATATATCAAAGATAATTTTCATTTCAGTTCGTTCCTCACAACATAGCAACCTGGAAAACAAGAAAAAAAAAGCAAGCATCATTTTTAAACTTAAACAAGATTCCATTTAAAATACAACCAATACAAACCAGAGATTAAGGAGAAGTTTCAACTAACAGATTTCAAAGCCTGTTCAACATAAATGATAAGCTCTGTTCTTCTCAAAAGCAAAGGTGAGTAACTTTTGTTTTGATTAAATTTATAAGAATAATCTATTGTATATATCTGTGAATGAAGATCTTAACATATATATATATTTATATCTAAATGCTGTGTGAATATTTACATGATTTAAGTATGGGAAGCAGGCTGTTGATTTCATATGTCCTCTGTCTCAGCTTTTAAAACAAAGATTTCAATTCAAGAATCCTTTCTGCACAATCCACTCATTGTTTGGATTAAGATCAAACAACAAGTGTTTGTTTGACCATAAACTAAATTTTAAAAATCAATTTAGATTCAAACAGTTTGTAAATATCTTTGGGAAGCAAGAAATCTGAGCTAGCCTCCACATTCGTCAAAATAAAAACATTTTTATTTTCGAATTCAGGTACAAAATCTAAAATTCTTATACCTTGATAGGATTTTTAAAGCAAAATTTAGAATTTTTAGAAGAAGTATTTAAGAGCAGTTCGATAGTGTCGAGATTGCTTCTTTTTGGCAATATCTGATGATTTCTTGGCTCGGGATGGTCGGGTTTGTTTATGGTGATAGATGAGGCTATGGAGATGATGAGAAAAATAGGCGGAGGTGGCCATGGCCACGGTAGCGACAGCGGCGAGCACTTAAAATTTCTAACCCTAGTTTTGAGGAGGGCTTGTGTTTTGATTCGTTCGCAGTCATCAATTGATCGAGCGTGGCGAGGTTTCTGGGGGTGGAAGAGGAAGTGTCGACAAAGTGAAGGCCGGAGTTTGAGGCGTTCTAGTGGTCGAGGTTGCGGGGGCGACGAGTTTTCCAGGTTTGATGGTGAACCTGAACATGTCTCCAGGATTCGTTTTTTTTTAGTTCAAATTTTGATTCGATGATCTTCTCACGCGTTTGGATGGTTGCGGGGTTTCAAGGCAACGACGTCGACTTGTTGATGATCGAAACGGTGGCTGGAGGAGCTTTGGGTTCGTGTGCACGTGCACGTGCATCTTCGAGTATCAGGGTGAATGTGGAGTTTGGGGAAAAAGGAGGAGACTCGGAGCCAAGCACGGGAAATTTGCCAGTTTTCTCGAAGAAGATGAAGTTGGATGGGAAGAAGAAAGGTCTCGGGGAAAAGGGGTGTTCGACTCGAAGTAATACTCGAGCATCATAGGGATGGAAAAGGGGTTTTCTCTTGTTATGATATCCAGTTTAAAATAAAGCAAAATAACAAGTTTAAATGAAAACATAAGTTGGTTAACAAGTTTTTAATAAATTTTAAAGTCATATGGCTTGAAATTTAATTTGTTTTGATTTGAAAATTTTATATTATGTTAATTAATCGAATTAATATGGAATTGTTTTCAAATTGAAATAATTTAATTAAGTGATTAATTAAGATAATGATTATCTTAAAGCTGATTAAGGTTTTGATGATTAATGATTTAATTAATAAAGCGATTAAAAGATTAATTACTTAATATAATCAATTTCAAGGGGTTTATTAATTAAAGGAGATTAATTAATTAAAGATAATTACTTAATTAAAAGTAATTAATTTATGATCAAAGTGATTAATTAAAGCCTAATTGATTAATAGGGTTAATTAATTAAAGAGATTTAATTTGAGGGTAAGTAATTAATTAAGATTAATTAATTAAGGGAAGTAATTAAAGTTAATTAATTAAGGACAATTAAAATCAGATAATTAAATTGGTCTTACTTATGGATGTTTGGATTCTATTGGATGATTTGATCGTTTGATATCCCTGATATATGATGCTTTGTGATACATCCTGATTTATGTTGTGATCTGAAATTTCTATTTCTGTGATATATTACTATGTGGATATGAAAACCCTTGACCCGTAAACGACATTTGAATTTCGATGCGATAGGGAGTCGGATTCCAGTTGGTTATCCGAAACCCACATCGAATTGTAATAGTGAATATATGTGACTGATAAATTTATTTTATCTATGAATCTGTGAATGAAGATAAGCGTTATGGGTTATACCGCTTATCGATATATCTGTGATGATTGATGTTGTGCACTATTGTGTGAAACCCCTGGACTACACTTTTACACACACAAATATGGATTTCATGTGGAAATCGGTTAAGTCACAGATGATGTAAATTTGATGTTTTTGAAATTGAAGTCTTAATTTCAATTGATTTTGAAATTGGAAATTCGAGTTTAAAGTGAAAAGCTTTGAAATGGAATTTCAAAGATAAAAGTTATTTTGAATAACTTAATCAAGTTTTGAAAATTTAAATAATTTGATTTAAATTTGAATTCAAGTTTGAAATTGAATTCTATGATTTGAAACTAAGGATTAAAGATGCTGTACAAGTTATATATGGGTTAAACCATTTTAAAGGTATTGATTTGGGAATTTGAATTTAATTTAAGGGTTTTAACTCGTGTAAATATAACTGGATTTTTCCGAAACGGAAACTACTTGTTTTCAAATAATAATAGCTTTCATTTTAAGAAAGGATTTCCAAATTATGTTGAACGGTTTCAAGTTTGAAATAGAATTGAAATGTTTTGAAATTATGAAATGAGTCTTTGATTTCAAAGACCGGATGAGTTAATCTAACTTGAATTGGAATTGTTTTGAAAGGCTATGAATGAATCTTTGGAAATGAGTTTTGAAAGCTATAAGTTAAATCTTGATTTAAAGATTTAACGAGTTAATTCAATTGAAATGGAAATTGTTTTGAAATCCATGAATGAATCTTTGTGAATGGGGTTAACTTTGTGAATTGAATCTTTTTGTTTAAAAGATTAAAAGTGTGGAAATTGTTTAAACCATCGAAGGTTTTTGAAATGAATCTTTTTGTTTAAAAGATTGGAAATGGTAAATTGTTTTAACCATTCAAATGAAAAGTTTTGGGCTTTTAAGCTGTGATTTAACTGAGACCCCAGTATCCATATGATTTTTAATTACGCTCATTATTCGGTTTAGCCGGGAAAGGACCTTTGTGTCGTATAACCCATTCCGAATAATGATACGACGTATATGGATAGCATTTGAAGACCGGTGGTGAAGACCGGGTATTTGCGAGAGCGATAGGATGACCTATCGATTTTCTCTGCATCATGGCTCCGGTATATAGATTCCCTAAGTGATGGGAAGTCCGATCGAGATTGTGAATACCCGGATTTGCAAGGGCTTCTTTGGAAGTGCCTTCGGTTCTGTTCGGACCCGGAACAGACTTGTATGGATGTGTGTCTGACGTTACACTTTGAGATGTAAAGCTGGTTTCTATCAAATACATTTCTGTTGGTGGCGGAGAATATATTCTCTTAGCTTAACACCCTTTTCTGAGACGTACGAGCTCAGAGGTTATGTAGTTGATGGTTACTAGTGATACATTCCCAATTTGGTAATGTGGCATACGAAGTGCTGATTGATCATTGTTGATCAAAGCGTTGCTTTGTGAAAAAGAGTAGTTTTGTGGACGAGACTTCGTCGAGCCTCATAACCCGGTAATGGTCGAAACAGGAATGTTGCGACAAAGGTTTGTAGGGGTAGCGCCCCTAGGGTATGTCATTTCCTTCTGGATAAAAGGTGATATCATGGTATGGAGCCCAGATATTTTACCTATGTTGATTATATTTTGTGGCTGTTGCTTTATGATTGAGGATCCTCGGATAAAGGTCGGTAACGACCGGGGGATGACATAGCTCGTGTGTTAGTTACCTAGTTACAGCTGTACAGCGTGAGGTAGCGTCAGTGTGTTAGTTACCTAGTTACAGCTGTACAGCGTGAGGTAGCGCCGGCCTTTTGTTTGCAGAGATCCAGTTAGGATCCGGGGCGTCTTTCCAGAGGCGTTTCTATTTCGGTGTAAGGAAGTTTCTTTGCCTGATCATTTGTTGGAAATCCAAAGAAACAATACGAACCCTGTACGGTTTTAGTTGTATTACCTGCTATGGAATGTGGCGGTAACCTGCTATTGAACGTAGTAGCTATAGTAGGCATACAACAATGGTTGTATGTTGGCTAAGATTGATATTATACTTTCGAAATGGTTTTTGACACTATGCACTAATGATAATAATATCGAATGATTTTGCGTAGTAAGCATTTTTTACTATCATAAGAAGAAATCTCCTCCAATTCTGCATTTGCATTGTGTGTGGTGGGAGGTCTTATGGTAGTTTCATTTTCGAAAAGCATTGCGGGTTTCAATGTTTAAAAACCTTTGTTGCTTGTTTTAAAGATAAACTGTTTTTGTTGCTCACACCAGTCCCATGATTGATCCAGAGTTTATTGTTCCCTTCCTAAACTCTGGGTGCCCACTATTTTCCACACGGGCAGTCTAGAGTTGGGTTTTTCAGATATTCAGGTTTAGTGGATTATCTGGAGCTAGTTCAGTTCTTGGAGTTCATGGATTGACGTTGCTTATCTTGGAGCATTCTATTGGAGACATTCTATCCGTTGTTGGTGTTATCTATTTTCTTTCGGCTGCTATTTCTTGTATCATATCTCTGATGTATATAGATATTCATTGTATCATCATTGTATCTGGATATTGTATCAGATGTTGTATATCTATATTCTTTTTCTTTTCCGCTGTGCTGTTTACTTAATGTTGTTATAAGCTCCGGCGACTCGGATTTGAACGGTCGAATCTACGGCATTCGAGTACGATGTAAAGTATGGATGTCGATTTTCGAACGTGAAAAATCTGTATCGTTACATTTGGTATCAGAGCTAAGGTTGAACTTTAGCTCAGGAGTATAACACGTTAAGTAGCTCATTAGAGATAGGGTGAAGTATACCCTAGAATGAGTATTCCTCAGATATACGTCCGTATGCCTCAGTAAATTCTCTTGCTATCCATTGATAGTGAGTATGAGTGCAAGAAGAGGATGAGATAGGGGACTAGGGAATACGACTATAAATGGTCGATACTCTGTAACAACAAGGAAACAATCTTTTCTCTATCAATCTCTTTTGTTCAGCATCTCTTCTCAATTCTTCGATAGTTCCTAGTAGATGCAGGAAGAAGATTCGATATATTAATATGGGACATAAACTCCGGATAGACCAGAATTGTTTGTTTGGATGTATTGGTTGCATTGGTTGTTATGGTTGATAGGTATGCTTTAATTCTAAACTGAAATTTTTGAAATCATATCCATATATCTATCTATTCTTTGGGTCCCGATATGTTCTACGAATGGTTAGTTATCCTTTCGAACTAACCGATGTCATTGTATATTTCGTAGATCTGGATGACCCGAGTATCTTGTGAAGTGTTAAATAGATTCGTTATCGTATCTATTATTGATATTCTGAATTGGTAAGCCAAATGCAGAATAAATATTTAGTTGATTCGTTAAAATATTCTTCATCTATCTTTGTGTCTCCTTGGCAATTTCGAGGACGAAATTCTTTTAAGAGGGGAAGTCTGTAACGACCCCGAATTTTATATAAATTTAAATTAATAATTAAATGAAATTTTTGAATTAAAATTGTGAAATTGATCGATTAATTCATTGCGAGTTTCCCCGAATTCAAATAAATTCGGTATAAATCATTTAAACTTTCAAATATTGTATATATATATTTGGGCATATATGAGTAAATTTGAAATTATAAATATATGTATATATATTTGGCTTGAATTTAAATCTTGTATAAGTGGTTTAAAAGATAAGTATATATATATATAAATACAAGACAAGTATTAAAGTTGGAAAGAAAAAATAATAAGACAAGCAAAAACAAAAGAAAAGGAAGCCACAACAATTAATATTGTTCAGCCGAAAGAAGAAAATATATATGAATAAGGTACAACTGATAATAAATGCATGAAGCATTAGTACACTACACAAAAGCATATCAGCCACCAAAATCTAATGTCAACTGAATCAAGCAAAGGAAAATATCTCCGATGCTTTGTACCAATATTATCATCACCCAGTAACTTGTTCCTCTATATATCAAAGATAATTTTCATTTCAGTTCGTTCCTCACAACATAGCAACCTGGAAAACAAGGAAAAAAAGCAAGCATCATTTTTAAACTTAAACAAGATTCCATTTAAAATACAACCAATACAAACCAGAGATTAAGGAGAAGTTTCAACTAATAGATTTCAAAGCCTGTTCAACATAAATGATAAGCTCTGTTCTTCTCAAAAGCAAAGGTGAGTAACTTTTGTTTTGATTAAATTTATAAGAACAATCTGTTGTATATATCTATGAATGAAGATCTTAACATATATATATATATATTTATATCTAAATGCTGTGTGAATATTTACATGATTTAAGTATGGGAAGCAGGCTGTTGATTTCATATGTCCTCTGTCTCAGCTTTTAAAACAAAGATTTCAATTCAAGAATCCTTTCTGCACAATCCACTCATTGTTTGGATTAAGATCAAACAACAAGTGTTTGTTTGACCATAAACTAAATTTTAAAAATCAATTTCGATTCAAACAGTTTGTAAATATCTCTGGGAAGCAAGAAATCTGAGCTAGCCTCCACATTCGACAAAATACAAACATTTTTATTTTCGAATTCAGGTACAAAATCTAAAATTCTTATACCTTGATAGGATTTTTAAAGCAAAATTTAGAATTTTTAGAAGAAGTATTTAAGAGCAGTTCGATAGTGTCGAGATTGCTTCTTTTTGGCAATATCTGATGATTTCTTGGCTCGGGATGGTCGGGTTTGTTTGTGGTGATAGATGAGGCTATGGAGATGATGAGAAAAATAGGCGGAGGTGGCCATGGCCACGGTAGAGACAGCGGCGAGCACTTAAAATTTCTAACCCTAGTTTTGAGGAGGGTTTGTGTTTTGATTCGTTCGCAGTCATCAATTGATCGAGCGTGGCGAGGTTTCTGGGGGTGGAAGAGGAAGTGTCGACAAAGTGAAGGCCGGAGTTTGAGGCGTTCTAGTGGTCGAGGTTGCGGGGGCGACGAGTTTTCCAGGTTTGATGGTGAACCTGAACATGTCTCCAGGTTTCGTTTTTTTTAGTTCAAATTTTGATTCGATGATCTTCTCACGCGTTTGGATGGTTGCGGGGTTTCAAGGCGACGACGTCGACTTGTTGATGATCGCAACGGTGGCTGGAGGAGCTTTGGGTTCGTGTGCACGTGCACGTGCATCTTCGAGTATCAGGGTGAATGTGGAGTTTGGGGAAAAAGGGGGAGACTCGGAGCCAAGCACGGGAAATTTGCCAGTTTTCTCGAAGAAGATGAAGTTGGATGGGAAGAAGAAAGGTCTCGGGGAAAAGGGGTGTTCGACTCGAAGTAATACTCGAGCATCATAGGGATGGAAAAGGGGTTTTCTCTTGTTATGATATCCAGTTTAAAATAAAGCAAAATAACAAGTTTAAATGAAAACATAAGTTGGTTAACAAGTTTTTAATAAATTTTAAAGTCATATGGGTTGAAATTTAATTTGTTTTGATTTGAAAATTTTATATTAGGTTAATTAATCGAATTAATATGGAATTGTTTTCAAATTGAAATAATTTAATTAAGTGATTAATTAAGATAATGATTATCTTAAAGCTGATTAAGGTTTTGATGATTAATGATTTAATTAATAAAGCGATTAAAAGATTAATTACTTAATATAATCAATTTCAAGGGGTTTATTAATTAAAGGAGATTAATTAATTAAAGATAATTACTTAATTAAAAGTAATTAATTTATGATCAAAGTGATTAATTAAAGCCTAATTGATTAATAGGGTTAATTAATTAAAGAGATTTAATTTGAGGGTAAGTAATTAATTAAGATTAATTAATTAAGGGAAGTAATTAAAGTTAATTAATTAAGGACAATTAAAATCAGATAATTAAATTGGTCTTACTTATGGATGTTTGGATTCTATTGGATGATTTGATCGTTTGATATCCCTGATATATGATGCTTTGTGATACATCCTGATTTATGTTGTGATCTGAAATTTCTATTTCTGTGATATATTACTATGTGGATATGAAAACCCTTGACCCGTAAACGACATTTGAATTTCGATGCGATAGGGAGTCGGATTCCAGTTGGTTATCCGAAACCCACATCGAATTGTAATAGTGAATATATGTGACTGATAAATTTATTTTATCTATGAATCTGTGAATGAAGATAAGCGTTATGGGTTATACCGCTTATCGATATATCTGTGATGATTGATGTTGTGCACTATTGTGTGAAACCCCTGGACTACACTTTTACACACACAAATATGGATTTCATGTGGAAATCGGTTAAGTCACAGATGATGTACATTTGATGTTTTTGAAATTGAAGTCTTAATTTCAATTGATTTTGAAATTGGAAATTCGGGTTTAAAGTGAAAAGCTTTGAAATGGAATTTCAAAGATAAAAGTTATTTTGAATAACTTAATCAAGTTTTGAAAATTTAAATAATTTGATTTAAATTTGAATTCAAGTTTGAAATTGAATTCTATGATTTGAAACTAAGGATTAAAGATGCTGTACAAGTTATATATGGGTTAAACCATTTTAAAGGTATTGATTTGGGAATTTGAATTTAATTTAAGGGTTTTAACTCGTGTAAATATAACTGGATTTTTCCGAAACGGAAACTACTTGTTTTCAAATAATAATAGCTTTCATTTTAAGAAAGGATTTCCAAATTATGTTGAACGGTTTCAAGTTTGAAATAGAATTGAAATGTTTTGAAATTATGAAATGAGTCTTTGATTTCAAAGACCGGATGAGTTAATCTAACTTGAATTGGAATTGTTTTGAAAGGCTATGAATGAATCTTTGGAAATGAGTTTTGAAAGCTATAAGTTAAATCTTGATTTAAAGATTTAACGAGTTAATTCAATTGAAATGGAAATTGTTTTGAAATCCATGAATGAATCTTTGTGAATGGGGTTAACTTTGTGAATTGAATCTTTTTGTTTAAAAGATTAAAAGTGTGGAAATTGTTTAAACCATCGAAGGTTTTTGAAATGAATCTTTTTGTTTAAAAGAATGGAAATGGTAAATTGTTTTAACCATTCAAATGAAAAGTTTTGGGCTTTTAAGCTGTGATTTAACTGAGATCCCAGTATCCATATGATTTTTAATTACGCTCGTTATTCGGTTTAGCCGGGAAAGGACCTTTGTGTCGTATAACCCATTCCGAATAATGATACGACGTATATGGATATCATTTGAAGACCGGTGGTGAAGACCGGGTATTTGCGAGAGCGATAGGATGACCTATCGATTTTCTCTGCATCATGGCTCCGGTATAGAGATTCCCTAAGTGATGGGAAGTCCGATCGAGATTGTGAATACCCGGATTTGCAAGGGCTTCTTTGGAAGTGCCTTCGGTTCTGTTCGGACCCGGAACAGACTTGTATGGATGTGTGTCTGACGTTACACTTTGAGATGTAAAGCTGGTTTCTATCAAATACATTTCTGTTGGTGGCGGAGAGTTTATTCTCTTAGCTTAACACCCTTTTCTGAGACGTACGAGCTCAGAGGTTATGTAGTTGATGGTTACTAGTGATACATTCCCAATTTGGTAATGTGGCATACGAAGTGCTGATTGATCATTGTTGATCAAAGCGTTGCTTTGTGAAAAAGCGTTGCTTTGTGAAAAAGCGTAGTTTTGTGGACGAGACTTCGTCGAGCCTCACAACCCGGTAATGGTCGAAACAGGAATGTTGCGACAAAGGTTTGTAGGGGTAGCGCCCCTAGGGTATGTCATTTCCTTCTGGATAAAAGGTGATATCATGGTATGGAGCCCAGATATTTTACCTATGTTGATTATATTTTGTGGTTGTTGCTTTATGATTGAGGATCCTCGGATAAAGGTCGGTAACGACCGGGGGATGACATAGCTCGTGTGTTAGTTACCTAGTTACAGCTGTACAGCGTGAGGTAGCGTCAGTGTGTTAGTTACCTAGTTACAGCTGTACAGCGTGAGGTAGCGTCGGCCTTTTGTTTGCAGAGATCCGGTTAGGATCCGGGGCGTCTTTCCAGAGGCGTTTCTATTTCGGTGTAAGGAAGTTCCTTTGCCTGATCATTTGTTGGAAATCCAAAGAAACAATACGAACCCTGTATGGTTTTAGTTGTATTACCTGCTATGGAATGTGGCGGTAACCTGCTATTGAACGTAGTAGCTATAGTAGGCATACAACAATGGTTGTATGTTGGCTAAGATTGATATTATACTTTCGAAATGGTTTTCGACACTATGCACTAATGATAATAATATCGAATGATTTTGCGTAGTAAGCATTTTTGACTATCATAAGAAGAAATCTCCTCCAATTCTGTGTTTGCATTGTGTGTGTGGTGGGAGGTCTTATGGTAGTTTCATTTTCGAAAAGCATTGCGGGTTTCAATGTTTAAAAGCCTTTGTTGCTTGTTTAAAGATAAACTGTTTTTGTTGCTCACACCAGTCCCATGACTGATCCGGAGTTTATTGTTCCCTTCCTAAACTCTGGGTGCCCACTATTTTCCACACGGGCAGTCTAGAGTTGGGTTTTTCAGATATTCAGGTTTAGTGGATTATCTGGAGCTAGTTCAGTTCTTGGAATTCATGGATTGACGTTGCTTATCTTGGAGCATTCTATTGGAGACATTCTATCCGCTGCTGGTGTTATCTATTTTCTTTCCGCTGCTATTTCTTGTATCATATCTCTGATGTATATAGATATTCATTGTATCATCATTGTATCTGGATATTGTATCAGATGTTGTATATCTATATTCTTTTTCTTTTCCGCTGTGTTGTTTACTTAATGTTGTTATAAGCTCCGGCGACTCAGATTTGAACGGTCGAATCTACGGCATTCGAGTACGATGTAAAGTATGGATGTCGATTTTCGAACGTGAAAAATCTGTATCGTTACAAAGTGTGTGCAAGTGTCCTTGTGTTACCCCTTGACAAACCAGGTGCAGGAGCTTTGCTCATTGGAGTAATTTCTCCTCTATAAGTTGGAATCTCAGAGCAAATTCTGGTGGGAGATTCCGACCCCCGATGCTCACATTAGGAAAATGGAAAGCATCAAGGTCACGCGGAAATGGTAGACCAGACAAATAATCAAGTGGTAGACCTGAATGCTCCGACGGTTGAAAAGAAGATTCATCTTGAACAGTCTTAGGAGCCATCGGTGGCTTGAATTGATTACAAAGACGACTTTTTGGAAATTTATAAACAAATGTTTTCTTCTTTCTCCTATCGGGAACTAAGGGTTGTGAGGTCTGCGAAGATATGACATCGACTCCAAGACTGGATTCGTCAAGAATATGACCTAAATGTCTGTTTTCTTTGCTAATATAAAGATAGTGGATATGTGACACCCCGCACCTCTAGCACCCCGAAAATCGAACATGACTAGAAGCACGGGTGGTCGGGTGAAATAAAAATCCATAAAATAGAACAGAGACTAAGGCAACAACATAGAATGATTAAAATATTACAGTGGAAGAAAACTTTCACTAATTATAAATTAATAGCAAAACAACTTCATTAAAAACAACATTATCCCAAATTTATTTTTGAAACCAAAAGTACCAAGCAGTCTCCACCAAAACATAAAACATAACAAAGTTCACAATATAGGCCCTCATAGATAGAGTAAAGTACGGAAAAGAGAAACGAAGTACATGAAACAAAAGAAACAAAAGCTGAAGATAACAACTGCTCCAATGACCCTCCAAGCTGTAAAGAATTGCAACCTAGACCTGCCCTCCTGTGATTTGGGGAAAATAGAAAAAATAGGAATGTGTTAGACATAAAGTCTGGTGAATGAGAAATAAAATGAAGCAGAAAGAATAAAACAGTTTAATTCCAGGTCTTCCTCGGATATCGCAAAGGGTGAATAATATAATGCAGTGAATCCTTCTAAGACACAGTTCCTAAGAAGCCAAAGTCCGTGGTCACTCTAGGGAAGTCAACCATACAGTAACACTAAACATCAATCTGCCTATCGGACCTGCTGTCCTTACCTATCCACGTGTTACAGCGTGAAAGTCATGCTCTTCACCCGTGCACTGTGACTAAATGCCTCTTACGTCTAACCGGCGCTGACTCAAACAACCTCGCAGGACCCCGAAGTTGTGCTCAGGCTCCGCTAAACTGGACTCCTATCCTCCTGTCTCCTCGGCCACCAATGTGGACTAGCCCCTATCCAAAGTGTCGGTCCTCCAAAAGAGCGCCCGCAGCGGGCTCGGCTGCGTAAAATCCTCCAACGATCTACCTAAAGAAGCCTACGTCGGAGCACACTTGTCCTGTTCCGTCCGCGTCGATCTGCCTGAAGAAGCCTACGATTACGGATGCTACCTATCCTACGTACTAGCAACCTATGAAAGGTAAAAAATATCCTTGCAAACCTACTTGCCCGTTCCTAGTACGACAGCCAAAACTATATTTTGGTCTTAACTGCATGAAACACCTATCCAGACCTTTACAAGGTCCTCCTACCAAATCGTTTCCAGATTAATTAATTTTACCGTTACAGTTTACATACTGTTTATTTTCATTAATCTACTTTAGGCCATTTTTACATCCGATTTGGTTATTTCACAATTTCCATTTTTCTTACATAAATGGTATTTCAATTTCACGTCCTTTCAGTCCGTTTGGTTTATCTGTAATTTTGTTGCCATTTTGTTACAGATTTACATTAGCATTTAGGATCCATTTAATTTACATTTTTTTCCACCTTAATTTACATTGTCTATTTAGAGATTTAATCTGTACAAAATTTTATCCAATAGCCACAAAACATTTAATTACACAAAATTTCACTTTTACAATTTTAGGCCACATATGAAACAAACAATTATGCCAATTAGACTTCCCAATTTTGTTCCAAAACCATATTCAAAATTTTGTAATTATATCAATCAAAACCATAATTTTATTCAAGTAACATATTCTAAATTTATTCCACTAACCTATTTTACCATTATAAATTGAATAACAATTCTAATTCAACTTAATTAAACCAATCTTATTTACGCCATGAAACGTGAATAACAATTTGTTTGTTCCAAATTTCAACCCAAACATGAATTAGAATTGAGAAGTGGAAGAAGAAGATATAATAATTTACATAAATTTCAATCTTATTTATGTCATTGTTTGTACCAAAATTGGGCACAACACTCTTCGGATGTGTTTGAAGAGATAAAATGAAGAAAATATATGTATAATGAAGTAGATCTCACTACAAGAAAACATGTTATTGGTTGCATTGAATGGTAGCGTTTCAAAGCTAAGTGCAACTAATGCTTATTTAGAGGAAAATAAATAAATAAACAAACGCTGCCAGTCGTTCCCTCTAAAATTTTGGTAAAACTTCTATTCCCCGCTCAGTTTCTTTCTTCAACATAAACATTTGTATTAAAAAAGCCTGATAAAGTCTAATTTTCAACCACCACCCTCGTCTTCTCATTTACCTTCTTCTCCACTCTGCCTTGCCTCTCAACCTTTCCCTCTCGCCCAACCTTCCTCCATCTCATCCGCTCCTTTAATCATCGCTTCCCATTCAAATTTGCAAACCCTAGAGCTACCTTTCTTATCACAACTTGCATCACGGTCTACTGTTAGCGTCAATGATTTCTGGATACCCTCTCTCAGTCTCGACCTAAGGCTATCTAATGAGATTACTGATAATCGATCTCAGCTCTAAACACCTTCCCGGATTCTGAAATCAAATTATGAGGTGAGTTCGAATTTTTCAATTATGATAAAGATTTTTTAAATTTGAGGCAGTAACATTAATGTAACAAAAAGCTTAATGTCAATTAACTAGATACTAATTGTTAAATACTTTATATACTGAATTTGTGAATTGTTTAGTTATTCCGAAAATTGACTAGATTAGAAGTTCATATACAACATAAGCTCAGAATATAAGGGCAAATTGATTCTCATGTGGGACCTTGATTACTGGCAAGTGAGTCCATGGTAAACGAATCTCAGTTCATTTCTTGCTTAGTGAAAAATAAGGGAAGACTCAGTCTTGGTATTTATCTGTGTTCATGGTCTATACATATCGACATATAGAATATCTCTACAGAACATATGAAGCAACCCAGTAATTCCACGTCACTACAATGGGTAGTTGCAAGGGATTTCAATTGTGTGTTACTTCATAGAGATAGCGTGGGTCACTCATCTAACAATGCAGATGATGATTTTTATAATGCAATCATACAGGTTTGGATGGATTGCAATACAAAGGTAGTCACTTCACTCGGAGAAGGGGGTGTAAAGATCTAGCTACTTATGATAAGATAGACAAGGTATTTATTTATAATTATTTTAAAATGGTAGCTCCTAATATAGTAGCATATATTTTGAATTGCTCGACTAGTGATCACTGCCCTATTTTAATCAAACTGGTGAAAACTAGTAAAGAAACATATGACATTCCTTTTAAGTACAGTAATGCCTGGTGTGATCTTGATGCCTATAGCAATGTGTTTCAAATAGCTTGGAATTTCATGATAGAAGGATATCTATGGATAATATAAATAAAGTGAGTACAATTATCGTGTATTTTATGTACTAGGTCATGCCAATCGATCATCCTATTCAGCCACTTTCTCTTTTCTTAACGCATCATTAAAAAACTTAAATAACGACTTACCCCAAGTAATTGTGCATCATAATAGTCATTTAGCCTAGATTTCATTCATGGTCAGCTCCTGCATTGTTGCTTCTTGAGTTCTTATTTAAGAACAACAAGAATTTACACATGCTTTTTCAAAAAAAGTCCTATATCATGGATTCTTTCTCTGTCCACTTGTATTACTAATTCACAGTGCGTTGTTGGTGCACAGTTGAATCTTCAATTATTTTAGCATAAGTATAAATTGTATAATTTCTTATGGATTTTAAATTCAAGATAATTGCATAAAACGGTCAGTCGTGTTGGTCAATATACAAACCATATTTTTATTGTTTAATCGAGCACTTCTATTTGCATCATATCCATTTCGAGCCTAACATGGCTGAATATCTTAACTACCATTTCTAAAGTTTTACACTTTTTTATATATTTAGTTTTAGTGAACTGATCATTGCATACAAAGAATACAATGATATATACATTGGGACCCTTGGTTGCATTACACCCAAATAATAAGAAACAGGGACTTCACTTAAAAAAAGTTCCAACTCCAGTTTTTGAACCAAGTAGCTTCACGGGAAATATTACAGTAGGATTAATAAAAATGTGTGGAACAACACAAAACTTCAGTGGATAGATTGACATAACACCACCTGTAAATCATTCAATAACATGCTATCTTCCTGTTTTTATATAAGCAATGTTAAATGTTATATTCCTGTTTTTATATTTAAGTAATAGATATGCCTCTTTGAAAAAACCGAACCGATACTCTTTTGTTCTTTTTACAAGGGAAGCCAACGAAGCTTTGTTTGGAAGACACTGAGATTGTTATTACTCTTGAAGGAAGCATTCATACATAGAAGGATAAGGATAAGGCGGTAAAAATCAATTTTGGTGGGTTGAAAAGGCTGGCTTTGGAGATTGCTACATTTGGTTCTTTCTTGTGGGATGTTGAGAGCTATGTTGATTCAAGGTACCATTTTGTTGCTAATTGATATGTTGGAATCTAAGGATTGATTGTATGTCATGTCTGATGCGTGGACATGTTACCATTTCTTTTTCTTTTTTTTCTTTGGGTTGGACTTGTTTTGTTTTAGCTATTTTTAGTTTAATGTATATAAGATAATTATAGGACAGACGAAAGTTTATGATTTATTTTGTTGGAAAGCGGTAGCTTGAGACTTGATAGAACAAAGTGAAAAGAGGCTTTTAGGTTGTTTGTTTTCAAAAAGTGGTGCTGATTATTCCATTCTCAGCCAAGTGAAAAATGCCTTGTGCGCCGTTGTTGAGCTGGTCCATAAATATACAGAAAATTTATTCAATCTATAAAGTCTAATACACGGTCATGCGATAGAAAATCAAAAGAAGTCAAAAATTAGATGGTTGAGGGATGGTGATCAATGCTCTAATTTTTTCCATGCTTATATGAGTATGACAAAAAAGAAAAATATGATCAATCAACTCATCAACCAAAATGGCAGTGTAATTACCAATGATTCTATACTCAAATCAACAGCCATTGTATATTTTTAGGAACCATATAAATCAAACAATACTCTATATAGTTTCCCTTCAGTTACTTGTAAGAGGATCCTCACTGACCAGGCAAGGCAAAAACTCCAAAGCAATATTTCAGAAGCAGAAATAAAAGATGCAGTTTTTCAGATCGATGACAGTAGCAGCTCAGACCTAGATAGCTTCAGAGCCAATTTTATAAACTACATTGGGATATGCTCAAGGCATATTTAAAGGAGGAAATTAAGGCATATTTAAAGGAGGAAATTAAAGGTATATCTTCTGGTGATCATTTTATTAGATAAATTAATCATACCTTTATTACCTTGATACCCAAAAAGGATAATCCTTAATCCATATTAGATTATAGGCCAGTTTCATATCTTTATAAATATCACTGGAATAGATTGTAAACGCATGCAATTGGGTCCAGCAACCATATTGGACTTGGGAAAACAATGATTAATTGAGTTATATCTGACAACTACTTGAAAGCAAAAACTGTTTTTATATAGTTGCAAACACCTAGCATATGTGAACTCAAGATTGAAATCTTTGATTAAAGATTAATCAATTTCTCTTGGAATATTGTTTCTTTATTAACTTGCATGTTGATTTTACATCTGAATTTGTTGTTTTTATAAGTATAATTAAATATGAGAACCAAGAACTAAGCGAGGCTGAACAAGGGAAAGGTGCGCTTAATTTGTTAATCGGGCCAACTTCAAAGGCTGAGTTCAGCCTTAATATTTCTAAACCTGTATTTCTGCATCTCCAATGGTTTTAGGGCGCATCTAATCCAAAGCAGAAAACACCAATGTTTTGAATTGTTAATTTATATTGGCCCACAATAACACAACCTTCATTTACCTTGATTGATGCCTTGATGGGCGAAAGTAAAAAAGGAACATGAACCCATGTAACATAATGTATTAGTTGCCTTATCAAAATAAAATTTATATTATTATAGTCACTGTTAGAAGGTAGAAAGAATATGACATATAATAATGACAATGCGTTATGAAATACATTTTTAACGGAAGTACCACATAACATTTTCGAACAAGCACTGCTAACAAAGACAGTACAGAACTCAAGTTATGGAAGCATATATTTGAAACTATTTGCACCAAACTGGTTAAGTAATTATGGAAGTTGTATATATTCTAGTTCCTATAATATGAACTTCCTGTATTTCATTCACATGAAGTTCAATAGCTAGTACTTCACTTAACATTTCATTGATTGCATGTTTAGCTAGAAGTTCTTTCTTGCAATCATATAGGACATCAGTAAGCTGTTCATTTTGCTTTTCTATATCAGCAGCTTATGGTTTCATCCATTACATCTTTTCCATTTGATATATAGTCATAGCAGCTGTTAAGGGGTCTAATGCAAGTAATGGTTCTTCGATTATTATTTTAGGTGCTTTGAATAGGTCTCCTTCAGCACCTAGATCGAATTCATAACCATAATTTGGTATGAAGTTTTCCTGTAGATGTAAAAATAACAGAGTTATAAGTTACGGATTATTTCATTTTTTTTACTTGGAAAGACATCAATTTTTCTTGCCAGTAAATATGATATCTTTAAGAGTAACAAAAGATAAGGTATCGCTAGTGTTTCAGTTCACTGATTATGTTTGTGATGCTAAATTTCTGGTTAAGCCTTATAAGGAGAAAGGAAAAATTGCAGAGAAGTAGTGTTATACTGTGTTATTGATTCATATTGAAGCTTGTGACAATCAGTAAAAATTCTATATTAGAAAATGAATATGTGGCATATGGTTATACTACTTAATATGTCAAAGCTTATACAAGTTCATTTGAATGTTCTTTTAGCTTCGAATTAACTCATATTTAAATCTTTGACTTTTACAAGTCATTTAATACATTACTCGGAGAAGTTGGATTGGGCCTGAGGCCCGTTGTCTTCATTTGAGCATTGCACAACTACGTGCTTTCTATTCAGCAAAATCAATTTTATAGTTGTTCTTCCACTTAATTTCTTTTTCGATTTATTTAGGTACTACTAAAATCGTTCACTATTAATATACAAGAAGTAGATGAATTTTGTGTTAATTTCTTTTGATCGCTGGTATGTTTAGTCACCTGAAACTAGCTTCTGTTTATTTTATCTTTCAATATTTTTTTTTATCTGTGATAAAAGCCCAAAACTTCTGTTATGATTTGACGTTAACTTGATCTTATTTTGCAAGCAATTTCTCTAGGACTTTCACTGGAACCTTTAATAGGGCTGTATCATCAGGAAACGCAGTAGTATTAAAACCCTCAAGACTTGCTCCGACTGCCTCATCATTTTTAGCTAACACAATTCCAAAATATCCGGACAACCAAACTATATAAATGTTGTTCAGGGTGGCCCAAATATTGGAGAGCAATTGCTTGAACGAAAATGGGACAAAATATTCTTTACTGGTATACCTAAAATGCTTATATTCCTGTTTCAGATAAAAGTATATTTTTTTTTAATTTTGTTATTCATAAAGATTGGCATAATTATCAAATTGCAATTTAAACTGGTCTGCAGACACGTAAGCTTTTTCACAAAAATATTCAACTTCCGCAATGAATCGATACTGACTTGCACACAGTTACAAACTGGTTTGAAAGTTACAACTATAGTTTTTACCATAATTATGTCATTTACATTCCTTGAGAAGATTATGGGTCCCCCTAGTTTTGAGGCCCTAAGCATTTGCTTCATTGGCCTAAAAGTAGAGACCCTAAATAAGTGCATAAAGTTGCCGATAAGCTCCAAAATCTGATTGAATTAGATAATTAGATTCAAGTTAAATACGACTTCTATGTTTAAAGTTGAAGACTAGTGTGCAAATCTGCATCACAAATCCTTAAAGAGTTTTTGAACACATGGTGTTTAATTTACCCATAATAAGAAATATGAGTAATAAGGAACCGATCGCATTGAGTTATTATTTATTTCATTGTAAATTATTGCATTATATCAAGCCTTTTGTAAGGTAGGTTGTAGTTGTTACTTGGTAAATTTAGTCTGTGATAATACTTGGAAAACTGAGCAAAATAAAAAACAAAGCTTGCAAGTTATGTTAATCTCACGGTTGTTTTTTTATTATTATTGTCATAACCTATATGTTTCTTTGTAAAAGTACTTTAGGTAGTAAATTTGTAATAACGAAGATGGAAAACTACCATATACATCCTAAAAATTACTATGCATTAATTATGCTGAGGAAATGAGTGATAAATTAGGAGAAAGATCACATATCAATCAGAAAAAAGATACTTCACTTCTGCTATCAGAATGGTATAAATTTTTTAAGACCGCTACTGTTAAACATTCATGCTATGCATGGCAAACATGAAGGTCTAGAGTTGCAGACTAGTACATTTACCCTGAGACAGATTAAAGCTGCCACCAACAGTTTTGATATTGCAAACAAAATAGGCGAAGGCAGATTCGTCCTGTTTACAAGGTAATGATTATAATCTTGTATTGATACGATTTGTACACTTCATCCTTTAATTCACGTTCTTAATTTTAATTTCTGGGAGTGCTGCGAAATGGTTCAAAGATAGCGGTGAAGCAACTTTCTTCCCGGTCAAGGCAAGGAAACCGTGAATTTATTAATGAGGTTGGGTTAATATCTGCTTTACATCATCCGAATTTAGTGAGACTTTATGGATATGGTATTGAAGGAAATCAATTACTACTTGTGTACGAATACATGGAAAATAATAGCCTTGCAAGTGCACTATTTGGTATGTTCCTGTCCTCCTTTTATTTTGTTAACTAACATAGCAGTTGCTATATAGTCATAAGTGCTTGCATCTTGGTTTATTAAGAAACCCATACAAAGTCAAACACGAGCTTTATTGTGAAAGATTGTTCATTTATTAAGAAACATGATTTGCCTGTATGCTCGACCATAACTAATAATAATTAGTCATAGTCCAAATCTAGTACGTGTAATCACGATGTGAATAAATATATACACATAGCCAGTCCA
The DNA here is from genome assembly GCA_030737815.1 of Allium fistulosum. Lineage (NCBI taxonomy): Eukaryota > Viridiplantae > Streptophyta > Magnoliopsida > Asparagales > Amaryllidaceae > Allium > Allium fistulosum. The sequence continues at coordinate 305,832,488 of CM060903.1, read as the reverse complement.
ATGTCATCTGGTAAATACATATCGTGGTGAGATGAACTGTAGTTTGACTCTGCATCAGTAGCTGTATAATTAAAAAGAAAATTACAAGTTAAAATAATGTATCAATACCAACCTGATCAGCCTGCAATATAATTATTTTGTATCTTCATACCGATCATGGATGCATGTTCTGTTGACAAAGAATCTCTATTAACTAATATATTACTTCCTACTTACCTGCTTGTTAGGATGCACATAAAACTATAATGTTGTATGCATGGGAAATTACATGTCTATAAAAATCAAATAACACTGTCTTACTAATCAGTAATCATTGGGTATCATATTACATAGGAAAAAAAAGGGTAATATTCTGTATATACGGTTATCGTTACAATGTAACTATAGTGTCAAACAATTTGGCTAGTCAGAAGGCTTGTCCGAAGGGAGAGGTTTATAGAGATCTGATGTGAAGCTGGCACTGAGCTGGCTGAAACTATTTGCAGGGATCTGATCTGAGGATAGGAGGTCGACTTTCTTTGATGTGTGATGGCTGATATGTTATATAGTTTGCTGAAACTAAGTTAGTTGAAGTGCAGTAACAGTGTGCTTGTTGGAGGTACACTACTAACTAAGGGCGGATGCTGAGGTTAAGAACAGTGTGACTAGAGAATGTGGATATATGTTGAGGCACCGGCCATCTTGAAATGAGCAGTTAACAAAGTATGGTGCAAACAGAAATGCTATTACGGATGCAAGCCGAGGTGAGAAAAAGCGAAGCTCAGTTGTGATGACTCCAATCCAGAAGAGGTGGTTGTTGTGGGGTCCAATCCGAGTTAGCTGGAGAATAATCACGAGTGGGAGGGGGTATTGCAAAGTCTTTTGTACATGTGGACTTATCTCTTTTAATACTTTGTTCTTTTGTACATGTGCATTTTTGAAATGAGCAGTTATATTTGATTGTGAGATTAGCATGTTTTTGCAATTATTTGAATATGATGATCATATGATTGATTGTTTGTATATGCTAATTATGTGATTTAATTGTTTGTTTGAATATATTGAAATTATGCGATTGATCGTTCGTTTTAATATGAATAGTATATAAGCGATTGCTGGAAATGGTATAAACCATCAACCGTAAATAGTAGCATTTAAAAGTGATTTTTGGTAGCGTTTTTTAAATCCTACAGAAAATACCTATAGTTGCATTTAAAAGTGACTTTTGGTAGCGTTTTTTAAATCCTACAGAAAATACCTATAGTTGCATTTAAAAGTGACTTTTGGTAGCGTTTACTACAACGCAACAAAAAGTTTTAGACTTTTAGTTGCATGTCGTATAGCAGCGTTCTCTAAAACGCTACCATAAGTTATGGTAGCGTTTTTTCAACGCTACCAAAAGTCTTTTCTGGTGTAGTGTCTAACAAACACACCAATAAACAGATAAGAAAATACACAGAAACACACAGATTTAGTGTGGTTCGGCAAATTGCCTACATCTACTATGAAATGACAAATGTTTATTGAATTTCACTCGCTGTTTACAAAAGATTACAACACAACTGGAGTTTGATATTCATTTCGGCATAATATCGGCATAGAGAGGCCAAAAGATCCTTTTTCTGTAGGCTCTAGGGTGCTATTTATAGGCGTAGGAGGCAAATATCTTGCTCAGATCTCGAGAGACTTCTTCTGGCACGTGGGTGGGCCCACGCGATCGATCCCAGGCGATTTCGACTCGATCCGTGATCGATACGAACGAATTTCATATCGATCAAGACTTGCTCCAATCGAGTCGAAATTTGGCAGGAACATTCTTTATGTTGTACGTAAGCTCCTGTGAAAGTTTCGTATCATTTGGACTTGTAGATCATGAGATATGATCGATACGAATTGGAGGTTTTCTGTCCGTGATCGATACGAACGAATTTCGTATCGATCAAGACTTGCTCCAATCGAGTCAAAATTTGGCATGAACATTCCTTAGGTCGTACGTAAGCACCTGTGAAAATTTGGTGGCATTTGGACTTGTAGATCTTGAGTTATGATCGATGCAAGTTTGGATTTTTCAACCGTGATCGATCAATATCTAGAGCATACGAACTCCGAATGATTTGAAATTTGGAACGTTGGTTCTCATAGCTTCGCTTGTCGTGTCATATCAATTTTAGCTCGATCTGGACTTGGACAATGTTCGTCGATACCATAGTGAGCCTGCGTATAACCGATCTCTAAGATGAACTGTCATTGGTTTCTAGTTAAGTTCTTGGTGTCACGGCCTTGCCAAAAGGCGGGATAACTGCCATAAAACGTGAATAGACAATTTATATGTCCCGTATTTTAAACCAAACATGAATTAGATTTGAGAAGTGGAAGAAGAAGAAGAAGAAGTTGCAATAATTTACATCTATTCTCAATTAATAACAAAAATTAATTCATATTAACGTCTCAGAAAAGAACTGAAATTGAACTACTTTATTTTTCTATTTCATATTAATTCCCACTCACTTGACACTTGAGCTTGCATAAATTTGAAAAAGGCTTTGCTTTAATCTTTCTCCCTTTGATTCTTCTAAATTCCCCAAATTGCTTGAATATATATATAGATAATTTAATTTGGTAGAGATTTGTTTATTTAGTAGAGAAAAAGAGAAAGAATAATACACACTAATTTTACTGTAGAATTATGGCGACGGCTGAATAAGAGATTAGGTTTAGGTTAGATGGTTTATTTATAGATTGTTTGAGTGAATATAATCCATTAGATTATTTTAGATTAAATCTGGTTCTTTCATACACTTAATGGTTATCCATTCTAGCCCATACACATCACTCAACCAATAAAATTTAGCCATCTCATCCTATTACATCACTAGAGCGAATGGGAAGCCGCCACATGTCAGAAACAACGCTGAAATACGTAGGAAAATCGCTGGAAACAAACCAGCTAAAAAAACTTAGCTCCAGATTTTGGGTGACAATGGGACTTGATCCCTAGTCACTAAAGAAGTCAACATGCGCCTTTACCACTATACCAAATGCGCTTTTAATTTCTTTTTAATTATATTTCCATAAAATATCAGGGTGTTACATTCCCCCCCCCCTCTAAAGGATTTTGTCCCCAAAATCTCCAAATATGGAAGAACGTAATTAACAACCAGCATCCAAGAACTACATCCATCTACTCAACCATCATTCATTTCTAGCATTGTCCTTATTTTTAACTAATGCAATTTATGATTTATGCAAAGTGAAATGCATATGAACTTACCTAATGTGAAAAGGTAGTCGGTCTACTGATTCAGTTGACCTCCTGTAATGCAAGTATGCTTATGTCATGTAACCAAATGTATGCAATTACCCTAGTACAATTGATAATTCTATATGTATGTTTCAATCATTCACCCAAATGCACCATCCATATGCAACATCCATTTATATATACATACATATATATATGTATATATAAATGGATGTATATATATATATATATATACAACCATGCGCAAATGCAATAATTAACAGGCATGCATTTGCAGGTGTGTGTACCTAGTTGGTCGATTATCCTAATAAATATCTATTTAGTGCATGCAATGCATCCATTTGCAAACATTGGCATCCACTTGCAATCATTTTCATCCATCAAACATAACATGCCCTAGTGACATGTTTACAACCAAGCTACCATCCATAGGTTTCACCTAAAGATTATCAAAATAACCCTAACTAAGGAAAAATCAAAGATAGGATATTTGAAGTGTACCTTCAAATAGAAAAGGATAAGAACTTCGAATTCTCTCCTCAGATTCTCATGTGCACTCATTGGCGTCATCTCCCCACTGAACCTTCACTAGACGAACTTCCTTGTTGCATAATCTCTTGACACTGTGTTCCAATATACGGGTGGGTGTACAACGCACAAGTGATTCACGCTCTACCTCCACTTCCCTTAGCTGATCGGGTTCTACTACTTCTGTGGAATCGTGTAGACTTCCTCAGATGCGAAACATGAAAAACATCATGAACCCTTGCCAACTTAACTAGAAGATTAACTCTTTATACCACTTTTCCAATCCGTGTGGTAATAGGGAAGGGTCCTACAAATCTCGATACCAACTTACCCACTGAGCCAAATCTCATAACGTTTCTCAGAGGAGAAACCTTGACAAAAACCATATCTCCAACCTTAAACTCCAAAACTGAATGTCTTCTGTCGGCATATGACTTTTTTCTATCTTGTGCAGTCTTCAACCTCTTGCAAATCAAATCCAACTTCTCGGAAGTTTCCCTCACCAAATCTGGTCCAAGAAAGATCATATCGGTGGTATCCCACCAACAGGCTGCTAATCTACATGGTCTGCCATAGAGGGCCTCAAACGGTGCCATCCCAATGCTTGCTTGATAACTAATATTATACGCAAACTCCACCGAAGGTAGGTGGTCTTCCCAAGAGCCTCTGAAGTCAATGGTGCACAATCTGAGAAAATCTTACAAAACCCTATTTACCCTCTCAGTCTTTCCATCTGTCTGAAGGTGATATTCCATGCTTAGATTTGATTCCATTCCCAAGGCTTGCTGAAGACTCCTCCAAAACTCGCTGGTGAATAATGGATCTCTGTCACTCACAATGTTGGCGGCAACTCCATGAAGCCTAACTATCTCCCTTACATAAAGAGTCGCCAAAGAAGCCGTCGTCCTATTACTCTTAATGGGTATAAAATGAGCGCTCTTCGTCAGTCTATGCACAATGACCTAAATGCTCATGTTCCCTCTCCGTGACCTTGGTAATCCATCCACGAAGTCCATAGAGACGCTCTTCCATTTCCATAATGGTATATCCAATGGCTGCAATAGTCCTCCGGGCTTCTTCTGTTCCTCCTTTACCCTTTGGCAAGTGATGCACTTCAATACATATTCCGCCACCCTCTTCTTCATTCCGAGCCAATAGAATACCCTCTTCATATCCCGGTACATCTTATCACCACTGGGGTGCACTGTCATCCTAGAATGATGTGACTCGGACAACACCGCATCTACTAAATCCTCACTATGGGGAACACAAAGTCTACCATCCCTTCTAAGCCATCCCCTAGTGTCCATGGTATAGCGCCTAAGATGTGGTGATGACTCTCCTCTACCAATATTATATAAAATGTCCTTTAACTCTTCGTCCTCACCTTGCCTTACTCAAATCTGCTCCATCAAAGTAGGCTGGACATCGAGGGCTGCTAACAATCCCGGAGCTAAATCCGATGGAGGTTTAAAATCAAAGGTAGTAATGTACTCCAAATGCTTCCATTCCAAAAATGGAGGACTTAAAACCACTTTGCGTCTACTCAACGCATCTGCCACTACATTACCTTTCCCAGGGGTATAGGAAATCTCAAAGTCATAAGAGGCTAAAAACTCCATCCATCTTTGCTGTCTCAAATTCAAGTCTTTCTGAGAGAATAGATACTTCAAAGACTTATGGTCCATGAAAAGCTTAAACCTTTCTCCTAAGAGATAGTGCCTCCAAGACTTGAGAGCAAAAACTATAACTGCCAACTCAAGATCATGCATCGGGTAGTTCTTCTCATGCGTTTTCAACTGTCTACTCGCATAGCACACTGACCTACCCTCTTACATCAGTACCGCCCCTAGCCCCGTACCACAAGCATCCGTATAAACTGATAAAGGCTTGGTTCCATCCGGTAATACCAATACGGGCGTGGTAGTCAAGGCTTCCTTCAATCGACCAAAGGCATCCTCACACTTGGCATCCCAAACAAAAGTTGAGTTCTTCGTGGTAAGGCGGGTAAGTGGAGCTTATATCCTAGCGAAGTCCTTAATGAACTTCCTATAGTATCCCGTAAGACCAAGGAAACTCCTTATATCCATGGCATTCTTATGGGTCAGCCAATCCTGTATTGCTGCCACTTTCGCCGGATCTACTGCAAGTCCATCCTCCGAAATAGTGTGTCCCAAAAAGCGAACTTCATCCCTCCAAAAGTGGCACTTGGAGAACTTCGCCTTCAACTTATGTGCTCGTAGGGTCTTAAGCACTTCTTCCAAGTGAATAGTATGCTCCTCCTTGCTTCGCGAATAAACCAAAATGTCGTCGACGAACACCACCACAAACTTGTTCAACGATTCGCGCAATACTCGACTCATTAGGTCCACAAAATATGTCGAAGCATTGGTTAGCCCAAATGGCATGACTAACCACTCAAATAACTAATCCGGAGTCCTAAACGTAGTCTTCTCGATGCTATCCTCCACCACATGCAACTAATGAAATCCCGTGGCCAAATCGAGCTGTGAAAATACCTTGGCTCCTACTAGCTGGTCGAAGAGATCGTCTATATGGGGAAGAGGATAACGATTCTTCTTCGTCGGCTTATTAAGCTCCTTATAATCCACTCAAAGCCTGAGAGAGCCATCCGCCTTAGTGGCAAAGACGATGGGTACGCCCCACTCAGAAATGCTCCTACGAATGAAGCATTTCTCCATAAGCTCTCCAATCTGCTTGCTCAACTCACGATGTTCCTTAGGAGCCATATGCCTTACCGGTAAAGCAACCGGTTTGGCATTATCGATAAGATAAACCATGAACTCGATCTCTCTTTGAGGTAGAAGACCAGCAACCTCCTCAAACACATCTGGAAAGTCTCTAACAACGGGTACCGAACTCAAACTATCGGACGATAAGTCAAGAGAATAAAGGTAGCTCAACATGTCTGATCCTCTTGGATCACAAGATACCTTCAAGGTATGTCCACTACAAGTGCCTAACCTCACAACCCTCTTATCGCAATCAAGAACAGCACCATACAAGGATAGCCAATCCATACCAAGAATCAACCCATACCCGGAAAAGTCTAATACAAAGGCACTACATTCAAACTCAACCCCTAAAATAAACAATTTCAAATCCCGACATAACATGGACAAATAGGCCGATCCTCCTATGGGATTTGATACTACTACCGGGTCGGTCACTAAGCAAGCATCAAGACTAAGACCCTCTACTAGAGTACTAGATATAAAAGAGTGTGAAGCTCCAGAATTGAATAATAGGGTACGAACAGGAAAATCAGAGATAGATAGCACACCTTTGATGATCACCTTCTTTCCTTTATCCACAACCGGACGAGTACTAGAAGAAGGAGCTTCCTCTAAAGCATAAGCCTAAGCAGGCTGTGAAGGTGTCTGTGAACTGTCCTTGGGCTTCGACGGACAGTCCTTTTTCATATGCCCCACTTGGTCGTAAAGATAGCACCTCAGTTTCGGTCGCTCTCCTGCCCCTCTACAATCCTTAGTAAGATGACCTGGTTTCCCACAAGTATTACACTTCCAGGCCTTCCTTGGAATTTTCCTTTTTCCACCAGACCCTCCTCCTCCTCTCCTCTTTCCTTTCCACTGCTTCTTTCCATCACTCCTCTGCGCCACGTCTCCTTTCTTCTCAGTATCAGTAAGTAAATCCATCTCTACCAATCCTTCAAAAGTGGCTCCCATAGGAATGTGGCTCACCGCCAAATTCTACAGTGGCTCCCATCGGAATATGGCTCACCGCCAAACTCTGTAGTGGCTGACTCAAACCCTTAGCAAACTTCAGCGCCTTCTTGTGAGGAGTATTGATCAAGTCTAGTCCAATTCTGGCAAGCTCATTGAATTGATTAACATATTCCTTAACTATCATATCCCCTTGCTTGAGCTGTATATATTTCTCTAGCTGCACTCCCTCTTCAACCTGCGATAAGAATTTCCTCTCGAACCTAGTACAAAAATCCGCCTAAGTCAAATTATCAACCTCAGCCTTCACAATCTCCCACCAACAAAGAGCCTCTCCTTGCAACTTCCATGAAGCCAATTGCCTCCGAGCCAAAGTCCTCCAATCCCATAAGTCCAAATATCCACTCACAACAACGGATCCAATCTCTCCCCTCGGTATATGACTCGGTGCCAAGAAATGGCTTGCCTCCTAAGCTGGTGTAGTCCTTGCATAACTTGGGAAAATCGAGAATGCCTGGCGGACGGGCTGGAGCCCCTTCCACCGGAGCAGCATCCCTAGCTGGTGGCACTGCTAGTGCAGTAGCTTGCAAATAACGTCTGAACCAAGCAGGCATATTAAGGCCTAGAACTTCGGGGATATCTTGCGGTTAAGACATTTCTATCTTTGGATATTAAAAAGATGGTATTAGGTACTCCACAAATAGTTCAATAGATAGGGAGGAAGAGATATGAGGGACCCATTTCTAAAATTTTTGTTTTTTCCAAAATATATACATATACTTTTAAAAGTATTATTTGGAATATCCTTTAAAAATTATTTGAAAACCTTTATATTTTTAAAATATTTTTAGGATTACCGAAACCTTAGCTCTGATACCAACTGTGACACCCTACACCTCTGGGCATACCAAAAATCGGACATGACTAGAAGCACGGGTGGTCGGGTGCAATAAAAATCCATAATATAGCATAGAGACTAAATTAACAGCATAGAATGATTAAAATATTACAGCGGAAGAAAACTTTCACTAATTATAAATTAATAGCAAAATAGCTTCATTAAAAACAACATTATCCCAAATTTATTTCTGAAAGTAGTCTCCACCCAAACATAAAACATAACAAAGTTCACAATATAGGTCCCCATATATAGAGTAAAATATGGAAAAGAGAAACAAAGTACATGAAACAAAAGAAACAAAAGCTGAAGATAACAACAGCTCTAATGACCCTCCAAGCTGCAAAGAACTACAACCTAGACCTGCCCTCCTGTGATTTGGGGAAAATAGGAAAAATAGGAATGGGTTAGACATAAAGTCTGGTGAATGAGAAATAAAATGAAGCAGAAAGAATAAAACTGTTTAATTACAGGTCTTTCCCGGATATTGCAGAGGGTGAATAATATAATGCAGTGAATCCTTCCTAGACACAGTTCCTAAGAAGCCAAAGTCCGTGGTCACTCAAGGGAAGTCAACCATGCAGTAATAATAAACGTCAATCGGCTTGTCGGACCTGCGGTCCTTACCTATCCTCGTGCTACAGCATGAAAGTCATGCTCTTCACCCGTGCACTGTGACTAAATGCCTCTTACGTCTGACAAGCGTCGAATCAAACAACCTCGCAGGACCCCGAAGTTGCACTCAGGCTCTGCCAAACTAGACTCCTATCCTCCTGTCTCCTCGGTCACCAACGTGGACTTGCCCCTATCCAAAGTGTCGATCCTCCGAAAGAGCGCCCGTAGTTGGATCGGCTTTGCAAAATCCTCAAACGATCTGCCTAAAGAAGCCTACGTCCGAGCACACTTGTCATGTTCCGTCTGCGTCGATCTGCCTGAAGAAGCCTATGATTGCGGATGCTATCTATCCTACATACTAGCAACCTAGGAAAGTTAACAAACATCCTTGCGAACCTACTTGCCCGCTCCTAGTACGTACATCCAAAACTATATTTTGGTCTTAACTGCATGAAACACCTATCCAGACCTTTACAAGGTCTTCCTACCAAATCGCTTCCAGAATAATTAATTTTACCGTTACAGTTTACATACTGTTTATTTCCATTAATCTGCTTTAGCCATTTTTACATCCGATTTGGTTATTTCACAATTTCCCTTTTCTTACATAAATGGTATTTCAATTTCACGTCCGTTCAGTCCGTATGGTTTATCTGTAATTATTATGCCATTTTGTTACAGATTTACACTAGCATTTAGGATCCATTTAATTTACATTTTTGTCCACCCTAATTTACATTGTCCTTTTAGAGATTTAATCTATACAAAATTTTTATCCAATAGCCACAAAACATTTAATTACACAAAATTTCACTTTTACATTTTTAGGCCACATATGAAACAAACAATTATGCCAATTAGACTTCCCAATTTTGTTCCAAAACCATATTCAAAATTTTGTAATTATATCAATCAGAACCATAATTTATTCAAGTCACATATTATGAATTTATTCAACTAACCTGTTTTACCATTAAAAATTAAATAACAATTCTAATTCAATTTAATTAAACCAATCTTATTTACGCTATGAAACGTGAATAACAATTTGTTTGTTCCAAATTTCAACCCAAACATGAATTAGAATTGAGAAGTGGAAGAAGAAGAAGATACAATAATTTACATAAATTTTAATCTTATTTATCCCATAAAACGTGAATAGACAATTTATATGTCCCGTATTTTAAACCAAACATGAATTAGATTTGAAAAGTGGAAGAAGAAGAAGTTGCAATAATTTAAATCTATTCTTAATTAATAACAGAAATTAATTCATATTAACGTGCCAGAAGAGAACTGAAATTGAACTACTTTATTTTTCTATTTCATATTAATTCCCACTCACTTGGCACTTGAGCTTGCATAAATTTGAAAAAGGCTTTGCTTTAATCTTTCTCCCTTTGATTCTTATAAATTCTCCAAATTTCTTGAATATATATAGATAATTTAATTTGGTAGAGATTTGTTTATTTAGTAGAGAAAAAGAGAAAGAATAATACACACTAATTTTACTGTAGAATTATGACGACGGCTGAATAAGAGATTAGGTTTAGGTTAGATGGTTTATTTATAGATTGTTTGAGTGAATATAATCCATTAGATTATTTTAGATTAAATCTGGTTCTTTCATACACTTAATGATTATCCATTCTAGCCCATACACATCACTCAACCAATAAAATTTAGCCATCTCATCCTATTACATCACTAGAGCGAATGGGAAGCCGCCACATGTCAGAAACAACGCTGAAATACGTAGGAAAATCGCTGGAAATGAACCAGCTAAAAAAACATCGCTCTAGATTTTGGGCGATAACGGGACTTGATCCCTGGTCACTAAGGAAGTCAACATGCACCTTTACCACTGTACCAAATGCGCTTTTAATTTCTTTCTAATTATATTTCCCGTAAAATATTAGGGTGTTACAGGATAACACTTACATCTTTCCTACCACTTCGAGTGAAACCGGGTGGACAGCGAACTAAGAATCACTCACTTTTAAACGCGCTTAATTTGTTCCATGCGCCAGTTTGAATCAGGCACCTCTTCGCCGACTCAAGAATGTAAACGAAAGACCCTCTGTCCATCGCTTGAAAGAGAATATGAACCGAATGCCATCGATGGTTGGAGGACGTTGCAAGAACTCCATACCATATAAGTACAGTTGAGAAGAGCATAACCGTTTGGATGAAGCTGCGCTGGAGCTATCCTTAAATAATGGAGAATGTCCCAAATGTATGAGTTAAATGGCGGGTTGCATCCGGCTTAGCACATGAACTTATTGCACACTATGTATCCTTTCGAGGATCTATGAGCCCTCTCATCCCGTGAGGGAACCAACATGTCATCAAAAGGAATTCCATGCCTTACGCAGATTCAGCGCAGAGCATCTTCCTTAATCTTAAGGATACCAAATCAGCAGGGTTCTCCAGAATAACTGCATCCTCTAGAGTGTCGAAAGCAGGATCGACAACTTCTGATGGAAAAATGGGAACTGCATCAAAAAGATCAAATTGAGGGCCTGGGCTTTCCAGTTGCTCCGAATAATGACTAGAGGATGGATTATCAGACTCAGTTGCGGAACTTTATTCCATATTAGGATTATCCTATTGAGAAGATGATCCTGCTGGCATAGCTGCAAGATGCCCAGAACGTCTAGAACACATTGCTATTAAACTTAGTAAAAATCATGATTAGGTAAAGTAACCTCAGCCCCCCGGTGAATAGTGCGTGCTAGTGTGGTGTGGTAAAGCTATGTAATGACGTAATAAGTTATATGAAACTAAAGACGAAAAAGACGACGAGACTTCGAGGTTCGATCGGAGAGACCGTCATTCCTGACCGTCTCAACCATTTCTCTATACCATCGAGGAACGATGCAGTTTGAGTTTCACGATCGATTATCAGCAAGTAGAAGTTCAATTTTTATGTTCAAGTTGCTGATGAGCTTCAATAGAACAGTCAAAGACATTGATTCTTGTCAAAGTTCAAATGTCACACGTTACCGAATATGCGGTTCAAGTTATGTACAAGTCATATATGTTCATTTGAATATGCAAGACCGACTCTCATCGTTGGGCTCAAGTTCATTTATTTAAGTTCCATTTTTAGAGCGTATGTGCTGAACACCGATCGTTCTCCTTAATGCCTCGTTACCGATCGTTCTCCTAGACAACATCTACTGATCGTTCACAGTTGGTCATGTTCACCACTGTTCTCCTTAACCTTTAATGCCAATCGTTATCTCGATGCCATCAACCGATCATCCCACTTTACCATGTCCACCTCAAAAGCCTCCAACTCCAAACATTGCCGATCGCTTGTAAACGATCGTTAAACACCCAAGCTTCAACGCCACTTCATAACGATCAGTACATCGTCATGATAATCTACTCCAGATTCGTCCAAGTTCAAGGTTTTGCTGATCGTCCAAGAACGATCGTAATGCATCGAGCCAACAACTTCCCCAACCCCGCTACTTCGTCCTCCTCAACAAACGATCGGTTAAGGTGACCGCCTCCTCCAATTTACATCTCCATCAACCTTTCTCAATCATTTTACTGATCGATTCCATCATAGAGGACAAAGGCCACAACATTGATGAAGCTCAAAGTCTCATCCTCGAACCATAAAACAGGTTTAATTCGTCCTACCTTAATTTGAGATCTGAGAAAAGAAGCTAGATCCGAGTTCGAATCGAAGTGAGATCTGGAGAAGTACAATGGTTCGTGAATGAAGGAAATCGAATTTTTGAGTTCGGATCGTTGTTTAGATCAGTAAGGGAAATAAAAAGGGAGACCTGTTTTTTATATTTCTACCTCGAGTTGGAATGATATGAAATGAATTGAAGGATGAAGGAGAAATGGCTAAGTACGTATGCTTATATAGGTAGGACGTATACCGATCATTCGTGGCCCCAAAACTATGTCGATCGTTCATGGTAACGATCTTATACCGATCATTCCACAACTCTGAGCAATCCAAATTGTATGTCCTAACAATTGGTAATTAAAAAAAGAAAAAAAAGAAAGAGCGGAGAGAAATAATAACGATCGGTGATGATCATTTTTATAAAAAAAAATGGAAATTAACAATCAGTAGAGATTATTTATAAAATTTCAAAACTTAACAATGACCCGTAAACGTTGAACCGTGATTGGGAGTTAGATAAAAACACATATACGTGTTGGTATACGCTTCAAAATTAATTTCTTTGAAATCAACAAAAATTAAATGTTCACCTGAAATCGACCGAACAAAGATTAAAACCAAGTTGTTGAAGCTTAGAAATTGCCAGAAACAAAACAAGATGATCACCAACATGTTATGATCCTGTATTTACACTATTGGAAATCGACGAATCGTCATTACAGATAAGAAAATTACAACCTTTGATAAGAAAACAATTCAATTGACGAATAACGACTATTTGATAAACCAGATGGATTTCTTTCCAAAAATTATGGCTTATGACGAGTCAAAGCACATCATGTTCATAACAAGACGTACTTTGGGGGGAAAATGTTTTCCCGCCTTTTGGCAAGGCCGTGATATCATCGGCTTGGCTAGTAACGAATGGTTATCAGCTCTAAGAATTGACTATATACGACACTGTGGAGGATGGTCGGGCTAATTCGGACCAGGTCCCAATCAAGGTGCAATCAGTATAGAGTGACGGGCATAGTTCCATGAAGTTACAATTCAAATTTCAAGATGATCGAAGTTCATATGCTCAAATTACAGACAAAGCAGGGATTTATATAGATCGATCAGGAACGATCCATAAAGCAGCTCAAATCAACGAAGATTGATCGATATCTGAAAATCCACAAGGCCAATCAACTTGAAACTTTCATAGCATCAATTTATTGAAGAGTGGAGCCCACAAAAATGATTGCATGTCAAAACCCTGAAATACGGAGATACCCGACGTTTTTGCCGATCCTTCATAACGATCGGTGTAGCACAATGAACATCTCAAATGCGACAACCGTTGATTCCTATCTCGCAGTCTACAACTCAGAATGACTTTGTATCTTAAGGGAAAGTTTATGAGGCATATGGGACCTCCCAAAAACGATCGCACATCATTTGGAGGCAAAAATAACAATCGGCATAACTATAGCCAATCGTTTTTAAACATCGAGTTAGGGCCACCGATCGTTATGATGGGCCCCTATGGACCTAAAGAGCCTTCTGTCGAAATCTTAGAAAAATATCTTATCATCTCTCCCTATAAATACATGCCTTTTGGTTCATTTTGAGGATCTTTACACTGCTTGTTACTCTAGACTCCATTGTAATCCAGCACTTTCTATCCTATACTGTTGTAATCAGAGTATAAGTGATTAATAAAGGATAATATTCAAAGTCGATGTAGGCATACAATGTCGAACCACTGTAAATTTCAGTGTCTCAGATTATAGTTGATTCTTTGTTAATTGTTAATTCACTTACTCAGTTTAATTTTGTTCTTCTTCACTTACTTCTCTACAAAACATATTCTTGGGTGTTTATGACTAATTTAGCTGCAGACGTATCGGTGCTTTCACTGAGAAACTTGATTCTCTGTTTATTAGGATCCCTTTGTTGCTACTGGATTGGAAAAATCTCCCAAAGGAGATCTTCAGTTATCTTCAAGAAGTTTCTCGTACTACTCAGATTTGCAGAAATCTAAGCAAAGCTATTAATAATGGAGAGGAATACTAGATCTACTTCTCAGAACGTGGAAGGAAATAAAAACGCTACTATCTAACAAGGAGGCCCAAGCAGTCAACCAGCAAATGTAATTGTCGAAACAGTTAAAGTCCAGAATACAACTGACTCTATTACGAGAGCTGAATTCCAGAATCTAATGAGGGAGCAAATGAATAGCCGTCAAGAGTTAAATCAGCAGATCTAGGCCAATGTTGACCTAATGAACCAACTCACTCAGCAACAACGGGGAAAGCTAAGAGAGACCCCACCCTTTACTCGGCATCAGAGAGCTCTAGTTCATCCGATGGATATCACATGCATAGGGGTCACAGAACAGACAGATATCATGCAAAAACTTTGGGACGTCAACAAGCAAACCGTCGTGGTCTGCTAGGAATGATCAATGCCGATCCCTCCACTGGAGAAGGGAACTTACCTATGCACACTGGGATTCAAACCGGAGCTGCGATGACTGATTTGAATGATGTAGTTTGGTTAAATGTTGACCAAATGCTTTCCCATAATGATGATTAAGTGAATTTACGAGATGCACATCGGGATGATGGTGAACAAAGAGGGCATGAGACGGCCTGTAGGCATTGACCGGACCATTCACACGAGGTGGAACACGACCACCGCTTGGCATCAACTATCCAAACGCCGGACTAATCGGCAATGGTCAGACGTTTAATGGGAGAGAGCTAGGCTTGACTAATGATGACTAGGGAATCTTAAGAAGCCATACTCCATTCACTGATAATGTTCTGCATGCAGCATATCTAAGGAGGTTCGACATGCCGTTGATGCCTGCCTATGAGGGGAAAACTGATCCCAGGCATCACATCATGAGATATGAATGGCTAATGGATTCAGCACGAGCAAATGATGCAACCAAGTGTAGATGTTTTCCCATAACTCTCTCCGGAATAGCGACAATGTGGTTCACAATGCTACCCATGCGATCAATATCTAGATTTGATGATTTGGCAACAAAGTTTGTGTAGCAGTTCTGAATGCACACAACTCATCCTAAGGATGTAATTTTCTTATCCAGTGTGATCCAGGCTCCAAGAGAGTCGTTAAAAGATTATTTAGAGAGATTTCATATAGATGTTATAGAGATCAGTAATCCAAATGACCGTGCAATATTGATGGCCGTAACAAGAGGGATAGAACTAGAATCTGACTTTGATGATTGGTTAGCTGGCAAGCCACCCGCAACATTTGAACGCTTTTATGCAAAGGTAGCTCAGTATTTGAGAAAGGAAGAAGCAAGAACTTCCAGGAAGAAGAATGTTGCAGGACCAAGTGGAGATGGAGTGCAGAGTAATATTGCAGTAAAGCAGCACTACGCCATAAATGGCCTTCTGCAACACAAAAAAAATGTTGGCTCAGGCCCGAAAAATGTTGCCATAGGTCTATGGCAACACTTTTAGGGTGATGCAATTTTTGCCGTTGCCTTAGACCTCAAAGGCAACATTTTGACTATCTAAGGCAACATAAGTAATATTGTTGCAATAGAACCCTATTTGGGTCTATGGCAACACCCATAGGTATCTGTAGCAACATTCCAAAAATGTTGCTATAGATATTAACTTTCTGAAGTTGTGGGGCCCGTCACCCAACTGGGTCCATCCCTATGGCAACACCTTGAATGACTATTGCAACATTATTTTAAGCAACATTTATAACCCGGTGGCAACACTATTATGAAGCTACTGCAACACTATTCTGAAGCTACTACAACACTATTCTGAAGCTACTGCAACACTATACTAAAGCTACTGCAACACTATACTGAAGAGACACTAAGAGCACATAGAACAGTACAATATCACATAGAACACTTGCATAATACACAGTACAATATCACATAAAACACTTGCATAATACACAACATAATACACAGTACAGATAACACTTCATACACCAGTACACATTACAATTCATGTCAGTTACCCCAAAATATCCAGTTACCCCAAAATACTACAAAGCTACCTCAAAATATCTGGTACACATAACAATTCATAATGAGACTTAAGAGCTGGTGCCTCCAGTCAGATTATCAGTCTCACTGGACATGATTGTGGAAGTTAGATCCTCTACATTGATGTTCATCTCCGGGTTGGCAGCACCTAATTTCTTAAGCACCCTAGCCAAATTCTCTTGTACCTTCTGATTTACCTTGGATTCTAGCCGTGCTTCCATTTCTTCGACAAGCCTTTGCCTTAAGTCATGTACGTAAGCATTTGTTAGAGCCTCGGTTGATTGTTTTGCACACTTTGCACGCCTCCTTATAAGCAAAGGACGACCCTGTGATTTTCCATTCGAAATTACTGTTTCAACAGTATTTCCTCCTTCTCCACCGGCCATTGCCTTTTGAACTAAGTCCTACAAAATAAAACCACATCAAAATTACCCTACAGTAAATGCAGAGAATGCAGCAAATGCTTACATATGGATTGTGTACAGCAAATGCAGAGAAAGCCACATTTTGGAAAACAATTTGTTTATGTGCATGTAATTAGAAAACAATTTGTAACATATATACTAGTAAAAACTGGAAAACAATTCCGTCGACAGCCAACTACGGCTTCGTCATCTGGATTCTGAGGCTTCAAACGACCATTCATTTTATTTATGCACATATGTGTATTACTATAGACATATATTTTTATATAAACCAAGTCAGTAATCCCTTTAACCAAATTCATTTCTTTGTTTCCAGTTTTTGTGTCATTCTAGCCAAACGCAAAAGCAAGTCCTCTTCATTCGACTAGAAAAGGAAAAAAATGGCTGAGGGTTCGAAATTCTTAATCTCACAATATACTCAATTACAATTTCCAAAGCAAACATCTATGCCATTAGTATGTTTGCGAAACTCAGGTTCAACATGTGTTTCAAGGACAGTTTCAAGGACATGAGCATACATGCACATGAGAAAGACATGAACAATGTGCAGCATGTGCAAAACAGAACAAAATTATTACAAAACAGAATTATTACTTACAAGTTTGTACTTCATTACTTGAGGATTAGACATGTACTCACGTCCATCTGTTCTCTTACGACTTTTAAGAAAAAGTGCTGCATCGGATGGTGTCTCCTTATACAAGTTCAATAGATAGTTTAGCATACACTCTCTTGAGTCAAAAATGTAAAGTATCACATACCATCTTATGACGAAGCTGGGCGAACGACTTTGGACCAGCAGTGTGTGTGTCTTGATACGACTTACGTTTATCTCACAAAAAAAATTAAAGAATTTATCTCTTATGAAAAATGATAAAGATATTCTTTGTGAAAAATAAAGGATTTGTGAAAAAAGGAAAAAGAATTTATCGTTTTGAGAAGGATTAAAAATATATTTTTATGAAAAAAGTGAAAAAAATTATAGATAAAGATAAAAAGATTTATCATTATGAGAAAAAACTCAAAAAATATTATTGAAGTTTCACTAGGACAACAAATTTATCAGTTTGTGAAATAAACAAAACATCACATTTTTTGTCTTTTTGATCTATTGGAATGGAAAATAAAATCTTTTGCCTTTATGTAAAAGTTATAAAATATAGCATATTTGGTGATGATGCAAATACATAAATTTGTTTTGGGCAATAAAAATAACTATTTTCAAGGATTCCGAAATTTCAGAACTGATATTCTTTGTAGATCTCATTGCATTCATAGTCACTCTGCCGTGGATAAAGAAATGTCATTCAAAAGGCAACAAGAACTTATATGGATATATTAGAAGATTTTTCTTTGTTCGTTTATTAAGGGGTATATGATAAGAGGGAAGGAAGATGCTTGTAATATCATTGTCAAAACCTGAGAAACCAGAATAATATTGGACAAAAAAAATCAAAACTCCTCCCATTATTGTCTTAAGCTTTGAATATTATTTACTAGTGAAGTGAAGAAATTCTTTATGCCGATGCAATATGTTATATGTATATTGATGAACTAGTTAGATCAAGACTATTGGTGTAAGCACCGTTTCTACCCTCTACACAGTTAGAAAAGGGTAGCACTTTGAGAAACCACGGAAACTTTTATTTAAACCGCACTATAGATGGACGTTCATCATGCAAATCTGAATTACTGAAGCACTTGAGCAACCATATGCTTGGTGGATTTAAAAGGATATGAAAGGTATCATATTATTGGTTCATCAAGCCTGAAAGTGTCATAAATAGTTGAAAATGGTGTCCTAAATCCCTATCGTTATTCTTTACTAGGCAAGTAAAAAGATAGCCCCAATCATGCAACAAGTTCAGATTCAACCTACCAATATTTTAGATAATTACAAATGGCATGATGGGGGTAATTTACTTTTTATAGAGCATGGGAAAAGCTAAAATAGCAGAATCAAATACAAAATTGGTCTACAAATAGTTCAACATGATAAAAACTGCAGGAAAAATGTCATTTTGCTTATACAGAGCACATATCAACAGACTAGATACAAAGGACAAGCAATTGAAAATAGGCATTAATGCGAAGCCAATCAGTGTTCTATGTGAGAAACAAGTAGTAGATATAAAGCACCTTATTTTTTAATGGTCATATAGTAAATATATATAAACTCTATTTAGAATAAAGCTAATGTTTATACCTGAAAGTTCAAGTAAAATTAAAGATGAGGGAAATGAGCTCCTCCACTCTTTTGAACAAAGGAATCAGATCCACGATATAGCTTCTGCCGTGGACACAACTTCAGTATACTTTATCTAGTATGAACGGAGTTGTAGGACTTTCAAAGGACAGAAGATGAATAAGATACAGAGATCAAAAGTTATAGTGAAAGAAGTGGTTTACCTCGATGCCAGAAACGACAGTAGAACGAGACGCACTGACGGATTGGGGGAGATTTCAAGGCATTGAGTATCGACTTAGTAGACACTAGCTGATGGCGGTAGCATTAAGCGAGCTAGGGTTTTCTCGGCATGATGAAATTAACCGAGCTAAAAGGAGTGACTTTTTACTATGGTGGAGCGGGTCGAGTTGGTTTCAGAAGTATGACCGCATTCCATGCTTACCACGCCTGCTATTATTCAGTAGTATTTCTGGTGTATTTTCAATGTATTTGAGTGTTTTTTATTTGTATTTTCATAATTTCTGAGTATGTAAGGTTGTATATGGACGTAATATGTGTTTTTTCCCTTACAAAACATCCATCCAGGTTGGAAGTTGAAAATTTTCGATTAGTCATACTAAGTATATCATAGACAAAGCTAGAATTTCATATTGACCAGGGCTAATAAAAATTTTGATATGTCAAAATAAATATTGATACAATAAATAAATATAATAATGAACATGTAAAATGCTTTAAATAACATTTATGAAAGTATGGATAAATAGGTTTAATAATTATAAAACCCTGGACATCTAAATTAAACTCGACCATCAAATTGCATATAAATTTAATATAATTTAAGTCATTCAAACTACAATTTTCCAAGATTTGCATATTTAGCACATTGTTCCAAATAATTGCAACCAATGCAACCAATTAAACCCTAAAGTGGTGGGAGAGAGTGTTATACCTCAAAATCGAAATTGAAGCCCTAAAGTGATGTGAACAATGCTTGAACCCCCAAATCGAAGTGAAATCGCTGAACAAAGCTTGAACCCCCAAATCGAAGCCCTAATCGAACCGAAATCGCTGAACCCCAAATTAAGAATGTTCGCTTGAACCTTTGTAATAAGACAGAAGAATGAAAATAAAAAGTTATTTGCGGGGACTTTATTTCTTCGCGGCTCTAAAAGATCAAGGAGTGGTGTTCGGATTGATGAGGTGTCACGTTCTCCAACGTAGGATTTGCCTTGGTAGATTGGCGCAGATCGGTGCGAAAGATATGCAAAGGTCTGCTATAGCAACACTATAAAAAAATGTTGCATCAATTACACTTGTTTAGCTAGAGCAACACATTTTTATGGCTAAGGCAACACCAAAAATTCAACGTTGCAGTAGGACCAAAATTGTATAGCTATCGCAACATTTTACCTGGCAACACCTTGCAAAAATGTTGCAGAAGGCCATCTATGGTTTAGTGTAGTCTGATGAAAGCTGTGGAAAAGTTCGATTCATTATTCAGAACAAACCGAATCAGCAAAAGAAATGCGAAGATAGGAGCCGAGAACAGAAGAGGGATTCTGGAAGAGGAAAGCCTAGGATTCTGATGTACAACACTTACATGCCATTGAATACGACCTTGGAGAATGTCTATTTGTCTACCTGCAATACAATGCAGTATAGGAAGTCGCCTCCGAAAGAATCAACAGAGAAGCAGAAACAAACCAGGAAATATTGCTGGTTTCACGATTGTTATGGGCATAACACCAATGAATTCAGGCACCTCCAGGATGTTATAGAAAAGCCAATTTGAGAAAGGAAGTTACAACAGTTCGTAAAAAACTCGCAGGATGGTGGGCACGTGACATCCGACCTCAACCGAGGACAAGTACTGCACAGGGCTGAGGAACCTGTGCGGACCGGAGGAAGATTAGTGATCAATACAATAGTCGAAGGACAGCATCCGGCTGATAAAAGTTGGTATGAGATGGAGCGCTACGCTAGTGCGATTAAGCATATGGATTTTGAATGCTATTCAAACATGAAGGATGGAGCTCCGGAGAAACAGCAACGTACAATGACAGATGATATCATGTTTAGGAATAGAGATGTAGACAAGGTGGAGGCTCTAACGGTAGACCCAATGGTCATTTCGACCATGATCGGCCCTGCTTTTGAGAAAAGGATATTGGTTGACTGTGGAAGTTCTGTAAACATAATTATCAAGAAAGCTTATGATCAGATGAGGATGGAAGAAAAGGATTTAAAGCCGTCTAAAGCCTGCATACATGATTTTAACGGTATTGCAACTGAAGCTGTTGGTTATGTGGAATTACCTGTAGAGTTGGGAGAAGGAGATCAAAGAAGAGTGAGAATCTTGTCATTTGTTGTTTTGGATGTTGGTTATCTTTACAACGTTTTTCTGGCTTGACCGGCCCTAGCCGAATTTCGGGCAGCCCTTGCCCTATGGTGTTAAACTTTGAAGTTTCCGATAGATAATGGTGTTAGAGTTGTTTATGGTGATCAGGCAACAAGACATGCTTGTTATGTAGCTGAGCTGAGGGATGCTCAATGCAAAGAGAAAGGTAAGGGTATGGACAAGACCGTCCACATCCAAGCTATCGAAGATTGACAACCAGCGCCTGAGCCTTGGCTCGGGCACCACAGTAGGTTCTATAGAGATATAGATCCGAGAGATGATGAGGAGGAACCCAAAGAGACAAAGGCTACACCGGCTCATCTTACATCCTGAGCTATCCGTTTGGGCCTAATCCAATCTTGGTTCAAAGGAGTTGGGTAAGAGTTATAGTTCAGTCCCCCAAAGTCCACAACAGATGCTGCTACTCCTTCCAAATTAGGGAAGTTAGTTACCAAAACTGTTATTCCTCTTATCAGCTCCATGGTCATCCCTACTTCTAGGGGATTCATGATGTTTCAACCATTCAATTATCTACAATGGATGTTCGCTATAATCCTAAAGAATCTGGCTTGGTAGGTGCTGAATCATTCTCGAAGTTGCTGATTCTCTCTTCCATCTTATAGGAAGGCTCTACCGACACTGTTGCTTGCATGGAGTCGGTGTTTCCTAGACATATATCATTGAGCTTTCCTATTTTCAAGATGGTTTATATGACACCAGTTGACATTACTAATCTCTACTTTTCCGTTTTTCAAGTTTTAGGTCAATCTTCGATCATCCCTTTACTAGAAGGAAGCTCAATGCAGGGGACACAAGCCATGCAAACTGAATCAACCATTGTATTTGCTCCAATCAATTCCAGCTCCTTCGATGAGCATTACCCCTGGTCCTGATGCTGAAATGATTCACGCTTTATAAGAGGAGGCCATAGGTGATCTTCACGAGGCTCAAGGAGATGAAGACACTATCATCACTAGAGTTATAAAACATTCATTTGGGCTTACAGTGCTAGAGATGCAACGATATTAGGCCATATTGGCTAAGGAGATTAAGAAATAAAAGTTTAAAGGCATTCCTCATCCTTTGTTTTTCTCACTTCCCACGTGACCTATTATCTCTCCCGTTACCATTCCTATTTCCGAAGGTGCTCAGGGCATGACTCCTGAATCTCCAGGAAGTGACTTTGATTGGAGAATAACCCAAAAGGTTACTTTTAGAAGGATAATAAAGGAAGGAAACAAGCAAGAGAAGACCCGGTAAACCTGGTACACATTCCTCTAATAAAGGAATGAAGGAGAAGAAGAGGAGGAGGAAGACTTAGTTGTAGTTTTTTCTTATTTTTTCTATTGCTTTTTGTTTAGCTTCGAACTTATGTATTAGACTGATGTTGTGTGGGTGCAACCCCCGCTCTTTTGTTAAGAAAGTCTTTTAATAAAGAATAGATTTGTTTCCTTTCAAATTTTGTGTCCATCTATTTATATATTGAGGAATGCTTTCATTATGCTAACTTTGTAGCTTGCTTCACTTATCTTTAATCGAGCTTCATTCGACCAATGATAGCAATGGAGTTTATATCATTTTTCGTTTTAAGAAAGTAATATCTTGGATACCCATCTCTGGATGTCCATGTTTGGTCTCGCCAATCTCCAGGCATCGATCGAGATTAATCACCTTGAGCAGTGTTTTGAACATTTACTTCTTCGACGTTTTACCCGATCTCGCCTAGCTCCAAGCATTGATCGTATAAGCCATATTTGTGGGGCTAAGAAAATAAGATGCCATCTTTTGGGCATTGTAAAGTCTATCTATGGATGTTTGCATAAGATCTCGCCTAACCCTGGGCGTCGATCGTCAGTTTTGCCGACTTCTGGGCAATGACTCGATGCTTTGCCTACTTTTAGGAAAAGTTCTTGGGCGCACTGTCTTGTTTGACCTTTATGTGTTTATACTCCAACCCCCAAGTCATAGGTTAAAGGAGTTATTTGGTATCTAACTTGTGGCACCTAGAACCGTCACGTTCCTCATGTCAAGTCATGGACCTTGAAGTTCAATTGGTACCTATCTCCATGTACCGGCATACATGCATTGTATAAGTGTAAGTTGTTCAATTTTTGCCATTGGTCCCAGCAGAAGGTTAGCTAATGAGAGCACAAATTCATCAATATCTAAAGCCAATTCATTTTATATCCACAATAATGGTAGATCGTGCCTTGTTACATGGAAATCAACAAAGTATGTATAGAGATAATTTTAAGTGAAATAGCATCGTAAATGCTCACTGTTCCACGTCCTTGGAAGTGAAATTCCGTCAATAGTCACTAGCTTGAATGTTCCATCTCCAAGCTTATGCTCGATAACATACAGACCTTCCCAAGTTAGGCCCATGTTCCCTGGGCCAAGTAAGATTCGTTTAAGAACCAGATCACCAATCTCGAAGGTCTGGTTCTTGACCTTTGTGTTGTAATGTCAAGCTACTCATTTCAAGTGAGCAGTGGCTCTCACATCGGCTTCATCATGTTTCTCATCGATCATATCGAGGGACTCAAGTAGGAGCTCCTTGTTCTTTTTAGGATCATAGTGGATCTTTCGATGAGATTTCACTTCTAACTCAATTGGAATCACAACCTCTGATCCATAGGCCTAAGCGAATGGAGTATGACCAGTCGTGGATTTTTAGGTTGTTCGATAGGCCTAAAGTGCCAAAGGCAATTCATCAACTCATTTTCATTTGGCCTTTATCAATCGCTTTTTCAGATTGGACTTGATGATTTTGTTCACTACTTTCACCTGTCCATTCGCTTGCCGATATGCTACCACAGAAAATCTTTTTTTATCCAATATTTTCTGCAAAAATTCTTGAACTTCGTGCCGTCAAATTGGGTCCCGTCGTCGGAAATGATCGTTTGTGGGATCGCAAATCAACAAATAATATTTCTGAATATGAAGTAGATCACCTTCTTCATGGTGATCATGGTTTCGCTTCAAACCACTTTATGAAATAGTCAACTGCAATAATGGCATATTTTACTCCACCTTTTGATATCGGTAGCACATCGATAATGTTGATTCCCCATACCGCAAATGGCCATGGGCTAACCATTTGTGTAATCTCTGTTGGCAGGGCTTTAGGAATCTTCATGATCTTTGACATTGATCACACCACTTGGTGTAATCGACCACATTTCTATTGTCAGTCGGCCAAAATTATCCATATCAAAGAATCTTCTTTGCCAACGTTTACCCTCAGTGTGGTTGCCATAGACACCTTTGTGAACATCCGCAAGGATTTTTTAGCTTCCTCTTTGGCGACATGCCATAGGAGGAGAATAGATGACCCTCTTTTATATAATAATCCATCCTGAATGATAAATCATGGAGTTTTGCAAAGGATTTTTCTTCGTTCACTGCTTCCATCCGATAGGGTTCCCTTTTATAAGCACTCCTTAATTGGAGCATCCATGATTCTCTCTCACATTCAGCCTCCATGATCCAATCGATATCCATTTGGTCGATGCTTGGAGCTAAGAATACTCCTTTTATAACTAAACCCATGAGTTGTGCATCCCTGGAACTAGTCAGCTTGGCTAGCGATTCGACTTTTGTGTTTTCCTCCTTGGGATGTGTGTTATCGTGTAATATTCAAAGTCATTAAGCAGTTCTAGAACCTTTGTCAAATAGTTGGCTAGCCTCATTCCCTTAGCATAGAATTCATTCCGCACATGGCAGACCACCAATTGAGAGTCACTATATATGTGCAAAGCTTTGATTCCTAATTCCTTTGCTATCCTGAGTCTCGCGATCGATGCTTCATATTCAGCTTTTTTCGTTGTAAGAAATTCAAGTTTTAGGGCGTGGCAAACTGACCATTCCTTGGGGGTTACCAAAACCACTCTTGTCCCCGAGCAAGGTTCATTGGTTGCTTCGTCTGTGTACAACTTCAATTGATCACTCCGCTCCGAGAGTTCCTCTCTCTCATCATCTCGAATGGTGAACTCAGCAATGAAATCGGCCAATGATTAGCCTTGGATTGCTCTCCTGGGATGAAATGATATTTTATACTGACTTATGTTAACTTAAAAAAGGGACCAATACCCAGCAATCAGAGGAAAGCACCAGTGTGATTTAAATAAAAGCAAAGGCAGTAAACGAACACATAATTTTTATAGTGGTTCGACATAATCTCCGACTTATGTCCACTTATATCTTTTTATTAGCTGTTCTCTCTAGATTACAACTTGTTATATCGGATCTAACCACGGATCTTAGATTTACAATGAAGTTTCTAGGCTGTTTATAAGTCATTAGTACTAAGAATTTGCTGATCTAAGTCCTAGAACAACAAATAGTTGTTTCCTAGGTGACTTTAATGGAGAATAGGTTAGAGGTGAAGAAGTAGCAGAGTATCCACAGTTAAAGAATCCGGTCTCTATTTTGGTTTCTCTACGGTTTGTAATTATAGGGATAGCGATCATATTGGCTCAATAACCCACTTCCAAAGAGGTACAGATATCAGCCTGAAGTAGTACAAGAAAGTTGGGGTGCACACGAGTTAAGGTGATAACTCGGTACCGAATTATCACCATAACTCGATGGCGAGTAATCCGCTTTGGGGGAAACTCACCTAACTTTCTTGCATCATGTTTCCTGCTTCATTTTAGAGTGCCCCTTGTGTTTTCGTAGATTGTTGACTTGTTTTGATGAGCGTTCCTTCGTAACTTGGCTTTTTCTGCAGTTCACAGTAATCAACTCTTCAATTCTTGAGAAAAGCCATTTGCAAGTCTACGAAATTACTAAGGCTTGCTTATAAGAGCTATAGGATCACTTATGCAAAGTTGGAGATGTTGGTGATGAGGAATGATAACTCGGCACCGACTCATCCCCTTAGCGCATTTCTAGCCCAATTTTTCCTGAGCTATGTTCTTTGTCCATATGAGTATTCCTACCAAGTATTAAGTCGTTTCATTTTTGTTTTGACGTTCTAACTTCCGATTAAAATCTACTTTGCTAAAAAGTGGGTTAACACTTACCTCCCAAAGCATCCTTTCGAATGTAAGGTGTGCTTTGCTCAAGAACAAGTCCAAAAATCAATCTTTGGTGGTTGGGCTCTCCGGTTGTTTCAATCTTGGTGAATCGTATGGTTCCTTCGGATCCTCTTGTTAATCACGGGTCATTCCAAACCTGTTACAGCCCAAGACTCTAGACTCTGCTTAAGTGTGGTTTATACATCATCATCATTCCGATTTCATTGGTTGTTATTACATCACATGCCAAACTCATCCCATGTTAATATAGGATTTTATCCATTTTACTCTAATTACAAGTAGTGCAAACCCTTTTATTAAATCTGCATCTGTTTTAGGGTTGGATCTCTCTAGATCGTTCTATATTCAATTTAACATGCGATCTCTCCGGACTGCATCTGTTTTAAGTTTTGATCTCTCTGGATCCTTTCTGATTCTACTTTCCCCCTAGCAATGGAACTCAACAACCAAGTAAGCCCATCTGCTCGCTCTTCGGTAAGGGAACTTACATTCCATACAAGCTCATCCACTCACTCTTCGGCAAAGGAGCTTGCACCTTGCACGCCGATCTCGGGTATTCGGACGGGACTTAAAAGCGAATAATGTCAGCTATCACATTCAATGTGGTTTTTTCAAAATTAAAATATGCAAATCAAATCAAAGAAAACAAGCATAAATCCTAAGCGTTCATCCCAAACACTTGACTCAAAGTGTGCCAAGAGACCAATCTAGGTCTCGTACATGTGTAAGTGGTCCACGGTTATTATCGTCTTAAGTATTCATCTCAAGCATCCGACTTAGAGCGTGCATAGGGACCGTTTGGGATCCTGTACACATGTAAGCGACCTGAGCTTATTAATGTCATTATTTCTTAATACGAAAAGTAAAGTTCAAGAAAAGAAATAATAAAGCAGAGCGTGGGTTCAATCCCGTTCATCCCGATAATGGGATTTCGAATCTCGGACCTGATCCCTGGTTGTTTTGCGATGCATTCGCTATAGATGGTGGTTGCTCCGGCTGCACCATTGTAGTTCGATTCCTCACGTACTATTGCAGCTAGTTTCTACAAACCATTTATTCTATTAGATCACGAAGGTGTCGGCACTCATTCGTTTCATATCCATCTAGCTCATGTAAGATGCATAACATTCCAGATTTTTCCCGAGCTGTAGGTTCTCTTCTTGCAAGCTTCCAATAGGGGATCTGCGCCCTAGTATCCAGATATATCCTCTTCGGGATTTCAATCAAGTTGGCGTAGGAAGAGAATTTTGGCTCCCTCCTTTGTCGTTTTGGTTTTCTAAAGTTGTCATCGGTTCTCCTTTTTCCTTTGTCTTTTCTGTTTCCTGCTCTGGATAGTCCCCTATCATCCACAATATTAATTTCAGCATCCCCAGCTTCAACGTTTTCTTGACATAAATATCTCTCAGCTTCATACTAGAATTTCGCAAGATCCAATGGAGATTCCCTTTCTAGTTCAGCTTTAAAGTCGGTCTTGGTCGCGACTCCAGATACTATCGCCATTAAGATTAATGATTGATCTGGCTTTTCAATAGCAGCTGCCGCTGCATTAAATCTTGTTAAATAACTTCTCAAGGTCTCTTTAGATCTTTATCTTACGCTTGACAGTGTAATCACATTCTTTGGTCATGAGAAGTGACTTTGAACTATCTTAAGAATTTGCTTACCAATTCGATCCATGCGCCGACGAAACCATTATCAGGCTGTCTGAACCACATCACTGCCAAGTCTGTTAGGTATAATGGGAAGCATCACCCCATTACCTCCTAAGATGCACCCAACACTTCTATATGTTGGATGTATCTCATCAGATAACCATTGGATCTGTCTTTCCATCATACATTTTCAGTGTCTGAAGCTTGAAATTGGGAGCATTTCTTGCATTTCGAATATTAGAAGTCAACGGATTCTTGTTCACATCCTCTAAACCCTGATCTGGGGGTCCTCCTCTCATTATTCTTCTTACCAACTCAGCAATTCAGTTTTCATTGCCTAACGAAGGTCTTCGTCCAAAAGCGATATTCTGCCCCTGCTCTTGTAGGGTTATTTTGGCACATACACTGACATGTACTCCAGGGTTGCACACTAGCGTTCTTTCCTACTCCTTTGGTTTCATTCTGTCCTCCGTTCCTATGGGGTAGCTCTAGCACATATTCCCACGGTTGTTGTGCATTTGCATCCTGATTTGCATTTCTAGCTCTAGCATCATTTGTTCCTAGCATTCCAATATGTCCCAAGCTCACAGCAGCGTTGCCCCTGAGTATGGTTCTCTCGGTACCGAGTTGATTTGGGTCGGCATGGAGCTGTTCAGTTAATTAAGGCATCATTCCAATTTGTTCTGCTCCAACTCCAGGTGCTCTTGCATTAGCTCCTTGTACTTGGTTCTGAATTCCAGCTAATATAGCTATTCCTTACTGTCCCATCCTTTAAAAGAATCCTTCAAGCATTTCCTGTTGTCTAGTTACCACTCCATCCTGCATCTCCTTCATCTTTCTCTTCATCTCTTCTCTGGTTACGTAGATGGATTGATGTGAATTTGTGGACATCTCTTGACTGCCTCCGGACTCTACTTGACTTGCACTAGTTTTAAATCTAGTATTAGGCCTCTTTATCTTCTCCAAATCTCATATTCAAGCTTCAAGTTTTCAAATCTAGCTTTGCTCACAGTGAAAGCACCGAAATGTTAACCCAAAAAATAGATCAACATCCAATAATCAGACGAAAGCACCAGTTTGATTTAAATAAAAGAAAAGGCGGTAAAAGAAGACAATTTTTATAATGGTTCGGCGTATTCTTTGGTCAATGTCCACTTCAATCATTTTATTTTTTGTTCTCTTTCTGGATTACAACTAGTTATATTAGATCTAATTATAATCTAGTAGAAATCAAATTTACAATGAAGTTTCTAGGTTGTTTGTGAGTTACTAGCACTAAGAATTTTATGATCTAAGTCCTAGAATAGAAAATAGTTGTTTCCTAGGTGACTTTAATGGAGGAGAGGTTAGAGGTGAAGAAGTAGCAGATTCTTTGCAGTTAAAGAATCTAGCTCTTGTTTTGGTTGCTCTATGGTTTGTATTTATGTGGATAACAATCATACTGGGTTATAAGACCGCTTCCAAAGAGATCCAAATATCAGCCTGAAGTAGTACAAGAAAGTTAGGGTGCACATGAGTTAGGGTGATACCTTGGTATTTAGTTATCACCATAACTCGGTGTTGAGTTATCCCCTTTGGGGGAAACTCATCCCACTTTCGTGCATCGTGTGTTCTGCTTTGTTTTTGAGTGCCCCTAGTATTTCCGTAGATCGTTGAATTGTTTTGATGAGCTTTCCTTTATAATTTGGCTTGTTTTGCAGTTCACAGCAATCAACTCTTCAATTCTTGCGATAAGCCATCTGGAATTCTATGAAATTACTATTGCTTGCTTATATGAGCTAAAGGATCACTTGTGCAAAGTTGGAGATGCTGGCGGTGAGGCACGATAACTCGACACCGACTCATAGCCATGACTCGGTACCGACTCATCCCCTTAGAACATTTCTAGCCTAATTTCTCCCGAGCTATTTCCTTTATCCATATGAGCATTCCTGCCAAGTTCAAGTCATCTCATCTTCGTTTCTACATTCTAACTTCCGGTTGGAATTTTCTTTGCTAAAAAGCGGGTTAGTAGCATAGTTCAATATTCCACTTCAACAACCTCTGAGAAGTATCAGATCATAGTAGAACTAATCTTAAGGGTTGATCAGTCAGCACCTTAATTGGATGAGCTTGGAAGTATAAATGGAGTTTCCTCAATGCGATGAACAAACAATAGGCCAGATTTTCCAACTTCAGATAATTTTACTACTCCTGTTAATCGCTTACTGATATAATACCCTGGCCTTTGATTATAGTTTCTTCACGTACAAGGGTAGCACTCAAAGCTTGAACGGACACTGCAAGAAAACAAATAAGTCTTCTCTCTCCAAAGATTTTGACAGGACAGGTGATCTTCCCAAATGATCAACCAAGACTTGAAAAGTATCCTTACATTCTTGTGTCCAGGCAAAGTTTCCTTTCCCTACTTTGAGGATGACAAAGAAAAAGTATGCATTCATCGTAGCCTTCGAAATGAATCGGCTTAGCGTGGCTACCTTCCCACACATGTCAGAATGCATCCAAGAAAGCACATCTAGATTCGCCCGAAAAAATCCTATCATTTCCTTCATCATCTTCACACTAAGATGAGATCTGATTTTCAGGACCCGAGTGGGATCATCCTGACTAACTGGGATACTGATCATCAACTCGATGGGGGCTGCCCTCGCATCGTCCAACTCTTTCCTCGGATCTATAGCTTTATGAAATCTACTATGCTGACCGAGTCAGGGCTTAGGCGGTGGTTGCTATGCGTCGATTGACTTGACATAGAGTGTTTTCTCTACGTCCTTTCCCATCTCACATCGCTTTGCCTCCCTCAGCTCCACGACATAGCATTCACGTCCAACATTATTTTCACCCTGGATGACCCCTACCCCATTTTCTATAGGGAATTTTATTGTCAAGCACCATAGGGTCAGGGCTATTTGGAAGTCGGCCAGAGCCGATCGGCTCAAGAAAGCATTATACGTAGAAAAACTATCCATCATAATGAAGGTCACAACCCGCACCCTCTTGCGGTCACCTTTACCTAAAACCACCAGTACATCTACACATTCCACAGGCTACACTGCCTCTTTGGTAATTCCGTGAATCTAGGATTTGCAAGGCTTTAGATCTTAACTATCCATCATCATTGGTCATAAGGCATTTCTAACAAAATATTAATAGAACTTCCATAGTCAACAAGAACGTTCCTATAGTAGCCGGCTTGATTATAGCCAATATCACTAAGGGATCAAGCGTGGGTGCTTCAATCCTATCCGCATCTCGATTTCTGAATACTATGTCATTAGTCATGGTCTTTAGCCACTTTGCTGGAGCTCTATTTTCGATGGCAAAGCAACTTTCTTATACGACATACTTTAAAGAATTCACATTCCTTTCCTTCTCATTCCAACTCTTCTCAACTGGATAAGGCCCACTAGTTATTATATTAGTAATAGTGAATATTAGGCACACATCCATAAGATCAAGCTTAATCCAAACGGCATCTATGTGCAAATCACATATGTAAAGTGGATCCCTATAATTATTTTACTGTAGCGAATTTGTTTCATATTTTTTTGTTCCACTGCCTAAAAAAATTCGATAAAACTGTAAATATTAAAACAAGGCTACCGGATAAAAACACAGAATAAGTGCAGAAATGTCAGCACTTGTTGAGAAATATTGCAGACATATAAGCAAATATTCACTTAATAATTGCAGACATATCTACAAATATTCACTCAGTATGCCCATATGTGCAGACATAAAAAACTACAGAAATGTCTGTGCAATTATTCTATAAAATTGCACACATGTTCACAATATTCCACGGATGTTGTCTATTTTGTTTTGTTTTCATTTTCCATCAACTTTTTCTTGCTTTTTGTGCAATAAATATGATGTTGAATATATTTTGAAATATACATCAAATAATTTCACAAAAGTATGTAATTATTAGCTATAATTACTTGTTAGCAATATTTTGAATAATTACATACATTTCTGCAATTTTTCCTAGAGCTTACACTTTTTGTTTTTTCGTTTTCCACCTATTTTTTTTATTTTTCTGACATACATATGAAGATGGATATAAATTGAAATAAGTTTTGAAATTTGGAATTTTTTTGTTATTTTTGATGTCTTTTGATGATTTTCGAAAAAGAGGGACCTAATTTATGTACTTTTTTAGCAAGGATGTTTTGTGTATTTTAAAACTTAATAGGGACCTTACCTAAACTGTCCCTTAATAATAAGTCTTTTACCAAGCTGCCTAGGCTAATCACCGCTAGGCCCAGCCTGTCTCCATTACAGTAGGTACCCCAGGGATTGAGCATTTCCTTGCTCTCCATCCTACCGGGCTTTAAAATACTATTGAAGCTTCTTCTTAATGATCAGGTCCTCTATCACATCACACAAATGCCCACACTCATTCTTGTTATATCCATGTGTCTCGTGAAAATGATAGTACTTCGTAGATCCTTTCTCATTTTCCATTGATTCTTTCGGAGCTAGCTTCTTGTAATGTTCCATACCTTGCATCACAAGGTAAATATTCTCGATTGAGTTATTCAATGGCATATAGTCCTCATACTTTTGGAATCTTGGACGTTTATTGAGGTTTGATTTTCTATCTTTGTTTCCATAGTTACTACCTATTTTATTATCGCCTTTACTTTCCATGTTTCCAGACACATTTTCAGAACTCGTTCTGGTTTGCTTTACCGCCACATTACTCTATACCACTTCACCTAACTGCCTACCACCAGCTCTCCTAACCAATGTATTTGCTGCCTCCAAGCGCAGATACGGGGTTGTCTTTCCAGAGAATTCATCCATATTCGGTGGGGGTTTCATTTTTAACCACTTTCCAAAATCAGTATCGGGGCGTATTTCAATGATTAACACAATCAAAACAATGTCTTCTTTAGCATTGCTCACCTCTGTCACTACTATGTTAAATGTACTTAAAAATCCTTCAAAAACACTTTGATATTCTGAAAAATTATAACGACCCGAAATTTTACCGCCTTGAATTGCGAATATTTAATATATTTTAAATATTAAAATAATAGGTTTTATAATTAAAATGTAACTCTTTTAAATAGTAACAAATGATGGTAAAATAGTTTTTTAACAACGCAAGATTTTGCCACTTTGAAATAGGCTATTTAAATATATTTTGTATAATCAATAAAAGGTTTTTTATTAGCAGATAAACCTATTTTAATTATTTAATAAAGATGATAAAATAGTTTTCAAATTTTTTTTGCCAATATAGATAGTTCAAATAAAAATAGAAAATGTGATCGAAGAAACGTTTTCCAAAATTTCGACTTTTCGACACGCGAACGTCGTCGGGAACGTTGTGCATACTTGGTGCATCATGCACACATATATATGATAGGATTTGTGATAATAAAACACTCTTATTTATATACTAACACATATTTAATTAAGCATAAAAGTGGATGTGACAAATTATGTTATAAAAGGCATATATATACATATAAACATACTTATATATACATACAAATCATCTCCCTATCTTTAGTACACACACATGGAAGCTCTAGCATGATTCAAGGAATGAGAAAAGGGGAGAATGTATTCTAGGGTGGGAGGGAGATGGAGGTGCATGCATGTCTGCATATTTAATTACAACCACTTTATATTTTAAAATATTTTCCTAAGCCTATAAATAATCCTTCCATTTCATAATTTTCATTTTGCAATCTACATCTTCATTTCTAAAATTTCTAAGAGCTTATGAGTATATATCCATGGCCTCTCCTCATATTTTCTAATTTGAGAAGAAGAAAAAAACACTTCTTTCTACTTAAATTCTTCTCTTTAGTTCACTAAACCACTTCTACATATACTGCAACACTTCTCTTCCAAGCTACAAGTCCACACCATCCACAAACTCCACGGCTGTACAAAAATATACCATAGGCCGAGCCCAATCTTAGTGCTTAACCATCAACGAGTCCATTTTTGCAAGGAACTAGGTTGTATTCGAGCTCGAGTTGAAGTTTGGTTTGAAATTGTTAAGTTTTGTTGAGTAAAGGTCATGTTTTAAAACTCAAATTACTAACTTTTTAAAGTTGTAAAATTTATGAGTTAAAATGTTTCTTACATATGTAGTAATGATATGCTGTGTATACATGCATATATGTTGATTTGGTGTTGATTGCTTATGCCGAAGTTCGAGTAGGCGATAAAGATTATACCTTGAATATTGGAAAAGTTGGTTAGTATTTGTGAAGTAATATTCTTGCTTATGATTTTGCTATAATGTTATGAAGTGGTAATGTGATTGCATGCTGTATTTGTTATATGTGGGTTCATGACACAGGTAGTGATTCGCTAACCAAAAGCGATGTAGAAATCCGCTTTTTGTCGTAAGTTTGATTTTTGTTTCAAAGTGAAAAGTTTTCAAGTTTAAAACTTTGATTTGATTTTAAAATGTTTATCTTCTTGTTCCAAAGAGTATAAGAGTTCAAAAGGGAAGTTTTAAAAGTTAGAAAAAGGAATTTCAAGTTTTTGAAATTACGGGTCCGTATTTCGGAAAATCTAACTATTTTTCTAATCTAAACTTGTTTGCACTTAGAAATATTTTTCGAAATTTTTTCTAACTTTAGTTAAGTAATTAGAGAACAATTATTTAATTATTTATTTGTTTAATGATTAATTAATTAATTAAGGTAATTAGTACTTAATCATTTATTAATAATGGTATTTATACTTAAATGTTAATCAATTAAGTTAATCATGGTTTGCTTCTTATTTAAAATTAATCATTATTTAATTTTTAATTAATTATTAATTAATAATTATTTAATTAGTTATTTAAAATAATTAATTATTAATTATTATTTTAAAATGGGGTATTTAATTATCTTTGATTAAAGTTAATTATGTTTTAATAAGGTTTAATTACTTTTAGTTAGAGTTTAGTTACTTATTAACAATGATTTTACTCTCCTTTACAAGGGTTTTAATTTATTTTAAAATCGATTTGAGTTTAAGTAATCAGTTTTGTTTTAAACTGTTTTATTTTCAAATTTGTTTTAAACCAAGGGCTTTCTGTGTCACTAACTCTCAAGTGACCTCATATGATTAGGAAAACTAAATAACATCTATTAGCAGAACAAACCCATTCTGCTATTACAATTAACTTGTACATTTACTTAAGTTGATTGATTGTTATGTGTTGATCCCTTATATACCTGTTGTTATGTGATGCCATGTTAGACTGGATAAGTAAAACCAAATTAAAAACCCATTGTGGTCATTAAGCCTCCATTTGATTTTGTAAAGATAAATATTTCATTTTCTTTGTAAATGGTATCAAAGTTATTGCATTTTGAATAAGATATTTAAAGAATGATTTGACAAATGGTTTTACTAAAGATGTTTTTAACTAATGGGAATGGTTTCCATGTTATAAAAAGATGTTTTTATAAAGAGTTTTATAAGGAATTTGGAAATTTATTAAGTGCTTTTGGTAAATGGATTTTAGTTTTCAAGCAAAGAAGATTTCGTAAATAAAGAAGATTTATAAAATGGATTTGCTTATTAATGGAAGCTAATTTGATTAAGGTTATTTAGAAAGTTGTTTAAATAGGAAGGGTTTGTAAGGAAGTTTTATAAATGATTTTGGGGTATTTATAAAAGAAGTTTTGGAAAATGATTTGGATATTCATAAAGGGAGTTTATGAAAAGGTTTGGATATTTATAAGAATTTTATATAAAAAAGTTTGGATATTTATAAATCCAATTTATATAAATGATTTTGAATATTTATAAAAGGGTTTTATAAATGAATTTGAAAGTTTGGAAAGCATTTTGAAATGGATTTGGATTACAAGTAAAAGAGATTTCATAAATGAAAAAGATTTGATTAGAAAGGATTTATTGAAAGAAGTATAAAAAAAGAATTTGAGATTTGGGTTTCTCTAAACTGACTTTTTAAAAATGGTAGTATGGAACATCCATACCACACTTAACACCGAGGGGATAGTTTTAGAGTTGTCCTTTCCTCAAATTAAAAAAACATTTGTTTTATCCTCTTTAACATGATTTGGAAGTAAGTAGATATTCACGAATGTTTTTTGAATATACTTATGTTAGAGGGATAAGTACATAAATATTTTAGACAAACGACTTGTATGGATTAATGCTGACATTGTGTCATCGACTAGAAGGCAATGTAGTATACCAAGTGGGAAGTGCTATAAGAAAGGTAAAACGTAGCCTCAATCCTCATCAACCAGGAAATGACAAAAATCGGGCATGCAGCAGGGCCATGTGGGTCACTCCCATCAGGGTATGGTCATCCCAAATCTAGATCGATTACTATTGACTCATGTATGGTTCGGGGCCCAAAGTGGTGTGATCGTATTCAGTACTACTAGTTAAGTGGTAGGCTAATCCTCTATGGCAAGGGTACAAGATGTTCTTGTCAGACCCCGGTGCATTTTATCTGGAGATGTACCATCGAAAAGTAGTTCTTTACCTTGTCATAGTATGGAATCCATTCTCCAACACGAGCCTTTACGGTTTTAGTTGTATACCTATTATATTGGAATTTAATTATTGTAACAATTTCGGCTATGTTAATTATTTACTTGAAAACCCTAGACATTATAATAATATCACTGGATTTTATATACAAATGTTTTGGTTATCGTAAGGTAAAAACCCGTCTGTGTTTATGTACGGCGTGGTCTTACGAGATGCCTTTGATTTAAAGGTTTTTATAAAGTTAAAATATATGCTTTACTCACACCAGACCCATGTCTAACCCGGAGTTTATTTTCTTTTCCTAAACCCTTGGGTGCTCAAATTTGAATGGGCAGCCAAGTAGTTTAGGTTTTTCTGCAGATTCATTTGGAGGAGCTTGGAGCATGTGGTTTCATCGATAGCTAGTTATTTTTCTTGTTTTCATTGTATTATATGTATATTGTATCAGTTAGGTAGGGACATACTGTGATAACTGTCCTAAGGTAGAATTTGTATTAGTATAACTCTGATGTAACATTTGAAAAGACTTTGTAATATATTATGTTGATTATTATATATTTTTTTGTTGCATTGTGAGATTCTGTGTTTTTTAGTTTCTTATGTTCTATATTTCTTTCTTTCACCCCTAATGACCTGTCTTTCGGACTACTAAATGATCGACACACGAATACCGAGGTTGAATTACGTGTCGTCTTTGATAGTAAGAAAGGCGGTTCGTTACATT
Organism: Allium fistulosum; assembly: GCA_030737815.1. Taxonomy (NCBI): domain Eukaryota; kingdom Viridiplantae; phylum Streptophyta; class Magnoliopsida; order Asparagales; family Amaryllidaceae; genus Allium; species Allium fistulosum. Next base: position 305,794,886 of record CM060903.1, on the reverse strand, counting down.
TGGTATCAAATCTTAGGTTGAGTGAACACCTAGGTTTTGGTGGGGTAAACTCATTATGGTTAGGGTCAGTAGTGCCTTAGAATGAGTCTAAGTATAACATATATATATGAGTGCATATTTGTTAGTGAATAAAATGTTTTATATTGTGTTGTTTGACCTGTTGAGTGGCTTAAGAATTCTGATCGATGCGCCTGATCAACATTATCGATAGAGATTTCATAAACACTTGAACAATTTCAATTGAGATAATATTGTTTAAATTTGGTAAATGAAATAATTTTACCTAGGAATATATTTTTTTATATAAAAAGGGATGATTTTCAAAATCTATGTAGTTATCTATGAGGAGAGTGGGTTAGGAGTTAATAATATTTAAATTATTAGCCTTTAGGGTTTAACTAGTCATGCTCGTCCAGTTTTGAGCATTGACTATTGTCAGATTTAATAGTAGAGTTCCTTTTTCCATCATAGGTTGGGTAGATAGAATTTGTAAGAACTTTGAATCGAACCCCTTGTGAATTAAGTTTCATAATTTGACTATAAGGCATTCGATGGTATGTAGGATTAAAAATTGAATTTTAATAAAGGTGTTTATTAGAAGAAAAATCTTCGGATAGTTTTATAAGATGAGTTAAGAGAAATGATTTTATAAATCAACACTATTAAATGTGTTTTAAGAATGAAAGGTTTTTGAGAATGTTAAATCCCAGTTGCTTTGATAATTTCCAATGATTTTGGAAAATAGCAGTAACCTTTCTTAAGGATATTTTAAGATATAGATATTTTAAAATAAAGTTTAAGAGTAAGGTTTTTTTATAGTTTAGAAATAAGACTTGATCTGTTTGTGATGATCAGAATAATCTTCTAAGTGACAATCGAATGTTTGCTTAGGCAGATATGATGGTGCACTTAGTAAATTATCCTCTTTGTCATTGTATAATCGGGACGAGTTCAAATCCGAATGAGTCCAAAGCAAGTGGATGATTTTGTTAAAAACTATTTGTCTATAAATAATACTGTTTAGAGAAGAAATTTGAAAAAAAAGAAATATTTTTTATTAAGTAGTTCAAGTGTCTCGAAAATGACTAAAAATGGGCAAGAGATGTGTTCGGATGGCAAACACTTCCTTGAGTATTGCCCTTCTTAGTAAAGAAGTATATGGTACTATTTAGTAGCACACAGTTCCTTGACATCATTTTGGTGTTACTTAGGCTATATGTATGTTTTCAAAAGTTTTTTGAAATAAACCAGGGTATTGTGTTCTTGGATCCCTTAAAAGAAAGAGTTTTCAAAATAAAAATATATTTTAAAGGTGGATTAATAAATGAATTTTTAATTAGGTTAAATTTAGTAAGGAAATTTAATATGCTTTGTTTATTTAAACTGTATTTTTGATTTTAAAATCTAATATGTGAAGAATTATTTGATGTTATTAGACCAGCTAGTAGTCTTTTTTACCTTAGTAATGTCTAAGAAAAATTAGAACCAAGGATGGAGTTTGGATACCAATATCCTAATCTGTTTACCAATATACCAGACCAATTGTGGTAAAGAGGTTGATTTGGTCGACTTAGTTTCAAGACACAAATTATTTTTGGCCTGCATCTAATAGTTAAAACTAAATAGAATTAAAAATCATATGTTTATATATACTCTTAGGAGGTAGAAGAGTAATTTATAAGTTAATAAATTTAAAAATTGATTCTTATGAAGCATGGTGGGAGTTAGAAAGTAGTTAGATAGTAAGAATCGTTAGATTAGTACATAGATTGTATGAAGATCACTTCTCATTTTCACATAATTCTTGATCCTAGATTCGAGTATATGACTGGAGGTGTTTACACCATTCCGAATAAGGATTTATCACTCGATTTTTGATGGCAAGCATTGGTGAGGGTTCTTACGTGGAACCAAAAGTTGTCTATTATATTTTATGGCTATGCAAGGAGAATAGAGGTTTCTAATTAAGAGGCCTGATCAAAGTCCGCACTAGGAAGTCGGGTGAGAGATACTAGTTCAAAAGTAAAGTTACGTGTTCGAATGAATGATCAAATCAGATTTTACATAGGAATGATCTATGTACATCATACGCACTAATGAATAGTTTAAGTATTTATGGGAATTCGGGTTGTGGTACAATTTTGGGGACAAAATTCTTTTAAGCGGGAAGAGTGTAACGACCTGGAATTTTACCGCCTTGATTTACGAATATCTAATATATTTTAAATATTAAAATAGTAGGTTTTATAGTTAAAATATAACTCTTTGAAAAAATAACAAATCATGGTAAAATAGATTTGTAACGACCCAGAATTTTGCCACTTTGAAATAGGCTATTTTAATATATTTTATATAATCAATAAATAGTTTTTATTAGCAAATAAACCTATTTTAATTATTTAATAACGATGATAAAATAGTTTTCAAAATTTGTTTACCAATTATAGATAGCTCAAATAAAAATAGAAAATATGACAAAAGAACGTTTTCCCAAATTTCGACTTTTCAACACCCGAAAGTCTTCGGGAATGTTAAGCACACTCGGTGCATTATGCACACATATATAAGACATGATTTGTGATAATAAAACACTCTTATATATATACTAACACATATTTAATTAAGCATAAAATTAGATGTGACAAATTATGTTATAAAAGGCATATATATACATATAAACTCACTTATATATACAAACCATCTCTATATCTTTACTACACACATGGAAGCTCTAGCATGATTCAAGGCATGAAAAGGGGGGAGGACATGTTCTAGGATGGGAAGGAGATGGAGGTGCATGCATGTGTATTTATTTAATTATAACCACTTTATACTTTTAAAATATTTTCCTAAGCCTATAAATACTCCTTCCATTTCGTAGTTTTCATTTTATAATTTCAATCTTCATTTATAAAATTCCTACGAGCTTGAAAAAATATATCCATGGCCTCTCTTCGTATTTTCTAATTTGAGAAAAAAACGCTTCTTTCCACTTAAACTCTTCTCTTTAGTTCACTAAACCACTTCTACATATACTACAACACTTCTCTTCCAAGCTACAAGTCCACACGCTCCACAAACTCCAAGGCTGTAACCAAATATACCTTAGGGAAGCCCAAGCTTAGTGCTTATCCATCACGAGTCCATTTTTGCAAGGAACTAAGTTGTATTCGAGCTCTAGTTGAAGTTTGGTTTGAAATTTTGAGTTTTGGTGAGTAAATTTCATGTTTTAAAACTCAAGTTACTAACTTTTTAAAGTTGTAAAATTTATGAGTTAAAGTGTTGCTCAATTATGTAGTAATGTTATATGTTGTGCATACATGCATATATGTTGATTACTAATACCGAAGTTTGAGTAGGCAATAAAGATTATACCTTGAATATCAGAAAAGTTGGTTAGTATTTCTGAAGTAATATTCTTTCTTATGATTTTGCTATAATTTTATGATGTGGTATTGTGATTGAATGTTTTATTTGTTGTATGTGGGTTCATGACACAAAGGTAGTGATTCGCCAACCAAAAGCGACGTAGAAATCCGCTTTTTGTCGAAAGTTTGATTTATGTTTCAAAGTGAAAAGTTTTCAAGTTTAAAACTTTGATTTGATTTTCAAAAGTTTTATCTTCATGTTTCAAACAGTATAAGAGTTCAAAAGGGAAGTTTTAAAAGTTAGAAAAAGGAAATTTCAAGTTATTGAAATTACGGGTCCGTATAACGATAGTCGCTATACTTGCAGTTCTGAAATCTAACTATTTTTCTAATCTAAACTTGTTTTCATTTAGAAACATTTTTGGAAATTTTTTTTAAATTTAATTAAGTAATTAGAGAACAACTATTTAATTATTTATTTGTTTAATGATTAATTAATTAATTAGGGTGATCAGGACTTAATCATTTGTTACTAATGGTATATATACTTAAATGTTAATTTATTAAGTTAATAATGATTTTCTACTTAGTTAAAATTAATTATTATTTAATTTTTAATTAAGGATTAATTAATTATTATTTAATTAATTATTTAAGATAATTATTAATTAATTATTATTTTTAAAATGGGGCTTTATTTGATTAATCTTTGATTAAAGTTATTTATGTTTTAATAAGGTTTAATTACTTTTAATTAGAGTTTAGTTACTATTTAACAAGGATTTGACTCACATATACATGAGTTTTAATTTATTTTAAAATTGCTTTGAGTTTAAGTAATCAGTTTTGTTTTAAACTGTTTTCTTTTCAAATTTGTTTTAAACTAAGGGCTTTCTATGTTACTTACTCTAAAGTAACCTCATATGATTAGTTTAGTTACACCATTCTACTATTATAATTAACTTGGACATTTATTTAAGTTGGTTGATCGTTATGTCTTGATCCCTTATATACCTGTTGTTATGTGATGCCATGTTAGACTGGATAAGTAAAACCAAATTAAAAGCACCATTGTGGTCATTAAGCCTCAATTTTCTAAAGATAAATATTTCATTTTCTTTTGAAATGGTATCAAAGTTATTGCATTTTGAACAAGATATTTAAAGAATGATTTGACAAATGGTTTTACTAAAGATGTTTTTAACTAATGGGAATGGTTTCCTTGTTATAAAAAGAAGTTTTTATAAAGAGTTTTATAAAGGAATTTGGAAATTTATAAAGTGCTCTGGGTAAATGGATTTTAGTTTTCAAGCAAAGAAGATTTCATAAATAAAGGAGATTTATAAAATGGATTTGCTTATTAAAGGAAGCTACTTTGATTAAGGTTAGTTAAGAAGTTGTATAAACAGGAAGGGTTTATAAAGAAGTTTTATAAATGATTTTGTGGTATTTATAAATGAAGTTTTAGAAAATGATTAGGATATTCATAAAAGGAGTTTATAAAAAGGTTTGGATATTTATAAGAAATTTATATAAAAAATTTGGATATTTATAACATCAATTTATATAAATGATTTTGAATATTTATAAAAGGGTTTTATAAATGAATTTGGAAGTTTGGAAAGCTTTTTGAAATGGATTTTGATTTCAAGTAAAACAGATTTCATAAATGAAATAGATTTGATTAAAAAGGATTTATTGAAAGAAGTATAGATAAAATTTGAGATCTTGGTTTCTCTAAACTGACTTTTTAAATATGGTAGTATGGAACATCTGTATCACACTTAACACCGAGGGGATAATGTTTAAGGTTGTCTTTACCTTCAATTTAAACAACATTTTTTTAATACTTTTTAACATGATTTGGAAGTAGGAAGATATTTGCGAATGTTTTGTGAATATACTTATGTCAGAGAGATAAGTATATGAATGTTATAGACAAATGTTAAGGAGATTTATGAAATTAAGATTTTTTTTATGCTTAGTGGTTGCTATGGATAAATAAATCTAAAATGGAACTGGTTTTTGTTTGTTTATTTGATAGTTAAATAACCGACTAGTCAAGGGGTAGGCCAGTCCTATATGGCAGGGGTACAAGATGTTCTTGTTAGACCCTGGTGCATTTTATTTGGAGATGTACCATCAGAAGGTAGTTCCTTACCTTGTCATAGTATGGAATCCCTTCTCTAATACGAGCCTTTATGGTTTTAGTTGTATACCTATTATGCTGGAATTTAATTAATGTAACAATTTCGGCTATGTTAATTATTTACTTGAAAACCCTAGATATTATGATAATATCACTGGATTTTATATACAATTTTTTTCGTTATTGTAAGGTAAATACTCATCCATTTATATACGGAGTGGTCTATGAGATGCCTTTGATTTAAAGGTTTTTATTAAGTTAAAATATATGCTTTACTCACACCAGACCTATGTCTGACCCGGAGTTTATTTTCTTTTCCTAAATTCTTGGGTGCTCAAATTTGAATGGGTAGCCAAGTAGTTTAGGTTTTTCCGCAGATTCATTTGGAGGAGCTTGGAGTAGGTGGCTTCATCGATAGCTAGTTATTTTTCTTATTTCCACTATATTATATGTATATGGTATCAGTTAGGTGGGGACAGACTGTTATAACTATCCTAGGGTACAATTTGTATTAGTATGACTCTGTTCATTTTGAAGTGACTTTGTAATATATTATGTTGATTAATATATATTATTTCGTTGCGTTGTGAGATTATGTGTTGTTTAGTTTCTTCTATTCTATCTTTCTTTCTTTCACCCCTAATGACCTGTCTTTCGGATGACTAAATGATCGGCACACGAATACTGAGGATGTATTAAGTGTCGTCTTGGTAGTAAGAAAGGCAGTTCGTTACAAAAATAATTGATAACGGCATTACATCCTTGGGATAGGATTGTCAAAGCAAAACTGTTCGACAAACTTCCTAGCGGGCTGGTTAAACGAACATATAAATCTCGATGGAAGCCGAGTAAACCTCATCGTAGCAACACCTTCAAAAAATATTAGGAAACACCAACATCAACAGCATATGTCACCCTCACCTTGTCCATATGCCATTTATATTTTGCAAATGCTAACTTGGGTCTATCGCCCCATTATAGGATGGCATAGTCGGCATAGTGAACCTTCTTGGGTATTCCTCCTGCAATATCTCTTCCATGAAAGGGTTTTTACTAGGAGAAGAGCCACAATCATTATTATGTCTATGATGGTTTTCACTCACCAGCTTTCTCACCATATGTGATAGAAATTTATTCTACCGGATCGGCTAAACAGTGATAATCATAGCCTGCTCCGAGTGTTTGGCCCAACAAACAGTCTTTTGTAGTTCCATGGTACCTAGGTTCTCCTATCTCCGGGAGAGCCGCTCGTCTAGATGATCGGTTTCTATGATTTTCGCACGATGGATCAACAGCTGCCATTTGATCCTCAACATTTTGGCCATCAGCAACATGACCATCTCTACCACCTATATCATCATCCAAGCCAACAACTCCTCCAACACCTAAGTCACGATGATAGGGATTGGTACCAACCCTAGAGGATGGATTGGTACCGATCCATGCTCTTGCATTCTTAGCGCTGTCCAACTTACTTTTCAAAGTCCCAGTTTCATTTCTCTCCGTCTTCTGCTTCCCTTCTTTGTGGTATCTGTTGGATGATGAAGAACTATCCTCTTCTGAATCTAAAGGTGATAACTCCCTCCTATTCCTTTTACGACTAAGAGATAGCTAGTTCAGCAAATCCAGACTTTCCCTTGTCTGTTTCTTCATCTCGTTCTGACTTTCATATAGTTTATCAGTCAACTCCTTCATCATCTTATCCATCTCAATTTATATTATCATATCCGGGGGGCTCTGAATTTTAGTAGTGTTTGGTTGAGTGACATCTTCAACACGTTGAGAGCCAATGTTCTCAACATCGTAAGCAGGCCTACAGTCAGCAGATTTTTCTCTAGTGTTTCATGGAGCCATTATTTCGGATAATCCTATGATAGATTTTGCAAAAATGTGAATAGACATGGATTGTAGGAATGAAATTGACGGATCTACTTCGTGGACTTAGGCAATCCAAGAGCAGAAAATAGATCCAAATAATGAGAGATCGATGCGTTCTTAGTGAAAGCACCCAAATGTTTATGCCAAAAATTGGTATAAACACCTAAAAGATTTAAAAAGGACAATAAAATGAAGAAATTAAATAAAAAATGAGACAACAATTATTTTGGTTTGGCTAAACATTGACCTACGTCCACTTGAACTTTGATTATGATTCTACAAATTTTTTACAAACGGGATCTTATAGGTCGATAGTCTATGGATCGGTATTGACTCAAGTAATTACAACAAAGATATAGAAATTCAGAATGTGAGCGTAACGTATCTCCAAAACAATGCCTATCACCCTCTATTTATAGCTGAAGGTCAATAGATTTTTCTCCACCACATTCTTCTCCACATTCTCCACATCCAAATGGGGTCACTCTCAAAAGATCATCGTCAACTCAGCAAAGTTCATGGATTAGTACCGAACCATACTCAATGGATCGATACCTATCCATAAAATGGGCTGTAAATTATTCTTTGAGTTGTCAATGTTGCTTAGCGGGCTAGAATCTTTACATGCATAGCTTGGGTACACTGGTATGGGTTTGAACTTGAGTGAAAGTCCTGGCTCGGTAGGTAAGCAAAAGTATGTGGTCTAGTTATTTTGAAACCTGGTTTATCCATCGATCGTTTGCCACATAGTTAGCTAGCGAACAGTTTATATGTGGCGTGTACTGACGGATAATCATTCTAACTTTACACAACATGAATTACTAGTGAATTAGAGCTAACATTAGGGATCGGTGCCAATCCATGGTTACGAATTGGTATCGATCCATGACTTATTCGTGAATCTTTGGATTTTGACCTTAGCACTTGGAGTGGGTTGATGTGCAGGTTACTCTTGAAAATTCTTAGCAAGCTAATGACTTAATCCATTGACCTTGCTTGGTATTTGAGTTGAAAAGTAACTATTCTGGATTTTAACTTGGTTGTTAACTTGTTTGGTCGATTTGACTTATCCAAATATGGATTAGTCACAAAGCTAGATAACACATAAGAAATACATTATTTCTTAAATCGGTATTAGTCTGAGAAATATTAGTTGATTATGAATCTTTAATATAGTCATCCTCTTTCATTTATATATTAGTAGATTACTCATGTGCACATTAATTGTTTGAGCAAACTCAAGCTAGGGTTGTTTGGTGTAGTATTATTAGTATATTCCAAGATGAGATAAGATAAATGCTTGTATTTATTAAGCAAACTCAAGGTATGAGCATCTATACTTTGGCCGTCGAGAAATGATAGGTGAGAGTGAATAATCTTTTTTAATTTATTTAGCAAACACAAGGTTGGATTGAGATTAGTGACAATACCTTGGTTAGGAGTCATATATGAAAAAACTGATAAAGAGTTATCCATCATTTGAGGGGCTATGATCCGTTGAGTAAACTCAAGATCGGAATCCCAAGGCAAGTTACCTAACACTCACTAAGAAATCGAAAGGTTTCTATATTTCTCTTAGGGTTTTAAGAAATATAAAAATTTGATATGAGCGATATTGGATAAATGAAATGATAACGCTTAACTATTCTAATATTGTAAGAACATATGCTATATAAAGTTGAAATAATCCACTTCGATTAATTCAAACAACTACTATAATTGATAAAATTGTTTATCCATCAAAATATACAATTGAATTAGGATTAACAAAGAAATGTAAAATATACTTACCAACAGATCCATTGGCATGTTGTCACTTCAAGACCCATGTCAGAGCCTAGTTATACAGCTACTAATTACATTTGTATCCTTGTCGTTGTAGTGTTTATTTGCCTGAGACAGTATATTGTCTTTAATGAGTTTTGAACTCTAAAACAATACAAAATATGGGTATCGATCCATATTTGAATGTATACAAAAGTTGTATGGTGATTAGTCGAGTTCGTAATATACAAAATATCTGTGATATAGATTCATGCGAAATGACCAAGTAAACCATAATGCAAGATTATTAGTTTAATATGATTGAAAATAATGTTGGACGAAGGACTAAAGATCGACCTAGAAGCTCATCACTAAAATGTTAATTTTGATCCAAATTTTTTTAAGGATGTCCAAATGCACTTTTGTAAAGGTTTCGGCCTAGTCTTGAAGTAAAGGTCTCCTTTTAATGGTTCAACCATTGCGAAAGAAAAGAAATTATTCAAGAGTGGAAGTGACATAGGCACAATTGGGATAAAAAGACTGAATAATAATCTCTGCTTTATGAAAAGACAATGAAAATGAGAATTGTATAAAATAATAGTAGATACTTAATATCGAATGAGAAATGTAATTTCTATTACAATTTTTTTTTCATATAGAAAATTGTTTTCTATAAGAGTTATTTCTTTGAGTCCAAGATATTTGACCAGAAATTCTCGACTATAAACTAGTTACAATGGATGAAATAAAATCCCATAATAATTGGTTGAATGGATCTTCATATTTCATGAGTTATTATTTTAATGGTGGAAATAGGGGAACATACCATATTACAGTGGATGAAATAGTAACTATTTTTCAGTATGGATTGAAAATAGACATAGTAATAGGGATACTATGAATGTTTACTATAAGATAAATCTATTATAGTAGTGATATTTTTTTCATAACAAAAGGGATGCATTAGCTATGGAAAATACATAAGTATCTAAATTTGTACAATTATTTGGGTATTATGGATTAAGCCATATCTTTGAGAAATAATTATTTAATCGTATTATTACGAATCATGTGGTAATGGTGACTTGTATCTATTAACTTTCCTTTTGGCAAGGCAGTACACATGCGGATTTAACCCAGTAGACTTCACAATTATCATGACCGATGAGTGTAAAGTGACGGTTCTAGGACCCGAAGGTAAAGTACAGATGGTTATACAAAGCCAGAGTTGGTAGATAGACAATGCAGGATACTAGAAATATGGATATTAGCTTGGACAGGCAAGGGATCGGCATGGAAGGGCTCGGCATAGATGAAGGCAGAGGGATCGACATGTTTTACTAGCTTGGGAAGTTATGTTAAAGGGATCGGCATGTTTCAATGTAGAAGGATCGGTATGGGCATACTTCATGAAGGAGGGATCGGCGTACTTCATGAAGAAAGGGTTCGGCATAGGTAAAAGATGAGGGATTGGTATGTTTGGATGGGCAAGGGGTCGGCATGGTCGAAGCAAGAAAGGGATCGGCGTAGGCGAAAGCAGTTGGATTGACATGGTCCAAGCGAGATGGATCGGCGTAAGTCAAGGCAAGATGGATCTGCGTAGGTCAAGGCAAGATGGATTGGCATGGATGATATGATGGAGGGTTCGGCATAAATGGAGATACATGGTTCGGCATGGTTTACTGGTTTAGGAAGTTATGTTTCAATCCATAAGGAATGGATCGACACATATTATAAGAAGGATCATCATACGTGAGTACACCAAGGAAGGATCGGCATACATCAAAAACCAAGCGTATTCTTACATTCAACAATCAATAACTCGAGCTCTATTGATCCAAATGACATGAAACTTGGAGCTTAAACATACTTTAGTATGTAGAATCCACCATAGGGATCGCTGCCAAAAATAAACCAATAAAGGGATTGGTACCAATCCTTCCTTATTGGGATTTGGGCCTAGCGACCCCTATGGTGGGCCCATACGGATAAAAAGGTCCATTAGCCAAAATTTCAGAGAGGTTGGTGGTCATTTTCCCCCATAAATATAGCAGGCATGACTTTAGAAAAAGGATCTTCATTTTGCTTCTCTTCATCTTCTACCTAGGCTATACTCTGCCATTCTTATTCTTGAATTCATGGATTTATAACTGTAATCAGCAGTATAAACTAATAAAATGAAAATCTTTTGAGTGGACGTAGGCCGGAGTTTGACGAACCACCATAAACCTGTGTCTCTATTTAGTTTCTTTCTGATTATTTTAATTTTTTCTTCATTTATTTCTCTTCATATTTCTATGATTGGATTGGATTTTGGTGCTTTCACATAATTGGGTGTTGGTGGTCAATTTTGACGCCAACAGTAAGAGTCCTGAAACTCGGCCTTCAAAAATCGGCACCCGTACTTCACTTGTACTCAAAATGCCGCTGATTCAAAAGCCGAATCTGGCTCACTGGAGCTTATAACACCATTAAGTATAACAACACAGCGGAAGAAAGAAATAGATGATATCATATACAACTCCAATAAATACAATATCCAGAATGATACACAATAATGATATCAATAATACACAGCAATATCAGAGATATGATACAATGCTACAGCGGAAATAACAACAATGAAAGAGATCACTCCAAATGATCTACAAAAGAGAATGACTCCAACAACTCCAACATCAAGCTGGAAACACCAACACGATGCACCAAGATAAGCAGGTGCGGTCATCAACTCTGATGAAGTAAACTAGCTCCAGATAATCTACTAAACCTGACTATCTGAAAAACCCAACTCTAGAGTGCCCATGTGGAAAATTGTAGGCAACCAGAGTTTAGGAAGGGAACAATAAACTCCAGGTCAGTCGTGGGACTAGTGTGAGTAACAAAAACAGTTTATCTTTAAACAAACAACAAAAGAATTTTAAACATTGAAATCCGCAATGCTTTTGGAAAATGAGTGTTTGTACCAAAAATGGGCACAACACTCTTCGGAAGTTTTTGAAGAGATAAAAGTGAAGAATGAAAATTAAAACTGTGGATTATCTAACAAAAACTCCAAATAACAGAAAGTAAATTGCAAAGACAAGCGATTTAGAGTGGTTCGACGTTTTGCCTACGTCCACTATGAAGTTTGATGATTTTATTGCTCGATACTTGAAGATTACAATTTCTTACACTGTAATACAACTGATTTTATATGCTAAGTCTCAATCTAAAGCAGCGGCGGTGTTCTGGAGTAAATCTGGCAGAATCTGGGCGCTCTTCAGTACTTAGAATTCTCCGACCCCTTTTCTGAATGACCAGGGGCTCTATTTATAGGTGTAGGAGGCTGATATTTCGCCTAAAATGAGGGGAGACCAGTTCTGGTACGTCAGGGGGCCCACATGGCCGAAATCTGGAGATCCGGGCCCACTTTGGGATCGATTCGACCCTTGGTTCGAATCGATCAAGAAAGCATCCAATCGAGCTGAAATTTGGCGTGAACATTCTTCATCATGCGCTTAAGCTTCTGTGAAAATTTCATGGGATTTGGACTTGTAGAACTCGAGTTATGATCGATTCAAGTTGGTGTTTTTCGTATTCTGGAGTCGTTCGAATCGATATGCTCGAATCGATTCGTTCGAATCGATCCTCCTGCTCGTGAAGATGGTGACGTGGTGCGCTTTCTTCGCATCGGTCCGCTTTGCATTCCGCATTGACTGGGTCGAATCCACGACTTGGATTCGAAGATGGTGGAGTCGAGGGCAAGCTATGTCTCCTGGATTCGAAGTGAAGCTATGTCTTCTGGATTCGAAGTGAAGCTATGTCTTCTGGATTCGAAGCTCCCTCTCTTGATGGATTCGAATTGTAGAAAGCTCCAATCGATTCGAACTTAAGGTGTCGTTCGAATCGATTCGAAGTACAGCTAACTACTTGGTCCGGCTGGATTCGAACGAGAGCCCCTATGCTGATGGAGTCGAAGCAAGGGAGAGCTGATGGAGTCGAGGCAATGGAAGTTCGATGGATTCGAACTGGTTCCTGGCCAATCGATTCGAACTAAGGGTGGCCTACTCCATCTTTTGTCGACGATATCTTGAGCATACGAACTCGAATTGACTTGAAACTTGGATCGTTGGTTCCCACGGCTTTGCTTGACGTGCCTTATCAATTGTAGCCCGATCCGGACTTGAACAAATTTCATCGATATCCGTAGCGATCCTTACGCGTAACCGACTTCCGAGACAATCTGTCACCGGTATCTAGCCAAGTCCTTGGTGTCACGGCCTTGCCAAAAGGCGGGATAACATTTGCCCCCCAAAGTACGTCTTGTGTAAACATGACGTGCTTTGAAAAGCTACAGTCCCTTGTTGAACAATGATCACATGCTTTGTCGAAAAATTGTCTTCTTTGCTGTCGTAATCAATCGTTGTATGATCATGATTGACTGTTAGGCTTTTGAGTCATGACGAGATGAACATTTGACTCCTGTTGATGATAAAGACCAAAACATTAGTCAAAAATTACGCGCATACGTGTATTTTCTTGACCTTGGTTAACGTTGCGTGATCGCAAGTTGTTGTCCGTTCGGTTCACTATCGAAATCTGCATCGGTCCTCTCCTGGACCGATTTGAGATTTGAGTTAAAACACTGCTTTTATGATTGTCTATGATCATCCTCTCGTACTGATCCTCTCCTGAATCGGTACAAGAGTGGACAAGCAATTTTTCATATGGGAATGATTCGCCCATTTGACCGGCGGTATTTAATGGATGCGAAGCAATGTTTCTGGATCCGCCTCGAGTTGATGGTTTTGAAGTAGACACTTCGAATCGATGGGGCGTAGTGACCCAGGTTCATCTTCTGTCGACAGCTTCGAATCGATGGTTCTTTGAATCGACACTGTGTGGATTCGATGCTTGGATGGATTCGTAATTGAGGGATTCGAACTTGACTTGTTTGAATCGATGGAGTCGAACGTTCCCCCTGACTCTTCTGACGCCGTGCTTCGAATCGATGCTGCGGATTCGAAGGAAAAGTTTCGAAGTTGTTTGGTGCAGCTTCGAATCGATCGATGCTTTGCAGTGATCGATTCGAAGATACTGCTTCGAATCAATGAGCTAGACCTGTTATTTCCGGTTGCGCTTGACCGGGAGACGAATGGTCTCGTTTCCCCTATATATACCGGGGTCCTGTTCACTTTTAACTTTTTACTTTTACTGTTACGAGAGCTCCTTCTTCGAATCGATTTCTCCAAGGCCAGGACAAACGTGCTCTCCTCAAAACGATCGATCCCTTCCACGCTTTCACTCGAAATAAAAACAGGTATTCAATGGATCGATTCGAGATGAGAAAAATAAACTATTCTCGCCTTAGAAAAACTCTAAGGAGTGACAAGATCTGAATGAAGTGGGTCGACTCGATGGAGTCGAGGAGTGATGTCTTTTGGGTTCCAGCGATTAGAGTGTCGTTTCCCGTTGCTTTGCATTGATCCAGGAACAAACGATCTTCGAATCGATTCCATGGGCAAGGTTCCGAATCGATGACTTGGAGGGAAAGGGCATCGATTCGATCGATTCGAAGTAACGCTATCCAGATCGATTCGAAGGAACTGAATATTGATCGATTCGAAGTAACGCTATCCAGATCGATTCGAAGGAACTGAATATTGATCGATTCGAAGTAACTTGGAGCTCACGGATTCGAAGGGCCCCTCCATCATAAGGTTACATCGAGTCGAACCATATGGATTCGAAGCGCCTGGAATCAAACTTCATCGATTCGACCCTCATCGATTCGTGTCGATGGATTCGAACGCCTTCATCCCCTGAGACCATTGTTCTTATGATTTGCTCCATCATCCGAACTACGACCAACTTCAGGTTGTACTCCGACGAACATAATGAACTTTAGCATACTTGACTCCGACGAGCTTCGGCCTTGCATAATCGAACTTGACCAACAGACTTGAACCTGAATTTCCTTTGAAGCTCGTCGATGGAACTATGACTTAACCAATAATACAACTGATTTATACTTGAAGTTGGTCCGTAGCGTTTGGACGGTGCGGAAATGACGGTCAGCGATGACGGTCATTTTCTTTCTCAAATTCCCAAGTTATGTTGTACGAACATCTTGCTTCATTCTGTTAAATTTGCTCGAGTGATGTACAATACTTGCACTGCACGACACGTCCATACACATTACACAGGGGTATGCACGGGCTTGTTCATGAACTTAACGTTGCTTTCTAATGAGTTAGCTAATTATGGAATCTTCGAGCTCCCAACAACAAGAGGTACAGAGCTCGACTCCTCCGGTGCTTGAGATTCCCGATATCCCTGCTGATATAATCGATCCAGCCCCAGATGAATTGCCGGAGGCGATATTTATGGAGGACCCTGTTGATTCGGTTCAGTCCAACATCTCTGAATCCTTATTGGGACGAATATGCTTAAAGCATAACATATCCCTTGGTGACGTATTATTACCCAGCGCCACTGATAGACCGCATAATCCGCCTGAAGGATATACAGCATTCTACCGTCATGCTTGCGCGGTTGGAACTCTTCCTCCTTTCAATCAATATATCAGAGGGATGCTATCATATTTAGGAATCGCTCCTTCACAACTTCATCCCAACGGGCACGCGCTGCTGAATAGTGCCTTTGTAATATTTATGGACTGTCTTTTTCGCCCGCCGAGGCCCTCCGAGATCAGACACATATTTAACTTCAAGAGCAGGGGTGATAGCCCGTCGTTTACATTTTTGGATGCAGTCAGAAATTGTCAAGTTGTAGTTGGAGCTTGGACGCGACTGAGCTATTTCAAGAACGAATGGTTCTACGTCCGGTGCCCTCCGGGTTTCGCTAGGCGATGGTTGTCAAGACGTAAGCGCCTTAACCTGTTTCCTTGACTAATAGCCCTTCGGTGTTAAAATTGACATTTCATTCCTTTTACAGCTATTATCTCTAGGCCTGATGGAGGGCGTTTCAAGGGTACCGTCCGGAGTCTTCAAGAAGTCCCAAGCGAGCTGAGGCATATTGACTCGGTGCTGAACGACTACAACTTAAGAGTTCTGGGTTTGATCGACATTAATCAAAGCATAGTTGTTGAGGGATTTTCAAAGTCCGTCTCCAAGAAGGAAAATAAGAAGAAACCCAAGAAGAGAAAAGCGAAGAAGTCGCTCGGGATCAGAATAATCGAGGCGAGTGACGAAGAAAGAACCCATACGGATTCAGAGCCAATGGCTGACCTTTCGGGAAACTTGGAGGAATCGGGAGAAAAACGGAAAGGCAAGGCCGCCGTTTCCAAAAAACTTAAGTCAAAGGGGGGAAAATCTGTAGATGTGTTTCTTCCCGCTTCCGGAGTTATGATTTCTGAGGCCGCCCCTTCTCATTCGAGAGATTCTCTCAAAGGGCTTGACGATATTCCTATCCCAGATTATATATCGATTTCTCATAATCCTGGGTTGGAGGAATTGCAAGATGTCCTAAACATGAACGAGCCCTTTCCTTTAAGTGCGGTCAACACTTCCGGTCGGTTTGGGGGTTTACACATTTACACACACTTCCACGGCACTCCATGACTTCTGCATAGTAAACATTGCTTTATGGGATTTTAATCCGTAATTCTCTCTTATCGCAGGTGAGATGTCAGGGCGTGGCTCCACTCTAGATAGGCTTCGGAATGTGCGCCAATCTTCTCCATTTTATGATTCCCGTAGGAGAGAGACAGATAGGGACCATGGGCGAGGCTACTCGAGTCAAGAACGTTATGATAGAGACAGAGATTACTCGCGTAACCGTTCTGGCTATGATTACTCTGACAGAGACCGGGGATACCAGCACCGACCCCGATCTCATTCTCCTCCGCCTCCCAGGGCTCCAGTAGACCTCCCAGGGCCATCTCATCAGCAACAGTTGCCTTCTCAATCTTCTCGGCCTGACGCTCAACGGCCAAGAGTGGAACCAACGGCAGCCGCTATAATTGAACAAGCTCCGGCTGAGTTGACAAGCGAGGGAGCTGCTAAACTCGCCCAAATGAAAAACGACTACCCGGAAATTTGCATGGATGGCTATATCTTCCCTCCTAACTTCAAAAGAATCCCTCCGGAAGCTGAGACCACTGCTCATAATTACATCCACGACTTCTATGCTCAGTACAAGGAGTGGTATAAGGCAGCCGTGAAGGCTTCTAGAGTAGCTTTCGACAGGGCGAAAGTCATTGCCGAACGTGATGTTGACATTGCGAAGCAGAAACGCATCATTCAAGTTCTTCAATCCGAAGTGGAAACGTCCCGAAAGTCAGAGCTTGAAACACTTAAGAAACACGAGGGTGTCGTGGCCAAACTAGCGAGGATGCAGCAAGAACATTACGCCACAGTGGAAGAGATGGGCCATCGCAATACCACCGTTGCAGCTGAGCGAGACTTAGCCGTTAAAGAGCTGAACGAGCTCAAGGCCAAATTCGCTGAAATGATGAAGGAGAAGGACGATGCGAACGCTACTGCTCAAGAGGCTTGCGACCAAGCAGTATCCCTCAGGGCCGAACTTGCTGCGGCGGCGGTCAAGGCTAAGTCTATGGAAGCAGAGATTCAGGAAAAGATCTTGGAGGAGAGGTCTAGGCTAGATGCTGAGTTTGACGATCTCTTAGTCACGTATAACGCTAATGTGCTGGAACACAGAAATTTAGCGTGGCTGGGAGATGACTCCATGATCTTGTACAATGCCTGGTCCCGGCTGGTGAATGAGAAGAGAGCAGCGCATCCAGATGGAGCACTTGACGACTTTGAACTGGAGATGCGTCTGCTTACCGAGGATGAGAGGAAGACTCTTCATGAAGTGGTAATCTCTATGGCGAAAGAAAAGCTCGGCGTCCAATCTCTAGAGGCAGGCGAAGGCTCGGGGGTCGTGCATCACGGGACAGGTGTTGGAACTGCAATTCCAACATTGCCCGAAACCACTGGTGCGGTAGATCCCCAATCTGTTCCTGCCTATAATCCTGACCAGCCATTATTATCTTCTGCCGAGGATTCTGCCCACGTTTCGGTTCAGACCAAGGAAGGTATTTGAACGTTTCTCGTAGTTCAGTTGTGAAGAACCTTAAGCAACACACTTGGCTAACAATCTTCGTTTTGTCGTATTTCAGTGACCGAGGTTATTGTTTCTGCGCCCCTCGCTTTATCGGTTCCTCATCAAACACAAGGGGTTGTTTTTTCTGAAGCCATCACGACTTCTACTTTGATTGGCGAGGACGGAGATGCAAATATGTTTTCTTTCAGCGCTCAAATGATTGAGGAGCTTCTCAATGAACCCATCGATCCCTCTGCCAACCCGTCCGATGTTGTGAATGAGGCTGCTCCGGCCGCTAGTTTATCTATGCCAGCTATTGGCACATCCGATGCGGCCCAAGTATCTCGTGAGGACGACGTTTTAGCTGAGATTGCTGCCGAGATGGCAGCAGGGAATGTTGGTTCTAGTCCGCCCGGGCCTGCCCCGTTAATGGTGATTTCGCCGGGTGGTACTGTATTGATCGAGACCGCTCCTGTCCCTCCTCCTGCTACTACTCCTATGCCTCCAGCTCGTCCTCCTAGAAGAACTTCCGTTGCCTCCAGCTCTGAGGAAGATGTCGACATTATATCGCTGCCGGAGGGCAAGCCTGAAAAGAGCAAGCGATTGAGGAAGAAATCGGGCAGCGGATCAGGTGGAGCTACTCCGAAGAAGAAGATAAGGAAGAAGAAAGAATGAACTTCTTTCTCTAAATCTCTGTTGCGTAGGGTAGCATTTTGTTCATTTTTCTATAGCCGTGTATAGATGTGGATTCGGCTCCCACTAGCAGAATTTTTCATAAACACTTTGTAATCAGATTCTTTTTGTTGATAATGGAAATGAAAATCTATTCCCTTTCTGTCTTCAACTTGTTATGTGTTATGGTTCTGCCCCCTGTACTGGGGAGAAGTGTGGAGTTGACGTATGTTTATACCCCGTCTCGCGCTCCGGAGTTCGGGGTAGGATGAATGTTTATACTCCGTCTCGCACTCTGGGAGTACGGAGTTAGATGAATGTTTATACTCCGCCTCGCACTCTGGGAGCACGGAGTTAGATGAATGTTTATACTCCGCCTCGAACTCTGGGAGCACGGAGTTAGAAGAATATTTATACTCCGCCTCGCGCTCTGGGAGCACGGAGTTAGAAGAATGTTTATACTCCGCCTCGCGCTCTGGGAGCACGGAGTTAAGTAAAAAGCTTGTACCCAGCTCGCGCTCTCGGAGTACTCTGGGTTTTAGGAAAAATGTTTATACTCCGCCTCGCACTCTGGGAGTACGGAGTTGAATGAGAGTTTATACTCCGCCTCGCGCTCTGGGAGCACGGAGTTTAGTAAAATGCTTATACTCCGCCTCGCACTCTGGGAGTACGGAGTTGAATGAAGGGTTGTCGTGTATCAACCCATTTCGTGGCCTGATGTGATGGCTTGCCCCCGAGCTCGGGTTTCATTTAGTGAGTGGTTGATTGCTTCATAGCCACTCCCTACTTGAATAAATTCCACTGTGTGATGGAACTTAGCTCTTCGTGCATCGTGATGTTGTACATTGTATTTAATGAATCACAGCTCTGGCTCGAAGAGATGGCATTTTATTGCTGAAATAAGAAAATATGGCAAATCAGTTGCCTTATTACAAATTCTAATTTCGAAATGCAAAAGTAAATTGCTGAATAAAAAACATAATGAAATAAATAAAGCCTGTCATATGTAATAGCGACGGAGACTCTCGCTGTTCCAGGCTCTCGGTAAAACTAGACCGTCCACGGTTGATAGTTTGAATGTGCCATCTCCAAGTCGTTGCGCAATCACGTACGGTCCTTCCCAATTTGGTTTCATGTGTGAAGGAACCGGGTATATTCTCTTGAGGACCAGATCACCGAGATCAAAGGTTCGGGGGCGAACTTTGGTGTTATATAATCGGGCGACCCGACTTCGGTAAGTGGCCGCTCTTAAATCAGCTTCTTCTCGTTTCTCGTCCAACAGATCCAAAGACTCAGCGAGTAATATAGCGTTTGTTTTCGGATCGTAATAAGTTACGCGGTGAGAAAATACTTCTGTCTCAACTGGAATGACGGCCTCCGAGCCATAGGATAAGGAAAATGGGGTGTGTCCAGTCGCGGTCTTGTGAGTTGTTCGATAAGCCCATAATGCCATAGGAAGTTCATCGACCCATTTGCCCCCAGCCTTTTCAAGTCGTTTCTTTAAGATGGATTTGATAACTTTGTTAACAGCTTCGACCTGACCGTTTGCTTGTGGATGTGCGACGGCAGAGAACTTTTTATGAATATGAAATCGTTGGCAGAAATTCTTGAACTCCGAACTTTCGAATTGGGTCCCATTATCGGTGATGATGGTATGCGGGAGTCCAAATCGGCAAATGATATTGCGGACCACAAAGTTTATCACTTTCTTTGACGTAATCGTTGCGAGAGCTTTGGCCTCGGCCCATTTTGTGAAGTAGTCAACTGCGACGATGGCATACTTCGCACCACCTTTCGCCAGAGGTAAAGCGCCAATGATATCGATACCCCACATAGCGAACGGCCAGGGACTGACCATTTGAGTTAACTCGGTAGGCAGGGCTCTTGGAATTCGAGCGTGTTTTTGGCACTTGTCGCACTTTCTGGCGTAATTGGCTGCATCTCGATTCACTGTCGGCCAGTAATATCCATATCGGAGTATTTTCTTAGCAAGCGCTTGTCCACCGGTGTGATCGCCGCATTCTCCCTCGTGTACATCATGTAACACTCGTTTGACTTCGTCGTGGGCGATACACCGGAGAAGTGGAACAGAATAACCTTTTCTATACATGATCCCGTCCTGAATGATGAACCGCGAAGCTTTTCGTAGAATTTGCCTTTTCTCATTTCGGTGTTCAGGCAATATCCCACTCTCAATGTAATTTCGATACAGAGTCATCCATGATTCTCTGCTGGGAAAGGTCTCCAACACATCATTCGCTTTGATTTGATCGATGCTTGGGAAAGGCAAAGTTTCGACCGGGACGAGTCCCATTTGCTGTGCTTCACCTGTGCTGGCCAACTTTGCCAATGAATCGGCCTTTTGATTGCGATCTCGTGGTATGTAGTAAATAGCATAATAATCAAACTGATCCAGCGCTTCCTGAACTCGGGCTAGATAAGCAGCTAACCTTCGATCTCTCGCTTGATATTCTCCCCGTACCTGACACACAACCAACTGTGAATCACAATAAACTTCTATAGCGATAATTCTCAGATCTCTGGAAAGCTTTAACCCAGTCAACAGGGCTTCATACTCGGCTTCATTGTTGGTTGCGTGAAAATCAAACTTCAAAGCATAGCATATGGATCGACCTTCGGGGGTTTTTAGTACAACTCCAGCGCCCGAACATCGATCGTTTGATGCACCATCTGTATAAAGTTTCCAGACATATTCAGGAGACTCGCTGGTTTCAGGTAAGTCGTCAGGAACAGTAAATTCAGCTATGAAGTCAGCTAGGACTTGCCCTTGAATGGCTCTCCTCGGAGCATAAGTAATGTCAAACTGGCTCAGTTCAATATTCCACTTGAGTAACCTTCCAGACGTCTCAGGCCGCGTGAGGACCTATCGTAACGGCTGATCGGTATACACAGTAAGCGGATGTGCTTGGAAATAAGGACGCAGTTTTCTCGAGGCAATGACCAAGCAGTAAGCCAGTTTCTCCAATTTGGGGTAATTTCTTTCAGCTCCGGTCAATCGTTTACTGACATAATAGACCGGTTTCTGCACTCGATCCTCTTCCCGGACCAAAGCAGCACTGATCGCATGCTCCGATACCGCCAGATAAAGGTATAATTGTTCGTGATCAATTGGTTTCGACAAAATTGGTGGCGTAGAGAGATGCTGAACCAGCGATCGGAATGCGCCTTCACATTCCGTGGTCCATTCAAAGTTTCGTTTCCCTTTCCGGATTAGATCAAAGAAAGGAATGCATTTATCAGTGGATTTCGAGATGAACCTGCTTAGCGCTGCTACCTTCCCGTTGAGACTCTGGACTTGCTTGATGGTCTTTGGAGTTTGCAAATTCCTTATTGCCCAGATCTTCTCGGGGTTTGCTTCTATCCCACGGGCGTTGACGATGAACCCCAGAAACTTTCCGGATGCGACGCCAAAGTGGCACTTTAACGGGTTAAGCTTCATTCCATATTCACGCAAGATGCGGAACATTGAATTTAAATCCTTGACGTGATCTGTGGAAAATCGGGACTTAACTAACATGTCATCCACATAGACTTCCATGGTCTTCCCGATCTGATCAGCGAACATTCGATTAACCAAGCGTTGGTAAGTTGCTCCGGCATTCTTTAAACCAAAGGGCATGACTCTGTAACAGTAGAGTCCCAGATCGGTTACGAAACTAGTATGTTCTTGATCGGGTAGATGCATGGGTATCTGATTATAACCGGAATAAGCGTCCATAAAGGATAACAATTCGTGACCTGCAGTTGAGTCAACGAGTTGGTCAATTCGGGGAAGTGGAAAACTATCTTTTGGACAGGCTTTGTTTAAATCAGAGTAGTCGACACAAGTTCTCCATTTCCCGTTCGGTTTTCGAACCATTACCAGATTTGATACCCACTCTGGGTATAGAGCATCTCGGATGAAACCATTTGAATGCAACTTGTCAATTTCTTCTTTAAGGGCGGCAGATCTCTCTGGATCCATACCACGCCTCTTTTGCTTGACCGGAACATGTCGCGGATCAATATTCAAAGAGTGACTTGCAATGTTCGGTGAGATTCCGCACATGTCAGAGTGCGTCCAGGCAAAGACATCAAGATTCGCTTGAAGAAATTCAACCAATTCTTGTTGTATCTGTTTTCCCAATTGAGATCCAACTTTTAGTACTTTCGAATCGTCATTCTCACTGACCGGGACGTCCACAGTCAGTTCAGCTGGAGACGCTTGATTCTCTTCTACTTCATCTTTATCTTCGCTATCCCTAGGGTCAAGATCTCTAAGGAATTGGTAGTGGTGCCCGGGCCGGGGCCCAGGCGTTAGTTGTCAATTATCAGTAAAACGGACGCAGAGAGATTCCTCTACGCCCTTCCCTTTCTCCTTCTTCTGTGCTTCTCGCAATTCAGCAACATAACAGGCTCTTCCTGCTGCCTGATATCCTTGAACGATTCCTATACCATGATCGGTTGGGAATTTTAAAGTTAAACACCACGGGGCAATGGCTGCCCTGAATTCAGCAAGAGCTGGTCGACCCAGGAATGCATTGTACGGTGAAGCAATGTCAAGAACAACAAATTGCAGTAGTCGGACTCTCCTGCGCTCTCCGATCCCCAGTTCCACTGGTAGTTCCACTATCCCAGTAGGTATTGTTGCACTGCCATTGAAGCCATGAACCCGGGATTGGCAGGGTTTTAGGTCTTTTGCTTCCATCTTCATTAAATCGTAAGCTCGCTTGAATAGAATGTTTACAGAACTCCCACTGTCAACTAAGATCCTCTTCATCCAAGCAGGACCAACCTGGGCAGATATGACCAGTGGATCAATCGTTGGAGCTTCGATTTTGTCAGCATCCCTGCTTCTGAATATGATATCGTCAGACATCGTTTTTTGTTGCTTAGCCGGGGTTCCATCCTCACAATTACTGCAGCATTCGAAGCTCGCATGCCTGATAGAGCTAGCATACGACTCCATTTCCCTCCAGCTCCTGTCTGCTGGATGAGGACCACCACTTATGGTATTGATAACTAGCCTCCCGCCCGTACGAACGGGTTCCTCTTGTCTTTCCTGATCTTGCGCACGGTTTGGATTTGATGGGCCCGCACCACCAGACTGCGGCGCCCGCACGAATTGATCTAACTTCCTCTCTCTGATCAACTTTTCTATGAGATCTTGCAAATGGCGACAGTCATTAGTATTGTGGCCATAGCTCTCATGAAACCTACAAAACTTTCCCGTCTGAATCTGCCTTTCTGATGACCGCTTCGGAGCGGGTTTCTTATACTGTTCTGTGTTGCAAGTTTGCAGGTACACATTTTCCAGTGATGTGTTTAACGGTGTATAACTTTCAAACATCGGAGCCCTACGCCGTGGGCCTGGATTCGGGTCTCTCTTCTTATTCTGACCATTGCCACCTCTTGGCTGAGTTTGTTTGTTCTGTATGTTTAACTGGACTTTTCCGGAATTGTCACCGGACTGTTTAACTGCGACATTGCTTTGTATTCCCTCACTTCCGGGTTTTGCATCGTCCTGCATCCTAGACTGTTTCGCGTCCTCTTGCCGTAAGAATTGAGCGGCTTTGGAGTAGAAACGGTCCAACGATGCGGGGGGTTTTCCGGCTAACCAGTTTCCAAATTCAGAATCGGGATCAATTCCCTTTGTCAATGCCATTAAAATTGAGTTGTCGTTGGGATTACTAATTTCCACGCATGCCGCATGGAATCTCTCCAAGTAACGCCTTAATGTTTCCCCACGAGCCTGGGTAACATTGGACAGGGTGTTAACATCTTTGGGTCTGGCAACATGCATACGGAATTGTTCAACAAATTTCTTAGCCAATTGGTCAAATGACGAAATAGATCTTGGAGGTAGTCTTGTAAACCACATTGTTGCAATTCCTCCCAGTGAAATGGGGAAGCTGCGGCATTTTACTGCATCGTCGGCCCTTGCGGCGCTCATTGACCATTCGTATTTCAGTATGTGCTGATTGGGATCAGAACTTCCTTCGTACATAGGGAGAGTTGGCATTCTGAATCGCCGAGGAGGTTCAGCGTATAGTATCTCGTCCGTGAAAGGAGTATGGCTTCGAGAAATTCCCCAATCGTCATTGGTAAGCCCTTGGCTTTCACGGATCATCTGACGTATCATAGTCGAGATGTCTGGCATTGCTATATTTTGAGCATGCTGAGCTAAGGTGTGGTCGGGTTCCACAATGCGAGTTTGGACCGGGCGCTGTCGACGGTCCAAGTTTCGCCTCCTTGGCTCAGCGTCTTCCGGGACGTATGGTTCAGAAGTACGTCCTTGCTGTTGATTACCCGAATCTGGAAGATATCGGGTATCGACCCTTGTTTCTGCCGTGGCAGCTGTGACATGATTGTCCGTAGTATATTGTGGAGTGCGGCCACCTCGTGCTGATGGCCCAGCCTGGAAGCTGGTTGATGGTCCTACCCTCAATTGCCCGACAGTCAGGGCGGGCTGATATCCCGTAGTCTGAGCATAATCTCCGTCTAATCGGGGACGGGTAGATCTACGATGATAGTCAGATGAGGCAGAACTTTCAGTGGGTGAGCGGGAAACATCATCCCTCCTGGACCTCCTACGGCCCTGGCGATTCAGTTGATTTGTCAATTCAATATTGGCTCGCAACTGTTCGGCTAACTGTTGCCGACTCTGAGTCAACTCTTGGAGTAACACCTGAAATTCTTGTCTAGTGACTGCCCCAGACGGATCCGAGTGGGCAGTGTTGTCTTGGTTGGGTGGCTGCTGTTGAGCAGGATTTTGTCCATCCCTACCTTCTTGTCCTGGAGCTGCAGAAGTGGTTCTTGTGCTAACCATTTTGAATGATGAATCCTTTTCCTAGATTTTATGTAAATCTGAGTAGAATGGAAGGACTGTGAATCGAAGATCTGGATCTTCCTCTTGGATTTGTGCAATCCGGTATCGATGGTAGATCCAAGGAGCAGGAGAAAAAAGCTGGTTTTTTCTCAGTGAAAGCACCAAAGTGTTTGTACCAAAAATGGGCACAACACTCTTCGGAAGTTTTTGAAGAGATAAAAGTGAAGAATGAAAATTAAAACTGTGGATTTTCTAACAAAAACTCCAAATAACAGAAAGTAAATTGCAAAGACAAGCGATTTAGAGTGGTTCGGCGTTTTGCCTACGTCCACTATGAAGTTAGATGATTTTATTGCTCGATACTTGAAGATTACAATTTCTTACACTGTAATACAACTGATTTTATATGCTAAGTCTCAATCTAAAGCAGCGGCGGTGTTCTGGAGTAAATCTGGCAGAATCTGGGCGCTCTTCAGTACTTAGAATTCTCCGACCCCTTTTCTGAATGACCAGGGGCTCTATTTATAGGTGTAGGAGGCTGATATTTCGCCTAAAATGAGGGGAGACCAGTTCTGGTACGTCAGGGGGCCCACATGGCCGAAATCTGGAGATCCGGGCCCACTTTGGGATCGATTCGACCCTTGGTTCGAATCGATCAAGAAAGCATCCAATCAAGCTGAAATTTGGCGTGAACATTCTTCATCATGCGCTTAAGCTTCTGTGAAAATTTCATGGGATTTGGACTTGTAGAACTCGAGTTATGATCGATTCAAGTTGGTGTTTTTCGTATTCTGGAGTCGTTCGAATCGATATGCTCGAATCGATTCGTTCGAATCGATCCTCCTGCTCGTGAAGATGGTGACGTGGTGCGCTTTCTTCGCATCGGTCCGCTTTGCATTCCGCATTGACTGGGTCGAATCCACGACTTGGATTCGAAGATGGTGGAGTCGAGGGCAAGCTATGTCTCCTGGATTCGAAGTGAAGCTATGTCTTCTGGATTCGAAGTGAAGCTATGTCTTCTGGATTCGAAGCTCCCTCTCTTGATGGATTCGAATTGTAGAAAGCTCCAATCGATTCGAACTTAAGGTGTCGTTCGAATCGATTTGAAGTACAGCTAACTACTTGGTCCGGCTGGATTCGAACGAGAGCCCCTATGCTGATGGAGTCGAAGCAAGGGAGAGCTGATGGAGTCGAGGCAATGGAAGTTCGATGGATTCGAACTGGTTTCTGGCCAATCGATTCGAACTAAGGGTGGCCTACTCCATCTTTTGTCGACGATATCTTGAGCATACGAACTCGGATTGACTTGAAACTTGGATCGTTGGTTCCCACGGCTTTGCTTGACGTGCCTTATCAATTGTAGCCCGATCCGGACTTGAACAAATTTCATCGATATCCGTAGCGATCCTTACGCGTAACCGACTTCTGAGACAATCTGTCACCGGTATCTAGCCAAGTCCTTGGTGTCACGGCCTTGCCAAAAGGCGGGATAACAATGAAACTACCATAAGACCTCCCGCCACACACACAATGCAAATGCAGAATTGGAGGAGATTTCTTCTTATGATAGTCAAACATGCTTACTACGCAAAATCATTGGATTTTTATTATTAGTGCATAGTGGAAAACATTTCGAAAGTATAATATTAATCTTAGCCAGCATAGGTACCATTATATTATGCCTACTATAGCTGCTATGTTAAATAGCAGGTTCTACAACTAAAATCGTACAAGGCTCGTATTGTTTGATTAGATTTCCAACAAATAGTTAGGCTAAGGAACTTCCTATGCCACATGGGTACGC
Source organism: Allium fistulosum (assembly GCA_030737815.1). Classification (NCBI taxonomy): domain Eukaryota; kingdom Viridiplantae; phylum Streptophyta; class Magnoliopsida; order Asparagales; family Amaryllidaceae; genus Allium; species Allium fistulosum. The sequence goes on along the minus strand of CM060903.1, from coordinate 305,767,371 downwards.
CTCTGGATGGACGTCCCAAGAACTAACTAGCTCTCTGCCAACACAAGGCCGGGTTACCTCTTACACTAGGTAACCACTACACGAATATGCCACCCCCCGGTCCTTTGGGACCTTTATCCGAGGGCACTCGATCACAAAGCAAAAATCACACAGTAAATGAGATTGGAGCAACCACACAGGTAAATATCTGGGCTCCATAGCATAACATCACCTTTTTCCAGAAGGAAATGACATACCCTAAAGGGCGCGACCCTCATAACCTTGCCGCATCTTTCCTGTTTCGACCATTTCCGGTTTTGTGAGGTTCGATGAGGTCTCGTCCACAAAGCTACGCTTTTTCACAAAGCCATGCTTTGATCAACAAATGATCAGCACACATCAGCACTCAGCATGCCACACTACCAAATTGGGACTATATCACTGATAACCTTCAACTACATAACCTCTGAGCTCGTACGTCTCAGAGAAGGGTGTTAAGCTAAGAGAATAAATTCTCCGCCACCAATAGAAATGTATTTGAAAGAAATCAGCTTTATATCTCAAAGTGAAATGTCAGACATACAACCATACAAGTCTGTTCTGGGTTCGAACAGAACCGAAGGCACTTCTATAGAAGCCCTTGCAATCCGGGTATTCACAATCCCGATCGGATTTCCCGTCACTTAGGAAATCTCTATACCGATGCGACTCAGTGCAGAGACAATCGATAGGTCATCCTATCGTTCTCACAAATACCCGGTCTTCACACCGGTCTTCAAATGCAATCCATATACGACGTATCATTATTCGGAATAGGTTATATGACACAAAGTCCTCTCCCGGTTAAACCAAATAATGAACGTAATATTTAAAATCATATGGATATTGGGATTTCGATTAAGTCACAACTTATTACCTAAACTTCTCTTTCAAATGGTTTAAACACATTACCATTTTAATCTTTAACACAAAAAGATTCATCTCACAAAGTTCACCCAGTTTCACAAAGATATATTCATAGATTTTCCAAATCAATTTCCATTTCAATTGGATTAACTCATTAAATCTTTAAATCAAAGATTTAACTTATAGCTTTCAAAACAATTCCATTTCAACCTTTTATACAAAAGGTACACCTTTCCAATTTCAAAACAAAGTTCAACAATCTTTCACAAAGATTTATTCATAACTAGGAAAACCATTTCCAATTCAAACTTTAAATTCCTTTAATTTAAATTGGAATTTCATTTCTAATATGAAAGCTTTTATTATTTGAAAACAAATAGTTTTCATTTCGGAAAATCTGATTCATTTATACGAGTTAAAGTCCTTGGGTAAAATTCAAATTCCCAAAACCATACTTTTAAAATGGTTTAAATTCATATAAACACAGTTATAACATCTTTAACCATAATTTCCAAACATGGAATTCAATTCCAAATTTTGAATTCAAATTCAAATTAAATTATTTAAATTGAAAAACTTTACCAAGTTATTCAAAATAACTTTTATCTTGAAAACTTCTTTTCAAAGCTTTAACATTTAACCCAAATCCATTTCCAAAATCAATTGAAATTACAATTTCAATTTAAAAATATTAAATTTAAATCATTTGTGACTTAACCGATTTCCTCGTGAAATCCATATCTGTGTGTGTAAGAGTGTAGTCCAGGGGTTTCACACAGTAGTGCAACATCAATAAATCATCACAGATCAAAATACAAAAATATAGTTGATAAGCGGTATAAACTATAACGCTTATCTTTTATTCACAGATCACAGATATATATATATATATATATATATATATATCACAGATAATAAATTACAGTCATCCCAGATAAATAAATATAGTACAGATCACACACAAATCAGAAAATATATCACACAGCATCACATATCAGAATATCAAACAATTCAATCATTTAGTCAAGTCCAAACATTCACAAGTAAATTTATTAATCAACTGATTAATTTTTATCAGATGTATCAATTATTAATCCGGGTTAATTATTATAAGTTAATTACGAATTATTTGAAATAAATTCCCTTTCATCATTTATTAGTTAATCTTTAATTATTAACTAATCATTCTTAATTAATGAATCAATTAATCTTTAATTATTAAATTAATCTTAATTAATCACATTTATTAATTAATCCTTTAATTTATTAACAAATAATTTACTCAAATTTCAAATCATCATTCAATTAATTACATTCAGTAATTATCTATTAATTACTTCTCTAAGTAATTATACTTTCCCAAATTATCAAGTGATTATTCTGAATTATACTTAAGAAATTTAACTTGAACTAATCAAGTTAACTCAATTGATTACACTAAATAAATTAATTCCTTGATTGCTTATATTAAGTAATTATGCTTAATGATTCCACACATGATCATTATTAAATTAATTTATCTAAATTCATTGTTAAAATTAGTCACATTAATTAATTGTTCAAATAATCTTAGTTAATGATTTCATTAACTATTAAATTTCTTTAATCACCCTTTTAAACAAAATTTCTTATATTAATCATTTTTTGATTACAAATTAATTAACCATTAGGAACTCATTCATTAATTAATTTTAAATCATAAATCTTCATTTTTTTAAAGTAGCACATTCATATTTGTGATTTAATGATTATTTACAATATATTGAAAACATACAACCATACATTTAATTGCTTTTATTATTAATAAAGCAAATTGAATTTAAAACTTCATTTATCTTCAAACTAAATTTCAATTCAAACTAAAATCTATATTTACATTTTTAATTTAAACTTAGTTTTAAACCTTGATTGATAAATTTAAATTTAGTTTTAAAATTTCAAAACAGAAAACAGTTTAGGTTGAAAAGCCTGTAATAAAACTTTTGACCCAAGATGACCATTTTACTTCGAGCAAACAACTCGAATTACTCGAGTATAACGCGAGAAAACACTCGTTCTTCCCAAGCAAACAAAACACTCAGGCACAAAGTGCTCGTGCACGTGCACATCCCCTCTGGCGAACTCCGACCAACTTCGACGATCTCGACCTGACGATGAACTCGTCGACAATGAATTCCGGTCGTTCGAACCACCCCATCACTCCAAAATTCGAATTTGAGTTTAAGCTCAAAACCTGGAACACACGCGCAAACACCACCTCAAAACTTGTCAACGCTTCGCTCGTCACACACCGACCACCAGAATTTACGCAACTCCGGTCATCGACTCGCCAATGCCCCCTCTACCTTTCCCTTGAATCACGTCAAACTCGATTGCTTATTGACGTCGAACGAGACGAAATTCTCGACCTCGAAAAAATTAGGTTTAGAAACAAAAATCCCACGCCGTTGTCGCCACCGCCATCGTTGGCACCTCCGACCATTTTTCCTACCACCACCGTAGGCTCATCCACCTCCACGCGCAACCCCGACCATCACAAATCGGTCGATCACCAGAAATTGGCCAAAATCCAATTTTCAAACAAAAAGGAACTGCTCTCAAGCCACTCAATTAAAAATCATCAAACAAAGCTTAAAAATCCTATTTTTTAATGAGGATTCGAGTTATATAACTGAATCAATATTTCGTGAGGTTTGAAATTTCCAAACTTTAAAGGTTTCACTGTAAAAATTTGATTTTTTCATTCTCTATGCATTGGTACTTCATGAAACCATTTTTAGATTGTAACTCATACGTAAACACAATTATTTTGTTTTAAAACCAAAGCCTCATATTGATTAGGAAAGGAGAAATTGAATTTTCTTTGTTGTTTGGTACTCTGGAACTAAACAGAGAATAAGATGCACTGATACATATATATATACACAGAGCAAATAGCAATATATATTCAAGTTTAAACAGCTATATGTTACTCACCTTAAACATTTTTAGATTCCAGAAGCCTTCAAGTTGAAGTAGAAACCTTTTTGAATTTGAAAAGTTGAAAATCTTGTTTGAGTTTGTTACTACAACTTCACTTGATCTCAAATTTGCATGGGTTGTTTTGATTCTTTACCGAGATGTTTTTAAGTTGATGTTTGCTTGAATATGAGATGATATTACTTTAGTTTTCTACTCAGTTCTCTTGATGGACGAACTGAAATGAAGATGATGGATATAGAAAAGAAGGCTCACTAGGTGATAATTCATTTTGTACATGTGATATTTCTTTTAGTACAAATATAGGACAGATATTTTTTAGCTTTGGTGGCTGAGGTGATAAAATTTTGGCTAGCATTAATCACCTTTGTACAATATAGTTATTCTTTTTCCTTTATTTCGGTTGTACATGTATGAGTATAATCTTGGGTGTCTTCTTTTGCAAGCTTCTCCACTTATATATGTTCATTTCATATTTTATATAACTATAGATTTATTTGAAATATTTATTTAACATCAACACTTATTTTGAATTCTTTTTAAAGTTTTATTATCCAACATTTTATTATTTATTTTCAAATATCCAAACTAAGTCATAATTTAACTAATATTTTATATTAATTACTCATTACTTCACAATTTTTATTCAAAAATGAAATTAATTAACAATTTAAACTTAATTAAAATTCGGGATCGTTACAGACTTCCCCCCTTAAAAAAATTCCGTCCTCGAAATTTGCCAGGGAGACACAATGATGGATGAAGAATGTTTCATCAAATCAAACTTAACATCTATTCTGCATTTGGCTCACCAAATCAGAATATCAATAATAGATACAAGAACGAATCTTTTATTTTTTATCAAAAGATACTCGGGTATCCAGATCTACGAAATATGCAGGGGCATCGGTCAGTTCGAAGGGATAACTAACCATTCGAAGAATATATTGGGACCCAAAAATAGACAGATATATGGATACAATTTCAAAACTTTTAGTTTAGAAACTAAAGTATACCTATCAACCATAGCAACCAATTCATCCAAACAAACAATTCCGACCGATTTGGAGTTTATGTCCCATGCAAATATATCAAATCTTCTCCCTGGATCTACTAGTAACCATCGAAGAATTGAAAAGAGATGACGAACAAAAGAGATTGATAGAGAAAAGATTGTTTCCTTGTTGTTACAGGGTATTGACCATTATAGTCGTATTCCCCTATCCCTCATCTCATCCTCTTCTTGCACTCATACTTACTATCACTGGATAGTAAGAGAATTTACTGAGGTATACGGACAAATATCTTAGGGATTACTCATTTTAGGGTATACTTCACCCTATCTCTAATGAGCTACTTAATGTGTTATACTCCTGAGCTAAAGTTCAACCTTAGCTCTGATACCAAATGTAAGAGTCCTGAAACTCGGCCTTCGAAAATCGACACTCGTACTTCACTTGTACTCAAAATGCCGCTGATTCAAACGCCGAATCTGGCTCACCGGAGCTTATAACACCAGTAAGTATAACAACACAGCAGAAGAAAGAAATAGATGATATCATATACAACTCCAATAAATACAATATCCAGAATGATACACAACAATGATATCAATAATACACAGCAATATCAGAGATATGATACAATACTACAGCGGAAATAACAACAATGGAAGAGATCACTCCAAATGATCTACAAAAGAGAATGACTCCAACAACTCCAACATCAAGCTTGAAATACCAACACGATGCACCAAGATAAGCAGGTGCGGTCATCAACTCCGATGAAGTAAACTAGCTTCAGATAATCTACTAAACCCGACTACCTGAAAGACCCAACTCTAGACTGCCCGTATGGAAAATTGTGGGCACCCAGAGTTTAGGAAGGGAACAATAAACTCCAAGTCAGTCGTGGGACTGGTGTGAGTAACAAAAACAGTTTATCTTTAAACAAACAACAAAAGAATTTTAAACATTGAAATCCGCAATGCTTTTGGAAAATGAAACTACCATAAGACCTCCCGCCACACACGCAATGCAAACGCAGAATTGGAGGAGATTTCTTCTTATGATAGTCAAACATGCTTACTACGCAAAATCATTGGATTATTATTATTAGTGCATAGTAGAAAACATTTCAAAAGTATAATATTAATCTTAGCCAGCATAGGTACCATTATATTATGCCTACTATAGCTGCTATGTTAAATAGCAGGTTCTACAACTAAAATCGTACAAGGCTCATATTGTTTGATTGGATTTCCAACAAATGGTCAGGCTAAGGAACTTCCTATGCCACATGGGTACGCCTCTGGATGGACGTCCCGAGAACTAACTAGCTCTCTGCCAACACAAGGCCGAGTTACCTCTTACACTAGGTAACTACTACACGAATATGCCACTCCCCGGTCCTTTGGGACCTTTATCCGAGGGCCCTCGATCGCAAAGTAATAATCACACAGTAAATGAGATTGGAGCAACCACACAGGTAAATATCTGGGCTCCATACCATAATATCACCTTTTTCCAGAAGGAAATGACATACCCTAAAGGACGCGACTCTCATAACCTTGCCGCATCTTTCCTGTTTTGACCATTTCCGGTTTGTGAGGTTTGATGAGGTCTCGTCCACAAAGCTACGTTTTTTCACAAAGCCATGCTTTGATCAACAAATGATCATCACACAGCAGCACTCAGCATGCCACACTACCAAATTGAGAGTATATCACTGATAACCTTCAACTACATAACCTCTGAGCTCGTTCGTCTTAGAGAAGGGTGTTAAGCTAAGAGAATAAATTCTCAGCCACCAACAGAAATGTATTTGAAAGAAATCAGCTTTATATCTCAAAGTGTAATGTCAGACATACAACCATACAAGTCTGTTCCAGGTTCGAACAGAATCGAAGGCACTTCCATAGAAGCCCTTGCCATCCGGGTATTCACAATCCCAATCGGATTTCCCATCACTTATGAAATCTCTATACCGGCGCGACTCAGTGCAGAGACAATCGATAGGTCATCCTATCGTTCTCACAAATACCCGGTCTTCACACCGGTCTTCAAATGCAATCCATATATGACGTATCATTATTCGGAATGGGTTATATGACACAAAGTCCTCTCCCGGCTAAACCGAATAAAGAACGTAATATTTAAAAACATATGGATATTGGGATTTCGATTAAGTCACAACTTATTACCCAAACTTCTCTTTCAAATGGTTTAAACACATTACCATTTTAATCTTTAACACAAAAAGATTCATCTCACAAAGTTCACCCAGTTTCACAAAGATCTATTCATAGATTTTCCAAATCAATTTCCATTTCAATTGGATTAACTCATTAAATCTTTAAATCAAAGATTTAACTTATAGCTTTCAAAACAATTACATTCCAACCTTTTATACAAAAGGTACACCTTCCAATTTCAAAAAAAAGTTCAACAATCTTTCACAAAGATTTATTCATAACTAGGAAAACCATTTCCAATTCAAACTTCAAATTCCTTTAATTTAAATTGGAATTTCATTTCTAATATGAAAGCTTTTATTATTTGAAAACAAGTAGTTTTCATTTCGGAAAATCTGATTCATTTATACGAGTTAAAGTCCTTGGGTAAAATTCAAATTCCTAAAACCATACTTTTAAAATGGTTTAAATTCATATAAACACATTTATAACATCTTTAACCATAATTTCCAAACATGGAATTCAATTCCAAATTTTGAATTCAAATTCAAATTAAATTATTTAAATTGAAAAACTTTACCAAGTTATTCAAAATAACTTTTATTTTAAAAACTCCTTTTCAAAGCTTTAACATTTAACCCAAATCCATTTCCAAAATCAATTGAAATTAAAATTTCAATTTAAAAATATTGAATTTAAATCATCTGTGACTTAACCGATTTCCTCATGAAATCCATATCTGTGTGTGTAAGAGTGTAGTCCAGGGGTTTCACACAGTAGTGCAACATCAATAAATCATCACAGATCAAAATATAGAAATATAGTTGATAAGCGGTATAAACTATAACGCTTATCTTTTATTCACAGATCACAGATCACAGATATATATATATATATATATCACAGATAATAAATTACAGTCATCCCAGATAAATAAATACAGTACAGATCACACACAAATCAGAATATATATCACACAACATCACATATCAGAATATCAAACAATTCAATCATTTAGTCAAGTCCAAACATTCACAAGTAAATTTATTAATCAACTGATTAATTTTTATCAGATGTATCAATTATTAATCCGGGTTAATTATTATAAGTTAATTACGAATTATTTGAAATAAATTCCCTTTCATCATTTATTAGTTAACCTTTAATTATTAACTAATCATTCTTAATTAATGAATCAATTAATTTTAATTATTAAATTAATCTTAATTAATCACATTTATTAATTAATCCTTTTATTTATTAACAAATAATTTACTCAAATTTCAAATCATCATTCAATTAATTACATTCAGTAATTATCTATTAATTACTTCTCTAAGTAATTATACTTTCCCAAATTATCAAGTGATTATTCTGAATTATACTTAAGAAATTTAACTTGAACTAATCAAGTTAACTCAATTGATTACACTAAATAAATTAATTCCTTGATTACTTATATTAAGTAATTATGCTTAATGATTCCACACATGATCATTAATAAATTAATTTATCTAAATTCATTGTTAAAATTAGTCACATTAATTAATTGTTCAAATAATCTTAGTTAATGATTTCATTAACTATTAAATTTCTTTAATCACCTTTTTAAAGAAAATTTCTTATATTAATCATTTTTTTGATTATAAATTAATTAACCATTAGGAACTCATTCATTAATGAATTTTAAATCATTAATCTTCATTTTTTTTAAAGTACCACATTCATATTTATGATTTAATGATTATTTACAATATATTGAAAACATACAACCATACATTTAATTGCTTTTATATTAATAAAACAAATTGAATTTAAAACTTGATTTATCTTAAAACTAAATTTCAATTCAAACTAAAATCTATATTTACATTTTTAATTTAAACTCAGTTTTAAACCTTGATTGATAAATTTAAATTTAGTTTTAAAATTTCAAAACAGAAAACAGTTTAGGTTGAAAAGCCTGTAACAAAACTTTTGACCCAAGATGACCATTTTACTTCGAGCAAACAACTCGAATTACTCGAGTATAACGCGAGAAAACACTCATTCTTCCCAAGCAAACAAAACACTCAGGCACAAAGTGCTCGTGCACGTGCACATCCCCTCTGGCGAACTCCGACCAACTTCGATGATCTCGACCTGACGATGAACTCGTCGACAATGAACTCCGGTCGTTCGAACCACCCCATCACTCCAAAATTCGAATTTGAGTTCAAGCTCAAAACCTGGAACACACGCGCAAACACCACCTCAAAACTTGTCAACGCTTCGCTCGTCACACACCGACCACTAGAATTTACGCAACTCCGGTCATCGACTCGCCAATGCCCCCTCTACCTTTCCCTTGAATCACGTCAAACTCGATTGCTTATTGACGTCGAACGAGACGAAATTCTCGACCTCGAAAAAATTAGGTTTAGAAACAAAAATCCCACGCCGTTGTCGCCACCGCCATCGTTGGCACCTCCGACCATTTTTCCTACCACCACCGTAGGCTCATCCACCTCCACGCGCAACCCCGACCATCACAAATCGGTCGATCACCAGAAATTGGCCAAAATCCAATTTTCAAACAAAAAGGAACTGCTCTCAAGCCACTCAATTAAAAATCATCAAACAAAGCTTAAAAATCCTATTTTTTAATGAGGATTCGAGTTATATAACTGAATCAATATTTCGTGAGGTTTGAAATTTCCAAACTTTAAAGGTTTCACTGTAAAAATTCGATTTTTTCATTCTCTATGCATTGGTACTTCATGAATCCATTTTTAGATTGTAACTCATACGTAAACACAATTATTTTGTTTTAAAACCAAAGCCTCATATTGATTAGGAAAGGAGAAATTGAATTTTCTTTGTTGTTTGGTACTCTGGAACTAAACAGAGAATAAGATGCACTGATACATATATATATACACAGAGCAAATAGCAATATATATTCAAGTTTAAACAGCTATATGTTACTCACCTTAAACATTTTTAGATTCCAGAAGCCTTCAAGTTGAAGTAGAAACCTTTTTGAATTTGAAAAGTTGAAAATCTTGTTTGAGTTTGTTACTACAACTTCACTTGATCTCAAATTTGCATGGGTTGTTTTGATTCTTTACCGAGATGTTTTTAAGTTGATGTTTGCTTGAATATGAGATGATATTACTTTAGTTTTCTACTCAGTTCTCTTGATGGACGAACTGAAATGAAGATGATGGATATAGAAAAGAAGGCTCACTAGGTGATAATTCATTTTGTACAGGTGATATTTCTTTTAGTACAAATATAGGACAGATATTTTATAGCTTTGGTGGTTGAGGTGATAAAATTTTGGCTAGCATTAATCACCTTTGTACAATATACTTATTCTTTTTCCTATATTTCGGTTGTACATGTATGAGTATAATCTTGGGTGTCTTCTTTTGCAAGCTTCTCCACTTATATATGTTCATTTCATATTTTATATAACTATAGATTTATTTGAAATATTTATTTAACATCAACACTTATTTTGAATTCTTTTTAAAGTTTTATTATCCAACATTTTATTATTTATTTTCAAATATCCAAACTAAGTCATAATTTAACTAATATTTTATATTAATTACTCATTACTTCACAATTTTTATTCAAAAATGAAATTAATTAACAATTTAAACTTAATTAAAATTCGGGATCGTTACACCAACATTTTGGTGCTTTCATCTAGAAGACTTGCACCTGCTGATTTGGAAGCTAGGATCTTAGATTTAGAGGCTAGGATACTTGGATCTAGAAGGCAATGGCTAGGCAATCAACAAGGAGAGCGCTACCGGAAAGGAGCCACCAGAGGGAGTCAGGAGGCTTCCTCAGGAGCTAGAGCTAGTCAAGCATCAATCTACATCACCAAGGATGAAATGGAAACAACGATGGATGCTATGTAGGAGAGGATGCCCAAAAGACAGGAGGAGATGATGCAGAATCTACTTCAACAAATTGGATAAGCTGGAGCACAGAATCAAGAAGTTGAAGCAGTGGGAATCGCTAGAAATTAGAACTGGGAGCATGGAAACGGGGCTAATAGATAGAGGAATGGAACAGAGCAGCCGAGAGTAGTCCTTTGTCATCCAAGATGGATCGACACTGATCCCTTCATAGGGATCAGTACCGATCCCCAAAGGCTAGGGGAATGCCCCCAGTTCTGGTTGATCGTGATGCTGGAGGACCTATGTTTGATCCCATGGGGCTTGGCGCGAATCGGTATTTGGATGCTCGTCCAGAGGAGTACATTTCGGAATTCCCTCGTAGACTCGAGGGGAAGCTTGGGCAGGATGATAAGAGACTACCATTGGAAAACAATGACAGGTTTGCGGAGATGATAACGTGAGCTATGCATGGAGGATTAGTGAACATGGATTTGGAGGATGTAAATAGAAGTCCATTCGCTCCAAATATCCGGTAGGCTAGGAATCCACCAGAGTTCAAACTACCAACGCTTGAGACATATGATGGGAAAACGGATCCCGTTTTCCATTTGATGGGGTACATGAGACATATGGAAGTACTGGGGGCATCGAAGGAAGTCATGGCACGGTGCTTCCTCTTGTACTTAATGGATATAGCCGCACTATGGTTCAGACAGTTGGAAAGCGGCTCTATTGGCACTTGGATGGAATTGATCGAAAGGTTTATGAGGCAGTTTAGGGTTCACATCTCGAGACCCAAAAATGTGAAGAGTTTGGCAAAACTAAAACAGTGGACCGGAGAGTCCCTAAGGAGTTTCTTAACACAATTTAATGCCGCGGTGGCATCGGTGGATCGTCCAGATCCATCCATGGTTTTGATGGTAGCTGTATATGGAATTGCCGATGCACGGAGTTTAAGGACTCACTGGCATGGGATCCACTTATGGATCTCGGGGAGTTTTATCATGAAGTGGAAAGGTTCCAGTGGTAGGAAGATGCACGAGCAAACAAACCGGAGGTGAATGCTATGTAGAGTGGAGGATCATCAGGAGATGTAAACAAGAATGCTAAAGGCAAACGGAAAATGAATGATGGCATTGATGTGTTGAAGCGGCAATGGAGAGAACCAAAATTCTCTTCTTACACTGATTTGACCGAATCTCTAGAAAGGATTTATTTGGATACTCGAGGACGTCTTCAGTATCGAAGGCGGGCAAGGAAGGAACCCTCTAAGCTTGAGCGGGCATCAAGAAAGCATTGCCTATTACATGAGCTGGATGGGAACAATACAAATGACTGCATGCATTTGAAGGATATCAGTGACGAACACGTGAGGAATGGTCAATTACAACAATACATAAAGACTCAGGCTGAGGGTGTGGAACAGGAGCAGCCACCGTCCACCTCGAACGAAAATGGCACCGGATCAAGGAATCATCGTCAACTTGTCATCAATTGATCGGGATGGCACGGAATAAGTAATAAACTCCGCAGTAATACAGCTAAGTCACTTACACATGTACGGGATCGAGGACGGTTCCTAGGCATGCTCTGAGATGATGATGAACCGTAGGGCTCGGGTTTATGAATTTTTTTTTTCTTATTTGATTCGAACTTTGGTTTATTGGTTGTACGCAATTTTATTTTATGGACTTAGGGATACTTAAGTCTGGATTAATGTAATAAATAACGCAGGTCGCGGTTGTGGCTCCGACCAGAGAGACGAGGCAATAACCGCAAGGCACGAGTCCCTTCATCGGAGAGCGACATGATGGATTCGTCCATGGATTAAGTCCTCAACTGGGGATCGAGGCCGGGGAAGGATACCCCACGGATTAAGTCCTCGACTGGGGATCGAGGCCGGAGAAGGATGCCCCACGGATTACGTCCTCGATTGGGAACCAAGGCCGAAGAAGAATTCCCCACGGATTAAATCCTCGACCGGAGAGTCGAGGCCGAAGAATAAATCCCAACAGGTCGTCGAGTATGGATCATGCTCGACAAGGATCTGGAGAGATCAAGATCATCGGGTATAAACTATGCCCGACAAGGAATAGGCCGCTTCGCTGGAGAGCGACAGGATCAGCATACTCTGGTCATCAAGTACGGACTATACCCGGCAAGGATCTAGTGAGATCAAGGAACTGGATTAGGATAACGACCTAAAGAGGTCTACGGACTTGGATATGGACCCGGAGCGGTCCCAGGTTTGGATAAAACAACCCGGAGGGGTCTATGGATTTGAATATGGACTCAGAGCGGTCCTAGATTTGGATAAAATGATCCTAAGAGATCGTGGATTTGGTTAATGAATTTGGAATGGATTCGGAATGGGATATTGACTCAGAACGGTAATGGATTTGGCTATGGTCCGGAGAGATCAAGGAATGGGAGTGACAACGGTTGGATTCTGGATTGGATAATATGGTAATCAATGGATTATGGACTTCGAATTTTGGATTATGGTCAAAACACGCCTTCCTATCGCAAGGCAAGTTTTGGAGGGCAAAGTGTTAACCTGCCTTTTGGCAAGGCAGTACATAGGCGGATTTAACCCAACAGACTTCACAATTATCAGGGCTGATGAGTGCAGAGCGATGGCTCTGGGACCCGAAGGTAAAGTAAAAATGGTTATACAAAGCCAGAGTTGGATGGAGTTGGTAGATAGACAACGCAGGATACTAGAAATATGGATATTAGCTTGGACAAGCAAGGAATCGACATGGAATGGAAGTATCATAGGGCTTGGCATAGATGAAGGCTGAGGGATCAGCATGTTTTATTGGATTGGGAAGTTATGTTGAAGAGATCAACATGTTTCAATGTAGAGGGATTGGTATGGGAATACTTCATGAAGGAGGGATCGGTGTATTTCATGAAGAAAGGGTTCGGCATAGGTAAAAGCTAAGGGATCGGTATGTTTGGATAGGTAAGTGGTCGACATGGTCGAAGCAAATGAGGGATTGGCGTAGGTGAAAGCAGTTGGATCGGAATGGTCCAGGCGAGATGGATCGGCGTAAGTCAAGGCGAGATGGATCGGCGTAGGTCAAGGCAAGATGGATCGGCATGGATGATATGATGGAGGGTTCGACATAAATGGAGATACATGGTTCGACATGGTTTACTGGTCTAGGAAGTTATGTTTCAATCCATAAGGAATGGATGGGCACAGCTTATAAGAGAGGTCGGGATAGCATATAGATGGATAGATCGACATATGTGAGTACACCAAAGAAGGATCGACATACGTCAAAAACCAAGTGTATTCTTGCATTTAGCAATCAATAACTCGAGCTCTCTTGATCCAAATGACATGAAACTTGGAGCTTAAACATATTTTAGTATATATAATCCACCATAGGGATCGCTGTCCAAAAATCAACCAATAAAAGGATCGGTACCTATCCACCCTTATTGGGATTTGGGCCTAGCGACCCCTATGGTGGGCCTATATAGATAAGAAGGTCCATTAGCCGAAGTTTTAGAGAGATTGGTGGGCCCGAAGACCATGGGGAGCTACCCCATATATGTGATGGCGAAACATCACAAAAGCAGGGTCTAGTCTCCCTCGCAGACAAAGAGACATCGCTCAATCGCTAGTCTAAATCACAAAAATGATCATCATGATCATATAGAAGTGTCAATTACACTAAGCCAGTAAATATATGAGTTTAGCTTCATGTCCCATAACCACTAGCTTAACTTAAATATTTACGAACAAACTGTAGATCTTCACTAGGAAATTGTCACAAAAGGGTTCAATCGAACAAGTCCTAGAGCTAACCGACGAAGTGAACGCGAGCGTTTCATACCACTCGTTTTACTAAGTCGTTTAATTCAATTTCTCATCCGAGTGAAGTAAAGGCTTGTATATACTGGTAGATTAGAAAACGGTTTGAGAAGAAAGAGCTTTGTAGTAAAATAGTGTTGAAATCGTTTTGATGAAAGAGTTTTTATATTCACTACTAGTATTGAAGCCTTCACATTTTTAAAATGACAAGTCACAAAACGATTGTTGAAACAAATCGCATCACAAAATTTCACATTCGAAGATGTGAGAAAAATCCAAGGAAAATCAGTTCCAAAACCATCATAGTAGAAGTATACTTGCGACCTAACGAGGTCGAGCTAAGGAGTGTAAGTAGGTCAAGCGACTTATCAATGTACGGTGGCAAGCGACCTAACAGGGTCAAATGGCGAGCGACTTATGGAAGTCAAGTGGCGAGCGACCTATGTGTTCGCGGCCTAACAATCAAAGAGGCGCGCGACCTAAGACTCGCGACCTAGTGACCAAAAATGAAAGTAAGTCAAACGACTTAAAGAGTGAACGACTTAAGGCCTTGAACGACCTAACAGAGGAAAGCGACCTAAAGCCAGCGACCTATGTGTGAGGATTCGAGCGACCTAACTTAATACAAGGCCATGCGACCTAAAGGAACAGGTCTAACGACCTAAAACGAGATGGGGTCGAGCTACTTTAAGGTAGGCTGGGGTCAAGCGACCTAATAGTGGTGAGCTAGCTAAGGTAAGGCGCGACCTAACAAGGTGCGACCTAAGGTCTTACGACCTAGCAATATAATGGTCAAGCGACCTACGACCTAGTTCAATGCCGAGCGACCTACGACCTAAGGCAAAGCAGGTCAAATGACCTAAAGGCGAAACAGGTCCAACGACCTAAAGGCGAGCGACCTAAAGCCATGCGACTTACGACCTACGACCTAACTAACGAACGACCTAACACCCAACAAGCGACTTAAGGCCAGGACGAGCTATTTGCAGGCGAAGACTTTTCCACTCGAGCGACCTAAAGAGGCAGAACGACCTAAGTGCAGAAATTCACCAAAAACACTAAAAATTGGAGTTTTTTACCAATTCAATCCAAATCGAATGCAAATGAACATGCTAAAGTGATAGGGAACCATTCCCAACAATCCAACGACGATTATAGGCAAGATGTGAGATTAAAAATCTCACCTTTTCACTAAAATGGATGAAGATGGAGCTTGAAAGCAAGGAGAAGCAATCCAAAGCTTGAATCCAATATCTTCAACTTGAATTTGGAGTTGAATGTTAGGTTTGCAATAGAATTTGTGTTTGGAGTTTTAATTTCCCTTTCCCTCCTTCATTTTTGATGAAGCTTGGATGTTTAGTGAAGAGATGAAGTTATGAAGAGGAGGGGTTGAGCTGAGCTTAATGAAGGTGCAGTCCAAACCAAAGTCAAAAGCGGGAAAAGTGACGAAATTTCCACTTACAAACATATCGAAGTTTACAGTCAAAAAGATCGCAAACGTCATTTTGAACTCAATGGAAGTGGTCTCGAGTCCTAATTTGACCGTATGCAAAAAGTAGCTTTTCGGACTAACATCCAACTAACGATAAAATATTTAAATAAAATATTTAAATATAAAATCGATAAATATGCGGGTTGTTACATTGGTGGTTGTCTTCCCCTATAAATACAGCAGGCATGGCTTCAGAAAAAGGATCTTCATTCTGCTTCTCTTCATCTTCTACCTAGTCTATACTCTGACATTCTTATTTTTGTAACTGTAATCAGCAATATAAACTAATAAAAGGAAAATCTTTGGAGTGGACGTAGGCCGGAGTTTGCCGAACCACTATGAACATGTGTCTCTATTTACTTGCTTTCTGGTTGTTTTAATTTTGTCCTTCATTTATTCCTCTTCATATTTCTGTGACTAGATTGGATTTTTGTGCTTTCACATAATTGGGTGTTGGTGGTCAATTTTGATGCCAATAATATCTCAACGATTAAGGGCAAAACACCAATTCAGTAGAAGTGATAATAGAGTTGATGAACTCTTCAGATTGACACAAACGGATATATAATTATATCTAATTACTTCGTCAAATTCACCAATGAGTTATAACAAACATGTACAAGTGTATTTGATACACAAGTAATATGACTTTGATAAGTCCGTAAAATATAAAACAAAAGAAGAAAACATAACATAAAAAGGAAATAAAAAAATTCGGTTTGATCGAACCGATGAGCATTTTTAAAAAGAGTTCCAATTGTACCTAAAATGAATGAGGTTCAATCTCAAATTCACTCTTAAAATTATACGTAATGATGTTAGGAGTAATCAGACTTTGTTGTAGAAAATACGATTGATGATGAGTGAAGTTTAGTCAACTTCTTTCTGTTGTGTACTTTTCTGCTTAGGCAAGTCGGTTTTATAGTGGTCGTCTACTTATACATACATACATACATACATCTATGTATGTATGTATGTATTTATGTATGTATGTATGTATATGATATGTGAGTAGGTATGAGGCACAAATGCGTCAATAACTGCAAAGACATAGCAAAGAAGTCGAGTGAGCCTACATTGTCCCATCTACAAGCTAGAACAAAAATAGAGACTAGTCCTCTTCATATAAAGTGGAACCACTACAATCTATAGAAGAGTCAGGTCCAAGATATGTAAATACCTAGAAAATAAAGTGATAAGGATGTGTACTTAAGAGTAAATACATATGCTAAATTTTTTCATCTAAAGCATAGTTTACGAGATCATATAAGACATGAATTGTTAAGAAAAACACATATTAAAAGATATGTGGTTTAGTAATTTATGTTAACCAGTTTTTTGTAAGTATAAAGATAGTTCATAAAATGTTCACGAATGCCTATTCTGTCATACTGAGAAATAATCATTGTTTCAAGAAACACCGCCATCATGATAAATAAATTTCTTTTAAAATCAATCGTAGTAAAAAGGAATTGGATGCGATCCGAAGACACCAACGTAGAAATTGATCGCATAGGATTAAATAAAATTAACCGAGCTCAAGCCATTAAATATCGAATAAGAATTCTCATCCATTAAAGAGAAAATATGATTTTCTTATCAAGGTCGAGAAAATTGTTTGTAATTACAATTTCCCCAATTGTCAGTAAGCCATGTAGAGTACAAAATCTTTTATATGACATGATGATTTGAACCCAAAAAATATTCCAAGTACATTATCAAAATATAATTTCAATAATTATACCCGAAAGGATATGGTCAATTGGCTTTAATTGTGTCTTCAAGAAGATCAACGCAGTTGGAATTATATAAAGCAATGTTGATAGGAAATGACTTCATTGAATTTCAAATGGTTAGATTACTGAAGTAATTTCGCTAGTCAACTTGCTTAAGTCTATTCAGACTCTACATGCAATCATCGCACAATTTAATTTTGAGTTTTTAGCTAATTGACGTTGAAACAAAGTACTAAATAATTATTTAGAAGAGATAGTTTGAACATAATAACCAAAATGCCTTGAAGTCAATGGGAGCAATAACATGATTTGTATGTTTTGGATATGATCCAAGAGCGGATACAGCAGTGGCATCCGACAAGCATCAGAGTTTAGCATTATTTTGATAGAAATATCAAATAGTTTAATTTTCATTCAAAATTCAAAGGAAACGTGTGTCCTTGTGAAAGAATATTAAAAGGTACTAAAACATTTTTAATACTATAAGGAAACAACATTATGCTAATTGTTAATGATGTACCCATGTTAAAATCGAGTTAATATGGTTGTTTAAGTATTGATGTAATATTTAATAGAGACATCTATTGCGCTTGGTATAACATGATGTTGTGATTGTCTCGATTTATATACACAAACATCGTATTAAAATGTTTAATATAGAACATATTATTCGGATCATCACATGTGTTATGTTGTGTGGTATATTAGACTTCACTTACACTTGGGTATTAAAGGAGTATCAAGTCTAAGCTAAAGTCATTAAATGGTAGCTAAGAGTATTCTCGACTATTTACGAAGTACTAGAGAATTATTATGGAAATAGTGAATTCCTTATGAAGGAGTGTTCGGACTCATACTTCATAAAAGGTAATAAATATAACATGGCAATCCTAAGTTCATGTCAACCTTAGTTAAGGAGCTTGAAGTTGGAAATATTCCAAACGAAAGGTTGGTGATGGTTCAACCAAAAGGCTAAGTACATCATTTTGAATAGCTTTGCATTAAAAGTAATGTATATATGTGCACAAATTTATGGCTGAGCTAGGGTGATTTCAAATGTTGAGAATCTCATGACATTGTTATACGATAACAATGTCGTGATACAAATCATAAAAGAACCTAGGGATCACAAGAGGTCAAGTAACATACTCCAAAACTTATGCATGTAAAGGCAGTTTATTAGCGAGGAGTGGTGTTGATTGATAGAGTAGATAGTAAAGCAATATAGCATATCCATTCATGAAAGGATTAATTCAATTGATTCATAGTAAACCGATTGAAGGAATGAGATTTATAATCCATAATTGGTCCCAAATCCAAGCGGAATATTTATAGAGTTAGTAGTATGCACTAAGGGTAGTTGCATAATTTGTTACATGTATCTAATTCTATAATCAATAGTGTTCATGATAAAAGTTATTGATGTTTGTTTTCTTTTATACCTTGTTATATTGTAATATTAAGTAATAAGTTTAAAGTATATAAATAAGAAAATCCTTAAATAAAATGTTATGTGGTTGTAGTTGTAAATAGTTGAAAACTTGAGAATTAATCATAATATAAAGTAACATTTTGTTTTAAAAATTTTGGTGAAGATGTTTCGAGAAAGGATATAAGTACATCCATTGAGACAAGAGTATGTGACGCTCACCAAATATTTGGTAGCGTGTTACTCATGGCTATTGGGGGCACCATTGGGTTATGTACTTATAGTTATTAGATAACTATAGAATGACTCATTCAAGAGTTTCATATTGGTTGATAATAACTAAGTCAATTAGGAAATCTCAGTGTGATGATGTTACATGGTTCTCTCAACTTGAGAATATTGTGTGACTTCGACGTGGATACCTCACTTTGATTATAGTTAAATCATAGCATGGTGATCATCAAGCAACTATAGTCGGGTCTTAGTTGAAGCATAGGAAGTGAAACACTATTTAATAGAGAATTTATCTACTCGGTTGTTTGTGGTTTGCATCACGATCAATTATTGTCAACTCAATGCCAAAGTCTTTTAACCAAATTAGAATGGTTAATAATAAATGTTATTATTGAACCAATGAATTTTTAGGTGATATTATTGAAGTTTTGGCTAATACCATATCCATGTATCCTAATGTGGTACAGTGTTGACAGAGAGAATGTATGTAGATTATATCGTCACTTAATGGTACCGCTTAAATGTGATCTAAAATATGATTTCACTGAAAAGATCTATAAGCGATGAATTCAGTCAAACTGTTATACCATCAACTAGCGTGTTGTATGGAAGTTAATATTTGAATTGTTCAATATTAATTGCCGATTGAATTCACACATCTGAGCCACACAACCGCATTTGTGAATTCTCAAAAATACCATATGAATTAATTGGTCTATAAAATGTTATAAATTATTCAATATTTAAGAGATAATGATTATTCTTGTATTTGATGTTGTGTTGTTTTTAGTAAATGGGGTAGCTCTTATAAATGTTTAGAGTTCTATTAGTAATTATTTGGATGTATATATAAACTTTATATATGCATATATCGATATACAATATAGATATGTATTTAAACAAGCTTTAAATATAAATAATTACTTAAATGGGCTTGAAATGTTTTTTGATCAGTGTTTGACATGGTATGGATGGCCTTAGATGGGTGGAGATGGTCTAAATCTAGGTTTGAATTGGTAGGATAGAATGAATCAATGATGGTAGTTTTTTCCTCCCTTTTCTCTTTATTAGTACCTAGTTAAAACATATCTTTTTTGAAGTAGATGCTCCCCTCCCTATAGCAGCCAGTTCTAACCCTCCTCATTACATATATGCCAAAGCACTTCTTAGATCAGAACATCAAAATACAAACTAAAAGGTGATTCACTTTTGTCTGATGGTTCAAGTGGCGAATCAAAGGATTCTAAGAGTCAATTCTAGATTAAGGTGTTATGAATGGCGGGATTCACATATTTATACATGTTCAATCCCTATCATTTATGCATATATGTATATTTACATATGAATATATCATTTAATTTAGAATTTCTTTCATATTGTTTTACACTATAAAATAAAATTCAAATTAAAACTCTCTTTATATGTATATATGTATGTATGTGTGTGTGTATACACTATATCATATATTTCAGCCAGTATAATTGACTTTGTATAAACATATTTTAGGACTAAATTGATTTATATATATATAATTTAATTTTGGTATTTAATAATATATATATTTAATATTAATATTTTTAATATTAAGTATGTATACTTTAAAAAATTATTATGTTTTGGAAATTCTCTTCTTTTGTATAAGAAAATAATTTATTAGTTTTAGGTTGAGAATATATTTTATATATTATTACTATTACTATTACTATATATTATTATTATATATTAATTAGAAAATATGTATTTAAAAAAAAATATTAATCTTGGCTAAAACGAATGATCGTTGAAATTTTATAAAATTAATTAATTTGAATTATAATAAATGTTTACATATATTTTAGAAGTTTTATAGAGATATTTATATATTATTTGAAATAGTCAAATTATTTGCATAATATATATTTTGACCAAATCTAGTTTTTTTTAAATTAAGATATTTTTGAATGTTTTGCTTAGTCAATTAAATAAATTTGAAATTTGAATTCATATTTTTGAAATATATTTTATATAAATATATATTCAAAACATAATTTTATATTTATATGACAATATAATATATATCTATATATATGTTTGAATAATAAATATATGTACTAAAAATATAAGTGTACAAACCATATACATATAACATTTTTTTTGCAGGCAAAATAAAATACTATTATTTTGCAAAGGTAAGCCGAATTTAAAGTGGTTGTACCATTTTTCAAAGTTATTACAGGCGTGAGTAAGAAAGTCCTCGGTAGCTATGCCAGTTATCAATAGATAATTTAAACATCACCTTAAATACTCTACAGTTTAAGGGTGCTTAACAGCCATAGGTTTGTAAGATACTCTATTTGTATTATAAATGATGGAGAGCGTTAGTATTTTAAATTCATAATTTAAAAATAATTTGGTATGTTATTATTGACTATTTAAGGGAGATGAGTAAATAATTATAACTCATTCTATCATATATCTTTTATATACATCCAATGTATACTCCCTTAAGTATCATGTGCTATATTTATTTTAACCTTTGTTTTCTTCATACATACATACATACATACATGTATGTATTTTTATATATGTATATGTATAATTATATACTTTCAATTATTATAACATTTATTATTTACTAAGTTATATATGCACATATTAATATGTTTTCCTTATATTAATTAAACAATTTAATTAATTTATAAATATAATATTTATACTTACTTATTTAAAATTAAAAAAATTAAACTATAATTTATAAGCCTATAAAATTATGTAATCGATTACTTAATTTAAAATGAATTTAAATTTGCATTTTATAACTCCTTATAAAATTATTTAATAGTTATTTAATTTAATAAATTTTAAACTAATTTTATAACATTCAAATATGCTTAATTGAATTTACCTACGACTCTGAAATACTCTTGAGTCTTCTATATGGCTATACCCTCGAAACAAATTATTTGGACGATCCAAGTAAAGGCCAAGAGGTCAGGAGGTTCTCCACTCAAGAGTGGCCTTTAATTAAAGTTACATTCTCCTTAGTTAAAAACATTTTCCTTAGACACCCATCTAATTTGACATTTCTGAAAGCAATACCCTACGTGCTGGCTAATTATTTGCACAAACATTGTGAGCTCTAATACCACTATTGGATCGGGTAATGAGGTAAAAGAGTGAATTTCAAATTTTTGCCTTTTATTAAATTGCATAAGATCTTTATTTTTTATTTGTATAAATAATATTTTGTTTATACTAAATCAAATTTTGCATTTAATTAATGAAAGAGTTTTTAAATATTTTAGTTTATTTAATTTGACAAAAATATTTATTTACCATTAATGTTTAAAATTAATTTATTAATGAAATAATTGATTAATTTATTTTATATTTATATTTTAATATGTTATGATATTCATATTCACAGTATAACATCGTAACAACACAAACATATAAACTATCTGAAGGGTTAATAGGGAAAATTTTCCTCTTTGTCATACAAGTCAATAAGATGTCAAGTGATGATACATAATTACTACTTAATACAAACTATTAATGACGTATGCGATGTTGGGCCCGTTCCATGTCGGTAGTGGGTGAAATTGGTGAATTTCAAAAAGTTTCCTTATTGAGATCTTAATGGACCTAGGTAATCTATTAACTAACATTAGATCCAAGCTATTTATTAGAATAAATTCATATTTTATTCTACAATATTCTATATTTAATTGATTAATCATATAATTAATTTAATTTAATTTTTATCTGAATTTATCATACATACACACACAGATATATATATATATATATATTCATAATATGACATGAGGATGTAGGGATATATAAGCATGTGTATAACTATACATACACGCACACACACATACATACATATATATATATATATTGTGAACCATATCTATTGTATATACATATATAGTACACTTACATATGCATATGATGAATTCATATGCATATCGGGAATATAAATGCCTAAGTATATACATATATTAAAATATGCTACAATATATATATATGTGTGTGTGTGTGTGTTTTATATACACAAATTAATAGTTACGTGTGTATGTTCGTGTGTGTCTATATACACACGCATATATATTTAAATATACTACAATATATGCATATGTTTTACATAAACATATTAATAGTATCGTGTGTATGTGTGTGTAAGTGTATGTAACTTATATATGTGTGTGTGTGTGTGTGTGTGTGTGTTTGTGTGTATAAGTAATTCCATAATTTTCCGATTTAATGAGAATATATGGTGAATTTTCTAAGGTTAGAAAATAAGATACTTCGAGTTTCAATTATTTAAAATAATTAAATTATGTTTTGGGTCCCAAAATTTTTTTTTGGCAAAGCCAGCGGGGTTAACTGGGCCCCTACCAGTTTATTGCAAGCACAATAAAATGATTCAAAACAAGCTTTGAATCAAAAAGAAACAGGGAAAACAAAGAAGAAAAAAGACAACAAGGAACAAAAAATCAATGACACCAACTGTTGATCATAATTTCAGGGAAAAGGCACTCTCTCCTTCTCAGTTGCAAGTATGTTCTTTCCCTCACTTCAGACCAAAGTGTACCAATGCTCTTTCTCTTATTATCAAACACGATAGAATTTCTCTCCTTCCATATCACATCCATAAAAATTTTAATGCAAATCACCAAAACTCTGAATTTGTTGGTCTTCCACCTAGTTGCCTTTAATATAATGTTCCAGTTGATAACTGAAAAAGCAGAGGCAACAGAGCTTTGTATTTTACAAGCAATTCTATCAACCAGTTCATACAGTTTAGGGCAGTCAAAGAAAAGATGCTCAACTGTTTCCACATACTGCTCACAAAATACACATTCAGGGCAACAACTAAACCTATAATTATTTAACACAGTTCTAGTGAGTAGAGCACTGCTAACAACCTTCCAAAACATAAGGTTTTCTCTCGGGGTAGAGTCAGAAGTCCATAATACAGAGTACCACTTTGCAGCTGGCAAGAAAATGTTACCAACAAGGTGATTATAAACCAATTTAATACAATGTTGCTTCTTGTTCCAAGACACAATTAAAGAGGGCTCATAACAGTAACTGCTGCTCTGAATTAAACACCAAAGTTGCCTAACCACATGACTACTATTGTAAGGTAGTTGAATTCTGCCGTCATTGAAGTAATCACTAACTTTAGCTTCTCGATTAACACCAGACTATACAATCATAGCATGATCAAACAATCTAGATAGAATCATACCAGAACTAACCCAAGGTTCATCCCAAAAACTAATATCAGAGTTATGGTGGAAATGATACTGAATCATGGGAAGAAAGACATCTCGGAGTTTAAGAATATTCCTCCAGGACCAACTACTGTCTTGCGCTATGTCCATCATCCAAAACTTCCCTTGCTTGATGTTATACTTCCATGTCCAATTGACCCAAAGACTGTCTTTCTTATTTATGACATCATGAAAATGTTTACTAATAGCAGTTATGTTCCAAATTTTTGCATTTAAAATACCCAGACCACCCAACTTTAAAGTCGTCTCAAACTTAGAAAACGAACAAGGCAAAAGTTTCTTATTGTGAATACTGCCAGTCCAGAAGAATCTATACATGGCAGACCGAACAAGGTGTAGGAGCCTACCAGGTAGGATAACTAAACGAGCCCAATAGACCAAGGAAGGGAACACAACATATTTTATGAGAACAAGCCTTCAAATTTTTATATATTAAAGGATATAATAAATTGAATTTATTATGATTTTTAAGGATTTTACCCAAGTGTTTATGAAGGGTTGTAAAATTATTAAGTTGGAAGGGCTTAACTATTATATTAAGGTATTAATATAAGATTAAGGGTTTGCAAATGTTTTGAAAATGATAAACCTACACTATATCAGTTTTCTAGAAAAGATTTCGATAAAGTAAGTTTTTATTCAGTGGGATTTTAACAAATAAAAGGAGTTGGTGAAAAGAAATTGCTTTTAAAAGCAAAATAGTAGTTTTTAGGTTATTTACGACACTGCCATGCTGAAGTCATTGTCGTCGAAGTCAATGACGCCATTGTTATACGTTGCCGACCTTAATGAATACATAGGATATCATCCTAAATTATATGGAATGTATTCATGAGGGTTGGAGTTGACGTCGGCATGGATACTATCGACGTCATGAGCTTCGATGTGAATAATGTCATTTGTTTCCCTTAAAAATTTTGACAACGCCTATTTCTATAACATCAGCGGCTACAATGGCAACGTGTTTTATCAATCTCGACACCAATTCCATAAGGCAATGATACCGCGTTATATCTACTCCGACTCTATTGAGGTCATGTTTTTCTATAAGGGTGATAACGCCACCGTTTTGTATCAGCTATAATGATGCCGTGTTTTATCACTTCAACTTTAATGATTACCGACCTTAATCCTTGTAACCTACTTTCGAAGAAGGCTATAATGTCGTTATTTTCACTTCGGCTTTAATGACACCGAATGTAATCAATGTCGACTTTGATAAAGACCTAAATCTATGTTGATGCAAACCAAGTTTTATTCCTATGATGTCGACACTCTATGAAGTCACATATAATGTTGACCCTGTGGCCTTATGTTTTATAAATAAAAAACTTTAAAATATTTTGGTATTGAAGAGGGGCGATGACCCTAGTGGCAAGATTGATGCTGACTTTAACAGTTTAATAGTTTTATTAAATTTGGCTATATAGCCTATGGTTTCGAGGTAAGATAACCTCACAATGATTTTGAAATTCATCGAAGTTATTTTATAAAAGCATATATATATATATATATATATCTCTTGGCACAATATTTTGGATAAAGTAAAGGGCTATAATTTTTCTTATTTTAAATATGATTTCAAGGTTTAATTTTTTTATAAAGAAAGTGTTTACAAGGAAATAAAAAAAGGGTATTTAGCCCAGAATTTGCTTAAATAATTATTACTCTTACCACTTTTAGATAGATTTTGATAGGATGAATTTGACTTGGAGATTAGAAAACCAGATAGGGCTGGTGTAAGGCAGCGTCCTATACTTCAGCTGTTAGTCCCTAGCTGATATAAGTCAAAAATTCCAGTACGTAGGGCTTTGTCAAGGGTAAGACTAAAAGTAAGTTTACGCATAGAAAGGAATACATAAAGATAAGATAGACTATAGGTTGGCCTACAAAACCTTTAGGTTCATAGTAAGCCTAGAAAAACTATGAGATTGACAGATAGTCGGGTAAACTCTAAGATAAGTGTACTTGGACAAATCGTCCAATTTTCTTCTAACAGTCAGTTAGGAAAGTTGGTATATCTGGTAGGCCCGAGTCAGCCATACAGGTTGGTAGTTACCCTACAAAAACTAAACATTGGGACAAATAGTCCACTAATTTGATATAATAGTCATGATTACCCATGTGGCATGCGTGCATATGTTTATACTGTTTTTGTTTAACTGTTTTGATTGTAGGAGAAAAATTATGATTGACACATATTTAGAGGATACCTATGAGGGGAGAACCAGTTCCGCTCAACGGTGTGGTCTCACTAGATATTCATTAACTAAGATGACATATTATTATTCACACTAGACTTATTGTCTGACCCAAAGTTTTTATTTTTCCCCTTTAACTCTCGAGTACTCGGTTGAGTAGTTCGGGACTAAGATTTTAAGGTTTAGTAGGTTTTGGTGAATAAAGCTTTTGAAGACGTGTAGAATGTAGAGCTAGCTATTTAGGAGTTGTCTATTTATATTTCTGCAGTATTAAATGATATTATGTAATGACAGAAATTTTGGCTATCTATCAGTAACTCTAATCCACCAAGGGGGCATCTTCATATGTCGCTCTTGGAGTATTTTGTAATAATTATATTTATCTGAACCCGGTCAGCGTTTGGGATTATGTTCAGAATGTGAAATATTTTCTTTGAAATGAATTTAGAAAATTTGTGTTGAAATTGTATTTAAAATACTTCATATTCTTGTGCTTCTGATGTTAACGACACTATTAACTAATCTCATTTTATCATCGAAAATTAATATTATGGACGACTACAACATCCGTAGTGCTTAATTTCGAGCCTCAAGATGGGGGACATTACAACTTGGTATCGGAGCATAGGTTTATGTAAAACTAAAATAATTTTGGACTTTAAAAATGTTTTGAAAACATAATCCAAATGAATCAGATAAAAGGATTGGGTATGGGACAACGTTATAGTAATGTACTTATATTTTGCTATATATAAGTATATATATCCTACCTCTAATCTCCCTCTCTCTTAAACCATTCTTCCTTATCACTAAGATTCGAATGTGGATTTAAGGTAAGTAAGGTATAAAGGTAGGGAACAAAAGAGTAAATCTCGATGAAGGAAGCACCACAGCTAATGGAAATGTCTGGCCTAATACTAGAAGGAATCCGGGTCGATAAACAGCTGCAAATATGGGTGCGGGAACACCACCGATTATACGGGAGCAATGTACCAGTTCTTCATTAATATGATGCAAGCAGAAGCTGCGGTTGGGTTAGTTGGTGGTAATGCTGGAGGAGCAAATTAAGAAGTTCTAGTTGTCAGCAACTATGCTATTTGGAGTAAGTACTGTACAAGACTTGGAGGGAATTTATTCATTGAATTTAAGGATGCCATCGAAGTGGAGAATTGGTTACTTCATTGTGAAAGGATCTTCGCTGATCTTGGTTTGAACGAGGAGAAAAAGAGGAGATTGCATCCAAGCAACTGCAAAGAGCTGCGTTGTACTGGTGAAATAGTGTGACTGTTGGGGTAGCAGAGGAAACTTTAACTTGGGCTGAATTCAGGAGGAGGTTTGAAGAGAGGTTTATATCTGAGATCGCTAAGTCGACTCTGTTAAGGAAGTATGTCGAGTTTGTGCAAGGTGATATGACGGTGTTTGAGTACGCAACCAGATTTAAGGAGGTGTCCTGATATGGGTACGCTACCGTGCATACAGTGATCAAAAGGAATGAGAAGTTCATCCATGGACCGAGACCTGAGCTTGCTAGAGCAACTTTACCTCATCCCAGGGATCCATGTGATGTAGTCATGGAGATGGTTTTGAGAAATAAAGAGATGCTTACATTGTTTAGTGATAACAAGCCAGTAGAAACCAAAGTGGACAAAATCAGAAAAGTAATTTTTATCAGAAGAAGGGAGCTCAGAAGGGTGGAGCTACCAAGAAAGGGAAGTCTGAGGTTTTGTGTTACAAGTGTGACAAGAAGGTACATTATGCTTATGAGTGCCGAACTAGTAAGGGAAAGGAAGTTGTTGGAAAGAAGAACATGAAAGACTATAGGATCTTTATATAAAGCGACTTATATATGTAAGTATGCGAATGTATATTACAACTTACACTAAGCAGAGAATAATAATCGAATATAAAGAAGGTAAATAATAAAAGCGATCACACTAGATATTTTATACTGGTTCGGACCTCCCGTCTTACATCCAATCTCGAAGCTCCCCTTCGGTATTTCCTTTGACCAAATAACCCTCGCTTCGCCAAAAGGAATAAGCTAATACAAAAAGTATTTCTCTAACAACCTTGTGTTCTAAATAACACGGATTTTGACTAATAGTATAATTTTTCCTATGATCTCCTTTGAGTGTGTGAATGTGAGTACTTTGAGTTGTAGGAAATGATTTAACCAGAATACTATTTTGGTTATGATAAATTGAGAATATGTAAGCAATGTATGTGCAAATATGTAAATAGAGAGTAATAAGAAATCAAGAGAATAGATTAGAATCGTTAAACCAATTCTCAATCTTTGAAGTATATATAGGTTTGAGTAGATGCATATGAGGAGTTGTTACTGTTTAAAATAAAATCTATTTGTTTTAATGGCTGCAACCGTTGAAGAAGGGATACTATTATTCAATATGAAATGAAGCATCCTTTCAGAATGGAGCAGTTTCTATATGATAGACGTCTGTAGGAAAACCTCGGACGTCTGTGGCTTCGGGAATTAAATTTCCATAAATATTCAAAGACGTCTATAGCTTTCCTACAGACTTCTGTGGATGGCCATATTTAAATATCACAGTTTTTATATGCCAATGTTGAATTATGAATATGTGTGTGCATATATATACCCAAGGAGACGTTATAATGTTTTTCTAAGACTCTTAATACAGTATTATAACCTTACTAATCATAGCATGGCCCATGAGTCTTTGTTCATCTTTGAGTCTTGATATCTTTGAGCATGATGATCTCATGTAATATATACTTGTAATCTTGATAAAATATAATATATATCATTTTATAGTAGTTGTCATTGAAACTAAGGAATGGAGGTTCTAACATTCTCCCTCTTTTTGATGATGACAACTATAAAATCGTTGGTTATAATAATAACTTGTGCTTAATTTATCTCTCCCTATGTATATGCATATATTTCTTTCCCTTTGTCATTATCAAAACAAAAGCAAACTATGTAGACATAAAATAGATATATAATCATAGATGTCAACAGAAAATTTAGACCATAAATTAAAGTTTTATCAAGTGACATACAAAATGAAAATAGAAGTTTAAATAACATAGGTCATAAAAAACATAAATGATTAAATAAATGAAGTCGGTTATACCGGTTAGAAGAATAGGAAAATCCGCCATAATTTTTGCAATGCTCCCAGTATGTTGAAGGATCTTGCTCGTATGCTACTGGCCAATTAGATTGATTGTTATACTGCATATTTTCTTGAATGGAAAGTCCTTGGAAAGCCATGTAAGGTTGATGTTGAAATTGGTGAGGGCCGGATAAGGATATATCATCACTATCTTCTTCCTCCTCTTCAGGTTGTTCTTACTTAACCATTTTCCCTTTGTCTTGAGAGGTTCCTCCATGAGAAGTATGAGGATGGTAAATTGTGTTGGATTAAAGAACATTCCTCTTCATGAACAATTGCACCTCTTCAGAAACTAGCCGTTATGTTCTGGTCGGTTGACCGAGAAACCTGGGCCGGTCAGCTGAGTTTACAGATATAAATAAAATGGTGCATATCTGTGCACTGGACACAGAGTCGGTCGGCCGAAGATTCTGGTCGGTCGGCCGACCTGCTGTTATTTGCACAGTGCACACTTATTTTTGTATAAATCAATTTGTGTGTGTGTGACTACTTGAGGAATGATTTTAACAATATTCTAAGACTCAATGAAATAAAATATTCATACTAATATCTAGATTGTAGTCAGATATGGACACAACTCTTGATTGAAACTCTTCATGAAAGATTGTAACTATTCTACAACTATATAAACATATTCAATTCACTTCTACAATCACCGATTCTTGTTTATAATTCTGAAATCTATTCTCTATTTATTTCTGCAAATAAAAGCATTCATTCTCATTCAATATCACTAGAATCCTTGAATTAATTCATATACTTCGATTCTACGTGATTATCTTCCTGTCTAAATCTTCACACACATATATACTCTTGAGGATTTGATTATAGGAAAGTTGTACTATAATAAGACAATTAGTGTTATTCAGAACATATTCGTCAACAAACTATTTGTATTAAGTTGAAGTTCTCTTCGGCTGTTGAGGAGGAAAAATTCCTGTTCGGCTGCTCAGGTGTCGTATACCTATTCCTTCGGGTTAAGTGAGGGGTTTAGTTTAAATCCAGAGGGTATTCTGGGACTGGACGTAGAACAGGAAGTTCGAACCAGTATAAAAATTCCTAGTGTGCTTACTTTAATTTTTATTTTACTGTTATTAGTTTCCGCATTTATATACCATATTACTCGATCCTTAGTACTACAAGTACACTTTCATTTGGTATCAGAGCAAGGAAATCCTATAACCGTCACAAAGTTATTTGATATTTATTTCTAAGTAATATGGCAACCACACAAACTAACGATGTTAGCACTAACACTAATTCTAGTTTCACAGAAGGTCAATCGACTTCACGACCTCCACTTTTTAATGGTATAAATTATAATTATTGGTCAACTAGAATGAGAATATATATGCAATCTAGTGGATTCGATATCTGGAATATTATACAAAGAGAGTACACGACTCCTACTGAAGAATACTCAACTTGGAGTAACACACAAAAACTAGATGCTACTTCAAATGCAAAGGCTATGAATATTTTATTTTGTGCATTAGATAGAAATGAATTCAATAGAGTTAGCATGTGCACTTCCGGTTATTAAAAATTGGAGAACTCTTAAGGTGTCGCATGAAGGAACGAATAAAGTTAAATTAAGCAAAATCTCTATGTTGAAAAATCAATTTGAAAATTTCAAAATGAGGCCAAATGAATCTATAAATGACATGTACTCTAGATTCCAGGATATTTATCATGCTTTACTATCATTAGAACAAAAGTTTACTGATTTTGATGTTGTTACAAAAATCTTAAATTCTTTAACGGATGAGTGGGAACGAAAATTCCTAGCTATTAAAGAAGCAACTGATTTATCAACATTAAAACCAGAAGAATTGATAGGTAATTTAATGTCCTACGAAGTAAATTTGCAGGCAAAAAGAAATGGAGCACAAGAAAAGAAAAATGTAGCATTTCAAGCAGAAAAAGATGATTCCGACTCGGATAATGAAGATATGGCAATGATCGCTAAAAATTTCAAAAAGTTTTTGAAATTCAACAGAAACAAATTCAAGGGAAACAAAAATAATTCCAACAACAATTCCAATAGCAGCAAACCATCATCTTCAGCAATGGAATGTTATGAATGTCATAAGAAAGGACACATGAAGAAGGATTGTCCAGAGCGTAAAAAGAATAATTTCAAGAAAGACAAAACCAAACGAAAAGCTTTTTCTGTCACTTGGGACGACACTGACTCATCATCCTCATCAGAGAGTGAAAGTGATAATGAACAAGCAAATGTGTGCTTCATGGCTTCGTCAGACAATGTACCACATAAGAAGAGAGGAAAATGGATTTTAGATAGCGGTTGCTCAAAACACATGACTGGAAACAAAGAAATGTTGTCAAACATTATATACTCAAATGGAGGAGCAGTCACCTTCGGAGATGACTCAAAAGGATATATCATCGGCAAAGGCGATATCAGTAGCAACAGTACCTCTAATTTACCTCTCATTACTGATGTTTTATTAGTTAAAAATTTAAAACACAATTTATTAAGTATTAGTCAGCTATGCGATAAAGGTTTTAATATAACTTTTTCAGAAAATAAATGTAATATTTTCGATAAAAATCATAACACTATTTTAGAAGGAAAAAGAGATAAAAATATTTATATCTTAAATATGAATGTTAATAATGATTCAAATTTGTGTTTAGTAGCTAAAGAAAACGATTCATGTCTTTGGCACAAAAGATTTTGTCACATCAATTTTAATACTATCAGCAAACTAGCTAAAAATAAATTAGTTAAAGGATTACCTAATATGAAATTCAAAACTAATATATTTTGTGATGCATGTAAATTAGGAAAACTAACAAAATCCTCTTTTAAGTCAAAGAAAGTAATATCTACAGAACAACCACTTGAACTTTTACACATGGATCTTTTTGGTCCAACTCAAGTGCAGTCTATTAATCATAATAGATATGTATTTGTTATTGTAGATGATTTTTCTAGATATACTTGGATTTTCTTTTTGAAAAATAAAAGTGATACTTTTGACAATTTTAAAGTTTTTGTTAAAAGAATTCAAAATATTAAAAGTTTGAAAATTAAAAATATAAGAAGTGATCATGGAGGAGAATTTGAAAATGAAGCTTTTGAACAATTTTGTAACAAGAAAGGTAATAACCCTAATTTTCGTTTCCTAGAATACCACAACAAAATGGAGTTGTAGAAAGGAAAAATAGAACGCTACAAGAATGTGCAAGAACTTTATTAAATGGAACCGCTTTATCGAAACACTTTTGGGCAGAAGCTGTAGCTACTGCTTGTTATGTATTGAATCGTGTTTCTATTTGACCACTAACTAAGAATACTCCATATGAACTTCTAAATGGAAGAAAACCAAATATTTCATATCTTAAAGTTTTTGGTTCTAAATGTTTTATTTTAAATACTAAAGATTAGCTAGGCAAATTCGATCCAAAATCCGATGAAGGAATATTCGTTGGATATTCGGAACGAAGCAAGGCTTATCGAATTTATAATAAACAAACTCAAATTATTGAAGAAAGCTTACATGTTTCATTTGACGAAAATTTTAAAAATATAAATCCAATTGTTACTATTGATTCTGATGATGAAACTACTCAGAATGAAAATATTAATACAAATGAAAATTTTGAGACTCATGAAACTAATGAAAATACAAACATTACTCCTAAAATAATAAAATCTCCACCTAGAATTTTACGAGATCATCCTGTGCAAAATATAATTGGAGAAGTTAATACGAATGTTAAAACCAAACATCAATTAAATCAAGTTGGTCATGTAGCTTTTCTCTCTAACATAGAACCAAAGAATATAAAAGAAGCATCAACTGATGACTACTGGATTCTTGCCATGCAAGAAGAACTAAATCAATTCGAACGAAACGAAGTTTGGGAACTCGTTCCTAGACCTAGTGATCAATCAGTCATCGGTACTAAATGGGTTTTCAAAAATAAAGCAGATGAACTAGGAAATATAACCAGGAATAAAGCTAGATTAGTTGCACAAGGATATAATCAAGAAGAAGGAATTGATTACGAAGAAACGTTTGCTCCAGTCGCCCGACTTGAAGCAATACGAATCTTATTAGCTTTCGCGTGCTTTCATAATTTTAAACTATATCAAATGGATGTTAAAAGTACTTTTTTAAATGGATACATAAAAGAAAATGTTTTTGTTGAACAACCACCTCTTTTTAATCATGAAAAATTTCCGGATCATGTTTATAAACTCAAAAGGCTTTATACGGTTTAAAACAAGCACCACGTGCTTGGTATGATCGTCTTAAAAGCTATTTATTAGAATCTGGTTTTGAAATTGGTAAAGTAGATCAAACGCTTTTTATTAAGAAAACTAATAAAGATATTTTAATAATTCAAATATATGTTGATGATATCATTTTTGGCTCGACAAATGAAAAACTATGTCAGGAATTTTCAACTATAATGACAAATGAATTTGAAATGTCTAATGGGAGAATTGTCATATTTTCTTGGATTACAAATTAAACATATTGAAAATGGAATTTTTATTAATCAAGAAAAATATTGTTATAATTTAATTAAACAATTTGGTCTGGAAAACACTTCTGCTAAGCCAACTCCAATGAGCACAATTACTCATCTTGATAGAGATGAGGATGGCAAGAGTGTTGATCAGAAACTATATCGTAGTATGATTAGATCTTTACTATATTTGACAGCGAGTCGACCCGATATTATGATGAGTGTTTGTTTATGTGCTCGATTTCAAGCAAATCCCAAAGAGTCACATATGAGAGCAGTTAAACGCATTATTCGTTATCTAACTAAAACCAAATATTTCGGACTATTTTATCCGAAAGAATGTCCTTTCGAATTAGTCTCCTATAGCGATGCTGATTTTGGAGGAAGTCGGACGGATCGAAAAAGTACGAGTGGAACATGTCATTTCATTGGAAGTTCCTTAGTCTCTTGGTTTAGTAAGAAACAAAACTGTGTTTCTTTATCAACGTGTGAAGCAGAATATATATCTGCTGCTTTGGCATGTGCACAAGTCGTATATATGCAAGAAACACTACAAGATTTTAATTGTCATCTTGAAAAATCTATAATTTATTGTGATAATACTAGTGCAATAAATCTTTCTAAAAATCCGGTAAATCACTCACGAACAAAACACATCGATATTCGTCATCACTTTCTTCGTGATTGTTTGGAAAAAGGATTAATAAACTTAGAATTTATCAATACTGAAAATCAAATTGCTGACATTTTTACTAAACCACTAAATGAAAATATTTTTATAAAACTTAGATGTGATTTAGGTATAATGTCGTTTAAAGATTTATGAATAAAAATATGCAAAAATATCGAAAAAGAAAAATTGTTTTATTTCTGACAAAAGCGGAACTCGAACTCATGACCTCTGACTTGCTTGTTAGATGTTGTGTTATAGCTACTTGAGCTATGGGTGTTTCTTGTTTTAGTTCTCTTTAAAGTTTTTTTATCTGTTTTGTTTTCAGAAAAACTATATTTAGCTCTTATGTTATAAATCATACATTTACAAACAATTTTATTCTTAAACTTCTGTGATCATATTTAAAATTAGTTCCTATCCACTAATTTTTTCAGCAAACAAGATGTTTATATATACTATGCTTATCTTTCAAAACATATACTAAGAAAATTTTTAAAAACAAAACTTGAAAAAATGTCTTCAAATAATGACTACTATAATTCCGAAAACTCTCATCTATCATACACATCTCCGGACGACGATGGTTCCGACCGAATCCCTGAAAATGGCCCCTATCCTACCTTTCCCATGCCTAAACGTGTTCTGGACTTCTTCTCTCCAGATGACATGGGTGGAAACCATGGGAAGACTCCCATACAGGCTATACACCTGAAAAGAAAAAAGGGAAGAATACGATGGTAATATCTTCAACCACCAAACAAAAAATTGATGAAATACATCACTACCAACGACAACAAATGGATATGCAACGGGAACTCTACTATGAACAAAAAGTCACGGCAAGACGTTTAAGTTTTCTAGAAAAGATTGCCATGAAAATTTGTTCATCAAAGAAGGATGATGTTGCTGAACCTTCTTATAGACCCTCATCCTCGTCAAATCCTGTTCAAACTCCAATAACTCCAAGATGGTCACCAATAGAAGATGTTCCGTCCCCAAACTCATGGGAACGTAGAATTTAACGAACGGTGGCTAAATTTTTTTTTTATATGTTGTTGTTTTCAATAAGATGTATAAATATAATGATATGATAATATAATTTATATTTCTATAATTTTTTGTTGAAAAACATCAAAAATATACATTTCTACCAGGGTCGGTCGACCGAAAAGCCTAAGTCGGTCAACCGAACCCTTCCCGAGAATTTTCAAAAACACATTTTTAACCGGGTCGGTCGACCGAAGACCCTGAGTCGGTCAGCCGAACCCTTCCCGAGAGTTTCAGCAACTTTCTGATTCACCGTTCGGTCAGCCGACCCAATGCCTTCGGTCGACCGAACGTATATTCTGCCTGTCTTTTACTTCAGATTTATACCCCATCCCTTCACCTTTTCAACCTACCTCTTCACTCTTACTTTCCTAATTACAGTTTTTAACATAGCCACCATTAAAACTTCTCAAATTTTTAATCTTTTCTTCCAAAAACAAATGGCTCCCAAGAAGAAATCAAAGACAACCGGTGGCTCTTCTTCATCTACTCCAGTGGATACACAAATTGCTTCATGGCTAGTTAATGATATAGCTCTTCAAAGATGGATACAACTTCAAGATGCCAAAATCTTTGAAGAATCATTTGTAAGTTATCCTGACTTTGCTTCCTACGGTATTGAAAATGCCGCCCTTGAGAGTGGTCTTGATACATTTCTTGACCATAGGAAAAATAACTTGAAAATCAATCATATTATGGTCAAGTTATTTCTAGCGAACCTCAACCTTGTAAATCCGCCGAGAAACACTGAAAATTGTATTTGGACATCGGTTTGTGGCACTTCGATTTTCCTTTCCATTGATCGAATTAACCACATTTTGGATGCTAGACCGGGTGGTATCTCATTACACGATGTAGATTGTAACATATCAACTCGTGACCGGATAAGCCATCTATTTTTCGAAGATGATGCACCGGATTTTAGACAAACATCATCACTTAGACCAAAAGCTCGACTCCTTCATTGATTCATGATGAAATCTTTAGTTCCTAGAGGTGGTTCATATCATCTCGTATATCCAGAAATTTTTAAAGCATTGTATGCTATTTGTAGGAAAATACGAGTTAATTGGTCACAACTTCTTATGGATGAATTTCTCTCTTTTAACCAAGGAAAGATGCTCCATATTTATTATGGAGAATACATAATGAGATTGATCAATAGTTTCGTCATCAATGCTCCGGAATCCGAAACCTCCAAAGTCCATATTTTTGATTCACGGACCATAAAGTTAATAAAATTACCTGATGTTCCACCTCGATTTATTAGATTTGAGCAATGGAGTGATACTCCGAGAGAACAACTATGTCGTAGCTATTCTACACCTCAACCATCTACTCATGCTACGGAACGTATAACCCGCCAATCCTCAATTCAACGACCAACTCCCGGAATGAATACAGAAGCGGCCATTGATATTTTGGCACAAAATCAACTAGCCTTGGATGCCCGGCTACGAAAAATTAATGGTCGTTTCAAGAAAATTAAGGGCTTCTTCGTAAATTTATGGGATGCCTTATCATGTACTTCCGAAGCCGGTGCCTCTTTTGTTGCTCCCGGAAAAAGACCCGCACCAAATTTTTCTTGGTCTACTTCAGATAACACAAGTTCCGGTACATCCGGAACTCATGCTCCTCACACTCAAAGACGTGGTAAGGAACATGTTCCTCCGGAAGAAAATATTCGTCTAGAATTTCTTTATGAACAATATGTTTTTTATTAAATGTTGTGTAATAAGCAAACATCTTTAATTATTCCTATTTTGGTTTGAAATTGTAATATTTAAAATTCATTGATTCGCATTTCTTTTACATAATACATCTAGTAAGTATTCCTTTTTGTCGATGACAAAGGGGGAGAAATGTATGAAAGCTAACAAATTTTTTGCAGAAAAATCGCCATATATTTAGGGGGAGAATTATAATATAGATAAGTTCTACTTCGTCACATAAGTATTGTCATCAATCAAAAAGGGGGAGAATGTTGATTCATGAGTTTTGATTCATGACACAAGCTTCAGAGATCATACGATGAGAATACTATACGAAAGCGACAAAAAGGAGAATAACCATATATTGCACACTACAAAGGAGACAAGACTACAATCTAGATATTAGTATGAATATTTTATTTCATTGAGTCTTAGAATATTGTTAAAATCATTCCTCAAGTAGTCACACACACACACAAATTGATTTATACAAAAATAAGTGTGCACTGTGCAAATAATAGCAGGTCGGCCGACCGACCAGAATCTTCGGCCGACCGACTCCGTGTCCAGTGCACAGATATGCACCATTTTATTTATATCTGTAAACTCAGCTGACCGGCCTAGGTTTCTCGGTCAACCGACCAGAACATAACAGCTAGTTTTCTGAAGAGGTGCAATTGTTCATGAAGAGGAATGTTCTTTAATCCAACAAATATGGACACAACTCTTGATTGAAACTCTTCATGAAAGATTGTAACTATTCTACAACTATATAAACATATTCAATTCACTTCTACAATCACCGATTCTTGTTTATAATTCTGAAATCTATTCTCTATTTATTTCTGCAAATAAAAGCATTCATTCTCATTCAATATCACTAGAATCCTTGAATTAATTCATATACTTCGATTCTACGTGATTATCTTCCTTCTAAATCTTCACACGCATATATACTCTTGAGGATTTGATTATAGGAAAGTTGTACTATCAAAAGACAATCAGTGTTATTCAAAACACATTCGTCAATAAACTATTTGTATTAAGTTGAAGTCCTCTTCGGTTGTTGAGGCGGAAAATTCCTGTTCGGCTGCTCAGGTGTCGTATACCTATTCCTCTGGGTTAAGTGAGGGGTTTAGTTTAAATCCAGAGGGTATTCTGGGACTGGACGTAGAACGGGAAATTCGAACCAGTATAAAAATTCCTGGTGTGCTTACTTTAATTTTTATTTTACTGTTATTATTAGTTTCCGCATTTATATACCATATTACTTGATCCTTAGTACTACAAGTACACTTTCAAATTGGTGTTTGAGTTCGAGGTGGTGTAGGTGACGAAGAAGATGATGATCGAGAGGATAATCTGCCACGTACCTTTCTCATTACTTTTCCTAAGGTGGAGATGAATTTTTCCAAAGTTTTTCCATCTTAGTCATTCGTGTTGAAAAAAATCGTTCCAATCCCGTCATTATACCGTTCAAAGCCCGCTGGTTGGCTGTGATTAATTTTTTATTTTGAAGTTTTAAATCATGGATTGATTCATTTTGCATTGGTTCAATACGAGCTTCTTGAATCTCCAAATTGGAATAATATTTGGTAGTATGACTTGAGGAGGCAGGTTGCTGTGAAGGATGAGGTGAGTGGGTTTGTTATTGAAGATCAGGAGGTTGTTAAGGACCTGGATATATTTGTTGTTGTTGTTGCAAGGTCTATTGGATTAGCGAGACGATTGGAGGTGGTCGTTGGGGAAGGTGCACTAAAGATTATAATCTTATACTACTCTCCTTGACAGGGATTTCTTCAAAATGAGAGATATAAGAAGGTACCTCGAGGCCATTGAAGAGATGCACAATATACGGTGCATATATAATTGTGAGTGGTGATGAGACCAAAAGCTTTTTATTTCATCATGAATAAACTTAGCCCAATTTAATTGTATTCCACCAAATATAGCATAGAGAGCTTTGTGATCGTTTTCGTAAATTTGTTCATGACTTCCTAAGCAGGGAATTATTGTATTGATTATCATTCGATTTAATAACTGAGCCTTTGGTCGTAAGTAAACTGATTTTCACTATAGCATTCTATTTTCCCAAATTTTATGTGTGATTTCATCACGAGGCAAATTTCTTTGGTCGAGAATTTCTTCTAATTCAAGTTCGGACGAAGAACAATCTAATATACGACCAATTGTATTTACGCTTATTTTCAAAATGCGACCATAAACACTTGTCCATAACCAACCTTCATCATTCTCAGGGGTCCAAATATCATTGCTACATAATTTGGCGTAAAAAAGAAAAATTGCAAGTTGATCGATTTGTACCTCGTTTTCGTCAAAATTGATCAAATCTCGACAGCCGGAGGTGATGGTTAATTCTTGAATTCCATATTCGCCATATTGGCATAATCTGTGGAAAGGGCCAGAATGAAGCTTCTTTTGTTTTAACTTTTCAAATCTCTTATTAGCAATCGTGTTATTTCGAAGCCACTCTTGGATATGGGCATCAATGACTGGGGTCTTTGAGAAGATGAAGATTGACCTTTCTTAGATCTTTTGTTAATGGGAGTCTTTGCCTTGGGAGCCATTTTTTTGGGAGCAATTGGAGCTTTTAGGAACTAGAGTTTTAGTGTAGATTGGAAATAGGTTTGTGAATAATTGAATAGGGCAAAAAATGACTATATAAGGTTGCTTTAAGTGGAACCCAAGAGCAGCGACAGACATCTGTGGTTCAGAAAAAAATTTCCTGAAACGAGTGACAGACGTTTGTT
This sequence comes from Allium fistulosum, assembly GCA_030737815.1. Classification (NCBI taxonomy): domain Eukaryota; kingdom Viridiplantae; phylum Streptophyta; class Magnoliopsida; order Asparagales; family Amaryllidaceae; genus Allium; species Allium fistulosum. The sequence goes on along the minus strand of CM060903.1, from coordinate 305,726,342 downwards.
GGTTTTCACAGATGTCTCTGGTTTCAGGAAATATTTTCCCGAAACCTATGACAGACGTCTGTGATATTGTCATAGAATTTGCTGCCCGTGTTTTCATAATATATTTCTTTAAATGAAAAAATGTTAAACTTTTATTAAAATTTCAAGAGAACTTTTACAGACAACAATATAAAAAATTTACAATATTAGGAAAATATTTTAGAAGAAATGCTATCATAATTTTAGTTTTTGTTAAAAGGGTCAGATTTTTGAATTTGTTGTATGTTCCATGAATTCGGTTCAACCTTTGTGTCGTCGATTAACGGCTTTAGTGGAGACCAACTTGGGCGAGCTGGAGTGTCAGTCCGATCTTGGTTTGATGGTCCAGGCTAGCATAAAATTCTCGGAGTAATGTGATACGCTTTTACAGGAGTTTCTTGTAAACGAGGAGATTTTTATATTTGCAATTTTTTAATGGTGAATGACCACAAATTGCTAGAATACATTTTTCGAGAAAGTCTAGATGAGATCCTTGACGTCGTTGCTCATAATACATTTCTCATTGAACTCCCATCATCTCTTGTTGATAGTGATATATTTCACCAACTTTGTTGTCGAAAGATAATGATTGTAGATCAATTGACCATTTGGCTTTCTTTTCCATAGAAGAAAAGCCAATGTGATACGTAGGTGATGTAATGATGTTTAGAGAGGTTGATCGATTTGATGGAGGTGTGGATTTGGTTGGTGATACGAAGGTGTTATTCGATGATGGTGAGCTATAGTCGATGGTCGAATAAGTAGAGTCGTGATCGGAAGACTTTTTGAATAGAGGTGGTGCAAGGTTTTGAGTATAAGAATGTATGTACTTAGTTCACAGAAGACTTCTTTAATATAAGATTTGTTTACTATTTTTAGCAGTTTATTTGTTAGGATGGTAGAATTCCAACCATAGAATTTTAACAGAAGTTATTGTTTGTTATTTTTGGTATGGATAAAAAGAAAACATCTATAAACAATTTTACCAAACTATTTTGTGTATTTTATTTAAGTTATATAAGTTTTAATTTACCAATACATTGTAAGAAAAATTTTCGAGGTCTCGTCTTAGTTTTATAAAAGTTGATTCGTTCAGCGGTTTGGTAAAAATATCCGCAATTTGATTTTCGGTATTCACAAATTCAAGTGATATAATTCCTTTTTCAACATTATCTCTTAAGAAATGATGATGAATGTCAATATATTTTATTCGAGAATGATTAATGGGATTTTTTTCATAAATTTATAGCACTAGTATTACCATAATATATAGGAGAATTTGTTACGATTTTACCGCAATCTAGAAAAGTTTGTTGCATATAGATAACTTGTGCACATGCTAAAGCCGTTGAGATGTATTCGGCTTCACATGTCGAGAGCGAAACACTGTTTTTTTACTAAACCATGAAACTAAAGATTGACCAATAAAATGACATGTGCCACTTGTGCTTTTTCTATCTGTTTTGCAACCCCCGAAATCAGCATCACTATATGACACGAGTTCGAATGAGCTGCCTTTCGCGTAGAAAAGACCGTAATCTTTAGTGTTGGTTAAAATCTTAAAATTCTTTTAACCGCTCGATGATATTGTTTGATGCGTGTTTATTGTTTGATGATAACAAAATATATATCGATTTTTATATGTGTTTGCAGATTGTACACATATAGAAATAAATATTGAATATTAATATTGTTGCACAGAATTTAACAAATTCAATCAGTATTTTATTCAATAGAATATTTTATTCAGTACAATGTATTCAGTTCATACACTGATTTTTAAATTTCATAATTTCATACATTACACTGATTTCATATTTACAGTTCACTCTCATTCATACAATTCATTGTTACATTTCTGTCCTCACTACATCACTCATACACTCAGTCTTCTGCATCTGCATTGTCCAGCTCCAGTATTTGTCTTGTCTCCTGTGTACCTGTATAATTAAAAACTACAGCAGTAATCTGAAAAGAAACAAATTTGATTTGCAAAAATATAAAATTTATTTTTTAAAGCTGTCTCAGATATATGGGTTATCGTCATCATCTTTGATTGTGTAATATCTGTGTATATCAGTATTCATATCAGGGACAGGTAATTACGAGTGGCTACAATACACACGTATACACGTGTGCACTGCCTCGCCAACTCGAGTGCACAAGGTCAAATCAAAATCAGTTTCAACACAAGTGCAAATGGCCTGACCAAAATTCAGAGTATCACTGCAACAATAAAACTGTGCAAGTACACTAGTGCACAACAATATCAAGTGAAGTTCAAGCAACTGGAAATGACCAGTGCAACCAAAAAAATGGCAACAGGGAAGTAAAGCAAATATCTGAAGCTCAGAGATTAGAATGTACACTAGATCCAACAGCAACATCAATTTAGACTCAAAGCAACTGCAACCATGATACAGTGAATGGTACAAGTGTAAATGCAAATGAAATACACTCAGGTCAAAGATCACAGACTAGAGTTCAAGTAACTTCAGAAGTAAAATGAAGCATAAATATACACATGCACATGAACAAGTGAATATGCAGCAGAGAGAACAGCTGCGAGTAACCAGAATTGTCAAGTGAGAACAGAGGTGATATGCAACAGTGCATCAATGACTGTACAAACTAAATGCAAACCAGAACTACAACAAGAGTGCACAACAACACTGATTCAAATGAATCAGTGCAATAGAGACTCGAAGGTACATGAACCAAAACAGCAAATCTCAGGCAACATGTACACAGATTCAAGAAGGAATCAACTCAACAGAAGTGAACAAGTGATCTGTATACATGACTAACAGCTATGATCAATAAATATCAAGGCAGTGGTCAAAAGTCAGAGAAGTCACAGAATTTACAGATGGCCAGAAAATCCCAGTCGATGATGACCAGAAACAGAATATCAATGCCTTAGATCAACAGTGATCAAGACAAGGCCAGGAAATCACAAAATCGAAGACGAGATGACCAGAACAAGTAAAAAGTCAGAGACGTAAATCAAGTTTTAAAAATATGTAAATAGTCAAAGAATTATAATAGGAAAGGTTCCGAATCAAAAGATCGAACGTTCAAGAATCAAAGCCGTGCATACAAAGATCTTTCCCAAAATATCAAAGCGTAAAAACGGAAAGTATAAACAACGTGGTGATCAAGACAATCAAATCAGACGCCTATATAAACAACCCCAAACATTTTCATCGAGTGGGGGAAGCAGAGCAACGAAAAAAAAAACCAAATCATCATCGACAGAGAACAAGCAAAAGTAATCAAGTTCAAGTATTCAATCCAAGAGAACAAAAGGCAGAAATCACATACCAATTCCAGAATCGAGCCAAAGCCATTCATAATCTCAAAAGGAAGACGAAGCAGAAGCTCCAATTCGCCAGCAAAAAGAACAAGGGCAAAGCCCTAATTCAGTTGCGCAAATATCGACAAAGATCGAGCCAGATTTGCAAGCAAAGTCCAGAATCGCCGAAGCCCTAATTTTTTTTTAATCGCCATTTCTTTCATCAAGGGATCGGGCCGGAGCATAGACATGGGATCGAAGAAAATAAATTAGGGGCCGGGCCTTATTAATTCACTAAGGGTTTTATTTTATTTGTTGGGCCGGGTTAATTTATTTAGGGCAAAATTGATTTAAATTTTCAATTTAAATTTTGCCCTGGTTTTCTTTGTATTTTAGTTTTCAGTTTGTACTCTTTCAAGTCAAGTCAGGGAAAATCACCACCTAGGGTTTAGGTAGTGTCAGATTGTCTAGTTAGGGTTAGTTCAGTGAGCAGGGTGTGCGAGTTTACGAAACTCTATAGTGGGAGCAGGGTGTGCGAGTCTATAGGAGTGTTTGTAAGCGGGATACTGTTTAATCCTAATAGAAATCTGGGAATGCAGCAGTAGGCAGGGGTTGCCGAAGCTGGGTAAATTTTGCGTGTGATTTACTTTTCTGCATATTTATTTATCTGCAGTTTGATTTCGCGTTTAATTCGAGAAAATTTGCGATAACCCTATTCACCCCCCCCTCTAGGGTTAATCTAGATCCTACAAGTGGTATCAAAGCGAGGTAATTTTTTCTTTAACTCTAGAGTCATGAATCCACCAAATAATGCTTTTTCTAAGGGGCAATCTATTGCTACGCCACCAATGTTTAATGGGAATGATTATGCTTACTGGAAAGTTAGGATGAGTATTTATCTTAGTTCTGTTGATTAGGATGTTTGGGATATTATTGAAACTGGCTATACACCTCCCACTATAACTATTAGTGATACTAAGATTCCTAAACCTAAGGAGAGGTGGGATGCTAACGATAAGAAATTGAAAACCACAAATGCTAAAGCCATGAATGCTTTAATCTGTGCTCTTGATAAAACTGAATTTAATAGAATTTCTCATTGTAAAACAGCACAGGAAATTTGGCATACGTTGGAGGTGACACACGAAGGAACTTCTCAAGTCAAGGAGTCTCATCTAGCCCTGTTCAGCAATGAATACGAGAACTTCATGATGGACAAAGGCGAGAGCATAAAGGATATGTTTGGACGCTTCTCAACCTTGGTGTACAATGCTAGAGCGCTTGGAAAGGTATTCTCTGAGGTAGAGCTAGTGAGGAAGATACTACGAGTCTTACCGATGAACTTTGAGGCAAAAGTCACGGCAATACAAGAATCAAAAGATTTAAGTAAACTGAGCATGGAGGATTTGATCGGAAATCTGATGACGTATGAGCTTGAGTTAAAAGCAAAGGAGGAACGCATCAATTCCGAATCAAAGAAGAAGACAATTGCCTTAAAGAGCAGAGAAGAGAGCGATGAAGAAGATCCAATTGAAGAACTTGCAATGGCTGTCAATAATCTTAGAAAATTGTCAAGATTCAGGCCACGCAAGAAGAAAACGAATGGTAATAGATCAAAAGATTCTGACAATTCAGAAAATGAATTAACCTGCTATAACTGCAACAAGCCTGGTCACTTCAAACAAAATTGCCCACTTCTCAAAAACAACAAGGGAAAGAAAAAGAAGAAAAAGGCCTTCGCAGCAACTTGGGATGATGAGGAAGGAGAGGAAGTTTCAACTGATAGCTCAGAGGAGGCTAACTTGTGTCTTACGGCAAGATCAGATTCAGAAGCACGCTCAGAGGAATCAAGATCAGATTCAGAAGCAAACTCAAAGGAATCTAGTGAGGTAAAGAACTATTCTTATAAAGGACTTGTCTTTATGTGCCTTAATCTTACTAAAACAGTTGATGCTCTAGATTCTAAAATTGAAAAACTGAAATCTGATAGGAGAGAACTTGCCCGTGAAAATTTTAGGTTAGAAACTGAACTTGAAAAGATTCAAAACCTAGATTGTAAAAACTGTAAAACTTTAGATTCATAATTATCAAAACTGAAGAATAGCTTTGAGAATCTTGAAAAAGAAAACTTGAATCTTAAGGAAACCATTGAAACTAGGAAAAAGGATTTTATAAACAGATGCACCTCACTTGTGACTGAAAACACAACACTGAAAACCAAAGTCCAAGATCTTGAGAAATCACTGAGTAACTTTTCAAGAGGAGAAAAATCATTCAATATGTTATTGGGAAATCAATTGTTTGCTAACAATAGAAAAGGACTAGGTTTTGGAAAAACACAAGTTGATGATAGTGCTAAAGGAAAGAGTGTCTTTACTGGATGTGAAATAAATGGACATCATAGTCATTGGAATAAGAACACAAAATTTATACAACTTTGGGTTCCTAAAAATTCTACAAATAAATTTCATGTCTATTGGAACAAGAATGAAAGGACAAAACAAATTTGGGTTCCAAAGGGATTGTTTATTCACAATTATTCTGCCACTAACAACCATGGACCTATAAAAACAAATATGTCACATAAATCTTTAACCGTGTAGGTGTGGTGGCAGGCTAAGGAACAACATAAGTGTTATCTGGATTCTGGCTGTTCCAGATACACAACAGGCGACAAATCAATGTTCCTTAGTCTAGTATAAAGGTGACAGATTCACTATGGGCAAACAACGAAAGATTATCGTACAGGTAAAACAGGTAATCGTATTTATTTTCAAACGATAGATAACTGGTAAGAATCTGCACCATAATTAAATCAACCAGTTATGATTGACAATGGTAATTCTGATTTTTTATTAACCAATCATCTTTAAATAGAATTACTCGAACTAATGATGATGGTTGACAAAATTCTAACTTACTTGATATGATCTTATATGACTTGACTTTGACCTGTGCTTAAAAATTGATCAACCATTTTTCTCTTGAACTTAATCTGTTTGGTCAAATTATGATGTTGATTGATTATTGAGTACTCATGCTATAAAAGTGTTTTTAGAAACTGTTGAAACTAATGAAACTTCACTGGTGAAAACTTCAAATTACTTTTGAGATAATCATGATATTTTAACTATGATCCTACGAAAGGTATACACACTCGCTCTTCATTTGATAAAAGTTTGTGTGCGTTTCGTTGTCATAGTGGTTTATTTCTGAAATTGAATCTGATTCTGTTGAAATGATTCTTAATAATGAAAGTTGGATTTGAGAGATGTAAAGTTGAACTTAATCAATTTGAAAGAAGAAGTTTTTTTAACAACCCCCTAGTTTTGAAAATCACAATTTTCCAAATCATGTGTATAAGCTAGAAAAAGCATTATATGGTCTTAAGCAAGTTCCTAGAGCTTGGTATGACTGTCTTTGTACATATCTTTTGGAAAAAAGTTTTAAAAAGGGGAAGTGCTGACACGACGCTGTTTCTATTACATAAAGAAAGTAATTTTTTGATTGTTCAGATTTATGTGGATGATATCATTTATGGTGCTATTAATGAACTCTTGTGTGAGAAATTTGAACAAGTCATGTAGGCTAAATTCGAGATGAGCTTGGTTGGAGAATTGAAATATTTTCTTGGATTTCAAATCAAGCAAAGCAGTGATGGTATTTTCATTTCACAGTCCAAGTATGTGTTGGAACTATTGAAGAAATTTGGAGTTGAAAACTCTAAACCAATGAAAACTCCTATGAGCCCATCAACAAAGTTGGATAAAGACGAGAAAGGAGTTGCTGTTGATCAGAAGAAATATCGAGGGATAATCGGTTCACTTCTCTATCTTACTGCTTCTAGACCTGATATTATGTTTTCTGTGTGTTTACGTTTTCAATCTAACCCTAAAGAATCTCATTTGAAAGCCACTAAACTCTTTCTGATTTTGGCTTAGTTTATAAACAAGTTCCATTAAAATGTGATAGTAAAAGTGCAATAGACTTGTCTAATAATCCTGTTCATCATTCATGCACGAAACACATTGATGTGAGACACCACTTTCTTAGAGATCACATTGCTAGGGAAGACATTTGCATTGAATTCATTTCAACTGAGAATCAACTTGCTGATATTTTCACAAAACCCCTCCCGAAGACAGATTTTCCAGATTACGTTTGGATTTGGGGATTATGGAAATTGACTAATCATTTTTCAATTTTTGGTTGAAATATTCTTGGATATTTATTTTCAACTTCAATTTCTAGGATTCAAACCTGTTTTTGGATATCATTCAAAGATTGATTCGAATATGGTATTCAGTAGTGGAAATACGTTTGGTTTAAAAAATTTCATAATTTGATTAATTTGGTAACTTATTCCACGACCATTTCTATTTCTACCATCTTTCTATCATTCATAATGGTTTTGAAAAATGAGAAGAGTGAATTACTTTTTAAATTAAAAAGAAAAATAAAGAATTTTTTTTAAAATACTTCTCATGCATCCATTCTCATTTAAAAGTCCTTATGGTTATGCATGGATGGATCATGTGAGGTTATCATCACTCCATTCTCATTTAAAAGTCCTTATGGTTATGCATGGATGGAGCGTGATAGCTAATGAGTAACTGCTAATCCCATTTAAAAGTCCTTATGGTTATGCGTGGTTAGTAAGTGCTTATTTTATTTTTGTGCTTAAATGTCAAATTTTTTTAAATTATAATAAATAAAATAAAACATCCCTCTTCTCATTATATAAAAAAACCAAATCATCGATCCATTCTCTAAAATGTGGAAATTGTTATCTTGTTATGATATATTATGGTTTTTCCTTGTTTTTTCCATTTGTTTTCCCCTACTGTTCCATTATTTTTTGTCAGTCTTTTGATGATAACAAAAGGGGGAGAAGAAAGAGATTTTGATAAGGAAATAAGTATTTTTGGAATACTTCACCAAATTTGTTAAATGATGTTAGTTATTTTTCTATAATTCTTTTATTCTTCTGTAATTTCCTAAATCTTCTAAATAGGGAGTGGTCTCAGTTGAAGGGGGAGCATACATATAGGGGGAGCTAAATATTTGCTTAAACACATTTATTAGAATTTCAAAATCTTAAATATATATGTTTGTCATAATCAAAAGGGGGAGATTGTTTGATGCATGTTTATTGTTTGATGATAACAAAATATATATCGATTTTTAGATGTGTTTGCAGATTGTACACATATAGAAATAAATATTGAATATTAATATTATTGCACAGAATTTAACAAATTCAATCAGTATTTTATTCAATAGAATATTTTATTCAGTACAATGTTTTCAGTTCATACACTGATTTTTACATTTCATAATTTCACACATTACGTTGATTTCATATTTACAGTTCACTCTCATTCATACAATTCATTGTTACGTTTCTGTCCTCACTACATCACTCATACACTCAGTCTTCTGCATCTGCATTGTCCAGCTCCAGTATTTGTCTTGTCTCCTGTGTACCTGTATAATTAAAAACTACAGCAGTAATCTGAAAAGAAACAAATTTGATTTGCAAAAATATAAAATTTATTTTTTAAAGTTGTCTCAGATATATGGGTTATCGTCATCATCTTTGATTGTGTAATATATGTGTCTATCAGTATTCATATCAGGGACAGGTAATTACGAGTGGCTGCAATACACACGTATACACGTGTGCACTGCCTCGCCAACTCGAGTGCACAAGGTCAAATCAAAATCAGATTCAACACAAGTGCAAATGGCCTTGACCAAAATTCAGAGTATCACTGCAACAATAAAACTGTGCAAGTACATTAGTGCACAACAATATCAAGTGAAGTTCAAGCAACTGGAAATGACCAGTGCAACCAAAAAAAATGGCAACAGGGAAGTAAAGCAAATATCTGAAGCTCAGAGATTAGAATGTACACTGGATCCAACAGCAACATCAATTTAGACTCAAAGCAACTGCAACCATGATACAGTGAATGGTACAAGTGTAAATGTAAATGAAATACACTCAGGTCAAAGATCACAGACTAGAGTTCAAGTAACTTTAGAAGTAAAATGAAGCATAAATATACACATGCACATGAACAAGTGAATATGCAGCAGAGAGAACAGCTGTGAGTAACCAGAATTGTCAAGTGAGAACAGAGGTGATATGCAACAGTGCATTAATGACTGTACAAACTAAATGCAAACCAGAACTACAACAAGAGTGCACAACAACACTGATTCAAATGAATCAGTGCAATAGAGACTAGAAGGTACATGAACCAAAACAGAAAATCTCAGGCAACATGTACACATATTCAAGAAGGAATCAACTCAACAGAAGTGAACAAGTGATCTGTATACATGACTAACAGCTATGATCAACAAATATCAAGGCAGTGGTCAAAAGTCAGAGAAGTCACATAATTTACAGATGGCCAGAAAATCCCAGTCGAAGATGACCAGAAACAGAATATCAATGCCTTAGATCAACAGTGATCAAGACAAGGCCAGGAAATCAAAAAATCGAAGACGAGATGACTAGAACAAGTAAAAAGTCAGAGACGTAAATCAAGTTTTAAAAATATGGAAATAGTCAAAGAATTATAATAGGAAAGGTTCTGAATCAAAAGGTCGAACGTTTAAGAATTAAAGCCATGCATACAAAGATCTTTCCCAAAATATCAAAGCGTAAAAACGGAAAGTATAAACAACGTGGTGATCAAGACAATCAAATCAGACGCCTATATAAACAACCCCAAACATCGTCATCGAGTGGGTGCAGCAGAGCAACGAAAAAAAAACCAAATCATCATTGACAGAGAACAAGCAAAAGTAATCAAGTTCAAGTATTCAATCCAAGAGAACAAAAGGCAGAAATCACATACCAATTCCAGAATCGAGCCAAAGCCATTCATAATCTCAAAAGGAAGACGAAGCAGAAGCTCCAATTCGCCAGCAAAAAGAACAAGGGCAAAGCCCTAATTCAGTTGCGCAAATATCGACAAAGATCGAGCCAGATTCGCAAGCAATGTCCAGAATCGCCGAAGCCCTAATTTTTTTTAATCGCCATTTCTTTCATCAAGGGAACAGGCCGGAGCATAGACAGGGGATCGAAGAAAATAAATTAGGGGTCGGGCCTTATTAATTCACTAAGGGTTTTATTTTATTTGTTGGGCCGGGTTAATTTATTTAGGGCAAAATTGATTTAAATTTTCAATTTAAATTTTGCCCTGGATTTCTTTGTATTTTAGTTTTCAGTTTGTACTCTTTCAAGTCAAGTCAGGGTAAATCACCACCTAGGGTTTAGGTAGTGTCAGATTGTCTAGTTAGGGTTAGTTCAGTGAGTAGGGTGTGCGAGTTTACGAAACTCTATAGGCGGAGCAGGGTGTGCGAGTCTGTAGGAGTGTTTGTAAGCGGGATACTGTTTAATCCTAATAAAAATCTGGGAATGCAGTAGTAGGCAGGGGTTGCCGAAGCTGGGTAAATTTTGTGTGTGATTTACTTTTCTGCATATTTATTTATCTGCAGTTTGATTTCGCGTTTAATTCGAGGAAATTTGCGATAACCCTATTCACCCCCCCCCCCTTTAGGGTTAATCCAGATCCTACAGATATGATTCCTTTGGTTGTGCTTGAAACCGTGCACATAAGCATACGCTCGTCATAATATCCGGTCTACTAGCCGTTAAGTGTATTAGAGATCCTATCATACTTCGGTATAAATCTTTTCCATTTTCATCTTTATCTAAATGTAGGGAAGTACTCATATGAATCGGTCTACTTGGGATATGTTCCATTCCAAAGCGATTTAATAAATCTCGACAGTATTTTTCTTGATTTATAAAAATTCCATTTGCTAGTTATCTTATTTGCAAACACAAAAAATAGTTTAATTCACCCATATTTGACATTTCAAATTCATTTTTCATAATGTCAGGAAATTCATTGCATAATTTTTCGTTAGTTGGAATAAAAATAATGTCATCAACATATATTTATACGATTGGTATGTCATTATTTTTTCGTTTTATAAATAAAGTAGAGTCCATTTTACCAATTTGAAAACTAGAATTTTGTATATAAGTTTTTAATCTTTCATACTAAGCACAAGGTTCTTGTGTTAATCCATATAGAGCCGTTTTAAGTTTAAATACATGATCGGGATATTTTTCATGAATACATAGCGGAGGTTGTTCAACAAAAACCATTTCTTTTATAAAGCTGTTTAGAAAAGCACTTTTTAGATCCATTTGAAAAAGTTTAAAATTACGATGACATTCAAAAGTAAGTAATGTTCATATTGCTTCGAGACATGCTACCGGAGCAAATGTCTCTTCATAATCAATTTCATCTTCTTGAATATATCCTTGAGCTACTAATCTTGCTTTATTCCGAACAATGTTTCCATGTTCGTTCGCTTTATTTTTAAAATTCCATTTGGTTCCAATTACAAACTGATCGTTTGGTCTTAGTACAAGTTCTCATACGTTATTTCTTTCAAATTGATTAAGTTCTTCTTGCATTGCAATAATCCAAAAATCATCTTTTGATGCTTCTTTATAATTTTAGGTTCAAAATTTGATATAAATGCAACTTGACACATTTGATTCAACTGTTTTGTTGTTGATAGTTTTGTATTAAATCATCGATAATATTATTAATTGAATGGTCCTTTAATATCCTAGGTGGTGAAGTTATCACAATATCATTATTATTGGCATTATTATTATTATTTTCATGTATAGGTATATTAATTTTATTTATAACTTCTTCATCATCATCATTTTTATTATTTGTAAAGTTTTCATCAAATGATACATGCAGACTTTCTTCTATAATGTTTGTTCGTTTATTAAAAATTGTATATGCTTTACTTCGATCCGAATAGCCAAAAAAAATTCCTTCACCAGCTTTAGAGTTGGATTTTCATAGATAATCATTTGTGTTTAAAATAAAAATTTTGATCCAAATATTCGAAAATACGATACTTTAGGTTTCTTTTTGAAAAATATTTTATAATGAGTGTTTTTATTTATTGCTCTAAGTGCTACACGATTCAATACATAACATGCGGTTGCAATAGCTTCAGCTCAAAAACTTTTTGGTAGGTTACTAATATTTAGTAAGATTCGTGCACATTCTTGTAAAGTTTGATTTTTCCTTTCTACAACAACATTTTTGTTGAGGGGTACGTGGAAATGAAAAACTATACTAATTCCCTTTTTGTTGCAAAAATTTGTGAATGGTTTATTTTCAAATTCACCTCCATGATCGCTTCGTATACTTTTAATTTTTATGTTCATCAAATTTGTAATTCGTTTGGCAAAAATTTTGAACATTTCAAAAGTGTCGCTTTTATGTTTTAAAAATAATATCCAAGTATATCTTGAAAAATCATCAACAATTACAAAAACATATTTTTTATGATTTATAAAGCGTACTTGAGTCTGTCCGAGTAAATCTAGATGAAGTAGTTTAAGACATTGCTTTGTGGAGATTTCTTTTTTAGATTTAAAAGAACTTTTCTTTAATTTACCAAATTGACAGGCGTTGCGCAAGTTTTTAACTTTATAGCTGATCTTAGGTAATCCTCTAACTAATTAATTTTTAGCAAGTTTGTTGATATCTTTAAAATTTATGTGACAAAAACGTTTATGCTATAATCATGGTTTATCATGATTTGCGGTTAAGCATAAATTAGTGTTGTTTTTAACATTCATGTTTAAAACATATATGTTTTGATTTCTAAATCTTCAAAAATTAGATTTTTATTTTGATCAAAGATATTATATTTGTCTTTCTCGAAATCAATTCTAAATCCTTTATCATATAATTGACTTATACTTAAATAGTTATGTTTCTAATTTTCTACCAATAAAACATTAGTAATAACAGGAGAATTAAAAATACTGATATTGATGACTTCTACAATGCCGATGATAAATCCTTTTGAATTTTCTCCGAATGTCACAGTGCCACCATCGATATATGTTATATTGGATAACATATGAGCATTTTCCAGTCATGTGCTTAGAGCAACAACTATCAAGTATCCATTTCTCTTTACTTTTTATTTTAATTTTAGGTACCCGTAAAATAAGAAAATTTTAATTGGTATCCACATTCTTTGTTTAGGGTCCTACGTGTTAGTGGAAGAAGATAGTAATATCCACGAGGATTTGCTTCCTTTAGAAATTTAATTATTGTTATGTACAACTTTCTTCAAATATTCATCAATACACTTTTGGCTAATTAGTTTATTATTTGTTTTAGGAATCCATATTTTGACCATACTTGTGTGTGAATTTTTAATCTTAGCTTCTAACTTTGGATTTTTGAATTTGGTGTATAATATGCTATTCTTCTTTGACTTTTGTTTGCCTTTAAAACCTAATCCATTTCGGTTTCCAGATGGCTTAGTTGTTTTAATCAAATTTTCTAAATTTTGTTTTCCTTTGTTGAATTTTGTCACATTATTTTTTATTTTGTCTAACTTACTTTTAAGATCACAAATTTCAATTTTGCAAGAATCTAAATTTGCTTGTAATTCTAGTTTGTCTTTTTCAAGATTAACTTTTTCTAACTTATAGTTTTCTAAATCATGTAATAAGAAGTCATTTTGAGATAATAACATTGCATAATTTTTTTGAGTAATTTCTAATTCTTCTTCTAAGATTATATTATCATCTTTTAATGATCCAATTTCTAATTCTGCTCTAGTTAACTTTTATACATATTCCTTATTTATTTATTATTTTGATTTTCTATATTTATCATCTAATTCAATGCCAATTTACATTATTTCATCATAAGTAAGTTCAAGACGTACCTTATCAGTGTTAGCCATAAAACACACATTTGCTTGTTCCGAGTCGCTTTCATTATCACTATCAAATGAAGAGGATGAATCCAAATCGTCCCATGTTACTTGAAAAGCTCTTTTCTTTTTCTTGAATTTCTCAAACTTGCTTTTCTTTTTATCATTCTTGAGCTGTGGACATCCTTCTTCATAGGGCCAAAATTTTCATGCTCATAGCATTTATTTGATGTTTGATTTGAGGAATTTGGTTTGCCACCATTTTGTAATCTTGCCCTCTTCTTGAACTTCTTGAATTTTTTGTAGTTTTTGGCAATAAAAATAGTCCCATCTTCATCTAAGTCTGAACCTTCATTACTTGCTTGGAATGTTATGTTTTTCTTTTCATGATTTTGATTCTTTCTAGCCTACGAGTTAGCTTCATATGACATCAGATTTCTTATTAGCTCCTTGACTTTGAGTTAAGAAAGATCATTAGCTTCTTTGATGGCTAAAACCTTTCTTTCCCATTCATTTGTTAAAGAGTTTAAAATTCATGTGACTAGATCAAAATATGTGAATTTCACTTCAAGTGCCATGAGATCATGTAGAATGGTTTGAAATCTAGCATACATATCAATAATCGATTCATTTGCTTTCATTTTGAAAGATGAAAATTGGTTTTGTAAAATTGAGATTTTAGTTTGCTTGACTTTAGTTGTTTCTTCATGTGTGACTTGTAAAGTTTGCCATATATCATATGTAGTGGTGCAAAGCATGACATGTGAAAACTCATTTTTGTCAAGTGAGCAAAATAGTACATTCATAGCTTTGGCAATGTTAGATGTCGCTGCTTGTTGTGCATCTGTTGAAGTGCTAATTTCGGTGTTAGGTGCTTCAGATTTGTTTTGAGTTGCTACCATATTTCTAACCCATTTGCTTCAATAAAGATTTTCATATGAGTTGACCAGTAAGCATAGTTAGAACCAGTAAATAGTGAAGGTCGCGTAGTTGATTGACCTTCTTGAAAAGTACTTACCATATTAACGACTTTTCAACTACGTGTTACTGTAGATTGAAATGACCATGCTCTGATACCAATTGAAAGACTATAGGATCTTTTTATAATGCAACTTATATACGTGAGTGTGAGAGTGTATGTTACAAATTACACTAAGCAGAGAATAGTAACCGAATATAAAGAAGATGAATAACAAAAGCGATCACACCGGATATTTTATACTAGTTCAGACCTCCCGTCCTACGTCCAATCTCGAAGCTCCCCTTCAGTATTTCCTTTGACCAAATAACCTTCGCTTCTCCCGAAGGAATAGGCTAATACAAAAAGTATTTCTCTGACAACCTTGTGTTCCAAATAACACAAATTTTGACTAATAGTACAATTCTTCCTATGATCTCCTTTGAGTGTGTGAATGTGAGTACTTTGAGGTGTAGGAAATGATTTAACCAAAATACTATTTTGGTTATGATAAATTGAGAATATATAAGCAATGTATGCGCAAATATGTAAATTGAGAGTAATAAGAAATCAAGAGAATAGATTAGAGTCGATAAACCAATTCTAAATCTTTGAAGTATATATAGGTTTGAGTAGATGCATATGAGGAGTTTTTACTGTTTAAAATAAAATCTATTTTTTTAATGGCTGCAACCGTTGAAGAAGGGATGCTATTATTCAATATGAAATGAAACATCCTTTTAGAGTGGTGTAGTTGCTATATGACAGACGTCTATGGGAAAACCACATACGTCTATGGCTTTAGGAATTAAATTCCTGAAAATATCCACAGACGTCCGTGACTTTCCCACAGACATATGTGGATGACCATATTTGAATATCATAGTTTTTTATACGCCAATGTTGAATTATGAATTTGTGTATGCATATATATACCCAAGGAGACCTTACAATGTTTTCTAAGACTCTTAATACGATATTATAACCTTACTAATCATAGCATGGTCCATAAGTCTTTTTTCGTATTTGAGTCTTGATATCTTTGAGCATGACGATTTCTTGTAATATATACGTGTAATCCTGATAAGATATAATATATATGATTGTATAGTTGTTGTCATTGAAATCAAGGAATGGAGGTTATAATAGAACATTTAGTGCTTTAACTACGACCAAGTGGAATATTACAAGAACAAATATCTGAAAGTGGCCAGGCAGAAAAAGGAAAAGTATTTAACTTGGAACCGGCTTCCTCGAGACCAACAGTTGAGGAGAAAGGAAAAGCTATGATGGAAGGTACGCTTTTCATTCATGGTATACTTGTTAGAGTATTGTTTGATGCTGGTGCATCACATTCATTTATATCTCATTGCTTGGTAGATAAGCTAAGTTTAGGACGTCATACCTAACTACTATGTTAAGGAATGCGAATCTGATAGGAGTGTATGCAACTCTTGGGTTGAAATGTGAACAGTTAGAGTTTAAATTATTAGGTCATGTATTTTTTTGTAGTTTGCATGTGATTGATTTCGTGTGCTATGGGATTATACTGGGTATGGATCGGTTAAGTAAATACATTGCTAGGATATTTTGCCAGGACATGGAAATATCACTAAGACATCCTAATAGTAAAGATTGAATTATATACTCAGTGGTGGATTCAAATTTTGTAATGGAGGAAGAAGATGAGTTGAATCAGATTTTTATAGTAAGAAAATTTGCATACGTCTTTGATCCAGTTGCGGGACTACCGTCGAAACGAGCTATTGTGTTTCGAATACATCTTGTACTTGGAGCTGAACCTGTTAGTAGACCACCTAGTAGAATGACACCTACTGAGATGAAAGAGTTAAAGGTGCAGCTGGTGGACTTAGATGGAAAATGTTTTATTAGACCAAGCAGTTTGCCTGGGGGAGCTTCCGTGGTGTTTGTAAGAAACCGGATGGGTCGTTAAGATTGTGTATCGATTATCATAATTTGAATGAAAGGACGATAAAGAATCGACATCCTTTGCCGAGAATAGACGACTTATTCGATCAATTGAGTGGAGCCAAAGTATTTTCTCAGTTGGAGCGATAGGGTTTCATCAACAAAGGGTGGCGAGGATAGTATTCATCTGATAGCGTTTCGAATAAGATATGGTTCGTACGAGTGGTTAGTGATGCCATTCGGGTTAACTAATGCGCCTGCTTTCTTCGTAGATTTAATAAACTGGATCTTTCGAGAGAAGTTGGATAGATTCATATTAGCATTCATTGAAGACATTTTGGTATGTTCTAAGGATGAAAGAGATCATGAGATTCATCTTAGAATAGTGCTCGAGACGCTAAGGCAGCATCAGTTAAAAGCGAAGTTTTCGAAGTGTCATTTTTAGAAGAAGGAGGTGAAGTTTCTTGATCATGTAGTCTCAGAAAAAGGGTTGTCAGTAGATCTAGCAAAGATAGAAGCAGTTAATAATTGGAAGAGACCCAAAACAATGACTAAGATAAAGAGTTTTCTGGGATTAGCTAGGTATTACCAAAGATTTATTAAGGATTTCTCTCGTATAGCAGCACCGATGACTAAGCTAACAAGGAAGGATATAAAGTACATTTGGACCGATAAATGTGAGGAGACATTCCGGAAGCTAAAACATTTATTGAGCAGTGGGCCTGTGTTAGTCGTTCCGAATGGAAATAATGATTTGGTTGTGTATACCGATGCGTGCGGAACCGGATTAGGAGCTTTGTTAATGTAGAGGGTAAAGTGATTGCCTATGCTTTTTGATAGCTCAAACCGCATGAAGTTAGATATCTGACTCATAACTTAGAGTTAGCTGCTATAATTTTTTCTTTGAAGTTGTAGAGACATTGTCTTTTGGGAGAAAGATTCGAGTTGTTTATGGATCACAATTCATTAAAATACTTATTCTCTCAGAAGAAGCTGAAAATGAGACAGCAGAAGTGGTTAGAGCTTATAGTTGCTTATGACTTTGGAATTGAGTACACACTAGGGATAGGAAACACCAGAATGCAGTATTAACAATGATTACTAAATGGAAACACTTAGAGGCATTAACTACATGTGTTGTGCAGTTAAGATCTATGGCTAGTTCTAGTCAAGAATCCGTTGTGTTGTCATGTTTGGAATATCGACCAGTAATGATCGAAAGGATTGCTTCTAAGCAAGGAGATGATCCATTACTAGCTAAACAGATTAGAAGGTTAAAAGGTGGAACCTGTGCAGTTAAAGCGCTCGGTGGATTCAATGCGGTAGAGGTGCAAAAAGTCATAGCGGGGATGTAGCGAAGATATAGCGGGATATATCGGATTACTCTAAAATAGCATATAAATCCCATACTTGTTGTTTTTACAAATATATAGATAGTAATTATGTGAAAAATTAACATTCAATTAAATTATAATTAATACAAAAATAATTTAAAATAAAAATATGTGCAAATGTATTGTAAATGAACGTAAAACTGTTATATAACTTAATTTAATTTAGTAAAGTATTAGAGTATTATCATTTCTAAACATATATCAAAAATTCAATGAAATTAATTAATTTCATAATTTTTATAGCGTATAAATATCATTTTTCAATCCAATTTTTTATAGAAGATATAGCGGAAATAGCGGAATATAGCGGAAATAACGAGATATAGCGGAAATAGCGGGGATTAAAATGGAAAGGCTATATGTTGGGGAAATATGGAAAAATCGTAGTGGTAGGAATCCGCTATAAGATATATCGGAGTTATAGCGGGGATATAGTGGGGCATTAACTACACAGGGTGGAACCGAGGTTGATGATTTAAATAATTTTAGACTTGACCAGAATGGATGGTTAGGAAAGAAAGGATGACTATGTGTTCCAGATGTGGGAGATCTAAGAAAGGACGACTAGAATGGATGGTTGAGAAAGAAAGTACTTAGAGAATTTCATCGGTCAAAGTTTACTATTCATCCTAGAGGAACTAGAATGTATCATGACATGAAAGAAAGTTTCTTCTGGGAAGGTATGAAAAAGGGTGTAGGCTTATAAGTAAAGCAATGTCCGAATTGTCGGTAAGAAAAGCCAAGCATCAGAAGCCGAGTGGATTGCTTCAACCTTAAGAAATACCAATTTGGAAATGTGATTCTATATCTATGAATTTCATAGATGGTTTGCCAAGGTCGAACAGAAGAAACGAAAGTATCTGGGTCGTGGTAGATAGACCGACCAAGAGTGCACACTTTGTTCCCGTAAAGTCGATAAGGACGGCACTGGTTTTGGCTAAGTTATTCGCTAAGAATATAATTAGACTACACGGGATTGCTAGTAGTATAATCAGTGACAAAGATTCATTATTCACTAGTGAATTTAGGAAGAGTCTACAAGAGGTTTTGGTACCAAGTTTAAGACGAATACCGCTTGCCATCCACAGTCCGATGGGCAAACGGAAAGAGTTAACAAAGTCTTAGAGGATTTGTTAAGAGCTTGCATGCTAGACTTTAGAGGATCAATGGAAGACCATCTACCCTTAGTCAAGTTTCCTTGTAACAATAGTTATCAGACTAATATAGCAATGGCACATTTTGAAGCTTTGTATGGAAGGCCATGCAAATTACATGTATACTGGCTGGAGAACGAAGATAGATTAGTTGTTGGTCCAGAATTAGTAAGAGAAGCCGCAGAAAAGATCGAGTTACTTCGAAATAGAATGAATGAAGCTTAGTCTAGGAAAAAGATTTATGTAGATAAAAAGACTTAGAGTTCTCAGTTAGAGATCATGTCTTCGTTAAAGTATCGCTAATGAAAGGTGAAGTGAGATTCAGGAAGTCAGAGAAATTGGCATCGAGTTTGTTGGACCATTTACTATTATAGAAAGGATCAGGAAACTCGCTTATAGAATAGTGTAACGACCCATTATTTTGGACCAATCAAATCGACAATAAATCCACCCATGCCGGACTTGAATAATTCAAAACAATATATGGTAAATAAAATTTGGCAAAACTCAGAATATACAGTAAATAAATCACAGATCACAGACACAGAGTAATATAACAATGCAACGGAAGCAAAGAAATAGTAGTTCATGAAGCCACTATATATATATATATCATAGTTAACAAGATACAACATAAGTCTCAATATGATAATCAAGTATAAATCAGAATACATCACTAGAATCAACTGGATAACTGAAAGCGAAATAGATAGCTGGATCTCCACGGAAAGCTCCAACTCCAAAGGTGAGTCTCGAATGCTGTATCACTCAGTCTGACCCGAGCGTAAAGCAAAACACAAAACACTCGAGTCAGGACATACATACTTATACAATGCAAACCAACTCAAGTGAACTGTAATATAAAGGTACAAGTAACTTAAAGGATGCTTGGGATCGACCATCCTCTAAGGATCCGTTAAACTATTTACTATGTAATAATATCCGCTATTATAATAGTGTCTAATAGTAAAATAAACTTACTTTTAAATAGCGTTAAGGCTTTACATTTTCCACCTTAACACATAATAGTGCCAATAGTCTATACAGTACCTGCATACCTCGAGAGGCTACGAGAAGATACTCCATAGGTACGACACAAATATAAACTCGTAGTAAAGCTCGGTATGGTAGGTGACACGACACAACTAGGCAATGCCAGGGTAGATATATCAATTACGCATCCGGGCTGGTGGAAACGCATAGCAGCCACTACCGCCCACCTCGGAACACACTCCCAAATCAAAAATCGAAGGGTGGCCACCAAATAAATCACAAAGTAATAGAATAGTATCGAAGAAATGCGTCCGATCAGAGGTGCTACCTCATTGGCCCGTCAATCGCTCCTGTTTTAGCCACCTTATGCCAACTCACGAGAGTCGGGTCCACGTTCATACCTCAATAGGATCGTCGCCACCATTCTATTTCATTCTAGAAACTCCACCGCGTACACGGTTGTCAAAGTGGTTTTCGGTGTCGACAGAGAGTATGCCCATATCCAATCCCGGTCTCTTTGCCAACCAATAGTTATTATAACCTATGGATATTTATTTCAAAATCATTTACTTTAAAACCTAAAATATCATATCCATTTCAAAAATAAATACTATATTATTTCATTTCAAAGCCAAATCAATATATCATTTCCATTTCAAAAACCCAAAGCCATAATATATCATTTAAATTCCAAAACCAAATCAATACATCATTTTAAATAAAACCCAAATTTCCAAATCACTGAATATTTCTTTAAATTTATTTAACTTGAAATATTCCTTTAAATCATCTTAAACCAAACCATTTATAAGGTCACATTCTTAAATCTTCAATTCCAATAAGCTTCAAACTAATATATTTAAAGACAATTCTTAATTAAATACTATTTCAAATAAATTCATTTCCAAACCATTTAAATTCAATGTCAAATAATATTCATTTCAAAGTTGTAACATTTCTAAGTTCATTCGTTCAATCATTTCGAACATTGAAATTTTCAAAACAGCAGCATTTATAAAGTGCTACGGTAGGTATATTTAGTATATATCAAAACTTAGTTCAAATCAGAAACTACAGAATTTCAGAAATGCTGTTATAGGTTTATTTAGAAATTACAGCATATAGTTCAAATTTTCAGAAGTTACAGCACTTCAGAAATGCTGTTATAGGTCCTTTTAGTATATTTGAGTATATTTTCAGCCATAGTTCAATTTCCAGAAATTACAGCACTTCAGAAATGCAGTTATATGTCTTTTTATTATATTTCCGGCCATAGTCATTTAACCATAGCATTTCAGAACCGCTATAATTTCTATTATACCCTTTAAAACAATATATCTTCAATTTTTCTCATTTTTAACTTATCAAACTCATTCCACTTTCCAAAAAAAATTATTTGGATATTACTTAACTTATAAATTTTAATAAAACAACATTTTTATTAATAAATGTCGAATTTAAATTAATTTCATTTGTTAGTCAATCCTTTATAAATTGCTTAACTTTCAAAAACATTAAAGCTTCAATTTTTGCCATTTTTAACTTATAAAAATTCATGTTTCATGCTTCAAAAACATTCATTTGGATATCATTTAACTTATGATTTAATAAAATAAAATTTTATAAATAAATATCCAATTTAAACCATAATTCATTTATTAAGTCAAAAATACACTATTTTACTTAACTTTTATTTTTAACCACCAACTTAACACTTAAATTTAAAATACCCATTACATAAATAAAACTAAATTTCTATTTATTTACTTAACTTAAATTTCCATTTGAAAAACCAAATTTCCAATTATCAAGTTAGGTCATAAGTAAAATTACATTTTCCATTTAAAAATCATAACTATTTATTCTACAAAACATAACATTTCACAAAAGAATATTTTATCATAGCTAATATAATAATCAAATCATTTTCTTTTAGATTTATTCATTTAGACATCAATTAACTATGATTTCTAGTTAAATACATTTTATTACAAAATGTCCAATTAAACTGTATTCCATTTTATCAGTTCAAAATACATTATTTATTACACAAAACATGTCTGTTTCATAAAGTAAAATTCATAACAATTACTAGGTTAGACTTAAAACTTCCATATTAAGTCAAATTCAATTATTAAGTTATTTATCATCAATAAATGTCTTTAAATTCTATTTAAAACCAACACATCTTTATAATTTCAATTAAAGCCACTTGTAGACTTATAAAATCTTAACTTATAGAAAACCACATCTTCTTATATTTAAATCATTAAACCAAAACTTTTAGCTCAAATTTCATACATAAAAAATTCAAAATACTTAATAAATTTTAGGAAAATATTATTTAAAAATATAACCATGGGCCTGTATAATATTTTCTAACCTAGGTCAAGTGATACGGATATGTATCATTTCAATCCGTAATTAAAAAGAAAAATCCGGGTTCTATCTTTTCAAACCCGCAATCCCAAGTCAAAATAAATTACAATAAAATCCCTCAAGCCTATCATTTCAGCCCATAATGATTTTTCCTTATTCTAATGTCCGTTCGGGTATGTATCATTTCAACCCATAATAATAGGGAACTTGCAGTGTGAGATACAGTAATTAAATGAACAGTATAACATATAATAACATATCAGGTAATGTAATAGGTATATAAACAGCATTTAACATCATATAATATTTCATAGGCATGTATGAATAACATATCAAATTATACAGATTCACTTGTCATCATTTCACAATAATATAAGTACATATGTCTAGAGTGATAAAACTCACCTTTTTAAAGCTAGAGATCAAATTCAAAACACACAATTGAAACTCCGAAAAGCACGACAAAGCACGAATAAGATTTTTTTGTAGATGGAGAGCCAAGATCCAAACTTGTATGCAAACAAATATCACAAACATAAGTCTACAATTCAACATACAAGATTAGGAATCAAAACAATGAAAAGAAATAAGAATTAAAATGACATAACCTTGCTTTAACAAATGCAAGTGGCTCAGCCATGGTTGGATCTAGGGTCAAGGCAACCTAAATACACGGCTAGAGGATGGTAAGGTCATGGCAAAGCAAATAGGCGGTGCATGGAATTGGTGGCCGCGGCTAATAGGGAAGAGGAAGTGGTGAACTATGGTGATGTAGGCTATGTTTTCAACAAGTTTTGGTGGAGTTTGCATATGGTGGTCACGACTTGGTTTGGTGGTGGTGATGGGGTGATGAAGGTGATCATGGAGGAGGTGAAGAGGAGATGAGGTCAGAAATATGGTGAAGAGGCCGAGCATAGGAGGAATAAAAACAAAATAAAATAAAATAAAAAGGAGAAAGAAAAAGAAGAGAAGCCATGGATCTAGAACTCTATATTTTTTCTCAGGAGATGAAGTGAGAAGTGATGAGATGAGAAATATTTTGTACGTGAATTACAACTTAGTGGAGGCTAGGGTTACAACAAAATGAACGGCTAAAGAAGTGTAGTGAATGGCTAAGGCAAATAATAAAGAGGCTAGGCAATAAATTCAAGAGTTTGAATGGTTTGGAAAATAAAAAGGCAACACTATAAAACAAATAACTTGATGAATTTAATTAATTTTCTCCCTTGTTTGCATGCAATGAAAAGAGGAGTTTGAGGAATGTTTTGGGCGTGATTGATGAGAGGAATTCATGGCTAAGGAAAGATGAGAAGGCAAGAAAAGAAAAGGCAACAATTAAAGGAGAAAGATCTTGTATATATTCTATTCTTAAATTTGTATAAAATGTTACATTTCTAAATGTGAAATCTTGTCAATTGTACACATCAATTAATATTTAAAACCAATTAATAAATTTACTTTAGTTCCATTCCTTTTTCCAATTTATTACTTTATAAATAAATTTACGTTTCTATTTATTTTATACATTCACACGTCCCGTTACTGCATAAATTCTCATTAATGACATTAAAGAGTTTCTAATTAATTTATAGACTAAATATGCAACTTATAATAGCTGTTATCACTACCATTTAATTTACACTTAAGTTTATCATATATTCAACTAATTATCATAATTACTTACCTAATATTGAATTCATTCAATTACTATCAATTATACAAATTTATTTATTTATATACCACTTACCCTTATTTATTATATTTAAATTTATACTCAAATATAACTGTTATAACTAAATTAATAGGCCAATAAAATAGTAACTCACACCCGTTACTATTACTTTAATCCACATTAATGAATCCATTATTATTTACAAATCAAATGTTACAATTTCTCAATTAACACTGATTTACTTCAATTTCAATTTATCACATATTATCTCATTAATGATTCAACATTCACACTTGTTTCTTACATTCAAATTTATAACTAATTTACATTATTTCATCATTGGGACTTCATTTCAATTGTTACAAATTAGTTCTAATTACCATTGTTCAATTATTAATAGATAAAATTTTTTTTTATTGTTTTCTTTTATTTTTTTTCTAAATCACCCAAAACTTATTAACTTGACAAATTAAATTATTGAAAATTTTACGGGTCATTACACTCTCCCCCACTCAAAACTTTTCGTCCCCGAAAAGGGAGAAGGTAGGAGAATAGAAACAACCTGAAAGAACACTAAATTGAAACTCAAAATAAAACCAATGATTTTAACCATATAAATTCAATTCAATATTAATTAATTTATACCCAAAACAGATAGAATGAGATAGGATTAAGATAAGATGTAAGAAGGCTGACATTATAACTGTCGTTATAGGTGAATTCTACAAGATGGAGATGATCTTTCAAATTCAAGAACACAAGCACAAAGGAGATCCTCTAGAACCTCATTCACTCTTCCCGTTTGACTATCGGTCTGTGGATGGTATGTAGTGCTTAGATTTAGGTGAGTATTCAAAGATTTATGAAAAGTTTCCCAAACTGACAGGTAAAGATAAGTTCTTCTGGAAGGAAGGACTATAGGTTGAACTTCGGGAATAAAATCAATTCGTAATTCAATTCCTGCTTAGGATGCAGGAAAACAGGAACATCCGAAAGAAAAGAGATTGGAAAACAAAATAAGATAATAAATTTTAAACCATGAAAATTTCAACTTAAATTAATAATTGATTTCATCCATTTGATTTCACCTAATTTAAATAAATCTTAACTATTTTTAAATCTCATTATCTCATCATACAATTATCTTAAATTAACAATTTTCCAAAGTCATGAATTTATAAATCATTTATTATGCTCATAATTTATGCAATAAATTTAATTCTTCTTTATTCCAAATTATTATTTAATTTTATTCCACTTAATATATCTAATCACATATATTAAGTATATTTACACTTATTATAACTACTCCAATTTATTTATAAATTCCTTTAACACTATTTTAAATCATAAATTATTCACTTAACTTTCATTCTATTTACCTTTATAAATCTTTTATAACTAAAATTTTAGTGTATAACATTTATTATAACCATATAAAATCCTTTTATATTGTACATTATCCAATTACATAGTTAACTTCTGAATGATTTAGGTAAGTTATATTGGGGTGCAATTGAATATTATACAAATAAAATTTTCTAGTTCCATTATTACAGCTTAAATATTTATTCAAACCTTTGGCTTCATTTTATAATTGAAATCATCCTTTAATATAAAATTTAAGAATTAAATTTTCAGTTAATTTCCAACAATTCAGAGATAAATAAATACATATACAATATATATCAAATCAAATTTGAAATCATATACCAATATATATATTATAAATCAAGTCATATTTTAGAAATTCAAATCAATTAAATTTCCCAAAACAAAACTGTAGCAAAGCTACAGAATGGTCTCTTCACTTCGAAACTCGAAAATGAACGTCGATGATGCTGCACTCATCACCGAAATTAGTTTCCAGCGACAAAGAAAAGAGCACTGATTTAAACATTTAAAATTCTTTATAAACAATTTCTATTCGAAAATAATTAAAAAATATATCCTTTTAAAATCTTAAAACCAAAGTTTGAAATCATCGGAAATTAAATTCTCAATTCTTGTTTTGAATTCATTTAAATTTCCAAATTAATTTATAACCAAGTTTATAATCCAATTATTTATGTATGAAACAAAAGCCAATGGTTACAAGATATATACAAAGTCAAATATTATTTCTTAACATCCAATTCAATTAACTATAAAATTTCAAAAAATTATACATATATATAATATGATTATACAAAAAATTTCATTTACCAAGTTTGAAAACAATATGGTGTCAGTTTGCTCTGTTCAAGTGTTTTGGAGGTCCTATCGATAGCGTTGATCAGACGAATCGATCGGAAACCCAAATCAACATCAACAACTCAAACAACACAATATATAATAAAACATTTTAAATATAGTTACAAATACACTTCAAGTATGATTTGAAGATAAGTTGGAAACAAAAGACAAAATGATTAAATAACAAAATAAGGGAATGAATAAGCTTATATAAATCTCGGGCAACCTTAACCGGGTCAACCGTGAATTCAAGAATAAGATCGATGTAGAGTTCTGGGACAAACGTACATCCGATCTCAAGAGATAGAATTCGGGATAACAAGAGATAGAAAGCATTGTAAACCGAGGATGCAGAAATCTTTGGTGAATCAATGCTTCTTGTAAAAGAGTTTCACCCCTTTACATATCATTCGAAGGTTGGTGAGACCGCCAATTTATTATAAAGATCATTCGAATTTGAGTCATGGGGTACTCCATAATCAAAAGAAGACGAATAGGGAGAGACAAGAATGGGTTTGGAACCGCAGGGAACGTTCCAAAATTCAAAGAAGTCGAGTCAAAAAGGAAGAGATTCAAGCTCGAACGAAAGTGAATCTGTAAATAAATTTACTATATATGCTAAGTTTTGCCTAGAGCCAAAGCTCTGATACCAACTATAACGACCCACTATTTTGGACCATTCAAATTGACAATAAATCCACCCATGCCGGACTTGAATAATTCAAAACAATAGATGGTAAATAAAATTTGGCAAAACTCAGAATATACAGTAAATAGATCACAGATCACAGACACAGAGTAATATAACAATGCAGCGGAAGCAAAGAAATAGTAGTTCATGAAACTACTATATGTATATACCAGAGTTAACAAGATACAACAGAAGTCTCAATATGATAACAAGTATAAATCAGAATACATCACTGGAATCAACTGGATAACTGAAAGCGAAATAGATAGCTGGATCTCCACGGAAAGCTCCAACTCCAAAGGTGAGTCTCGAATGTTGTATCACTTAGTCTGACCCGAGCGTAAAGCAAAAGAAAAAACACTCGAGTCAGGACATACATACTTATACAATGTAAACCAACTCAAGTGAACTGTAATATATAGGTACAAGTAACTTAAAAGATACTTGGGACTGCCCATCCTCTAAGGATCCGGTTAACTATTTACTATGTAATAATATCCGCTATTATAATAGTGTCTAATAGTAAAATAAACTTACTTTTAAATAGCGTTAAGGCTTTACATTTTCCACCTTAACGCATAATAGTGCCAATAGTCTATACAGTACCTGCATACCTCGAGAGGCTACGAGAAGATACTCCATAGGTACAACACAAATAGAAACTCGTAGTAAAGCTCGGTATGGTAGGTGACACGGCACAACTAGGCAATGCCAGGGTAGATATACCAATTACGCATCCGGGCTGGTGGAAACGCATAGCAGCCACTACCGCCCACCACAGAACACACTCCCAAATCAAAAATCGAAGGGTGGCCACCAAATAAATCACAAGGTAATAGAATAGTATCGAAGAAATGCGTCCGATCAGAGGTGCTACCTCATTAGCCCGTCAATCGCTCATGTTATAGCCACCTTATGCCAACTCACGAGAGTCGGGTCCACGTTCATACCTCAATAGGATCGTCGCCACCATCCTACTTCATTCTGGAATCTCCACCGCGTACACGGTTGTCAAAGTGGTTTTCGGTATCGATAGAGAGTATGCCCTTATTTGATCCCAGTCTCTTTGCCAACCAATCGTTATTATAACCCACGGATATATACTTCAAAATCATTTACTTTAAAACCCAAAATATCATATCCATTTCAAAAATAAATAGTATATTATTTCATTTCAAAGCCAAATCAATATATCATTTCCATTTCAAAAACCCAAAGCCATAATATATCATTTAAATTCCAAAACCAAATCAATATATCATTTTAAATAAAACCCAAATTTCCAAATCACTGAATATTTCTTTAAATTTATTTAACTTGAAATATTCCTTTAAATCATCTTAAACCAAACCACTTTTAAGGTTACATTCTTAAATCTTCAATTCCAATAAGCTTCAAACTAATATATTTAAAGACAATTCTTAATTAAATACTATTTCAAATAAATTCATTTCCAAACCATTTAAATTCAATGTCAAATAATATTCATTTCAAAGTTGTAACATTTCTAAGTTCATTCGTTCAATCATTTCGAAAAATTGAAAATTTCAAAACAGCAGCATTTATAAAGTGCTGCGGTAGGTATATTTAGTATATATCAAAACATAGTTCAAATCAGAAACTACAGCATTTCAGAAATGTTGTTATAGGTTTATTTAGAAATTTCAGCATATAGTTCAAATTTTCAGAAGTTATAGCACTTCAGAAATGTTGTTATAGGTCCTTTTAGTATATTTGAGTATATTTTCAACCATAGTTCAATTTCCAGAAATTACAGCACTTCAGAAATGCAGTTATAGGTCTTTTTAGTATATTTCCAGCCATAGTTCATTTAACCACAGCATTTCAGAATTGCTATAATTTCCGTTATACCCTTTAAAACAATATATCTTCAATTTTTCTCATTTTTAACTTATCGAACTCATTCCACTTTCCAAAAAAATTTATTTGGATATTACTTAACTTATAAATTTTAATAAAACAACATTTTTATTAATAAATGTAGAATTTAAATTAATTTCATTTGTTAGACAATCCTTTATAAATTGTTTAACTTTCAAAAACATTAAAACTTCAATTTTAGCCATTTTTAACTTATAAAAATTCATGTTTCATGATTCAAAAACATTCATTTGGATATCATTTAACTTATGATTTAATAAAATAAAATTATATAAATAAATATCCAATTTAAACCATAATTCATTTATTAAGTCAAAAATACACTATTTTACTTAACTTTTATTTTTAACCACCAACTTAACACTTAAATTTAAAATACCCATTTCATAAATAAAACTAAATTTCTATTTATTTACTAACTTAAATTTCCATTTGAAAAACCAAATTTCCAATTAACAAGTTAGGTCATAACTAAAATTACATTTTCCATTTAAAAATCATAACTAATTATTCTACAAAACATAACATTTCACAAAAGAATATTTTATCATAGTTAATATAACAATCAAATCTTTTTCTTTTAGATTTATTCATTTAGACATCGATTAACTATGATTTCTAGTTAAATACATTTTATTACAAAATGTCCAATTAAACTGTATTCCATTTTATCAGTTCAAAATACATTATTTATTACACAAAACATGTATGTTTCATAAAGTAAAATTCATAACAATTACTAGGTTAGACTTAAAACTTCCATATTAAGTCAAATTCAATTATTAAGTTATTTATCATCAATAAATGTCTTTAAATTCTATTTAAAACCAACACATCTTTATAATTTCAATTAAAGCCACTTATAGACTTATAAAATCTAAACTTATAGAAAACCAACATCTTCTTATATTTAAATCATTAAACCAAAACTTTTAGCTCAAATTTCATATAAAAAAAATTCAAAATACTTAATAAATTTTAGGAAAATATTATTTAAAAATATAACCATGGGCCTGTATAATATTTTCTAACCTAGGTCAAGTGATACGGATATGTATCATTTCAATCCGTAATTAAAAAGAAAAATCCGGGTTCTATCTTTTCAAACCCGCAATCCCAAGTCAAAATAAATTACAATAAAATCCCTCAAGCCTATCATTTCTGCCCATAATGATTTTTCCTTCTTCTAATGTCTGTTCGGGTATGTATCATTTCAACCCAATGTGATAGGGAACTTGCAGTGTGAGATACAGTACTTAAATGAACAGTATAACATATAATAACATATCAGGTAATGTAACTAGTATATAACCAACATTTATCATCATATAATATCACAGGCATGTATGAATAACATATCAATTTATACAGATTCACTTGTCATCATTTCACAATAATATAAGTACATATGTCTAGAGTGATAAAACTCATCTTTTTAAAGCTAGAGATCAAATTCAAAACACACAATTGAAACTCCGAAAAGCATGACAAAGCACGAATAAGATTTTTTTGTAGATGGAGAGCCAAGGTCCAAACTTGTATGCAAACAAATATCACAAACATAAGTCTATAATTCAACATACAAGATTAGGAATCGAAACAATGAAAAGAAATAAGAATTAAAATGACATAACCTTGCTTTAAGAAAAGCAAGTGGCACGACCATGGTTGGATCTAGGGTCAAGGAAACCTAAATACACAGCTAGGGGATGGTAAGGTCATGGCAAAGCAAATAGGTGGTGCTTGGAATTGGTGGCCGCGGCTAATAGGGAAGAGGAAGTGGTGAACTATGGTAACGTAGGCTATGTTTTCAACAAGTTTTGGTGGAGTTTGCATATGGTGGTCACGGCTTGGTTTGGTGGTGGTGATGGGATGATGAAGGTGATCATAGAGGAGGTGGAGAGGAGATGAGGTCGGAAATATGGTGGAGAGGCCGAGCATAGGAGGAAGAAAAACAAAAGAAAATAAAAGAAAAAGGAGAAAGAAAAAGAAGAGAAGCCATGGATCTAGAACTCTATATTTTTTCTCAGGAGATGAAGTGAGAAGCGATGAGAAATATTTTGTACGTGAATTACAACTTAGTGGCGGCTAGGTTTACAACAAAATGAACGGCTAAAGATGTGTAGTGAATGGCTAAGGCAAATAATAAAGAGGCTAGGCAATAAAGTCAAGAGTTTGAATGGTTTGGAAAATAAAAAGGCAACACTATAAAACAAATAACTTGATGAATTCTCATTAATGACATTAAAGAGTTTCTAATTAATTTATAGACTAAATAGGCAACTTATAATAGCTGTTATCACTACCCTTTAATTTACACTTAAGTTTATCATATATTCAACTAATTATCATAATTACTTACCTAATATTGAATTCATTCAATTACTATCAATTATAGAAATTTATTTATTTATATACCACCTACCCTTATTTACTTATATTTAAATTTATACTCAAATATAACTGTTATAACTAAATTAATAGGCCAATTAAATAGTAACTCACACCCGTTACTATTACTTTAATCCACATTAATGAATCCATTAATATTTACAAATCAAATGTTACAATTTCTCAATTAACACTGATTTACTTCAATTTCTGTTTATCACATATTATCTTATTAATGATTCAACATTCACACTTGTTTCTTACATTCAAATTTTAACTAATTTACATTATTTCATCATTGGGACTTCATTTCAATTGTTACAAATTAGTTCTAATTACCATTGTTCAATTATTAATAGATAAAGTTTTTTTCTCTTTTCTTTTTTTTCTAAATCACCCAAAACTTATTAACCTGACAAATTAAATTATTGAAAATTTTACGGGTCGTGACAAATAGTGTTACCGGACACTTTGGCAGGAGTTCATAATGTTTTCCATATTTCTCATCTAAGGAAGTGTGTTCGAGATCCAAAGACTACTATTACTTCGACTACACTAGAAGGTATAGTGGTGGAACCGGACATGTCCACAGGTAGACATCCAGTTCGTATAGTGGCTAAGGATAAGAAGAAACTAAGAAACAAGATAGTCAGATAAGTAAAAGTTCAGTGGAGTGATGACGAGATAGACTGTACTTGGGAAATGAAGAGCAAGATTAAAGACACTTATCATGACCTGTTTGATGGTATGTTTTACATCTATGCTTGTATGTTTGATGTTGGTACCTTATCGTAATTTCGAGGATGAAATTCTTCAAGGAGGAGAGTCTGTAACAACCCTAATTTTGATTAATATTATTTAGGAAATTTAATTAGATAAACAAAATAAAATAATGTGGGATGGTAAGGAGATTGGGATTTGGTAATTAAAATGGGTTGAGCCTTAATTACTAAACTAATGGAATTAATTAGAACATTAATAAGAAGAAGGATATATGAGGAGGGCAAAATAAGAAAAGAGTATAATTACTAAATATAACCCTTCCCATTCTCAATTCCTCCCTCACTTCATTCTTACAATCTAAATTAAAGGATCAAGGCCGACCATTAATAAGGTATCCAAGAGAAGATAAGCTAGGAAGAAAGATTAAAGCTTAGGAGAATCAAATCAAAATACAAATCTCAAACTTCTTTAACCATTCAAAGTGAATAATGATAACTGTCTCTTAGTATGTTTGTTCATTTCGGTTCTAGGATTAAACCCGAAGTGTTGGATGATTATTATGCCATGTGTGATTGTTTGGATGATTATATGCTTGCTGGTGAATTTATTAAATTTATTTATGAAATTAAGTGATATGGTTGAGTAAGAAAACCTATCATATTACACCCAAATGACTTGAAATTTTAATACAATGTTAGAAACATTATTTTGGAAGTGGGTTTTTAATTTTATAATTTTCTGATTTAATGAGAATATTTGGTGAATTTTCTAAAGTTGGAAAATGAGATATTTCAGGTTTCAATAATTTAAAATAATTAAATTATGCCTTTGGTCCTAAAAATTTTATACGTTAAAGGATATAATAAATTGGATTTATTATGATTTTTTGGGATTTTTCCCAAGTGTTTATGAAGGGTTACATAATTATTAAGCTAGAAGGGCTTAACTATTATATTAAGGTAATAATATAAGATTAACGGTTTGCAAATGTTTTGGAAATGATAAAACTACAGTATATCATTTTTTTGGAAAATATTTTGATAAAGTAAGTTGTTATCCATTGTGTTTGACAAATAAAAGGAGTTGGTGAAACGAAATTGCTTTTAAAAGAAAAATAATAGTTTTTAGGTTATTTACGACACTGCCATTCTGAAGTCATTGTCGTCGAAGTCCATGACACCACTGTTATACGTTACCGACCTTAATGAATACATAGGATATCATCCTAGACGATATTGAATGAATTCAGGAGGGTTGGAGTCGACGTCGTCATGGATATTATCGATGTCATGAGCTTCGACGTGAATAATACCGCCTTTTTACTTTAAACATTTTGACCGCCTATTTTTATAACGTCGTCGACTACAATGGCTCCGTGTTTTATCAATCTCGACACTGATTCCATAAGGCAATGATACTGCAATCTATCTACTTTGACCCTATTGAGGCTGTGTTTTTCAATAAAGGCGGTAATGCTACAGTTTGTATCGGTTATATAACGATGCCATGTTTTATCACTTTGACTTTAATGATTGCCGACCTTAATCCTTGTAACCTGCTTTCGAAGAAGGCTATAATGCTGCTTATTTTCACTTCGGCCTTAATGACAGCGAATGAAATCAATGTTGACATGATAAAGACCTAAATCTATGTTGATGCAAACAAAGTTTTATACCAAGTTTTCCATACCTCAATTGATCCCCACAAGACAGCTTTTAATTCATCACTTAGAAGCCTCCAATCGTCAAGCATAACCGAAACATGCTCCCGTACAAGCGGTCCAATATAAGAAGATAAGTGTACCGAGCCTTCTCATATTGGTATGGCTACCTCATTGAATTTAACTTCAATTCGATTCTCAATATTTAACGGGAGTCTTTTTACTTTTGTTGGACCTCTACCACGTATTTTTATATTTATATTTGCAGTTTCAACTTCACGTGGTCTTTCAATTTCCATCTCGGCATCAACATTTTCTTCACAAGTCGTTTCATCTTCTTCACGCAATTCATTTTCTTCACAGGGCATTTCAATTTCTTCATGCATTTCATTTACTTCACAAGACATTCCATTTCCTTCACACAACATTTGTATTGTCTCATGCCCTAATTCTTGTTCCTTGTTTACATTGCAAGCTTCACCGGTTGGCTCACTATATTTGACCTTTGGCTTATACTTCTGCGATTTCTCATTCTTCAATTGATGACGATTACGTACACAGCTTGTATGCATAACCTTTTTCTATGAAAACACAACAATCATGCACATTATGGTTATGAAAAACACAACAATGCTATATATGTAATTGATAGTATGAAACAACAAAACTTAACTTTCATGGTCAATCGTATAATGATAAAAACACAACAATCATGTATCGTAGCTTATTTATGTCATATCCAGGTAGTTTTGCAATTTTTAAACATCATGGCATTAGCTTCTTTAGCCTTTTCTTAACTTTTCATACTCTATGAAATGATACTCTTAAAGGTCCAAACAGGTAAACGTGACAATTTTTTTCATAAAATATGATTATTTCTTCAATCGTTAAATTATAACTTCAGTTTGATCTACAAAATGTCTTCAGTACCTAGCCCCTCAGTATTTAGCCACTGAGCTCATAACTAAGTCAGGAATTGAGCTCATAACCAAGTCAGGAATTTAGCCTTTTAATTTTAACTCCTTTGTTTTATAGTAACATCATTTTCTAAACCACCATAGTGGATATTTTCCATATCAAATGCATAAAATTATTAGCAGCATGCGACAGAATGTTTAAAAAATGTGCATATCCAGGTTAACAACAACACAACTAATATTGGATGAAATGACTGTGTCCTCTTATTTATGTCAGCATATTGTAACTAGTATTGGATGAAATGACCTTTACCATTTCCTCTTAAATGCAAGATGAACCATAAGAAATTGCTTTAAAAATTCATGGAAAACATATAAAAAAATTGCTTATAAATAAGTGAATTGCTGGTAAACAGAAGCGCACAACTGCGCTAAACAATTGTGCGAGCAGCAGTGCATTTGTTGATAAAAAAGCAATGCTGGTAAACAGAAGCACACAACTGCGCTGTTGTTTACCAGCAGCGCACAGGTGCATTACTGGCTTACCAGCAGCGCAATTGTCCGCTTTTGTTTACCAACTCTTCAGAAATTGAAACTAGTACTACAAAACTATATTCATTTAAAAAATGGAAATTAAAACTTAGTTATGATGGCAAAGACTTCGCGCTGTTTTAAATGTGCAACTAGTATCTAATATTTAATACTTATATTTAAAGGAAGAAAAATATTAATTAATTTTTGAGTCATTACCCCAAGAATTATGTTCCATGTGGAAGGAGATGCAGGAGCTATGAACAAACTAAAGCAGGTTTCAAGGGTTAAAATAGGAAAGTAATATGAAGTTATAAACATGCATAAACTGCTTACCCCTCTATTTTCAACAGAAGTGCAGCCCTTCATGATGAAGCCTCGGTACGCCTTCAAGTATGTAGATCTCTACGATAGTCAATAACTCAATACCTGTATACATGGAATATTAATTGGTTATCAAACATATTAATTATATTTGACTAATTTACACACAAATAATAATTACATTTCATCTCTTACAAATTAATCATTGATCTTATGAGAAAATAATGGAAAAACAAACAAAATTGACATATCCATGTACTCAAAAATAATTCCCATAATCCATAATATTTAAACTACTCAATTATGCCTTCGCAATCTTCCCTAACATAACTAACATTTTCAACATCCATATTGGTTACATCACAATCTTTCACAACATTTATAGCTTCTTCTACATAATCATTTGTCTCTAAATCATGAAAACCTCTTGGTGGTGCTTTCATTACAACGTACCAATTCGAAAAATTATTTCCTCTTGAATAAAATACTTGTTTAGCTTGAGATGCAAGGATATATGGATCTTTTAAAAATGATGCTTGATTTTGATGTAAATTTACAAGAGTGAAACCATCTTCATCAAATTTTACTCCATTTCCAATATGTGCCCAACGACACTTAAAAACAGGAATACAAAACACATGATAATCTAATAAAATTACATCACTCAATATTCCGTAATAAGTGACCACATCAACTACTTGAGAAATATCTTTCGCACTTGCTCTACACATAGTGGTCGCATCATAAATTACTCCGCTATTTTGAGTTTCTCTCTTTACATCTTTTATGTGAAATCGTTGTCCATTGATGATATATCCTTTGTAAAACAAAGCATCATTCTTTGGGCCATATGCAATCCACTTTAGCATTTCATTGTGATCATTGGATTTAATAGATATCTATAAAAAGTTTGATTTACAATGGATATTTTGAAATAATATTCTTAAGCAAATGAGAGTATAATTAAAAAAATCATTTAACCTTTTTTTTAATCCAATCAGCGAAATATTTTGTATGTGTTTCCCAAAGTAAGGTTGAATTTCTTTCCATGTGCTTGCTTGAATTTTGTAATTCCTCCAAATGCAAACTAGTATAAAACAAGGCATATTAAGTTATATTTACCAATAGAAACATATTAAAATAATTGAAATATATTGTAACATATACTTACTCTAAAAATGGTTCCACTACGGTCATATTCATTAACACGGCTAAATGAGCACTTTCTTTCTCATTGGAGGATAATGTAATTGTCTTAGGCATTGAAATTGGACGTCCTTCGAGTATTACAATGCTTTCATAATCTTCATTTCGAGTCTCTGTCTCCTCAATGTGTCTTGATTTTTTTAAAAATTCACTAAAAAATCTCATGCATTCGTCTGCAAGATAACATTCTGCAATACATCCCTTGGGTCGTAAATAGTTTCTTACATAATCTTTAAGTGTCTTCATATATCTTTCAAAGGGAGACATCCAACGAAATTGAACCAGTCTACATATTAATGCTTCTCTACCGAGATGAATTGACAAATGTACCATTATGTCAAAAAATGATAGCGGAAAATATTTTTCAAGCTCGCACAGAATTTCAATAATCTCAACATTGATTTGTTGCAACTTCTCTCTATCAAGGACGCGTTGACATAATTTGTTCAAAAATGGACATAAGTGAATTATTGTTTTTCTTGCCTTCTTTGACAATAATCCTCTTATTACTACAGGCAATAAGTGTTCCATTAAAACATGGTAATCATGTGATTTTAAACCACTAATTTTACAACCCTCCAACGATATACGATTTTTCAAATTTGCACAGTAACTATCGGGTCCTATGAAATCGTACAATCTTTTGTAAAATATTTCTTTCTCGGAATTTGACAATGTATAAGGGACCGGCGGAAGATATGTTTTCTTCCCACGAGGTTGTGCATAAAGTTCATGCCGAATTCCCCAATCCTCTAGATCCTTTCTTGAGTTGGTTCATCTTTTGATTTGTTATCATGCAACATTGTGCCAAATATGCTTTCACCGATGTTTTTCTCCACATGCATTACATCCAAATTATGACGTAACGGAATTTCCTATAAAAATCAACAGTGTAACGTATGATTATATTATTTTTAATTGTTAAAAAAATTTAAAAAGAATAACCACTAACCTCCCAATATGGCAAATCAAAAAAATCGATCTCTTTTTCCACCTTGATCGCTCTAATTTTTAGGATCGTTATCTTTCATTGTGTTCATCTTCCATGTCACGGGCGCTCTTCCTCTTCCTTTTTTCATGTTAATGGATTTTATCTTAATTGTCTTTTTCTTATTATTTCTCTTCTTCTTTTTATTCTTTTCCTTCTCTTTCCCAAAATCATTTGGAAAATCTTTTAACAATGCTGAAATATTTCTTCCGGTTAAAATTCTAGGAGCATTACCTTTCTCCACGGTGTAATCAAACCAAGCCTTTTGTTTCCTCCATGAATTTGACATAGGCAAATACCTTCTATGACCCATGTAGGCATTCTTTTGACTATAATTCAACCAACGATGATGAGTATTAACACCACACAATGGACAAGCTTTTTCTCCCTTCACACAACACCCAGCAAGATTTCCATAAGCTGGAAAATCATTTATTGTTTATAGCAAGATTGCTTTCATTTTAAACAACGTTTTACTAAATGCATCATAAGCATCAACTCCATTACTCCACAAATAATGCAAATCTTCAATCAAAGGCGCCAAATATACATCAATATCGTTCTCGGGCTGTTTTGGACCGTGAATAGGCAATGTTAACAAAATATTTTCCTTCTTCATACACAACATAGGTGAGAGATTGTATGTCACAAGCATTACCGACCAACAACTATATTTTGAACTCAACATAGAAAATGGATTGAATCCCTCTGTAACAAGGCCAAGCCTAAGATTGTGTGGATCAGCTGAAAAAGATTTCCATCGTTCGTCCCATATTCCATGCCATAGAATCCACAGGATGACGCATCTTTCCATCATTGCTTCTATTATTGAAATGCCATCTTAAATCTTTAGCCATCTTCTGAGGTCTAAACATCCTTCTAAATCTTGGAATTATTGGAATATATCTCAACACTTTAACTGGAACACCTTGTATAATCTCCTTGGTATCTTGGTTTATCTTCCATCTTGAATAACCACATTTTGGACAAGTATTTAAATCTTTGTATTCTTTTCTAAAAAGGCAATAGTCATTCTCACAAGCATGTATCTTTTCAAAACTCATGTCAAAAACTTTAAGAAATTTCTTTACTTCGTATAAAGTTTTAGGAAGTACGTTATCTTTCGGCAAAAACAATTATTGCACATTTAGAAGCTTGTCAAACCCACTATCAGATAAGCCAGTCTCACATTTAAGATTATACAAGACGGTGATGGCAGATAATTTTGTATGAGTTGTACAACCAGGATATAGTGGAGTTTCCGCATCTTAGAAATTCTTAAGTAACTCATCTTCTCTTCCTTGGGAATCAACATTATCCTTATCATCAGCAAAAAAATTATGATTCGTAAAATCTTCATCTTCATAATGAATCATCTTGAATAAGTCATATGTGTCAAAAGACTTTGTTTTATTATCCACATTTATTTGCTCGCTGTGACTATAACGTCTACTTCTCTTATATTAGGATCCATTCCTTTTATAATTAAATGCTCAACGATGTGGCCATCCCGACGACAAAGATTTTGACAACTTGTGCATAGGCACAAAACTTTCTCCACATTTCTCTAATTTCTCCTTGCCACATGCACCAAATTCAAGCTCCTTGTCGGTACTCTGTACTAGTCCTATGACAAAAATTAAACACATAAAAAAATTGAGTTTTAATATTGACATATGTGTGTTAATTCTAAAAATACATTTTAAGTCAATTTTATATAGCCACCTGTTTAAATACACCCAATCCTTTTCCATCGGCGATATAAGCAACCAAATAAGTTTCCAAACTTTGATGTAGAGTTTGGTTTTCTGTTATAACCAAAAATAGAACTTCTGTTAACTTGTCAATTGCACTGATAAATGAAAAGAACTTCTAAGTACATTAATTCTTTAAGTTTGTTTTGCTATGCACGAAGACATAGAAACATATGTGACTAGTTAACAGGGTTAGTGTACCTTCCAACTTTAAGGTCTTACACGAGGAATATGCATGAAAATAATTTATTTGTATTCATTGCCATACTTTTGGTCATGCTACTACAAACTAAAGTGTAGTCTTGTTTAGGCAATATGGAAATAAGATAATATACCTCAGACAATACAGTGTAATATTGTTTGAGGAATAAGAGAGGACTGAATTCCATAATCTGTTAATGAGCCTTAAAGGTGAGTTTGCTGAAATAAAAGCAATAACATTACTGAATCTAAGTCGAATGAGTAACATAGTGCATTGTTTTTTACCAGCTCCTTATACCTTCAACCAGGTTCACCAATTCATAAATAACATCAGAAATTTACAGTTCGAATATCCATCATTTTCATGGTTAGATACATGTGTTTGGAGTGATGCCTAAAAAATTTCTTACTGTCTCAATTATTACTCAATGGTTACAAAAGTATAATAGCCAACACGCCTACTCCCATTCTCAATACGGCTGTTACAGAGCTGGATGTTTCCAGCGAAGTGGAATTGAATTATTAAAGAAATCATTATAACACCTACATTCTCAATTAGTAACCAAGCATGGGCTTATGGCTATTTTGGTAATTCTAATGGACTGTGTAGGGATGGACTATGTAGATATATTATGGCCTTAATAGCAAGGTTAGTACAGAAACATCTATAATGGACATTAAGAGTCAATTTTCTAGAGCTAACTTCACAAAATTTTAAGATAACAGCTCGTGAATTGATAGTAACATGCATTACATATCAGTATTCTCATGTCATTTTTATTTTTCTTTCCTCAGTTATGACACCCATGCCACCTTGTCTTTTTATATCTGAAAATAGAAGAGTGGGTATGGCTCTACCGTTAATTGAATGTTAAATACATAGCTGAGTCAAATGTCATAAGTTTGAGCCTTGCTAAATGCAGAATCATTTAATGCTTAAGTGCTCTTAAATCATTTATTTTAGTTTTTTTGGTATTAAATAAGCTATTACAAAAATAACTTGCAAATTTATGTAGCTCATCATTAAATCTCAAAGAAAATTTCAAATTATCAATTTTTTTCATACCAAATGAACACAAATGAATACACACATATAAGGAG
Organism: Allium fistulosum; assembly: GCA_030737815.1. NCBI lineage: Eukaryota > Viridiplantae > Streptophyta > Magnoliopsida > Asparagales > Amaryllidaceae > Allium > Allium fistulosum. Next base: position 305,685,123 of record CM060903.1, on the reverse strand, counting down.
CATTCGAACATTCATATACATAATATGTACGTATGTGTATGTAAGTATGTATGAAAAGCAGCCCCTGATTTCAACTACACAGTCCGAATATGGCTAGTGGGAAGAGAGAAAAAGCCATATTATTTAATTTGTACTATGTGGTGGAAATCAGAGACTACATGGGTGTTGCACTGTTTGGTGTGTCATTGAACACTCCTCTCTCTCTATATATATACATATATGTGCGTGTATTGTATGTTACAACTCTAACAAATATTAATTTTATGCTGCTTTTCATGAAATGCTTGAAATCATGGGACAATCTACAATATAACAAAATTTTATTTTTTTCTTTCAACGTAATAAATTAGAAGTATGAAATAAATTATTCTCTAAATTTTGGGTTACTATAGTATTAGCTTATCCACAGGTGCCTGATACTCACGTATTACTAAAATCACAATAATCTTCTTCACTAGTTAAATATTACATGTTTCGAATATCATAATTAATACCTTTGTAATAACAAATTCTAAAACTATACATAAAAAAAACTTCAAATTACAAAATTTAAACAGTCATTGCTCATCATTATACAGTTATAATTTGAACATGATTATATTATAGTATCATCTATATGCTGTAAATGGGTCCCTAGCTATTCGTTGTGTTAGCTAATCCAAAGTCGATAGCCATCTAATCAACCCAACACCAAAACACCTAAAAATTGAAAAACAAATTGAAACTACAACACCAAAAGCAATACTCAAACAACACAGCACATAACAACCTAATAAGCAATTAATACAAGTAGGTTAATAATTAATTAAGAGGGCAAACCCATCCAGGAGGAGGGTCCTTGCCATAAGTGACCAGAACTTTCAAACTCAAAGGAATGAAAACATCAAGATTAGGAACCCTCAACTAGATTGCAGTGCACAAGCAAACTGCAGTTTCAAGCTCCAACAACCCTTTTCATGAACGCACCATTTCAAATTTGAAAACAAAAAACAATTTACGTATCTTGAATCAGTTGTACAAAAGCAAATCCTCATAGCAAAGGGTATCAATAATGTAGAGATGAGAAATTTTGTCAGAGCTAAGGGTATCGACGATGCGGAGATGAGATCTGAAAAAGAAGCGTTAACGAAAATTTTGTTTTTGAGCGAGGCGAAAATTTTGTTGAGGAGCGAAGGCGAAGGAAGCTAAAGCGAAGGAGGGAAATTTTGATGAAGGCGGAAAAATTAAGTCAGTGGAGGGAAGGTTTGAAAATAAATGTAACGAGCGGCAATGTTTCAAAAAAATTACATAGAATGTAACCAAGCCCCACAAAACAAAAGTAAAGACAATATTGGTTGCATTCACACCACAAACGCTACTAATAAATGTAACTAAATGTAGGTTTTCTTGTAGTGATAACGATGCCATGTTTTATCACTTTGACTTTAATGATTGCCGACCTTAATCCTTGTAACCTACTTTCGAAGAAGGCTAAAATGTCGCTTATTTTCACTTCGGCCTTAATTACAGCGAATGAAATCAATGTTGACATGATAAAGACCTAAATTTATGTTGATGCAAACCAAGTTTTATACTCTATAACGTCGACACTCAATGAAGTGCGACATATATAATGTTGACCTTATAGCCTTATGTTTTATAAATAAAAGACTTTAACATATTTTGGTACTGAAGAGGGGCAATGACTCTAGTGGCGAGATTGATGCTGACTTTAAACAATTTAACAATTTTATTAAATTTGGCTATATAGCCTATAGTTTCGAGGTAGGATAACCTCTAAGTGATTTTGAAATTCATTAAAATTATTTTATAAAAGCACATATATATATATATATATATATATATATCTTGGCACAATTTTTTGGATAAAGTAAAGGGCTATAATTTTCCTTGTTTTAAATATGATTTCAAGGGTTAAATCATTTATAAAGAAAGTGTTTTCAAGGAAATAAAAGGGTATTTAGCCCATAATTTTGCTAAAGAATTATTACTCTTATCACTTTTGGATAGATTTTGATAGGATAAATTTGACTTAGAGATTAGAAAACCAGATGGGACTAGTGTAGCGTATCACCCTATACTTCAACTGTTAGTCCCTAACTGGTATAAGTCCAAAATTCTAGTATAAGGTTTTGTTAAGGGTAAAACTATAAGTAGGTTTACGCACAGAAAGGAATACGTAAAGATAAGATAGTTTGTAAGTTGGCCTGCAAAACCTTTAGGTTCATAGTAAAAGCCTAGCAAAACTATGAGATTGACTGATAGCCAGGTAAACACTAAGATAAGTATACTTAGATTGATCGTCATTTTCTTCTAACTTGCTAAATCAAATGAACCACATTGTTTTATTTTATTTGATATTATTTTGGATGAAAAATTTCGACCATGAGGGGATGAATGAAGGAGATGGGGGCTATGCTTGAGAGGAGAGAAAGAAAAATTAATTATGAAATTAATGAGAAAGCATTGTTTTATAGAGTGAATAAAACCTTTTACATTCTCTCTTTAAAACTTCCTCTTTTAATTTCCAATTAGCTCTGGAAAAATATCTAGATGATTCCCTCCCCTTTTCTGGAATGTCATGCATGGTCCATTGGTTGGCTAAAAATAATAAAATCCATTAATTTGTTATTGATATTTAAAGCATGTTCAAAGATATATCGATACACGTATATATAAATTTTATATACACAACCAAATAATTATTAATAGCGCGCAGAACATTTCTATGAGCTACCCCACTTACTAATAACATCCCATACATCAAATACAATAATAATTAATATTTCTTAAATATTAATTTAATTAATTCATAACACTTCATAAATTAATTAAATCATACATTTTCGGAGAATTCAGAAATACGGTTGCGAGACTGAAAGGAATGAATCCAGTCAACTATTAACATTGGACAATTCAAATATTAAAATTCATATATTGCATTAGCTAGTGGTGTGACAGTTTTGCTGAATTCATCGCTTATGGATCTTTTCGATAAAATCATATTTTACATTACTTTAAGTGGTACTAGTAGTGACAGTAATTTACATACGTTCTCTTCACCAACTCTATATAATTTTAGGATGTATGAAATTTTATATTTGTCAAAACTCCAATATTATCCATATTCAACTTGATAAGTACAAAAACCTTGGTAACATTTATTGTTAATCATTATACTCCGGCTGGAGATGTTGACTTTGTATTAACTACAGTTGACCGTGATACTAACCTTATATAATTGAGGAGATGAATTCTCTATTGACTATTGTTTCACTTCCAATGCTTCAACTCAGGCCCAACTATAGTCGTTCGATGGACACATGCTATGATTTAACTATAATCGAAGTGGAGTATCCACATTAAAGTTCCATGGTATTCTCAAGTTGAGAGAACCGTGCAACATCGTCACACTGAGAGTTCCCGTTTGATCTAATTGTTATTAACCAACAAAAAACTTTCAAATGAATTATTTCTTAATTATCTAATAACTATGAGTACACGGTCCTTCGGTGCCTCCAACGACCATGAGTAATACACTGCCTGACATTTGGAGAGCGTTACGCACTTTGATCTTAACGGATGAATCAATATACTTTGTTGAAACATCTTGACCAAGAACATTAAAATGAAATATTATTTCATATTATGATTAACTACCCATGAATGCAACTATTCGCAACTATAATCTCGTAATTTTTTTTGAGAAAATGAGTGATCATCTTTAGGAGGAGAGCACTCATATAATTTTATTCTACACTTTGAATAGGAACTACCAATAAGCCCGGCAGACAGTAAGACCCCCTGTATATAGTCAAAAAAAGAAATATCCTCCCTAACCTATTAACTATAGACTAATAAAAGATACTAAGTGGAAGATTTGGAACCAAAATATGAATACAAGAAGAGATGATCTAATCTAACACTAAAGTATGCATTAGAGATGAAAGGCCTAAAACTATATCATCCATGTAACGCCAAATAACATGATGTCAAATCCATCAAAACCCAAGCGTCATACTCAAACCTATAGGAAATCATCAAAGGCAAAAAATAACATCAATCTGAAATCAACAAAATAATATTCTGAGTCACAATACCAAAAGAAATCCAAAACAGAGTTACATTGAAAATTGGAAAAAATCCAGAAGACATGAGACCAGCATATACATACATACATACATAAAGGATGTTTATATACGTGTATGTGTTGGAAAGGTAAAATGAAATCAAAATGTAAGACAAAATTAGTTTTCAATTAAAAATATAACATTTGAATCGTTATCATTAAAAGTTTCAACTAGGTCGGTGCTTAATGTCATATTGTTTCTTCTATTATTACAGACAATTTTTACCTTAAGGATATCAATGAAACCTTTTACTTTATCAAGATATTCCATAAAGAATGCATTTCTTGCCAAATTATAGGTACTATTTACAACCCAATTATAAATTGAAGCACAATGGCATAAATCTAGTTGTCAGAAGGACTGTTAACATTATTGAACATTCTTTGGTTTCTTACAAACCATAAATACCAACAACTAATAGTAAAGATGATATCAAGTAGAATTCTATAACCTTTGGCATATTAAAGTCTCAAATTATTCCAGTAATAGTCATTGTTAAAATTAGTGTTAGTCGAGTCATTGTCAAAAATATTAAGTGCGTTGGCAAGTATAGTGTTGGTTAAGGGACATGTGTAATATAAGTGAGCTACATTTTCTAAGCCTAAACTACAAATAATACATTTTTATCGATAAGCAAAAAAAAAATCCTTTAGAAATTCAGGTGTATTTAATTTCTTATGTAGCATTAGCCACTTATGTAATTTTGTTTTCGGTGTTGGATTACTTTCCAAATACATTTGAATATGCAAGTTTTGGTTCTTGAGAAATTTAAAAACTTATAAACCGAATTAAAGAGTAAATTTTGCTGTTATCCAAAACTAAGTCTTTGTATCGCTCTCGTTATCTAAATTATAACATTCTGGCTTAGAACAAAGTAAAAAAATTGGGTTAAGGAAGGCCTTCAAGGTGCAGATGAAATCAAAGCTCCATGGAAATTCATGATAAGGTCTAAACCTCTGAAATCAAAGTATTCTTAAAATTACAAATGTCAAAAAGCTCTTTGTACTCCACTCGAAGGGTGATAACAGAAATTGAATTATCCTTCCAAAATGATGTTTTATTTACCTAATTAACTATATTGTTAATCCCAAGGTCAAAAATATTATAATTTTTTAAGACGGATTTCCAAAAGTGAGATATATTGCTAGAATTTGAAGTGGCGTGGTGAAGGTTATAAGTTCTACCATAAAACTGATTCAAAATCATTTCTTTTCAAATAAGGTTTTCGTTGTTATTATTATTAAATTTCCATTGCCATTTTCCCGACAAAGACATGTTAAGATTTTGTGGATTAATAATTCCTAAGCTCCCTTCCACTTTAAATTTACAAATTGTTTTCCAGTTAACAAGACAATTAATACTATTATAGTAATCATCTCTTTTCCAAAGGAAGCTTCTATAATCCTATCTATTTTATCAATTATCCATTTTGGAAAAAAGGTAAAATGACATCCAATAAATTTGTTGGGCTGATAAAATGGAGTTGATTAGAATGATTCTGCCTGATCTAGATAAAATTATACAGTTCCAATTAGATAATTTTCTATTAATTTTGTCAATTATTATTTGCCAATCCTCCATTTTAAACTTAGTCGGTCTAATCAAAAACCCTAAATAGTTTATAGAAAAAATCATAGTATTACAATCGAGTGTATTCACAACTAGATTTTCAGCATTATGTACATCGTTCAAGACTGAAACCGTATTCTTGTCAAAGTTAATCTTAAGTCTCGAAAAAAGTTTGAGGCTATATAAAAAGTTCTGATGTGTCTGGGTAAACGCGAGGTAAACAATGGTATCATCAGGGAATTGGAGAACTAAAGACCATTGCTAATAATACCGTTATCAACACACTCTAGAGCCTCATTTGTAATAACTAACACCATAATCCTAGTAAATACATCCGCTGCTAGGTTGAATAGCAGAGGCAACAAATGGTCGCCTTATCTAAAACCACATCTAGATTGAATTTTATTTCTTAGAATTATGTTAACCATTATACTTGAGTTTTCGGTTTTGAGTAAGGTCATCATCCAAACTACCAATTTAAAACTAAAACCCTCAGCCAGAAGTAAATCTTTAAGAAAAGACTGATCAATAGAGTCAAATGCTTTTGCAAAATCTAGTTTAAAATAGCAGAACTATTATTATATTTACAATAGAAATTTATAAATTCTTCAACTACAGTGACTCAATCTGCAATATTTCTTCCCTTAATAAAAGCGGATTGCGTATATTTAAGGATCTTCTTATTAATATTCTTTAAATTAATTAATTAAATAATTATATCACAATATAACAAAGTATATATAAGAAAACAAACACCTTCTTACAAAAAACACTGATTACATAATTTGATATATGCAACAAATTACATAATTGCCTCTAGGGCATACCACTAACTCTCCTAAATGAAGCATATATTATTTATTTATTTCAGCCACTAAAATGTATTTAATTAAATATAAAATTATATATATAATAGATAATATATGTACAACAAAATAATAAATAAAATATATATTCAAAAGTGGTATTTATAATACATATTTTTACATATACATTATATATATATATATATTTGGTTTTAAATTTTAAATTTGACTTTTCAAATTTAGATTAATCCATAAATGCTTATTCAGAATTAAAAAAATATTTCGATCGGCCAAAAAATAGCTAAATAATAATTGATTTTTTTGGATGAATAAATATTTTTTGAATAAGTCAAAAGTTTCTAATTATAAATCTTAAAAAACCATTTTACAAAATAGTGACATTAAATTTTTTATCTAGCCAAATAAAAAACATGTTTAAAATTTTAATTTTTCTTAATTTCCGCATGGAAATCAAACACATACATACACAAATATATATATGTATGTATGTATGTATATGTATGTGTGTGTGTGTCTGTATACACATATACAATTTTTTTTAAATTCATACATATATACATATACTTATACACACACAGACACAGATACATACCAACATACATATATATATATAATGTTTGTTTAATAGCTTCATACATACATACATGTATATGTGTAAGTATTAATCCGAAACCTTTTTTATAAAATAAAAGATTATTTAATATGTATAGAATTAATTATATATATAGGGGCTTTGTACGACAAGTCCCTATTTCTAATTAAAATGAACAAAACACCCTAACGTGATAATTTATGTAAATTAGGTCCCTACGCATGCATTTCTTTCCTATAGCTGTTACTCTCACAATCTTATTTAAAATCCATACTCTATTAATTATCAATCTTTAAAATGCAATAACTTCTTAGAAACATCGTATTAACAAACCGTTTCACTGTTAAATCACAAATTTTATTATCATTCTAATGATAGGTGTTACAGATATGTAAAAATCAAAATTTTAAAACTAATATTTTTCCAATTCGAATTTTCGAAAATTTCAAAATACAACCATATTTTCTAATCTTGAAAAATTATAACAATTGATGAAGTTAAAACTGCATCTTGCTGATGCAATTATAGTTGCATCCAAGACATGTAGTTTGTGACGACGCATCTTTCTGATCCCTGAGAATGACACTTATTACATCATCGGTATTTGTGTGTCGTTGCCCAAGCATCCGAAAGATAAGTTGTCTTAGGATAAAATAAAGAACAGAACAAGACATAATGGATAAACCACACTGCAGAATGGTTACATATAATATAAAAAGATATAGTACAAAAGGTTACTCCTTATAAGGAGTTATCAGAGTTATAAAAAAATACTACATCTAACAGATTGATAGCTATACATTCTGACTTTTCATTTTTAAGATACAAAATACACCTACATAATCATATAGCGAAAATAAATAACTAGATAACTAAGGAGCCGCCTGCTCAATCACCGTCTTCAAAGAGCTCTAAAGAAAACCTTCTATTCTTGGACTACCCAAATATAATTGAGTACCCGAGATTTTAGGGAAAATAAATAACTCGGGTCAGACAAAATGTCTGGTATGAGTAAAACTATGAAACAAATGGGGTGTATTTAAACAATAATGTGTGGGACCACGCTGCTAACGTGGAATGGGTTTTCTCCCACATAAACAACAACCAAACATAACAAAAATGGAAATGAACAATAGGAAACAAATCCAAACATAGATGATGGGTACAATTAGTATAACATTCAGACTTGAAAGAATGGAAATAGTCTGAATAAAAATCCAAACTGGACATAATGGATAAAACAAGACAACAGTCCAAACTCGATAGAATGGACTAAACAAGATAACTGTCCAAACTCAATATAATGGATAAAACCAATAACTGAACACCACGAAGAGTGGTTGACTCTTCCCGTTGTAATTAAAGAAAACAGATTCAAAGGTTCGAATCGAATAAGAAAAGGAAATTTTCCAACAATGACTAGGAGGGTGCGCCCCCTTACCGAACGTATACCTCTAGAAATAAACTTGAGAACTTCGGTGGCTCTCAGAAATCTCCAAGCCGGACCCCGCCAACTGTTACCGAGAATCCGAGTACTTCACATCTCAATGCGCAACACTGAATCCAATCTAGAGTGGATGTAAAAATACCCTAATGGGAGCAACCCCACATAGCTTGGCCCCCACTCGCTCTTTGGTTTTAGTAATCTCCGACAAAAGATATCAAAGCTCAATAGAGCAACAAATCATCTTAGAATGACGATAATAAAGAAGCTGAAATAACCGATAGCTGAGAAACCAACTATCGAGGATATAAAACGATCGTATATGGAAATTAAGTCTTGTATACTTATCACCACTCGTTGAATTCCAACTTGTACTATTTCTTGATTAACAATAATACCAAACAAGTCAAGCTAGTGTTACCTCAAAGTCATGTCTCATGATTATTCTTAACTTTTGAAATAGCGACGAGTCTACTTCTTCGATGTTTAGAGCTAAGTATACAAATAAATCATTCCCATATAAGTGAATCGCTTTACGAAAAATAATTCATTTCCATAAACGAATCAAACCCTTTTAAAAACCGGACTTCATGTTTGGCCTCACATTACAAGTATTAGCTTTAAAACACTTTGTTAAAAGAGTTCACTAACTTCAAAACATCAATTTGAAAAGGATTTAATAACTTAAAACATCTTTATTACATTTATTAATTAACTTTAAACTTCATCACACAATTTGATTTTTGAACTTCAAATGACTTTAAATAATAAAAAGGTAAAACCACTTTAAACCTTATTAATCCAATTAATTAGTAAAATATAATTAATTAAATTAATGAATAATTAATTATCATTATTTAAATGAATAACAAAGTCAAAACATCCTTGTTACTTTGATAAATTCACTTTGAAACTTCATAAATTAAGTTGATTAATTAACTCCAATAACCTTTAATTAAAAAGGGTAAATCACCTTTAAAACATCATTAATTTAATTAATTAATTTTTTATATATATAATTAATTAAATTAGTTAATTAGTAATTAAATATCATTATTTTAAAATGATTAACCAATTTTAACCATCGGTAAGGAAAGATTAAATAAAGTTAAAACTAGTTGATTTCCTTTTAAAAGTCATCAATTAAAAAGATTAATTAATTTATAACATCATTAATTAATTGATTAATTAACTTTAATCCATCATTTTCAAAAGATTAATTAGCCTTAAACATCATTAAAAAATGATTAATTAAATTTAAAACAACATTAACTAAGTAATTAGTTAAATTTAAAACGCATCATTAATAAGTTAATTAGTTAACCTTAATCCCTATTAATTAAATAATTAATTAAATTAAATAATCATTAATAAAATAATTAATTATTTTTGAAAACATCATTAATCAAAATCTTGCTTAACTTGTAAAACAATTCCAAGCACGAAGATGAAACCAAATGATTTGATAAGAAGTGATTTTCCGAAAGTGCCGATACAACGATAATCGCTATACGGGCAGTTCGGCAAAAAGGTTTATAATATTATCAACACAACCAAACATTACATAGCAATGGTTTAAGCATACATACAACAAGCATTCATAGGCAATAAATATGAACATGAATATAGTTTTAAAGCTTTGGTTTTTTAGGATAAAATTTTACTTAGTAACTAGTTTGCTGACTAATATTTACTTAACATGTTTGCATCCATCACACATATACATTTTTAAACCAAACATGAACAAATTTACATCATATCCAAACCAAGCAAGCAATATATATAACTAAGGAAAAATATTTTCCAAAAAAAAGTTAAGAGTTTTACTCACCGAAAGCTATCCAAACTCTAGCTAACTTAGGGTATGAACTAGCACTTCCATTCCTAAGAAAAAGATGGACCCTTGGACCCTTAATACACTAGTTAGACTCGGCCTTGAAAGAAGAAGGTAGTGAAACTTGTTTTGGTAAGGTGGAGTGACTTTGGATAATCGTCGAACTCTAAAAAATAAAGCCGAAAATAGGTCATTTTACAGCTGATTTTTATACTATTTACTCTCGGATTTTGTAAAAGTGGTCAAGAGAAAAGTTTTAGAAAATTATTTTTTCTACAATTTCAAAAAAAGAATCACTCAACTACAGTTAGTATTGAAGAAGATATGGTCAAAAGAGGAAGGACCATTTTCGAACTTGAAATTCTGGGTCTGAAAATGCTCTGTAAAGAAATGAGCTTTGGACATGGTTAGGCTAAAAATTTTAAGAAGTGGTACAAATAAAAATTGTAGCCACTGGAATTTTCTATGGTTTGAAAAAAAAATTCTCAATTTGATTAAGTTTTGGGAAAGATATGGCAAAAGTAAAAGAGGTGAAATTGAAGAAGTGAAAGGGGTATTTATAAGCAAGTGAAAGTGTAAATTACATAAACACCCAATGTCCTTTACCCTCCACTACTCTCTTGCCACCCCACCTAGCCTCCTAAACATCATTTCCTTCAGCCACCTTCTTGTCCCCCTCCCCTCTTTTCATGATAAAACATGTTTAAACATATTTTGTACATAGTTGCCAAAATGTCAAATCATCTCTTGAGGCATCTTTTAGTATATACATGTGTATACTTAAATATACATGCTATGTATATACCAATATGTCATAACTAATTTACATTCTTGACCATTTAAATGTTGTTTCATATATAAACAAGGCTCACAACATTTCAAACAACTTTTATACGATGAAACGTCGAAAATTTGAAAAACGGATTCCGGTCACATTTTCTGTTTTTCATCAAACTAAATATTTTTGTAAACTAAATTTGAAAATTATTTTACCTTCAATATTTATTATTTAAAAGTGTTTTAATTTTAATTATAAAACCTACTATTTGAATATTTAAAATTAATTAAATATTCATAAATTAATGTGGTGAAATTCCGGGTCGTTACACAGTTTTTAACTGTATTTTAGTGATGTAGTTATAACTGCATTACTAGCATTTTAGCGTTGCAATTTTTAACTGCATTAGGTCCAATTTTTTACCGCATTACTAAAATGCAGTTAAAAATGCATTATATTGTGCAATGATACAGTTTTTAACTACATTACTAAAATGCAGTTAAAAACTACTATGTAAAATTAAGTTTTTCAAAATTTTACTTTTAGATATCAACAATAGCTATCATTGGAAAGTTTATTAAATTTGTTATTTAATGAATAAAATAGTTCTTAAATTCGATTAATCTTCAAAAGGTTATCACATTTTAATGATTGAAAATAAACGAGTTGACAAATGCTAATAATTGTCAGATGTGATGTTAGAGAAGCAGGGACCTAATTTATATAATTAGTGAGCAACGGACCCGCTTTACAATTCAATTATGAAATAAGGATTTGTGATTAATATTCTAATGCATGTATATATATACACATGTTCTAAAAATAATTTAAAATATTAAATAACTTTTGAATAATGTTTTTTATATAATATAAATGGCGTAATGTAAATTATGTGTCAAGGTGATGTGTGTGTGTATTACCAATATATATGTGGATGAAGAAATTAGCTCTCGCAGAAGCAGTCTCACTGAGAGTTTAACTTGTTGTTTGTTGATAATTTACACTTGAAGCTTTGCAATCTCCTCCTTCTCCTCAATTTGCAAAGTTGGAAAGTTGGTTTCACCAATGGGTAAGGGCTAGGTGTGGGTGACTATGGTTGAGAAAGATAGCTTAGAAAAAGTGAATTTGAAATATGATGGAGGCTATCTTGTTTATAGCCAAGAGTTTGCACCCTTTATCCACCATTCTTTCAAGTACTTAAAGACTAACTAAAGCCTCTAATTGACCCCATATATGTCCAGCCCTAGGTGTTGACCAAGAAAGGTAAAATACCCTTTTGACTCTTTTTGAATCATCATTTAATTAGTTAATTAATTTCTAGCCTTAACCGATCGTACCGTTGTATAATTGTTATACATCGTTCTGTCGATTTAAATTTGAAATAATTAATTAAAATTAACCAAAAATATTAATATAACATTTGTATTAATTATAACTATTATAAATTAATTTTATTATTGGTCAAACTCAAAAATAATTAGCAATGTAGTTATATTGACTCTATGGTGTGAACTTGATCCACAATCAATATTCAAACAATCTAAATACTAAAGCTAGTACCGAATTTGTTGAAGCATAGTATAGGATCAAGTACAATACTTATAGACCATCTAGGAAAAAACATAGTTTTGATTTAAAATAAGCTCATCTAGTGACGTTAATTTGAACATGTATTATTTCATCATCAGTGTATCACTTAGATGCCTAGAGTTTGGTCTATAGTCAAAGGCTCTATTAATATCCATATTAATTAAGAAGGCCACTTTCAAAATCCTAGGCTCAATCCAATAACATTTATCAACTAACCGACTTACTCTGGCTAAAGATTTTGACTTGTATTTGATTACCAATAGCGGTGATATTGTCCTTCTACAATGAAGGAGACTAATCATCTCTTGAGTAGTGTTTCACTTTAAGTGTTTAAATGAGTACCAACTATGGCTGTAACACAGTCGCCATGCCATGTGTTTGACCATAATCAAAGTGTAGTCTACAAATTTAAGTTTGATAGTACTTCAAGTAGGAAGATTATCATGTATCGTTATGTAATAACCGACCCTGAAATGGGCATAATTTTCGACTCGGAAAAGGCCCATCAAGCATTAGACCCATTCCAAAGCTATTTGTTGGTTAGTGAAATCAATACACAAAACTATCTACTAATACTATCAGAATCTTATAGCGGAAAGGACAAAATATAATATTAGAAACAACGCCCATTTTATAAAAATTTACGTTTAATAACAGAACACAACATCTCAATATCTGCAGTATAATATCTCAAAATACAATAATATCATGTCTAAAATTGGTACATCAAAGTATATATATATATAACATAAGTAGATAGATAACTGCCATAAGACTCCATCTCCACCTTCATCTCCTAGACCTGCATCCTCTTGCCTAACCTATGTTGTAACAAGGAGGGAGTTGAAACAACAAATGTTTGGTGAAAAAATCTTCGAGTCTTTCTATAATAGTACTTGGGCAATATAATTTAGATAAGAATATGTCTTACGTATCCTAACTATATTTCCCATAAATACCTTCAACTGTAAGCCCGATGGATTTCCCAGTCCATTCCTATAACTTACACTTTTCTAACCAATCTCTATAGCTTACCTTCAATTGCAGGCCCAAGGCCATTTACAATCCCACACATCTACCGTCAATCATGTCCTAACAACGTGAGAGAAAGTACCCAGGCCACTTATTACCTTTTCAATGGGAATTAGACAGACTCTGACCATTTAATACCTATCTCTTAGGCGGACCCCCGTCACTTAATATCAAACCCAAGGCGGACCCCTCTCATGTGCTATCTAGCTGACATCGCACGAATCTCATCAGGCCACTTAATACTTCTTTTTTGAAGAGGTAGACCCTACAATAGCCAATTAATACCTTAAACATGAAGCAGACCCTTCCCAAGATTTCCATCTACCATTCCTAAAAGTTATCCCCGACCATTTAATACTTCCTAATTAGGGAGGATGCGTACCCTACAACAGCCACTTACTACCCCCGATCCCTGAAGTAGGTTCTACTTATTATGACCGTAATCCAAGCATGACGTCCCATATTAGTCCAACTATTCATTGGTATTGGTAGCCAGATTAACTAGGCAAGCTTACCCTACAGAATTGGGACTAATCTAGCAACCCCTGTCAGTACTTATTACAGGCGATGTTCCACATCAGCCTCAAAGTCACACTACTAGTAGCCAGATTATATGGGTAGACTTCCATGTGCTTTTATCGGACCTCGCATCCCTATAACTTAGTCGTAGTTTACACTCCCTAACCATACTACCTCATACCTCACCGCATTCAACTAAGGCTATAAAGAAAGATCCTTTATTTTGCAACTAATTATAATCATCTATATCTTCCATCCTATGGGCTTTTAATGCTAATTACTAACCTATTTATTATGTGATTAATACGTTATTAATTATATGTTATTCATATGCTAATATATATTTATAAATACGCAACCAAAATATTCCTAGGCGTGCGCAGATTACACCCTATACTAATCGTTAAATGTCAAAACTTCCCATTTATATAAGTCCAATTTCATACCATAAAATACAAATTAGATAATATCTTTAGCCCAACAATAGACTTGAATAAGAAAATAGAATCAATTGCCAAACTTATTATATATTAAAATAGTAGAATCAACATCAATAGAATTTACAATTCAATCCTTTTACACTCTGTTCAACTTCCGCATATAAAACGGAAAAGGGGCTTATATTTAAATTATGAAAATACATAGTTTAAATTACGAACAAGAGAATCTATATTTTACACACCATTTCCTAACTTTTAAAACCCTCAATCATATCAAAAGATAAAAATGAGAAGTGGAATAGAATGTAAAATATTAAAATTGCAACAACTAAACAAATTCTATTGTTTTAATATATAATAATTGAGATTCCAATAACATAAGAATTAACATTTCGCTTTGGGGAAATTTTGGGGGTCTAGACTAAAGTTTTCATGAACCAAAATTCCCCAAGGCATATATCAATTTCAACATATACCGTACAATTACTAAAATGAGAAAAACTAAGATTTCCACTTACAGATAATTCCCAGCTTTCTCCTTTAGATTTGAACATGCCTGCTATTCAATCTCTTCCCTGTTCTTTTCCTTTTTGAAATATACAATAACTGGATTGTATGTTAATTAGATTCAGAATTTCAAGGATGGCAGGAGAATAGAATTAGATATTGAATACTAACATCTAAAATACCTTACCTAATGACCTTAAAAAATTTCTAAATGGCGTGGAAGAAAATAACTAACAAAGCTCCACTATGTTCCTAAATAATTTATGAATAAAAGTGAGGGGACTAGGCCTTATTTACAGTGGTTAGAAGTCACTAGAATCATCGGATTTAAGTAGGTTTAAAATAATAAAATCTAGGCTATTCCTGGCCTGAGTAACCATAGCTTCCACAACACAAATCGATCGATCGACCGCCCTTCCCCAAGCGATCAACTGCTAGCAATCGACTAGCCCAAGGAAGGTGGTCGACCGGTAACTTATATTTAGGAAAGTTTTTAGCTGTTTTAATTGTTTTTATTTAATTCCTTAATTAACTTTAACGTTAATGTTTATTTTAATATTTTTTTCTAACCCGATTTCTAACCAACATTAATTTTTAAATTTAAAATTTTTAACATTAATTACAATTTGAATCTGAATTCCATTTCAATTATTTTGAATTTGAAAACTTCAAACGGCAACAACTTTTTCGTTTGAGCTCCGATTTCAAAACTTTACATATGGAAATTGATCGGAAAATGGCCACAAACGCAATGGAGAAACTTTCATGGACAAATTTCGATATTTACAAAATTTCCATTTTTAGCCTTATTATTAATAAATTAATTAATTTCTTATTAATTTTTATGGGGTGTTACATTCTCCTCCCTTAAAAAGGATTTTTTCCTCGAAATCCCTAAGGGATAGACAGTGTAACACAAACTAAGTACCAATGTTATACAACCAAGTTATCTACAAAGCCATCTACTCAACCAAAAATCCAATGTGATTATGTATGTAGACATACTATAGGTGAGCTCAGTCCTAGCGTGAATGCAAGATCGTGACATATAGGCATGTATGCAAACATCCTAAACATGCAAAAAGTTATACATAAACATAAAAATGACAGTAAAAATGTGGCACCTATTTCCTACCGTCTAATCTAGCAAGCACGATGCAACCAAAACCTAATTTAGAGAGAAAAAGTTTACCAGAGAAAAGCTTAAGATGAGAAGTCCTAATCTTCTCTTCAGTTTGCCATGTGCTTTTCGCCGGATAATCTCCCCATTGTACTAGAACTAGTTTAATTCCTTTGTTGCAGAGCTTCCTAGTTTCGTGCTCCATTATGCGTACGGTGGCACGCGATGCTATCGGCTCTGTCTCAATGTCTACTAACTAATCGTGCTCTACCATATGGCTGTGCTATGACGGCATTTCCTAAAGTCCAAAACATGAAAAAAGTTATGGACTTCTGCCAACTTATCCAATGGCTCTACTCAATATGCAAGTTTCCCTATTCTTTCCAAGATCAAGAGAGGCCCAACAAACCTTGGTGCTAACTTGTTCGACTTACCAAATCTCATGACCTTTTTAAGAGGTGAAAGTCTAACGAACACCATGTCCCCTACCTCAAACTCCAATTCTTTCCTTCGCTTATCAGCATAGGACTTCTGGTTATTTTTTTGTAGCCTTCATTCATTGCTTAATCAACTCTATCTTTTCGAGGTCTCATGAATTAAATATGATTTGATTATAATTTTGTCAGTGGTTTCCTACCAATAATTTGACGATTTGCATGGCCTCCCGAATAATGCTTCAAAGGGTGTCATGTCAATCGTCGCTTGGTGACTATTATTGTATGCGAATTCTATTAAAGGTAAGTGATGCTCCCAATGTCCTCCGTAGTCCATGATGCAAGCTCTAAACAAGTCCTCCAAAATCCTATTCACCCATTTTATTTGACCGTCAATTTGAGAGTGGTAAGCAGTGCTAATATTCAACGAGGTTCCTAAAGCTAACTGCAAACTCCTTTGAAATTAATTAGTGAATAAAGGGTCCCTATCACTAACAATTCTGATTGGGATTCCATAAAGTCGAACCACCTCCTTAATATAAATTTGCACTAAAGATGTTGCGGTCCTACTACTTCTAATAGGAATAAAATGACCACTTTTAGTGAGACTATCTACTATAACCGAAATAGCTTCATTTCCCTTTTAACTCCTAGCCAATCCATCCGTAAGGTCCATTAATATATGCTCCCATTTCAAGTCGGCACCTCCAATGGAAATAACAATCCTTCGGGTTTTACTTGTTTATCCTCTATCCTTTTGCATGTCAAACACCTAGAGACAAATTCGGCTACACTCTTCTTCGTCCTTGGCCAATAGAAAATTTGTTTCATATCCCTATGCATCTTATCTTCTTCGAGCTGAATGGTCATCCTAGAATGGTGACATACTGCTATCGCTTCTTCTGAAACATTCTCAACCATATGGACACAAAGGCATCCGTCTTTCCTCAAATATCATCTTTTGTCTATTGCATATCTTCTAACATGGGGAAAATATTCTCCTCTAATCAACTTTTCCAAAATGTCTAATATCGCCGCATCCTTCTTCTGCTCTAATGCAGTCCATCAATGATGGCCTAACTTCCATTGCCGCCAAGTAGCCAAAAGTGGGTTCGACTGACGGTTGGGAATTGAAATTGGAGAGGTACTCCTATTATCGCGAGTTACGTGTCCTTATGAGGTCTCCTTATTTATTATGTTTTCCAATATATTTATATAATGTTCAAAGCTCATCTGAACCATCAACACACTAATAAAACCGGAACATATCTCATATCTTACCATATACTTTTTCAATAACCTAAAGGAGACAACTAGCAATTATAACCCAAAAACCATAAAAGAAATTTTTCTGGAAGCTTCCATTCATCATCAACTTATTTTAACGATGTTGTGGCTCCAATACTCCATACTAAATTAAGATGGATATTTCTAGTACGCCTTCTTTTTACTCACTTCCTCTATCATACTACTATCTTCTCTAAATCAAAATCCCTTGACAATGTCCTTAAACTTTGGTATTTACTTCCTCTATATCCATGATCCTTCATGCGAATATACCCTAGAACTACCAAAGTTGTACTTTGATACCATTTCTTATTCCTTTGAGGATTCTTATTATGGCTTTCACACATCTCCAATCAACCTTCCTAGATTTATACCAATATTCCTTATATTCAATAGGGATTCCTTCTTATTACCACGAACATCCATAGTTATTTTATTCATAGCCTAAACATTTTTCTCATCGTACTTAGGCAATCATCCCTATCTACTCCATATCAAAATTTGGTTTGGATTTCACCATTCTTTATAAAACTTCACAATCATGAAGTACCTAATCCAAAAATTTTACCTTCAAAATTACAAACTTAGAAACATTTTTACCAATTTCAAAAATTGCTTAGCCTCCTAAAAAGAGCCATGAAAATTTCCCTTTTCTAACCAACTATACCTTTTTAAGGACTCTTTACAATAGAGATTTACTTCTTTTAAAGTAGGATTTTTAACTCAAAAAATTTAAAACTCAATTATCATACCAAACTAATTTTTTTCAAAAACATCTTCTATAACTTTAAACAATGAAAAGTGGAGTAGACAACGATAACTTCCATCCTATTATTTTTCCATTGCTTATGCTATCTCTACTTCCACCTTTAACAGATATTTTAATAGTGTATGAAGGGGACTTCTAAAAGATATGTGTAATTATTGCATCTATCTAAAATATAAGTGCAATTACTACATTTCCATGGGATTTATCCATTCTTCCTACCATATTCCTATTACTTCTCTCCTATATTATTTCTAATTAGATTACTAATTCTATTTTATATAAATTCCTAATGGTATTTCTATCTAAATCTCTCAATATTGCAACTATTTATATTTCTCTTACCTAAATGGCTTCTACTTCAGCTGTTATTATCCGTATTTTCCTTATAAGGGAATGTTCCTCCTATCTTAGTTATCAGACATTCTTACCTTTCTATTCTCTATACCCCAAGCTAATCAAGTATCATTTCCGTTTATCCACCCCTTAAAAAGAATTTTTAAAATGAAACTTCCAAGTTTATAAAAAATAAGAAAAATCATTAAGCCAAATCTACGCTCTATTTTCCATTTATTTAAAAAACTAAAAAATCCCTTTGTCAAAATCTTTAAACCAAAACTTTTTGAATTACCTGTTAAGCTTCTTGGGATGATTAATTTAGCTCTTAACCATTTCTTGTGGCATGGCAACCCTCATTCTTCCAAGCTTGTCCCTATTGCCTTTAAAAAGGCTATGAAGCCTTATGAATGTGGTGGTTTGGGAGTGTTAAATTTAAAACAATGGAATAAGGCTGCATGCTCTTTATTAATCAATAAACATCTTAATCCTGGATCAAATTTATGGGCTGAATGGATCATGACCAATCATGTGAAGAAATTAAATTTTTGAACATTATCCATCCCTAATGATTGTAGCTAGGCATGGAGAAACATCCTAAAACTCATAGCTGATTTTCTTCCTTTATTTCAATTTTCTACTC
The DNA here is from genome assembly GCA_030737815.1 of Allium fistulosum. Lineage (NCBI taxonomy): Eukaryota > Viridiplantae > Streptophyta > Magnoliopsida > Asparagales > Amaryllidaceae > Allium > Allium fistulosum. The sequence goes on along the minus strand of CM060903.1, from coordinate 305,665,275 downwards.
AAATTCCTCATAATTATCTTTCTGACATGATCCTTGGTATGCTAAGGGGGTTATATTTTAAAATTATATTGACACTGGTTTGAGGACACTTCTGGCATCCCTGAATCTTCAAAGCTGGTTGGATATATTCATGATGGTAGGTTTTCTCTACCTTACTCGAGCTCTGCAGTTATCAGATCCTTTTGGACTTCTGTTGAAAATGCTTCTTTCACTAGTTCAAATATCCATTGTACTTGGGCCTTTAAGCCTCATTCTATCAATAATGTATATCGTACAATCTCTGATCTTACTTATTCTGCATCTTTTCCTTGGCATTCCAGGATTTGGTGCTCATCGGTTAGACCTAAAGAAAATTTGATGCTTTGGAAGATCATTAGTAATGATGTTCACACTCAAGATAATTTGGTTATTAAAGGCATGTTGCAAACTTCTTCTTGCTTAATTTATCACCAAGCTATTGAGAATATTCTGCACTTCTACTTTCTCATTTTACATTTGGAAGCAAATACTATTTAAGTTCAGTCTACATTGCCCTCTATCTAATTCCAAGGCCGAGTGGCACACTATATTCAAGGCAACAAGATGGAGAACCGTTAAAGGAAGACTTCTTCTCAAAATTTTAAAGAAATTTGTATACTTGATTTGGAAAGAAAGAAATTCAAGACTTTTCAATGGAAAGAAGAAATCGACAGCCGCTTTGTTAGTTGACCTAATTAGAAATTTATAAGCTCATCTAAAAGTCTTCTTAATACACACTGTATTAATTAGGTTTTCTCTTTAGCTTTCTTTTGTTTTTTTTTGGTTTCTTGTTTACTTTTCCCTCTCGTAATTCTTTGTTTTACAAATAAAATGGTAGAGTCCCATTCAACTCCGCTGGCTTGCCAAAAAAACTTTTTGAATTAACCAATTTCAAACTAAGAAATTCTAAATTTCCTCTCTTTTTCAAAACAACAACTTCCCAATAAGTATTTTGAAAAACTCATTCAGAGCATTTTAAGAAACTTCCAAAATCTTCTTCTAAAATTCTTTCATATGGGGTCGGACTTGGAAATGGACTTTTATTGTCCTTTCCTTTTGGACTTTGCTTCTACCCACTCCTTAATTCTTCTTCATCAAAAGTCTGGCTATCTTCTACTGGTTATTAGTGTACTCCTTGCTGGAACTTTCTCCACTTCTTCTTTATACCTTAATTATGGATGCTTGCAACATATAGTTTCTTACTTCCCATTTGTTTGGGTGAAATGTGCATCTTTTATCGATAATCCATCATAATACACGGTCATAAGGCAGCTTGGGCCTAATGAAGAAGTCTGGTACCATCTAGCCTTCGAGATTCTTCTATATGTCGTGCTCATGCTCTTCTTGGTCATTGCCTTGCGATACGGCCTACACTTCATGGGTTAATCGGGGTAGGTGAATACATCTAACTCTATACTGGCCTAACTCATAGTTGGTTCGTCCATCCTTTCGGAAAATGATTGCAATTACTTCTATAGTTCAGGATTTATAGGGTTAGGCGTATATATATATATATATATATATATGTGTGTGGTTTTTGAAAAAATACGTTCAAAAATAACAAATACGCACTCATACGTATGCATATGCCTATTGATTGGGAAACCTAAGCTCTAATACCATATGTAACAACCCGCCCCGAAACAGGCCTAATTTTCGACCCATAAAAGGCCCATCGAACATTAGACCCATTCCAAAGCTGATTGTTGGTTAGTAAGATCAACACAAAGAGCTATTTTTAATGCTATCAGAATCTCACAGTGGAAATGATAAAATATAATATCAAAAATAGTACTCATTTTATAAAATTCAAGTTTCATAATAAAACACATCTCAATATTCATAGTACAATATCTCAAAATACAATAATATCAGGTCTGATATGGGTACTCAAAGTATATATAAAAACATAAGTAGATAGATAACCACCACAAGACTCTGTCTCTGCGTTCATCTCCTAGATCTGCATCGTCTTTCCTAACCTGTGTTGTAATGAGGAGAGAGCCAGAACAACAAATGTCTAGCCAAAAAATATATCAAGTCTTTCCATAATAGCACATAGATGGTATATTTAGATAAGAATATGTCTTACGTATCCTAACTATATTTCTCATAAATACCTTCAACTGTAAGTCCGATGGATTTCCCAGTCCAATCCTATAACTTGCACTTTTCTAACCAATCTCTATAGCTTACCTTCAACTATAGGCCCAAGGTCATTCCCAACCACACGCATCTACCGTCAATCATGTCCTAACAACGTGAGAGAGAGTACCTAGGCCACTTAATACCTTTTCAATGGGAATTAGGCAGACTCTGACCATTTAATACCTATCTCTTAGGCAGACTCTCATCATTTAATATCTAACCCAAGGCGGATCCCTCTCTGGTACTATCTAGCTGACATTGCATGGAATCTCATCAGGACACTTAATACTTCTTTTTTGAAGAGGTAGACCCTACAATAGCCACTTAATACCTCGAATATGAAGCTGACCCTTTCCGCGATTTCCATCTACCATGCCTAAATGCTATCCTCGACCATTTAATACTTCCTAATTAGGAAGGATGCGTACCCTACAACAACCACTTACTACCCCCGATCCCTGAAGCGGGTTCTACTTATTATGACCGTAACTCAGTTGTGACATCTCACATTAGTCCGATCATTCGTAGGCACTGATAGTTAGATTAGCTGGGTAGACTTACCCTACAGAATTGGGACTAACCACGCATCCTCTATGGTACTTATTATAAGCGATATCTCATGTCAACCACAAAGTCACACTGCTGGTAGCCAACTTAGCTGGGCAGACTTCCATGTGCTTTTGACTGACCTCGCATCCCTATAACTTAGTCATAATTTACACTCTTTAACCATACTAGCTCATACCGCACCACATTCTACTAAGGCTATGAAGAGAGATCCTTTATTTCTCTACTAATTATAATCATCCATATCTTCCATCCTATGGGGTTTTAATGCTGATTACTAACCTATTTATCACGTGATTAATACGTTATTAATTGTACATTATATATATATATATATGTATGTATAACTAAAATTTTCCTAGGCATACGAAGATTACGCCCTATACTAATTACTAAATGTCAAAACTTCCAATTTATAAAAGTCTAATTTCATACCATAACATACAAATTAGGTATATCCTTAGCCCAACAATAGACTTGTATAAGAAAATAGAATTAATTACCAAACTTATTTTATATTAAAATAGTATAATCAACATCAATAGAATTTACAATTCAATCCTTTTACACTCTATTGAACTTCCACATATAAAATGGAAAGGGGTTCATATTTAAATTATGAATATAGGTAGTGCAAACTACGAATGAGAATCTGTATTTTACGCACCATTTTCTAACTTTTAGAACCCTCAATCGTATCAAAAGCGGAAAATGAGAAGTGAAATAGAATGTAAAATATAAAAATTGCAATAACTGCACAAATTCTACTATTTTAATATAGATATAGAATAATTGAGATTCCAATAACATAAGAATTGACATTTCGCTGTGGTGGAATTTTGGTAGTTTGGATCCGAAGTGAACCAAAATTCCCCAAGGCATATATCGAATCCAACCTATATGATACAATTACCAAAATAAGAAAAACTAAGATTTCCACTCATAGATAATTTCTAGCTTTCTCTTTTGGGTTTGAACATGCCTATTATTCAATCACTTCCTAGATCTCTTCTTTTTGAAATATACAATAATTGGATTGTGTATTAATTAGATTCGGAATTTCAGGGATTGGAGGAGAATAGAATTAAAAATTGAATAATAATATCTGAAATCTCTTGCCTAAAGACCTTAAGAAATTTATGAATCATGTGGAATAAAGAAACTGGTAGAGCTCTACTACGTTCCCAAATAATTTATGAATAAAACTAAGGGGGCTAGGCTCTTATTTACAGTGGTTAAGAGTCACCAAAACCGTCGAATTTAAGTCGGTTTAAAATAATAAAATCTGGGCCGTTTCTAGCCTAAGTAACTCTAGCCGCCACAACACGAACCGGTTGACCGTCCTTCCCCAAGCGGTCAAGCGCTAGCAGTCGACCGGCACAAGGAAGGCGGTCGATCGATAGCTTATATTTAGGAAATTTTTTCTGGTGTTTTAATTGTTTTTATTTAATTCCTTAATTAACTTTAATGTTAACATTATTTTAACATTTTCTCTAACCCTATTTCTAGTCAACGTTAACTTTTAAATTATTAACATTAATTACAATTTGAATTTGAATTCCATTTGAATTATTTTGAATTCGAAAACTTCAAACATCAATAACTTTTTCGTTTGAGCTCCGATTTTAAAACTTTATATATGGAAATTGTTCGGAAAATCACCACGAACGCAATGACACAACTTTTGTGGCCAAATTATGATATATACAAAAATTTCATTTTTAGTCTTATTATTAGTTTATTAATTAATTAATTAATTTTTACGGGGTGTTGCACATTACCTCGTGATCTTCTGTTCTGACTTAGTTCTATTAACCTATAGAATACTCATCGAATCGTTCTACAATTGTTCCAAATAACCACATGAAAGTAACCCCTTGTTGCCCCAACGGTCATGAGTAAATCACCTTCCATCATTTGGAGAGCATTATGTACACTAGTCTTAACATATGTATTTATTTCTTTTTTCAGTACATCTCAACTATGTGTTATGTAACGACAGTCGGACCATGCTTCCCATCTCCAACATGTGGCGTACGCATATGAGTTGGCACACACTTTATTATAACAAAACAAATCATCAACGTTATGTGCCTAGCAACCCATATTTATACACCACTTCTTCAAGTTATTTAACGATGTGGGACTATTCCAATTTCAAACCATCATTCCTCCTTACCACATGTGAGACAACCCTAACAATCTCCCCCTTGACTCGCATCCCCTTGAGTACTTTTGCGAGCATTGTTTGTTTGCATGGCTGAGTTTGCAACAATCGACTCTAATACCAATTATTATGTTATGGCTGTTGGACCAAACTCCTCATCTCCAACATGTAGCGTAAACATATGAGTTGGCACACACACTTTATTGTAACAAAGGAAATCCTCAATGTTACGTGTCTACCAATCCATATTTATACGCCACTTCTCCAAATTATTTAGTGATGTGAGATTATTCCAATTTCGAACCATTGTTTCTCCTTACCACATGCAAAACAACCCTGACACTATGAACATTTAAGGAATAAGAGTGTATGCATGTGCGGGTGTGTGTGAGCATTATTTCAATATTCATGGCCACGAACATGTTCATAACTACAATCGATAAAATATTTCTCTTAAGGATTTTCTACTTATATATGTTTAATGTGTTTAATTCATATTTATATCAATATATAACAACATATATAAAAGAAAATAAGTCTAGATGCTTATATATTTCGAATAAGATTTTCTTATAAGAGTTAAATTACGTAATGAATTATATAATTGCCACTAGGGCACAGCTCGAACTTTATCATCAATACCCTAGTTCCACCTAAAAATCTAGAATTAAATCTTGTAAATTTATCATTATAACAAAATCTTAGAACTAAACATCTAGTTCCACCTAAAAATCTAGAATCCAAATAGAGGCTTGAAATTAAGAATATAAATTGCCCTAAAATATAGAATAATATGAGTGCAAATACTAAAAGTGTAGGGGCCTTCCTCAAAGATTCCCTTCTCTTCCATGTAGGCAACAAAATGCCTTGCTCTAGACAATCAACAATCTATCTCCACATACCACTCTTATTCAAATTCGAAGAAAATTTCCACGGCCCTAAAAAAAATTTCCTCCACAAAATAGTCTAGCGGACACTAATGGAAGCTGAGCAGCTACCATCTCCCTTAGATCTCATGTCTTCGTCCCGATCAAAACCGCCAAAGTTGCACTTTCATGCTACTTAAGATGACGTGCTCCTATATTTCTTGATATCTGAATCTTGCATCCTAAGATTTAAAGGTGCATTGCGATTATCTACTGCTAAATAAATTCTGCTGTTATGAATTGACCGCCTATAATCAAGTCGGTCAAAGATGCACGTTGTCGTGGATTATCAAAGAGATGGCTCTGCTTGATTGCAAAATATGTGCTACTTCCTGGTGTTGGAGTTGTGTGCCTAAGAAGATGATTAGATGATGCCTTGAATGAAGACAATGCTAGATCTAGTGATGATGCGGTTGACTAGAGATGGTTGGTACCATCCCTTAATGAGATAAACCATGCTAAGTTTCTTTTCCTCAATGAATGCGACTAAGTATGTGAGCACGAGTCTAGAAGGTTGTGTTAGGGTTGTCTCGCATGTTTAATGGAGGAATGATGGTTCGGATTTGGAAAGTCCCACATCGCTAAATAACTTGGAGAAGTGGTGTATAAATATGGGTTGGTAGGCACGTAACATTGGGGATTCTTTTTGTTACAACAAAGTGTGTGCCAACCCATATGCGTATGCCACGTGCTGGAGATGGGGTGCTTGGTCTGACCGATGTTATACAACAGTGGTATTAGAGCCGATGGTTACGGACTGGGCCATGCAGACACGACAGTACTATCAAAGTTTACCGCAAAGGGATGCGAGTCAAGGGGGAGACTGTTAGGGTTGTCTCGCATGTTTAATGGAGGAACGACGATTCGGATTTAGAAAGTCTCACATCGCTAAATAACTTGGAGAAGTGGTGTATAAATATGTGTTGGTAGGCATGTAATATTGGGGTTTCCTTTTGTTACAACAAAGTATGTGCCAACCCATATGCGTACGCCACGTGCTGGAGATGGGGAGCTTGGTGCGACCGCCGTTACGCAATAGGTTGCAATTCTGATGTTAATGGTATTGGTTGCCTGACTATCGATGCATGGATTTGCGCTGCCTTGAAATGCTTGGTAGTCTGCCTACTGATTATTGCTGCAATGATAATCAAAAGATTTGTTTATTATCATATGATGAAATAGTAATCTCATTTGTTTGATCGGATATCGGTGTTTGGATATTGTTTTGTGATTGGATTTTAAAGATATGGTTGCGAAACTGACTTATGTTGAAGATGAATGATTATAGTGGTGATGTTGAAAATACTATTGTTTCGAGGTTGCTAGTAGAAATGGATGATGGGTGGTGAATCAGAAATGTTTATCATAAACATCCTCCCTTTTTTGGTTCTGATGGTGGAGATTTTATAAGGTACTATGTTATGTAGAAGATGATGATCAGCTAACAGAAATATTTACTTATTTTCTGAAAAAATATCAGAGAGAATAGTATAAGAGAGAAAAATATCAGGGAGAGAGATCGTTCTTTTCTAATTTAAGTTTTAGTTGATGGAGGAGAATGGGTAAGTGTTGGCCTGGACTGGATATTTGATTACGTGGGTCATTTGTTTGTATTGTTTTACTACATGCTTTATTTTTCGTCCAAGCACATATATATAATCTTATTTGTTGCACACTTTTATCCAAATGAATCTTACAGAATTGTGAATTTAATCTCATGTTTTTTGTCATTGTGCCATGAATATGGAAGTTTTGTATCAATTTAGAAAATTATTTATGTATCAAGAATAACAAAGATCACTTATGAGCTTGTAAATTCATATAGCTACGTAAATAGATTAATGCAAACATATATTTATTAATATCAAACAAAATGCTCGATTACAATATTCGATAATCTTTTTTTATCATAACAAAGATATGTTAAGATTTAAAAAATAAAACACATATGTGTTTGATATGTGATATGTAATGCGTACATTTAAACATGAAACGAATCAATGTCTATGATCTTCATGTTCCTTAAATACCAATGCTGCCCTACACACATGTCCACGCACTATCTAAGAAGAACTGAATTTTTTTTAATTAATGAATGAAATCTCAAATTTTCTTTAAATTTGCTTTCTTGCAACCATGTTTTAGTAAAATTTAAATCGCAAACATGTCTTAAATAATACTAATAAGTTCACTATCATCAAATCTTAACCTTTCTTCATTTTTTGTTCTCATCAAAAAATAAAGAAAATGACGATATAGTGAAAATTTTAACAAGTCGTTATGAACTATGATCAAAATTGAAACATTAAATATACATTAAAAAATTAGAAGAATAAATAATAATAACAATTATTCCTGATCCAAAGCTTATCCCACGAAAGTGAAGTAGATGTAGTGGAATATATATATATATATATATATATAGTTTTGTTCAAAGTACAGAACCATAATATATTTCATAGTGAAGTAACAACTCATTGTAGAGTAGATCAAGGCACTTCTATTTATACAATATCTTGAGGTCTCTTAGATGAAAATGGGTGTGATTTGATGGTTTTAGGGAGATTATTTTATTTTAAGCGAGAAAAGCTTATCCCTAATTCATTGTAAATAAGGTGAAAAGCCTTTCATATATGGACTACCGTGTGGTCTCTTCGATGAAAATGAATGTTACTCGATGGACTAATACAATTATATTATAACCATGTGGAAGAGGCTGAGTGAGTCACTTAAATTATGTAGTTAATTTTATGTATTAAATTTTCCAAAAACTTCCAATCATTATGTCACTCTAGCCAACACTTGCATGAAAATAAGAAGTATCAATAATAACAAAGAAAATAAAATGAGTCGATAGAATATGAAAGTCAAATGGTAGATAGAGATGACATGGGATATGTAGTAATCAAAAATAGATTATTATATAGTTTTTGAAGGAACTGGGCCAACCTATAGCGGAAGAAATTGGTGAATTTCAAAAAAAATTACACTATTCGATCTTAGTTGAACCTATGAAGCCTAATTTAATTAGAACATTTCTAAATTTGTTCTAGATAAAATCATTTATTTTATTTAAATTAGTTAAAGGGAAGTTTAAATAAATTTAATTTTAAATTTATAGTGTATTAAATACACCTAACATTTATCAATAAGAGTTAATATACATAGGCAATGAAACCTTTCATTTCTTTCCCTAAAACAAGTAATTAATTTAGAGCATTATTAAGATTAATGTATATAGGGAAGGAAACCATTCATTTCTTTCCCTAAAACAAGTAATTAAGTTAGAGTATTAATAATATTTAATATATATAGGGAAGGAAACCTTTCATTTCTTTCCCTAAAACAAGTAATTAATTGAGAGCATTAATTACATCAAATGGAGAGATGAACCTTTCATTTCTCTCTTTAATTTGAATTGATTGATTAGATTTAACTTACATATATACGTATCAAATATATATATATATATATTTATGTGTGTGTGCATGTGTAACATGATAATACGTGAAGGGTATACTGTGTCCGTATATAGATGTTGGGATTTATATTGCAACGGACACATTAGCTCGTTTTTTATGTATTGTAATTTTTCCAAATATGTACTTGTACAATATGAAAAATCAAGATATTAATATATGTAAATGAATATACATATATATGTACACATAATATATATATATATATATATATATATTATTGAATAAAACAATTCCTGCTATAATAAATTAATGTAAAATAATTATATGAAAAAATTATAAGTTTTCTAATTTTAGAAAATCCGGAAACACATTTTGGACTTAATATTAATTTATGAAATTTTCTCAATTAAAATAATATTTATCATTAAATAATTAATAATAGTTTGAAATCAAATTAATTCTTAAAAATATGAAATCAAGTTGAAAATTTCTAAAACTTTTTATGGAGGTACCTGAGACAAATTGTAGGCTTAGGAACAATTTATAAAATTTTCTCAATTAAAATTATATATTTAATTAAATAATTGATTGCAAGCCAAAAACAAATTAATTATAAAAATTATTAAATTAAGTTATAAAATCTAAAAATATTTCTAAAAGTACCTGAGAGAAATTTTAAGCTTAAGAAAAATTTCTAGAATTTTCTTAATTGAAATTATATTTTTATTTAAATAATTGATTGCAGGTCGAAAGTAAATTAATTTTAAAAATCTGAAAATTGTATAGTAAGCTTCTTGTATGGTGCAGTAAATTTAAAAATATATAAAATTGAAATTTTGAAACATTAATTATTTTATACATAATAAACAACTACAAAATCATTAAATAATAATAAAGTATGTATATATATATAATAAAATATTTTTATATTTGATGATTCATAATAAGTATAAAGCATCATAATAAATTTTAAGATCAAATATATATGATATATAATCATATATACAATTATACATATTGACAATTTGCATATCTCTATATATTTAGTTTGTGTGTGTGTATCAAAATTAAAATTTTCTACTTTTTTGGAACATTAATTCAACAATAAATCAATAAACGAAATATTACAATAAGCACATAACAAATCCAATTGTAACAAACATATGTACCAACAAAAATCTCACCTAATCTAAACAATAAACAGATCCGAATACAAATGGATAATTTGGGTATAAATCAACTTTTATATGATAAACTTGATATAAATAATAATAATAATAAATGAAATTTCGCCTCTTACTAAAGCCTTTGAGTGCACATTGAACAATGATTTCTCTTCTTAGAATAATTCTCAATCTGTCAGGTTGCTAATCCGGGATTGAAGACCTTCTACTACAAATTAGTATATTTAATTTGAATTGGATTTGAGAATTTTTTTGATTGTTTTTAGAGGATATTTGCTTCCATTAAAATGAGGAAGAGGAAGAAGAAGAAAGTGGCAGCTCAAAAAAAATGAATTAGCTTTAGATTAGGGTTTTGAGATTAGTATTTATATGCGAAGTATAAGAGAGCAAACTATGTAAGTTTCTCACTAGACCTTAGCCGCACATCTCCAAAACCTAATCCTACGTTGTAGTCGCCTCCAACCTCTCTTAAACCAACACATATCCTCTCCAAATCTCATGGGTTGTGAGCCCATTTTACCCAAATTAAATATGTATAATCATATTTAACCTATTTTGTTATCGATATCTCATATCGATCAATATATTCATAACATTTATAAGTATATGCAACAATTTTATTTCTCAAATCACACTCAAATTTCATAATTAATATTTCATAAATATTAATTTATTTGATTAATCCATAACAATTATAAACTAATTAAATCGTTTGTCTAAAGAGAATTCATCGTTTTGGTTGTATGACTCTTTGGTGTAAATTCGGTGAGTGATTAGCGTCGAACTATTCGAATTTTAACGTTCACACTCCACTTAGCAGGTGGTGTGATAATATGGCAAAATTTATCGCTTACTCGTTTTCGAAAAAATCTTATTTTAATTTAATAAGCATTACCCAGTTTTGACAATTATTTATACCAATTCTCTTCGTCAAAACTATATCACTTTGGACTTATTGAATTTGGTAATGGTCAAAATTCCAATATCATCCACTTTCAACTCTATAGCCCAAACACAAAGTCCTTGGTTCAACAATAACAACTATTATTAATCGAACTACTCTGGCTAGAGATTTTGACTTTGGGTTGACTTGAGTTGACCGTGATACTAACCTCATATAACCTAGGACGAATCCTCATTTGAATAGTGTTTTACTTCAAATTTCCACTCGACTCAACTATAGTCACTCGATCGATGCTTTGCCATGGTTTGATTGTATTCAAAGCGGAGCTTTCATATTGAAGATTCATAGTATTATCAAGTCGAAAGAACCGTGTAAATTATTCACATCGATATTTTTTGTTTGACCTTAGTTGTAATAACCAACAAAAAACTATTGAATGACTCATTCCATGGTTATCCAATAACTATTAGCACGTAACCCCTAAGTGCCCCTAGCAGTCATGTGTAATACACTGCCCAACATTTGGATATTGTAACGTACTATAGTCTCAACGGATACATCAATATTCAGTCTCGATGCATCTTTACTAGGAACAATTATAATGGTATATTTAATTTTATTGTGATAAATTACTCACGGTTACAAAGTTTTCAAATGTAAAGGTGCTCCATCACAAACCATTTCAAAACCCTTTCATGGCTTCCCATGCTAATCCCCCATCGCCTCCTTCTTGCCCCCACCCCTCATCGTCCTCAAGCATTCCACCTTCTCCCTCTTCGTCCGCCAGCCCACCCCCGATTTCGTTCATACCTAAGAAATACGCCACCTTCCTTAACGCAAAGCCCACCCCCCCCCCACAGTCGTCCACTACTATTGATAGCAGCTCTGAAAATTCCAAGCCGGATAGCCTCAAATCAAATTATCCTTGCCCTGTTATCATCAAAACTATTCCAGAAAGATCATACGCACAAGTGGCTGCTTTACCACCACTTATTCCGGACCTCCCGACGCAGAAACGTTGGCGTTCCTTGCCGCCTTTTGCCAATGTACGCTCCACGATTGATTTTTTGGTATCCAAAGGTCGCTGTCTAAAATGCGCAGGAAATGGACACCTGGCAAGAAACTGCAGAGACTCAAAGATATGCTATAATTGCAGTCTCTTCGGCCACTCAAAATCATCCTGTCCCGAGAAGAACAAAACCAAATCACCTGCTTTGTTATCCGTGCGTGCCTCTGCCCCTCCCGTTAAAAACAAAACATCACTTCACTCTCATCGGGACCCAACACCACATCATTACACTGCTAAGCCGAAAAGCACCTTCACACCAATTAACATCCCAAAGTCTCCTCGTTCCTCACCCCATTCTCATTCCAACAATTCTCCTCACTCTCTTTGCTCTGTCCCCCCTCTACAACACTTCTCAATGGAAAACTCCACACTTTATCTTACAGCCACGGTAATCAATGGCATTTGGACGCTAGAATCACTGCATCAAGCCCTCTCAACTGCTCTCCATCACCACGATCTGCCCATCTGGATCATAAACAACAACAGCTTTGCCTTTTGCTGCCCCACCCATGAATCACTTGTTCGTGCCCTCCAACTTCGAACCATATCCAAGCCAGGCGGGTCCGTCCTCATCCAACCCTGGTCCGATCCTGAGCCCTCCTCTGCCAGCCTCGAACCGGTCTCATGGGCACGAATTCAAGGTTTCCCGGAACTCCTCCGAGATCGCCCGGACGCGGTGCGAGCCGCCCTCAACCCCTTGGGTCGTTTCATAGAGTTAGATTGTTGCAACTGGGAAATGCTAGACCACCGATACATGTTCGTCAAAATACAATTTTTTGCAGGCGTCTCAACTCCCTCTGCCATAGTCGCTAACCTGAACAATCACGATTACCTCCTCTCAGTAGAACGATGGGAACACGCGCACCCGAACCGAAATCCCGAGTCGCTCCCAATTGGTATTGATTTGGAGGAGGCTTTCAGATGTTTTGACGAACATATCCCCATGGCGGAACTGAACTCGGACGATAGATTTGATGCTATGAATTTCGATCCAGATATCCTTGCTCCTCCAGCAGCTGTTGACTCTACTCCTATGGTTCACCAAATCCCCTCGACCGAACCCGATGCTCCCAACCCAATATCAAACCCGCAAGAAAATTCCTTCGAAGTCATGGGCCCTCTTGGCTGGGACAACTGGCCAATTGTGGACCAGAATTGGAATCCCTATGCGGATCTAGACCTCTCTAATCCATGGTTTCTCCAACTTCCCATTCGCACCCACTCACCAGCTTTGCAAAATTCCGTTAGCCAGCTCGCCCTTATCCCCCCACCTCAATATCAACCTCCAGCCAACCTTCACCCTCCACTCAACCAATCCTTGGATAACCAACTTGCCCTCATTCCCTCCGACTTCCGAGCAGCAGCGCCACCACCCCAGGACGATCAATAGTCTCCATTGGTCACCCTACATCGGTCAGACGTAGTGCCAGACTTCATAAAGCGGCGTCTCACCCCGGTAGCTTTCTCAAACCTGTAGTTTTTTCCTCTACTAACAAAAATCTTAATAAAAAAATTGCATGTTGCATGGGTGTGATTTTGCGAGATGAGCATCTCACAGCCATGCAAACACTAGAATCGGAGTGTTTGTCCCCTTCCCAATGAAGATTATCACCAGGAATGTCAGGGGTTTGGGGGACCCCAGCAAAAGAATTGCCCTAAATCTCATCCTGTCCCCACACAAAATCGATATTCTCTTTATCCAAGAATCCAAACTCGTGGACCCCTTTCCTACCCAGATAAGGCAGCTAGGTAGGCCCTATCTTTCTGGGTGGGCCCACTCGAATGTTGAAGGATCCAGTGGTGGATTAATCACCCTCTGGAATGAATCCATATGGTCCCATTGCCAAACCATTCTTCATCCTTCTGTCCTTCACGTTTCTCTTCGCCACATCCAAACCAATACCATTTATTTCTTCTCAAACATCTACGGCCCACAAAACACGACCGATAGAAATGCCCTGTGGAACAACTGTCTCACCTTTGCCACCCACCTAAATGGCCCCTGGCTGTTAGGGGGAGATTTCAACACCACTAGAAACACCCAGGAAAGAAATTCAGGAAACATCTCACAAGACTCGGATTCATTCAACTCCTTTATTAGCTCCGGTTCCCTAATCGACCCACCCATTAACAACAGACTCTACACTTGGTCAAATCGTAGGTCTGACCCATCTCTAGCTAAACTCGACAGATTCCTCTTCAATGTCAATTGGGACGACTTGCACCCCATGTCCATCGTCTTCGGCCTAGCCTCGGTTATCTCAGATCACTGCCCTCTAATCCTGGATTCTGGTTCATCCTCTAACCTCAAACGTCCCTTCCGCTTTGAACGCCTCTGGTCTTTGGAACCCTCCTTTGACAATTTCATCCAGCTGGCATGGTCCCAACCGGTTGTGTCCAATTCCGTAAGCGCCAGGGTAGTTTCCAAACTCCGTTTACTCAGAAAGACCATCAAACCTTGGGCCAAAAACATTTGGGGTTCCCTTCGTTCGCGCATCTCTTCCACCCAAGATGCTATCCTAGAACTCAATATCCTCGAAGAATCTCGACCCTTAAACCCATCTGAATACTCTCAACTAAAGGGGCTAGAATCAGAGCTCGATAGACTTTCTAAACAAGAGGAAATTGGTTGGAAACAAAGATCCAAAGCCAAATGGATATAGGAGGGAGACAGGAACACCTCTTTTTTCCATCGAATGGCCAATGGCAGACGAAGATCTATCAACATCACGGAGTTATCCCACAACAATTCCACCTTCACCGAATTGTCTGACCACCTCCGCCTCTTCACCGATTATTACCAAAGTATCCTCGGCAAGTCATCCCCGGCTCTACTCCCTATAGACTGGAACCTCCTCTACCCAACTTGTCCCCCCATACCTGTAGATCACCCATTTTCTGAAGAAGAAGTTTGGGCCGCGCTTAAGGATTTGTCGGACGACAAAGCCCCGGGCCCAAATGGTTTCGGCCCATACTTTTTTAAACGTTACTGGGAAACCATCAAATTCAACTTGCTAGACATGTGCGCGGAATTCCAAGCTAATCCCACCTCCATTGCCCGCATCAACTATGCCAACATCATCCTCCTCCCCAAATCCCCCGGTTCTAACACTTTGTCCGCTTTCAGACCAATCAGCCTCCTCAATACCACATTCAAAATCATCACAAAGGTTCTTGCTAATAGACTCCAGTCAGTCATCGACCCACTAGTGGGGGCGGAACAGTCAGCCTTCATACTAGGCAGAAACATCATGGATTGTGTCGCCGCCACTCAAGAAGTTGTCTCTTACTGCCATAGAACATCAATCCTTGGCACCCTGCTAAAATTAGATTTCACCAAAGCTTTTGACACGGTTCACTGGGACTTCATCCTTGACCTAATGAAGCACAGGGGTTTTCCGCCCAAGTGGTGCGGCTGGATCGAAGGGCTACTCAACACAAGTACTTCGTCAATCTCAATCAATGGCTCTTCGGGTGGTCATATCAAATCAGCCAGGGGGTTGAGACAAGGAGACCCGCTCTCACCATTAATCTTTGTCTTGGTAGCGGATGTGTTCAACCAGATGATCAAGCTCGCCTCGTCCTACGATTTATTCAAAGGTATCAAGCTTCAAGATTCAGATTTGTCAGTTTCTAACCTTCAATTTGCAGATGATACGATCCTTTTCGCTTCCACCAAAACCAGCCACATCCATTGCCTCAAGGTTGCGCTGTATGTCTTTGAAGCAATTTCAGGCTTGTCCATCAACTTTAACAAAAGCTCCATCATCATGCTTGGCAACTCCGCTCATCTCGGCCCTCACATTTCATCCTTGCTCAACTGTAGCATAGCCCACTTCCCCATCTCGTACTTAGGTATTCCCATCCGCCCCCACCAAACTCCATCGTGCAGACTGGCTCCCCCTCATTTCCAAAATCGAAACCAGACTCTCAACTTGGAAGGCACACTCGCTATCCTCTACAGGTCGCCTTGTCCTAGTCAAATCGGTCCTATTGGCCATCCCCTCATACTGGATGTCCTTCCTCACACTTCCATCCTAGGTCATCACGAAAATTGACTCAATTAGGCGCTCATTCCTTTGGAACGGTGGCAACGCAAAAGGACTGGTCAACTGGAGGACGGTATGCTTACATCGCAACCACAGGGGGTTAGGAATTACTGACCTCCGTACTTTCAATCAAGCGTTGCTGTCCAAATGGCTTTGGAGATTGCTCACACCTGGAAACTTCATCTGGAAAGCATGGATCCTATGTCAACACTATCATTCAAACCATCACTTAGCGCTCCACCTCCCTACTCGTTTCCGGCCATCCCCCTTCTAGTCTGGGGTCCTCCAAACACTTCCTAGAGTCAAAGCACTTTTTCAGGTGAAAATTGAAAGAGGTAACTCCTGCCTCTTCTGGCAAGACACTTGGTATGGCCAACTGCCCCTTTCTAAGCTCCTGCCCAACCTCTACTCACACGCCACCCACACTAACGCTACTGTTGAAGATTATCTCGCCCTTGGCCCTGAGCACCTGTGCCCTCCCTCCATCTTTGATGCAGACTTGGTTCCTGAACTCCTCACCGCAACAAATATCCTTCTATCGATTCACCCTTCCAACAGTCGAGACCGTTTCCTCTGGGCCCTCGCACCTTCCAAGGGCTTCACAGTCGCCTCCTTCTATCAACACCTAATTAACCCCGGTCGCCTTTTCTCCTTCCCCGGGATTTGGCATTGCAATCTTCCTCCTCGTATAGCTTTTTTTCCAATGGTGCCTAATTTCTGGAAGAATTAATACCAAAGATAGACTCAACCGACTCAACATCCCCGTCGACCCACGCTGCGTCTTTTGTTTCACACACGATGAATCAATCACCCACCTTTTCTTCGAATGTGATTTCTCCTACTCAATTTGGGCTGCCACCAGTGCTTTTCTACTAGGGTATGTCCCCACCTCGACCCCCTTTTTCGATTATTGGCAGTTTAATCAGCAGAACCTGCTGATGGACACATACATATCAATCTTCAGTTGGTGCATTTGGAAAGAGAGGAATGCACACGTGTTTGGGAAACCCGCACGACATTTTGGAGGAACCTGTAGAAGCATCACTCACTTTTTCTCCTCTCTGACAGGTCAATGCTCCTCTGCGCCGTTCCGACTGAGCCTCCCGCCTTGCAGCGTCCAGCCAGCAGAATCTCAGGGTAGTACCAGCACGTCACCGCGCAGATAGTCTTAGTCTACCGAGGGCTACTACTTAGCTGATATTTGTAATATTCTGTGTTCTTTTGTCTGTGATACTCTAGCACTTTAATCGTATTCTATTGCTATTTTTTTGGCCATCGATCGGGCTTGTCGATCGACCTCTTATAAATTTTAATATATAACTATTTAATCGGCTGTGTAGTATCACGCTGCACACCCATCTCTCTCAAAAAAAATTACTCACGGTTACAACACTTTGTAACTACTATCACAAAACATACCATTTATGAATTTTATATTAAATATACTTTTAGTTAAATTAATTAATTAATATAACCACATTATATCAACTGTATAATAGAAAGAAAACACATTTATTTTGAACATGATTGGTCAACGAGTTAGATATATGTAACAAATTATATAATTGCCCCAAGGGCATACCCCTAACTCTATCAATCTCCCACTTGCACTTGGGGTTAATTATGGAATCTTATTCCAGCTTCTCTAATCGGTTTACACAAAACCAATTTGGTCAATCCCTCTGTGAACGGGTATGCTATTATGTTTTAATTATCTACTCTATCAATCAATTTTCTCCGACGGTGATAAACTGTTTTATCATGTGAAATAATTCGAAGTATGTCTCTCGACTACTAGTGAGCTCTAAGTTCTATTACGAACTATATCGCAACATTGTTATCATATAACAACGTTTTTAGATTCTCCACATTTGGAATCGGATCATTTATAAATTTGTGCACTTATAAATTTATATGCATTACCTTTATTGCAGAGCTATTCTAGGCGATGTACTTAGCCTTTTTCATTGAATTAGCCACGGTCTTTTATTTGGAACATTTCCAACTTAAAGATTCTTAACTTGAATTTATCATTGACATATTAAACTCAATATCACTTATGAAGTTTAAGTCCAAATACCCCTTTATAAGGAGTTTGTTGTTTCTGTAAACAATTCTCTAATATTTCATAAATATGCGAGAACACTTCAAACAACCATTTAGTGATATTAATTTGGATTTGATATTTGCTTCATGTATCAAATACATAAACAAAACATGATATTGTAGACAACATAACATGTATGATAGTTCTTATTGCCAATGCATAAGGAATCCATCTTACACGTTCCCTATCAAACATTTTAATAAGGTGTCCTTGCATATCGTTTTGGAACATTCCCAATATCTTTTACACTTACTATAAAAGACATCATTTACAATTCAACGTTGAGTATTAAGACAACTAAGGTTGATTTTAACACAAGTACATCATTAAGATCAACAACGTGTTGTTTACTTGTAGTTTAGAAATATCAATGTACCTTTGACTTTCTTACTTATGAGCACATGCTTCCTCTACATTTTGATTGACAATCAAATTATTTGATATTTTCATCGAAATGTTTGTTTAATTTTGACACTTATAAAATGATACTTTCTATCTTTCCTTGAATCATATCCAAAATTCCACAAACTCAATTTCACTCCCACTGACTTCAAGACACTTTGGTTGTTATGTGCAAACAGTCTAGTTTAAATCTATATAGAACTTTCTATTTCAACACATATATAACAAAACCTAATTTCATACTTGGCAATAATTTTGTGAGTAAATCTGAATTATCTTAAGTGCGTTGAATAATGAATCTATTACGTTAATTTCAACAATTGAAATTTACGAGGTTATTCTTATCCAAGTTGCTCATTAAATTCCAACTGCATTAGTCTCGTAAAGACACAATCGTGGCCGATGGATCAAATCTCTTTGGATACGACTACCAAAATCATATTTTGATAACCTACTTGGAATCCCTTCGGATTTGCGCATCATAACATATCATGGATTCAACACTCTTAATGGCTTAATTGACAACTGGGATTGACTATTCTCGACATTGATAAGAAACTCATAGTTTCTCTTCATTGTGCGAGAATACTTATTAGATATTCTAATATGATGTATTCATTTAGGTTAGGTTAATTTCATTTCATCTCACATAATCAGTTACCATAGGATCGTATCTAATTCCATTTTACTACCAATAATTTCTCAAAGAAATTCCTTCACAATGAAGTTGGTATTTCTTGAAACAACAATTATTCCTCAGTGCAACAAAATAGGTATTCATAAACACTTTATGAATTTCCTTTTATATGAAACTGATTTAGTTTTTAGTTTACAAACTTATGTTCAAAACATAAATATGCCATCTAATAACAGACTTTTCCAAACTCCTATTGGCGGGATTCATACAAGATCCCTCACAAACAGTTATTATGTGCAGACTTTCAAAGCGCACATCCTGCCAACTCCTTGACCCAAGATATGTTGGGGTTTCTTATAAACCCTTATCTTGTATGTTTTGTAAAGTATTATTTAGATGAAATAATATTAACCTTGTGTACTACCCTTAAGTACGTAACCTTATAGAAAAAAATTAACCCAACTTCACTCACAATTAGTCGTACTTTGTCCAACAAAGTTCGATTACTCCTTATCGATACATCATTATGTACTACAGGAAGGAGTGACTTTTGAGATTGAATCTTCATTCATTTTTAGGTACGTTCGGAACCTTTTCAATTATACTAACCGATTTGATCAAAATGAATCATTCTTATTGCATGTTACATTATTTACTTCCACTGTATATTCTATGAGTTTACATAGACATACTGCATAAGTATCAAATACAAATGTCCATGTCGGTCATAACTCATCTGTGATTATAACGAAGTACGTGGAACCATTTTGGTATTAATAGACTTACAATTGCATATATCTGTATGTATCAATCCGAAGAGTTCATAAACTCTTATGATGTTCCCAATGAATAGATGCATAGCCCTTACTTGTTTGAGATATAACTAACCAGTATCATATGATTCATAATCATATAATAAAATTATTTTTCAAAACTACAGCTTAGTCTATAATTCCAAATTAACTGTAAATAATATTAGATACTTCTGTATTTTCCAATGCATCACTTTTGTTATGAAATAAATACTGCATTATAGTTTTATTTCATAATGAATATTCATAATATTCATATTGAAATATAGCTATGTCTATTTTTCAGTCGATACCGAAAAATAGTCATTATTTCATAAATAATGTTCGGTACATTTTACGAAAATAATTTTCATAATTTTATGCAATCAATAAGTGTTATATGGCATGCTCCCACTATTTCCATCATTACTATAATAGCGTACTAAATTTGAAGGTACGCCATTCACTTAATATAGATTTTTTTATTTTGTATACTATAATTAGTTTACCGTGGAGAGTTTTATGATCAAATATCTTAAACTCAAAGAAACAAATCTCATAGAAAACAATTTTCCATATGAAAATACATTTCGGAATATAAATCATATTTCTTATTCCAATGTTAAGTATCAATCACTATTATTACAATTCTCGTTTCCGTTATTTCTTTATAAAGCAGAAGTGACTATTCACTCTATTCATTCCAAATGTACCTTAAATAACATCTACTCTTGTATATTTGTTATTCTTTCTCAATGGTCAAACCATTAAAAAGAAAACCTTGACTATAATATCACAACGAACTTTTTAAAAAATCACATTTGATTATTCTTAACTTTTAAGGACATCGAATATGTTGCGCTTTGCGTAAACTGATACTTCAGTGATCAAGTTCTTAGATTTGTATTATAGTTTTGGACTAGTTTTACATTTAACATGATACGATCCTTTAATAATCAATCAAATTGAATACTCATTTTCGCACTAAGGTTTATTTGGTTTTTCAAATGAACTAATTTCATCGAAATATTGTGCATTACAAACTTTGACCATTCACCATATAAAATTTATATGCGATTGTATATGGATCAAATATCCATAGTCTTGTATTGCTTTTAGATTTCGAAACTCGTAAAATGCAATAAATGGTCTCGACCAAATAAATGCCTAAGTGACCAAACTACGGATGTATTTAGTAGTTGTAAAATCAGGCACTTGCATGGGTGATGAAATGTTAACATGCAATAATCTATTATTGGTAAGTATATGATATATTTCTATTTGTCAACCTTCAATTCTATTCAATTGTATACCTTAATTGATAAACATTTTATCAATCATATTAAATGCATAAATTTATCATTGTAGATTATTATAGCATTATATAGCAAGTAATTTATTAATATATATATGGTAGAGGACAAAATAATATTGAAGATTCATAATCTTTTATATATTTGAGTGAAATCGACTTATGGAATAACGTACTACTTATGAATCACCCTTGTGATTCAAGTGTCAAGCACATCTGAAATTACAGTATACGTAAAATGCATGTATATTTATTTTTTAAGTCTATTTAAGGTTTCTTTAAAGTTCCACCTTTAGTTTATATTAATTAAATCACATTTGAATAATTTTAATTAATTAACATTTTAATTAATTTTTATATTGATATAACATTTATATATTTATGTATTATAACCTTTATAGTGTGACACATATATTATATACATGTGTATATTATTTAAATAATCAACCTTTTGATTATTTTATTTAATTAAACTATTTTAATTAAATTATATTAATTTCAAACTTCGATTTATAAACATACATGTATACTTATGTTATTTTAAACAATTTAAAACTACATAACATATATCTCTATATATAATACATGCACTTGTTTATTAATTAATTAACTTATTTAATTAATTAATTTACTTTTATTAAATTTATTAATAAATTTGAAATTAATGTGAATTGTTTTTCAAACATTTTGAAAAATTATGTCATATTATAACTTTTATAATAAACATATTTTATTTTAAATTTAACTATTAAATTTTAAAATCTTTAACTTTAATTTTCAAAATGATTTTGAAAATTAACCCAAGGCCTAATTCAATTTGGGCCTTTTCTATTAGGGGAAAACCTTTGGGCTCACATCATCTTTAAGGTCAGGTTGATAACCAAGTAGGACATGGTACTTGATTACCCAATTCTAATCCTAGACATTATCTTTCTAGACACCATACTAAGTGGGCAAGCTTAATTAGTTAGCCCTAATAGGACTAATTCAGACCACATAGGCTATTGGGCTTTGATGCCATTGAAGGAACTGGGCCAACCTGCAGCAGAAGAGATGAGTGAATTTCAAATTTTTTTACCCTATTCGATCTTAGTTGAGTCTATGCAGCCTAATTTAATTAGAACATTCCTAAATTTGTTTTAAATAAAATCATTTATTTTCATGGCTGCTCCCGCCCTTGTCCCCCCCCCCCCCTCTCCCCATCTTTTCAAACTATCCTTCTTCCTGTTCCTCCCATTCTTTCAACTATTCTTTCACCATCTTCTTGTACCTGTCCTCTGCCATCATCCCCACCATCCTTACCTCCCCCTGTTCCCCCTCCTCTAGTCTCGTTCATTCCACAACCACCCGCTGTCACGTCCATTCCTCAACCTCCTCCTGTCTCGTGCATCCCTCAACCTCCACCTGTCTCGTCCTTCCCTCATCCCCCGGTCGCTTCTGCCCCATGGTCTTCTCTTTTCAAATCCAAACCCCGTAATGCTGGGCTTTTTTCCCCTGTCGATTTTCCCGTTGTTTTCGATGGCCATGCTCTTGTTCCTCCTGACGTTGTTATTAAGGCTGGAACTGATATATGGAGAGACTGGTTGGTGGGATTCTTTCTTGACAAACTCCTTTCTTATCTCACTGTTATCAATCATCTGAAGAAATTGTGGAAGCTGAAAGGCGAGATTGTTGTTAAATCTGATGGAAGTTTGTTCCTGTTCAATCTGTCGTGTGCGGAAGACAGAAGGAGAATTCTGGAAGCTGATCCTATCTTCCTTAGGAACAAAATTTTCATAGTTAAAGCTTGGGATCCATCTATAGGTAATAGTTGCAGTTCTATCAAAATTGTTCCAGTATGGCTAAAACTTTCAAACATCCCTATCTATGCTTGGTCACATATTGGTATCAACTGGCTAGCTTCCAGAATTGGAAAGATTTTATGCATGGATTCGTCCACTGAGAAGCTAGAGAGGATAGGATATGTGAAATGTCTTGTTGATGTTTCCCCTGATCGAAAATTAGTTGATGAGTTCCCTGTCAAATTACTAGATGGATCTACTCAAGTTTTTAGAGTCAATTATTTGTGGAGGCCTGACATTTGTAATGAATGTAAGGAGTTTGGTCATGTGGACATTGATTGCCCCAAATTATGTGCAGATAAAGCTAACTGTAATGATGCAACTGGATTAAAGAGTAACAATCAGGAGGTAGCTAAACTAAACATTGGAGTAGGCACAGCACATAAGAAAAGTAAACAAGTTTGGCAGAAAGTAGCAAAAAGGAAGAGTACTACTAAAGAACTATCCCCATGTGAAATTTCGGATTTGAATGTTAACAAGCTTCCTGTTGATGAGCCTGTTACTTCCATTGTTAAGCAAACGCAAAAAGGAATGGTTTGTCCGTTTGAACTTGAACAAGATGTTAATAAATCTAAAAATTGTATGACAGAGAAGGAGCATGACGTTCCCCTTTCACACAACAGTTTTGAGTTGTTGATTGGGTTGAATGACAAAACTGGAGAAGAGAATGAAGTAACTTCTGAGAAGGAACATGATGTAGAAACAATTTCTCTTGTGGATGTTGTGGTCTGCAGTGAGCAGAAACAAAGATCAGTAAAACGAAATAAGAAAGATGAAACTGCTACTGAAGTACCCTTATGCAATGTACACAATGACACTGCAGATATGTGCAGTAAATCTGTTGTGCATGGAACATGCACCATGCCTGCTGATCCTGGTCCCCTCTGTTTGAACAACCTTGAATCTGTTCCATCATTAGTTAACCCCTTTCCCCCTTCACATCCCAATTTCCTTCCTCTCTCTGAAAATGACCTTGATGAACCCTTTTGTCTGGCCTTACAAAAGCAGATTACAGATTTGGTAATCTCTATGAAAACTTCTTCCCAACCTCATCCCAATTCTCTCTCATCCCCATCGTCTAATTCAAATCAAACATCCTCAAGGCAATCTTATGTATTTACTGGAACCATTCCAGGATGGAAATCTCCCCCCTTGTTGCCATGTGAAGATGGAGATCCAAATCGAGCTCCGTGCTCGAATGTCGGCACCAGGAACAAAAGAAAACCTCATAAACAAAACCAAGTCTCATCCCGATCAGAATCTCCTGTAACAAGGAGCATGAGAGAACTTACTCATCAATCTCTAGTTTAATAATGTTGCACAACATTGGTTCATGGAATATTAGAGGCTGTCACAACTTCGTTAAGTTGGACCATGTAAAGCAATTAATCACTTTGCATCAATTGTCGATATTTGCAATTCTTGAAACTAAACTAAATCTTCCCCTTACGATTTCTGCTGCACATTATGTCAACCCATCTTGGACTCTGTCACATAACCTTCCTGAAGCTAGCTATGGTCGAATTATGATTTTTCATAACCCTTTGGTCCTATCTCTTGATCTCATTCATGCCACTGCTCAGATTATGCATCTCCATGCTAAGTACCATAATCCCCCTACATCCTTTTATATCTCCTTTGTGTATGCTTCGAACTCTCCAGCCACAAGACAATCTCTCCTTACCTTGATCCCTGCTTTAAGACAGGAAACCCATCCTTGGATTGTTGTTGGCGATTTCAACTGCTGCCTTGCCTTGTCTGACAAGCATGGTGGCCGTCCTCTTATGCTTAATGATATTTACCCCTTAAACACTGCTATTTTTGATTCTTCTCTCATACCTATTCATAGGGAAGGAGCCCTTTTTTCTTGGAACAATCACTCCAGAAGTGGAGTTAGAACATTTTCAAATATTGATCATCCATTCTCTAATTTCAAAGCCTTATCTTCCTGGCCTGATCTAACCACCTTTCTTCCTCCTTCTATTCTTTCTGACCACTCACCTCTAATCATATCCTCTGGTAGGAAGCTCCATGATGTTAAAAGAGGATTTAAATTTTATAATTCTTGGATCCATGATCCCGAATATAACTCAATAATACAAACTGTGTGGCCTAATCATTTTGTTGGAAACCCTATGTATATTTTTTTGCAGGAAACTAAGAGCAATTAAGGATGCATTAAGAGTTTGGGCAAAACAAAAGTTTGGTAATGGCAACCTCAGATCTACCATTCTTAAGGAACAGCACAAGGAAGCTCAAGTAATGATGATGGCTCATCCGGACATAGCAGATCTTGCTACCAAGGAAGCTGATCTTTTCCATGAACTTAGTCAAGCCTTGGACACTGAACGAGATATGAAAAAGCAACAGACAAGAATCAAGTGGGCTATGGATGGTGATAGGAACACTAATTTTTTCCACGCTACCCTCAAAGCCAATCAATCAAACAACAATATATATTCGATACATGATGACGAAGGGATCCTGCATTCAACTCCTGAGACTGTGATCAGAGCCTTTCAAAAGCATTTTTCTGGCCTGCTAGGGAACGATAAAAACTTTAAGCCTCAATTGGATGATCTTTCTACTATTGCCTTGCCCCAAGTTAATAGGACTGAAGCTGCTAGGTTAGTGGAAAAAGTTACTGATCTCGAAATAAAGAATGCTCTCTTTTAAATGAACAAAAACTCGAGTGGTGGACCTGATGGTTTCAACGTCCAGTTCTTCATATCTTCTTGGGATATCATTGGTTCGCAATTCTGCTTGGCTGTTCACAACTTTTTTGACAAATTCAAGCTTCTTAAATCTGTCAATGCCACAAATCTAGTTTTAATCCCCAAAGGCTTGCACCCTTCTACTGTTTCTTCCTTTAGACCTATCTCCTGTTGTAACGTTATATACAAGTGTATTTCAAAGATCATTGCCTCCCGTCTTGTTGCTGTGCTTGTGCGAATCATCTCTAACAACCAAGTAGCCTTTCTGCCTAATAGGAACATCCTTGATAATGTCATGCTTGCTCATGAACTATTAAAAGGATATAGTAGTGCTAATGCCACTCAAGGAGCTATGCTCAAGCTTGATCTCAAAAAGGCGTACAATAGCATACAGTGGACTACTGTGGTCAGAACAATGTCCCTTATGGGATTTCCTAAAGTGTTTGTTGCATGGATATATGAATGCATCTCCACTCCCTCTTTCACTCTGATCTTGAATGGAGCTAACTCTGGTCATTTTGTCTCCAAGCAAGGAATTAGACAGGGTGACCCGCTCTCTTCCTATGTGTTCATTTTGGTTATGGAAGTCTTAACATGCTACTTAAAGCCTCTATATCTGTCCAGACAAATCCACTACCATTCAAAATGCAAAGACTCTCAGATAACGTCTCTTCTCTTCGCTGATGATATCATGTTATTCACCAAGCCCAACCAACAGTCTCTTGAATCCATTAGACATGCTCTTCATAGTTTCTATCTGATGACTGGTCTTGAGTTAAATACTCATAAGTCGAGCATTTTATTTGCTGGAGTATCTCCGGTTCGAAGTCATGATCTTTCTTCTATAGCAGGGATGCAAATCATGCATCATGACATGACGTACCTTGGGTTGCCTCTTTGTTCCTCTAGGGTATCCCTTGCTGATTGCCAACCCTTATTTCTTAAAATTACTTCATCCATGGAGAGGTGGTCCACTAGATTTCTGTCACAAGCAGGCAGGCTCACTCTCATCAATTCTGTTAGTCTCTCTATGATGATCTATTGGGCCAGGGCCTTCATTTTACCAACTAAACTTTTGAATATGGTCAGATCTGCAATGTTTAGATTCTTCTGGTTTGGTTCCATCCATGCTAGGAAGCCGTTCCCGTGTTCATTCAAAGCTTTTGAAAAGCCTCACAGCAAAGGAGGTCTTGGCATCATCAATCTGCCGGTTTGGAATAGGGCTGCATATAGTTCTCACTTCCATGCAATCATGATCAAGAAGGACTCACTTTGGGTTTGTTGGTGTCTTGTGCATAATATTGGATCCAAGAATTTTTGGCAAATGGATGTTCCACAGTCTTGCAGCTGGATTTGGAGGAACATTTTGAAATTGAGAGAGATATTTAAGCCTCTTATCCAGATAAAACTCACTGCATCGAGTGGTTGCAGTTTCTGGAATGACCCATGGATCTGCAAAGGCGTAATACTTGATTCCATTCTCAACACTCAGGAAAAGTTTCAATCTGGAGTTAGCATAAATGCTAAAGCTGTTGATCTTATTGTGGATGGCAAGTTGTGCCTTCCATATTGCAGTAATAAAAATGTCAGGACCTACTGGAAGAATCTAGCTTGTAATACGTATGTCTTCCAAGACCAGGAAACAGTGCATTGGAATGGCGGACCACACTCAATTAGCAGTGTTTATGAATCACTTCATGGTGTAGCCAATATGCCAGATTGCAAACGGTACAGAGCTACTTGCAATGATATTTCTCCTAGCAGGGATAATTTGTTCTTCTGGAAGTGTGTTAATGATGCCCTTCTAACAAGAATGAAACTTGTAGACTACGGAATGTTCGTTCCCACCATATGTACCTTGTGTGATGCCTATGCTGAAACTGCTCAACACATATACTTTGAATGCCCCTTAGTTCATGA
The DNA here is from genome assembly GCA_030737815.1 of Allium fistulosum. Classification (NCBI taxonomy): domain Eukaryota; kingdom Viridiplantae; phylum Streptophyta; class Magnoliopsida; order Asparagales; family Amaryllidaceae; genus Allium; species Allium fistulosum. Next base: position 305,637,097 of record CM060903.1, on the reverse strand, counting down.
GCTATGGAGTGATATGTTGATACAGATCGGGTTAGTTGCTGTTCCACTTCACTTCTCTGAGTAGTGGTCCCTGATTTATACTGCAACCAAGTGGAATACTGAGAGAAGAACATACTTTTTCTTCATTCTCAAAAAATTGATGAAACTAGTGTGGGGTGAGAGGAACAAAAGGGTTTTTGAAGGTAAATGCAGGACTGTGCTAGTGCTCTGGGCTGCTCTTAAGCATGATATATTCGATGGTATGAAAGCAAGTAAGCATGAATTTCTGAACCATCAAATCGAACCATGGATCCCGTAGCTTTGTTTCTTTTTTGGTCTGTATTTTTTCTTTTCTTCTGTTTGTTCTCTTTTTTTAATAAATCTGGTAGGGGCCCAGTTTTCAACCCCGCTTACTCTGCAAAAAAAAATCATTTATTTTATTTAAATTAGTTAAAGGGAAGTTTAAATAAATTTAGTTTTAAATATATAGTATATAAAATATACCTAACATTTATTAATAAGAGTTAATATATATAGGGAATGAAACCTTTTATTTCTTTCCCTAAAACAAGTAATTAATTGAGAGCACAAATAAGATTTAATGTATATAGGGAAGGAAACCTTTCATTTCTTTCACTAAAACAAATAATTAATTAAGAGCATTAATTACATCAAATGAAGAGATGAACCTTTTATTTCTCTCTTTAGTTTGAATTGATTGATTAGATTTAATTTACATATGTATGTGTGTGTGCATGTGTAACATGATAATATGTGAAGGGTATAATATGCTCGTATATATATATATATATATATATATATATATATATGCTGGGATTTACATTGCAACGGACACATTAGCTTATTTTGTGTGTATTGTAATTTGTCCAAATATGTGCTTGTACAATATGGAAAACCAAGATATTAATATATGTAAATGAATATACATATATATATATATATGTATACATAATATATATATATATATTATCGAGTAAAACATTTCTACCATAATAAATTAATGTAAAATAATTATACGAAAAAAATCACAAGTTTTATAATTTTAGAAAATCTGGAACCACATTTTGGGCTTAAAATAATTTATGAAATTCTCAATTAAAATAATATTTATCATTAAATAATTGATAACAGCTCGAAATCAAATTAATTCTTAAAATTTTGAAATCAAGTTAAAAAGTTCTAAAACTTTTTATGAAGGTATCTGAGATACATTTTAGGCTTAGTAAAATTTCTGAAATTTCCTCGATTGAAGTTATATTTTTAATTAAATAATTGATTGAAGGATGAAAACAAATTAATTATAAAAATTATTAAATTAAGTTATAAAAAATGAAAATATTTCTAAAGGCACCAGAGACAAATTATAGGCTTAAAAAAATTTCTAGAATTTACTCAATTGAAATTATATTTTTAATTAAATAATTGATTGAAGACCAAAAGTAAATTAATTTTATAAAATTACTAAATTAAGTTTTAAAAATCAAAAAAATTATAGTAAGCTTTTTATATAGTGCAACAAATTGAAGAAATATAAAATTGAAATTTTGTACCATTAATTATTTTATACACAATAAAAAACTAACAAAATCATTAAATAATAATAAAATATTTATTTACATATTTAATAAATTATTTTTATATTTTTTATTCACAATAAGTATAAATCATCATAAGAATTTTTAAAAAAAAATATACGATATATAATCATATATATAATTATACATATTGACAATTTGCAGATCTCTATACATTTAGTCTATATATATATATATATATTAATATAAATCAAAATTAAAAATTTCTTTTTTTTAGAAAGTTAATTCACTATAAATCAATAAACAAAATATTACAATAAGCACATAACTAATCCAATTGTAACAAACACATATACCCATAAAAATCTCACATAATCTAAACAATAGACAGATCTGAATACATATAGATGATTTGAATATAAATAAAATTTTATATGATAAACTTGATATCAAAACAATAATAATAAATGAAAGTTCACCTCTTTATGAAGCCTTTGAGTACACGTTGAACAATGATTTCTCTTCTTAGAACAATTCTCAATCCGTCACGTTGCTAATCCGGGATTGGAGACCTTCTACTATAAATTAGTATTTTTAATTTGAATTAGGTTTAAGATTATTTGGCATTGTTCTTAGAGGATATCTGCTTCCATTAAAATGAGGAAGAAGAAGAAATTGGCAGCTCAAAAAAATGAATTAGCTTTAGATTAGGTTTTTGAGATTAGAATTTATGTGCGTAGGATAAGAGAGCAAACTATGTAGGTTTCTCACTAGATCTTAGCCACACATCTCCCAACCCTAATCCTATGTTGTAGCCTTCTCCAACCTCTTTCAAACCAATGCCTACCCTTTCCAAATCTCATGGGTTGTGAGCCCATTCAACCCAAATTAAATATGTACAACCATATTTAACCTATTTTGTTATTGATATCTCATATCGATCAATATATTCATAATGTTTATAAATATATGCAATAATTTTATTTCTCAAATCACACTCAAATTTCATAAATAATATTTCATAAATATTAATTTATTTAATTATTTTGTTACAATTATAAAATAATTAAATCGTTTGGTCTAAAGAGAATTCATCATTTCGGTTGTGTGACTCCTGGGTATAAATTCAGTCAGCAATTAACGTCGAACTATTCGAACTTTAACGTTCACACTACTCTTAGCAAGTGGTGTGATAATATGACCAAATTTATCGCTTACTCATTTTCAGAAAAATCTCATTTTAATTTAATAAGCGTTACCTAGTTGTGACAATTATTTACACCAATTCTCTTCGTCAAAACTATATCACTTTGGACTTATTGAATTAGATAATGGCCAACATTCCAACATCGACCACATTCAACTCTATAGTCCAAACACAAAGTCCTTGGTTCAATAATAACAATTATTACTAACTGAACTACTCTGGTAAGAGATTTTGACTTTGGGTTGATCGTGATACTAACCTCATATAACCGAGGAGACAAATCCTCTCTTGAATAGTGCTTTACCCCAATAATTCCAATCGATCCAACTATAGTCAGATGATGGACGCTTTGCCATGATTTTACTATATTTAAAGAGGACCTTTCATATTAAAGATTCATAGTATTCTCAAGTCAAAAGAACTGTGTAAATTATTCACATCGATATTTTCTGTTTGACCTTAGTTATAATAACCAACAGAAAACTATCAAATAAGTCATTCCATAGTTATCCAATAACTATTACCACATAACCCCTAGGTGCCCCCCAACAGTCATGAGTAATACACTGCCCACCATTTGGATAGCTTTACCTACTCTAGTCTCAACAAATACATCGATATCTATTCTCGATGCATCTTGACAGGGAACATTTAATATATTCAACTCTATTTATAAAATTCATGCACAGAAACTTCCTAATGTAATATATTCAACTTCAATGGAAAACAATGCAACTCTATTTGGTTTCGACTAGAACATGAAGCTAAAGGGTATCCTAACAAGAAACAGGTTCCACTGGTGCTTTTCCTATACATAAAACAACCGGCATAATTTGCACCATATAAAAAATTAAGTCATATTTATCACATGAAGGGTATCGTAATCCAAAATTATGAGTGTTCAAAAGATATCTAAAACCATTTTATGATCTTTAAATGAGGTTCTTTTGATCAGCTTGAAATGGTGCATATAAACAAACAGAGAACATAAATCGGGTCTATATGCAGTAAGATAAAGATGAGAATCAATTATACATCGATATTTATTTTACTCAAGAGCGATACCTTTTTCAGCTCTGTCAAGCTTTGTTGGAGGACTCATAGGTGTTCTTAGTGGCTTTGCATTCTCGATTCCAAATCTATTCAAAAACCCGCAAGCTTCGTCTGTGATATAAAGATGTATTGGATCGGGTGCATTAGCAATAAGGTAAAATGGGGAGATTTTATTAGCTTGCACTAGATCATATTTTTTGTTTACATGAATAATAATTTTGCGCTAAATCATATTTCATAGAATTAGTAAAAGAGTTTTCGAATTTTTTTTAATTTAAATATTTGTATTGTTATTTGTAAATTAATATGTCATGATTTAATTATAATACATACATAATATATATATATATATATATATTAATTTAATTTAATTTATATTTTAGCTTATAACACGTTCTCATTCACTATGCAAACATTACAGCTATAATGAATTTGAGGTCTAGCATAAGGTATAAATAATGAATAAATGACATAGATGTATAATTAATTATTAGGGTTTATGATTAATATAGTATATTGTCCAAGACAATGATAATTCAGCAACAGTATGATATACATACACACAAACATACATAAACACACACACACAAATATATATATATATATATATATATATATCTATGTGTATGTATATGTATGTATGTATGTATGTATGTATGTATAATGTGTAGGTATGTATAAATATTGATACATATTAATATATATAATTAAATGTATATGTTCAAATTTTTTTATTAAAGCCAAAACATTTGTTAGTCTATATATGCATTATTAAACATTTTATTCTAAATATATTTGAATAATTAGATATTATTGTATTTTATTTATTTATAGGTCTAATTTTTTCCAAATAAGGGCAGATGGTAAATAATTTTTTTTTAAATATGTGCATTTATAATTTTATTATATATATATATATATTTGTTTGATAATTCAAATATATATAACCTTAGATCTAATAAAAATATGTATTAAAAAAACAAGAAAAACAAAATCGGATTTTTTATAATTAATTAAACCAAAATCATTTTCATTTAATTCAATTTGAAAATAATGTATTACATATATATATATATATATATATATAAATTTATCTAGCCCATGAGAAAATGAAAGAATATATATATATATATATATATATTTGGAATCTGAATTTAATATCATGAATATTTAAATAAATATGTATATATTTCATGGTTTATACACACACACACACACGATAAAAGCATATATATATGTGTGTGTGTATGTGTGTATGTATGTATGTATGAATTGATTTTAAAATAAAGCATATAAAAATGTTTTTTGGCCGAAACATTTTTATTGAAAATTAATTTTTTTTTATTATACAAATCCATAAGGATTTGTACAAATTTTATTTATTATGTATTTTAGTGGTATAAATCTATATGGGTTTATATAAAAATATTTATAATATAAATCTGCATGGGATTTACATTAATAATTTTTTTAAACATACATTAGTAATTTAAAATTTTAAAATGCATTTTTATACTCTTATTTATATTTCGAAATTATATATATATGTATATATGTATGTATGTATGTATATGTATGTGTGTGTGTGACAACCCTCTTCGGAACGGGCCTAATTTTTGACCCAATAAAAGCCCATTGATCCTTAAGTCTATTCCAAAGCTGGCTGTTATTAGTAAAATTGACCAAACGAACAATATACAAAGTTATCTATCTGTGGTTTCAGAATCTGACAGTGGAAGGAATAAAATATAATAAGAAGTAAGTACCCATTTCATACATTTCCATATCTCAATAATATAATTCCAAATGTCCAAATATCCATAACACAATGTCTCAAAATAGAACATCAACAAGTCTAAAATCTGGGTACATCAGAATAAATCACAAAATAAATAAACATCTATACTACCACCAATCTTCACTGCATCATTCATACTTTATCGCCAACGTCGTTCCCCTGACCTGTGAGTTGTAATGTGAAGGGAGTTAGAACAACAATGTTTAGTGAATGAAAATCTCAAGCTTTACCATAATAGTATTTGGACAGTATCATTTAGATGAGCATTATGTCTTGCGCAAGTTCTAACATATCTTTCCGAGTAAACCTCTAACGGTAAGCCAATAGGTCTTCCAGTCTAACTTCAAATGCATCTCCGATTGTAGGCCAATGGCCCTTTATAGTCTAACTTTATAACTATAACATGGGTGCAACACAACTATGGAATATATATTGGGTCCACCGACCCATCTCCGTCAATCATATTCTAACGATGCCAGAGAAACTAGACCCTAAGGATCCTTACCATTTAATACCTAGACCTAAGGTGAACCCCTCTCTAGTACTTCCTAGCAGATATCATAAGAAATCCCATAAGGCCACTTAATACTTCTTAAAAGGAGAAGAGGTAGACCTATCAATAACCATTTAATACCTCAACCCCGAAGCGGACCCCCTCTAGAGATTTCCACTACCGCACCTAACAGATAATCCCGACTATTTAATACTTCTAAAATGAGAAGGAGGCAGACCTTACAATAGCCATTTAATACCTAAAACCCAGAGGTAAGCCCGTCCTGTGATATCCTTTCTATGACCCGTAACCCAAACTGTGACGTCTCTTATTAGTCTGACTATTCGTAGGTGCTGGTAACTAGATTAGTTGGGCAAGCTTACCCTATAGAATTGGGACTAACCTTGCATCCACTGTAACATCTTGTAATTTGGCGTTAGTTATTTAATTAGCTAGTTAGTCAATTAATTAGGCTCCAAAAATGAAATTTGTGCAAATGATGGAATTTAACCACAAAACTTGTACCATTTCATTCATGCTGAAATTCTAAGCAACTTTCATGTTTGGAGTTTTGTGATCGGAGTCCAAACGAAGAAATTACAAACGAAAAACGAATTCGGAACAAAAATAAATAAACAAGAAAAATTAACTAAATAAACCCGGGCCCATAGGTCGATCCACCATCATGTGCGGTCGACTAAGGCCGATTGACCCCTAGGTAGGGGCAGTCAACCGTTCCCTGTGTGGCGGCTAGGATTAGCCTAGGCCCAACGGCCTGGATTTAATATATTTTGATCTAACGGTTGAGGTTGATTCATGCGCCTATAAATTAAGACCTAACACTCCCTTATCTTCTCATATTTTTCTGGAGGGAGTAGCGAAGCTCTGCCATTTTTTCTTCTCTACTTTCTTTCTAAATAATAAAAATAAGATATTTATGAGCATAAAAAGGGGATTTATGGTAGATAAGTATTTAAGGTAAATCTTATTGCCTTAAATAAAAAAGGAATTAGTAAGCTAAGTCCAATGTCTACCTAAGATGATATAAGTAAAGACATAGGATGGTTAATTGGACTTAGTAGGTTAGTGATGCGAGGTTAGTAGAGTCACTCGACGGAAGACTGCCTTTCACTTTGAGGCTACCAGTAGTCGGGTGCACTTACCACTAATGTGAAATATCACTAATCCTAGAGCCCGTGACGACATGAGAGATTGGGCATGCTTTCTTAATTGAAAAGTATTATTTGGTCCAAATTTGGAATTAGGAGCGGTAAGGGATATCTCCATAGGGATTCGCTTCTAGTCCGAGGTATTAAGTGGCTGTAGGGTCCTCCTCTCTCCTAAAAGAAAGTATTAAGTAACCTAGTGAGATTCCAAATAAATAAGGATGTCTGTAAAAGGGTTTACTTCAGTATTGAGGCATTAAGTGGCTATTTTAGGGCCCGCCTCCCTACCGAAAGAAGTAACCTAATGAGATTCCATATTTATAATTAAGAGTGATAGTGGATATCTCGTGAAGGATTTGTTTTGGGTTTGTAGTGTTAAGTGACTAATCTAAGGGTTTGCCTCTCCTAGAAAGAAGTATTAAGTAACCTAGTGAGATTCCAAGCAATGTCAGCTATATAGTACCGGTGAGAAGTCCTCCTTAGGGTAGGTATTAAATGACAAAGACTTACCTATAAATAGGTGTTAAATTGACAGGGGTCTGCATATTCCTTATTAATGTGGTATTAAGTGGCTTGGGTACAGTCTCTCGCATTGCTAAGACTGTAATAACAATAGTACTAGTGAGGAGTCTACCTGAGGATAGATATTAAGTGGCATAGGACCTTCCTAGAATATAGGTATTAAATGTTAGAAGTCTGCCTGGTCTTTTTAAATGTATTAAATGGCTTGGATACTGTCTCTTACATGGCTACAATTTTATTGGTGATGGATACGGTAATAGTTGGACATTAAATGTCGGAAGCCTTAAATAGTGGTTAGGGGTCTTTATAGCTAGGACCCATCGACCATTGACAACATTGTTAGAAAATCATCTAGGAAATAGGTCTTAAATGATGAGGTCTACCTTGATCGAGGTCTTAAATGGCAGAGCCTACCTATTTCTCTTATAAAAGTATCTTGTGATGATTATAGAAGCCTGCTTCATATTTAGAAGTATTAAGCGGCAAATGGGTTTGGAAGTATTGGGTGGTTGATAAGGCTTAGTCGGTATTTTGTACCTTGGGGATAGGTAGGTAAGTAATCGTGTGTGCAACAATGCAAGATTAGATTAGAATTGCTAACCTTAATGGACATGACAATAAAATGGAAACCAATCGGTATAAATTTATGTTATAGATAGTTTATAGATTTTCCAGTCACCAAAACGTTGTTCTGACCCCCTCCTCATTACAACCCATAGGATAGATTTAGAGGAACATGTCACTGGAGCTGGATGTGCTTTGTTGTTGGAGAAGTCTTATTTTCTTTCATGTTCGATGCTGATGTGACAATCCATTATCCAAGGAATACAATAAATTCCAAGGTAGTAGTCATAGTCGGTATTCTTATCCTATTATTGTTTCCGCTGTGAGTTTAGATTTCTATTAATCTCTAGTAATGCTCATGCTTGTTTTCTGGTACCAAATCTAATGATTTATGCTTTGATGGAATTGGGTTTCGATTTTTATCGAAATTTAGACCCATTAAGGTATGGGTAGTTGCATCCACTGTAGGTACTTATTATAGACGATGTCTCACATCAGTTTCAAAGTCATGCTGCTAGTAGCCAATCAGCTGGGCAAACTTCTGTGTACTTTAACTTACCTTGCATCACTATAACTTAGTCATATTTCCGCTCTTTAACCTTACAAAATTATACTAACTTATATGTATAATATATAAATATCCATAATCTATGTAACAACCCGCATATTTATCGATTTTATATTTAAATATTTTATTTAAATATTTTATCGTTAATCGGATTTTGGTCTGAAAAGCTACTTTTTGCATACGGTCAAATTAGGACTCGAGACCACCCCCATTGAGTTCAAAATGACGTTTGCGATCTTTTTGAGTGTAAACTTCGATATGTTTGGAGATAGTGAAATTTTCGTCACTTTTTGCTTGGAGCTTTTGGTTTGGGCTGAACCATTTGTTAACTCAGTCCCAACTCCCTCTCCTCTTCATCACTTCATCAAACACTTCAAGCTTTATCAAAAATGGAGGAGGGAATGGGAAATTAAAATTCCAAGCTCAAGATCTTTAGCAAATTCAACATCTAACTCCAAATTCAAGTTAAGAACATTGATTCAAGCTTGTTGTTATTCTTGCTTAACTCTCAAGCTTCATCTCCATCAATTTCTGAGAAAAGGTGAGATTTTTAATCTCACATCTTGCCTATAACTGTCACTGGACTGTTGGAAATGAATTCCTATCACTTTAGCATGTATATTTGCTTTTGGTTTGGATTGGATTGGTGAAAAACTCCAAATTTTAGTGTTTTGGTGAATTTCCTGGAGTTAGGTCGTTCTGCCTCGGAACTGACCCGTTCGCACTTAGGTCGTTCGCCCCTAGGTCGTAGGTCGCTGGGCATTAGGTCGCTCACGTGGGAGAAGCCTGGCCTGCAAAACAGCTTGTTCGACTTTAGGTTGTTCGACATTTTTAGGTCGCTAAGGCTTAGGTCGTTCGTCCCTAGGTCGCGTCCCTTTTAGGTCGTTAGACCTTAAGTCGCTCGCCACCGGATCTTGTTAGGTCGCTCACCATTGGACCTCGTTAGGTCGCTGCAATTTTAGGTCGCTCGACCTCGCAGCCCATTTAGGTCGCGCACCATCCTAGGTCGCGTACCCCTTAGGTCGCGTACCCCTTGGTCGCGTACCCCTTAGGTCGCGTACCCCTTAGGTCGAGTACCCCTTAGGTCGCAAACCCCTTAGGTTGCATACTCCTTAGGTCGCGTACCCCTTGGGTCGCACCACCTCGGCTTCATGTTCACTCCGTTAGGTCGCTCGACCTGTTTACCACTTAGGTCGCTCGCCTATTTAGGTCGCTCGGACATTATAGGTCGCTCGACCTGTTGCCCCTGCACCCCCACTTGGGGGTTGCCACCCCCCTGGACCCCCCTCCGTAGGGGATCTTATCTGAAAAACATTCAACAGAACTTCCACTTTGATGTATTTTGAGCTGATTTCCTTGGATTTTATTCACATCTTCGTATGTGAATTTTTGTGATTGATTGTTCTACAATTATTTTTGTGTTTTGTCACTTTACAAATATGAAGGTTTCAATACTAGTAGTAAATATCAAAGCTCTTTTATCAAAACATTTTCAACTCTATTTTTAATACCAAACTCGTTTATAAAACCGTTTTCCAATCTATTAGTATATAAAAGCCTTTACTTCACTCGGATGAGAAATCGAATTAAACGACTTAGTAAAACGAGTGGTATGAAACGCTTGCGTTCACTTCGTCGGTTAGCTCTTGGACTTGTTCGATTGAACCATTTTGTGACAATTTCCTAGTGGAGATCTACAGTTTGTTCGTAAATATTTAAGTTAAGCTAGTGGTTATGGGACATGAAGCTAAACTCATATATTTACTGGCTTAGTGTAATTGACACTTCCTTATGATCATGACGATCATTTTTGTGATTTAGACTAGCGATTAAGCGATGTCTCTTTGTCTGCGAGGGAGACTAGACCCCGCTTTTGAGATGTTTCGCCATCGCATATATGGGGTAGCACCCCATGGTCTTCGGGCCATTCCTGTGTGAAAATTTAATGGATAGCTTCCATGAGATAGCTTCTCAATTATGTGTTTTACGCGTTGGTGAGTTTGTATACTCCCGTTCATGTGTTAGGCCTTTCCCTTTTTTTTTATGTGTTTCCCTGGATTTCGTGTGTTGATTTCTAGAATTTGTGCTTCACCAATTTTCATGATCTTCATTGTTATGATATCAGTTTTTGTGCATTGGTGAATTCATGTGTTATTGACTTGTTATGAATGCAAGTTTAGGGTATGATACCCTATTTTATCTTTGAGAAGATTCTTGTGATATTGGTTAATCTTTTGTTGATTATCATTTACATACTTATAGTAGTATGTTGTTATGGTTGTTATACGTTCATGCCATATTATTTATCCTATACCTTATCATCTGATATTTATAGCTAGACTGATCTGTTTATTATTTTCTTATAAATAATACTCGGGTCAGACCGAGATGTTACAGGTGCTTCTGCTTGACTTCTCTTCAGGATTATTCCGACTTTTGGCTAACTACATAGATTAGTAGTTCTTTTGTTTGTACACATTTGAGATACAGACTCTATGTTGTGTACTTATTCTTTTGTATAGCACGTGTTGCTATTCTCTTGTATTATCGTTGATCTTTCTGACCACTAATCTGATGTACACTTTCATGTGTTATATATTTATTCATATCTTCTTCCGCCTTTGTGATATGGATGTCTGTGACTGATTTATGTTATGATTACTTCTATGTTTGTTTCCGAAGATTATATATAGCCACCGTGTGATAGCTTTGAGTTTGTATCGGTATGTCGGATTTTCCTCCTTAAATGATATGCATTCTATTCTATTTGATATATCGGTGCTCGCACAAAGAAGTTACATGGATGGTCGCTCCTCCACATCCTTATTCTCCGTGCTAATTGACAGCACTACATCGTAGTGTTCTTGGTTAGCGTGGGTATAGAGGTAGGGCATCACAATCTACCTCACCCGCATTTACGCATTACGACCATATGAGGGAAACTCCTTACTTTGCTTTTTAATAATGGATTAATTTCTATACTTGTTCGCAACTTCCTTTATATATGGTTTGTTGTTATTTATTAACCTATTAATTGTATACGTTATGACTTATACATTATTGTTATACCTATGCTTAACGTTAATTTTTGGCTGACTAGTTTTTATTAAATATTCTTAGATGTGCATAAAAAGTATTCCTACATTAATATTTCGCTTCCTATTCGGGTTGTTGAGGTAATTTAAATGTCATAATTTCCATATCCATACAAGTCCCGAGTCCAATACAACATTATTCACAACAGGTAATATCATAATTTAAATTACCTAAATAACTTGCATATATATTTAGAAAAATGAAATTAAAATGTCCAATTTGTTTTACATTAACATAGTAGAATTAATGCCTATATTTCAAGAGAGCAAAACTTCACAATTTAAATAATTTATGTTCTATTCAACTTTTAAATATATAGGTTAAAATGAAAAAGGATTCCTATTTATTTTCATTTTTTAGAAGCCTTCGTCATCACAAATAGAAATTAGGAAGTGAAAGTTGAATAGAACATAAATTATTCATACTGCAAATAATAACAAATTAGATTTTACCATATTAACATAAAACAATAAGAATCTAATCAATTCCATAATTAACATTTTAAGGGGGAATTTTTGGGTTTTAGATTTAAAGTTTTCGCATATAAAATTTCCTAAGGCATAAAAAATATCCAGCACAAACTACTAAAAAGGGAAAAACTAAGATGTCCACTCACAAATAGTTTTCCCCGATCTCCTTTGAATTTGATTCCACGCCTTCGCCTATTTCCACCTCCAATCATCTTCTTTTTAATTTTACAATATATAACAATTCATTTGTATGTAGATTAGATTCAGAATTCAAAGATTAGAGAAGCATAGAAATAAAGAAATATACACATATCTAAAATTCATTGCCTTTTCCCTTTGATCTGATTAATTTCTTCCATAAATCTTGAATCTTTTATTTTTGAATCTAGAAAGTTTATTGAAGAGGAAGGAAACTGGTAGAGTCTCCTTATCGTGTTTATTTTTCTTGTGAATAAAAATGAGGGGGCTAGCCTCTTATTGTAGTGGTTAGAACATGCCTGAACCATAGGACCAAAGTCGGTTTGAAGTAACAAAATCTGGACCGTTCAGGCCTTGAAAAGCTCTTGCCGACTTTATTGTAGTGGTTAGAACACGCCTGAACCATAAGACCAAAGTCGGTTTGAAGTAACAAAATCTGGACCGTTCAGGCCTTGAAAATCTGGATGGTTCCTTAACGTTTAATTTTTAAAATATTTATTTTGGATTTGAAATTTTCAAACGTCGATAACTTCTACGTTCGAACTCTGATCACAAAACTTTATATAAGAAAGTTGCTCAGAAAATCGCTATAAACATAATGGCGCAAGTTTCATGGCCAAAATCCGATGTTTTCTTGATTTCCAATTTTAGCCTTATTATTAATTAATTAATTAATTTTCATAATTAAATTTCCTGTTTATTTTACGAGGTGTTACATAGTGTGTATTTTATTATTATCTTTTGAATATATATATATATATGGATTAATTTATATATGTTATTTATGTATACACTAATTACAAATTTCATATTTTAAATTTTAATAATTAATTGTAAAGCCCTACCTCTATACTCATACTACCAAAAAGAATTACCAGGCAACCTTGTCTGGTAATATGGAGAATAAAGCTTGTTAGGAGCGACCACATGTGAATATTCTCTTGGGCTAACACCGGTACGTATAAAAAATATCATACGACACATCCACAAGTGTTTGATATCGGCACAAAGCAATAAATATGTGGGTTTACCATGAAAGAACAATATACAATATACACAAATGAACACAGAGTCTCAAATCACAATAGAAAATATAATGCATAACAAACTAATACCAACTATAACAATGTCTCACTACAATAATATATACCAAGTCAAGTCTAAAATATACAACGTATAGCCATCACAATACAAATAAATACAAGGAGACACCCAAAGAAAATATGCATAGTCATCATTTCAAAATATGATATAATATATACCATGTCTCCTGCCCAACAACCAAAATGGCTAATGTCCCTGTACCTGAAAAGTTTTGGACTGATCCGAGTAATATATAAATAATAAATAGGTCAGACTATATCTAAATCCAAGGTGAGTACATAACAATAAGCATGGTAAATGAAAAGGCATTGAGCTCATAACACAACATAATATCCGATATAGCATCATAATAATATATCATGGCACTCATCTCAAATATCACCCATGGAATTCATATAAGTAAACAAGAATCACGAAAACTATAAATGAGGTGATAATAATCAAACTCATCGTAGTCTCAAAATACTATGGATATGCATGCATCGTGTCTACATAAATCATAAATGAAGGAATGACACGAAACAAACCAAATACAAAAGTCCACAACCAAAAAATATATCGTGGCATACAGTCCTGATGGAAGTAAAGACTTTTGACAGTCAATCCCTAAAAGATAAACCTAGAGAGGCAAAAATCCAAAATAAGCAATCAAATCTCGACTTACAACCCCAATGGAAGTAATAACTACAGACTATTAAGCCATAGAGGATAAATCAAGAAATAAGTAACCCAAATAGATCATAATCCATACAAAATACAAAAATCAATATCCAAAAATACTATCTCGACTTAAAGTCCTGATAGAAGTGAACACTTTCGACCATTAGTCCTGAGAGATAGTAAGAAAATCATCCCAAACAAAGCATAATTCATACAATATATCGTAAGCACTATCCAAATAATTATCTCGACCTATAGTCCTAATGGAAGGGATAACTTTCGACTGTTAGGCCCTTGGAGATATCAAGAAAAATTAAACTTAATAAACATCAAATCAATCAAATGCCCGATAAAAAAAATCATGTATCTCGGCCCTCAATCCTTAGAGAGGTGAAATTCTTGACTGAATGGTTCTAGAAGATAGAATGACAAGTCATACCAAAACAGAGATCTCTCGGCCATAGGCTCTTATGAGAGAATGACAGACAAGCTTACATCAAGTGTCCAATTTCATAGATAAACAACACGCAGCTGTCTCAGGTTAAGGTATCTCAAATGATAAACAGACACGCAGTCGGTCTCTAATGTCATACGATCATCATCTCTAATGATGTCATAATATCGAATATCTCATATAAAATGGATCTATCTAAATCATCCAGAGGGAGACAAATGTATCGCATCACTGCTCCAGGAAATGCTAAAGACCATAGCCCATTTCCTATACTCTCTTAGTTACTCCAAAAATTGTGACACTCATATCCATCGCATGTCATAAACACGCTACAGGACTATGTTGTGCATTGCTCATGAATCCTACTTGCCTTTGATACTAGACTGTTGGTCCTTAAGTGACATCGAGACAATGGCTCTAATGAAAGAAATAACTCTCAGCCACATACTTAATAAGGTGACATCATGAATCCGGGGCGCAACCCCATAACTAGGACCGCTAGGATGGATAACTAGCCTATCTGGTGGGTCTAATTCATGCGCTCTTCATAGTGGCGTGAATCCAATGACGTAGATTCTCAACAAATACTCGCGACTATATAAGTCCTAACGAGAGTAACAAAAAGTACTCTCGACTGTAAGAGTCCTGATGAGAGTGACAACAATTACTCTCGACTCGATAAGTCCTATTGAGAGTGATAACCGATACTCTCGACTCGATAAGTCATAGTGAGAGTAATAACTGATACTCTCCACTTAATGAGTCCTAATGAGAGACACGTAAAATACTCTCAACTCTAGGAATACTAAAGAGAGCGATTGCTCTCAACTACACGGGTTCTGATGAGAGCACCTTAATAGAATAAATCCTCGACTACTAGCTCTAAGAGTTGATAATGATACTCGACTAGTTAGTCCTTAGAGGGTACAATGAAATACTCTCGATGAGATGAGTCTTAAGATTGTAATAATAAGCACTTTCGAATCCATACGCCCTAATGAAGGCATCACCACATAATAATTACTCGAATACTAGCCCTAAGAGTAAATAATAATATATCGACTAGTAAGTCCTAAGAGGATAAATCTATAAATCCCAACATTTCTCCAGCTTGTAGCCCTTGGACAGTAATATAACTCTAGACTACTAAGATCTAAGGAGTCATCTCTAGACGATATCACAAATTTCAAACCCATCTCTAGAATATAAGTGACATCTACTCACCAATAGTAATCAAACAAGTATTACTTGAGCATCCCATACCACTCAATATTACTCGAACATTTACCAGAAGATAATAAACTACACTCATCAAATAAAAAATTATTGTATAATATGAGTCGATAAAATTACCAAATAAATATTACCGAGCATCCCATACCATCCGGTACTACTAATCCATGTATTCATCATCCTCATTATAGAATTAAATCATCAAATAAACCAATTTCGAACCAATAAATATATAAAAAGGGAATATATCTCAAAACTCTTGAAAATAGATTTTTATAATCAAAAATCCCCTTTTTGAAGTTTCCTTTTAATCCTTTTTATTTAATATTCAATTTACAAAAGAAATTCTCTTTCGGAAAATATTATTAAAACCCTATTCACTTTACAAAAGAAATTCCCTTTCAGGAAATATTATTAAAAACCTTGGTTATGCTTATAAAAATTCCATACATTCCAATATTCTTTAAAATTCTATATTTTCAGTTTAAAAGAACTTTTATATCCAATAATTTCCAATTAATTCATTTTATTTTCTAACCATTTTTATTTATTTATAAATATACTACAATCTAATTTTAAAATTACATAAATAATTTTCCGAAGCTTTCAAAAAAATTAAACAAGAAGATCAATCCAACCTCCAAATTATAAATCATGGATCGAAATTATCAACGAATCATCAATACAATTTTTATCGGCCCAAATCACATGACATCGAATTTTGGCCATCCATACAATGTACATACACATATAAAATACATTATACATCAAAATTCAATCGGACAACATCTCCTTTGCGATTAATTCCAACATACACAAAATCTCACAATCTAATCCAAAAACATACCTAATATCACAACATTCAATCCAATATCCCAACTAAACATTTCAACCAAGAAATTCAATTTAATTGGGATAAGTATATATAACGAGCAAAGGAAATATATATAATTGTGAGTTCAGAAACTCATCAAAACAATGCTAGAACAATCAAATCAGCGATTATACCCCTCGCCAATACCGATGCACCAGCTCCAGGCAATCACCAGCATCTATGGACACATCAATGACACCAGCCCATGCACCTCGCCTGAAGCTGCCCGTCTGCTTATCATCATCACTATATTGCATTCATTATCGCCAGCAGCACCATAGCCCCATGCCCAGGATGCTTTCACTACGTCAATCACCTCCTCCATAATCAGCCATGAAGTACGCACGTGTGCCCCCTCAATTGTCAACTGCTCTTTGACTCTGCTTCCATAAATGTGTCAGGTTCGCACCTCCTTCACAGGAATCCCATCGTGCGACATTGATTGTCCCAGTCACCGGTGTCGCACCTCACCTATGACACCACGCTCCACTAGTAGCCACTTGCGTGCGGCTCTTTCCGTCATCGACGTCGTCGTCGTCGATCTTCGAGCGATATATATATGTGTATATGTATGTATGTATGTATGTATGTATGTATGTATGTATGTATATGTATGTATGTATGTATGTATGTATATGTATGTGTGCATGTATGGATGGATGGATGTGTGGATGTGTAATCTTATACATAATCGATTTTGGGGAAACAGGGCAAAAGGGGTACGGGTTGGGATATACATGGGCTTGGGCTTTAGGGAGAGAAAAGGAATGGGTGGGTTGAATTGAATTAATTATGAAGGAGAGTAGAACATATATATTAATTTCTTTTCTCTTAGCGTTTTCAAACATTCCATAAGCAATTTTGATTTTTCCTTTTTTTCCTTTTACATTACGAATTCAATTCCCCATATTTACACATAAAAACAGTTTTCATAGTTTATTTAAAAATATATTTCAATCTAATTGAAATTGATTTACACTTCAATTACAAAATATATTTCGATAATTGGATAATTTCTTTCAGTTAAATATTTGTTTATTTTATTTTTCAACTATTTCAATCAAAAAATTATTTACACCTTTAAATATTTTATATTTAATTAAAACATTTTACTTGATTTCAATATATTATTTGAATAAAATTTATTAATTTAACTCAATTTATAAAACAAAAATCTTTTATTAGCTAATCTTCAAATAAGCAAGAATTTATTTTCAAAATAATAATTATCCAAAAATTAAATTTGAATATTTCTATTTAATTTAATTTATTTATTTTATGGCATAGAAAGCAGGATTGTTACAGACTTCCTCCATAAAAAAATTGCGTCCTTTCAATTTCTTATAGGGAACCGTCATATGCAACTCATACCCTAAACCTTTTTTGTATTTTCAATCTTCTATAAGCTTACACAATCTTCTATGTGGCTTTCTATCAACTTCTCTAATCATATGCTATAATTTAAAATATACTTATTTAATAACTTTCTATTTTCGCATATGATAAATTTTTTGAAAATATTCTAAGTGTCGGAATTTTTGGAAAATTTCGACAGAGTCTCCTTTGTACGAAGAGCGTTCCGAAAAAATCAAAACACAATATATCACAATAAAATGTAAATCAATGTTGGTACTACTCATTGGGCTGACAACTTCTTACTTCACTACCTCCCTCAACAACATCCATTTCACATGAGAACAATGCATATAGAAGGGGTAGAAATAAGGATTATATATATAGTAGGAAAAATAACAAGTACGTCACCAGATAATTACCCCAGTAATTATCGTATGCTCTTAATATCCCTTTAATATAGGGTAACAACCACACAACCAAAGGGAACTGGGACTCTAAAGTTACTCTAAGGCCAAGACTCGTGTCACATATATCATATATTGTTCTGAACCTACTCTGATACCAAAATGTAATGCCCCACCTCTATACCCATACTACCAAAGAGAATTACTAGGTGATCTTGTATGGTAATACAAAGAATGAGGCTTGTTAAGAAACCACACATGAATACTCCTATGGGCTAACACCGGTACGTATAAAAAAATCTCATATAACACATCCATACATGTCCGATATCAGCATAAAGCAATAAATACATGGGTTTACTGCAACAGAACAATATACATCAAATAGAAATGAACACAAAGCCACAAACCACAACAGAAAAAGATAATACATAACAAATTGATACCAACTGTAATAGTGTCTCACTACGACAATATATACCAAGTTAAGTCTAAAATATGCAACTTGTAGCCATCACAATACAAATAAATACAAGGAGACATGCAAAGAAATTATACATAGTCATCATTTCAAAATACGATATAATATATATCCCATCTCCTCTAAAACCCAACATCCAAAATGGCTATGTCCATGTACCTGAAAAGTCTCAAACTGATCGAGTATTACATAAGTTATAAACGGTCAGACTATATCTAAATCCAAGGCGAGTACATAACAATAAGCAAGGTAAATGAAAAAGCATAGCACGTACACAACACAACGTAATATCCAATATAGCATAATAATAATATACCATGTTGCTTATCTCAAATATCACCCATGGAATTTATATAAGAAAATAAGAATCATGACATCCAAAAATGGGGTGATAACAATCAAACTCATCGATATCTCAAAATACTATGGACAAGCACGCAGCGTGTCCACATAAATTGTAAATAAAGGAATAACTCGAATAAAACCAAATACAAAAGTCCACAGCCAAAATATAAGTCTTGGATTACAGTCCTGATGGAGTGAAGACTTTCGACTGTCAAACCCTAAAAGATTAACTAAGAGCGGCAAAAATCCCAAATAAACAATCGAATCATAAAATCTTGACTTACAGTCCCAATGAAAGTAATAACTTCCAACTATTAAGCCACAGAAGATAAACTAAGAAAAGCAAAACCCAAATAGATCATAATTCGTACCAAATACAAAAATCAATATCCAAAACTACCATCTCGACTTACAATCACAATAGAAGCGAGTACTTCCGAGCGTGATACCTGAGAGATGGTAAGAAAGAAAAATCCTAAACAAAGCATAATTCATACAAAATATCGAAAGTGCTATCCAAATAATAATCTCGGCCTATAGTCCTAATGGAAGAGATAATTTCTAAATGTTAGGCCCTTGAAGATATCAAGAAAACTCAAACTCAATAAACATCAATGTCAATCATATATCCAATAAACAAAATCATATCTCTCGACCCCCAGTCCTTAAAGAGGCGAACCCTCGACTGAATGGTCCTAGAATATAGAATAACAAATCATATAAAAAAGAATAGCTCTCAGCCATAAGCTCTTATGAGAGAATGACAGACAAGCTCACATCAAGTCTCCAATGTCATAGATAAACAACACGCAGCTGTCTTGGGTTAGGGTATCTCAAATGACAGATGGACACGCAGTCGGTCTCTAATGTCATACGATCATCATCTCTAATGAGGTGATAATATCGAATATCTCATATATAAAGGATCTACCTAAGTCATCCAAATGGGTGACTGAAGAACTGCTCTAGGAAATGCTAATGACCGTAACTCGTCTCATATAGTTCCTTAGTTACTCCTAGAATCGTGACACTCATATCCATCGCAGGTCATAAACGTGCTGCAAGACTACGTTGTGCATTGGCCATGACTCCTACTTGCCCTTGGTAACGAACTGTTGGTCATAAGTGATGTCAGGGCAATGGCTCCGATGAGAGAAATAACTCTTAGCCTATAGACTCAAAAAGGTGACATCACGAATCTGGGGTGTGATCTCACAATCAGGACCACTGGGATGGACAACTAGCCAATCCGATGGGTCTAATTTACATGCTCTCCATAGTGGCATGAACCCTATAATGTAGATTCCCAACAAATACTCTCGACTATATAAGTCCTAATGAGAGTAACAACTAGTACTCTCGACTCTAGGAGTCCTGATGAGAGTGACAATAACTACTCTCGACTTGACAAGTCCTATTGAGAGTGATAATTTATACTCTCCACTCAATGAGTCCTAATGAGAGTGATAATTGACACTCTCAACTCGATGAGTCCTAATGAGAGCCACGTCAAAAACTCTCGACTCTAGGAGTCCTGATGAGAGTGATCGCTCTCGACTACACGGGTTTTGATGAGAGCACCTCAATATAACAAAGCCTCGACTACTAACCCTAAGGGTAGATAATGATACTCGAACAGTTAGTCCTTAGAAGGTACAACGAAATACTCTCGACGAGATGAGTCCTAATGAGAGTAATAACAAGTACCCTCGACTATATACTTCCTAATAAGAGCGTCACAACATAATAATTCCTCGACTACTAGCCCTAAGACTAAATAGTAATATACTCAACTAGTAATCCTAAGAGGATAAATCTAGAAATCCCAACATATCCACAGACTGTAGCCCTTAGAGATTAATAGAACTCTCGACTACTAAGCTCTAAGAAGTCACGTCTGGACATATCACAAATTCCTAACCCATCTCTAGAATATAAGAGACATCTACTCACCAATAGTAATCAAACAAGTATTATTAAGCATACCATACTACTCAGTATTACTCTAACGTTTACTAGAAGCTAATAAAAAACACTCATCAAATCAATAATTATTCTATAATATGAGTCAATAGAATAACCAAAAAAATATTATTAAGCGTCCTATACCACCCGGTACTACTAATCCGTTTATTCAACATCCTCATTATATAGAATTAAATCACAAAATCATCAAATAAACCAATTTTGAACCAATAAATATATAAAAAGGGAATATATTTGAAAACTCTTAAAAATAGATTTTTATAATCCAAATCCCCTTTTTGAAATTTTCTTTCAATCCCTTTTATTAAATATTCACTTTATAAAAGAAATCCCTTTCGAAAATATTATTAAAATGTTATTCACTTTAAAAAAGAAATTCCCTTTCAGGAAAAATTATTAAAACCCTAATTTATACTTTAAAAAATTTCTTCCGTCCCAATATTTTGGAAAATTCTCTATTTTCATTTTTAAAAGAACTTTTATATCCAAAATAATTCTAATTAAATCATTTAATTTTCTAACCATTTTATTTATTTATAAATATACTACAATCTAACTTTAAAATCGCATAAATAATTTTCAAAAGCATTCAAAAATCTTTTAAACTAGTTAATCAATCGAACCTCCAAATTATAAATCATGGAGAGAAATCCTCCAAAATCATCAACAAGCCATCAATACAAATTTTATCTTTGGCTCGAATCAAATTACATCAAATTCCAACCATCCATACAATGTACACACACATATAACATACACTACATATTAAAATGCAATCGCCAACATCTCCTTTGCATTTTGGACAATCCAACATAGACAAAACTTCACAATCTAATCCAAAAACATACCTAATATCAAAACATTCAATCCATATCCCAACCAAACATTTCAACCAAGCACTGCAATCTAATTGAGATAAATATATACAATGACGAGGTAAATAGATATAATTGTGAGTTTATAAACTCACCGAAACGATGCTAGAACAATCAAATCACTGACTATACCCCCTCGTCATTGGGGCTGCACTAGTTTAGGCAATCACCAGCACCCATCGATGCGTCGACAACACCAGCCCATGCTTAAATCATTGTCCAAAGTTACTTGTTTGCCTACCACCATCGCTACATGGTGTTCATTATTTCCAGCAGCATGACAACCCCATGATCACGACGCTGCAACCACGTCAATCACCTCCACTGGTGTCAACCGTGAAGTACGCAGGTAGTCTCCTCAATCGCCAACCGCTCTTTGACTCTGCTTCCATGATCACGTCAGGTTCGCGCCTCCATTACCAAAATACCATCTTACAACATCGATTGTCGCAGCCACTAGTGCCTCACCTCTCCTTATGACACCACGCTCCATCAGCCACTACCTACTTGCAGCTCCCTCCATCGTCGACGCCGTCGACCTTCAACCGTAATACACACACAAATATATATATATATATATATATATATATAATCTTATACGAAATTGATTTTGAGGGAATATGGCAAAATGGGGTAAGGGTTAGGATATACAATGTAACGACCCGTAAATTTCAACTGTTTTAATAACGCAATTAGTTGAAATTTTATGAAATTTTAAACGATAAAATTTTGAAATATAAATTTGATATTTGGAATGCGTTTAGTTAAACATGGCAACTGGTAAATTTTCGTCCGAAAATATGAAAGTTTATTTCGCGCGTAAATTTACTTCAATTTAATCAGTTCAAAAGCGATGAAAATAAAATGTTTCCGAAACCTAAATATTTTTACATAGAAAAATTCTAAAACATCTTCTGAGCAAGATGTCAGTTTGTCATTTTCCCAAATTCGGACATCTTTGGCTCCGTCGATCTTATTTTTCAGCGTTTTTCTTGCATTTTCCACCAGTAGAAAAATTTGAATTTTTATAATTCAATCGCACCACTGATATCTGTATACCGTTTTGATCGTCTCATCGTGCTGGTCTCCATAGTATATTCGTTTGTCAAATTTCGTAGCCCGGACGACGGTGGAATCAATGGAACGATTTCATTATCGGTTACCAAAAAAAAAATTGGCTTTTGGGTTTCCGGTGACCATTCAATTTTCACCGTGCAAACCAACAGCCTTTAGTCTTATTATTCCCCCTTTCCAACGTCTACCTTTTGTTTTCCCAATTGAACCTACAGCATTCAAAATATATTCATTTGCCCGAGGTTACTTTTCGTTCTCTGCCTTCTTATTCCAGTAGCATATATTGTTAGATCCATTTTTTTTTCCATTCTCCCTAACTCATGCGTGCCATCTTCTTCCACACCCATGCAGTCAAGTTCCGCCCTCCACGTCACCCACCCCATCGCAACACCTCACCACGACAGTCGACTCTTCCATCACCGAACTCCGCTCTCTCCCCTTGGCGTCAGCAGCTCCGAAACTCCACTCGTGGCCACCTCCTCATCTCCTCCCACCACCGAAAGCCTGTCCTCTTTTGTTTACTCAAAGCTCAACCGAGAGGTAGAAAAAATGTAGCCGATCCACCTCCAACTACCGAAGCCACACCGAACCACTGCTCCACCTTCCTCTTCCTCTCAATGACAGCAGCCTGCAACAACCATATCCCACGTGGCAATTCACGTCGAGCACCACCACGCACTCCATCCACCTTCCCCAGTCCATTCCT
Source organism: Allium fistulosum (assembly GCA_030737815.1). Taxonomy (NCBI): domain Eukaryota; kingdom Viridiplantae; phylum Streptophyta; class Magnoliopsida; order Asparagales; family Amaryllidaceae; genus Allium; species Allium fistulosum. Next base: position 305,612,875 of record CM060903.1, on the reverse strand, counting down.
TCTCCGCACGCAACCCACCTCCTCCGTCCAACCTCGTCCTCCCCTAGCAAGTGCTGCTGTCGAACGCCTCTTCTCTCCTGATTGGCCGAGCAACACACTCAAATTCGTGCTCCGCCTAATTCTCATCAATCATCGACCCGCCACGAGACCGCCCTAGCCTCACTTCTCCGATGCCAACTCACCTCCGAGCATTTCCAGCTGCCGAGCATCGCCTAGCATCCGAGGCTACCTATTTTTTTTCGAGCCTGCCTACATACATTTAGCTGTATATATATATACTGGTTATATATGTGAGTTAGGTAAATCTCTAGTTATTCGTATAAGTATATACATATTTTCTGGTTGTTGTATATGGGTTAGCATGACAACTCATATATGTTTTGAAGTATATAAAATTTTATGTTAGTTTATATAGGATCTGATTGTTTTTTTTGTATATAAAAGTTACAATATCTAAAGGTATATATGTTAGTTTCTAGATATTAGTTTTATAAAATCTTTTAAACGATAGTTATATAAGTACTATGACAGTTTGTTTAGATTTAAATTTATATAACTGTAGTTATTTGTATAAGTTTGTAAAGCCTGTAAAATTCTTCTTTCCGGTTTACTAATATATATTAATATGGGAGTTATATGCAGTATAGGTTAGCATAGGCATGATAATTGAACTGGGCATGTGGAGTTTTAGTTACAAGTATGTTAGTTATATACCTATTATATCTACATCTCGTTATCTCAACTTTAGTCTGTCTGAAAACAAATTTATAAACATACTTTGTAATAGTTTCTTTTTTTAATAACAGAGGCCGTACGAAAAGTGTGTATATATATATATGTTGTTGTAACTAGTTGTTAAAAGGCGTGTTGATTTATAAATATATATGGAACTGTTGCTTTCAGTCAGTTTACTTTTATATATACAATCGGCTGTTGCTTTATACATATGTATATAGCTCTTTGAATAGTTGCAGTTGAGAAAGTATAGGTTTTGATTTGAATTATAAATATAATATATTTGGATTGTCTGTTTGTAGGGTTATAAATATATTGTATACAGTTAGTTCATAAATGATAGTTTGGTTTAAAAGTGTATATGAGATAAGTTGTTACTTTCGAAATGAATAAATATGATATATAGTATATGTATGTTATATGTTTATATGCGTGGAAGTTTTACATTGGATTTATATAATACTTTATATATATGTAAGGATATCTTGTGATTTAAGCCTATATAAATATTAATGTTAAAAATATATATATCGTATACATGTTGATTTTATATTGATGTTTAATTTAAAACAATGATTTTAATTTTATATAATAGTATATATAGTTATACATATAAGTTCATTCCCATCGTTTATCTTCCCCGATCAAATCCTGATTTGAATTCATTTATTTCCATTATCAGCATCGAACGTCGAATCATGTCCGTCCAGCTTTGTTTTGGAATTCGTGCCTGGATTTCGTAACTTGATTTCATTGCCTATTCTCTAGCCTCGAAAGGTGAGCACTCACTCACGATTAACGTTCTTTTATTTATTAAATTTGATTTCAATTGAAACGACAATTGAAATATGCTGCTGTTAGTAAATTACACTGTTATATATGTTATTACCTGTATCAGTTCACCTGTGACATCTGACACCATTATCTGTTAATTATTTATGCGATGATAATACAGTTTGGCTGATAATTGATTGATTTTTGATGTTTATGTTGGATGTTAATGTTAACAATTTTAAAACTGATTATATGTTAAATTTTGATTAGTTGAATATGACCCCTTTTAATTGTTAAATTAATTGACATGAAGAATAGTGATAAATTACACTTTGAACCATCGACGTATATTGGATTAATTGTTGTAGTATAAAATTGTAATTGAATGACCAGTGAAAAACCGTAATGTAATAATCTTTAATCTACATGAAATGATAGTGTAGATTCTAGAATTAATTATATTAATTCGTACAAATAACAATGCGAATTAATACGATTATTTCGGGATTATTTAAATTGATTATTGGATTGATATTGGTTGTTGTTATTGCTTGTTTATTTACTTTGACACCATCCCAGTTATCACACTGCAAGTTCCCTTTGTTATGCTTTGATTTTGAATTGAATTGGAATCGGGTTGAAATGATAAATACCCAAATTAAACTTTGACCTAGGATAGAGAATTAAATAAAACCCGATTGGTCAATAATTTGATTTAAAAAAATAAAACGAAGATTTTATTTGAATAAAGAATATGGTTTTGAAATGAAGTTGAAATTTGGATTTTATTGAAAGGAAAATGTTAATATTTAATAATCTGAAACAAAATATTAACGATGTAATTGATGAAAGAATATTGTTTAATTTGAGAAATGATTGAATTAAGTTTGAAATGATTTAATAATTAAGTTTGAAATTATTAAACTTTGAAATGATTTAATAATTAAGTTTGAAATTATAATTAAGTTTGAAATTATTAAACTTTGAAATGATTTAATAATTAAATTTGAAATTATAATTAAGTTTGAAATTATTAAACTTTGAAATTATTTAATAATTAAGTTTTGAATTAATTAATAATTAAATAAGATTGAATTATTTAATGATTAAATTGAATTGAAATTCTTTAATAAGAAAAATTGAACTTTTGAATAAGTGAATTTTACTTCGTAAATAATTGAAATTGAGTTTTCTTTATTGATTAAGTAAGTTTTGGAAAATTATTTAAGAAAGTAAATAAGTGAAATTGAATTTCTTTAACAAGAAATAAAATGTGATTTATTGAAATTAATGTAAGACTTGAAATTTAAAGAATTTGATTTGATGAATTTAATTTAATTCAATTTAAAAGTTTTGATATAATGAAGTTGAATTTTAATAATGGATTTAATGAATTGGAAATCAAATAGAAATTGTTTTGAACGATATATTTATTTAATATTGAATGAAATCGATTAATGAATTGAAATTGATTTGAATGTTAAATTAAATTAATTTAATGATTTTGGAATGAAACTTATATACGAACTTGAATCAATATTTGAATTGTTTTAAATGGAAATTGAAATTGAATTATAAGATTTTGAAATGGTAAATTTGGAAGTTTTGAAACGTAAATTTTGGAAATTGATTTCGAAAGACAAATGAAATGTTGATTTATGAATTCTAATTGAAATTGAATTTGAATTTGATTTGGTTTTGAAATAAACAAACGACCAATCGGTGTAATAATTACGAAAGTTATTAAAGAGACCGGAATTCGGTTATGGATATACTCTCTATCTAAACCGAAAACCACTTTAATAACTATACGCGGAGTGATGATCCAGAATGAAGTGGTTGGAATGATGTACGTGTTGACTGAAGAAAGTGAACGATAATGGATAGCCTCGACACTTGTGTCAAATTGGAAATGACTAAAACAGGAGCTGTGCCGGGCCAATAGAGGATTAGCTACCTCAAGTGGACACACTTCTTCGAACTACTCATTACTTGTTGTCGATTGGTACACCCTTGATTTTGGGAGTGTTGTTTCACGGTGTTGCGGGCGTTGCGTTCTCACCAGTCCGGATCAGGCGAACGGTAGTATCACTACCTTGGGTATTGCCTCATGTGCCTTGTCATACTTGTATTCCATTTATACGCGACCACTACGATTTTGATTTGTACCTTTAGTATATGGATTGCCCTCTGGTGACTTCCGGTTTTGGGGAAACTACGGTCTTGTATATGCTTTTGGGAATAAAAATGTGTTAAGGGTGGAATGGGCCATGACTTAACACTATTTTGATATCTTTATTATTACTGATAGACATTATCTAATTATCGTACACTACTACATAGTAGATAGTTTAACGGATCCTTAAAGGATGGTTATTCCAAACATCCTTTGAGTTACTTGTATTTCAATTGCTATTTCACTTGAGTTGGATTTATTAATATAAGAATGTTAATCCTGACTCGAGTGTCTTGTGTTTTTGCTTTACGCTCGGGTCAGACTGAGTGATCCAGTATTCGAGACTCACCTTTGAAGTTGGAGCTTTGCTTGAAGATCCAGCCATCTATTCTGCTTTCAGTATTCGATGATTCCAGTGATGTATTCTGATTTGTATCTGATGTATTGTATTTCTCTTCCGTTGTATCTGTTCTAACTCTGATGTATTTTATATATTCATATAGTAGCTTCATGAACTACTATCTCTTTTATTTCCGCTGCAATTATTACTCTCTGTCTGTGATCTGTGATTATTTTATTTACTGTATATGTTCAGTTTTTCCAAATTTAAATTAACAACGCGGTATTTTGAGCAATTCAATTCCGGCATGAGTGTCTACCTATACACTTATAATGGATGCGAATGGTCCAAAATGGCGGGTCGTTACAGTTGGTATCAGAGCTTTGGTAGGTCTAGGCAAAACTTAACATATAGGGTAAATGTATTTACAGAATCACTCTCATTCGAGTTCCAATCTCTTCCTTTTGACTCGATTCCTTGAATTTTGGAACGTTCCCTCGGTTCCGAATTCATTCTTGTCCCTCACTATTCATATTCGTCTGAATTCTGGAGTATCCAATAACTCCACTTTGAATGATCTCTATAATAACTTGGCGGTCTCGCCAAACTTCGAATGATTTGTAAAGTGGTGAAACTCCTTTACAATTGGCATTGATTTACCGGAGATTTCTGTATCCTCGGTTTACGATGCTATCTATCTCCTGCTATAACTGAATTCTATTCTTAAGATTGAATGTAGATTTGCCTCGAAATTCTGCATCGATCTTATTCTTGAGTCACGGACGACCCGGTTAAGGTTGCCCGTGAATTAAATGAACTCATCCATCTTATCTTCTGTTTCAAACTTATTTTCGAATCAAAATTCTCTTTGATTTGAGTCAACAAATTTGAATCCCTATCCTTATTTTGAAAACCCATTCCTGTATCGTCGAGCAAAGAAATGTATTTCTAAATTTATATTAAAAATGTTGTTTTCAAATTTGATAAACAAAATAGTTTTGAATGATTATATTATATATAAATATAAGTTTTCTGAAATTAAATTGTTAAAGAATTTGTTGTCTGAAATAATAATATTTGATTTTCATTTATTGTTTTGTAAACCATTGACTATTGCATAATATAAATAAATGAATTCATAAACTTGGTTATAAATTTATTTGAAGTTTGAAACGAATTTAATTCAGAAATTTGAAAATTTAGTTTCCGGTGATTTCGAACTTTGGTTTTAAAATTTTAAAGTATATATTATTGAAAGTATTTTCGAATAGGAATCGTTTTCAATGAATTTTAAAATGTTGAAATCAGTTACTCTTCTCTTTGTCGCTGGAAAATAATTTCGGTGATGGCGGCCGCATCATCGACATTCATTTTCGAGTTTCGAAGTGGAGATACTATTCTGTAGCTTTGCTACGGTTTTGTTTTGAAAAATATTTTGATTTGAATTCCTTCAGTATAATTTGGTTTGATATAAATATATTATATATAAATCAAATTAAATTAAATTCTCTAAATTGTTTAAAGTTAATCGAAAATCTAATGCTTAAATTTTGTTAAAGGATTATTTTAATTATAAATAAAACCAAAATTTGGAATAAATATTTAAACTTGAATAATTGAATAAATTTTATTTGTATATTGTTCAACTGCATTCTAATACAACTTACCTAAATCATTCAGAAGTTGAATATGTAATTGGATAATATATAAGATAAATTGAATTTATAAATAAAATTTGAGTGTTTATAATAAATGTTATACACTAAATTTTGATTATAAAGATGTTAATAGAGTTAGATAGGATAATAAGTAAACTCAGTTAATAAATTAATAAATTTGTTTTGAAAGAATTAATAAATTGAAATTTGATCAACATATGAAAATACCTTGAATTTAAAAGAAATTAATAAATATAAATTAATTTAAATCGAAACTTTTATGGTTTAAATTAATTTATATGGTTTAAAAATATGTAATAAGATATATTAAGTGAAATAAAATTTATAATAATTTGGAATTAAAGAACTAAATCTGTTAAAAATAAAATATGATTATAATAAAAGACTATTCAAATTTATGGTTTTAGGAATTGTAAATTGAAGATAATTGGATAATAAGATAATGAATTTAGAAATAGTTGAGATTTATTTTAGTGAAATCAAATGGACTAAATCAATTATTGAACATCAATTAATTTAAATTTGAATTTATATGGTTTAAATTAATTGTTATTTTGTATTTCAAATCTGTTTTCTTTCTGGTTGTTTCTATTCTCCTACCTCGTTCCTTTTCGGGGACGAAAAGTTTTGAGTGGGGGAGAGTGTAACGACCCGTAAATTTCAACTGTTTTAATAACGCAATTAGTTGAAATTTTGTGAAATTTTAAACGATAAAATTTTGAAATATAAATTTGATATTTGGAATGCGTTTAGTTAAACATAGCAACTGGTAAATTTTCGTCCGAAAATATGAAAGTTTATTTCGCGCGTAAATTTATTTCAATTTAATCAGTTCAAAAGCGATGAAAATAAAATGTTTCCGAAACCTAAATATTTTTACATAGAAATATTCTAAACCATCTTCTGAGCAAGATGTCAGTTTGTCATTTTCCCAAATTCGGACATCTTTGGCTCCGTCGATCTTATTTTTTAGCATTTTTCTTGCATTTTCCACCAGTAGAAAAATTCGAATTTTATAATTCAATCGCACCCCTGATATCTGTATACCGTTTTGATCGTCTCGTCGTGCTGGTCTCCATAGTATATTCGTTTGTCAAATTTCGCAGCCCGGACGATGGTGGAATCAATGGAACGATTTCATTATCGGTTACCAAAAAAAAATTGGCTTTTGGGTTTCCGGTGACCATTCAATTTTCACCGTGCAAACCAACAGCCTTTAGTCATTATTATTCCCCCTTTCCAACGTCTACCTTTTGTTTTCCCAATTGAACCTACAGCATTCAAAATATATTCATTTGCCCGAGGTTACTTTTCGTTCTCTGCCTTCTTATTCCAGTAGCATATATTGTTAGATCCATTTTTTTTTCCATTCTCCCTAACTCATGTGTGCCATCTTCTTCCACACCCATGCAGTCAAGTTCCGCCCTCCACGTCACCCACCCCATCGCAACACCTCACCACGACAGTCGACTCTTCCATCACCGAACTCCGCTCTCTCCCCTTGGCGTCAGCAGCTCCGAAACTCCACTCGTGGCCACCTCCTCATCTCCTCCCACCACCGAAAGCCTGCCCTCTTTTGTTTACTCAAAGCTCAGCCGGGAGGTAGAAAAAATGTAGCCGATCCACCTCCAACTACCGAAGCCACACCGAACCACTGCTCCACCTTCCTCTTCCTCTCAATGACAGCAGCCTGCAACAACCATATCCCACGTGGCAATTCACATCGAGCACCACCACGCACTCCATCCACCTTCCCCAGTCCATTCCTTCTCCGCACGCAACCCACCTCCTCCGTCCAACCTCGTCCTCCCCTAGCAAGTGCTGCTGTCGAACGCCTCTTCTCTCCTGATTGGCCGAGCAACACACTCAAATTCGTGCTCCGCCTAATTCTCATCAATCATCGACCCGCCACGAGACCGCCCTAGCCTCACTTCTCCGATGCCAGCTCACCTCCGAGCATTTCCAGCTGCCGAGCATCGCCTAGCATCCGAGGCTACCTATTTTTTTTGAGCCTGCCTACATACATTTAGCTGTATATATATACTGGTTATATATGTGAGTTAGGTAAATCTCTAGTTATTCGTATAAGTATATACATATTTTCTGGTTGTTGTATATGGGTTAGCATGACAACTCATATATGTTTTGAAGTATATAAAATTTTATGTTAGTTTATATAGGATCTGATTGTTTTTTTTTTGTATATAAAAGTTACAATATCTAAAGGTATATATGTTAGTTTCTAGATATTAGTTTTATAAAATCTTTTAAACGATAGTTATATAAGTACTATGACAGTTTGTTTAGATTTAAATTTATATAACTGTATTTATTTGTATAAGTTTGTAAAGCCTGTAAAATTCTTCTTTCCGGTTTACTAATATATATATTAATATGGGAGTTATATGCAGTATAGGTTAGCATAGGCATGATAATTGAACTGGGCATGTGGAGTTTTAGTTACAAGTATGTTAGTTATATACCTATTATATCTACATCTCGTTATCTCAACTTTAGTCTGTCTGAAAACAAATTTATAAACATACTTTGTAATAGTTTCTTTTTTTTAATAACAGAGGCCGTACGAAAAGTGTGTATATATATATATGTTGTTGTAACTAGTTGTTAAAAGGCGTGTTGATTTATAAATATATATGGAACTGTTGCTTTCAGTCAGTTTACTTTTATATATACAATCGGCTGTTGCTTTATACATATGTATATAGCTCTTTGAATAGTTGCAGTTGAGAAAGTATAGGTTTTGATTTGAATTATAAATATAATATATTTGGATTGTCTGTTTGTAGGGTTATAAATATATTGTATACAGTTAGTTCATAAATGATAGTTTGGTTTAAAAGTGTATATGAGATAAGTTGTTACTTTCGAAATGAATAAATATGATATATAGTATATGTATGTTATATGTTTATATGCGTGGAAGTTTTACATTGGATTTATATAATACTTTATATATATGTAAGGATATCTTGTGATTTAAGCCTATATAAATATTAATGTTAAAAATATATATATCGTATACATGTTGATTTTATATTGATGTTTAATTTAAAACAATGATTTTAATTTTATATAAATAGTATATATAGTTATACATATAAGTTCATTCCCATCGTTTATCTTCCCCGATCAAATCCTGATTTGAATTCATTTATTTCCATTATCAGCATCGAACGTCGAATCATGTCCGTCCAGCTTTGTTTTGGAATTCGTGCCTGGATTTCGTAACTTGATTTCATTGCCTATTCTCTAGCCTCGAAAGGTGAGCACTCACTCACGATTAACGTTCTTTTATTTATTAAATTTGATTTCAATTGAAACGACAATTGAAATATGCTGCTGTTAGTAAATTACACTGTTATATATGTTATTACCTGTATCAGTTCACCTGTGACATCTGACACCATTATCTGTTAATTATTTATGCGATGATAATACAGTTTGGCTGATAATTGATTGATTTTTGATGTTTATGTTGGACGTTAAATTGTTAATGTTAAAATGATAAATAGTATGCAATTGAAATTGATATAGGATAGTTAACAATTTTAAAACTGATTATATGTTAAAATTTGATTAGTTGAATATGACCCCTTTTAATTGTTAAATTAATTGACATGAAGAATAGTGATAAATTACACTTTGAACCATCGACGTATATTGGATTAATTGTTGTAGTATAAAATTGTAATTGAATGACCAGTGAAAAACCGTAATGTAATAATCTTTAATCTACATGAAATGATAGTGTAGATTCTAGAATTAATTATATTAATTCGTACAAATAACAATGCGAATTAATACGATTATTTCGGGATTATTTAAATTGATTATTGGATTGATATTGGTTGTTGTTATTGCTTGTTTATTTACTTTGACACCATCCCAGTTATCACACTGCAAGTTCCCTTTGTTATGCTTTGATTTTGAATTGAATTGGAATCGGGTTGAAATGATAAATACCCAAATTAAACTTTGACCTAGGATAGAGAATTAAATAAAACCCGATTGGTCAATAATTTGATTTAAAAAAAATAAAACGAAGATTTTATTTGAATAAAGAATATGGTTTTGAAATGAAGTTGAAATTTGGATTTTATTGAAAGGAAAATGTTAATATTTAATAATCTGAAACAAAATATTAACGATGTAATTGATGAAAGAATATTGTTTAATTTGAGAAATGATTGAATTAAGTTTGAAATGATTTAATAATTAAGTTTGAAATTATTAAACTTTGAAATGATTTAATAATTAAGTTTGAAATTATAATTAAGTTTGAAATTATTAAACTTTGAAATGATTTAATAATTAAATTTGAAATTATAATTAAGTTTGAAATTATTAAACTTTGAAATTGTTATCCCGCCTTTTTGCAAGGCCGAGATATCAAGGAACTGACCAGAGCATAAAGGTCATACGTCCTCAGCATCGGGCCGCTACTGGATAGCCACGGATATCGATGAATTTTATCCGGGTTCGGATTAAGCTAAGAATGATAAGATATGTCAAGCAAAGCCGTGAAAGCCAACATTGCAAATTTCAAGACGATCCGAGCTCGTATACTCAAGTTATCACTGATGAAAAGTGGAGGAAATATCCCTAGCTTTGAATCCATAAGCCAAGCCCTAGGTTCGAATCCATAAAGTGGGGATGCCGTTCGGATCCATCAAAAGAAATTCCATTCGAATCCAACAGGTCGAATCCATATGATCCTCTTCGTATCGATGAGGCCATAATCGTTCGAAACCCTCGAGATGAAGCACTTCGGATCCACAAAGCCACCACACTTCGTATCCATCAAGTTTTCCCCACTTCGAATCCATCAAAGGGAAGGTTCGAACCCATGCAGTTGAAGAACTTCGACTCCATCCCACGACTATCCTCGAATCCATTCCCTCGAATCCAGTGATTAAAGGTGGCTAAAACCATGGATTCGACCCAGTCAACTTGGAGCAAAAGTCGGATCGATACGAAGAAGGCGCGCCACGTCAACATCTTCGCTCACCAAGTCATCGATTCGACCCTATCGGTTCGAAGGGGATCGATTCGAACAAACCACATCAGCCAGAAATGAAATCTTGAATCGATCATATCTCGAGATCTACAAGTCCAAATGCTATGAAATTTGGACAGGAGCTAACTGGCAACCTAAGGAATGTCCATGCCAAATTTCAGCTCAATCGGAGCAAATCTTGATCAATTCGAAGCAAGGGTCGAATCGATCCCAAAGTGGGCCCGGATTCCCAAAGAGCGGGCATGTGGGCCCCCTCACGTGCCAGAACCGGTCTCCCCTCAATTTAGGCGAAATATCAGCCTCCTACACCTATAAATAGGACCCCTGGTCATTCAGAAAAGGGGATCTGGATTCTGAAGCGCCCAGACTCTACCGGATCGAGATTTGCATCTTATTCTTACTGTTGAATCCGAATTCCAAGCTATAATTCATTGTTGTTCGCTGTAATCACTTGTAATCATTTAAAGAGAATCAATAAAATCATCAAAACTTCATAGTGGACGTAGGCGATACGCCGAACCACTCTAAATTGCTTGTCTGCGTATTTACAATTCTGTTTACTGAAGTTTTTGTTAGATAATCTCTGTTCTACATTTATGTTCTTCATTTTATCTCTTCAAATAACTCCCGAAGAGTGTTGTGCCCATTTTTGGTACAAACACTTTGGTGCTTTCACTGAGAAAAAACCAAGTTTTTTCTCCTGCTCGTTGGATCTACTACCGTCGTTGGATTGCAAAAATCTAAGGAGGAGATCCAGATCTTCGATTCAGTGGTTTCTTCTATTCTATTTAGATTGCTTCAGATCTAAGAGGAACTGCATTCATCATGAATTCCGTACCCATATTTTCAAATCCAGAAAAAATGCAATTTTTTGTATCCATCAGGGTGCGCTACTTCGTATCCATCATGATGTGCTTCTTCGTATCCATCAGGATGCACTACTTCGTATCCATTGGGGTGCTCTATTTCGTATCCATCAGGGTGCGCTACTTCGTATCCATCACGATGTGCTTCTTCGTATCCATCAGGATGCTCTACTTCGTATCCATGAGATGGATGCTCTATTTCGTATCCATCAGGGTGCACTACTTTGTATCCATCAGGATGCTCTACTTCGTATCCATGAGATGGATGCTCTATTTCGTATCCATCAGGGTGCGCTACTTCGTATCCATCACGATGTGCTTCTTCGTATCCATCAGGATGCGCTACTTCGTATCCATTGGGGTGCGCTACTTCGTATCCACCAGGGTGCGCTGCTTCGTATCCATCAGGGTGCACTGCTTCGTATCCATCAGGGTGCACTGCTTCATATCCATCCATTTACACCCAATTCGTATCGGTACTCAACTGCAATTTGAATCGATCCAATTGTGTCCAATTCGTATCGATATGAAATTTCAAAAAAAAATATTTTTCGGGTACGACACTGCAATTCGAACCCTAGCTGCAGCGCAGGGCACCCGCATTGTCGATTCAATCACCAATTTAATGAAGGAAAATTCCATCCATGCTTCTGATTGTTCCATGACTGAACAAGACATAGGAGATCACAACAACAAATGTTGAGTTGCAATCAAGGAATGGGTAAAGAAATACTACTCAACCGTACTCCCAAAGGCTGGAGAACCTAGTTAGTATGCCAAGAACTGGGGTTGATTAATATATCATGCTTTTAAGGTGGAATGCAACTTCCTCCAATTGACCAGCTTTCAAACTCCTGAGTTGACAACTATGGTACGACGGCTAATATGACGGCTCCCCTACACTATCTACTCTACCGACTCAAAGCATAGCTGGTCACCGCTGAACCATCTTCAAACGCCCGCATCTTAATCATTCCACGTCTACATAACTAAAAGCATTACATACAACCTCAGGAGGACTTCCTTAATACCCTATATAGGTCTTCTATCTGGATGAAAGTTTGGGATAAACACCAATCTATTAGCCCATTTTAACAAACTCACCGTCCTATCGGCATTGCAAACAACTCGAACGCAATCATGCATACGTCATCGACCAGTGTTACAAGACCCCTGGGCAATAAAATGAGCCTGATCATAATGCCGATTGGGGAATCTTTCCTAGTCGGGACCTATTCGTTGAAACCATCCTACATGCAGAACTTCCAGTGAAAATTCAACATGTTAACTATGTCGGTGTGTTATGGAAATACAACCCCCGGCACTACCTCATGAAGTGAGAATTGCGCATGGCTTACACCAAGAGTGATGACTGCTATCAAATGTAGCTGTCTTCCCCCATTCCTCAAAGAACATTGTCAATCGTGGTTAGACATACCAGATCTACTTCTTATATTGTTGAAGTGAATGAAGAAGCTGGCAGCCAACGAATTTATCCAAATCCCGCAGCCAGTTGCTGCCGATACCCATAAATGAATTCATCACCGGCGCTTATTTCCAGACTTTGACAAGAGAACTGGTAGACTGCCGCCGACAACTACACCAACATGTCTAGGCAAATTTTGAGTTGATGAATCAGATGAAGGATCAATATAGCAGGATAAGGAGGGGACCTGCTCCATACTCTAGATCGGAAAACTCCTCTTCTCTAAATGGCTACCGTGAACGCCAACGCCATAAGGCTTCTCCGGGAAGGATAACTCCGACCATATATGCAAGCCCCATAAAACGAAGGACCGGGAACATCCGACCCCTATCGATCAAGGACTTTGATCAAATTGAACCATTTGCATTAGACTTCCAACTGAGAAGGGATGGAATGATGTGCAATAGCGAGCATACGACGCTGCCTCACTTATCAATGAGATTTGATCTGATCTCTTTTGAATTATTTCTAATTCAATTTCATTTACGTTGCGAAATATGACCTACTTGAATTAAACTACTTGCAAATGATGCAGGTAACCAAGTACTTAAGATTGGGTGCAAAACAACCTCCGCGGACCATGATCAAATCATTGAGGTATCATCGTGATGAGCATGATTCGACCACTCATCGGCTACTATATCCCCCTGACTGGGGGCAAGGCATCAAAGCGGAAGAGACCGACAAGGTCAGGACTTTAGTACAAAGTGGATGCAACCTACCATCCACTCATCTGCCTACGCAATTTAATTAGGAGATGTAAGAAAGACTTGGAGTTATATGTCCCAACAGTGCCTTCTCCATCTCGTACTTGAAGCTTGCCAAAATACTTATGCTTCTTCTAATGCCCGATAAAATTGGAATCACATCAAGGGTGGACGTGATGTCACCATCCATGCATCCAATCCTACATTAGACATTTGGGATTATTTGAGGGAACACGTGTTTAAAGGTCCAACCCTCAATTTAAAGTCATCAACGACTGATTGTCTACTCACTAACCATCATGAGCCGTCATTTCAACTCTCTTCCTTAGCTCGATCGAAAGAATGCAAAGTATAAATTGGATGTGACTCGACTGTCTGCTCTCCATTTCTTGCACCCGACTTAAGGGAAAATATACAACTCAAAGTGGATGTAGTTCGACCATCCTTTCCTATGCTCGAGCACAAAGCTTGCCAGAACACTAATCTTACTCCTTAGGCCTGGCAAAAGCGGAATCCAAATGAACATGGACGCGATCTAACCGTCCATACTCTAAACCTCATCCTTTGTTGAGGGGCCTATAAGTGGAAGTTAATCGGGATCCCACCGATCACTCGCTAAGCGAAACACCTAACTCAGGGACAAGCCCTCACATCAGGCCAGAAACGGGCTGATACACGACAACTTTTTACTTAACTCCGTACTCCCAGAGTGCGAGGTGGAGTATAAACATTTTCCTAAAACCCCAGAGTACTCCGAGAGCGCGAGCTGGGTACAAACTTTTTACTTAACTCCGTACTCCCAGAGTGCGAGGCGGAGTATAAACATTTTCCTAAAACCCCAGAGTACTCCGTGAGCGCGAGCTGGGTACAAACTTTTTACTTAACTCCGTACTCCCAGAGTGCGAGGCGGAGTATAAACATTCCTTAACTCCGTACTCCCAGAGTGAGAGGCGGAGTATAAACATTCATTCAACTCCGTATTCCCAGAGTGCGAAGCGGAGTATAAACATTCAACTCCGAGTTCCCAGAGTGCGAACCGGAGTATAAACATTCAACTCCGTATTCCCAGAGTGCGAAGCGGAGTATAAACATTCAACTCCGTATTCCTAGAGTGCGAACCGGAGTATAAACATTCAACTCCGTATTCCCAGAGTGCGAACCGGAGTATAAACATTCAACTCCGTATTCCCAGAGTGCGAAGCGGAGTATAAACATTCAACTCCGAGTTCCCAGAGTGCGAACCGGAGTATAAACATTCAACTCCGTATTCCCAGAGTGCGAAGCGGAGTATAAACATTCAACTCCGAACTCCCAGAGCGCGAGTCGGAGTATAAACATTCAACTCCGAGCTCCCAGAGCGCGAGTCGGAGTATAAACATTCAACTCCGAAGTCCCAGAGCGCGAGTCGGAGTATAAACATCCAACTCCGAGTTCCCAGAGTGCGAACTGGAGTATAAACATCCACTAACTCCAGATTCCCAGAGTGCGAATTGGAGTATAAACATAAACTTACTTCGGTCCCGAGAGCGCAGACTAGAGTATAAACACCAAATGGGTGTGACTAACAACCCATCAACCAACTCCAGTCCTCAAAGCATGGTTTGGAGTATGAATACCAAAAGGGATGTGATTCGACTATCCATCTATCGGCTATGGTTCCTCATCAAGTTCTATAGTACAAAAAGCAGATGTGGTACGACCATTTGCTTCCCAATCTTCCCCTGACATGGGGGCACACTTAATACACAAAATTGGATGCGATCCGACCATCCAGCACTAAGCGGGCGTGACGCAACCGTCCATGCATCAACTCTTGTCCCCGGCACGGGACCCATAACATAAATTTATAGGGATGCACTCCAACCCTACAAGACAAAATTCCTTCCTTGATTCGACAGGGATGCATAGATTCAAAAAACGGACCTGGCTGGATGTCCTATTCTGAATTGATATTACTACCATCCAACCGCAAATGAACATGGCATGACCGTTCATATGCTAACTCTCGCCTGTGATCCGACGGGTTGTGCATGCAGCATGGACGGATGTGACCTAACCATCCGCCAATCAATTCCTTCCTACAGTTTAGTGGGAGAAGCATCAAACAAAAGTTGTTGTAATTTGACCGGCCACACTTCGACTTTTGCCCTTGACTGGTGGCAGGGGAATTGACCAAGGAAAACACGGTCTGACCATTTTCTACAAAAAAAACTTAGTCCCCACAGCGTGGACAGGGGTATAAGCATCAAATAGGTATGGTTAATGGCCCTTCAACTTACTTTGATCCCCATAGTGGGCTACAAGATTAGACAAACGGATGAATGTGATTCGACCATTCATTCACCAACTCTGACCTAAACTCGACATAAGGAGTATAAACTCAACACAGGTGCAATTAGACCATCCACGAACTAACTCTGCTAACCCAAGACTGGGGGCAGAAGTACAAATCACCGAAAGAAGAGAAAGGTGACTCGCTACATCTCTAGCTTAGCATCCTTTACAACTTAAGGAAATGACTACAAAGAGACCTTAATGCTAGCCAATCAGAATGCCGCCCGAAGTTCTGGGCAACCAATTATATCGTACCGCTGGATCGACGGGCAATATCGATCTGCACCTTTCACATCGTACCATTGAATCGATGGCCAATATCGGTCCTCTTCGTCTACAAGTCGATGTGACCTGAACTTCATCGAAACCTTTGACCAACAAGGCATGGATAAAAGAATAAACCACGAATTAGTGTGACTTGACCATTCATCCTACGTCGCCTTCCTTCGATCCGTCAGGAAGAGCATGAGACCAAATGAGCATGACATGACTGCATTTGAGTTAACTTTATCCCTAAATCTGACAGGAGAACGTAAATCGAGATGGATATGGTTGATCACCCAACTCCAAATGAATGCAACGTGACCATTCATTCATTGACTCTTACCATGATCCGACTTAAAGAGCAATTCAAAACAAGTGCAACCTAAACATCTACACACTGATTCTTACCCTGGATTCAACAAGGGAAGCATCAATCCTGCTTTGGATCTGGCTGGACGATTCACTCCTCAGTTTTTGCCTAAAGTATGGCGATATAGACAGCGAAGTGAATGTCATTGACCGTCCAGAATCAAGCTTATGTCCGAATGTTGGCAAAATAACAATGTATTCCGCTAAGAGGAAAGAACTAGAACATAATACAGGATAGGCACGACTCAGCCTTCCATCGGTTAACTCGATTCCATGGTTCAATGGGATAAAATACGAAATTGAAGCGGACATTATCTACCCTACCACTTATCGAGATATTCCCCAGACTTGGGGGCACGATCAAGAAGACAAGATAATATGATTCAACCATTCATCAGTTGACTCTGGTTCTTAAAGCTTGAACTGCAGTATAGACACAGCTATGACAAGACCAAACCATCCGCGTAATGCATCCGCCAACCCGAGACTGGAGGAAAAAGAGTAATTATCCGAGAAGTTGACTATGACAACTTGAACCTATGACCCATGCTTGATATTCGTAACAACTCTAGGTTGCGACCGAAAGGATGCCTAGAGATACCCTTTGATTTAACATCCTTATAAGCCTGATCATTTACCATGGAAAATAAACACATGAGGCACCTACAACCCTTCACGTGTATTGTGGATCAGATCACAACTCTGCGCAATGATGGTGCAAGAGTCGACTGCATTGCTTCAGGTGAATTTGATATGTTCGCTTGGACTCAATCTCATGTGTATATATGGACTCTCACCCACCAATAAGAACCCTGCACTAAGTGCCAACCCGATGCATGTCTCGGTGAATAAAAACAAAGCAACATGGATCCAGAAAGATCTGCTACACTTAAGGAGGAGGCGAATCTACTCAAAACCAATAGGTTTATCCACGATGTCCTCTACCCAAAATGAGTATTCAATCCTTTGCTTATGAGAGAAACAAAAGGAGAGTGGCGAACATACACCGACTACCCAAATTTGCACGAGGCATGGCAAAGCATAGCTTCCACATCCAATGATCAATCAACTAATTGACTTAACCATCAGACATCAATTACTCTCATCCATGGATGCAAACTCTAGATGCAATCAGATACTGAAACATGTCCTAGACCAGGAATACAACTATTTTATCACAGATCCGGACCTGTAGTGCTATACTGCATTCTTTGGATTCAAACTTGAGAACGCTAGATCCAATGGGAACATTAGATGTCTGAAAGGATACTCGAATGGGATATCGAGCTAAGCCAATTTGATTTCACATATCTCCCTCGGAGAGCTCTCCATGATCAAACATTAGCATACTTCATATCTGAATCCACCACATCAGACGACTATCCGAAGAACAGTGGCGAACCGTCCAACCGATGGAGGACGTACACAGATGGAACTTCCAATAATCGGCTTTTTTAACGTCGGAATTGCGTTAATGACTACTGAGGAACGATCGATCTGCCACGCCCTCAAACTCAACTTCCCTGCAACAAATAACGAAGCTAAGTATGAAGCCTTGGTACTCAAACTTACAAGAAAACTAGGAGTGGAAACTTTGCATATATTATGTGATTATTGGTTAGTAGTATACCGAGTCAGGGAAGATTATTGAACTAGGGGGCAACATCTTACTCCTCATCCTAGCTGGGTCCAAAAGCTACTAGTCGACTTCGACAATTACACCATTACACACCTCCTCGGAGGACAAAATGAAAAAACTAAGTCACTGGCCAAGCTAGCCAGTTTCGGGGATGCGCGGCAAAAAGACTTTATCCCAGTTGAAATGCTTATTATTCCAAGCATTGACATATGAAGATCAACTAGATCTTAGAGATGGATCTAGAAGAAAAGTCATGGGTGACTCCTATCGAAGGTTATCCACAATCGGGGATTCTTATTGAATAAACGAATAAGGAATGGCATATCCTCCGTGAAGCATCACTACATGATTATGTCTGGATTGTTTGACTCTATCGATACAAAGCATTACTTTTGTATCCATCGATCCGAGATCCAATATTACGTATCCACCGATACGAAGCATACATTCCAACCCTTCACATCAATTCAGGAGAGGATCGTTACGAAGGAGCATTCAAAAACAACCATCGAATGTTGTTACAACTTGAATTTCATTTCGATCCAGGAGAGGATCGATACGAAACTCACTCCAAACAAAAACTAAAGAACTTGACAACGACTCGTGAACGTGCAAACGTTAACGGGAGCCAGGTTAACATGCGTACATGTATGACAGACTAACATTCAATTTTTAAAATTTATAGGAATTGAATGCTTACCTCATGGCAATTACAACAGTGAACAACAAATTGCTAGCACTCGACACTCAATTACAACAATGCACTACATAATCAGAGCTAACAAAACTGAACAGCAACGACTTGCAACCACGCAACGCTAACAAAAGTCAAGATGACACATATATGCATATATGTCTGACTAATATTTGATCTTTGACATTCACAGGGATCAAATGCTCATCTCGTCATGAATCCGACAGTAAGCAGCTGATCACGATTATACAACGGTCAATTACAGTAATGCAGAGTATAGCTTTCAACGAAACATATGATGGTTATCAAATGAGAAGCTGCAGCTTTTCAAAGCACGTCATGATTACACAAGACGTACTTTGGGGGGAAAATGTTATCCCGCCTTTTTGCAAGGCCGAGATATCAAGGAACTGACCAGAGCATAAAGGTCATACGTCCTCAGCATCGGGCCGCTACTGGATAGCCACGGATATCGATGAATTTTATCCGGGTTCGGATTAAGCTAAGAATGATAAGGTATGTCAAGCAAAGCCGTGAAAGCCAACATTCCAAATTTCAAGACGATCCGAGCTCGTATACTCAAGTTATCACTGATGAAAAGTGGAGGAAATATCCCTAGGTTCGAATCCATAAGCCAAGCCCTAGGTTCGAATCCATAAAGTGGGGATGCCGTTCGGATCCATCAAAAGAAATTCCATTCGAATCCAACAGGTCGAATCCATATGATCCTCTTCGTATCGATGAGGCCATAATCGTTCGAAACCCGAGATGAAGCACTTCGGATCCACAAAGCCACCACACTTCGTATCCATCAAGTTTTCCCCACTTCGAATCCATCAAAGGGAAGGCCTTCGAACCCATGCAGTTGAAGAACTTCGACTCCATCCCACGACTATCCTCGAATCCATTCCCTCGAATCCAGTGATTAAAGGTGGCTAAAACCATGGATTCGACCCAGTCAACTCGGAGCAAAAGTCGGATCGATACGAAGAAGGCGCGCCACATCAACATCTTCGCTCACCAAGTCATCGATTCGACCCTATCGGTTCGAAGGGGATCGATTCGAACAGACCACATCAGCCAGAAATGAAATCTTGAATCGATCATATCTCGAGATCTACAAGTCCAAATGCTATGAAACTTGGAGAGGAGCTAACTGGCAACCTAAGGAATGTCCATGCCAAATTTCAGTTCAATCGGAGCAAATCTTGATCGATTCGAAGCAAGGGTCGAATCGATCCCAAAGTGGGCCCGGATTCCCAAAGAGCGGGCATGTGGGCCCCCTCACGTGCCAGAACCGGTCTCCCCTCAATTTAGGCGAAATATCAGCCTCCTACACCTATAAATAGGACCCCTGGTCATTCAGAAAAGGGGATCTGGATTCTGAAGCGCCCAGACTCTGCCGGATCGAGATTTGCATCTTATTCTTACTGTTGAATCCGAATTCCAAGCTATAATTCGCTGTTGTTCGCTGTAATCACTTGTAATCATTGAAAGAGAATCAATAAAATCATCAAAACTTCATAGTGGACGAAGGCGATACGCCGAACCACTCTAAATTGCTTGTCTGCGTATTTACAATTCTGTTTACTGGAGTTTTTGTTAGATAATCTCTGTTCTACATTTATGTTCTTCATTTTATCTCTTCAAATAACTCCCGAAGAGTGTTGTGCCCATTTTTGGTACAAACAGAAATTATTTAATAATTAAGTTTTGAATTAATTAATAATTAAATAAGATTGAATTATTTAATGATTAAATTGAATTGAAATTCTTTAATAAGAAAAATTGAACTTTTGAATAAGTGAATTTTACTTCGTAAATAATTGAAATTGAGTTTTCTTTATTGATTAAGTAAGTTTTGGAAAATTATTTAAGAAAGTAAATAAGTGAAATTGAATTTCTTTTACAAGAAATAAAATGTGATTTATTGAAATTAATGTAAGACTTGAAATTTAAAGAATTTGATTTGATGAATTTAATTTAATTCAATTTGAAAGTTTTGATATAATGAAGTTGAATTTTAATAATGGATTTAATGAATTGGAAATCAAATAGAAATTGTTTTGAACGATATATTTATTTAATATTGAATGAAATCGATTAATGAATTGAAATTGATTTGAATGTTAAATTAAATTAATTTAATGATTTCGGAATGAAACTTATATACGAACTTGAATCAATATTTGAATTGTTTTAAATGGAAATTGAAATTGAATTATAAGATTTTGAAATGGTAAATTTGGAAGTTTTGAAATGTAAATTTTGGAAATTGATTTCGAAAGACAAATGAAATGTTGATTTACGAATTCTAATTGAAATTGAATTTGATTTGGTTTTGAAATAAACAAACGACCAATCGGTGTAATAATTACGAAAGTTATTAAAGAGACCGGAATTCGGTTATGGATATACTCTCTATCTAAACCGAAAACCACTTTAATAACTATACGCGGAGTGATGATCCAGAATGAAGTGGTTGGAATGATGTACGTGTTGACTGAAGAAAGTGAACGATAATGGATAGCCTCGACACTTGTGTCAAATTGGAAATGACTAAAACAGGAGCTGTGCCGGGCCAATGGAGGATTAGCTACCTCAAGTGGACACACTTCTTCGAACTACTCATTACTTGTTGTCGATTGGTGCACCCTTGATTTTGGGAGTGTTGTTTCACGGTGTTGCGGGCGCTGCGGCGTTGCGTTCTCACCAGTCCGGATCAGGCGAACGGTAGTATCACTACCTTGGGTATTGCCTCATGTGCCTTGTCATACTTGTATTCCATTTATACGCGACCACTACGATTTTGATTTGTACCTTTAGTATATGGATTGCCCTCTGGTGACTTCCGGTTTTGGGGAAACTACGGTCTTGTATATGCTTTTGGGAATAAAAATGTGTTAAGGGTGGAATGGGCCATGACTTAACACTATTTTGATATCTTTATTATTACTGATAGACATTATCTAATTATCGTACACTACTACATAGTAGATAGTTTAACGGATCCTTAAAGGATGGTTATTCCAAACATCCTTTGAGTTACTTGTATTTCAATTGCTATTTCACTTGAGTTGGATTTATTAATATAAGAATGTTAATCCTGACTCGAGTGTCTTGTGTTTTTGCTTTACGCTCGGGTCAGACTGAGTGATCCAGTATTCGAGACTCACCTTTGAAGTTGGAGCTTTGCTTGAAGATCCAGCCATCTATTCTGCTTTCAGTATTCGATGATTCCAGTGATGTATTCTGATTTGTATCTGATGTATTGTATTTCTCTTTCGTTGTATCTATTCTAACTCTGATGTATTTTATATATTCATATAGTAGCTTCATGAACTACTATCTCTTTTATTTCCGCTGCAATTATTACTCTGTGTCTGTGATCTGTGATTATTTTATTTACTGTATATGTTCAGTTTTGCCAAATTTAAATTAACAACGCGGTATTTTGAGCAATTTAATTCCGGCATGAGTGTCTACCTATACACTTATAATGGACGCGAATGGTCCAAAATGGCGGGTCGTTACATACAAACTAGTTTGGGCTTGGGCTTTAGGGAGAGAAAAGGAATGGGTGGGTTGAGTTTAGTTAATTATGGAGGCAATAGAATA
The DNA here is from genome assembly GCA_030737815.1 of Allium fistulosum. Lineage (NCBI taxonomy): Eukaryota > Viridiplantae > Streptophyta > Magnoliopsida > Asparagales > Amaryllidaceae > Allium > Allium fistulosum. Next base: position 305,590,156 of record CM060903.1, on the reverse strand, counting down.
TATATTGATTTATTTTCTCTTTTCATTTTCAATCATTTCCATAAGCAATTTCGATTTTCATTTTTTTCCTTCTATATTACAGATTCAATTCACTTATTCACACATGAAAACAATTTTCATCGTTTATTTATAAAATTATTTCAATCTAATTGAAATTGATTTACACTTCAATTACAAAATATATTTCGATAACTAGACAATTTCTTCCAGTTCAATACTTGTTCATTTTATTTTTCAACTATTTGAATCATATAAAAATTATTTACACCTTCAAAATATTTTATATTTAATTAAAAAAATTCATTCGATTTCAAAATATTATTCGAAATAATTTATTGATTTAACTTAATTTATTAAAACAAAAATATTTTGTTTGCTAATCTTCAAATAAATAAGAATTACTTTCAAAATAATAATTATCCAAAAATCAAATTTCATTATTTCTAGTTAATTTAATTTATTTATTTTATGGCGTAGAAAGCAGGATTGTTATAGACTTTCCCCATTTATAAAAATTGTGGCCTCAAAATTTCTTATAAGGAAACATCATACACAACTCATACCCTGAACTTTCTTCGTACTTTCAGTCTTCTATAAGCTTACACAATCATGTATGTGGCTTTCTCTTTTTGACTTCTCTAATCGTATGCTATAATTTAAAATAGACTTAATTAGAAACTTTCTATTTTCGCATACGATAAATTTTGTGAAAATATTCTAAGTGTCAGATTTTTCGAAAAATTTCGGTAGAGTCTCCTTTATACAGAGAGCATTCCAAAAAATCAAAATACAATACATCACAGAATACGGGGAAAACAATACAATATCACATACATATACCATTATATCTAAAAACATACCTTTTAATAAGCATTTAAGCGAGCTATTTCGCTTTTACGCAAGCAAAGGCGAGCCAACATCACCAAATTATCCAAATAAGCTCCATAAGTACCTATACTTAACTTAATTTAAACATTGTTTGCACAAAAAATGGACAAACACCTCGAAGTTGTATGATTTAGTAGATCTTATGTGATTCTTAGTGATTCGAGCGATTTATGCCAATACGTAAAAAACAGGGGCTAAACTGTAAAAAGACACGCAGATTTATAGTGGTTCAGCCAGAATGTGCCTACGTCCACTTTATATGTTATTTCTCTTCAGTTATTCTGATTACAAGTACAAAGCTTTGATATAAGTAAAAGAAAGTTGTTTGAAAGTTCCTTCCGTGCTTGAGCTCTCAAACTTGTCCCCCATTGATGTACCCCTGCCCCTCTATTTATAGAGTGAGGCTGGGGGTAGGGGTCTTGGAGGTATATAGCAGCTGGTGGGCCTGGGCTGCTACAATCTGGCCTGATAGGACTTTGGTTCGGTGGTTGGAGGCGAGGCTTGGTCCGGCAATGAGTTGGTTCGGTGGTTGGAGGCGAGGCTTGGTCCGGTTGGAGTTGGTTCGGTGGTTGGAGGCGAGGTTTGGACCGGCAATGAGTTGGTTCGGCAGGAGATTTGGACCGGCAATGGGTTGGTCCGGTTGGAGTTAGGAAGGCTTTGATTCGGTGGGAGTTAGGAAGGCTTTGATTCGGTGGGAGACTTTTGGGTGGTCCGGCATGTCTGGTTCGGGGAGACCGGATGAAACATCTCCAACACTTGCCCCCCAAAGTGGGGCACGTGCTTATAGGTGCCGCGCTTTGTTCCAGCTGAGCCATTATATTCGGCCTGAGGACCGATCCATCTGGTCCGGCTATCAAACCTTGCTTTATAAATAGGAGTCTCTAACCTTCACATTTCCTTACCAGCTGCGATAACCGAATCAATCATTCGAACTGCCGAATCAGGTGAGCTTGTTTTCTGCCGAACGAACTTCTTGGGCTAGGCTACCGAATGAACTCGGAAATTTTGGACCCCTGACTAACCGAATGAACTCTCACATTGAGATGCCGAATGAGCTATTGATTGGATTGACCGAATGAACTCTCACACTGGGATGCCGAATGAGTTTTACACTTGAGTAACCGGATGAACTCAGGGATCTTGAATTCCGAATGAAAAATGATACTGAATATGTTTTTACTGAATGACGTCATATACTTGTTTACATCTTCTGTTCTAACAATGTGTTTTTCCGGTATTGTAGATAATGTCTCGCAAAGCGGAAACTCGATCAGACAAGAAGAAATCCGGGGGCGAAGGAGGTTCCTCTGCCGTGCCCCCAGCTCAGCCGAATCCAGAACGTCACGGACCAACCCCGAAATCACTAGTGGACGGGTACGGCCCTCAGGAACTTCTGAACTCCCCGCCCGATTGTTTTCCTAGTTCCCTCAAGGAGGAGCAGCTTGATGTCATCTCCCGATCCTTTGGAATCGATAGGGCGCGCTTGCTATTGCCTGGGAGAGATGATATGCCGTATGATCCTCCTGAAGGGTACTTCGCCTACAGCACATACCACTGCATGTGTGGTGCCATCCCTCCTCTGAACGCTTGGAAAGCTAGCTTCCTCACATACCTTAAGGTGGCCCCGTTCCAGCTTCAACCCAACTCCTATGCTATACTGGTGAGCCTCTTCGTCATTTTCCGGAGGAAGTATGGTCGTGCTCCTTCCAACCGAGAGATCCGGTATCTATATAACCTGAGGGGCTATAAGAAGGGGTCCCCATACATTAGCTTGGAGTCAGCTGTGACCTTCAAGCCAGTCTTGGATCTGTATTCCAAATTCAGCATGTTCAAGAGGGAATGGTTCTTTGTTAGGGACGACTCTGTTTCAATTCGGCGCTTTACTTCGGGATGTAAGTCGAATGCTTTTACTTATAATTTCCATTATGATTGCGATGCTTTTTCTCATACTTCCTCATTTTTGCTAGCGACAGGTGGCTTTGCGGTTGTGGAGACTGACCACCTGGTTCAGACGGCGGCTGAGATAGAAGCTATTCTTGGGAAATATAGATCATCTGCCTTCTTGATCAGAAATGCGATTCTTCTGGAGTATAACTTAATCCTTCCACAGCAGTCGGTAGTTAAGCTGAGGGAAACGGCGGAGGAGAGGGCGGCTGCTCAGACCAAGGAAGGTGTTACGGTAGAGAGTAGCAAGAGGAAACCTTTCGCAAAACCTCCAGCTGTCGGAGGTAAGAAACTCAAGAAGTCGGACGGTCCCTCCCCCAGCAATTGTCCACTTACCCGGGAGGAGGAAGACATAGAGGAGGAAAGAGGCGAGGGTGGAGATGGTCGGGAAGGTGATAAAGGTGGCGATGGCATCGGGGCCTTGCTTCCTGGGCAAGCGGGCGAGATTCAGGAGTGGACGGACGATGCGTTCCACCAGGCTTTCGAGGGGCTGGACGAAGATCCGGCTTTGGTAGAGAAAACCGGGAAAGCGGACAAGGCCGGGACCGGTGCAAGCGAGTCTTCCCAGACCATTCCAGCCAGGGTGGCTCCGACGACTCAAGGTGAACTCTTGATTCCTGCATGCTTCACTAATGATAGGGACTTAGGAATATTTTATGACCCGCTCCCGTCTTGGAATGAAATCCAGGACCTATTGCACAATCCTACTCCTCCCCAGGGTTTGTACAACCACAGATGTGTTTCTCTCCTTTTAATTTGCCGTGTTCTTTCGAAGTATAGAACAATATATGCTTGTGACACTTTTTCTTCATATCAGGAGCAGGTAAAACGGTCAAAGCCTCAGATTTTCGGCACAGGCTTGAACAGTACAAGCTTTCCAAAACTTCTGTCAAGCCGAAGCCTTCGACCCACCGCTCCGGGGATGTAGTCGGCTACCGTCCTCTTCTCGGGGTTATCGAAGAGGGTATTCAGCAGAGAAAGAGGAGTCGTCCTTTATCCGAACCTTCGCCTGGTCCTCAGTTCCCGGCTCAGCCTCTTCATGATATCACGGAGGAGGATAGCGAGTTTGCACCTTCTCCGCACCCGTCCGGAAACCCTTCTGTTACTCATATCGACCGTCCTGACTTGGCTCGTAATCCATTTGCGGGTCATCCTGATCTGGATCCAAGCTCTCATGATATTACCTTTGACGAAGTCACCGGTGAACACCTTCTCCCCCGCAACCCCATGGTACGAGTACTTGATGAAGCTAAGTCCTTAGATCTCAATTTACTCACTACTCGTATAATCACTATGGGAGACGAGGCCAAGGCTAATATTGATCGGGTGGCGGAGGAGACTAAGAAGCTGATGGGGCATCATGCCCGGCTGGTTAAGGCCGAAGAGGAGATTGGGAGCGCCAATATCCGACTTCGATTGGTGGTTTCGGATCAGGCCAAACAGCTTGCGGATCAGGCTATTCAGATTTCTCAGCATGAGGCTGCTACTGGACGATTAAGGAAAACCATGGAAGAGGCCAGTCGGGCCGAATTGCGGAAAATGGAAGCTACTTGCAAAGAACGGATTGACATGGCTATTGCCACGGTGGACGAGGTTCGGAAAGCGGATCTTGAGCAGGTGGATGAATTGTCCGGGAAACTTGAGGCTGCAGAGCTTGCTCAAGCCAAGTTGAGGGAGGAGATGGAGGCAATGCGGGGATCCCTTCTAGCCGACTGCTCGAGATACCGATCGGAGAGAGATGCTGCCGTTGGGAGGTTGTTGGCTTCCGAGGCCCGGATGAGGGAGTTTGAGGAGAATGAGGGGATGATGGACGAAATGCTTCAGGACATGTACTTCCGAACCTGGAAGCAGGGCAACCTATCCTGGATGGATGATTATCCCAGGATCATGGCTAAGATCTATCTTCGGGCTCTGGAGGAGGCCAAGGCCGATGCGGATAAAGATGGTGGCGTGGCCTTCAGCATGGATGCGGTCACTGCCCAGTTTGCCAAGGAGGAGAAGGTGGCGGTGAAGGAAGGTATGCGGTTGCTTGCCGCTGAGGAGGTAGGCGTGCAGGTAGAGGATGACGATCAGGATAGTCAGGAAGCAGGCGCTGGTAAGTCTCCCTTTTTAGTTTCTCCATCAACTTGGTTGCTTATTGCTAATGAGTCCCTTTTTTTTGACTGGACAGGGGGTCAACAGGGCAAGGATAAAGCTCCACTGCAGCCGGCTCCTTGATTATACCTGGAAAAACTCCTTTTGTGGATTCGACAGTGTTGTATATGTTAGTCGAAAAATAGTAACGTAGCCTTTAGGTTGTGATATTTTGCCACTTGTAATAAATAGTCTTATTTTTAACGTGTAACCCTTTAACTTAAGCTGATTTTGTCGTCTTTTGAATGTTTGCTGTTATTTTGGCATATTGTATGAGAAATATAGCTATGTATATTCTTGTGATTAAATTGTGTTTGATGTTAGATTCTGGTTCTAAATCATAATTTCATGACTTGCAATATTAGCGTGTGGTGTGAACAAATTATAGTCATGTATTTGTACATAAAAGAAGAAAATACCGCCTTTCATGTTTTAATCGTAGATGGCAGTCTTGAATATCTTATATGACCGAGCGTGGAATGTAGTCGAATGTCCTGCCACTGTGAGTCCCTACACCCATTGGCGAGTATCTCCTACTCTGTATCATGTACTTTAGGGATTGTTATAGGGGATAGGGAAAAAGCTTTTTAAGTAAAATTGAAATACGTGAAAAGGTAAACCTTCCAATCACGGAAGGCCTTCGATGTGCTTAAGTTCGTGGCAAACGGGTTTTGTAGTCACTTTCCCTAGCTGTGGGTCTTGGAGACATTCGTCACCCATCTTACGCCTCCGCGGGGAGTTAATTCTTTTTTACCACAGCCGCACTTAAGACACATCGGAGCCGAGATCGCGCACAGTAACTACCCGGGCCATTATGGCCCGTAATCGTGGGTATTATTCGATTTACTGTGGCCGGCTAGCGTGGGTGCCGATCGTCAACTGTGAACTGCCCCTGGCTGGCCACACCTTATGTTGGGGCTTATAGTCGGTTCACAGTTGCCGGCGAGCCTAACGCCGTAATGAGCTGCCTCGGCTATAGTCGGCCTTCTCGGTGGCTTATAATCGACTCATTACAGTTGGCTTTAAGGGCCGTCGCGAGCAATGAGTTAACCCGCAGCAGAGGGATGCTGGAGCAAAAGTGTCTCATTGGCGAGGGCATAGATTCGCATAGTACCTGTTGGGTCTTATCCAGGTGAAGTTGCGTTGTGGAGTGCTTTGAATAGAAATGCTATATACTCAGGATTTTGTTCAACAGAAAAGGATAAAGTTAACAAGCAGCCAAGATACAAAGGAACAAGTTAAAAAAGAGACAAGGTTTTTTAAAGTGGTTCGGCACGAAAATGCCTACGTCCACTGATTCTCTTTGTTAATTCACTTCATATGGGCAATACAAGTTAAGAAAAGTATCGACGGAGGTGTTGGATGTTCCATGCCCTCTGGAACACCTCTCCGTCCACTGTCGACAAAATATAGGCTCCGTTGTGGAGATTTTTATGAATTACATATGGTCTATCCCAGATTGGGTCTAGTGCTCCGGGGCGAGGGAAGATTCGCTTGAGGACAAGATCCCCTTCCTGTAAGGTACGATGCTTGACTTTGGAGTTGTAGTGTGCCGCCACTTTTTGTTTGTGGGCTGCTGCTTTAAGGACTGCATCATTTCTTCTTTCCTCGACTAGATCCAAAGACATGTTGAGGAGCTCTTCATTCCCTTCTGGGTTATAGTGGATCCTACGGTGGGAAGGCACAATGGTTTCAACCGGGAGCATAGCCTCCGATCCGTAAGCCAAAGAGAAAGGAGTGTGCCCCGTTGATGTTCTGAAAGATGTGCGGTAAGCCCATAGTGCCGTAGGGAGTTCATCCACCCAAGCGCCCTTTGACTTTTCGAGCTTCTTTTTGATCAGAGTCTTCAGAATTTTGTTGACTGCTTCGACTTGTCCGTTTGCCTGGGGATACGCTACGGATGAGAAGCTTTTATGAATTCCGTGCTCTCGGCACCAGTTGGCGAATTCCTCGCTGTCAAACTGAAGTCCATTGTCTGATATGATTTTGAGTGGGACTCCATACCTGCACAGAACATTTTTGATCAAGAAGTTAATAACTTTTGCTGAAGATACTTTATTCAGAGGTTCTGCTTCCACCCATTTGGTGAAATAATCAACTGCCACTATAGCATATTTGGCCCCGCCTCGGCCCATCGGTAGCTCGCCGATTAAGTCAATTCCCCATATTGCGAAGGGCCAAGGGCTGGTCATTTGAGTAATCTCAGTTGTTGGTAGCCGTGGAATCTTAGCAAATTTTTGGCATCTGTCACACCTCTTGACGAAATCTAAGGTGTCCTTGCTTAAGGTGGGCCAGAAATATCCGTATCGGAGTATCTTTTTTGCTAATGTTTGCCCTCCGGTGTGATCTCCACAGCTCCCCTGATGGATGTTGGATAAGATTTCCTTGGCTTCCCTTCCGGCGACACACCTTAATAATGGGTTAGAGAAACCGCACCGATAGAGGATGTCTTCTTGTATTGTATAGCGGGACGCTTTCCTCAAGATTTTCTTGACTTCATTACGCCCGTCGGGTAGTGTGCCACTTTGTAGGTAGTTTCGGATGGGAGTCATCCAAGTTGCTTCCTAGGTTGCAGTTATCAGATTCACTTGTTCAAAACTTGGCGCCATTTGCTTTGAGATGGTCACTGCCCCGAAGATGGTGATGTCTCTCACACTTGCTTGCTTCGCTAATTCGTCGGCCTCTCGGTTCTCCTCCCGAGGGATGTGTTTGACTAAGTAGTGGTCCAATCGGCTGAGAAGTAATTTGGTCTTCTTTAGATATGCTATGAGTCTTTCTTCTCGAGCTTGGAATTCCCCTAGTATTTGATTAACAATAAGCTGAGAATCGCTGTGAAGACACAAAGAATTGGCTCCGATCTCGATGGCAATTTCTAGTCCGGCTATCACTGCTTCATATTCTGCATCGTTGTTGGTGGCAGCGAACTCCAACCTTATAGCATAGTGCAGTTTATTTCCCCTGGGAGTGATTATTACAACACCTGCCCCCGAGCCCTGTTCGTTCGACGCGCCATCCACAAAGAGATTCCATTTGATGTCTCCTGTTATTTCCAATTGCTCCTTATCTTCGTTGGTAGTGAATTCTGCAATGAAGTCAGCCATGGCCTGTCCCTTGATGGCGGTGCGAGGGTGATAGGTGATATCATACTGACTCGGTTCAATGCACCATTTAAGTAGTCGCCCAGAAGTGTCGGGGCGATGGAGTACCTGCCTCAGTGGTTGATCGGTCAGAACTTTGATGGAATGGGACTGGAAGTAGTGACGCAGCTTCCGTGATGTGATAAGTAAACAGTATGCTAGCTTTTCAAGTTTAGGATATCTGACTTCTGCCCCAGTAAACCTTTTGCTGACGAAGTAAACTGGCCGCTGCGTGCGGTTATCTTCTCTTACCAAGGCGGCGCTTAGGGCGTGGGATGACACAGCGAGGTATAGGTATAATTCTTCTCCTTCGCTTGGAGTTGAGAGCACCGGTGGTTTCTGGAGGTGTTTGATTAAGTGAAGGAAAGCGGTCAGGCATTCGTCAGTCCATTCGAACTTTCCTTTGTCTTTCTTTAGAGCTTCAAAAAAGGGGACGCACTTGTCCGTCGCCTTGGAGATGAATCGGCTTAGAGCGGCCACTTTTCCGTTCAAACCTTTCATTTCCTTCCGAGTGGAAGGTATCTTGATATCCCTTAGCGCTCGGACTTGTTCAGGGTTTGCTTCTATCCCTCTGGCATGAACGATGAATCCTAAGAACTTTCCAGATGACACTCCGAAGGAGCATTTTAGCGGATTCAACTTCATTCCAAATTGTCGAAGTACTTGAAACATATTGCCTAGGTGGCTCACGTGATCTATGTCTTTCCTTGACTTTACTAGCATGTCATCCACATATACTTCCATAGTTTGTCCTATCAGCCCTGCAAACATCTTGTTGACGAGGCGCTGGTAGGTGGCTCCTGCATTTTTAAGTCCGAAAGGCATTACCTTATAGCAGTACAAGCCCCGGTCGGTGATAAAACTAGTGTGGTCTTGGTCGGGAGCATGCATAGGAATTTGGTTATATCCTGAGTATGCATCCATAAAGGATAGGAGTTCGTGCCCGGCTGTGCTGTCTACAAGTTGGTCGATTCTGGGAAGTGGGAAGCAATCCCTTGGACAGGCATCATTTAGGTTGGAAAAGTCAATGCAGGTTCGCCACTTCCCATTAGCCTTTTTTACCAGCACCGGGTTTGCGATCCATTCCGGGTAGATAGCTTCTCGTATGAAGTCATTGGCGAGTAGATTCTTTACTTCTTCATCGAGGGCTGCTGATCGCTCTGCCCCCATACTTCTCTTTCTTTGCTTTACAGGCGCCTTGGTAGGATCAATGTTTAATACGTGGCATGCTATGTCGGGGGAGATTCCGGTCATGTCAGCGTGTGACCAAGCAAATACATCCAAGTTGTGGCGGAGAAAATCGATGAGTTATTCCTTCAACTCGGTTTTTAGTTGGGACCCAATTTTCAACAGTCTACTTGAGTCGTGTCTGTCTACAGATATAAATTCCATAGCCTCTACAGGCTCGGCGGTGGCCTCCTCCTCTTTGTCCCTAGGATCTAATTCATTGAAAGGGTCGCTGGTATATCGAAGAGGAGGGGCTTTCTTTAATTGCTACGCTTCTAGACTTTTTTTGCAGAGGGCAATCTCTACACCCTTCCCTTTATCCTTCCTGTGGTTGTTGCGAAGTTCAGTCACATAGCAGTCTCGAGCAACGTCCTGATCTCCTTCCACTTCCCCTACTCCATTGTCCATTGGGAATTTCATCTTTAGGCACCATGGGGCTAAGACAACTTGGAAGTCAGACAAGGATGGCCTTCCCAAGAAGGCGTTGTAGGCTGATTGGTTTTCTATTAGCACAAATGTTTGTTTCCGTACAGCAGAGCGGGGATGGCTTCCAATCTCAACAAAAAGGTCCAGTTGCCCGAGGGGCATCTTCGCGTCTCCAGTGAAGCCGTGTAGTGGTTTATCGCAGGGGGATACATCCTTCATTGATAGCTTCATTTTGTCGAATGCGTGTTTGAACAGGATGTTCATCGAGCTTCCAGTGTCTACCAGGATTCGGTAGACTTCGGCGGGACCAAGTCGGGCAGAGATGACCATGGGATCCATGTGAGGGTACTGCCTTCCTTCTAGGTCACGCTTACCGAACGTGATGTCATTACTTTCTTTCCGCTTCGAGTGGCGCTCTTCTATAACCGAATTGACATAGTCTTTATTGTCTCTAAGCGACTTTCCGTATCTTTCCATCTCTTTCCAGCTTCTGTTTGGGATGTGTGGCCCTCCTGAGATGGTATGAACCACTATCTTTTCCTGACTAGAGCTGCTAGCGTTGCAGTTCCCCCTGTCGGCCCCCGGGGAGGGTAGCCTTGGGTTTTCATTGGCAGGAGCTGGGGTCCTGTCCTGACCTTTTACATAACGTTCCAGTTTCTTTCTTCTGATGTGTTCCTCAATCAGATCTCGGAGATGATGGCATTCGTTGGTATCATGCCCGTGAGATTCGTGGAAGCGGCAGAATTTTCCAGACTTCTGTGTGTTATCTGATTCCTTCTTGTACGGTGGGCGTTTGTACCTAACTTCGCCTTGGGTGGCAAGGAAGATATTTTCGACGGTCTCGTTCAAAGGAGTGTAAGTGTCGAATCTTGGCCCTGGCCGATATAGGCGCTTTTCTCCCTTCTTACCCCCAGCATTGTCTCTGGAATCAGTTCTTCGAACGTCCCTTGCCACAGCAGGGGCGTTGCCATGGGTTGTCTTATTTTGCATCCTCAAGCCTCATGTATTTCCCGGCTTCATGGAAGAAATCGGGTAAAGTAGCTGCTTTTCTTTTGTCAACCTTCTAGCAAATTTAGTATCCGGATGCACACCACTGCAGAGGGCCATTAGGATAAGCTTTTCATCGGCATCTTGGACTGCGGCTGCTGCGGCGTTGAATCTGGTTAGGTATTGCTGCAGCTTTTCTCCAGGTTTCTGTTTGACGCTGGACAAGGAATAAGCGTCCTTAGGTTGCTCCACATGAATGCAGAACTGACTGATAAATTTTTCTTTCAACATTTCCCACGAGCTGATGGATCCTTGGGGTAGATGACAGAACCAGGAGGTAGCAAGATCTGCTAATAAGAGCGGAAAGCATTTGCACAGTACTCCCTCTGTTGCTCCACTCATGAGCATATGCTGCGTGTACCTTTGTAAGTGTACAACGGGATCGGAGGTTCCTTTGTAGGGTTCCATTGTTGGCATCTTCCATTCTCGGGGGGTGATAGCAATTTCGATATTGCGGGAGAAAGGACTGGTTACCCTAGCGCCTATCCCTCGATCTCTTTGCTCCCGTTGGACACACTCTCTGAATAAGCGTGCCATCCTTTCATCAGAACTTGGAGTAGACAGAAATGAGTTTGGTTCTGTTCTGTGGGATTGATTCCGTCCAGATGACCTGTAGGGATGGTATCGTCTATCATTCCTCATATTTTCCAGTGGCTGCCTTTGATCCTCTGGGAGCATGCTTGGGTCAGCTACAGTTGGCCCTTGCCTTGATCTCCCCCTGTTGGGTTCTGAACTGAGCACTTCCTCGGGTCCAACTTCGGGCTGAACTCTAGCTCGGCCCCGTTCACTGGCGTTTCTGTGGTTAGGCAGCATGACAGGCTCAGCTACAGTTGACCTTCGCCCGGTACCTTCCCTGTTGGGTTCGGTACCAAACGTTTCCTCAGGCCTAACTTCGGGCTGTGCTCGGTCTCGGCTCCTACCACGGCTACTTCTGTCGTTAGCTCCTTCGAAGAAGGGAGATCTTTGTTGTCTCTGAGATCCTCCAGACTGGGACTCGCCCCATGATTCAGTGTTGCGGTTGGATTCTTCAGCGTCCCTTAAGCGTGACATGAGATGGTCCACCAAGGCTTCCTGCTGGGACGTGAAGCGGTTAGTTACTTCAACCACAACTCTGTCCAGATCTGCTCTAGTAATTGCTGCAGGCTGTTCTGTGGCAGGAGTAGTTGGGTTAGCCTGTTCTTCATTGGTTACTGTTGTTGGAGGAGGACGATCTACTTGATTCGTGACAGCTGGATCTGGAAGACTGCTGGATGCGATGTTTTTTCCTTTGCTAACATCTTTTCTCTGTTTGGGAGGCATGTTTTCCAAGTGGCGGACAATGCTGTTAGGAAAACTTGTTAAGTGGATGAAGCTGAAGCTTCGAGCTTCTAGTTCTCAGTGAAAGCACCAAAAATGTTTGCACAAAAAATGGACAAACACCTCGAAGTTGTATGATTTAGTAGATCTTATGTGATTCTTAGTGATTCGAGCGATTTATGCCAATACGTAAAAAACAGGGGCTAAACTGTAAAAAGACACGCAGATTTATAGTGGTTCAGCCAGAATGTGCCTACGTCCACTTTATATGTTATTTCTCTTCAGTTATTCTGATTACAAGTACAAAGCTTTGATATAAGTAAAAGAAAGTTGTTTGAAAGTTCCTTCCGTGCTTGAGCTCTCAAACTTGTCCCCCATTGTTGTACCCCTGCCCCTCTATTTATAGAGTGAGGCTGGGGGTAGGGGTCTTGGAGGTATATAGCAGCTGGTGGGCCTGGGCTGCTACAATCTGGCCTGATAGGACTTTGGTTCGGTGGTTGGAGGCGAGGCTTGGTCTGGCAATGAGTTGGTTCGGTGGTTGGAGGCGAGGCTTGGTCCGGTTGGAGTTGGTTCGGTGGTTGGAGGCGAGGTTTGGACCGGCAATGAGTTGGTTCGGCAGGAGATTTGGACCGGCAATGGGTTGGTCCGGTTGGAGTTAGGAAGGCTTTGATTCGGTGGGAGTTAGGAAGGCTTTGATTCGGTGGGAGACTTTTGGGTGGTCCGACATGTCTGGTTCGGGGAGACCGGATGAAACATCTCCAACAAACATTAGCCGCATATATATAAAAGGTAAGACAAGAATGCATTCATCTATTATAATAACAACATAATGCTCACATATAAACCACTTTCCGACAAAATTTTAAAAGTTCAAAACACCAATTAAGTTACGGTTTCTTAGAGTGATTTGTTTCATAGTGAGTTAGCTTTCAAAATAATTTTCGGATTGTAAAAATGTTAACTACAACTCAAATGTTAGTGTTTTTTCCCAAAAGTAGTAAATTCTGAAATGAATACACAAATGTAGGCCCACTTAACAAAACAGCATTTTTAGCTTAGAAAAAAGACAAAATTTTGCAAAACTCTTAACATAAAAGTTATTTCTCATGTTCTTAGCTTTTCAGAAAGTGCAAGATCATTGAAATAGGACAAAACATTCAAAAGTTATGACCAAATGAATTTCAACGATGTTACATGAAATTCCCTATTTCAAAACAACAATATACAATGTTTTTAATTCATGTTTAAATCATAACCAACTTCAAATTTTCGCATTGCATTTCAAATGAATTTTTTTCTAATATCATAGCTTTCTAATAAAATTAAATTCGTCAAAAATGGATCGATGCTTTGAGATTTTTCATCATAACAAATCACTGTTTTTTGCTCAAAATTCTACACATTGTTGAAATAAAAATTCTATTCAAAGTGCATTTTACGAATACAAATTTCAAGTTCAAGTTTAAAACTTCAAAAATAAAATTCCATTTAACATTAATTACAAAACATTTCTTGAAAAAGAACAACTCTTCCATATAAAATACTAGAAGCTTTAAAAACATATCAAACGCATTTCTAACCTTGTTTCACAATTCAAACCTTTTTAAAATAAATCAACTTCATTTCATAAAAGCTTTTCTATTTTAAAATCTATAAAAATATTTATGTTCAACTAATTTTAAATTCAAACCAGATATAAATCATATTATCTTAAACTAGAAAATAATTCAAACTTAAACTCCGTTAATATGTTATAAAAAGGCACTTCCAAATCCAAACAATACTCCAATAATTATACTTGCCTTCAAAATAATTCCATAGTGCATATATTCCAAAGAAATGTAGAAATTTCTTTATTTCCACTAAAAAAATTTCTTTTAAAATCCTTATAAAATATAGTTTGAAATCTATTTTAATAAAACCAATATTCAGATTTGAAATAGGTCCCATAATGATTTACAAAGAATTCCCATCTAATAAAATAACTTTAGAAGTTTATATAACTCGATACATACATACATACATACATATATATATATATATATTCAAACATGTTTTAAAATAATTAACATCTTTTCACAAACTCATTACTAGTATTTAATTTTTTTCAAAGTCTCAATTTCTTCAAATTAATATTCAGCTTATCTTTAAACATTAGTTACTTTCAAAAAATATTATTTATAACACTTCCAAAATCTTTACACTTCCTTTTCAAAATAGTAATTCTTTTTAAATCATTGTATCGAGATGGCTCGTCCTAGTATTTAGGAATCCCTATTGAATACGTGTGCAATCGCACCAATCAGAATTCTTAAAGCACTCGACAGATAAATTAACACCCACATAAACTACTAAAATATTTTCAATCGCCTAATAAAATCAAACACATATTTTATCAAATCATTTGTTTTCTTGTATGAAAATATTTATTTTTGAAATCGGTATATACATCCAATTCATCAACCATCAATAATAATGAAAATCATCATACGTCACACATCCATTAAATCAAACATGCATTAATACAATAATAAGCACAATTTCAAACAAGCAAACAAACGCCTTTAGCAGAAATCTATCCATCGGTTTCGTTATGCAACTCTGATCGCTAGTAGATCCTTTACTCAAACTCACCACATCACAATCTAGATTTGTGAATAATGTGAGATTCAGATTAGGGACTTTTACAGCTTCCATAACTGAGCTACTTCAATCTCATTTACGCCACGTAGAGGTTTATTCATCATCATCAATGCCGACACTACTCGTTGGGCTAACAACTCCTTACTTCACTACCACCCTCAACAACTTCCATTTCAGATGAGAACAATACATACATAAGAGGGAGAGATAAGGATTATATATAGTAGGAAAAATAACAAGTACGTCCTCAAATGTTTACCCTAGTAATCATCGTATACTCCTACTATCCATTTAATATAGGGTAACTACCATATGCCCAAGGGGAACAAGGACTCTAAAAGTCACTCTAAGGCCAAGATTCGTGTCATATATATTATATATTGTTCTAAACCTGCTCTGATACCAAAATGCAACGCCATTCCTCTATATTCATACTACCAAAGAGAATTACAAAGTAATCCTTTCTGGTAATATAGAGAATGGGCTTGTTAGGAGCAATCACATGTGAATATTCACTTGGGTTAATACCGGTATATATAAAAAATCTCATATAACACATCCATATGTATCTGGGATCAATACAAAGTAATAAACAGTAGGTTTACTAGGACATAACAATATACAACACATACAAATGCATACAGAGTCACAAAGCATGGTAGACAAATATAATACATAACAAACTGATACCAACTATAACAGTGTCTCACAATACAAATAAATACAAGTAGACATGCAAAGAAAATATACACAGTCATCATTTTAAAATACGATATAATATATACCCTGTCTCCTTTAAAGACCAACATCCAAAATGGCTGAGGTCCATGTACCAAAGTCTTGGAATGACCGAGTATTGCATAAATTATAAATGGGTCAGACTATATCTAAATCCAAGGTGAGTACATAACAATAAGCATGGTAAATGAAAAAGCATAGCATGTACACAACATAATGTAATATCCAATATTGCATCATAATAATATACCATGTCACTCATCTCAAATATCACCCATGGAATTCATATAAGCAAATAAGAATCACGACATCCACAAATGGGGTGATAACAATCAAACTCATTGATATCTCAAAATACTATGGATAAGCACGCAACGTGTCCACATAAAACATAAATAAAGGAATGACTCGAATCAAAACAAATACAAAAGTCTACAACCAAAATAAAAATCTTGGCTTACAGTCCTGATGGAAGTGAAAACTTCCGACTGTCAAGCCCTAAAAGATAAACCAAGAGAGGCAAAAATCCCAAATAAACAATCAAATCATCAAATCTCGACTAATAGCCCCAATGGATGTAATAATTCTGGACCATTAAGCTATAGAAGATAAATCAAGTAATATGGAACCCAAAAAGATCATAATCCATACCAAAAATCGATATCCAAAAATACTATCTCAACTTACATTTCTGAAAAAAGTGAATACCTTTGATCGTTAGTCCTGAGAGATAGTAAGAAAAACAAATCCCAAACAAAGCATAATTCATACAAATATCGAAAGCACTATCCAAATAATTATCTCACCTGCAGTCCTAATCGAAGAGATAACTTCTGACTATTAGGTCTTTGGAGATACCAAGAAAACTAAACTCAATAAACATTAAAGTCAGTCAAATACCCAATGAACAAAATCATAAATTTCGACCCCTAGTGTCTTTAGAGAGGAGAAACTCTTGACTGAATGATCCTAGATGATAGAACAATAAATCATACTAAAATAGAGATCTCTCGGCCAAAGGATCTTATGAGTGAATGACAGACAAGCTCACATCAAGTCTACAATGTCATAGATAGATAACACGCAGCTGTCTCGGGTTAGAAAATCTCTAATGATAGACGGACATGCAGCCAGTCTCTAATGGCATACGATCATCGTCTCTAATGAGGTGATAATATCAAATATCTCATATATAATGGATCTACCTAAGTCATCCAATTGGGAGACTGACTTACCGTTGCACTGCTCTAGGAAATGCTAATGACCACAGCATGTTTCCTACAGCCTCTTAGTCACTACCAAAATCATGACAATCATATCCATCGCATGTCATAAACATGCTACAAGACTACGCTATGCATTGGTCACAAGTCCTACTTGCCTTTGGTAACAAACTGTTGGTCCTTAAGTGACATCGGGTAATGGCTCTAATAAGAGAAATAACTCTCAGCCTGCAAACACAACAAGGTGACATCATGGATTTGGGGTGAGACTCCGCAATCAAGACCTCTAGAATGGATAACTAGCCTATCTGGTTAGTCTCATTCATGTGCTCTCCATAGTTGCATGAACCATTTGACGTAGATTCCCAATAAATAGTCTTGGCTATATAAGTCCTAATGAGAGTAACAACTAGTACTCTCGACTTAATGAATCCTAATGAAAGTGACGACAACTGCTATCGACTTGACAGGTCCGATTGAGAGTGATAACTCAACTCGATGAGTCCTACTAAGAGCCACATCAAATACTCTCGACTCTAGGAGTCCCGATGAGAGTGATCGCTCTTGACTACACGGGTCCTGATGAGAGCACCTCAATATAACAAATCCTCAACTACCAGCCCTAAGAGTAGATCATGATACTCGACTGGTTAGTCCTTAGAAGGTATAATGAATACTCTCGACGAGATGAGTCCTAATGAGAGTAATGATAATTACTCTCGAATCCATACGTCCTAATGAGAGCGTCATCACATGATAATTCCTCGACTACTAGCCCTAAGAGTAAATAATAATATACTCGATTAGTAAGTCCTATAAGGATAAATCTATAAATCTCAACATATCTCTTGCTTGTAGCCCTTGCAGAGTAATAGAACTCTTGACTATTAAGCTCTAAGGAGTCACCTCTAGATGATATCATAAATTCCTAACATATCTCCAAAATATAAGTGACATCTACTCACCAATAGTAATCGAACAAATATTACTTGAGCATCCCATACCACTCTGTATTATTCGAACGTTTACTAGAAGCTAATAAACTACACTCATCAAACCAATAATTATTCTACAATAGGATAACTAGAAAAATATTATTGAGCATCTTATACCATCGGGTATAACTAATTCGTTTATTCAACACTTATTATATAGAATTAAATCACAAAATCATCAAATAAGCCAATTTCAACCCAATAAATACATAAAAAGGGGAATATGCTCTTAAAAATAGTTTTTTATAATAAAAAAAATCCCCCTTTTGAAATTTCCTTTTAATCCTTTTTATTAAATATTCACTTTACAAAAGTAGTTCCCTTTTGGAAAGTATTATTAAAACCCTGTTCACTTTACAAAAGAATTTTCCTTTCAAAAAATATTGTTAGAATCCTCATTTATACTTATAAAAATTCCTTACATTCCAATATTCCTGAAAATTCTCTATTTTCATTTTTTTTAAACTTTTATATCCAAAATATAATTTCCAATTAAATCACTTTAATTTCTATACATTTTTATTTATTTATGAATATACTACAATCTAATTTTTAAATCGCATAAATAATTATTTGAAGCTTTCAAAAATCTTTTAAACCAAAAAAATCGAACCTCCAAATTATAAATCATGGAGCGAAATTCTCCAAAATATTAACAAATCATCAATACAAATTTTATCATTTGGTCTGAATCGAATTCGCTTTCCGACCATCCGTACAATGTATACACACATATAAAATACACTACACATTAAAATGCAATCGGACAACACCTCCATTGCATTTTGGACAATCCAGTATATACAAAGTCTCAAAATATAATCCAAAAACATACCTAATATCACCACATTCAATTCAATATTCCAACCAAACATTTCAACCAAGAATTGCAATTTAATTGAGATAAATATATATAACGAGCAAGGGAAATAGATATAATTGTGAGTTTAGAAACTCGCCGAAATAATGTTATAACAAACAAATCAATGACTGTACCCCTCTCCATTGCCGCTGCCCCAGCCAATCTCCAGCATACATCGATGCATCAACAACACCAGCCCATGCTCAAATCGTCATCTGAAGCTACCTGCTCGCCTACCAGCATCACTGCATCGTGCTCATTGTCGTCAGCTGCACCACAGCCCTATGCCCATGCCCCAGTCACCACGTCAATCACCTTCTCAAACATCGGTCGCAAAGTACGCATTGTGTCCCCTTAATCGCCAACCGCTCTTTGACTTCGCTTCCACCATCTCATTAGGTTCGCGCCTCCAATAACAGAATCCCAACTCCTGACATCGATTGTCGCACCTCTCCCCATAACACCATGCTCCACCAAACGCCACTGCCTGCGACTCCCTCCATCATCGACATTGATGTCATCGATCTTTGAGCGCGCACGTGCGTGTGTGTGTATATATATATATATCTTATACGAAATTGTTTTTGGGGAAATAGGGCAAAAAGGGGTACGGGTTGGGATGTACAAACTGGTTTGGGCTTGGGCTTTAGGGAGAGAAAAGGAATGGGTGAGTTGAGTATAACTAATTATGGAGGAGAATAGAACATATATACTGATTTGTTTTCTCTTTTAATTTTCAATCATTTCCACGAGCAATTTCGATTTTCAATTTTTTTTCCTTTTATGTTACAAATTCAATTCCCCTTGTTTACACATTAAAACAATTTTCATCGTTTACATATAAATATATTTCAATCTTAATTGAAATTGATTTACACTTATATTACAAAATATATTTCAATAACTGAACAATTTTTTTTAGTTCAATATTTGTTTATTTTATTTTTCAACTGTTTCAATCATAGAAAATTATTTACACCTTTAAAATATTTTATATTTAATTAAAACATTTTATTTGGTTTCAATATAATATTCAAAAAGAATTTATTAATTTAAATCAATTTATTGAAACAAAAATCTTTTATTAGCTAATCCTTAAATAAATAAGAATTTAATTTTAAAATAATAATTATCCAAAAATCAAATTTGGATATTTCTAGTTAATATAATTTATTTATTTTACGGTGTAGAAAGCAAGGTTGTTACATTAATTAAAAGCATTTTTAATTTCAAACTTTTTTATATAAAAAGGGCCGAAAAGCATATATGTGTATAAGTTTTTTTTAGTGTTTATATATATGTGCAAAATTGGACAGAAATCACACACAAATATATATATATATACACACACACACACACACATATACATACAATATGTGTATGTGTGTGTGTTCGTTATAGTAAATAGCTCATAGGCAATATAACTGAGATGAATAACATATGTTGATATGAAATAATAGTGAGAGTCAATCATTACCATGTAGCATGTGTAGTGCACCTTGATGTTGAAAGTAAGCTCCTTTAGATTCGATCTGGACTCCTCTAAAAAGTGCAGTGGACTAGAAGAGAATATCACTTCTTGAAATAGACTTAATTTGAATGTATCTAACTTGGAAAAATGAAAGGGGAAGCCCTTAATACTTGTGGCCAAGAGAAGTTTAGAGGGGGCTAAAATTCTTATACAAATAAGAGAGGAGGTGAGGTTTAAATAGGCAATAGAAGTGAGTAAAAGGTGGATATCCAAATCTCAATGTTTACATATTTTTTTGCCAATTCAAAATCGGATTTTGCATTCAAAACTCACCTCTCCTCTTTATTATAAACGACCATGATATGGGTTAAATGGGCCCATATAAATTTCCAAATCCAACGGTATTTTTTTTAGTTTAAATTCAATTTAAATATCTACCGATTTCGTATATTGATATGTACATACGTAACTTTTATATACGCACTTTATTAAATATTAATTCAAATAAATCGTATATAATTCAATAACTAATATTACATAAATATTACCTAATTTAATTAATTTATAACAATTATAATTTAATTAAATCGTATAGTATTTTAGAGTATTCAACATTATGGTCGTGCAATTCAAATATGTAAATTCAGTCAGCGATTAATACCGAACAATTCGAATATTAATGTTCACACGTCACCTTAGCTAGTGGTGTGAGAGCTGGGTTGAATTTATCACTTATACATTTTCCGATAAAATCTAATTCCTCTATTATAAACGATACCTGGTAGTAACGATTATATACACCAATTCTCTTCATAAAACTATATCATTTTAGCATTTATGGAATTTGGTTTTGATCAAAATTCTAGCATCGTCCATATTCAACTTTTTTAATCTAAACAGAAAGTCTTTGGTTCATAATAATAAGTACTATTCTAGTCAGAGATTTTGACTTTAAGTTGACTATAGTTGACCGTAATACTAACTCACATAACCGAGGAGACGAATTCTCTATTGAATGGTGTTTCACTTCCAATGCTTCAACTTAGACCCTACTATAGTCATTCGATGGATGTAATACCACGATCTAACTATAACCAAAATGGAGTATCCACATTGAAGTCCAATAGTATTCTCAAGTCAAGAGAACTGTGTAATATCGTCACTTCGAGATTCTCTGTTTGACCTTAATTATATTAACTAGCATAGAACTTTCGAGTGAGTCATTCCATGGTTATCCAATAACCATCAGTACGCAACCCCTTGGTGCCTCCAATATTCATGAGTAATACACTGTCCAACATTTAGAGAGCGTTATGTACTCTAGTCTCAATGGTTTTATCAATATCATGTCTTAAAACATCTTTACTAAGAAAATTTAAAATAATATGTTGTTTTAATGCGATAAATTTCTCATGATTACAATACATTGTAATTATTATCACATAACATATTATATAAGGATTTTCTATTAAATATACTTAAAGTAAATAATTATAATTAACATAACATAGTGTGACAGGTATATAATAGAAAGAAAAACACCTTTTATTTAAGGATTTCCCTCGCTCGTCTTTCACCTCAGTCGCCTGCTCCTTATGAAGCTCTCTCATCTCGGCATGACCAACAACAGACCGCCATAGGCATCTGACTGACACTGAAAAAAGAAGGTACGATCGCACCTTTTCTCTAATGGGATCGACATGTACGACATAGATCATCTGACAAAAGCGGCTCTGTGATAGCCACTTCTTGTTCCCTACTCGTACCATGGCAAAGTCACCCTGCACAATCACTCTCCGATCTCACGCCACCTATCACCGACCAAGGCATGCTCATGTTCAGACCTCCCCGACCAAGGCGTGCTTATGTTTATACCATCAAATGGCAAACATCTAGGTCCTACAAACAAATACACCTCAGTCGGACAACGTCATCTATGGCATGGAGCAATTTCTGAGCTAAAAGTATACCATCTCAGTCATTCATTACGCGGTCCAGCAGCTATAAATACATCAAATCATGCAATTATCTCAATCTCTCAAGCATTGTATTTTCTTGTTATTGCCTCTTATAATCTAAATTGTTGTAAGAGTAGAAAAGTAATAAGAAAATTCACATGGTAGGCAGACCAACTTTGATCGAACCACTTTAAATCTTGTGCCTTCTTAGTTACTGCAGTTTATTTTCCTCATTTTACATTTTCAAAACCAAGCTATGAGTAACATTCGCTATAGTCATTTTCAACTATGATTTCGAGATTGGCTAAATTTTCAATCAACAATAACCTTATGGATATTGCGAAATTATCTCTCAATAAGAATATCCAAAAAGACTTGAAAATGCTAGATATCGATGATAAAGCACGAGTGTATCAACGAATAACTGAGGGTATTGCAAGAGCATCACTTGTTTGTTTACATATGCATTATGCATTGTTAGTGCAAATTTTGGTTTGTTTTGGTTAATTTACTGAATTTGAAGTTAGCTCTATGAATTTTAATTTGTACTTGAATTTGTATTTAAGTATTGAATATTAAATATTAATTAATAATTATTGGTACTAATAAATAAATATTATTTATTAAATATTTAAAAGAACTCTAATAATCAAGAACCACGCTCAAGTGGTTAGGAATATGACGTTTTAAACATAGGTTTTAAAGGTCATAAATTCGAACAATTCGAACAATTGATACGTCAAAATTAGTGCTCTACTTGTTTTACGATAACACTTCCTACCCAACCTTCAACCAAACCATTGTCCAAACAATCGTCCTCTAGTTCTAAACAATCTCTAACTTTAACGAAGTTGTGTGCGCAAAAGCACCACTAATTGATATGCAGCTAACAGAGTAACAAGTAGTGGAGCATTCCCAATTTTCGTACCAAAATGGGCGACGACCAATACTAGAAAAATAATGTCTGTTACTCCTAATTTTAATATCAACAATCCTTTGAATACTTTTGCACCTTCCGTGCATTAAGCAGCTAAGTGGTTTTGAACAGTCCCCATACATAATCAATTGCACATATTGATCTAAGCTAATTAGTAATTTCATGTTCCAAGTTCATAACTGGGCGATCTTCCTCCACCGCTAGTCTTTCAAGGAAACATAAACTTTTACTTCAAATAAACAGAATCAAAGCAGAAATATTCATATCAGAGCAACTGAATATACTACCACAAAACGACTGCAAGAATGCATATCTCATGAAACGGTACAAAGACATTAGTATCATAAACCTTTTCTCATTGCAAATTTTCCAAGAGGACACGGTGCATGAATAATACATCATTAGGACCCTTCTACAGCTACACAGTATCATATTAATACACATTATATGGAGCCCTTAATGCCCAACTAAGATCAATAAACAAAAAAGAAAATAATGGGCTTGACATATGTAATTAACCTATAATTAAAGAAATAAAAAGGTAAACACATCTAGCAGTCATGATTTGGTCTTGAGCTTTCTTTGAGCTTTCAGATCAACCACAATAACAGAGATATTATCTGTGCTTCCTTTCTGCAGAGCAAGCTTAGAAAGATAATCAGCAGCAGCCTGAGCAGCAAGATCAGCCTTTTCGCCTTTATGTGTACATGCAGACACGCCATTCTTTTTGTACCAATATGCGATTCTTCTACGTGCTGCATCACATGCTTCTTCATTCGAAAGAACATCCCATAAGCCATCGCTAGCTAAGATTAAGCAATCGTCTTCTTTTGATCTTGGAATTATCGTGACCTCTGGTTCGGGAATCACCCATGGTTTTAGATACCGGTCTCCTGTTGTGCATCCAGCATTACTTTTAGCATGTTCTAATTGAAGTGCGCACTTTGGTATATATAAAAAAAAATTGAAAAATGCACTGCATTTCTAATGTTTACTGCATGGGAATATTTCATTTGCAGTGTACTCATCATAAACTTACAGCATGTAAGCTCCAGATGCACCAAAAATCCTGGTTGCATGTAACAATAAATTAAAAGGAGAAGGCTATTTTAACACAAAATTAAACACAAAATGTGACACAATGGATCTTGACCATTGAATCGTATTGAGTTCAAATATGGATTGAAATCAAGAGATAATCTAATGGTTGAGATTCATTGTGTCATCACTTGTGGCATAATTTTGGTTAGATTTTCCCAAATTAAAAAAGTAGCTCCTCCGACTGCTACAAAGATAGTGGGATTGGTATATAGGACATCTAATAACACTTTGTGCTGATATAATGTAGTCCTTTGCCACTTGTTTTGTTTTAATGCAATGCCTATGCATACCTGTTTACTGTGAGCACCCATTTTGTTGTTCAAAACAATGAACTCTTATCTTGTATTTATATACTCAAAATATGGGAGTTTAAAGCAAATACAGTAGCTCCAAGGGTACCGGTGCTGATAGCTAAGTAAAGAAAATGTTCAAAGTTTCTGATTTTCCAAGTCCTTGAGAAGAATATCTATCTACATATACACTCTATAGTAATTATCCTTCTATGTCTCCATCTAGGTCTCGCCTACGTGCTAGGCGAGCCTTACGGTCTAACCATCCGCCTATGCTTGTCTAGGTAAGGCTTGAAGCTTAATGTCACGTTTAAGCATCCTTGAGAAGAATCTAAATGGGGATTTGGACACTATTTAGGTATTGCTTGAAGCTTAATGCCACGTTTAAGCATCTATGTGAAAGATTTTGATGGTTTGCCTCCTAGGTTGCTGATAAACCCATTCTAAATCGCAGAGGTTTTTGATTTGAATCAATTTAAACTAAACCAAATACAAATATTTTATTAGAAATACACAAGTTACCAAAATTCTCATCCCCAATTAATCCTCGATTAATCCCCACCTAAACGATTAATCCCTAGTCCATACTTACCGTCTAGCGTCCGTCTAACGATTTTTACAAAATGGCATATACATATACATATCATGTACTCTCTTTTTTCAAATGCAAGGTCACAGGGTCAAATCTACTATTTTCCAATCAATTATTTTAATATTCTTTCTCTGTGGTGTTTCATTTTCACTTTCCTTGTCTGCTTCATTTAACGATAATTACCTTTTGATAATTCTTACTGAAATATTATGCATTTCAAAATTCTGGTTTTTGATACTGCAAAAAAGAGTAAATGCACAAAATCACAATTCTGAAATAACTACACATGATATTACATCTATTTTTATAAAGAGTTCAAGAATATTTTTATTTAGAGTGCCAAAAAGCATTGAGAAATCCCTTGATACCGTATAACATGTTGCATAGAAACTGTGGCCACTTATTTATTATCCTAACTGTGAAATATAAATGCACTATTTTAACAAAGAGTTGATGAATATATTTTGTTTAGAGCGCCAAAAAAGATTAAAAAGTCTCTGGATACCATATAGCAGGTTGTTAAAAATTGAACCCAATTTATATTATTGATTAAATTAAATATTTGAAATGAAAAGTCGTCCATTGAGTAAGATTAAAAGTCATTCCTATTTGTAAAATAACATTAAGTAAAAGGTCACGTCCATTTAAAAGAAAATTGTTTTCTAAATAGTTATTTCATTTCAAAGAAAAGAAGTATCTAAATGAAGGGATGTGACAATGGGAAAGGTTGTCTAGAATAGCATGAATATGTGTACAGGTTGTCTAGAATACCATGAATATGAGTACCTACATGATTTGTGATTGATCAAGAAATTTGATTTAATAAATTCTAAATATTTCATCCTCTTGTTACTTGTATTCTTTTGAATTTAGTCAAAAATTAAACTCAAATGCCCAACAAAATCTGTATCCGAGCTAGTCTTTGTTCTTGGAATTTTATGATGGCGTCTACCATCAATCTTTTCCAAATTTCAAAACTGAAGAAAGATTGCTCTGAAAACTAGAGAATTCAAACGAAGGCGTTATTGGGATATCAAGACTTACGCGAGCTTGTTGAGAGGATATGATGGACCTCAACAAAAGACGCAGAAAAGGCTTTAGCAGAGAACCAAAAAACTCAATTGAAAGAGTTAAGAAAGAAAAAAAAGCCTTATATTTGATCTACCCAGCTCTAGATTCATCTGATTTTGATTTTGATAAGATTTCGGAAGCCAACACCTCTAAAGACGCTTAGGAGATTCTTCAATGTTCTTATAGAGGAAATGAAAAGATAATGAAAGTGCGACTTCAGGTTTTAAGGGGACAATTTGATAGATTGATTATGGAAGAAGATGAATTCACGGTGCCTTATTTCACAAGGCTAATGAGCATTGTAAATCAAATTCTGGGATAAGGTTGAAAATATAACTGTAGAGAAAATATTACGATCGCCGAGCTCTAAATTGACCACATTGTTGTCGTCGTCGAGGAATTAAAAGATATTGATACCATGACGGTAGATGAATTGAAGGCTACTATTGCTCAAATTTTCGCAAGTAGCTAGCAGATCATTTAAAGGCAATATAATCCAATCAAAACCAGCCCAATTGATCCGCAACCGGTCCGAAAAGGCTAGCCCAAGGCCTTAAACCAACCTTTCTACTTAGCAATGCGCCAAGATGAGACCCGGCCGTTTCATATTGATACAACTTTCACACTTAGACAGATCTGGAACAAAGACCGGTGATCCCGACCGACTTCCTATATCGAACTTCCAGCAGCAGATAAAAACCAACACAATTCGTCCGACATCCCATTAGCTGATTACCTAGTCCTATCCAAGCCCACCCCAGCAAGCAGCACATCAGGCAAGAATGACCCAAACCTGTCTTTAAGCATGATTTCAGTACGGCCAACTCCAACCGGCATCATGCCAACCCCGGACGCCTCGCGTACGATCATTTGCCTATCTTCCCCGCATGGCCTTCAACAAGATTCCAAGTCTCCCAAGTGCTGCCGACAGTTGGTCGGTCAGCTCAACTATGTGGGCATTCAAGTGAACGACAAAGTTGTCCATTCATCCATTCGGAGCACCATAATTGGCTGATTGAATTGATGTGGCTTACCATCAGTGTTAAATGCGCATTTAATACAAATACACACTTGATACAGAGAGGCAATGAGTACTTTCTCATCCACTGGTCATCTTCTAACACACTTTACAGTTGCTGATCATCCACCTCTGCAGTCAGATCAACGGTCAAACACTTTTTCGAGTCCTACAGCGTGATCTCAACCGTCCACCATTCACTTCAGTTAATATAAATAACCACTACTTTGCAATTTTGAATGGGTTAAGCTCTGATTGAAACATTCGATAACCTTGAACACTACCCACAACAACGCTCTTATTACCATATAAGTCCTTAAAATTGCAGAGATTTGTTAGTTTTAGGTCCCATTTTTTCATTCTTATTATTCTTTTGAAATTCCATGTGATTATAAGAGAAATATATAGTAAGAGAACTTCATAGTGGACGTAAGCAGCTTTGCTGAACCACTTTACATCTTGTATTATTCACCTTTCAGTTGTTTATTTAACTCAATCATTTGCTTCATTTTTAAACCTGGTGATTTGCAAGCAATGTTTGCGTTTCACAACGTACTAGTATCATTCCGATGTTGGCTAAAACTAGTCAACAGTTCGACGCTAGGAAGGCCTCCCCCCTAAAAGCTCTTCCATTTCCACATCTTTCAACTTCGCAAGACCTGATCTGACTTGTTGTCATGGACAATCCTCCACCGTCAAAGATAACAACTCAACGTACATCAAACAACCGGCGACACTCTCGCCAAAATTATCCAGCTCATTCTTGGCTCCAATGAAGAAATCTGGCGAGCTATACTGCTACAGCTGTCAAATGTGGATCAACTGACCCTCGAAGTTAATTGTTTGAGGACGCAGATGGATGCTCAACTCACCGTGAACTGTCTCACCAACTCCTCCATCAGTCGACCTAATCGACCTACCTACTCACAGACCAATATCTTGTAGTGGTTACGATCTCCAGAACACCATCGAGACCCAAGAGAGGGTGGTGCCAGATACTCCGTTGATGGGCCTTTAATCCATCCTCGCAGGTACGCTGCACGAGTGTCTGGCGAATTGATCTCGCCTTGAATATGGCTTCACTTGTGAGGCCAACCCCCCGTCGTTCCACTTTAATGGAACGACCGCCAGCTCCTAATCGTCCACGAACTTCTGTCAAACAGGGCACGCTTGGCTGATCGACGTACTCTCGGTCTCATAGGGATGTGGTCTGAAACAGATTAAGAAGAGCGAGCCATGCATTCAGATCTCCTTCAATGCATAAAAAGAGATCTTCAGCTCATTCGTCGTTTTCCATCTCGTAACCAGTTTCCTACTCAACCCCAGTATAGGATGAGTCCTCGGCCTGTGATCAACCAGAACATCCAACATCCAACAGACCGACGCCGGCCTCAAGGAGAAAATGCACGTCAACCGCCAACAGCTCAATAGAATTAAAGCCCACAATGCTGGAGGCAAGACAGTCTCGGATGGCGAGAATGGAGAACCGTTCTTCAATGAAATCCTAGACATTTACATCTATCACGGCATGCCTTACCGTGTCGTGACTAGTATGAATTGAGTGCAGACCTATTTGACCACATCACGGCATTCAACTCCATCACCCGTGTCAGACAGCTCTTCGGCTCAGCAAAGTGCTTGCTCCTCCCTTCCACCCGTGCGGGACCGGCTCCTCTCTGGTTCTTGCACCTACAATCGAACATTATTCACTTCTAGATCCAACTGTGCGAACTTCAACACTCGTTTCTTCACGTCCCATACTCATGTCATGTTGGCTCAGCGAGCTGGGCAATATCAAGCAGGGGTGATTAGATTTGATCGGTTCTAAATAATATTTTTCATTACTTAGATCTGACCCAAGACCCATCAAGGCTGGATCGGATTCGATTCTTCTTGGATTGGTTCAGTACATGTTTGCAGGTCTCAATTTTAATTGTCAACCCTAATTAAAACAATCAAATTACTAATCACACTGGCTGCTCAACATAAATGGAAGATTTATCAACTTGATGTCAAATCTGCGTTCTTGAATAGATTTCTTAAAGAAGTGTATGTCGAGCAACCTATAGGATACGTGAAGAATGAATATGAAGATAAGGTATATAGATTGAGGAAGTCACTATATGGTTTAAAGCAAGCTACAGGTGCTTGAAACACGAGAATTGTCACGTACTTCCATGAAAATGACTTTAAGAGATGTCCTCACGAGCACACACTATGCATGAAGAAAGATGATAATGAAGGTGTTTTATATGCGTGTGTATATGTTCATGATTTGATCTTTATTGGAAACACCCCTTGATGTTTGAAGAGTTCAAGAAGAGAATAGTTAGAGAATTAGAAATGACAGATATTGTTCTAATGTGTCATTTCTTGGATATCGAAGTTATTCAAAAGGAGAATGGAATTTTCATTTCACAAAGAGGTTTTGCAATGATAGTTCCTAAGAAATTTAACATGTTGCGGTATGGTAAATACACCCGTTAAGAGTGGTTTGGAATTGAGGAAGAAGAGTTCTTTTGGTGGCAACATCGATCCAACTTATTTTGAAAGTCTTATTGGAAGCCTTTGATACGTTACATGCATAAGGCGTGATATTCTTTACAAGTGTTGGACTGGTTATTAGGTACCTGATGGATCACATCTTAAGGCAGCAAAACGGATCCTCCGTTACATTAAAAGTACCATTCATGATGGTTTGTTTCATACTTATGTTGATGAATTCGATCTTGCTGGTTATAGCAACAGCGATTGGGGTCGAGACTTAGATGAAAGTAAAAACACAACTGGATTTGTTTTTCTGATGGGAAATTCAGCTTTTACTTGGTGTTCGAAGAAGCAACCAATAATTACTTTATCGACTTGTTAAGCAGGGTTGAATGCAGCTAACACTATAGTTTGTCGTGCTATATGATTGAGAAACTTACTTCAAGTTTTTTGAGAATTTTACAAGAAAAACCTACAAAGATCTATGTGGATAACAAGTCTGGAATTGCATTGGCGAAAAATCCAATCTTAATGAAAGAAGTAAGCATATTGATACTCGTTATTTCCTTCGTGATCAAGTGAATCAAGAAAATGTGGAGTTGATCTTTGTCGATCATATGATCAACTTGCCAATATTTTTGCGAAACCGCTGGAGAGAGATATGTTTGAGAGATTGAAGATGATGCTTGGCATAACGACTCCATCAAGAATTGGGTTAATTGGGTTTACGAGGTGATGCTAAATACCAAACCAATTTATATATTGGTTGAGTTAATTATTTGGAATGAAAGTCACGTCCATTGAGTAATATCTAAGAGTCATTTCTATTAGTTAAAGGTCGTTAAGTTAAAATCATGTTCGTTAAATAAAATTGTTTTTTAAAGAGTTATTTCTTTTCAAAGAAAAGAAGTGTCATGACTATTGGAAAAAGTTGTATGTAGTACTATAAATATGCGGTGCCTACATGCTTTGTGATTGCAAGAAATTTGATTTTATTATCTATTTCATCATCTTGATATCTATATTCTTTTGAGTTTACATCAAAAGTTATACTCAAATACCCAACACAGTTTGCATGGAAATTAGTCACTTGTGTTATTGGTGACATAAACAGACATTGTTATGTGTTCTGGTGTGCCCTAGTATCTGTGTGTGGTCTTGCTGTAAGAGATAGTCACGTATGTGATAGTCCGAGTATAAACGACCAACCGGTACTTTCACTAAAATGAAGTTGCTAGTTTTTTAGTAGATGAAAATCAAAACAAACGGTTAGAAACTAGCCTGTATTCTTAGAAACGAAAGGTTGCCGGTGCAAAAACTTATACAAAGAGTGCATAACTTGCAGAACATTGCGACTTGTAGACATCAAAAGCAAGTAAAGTACAAATATCAGATTTCCACTAGGATGTATCAAAATCAAATTACATCTAGTGCATAGTGGATGCTACATTAGATGTCAAGCAAATGTTATCTTTCACTGACAAAAATAAACGATAAAAGCATATAAAACGTAGAATTTGTCAGACCATTCTTATAGGATTGTCAACATAACAAGATGTAATGAAGTACATATGAAAATGCGAACAAGATATATTTCTATGATATCATTAAGCAAAATGTGCATCCGCAACATGGTTAAGATTCATTACTACTAGTGTTCATAACCAAGATCAAATTGATGATAATAATGGCAACAAGAACACTTACCAATTGACCTTGACATTGCAAGAACACCTGATACACGATACCCATTCCATTGAATAACTTTGCCACCATTTGCTTCGATCCTTGCATACTCATCTGGTCTATCCGGCTGATGGAAAATCTTGGAAGTTCAGTTTCTTGCGTAAAAGTATGTACAAAGCACAAATTTTATATTTGAGAATTACGTACTTTGTGATCTATTGATAGAGCCATCGGCAGTTTAGCCCGACAAAGAACTGCCCTAGAATCCCCACAATTTGCAATAATTATATGTGAGGATAATATAACTGCAACTACTGCAGTGGATCCGACAGCTTCGGGAGCAAGAGGCTCTTCTGTTCCTCCAACTTCATCGTCAATCTTCTGAAAGCAATCAACAAATGCTTTTTCCCAATGCATTTTCCATCCATTCTCACTATCTTCACTCAAACTTTCTTTAATGCTTTGTAATTCTTCAATTAGTGCCAAATGAATTCTTTCACGACAATAATCAGCAACCTAGAATATCAAAGGTAATGAGAAGACCTGTAAGGTCATATATATAAAGAGGTACTGGTTACTCTTAATTAACACCATGTAGAGATGTCGAATGGGTCGCCATCCAATTTATCCAATCCGCTTTCTCGTTTTAGGTTAGTTACGCATGTTTAAACTCGAATTCAGTTCATGTCTAAATAAACGAGAATTTAACACTTTTATTTATAGAACTTAAGTTCAACGTAAGCTTGCAGCTACAGTAAGCTCCATTATAATTGTTCCCGACAAATTAACAGATAATAAAGAGATTAGTTACTTATTTTCTGTACATATATATCAAACTTCTTCAAGCAGACATCATTGAACATTCATCGCTCTTCCACGCATAATATTTTTTTACAAATTTTAAAATGATAAAACAATGCTGAAAATAGTTTTGATAAAAATATTGATGAAGAACTCGAAATTGTGGTCTTCTACTTCCTCGTGTAGCATCACAACTCGTTTTTTGTTTTAAGCAGTGTCATCCAAAATCTCAAAATCCTACGATCTGAACATTTCAAATTAAATCTCTCTCATTATGATTTGATTCTCAACAATTCCGATTCAAAACTAAATTAAAACCACATTGACAAAAATAATCTAATCCATGTTCAAAGGTAAAAGTATTGAGCATTGGTATGAATCTACAATTCAAATTTTATTGTTTTCTAAATAAATAAAAAGATAGTGAAGGGGGAAATTTTAAGTTTTAGATTTAAGTGAAAAAACTCGAGCATCAAAATTAAATTCGGATATAGAGATTATTTCTGCGGAAAGAAGAATCGATGCCTTTACGTATTCAAGTATATAGAGCAAAAAAATAGCATACAAGTATGTATACATAATAAAATATAATCCGTTGAATTCACAATTTAAATCTTGTTTTGATTTGAAATTTGAACTTCATGATTAGGATTCAAATCCCATTTGGAAAACCTTTTCGACCGATTAAGTTTATCAAAGTTCAAAATCGATAATCTGAAAACATTAACCTCAATTTTGGTTTCAAATTTCAGTACTTTTTACTATAGAACTACATAACTAAGTGGTGAAGACTCAATTCAACACCTAAAATTTTAATGTAGTTTTTTCTTTAATTAAAATTGACAAAACTATTTTCACAATTTTTATTTTTCTTCTGTTTATCATGAGTTTTCTACCAATTTTTTTTTTGTTTTCCTCTTTTTGTTTATATTCGAACGTTTTTTTTTATTTTTATCAAGTTACAACTAACAAAAGGTGTTATCTCTCATAAAAAATTAAAAATTGTTGTTTTTCAATGTTCAATCACCAAAACTGGTATACTACTCATTTAGACTTCATGGTTACAATCTAAATCTTTTTGAAAAAAAAATTAACCAATAAAGTTTATCAAAGTTCCAATTAGGTAATATAAAAAAAATACCCTCAATTTCGATTTCAAATTTCATTACTTTTTCATTATAGAAATACATGACTATGGTGAAGACTAAGTTCAGCATCTAAAATTTTAATTTGGACGTAGTTTTCCTGTGATTCAAACTGACATAATTTAGAGGTATTTTCACAATTTTTTATTATTTCGCTTTTGTTTATCACGAGTTTTCCGTAGTTTTTTCGGTTTTCCACCTTTTGTTTATGCATTTTTTATTTCCAACAAATTACAACTGATGAAAGGTGTTATCTCTTATACTAAAATAAATTTTGTTGCTTTTCAATGTCCAATCACCAAAACTGGGAGTTTCTACTCATTACGTCCCGGTTCCATCCGAAGTAAATAGAACGATAAAAATTCCAACAAGACAGCTTCGCTCAATATACCTTATGGTACACGAGTGTGAGGCGGATAGCAAGTACTTTAAACTAACATCCAAATGTATATCACGAAAAAAACTGAACGAATAGCTCGTGATCTCTTCGCCTCTGTAGTATTTTTACTGCTAAGTATATCAGACGAGCATTAATAACATAACTGTTCAAATCATTTAATTATTCTCTGCACAATTGCAGAAAGAATGTCAAATATAGTATAGGTATGTTTCAACCATTCTAATAGTACAATATCGTCGAACAGTTCTGTAATGTGCTTGGAAGTCTATTACAAATAGCTGAAGCCGTAATAAAGATAAAAAGTCTTTTGATTTGATGATTATTTTTCTCACAAGTTATGTTGAACTATCAGTGAAACACACGTTTCCACCATTCTAATAGTACAATATCGTCGAACAGTTCTGTAATGTGCTTGGAAGTCTATTACAAATAGCTGAAGCCGTAATAAAGATAAAAAGTCTTTTGATTTGATGATTATTTTTCTCACAAGTTATGTTGAACTATCAGTGAAACACACGTTTCCAAGCATGATAGTCGTGAAAATTGGTTGACATTTGTTATAAGTGAAGAGTGCCCTACATAGAATATGTTAACGTCTTAACGTTTTGATCTTACACTTAGTTAAATTATAACCAGATGGAAATGTTTGGCTCACTACTGCAAAATATCGATGCAGATGATATTATCATAGATTCAAATTTCTTTTGTGCACTCATAAGTAGATATTATCTTGCGCTCGAAAGTAGCTACTATCTTGTTGATTTAAGCTACAAAACTCACAATGATTTTCTATAACCATGTCAAAGCAAAAGATATAATACTTCTCATCATATTGATACACTAAACTTAAATTACGTGTGATAACAAATGAATATTGACATCAATTGCAATTTTAAATGACATGCTAATATCTCAATTCAAAAAACAAGCTAATATTGATGTTATGACAGCTTCATAACTTAATTCGAAAGAATAAAAAACAAATTTTATGAATATGGTGAAAAACAGAATATGGTGAATATGTTAATAAACATCAATAGTTTGATATGGTAACATCATTTTTTTTGTTGCTAGGTAATGTCAATTATTGTTATTTCAAGGAAAACTAATTTTTTACTTTCAATCCAAAATTCTCACTTGAAAATAACTATAACTGACAACAATATACAAACATGGTCGTTTTAACTAATTATTCCCATTTGAAGATTTCCCACGTAATATTGTTATGATTATTTATTTTCATTGTTTTCCGTTTTTACTTCCTTTGTTATTTTTGTTTCCATACTGCAACTAATTCCAAACAGTGTAATTAGAGTTTGATTAAAAATAGTGTTTTCATACAAAAATAGGATCTAATTAGTAGGAGAAGCAATCACAGAAGGTTTGAAACAAAGACAAACATGTGAAGAAAATGACGCTTTCTTGAAAATGAAGAAATTAACTTTATTAAAGAGGTAAAGAAATAAAATTTATGTGGCAACAAAAAAGTATGATGCTATCACATCTTTCACCTAATGTCACTTTTTATTGCATCTTTTTCTACTCAAGCTACAGTTGTCATTCTCATGTCGCTCAAGTTGAACAGCTGAAAGAATATTTTGTCGAAGTCGAACATCTTTTATCTGATCTTATCATCAATCTAGCATGATATCGTTCTACTTTATCAACGTCATTTCAATAATCTTAATAGACCCATTTATTGTCTATGAATTTATTCCTAGTGGAAGTTGAACAAGTTTTGAAGTTTAGTTCTCGTGACAAGATTCAATCTTCTTCATGCTCTACTATCATCTATAAAGTAGTTTTTTGATGATCAATAGCATCATGGAGAGTTGATGGTTCTCCATGCTTTCTTTTGTATGCAATATTGTCCTTATAATATATATATATTCAGGTTGTCAAACCAATTCTTTCCACCCATGAGTCGAACTTCGGATTTCTAGTCCCAAAGACTTTTCTAATTTTTCATTCTCCATTATTGCTTCAAAAGAGTTCTACTTCTTGTCACGTGCAACAAAATTTTATTCATGACTCCCGTGATTCAAATTTCTTCGTGTAACATGTACCCCAATTTTGATGAATCACAAACCCCCGCAAGTACACTAGCATTTTGGGTATAGTTTCTTCTCACGAAAAATTGTTGATATTTATTTGCATAATCAACCACACTCAAATTGAGATTTTCATCATATTTTGTAAATCCTATCAGCATTGTTGTAGTGTTATCGTACTAAGAAAAGATACTTAAGTAAAGATATGAAGCACCACAATAGCAAGAACTTTTTTGAAAAAGTAATACAAATGAATGGTATGTTAGCATTTGAACCTTTAAAATTAAGAACTTTTTTCAGATTTCAAATGCTTGTTCAATTTTCATAAATAAAACTTGGGTAAAAATTGAAAATTTACTTCTTTTTTTGGAATAAGATGTATGAGAATGTGACATATTATGCTATTTCATGGCAAATAACCATTTCAAGTGTTGTAACTTGAATCAAACAATGAAATAACTTGGATGCTCGATTATTGCATAGGTTAAACATCGAGCTATTAAAGAAGTACGAAATTGGAATACATGGATTTCTAACGTATGGTAAATGGATGTGGTTTAAGTGTAAGTCGATACAAGTTTGTTATTATAGATATTAGATAAGTACAATTATTTATAAAACATAGTTATATGGTATTTTATTTATTACTGTAATGTTTTGCTTATTGTTAGTTTTTGTTGTTCAAATACATTTTTAATAATTAACTGCCATAATTGTAAAAAGTAACATAAATTTGAACGCACTGTATTCATAACGTAATTAAAATTTCAATATACTATTCAATATCAAATTATGATGACAATAAAATTACACAAACAGTATATAATTGAACTTTCAACTAAGTTTCGAGAACTCGGTTTCGGTCATTTGAAATTTTCATAGTTTTAAGCAATTTAGAAAGTTTCAGTTTTGGCTTCCGTTTCGGTCACGGTTTCGGTTTTCAGTGGTTTGTTAATAGAAATGGAATATTAAGTCAGCACTTATATTGTTTTCATTTGAAATTTGAAATTAAATCAGCCCAAACCATATGCTAGTTATATTGTTTCAATGGTCCCTGTTTTGGTTTTCATTTGAAATTAAACCAGCCCAACCCAGCATTTATATTGTCTTATTTATAACCAAAACCCCAAAACTATAACAAGTCAACAGCCCCCCTCCATTCCCAAAGTCAGCCCACCGAAAACTTATTTTCATTTAACCCTAATCAAACGCAGCCCTCCTCCAAAACATAATCATAACCACGTTGCTTCAGAATTCAAAATTGAAGACTGCCAAAAGAAAAAAAATGAAGGAGATGTCGAACAAAGCCGTGTTCGTCGATAATCAAAGAATGCCTAAGAAGTTGCCTTGCGACGTTTTTCTTGATGTAGGTAATTGTTATCGGTTTTCATCTATTTAGATTTTTCTTTGTAGGTTTTTTGCTTTTTCTCTTTAGAATCGAATTTTGCTTAAGAACGACTTTTTTTTACTGCCGTAGAGAAGTCGGACCAGAGCAGATCGGTAGATGATCAGTCGGACCAGAGTAGATTGGAATTTTGGGGTACTGGCCAAAACCTTGTACCAGGCTTCCAACACACTGCATGATAGTTTCTTCATCGGGCACCTACTCCTAGTTTGATCGATCATCTACTCTCGTAAGTTCATTAGCATTTTGAGTGTGTTTGCTTTTTAGATAAATTGTTGTTATTCATTTGCATAATCAACTAGACTCCAGTTGAAAATTTTATTATATTTCATGATTTCTAATCAACACTGTCATAGTACTGTATTTCTGAACAAAGATATGAAGCACCACAACAGTAACAACATTTTCAAAAAAATAAAATTAAACGGTAGTTTAGCATTGTAATTATGAATTTTTTCTCACAAACTTTTCGAATGTGTTTAATTTTCATGAATAAACTTTCTGTAATATTATGAACATCAACAGAATAAGAATGTGACGTATTTTGCTACGATGC
Organism: Allium fistulosum; assembly: GCA_030737815.1. Taxonomy (NCBI): domain Eukaryota; kingdom Viridiplantae; phylum Streptophyta; class Magnoliopsida; order Asparagales; family Amaryllidaceae; genus Allium; species Allium fistulosum. The sequence goes on along the minus strand of CM060903.1, from coordinate 305,552,628 downwards.
AAGTAACCATTTTGAGTTTTGTAACTTAAATCAACAAAGAAAAAACTTACAAATGGTTAAAACGTTTTACATATAGCATTTAGTATTTACAAGTTACAACCAACATATGTCATTTTGTTAAAACTAACATGCACAATATTTATTTACCATCAGTCGCTTAAACATATTTTAAAACAATGACTCTATCGGACCTGATTATAGCCAGACATATCAGCAAATTTTGTTTTATAATATATTTGCTAGTTATAACACTCTTCCATTTTCATATACAGAGTTGTTCGATATTGCAACATTGCAACATTTAAAACATTTTTAGTATTACTAAATTTGACATTCTATAATTCATATGCAACTACGCAAAACTTGTTCACAATTAAATCACCATTGTCGTAAAAACACTACATCACATGATAAAAACATAAATATTTGACATGGAAATTATTTTAATGGATGCAAATTCAAAATATGTACTTCCCACATTGCACTTTTTACCCAAAAATATGCGGAGATACATATTTCGAAGCAATGATGTGATGCGAATAAGAGAGGACAGACCATGTTGAGTTCTTCATCAAATTCAAGTAATCGTGTTATGTGAGTAATAGAAGATTGACCATGTTGAGTTCATCAAATTCTTCATTGGAACAGTTTCCATTTGTTTATCATTTTAGAACTTGTAAAAAAAACAGCAAGTGTCAAAGAAAAGATTTATGTTTTGAAAATGCCAGTCGAAGATTGAAATATTTGTAAAAAGATGAAGAATATTTAAAGTTGTACATCTGTTACTTATTGAAGAATAAGTACTGTTAGACAACTTATGTCAAAAGTAAAGTTGAGTAAAAAAATGAAGCTAAAACCTTGTTCCGTTCTGATGTGAATTGGATGTAAGTTTACGTTCGCTCATCATAACCTTACATCCAATGTATCATAGAGAATAGTGAACGCACACTTAATTAAAAGATCAATGGACTCGATTACTATAGATTTGATTAATTTTAACCCACTTGCAAGATTTGATGCAACCATTGATGGCTTTGCCCGTTGCAATAAAGACGAAGCACTAAATACTTAGGGGTGGGCGTGGGTCGGTTTGGTGCGGTTTGGACCGCACCGCATCAAACGGTTAATCAAAAATACAAACCATTATACTAATCTTTTAAACAGTTCGGTTTTGGTCCGGTTTGAATGTAATACGGTTCGGTTTCAGTCCGGTCCGGTTTGAACCCGTATTAAATATGAAATAAGAGAATTACATTCATTAACAATCAATTTACGAAGGCAACTGTGTGAAACTTTTACACTTAAAGGTTAAACACACAATGTTATACTGAAACGAAAGATTTGTTCTTAATTGTATGAATATTTCAATTTGACATTTACTTACAAGTGAGATTTTTTTGGTAGATTAACCAAAAATCAACATTAATCAATGCATAATCATTAAGGAAAATGACTAGGATTATAATTAACATTTATCCAAAAAAAATGATATGAAAATATTATACCAAAATTATAACTTCTTCCTTTATGACAGCGATTATTATTAATATAACAACAACATACACTAAAAATAGAATGTACATCGTTAGAATCTAAAATAAGATAGGAGTTGCATATATTTTTATTATAAGATTACTAATGTTAATTTTCGGTTCGGTCCGGTTTAATATGGTTGGTTCAATCGTCGAAACCGCAACCGAACTGTATCGATGCGGGTCGGTCCGGTTTGGGGTATCTGCTTCGGTTAGAAGATTCGGTGTGGGTTTCCGCACCGTTTTTGCGGTCCGGTGCGGACGGTTTCCGTATAGCAATGCGGTTTATGCCCACCCCTACTAAATAGCCTCTTCCAACTAAAAATGTGTTATAGTGTACCCTTGAGTACCAACTTACAGAGATTTGTAATACAAAGATATCATGATGGGAGCCACACATCAATATTTTAGATCTGAGGGACCATATTTTAACTAACTAAATAAATTTAATCCAGCATAATATATGACCAATAAGAGGTCGAAATTTCAAGCCGAGATAGCATCATGAATCCCTTTGAGCCACCCAGATGTGTGTGCTGAACAAGTTTACAAACTCGATTTTTTGGATCCACACACACACATGTATATACATGTAAAGTAAGGATCTTTGAGCTCAAAATTTTACCCAAATTTATAGCCGTTGGATCTACGTAATCACATGGTCAGAATTATTACAATAAGAAATTTATGAGGGGAATTGAAGGGATGAAGGTCAAAATTTAATCTTAACATTCAGATTTAATTAGGATTTTGGTTAAAAAAAATTCAAGTATAAAACACTTTTCCCATATATGTAGGACTTACCACGTTACGGAATTTGAAGAGGTATGGCTTAGCCATTAACCCAAGGAAAAATCATTTCTGATCAAATCAGAAGGGACCGAAGTCAAAATTTAATCTTAACACTTAGATTTAATTTGAGTAAGATTTTGATTAAAAAGTTTTAAGTATAAAACACTGTTCGTGTATATGTATGACTTCCCACATTATGGAATTTGAAGAGGTTAGCAAGTCCCTATGGGTTCAATATGGCTTGGCCATTAACCCAAGGAAAAAATCATTTCTGATTTAAATGATCATCATACACCAAAAAAGGTATAAAGCATTGGAATGCTATATGCATTTTCATGAAAAGCTAAATAAATTCAAAAGTTTAACCTGAGCGCCTCCATGGCCATCATATACTCCAAAGAAATGAGCAGGCATCCGAATTGAATTTGGGTCCAATCCATCTATAATCCGGTTACCTGTTACCAGCCGAAGAGGAAGCTCAAAGAATCGAGGAACAGCCATTACTGTATCTTCCATTTCATCTCTACGCCCTTTTATAGAAACTGAGCCCCAAAGCGGAAAATAGTCCAATAAATATATGCTTCTTTTTCTGCCCTTAATTTCTGCTTCAACAACAATAGACGAAACGTTCACCTTAACAACTATATCTTCTAAAACTGGTCCAGCTATAAGTTCAATGTTACTACTGCTTAAATCAGAATTAGACGTTACATCGATGAATTCAGAGTCAGCACTACTACTTCCATCACTGATTCTAGATGGTTCAGGCACCAAACAATCCAAACTAGCATCACCTACAATACCTTCAATCTGAACTATTTGGCTGCTGCACTTTGTTGATGGTAAATCATCAATCATGGTTTCAGATATTAATATAGTGGTTGTATCAGTCATCAATTTTAGACATGTAATCTCCATCTGATTTTCACATACTGCGTTATTTACACCTATTGGCAAAGTAACCGCTGCAGCAATTTCTTCCATCAAGATATCCTTTAAAATAGTAACCATATATTGAGCTTAGATTATTGGTACTTCTCTAACAAATTCCCATCTCTTTCTCTTCCTCATGGGTTGTCCACATAAATTCAAACCGAAAGCTTACGATGTTGACTGTAATTTTTCCCATCAAGTACAATCCTTAAGTCAAAATTGCATTATTTATTATCTCCAGAACGATAAACCTTGATAAAACAACAACTAGACAGTTTTCAGATCTCTTAAAGCAAATCAAAACCTGGAAAATCAACACGATAAGTATAATTAGGATATTTAACTTTCATAGCAGGTTGAAAATTTTAAGCAACACGCACAAAAGCAACAATTAATTTACAAATATTGGTGATTCCCTTAACTTAAACGAACTCGTTGCTATCTGCAAAACAACGGAATCCGACCTATATTTACTAATTCACGAAACTGGGTCATCATCTACAACGAAACAAGGTAGAATGAAACCATTTAAATTAATTTCTGGAAAGTCGCTTGGTTCATAGGAAATAAGAGGATGGAAAGACTTACCTAATGATGCTAAATATAAATTACCTCTATTATCAGATTATATATGGAAAACAGGGCGATGAAGAAGCGAAAAGAAAAAAAAACCAAAACAAATGAACACGAGAGCGGAATGTGAAATGGACGAGAGGGATAAAAAGTGTGGAGGGAGAAGAAGAAAGACACGTGTCAAGGAAAGATGGTAACGGCACGTTACGGCATAATTATTTTTATCAACCGCCGTCTAAACACGTGTCAAACTCCTTTTAGCCTTGCTGCTGGAGCCAAGTTTTCAAATGAAAAAAATCTTCAGCTCTATTCTGTTTTCCAAAATGGAGCACAAATCTTCTGCTACTGTTCTATGTGCTGTGCTGTGGGCCAAATCGATTTACATCATAGATTAACAACAAAATTACTTGACAAAATATAAAGAATGGAGTGTTGGATGATTGTTCCACTGTGTAATTTCGAAAATAATATATTAGTTACAGTATATCATTAATTCAAATAAAGGCATCATGATAATATACTGGATTAAAAATTATTTGTATTACTATTAGGAATATAGAATGAAATAATTAAATGATGTACAATATAGACCGACTAATAGCTCGAAGATATACATGTGTAGTCTTACTTTGGAAAATTAGATTCTGAAAAATGCATAATTTTTGGCTGCAGTGCGAACGCGCCGAGCACCAAACATAGAAGAAGGTGAACCAACTGGACCAACTGAATCAAATGTTCAATCACAACAACATGACGGATCCATAGGTCGACCGGCGTAGAGTTCATTATTATGGTTCGGATTTTATCATAAAAGCAAAATGAACGCAGGCCGTAATCCAAGAGTTGGTTGACCTATTACGGGTTGGAGATAGACCTAACAGAAATCCAAATGAAGTCCTTAGAATCCAGAACAAAAACAAGTCAAAGGTAGAAGTAGAACTAATAGAGATCCAGGTGCAGTCCCTCAAAATTCAAAGCAAAATCAAGTTAGACATGAACCAGAAGGACCGATTTAAGACGCAAATGTAAGGGCCCGAGATGGCCAAGGAGACCGAAATCTTGTAGTTGTCCACGAAGGAAAATGAGGAATTCAAGAAAGAAGAGGCAACCAAAAAGCATCGATTAAGACTGGAGCTAATATTGGGGTCCAGAACCAGGTTATGCCGGCTGAAACTTAGCCGAAAGAAGTGGTCTAGTGGACTCCCATGGATGAGGAGAGACTGAATATCATAGACACAATCAAAAGTGTAGAAGGCATAGTCGTGATGGAAGTACATATTTGAGGTCGGCATCCCTATATGCTAAACTAAGGCATAATGAGAGGGAGCATCATGGTTAAAGGACCCAGTCCACGACAAAGTGGAGCTCTCCCATATGGAGTAGGAGCCGGGAGCATCATGCTTAAAAGGACCAAGTTCATGACAAGGCGGAGCTTACCAAATGAAGTAAAGCCAGAGTTAGAAAAAGAAGGCATGCTAGTGCAATTCAGATCCGACGATGATTATTTCTGATGACCACCATGTACCTCTAATACTCAAATACTATAAATAGTGCATTACAACGATATCCAGTCGATGTAGAGCGATAATCAAGGTAAAATGAAACAATCTAGAATAAATCATGTCGTATATCTCACACCGAATAGAATAAAATATAATATTCAACATTGATATAAAACAGGCGAGGCAACGGTATAACAAAATGAACCAATATAAATAAGAGTACATCGGTCCATCACAGTTATACAAAACAAAGTGGAAATAGAGTTTATACATCGAATCAAATAAACTCTAAATAGAAAGTTGTCTCTAAGAAATAAGTATTGATAATAGCTTCGCGGTAGAATAACAATATTAGCTCCAAGATATAATATATGAAAGCGCTAGCCGCCTGTTCATCCTCCGTACAGCTCCAAGCATTATCCCAGACCTGTTATCTTTAATCTACTCAAATAAGAGTACCAGAGATTATAGGAACCAAAGTATAAAACCTCGTGTCAGACAACAGTTCGGTATGAGCGATCTATAATCTCAAAAATACTCTAAAAACCGATATAGTAATTAGGAACATGAGGTATGGTGAATCATATCTAACATGTCCCTGCATCCAATATGTTAGCATATGACATTGATATATGCTAATCTACTATCACTATCATATGGGTGTACTACAAGGTATAGTATAGGGTGTCTAGGTATATTACATAATAACACTTACATCATATGACATCGATATCAAACATAGCAACCATTAAACAATCTCTTATCTCTCAACTCAAATGTCGTTGGATATAAGATAACTCATATGATCCTCTACATTGATCATCGAATGACCATAGTTGGGTCTGAGTTGAAACATTGAAGATGAAATAATATTCAATGTCCCTCGGTTGTATGAGGCTAGTATCACGGTCAACTGCAGTTAACTAAAGTAAAAATCTCTGGTCACGGTGGTGCGAATAATAATAAATGTTATTATTGAATCAAAGATTTTGTTTATGGACTAAAAAAGTTGAATTTGGATGATACTAGAATTTTGACTAAAACCAAATTTCATACATCCTAAAGTGATATAGGGTTGACGAAGAGAATGTGTATGAATAATCATTACTGCATGAAACGCTCTGAAACTTGGGAATGGAGCAGTGCCTTCCTTCAACGATTTTCTGCACGAAACGCTCTGAAACTTGGGAATTTCCTCCATTCCAGCTTCATCCGAATGGTTACGCCATCCTTACTTGCTTGCATGTCCTTTTTATGCAGACATTCAATCGTGCCCCAAGTTTTGACAAGTGGCGGTATTTTCTGGCGTTTAAGAGGAGAAATGGCTATCCCTCTTTGATCATAATCGAGGCCCAGAGCAACCGGAAGATCGTCTTGCGATTGCAAAGAAATCTATCACAGTTTAAAACATGGTACTTCTTTGTTAGGTGCTCTAAGGGGTTCAACCGTCGATGGATAACAGGGCTTAAGCTTCTCTTTTCTGTTTGCCTAACTTTGAAGTGATGTATTGGGGTTTCTAACTGATTGTGTGTCCTTTGCAGTTATCCCAAGGCCGAATAGAGACGTAGCTCTTAATGAAATCGGCCAAACTTTAAAGGCCATTGATGCCGAGGATAGGTACATTAAAGTTTTGCTGACCGATGAGAACTTGCGCCAATACAGACTATTGGCTCCGGGCAGGTTTGTCGCTCAGATTGAAGCTCCCTCTCCCGGTCGAGCCAAAGTTCGTGTAAGACCCTCTTCTTCTTCACACGATTCTGATGAAGGTCAGGTGATAGGTGGCCCATTCGAAAGATCACTCGATGGGGCCCATGAGGAGGAAGAAACCACTGCAGATGGTCTAAGTGGTTCAGCCAGAATGCCCCCGATTCTGGAGGAGGCGGAAGAAGAGTTTGTACAAGAGAAGGCAAGGCCGTGGTTGATTCGAAAAAGGAAGAGGGAGAGTTTTAAAGTAGCAGCGATGAAACCACTGTCAGTGAGTACTTCTCGTCAGAATCTGATGGTGACGATTCAAAGTCCTGTGATGAGACTCCAGGAATGAGTCCCGCTCCCCGAGTCCATCTCTTCCCGATATAAGCGGTGAAGGAAAAGTCCCTGAGACTGAAAGTCATCCAAACTCTCCGAGTAAGAATGTCGGAGCGAGGCTCGGAGATTTCAGCGACGTTTTTGTTGATTTCGATGCACTCATGAAAAGAGATTATAAATTCAACATGACTCCTTCCTGCTCAGGCGATATCGTTCCCCCAGTTAGCTAAGTCTCGCTTATAACGATAGAAGTCGATTCGCTCCCACCTTCAATAGCCGTTTTTGTTCCGGTTCGTGACGACGCTTTAGGCAATATTAGAAACACAGCATGTTGCACTAGGATTGCACTTGTTTTCATTTTTTCGTTCCTTCACATAGTTGCCTAAATCATGTAGCATTTCTAAAATCTTTCATGTACCCTTTATTCCAGGTATGACGAGAGGGCGAGGCTTCTACGACTACTTCGAGGACTATACCGATTCACAGCGGTACCCGAAGCACTCCTTTAGTCGCCACCAAGTCCGGGAAGCGAAAGAAGAGTATAGGTGGAGAAAAGAACTTGAGGCTGAGACCCGCCGCCACGAGGAGAGAGAAAGCTCGTTCGCGCCGAAGCGGGTATGAGAAGAGACGGTCTCATGAGGAAAGAGACGAGCCTCAAAGAAATCAAAGTTCGACCATCGCTCCCATCCTTCAGAACTGGCTTCGAAACACACTTCCGTGGGCCCAGAGATTCCTATCTCTTCTTCCCCGATTCTGCCTCCAACGCATATTCCATCTTCCTCCATTGTTGCCGCTGCACCTGGCGCATCTCATCTCCACCGGAGGCCGGCCTACACTCTTCTTACGGGTCCTCCTAAGCTTGAGGCGGCTCTTCCGGGCTTGTTTTAAGGGGAGTTAAGTTTGACATGGACCTTCATCCTATTCGCATGGATTCCTTCGTGTACATCTCCAAGCTATCCAAAATGACCTGGAGCATGCTGTGAAATGGGAGAAGCTTTGCAAGTAGCTAGTAGACACAAATAGGAATAATTATCAGGAGATCCTCTCCTTTGAAACCGAGAAAGATGATTGAAAGGGCATTGGCTGATCGAGACGCTAAAATTAAACAGTTAGAGGAGGAGAAGGAAATGGCACTCCAAGAAAGTAAGAGAATCGCCAGCTTGATGAAAGAGCTGAAGGAGGCGCATGAGAAGGTTGAGATTGTCTGGAGAGACGAAATCAAGAAGACTCATGCGGAGGAGGCGAAATTGAAAGAGGAAGTGATCGCTTGCAATGCTACCATTGAAGCTCAATGGAAGACAATCGTCGATCACGATCTAATTGTCGAGGGGCATAACAAGACGATCTCCGACCAAGCTGAGACCATCGCCAAGTTACAGACTCAGGTCGCACAACTCAGTGCCGACAAGACTGCCGTTGAAGTTGAGAAGGCGGCGGTGACAACAAACTACTTGGACCACCAGCATACCTTTGATATGAAGATGGAGAAGCTGGACGTGACAATTCTGAACTTCTACGTCAACTCTCTGTTGCATCAAGGAAGTCTCAGCTATCTTGGCTCGAAGTTTCCGTGCACTCTCTCCCTCGTTTGGGAGGAAATCTTATTTTGTTTTGCTAACAGTGGCGACGTTTACTCCGATCAAGAGCTGTGAGATGCCTATCTCAATGATGAATCCAAGGCAGCGCTACTTGAGGGCCAGGAGATTCTCCGAGTCGAACGAGAGAAGGAGGCCACCGAAGCTGCTTTGATGACCGCCACCAGTGCGCTTGCCAAGCCTTCTATTTCTGGCTTAGGCGGACCGTCGGAGCAGCTCCACGACCAGCCAATGAGCTCGGGGCTTGATGTTGTTCCTCATTTGGTGGAGCCCTCCAAAGAAGGCGAAGGTGATGAGTTCGAGGTTGTCGTTCATGATTCTTCCTCTGGTGCAGGTAATGCCCATGTTTCTCCTGAATTCGTGAGTCTCCATCTTATGCCACAAGAGCAAGAGGAGTTTAACGCTTTCCTTTTTGATCTTATAGGTCCATCCACTTTTCCTGTTGACGCGCCAACTACTTCGACGCCTACGCCTGCTGCCATTTTCACATCCTCTGAGATTGTATCCGTTCTTGATCCAGTTCTCACATCCACCTCTAGTTCGCAGCCAGGGCTAGAGGTCGATAAAATAGCGGCACTCCATTGGTTGGACGATCCCTTAGCGTATTTGGAAGGTGATATAACTGCTGCAGAGGCTAAGGAGTAGGAGACGCAGACGGAGTAGTCATAGAAGACTCAACATGATTTGGTGGCCGTCAAGAAGGAATAGGTGGAGGCAGTTAAAGCTTTGAAGAGCTCCCGAAAGTCATGAAAACGCAAAGGAAAGGGAAGCTCTTCTGAAAAACATTCGGAGGAGGAGGAGATTGCCACCGAAGTGCATGTTGACATTACTGGAAGCGACACCTCTCCCAAAAAGAAGCAGAAGCTGAAAACCAGAGGCGGAAAGGGAAGCGGTGGCAAGAAGCGTTGAGGGGTGGGCGTGAGGATGGACTTGATTTTGGCCAACAACGCGCAAGAAGATTGACTTGTTTTAGTTTCTTTTCGAGTCATTTTTTTCAAGTGTAGAGTCTGCACCTTTTGTACGTACTGTAGAGTCTGTATTTTCTCTTTATTGGCCGTTGTTGTGTGGGTAAGGCCCCCACATTTTGATTCTATGTACAAAAAATCACAAGCAATACAATTATGTTTTGACTGTATTTTTATCTACCTATTCATATATGCTTTGTGTACTTGTGCTTGTTTCATTTCATACTTTGCTAGATCTGTGATTATAGCCAAGGTCCTTCATTTGAAGTAATAGAATTTTAACAGAATTTAGAGACTGACAACACTATTTAGGAATTCACAATACTATAGAAAAACTTCTAAGTTTTAACAATTTTCATTTGGAATTGGTTTTTGTTTAGAAATTTCTAAGTTTTAGAAGTTCACCAAACTTGTAAAAATTTCTAAGTTTTAGAAATTTACTTTCACAAAACTTATAAAAATTTCTAGGTTTTAGAAATATACTTTTAAAAATTCGCAAAACTTATAAAAATTTCTAAGTTTTAGAAATTTTTGTTTGGAAATTAATAAAACTTGGGGATAGAACTTTGGAAGTTGAAAACTTTGAGATAGGACTTGTGAACTTTTTATTGTTTGGAGTGATAGAGCTTGGGAGCTTATTGTATTTGTTTGGTTCTGTCTTAGTATAGGTGTATGGCCCCTAGTTCATAGGGCTGTTCACTACAAACAACTTTTAAGTAGCTGATAGCTTGTGGTTTTAGACAATCTCTATTGAAAATTTGGCTAAGTCATGACCTGATTTTCAATTCTTTGGATGTTTTGCGACCTTAGCATATACTCTGAGTTTCTGGAAGCACTCAAGTAAGTATGCAGTTTACGCGTGGGTATGTACTGTCAATCATTGAGTGCCTTCCTTCTAGCACCAATTATTCCTAATTGTATGCATGAGGGGCTATTATTTTGAGATTAAGCGCCCCGCTTGTTTAGTGCACAACTTCGGATGCTCCTCGGTGTTGCTTATCTCCGGGCAACGCGAGGAGTTTATTCTTAGTGCTCCTCGGTGTTTCCTATCTCTGAGCAACACGAGGAGTTTAAATTTAGTGCCTCGGCGTTGCCTATCTCCGGGCAGCGCGAGGAGTTTGTTCTTGGTGTCCCTCGGCGTTGCCTATCTCCGGGCAACGCGAGGAGTTTAAAATTTGGTGCTCCTCGGCATTGCCTATCTTCGGGCAGCGCAAAGGAGTTTATTCTTGAATGCGCGGCTTACGATAGGCGCGGCTTTTGATACTCCTCAGCATTGCCTATCTCTGGATAATGCGAGGAGTTAGTTTTCGACATTCCTCGGCGTTGCCTATCTCCAGGCAACATAAGGAAGTAATTTTTCGATGCTCCTCGACGTTGGCTATCTCCAGGCAACGCGAGGAGTTTGTTTTTGACGTTCCTCGGCGTTGCTTATCTCCGGGCAACGTGAGGAAGTTAGTTTTTGACGCCCCTCGGCGTTGCCTATCTCCGGGCAACGCGAGGAGTTTTTTTCGACGTTCCTCGGCATTGCCTATCTTCGGACAACGCGAGGAAGTTTTGTTTTCAACGCTCCTCGGCGTTGCCTATCTCCGGGCAACGCGAGGAGTTGGTTTTCGACGTTCCTCGGCGTCGCCTATCTTCGGGCAACACGAGGAAGTTAGTTTTCGATGCTCCTCGGCGTTTCCTATCTTCGGACAACGCAAGGAGTTTGTTTTTGACGTTCCTCGGCATTGCCTATCTCCGGGCAATGCGAGGAAGTTAGTTTTCGATGCTCCTCACTGTTGCCTATCTCCAGGCAACGCGAGAAGTTTGTTTTCTTTTTATATACCTCCCGGGGTTGCCGGGGCGACACCCGTTCTTCTTTTTCGAGAGGCAAGGATCCAACAGTTTGAGTCGATTCGCTTTCGTCGACTCGGCAGGTAGTCATTATGAACATAGTTTGATTGGTTCAAGAAGCAAACTTTATTAAGGAAAGCGTGGCAGATTCTTTGCCTATTTACAATGCCACCGGCATTTCCGAGATGGCTTATTTACTAAAAAATAGAAAATAGAAGATACATAAAATAGTTTTTTGGATTAAATAACAGTGGAGTGATTCGCTATTCCAGGCTCTAGGAACTACGACCCCATCGATGATTGTCACCTTGAAAGTCTCGTCGCTGAGCTTTTGAAAAAAAACATACGGTCCTTCCCAGTTTGGTCCGAAGGTTCCCGGTACATGGTAAACTCGCTTGAGCACAAGATCTCCAACCTCGAAGGTCTGACTATGGACTTGGAGTTGAAGTGTCGTGCAACCCTTTTTGGTGGGCGGCTGTTCTCAACTCTGCTTCTTCTCTTTTTTCATTGATAATGTCTAGCGATTCGAGTAGGAGTTGCTCATTTTGCACTTGATTAAAATTCTGCCTTCGGTGCGAGGGGACCTCTAATTCAACAGGAATCATTGCTTCTGAACCATATGCTAATTGCGAACGGAGTGTGGCCTGTTGCCGCTTTGTGTGTTGTCATGTATGCCTATAGTGTGAGTGGAAGTTCGTCAACCTAATTTCCTTTCGCCTTTGTTAATCTCTTTTTGATGGTGGATTTGATGATCTTGTTTATTGCTTCCACTTACCTGCTTGCTTGTGGATGAGCCACTATGGAAAATATTTTCTCGATTCGAAAGCGCCTGAAGAAGTCTTTGAACTCGGCACTCTCGAATTGGGTTCCGTTGTCAGTGATGATTTTTTGCGGCACACCAAACCTGCAAATGATGTTTTTAGTGACAAAGTTAATAACTTTCTTTGTGGTTATGGTGGCCAGCGGTTCCGCTTCGGCCCATTTTGTGAAATAACCTACGGCTACTATAGCATATGTGGCTCCTTCTTTAGCTATTGGAAGGACACCAACCAGATCGGTCCCCCATATCGCAAATGGCCATGGGTTGACCATTTGTGTCAGTTCCATTGAAGGAGTCCTCTTAATTTTGCCGAAAATTTGACAGCGATCGCATCTTCTGGCATGATCTGCGGCGTCGCGATTTATTGTTGGCCAAAAGTATCCATATTAAAGGACTTTCTTTGCTAGCGTCTGCCCCCCATTGTGGTCTCCGCATTCGCCTTCATGTACCTCCTTCAGGATTTGTCATGCTTCCTCATCAGTCGCACACCTAAGAAGAGGGGTCGAGAATCCCCTTTGATAAAGTATCCCATCCTGTATCATGAACCTTGGCGCCTTATGGAGGAGCCTCTTCCGCTGGTTTCAGTTAGTTGGTAGGGTTCCTGCAAGTAGATAGTCCTTTATCGGTGTCATCCATGTATCTGGCTCGACAGTGGTTTCTAGAATCCAGTCCATTTCGTCCATGCTCGGGTTGGTTAGCGTTTTAACCGAAACCAATCCCAATGACTGGGCTTCCCCGGAGCATGCCAGCTTGGCCAAATAGTCTGCTTTTGTGTTTTGCTCTCGTGGGATGTGAGTTATGGTGTGGTGCTCGATATCACTTAAAAGCTCTTGTACTTTGGATAGGTACGGGGCGAGATTTTCTCCACGTGCTTGGTATTCCCCTTTCACTTAACAGACGACCAGCTGGGAGTTGCTGTATATGTGAATAGATTTTATCCCGAGTTCCTTCACAACCTTTAGTCCAGCGATCAAGGCTTCATATTCTGCTTCATTATTTGTTGCAGGGAATTCCAAGCGCAAATAATAGCTAATGGCTCGCCCCTCGAGGATTTCAAGCACTATCCCTTCTCCCGAACATAGGTTGTTTGATGCACCGTTGACAAAGAGCTTCCATTGCGTGCCTGCTTTCAGTTGAAGTTCCTCCTTGTCGTCTCTTACGGTAAATTCGGCAATGAAGTCGGCCAACGCTTGGCCGTTGATTTCTTTCCTTGGATGGTATGTGATGTCGTATTGGATCAATTCTATATTCCACTTGAGTAATCGTCCGGAATTTCAGGCTGGAATAAAACTTGCTTCAGGGGATGGTCAGTCAACACTTTAATCGGATAAGCCTGGAAGTACGGTCGTAATTTCCAGGATGCGATCAAAAGGAAATACACTAGCTTTTCCAGCTTTGGGTAATTCTTCTCAGCTCCTGTGAATCATTTGCTAATGTAGCACATAGGTCGCTAGATTCTCGCTTATTCCCGCATGAGAGCCGTGCTCAGTGCGTGCGGGGAAACCGCTAAATAAATGAATAGGTGTTCTCCATCCACCAGCTTTGATAAAATTGGGGGAGCTTCCATATGTCGTAGCAATTCCTCGAAAGCTGTCTGGCCAGCTTCACTCCATTCGAATTTTTTCCTTCCTTTCTTTAGTGCGTCGAAGAACGGTATGCACTTGTCTATAGCTTTAGAGATGAACCGACTCAGTGCTGTGACCTTTCCATTCAAGCTTTGAAGTTCTCTCTTATTTTTAGGGGCTTGGACATCCCGTAATGGGTTGAGCTTCATTCTGTATTTGCAGAGTATTGCGAACATTTCAGCGAGATTATCCATATTGTTAGCAGCTACTCGAGATTTGACTAGCATATCGTCCACGTAAACCTCCATAGTCTTCCTAATCTGGCGTTTGAACATAGCATTCACTAGCCTTTGGTATGTTTCCCCTGTGTATTTTAAGCCAAATGGAATTACTCTATAGCAGTACAGTCCCAAATCGGTGATGAAGCTGGTGTTCTCTTGGTCTGGTTCATGCATCAGGATCTGGTTATAGCCCGAGTATGCATCCATAAATGACAGCAGCTTATGTACTGCTGTTCCATCCACCAGTTGATCAATCCTCGGGAGCGGGAAGTTATCCTTCGGACAGGCTTTGTTGAGGTCTTAGAAGTCAATACAGGTTCGCCATTTTCCATTAGACTTCTTGATTAGGACCAGATTTGATACCCATTTACGATAAGTTGCATCTTGGATGAAGCCGTTGGCCATCAGTTTATCTACTTCCTCCCTCATTGCTTTGGACCGCTCGAGGCCCAAGCTGCTCCTTTTCTACTTTACTGGTGTGAATCTCGGGTCAATATTGAGCACGTGGTAGGCAATTTCAGGTGACACCCCACACATATCGGAGTGTGTCCAAGCAAACACCTCCAAATTGGTGCGGAGGAATTTGGTTAGTTCCGATCGCATCTTGTTCCCCAGATGCGACCCAATTTTCAGGACTCGTGTTGGGTCATCCATATAGACTGGGACAGACACCATTAACTCAGCCGGTGCTGGCTGATCCTCCCCTGAGCTCTTCTTCCTAGGATCCAAGGCCTTGTCGAATCGGCTATGGTCCCCAAACCGGGGCGGCTCTGTAGTTGCTATTCGAAGGGCTCACGGATGTGGAGGGCCCTCCCCGCATCCTTTCCTTTTTCCTTTCTTCTTGACTCGCGCAACTTTGCGATGTAGCATTACCGGGCAACTTTCTTCTTGAATCACTATTCTGATTCCGTGCTCGATAGGGAACTTCATTGTAAGGCACCATTGGGCCAATGCTATTCTGAAGTCGGCTAATGCGGGCCATCCCAAAAATGCATTGTATGCTAACATTTCATCCACGATCACAAAAGTCTGAATGAGGGTGACTCGTCGCTCACCCTCTCCAAGCTCCACATGTAGGTCGATTGTACCCACCGGTTGTTTGGGTTCTCTGGTAAACTCCTGAACCTTAGTCTGGCACGTGGATATGCTTCTCATGCCAATCTTCATTTGGTCAAAGAGTTCGCTTGGAAAGTATGTTAACTGAACTGCCACTATCAATCAGCACTCGTCGGGCTACGGCGGGACCGATTCCTACTGTCACCACCATTGGGTCGGGAGTTGGAGCTTCAACCCCTTCGATGTCCTGATTACGAAACACTATGTCATCACTCAGAACCTTCTGCTGCTTGGGTGGAGTTTCGTCATCTACTGCTAAAAATGATTCCTTTGAAGATGGCTTCAATGTACTCGCATATCGCTCCATCTCTCCCCAACTTCTTTGCACGGGGTGTGGTCCCCCAGATATTGTCCCGATAACGAGCCTTTGGTCAGTTCGTTTCGATCCTTCTTCGCTGGTTCCAGCTTGATTTCTTTGCTCTCTAGGAGGTTGAGGGACCATAGGTTGATTGGGTTTTTATGGATTCTTCACATATTGTTGAAGTTTATTGTCTCGGATTAACCCTTCGATGAGGTCCTTAGGATGGTAGCATTCGTTTGTATTATGCCTGTGAGTCTAGTGGAAGCGGCAGAATTTTCCTGAGCGCTTTTGCTGTTCCGTTGCCTCCTTTCTAAGAGGTTTCCTATACTCTTTAGTTTCTTATGTTGCGAGATAAATATTCTCCAGAGTGTCATTCAAGGGGTATAGTCTCCTAGTCTAAATCTATTGTTGTTGCCACCGCTATTTCTCTTGTCGGAATTCTAATTTCTTCTCTTCTGGTTCCCACTCTTCCCTGCAACTCCCTGGTTATTTCCAAGATCGTGTGTGCGTTGATTTGCCATCATGTCATTCTATTTTGTGTTCATATGTTGTACTCCATCAGCCTTTCTTTCCAGCTCATGTGCTTCTTCCAACCTCAAGTACTGGCTTACTTTGCGATTGAAGTCTTTCATGTTGGTAGGTTGCTTCATCTTGATCTATTTCTCGGATTTTGTTTCCAGATGGATAGTGTGCACTAACGCCATGAAAACCATGTCCACGTTGGGGTTGCTCACTTCTGTCACCGTAGTGTTAAACCCGCTCATGAATGATCTCAATGCTTCGTTGCACCCTTGAACTAGCCAGGATAGGGACATAATGTCTTTTGGTTGCGTGGTATGAAGCTTGAATTGGTCAAGGAATTTCGTTGCAAGTTGGTCAAAGGTAGATCTTGAGGGGAGTCTGGTGAACCACATAGACGCAACTCCATCTAGAAAAATAGGGAAACATCGGCAGCGAACGGCTTCTGGAGCATTGGCTTCGTCCATGTACCAGCTGTACTTGTACAGATGGGGTTTTGGGTCCTTTGTTTCGTCGTAGGAAGGAACAGCCGGTATAGTAAATTTGTCTGAGTACCTTTCATTCAAGATCTCGTTGGTAAAAGGGGTCCGACTTGGGGCAAATCCCCACTCATCATCATTTCGGCTTTTACTTTCGTCCATCATCCATTTGATTGTGTCTACTATGTACGCCTCTGATGTCCGGTAGTCCTGGGGGCGGCAATCAGTCACTACACCAAGTGTTTGGTTCTGCAAACGGTCTTGGCGCGTGGGTTGACGCCTAGGCTCTCCTATCTCCAGGAGAGCCACTCCTGTGGGACCATGTTGGCTTGCAGTTGGCCTAACCGGAGCAGTTTGGACGTTTCTAGCATCATCGAACGCATTGACGTTCTCTTCCATCTGATTACCTTGCTCTCCATCTTCTGAATCAGAGAGAATGACAGCTATATCTTCCTGCGGGGTTTCGTCCCCCTAATTCAAATTCAAGATTGGTTGCCTTGCGCCGGGCGGAGTATTCTCATTCTCCTCCATGCCGCATCCTATTGTTACCCTTTTTTGTGCCTGCTTTCCGTTCCTTCTATGCAGGCCGGAGACGGAGGAATTATCTTGTTCTACAGCAGTCACTGGTTCAGGCATAGCCCTTTAAGCGGGGTTTGATTGTAGGGTCAACAGAGCGTTGAGCTTCTCCATCAGAGCCTTTTGACTATTTTCCATTTTCTGATTGATCTCCTCAGCCATCTTATTCAGCTCATCTCTGGTGACAAGTTCATGCTGACTGGAGGATGCCGGTGCCTGGTTTCCTAAGTTAGCACCATTTACTTCAGCTTGTTGGAGACTAGCTCCTTCTCCAGCTATTACTGCCCATATGGATCTTCCAGAGGCAGTTCTTCTTCTTCCAGGAGCCATTGGTTTTAAAACAGCAAGTTCTTCAAGCAACGATTAGGGATCTAACTTCTGGACCTATGGGATCCAAAATAGATAGCTAGATCTGGATCCTGAGTTGGAGTTCTCAATGAAAGCACCAAAATTTTGACCCAAAAAATGGACCAACACCCTGGTTAGAGCTTGAAAGCACCAGCCATGTTCTGACAGAGTAATATCATAGATCACATATATAAGAAAAGAACAGTAAAAGAAAGAAGATAGAGAATTTTTATATTGGTTCGGCTGTTAATGAAGCCTACGTCCACTTTATAGTTTTATTAGTGTTGTTACAATAGATGTTTGATTACAAGGCTTTGATTGTTTTCTAGCTAGATTGAATCTCTAGAGTTGGAATCCACTAGAGAATCACATTGTATTCCTTTGGAGATTGTCGTGAGGGAGGTAGATAGTGAAGAATAATTTCAGCAGAGCTTCAGTAACCAGTCCGAAGAAGCCCCCCTTTATGTTGCAGGTGGGATGCTATTTATAGAGATCGAAGAGCTTCTGGGCCAGGCCTGTCTTCTTTAGCTCGCAGGTAGGTATCAGGCGACCTAGGGGGGCTTTGGCTCGCAAAACGAGCCAAAACCATGGGCCATTGACAACCCATGGTACATGGGTCGCTAACGACCCATAGACTTGGTTTGTTTTGCGGACCAAATCTTGCCTCCTTTTGATAGTGTTCCATATCTGGTTTGTTTGATGGTTTGAGCAGAGGCATGAGTCGCTGATGAGCCAAGCACTTAGGATTTTTCTGGAGTCTGGACTCAGAGATGTTCCCATAGCCTTTTATCGTTGCTCTTACGTTTTGACGGTAATTCACTAGCTGTTAACGTTCAGCTAATGATTGGATTATAAGAATGCTGATCTCTCGGCTCCATTGATCCCAGTCGCTGTCTTAGTCGTATCGCTTAGCCCTTTTTGATTCCTTTTCTTGGCTTTTCTCGTTAAGTCCTGAACCATCCTGTCCTTGCAAGACTGCTCTGTTCTCTATTGGTTTCTGCTGGGTTATAAACCCAGATAACATGCTGGATCGGTTCAAAGGAAAGCTGTATAAGTGGTACTCATATATGGAATGCTGACTTATACTATGTATACTCCTATATAGTTTTGAAAACCAAAATATAACAAATAAGCTTTCTCATATATCACTTGATCCATTCTACGATGATAACTACACCTTATCTCTAATGGATACCAACTTAGGTTAACTATGCAACCTACGCTCCAATATCAAACGTGAAGACCACTATACACCTCCAATATCCAATGTACTTATAGAGCACTACAACGACATCATGTTGATGTAGAGCGATAGTCAAGTGGAAAAGTGGCAACGATCCCAATACAATTATTACATATATCACAACACATAGGATAACATATAATAATCAACATAGATATAAATAGGCGAGATAGTAATATAACTAAAATGAACCATAGAATCAGAGCATAGTAGGTTCATTACATCTATACAAAATAGAATAGAGTTTATACATCAATTAATAAACTCAAAATGAAAACCATCTCTAGATAAATAATAGCATACCACAAATAAACTCCACTAGTGGAAATAAAGAGGATAAGCTCCAAAAGTGGATATATGAAAAGTGTAGCATCTTACTCATCCTCTCAATAGCTCCATGCACTATCTCATACATGTTATCTAGTTTACTCATTTAAGATTATCAAAGATAACGAGAAGCAAAGCATAAAACCTTGAGTCAAACAACGGTCTAGTATGAGCTATCTACAACCTAAAAATACTACAAAAGTTGATATAGTTAATAAGAACACAATGTATGGAGAACCATACCTCCATGTCACTACATTAGCGTACGAGCAAATATCGCCTCTTCCTACATCAGGGGAAGTGAAAAACACTAAACTAGCCATCCTAAGAGAGTACGAGCACATAGCGCCTCTCTGCCTACATCGGAGGGAAGTTATACACTCAATTAGCCATTCCAAGTAGGTACAAGCATGCATCGCCTTTGTCTGCATTAAGGGGAATCTACAAACACTCAACTAGCCATCACGAGAAGGTATGAGCGTGCAACGCATCTGCCTATATTGGAGGGAAGCTACAACAGCTAGCCCACCCCATGAGGATGTGCGAGCCACACAATGCTCCCTTTTGTGCTAGGACACTGATGCATTGATGGCGCGATCACACAAGAAGTGGCCCCAATTCATTCCATGATGATGTGCAAGGATAAAAATGCTCCCTTCTATGCTAGAGTCATTGATGAATAGATAACGCAACCACCCATGTTGTAGTTCCGATTTGTCCTCTCGTAATGTTGCATGTCCCTATAATAGGGTGGAACACCAACGCACTAATAGCACGACCACCCAAGAAGTGGCCCCAGTTCACGCATCTATGCTGTACAGCTCCACGAAGATGAGCAAGCCTAACTATGCTCCCTTTTGTGCTAGAGGCATTGATGAATTCTTGGCGTAACCACCTAGGTCGTGGTCCTGATTCATTTGCCCATGATGTTGCCTGCCCCTATAACATGCCGAAAACTGGTGGCAAGATGTGTGCCTCAAATGTCTAAGGCGACCTTGTCATAGCAAAGGTCGACCCTCAATGGCCCATAAATAATCACTTGGTAAGCAGATCAGCAACATGACGGCCTGACATCCAAAAAAGGATGCCCCATCACGAACTCATGTCCGCACATAACTGTTAATTGGGGGCAAATTGCCTTAGCAAAAAAAGGGCTAAGTCTCTACTTTATTTTCTTATTCTTTGTTTTCTTGTTATTTGCATTCGTTTTACTAATTTTGCTATGTTATGCGTAAGTGCCTAAGTCTACATTTCTGACTAACAATGTTTAGGGCTGCCTGAGCCGGCCGACACAAAATAAAAGGTAAGCTTAGTCATATAGATAAAGACAAACATAATAGAGAAGCGTTCATGTAAGATGCTAGTAGAAAAGTAAAGAGCAAAAGAAAACATCATAGTAGAAACAGTTAATTCATATTACATTAGAAATATCTTATTCATTAGAAAAAAGGGTCCGGTCGACTGCACAAAAATAAACACAAAAACTAGCCTACATTCATTGCTCGATGATGTGACAATCATCCTTATGGGTCATTGGTTTCTTGATCTCATGAAGATGGTTGGGGTGTATTGTTGAAGGAACCTATAAGGGAGGCAATCTTATCCAATGACAAAATTGAGGGAGGTGCCTGGTCGATGCTTTCATTTTCTCAGCAACTTCCTACTGAACTGGTGCATTCATAATAAGGCTTAGGATGTGGATGACCAAGGGCAAATGGTAGTTGGCATCAAAAATGATCTTGGATATCTTAGTCGTCCGCTCATTCCACTCTGCCTCTAATTCCTTTTTCTCCTCCTCGTGGTGTTCACAGGTTACGTAATGTTGATGTTGGAGAAGCTATGCCTTTAGTTCTTCCACCTCCTTCTCCATGCACTCCATCTGGGTCCTCAATTAATTATGCTCCATCTCAAATTTCTCCCTATGAGCCACCTTTCTAGGCTACTACCTAACAACCACATCCCTTACTGCCTTTACCTCTACAACTCGCCTCCTAGACTCTGCCAGCTTCTCCTAATCAAAGCATCACAAATTGGCTTCCTTCATCAAGTGATTCTTCAACGCTACCACCTCCTGGAGGATTGGTTGGGCACATGATCTAGCTTGAAAAAGGAAACAATGTTAATGAAGGGAAAGATTGGAAAATAAACTAAGTGCAAGAACCTATTGAGAAATATTCTCAAACATCAGCCTCCAGCACTTACTCAAAGCAGTGGCTAGTTCACCCAGACCTAGGCCGATTAAACTGGGCCAGGTCCTCTGAAGGTGTCCGACCAAGGTCTGGGGCAACCTAAGAAATGTTGTCTCATCCATCTTCCAACCCATTGGCAAGCCAGTGGCCCCCACCACCTCTTGTCGATCTATCAACAACTCCACCTTCCTTGACAAATGGAATGTGGTCCCCCATACTAGAGCCCTATGATTCCTCACCAGTCCTCTGCCTTTAGAAATGAACAGTCCAACCTAGATGTAGCCCTGCCCAGATACATATCTTGGGTGCTGGGTTGTTACTACGATGCAAGCGCTATAGGATGGATGATGTCGCGGTGAGGCATGGAGCCCTCTGGTTGAGACTAGGGGGTGGCAAAGGTGTTTGACGTTACTGTTGTATGGCGGTTGCCCTAGTAGTGGTAGAGTCGACCAATGTGGAAAAGTTTAGGTTAGCTACTACAAAGGTAAAAACGAAGCAAAAGTTAGTTAATTTTGATAACAAAGGGAAAATAAAGGTAGATGGACTATAAAACGGACTAGATGTATTAACCCTCAATTTGCCTCCTTGCTTCCCCAAATCAAAGGTGCGTAGCTGGACTTTTTGTCACTATTGCTATAGTGTGCCTTTTCAGGAGTATGTGCGGGGGCGCATGGTGTTTGTGTCATTTAGGTAGGAGGGCTAAGGAGGAGAAGGAATTCCATCCGAGGAGCCCGTGCTCTTCGACGTATTAGGGGAAAGCGCCCACCTATTTGTCCTCCCTACCTCAAGTGTCTCGGGAGTGCTCTTGTAGTTGGAAGACAATGGAGCATTACATTCAGCACCTATGGCCCCCAACCATACGCCATCTTAGCTAATGGAGTTCCCTCACATCTCTTGTGTTGATTACTCATAGAGCCAAGGATTAAACATCTCGAATTCACTCTCATCTCCCTGGACCAGGCTAGTGTCCTGCCTTGTATTAGTCTCCGTTGTCTCCTCATTTTCCTCCTCTTTTACGTCCACAATACCAACCTTAGGGTTTCCATTATTACCACTCTAACAGTTGTCAGTGGCCTATAATGAGGATGAGTGAAGGGCACCTCCCTCGTCCTCATTGATTGGTCGGAGCCGAATAAACCGACTTGGAAAAGGTTCTTGTCGGTCAGATAAGGGCCAGTTTCTTGGTTGTTTCATCTGCCTTTATACGACTTGATGATATTTGGTATAGATGGTCGGGCCCTCCCTAACGCCCGAAGGGTTCACTGCAATACTAGGACAAGTCAATAAAGCAAAAAAGGACAAGCTCGGGTTTGAAAAGACAAAAGAAATAAGAAACATATTTTGAACTTGGAACACCGGCGCTTGAAGGGTGGGGTTAATGGTTGTAGGAAAAAAAGTAGTGGTCCTGATATCCAACACCATTGCTTTACAAACCGAAAATTAAAGCTGTCCGGTCACGAGCTTGAAGATGGTTCTAAAATATGGGTGGGCTAGGTGCCTGCATCGAAAGCTTGAATATCATATGGATAAAGATCAGGCTGGGCTAAAGGATATCTAGTCATAGCGTACAATGAGTAGTGTAGCCAAGAGCCTGCAACTATTGGGGGAAAGCTGTGTAGGGGCCATCCGATGGCCATTTAAAAATCGTATGAAGTAAGGATAAAAAGGAAGTGGTAACCTACTCTGCATATACAAGGGCTATCGGGTGGAGTAGCCATCGAGAGGTAGGTTGGGCCTGTCCATAGCCATTGGATATAAGGGCTCAATCCCAGGTGCTTCATATTGAGCTAGAGAGCCAGTGAAGTCAATTCTGTCTTCCCTGACTTTGATGGGCCAACCGCAATAGTTCACCTGTTGATGAATGCACCATCGGCATACTTTTTCCCTTTAGTCATTTGTAAATCTTCAAGCAACCGAGTTACTAAACTGCCTTGGTAAGGCATAAGGGTGAACTAGACTCCAGGGCAAGCTTTCTCCCCGTATAGGCATGGTCGACCTAGACTTGGCGTGCCCCATACAGGCTCCCTACGAGCACAAGGTCGACCAATGTGCTACGTTACCCATTTTAAATTCATTTCTATCCTAAGTAGATCGTGTGGCCTACATCATCTACATTTTTAGCTTAAAACAATGCATGGGTCTAGGCCGATGAAACAATTCAAAAAGCCTCTTCCTTCTAACCAAGGGGAAGGAGCATCTTAGTAATTTGACATGTTCATCTAAGTTTTTTAGGCAATTGCAAAACTTTCCAACATCGATCAATCAACATCGACTTCTCAACACCGACCAATCAACCCCATTCTCAAGAGACCCACTCAACTATGGCAATACTCAATAAATACAAGACAGTGGGGAAGAGAGAAAATGATTAAAAAATCAATTTTTTTTGAGAAACGAGATTCAAAAATTAGCCACAAAATGGATATTTAAGATCAACGCGAGAGAAGAGAAGCTATTGATTAAGCTGAAGGATTGTTCAAAGAACTTAGTGAAGATCTTATGAGAAAAATCAAAGAACTTAAAAGCTATTTTAACAAAGATAGCAGAAATCTTAAGTAAGAAATGAAGAAAAGAGGTGGATTTTGGTTTATATAGTTTCGTTGTTCGATCTGAGCCATTGGATTGAACGGGCAGGAAAAGATTTAGTCTATCTAGGTTAAAATTGATTACCTTGTCAAATCAACTATCGCGTCTCTTAACCGTCTTGAGAATCGGATGGCAACATCTAATAAGAAGACAACACATGTCATAACATTAAATGCATGAAAGACAAGTCCGCCTCTGCTCACATAAGCGAACTTATGGGGCAAAATGTTTCTTATTTTCTTGCAAAGCAATGATCGAGCTGACCCGCTAGTCTCTCAATGCTCTTTCTTCACCTCGTATGGCCTTGGAATCACTTTTCCTATATCATTATCCTTACAAGCTTATGTGTGGACCGCAATAGACAACAACATCCAACAACTACCCACTTCAAACAGCGGTCCAACTAGGTGTGGCCCTCAGTAAAAAGCTTTCCGTCAAAGACAACCTACCAGCATTATGAAGGCAACTCTCCTATCGTCCTCTTCGGGCCATGAAGTTCACAACCTCCAATAACCTACTTGTGGTCTACCTAATCTATATCTCTTGTTTTGTCCTAACTCGGTAGGCCTTTGTCTAAAGCGTCTGGCAGTACCTTCAAAAAGAAGCAATGACTATGTACTGTTCGATTTAAAATGTTGGCATATACGACATTGTTCATCTAACAAATTTATACTGTGCATCAACCATTTCATGTCATTCACTATCCACATCACAATTATAGTGTTGTTCAATAACTCTGTGTCCCTATGCCATCGTATCTGAATACGGCATGCTTACAGCTCGCTAGTTAGCTATCATATATCATATTCAGACTAGTTGGCATCATAACTGGCCAACATTTGAACCATTCAACCCCATCAATGGTCGAGAGAAAACTTAGGGGTTGGCTCATCAATGGAAGCCATCCGAGATAGATTTCAGCTGTTATAAATACAACATTGAATGCACTTATACAAGAATCGAATTTTTATTTTATTGCTCTTACCATTGTCTCTTGTAAAACGGCAATTGTAATAAAGAAATGTAATAGGTATTCTTGCAATAGTGGATGTAGATCATTCTTCACCGAATCACTTTAAACCTAGTGTTTTCTTTACTTGTTAGCTCTTTGTCTTCGAGTTTTCATTCAAAAATTCACTTATTCTTTCATATTTCATATACCTCCCCACCAATAGATAGAGACAAATGGGAATAACCGAACCATGTCTACAAAATGCCAGTACCAAGCAGCTGCTTCAAAGCCAACGTGATGCTCCTTGGTCAGATGACCAAGATATTGGCGAATACCACATATGATCAAGAAAAGAGTACCAATAATCACATGAAAACCATGAAAGCCTGTTGCTAAGAAAAAGGTAGAACCATAAATACTATCCGAAATTATGGAGGGTGCTTGGTAATATTCCATTCCTTGAAAGCCAGTGGATACTAGAGCCAGTGAAACGGTAGCTACTAAAGCGTAAACAGCTCGTTTTTCCTTCCCCGCCAGTATAGCATGATGAGCCCAAGTTACGGCAGCTCCGGATGAAGGGTTAGCATTTACAACGTTATTTTTCACCCCATTTTCAATTTATTAACTATGGTATTAGCAAGCAACCTTTGTTAATATCAGCTCATAATCACAATTCCGAGGTTGGCTAAATTTCTAGTCAACAACCTTAATCAAAGTAAGGTTTCTATACATAAGGTCTATTATACTCTCAAGTCGACAGACCAACGCACATAGTCATATAAAATATTTTATTTGAATTAGGTGCAGTAATCTATAGTATATTCTTGATGGGTAGTTAGGACTATAAGTATGTAACATTTTAATGTTCCCAATAGTCATGAGTAAATCACTGTCCATCGTATGGATAACATTATGTATACTTGTCTAGCTAGTGTATTAATATCTCATTGTCGACAAACCTCTAGCTAGGAATATTTAATAGTAAGTGTTTATGTTATCCATATAATTTGCAAAAAATTTAGACAGGAAAGTCAATGTCGAGGCTGAAGGGTTACGTCGAAATTCGAAGCCCCAGATGCTAGGATAACATTAAGAAATCAATATCGACTTCAACGTCTCCGTCGACATCGAAGACATAAACATCGCACCAAGGGGTGATCATATAAAAGGAAGCAATACTAGAGAAATAACATCGAGCCAATGTCGAAGACCATAAGATCATACCACTTTTCGACTGCGTTAACATTCTTCCATGTCGTAAACATCTATGCCGAACTTGGTCAATGCGACACCTTCCAGACAAAACTTCCATTCATCTATACCATATCCTACCACCTGTGTAGTTAATGCCCTGCTATTATCCCGCTATAACCCTGCTATATCTCATAGCGAATTTCTACCGCTACGATATTTCCATATAGCCCCAAATATAACCTTTCTGCTTTAAGCCTCGCTATTTTCGCTGTATCCCGTTATTCCCGCTATATTCCGCTATTTCCGCTATAACTTCTTTAAAAGAAATGAATTAAAAAATGACATTTATACATTATAAAAATTATTAAATTAATTATTTAATTGAATTTATAATATATTTTCAGAAATGAAAATACTCTAATATTCTACTGAATTCAATTATGTTATATATAACAGTTTTACATTTATTTACAGTATATTCGGACATGTTTTTATTTAAAATTACTTATGTATTAATTATAATTTAATTGAATGTTAATTTTTCATTTAGTTATCGTTTATATATTTGTAAAAACATTAAGTACGAGTTTTGTATGCTATTTTAGAGTCATCCGCTATATCTCGCTATATCCTCGCTATATCCCCGCTATGACTTTTTGCACCTCCGCCGCATTGAATCTACCGAGCGCTTTAACTGCACAGCCTACCATATCACGATTCATCAGCATCACATTTGACTAACGAGATTGACATCACCAATAAGATAGAAGAATAACATCGTCTTCCATGAATCACCACGACTGCCGAATAGTACTATGATTAATGTCAAGACTCATGATTTTCGAAGCAATGCTGAATGAAATCATATCCTACCACTATCGACATTGCCAAAGTCAACCATTCTTAATGCTGCTTGTGATCAGAGTTATTAAGTACTGATAACATTCTCCATCCCAAAATCACTGCTCATCGAAACTGCCTAATAAAGGGAAACACAAGTTATAAATGTTGTCGAGGTTCAATACTATTATAACGTCAACTCTTATGAACATGCTTGGGAGACACCATACATCCACATATGTGGTATTGATGACCATCATTGTTTGTATCCACAAGCGATGTTAATGTCGCATTTAGTAAGCTACTAAATATCAACAACGAGGATCATCAACGTCGTCATTGTTCAATGCCGCCAACCATCGGCCAAAAAAGGTCCCAAAATATGGAGTCGTCGTCGCCGATATTCTTGCTGAGAATCATCAATACACCCAAAAGGGTTTTCGAAGATGCTTTACTAATGCCGCCTTTAATCAATGTTAATATGTGGTGGTAATGAATATCGGTCGACGAAGAAGAAACTATCAACGTTGAGTTTATAGATGCCAAGTATTGACCCTATTGAATCAATGTCGAAGTTTAGCTATGTGAATACAAGCACGCTTTTGGTTATTAATGCTGAAGTCGATAGAATATCAACCTTGATGATCGTCAACGCTGCTAATGCCGAAGTCAATAGACGCCGAAGCCTATAACTGGCCGAACCCTATAAATACAGGCCTAAGGGCTTCATGAAAGTGGATGAATTTTCATTTCTCTCCCCCCTAATCAAAGCCTTTTAACCCTAAATAAAATTAGGGACAAACCTTCCTTGACTATAATTATATTCGAATAATAAGGACATGGACTTGAATATGCATATTGACTTCGATTATGACTTTATTTTGACATTATTGTTTTGGACTTGCATATATACGAGCTCATTATGATTAAACTCGATTTGAGCTTAGTCTAAATGCCTTAAACTGTGACTAACTCCTATATGCGTAACTGTATGAACCATGGACCTCGAACATAAGGACTGTATTGTGCATAACCATATGCCCATATCATGCATAATGGACCATAGCTCGAACACGTCACTTATCTTCTATATCTCTATTGAACATATGATACGACTTAGGCCTTTTTTATTACCTTGTCCAAAAGCATAAAAGAACATTTATATATACCAAATAACCCTGAAAACCTCAAGCATAATGACTCTTGTGACCTTAGAGAGCGTCGAGCATAAGGACTCTTACGACCTTAGAAAACCTCGAGCACGATGACTCATATGACCTTAGAGACCGTTGAGCATAATGACTCGTATGACCTTAGATGACACTGAGCATAATAGCCTTAATGAACTTTAAGAACATCGAGCACAATGATTCTAGGACAATCAATGGACTTTTGTATAACATTCCTTAAAGGTCTAATGTCATCCATTCAATAATGACTATCATAAGATTAGTCTCAAACAATAAGTTAGCTCTTGATAGACCATTAAGGCGATATTGGTCAATTTGTACTTGATCATGCCTCCGTAAATGCTAAAATGAAGAGTTAATTTATCACAATTGGCATCTAGAGTGTTATACCATTTTTCGATCTAATATTTTTGACGTTAGAAGGAGAGCTCAAACCTTCGACTTGTTTAATTCCCTCATTATCTAGACTAATTAAGTGAATTATATTTCAGGAAAATGAGATCACAAAGATACAATGCTCAGACTGAAGAGGCCATACAGGCAATGACAATAGAAGAGAATATGACTCCCAATTTCAACATGGGCAATACAGAGCATGGGTAACCGTCACAACCGGTGCAACCAACTAGCAGCGAGGCCAAAATACAAAACTTGGAGCAATAATTGCTGATGATGAGAGAACTATTGAAAGGGGTGCTTGCTCAGAAATCTTCCAAGACTACCAGGATAATTGGAGGGAATGAGGTGGAATCTCCAATGAGAAACTTGAGTGCTTCCCTACTTAGAAATAGAAGCAAAAGCATGTTTACCCAAATTCCACAAAAAGAGAGAGATGATCAACAAGCAAGGGTAGATTATCAGAGATGAATGAAGGAAAAACTTGGAGAACAGTCTCGGAGCTCAATTATTGAGGGATATAAACCAGAAAGGAGCAATTACCATAATGACGAGTCTTACTTAAGGGACTTGGCAAAGAAAGTAGCAAAAGACATGCTCAACCTTAAGGAGAAGAAGACTTTAGATAATTAGGCCAATGATAACCAACGGAAGGCTCCTTTTACCTATAAGATCATGAACAAGAAGATCCCATCTTATGTCAAGATTCCTTCTATCAGATATCATGGAACCACCGATCCCGATGACCATCTATTAGCTTTTGAGAATCAAATGGATCTGTATGATGCATTCAGAGCTATTTGTTGTAGACTTTTCCCAACCACATTTGAAGGAGCAGTAGCCAAGTTTTACTGGCAATACCGAGATAGGACCATCTAATCTTGGAAGCAATGTTCTTACGAGTTCTCAGCACAATTCTATATCTGCAAAGATCCTACTGTTGACTATACCATGGTATCCAATCAAGCACAAACCTAGGGAACTACTGGGTGATTATCTCAAAAGATTCAATACAGAAGCTTTAAAGGGAAAGAACATGACCGATAGAGACAAGTTAGTAGTGGTACACTTGGGATTAATTGAGTAGACTCCATTCTGGCAGGAGCTTTACATTCACAAGTGCAATAACTTGCAGGACTTCCATTTCCATGCTGATAAATTCATCTGCATGGATGAAATGTACCATTCTAGAAAGAAGGCTCAGATTAAGAAGGAAATAAGGAAGTTTAAGAACATACGCAATCATAAGAACCAGGTGGGAGGAAGATTCAAATGTTAGTCATGTCGCTCTAAATAAGCCACTCTTATATATGTGTGTGTGTGCACGCGCGTGCGCGCACCACCATGAAGGAGAAGGATGACTGCTCGATTTCTTATAAGATAAAAACCGACCACGAACTGAGAAAGGGAGTGATTACTGTGCATATCACTAATCGAATGGGCACAAAGCGGATGAGTGCTGGGTATTGGCAGGCATAATTCAGCGAATGATCCCAGCTAGAAAACTAAAGCAATTTATCAAAGATGGACAAAACGCTGCCCGTTCTGGAAACAACAATCAGAGACCTTCAATGATATTTAGCCTGACTTCATTCCGCCTCTTAACCGGATTGATGTAATCCATGGAGGCTAACATTTGGCTGGGAGCAGCAAAGGGGCTAAAAGTCGATATGTGAAGGAAGCAAAGGAAGGAATTTTCTCAATCTAGGAAGAACCACCACTCAAGAATCTAAGATTTCAGATCCAGGTACACACTTTAACCATCACTCCATCAGAGTTAAGATGGGTCCGTCATCCGCACAATGATACGCTAATGATTACCGCACAGATTGGACTCTCTGTGGTCACCAGTATTTTAGTGGATACATGCAGTGGGGTTAACCTAAGTTTTAAACACACTTTTGACCAGATGGGGTTTCCGAGGAGAAGCTAGAATCAAGTTCAGAGCCTATCATTGGATTCAACAATAAGGGGTCAACTCCGGTGGGGCAACTAAAGCTTCTTGTATAGATGGGAGTTCCGCAATGCTGTAGATCTTTGAAACCCTCCTTGTCATCATGGACCAACCATCCTACTATAACACTTTCTTCGAAAGGCCGGCTCTAGATGAAGTCGATGCTTTTATATCACTAAAATACTCGATGGTGAAGTTTCTAATGAAAAAAGGGTGGGAATAATAAGGGGTTAACAATTCAGTGCTCAAGAGATGTATTTTGCAACCGTTGAACAAAATGAAATAAATTACCTTCCTCGTTACAATTCAGAGGAAAACAAATTAGCCTAGTTTAATATAAAAAAGCCTTTGGATGATGATTCTTTAAAATCATCTCCTAAAGCCAAGGCAATACTTGATAATACAACTAAATATGCATTCAAGAAATTCAACTTCTCCGAAATGAAAAGGAAGAGGAAAGAAGCAAACTTGATAGAAGATGAAGAGATTAACATCGAACTAGATTACGGAAATGAGAAGGAAAGAATGAAACCAACAGAAGGTCTTAAAGAGGTATGCCTAAATTTGGCTGATGCGACAAAGATAATTAAGATCGGAAAAGAGTTAGATGGTAAAATCAGGGGAGAACTGATCCAATTTCTTCAATCTAGCAAAGATGTATTCAATTGGACTCACTCGAATATGGTCGGAATTGATCCCACTGTCATGTGTCACGCCTTGAACATAAACCCAAATGTCACACTAGTTCGGTAGAAGAAGAGATGGTATGATAAAGTCCGATCCAATGCTTTAAAAGGGAAGGTCAAGAGACTGCTTGAGAATGGGTTTATCAAAGAAGTTTTCTACCCAAAACGGTTAGCTAATTTGGTGTTAGTCAAGAAGTCCAATGGAAAGTGGAGAACGTGTGTTGATTACACTAACTTGAACAAAGCATGTCCAAAAGATTGCTATCCACTTCTGAGGATAGATTAGTTAATCGATGCAATAAGTGAACATCATCTCTTATCCTTCATTGAAGCATATTCTGGATATAATCAAATTCCAATGTTCAAATCAGATAAAGAAAACACCAGTATTACAATTAATTAGGGAATGTATTGCTACAAGGTTATGCCCTTTGGATTGAAGAATGCATAAGCAACATATCAGAGGTTAGTAAATAGAATGTTCAGAGATCAAATCAGTCGGAATATGGAAGTACATGTAGATGACATGTTGGTCAAGTCTCCGAAGAAAAATAGTCATCTAAAAGACCTAGAAGAAATGTTCGATATATTGTGAAGGTACCAAATGAAGCTTAACCCACAAAATTATTCTTTTGGAATCTGGTCTGGCAAATTCTTGGGATGTATCATTAGTGCTAGAGGAATCAAAGCAAACCCTGACCAAATTCAAGCTATTAGAGGAACAGCGGAACTAAAGACAAGCAAAGACGTAGTGAGCATGAACGGAAAAGTGGCAGCATTGAGTCGATTTATTTTCAAAGCTAACAACAAATGTATTCCCTTCTTCGATGTGATTAGAAAGAAGAAAGGCTTTGAATGGAGTGAGGATTGCTAAAAGGCTTTTGAAGAACTAAAAGATCATTTGGAAAAGCTATCGATTCTCTCTAGTCCTGTGGATGGAGAAAGTTTTTATCTCTATATGGCAGTTTCTGAACATGCGGTTAGCTCGGTATTGATAAGAGAAGAAAAGGAAATTCAGCTTCCCATATATTACACTAGTAAAAGACTCAAAGATGCAGAGACTAGGTACCCAATTATAAAGATATTAGCTATTGTATAATGTTAACCGCGTGCAAGCTAAGAGCCATTTTCATGCACATCCAATCAAAGTATTAACCATTTTCCCACCCAAGCAAGTTTTTAGTAAACTAGAAGCTTCATGAAGGTTGGTTAAATGGGGAATTGAACTTAGCCAATACGATATCAAATTCCTGCCCCAAACGTCGATTAAGGGGAAAGCACTAGCAGATTTTGTCAACGAATGTACTGGATTCATTAAAGAGCAGCCAAAGAAAGAAAAAGACCTAAAGCCAAAACGGTAACTGGTTGTAGATAGGGTTTTGAATGAGCAAGGAGCTGAAGCCGAATATGTGATTATAACTCCTGATGGACATCGCCAACACTATGCAATGAAATTAGGGTTTGCAGCCACCAACAACATAGCAGAATATGAATCTATGATAGCAGGACTTACTTAGCTCTCCAGTTGAAAATCCCAAGAATTGAAATATTCAGTGATTCACAGTTGATGTAAACCAGCTAAACCAGAAATATAAGACAAAAGATCCCAAGTTGACATTATACGTCAAGGAAGATATTGAAGACATTGACCCAATTTGAAGACTTCACCAAGTGCCTAGAGACAAGAACTCTCAAGATGATTCTTTAGCTAAGCTAGCTAGTGCACGTGGAGCGCCCGAAGCTCGAATTGTGTCGGTAGGATATCAGGAAAATCCTAGCATTGAGGAGAATAAAACTAACTCGAAGATTGAAATCTTAGTATTGATTAGGTCTCAGGTTCTAGCATATAGGCAAAACTAGGGTTCCTCAAAAAGAACCCCCATGATTAGGAGCCAGTGATTAATACGAGGACAATTGGATGACTCCTATTATCGAGTATTTAACAGAGGAAAAACTACCAGCAGAAAAAGAAAAAGCAAGAAGGATAAAATGCCATGCTCAAACCTTTATCATAACAGACAGAATACTCTATAAAAATGGATACTCACTTCCTTACTTGAGATGTGTTAGCCCAGAAGCAGGAGCTAAATTAGAAGCCCACGAAAGATTTTGTGGAGACCACTCCAATAGAGTAAAACTGGCTAAAAAGATTATGAGGCAAGGCTTATATTGGCCTCAGATGACTAGCCAAGCTATCGGCTATATGAGAACATGTGATAAGTGTCAAATTTTTTCTAAATTCCCTTATTTGCCTCTAAGCGAATTAACTTCTATATCGAGTCCATAGCCCTTCGATGTGTGGGGAATTGACTCAATAGGACCACTGTCTATATCTAAAGGAGGAGCTAAATACACAGTGGTAGCCATCGATTATTTTACAAAGTGGGTGAAAGTCGAACCATTCCCAAATACCGCTTTAGGAAAAGTTCTCAAGTTTGTAACTAAAAACATCGTCACTCGATTTGGAATCATGCACAAGATAATATCCGACAACGGAACTCAATTTGAAAGTGAGGAACTCACTTGATTCTACAACAAAAATGGAATTATCAAAAGTTTTTCATCAGTAGACCATCCCAAAGAAAATGGAGCTGTTGAAGTAGCTAACAAAACCGTAAAGACTATTTTGAAGAAATGTTTGGACAAGGCAAAAGGGAATTGGGTAGAGGAGCTTCCCCTTGTTCTGTGGGCGTGTAGAACTTCTACTAAAACGGCGACAGGACATACCCCATATTCCCTTACATACGGATGTAAATCCATGCTCCCAGTTGAAATCGAGGTTACTTCTCGTCGGAGAATCGCATATGCATTTGATCCAAATCAAGAGCTAAGAAAAGAGTCCTTAGACCTAATCAATGAGTTAAGAGATGAAGCAGTCATCCAAATGGCTGAGTACCAACGAAGAATAACCAAATACTATAAACTCCAGAGTAAGAGAAACGTTATTTCAAAAAGGAGATCTAGTGTTACGATGCATTATAGCAAATACCAAAAATCCACTAGATGGATCGCTAGGGCTAAATTAGGAAGGATCCTTAATAGTGCACGAAGTTATCCCGCCAAGAACTTATAACTTTGATGTCCGAATGGTAATGTCATAGCAAGAACATGGAATGCCGAACATTTGTGGCCATACTTTCCAACAATGGATGAATAAAAAGAATTTGTTGAAAAGGAGTAAGATTCTCCCAAAGCCACGAAAGACTTGACCACAAGAGGTCCCGACCATCAAAGGCCCCAACCATCAAAGGCTTGACCGCAAGGGTCCCGACCATCAAAGGCCCCAGCCATCAAAGGCTTGACTACAAGAGATGCCAGCCATCAAAGGCCTCACTGAAGCGCCTCCTAGAGGGAGTTCGGATAAGCCTTTAGTGTCTGCCATAATATGGCCTCACTAAAGCACCGGGAAAGCCTTTAGCGTCGTTATCAAAGCCTTGCTGAAGCACCTCCTTGAGGGAGGTCGGATAAGCCTTTAGTGTCATCATTAAAGGCCTCACTAAATCATCAGAAAAGCCTTTAGCCCCTACCTACATGAGCTGGGTAAAGTGCCTCCTAGAGGAAATACGGAGTAAGCCTTTAATCTTGCCATCAAAGGCCTCACTAAAGCACTAAAATCTTCAAAAGGAAGATCAATCAAAATCAAAAGCCAAGTAATGCTCTCAAGTCAATTAAAATTAGAGCCAGGTAGTGCTCCTAAATCAATCAAGATCAGAGCCAAGTGGTGATCCCAAGTCGATCAAAGTCCGAGCCAAGTACCACCTCAAATCAAATCAAGTTTTCCAAAGGAAGGTTCAACAAGTATTGGTTATTTATATCTTCTAACAAATACAATTCTTAGCCACTAGACAAGAGATTTTGGCCTTCTCCTACTACTTCCAAATATATGGCTTTCTAGACTTCTATTATTATTTCCAAATATGGATTTCTGGACTTCTATTATTATTTCCAGATATTTTTTGGACTTTTATTATTATTGCCGGATATGAATTTCCGGCCTTCTATTATTATTGCCAAAATTTGAATTTTCGGTTTCCTTCTATTATTTCCAAATAAGAATTTCCAGACTTCTATTATCAATGTAGGATGTGGATTTCTGGTCTTCCATTATTAATGCCAAACAAGGATTTCTGGTTTTATATTACTATGATCGGATTTGGATTTCTGATCTCCTCTTATCATTATCAAACAATGAATCCTGGTCTTCTATTATTATCGGATAAAGGTTTTTAGCTTTTTATAATGGTCTGATATGGATTTTTAGTCTCCTCTCATTGCTAGAAGGACATTTTATCATCAAATGTATTTCTGTTCTTTTATTATTACTAGAGAAACTTTCTAATGTCTCTAGCTATAACATGACTAGATAACCTTCTGGGCTTTTACTTGAGAACTTATCACTATTTATTGATCTCTTATAATAAAGTTATAAATATAAGTTCGCACAAATAATATAAGCAATATATGCCGATTTGTAATCAAACTCAGAAGGAAAATTGCTAATAAAAAATATCATTGACTTCGTGTTTTACAAGAAAATAAGGCTAGCAAGAAAATCTTATTAAAGACTGGGCAATACAAAGAAATTCTTGGTTTTACCCTAAAGAGTAAAAGGATCCCTTCACACGGGACCGGGGGGGGAGGTAAATGTTATCCATATATTTTTCAAAGGATTTAGACTAGGAAAGTAATGTCGAGGCTAAAGGGTTACGTCGATGTTCGAAGCCCCAAATGCTAGGATAGCATTAAGGAATCAATGTCGACTTCCAGGTCTCCGTCGACGTCGAAGACATGAACATTGCACCAAGGGGTGATAATACAACATGAAGCAACACCGAAGAAATAACACTGAGCCAATGTCGATGACCATAAGATCACACCACTCTTCGACTACGTCAACATTCTTCCATGTCATAAACATCTGTGTCGAACTTGGTCAATGTGGCACCAATTCCATACAAAATGTCCATTCATCTACACCGTGTCCTACCACATCGCGATTCATCAGCATCGCATTTGACTAACGAGGTTGACATCACCAATATTGTATTCGAAGGCATACAGTATAAGATAGAAGAATAACTTCGTCTTCCATGGATCATGACGATTGCCGAATAATACTATGATTAACGTCGAGACTTATGATTTCCGAAGCAATGCTGAATGAAGTCATATCTTACCAATTTCGACGTTGCCAAAGTCAACCATTCTTAATGTTGCTTGTGATCAGAGTTATTAGGTACTAATAGCGCTCTCCATCCCAATGTCGCTGCTCATCGAAACTGCCTTATAAAAGGAAACATAAGTTATAAATGTTGTCGAGTTTCAACACTATTAGAACGTCGACTCTTATGAACATGCTTGGGAGACACCATACATCTACATATGCGATATTGATGATTGTTGTCGTCAATATCCACAAGTGTTGTTAATTCCGCATATAGTAAGCTACTAAATATCAACAACAAGGATCATCAACGTCGTCGCTGTTTAGAGCCGCCAACCACTAGTCAAAAAAGGTCCCAAGATATGGATTTGTCGTTGCCGATATTCATGCTGATAACCATCAATATACCCAAAAGGGTTGTCGAAGACGCTTTACTAATGCCACCTTTCATCAATGTTAATATGTGATGGTAATGAAAATTGTTCGACGAAGAAGAAACTATCATTGCCGAGTTTGTAGATGTCGAGTATTGACCTTATTGAATCAATGTCGAAGTTTAGCTATGTGAATACAAGAAAGCTGGCTTTGATGTTTGACGATGTTAATGCCGAAGCCGATAGAATATCAACCTTGATGATCGATGGTCTTGCTAATGCCGAAGCCAATGGATGCTGAAGCTATAACTGGCCGAATCTTATAAATATAAGCCTAGGAGCTTCGTGGAAGTGGAAGAATATTCATTTCTCTCTCTCTTCTTAATCAAAGCCTTGTCACCCTAAATCGAATTAGGGACAAACCTTCCTTGACTGTAATCATATTTGAATAATAAGAACTTGGACTTGAATATGCAGTATGCATATTGACTTCGATTATGACTTTATTTTGACATTGTTGTTTTGGACTTGCATATATATGAGCTCATCATGATTAAACTCGATATGAGCTTAGTAGAGATGCCTTGGACTGTGACAAACTCCTATATGCATAATTATATGAAACATGGACCTCGGACATAAGGACCGTGTTGTGCATAACGATATGCCCATATGGTGCATATTGGACCATAGCTCGAACGCGTCACTTATCTTCTATATCTCTATTGAACATATGATATGACTTAGGCCTTTTTGAATTACCTTGTCTAAAAGCATAAAAGAACATTCATATATATATAAAATAACCCCGAAAACCTTAAACATAATGACTCTTGTGACCTTAGAGAACGTGGAGCATAATGACTCTTATGACCTTAGAAAACCTCGAGCACGATGACTCATATGACCTTAGAGAACATTGAGCATAATGACTCATATGACCTTAGAGGACGTCGTTATCTCTAATGAACTTTAAGAACATCCAACACAATGAGTTAGCTCTTGATACACCATTAAGGCGATATTGGTCAACTTGTACGTGGTCATGCCTCCGTAAACGCCAAAATCAGGAGTTAATTTATCACAACTAGCATCTAGAGTGTTATACCTTTTTTGGTCTAACTGTTTATTTTGATTCAATAGTCATTCTTATGAACTCTTTCGTAACTATGATTGACTAAATACTTTACACCTTGTATTCCTACTTGTATAATGTAGTCTCAAAAACTTTTTATATTTGCACATAAAATAGAAATAAAACCAATGTCATACTTTTAGTTCGAACAAGATTTGTTAAGTTACGTAGTTACTCTTTGGATATAACCTTAACTTTACCGTTAATTTTTTTTGATATTACTACCGTGTTAATTTTGGTAGAACTTTTGTTTAATATTTTATCATTAACTAGAAGCATAAGAAAAGGATGATTAGAATTATAATTTTTTTGATGTTGATGTATGTGCATGTTTAATAATTGTGAAACTAATAATAATACTAATAACTGTTATTATTAGAACCCTATAGTAAAATTTTGCTTGGATGATTAATATGAATCATACATTATCATTATCAAATTTGAATTCATGGCTTTTGACTACTTAATACAAACGCGCAAGACAATTTTATTGAATTTAGGATTCATTGATCCCGGGTTAAATTGACGTAAATGTGAACTTAAACTAGAAAAAAAATCATGCACTTCTTCTGTAATTTGAAATCTTTAAATAAATTTATGTCATAACCACAGTGGTCTTCGACTCTTTGTCAATTTTTAAGGTCGTCTTCTGCTCTTTGTTAATTTTTGATGTAAAATCAAATACGCATTATCAGTTAACACTTTTATTAATTTTGTTCTCTTAAATGCAAAAACAATAATGGTGTATCACGAAATTTAAGAGATATTGTGAAACATAATGTCTAGACGTATGTATTGCGCTACGTAGTGTATAAGCATATGTACGTAATTATATAGTTATTTAATTTTAAGAGAATGGTAAAGTTTTTTACATGTATTCAATATTCGAGTAAATGTGGATACGTATAGATATTTAATAATGCATCCATTTTTCTGAAACAGTTTAATATTGCGTTCAAATTAAGATTCAACAACCTCAAAATCTTATATAGTCCATCACGACGATATGTTAGTACAAAAATACAGAATTGGAGCAAAAGTGTAGTTCATATTTCAAATGGATGCGAAATTATCGTCCTATTAGCTAATAATATAATAAAGCAGGTAACCTTAAAACATAGTTTCTCTCGTATTGTATTCAGTCACAAATCATTATCACTTAGTCACCACAAATGATTCATTCAAAAGGAATTTAAATTAGGAGAAACATGGTTAACGAATGAAGAAACAACGTCTTTTAGGCAATAGCGTGTAGAACGCGACAGCAAAGAATAGCAGCCGCCTAAAGTAGGCAAAACCGTAAAAAGGAGAAAAGAAAGAAGAAGAACAGGAAGGAAAGGGGGACACGTGCACATGGTGCGGGTCCCACTTGGGGGCAGCTGGCAACGAAGATCCAAGAGAGTGGCGACACGCGTCGTGGACGCCGACAACGATGTGGAATGCGTCACGAGACGGGAAGACTGGGCATTGACATGTAGGCGAGATATCA
Source organism: Allium fistulosum (assembly GCA_030737815.1). Lineage (NCBI taxonomy): Eukaryota > Viridiplantae > Streptophyta > Magnoliopsida > Asparagales > Amaryllidaceae > Allium > Allium fistulosum. The sequence goes on along the minus strand of CM060903.1, from coordinate 305,513,154 downwards.
TTTAATTTTGGGTCATGCTTTTGGTTGCGTGCACGACGTCACTGCTTATGACATGGGATTTTTGTTTACCTGCCGCGACACGTGGTGCTAAGGTGTTCTTTCGTGGAAAGGATGGGCAGAATGGGAAAGGGCAAAAGTGGTTGGTTTGGTGGTGATTGGCACAGACTGAACCTTTTACGTGGCGCCTCCTGCAAGAATCAAGCATGACCATGTTTGTACCTTCGGCACGTCCTTGGTAATTAGTACAAAAGTTGTGGTTGTTGACTAATCACCTAATATCCAACCAATATCTGAAAACTAATCCATCAAACTAATATTTGTTCATGTATCATTCAATTGCTTAGCGAATAAAACATTTCTTTCCCCCGCTTTCTATTGAATTAGTTAAAATAACAGAGTTAAGAAACTTTTTTGAATCGAAGACACCACTATAAAAGTTCAGTTTGGAAGAAAATCATAAGGAAATGCCGTATTATTATAACATTATCCGTGTAAGCGCTAAATTAAATTAACCCTATTTTTACGACAAAAGCGCTATATCTAAAGCAAATGTTATATACCTGCAGCATTGATTTAAATTACGTTATTTTGTTCTTCAGCCAAATTTTTTGACTAGCGTCCTTGATTACAAACGATCATAACCTATTTTGACGGTTTATTTTCCTGTTTAAGCATTAACTGATTGCACTATGGCATCCGTCGAAAAAAATTAACTACCAAATTTTCTCCATAGTGAAGAAAATACATATTGTGTGTTCTGTATTTTATTTCGAGTTTTTTGGGATATCCAATCCGACAACCTTTTCCTAATCAAATTGGATTAACCCATTTAGTAAAATGAGCAATCACTTTTACCTATCTACTAATAGCGTCATAAATGAATAACCTATATAAAAATTTTAACAATAAAAAAAAGAAAATTTTAGTTTGAAATCTGAAATTTGAATTTTAAAAATCTTGAAATTTGAATGTGGAATTTGAATTTTAAAACATTGAAAGTCTAAATTTTGAAAATAAATAAATTTTAGTTTGATATTTTGAATTTTAGATTTGGTCATTTGAATTTTAAAATGTGGGATTCAAATTTGAAAAATTAAAGTTTTGAGTTTAAATTTCGACTACTAGAAAAATGTTTATATTCTATCTAAAATTGCTAGTGTCCGACTGATGTACCGTCAATGGGGCATCGACAATTCATACCTTGTCGCAAATGCGTTAGCTATTCGTACTTAATTGCCTATGCTTTTGCAAGCGTTGACATCACACCATATTTTGTCAGCAATTTCTCAAGTCCTGGGACGAAGTGCATCAAAGACATGATAAACCATTTTTTTCGTTATAAATAAATATATTCAGTTTTAATACTTTGATTAAAAAAATTATCATTGGTTTCACAATCAACAATATACCATTTTAGAATTGAAATAATTTTTATTCGGTGTACCTCTATCGGCGGCTAGAAAAGTGCTTATAAGTACCATTAAATTAGTAATACGTGTCAATTTTTTTCATATGCTACCTACCACCAAAAAATTCTATTTTTCTATTCTTTTTCTATTCAGCCCTAAACAAAGCCTCTTCAGCTCCCTATAAAAAATAGTATTTCAATGCCTCATTAGAAACACAATTTGCAAATTCTAGATAAAAAAACAAAAAAACACGAACACAAGTGAGGATTCGATGGATGATCCTAAATTTAACGGAGACAACGAGATGAGTTTACTTTTTATTTCTTAGACTCCAATTTTCTTCTCTATGTCAGTATTAAATTTGTTGTTCATAGTTTTTTTATTGCTATTTTAAGATGACGTTAATGATCCCATGGATAACTCAAATTTGATGATGTTGTCATTGAAAATTTCAGCATAAGCTATTGCATTGTAATGTTTTATCATACAATGTTTATGCCCTTTTTTGTTCACTTTTTTTCTTCTGGTTTGTGGTTGTTAGATGGTGGACAACAATCATAATAAAATTGAGAATATAATTGTCGCTGTGAATGAGAAAGAGTTTAATAGTGAAAATATGAAAGAATATTTTGAATGGTGCGGAGGGAGATAGATTTTGGAGTTAAAATTTAGAAAGATAAAGATATTTTGAATATATTTGGATACCTATTGCATAAAACAAAATAATATATATAGGTGTCATGAGTTGAAGCGGACAGACACAACTTAATTCCCCTCAAAAGTTTACCAATCACCTCGGGTTTCTCTGAGCATGTTCAAAAAAATAAAATGCAAGGCATCAGAAAGCAGTTAGACATATTTCGTATGGTGGTCATTAGTTATAGGAGCTAGAAGTGTTTTTCTGGATGTCAATATAATACATTTTATTTATTGCTATAAAAATAACGTAAGAATGTCACAACTGGTAAGCTATGTACTTACAAAGCGATAAATTATAAGCTATATAAGAATAAATTTTAAAATTATATATTGTAAACTATAAGCGAAAAATTATATACTATAAAATATTGACTGGCTAATTTAAACTATTTGAAATACTAAAAAAGAAATTACCATAAATTGTCGGTAAAGTGTCGGTAAATCATATCCGAGTCAAAAAAATTAACTTGAAATTATTGTTAAAAATTATTTTCTGTTTTTTACATTATTATGCATGCGCGTCCACACACACATATAGAATTATTATTTTTAGAAAAATGCTGTTAACATATATAATATATATGAATGTATTCGAATAATAAATGTTAATAATTCTATATTATTTATTTATAATAACACTCAATACCATATATTTATTTTAAGCTTTTTAAATTTTTGGGAAAAATGAGTAATCCTTTTTTATATAGATATAATGCTTTACATGAGGAAGTGAAGAAGCTAAATACAAATGGCTTCATCAAGGAAGTTTACTACCTTATGTTGATAGCAAATCCATTTCTAGTGAAGAAAACCAACGAGAAGTGATGAATCCGCATAGACTTCACTAATCTCAACAGAGCTTGACCCAAGAATAGCTTTCTTTTACCTAGAATAGACTAGGTAGTACATGAAACTAGTGGTCACAAAACATTTACCTTCATGGATGCATATCCAGTTTACAACCATATTGCCATGTTCAAGTCTCAAGAACGCACTAGCTTCATAACAAACAAGGGGTTACACTACTATAAAATCATGCTATTTGGATTAGAAAATGCAAGAGCAACTTATCAAAGGCTTGTGAATAAGATGTTTTTCGAGCGGATAGGAAGAAATCTAGAAGTGTACATTGATGACATGATCATGAAGTCCAAATAAGCACCCAGCCATGTGGAGAATTTGGAAGTAACCTTCCCAACTCTCATAAAGTTAAACATTAAATTGTAGCCACTCAAGTGTACCTTTTCCATTCAGTTTAGAAAGTTCCTAAAATACATCGTAAGCGCTACTTGAATTGAAGAAAACCCAGCAAAAATATAGACGTCGTAGTCAAAATGGTAACTCCAGAGAAACTAAAAGACATAACAAGTCTAATGTAAAAGTGGTGGTGCTGAGTAAGTTCATTTCAAAAGCCACCAATAAGTGCATCCCATTATTTGATCAGATAGAGAGGGAAAGAAATTTGAGTGGACTGAGAATGGAAAACTACGTTTCTAGCATTAAAAGATCATTTTGCTACTCTACTTATCCTTTCAAAGTTATAGGAGAGGATTTATTTATATACTTAGCTATAACCGATCAAGCAATCAGCATAAATGTACCAAGAGAAGATGATGGTGTGCAACATCCTATATACTTCACCAGCAAACGTTTGCCTATCGCCAAACTGAACTATGCCTTGGTAGAAAAGCTAGCATATAATCTCCTACTAATAGCTGTTAGTCCATGAGAAGTTGGTTTTGATGACAACAACCTTAGAATAAGATTATAAAATATAAATACTAACATTATTGTTTAGATATATATGTATATGCAGGATATATATACAGGTACCAAAGAATGAAGACTGTACAGTATAGAGATTCAAGAACTGATGAACTCAAGATCGAAGATATCAAGATTCAAGACTCATGAGTATCAAGATTATCAAGAGTTCAAGAGTTCAAGATTTCAAGATAAGTAATTTAGTTAGGAATTTTGTTAAACTCCTAGAAAAGCACTGACATCTTAAAATCCATTTTATTCGTAGAATGGAATCCACTTCGAGCCCGTTAAAGGGATGGAACCCTAATTAGGATGGAACCTACGAAAAATCTAGTGGAACATTGTTTTGTATCCACTAACATTTATTCAAATGTTTTACAAAATTATATCTTGTTTTCAAAATGATTTCAAAATCTTCCTTTTTAAATCAAAAACATCTATCCTGGTTTTAAAATACTTTTAGCCTCAAAATAATCTTTATTTTCAATATCAAATTATCCTTGGTTTTAAACTATCTTTTAATTATAATATATTTAACTTTTAATATTTATACTTAGATTTAAATATAAAATTATAGTAAAATTTTATATATACCAAAATATTATTCTCTATACTTATTTATGTATTTTAACTATAGTGAAGTATATTTATAAAGTTTAAAATAGTTTTAATATAAGATAGAAGTTATTTTCAAAGAAAAACAAATTACCAAAAATAACTTAGGCTTGTCGACAACCCCAAGGACCCCTTGTCGACAAGGTGACAGTTTATTTCAAAAGTTTGAATTTCAAAGGAAGTTTCTATTCGTCATATCCTTTCACGAATGGACATGGCTGTTGTTCTACTATAAATAGGGGTTGTTTTAAACGAATTTACAATCATATTTTCTCTGATTTCACTCCTCTTCTTCTTCCACATTTCTTTATATACATTTTTTTCCATTACTCTGCCGAAATCACCATTGAATCTAACTAGATCATCTCTAGTTTGATTCTCTATCACTATCTCAACAAGATCCCAGTGCTATTCAGAGTTATAGACTTCTTTGTATTCGAGAAAAGGTGTGATTGTAGCCTGGAAAATCAATCGGGTAAACTTGTTGCCCGTAAAATCAAGTATCTCTACCCAGAGGATTGTGAATCTGGAGCGGTGTACCTCGTGGCCTTGAAATCGAGGGTGTAATTGTAAGAATTGATTTTGATAGGAAATCCATACTTGTGTTGCGGGACTTGATGTAGGGTAACTCCGAACCAGTATAAAATCCGGTGTGTTCTTTCCTTTATTGCTTTTACTTTATATCTGCATCTGTGTTTGATTCTGTGATCATATCTGTGTCTGAATATTGCATACATTTGTGTTCAAATTAATATAAACTCAAAAAGAATTAGTAATTCCTTAAAACACTATTCACCCCCACTCTAGTGTTAATTCTAGCCTTAAGATCCGTAATCCGCATTTCTCACATTTGGTATCAGAGCAAGGTTTTCAAAGTTTCATAATATGAATTTTGAAAAAACTTTTAAAATGGCTATGTTTGAAAAACTTGTTAATACTAGTTTAGAAATATTCAGATCATCACTATCTCATGAGTCTGCATATAATCGATATTCAAATTCAAGTTATCTACCAAAATTGTATGATGTGTAGGAAACATGTTTTATGGGTGTTGAGGATTCAATCCACAATGGACAAATTTTGCAGATCAAAAAGAATAAATGGATACTCGATAGTGGATGCTCTAGACACATGACTGGTAATCTGGATATGCTGAATGATATAATATACAAAGACAGAGGACTGGTTAACTTTGGAGACAACTCAAAAGGATATGTGATTGGCATCAGCAATGTCGGTAACTCTGAAACTCCTATTATTACTAATGTTTTACTAGTTAAGAATCTAAAACATAATCTGCTAAGTATTAGTCACCTTTGCGATAAAGGATATAAAATTAAATTTGAAAAAGATAAGTGTCACATTGAAGATAATAATTCAACCATAATATTTGAGGGAATTAGGAAAAAGAATATTTATATTCTTAGTATGAAAGTTTCAAATGATAACCTGTGTCTTTTGGCAAATACAAGTAACCCTTAGATTTGGCATAAGAGATTTGGGCATTTGAATTTCAAACTCTTATTTAGACTGTCAAAACATGATCTAGTAAGAGGTCTCCCTAAAATGAATTTTAAAGTAGATAGTTTATGTGATGCATGTCAATTAGGAAAACTTAGAAAAAGTTCCTTTAAATTAAAAGATATGATTTCAACTTCAAAACCTCTTGAATTACTTCATCTTGATTTATTTGGTCCATCTCAAATTCAGTCAATAAATCACAGTAAATATGTTTTTGTAATTGTAGATGATTATTCTAGATTTACATGGACAATATTTTTGAAACATAAAAGTGATACTTTTGAAAGTTTTAAGAACTTTACAAAAAGGATTCAAAATCAACTTTCTGTAAAAATTATAACCATCCGTAGTGATCACGATGGTGAATTTGAAAATGAAAAGTTTGAGGAATTCTGCAATAAAAAGGGAATAACTCACAATTTTTCATTTCCAACAACTCCACAACAAAACGGAGTAGTAGAACGTAAAAATAGGACAATTCAAGAGTGTGCGAGAACTATGCTTTCAGATAGTAAATTACCAAAAAAATTTTGGGCAGAAGCAGTTGCTACCGCCTGTTATATTTTAAATAGAATTTTAATTAGACCTTTAACTGATAAGACATCTTATGAACTTCTTCACGGAAAGAAACCTAAGGTATCTTATTTTAGAATTTTTGGAAGTAAATGTTTTATTTTAAATACAAAAGATAACTTAGATAAATTTGATCTTAAATCCGACAAAGGTATCTTTATCGGATATTCTAATAGAAGTAAAGCATACAGAGTGTTTAATTTAAGAACTAACACCATCGAAGAAACAATGCATGTTTCATTCGATGAAAATCTCAAAAATTTTGAAGATACAGATGATGAAGAGGATTTAATTACTCAAAATTAGGAGTCAACTAAAACTAATAATGAAATTAATCATCCTAATAAAAAGATTAAACTTTTAAAAGATCATCCTATAGAAAATATACTAGGGGATATGCAATCTGTTGTTACAACTAGAAATCAACTAAGTAAAATGAGCAATGTAGCCTTTATATCAACTATTGAACCCAAAAATCCAAAAGAAGCATCAACTGATGATTCATGGATTTTGGCTATGCAAGAAGAACTAAATCAATTCACTAGAAATGATGTTTGGGAACTTGTTCCTAGACCTAAAAATAAAACTATAATTGGAACTAAATGGGTTTATAAAAATAAAATGAATGAACAAGGTGAGGTCGTTAGAAATAAAGCCCGGTTAGTCGCTCAAGGTTATTGTCAAGAAAAAGGAATAGATTGTGATGAAACCTTTGCTCCCGTAGAAAGATTAGAAGCCATTAGGATTCTACTTGCTTTCGCAAATCATAATAATTTCAAATAATTTCAAATGGATGTTAAAAGTGCCTTTTTAAATGGATTTGTAAAAGAGGAAGTATATGTTGAACAACCAACACTTTTTGAAGATGAAAAATTACCAAATCATGTTTACAAACTTAAGAAAGCTCTATATGGTCTAAAACAAGCTCCTAGAGCCTGATATGATAGACTAAGATCTTACTTATTACAATCAAACTTTGAAATTGGTAAAGTAGATAATACTCTTTTTACTAAAAGAAATAAAAATGATATTCAACTAGTACAAGTTTACGTAGATGATATCATTTTCGGATCAACTAATTGTGAAATGAATAAAGAATTTTCTGAAATAATGACAAAAGAGTTTGAGATGAGTCATATGGGTGAATTAAACTTCTTTCTAGGATTGCAAATAAAACAATTTGATAATGGTATCTTTATCAGTCAAGAAAAATATGCTAAAGACCTAGTTAGTAAATTTGGTTTGACTACTGCAAGTGGAAAACCCACTCCCATGGCAACCAATGAGTACCTAAGTAAAGAAGATGTCTCGAAAGATGTAGATCAGACCGAAAAAGTACAAGTGGAACTTGTCACTTTTTGGGCATTCTCTGGTTTCCTGGTATAGTAAAAAGCAAAACACAGTTTCTTTATCAACAACCGAAGCAGAGTATATTTCTGCTGCTTTGGCTTGTTCTCAAGTAATATATATGCAACAAACTTTAAAAGATTGTGGTTTAAATATTTCAAAATCACCAATTTATTGTGATAATACTAGTGCAATAAATTTATCCAAAAATCCTACTCATCATGCTCGAACTAAACATACATCATTTTCTCAGAGATAATATAAGTAAGGAAGTAATTACTCTCGATTATATCAATTTCGAGAATCAAATTGCTGAAATCTTAACAAAACCCTTAAATGAATCTATATTTACTAAATTAAGAAGAGAATTAGGTATTTGTTCAATAACTGAAATATAGAATATAAATATATAACAAGTATAATTAAAATTAAATTAAAATCAAATAGAAAAAATATAAGTACCTTGTCGACAACCCTCCTTTACCCATGTCGACATATAACGAATTTTTTTCTTTTGAAATTTTCCCACTAAAATTCAAATGGGTGGTTATATATTCTTCTTATTTCGAAATTTTGTTCATTCTTTCTGTTCTTTCTCTGTTCTAAATTCTGAAAACAATAAAACAATGGTCTCCTCCTCCAAATCAAACAAAAATCCAACCTTTTCGTTCCCTTCTCCTTCTACCGGACCATTTCAACGAACTACGCTTGCACGAGTGATGAAAATGGAGGTTTCCTTGAAGGATGCACTGCAACTTATGATTGAAATTAGTCGAACAACGTGGAAATTTCTGTTTCCACTACCCAAATTGCTCGGTTCATAAATCTCCCATTGTCAAGGATACACATTAGTTTCTTTTCTCTCTTTCTTATCGTTATTTGTATATGATCTTACTTATGTTTTCTACGCAAATGTAAATATAACATTATATAATTAATAAATGATTTGTATTCTCATATTTGAATTCTCACATTATCATTATTATAAATATTATCATATATGGATTCTTAGTTAGGAGAGTTAGTTATTAAGGGCTAAGTTTTAGCTTCAGAATTAAGTGTTGATTATTTATGGTAACACTATCATTATAATCACATGTAATATAGTATTAGATTAAGGGGGAGTTGTATAGATTTAAACTTTGTTTTTGTTGATGACAAAGGGGGAGAAGTATAAAATAGGATAGTTAAGCAAAAATTAAGGGGGAGTTATTAGTGTTAGGGGGAGTTATTAGGATAGATGTAATATTTTACAAACAAAGGTTGTCATCATCAAAAAGGGGGAGATTGTTAGTCCCTGAGAAGTTGGTTTTGATGACAACAACCTTAGAATAAGATTATAAAATATAAATACTAACATTATTGTTTAGATATATATGTATATCGAGGATATATATATAGGTACCAAAGAATGAAGACTGTACAATATAGAGATTCAAGAACTGATGAACTCAAGGTCGAAGATATCAAGATTCAAGACTCATGAGTAACAAGATTATCAAGAGTTTAAGATTTCAAGATAAGTAATTTAGTTAGGAATTTTGTTAAAACTCCTAGAAAAGCACTGACATCTTAAAATCCATTTTATTCGTGGAATGGAATCCACTTCGAGCCCGTTAAAGGGATGGAACCCTAAGTAGGATGGAACCTACGAAAAATCTAGTGGAACATTATTTTGTATCCACTAACTTTTATTCAAATGTTTTACAAAATTATATCTTGTTTTCAAAATGATTTCAAAATCTTCCTTTTTAAATCAAAAACATCTATCCTGGTTTTAAAATACTTTTAGCCTCAAAATAATCTTTATTTTCAATATCAAATTATCCTTGGTTTTAAACTATCTTTTAATTATAATATATTTAACTTTTAATATTTATACTTAGATTTAAATATAAAATTATAGTAAAATTTTATATATACCAAAATATTATTCTCTATACTTATTTATGTATTTTAACTATAGTTAAGTATATTTATAAAGTTTAAAATAGTTTTAATATAAGATAGAAGTTATTTTCAAAGAAAAACAAATTACCAAAAATAACTTAGGCTTGTCGACAACCCCAAGGACCCCTTATCGACAAGGTGACAGTTTATTTCAAAAGTTTGAATTTCAAAGGAAGTTTCTATTCGTCATATCCTTTCACGAATGAACATGGCTGTTGTTCTAATATAAATAGGGGTTGTTTTAAACGAATTTACAATCATATTTTCTCTGATTTCACTCCTCTTCTTCTTCCACATTTCTTTATATACATTTTTACCATTACTCTGCCGAAATCACCATTGAATCTAACTAGATCATCTCTGGTCTGATTCTCTATCACTATCTCAACAAGATCCCAGTGCTATTCAGAGTTATAGACTTCTTTGTATTCAATCGAGCGAGAAAAGGTGTGATTGTAGCTTGGAAAATCAATCGGGTAAACTTGTTGCCCGTAAAATCAAGTATCTCTACCCAGAGGATTGTGAATCTGGAGCAGTGTACCTCGTGGCCTTGAAATCGAGGGTGTAATTGTAAGAATTGATTTTGAAAGGAAATCCGTACTTGTGTTGCTGGACTGGATGTAGGGTAACTCCGAACCAATATAAAATCCGGTGTGTTCTTTCCTTTATTGCTTGTACTTTATATCTGCATCTGTGTTTGATTCTATGATCATATATGTGTCTGAATATTGCATACATTTGTGTTCAAATTAATATAAACTCAAAAAGAATTATTAATTCCTTAAAACACTATTCACCCCCCCTCTAGTGTTAATTCTAGCCTTAAGATCCGTAATCCGCATTTCTCACAATAGGTTGGAAACCATTCTTATGCTTTTAAGCTCATGCTATCAAAGTATTGACTGACCAACCATTGAAGCAGATATTGCACAAACCAAAAACCCAGGGCATCTGCTAAAATAGGCAGTAGAGCTTAGCTAGTACGACATCTCATACTCTCTTAGAATTGCAATCAAAGGGCAAGATGTAGCCGACTTTATTGTACGATGTACAATACAATCTGATAAAAAAGTTAAAGAGATAAAAGAAAGGACTTAGCAATGAAAATTCTATGCAGACGGTGCTTTAAATGAACAGGGCATAGGTATTGGATATGTATTGATTACTCGGACAAGAAAACATTGCATGGAGCAATCTAACTAGGTTTCAGGCCACAAACAATGTGAACAATTATGAAGCGCTCATTGTTGGGCTGAGAATGATATTGGTAATTCAAATAACTCATATTCAAATTTATAGTAACTCCTAACTTATTGTAAATCAAGTGCAGGGAACCTACCAAACAAAGGACCGGCCCTTGCAAAATATGTTGAGTTATCTAAACAACTACCAACTAAATTCGTGCTATTTGAATAGAACTCTTCAGCAGCTTCCTAGCCAAAATAGGCTGTGCAAAAGCAACACAAAAAATGAAGGTAATTTCTATGGGGCACAAGTCTAAGCCAAACATCAATCAAGATGAATAGAGCCTAGTCCTAACACGTGCTCAATGCGTTAGAAGTCAACAAGAGGGGAGCAAAATGAAAACACCGAAACTTGGACGATGCCAATAAAAAATTCCTATTGAATGGTATATTACCAACTAATAAGAACATAGTGGATAAAGTCAGGTATCAAGCTCCATAATTCGCATTCTTCAATGAAGTATTTTTCAAACATGAATATTCAACCTTACACCTCAAATGCATCATTAAAGAAGAAGGAGTCGGGATCCTAATGGAAGTTCATGAATGATACTGAAGAGATCGCTTTGGAGGACTAAATTTGGCAAATATAGTGCTAAGGCAGGACTATTACTAGCCTACAACACACCATGATGCATAAGACTTTTTCCATACGTGTGATTGATGCCAAAAATTTGCTAGTATTTCAAGATTTCCATTACAAGAACTCATCCCGGTGTCCATTCCCCGACCATTTGACGCATGGGTATATATTTGATATGACCACTTCTAATGTCCAGAGAAGGAGCTAAATATGTAGTTGTGGCCATTGGCTATATCAAAAAGTTGGTAGAAGCAGAGATGCTTGCAACCATAACATCAAAAAAAAGAGTGAACATTTTAGTCGAAAATATCATAATTAGGTTTTGGATCTCATACAAGATAATATCCAATTGTGACAAGTAGTTTAAAAGCAAGGAACTTACCAAAATGTGTGAAATAAATGATATAGCCAAAATGTTCTCCTCATTAGCACATCCTTAAGCAAATGGGTTAGTCGAGGACGCCAACAAAACCATCAAAAGCTACTTAAGAATGGACTGACCAAGGTAAAAGGGAAATTAACAGAGGAATTGCCTTTTATTCTATGGGATTATAAGACTTCAACCAGGTCTCCCACATGACACATGCCATTCTCTCATTATATGGTTATGATAAAATGCTCATTTAAGGTAGATGTCATATCCTACTAATGATTATCCTATATCGTAGAGCTGAATCAACAGGTGAAAGTAGCTGCCCTAGACTTTATCAATGAGGAAGAGATGAGGTTGCTATTAGAATTATAGTATATCAATAAAGAATGGATAAAGCTACAACTCTCGACACAAGGAAATAAAATTATACAAATGGGATGTGATAATAATAAAAGTGACAGCAACCACTAAAGACCCAATAGACGGCGCATTAGGGTCAAACCGGGAAGGACCATTAATCATTGCCAAAACACTATTAATCGGTGCATATAGCTATCAAGGCCAGATAAGAATTCTTATATCTAGAGCATGAAAATCCATACATCTCAGGTCATATATCATTTGGGAAGTGGTAAAAGAAATATGATGTATCATTATAATTGTGGGAGTTAATATGACGATAAACTAGGCGTAGGGACATTAGTCGTGCTGAACCAGTATAGAAATCTTATGTTTCCATCAATTTCAACAAAATAATTGTATCAAACTACAGTTATAATAACATAACCCGGATTTTTAGCCAAACTAAACTTGATGTAAGGATATTAGGAGGCTTGAATAAGTATAAAAAATAATAAACAGGAAGAATAAGGGTTGTAAACACACAACCCGAATTCCCGACCAAAAAACAAAAAAAATTAGTCTGCTCAAAATGGAGTAGGCTTATGTCAATGCACACACTTGAAAGAAAAACTAGATGGCCAAAAGTAGTGACCATGAAACCTAAGTGCCTAGAGAAAAGTTCGAGGAACATGTTTCAATACAATAAACTGAACCGAGCATAACGAATGCTGCTCCCTAAGGCTAGCGATTGAAAATAAATCGTAAATTAGAAAAAGCCAATCATGTTGTTGCCTAGACCTTGTGTAGGAATTATGCAAAATCAGGGCAAGTGATGTAGTACCATCATCTAAATAAGTGAACACGGTGAAATATAAATGTCACCCGTCGAGTCCCAAAGGTATTGGTCCTGCCCTTCACAGGAACCAAAACTGCATTAGGTTACAAAAGAAACAAACTTTGGCAAAACAAAGGAATAAAAAGTGCATATGAAGAACCGCAAATAATACATTCAAAAAATAAGACTTCGCAAAGCATGGAAAGGTAAAAGAAAAATCTTTATTCAACCTTATTCGTATTCTGTTAGAAAGTAAAATACATATATACAAATTCGATTACATAAATTACCCTATGAGTCCTAGCCAAAGTTAGAGCTAAGTTCCTCAACCAATTTTCCTTCTCCTTTCCCATATGAAGTCAGAATTGGGGATGGGGCTTGGTATTAAGGAGCATCCCCAATCCTCAACCCAGGAAGGACGATGCTAGATGATCTCCAAAATTGTTTGGATATGACATCTTCAAGATGGTCTAAGATCTCTATGATAATTATAGAAGAACTTTGTGGCTCACAAACGTGCACAAATATTGGATCATACCTAACTCACATCTAATGCTCTCCAAACTTCGCTGGAGGATAGGGTCTATCTTGTTGTCCAAAAATGACTAGTCAAGATTAGCCAAGAAGACACAAATGACATCGAGGGAGCAACCTAACCTAATGTTTGCCATAACATTCTTGATTTCCTCACTACGGACCTCGTCTATTTAAAGGGATAGGTCGGTTTGAGAAAGAAAAGCTAGCTCAATGGGTTGTGCTATGATTGTGACCTGAGTAGGGTTATTTCATCCTTAAGGGATTGAATATGGCTAAATGCGATTTCCTCATACGCTCCATCTCAAAGAGAAACCACACCTTCATTTTTTTATACTTTCCTTGAATGATCAAAATAATTCATTCACGGTTCTTCATAGTTATGCCCTATCCATATAAAGCTTTTCCATTTTTGCTTTGTAAGAGGCTTAGCTTATCGAATTTTATTGGAAATGACACCCCAACTCGTTCTTCCATTTTTTAGCCAGATCCAAATTCATATCAACTAGCAATGTAGGAACAACATCCAGCTTGGGAGAGAAGTCTTAAGGCACAAGTTAAAAGGGAGGGTTTTCTTCTTGAAACTCCTTAGCCAACTCTACAGATAGATCATCGATAGTCGCTCTCATTTTCTTAAGCTCATCCTCGTAAGATATTGTGTATAAACTTTCCATGTTAGCCTTTTTAGTTTCCAATTTTTTCACTTTATTTTTAACCCACCCAATTCAGATATTAGAATTGAAATGCATTCACGTTGAGATTTGTTAACTTCCTTAAAAGTTTTAAAAGTTGGTAACCATAACCTCAAACTCCCTTAACATTTCAATTGGGCCACGCTAACAATTAGTCTATTCTCTTCCACTAACTCATCAACCTTCTGCTGTAGTTCTTTAATTTGGTCCTTATATGAAGTGGTAATCTAAAAGTGCATTTGACTGTTGGTAGTAGCAGAAACAAAGGTGAGAGGAGGATTGAAGGTACCATAAGCCTTATGAATTTTTGCACATTCCTAATGATATACCACAAGGCAAGTCGAGGCATCATATAAAAAAAATCAAATATTGAAAGAAAAAATCAAGGTACGAGCTAAGAAAATAGTAGATGCAAAATTTTATTTGTCCATTAAACATGAGTTACAATTGAAGTAACGGTTGAATAAAGCTAAAACTTTGCACTAACACACTTATAATTCGCCTAGCCTGATGTTGGACCAAAAGGTGGTACAACATCGCCAATCGAACAAAACTAAGAATAGATCTAATAAAATCAAATAGAAGCAGAAAAGAACACACAAATTTTATAGTGGTTCAACCAAAATTCGTGCCTACATCTACTTAGTCATATTTATTTCATATTTGTTAAAAGTACAAGCGTTGTTACAATGAGATAGCCATGGCTACTCAAAGCTCGCTTCGCACCTACTTCTATGATAAGAATAGTTTGGATTGCCTAAAAATGCACAATAATTCATTTATCACTGTTCATGTCCTATCACACGTGAGACCCGAAAAACTCTCATTTTTCCAGACCTTTAAAGCAAAGTATGGTGGGGATTACAACACTTAGCGATAATAATGGAGTAGAGAGAATAAGAGGTGAAGAATATCAGCCAAATAGATCAAAAGTCTTCTCTATGTTGCTCTAGTCTCTTTATTTATAACTGGAATTGTCCATCAAAATCGCTAAATCGCTTAAGAATAAGTAAAACTTCAGATCCACGAAGATAGAAAGAAAGAACATGTCGGTCTAGAGAAAAATTTCATGTTGGTACCGACCAAAATTGTGGTTGGTACTGACCATAATGGTCGTCACAGCAATATGTGCTCCTTCATATTTTCTCTAGCTCCAAACCCTAAAAGTCCAAGGTGGTCCTCCTTAGAAAACCAACTCGGCACCTACCACAACTGTGGTCGGTACTGACTATGTTTTTGACTTGAATTGGCTCCAAAATTCTTATATGGCCTCACACAGTCATTCCAAGCGTGTCTCCAAGTTCTTTATAATGTTTTGTCTTCGTCTCGACGTTCAGATTATGTTAGAAGCTGCTTGGTTTAAAGCTAGATAACAATCACCTCCTAAAGTACGCTTTCGTAAAACAAAGTGTGCTTTAAAACAAGATAAGCGATATAGCCTTAGTTGTCCAAGAGTCTCCGGGTAGCCAATCATCATCTTTGATGCGTTGTGTTTGTTCCGAAGATATCCATACATCACTTTAAATAGTTAGCATACCATCTTTCCTTTAGCAATCAAGTTGAAACTCTTTTCACTTTGAAAACTATATTGTGTCTCGAACAAGTATGCTTTCCCTTTCTTTTATAGTGATCGAATCATGTTGGTACCGACCAATCAAGTCAGTACCGATATGATTTTCTAAAGAGATATATATACTTAGTACTTGGCACAATTTTCCATCCGATTTCACTCCCAGGCCATCACCACCGCTGATGTCACCCCAATCCTTTCCGCTGTCAACCTTACCACATCATATCTCAATTTGGCATCAACCATATTTTCCCCAACCTTTTCTTTTTAGATCCAAATCGAATCGAAAGGTGGGTTCTTGCCTTAGGATCTTAGCGTCGTGGGTGATATTAAGGTTGTCATCGTCAAATGCCATAGCAGACGCTTAGGCTATCGCTTTTCATCTACTACCGACAATAGCTCACTATATACATGCAGCCCAGTTTGGCCTTAGCCTTTTTGTGGAAAACTCGGGTTGCTAGTGATGCCAACATAAGCAATTCTAGGCTTATATCAAAATTTCAAATCCTCATTAACACTTGGTGTTCACTTCATAATTTCATGCTCTTTGCTCCGAGTTCTCCCTTGGATAATCTTGGTTTGGCGATATGTGATAAGTCTTTATTTAATGAGATGACATAAACAACCTTCATCGAGCTTTAGTCGGGGGTGGATCGACGACTTGATTTCGGTGAGACGATTTTGAGGAATTGTCGCATCGAATGCACTTTGGCATCCAAATCAAACATTTAATATTTTAAGTTACACACCATAATCCCACATTCTTGCAAAGGAAGCTGCGCGTTGCTACAGACAACAATTTTGTTATCATTCACTCTGTGATAACAAGTAAGATCCAACACACAATTCCATCGTGCAACAGAGCTCATTTGCCAACATAAGCGGGCTATCTACACATAGTGTTTCGTATATTGTGCTTTGTACATAGGATGCACACTGTATAGAATAACACTTCACATTGTCTCGGTTGATGTCCAGAATACGATTGGTCAATGCTTGGATCCTTTACATTGGCTAAAAGGATTTTAATTAAAGAAGAGTTTAAAGTAAAACATACCTGATCGAGTTTGCTATCAAGCTTTTCAGTTCGGAATAACTCGAGATCTCCTCACATTAACATTAGCACTGATATTCTACTCCTCCTACGGTCAGTTCTTTTACTTCTCAAGCCTCCACATCTACTCCATTTGGAGCTAAACATTCTATAACAGTCGAATTTTAAATGCAAGTCGTTCCAGTGGCATAGCCTCACGATCAACCTCCTCAACTAGACGAGCGACACTCTCAAGGTTTTAGATGATTCTCCATACCAAACTCCATCTCTGTTGACCACAGAGTCACTTCATTTTGTTTTCCTCTGACATGGTATTCCAAAGAGCGATGTTTTATTGCCAACAACAGATTAGCGAGCGCATAACCCAACTCAGGGCTACACCGCATGCAACAAATATATGTGTTTAGATGGACCCATTCTTCCCTTCAATGAATTTCTCAAATTCTTCTTGCAAGACATTGGGCTGGTCCTGACATAGGTGCACCCTAATGGATAAGCCCTACTTAATTCCTTATACATCTTTTCATAATGCGATTGCATCATCACCTAAGCTTTAGGGATTTTTCCCATCTCCTAAGCTTCAATAAGAGAGTGGAATCGCCTTCCCTGCTGATCATTGAAGCTTATAACTGCTGTAAATTTATCTTGGCATTTCACAATAAGCACAGTTACTTCAAAAGCGAATACTTCTTAATTCACTGTCCTTAAAAACTTCAATCGACTTTGGTTGTCTAGATGTAAGTCTCCTCTTCTAATTTTTTTTCTTTATTTGGATTTTCTTTATCCAAATACCTAACTTCTTTTCTATATCCATCACATATCATGTCGACCGAGACAATAATAATGCACATGTTGGCACCTTAGCACTCCTAAAGGAAGTAGATTACCAATTTCACACTACCACTTTCTTGCTCACTAATGAGTAGATTCACTGGTACGGCCTTCCACACCCTAATAGACATGCTATTCCTCTTCAGCTCCCTTCTAAGAAACCCTAGACTATGGCTGTGACAACCCACACCCTTCAACACACTCTCCAAAGCCTAAGGTGACTTTTGGACTTGTGTAGGTGCCATGACATATGAGCCATCGGGCTTTTATAACATTATAGAGACTAAAAATAAACATATATGATCTAAGATATACTACACTTTTAGAACTCATAGTGGAATGAAACAAAATATAAGCGTAGAAAATAACTATCTTAGAAAATACCTCAAACACGGTTTCAGAAAAATAGTACGCAGTCAAATACATAGTACATAGAAATACCATTCATAGTACGATAAAAGAAATACTAAGTACTAATAAAATAGACAGTTACATGGAGAGTAAATAAAGGATAAGAAATCCTGGATGAGCTTGCCTCTCCATGTACTGAAATCGGGCCAAACCACCTACTACCCTTTCCTCCTGTGGAGGGAAAAGAAAGGAAATAGGGTGGGTCAGACAAAAGTTTGGTGAATTAGTACATGTTTAATACATGGTGATCATATGCAGTTGACTTTAATTCTACTCTATGTGACGTAGGGTGTCCTACAAGTGTTTGTGTATTCCTAGGGCCTTTTACTTAAGGGTTTTATTTAACACGCACCTACACTACAACCTATGCAGGCTCCTACAAGGATCGAACTACAGATCGAATCCCAATAGCTAATGATCGACCACTGCTCCTAGCGCTACTCAACATAGGATCATCCTACAACTTTCCCGTATGGGACTACATCTCAAATAAAGCCTACACGTAACTATCTCACAAAGGTTTCCCAACATTTACCACATGGGAATAAATTTCCTACAACTATGACTACACATAACTCAACTACACATCAAGGGGGAGCCCAAAATGCCGACTCACCGGTGTGTTTCATCTTCTACATCCATGTCCACCTTTGTATCGTGGTATACGCCTCTTATTGCATGCGCCGGGATCCGTTAAGAACACAGTACCATGCCGCATCAGAATTATAAATACCCATTATGTCGGGCTTACACAATTCATCGGGCATCAGCCGGTGTTGCGCGTCCACTCTTCTGTGAGTGCTATTTGCGATAGAAATGCCTCCATTCGAATAATCAACCCTCATTGGTTAAAGAACATTTACCCAACCCCGCAACGGCTTAGTGTCGTCTCATAGGGACCTAGCTTCCCTACTATCTATAACATCCACACATGTATATATAGTTATACATACTATTATTATTTTTATTTCTAACCTTGACCTTAGACCGAGGTTCAGATTATGCATTTCGGTCATCAACCGGTCGATCGCTACACCCCATTGGTCGACCGCTTGCAGTCGGCCGGTCGAGCAATCGTAGTGTAAAATTTAGGGTTTTATAATTTCGTTTATTCGATTTTAATAATTTATCAATTTCATCATTTCTGACTTACACAGTGAACCCTAAGCATCAATTTATAGTGACCGGACTTTACAATTTTCCATACTTTTTAATAATGTCAAATTCATAGGTTTGCACATTTTAATTACACTATTTTAATTTAAGGTTAACCAATTCTAGGGGTTTCTATTTAAATACAAGGGGTTTAACTTAGGTTAAGATTATATAGCAAATTTATACCAATTTCAATTACTAATTCAAATCTTAGATTTTTAACAATTAGGGTTTACAGTTTAATTACTAACATCCTAGATCGGGTAGAATAGATTAAAATTAACTATAAATAATCAACTTATTACTTGTTTCCACTCACCTCGGATCCAAGCTATAATTGTAAAGTCCGTTCGAAGAATCGACACCCGTTAGCTTGCCCCCTCCTAGATCCGATTACTAGTATTCTCTTTGCTTTGTTTTAATTTGTTTTTGAAAGAAATTTCATAAGTGGAGAGAAGAAATTTTGACTGAGTTTTAACATGCTGTAAATTTTCTAATGAAATTAGGGTTAGGTTAGTTGTTTATTTATAGGGGTTGGAGTTAACATGGAGCACTAGATTTAACCTAGAAAATATTTAGTTTCATCCTGGAAGCACATCCATTACTTGGCAGTAAAGAAAAATATCTGGTTCAATCGTTTCCGTCTGATCGTCGCTCCCGATTGTCAAAAGTATACGTCAATGGTCGACCGCTAGTGTTGACCAGTCGACCTCTTCATATTGATTGGCACACCCTAGCGTGTCGACCGGTGACATTGTTTAATTAAGAAAGTTTCAGTTTATTTATTTATTTCGTTTTCAAACTTTCAAACGTTTGTAACTTCTCTGTACTAACTCCGATTTCAAAGTGTTATATATGAAAATTATCCAGAAAATCGCTATGAACACTTTGTTACAAGGTTCATAGTCAAATTAGGTCGTTTGTGAAAATTTCATTTTAGCCCTTGTTATATTTGAATTTAATTTTCTTACTAAATTTTCCATTAAATTTTCAGCGTGTTGCATTCTCCCTTCCTTAAAAGGATTTCCTTCTCAAAATCTCAAAAGACGAATAATGTAACTCATATACGTAGCAAACAATAGCTACAACCATCTACTCATCCATCATCCACTGGTAATCATTGTCCTTAGTAAATTTCTAACACGGTATGTATATATGCAAACGTGAGATGAACGTGAACCTACACTAGTGAAAAGAGTAGGCGGACTACTGATCTTGTCGACTTCCAATCATGCAAGTGCTCATGCCATGAATCTGAAATGTATGCAACATCCTAAATAAGTATACTTGCGCCAACCATTCAATCCATATGTAGAATGCTCAACAGATAAACAATAAACAAGTGGTGACTTGAGCATGTGTGTACTATCTAGAGGATATCATATCCTAAATGTGTAATAGAAACAATCCAAATAATACATCCACTAGCATCCATCATCTATACCATGTCCTAATGATATGTTTACAACCAAGCTTACCATCCAATGGTCTCTACCTAAGGTATACCAAACTAAGTCCTGACGCATAAGTAATATCTACTTACTGAACTTAAATTTGAAACCTACCAGAAAAGAGTTGTAGATGGTTAGCTTGGATCTTCTCCTCTGGCTTACATGTACTCTCCATGGGATCATATCCACATTGGAACTTAACAAGTTTGATTTCTTTGTTGCAGAGTCACGTTGTATCATACTCAAGAATACAAGTTGGTGCATGATGAACAAGTTACTCCCTCTTTACCTCCACATCCTCTAGCTGACTCGGCTCGACTACGGTAGTTGAATCATGCAAGCACTTTCGCAAGTGCGACATATGGAAAACATCATGTACTCCCACTAACTTCTTAGGAAGCTCCACTCCATATGCCAACTTCCTTATCCTACCAGTAATCGAAAAGGTCCTACAAACCTCGATGCTAGCTTTCCTGAACTACCAAGTCTTATGACGTGTTTAAGAGGTAAGACTTCACAAACACCATGTCGCCCACTATGAACTCTAACTCCGTACGTCCCCTGTCAGCATAATAATTATGTCTATCTTGTGCGGTTTTCATTTTTCTATGGATCAAGTCTACTTTCTTCACTATCTCTCTCCATGTCTGGCCCAAGAGTAATCCTATTCGTTGTGTCTTACCAACATGATAGTGATCTACAAGGTCAACCGTATAGCACCTCAAATGGTGCTATCCCAACGTTCGCCTGATAGTTGTTATTATAGGTAAACTCCACCAACGACAATTGATCATCCTAAAGCCTCTAAAATCTAAGATACGCATCTGAAGCAAGTTCTCCAAAATTCGAGTCACTCTCTCCATCTGTCCATCCATCTATGGATGATAAATGGTACCCAAGCTCAACTCGATGCCTAAAGCCTCATGTTGACTCCTCCAAAACTTGCTGGTGAAAAGCGGATCTTGATCGCTAATTATGCTATTATGAATTCTGTGTGACCTAACGACCTCCCTCACATATAGAGTCATCAAAAATGCTGCCATCCTCGTACTCCTAACCGGTATAAAATGAGCGCATCTAGTCAGCCGATCGACTATGACCTAACTATTATCATTCCTTCTTCTACTCTTCGGTAAACTATCAATAAAATCCAAAGAAATACTCTCCCACTTCCATTGGGGAATATCCAATGGCTGCAACAAACCTCCCGGCTTCTTATGCTCCGCCTTTACCCTCTGACAAGTCATACATCAAGCTACATACTCTGGTACATGTTTCTCCATACTAGGCCAATAAAAGACTTTCTTCATGTCTTGGTACATTTTGTCTCCATTGGGATTAATGGTCATCTTCGAAAGATGAGACTCAACTAGTACCATATCAATCAACTCCATAATGAAAGGAATACATGATCTACGATCTCTCTATAACCATCTCTTCGAGTCAATGACATAACACCTGAAATGGCTCGACTGCTCCCATCAATCAAGATTCTTAAAAATATCTACAAGCTCCTTATCTTGCGTTTGAATGGATCCAATACATTCCATAAGTGTAAGCTACACATATAAAGCTACTAGAAATCCCGGTGTAATGTTAGATGATGGTCGAAAATAAAATGTAAAAATGAAATCCTAATGCCTCCACTACAAGAACAAAGGACTCAATACTGCATGTTGTTTGCTCAAGGTGTTGGCCACTACATTGCCCTTACCTAGGGTATATGAGATATCAAATTCGTATGATACCAAAAACTCCATCCACCTTTTCTACCTTAAATTCAAGTCCTTACAGGAGAACAAATATTTCAAAGACTTGTGATCCATATACAACTCAAACCGCTCTCCTAAAAGATAATGTCTCCATGACTTGAGCACGAAGACAATGGCTGCTGACTCAAGATCAAGGGTAGGGTAGTTTCCCTCGTGGACCTACAACTATAGACTAGCGTTGCTCACCACCCTTCCTTCTTGCATCAAGACCATGTCCAACCTTATACCATACGCTCTAGTATATACTGTGAATGCTTTCGTACCATCGAGTAATACAAATACAGGTGCACTAGTCAACGCCTCCTTCAGCTTAATGAAAGCATCCTCACACTTCACGTCGCATGAGAAAACTAGATTCTTCTTGGTAAGGTGGGTCATAAGGGTAGTGATCTTCATGAAGTCCTTAATGAACTTTTGATAGTACCCGCCAAATCAAGGAAACTCCTTACTTTTGTGGCATACTTGGGCACATGCCAGTCTTGAACTACTACAATTTTATTGGGATCAACTACCAGCCCATATTCTAAGACAACATGTCCCAAAAAGTGTGCCTCCTCACGCTAAAAGTGGCACTTCAAAAACTTAGCCATCGGCTTGTGCTCTTAGAGTGTATTGAGCACTTCTTCTAAATGCAACGCTTGCTCCTGCTCTCTTTAAATAGACTAAAATATCATCCACAAATACAATGACGAACTTGTTAAGCAACCCTTTAAAAACTTGGCTTATTAGATCAACAAAGTAGGCAGGTGCATTGGTCAGTCTGAAGGAAATGACTAACCCTCATAAAGTCCATTGAGTGTATAAAAGGCAATCTTTTGGATATTATACTTAGTTACACGCAACTGGTGTAATCCGGTAGCCAAATTAAGCTGTAAGAACACCTTTGCTCTAACCAACTGATCAAAAGATCATTTATACAGCGCAGCAGATGCTGATTCTTCTTTGTCAGTTTATTCAGCTCCCTATAGTCAATGCAAAGTCTTGGAGAACCATTGCCTTGGTGCCAAAGATAACTGGTACTCCCCATTCTGAGATGCTTCTCCTAATGAGTCCCTTCTCCAACAGCTCGTTTACTTGCTTATTCAACTCGCGTTCCTCTTTTGGAGCCATATGCCTCAAGGATAAGGTAACAGGTGTGGCGTTCCCTACAAACTTAATTCAAAACTTGATCTCTCGTTGTGATAGTAGATCGGTAACATAGGAAAAGACATCTGGGTAATCTATAATTACAAGCACTGAATCTGGATTGTCGTGTAATAACTCTAATCAATATAAGTAACTCAACATAACTGATCTTCGTGGATTGCTATAAACCTCCAAGCTATGTCCACTACACATGTTCAGCCTAACAACCTTCCTATCACAATATATTGTAGACCCAAACATCGTCATCCAGTCATGCCCAATATCAACCCAAACCAAGAAAATCCTAAGACAAAAGCATAAGCAATCGAACTTTACCCTCAAAATGAATAATTTCAAACCCTACATACCATAGACAAATAGGCTGATCCTCATATAGGATTTGACATAACTACTGGGTCTGTAACTATGTTAGTGTCTAAGTGTAACTTATCCAAGAGTCCAATAGAAATGATAGAGTGTGATGCCCCCATTTCAAATAATGTGTGAATGGATAAACCAGATAAAGTCAACACACCTTCGATCATGATCTTCTTCCTCTTATATTCTACTAATGGCGTACTCAAGCTATGTACTACATCCAGTGCATAAGCTGGAACCACTTGGGTAGAGGTTTTCTGAGGTGCTGGACACTCCCGCTTCATATGCCCAAACAGATTACAATTATAACACTTGACCTTTGAACCCTCTGTCCTGCACTCCTTCGTGAAATGACCCTTCTTGCCACACTTCTTGCAATGCATATCCTATTTCTTGATCTTTCTCTTAGGTCCAAGCCCTCCCTTGCATTGATTCTGCCTTGGAGACGGTATTCAGCAAGGTCATCTCCATTAAACCCTCATATGTAGCACCTATGGGAATATGACTTAGAACAAAATTTAGAGCCTTTTAAGTGGGTTATTAATAAAATCCATCTCGAACCTAGCCAGCTCATTAAATTGATTGACATACTCCTTTATTGACATATCTTCTTGCTTCAAGTGAATAAACTTCTCTAATTGTACTCCTTCCTTTTCTCTAGAAAGAAACTTCGTATTAAAGCATCTCTGAAACTCACCCCAAGTGATCTTTCCTCCCTCAGACTCTGCCTCAATTACCTCCCATCGACTAAGAGCCTCACCCTGTAACTGCTAAGTAGCTAACTGTCTCCTTAACTCATCCGCAAGACCCATCAACCCAAAAATCCTCTCACAAGAAAGAATCCATGTTCTTGAATCTACATATGATTCAGTCCTCACATATGGCTTTCCTCCAAGGCTAGTGAAATCCTTACATAACTTAGCAAAATCTACCGTAGGTGCGTGATAAGGAACTACACCTGTTGCTCTAATTGTGGGTCCTCTAGTGGGATTATGCTCGGCTTATCCCCTTGCCTGAAAATACCGACATAACCAAATATGGATGTTGACGCCCAGAGTCTCTGTTGCATCACCTGAGCCTAAACTTGCGAGACCACTCATCTTCCATCTGTGATTTTTAAGAATTTTATTAGCAACTTTCCACAGATAGTATTGGTAGCATATGCACGTAAGAGAGAGAAATTACGATATACAAATTTTTTGGAAAACTTTTTGAAAACTCATACACACACAAACACTCACATACTTTGGAAAACCATTTTGATAACTTTTTGGGCAACAATTTAAAAACCTTTTTGAAAAACCATTTTCTTTCAAAAACTTTTCAAGTACGTTCTCTCAATATGCTCCTAATCCATAAGGAACTTTTAACGTATGCTTTGATACCAAATATGGTAACTTGCACCCTTCAACGCACCGATCCAAAACTTAGGGAGACTTCCGGACTTGCGTCGCTGCCAAGAAATACAAGCTATTAAGTTTTTAAAACATCATAGAGACTAAAAATAAACATATACGGTCTAAGATATACTACACTTTCAGAACTCACAGCGGAATGGAACAAAATATAAGCATAGAAAATAACCATCTTAGGAAATATCTCAAACACAGTCTCAGAAAAAACAGTGCATAGTCAAGTATAGAGTACATGGAAATATAACTTATAGTATGATAAAAGAAATACTAAGTACCGATAAAATGGACAGTTACATGGAGAGTAAATAAAGGATAAGCAACTCCTGTGATGAGGTCACCTCTCCAAGTACTGAAATCGAGCCAAATCACCTACTACCCTTTCCTTCTATGGTAAGAAAAAAAAATGAAAAATGGTGGGTCGGACAAAAGTTTAGGGAATGAGTACATGTTTAGTATACGATGGTCATGTGCAGTTGACTTTAATTCAACTCCATGTGACCTAGGGTGTCCTACAAGTGTTTGTGCATTCTCAGGGTCCTTGACTTAAGGATTTTTATTTAACACACACCTACAATACAACTTGTGCAGGCTCCTATAAGGATAGAACTACACATCGAACATCAATAACTAACGATCGACCACCACTCCTAGAGCTACTTAATATAGGATCATCCTACTACTTTCTCAAATGGGAGTACATTTCATATTACGCCTATGCGTAACTTTCTCACATAGGTTTTCGTAAACATACCACATGGGAATAAATTTTCCATAACTACAATTACATGTAACCCAACTACGCATCGAAGTGGAGCCCGCAATACCGACTTGCTGGTGTCTCATTGTTTGCATCTGTGTCTACCTCTGGATCATAGTATATGCCTCTTATTGTATGCACCAAGATCCATTAATAACACAGTATCATGCAGCGTCAGAATCATGAATACTAAGGAGTCCTGTTGTGTTGGGCTTACACACTTCATCAAGCATCAGTCAATGTTGTGCGTCCACTGTAAAACCTCCTGTGAGTGCCATTTGCTATAGATCCGCCTCCAGTCAAGTAATCAACCTCCATTGGATAAAGTACATTTACCCAACCCCACAATGTCCTAGCGTCATCTTATATGGAACTAGCTTCCCTACTTTCTCCAATATTCACACATATGTATACAATATAGTTATATATACTATAGTTATTTTTATTTCTAACCTGGGCCTTAGGCCAAGGTTTAGATTACGCATTTCGGTCATCAATCGGTCGGTCGCTATAGCCTATCGATCGATCGCTCAGGGTGAATGGTCGACCAATCGTAATGTAAAATTTAGGGCTTTTTGATTTCATTTATTCGATTTTAATAGTTTATTAATTTCATCAATTCATACTTACACAGTGAACCCCAAGCATCAATTAACAATGATCAGTCTTTGCGATTTACCTTACTTTTTAATAATGTCAAATTCATTGGTTTGCACAGTTTAATTATACTAGTTTAATTTAAGGTTAACCAATTCTAGAGGTTTTTATTCAAATTAAAAGGGTTTAATTTGGATTAAATTATATAGCAAATTTATACCAATATGAATTACTAATTAAAATCTTGGATTTTTAATAATTATGGTATACAGTTTAATTACTAATATCCTAGATCAGGTAGAATAGATTAAAATTAACTATAAATAATCAACTTATTAAACTTGCTCCCACTCACCTCGGATCTAAGCTCTAACTCTAAACTCCATCGAAGAATCGACACCCGTTAGCTTGCCCTACTCCTAGATCCAATTATTAGTATTTTCTTTGCTTTGTTTTTATTTTGTTTTTGAAAGTAATTTTATAAGCGGAGAGAAGAAATTTTGGCAGAGTTAACATGAAGCGTTAGATTTACCTAAAGAAATCTTTAGTTTCATCCTAGACACACATTCGTTAATTGGAAGAAAAGAAAAATATTTGGTCTGATTGTCTGTATCCGATCATCACTTCAGATCATCAAAAATATACGTCAACGGTTGACGCTAGGGTTGACCGCTCGACCGCTTCATGTCGATCGGCACACCCTAGGGTGTCGACCGTTGACGTTGTTATATTAGGAAAGTTTTTATTTTATTTATTTATTTCATTTTCAAACTTTCACAGGTCTGTAACTTCTCCGTACTAACTCCAAGTTCAAAAATATTAAAATTGTCCAAAAAATCGCTACGAATGAAACAATACAAGTTTCATAGCCAAATTCAATCGTTTGTGAAAATTTCATTTTAGCCCTTATTATGTTTAAATTTAATTTTATTATTAAATTTTCCACTAAATTTCCAGGTTGTTACAATGGTTGGTCCCTCTACCCTCATTCATGATCACGATGATGATAATCAAGGGCATGATGAGGGCTATGAAGTCGAGGTGAATGTCGGTGAGGAGGAAGTGACGGTTGAAGGAAACGTAGCTAGAAAAAAGATAAAGGAAGAAGAGGTGGAGAATGAAGTGGAAAAGACAGGGAAAATAAGAGGGAAGAAGAAGAAAAAGAAGAAGGAGACGACAAAGATGACGATGATGAGGACTATTTCCTAGGCGAGATTGAATGATACAGGAGACATCCCCTAAAGGAAACACAGTCCATGTCCCGTCTCATCTGAAGTGCTTGGTGATTAAGTCTTCCTAGCAGGCCATTGGTCTAAATCCAGGACCAACCGGTAAGGTAACACCTCCCGCGGGTTCCTCTAAGAACATCTTCGGACCATTGGGCGAACTTGACAATCTTTTAGCCCTCGATACTGGAGGCATTACTTTTGAAGACATTTTGAACACAAGCCCCAGAGAATCCAGCTTCCCATTCAGGGATCTCCTTTCTGAGGGTGATGAAACCATCCTTGTAAACCACTGAACACGGTCCATAGAGCACTTAGAGAAATTCCAACACTTCGCACACTTCTAGGATTACAAACACCAAAATTCTGCACTCGTTCTCAATCTAATGCTTTAGTTTTAATATATCCTTTAGTCCTTTTAGGTACAGGTAGAGATCGCATGGGATATCTCCGCTCGAGTGTAAGCCAACACCGCTAGTCGACTCCGGACACTTACACAGAACGTCCTGGTTCACACCAGAAGTCTTAAGGTAAGAGAAGGAGGAGAAAAGAGAAAGAATGCTGAGATAATGTGAATAGACTAAGGTGCGATGAAGAAGAAAAGGAGCATCACAACATGGAAAAGAAGCAACGCTCTTATGAGGAATCACAAGGTCTCGTGACCACTCTGGGCGTGACTCGGGTGCCTCCTAACTACGTACCCACTCTCAGGTTCCTCAACAATAACCTCCATCGACTCAACCCCTCATCACTACTGTTTCTACCTCCTACAAATCCATAGAAGTTTCAACTCATGCAGCTCCACCTCTGACCCCTATAGGCCCATCTACTAATATTGGTACTAGGATGCAGGCGAACTTACCTAACCACTACCTCTTGTGGGTCATGTTTGATTGCAACGACTAAGATATCACTCGCCAAGAGGCCAACCAAAGGCGACAAGGTTAAGGAAAATCAAACCAGTTGTTAGAGTAAAAGAAGCTGGCCAAGGGCCTCTTCGACGTCAACATAATCAATCGGACACTTATCCAATTGTTTAAATCAAAGGAAAAAATTCATGACAATATGTGCAGTGTTTATAAAACAGAGCCGGCTGACTTTACGAAAAAAGAGATGATGCACTGAGATCGACCAAAAACTCGAAAGAGTTAATAGAGGAGATGTCAAGAGCACATTCTCGGTTCATGATGGTTAGGAATGACCAAATCAAAACTTCTCATCAAGAAAATGCCGAGATTGCAGCACAACTTAAGGCCAAAGAGGAGAAAATAAAGGTCCTCCAAACTAAGATTGATAGCCTTAAGACTAGCTCAAAAGCTTAAATGGATTCTAAGGTACAATCTCAAATTGACCTCATTGAAGCCAGGGATGAGATTTTAGAACTTAAGACGAATGCTTCAAAGGTTACTGAGGAAAAATGCCACTCTCCAGTAGCTTTTCACCAACATCACCGAGAACAAGAATCTGATGGCTAAGGGAGAGTTACACTGTTATATTAGCCAACACTTGAGAGGAAATACTCAATAGAGCTACTACTACTGGCCAAGGCATAATTGATGAAAGACAACTCTTTTAGATGAGGAAGACATTGCGACCTTGGAGAAAGGCAAAGCTATTCTGGCTGCACAGGTTATGAGAAAGGCTGCCATTGAGGCTCCTGTTGATTCCAGTGCATTGGATCAAGCAGAATCATCTACTCCTAAATCAAAGGAGCCTAGAGTAGAGATTGTAACTTCTATGGTAGCCACCTTTGGGGCCGCCCTTGCCGAAACTTTTGTCTCGGCTTTATCAAGTATTGATGCTCCTTATTTCCCTCCTTTGGCTACCTAGCCGACTAAGTCTTCTGCAGAAAAGGGTGAAGTCATCATGTCCTTGGCCATGGAGACTACGCCTAGCCAAGGTATTTAACTCGTCTCTTCAGTCTTTGAGAAACTTCAACTATTGGTAGAGGAAGTTACTAACTTATACTATATTATCTGTCTAGTTATGAGTTATCCGTCGCTACCTCCTCTATAATCTACTACTCAAGGCCTGGGTCCAAATGCTATTTCTACCACGTTAACCTCCATCTTCATAGAGCCGATCATCTCTGCTCTTCTTCCAGCTCTAGCCTTAGTTTGGACTCTTATAAAATAAGGGCATTGGAAGGTTTAGAAGACATAAATTATTCCCAGGAGGAAGAGGGGAATACAATAAGAAATAAGAGTAGTGTCATGTCTGACATATGAAGATGCCAACAAAACACATTACTAGTTATAATTCCTAGTTTTACATAGTGGAATTTCAAAAAAAAAACTTTATTTGCTAGATAAGCCTCATGCTTTATCTTTAGAGTCTTTATTCGTCTTTCCAAAAGATACCTGGCTAAACCATAAACTTAGCCTACTCGAATGATTACCCACGAGTTATAAAAACACGGGTTAGAAATAAAGTCTAGTATGAGTAAATATTTTACCCTAAGCAACCATAGCAAGACCACGTCGTTGTAGCATGGAACAGGTTTTCCCCTTACCCTATCATCATAGAAATTACATCATATCATGTAAACAAGCATTATATCTAGAGCAACCATATGCATCATATTCAATCCATAAGTGTACCCTACAGTTTTCATCCAATTATGAACCATGTCGTATTCATACTGTCAATTCAAATTATTTATACCCTATACTTAATATACAATCATGAACCAAGTCATTCTATCATCCATCATCCATACAAATATTACCTAATCTCTTGTTTAAATTGTTCACCTTTAATTTATTATAACGACCCATATTTTAATGATAGAATGTTTAAATAATTAATTTAAATATTGAATCGTTAATTAATTTAAGGTTCAAAAATATGATTTCCACATACGATCGAATCAAGACTCGAGACCACTTCCTTTGAATCTGAAATGACATTACGAATTAAAATAAGTATAAGCATCGCTATATTTGATGATCGGGCGATCCAGTGATCAAAACGATCTCGAATTGTTCTAATTATTATCTCGTAGCGCTATCTCAAATAGCGATGAAATTTATACCATTGGGATCGGAAAAATGAGGTGATGTATGCCGACGAGTTTCATTGCGATCGAACACGTCGTGTGATCGTACGAGCTCAAAAAGTACAACGGTTTTTTTGAGAAATCAAATAAATATAATACAATATTATTTAAATCAAATTCTCACCCAAACCCTCTTTCCCTCTTTACCTGTTACCATTTCATTGCCTAGAAGCGGATAATGGCTGCCACTCCTTAAATTTCTTAACAAAATTTAATTGAGAGCTTCAAGGCGAGTGAAGAGACGCCGTAAGGTGCATCGGATTCCTAGAGAGGAGAGGCACCTCTGCCATTTTGGGCATGTTCGGTGATGGTCGTGGAAGTGAGCTCCAAACTAGGGTTTTGATTTCCCAACGATGTGGTCGGAGATAGGGGAAAGGATACCGATGTTGGCTTGAGGAAGGTGAGGCACATCAAAGATTGCGATTTGGGGAGGTACGATCGCATAGGCACGAGTGCGACATCTCTTTGTCATGACGTGACCTATCAAGTCACGATCCACGTGGAGGGGCCAAGTTTCTCCATTTTGGTTCTATGGCAAAGAGCTTGCATAAAAGAACACATTGGCGAAGATGGCGCATCATTTTGTGGTGTGGATGTGGAGTCAAGGAGAGAAGATGTTGATTGAAGTAAGTTTCCTTGTGCACTTGTGCACATACATGCAATTTGGGATTTGAGGAAGATGGATTAGCATAATTAAGGTAATTTGTACTGTAATTAGTAAGTTAATTATCTTATTAATTCGGATTCATATTTAATTCTTATTTTTTCATACGAGGTCCGTTTTAGATGTCATATGTTGCATTGCGTTCTGATGGAGAGCTCTACGACTTGACTTTGGTTTGGTCAGCTTTTGTTGAGGTGAGTGATATTGTCTCTCATCATACTATGATTGTTAGCATAATATTAAAACGACGTTTTGAGATGATTTCTAACCTTAAATATGATTTTTTTATTATATTTAAACCTACATCTTATTTTATAAAAGAATTAAAAATGTTTTTAAATCAAACATCGCATTTTTTTCTATTAACGCACCATTTTGACGATATTGCTAAACTTAGGCTATTTTGATATTAATCCCATACTGGTTGCTTGGATGTATTGTATGTGTGTTATCATAGATGTATGTAGGCTATTATAGCGTTTGTATGCTTGTTGGTTGCATGTACGCTTGTTTGCTTAGTTTGGTTAAAAACGCCGATCGAAGGTTATAAAGTGTTAGAAAATAAACCATAGAATAGAATTTCATGCATAGAGTTTTGTGCATACCGATCGATCCAAAGAAGAAAGAAGATGGACTTGGGGATGTGCTTCAAATTTCAGGATGGATGTCGGATGTTTTCATTTGGTTTTTACTTAGCCATTTTTGGATAAGTACGCGACCAAAGTGGTCGTTATTGACTACTCTGGAGTGGTCGATA
The DNA here is from genome assembly GCA_030737815.1 of Allium fistulosum. Taxonomy (NCBI): domain Eukaryota; kingdom Viridiplantae; phylum Streptophyta; class Magnoliopsida; order Asparagales; family Amaryllidaceae; genus Allium; species Allium fistulosum. The sequence goes on along the minus strand of CM060903.1, from coordinate 305,480,452 downwards.
TCTACCACTATTGATGATGGCCAATTTGGTTAATTTTGACATGGACGATGGAGAGGCTTCGAAGAGCATGATGTGATGGATTGTTTGTTTGATATTTAATCTTAATGCCATGGCTCTTCGACGAGCGGTTTTGGCAGTGAAGCAAGGATTTTGATGCTTCGACGCAAGGGCTCGTGATGGAAAGTGATAACTTCGACGATGGACAACTATACTTTGGGATGTAGAGTAGTCGGATTGAAGGGATTGTGGAGGAAGGTTATAGGAGACATAATGACATTCTATAACTAACTATGGCTGTCTAGAATTGTTTCCAACCGCGACGACGAGAGTTGTAGGGACAGTTCCGTGATGAGTTGTGCTATGGATGACATGTGCAAAGGGATCGTTGATATTCGTAGGTTTTGATGTGTTCTCGTAAAGAAAGGGTATTTGTGATGATATCCGTTGGGGATACGATGGCCCCTGGATACTTCACTTGGGGTTACAATGGTCACTGGATTGCACGATGTTTAGATCCATTATACCCTGGACTGATGCGATGATAGCCTAGTTCCTGGCTTACTGAGTGGCACATATTCGAGTATTGAGAAACCAAGACGTTGAGTAGTCCTTGACACTATGGGGGTGGTCATATGAGTATCATATATCCAACGCACTGAGTGAGTGAATGTGAGGATGAATGATAGATGATATGTTTGCTTGATTGTTTATCACCTCGAGGATGTCACACGTGCAAATATTATCGATGTAGATATTCAAACACCCCTAGTACTTTAATGTATAGCACACCCATGATGATGATGATATACATTAGCATATATCATACGTTATGTGCTAACTCTTTAGATGCAAGGACATGTCAGGTATGATTTCCATACCCTCTGTTCCATATACTATATAGACTTTTATAGTGTTTTGAGACTATTTATCACTCACACCAGACTGTTATCCTACTCAAGGTTTATGCTTTGCTTCTTGTTACCTTGGGTACCCTTAAATGAGTAGACTAGAAAACAGGTGTAAACGATACATGGAGTTCTGCAGATGGACTAGCAGTAGGCGACGCTTTCTCATATTTGTATTTAGGCTTATTATAGCATATTCCCACTACGTGACACTATGGAGCCATAACAGTGTTGACTTACTATAATTGGAGACAGTTTATCAGTGAGTTTATTTATCATTTGTATAAACTCTATTACTGTTCAGTATAACTATATGAGCCTGTTTACTCCAATTTCGTGGTTCAGGTAGTTATTATTGTCTCGCCTCTTTTATATATGTAATGACCATTGTATTTTATTCAATGCACTTTGAGAATATGATAGGTTCTGCGATTATTTGATGTTCTCTTTCTCTTCTCTCTTTCTTTTCATCTCTTCTATTTTCTTTTCTTTCCCTTGATAATCGTCGTACATCGATCGGATGCTCCAGTGGTGCACTATTTGGTTATATGAGCATTGGAGGTGTTGGATGGTCATCGCATTTGGTATCAGAGCTTAGGTTATGTGATTAGCCTGAGTTGATACCTTGATCCAGTAGAGATAGCGTAAGATTTATCACCTTAGACTAGATCGAGAGTATACTTTTATACAAGAGAATGTGTATTTGTTATATATTTTTGTTTTCAAAACCATGTTGTAGTATATAAGTTATATTGCACACACGAGCATTATTGATGCATTTTTTCTCCATGAGAGGTTGATCATCCTTATTGTAGATTAGGAATGATCTAGCATACGAGAAATGCTGCTATTGACTCCATCTCTAGAATAGAGAAGTGGGTAGGATCGGAGGCCACTAACTCCAATTTACAGAATATGTTCACAAACATGGTGCAAAGCATTATTCTAGAATTCCCAAGTTTCTCCAAATGATTATAGTTCTCAAGTGCAAATACCTAAAGTCAACTTTGCCGAGCTATATAAAGGCTACGTGAGTTTTGGAGGCAGTTCATTCCTTAGAACAGAGTCAGCTATTAAAATGCAAGACTGGATGGCTGCTTGCAAGAGGATCTTCGATGACTTGGAGTTAGATGATACAATGAGGTAGAAGTTAACCTCTAGATGACTCTAGGGACGAACTGCGAATGAGTGAAGTGCACTTATAGCTTTGATTATTGAGGATCACTTTACTTTGGATCAACTCATAGTTCGCATCAGAGAAAATTTTATCTCGACTTTTCAAAAGTCGATGTTGTTTAGGAAGTTCATCGGTATGAAGTAAGGCAATATATCTGTGTCGGAGTATGTGGCCGAATTCGATGTTCTATCGAAGTATGGTCTATCTTTCATTGATACTACATTAAAAAAGAATGAAAGTTTGTCACTGGGTTAAGCGATCATCTTGGAAGCGATTGATTGGTCATATTGATGAGAGCTTCAAGAAGTTGATCAAGAAGGCTTTACGAAGTGAGAGCCTGTACACAATGTAGAAGGATTGTCCCGAACAAGCTAAGCAGGGACAAACTACGAGGCATATGTGTTGAATGCCATTTCGATTTTGTTGAGTGCTTTATCGACAAAAGAGAAAGGAATGGGCAATACCATCTAGGGTATGCTTTCCATTTATGATGTTCCATATGTATTTTATTCGATGTCGAGGTTTCAAATTCCTTCATATCTAGTGATTTGATAGATAGATTGGGATGGAGGCTCGAGATAGTTAACCGACCTTTAAATTATGAAAAACCTAGTTGGGGCTTAGCCAACCTATACATGGTTTGTCGAGATTTAACCTTATCGAGTCATGGATGTTTGTTTGTTTGTTTGTTTGTTATTGATTTGTTTTGGGGTTTAATTGGGTTCGGTATTACAGTTTGGGACTTAATTGGTTGAGAGAGTACAGAATAATGGTGGATTATGAGAGGCCATTAGTGACGATAGGGAATAACGATGAGCCGAAGGTTTCTTCTAAATCAACATTTAGAAAAGCTGCCTTTATACCCATTTTCCACATTTCATAGTCATAGAAGCCAACGATGGCTAGCATAATCCGAATGGACTTAAGCATTGTTACGGGCGAAAAGGTCTCATCATAATCAACGCCTTAAATTTGATGAAATTCTTTCACCACTGGCCTTGCCTTATAAGTCTCTACTTCTCCGTTTTCAGTTAGCTTTTTCTCAAAAATCCTTTGTAGTCGATGGGTTTTGTCCCTTTGGTTACATCCAACAAAGTTCATACTTTGTTTTCTTACATGGAATCCATCTCTGATTTCATTGCTCAAAGCCAGAGTGTAGAGTCTTTACTCTGTAATGCTTGTTGAAAGGATAGAGGAGTGTCGTCATCTAAGACACAATCCTCCTTCTCGCCATCCATGAGAAAACCATAGTATCTCTCTGATGTGCAAGATTCCCTACTAGACCTTCTAATTGGTTGCGTGTTTTTGTATAAGGGTGAACTTGGTTCTTCCACTAGTTCGGCCTCAGTGTTAATTGCTAGGATCTCATCCAAGTCTACAACCTCACTGCTTATTTCCTTTAATAGAAATTCCTTTTCTAAAAAGAGAACATATCGAGAAACAATAATCTTTTATTCCTCGGTATTGTAGAATATATATATCTTATCAAGTTTTTGGGATACCCTACATATTTACACAGTACCGATCTTGCCTCTAGTTTATCGCACCAAAGTTCTTAACTTATGTCGGACAACCCTATGCCTTTAAATATTTGATTTGGGGTTTCTTACCATACCACATCTTATGTAGTTTTTTGGCATAGATTTAGTGGGTAACAAGTTTAAAATATGTGTTGTGGTTTCTAGCGCATATCTCATATAGGACAGAGGTAGCTCAGCCTTACTCATCATGGAACGAACCGTATCTAATAGGGTTCAGTTTCTTTTCTTCAACACACCATTGTGTTATGGAGTATTGTTGGAAATCCTATCCAACATACTCACCTCCTCGATCTGATCGAAGAATCTTAATCTTATGGCCCGTTTGGTTTTCTACTATATTTTTATATTCAACAAATTTCTCATAGGCATCGGATTGTTTCTTCATAAGATACACATATCCTAGTCCCGAGAAATCATTATTGAAGGTAACAAAGTAAGAACTATTATATTTAGTAATTATAGGCATCAGGCCACATACATCACTATTTACTAACCGTAAGAGTTCATCAACTAAAGGGGTGCTTTGTCATTTATCTTTGAGACATTACTCACATGTGCCAAACGATTCAGAATCAACTAATGGTAGAAAACCTTTGGTTTTCAGTTTGTGTAATCGTTTCTCGCTATTATGACCTAGCCTACAATGCCACAGATAACTATCATTTATATTGTTAGAAGAATTATTCATAGAATATACATAATTATTATTAATCACATAAATGCCATTTTCAAGAATACCATTGCAGACTTTATTTCCATCCAAACTAATGTTCATAACATTATCTGCACAATGAGTATATATGCAGTCTCTAACAATCTAGAAATAGAAATAGCCCCACAAATAAAGTTTTTAAAAAATATCAATTATCTAATACTAATACTACTCCACTAGGCAAAACTAAATGATAGTCTCCTTTTGCCAGTTCATCTACAGTAAATCCTAAGCCCTTGTAACGAATTACAAATATGAGTACCAGATCCAGTATCTAAGACCCAAGACATTTTATTGATTACAAAACAATTTTGAATCATAAATGTACCTAATGGAGTAACATAACCATTCCGCTTCTTTTCTCTAACAATCTTCAAATAGTTAGGACACTTCCTTTTCCAGTGACCATTCATACGGAAATGATGACATTCACCCTTGTCATCGGACTTCTTACTTTTCTTTTTCTTTCCTTCCTTTTTCTGCTTCTTCGAACTCTTCGAAGATGATGCTCTATCCTTGACAGCAACTACAACCCATTGATCCTTCGATGCATACTCGGTCGACCTCAATATATTGAGGACCTTCATGAGATTCACATTTAATTGGTTCATATTGTAATTCAGCAAGAACGGTTCATGCTGAGGAGTAAAAGAACCAAGGATCTAATTAACTTGTAATTCATGTTTATTTGTACGTCCAACTGTGAAAGCCTATCCATATAGCCCTTCATCATCATCATGTGATCATCCACTTTTTTTCATTAGTCATATTGGTATTGAAATGCTTCTTCGTAAGCTCGTACCTTACGGAAAATGATTGTTCACTAAACAGGGCCTTGAGATTATCAAATTTCTATAGATTCGCATGTAATAGCTGACCATAGGCACTCATAAGTTAACACTATTCTAAATGCTCTTAGCCAGTCGGTATAGTTTGGTTTGGTAAGCTTGTCGTTTTCAGAAAATAGTTTTGGAGTTGACACTTTCTAGCAAGTTTAAGTGGTAGATTATTAGGACAAATCATAGTAGATGTTCTTAAAATGTTAGTAAGGTTAAACTTTTTGTTTGATTTTGCTAATAAGCTCCTGCTAGTCTTTTATGTTTCGCCAAACCTTGAGTCGAAACATAGAAGCCTTTTGATTTCACTAGTAGGTGTTAGGACTCATCCATCTTGGAATTTTGATCTTGAGTTTGCTCAACAAGTCATAGCTCTATGGACGATAGATAACTCCTAATCGGTTGTATCGTACAAAACTCCTAACCCTTAGTACCTTGCCCTAATTTCACTTTGACCTTGAGTTTGCTCAACAAATCGAAACGATATTATTCACTCGTACCTACCATATCGTGAGGGCCTAAGTATAGTATATGCACCTTGAGTTTGCTTAACAAATGCATACAATTATCTTACCTCAATATTCAATATATTAATAATACTACACATAACATCCCTAGCTTGATTTTGCTCAATAACTAAGGAATGTGCAAGTAATTTATTACTATATACATGGTAGAAAAGAACATTATATTGAAGATTCATAGTCTTCAATATATATAATATTGAGAAACACCAAATTATGGAATAATATAATTCTTATGAATTACTCTTTTGATTCAAGTGTCGGACACATCAGAAATCATGGTATACATACATTTACGTATGTATTTATTCCTCAAGTCTAGTTAGGATTTCTTAAAGTTCCACCTTTAATTTATACATTCATATTATATAAGTTTTATTACCATATGACTTTTATATTTCATATTAAAGTAGTCTTATGTAAAATATTACATTAATTAAATCTTATTTAATTAATTTTAATTAATATTAATTATTTAGCATTTTAATTAATTTTATATTATCTCAATATAACTTTTATATTTCATATTTATTACATACTATAACCTTTGTAGTATAACACACATATAATATACATGTGTTATTATTTAATTAGTTAACATCTTAATTAATTTATTCGATTAAACAATATTAATTATATTATATTAATTTCAAAATTTATTTCATATACATGCATGTATACTCATGTTATTTTAAACATTTTAAAACAACTTAACATATATCATAATATATAATACTTGTATACATTTATTAATTAATTAACTTATTTAATTAATTATTTTATTAATCCTATTAATAAAAATTTTAAAAAAATTTAAAATTAATATATATATATATGATTTCTAATATTTTGAAATTTTTAATCACATTATAACTTTTGTAATATATTTATATCTTATTTTAAAATTAATTTTAAATTAAAAATCTTATATTTTTGATTTTTCTAACAAATTCGAAAATTAGCACAAGACCCAATTCAAATTGGGCCTTCACTATTAAGGGCAACCTTTTCGGCTCGCTTCACCTCTTAGGTCGGGCTGGTAACTAGCTAGGAATTGACTAGATTACCCAATTCCAATTCTAGACATTACCTTTCCAAATAGCGTACTAAGTGGGCTGTTAACTCAATTAGTTAGCGCAACATGATTAATTTAGACCACATAAGCTATTGAGCTCTAATACCATTGTTCGAACTAGACCAGCCCGTAGTAGAAGTTATAGCTAAATTTTAATATTTTTTACCATATTTGAACTTTATTAGGCCTATGAAGTATACTAATTTAGAACATTTCAAAACTTCTTTTAAATAAAATCTTTATTTTATTTAAATTTATAGAACAATATTGTATTATTTAATTTTTGTGTATATATATATCTATGTATGTGTGTAGACATATATACATGTATTATATACACACATATATGTGTGTGTGCATGTGTAACATATCAATCCGTGCAAGGTATAACATGCACGTGAAGCTGGGATTTACATCGCAACAGACACATTAGCTCATTCAATATACAAACATATTGTCCAAACGTTTGTTTATACTTTTACTTATATATATAATGTTTACAAATATATACATACACACACATATGTATATGTACGTAAAAATGCTATAATTCTATTTAAATAATTTTATATAAATACATAAATATAAACATATATATATATATATAATATTAACCTTACATATATATATATATATATGAATATAATTAAATCATTTATAATATATATATATATATACACAAAAAAATTTAAAAGCTGAAAGCAATATATGCAAATGTATTAATCAGTTATATATACACACATATGTATTAAATATTTATATATAAATATATGTATAATAATATGTATACAAATTAATGTTTATAAAATACACAAAATATATTTTTTGATAAGTATATATGACCATGTCTTGCGCATGGCTCTAAATAATATTAAAAATGTAAAAATATATTTTATTTAAATACCCGTATATAAAATTTAAAACATTAATAAAAAATTATTTCTGAATTTTAAATTTTCATTGAATCCTAAATGATATTTTATGTTTTGAATATTTATTACATAATTTTAATGTTTAAAACAATTTTAAAAACAATTTTTATTATTCTTAGCTTTTGTTTAAAAATATTTTAAAAATAAAAAAGGTTTTTTTTAACTTTCGCTAAGAGTATATTTTACACCAATATTATTTTATAAAATATAAACACGATTTTCATGATATATTTATATTTATATAACTGATTTATGTATTAATTAACTAAAATAATTGTGTGTGTGTGTATAATAGTTTTATCATTGTCGAAATTATTGTATATTTAATACTTTACATATAAAAATATATGAACATATAGGATTAAAGTATAATAATGTCATAATTAAATTATAAACTATGTATATCTAATTAAATATTATACATTACATCATCAAAATAAAAAAATTGTTTTTGTTAATTGTAGAGCCGTACTGATATGATACACATATGATAAAAAAAATTGATCCAAGAATATACAAACACACAACTAATCTAATTGTGATAGTAAATTTGTTTATCGGAATCGTCACCTAACTAATAGTATATAAAATATATATACAAACATTATATGTAAACGTAGATGATTGTAAATAAGTTTGATCTGTACGTTATATCCAAAGCATGAAAGAACACCCTGAAATGATGATATAAACTCCTTAAAACAATTTTTAATACAAAATATTGCTAGTCCTTGAACTGTTGACCATCGGCTATCGAACAACACTTGATTTGATCTTAGGAAACTAGAGACATGGAGGGGAAATTTCGACTAGACTAGAGGGATGTGGAGACTTAAAAATCATAAACTAGTGTAGTTAGTGATGCTTATATAAAGGAGAAGTTGGAGATATTTTATGATCAATACCATACGTCATATCTTACCAATTCTCTTCCATCTTAGCCCTCCATCTCAAAGGCTTCGATGAACTATCTTATGGCCAAGCCTACTTATGGCCTAATATGATCAGCCCTTATATGGTATTTAAACTCTTTTAAAGCCCGAACAAATAATTTGCAATTAAATCTAATTTAATTCTTATCAATATCACATATCGATTAATATTTTATAACCATTATAAATATATTTAACAATATTTGTTTATCAAATCAAAATCAAATCTTATAATTAATATTTAATAAATATTAATTAATTTAACTAACTTATAACAATTACAAATTAACTAAATGGTTTGGTCAGAGGAATATTCAACGTTTCGGTTGTGTGACTCTCTAGGTGTAAATTTGGTCGGCAATTAATATCGAACTATTCGAATATTAACATTCGCACATTAGTTAGCAGGTGCTATGACATATTGGGCTAAATTTATCGCTTACTTGGTTTCAGTAAAATCCTATTTTACTTTGTTAAACGTTACCCAGTTGTGACTACTATTTACACCAATTCTCTTCGTCAAAACTATATTGCATTGGACGTATGGAATTTGGTAACGGTCAAAATTCCATTATCGTTCATATTCAACTCTATAGTCCAAACACAAAGTCTTTGGTTCAATAATAACAGTTATTATTAACCGAACTACTCTAGCCAGAGATTTTGACTTTGAGTTGTGTAACATCTCCTATTTGGAGGCCCGAAGCTAAGCGCTACAGATGTTGCAGTCATCCATAGTATTAACTTCCGATTACCAAATACGATAATTTTAATGGTATTCATAATTACAGCATCATATGAATATGAAACAAAATCACAGATTTAAAAAAAAACATCTTTTCACATTACATTTTCAAAACATATTCAAACTACATAATCCCATCGCTTTCTTAGGTTCAGATAAAATATAATTATCACATAAATACGCCAAGAGCGACATATGATGATGCCCATTTGGTTGACCAGAGTACTAAATAGTCATAACTGACTTATTACTAACACAGCAGAAATACATCAAAATGAAACAAACTTCAACATCTAAATAGCTATCCGTCAGCCACCTGCTCGTCTCCGGAAGCTTTATTTGCAAACCTACTAACACTTGTAAATCCTCAATCCTCGGCCTACTCAAATCAATTTTGAGCACCCGAGAGTTTAAGGAGAAAAACATAAACTTCGAGTCAGACATAAAGCCTGGTGTGAATGATACTATACATCTCGAATATACGATATTAAGTGAGACCACACCGCTTAGCGGAATGGATTTCCCCTCACTAATATCCTTTTAAAACATATCTTTTGAAAATCAAAATCCTGCAACCAAAACTAGTTAAAAAACTGTAAAGCATTTTACGTAAACATACATATCAAGTAACAAATGGATTATATATCTGAACACTATAGTTTTTTTTGCTTACTACTAACCTTTGGCTGACTCGGGCCTACCAGACAAATACAATAAAAATGGCCTAACATCTGTTAGACATGATTTCTGGACGATCTGTCCCTAACTTACTCTCTCCTAGGGTCCACTGATCCTAATGGTTTTGCGGGCTCACCAATAACATACACTACGCAAATATATTCCTTTCTCTGTGTACCATAATTTTAATCTTACCTGTGACAAAGCCCTACACACTGGAATTTTGGACTAAATTAGCTAGGGGCTAATAGCTAATGTATATGGCACGACCCTATACCAGTCCCATATGGTATTCTAATATCTAAATCATTTTACTTAAATTTTCCCTAAAAACATTTTCTTCTCAAATTGATTTAAAACCTTTAAATCAAACTTAAACAAGGAAAATATATATTCTATGCTTTACTCAAAATCATCTTGCCATGCTATATATACTTTACCCAAATCTTTTTTGATGAAAACATTTAAACATTTGAAAGTACCCATTTCGGTCCCATTGAAAGTATCCCTTTCGTAACCAAATAAACCCTTTATTTCATCTAGGCCGAAAGGCCAAAACCTTCCTTTCGAAACCATTTACGTAAACCTTTCGAAACCATTGAAATACCTTTTTCTTTCGAAAGCTAAAAACCTTAGACATCCTATCTTTAAGACTTTAAACATAGCCTTTCGAAACCATTAGAAAAACCTTTCCTTTAAGCCTTTCGAAACCATTGGTTAAACCTTTCGAAAGCATTGGGGAACCACCCTTTAGAAACTATCCTTAGAAACCTTTCGAAAGCATCAAAACCTTAAACCTTTCGAAAGTATTTGGGTTCAATTTTAAAACATGTGGAAACACCTTTCGAAACCATTCAAAACCATCTCTTTTGAAACCTTTGGGTTAATCTTTAAAAATCCCTAAGGGCCACAAACAAAAGGGTCGAAAGCAACTCTTTCTAGAGCCAAAACCTAAGTTAAGAAGTGATGGTGTCGAAACCATCCTTTCGAAAGCATTGGAGAAACGGCAGGGTTTTTATAAAACAAAATAAACCCTTTCGAAGGCATTGCTACGAAAGGTAGAAAGCGATAGCTAAGGCTTCGACCTAGTCGAAAGCGGTTATTTAAAAACAATGGTGCAACCCCTTAAAACCATTTTTTTAAACCATTTGACCCAGTCGGAAGCCAACCAAGTCGAAAGCAATATATTCGAAAGCAAAGCACACGCATTTTCAATTTAAAGCAAGGTAGCGCTTCGACCTCCTTTGGAACCCCTGGTTTCGACCTAGTTCTTCCGCTTTTGTCCAATTCACTATGTACCAGGTTAATGATACTATGTGCATCGGTTTCGATGGTATAGAGGCGGATCTACTAAGTCGAAAGCTACCCAACCGGAAATAGGGTGCCGAAAGTGGCGAAACATGCATTTGGCATGAAAAACTGGTTTTTAACCTTTTTAAGTAATCTTTTTAACTAATCTACCATGTTTTTCAAAATCTTATTGGTTGCTAATTTTTCTTCTTTAAAAGTACTACCATAATTTTAGAATTAATTAATTTAAATCATTTACAAAACACCCCTTCTTCTTTTATAAATATGTAAAACATTTAAGTCCCATACCTTAAATAATTGTATATATTCATCGAAACACTTTGGAAAATTCTACAAAAATTCTAGAAAAATCCTTTTTAATATGTTTTCCAACATATATAAATTTCAGACCCAAATTATTTATAAATTAACCGTAAATTATTTATAACCCAATAAATCATTTTCTTCACTAGAAAATTAATATAAAATCCACATTAATTCAGAAAATTATGAAAATTGAAAACCATCTCTAAAATACTATTTCTAATCTATATCTAAAATCGCAAGGTATTTGGATGTCATTAAATAGGTTTTTCACATCAAAACATATTATAAAGTATATATGAATAAGCATAAATCATCAACAAGCATATATAAACATTTGTCCTTCAAAATCATGGCTAAACTATGCAAGATAATTTCGGATTCCATTAAAACCGAAAAAATTTAAGAAATAAGAGATGTAGTCATTATTTACATTAGCTTTGTGATTTAGGATGTGAGATTTGATCCTGATTAAGTGATTTGATTCTTCCTCTTGAATCCTAGCTTTATCTTCTTCCTCTTTGCTAATGGTGGTCGGCCTTAGACTTATAATTTGTGCTTATGAATGTATGAATGAATGTATGGAAGTAAATTCCTAAGGGTTTAGGGTATTAGAATGCTCTATTTCCTATTTTACCCCTCCTCTATTTACCTTAACACTTCATTCTTTGGTTCATTTGTTTATTCATTAACATGGCACGGCTACCCCTTAATTAGATTACAAATCTCAATCCATAAATCAAAGGTAAAACATACCATCTAACAAATCAGGATAAGCGTCTCTAATCCTGCTCTCAGTCTCCTAAGTACAGTCTCTATCATCGTAACTCCGTTGGACCTTCACTAATCTGACTGTCTTGTTCCTCAACTTCTTCTCATCCCTTGTGACTATCTGGACATGCAACCTTACTATAGTCAAGTATGGTTCCACCACTAAATCCCCTAACACAGTCGGTGCTATAGTAGTGTCTTGATCCCTAAAACACTTCCTCAGATGAGATATATGGAAAACATTGTGGACTCCTGCCAAACTACTCGGTAACTCTACTCTGTACATGAGTTTCCCGATCCTCTCTAAAATAGGAAACGGTCCTACGAATCTCGGTGCTAACTTCCCTGTCTTCCCGAACCTGATAACACCTTTAATCGGCGATATTTTGATGAAAACATGATCTCCAACAGAGAACTCTAAATCTTTCCGTCTTCTATTTGCATAGCTCTTCTACCTAGACTGAGCTTTCTTCATTCTCGCCCTTATCAGCTCAATCTGCTCTGCAGCTTCTCTTACAAAATCAGGACCAAGGACTAATCTATCTCCAGTCTCTCACCAACATGCGGGAGATTTGCATGGTCTTCCATACAAAGCTTCAAACTGTGCCATCCCTATACTAGTCTGATAGTTATTGTTATATGAAAACTCGACTAGGTGTAAATAGTCTTCCCATGATCCCCCGAAGTCTAATACACAAGCTCGTAACAAGTCTTCCAAGATCTTGTTAACTCTTTCCGTTTGCCCATCTGTCTGCAGATGGTAAGCGGTACTCAACTTGAGCTTGGTTCCTAAACTCTCTTGTAGACTCTTCCAGAAGTCGCTAGTGAATAAGGAATCCATATCACTAACAATACTACTAGGAATTCCATGCAGTCTAACCACATTCTTCATAAATAACTTAACCAATATAAGTGCCATCCTATTTAACTTAACGGGAATGAAATGGGCACTCTTGGTCAATCTGTCCACTATGACCCAAATACTTTCATTTCCTTTATTAGATCTCGGAAACCCATCTATGAAATCCATAGAAATAGAATCCCACTTCCAAACCGAAATATCCAATGGCTGAAGCAACCCACTTGGCTTCTGATGCACAACTTTCACCTGTTGATAGTTCAAACACTGTTTCATCCATAAGCCTACATCCCTCTTCATTCCTTCCCAGAAAAAACTTCTCTTCATATCCTGATACATCTTCGTTCCTCCTGGATGAATAGTGAACTTCGAATGATGTCATTCCTCTAAAACTTCCTTCCTTATGTCTCCCATATCTAGAACACATAATCTACCCTTCTTTCTTAACCACCCACTTTGCTTAAGACTGAAATCCTTCAAGTCATGGCTCTCCGTTCCATCCCTTAACTTCCTGATCATTTCAGCTAACAATGGATGCTCTTTCTATTTAGAAGCAATCTTCTCAATCAATACCGGGTAGACTTCTAAACAAGATAACGTAGCAGATTTTCCACTAGACCCAGCCTCGGATCTCCACAGCACTCTGCAAGTTGACAACGCTTCCAAGTCTTTCCATTCTTCTATCATAGCCAACACTGCATTATGATGCTTCCTACTAAGCGCATCTGCAACCTTGTTTCCTTTCCCTGGTGTGTACTCAATTCCAAAATCATAAGCAGCAATAAACTCTAACCATATATGTTGTCTCATGTTCTGCTCACTCTGAGAGAACAAGTACTTCAACGACTTATGATCCGTATAAAGCTCAAACCTCTCTCCTAAAAGGTAACGTCTCTACACCTTCAAAGAAAAATTAACTGCAGCTAACTCCAAGTCATGAGTCGGGTATCTAACCTCATGCGATCTAAGCTATCTAGAAGCATAGGCAATCACTTTACATCTCTGCATTAACACTGCTCCTAATCCACTTCCACACGCATCTGTATAAACTACCAAATCTTGATTCCCCTCCAGAACAACTAGTAGAGGTGCATGGATCAATAAGTGTTTCAAGCTCTGGAATGCTTCCTCACACTTATCAGTCCAAACAAACTTCACATCTTTTCACGTAAGCTTGGTTATCGGCACTGCTATCCGCAAAAAATCCTTTATAAACCTCCGATAATATCTAGACAATCCAAGAAAACTTCTTATCTCAGTCACTGTTTCTGGCCACTTTCAACTATTCACTGCTTCGATCTTAGTTGGATCTACTGCCAATCCTCTTTCTGAAACTACATGACCAAGAAACTTCGCCTTCAGCTGATGTTCTCTTAAAGTCTCAAGAACCACTCTAAGTTGAACTTCATGCTCTTTCTCATCCTTAGAGTATATCAAAATATCATCTATGAACACCAACACGAATCTATCCAAGTTCTCTCTGAAAATTCAATACATCAAGGGTACAAAGAATGTCGGCGCATTATTTAGTTTGAACGGCATAACTAACCATTCGTACGATCCATATCTGGTCCTTAATGCCGTCAAAGGTATACTATCTTCTGCTACTCTAAGCTGATGGAAACCTGTAGTCAAATCCAACTGAGAAAATATCTTGTCTCCACTCAACTGATCGAACAAATCGTCAATTCTAGGCAATGGATATCGATTCTTTATCGTCTTCTCATTCAGCTTACGATAATCGATACATAACCATAATGGTCCGTCCGGCTTCTTAGCAAACACTACGGCTGCTCCCCAAGGTAAACTACTAGGTCTGATAAAATTCTTCCCTTCCAAATCCACCAACTGCTCCTTCAGCTCTCTCATCTCTATAGGTGTCATCCTACTGGGCAGCCTATTAACTAGTTCTGCTCCTGGCACCAAATATATTTGAAACTCAATGGCTCGTTTCGATGGCAATCCTACTGCCGGCTCGAAGACATCCTGTGATATCCCGAAATTTCAAGGAATTTAAAATGTGATAATCTCCTTAATTAATTAATTTAAAATTGGTATGTTTATTATTTTCAAACTATTTAATAATGAGTTGTTTTAAAATATAGTTATAAATAGATTTTTAAATGGAATAATTAGTTACAAATTTAGTTTGTGTTATTTTATAAATAGATTTTAAATAGTCCTATTATTTCAAATTTAATAAGTATTATTTTAAAAACGAATATATATATGTGTATTTTGGAAGAAAATTATGATTTAAAAATTTAAAATAAGTCTTTCAAAAATATTTAAAATAAAAGTGTTCCAATATAATTACAATAAAATCTATCTTAAATTAAAGTAAGCTTTACCTTATCCACTCTTGATCTAAATATATAATTATGATGTAATCTAGATAAAAATGTTTAAAATAAATCTTATCAATATTAAATATAAGTATAAAACAAATATATGGTTATAGACATATAAACATAAGAAACTATGATATTAAACATAAGTGAAAATAAATAAATAATTATAAATGAAGTGTTTGGTAGTTAAGTTTAGAATAGAAACAAATACATTAAGTTAAAAAATAGAACCAAATATTTCAAAGTGATGGTTACGTAAAGTTTTGAAATGAACTTAAGATAATTCTAGAATTGTATATATATATACTATAACCATATGTATATGCAAAGAAATAAGTCGAAACTAAGACAAAAATACATACAAGATGTACAAAATAAAATAAAGAAATAGCATTGTAAGCATGATAAGGAACAAGGCATTTAATGCCATCATCTCTAGCACAAGGAAATATCATATCAGCCTCCATACCAAAAGAAAATCTCTGACCCTTGTGTACAAATAAACATATCAGCCCTGTGTACTTGTTCTATTTATCAAGCTTCCTTTTTCTTTCCGTTCATAAAACAATGAAACCTGGAAAAATGTAAAACCTGAAACCTTTTTCCTCAAGACTCAAACTTGAAACCAGAAATGAATCAAAGTCCTGTAATCTTTTTTCTCAAACCTATAATTCATTTCTAAACAAAGGAAACTCAGCCTGTAACCTTCTCAAAATACAAATCTGTAAGCATTTTTCTACAAGCCTAAAATCAAGTCTTAAAGCATTCCAGTTTCAAACTTTCAAGTTTCCAGTTTTAAAGCTTTCCAGTCTTTAACTTACAAGCAAGACAAATTTTCTGGAATCAAAACAGCAGTGGTATGCAAAGTTTCAAAACCAGTTTTAAAGTCTCTGCTTCAAACTCTAAAAAGGCGAGTATACTTTTTAATATAAAAGTTAAGTAGGTAAATAAAGGTTGCTATGAAATCTCTATGATAATGATGCCTGCATGTGTATGAATAAGTGTAGAATTTTGATATATGATTGTATTCATGTGTACATGTCTGTTATATTCATGTTCTTCTCTGATTTATGTTACAGAGTTTAAATTTAATTCAAATTCTACTTTCTTCTCCTCTGATCTGTGATAGGCCTTAGTTTCAAACAAATTTAGTTTGTTTAAACTTGAACTTGGATCAAGAAATAGTTTAAACATGTTTATATTTATATAGTGTCTGGAAATCAAGATTTACAGTAAAAATCTTATAACATGTAAAAATCAATCATTTTAATTTACTATTTTAAGATTATAACTTGAATCCATTTTAAAAGTTAGGATTTTTAAGACAAAAATCATGATTTTTAGTTTGGAATACTGTGAGAAATTCTTGGTTAACCAGAAAATGGTTTTTGAGGTTTATCTGGTGATCAATGTACTCGGGAAGGTCGGAGCTTCGACTGGAGAGGTTAGGGTGTAGGAGAGCTCGGCAAAATTACCATGGTGATTTATCATTGGTCGAGATGGCTAGGAATCGATGAAGTAGGGTTTTGGCGTCGAAGTGGGTAGGCAGTGTTATCGAGGCATTGGTGACAGCCATGAGGAATCGGAGTGGATCGCGTGGGTGGGAAAAGGTTCGTCGGAGTGTAGCGTGACTTTGGGTGGATCGGCGGGTGATTCTGAGGTCGGAGGCGACGGCGATGGGTGGTTTCAGATCGATGTTTGGGTTCTAGTTTTTGATCAAATGTCTCGTTTAGATTTTCTGTCGACTTCGACCAATCTGGGTGGTCGGAACACTAGGGTAGATTGTCGTCGACAAGGAGTCGGTGGCGTTTCGATGGCCGTGCATGTGCGCATGCACGTGCACGTTTGGTTTGTCTGGTTTTTGTGCTGTGAGTTTGGGTTTGGGGAAAATGGAAGAGGACCCGGGTTGTTGGTCGGAGCGATCACGTGTGTGACTCGAAGAAGTGAGTGGGTATGAGAGGGACTCGGGTAAGACTCGGGGAAGTTTATGGGTTAGGCTCGGCAAAATGTTTTGGTGAAGACTGGTTTTAATGGTTTAAAGTAAACAATGTACAGGTTTTTAAAATTTGAATTAAAAATCAATTAAAAGTTTTAAAGGAAACCTGTAACAGTTTTAAAGCAAGAAATCAAAGTTTTAAAATGTTTAACAAGTTTTCAAAGTTTTAAGGCAAATTAAAACAAGTTTTCCAAATTAAAATATTTCAAAACAAAGTGTTTAAAAGTTTCAAAGTTATTAGTTTTCAAAAGTAAAATGTTTAACCAAGTTTTAAATATATTTAAGGAAATAAGTTTTAAAGAGATATGATAATTAAGTTTTCAAGAGTAACTATTTATTTAAATTCTTTTAAACAAGTTTGAACAAGTTTTTCAAAGGTTTTAAATAATTAAAATTTAATGTTTAAGATGTTTGTTTAAAAGTAAATTATATACTTTCAATTATATAATTGTTTGCAAAATGTTTTCTAATGGAAGTTTAATGATGCAATTAAGTATTAAATAAAGATAAAGAATTTATCTTTAAATTATTTAAGTTGTGATTAGTTAAGAATGATTAATTAGTGAAATTAATTAAAAGGTTAATCACTTAATAAAATTAAGTGGTGTAATTAATTAATGTTAAAAATCAAAAGAGTAATTACTAAAGGTAATTAATTTAGAGGGTAATTACTTAATGAAAGTAATTAAGAGATAAGTTAATTACTGAATGCGATTAATTGGGAATTAATTAATGATGAGATTAATTAAAGATAATTACTTAGAGTAAATAATTAGTGGGTAGTTAATAATGGAACATTAACTAGTGATTAAGAAGTGATTAATTTAGGCAATTAAATTAAGTTAATTAATTAATGTAATTAATTAAGTAAATTACTTAGTGTAAGTAATTAATTTGTAATTACTAAATGTAATTAATTAAAGAGGATAATTTCTTTATGGAAGTAATTATGGAGTAATTACTTAGTGAAATTAATTATTTAATTAAAGGCTTAATTAATTAAAGGTAAGTGATTATAAGTTGATTAATTAATAAAATTAATTAAGAATAATTAATTAATGTAATTAATTATAATATAGTTAATTAATGAGATTAATTAAAGATTAATCAATGTGAATGGTTTAAGGATAATTAATTTCTATAATTTATTAAAGGCTAATTACTTAATGTAATTAAAGGATAATTAATCAAGGATGATTAATTAAGATGGATACTTAGAGTATGATTAATTAATTGGTTTAATTAATGATTAAGTAAGCAAGATTTATGTGATGAAAGAAATTAATTTAATTTATTTTAAATTAATTAGAGATGAAATAATTATTTTAATTCATTTTAAATTAATTAAAGATGGTGTGATTAATATATCTTTGCTTATGTATGGTTGGATGACATTGATTGCCTTAAATGGTTTGATATCTTTGATATGAGATATATATTGATCTATGATATTGAGATGCTTTGGTTGAATTGTACTGATATGAGTTATCTATTGAGATATTGTGAATTATCTATCTGTGGGTATATAGATAATAAAAATTGAATTGTTTTACTTTAAAACAACTTGGACCTAAAAGATGGCGATTTGGATTTCGATGAGACCGGGATCGGGTTTCCAGATTTGGATCCGAAAACCACATCGATCCAAATTAACGATAGGTCGTGAATCTCAAGTGAAGATGAAGATTCAGAGTGCAAGGGTTATTGTCGTTAACTCTGAGGATGATTCCAAAATGAGTGTAACGAGATAATGCCTTCGGTTTCGTTCGAACCCAGAACGAACTTGTATGGATTGAATGCTTTCAGAACATCGTCAGGTGGACGATGAGCATTCTAAGATAGATGTGTTCTATAAAGGTAAATCGTAGCCTCAAGCCTCATCAACCGGGAATGGCTAAAATAGGGGAGGTGCAGCAAGGCTAAGTTGGTCATACCCAAGTAGGATGAGATAAACCCCTGTCTAGAGTCCCTTTTTATTCGGCTGTGTGGGCGGTTGAATAGCTACAACCGCTGGGGTTATCTTATTCGGGACTGTCCAGTAAGGGATGGTTCCGGCTTTGTGTTGCAGGGGATTGGGAGTGATCCTTCGGTACGTTGATCTAGGCCACGTACTATGACGGGCGGTACCTCAGTAGCCCTGCCATTGTATGGAATCTAATCTACAATAAGCGCCGTACGATATAGTTGTGCCCAACTATGTTGGAACGTGAGATGTAAGCATTCCAGCTATTTCTGTATTTTACTTGAAAACCCTAGACCCTATTATAATATCACTGGATTTCCTATCAAATGTTTGGTTAGCGTAAGGTAAAAACTTACCCATGTTTATGTGTGGGGAGTCTTACGTGATACCTTTGTTTTCAAATGAATTTTAAAGTTAAACAACTTTAACCGTTTACTCATACCAGACCCATGTCTGACCCGGAGTTTATTTATGTTTTTCTTAAACTCTCGGTTACTCAAATTTTTACGAGTAGCCAAGGGATTCAGGTTAGCTTTGACAAATTCTGGAGGAGCAATGGAGCAGGAGGCTTCAGCGTATAGATATATATTGGTTCCGCTGTGTAGTGTTTATCTGTATTTCCGCTGTGTTGTATCTCTGTGATGTTTTGAGTTGTAATAACTAGACAAGTGTTTATAACTGTCTAGTTTGTGTTTGAATAAGTTGTGTAACTCTGATAGATGTTGTATACTATGTAATATCTTATGTAATTAATATAATTTATTCGTTCCGCTGTGAGATTATGATATTGTTTAGTTCTTTCTTCTCTATCTTTTCTCTTTCTATCCCTTTCTTTCTTATTGATGATGCGTCTTTCTGTGTATAGAAGGGCGGGTCGCTACAGTTGGTATCAGAGCATAGGTTGAGCGAATACCTAAGCTCTGGAGTGGTGTCTTTCTTGAGAGAGCGTATTTGTAATTTTGAATACATATATATATATATATATATATATATTTCTACCTATCTGTTGGGTTACCTATTCGGGTTTTCCCAATATAAGATATAAAAGGTAGATAGGGTAGTGGTGTGTGTAACACGACTACCAATGGCTGGAGTTTGAATGTTTGATGTTGGAAGTGTATTTGTAGAGACTGTAGACCTAATACCGTCTCGAGTGAGCTTTGTTTGATGTAAGGATTTTATTGATCTCTGAAGGAAACCTGTTAAGGTTCGGAGTTCATCATTTAAGTGCAAGTTTGATCGCGCTCGTGTGAGCGGATTTTTGAGAGTTTGGATCTGTCGATTAGGCAGAAACAAGTGATGGTATGTTGGCAACCTCGGGAAGTAGTAGTTGTGTGGTGAGATGCAGTGACTATGGATGTTTCCGAAGATGTTTTCTTTGGAACAAGTTTGAGGGAGTGTGTCTGCATCGATGATGAGACCGAGTTTCAGCTGGATGTTGCGTTTGGTTTGAAGTCCGAGTTTCTCAAGGGAGCTTTGGATTAGGAAGTTTTTGGCATCCGTGGCAGCAGTGCAGCTGGGAGATGTTTTGTGCCAGCAGGAAGATCTTTTGGCTTAATAGTACCCTAGTGGTGGAATTCATAAGCAGCAGAGTGGATCCATTTCTTCGGTGGATTGGTTAGTCAAGGACAAGCTGATCTGATTTGTGAAGAGGGAATAGTATCTGTAGATATTGGTCTGGATAGGATCGCAAAAGCGACTTGCGATAGTTTGAGTGATTCTCTTGGATAATCTTTTGCATGGATATGTGGCATCCCTAGAGGATATATGAGTTATAGAGTTGTCAAAGATTTGTCCAGAAGTTTTCAAGGAAGCCAGCAGTTTGTCTACATTTGGAAGTTTAATTTGCTTTGACCTGGGTCTGGAAGAGATACCGGTGGTTCAGCTAAAGAGATGGATGGTTTCTAAAGAAGTTTTGGTGGGGCATTTGTGTTTTCTCTTCTGTATCTAGTTTCGAGTTTCTTCCAGCTAAGGGTAGCTGAAGACAGTACCCTTGACTGAGGACTCATCTGTTTCTTTGAGCAGTTTGTTTCCGATCGTGGTGGATCTGATGTATTGTGTGTTCAGGAGGTGTTGGTTAAGATTTTTCTCGAATTCATCGACATTCTCATCTACCCCAGATCAGAGTTGTGCAGCGGAAGCAAGGTGGCAGTTGTTCAAGAGTGAAAGCAACCGGAAGTTGCAGTGTTTTGGGATTAGGGAATTTCTACAGGAAATTTTTCTGGATTTGAGGCCAGATTGGCAAGTGTTTTTGTTTGTCTTTTCTGGATAGGGGAAGTAAGTTGTAGTCTACTGATGATGGTGGAGTAGAGTTGTATTCTGGATTTTGGGTAAATCTGGAGAGGATCTTTTTGTTGAGATATTTTGATCCAGTTTGTTTATTGAAGCATCAGCGAAGATTGAGCTGATCAGGTAAGGATGTAGGTAGTCCAGGATCGTCAAAGGAGTCTTGTGGTTAAGAAATGGAGAATTTGGAATTCGAAGTTGGAGACTTCGTTGTTGTTGAGATTTTCTCTGGTAAAGGGAGCAATAAGATTGGGTAAGACTGTGAGGTTAGCTCCGGAGTATATTGGATCTTTCCGTATTCTTGTAAGGATAAGTATTTTGGATTACAGGAGTGAATTACCAATTTGGAAGTCTGGGATTCAATGTATTTCACGTATCTCTGAGGGAGTACGTGTTTGGTCCATCTCTGGTTTTGGAACCAGTAGTTCAGAAGGGTTTGGTTGTTGATCAGGTCTTGAATGTGGTCAGATCTCTTGTGTAGATTGTAGATCTAGATGAGTGGGAGCTCAGTAGCTCAGTAGTATAGCTAGTTTGGATTCGTTAGAGCGAGTATTCCAGTATCTGTACCTGGGAAACTCGAGAAATTTTTAGGAAGCTTATCCGGATCTGTGTCTGAATAGCTAGTGTTTTTTGTTTGATTGAATTGTTTATTTGGATGAAATTGTTTGTTTGGTTGTGTATGGATGATATGTATGCCTGAATTGGTTGAAAAAAAATAAAACTTTGGATTATCTTTTGTTTTAAATTTCGAGGACGAAATTCTTTTAAGGGGGAAGGAATGTGATATCCCGGAATTTCAAGGAATTTAAAATGTGATAATCTCCTTAATTAATTAATTTAAAATTGGTAAGTTTATTATTTTCAAACAATTTAATAATGAGTTGTTTTAAAATATAGTTATAAATAGATTTTAAAAAGGAATAATTAGTTACAAATTTAGTTTGTGTTATTTTATAAATAGATTTTAAATAGTCCTATTATTTCCAATTTAATAAGTATTATTTTAAAAACGAATATATATATATGTGTGTATTTTGGAAGAAAATTATGATTTAAAAATTTAAAATAAGTCTTTCAAAAATATTTAAAATAAAAGTGTTCCAATATAATTACAATAAAATCTATCTTAAATTAAAGTAAGCTTTACCTTATCCACTCTTGATCTAAATATATAATTATGATGTAATCTAGATAAAAATGTTTAAAATAAATCTTATCAATATTAAATATAAGTATAAAACAAATATATGGTTATAGACATATAAACATAAGAAACTATGATATTAAACATAAGTGAAAATAAATAAATAATTATAAATGAAGTGTTTGGTAGTTAAGTTTAGAATAGAAACAAATACATTAAGTTAAAAAATAGAACCAAATATTTCAAAGTAATGGTTATGTAAAGTTTTGAAATGAACTTAAGATAATTCTAGAATTGTATATATATATATATACTATAACCATATGTATATGCAAAGAAATAAGTCGAAACCAAGACAAAAATACATACAAGATGTACAAAATAAAATAAAGAAATAGCATTGTAAACATGATAAGGAACAAGGCATTTAATGCCATCATCTCTAGCACAAGGAAATATCATATCAGCCTCCATACCAAAAGAAAATCTCTGACCCTTGTGTACAAATAAACATATCAGCCCTGTGTACTTGTTCTATTTATCAAACTTCCTTTTTCTTTCCGTTCATAAAACAATGAAACCTGGAAATATGTAAAACCTGAAACCTTTTTCCTCAAGACTCAAACTTGAAACCAGAAATGAATCAAAGTCCTGTAATCTTTTTTCTCAAACCTGTAATTCATTTCTAAACAAAGGAAACTCAGTCTGTAACCTTCTCAAAATACAAATCTGTAAGCATTTTTCTACAAGCCTGAAATCAAGTCTTAAAGCATTCCAGTTTCAAACTTTCAAGTTTCCAGTTTTAAAGCTTTACAGTCTTTAACTTACAAGCAAGACAATTTTCTGGAATCAAAACAGCAGTGGTATGCAAAGTTTCAAAACCAGTTTTAAAGTCTCTGCTTCAAACTCTAAAAAGGCGAGTATACTTTTTAATCTAAAAGTTAAGTAGGTAAATAAAGGTTGCTATGAAATCTCTATGATAATGATGCCTGCATGTGTATGAATAAGTGTAGAATTCTGATATATGATTGTATTCATGTGTACATGTCTGTTATATTCATGTTCTTCTCTGATTTATGTTACAGAGTTTAAATTTAATTCAAATTCTACTTTCTTCTCCTCTGATCTGTGATAGGCTTTAGTTTCAAACAAATTTAGTTTGTTTAAACTTGAACTTGGATCTAGAAATAGTTTAAACATTTTTATATTTATATAGTGTCTGGAAATCAAGATTTACAGTAAAAATCTTATAACATGTAAAAATCAATCATTTTAATTTACTATTTTAAGATTATAACTTGAATCCATTTTAAAAGTTAGGATTTTTAAGACAAAAATCATGATTTTTAGTTTGGAATACTGTGAGAAATTCTTGGTTAACCAGAAAATGGTTTTTGAGGTTTATCTGGTGATCAATGTACTCGGGAAGGTCGGAGCTTCGACTGGAGGAGGTCAGGGTGTAGGAGAGCTCGGCAAAATTACCATGGTGATTTATCATTGGTCGAGATGGCTAGGAATCGATGAAGTAGGGTTTTGGCGTCGAAGTGGGTAGGCAGTGTTATCGAGGCATTGGTGACAGCCATGAGGAATCAGAGTGGATCGCGTGGGTGGGAAAAGGTTCGTCGGAGTGTAGCGTGGCTTTGGGTGGATCGGCGGGTGATTCTGAGGTCGGAGGCGATGGCGATGGGTGGTTTCAGATCGATGTTTGGGTTCCAGTTTTTGATCAAATGTCTCGTTTAGATTTTCTGTCGAATTCGACCAATCTGGGTGGTCGGAACACTAGGGTAGATTGTCGTCGACAAGGAGTCGGTGGCGTTTCGATGGCCGTGCACGTGCACGTTTGGTTTGTCTGGTTTTTGTGCTGTGAGTTTGGGTTTGGGGAAAATGGAAGAGGACTCGGGTTGTTGGTCGGAGCGATCGCGTGTGTGACTCGAAGAAGTGAGTGGGTATGAGAGGGACTCGGGTAAGACTCGGGGAAGTTTATGGGTTAGGCTCGGCAAAATGTTTTGGTGAAGACTGGTTTTAATGGTTTAAAGTAAACAATGTACAGGTTTTTAAAATTTGAATTAAAAATCAATACAAAGTTTTAAAGGAAACCTGTAACAGTTTTAAAGCAAGAAATCAAAGTTTTAAAATGTTTAACAAGTTTTCAAAGTTTTAAGGCAAATTAAAACAAGTTTTCCAAATTAAAATATTTCAAAACAATGTGTTTAACAGTTTCAAAGTTATTTGTTTTCAAAAGTAAAACGTTTAACCAAGTTTTAAACATATTTAAGGAAATAAGTTTTAAAGAGATATGATAATTAAGTTTTCAAGAATAACTATTTATTTAAATTCTTTTAAACAAGTTTGAACAAGTTTTTCAAAGGTTTTAAATAGTTAAAATTTAATGTTTAATTTAAAATTTAACCAGGTGGTGTTACCGACGAACCTTTTCCCACCCACGCGATCCACTCCGATTCCTCATGGCTGTCACCAATGCCTCGATAACACTGCCTACCCACTTCGACGCCAAAACCCTACTTCATCGATTCCTAGCCATCTCGACCAATGATAAATCACCATGGTAATTTTGCCGAGCTCTCCTACACCCTGACCTCCTCCAGTCGAAGCTCCGACCTTCCCGAGTACATTGATCACCAGATAAACCTCAAAAACCATTTTCTGGTTAACCAAGAATTTCTCACCAGTTCCGCCAAGAATTTCTCACCGTCGGTAACAAGTTTAAACAAGTTTTTCAAAGGTTTTAAAGAATAAAAAACTCACCAGTTCCGCCAAGTTTAGGGCAATCAAACGGGGATTCAACGTGCATAAAAAGCCAACGAGAGAGATGCTCGATCGAGATCAGACACGGAGGATGAAGGAAGATGCGATTTCTGGAGCAGGCGAATTGAAATTGAAATGGACGGGAGGGAAAATGAAAATCGATGAAGAGGGAGATGAATTATTAACAAAGGGGTAACTTTACTTTTTTCTCCTAAGTAAATGTGAGTTGGCGGCACACTTTATCATATTCTTTCTCTTTTGCTTTAACTATGCAAATATATACGTAAATAGTTAGCAAAAACTTAGATTAGTTAAGTATTTATACCTTTCCAACAATATCACTATCGGATACAAATGGAATAAGAAAGGAATAAACTCGTAATATGAATACTCACTTTATCTGTTACAATATCTCTTACAAATTTGAATAACTCACTTTTAGTAATATTGATATCAAATTCAATGAAAGCAATAACCAAATATAAGTCATCCATTTAAAACGTCGAAAGACACTGAAATAAATACTATGATGCAACATACCAAAAGAACAATGTTGGAAACCCAAATAAAGGATGTTTGTGATGTGCTAGTCATGCCTTTATCATAGGATCTTAGAAGAAAAAAAGAAATTATAAAAGATTAGACATAAGGATTCTGTTTCAGAATAGTGTACATTTTATGACAGGTATCTAGTGAACTTCTTACTACAATTACATAGTCCTACAACATCAATATTACTATGTTTTGTTGTATGTTATTGCCTTATAGGTCACTACAAATATATATTGCTAAGTATTTGTTTCATATAGATGCACTAGAAGCAACTTGACTATATATTCTGCTTACTGAAACTACAACATGTAATAGCAAGAGCAACAATCAAGCTTAGGTTAAGCTATCCAAATGTCTTCAAAAAATCATAATAGCAGACCAGAGTGAACTCCAGAGCTATTCAAATTATTAGTTATAAGTAACATCCAATAATAGCTTATTTTTCACTTAGTTAAAACTGTAGATACGATAACAGAAACTCATAGTTGATGAGTGTTCTAATCAATGAACTCCAATATTGGACAATATCTCCAGCGAGATTAGCAAGATGAGTGTGTTAGGAGTAAACAAATTGATTACTTTAATGCATATTACCTTATGATGAAATGCTCATAAATAAAATATAGTTGTATCACCCAAAACACATGTTATTGTACACATATAAATTGGGTCATTGGATGCCTAAGAAATAGCAAAATTTAGAACATGTTGGCATTTCAACTTTGGCGAACACTTAAATCGGTTGATTACTTGATATAATACTCAAAAATTGAATATGAAAAGCCATTTATATTCTAGTCTGCAAAAGACAATCAAACATTGCATTTAAACAGATCAAGCTCAACAAACATAAGAGAAGCAAAGGGTAATGTGAGAATAGAACATACGTGATCTGACACTTTGATGAAGCATGTGAGTCTGGAATCATGCTTAATGTTGAAACGATGAAAATAGATATGGCCCGATAAGTCAGCGGAGTCCAAAAAATGGCGGCTATTGTCATTGTAAACATCCAAAGCGATGTTGGTGTGAGGAGTTTGTTGAATGATCTTTTTTCATCCATCAGATATAATGAGCCCACCGACTCAGATCATGCATTTCAGCATTGCATGTATTGGGTATGTATGTGGATCAAATTGTGAGACCAATACTGTTTGTTTGTTTATACAAAATGAGAGTTGTAACAAAGATGATATTTTGTTGTTAATGACTCGGATTCTCTGAAAGTCGGAAAGGATGTTTTGTTACTGATATTCATCATTTTGATTTTCTTTAAAAATAAAGGGTGCAAACTAACTCGTAGTATTAGTTTTAGAACATGCTGATATCTTAGAACTGCACTAAAATAAGTTATATTTCTGCAGAGTACTGCTCAATACCAAACTTGGAAAAATGAGGTTTAGGTCACCTCCTATTCACAATTTTTCAACCAAAGCTGTAAACAAAAAATAATTGAAGAAACATTGTATTTTAAAAAAATCAAGCGTAAAATAGGTAAAATCAGAAGTTTGTTGTCAGCAGTACCTGAAGTTCCTAACTTGGCTATTGTTCTTAAGTTATTGTTCAATGATTCGTCAGTCATAACTATACCTCTATCACTCAAAGTGGAACCTTATTCTCCTCGTCTAGGTTGATATGAACATTTAACATAAAAAAATAGTCAGGTAAGGCACTATGCGAAATAAATTCAATTCCCATGCAATAACTTTGATGTACAAAACCTGAATCTAAAGCTTTAGTGTTGTCATCCCCCATAAAAAATTCTTATCGGTATGGGCAAGGATTCTAATCACATTCATTACTTGAATGAAAAATGAACATAAAACATTGCTACTGTGAAGATAGTTGTGTGATCCTATGCTAAAATTACAATGAAATTAATTTTAATTTTTGGGACTAAGTTTAACAAAAGTATAAACAAATTTACACTGTGTAGAAAAGCATATAAATAAAAAAATAGTTATAAAAATCTTCTAAAGCTTCAATGTGTATTCCACATATTCGTACAGGATGATGTGGACTGCATGACTGGTCACACTTACCTTCAACAAATGCTCCAATGCGTTCAGTGCTAATACCTTATTAGAAACTTGCTTAATTATCCTTAACATAATTAATTGACAACATATACAGTGAACTATTAATGAAAAACATTCATGGTGAGTTAGTTATGTTATCACATATATATTTACCATTATACCTATCTGCTATATTAGCAGTTATCTAAATTGGATCAACCCATATATAATCACTAAATTGTATATCAACAAATTATATATATACATACCTACACATATGCATACATACACACATGAGTAAAATGTCTAAATATCAAATATTTCAAGCTGCTTAGTTTATATAGAGATGAAAGAACAAACTATAATCCTAACAAATACCATTCTATATCTTCTAATAAATTTTGCATAACAGTGACCATGCTGCATCATAAACATACAACACAACAATCGGTAAGAATAAAGTTAGAAGGCACGAAACAGAATGATGAAGAAAGAGATAACCAATTCCTTTACCTGAATCAACAAAACTGGAATTCAAAGAATTCACAATTCTCAAAGGAGATGAAGCAACCAACAGAAGATAAGTAATACAAACACCACAAATGAAACCCAGATCCCATATTTTGCAGTTGAATGAGTTGCTCATCTGTGTTGCTCTTTGAGATATGATCCTTCCAATTTTTTTCTGAGGTGAGGTTTCCATTTCTTTTTTTTTTCCTATTTTCTTCTTCACACACCTAACTGATAAGCACCCAAACTGTTAACGTTTAAAGAAGATACTAATAACCTTTTGTGAGTTGCTTTATTGAGCTCTCACACTTTTTCACTTTTTAAGTCCCTTAATTAATGTGGATCACTTTCACCTCTCTTCAGTTTCACCTGCACATATCACATTCAAACAACTAAGACTGAATTGATTGACAAGTTAAGGACTTAAGGTTTATATTTTTATCCCAATCTCCACTCTTTGTATAAACAAATGCGAAATTGGATGTTTTAGGTGTAATAAAATGGAACAAAGGTTCTTCTAAAGCTTTGATAAATATTCTTCTAAAGGTATAAAACTAACCCAAAACAATTACAAATATTCTTCTAAAGCTTCAATGGTTTTCAGTTTTATTAAATAATCATATTAAAAACGATATGTTGAATCGATGGTTGAAATAATATTTTAATCATAAATACCTTATTTAATATTTTAAACATAAAAGTTTTGATAACATTAGCTCATTAATAATATATAATGATTTCAAATAAATATATTTAATATATTATAAGTGAACTAAAAGTATCATGATAATATACTTATTCTTGCAACTTTGAATACCATAAATCAAAGTGGACATTGTAAAGTTTAAAATAAACACACCTACTGATACACTGCTTACAAAATAAGTTATATAAATTATCCAACCATTCTAAACTCTGCAACTAGTTATAAAATGTAAGCTACCAAATATAATGGTGTTGTTTTATTTAAAAAGAAACATGTTTTTCTTGATAATTGTGATCTTCTTTTCAACTAAATTACATAGATAATTGAATTAATTTCTAGCACCCAAAACTGCTAAACTGAAAGCCATTGCTTCCAGTAGTGCCATGAGTTATGGTTTTCTACACCAATACTTGCATGTAAGCCAATATATCTTGTCTCTTCAATATTCATAAACCATGTGTATTGAAACAGTGATAAATTAGAATTCCAAAGTATTCTCTAAATACAAATAATACCATTTAATTACAGGTAGCATAAACTTTAAACTCAATCAGAACAAAAATTAGGCTAAACTCGATCGGATAAGCAAGATTTTGAGACTTTGCAATGTTTCAAACTTAAAAGAAAACTAGGGTTAAGAAATAAATGCTCACCAGTTCTGCAAAGTTTAGGGCAATCAAATCTGAAATCGATGCGAATAAAAGGGCCAGCGACAAAGATGCTTAATCAAAATCGACGCGGAGGATGAAGGAAGATGCGATCTGGTGCTAAGCGAATTGAAATCGAAATGGACGAGAGGGAAAATGAAAATTGATGGAGAGGGAAATGAATTATTAAGAGACGAGGGAAATAGAATTTTTTTCATAAGTAAATGTGAGTTCGCGGCAAACCAAAATAAACCTAGCGGGACTAGTTTTTTCAGCGTTTATCAACTCTCTGAAAATATGTACTACAACATTCAACGGTGGAACGCTGATAGCAAATGCAGTGAAAACATACTTTTGTTGTAGTGAGGGTTGCTTCCGAAGGAGATGGATCCTTAGTTTATTTTTATTTGAAAAGAGAAATCACTTGCCTCTCTTCTAAAGACCTTTCGACAAGGTTGAAAGGTATGGTTTTTTTATAAGTTTTTTTATAAGACCTTTCGTCTTAATCGAAAGTTAGGTTTTGAAAGGATTTAAGAGACCTTTCGACATAGTCAAAAGGTTTGGTTTCGAAAGGTTGTTTCAAAGGGATTTTTGAAAAGAACTACCGCCTTTATTTTATTCAACCTTTCGAAGGAATCGAAGCAGGAGCTTTCGACTTAGTCAAATGGTTTACTGGTTTTATAAATACAAGTCGCTTTCCAACCTTCCGAAGGAGTCAAAAGCAGGAGCTCTCGACACAGTCGAAAGGTTTAAATGTTTTCCCCAATGTTTAATAAAGTAGAAGGTGGTTTTGAAAACTTTCACCTATGACCCAAAGTAATATCTTTAAGTGTAAATCCAATACTTTCGAAAGGTTTGGTTTTTAAGGGATTTGAATGGGTAACCTTTAATGCTTTTAAAAGGGATACTTTCAAGTGATTTTGAAGCTATGCTTCTACCCTTATATAATAATACTTTAACATGGTCGAAAGGTTTCAAAGGAGGGGTTTTAAAGTATTATAAAGGTTGGAGACTATTGTTTTAAAATTTATGGTTTATGCTCTCGAAAGGGTCGAAAGCAAAGCTTTCGAAGGGGATACTTTTGAAGGGGTTGGAAAATTATTTCTTTTAAACGTATAAAATGTTGTTTAACCTTGGGGATACCGGGGTGAGCTTAATGAGTGCAACACAATCGTTGGGGGATAAATGGGATATAACCTAAATTAGGGGTACTAATGGAAACAAGTTAAACATGTGGATAACATAAGATAATTATATTCATGGGGATATCATGAGTTAAGTGGCCAAGTGAAGGGTTCATAGTTATCCTAGGAAAACTATGGGATGTTTGATGGATAGACATCATTAAGTTGGAGATGGATAGTCTCCATATGATTGAAGAAGGGTTCATAGTTATCCTAGGAAAACTATGGGATGATTGATGGATAGCCAACATCATGTTGGGGATGGATAGTCTCCATATGTTTAACGAAGGGTTTATAGTCATCCTAGGAAAACTATGAGATGTGAGATGGACAGTCCACATGCGCTTAAGTAAAATGAATATGGGATGGATAGTGCCTCGAGGCAAATCAAAATCTAAAAGGGTATGGGGAAATCCTAAATGTTTGCAAGCATGCATATCATCATAATATTTTGAAAATGTATGTTTTAACCATTGTGGATGGAGGAGCATAGAATATGGTTTTATAAAGGTTTTAGGATACTAGTGAGGGGAAAACCCGTTCCGCTAAGTGGCGTGGTCTCACTAAATATCTAAAAGGATTGATATGTTAGATTATTATTCATACCAAGCTTTATGTCTGACTTGAAGTTTTTGTTTTCCCTTTAAACTCTCGGGTACTCAATTGATTTTGAGTAGTTTAAGGTTTAGGGTTTTCAAGTTTTTCATAGAAGAATAAAGCTTCCGAAGGCGTGCGAGAGGCGAATAACTATTTAGAGTTTTCTTTTCCGCTGTGTATTTGGATGTAAAGCCAGATTTATTAGCCTTACTATATACTCTGATCAACCAAGGGGGCATCTTCATATGCCGCTCTTGGAGTATTTGTAATAATTATATTTTTGCTGAACGTGGTTGATGTTTTGAGATTATGTAATGAACATGAAATGTTTTGATTTGAATGTTGAAATATATTTTTGAATTGTTAAAAAAATTCCAATATTATTGTGATCTTTGTATCAATGTATCTAGCACCGCTGTATTTGGTCGCCGAAGATTAATAACTATGGATGACTATAGCATCCGTAGCTGTTAGTTTTGGGCCTCCAAGTAGGGGGATTTTACAAGTTGGTATCAGAGCATAGGTTTATGAAACTTTAAAAGAAAAGTAAAACCTAAAGCTTTTTCGAACATAATCCAATGAATTTGAAAATATGATCGGGGTTTTGGGTTAATGCTATAGTAACGTATTTGTATTTGATATATAGGTATATATCTAAGTACATATTCCCCTCTCTCTTAGACTGTTCTTCTGTATCTTACTAAGGCTCGTATGCAGATATACGAGAAATAAGATATGGAGGCAGGAAATAGAAGAGGAATTCTGGGTGGAGGAAGCACCACTACCAATGGTAATGTTCGACCTAATACTCGGAGGAACCAGGGTCGACAGGCTAATGCTAATCAAAATGCTGAGGCCAACGTAGGTGCTGGAAATCCACCAATAGATGCGGGGATGGTGTATCAGTTGTTGGCTAATCTTTTGCAAGCAGGAGCTGCTGGGAATGTTGGTGGAGCTAATCCTGTAATTCCAGCTGGTTATAACTATAAGAAGCTGAGTAGAGACTATGTCAGTCTGGGAGGAAAACCGTTTGTTGGAATGGAAGATGCTTTGGAGGTAGAGAATTGAATGTTAAACTGTGAAAGGATCTTTACAGACTTAGGCTTGAATGATGGAGAGAAGAGAAGGCTAGCCTCTAGACAGTTGCAAGGGTTAGTGCTTCATTGGTGGAACAGTGTAACGGCAGGAGTACTGGAGGAAGAGTTGACATGGGCTGACTTCAGGAGGAGGTTTGAGCTGAGGTTCTTGTCTGAGGTTGCCAAATCGGCATTGATGGGGAAGTTTATGGATCTTGTCCAAGGAGATATGTCTGTGATCGAGTATGTAGCTAAGTTTGATGAGCTATCTCGATATGGTTATGCTTTGGTTGACACTGATGTTAGAAGGAATGCGAGATTCATTAGAGGGCTGAGACTAGATTTAGGCAGAATGACTATGGCCCATATCCGAGATCCTTCTAATGTGGTGGTGGAGATGGCCATCCGCCATGAGGAGATGCTTGCTATTTCAGCTAAAGAGAAGCCAGTTGAATCCCATGGTCCTCAGGGGAAGAAGAGGAAGTTCTTCAAGAAGAAGGGCGCTCAGAAAGGAGGTGCAGGGAAAACAGATATAGTTTGCTACAAGTGTGATAAGAAGGGGCATTATGCTAATGAGTGTCGTTCGAGAGATGGAAGGTTGGTTGTGGGGAAGAAAAATGTGCAATGCTATAATTGCAACCAGATGGGGCATTACAAGAACAAGTGTCCTGAAGCTGCCAAGGCAGGAAAAGGAAAGGTCTTTGCATCGGAATTATCATCCTCTAAACCATCTGCTGCTGAGAAAGTAAAGTCTGTGATGGAAGGTACGCTTTTGATTCAGAGAACACCAGTTAGGGTATTTTTGATACTGGTGCTTCACATTCGTTTATATCACAGTATTTGGTTGATAAGTTATGTACAGAACCCACATACCTTGTTACTTCCTTAAGGGTTGCGAATCCAATAGGAGGGTACACAACTCTTGGGATGAGATGTGACCAGTTAGAACTTGATTTGTTAGGTCATAAGTTTGCATGCAGTTTGTATGTTTTTTATTTCGTAGATTTTAGGATCATTTTGGGTATGGATTGGTTGGGTAAGTATGAGGCTAGGATATTTTGCCAAGATCTGGAAATATCATTGAGGCACCCAGATAGTCATAACCGAATCATTCTCTCAGTGGAAAATTCCAGTATGAGTGTTTGTGCTTTGTTGAGTACCATGGAGGTTGGAGATGAGCTTAGTCAGGTTCGTGTAGCAAGAGAATTTGCAGATGTATTTGAAACGGTTACTGGATTACCACCGAAACAAGCTGTTTAGTTTCGGATAGACCTTATACCGGGAGCGGAACCCGTCAGTAGACTACCTAGCAGGATGACACCGACGGAGATGAAGGAATTGAAGGTGCGACTAGTGGATCTTGAGAGAAGGAATTTTACTAGACTAAGCAGTTCACCTTGGGGAGCGGCCACAGTGTTTGTAAAGAAACCAGATGGATCGTTATGGATGTGCATCGACTATCGTAAGTTAAACGAAAGGACGATCAAGAATAGGTACCCTCTACCGAGGATAGATGATCTGTTTGATTAGTTGAGTGGAGCCAGAGTATTTTCCCAATTGGATTTGGCAACGGGGTTCCATCAGTTGAGAGTGGCGGAGGATAATATTCCTTTGACGGCATTCCGAACTAGGTATGGTTCGTATGATTGGTTGGTAATGCCATTCGGATTGACGAATGCGCCTACTTTCTTCGTTGATTTGATGAACTGGTTTTTCAGAAATCACTTGGATAGGTTTGTTTTGGTGTTCATTGATGACATTTTGGTGTACTCTAAGGATGAAAGAGAGCATGAGGTTCATCTTAGAGTGTTATTGGAAACGCTGAGGCAGAATCAGCTGAAGGCGAAGTTTTCCAAGTGTCTTTTCTGGAAGAGAGAAGTTAAGTTTCTTGGTCATGTGGTTTCATAGGAAGGATTGCCAGTTGATCCAGTTAAGATCGAAGCAGTCAATAATTGGAAAAGACCAGAGACGGCAACCAAGATCAGGAGTTTTCTTGGACTTGCTGGCTATTACCGAAGATTCATCAAGGATTTCTCGCGGATAGCAGCGCCTTTGACTAAGTTAACCAGGAAGGAAGTGAAGTTTGTTTGGTCC
Organism: Allium fistulosum; assembly: GCA_030737815.1. Taxonomy (NCBI): domain Eukaryota; kingdom Viridiplantae; phylum Streptophyta; class Magnoliopsida; order Asparagales; family Amaryllidaceae; genus Allium; species Allium fistulosum. Next base: position 305,445,261 of record CM060903.1, on the reverse strand, counting down.
GACAAATGTGAGGAAGCATTCTTTAAGCTAAAGCATTTGTTAACCAATGCTCCAGTGTTAGTAGTTCTAGATGGTAACCAAGGGTTGGTAGTCTACACTGATGCGTGTGGCATTGGATTGGGAGGAGTGTTGATGTAGAAGGGAAAAGTTATTGCTTACGCATCTAGGTAGCTTAGACTACACGAAGTTAGATATCTTACTCATGACTTGGAGTTGGCTGCGGTGATTTTTGTCTTGAGGATTTGGAGGCATTATCTGTTGGGAGAAAGATTTGAGTTGTATACCGATCATAAGCCGTTAAAGTATTTATTCTTTCAGAAAGAGTTGAATATGAGACAACAGAGATGGCTGGAATTTTGGCCGCTTATGATTTCGGTATAGAGTATACTCCTAGGAAAGGAAATAAGGTAGCAGATGCCTTCAGTAGAAAACATTAGAATGTGGTATTAGCGATGTTTGCGGAATGGAAGGATATAGAAGCTTTAGCCAGTTGTGGTGTGCAGTCGAGATCTACTGCTAGTTCTAGTCAGGGTACTGCCATGTTGTCCCGTTTGGAAGCTCGACCAGTGCCGATCGAAAGGATAGCTTCTAAACAGAGAGAGGATCCAGTTTTAACCGAGAAGATTAGAAGGCTTGAGATAGGATCAGAAATTGATGACCTAAAGGATTTTAGTCTTGACCAAAGAGAATGGTTGAGAAAGAAGGGATGATTATGTGTTCCAGATGTAGAGAACTTAAGGAGGGAAGTTCTAGAGGAATGTCATCGATCGAAGTTTACTATTCATCCTGGAGGAACCAAGATGTATCAAGATATGAAGAGGAGCTTTTATTGGGAAGGCATGAAGAAGGATATTGGCTTGTGGGTTAGGCAGTGTATTTACTGTAAACAAGTGAAGGCCGAACATCAGAGCCGAGTGGGTTACTTCAGCCTTTAGATATTCCAATTTGGAAATGGGATTCGATATCGATGGATTTTATAGATGGGTTGCCAAGGTCAAGTAGAGGAAATGAAAGTATATGGGTTATAGTGGACAAGTTGATCAAGAGTGCCCATTTCATTCCGGTAAAGTCAACCAGGACGACTCCTGTTTTTGGCTAAGTTGTTCGTGAAGAACATAGTTAGACTTCATGGGATTCCTAGTAGCATAGTCAGCGATAAAGATGCATTATTCACTAGCAAATTTTGGAGGAGTCTAAGAGAGGTTTTAGGCACCAAGCTCAAGATGAGTACAACTTATCACCCACAGACGGATGGGCAGACAGAGAGAGTCAACAAGGTACTTGAGGATTTATTGAGAACTTGTGTGTTACACTTCGGTGGATCTTAGGAAGATCACCTATATCTGATATTGATTTTTCCTATAATAATAGTAATCAGACTAGTATAGGAATGGCGCCTTTTGAAGCTTTGTATGGAAGACCATGCAAATCGCCAACGTGTTGGTTAGAGATTGGAGACAGATTGGTCTTAGGTTCGGAATTGGTTTGAGAGGCGTCGAAAAAGATTGAGTTAATCCGAGGATGGATGAAGGAGGCTCAATCCACGCTGAAGAGTTACGCAGATAAAAGGCGTAAAGACTTAGAGTTCTCAGTGAGAGAAAGAGTTTTCATTAAAGTATCACCGATGAAGGGTGTGGTACGATTTGGAAAGTCGAGAAAGTTAGCCCCGAGGTATGTTGGTCCATTTCAGATTATAGAAAGGATTGGAAAGCTCGCATACAGAGTAGAATTGCCGAGCAGTTTGGCAGGTGTCTATAATGTGTTCCACGTGTCTCATCTTCATAAGTATGTGCATGTCCAGAGTCTACTATTCCCAGACAGAGTTGGAGGACTTAGTAGTGAAGCCTGATTTGACTTTTGTTAGACAACCATTTCAAGTTGTAGCGAGAGATGAAAAAAGATTAAGGACCTAGACAGTCAAGTTAGTATAAGTTCAATGGAGCAACAATGAGAAAGACTGTACTTGGGAGACAGAGGACAGGATTCGAGAGGCTTATCCTGATCTGCCTTGATGGTATGTCTATATCAGATTTATATAGATTAGTCGCTAGTCAGATAGGCTAGTATAGAGTTAGGAGATGTTACAGATGATTACTATGGTTGCTAGTTAGTCCTTACTGATTTTCAAGGATGAAAGGGGAGCCAGTAACACCCCTAATTTTAGTAACATTATTTAGAAGATTTAATTAGAATAAATTGAATAGAATAATGTAGATAAGGATATTGAGGTTGATTAATAAAAATATAGTGGCCATGCTTATTAAACTTAATAAACTTAAAAATGGTCAAGTACTTAAATATAAGGGCATAAGAATAATTTCCACCCATATTTCCCACTCTTATACTATTCCCCTAACCATACAAGTTCATTATTATTCTCAAACAAAAAACTATAAACATAAGAAGCAACAAGGTCGGCCATAGGAAGATAGAAGAGAAGAAGAAAATCTAAGAAAAGCTTAGGATTCAAGCTAGAGGAAAGTCAATCTCAAAAAATCTCTGATCTCCTAATCTCAAGCAAGGTGAATAATAGTTTCTACATCTCTATTTTGATTTTTACATCAAATGGTTTCAGATTTATGGATAAATCTGTTTTATGATACGCGAATGATGATATACGTGGTTTTGATTTATAAAAGTTTAAACAAGGTTGTTTAAAAAAGGATATATACACGATTTTAGGGTAAAACTGAGATGGAATGATGTTCAAATGCCATGGGAAAATTTTATGTTATAGAAAACATGATTTTGGAGTTGTGTTTCAATTTTTATAATATCTAAGCCGTGGAGAATTTATTATGAATTTTCAAAGGAAAATATGAGTATTTGGGTTTACAAATTATTTTGGGAAAATATATTAAGAATTTGGGTCTAAAATTTTATTATGTTAGATAATATGATTAAAGCGAATTTTTGGAACTTTTTGGGGATTTTTACTAATTGATTTAGTATGGAAATTAAATTATTTTGAAAGGAGGACCTAAATGATTTTTGTTTTATGAGAGGAACGGCTTATTTGTTAAATGATTAATTGGTTTAGATCTGAGAAAATTGCAGCAAATATTATCCAAAATATTTAAAAAGTTATGAAAGCCAATCAGACGATTACAAGCAGGCAAGTTAGTTGCAAAAAGTTTACTTATTTTTGGAAAATTCAGCTTTTACCCAAAAAAAGTTGGTTCTGCCTTCTTTGGCAAACCTTTCACCTCAAACCTCTCGAACAAGACATTTCGACTTCAGTGACCAACAAGTTTGAAAGCAATGCACATGATATCATTCAGGTGGTATGTAGTGAATTGATCTAAGTCGAAAGATATGGTGTCGAAGGGTTGCTTCCGAAGGAGATGCATCCTTAGTTTATTTTTATTTGAAAAGAGAAATCACTTGCCTGTCTTCTAAAGACCTTTCGACAAGGTCGAAAGGTATGGTTTTTTTATAAGTTGTTTTATAAGACCTTTCGTCTTAATCGAAAGGTTAGGTTTTGAAAGGATTTAAGAGACCTTTCGACATAGTCGAAAGGTTTAGTTTCGAAAGGTTGTTTCAAAGGGATTATTGAAAAGAACTGCCGCCTTTATTTTATTCAACCTTCCGAAGGATCGAAAGAAGGAGCTTTCGACTTAGTCAAAAGGTTTACTGGTTTTATAAATACAATCCGCTTCCCAACCTTCCAAAGGGGTCGAAAGTAGGAGCTCTCGACACATTCGAAAGGTTTAAATGTTTTCCCCAATGTTTTATAAAGTAGAGGGTGGTTTTGAAAACTTTCACCTATGACCTAAAGTAGTATCTTTAACTGTAAACCCAATGCTTTCGAAAGGTTTGGTTTTCAAGGGATTTGAATGGGTAACCTTCAATGCTTTAGAAAGGGATACTTTCAAATGATTTTGAAGCTATGCTACTACCCTTATATAATAATATTTTAAAATGGTCGAAAGGTTTCGAAGGAGGGGTTTTAAAGTATTACTATGGCTGGAGCCTATTGTTTTAAAACAATTTGGTTTATGCTTTCGAAAGGGTCTAAAGCAAAGCTTTCGAAGGGGATACTTATGAAGGGGTTGGAAAATTGTTTCTTTTAAACGTTTGAAATGTTGTTTAACTTTGGGGATACCAGGCTAAGCTTAATGAGTGCAACACAATAGTTGGGGATAAATGGGATATAACCTAAATTAGGGATACTAATGGAAATAGGTTAATCATGTGGATAGCATGAGATAATTATATTCATGGGGATAACATGTGTTAAGTGGCCAAGTGAAGGGTTCATAGTTATCCTAGGAAAACTATGAGACGTTTGATGGATAGATAACATCAAGTTGAAGATGTATAGTCTCCATATGATTGAAGAAAGGTTCATAGTTATCCTAGGAAAACCATGGGATGATTGATGGATAGTCAACATCATGTTGGGGATGGATAGTCTCCATATGTTTAATGAAGGGTTTATAGTCATCCTAGGAAAACTATGAGATGTGAGATGGACAGTCCACATCCACTTAAGTAAAATGAATATGGGATGGATAGTCCCTCTTTGTGGCAAATCAAAATTTAATAGGGGATAGGGAAATCCTAAATGTTTGTAAGCATGCATATCATCATAATATTTTTAAAATGTATGCTTTAACCATTGTTGATGCAGGAGCACAGAATATGGTTTTATAAAGGTTTTAGGATACTAGTGAGGGGAAAACCCGTTTCGCTAAGCGGCATGGTCTCACTAGATATCTAAAAGGGTTGAGATGTTAGATTATTATTCATACCAGGCTTTATGTCAGACTCGAAGTTTTTGTTTTCCCCTTAAACTCTCGGGTACTCAATTGATTTTGAGTAGTTTGAGGTTTAGGGTTTTTAGGTTTTTCTTAGAAGAATAAAGCTTCCGAAGGCGTGCGGGAGGCGGATAGTTATTTAGAGTTTTCTTTTCTGCTGTGTATTTGGATGTAAAGGCGGATTTATTAGTCTTACTATATACTCTGATCAACCAAGGGGGCATCTTCATATGTCGCTCTTGGAGTATTTGTAATAATTATATTTTTGCTGAACGTGGTTAACATTTTAAAATTATGTAATGAACATGAAATGTTTTGATTTAAATGTGGAAATATGTTTTTGAATTGTTAAAAATTTTCCCATATTCTTGTGATCTGTGCATCAATGTATCTAGCACCGCCGTATTTGGTCGCCGAAGATTAATAACTATGGATGACTACAGCATCCATAGCCGTTAGTTTTGGGCCTCCAAGTAAGGAGATTTTACAACGATCAGGCGACGCCGCCGAAATCCTGTGATAACCCTGATTTTGTGAGTAATTTCATGATTCAATTTAGTTTGTATCTGTTTGAAATTGCATTGAAAAAAAATATATATAGGAAATTGAATTGCAGATACCAAGTATAAAACATGTACAGGTGCACAAGGCAGTGCACAAACATGTACACAGTTTTCTGTGTGATAAAATAAGCAACAATCAATAGACATAATAGAATATGTGAATTACAAGTATATGCATGTAGGCAGAAATCATCAAGCCTTGAAAAAAAAAGAGACTTAGGCCAGGGTAGGCATACATGTATTATACATGGGCACAAAATAATACTGGCAGAAATAAAAAGAAAAATTAACATTTGCATGAAAATGGTATGAGCTATTGGACAAGTACTTTATCCATTTTTAGCAATTCCTTTTTACTTTAGAAAAGAAAAAGAAAAGAGAAGAAATCATGCAAATAACATGACCGGGGCAATGAGGTATATTTTCTGGAAAATATACCATGACTATTTACCCATTTTCTCTAAAATGTTAGAATAAGAGGCAGATCATAGTTGGTAGGGTAAAATTGGCATTTGGTAATTTCCTAAAACCCTAGTAGCAGCCAGAGTTCATATAAGAAGACCTGGTGTGGTAAGGTTTTATGTTTGCTCTACCACTTAAAAAGAAAATATACAAAGTATAAACCAGAGAAAATAGGAGAAGGCAGAAGACTAAAAAGGGGTTCATAAGGCATAGGAAGAAGAAGGATTAATGTGAGTAATCTCACTGAAAACTTTGGCATTAAGACCTGAATATTGAGGCAGCCAGTTTGAACTAATTTTCTTTTACAAGTTATGTTTTATGATTGGATGACTTTGGCTTGTGAATGATTTGTTTAAGGGTAAAACCTCTATCTGATTTACCCAGGAAAAATAAGAGTCATGTATTTATGAACTAAAATGTTTGTCTGAGATATGGGTTAACTTTGAGATTGGGTGTTTTCTTTGATAAGTTTTCTTTTTAAGTTGTTTGTAAAATCCCCGGATTCAAGTAGTGGGTATATGGTCTAAAGGAAGAAAGAAATATGGGCTGTGACATTGTGTTGTTGCTTATGCCTCATATTAATTAAAACAAAAGAAAATGTAGAAGTGCAATGTTGTACATGTGCTGAGCTTCTATGTTTTATGAAATACCCAAAATCAAATATACTTATGGTTTAGCCAGTTCATGAATCTGATTGAACCAGAGGTAGGGAAGAATATATATATATATATCTGGAAAATTACTCAGGACCATATGCTTACATCTTGATCCAGTGAAACCCATAGGCAAAATAATGTACTAAGAAGTCACCTCACTCTTTTAGGATAAAATGGTTGCTTCTGAGAATTTAACTTACCAAATTCTGGATGAATATATGTTGCTTGCATCATTTATGTTTCTCTGATTAAGAAGTGAGATGCAGAAGGGATTAGCACTGCTATGAAAAATATTAAAACACTTAGTAATTTAACTAAGGACTTGGGATCTTAGGGCTACCAAAGTATAGCTTGGCAATGGGAATATTGCAAGTTCACACATGGTATATTTATACCCAGGGGCCTGAGTGTGCTGGGTTAACAGAGAAAGGTCCCAGGCAGTGTGTGTTTAAAAAGAAGAAAGTAGCTAAAGTCCCTGATAAATTTGATAATGAATTCTAGGAATAGATTCAGTAGAGGCCTGGGCAAAATCCCTGATGGCCAGTAAAGTTGAAAAGGAGATGATAACTGGATTGAAGTTTGTATTTGGTTGTTTTGATACTTTATTGGTGAATCTTGTGGTTGTTTTCTATGAACTAAAACATTGTGATCATATATAATCTGTTTGGCACTAATATGAATGCACATGCTTCACAAAAACATGCACACAGAAGATATTGAGTTTCTTATTCTTGCAAAGTACAGGAATATAAATGGAATTGAAATAAATCATGTTTTCAGTTAGATTATTCACACCAGACAAATAGTCTGACCCTTTTGTGTTCATGCACCATTGGGTGTCTCATATTTATATGGGGCAGTTCATGGTGATTTTGCAGGGAAATAGGGATTGCTTTGATCAGGCTTTGGATGTTAAACTGCTTAGGATTTGGATGCTATGTTTTTAAAAGTCTTTGCTGAAGCTAAATTAGATATTCATGTTGAATTATGTTAAGCTATTTGTTTAAGCTGCTTAGAAAAACCAATGTAATGTTATTTGCTGTTTTGTAAGTGTTGAATTTATATGTATCAGTTAGAACTTATGTATTTTGTTTTGCAAAATGCTTTGTTAAGAAAGTGAATTTCAAGTTTCAAGAACAGTTAGGCTAAAATGATAGAAAACCTGAGTTTGAAAGAATTTGTGGGTTGCAAGTATATCCATAGAACTGGCATAAGAAAATCCATGTTCAAGTAAAAATTAAATCTGATAGGAAGAGTTTGAGTTGCTTGAAAAGAAAATGATATAACAAGTATTTGGTAACTAAGTAGTGCAAACCAAAATGGGGCTAACATAGCCATTTTCTTGAGCCTGGGTTAAGACAGCACCCAAGTGTTTTTAATCAAGTTTTAGATCTGCTTCATAGCCAAGTATAGAGTAGGTTCAAACAGTTTTGCTCTCAGGAGAAAAAAAAATATAAAAAGAAAAAAAAAACAAAAATTGGGTTGAACCGACCAGCATAGCACTCGAACTTGTGACCTCTCATGTATAAGTTAGGCGCGTTTCCATTACGCCTAGATGTTGCTTGTGTTCACTTAGGATCCACTTTATTATAGCCTGAGTTTGAACACACCTGCACAGAAACATGCACACACATGCACAAGTAAAAGCAAAGTTACCCAGTAAGAAAATCAGAAGCATATATGTGAATTAAGGAGCCTTGAGACATAGAATCAATGGTAATGCATTAATCTAAAAATTGGGAAAACCTAGTTTTGAAAAAGAAACACTATTGCTATGTAGAGAGTATTTTTTTAAGCAATACTCAACAGGTTTCTACCTTCAAAATTTTTATACTCTGATTTAGGTAGAAGATGACTTATATATCTTTATATATATAAGTTTAAGATAAAATGATTAAACCAATATTTATTGGCAGAAAGGTCCTGGATAGAAGAAAAATTGAATTAAATATTTTTCTTGATTAAATGGCCACTGAATGTTTTTTAACAAAAAAAAAAAAATTTTAGTGGGTCATTTCATTTGGTATCAGAGCTATGTTGTTAAATAACATAGCAAAAATTTTGTATGAATTTGTTTGCATTGGATGTATAGAAGTATTTACTGCTTTGGATGTTTTGTTTTTATATATATTTACACTATTGATATCTGTTATGACAGAATAAGTGATAAATTAAAATGAATTAATCTATAGAGCATTAGGCAAAACAGACTAACCTAAGTGTTATATCCATAGAGCTATGGTAGGACCCAGACATCAAAATGTAGGAACAAGTGAACCACCCATGGTGAATGTGCAAGAATTCATGAGGGCCATAAGAGATGGAGTAGGCAACAGGCAGGAAAATCCACATGAGGAACTTTCCAAACTACTCAAGACTTTTACTAATCTTGGAGGCAAAACCTTTGATGGCACAGAAGGAGTTATGGGGGTTCAAAATTGGCTTAGAATTATGGAAAGAATCTTTGCAGACATGCAAGTTGAAGACCAAAGGAAGAGGCAAATTGCATCCAGGCAATTGAGAGGAGCAGCTTTGGATTGGTGGGAAGTTATCATAGCTGGAAGACCTGAAGGAGAAGTGACATGGGATCAGTTTAAAGCAATGTTGGAAGGCAGATTTATCCCTGCATCAGCTAAGGAATCTTTACTGGAGGAATTCATCAAATTGAGGCAAGGGACTATGAGTGTCACTGAGTACACTCAGAAGTTTGAATCATTGGCAAAGTATGGTGCAGTGCTCATTACTACTGAGGAAGCTAAGAATGGCAGATATATCCAAGGGTTGAACTCTAGCCTTAGTAGAGCCATGCTACCATATAAGGATAAAACTTTTGATCAAGTTTTGGATTTGACTCTGAGCATTGAACAACATGATAAAGCTAGAGAGAATTTCAGGGCATTCAAAAATAATCAGAACAAGAAGGGAAAGGGTAAATTTCATCCTTATGATAAAAACAAAACAGATATAACTTCCACCAAGAAACCAGAAGAAGCTAGAGCCGCTGAAGTTAAGAAGAGGATCACTTGTTACAACTGTGGACAAGAGGGGCACATGAAAAATAGGTGCACCAATCCTAGACCAGCATCCTTCAATTGTCACCATTGTGGGAAGGAAGGTCACATAAAAAGGAACTGCCCAGATTTTAAGCAAGGAAAATTAGGGGCTTTGGAAGGGAAAGGCAAGGCAGCTGAGGGATCAAATGTTGAAAGGCATGGTCAAGTTGAAGGTACTTTGCTTATCCATACAATACCTTTAACAGTAGTATATGATACTGGGGCTACACACTCATTGATCTCTCATGATATTGCACAACAATTAAAATTAAATTGTATGATTGTTGATAAACCACTGCTAATTAGAAGCCCTATAGGTAGTTCATGTGTTATGGGTATGATGTGCATGCAACTGGGATTAAATATAGGAGGACATGTGTTTGAGTCAAACCTATATGTGTTGCAATATCCAGACATAGGAATTATTTTAGGAGTTGATTGGTTGAGTAGATATAAAGCTATCATAAATATGGAGACATCCACCATATCATTGAAGGTTTCTGATGGACAAAGAATAACTGTCCTATGTGAGGCAAACAAAAACAGAAGTATAGCCAACCTTTCTGCATTGTCAAATGAAAAACCCATGCCTGCATTAGAAGAAATCCCCATAGTTAATCAATATGATGATGTATTTGGGGAAGTAAGAGGAGTTCCTAATCATAGGCCAGTTGAATTTTCAATTAGAATAATTCCAGGAGCTAGCCCAGTGGTTAAAAGACCAACCAGAATGGGGCCTAAGGAATTGATGGAATTGAAAAAGCAATTAGTTGAACTAGAAGAAAAAGGTTTTATTAGACCCAGTAGCTCATCATGGGGGGCACCAGTAGTCTTTGTTAAGAAGCATGATGGATCTCTGAGATTATGTATTGATTATAGGGAATTAAATAAGGTCACAGTTAAAAATAAATACCCCTTACCAAGAATTGATGATCTCTTTGATCAATTGAGTGGTGCAAAAATATTTTCTAGACTTGATTTAGCTTCAGGCTTTCATCAGATGAAAGTGGAAGAGGAAAGTGTAAAATATACAGCCTTTAACACCAGATATGGACTTTATGAATTTTTGGTAATGCCATTTGGCTTAACAAATGCTCCTTCCTATTTTGTTGATTTGATGAATAGGATTTTTAGAGAATACTTGGATAAGTTTGTATTAATATTTATTGATGATATATTAATTTATTCTAAGTCAGTTAGAGAGCATGAAAACCATTTGCATTTGGTATTTGAGAAATTGAGACAGGAAGACTTGAAAGCAAAGTTTTCAAAATGCACTTTTTGGCAGAATGAAGTGAACTTTCTAGGCCATATTATATCAGAAAAAGGAATAGCTGTGGACTCCAATAAAGTCATTGCAGTGCAAGCTTGGAAAAGGCCTACTAATGTCACTGAAGTCAGATCATTCATGGGAATGGCTGGTTACTATAGAAGATTTATAAAAGATTTTGCAAAAATCTCAATTCCATTAACCAGATTGACTAGGAAGAATCAAGTGTTCAATTGGACTGAGGAATGTGAAAATGCCTTTGGGAAATTAAAAGAGGCACTGGTACAAGCTCCAATTCTTAAAGTACCTGAGGGAAATGAAAACTTGGTGGTATATACTGATGCAAGTGGACAAGGGCTTGGAGCAGTATTGATGCAACAACATCAGGTAATAGCTTATGCTTCTAGGCAGTTGAAATCAAGTGAAGTAAGGTATGCTACTCATGACCTTGAATTGGCTGCTATAGTGTATGCCCTTAAACTATGGAGACACTATTTGTTAGGAGCAAAATTTGAAGTATATACAGACCATAAATCCCTCAAATATTTGTTTTCACAAAAAGAATTAAACATGAGGCAGCAAAGATGGATTGAACTCTTAGCCTCATATGATTTTGAAATATTATACACACCAGGTAAGGCTAATAAGGTAGCAGATGCCCTAAGTAGACAACATGCTAAAGTGGCTAGATTAATGATAGAAGAGTTTAACACTTTATCATTATTAATTGATTCTGAGATAAAAAGTGATAACCTAGAAAACATGAGCTTATGCAGTGGGAAGGTAGAGATGGGAAAATTAAGTTTTATTACTCTGGGATCAAAATTGAAAAATAAAGTTGCAATGCTACAAAACCAATATCCATTTTTATTTGGAAAGAAGACACAAATATTAAATGGTGAGACAGTGGAAGGCTTTCAGTTGGATGATCAGGGCCATCTGAGGAAAGGGGAAAGGATATGTGTTCCAGCAATGGATGAGTTGAAGCAAGAAATTTTGGATGCTTACCACAAAAGTAAATATACTATACACCCAGGAAGCACAAGAATGTATCACAACCTCAAGAGAGATTATTGGTGGAGTGGTATGAAGAGTGCAGTGGCAACCTATGTGTCAAGATGTATGGTTTGCCAGCAGGTGAAGGCTGAGTATCAAAAACCCTCAGGAATGCTTCAACCTTTACAAATACCACAGTGGAAATGGGAAGACATATCAATAGATTTTATTGATTGTTTGCCTAGAACTAGGAGGGGAAATGATAATATTTGGGTAGTGGTTGATAGGTTAACTAAGTCAGCCCACTTTATACCAGTGAAATCAGAAAGAAATGCTAATACCCTAGCCTAGTTGTTTGTTAAAGAAGTAGTCAGACTGCATGGTATACCAAAGACTATAGTGAGTGATAGAGATACCATCTTCACTTCAAAGTTTTGGCAGAGTTTTCACAAGGCAATGGGGACTGATTTATGCTTGAGTACAGCATACCATCCTCAATCTGATGGCCAAACAGAAATTGTGAACAAATTGCTTGAAGACATGTTGAGAGCATGTGTATTGGATTGGGGAGGAAGCTGGGAAGATTACATATATCTAGCTGAGTTTGCATACAATAACACTCATCACAGTAGTATAGGCATGGCCCCCTTTGAAGCTCTCTATGGAAGGCCATGTTTGTCACCTTCAAGTTGGCATGAGTCTGGAGAAAAGGTAGTCTTAGGACCAGAAAATGTGAAGGAGACTTCTGAAAAGGTAGCCTTGATCAGAAAAAGAATTGCCTCTGCCCAAGATAGGCAAAAGAAATATGCAGATCAAAGGAGGAAAGCAGTGCAATATGATGTTGGGGATTATGTGTTCATCAAGATATCACCCATGAAAAAGGTTCTAAGGTTTGGGAAACAAGGGAAGTTGATTCCTAGATATATAGGACCATATAAAATTCTAGAAAGAATAGGGACAGTAGCCTATAAATTAGAATTGCCAGAAGAAATGAGAGCAATGCATGATGTCTTTCATGTGTCTCAACTAAGGAGATGGGTTCATGATAAGGAAGCAATATTAGAATCCTCTAAAGATGTGCAGATTGATCCTAGGATGATCTATGAAAAGGAACCAGTGGGCATAGTTTCTAGAGAAACTAAGAAGTTAAGAAACAAAGAAATTAAACTAGTAAAAGTACAATGGAGTCTAGACCCAAATGATTGCACATGGGAAGTGGAGGATAAAATCAGAAATGATTATCCTCAGCTGTTTGATTGAAGAAAAGGTAAATCTATATATATATGTACATACTAATGAATGTGTTGGTTGAATATGCATTGTGATTTTTATCTTGTGTTGATATGCATAGTGCTTAATAGGTGATTGGTTTGAAAATGGTTTTGAAAAAAAAAATTCACTTTTCTGAAGAAATGATACTTAAGTTAAGTATAAAAGAATTGTGGGACACAATTCCTAAAAGGAGGGGTATATGTGATAACCCTGATTTTGTGAGTAATTTCATGATTCAATTTAGTTTGTATCTGTTTGAAATTGCATTGAAAAAAAATATATATAGGAAATTGAATTGCAGATACCAAGTATAAAACATGTACAGGTGCACAAGGCAGTGCACAAACATGTACACAGTTTTCTGTGTGATAAAATAAGCAACAATCAATAGACATAATAGAATATGTGAATTACAAGTATATGCATGTAGGCAGAAATCATCAAGCCTTGAAAAAAAAAGAGACTTAGGCCAGGGTAGGCATACATGTATTATACATGGGCACAAAATAATACTGGCAGAAATAAAAAGAAAAATTAACATTTGCATGAAAATGGTATGAGCTATTGGACAAGTACTTTATCCATTTTTAGAAATTCCTTTTTACTTTAGAAAAGAAAAAGAAAAGAGAAGAAATCATGCAAATAACATGACCGGGGCAATGAGGTATATTTTCTGGAAAATATACCATGACTATTTACCCATTTTCTCTAAAATGTTAGAATAAGAGGCAGATCATAGTTGGTAGGGTAAAATTGGCATTTGGTAATTTCCTAAAACCCTAGTAGCAGCCAGAGTTCATATAAGAAGACCTGGTGTGGTAAGGTTTTATGTTTGCTCTACCACTTAAAAAGAAAATATACAAAGTATAAACCAGAGAAAATAGGAGAAGGCAGAAGACTAAAAAGGGGTTCATAAGGCATAGGAAGAAGAAGGATTAATGTGAGTAATCTCACTGAAAACTTTGGCATTAAGACCTGAATATTGAGGCAGCCAGTTTGAACTAATTTTCTTTTACAAGTTATGTTTTATGATTGGATGACTTTGGCTTGTGAATGATTTGTTTAAGGGTAAAACCTCTATCTGATTTACCCAGGAAAAATAAGAGTCATGTATTTATGAACTAAAATGTTTGTCTGAGATATGGGTTAACTTTGAGATTGGGTGTTTTCTTTGATAAGTTTTCTTTTTAAGTTGTTTGTAAAATCCCCGGATTCAAGTAGTGGGTATATGGTCTAAAGGAAGAAAGAAATATGGGCTGTGACATTGTGTTGTTGCTTATGCCTCATATTAATTAAAACAAAAGAAAATGTAGAAGTGCAATGTTGTACATGTGCTGAGCTTCTATGTTTTATGAAATACCCAAAATCAAATATACTTGTGGTTTAGCCAGTTCATGAATCTGATTGAACCAGAGGTAGGGAAGAATATATATATATATATCTGGAAAATTACTCAGGACCATATGCTTACATCTTGATCCAGTGAAACCCATAGGCAAAATAATGTACTAAGAAGTCACCTCACTCTTTTAGGATAAAATGGTTGCTTCTGAGAATTTAACTTACCAAATTCTGGATGAATATATGTTGCTTGCATCATTTATGTTTCTCTGATTAAGAAGTGAGATGCAGAAGGGATTAGCACTGCTATGAAAAATATTAAAACACTTAGTAATTTAACTAAGGACTTGGGATCTTAGGGCTACCAAAGTATAGCTTGGCAATGGGAATATTGCAAGTTCACACATGGTATATTTATACCCAGGGGCCTGAGTGTGCTGGGTTAACAGAGAAAGGTCCCAGGCAGTGTGTGTTTAAAAAGAAGAAAGTAGCTAAAGTCCCTGATAAATTTGATAATGAATTCTAGGAATAGATTCAGTAGAGGCCTGGGCAAAATCCCTGATGGCCAGTAAAGTTGAAAAGGAGATGATAACTGGATTGAAGTTTGTATTTGGTTGTTTTGATACTTTATTGGTGAATCTTGTGGTTGTTTTCTATGAACTAAAACATTGTGATCATATATAATCTGTTTGGCACTAATATGAATGCACATGCTTCACAAAAACATGCACACAGAAGATATTGAGTTTCTTATTCTTGCAAAGTACAGGAATATAAATGGAATTGAAATAAATCATGTTTTCAGTTAGATTATTCACACCAGACAAATAGTCTGACCCTTTTGTGTTCATGCACCATTGGGTGTCTCATATTTATATGGGGCAGTTCATGGTGATTTTGCAGGGAAATAGGGATTGCTTTGATCAGGCTTTGGATGTTAAACTGCTTAGGATTTGGATGCTATGTTTTTAAAAGTCTTTGCTGAAGCTAAATTAGATATTCATGTTGAATTATGTTAAGCTATTTGTTTAAGCTGCTTAGAAAAACCAATGTAATGTTATTTGCTGTTTTGTAAGTGTTGAATTTATATGTATCAGTTAGAACTTATGTATTTTGTTTTGCAAAATGCTTTGTTAAGAAAGTGAATTTCAAGTTTCAAGAACAGTTAGGCTAAAATGATAGAAAACCTGAGTTTGAAAGAATTTGTGGGTTGCAAGTATATCCATAGAACTGGCATAAGAAAATCCATGTTCAAGTAAAAATTAAATCTGATAGGAAGAGTTTGAGTTGCTTGAAAAGAAAATGATATAACAAGTATTTGGTAACTAAGTAGTGCAAACCAAAATGGGGCTAACATAGCCATTTTCTTGAGCCTGGGTTAAGACAGCACCCAAGTGTTTTTAATCAAGTTTTAGATCTGCTTCATAGCCAAGTATAGAGTAGGTTCAGACAGTTTTGCTCTCAGGAGAAAAAAAAATATAAAAAGAAAAAAAAAACAAAAATTGGGTTGAACCGACCAGCATAGCACTCGAACTTGTGACCTCTCATGTATAAGTTAGGCGCGTTTCCATTACGCCTAGATGTTGCTTGTGTTCACTTAGGATCCACTTTATTATAGCCTGAGTTTGAACACACCTGCACAGAAACATGCACACACATGCACAAGTAAAAGCAAAGTTACCCAGTAAGAAAATCAGAAGCATATATGTGAATTAAGGAGCCTTGAGACATAGAATCAATGGTAATGCATTAATCTAAAAATTGGGAAAACCTAGTTTTGAAAAAGAAACACTATTGCTATGTAGAGAGTATTTTTTAAGCAATACTCAACAGGTTTCTACCTTCAAAATTTTTATACTCTGATTTAGGTAGAAGATGACTTATATATCTTTATATATATAAGTTTAAGATAAAATGATTAAACCAATATTTATTGGCAGAAAGGTCCTGGATAGAAGAAAAATTGAATTAAATATTTTTCTTGATTAAATGGCCACTGAATGTTTTTTAACAAAAAAAAAAAAATTTTAGTGGGTCATTTCAAATCCCCTCTCCGAGCTGCTTTCCCCCATGGCCTCTACGTCAGCCGCGACCTTCCCCAGGCAAACGGCCATCGCCACTTGACATAGGCATTTCTGGCGATGTCGAGAACAACCGAGACGAACGATGGCCATGGATGCATTCTGCTCGACGACCTCTACGAGCCTATACCTTCTGACCGTCGTGAAATCGATGATCCACCGTTGAAATCGAAAACCTGGAATGGACGGACGAGAATGTTTCATCAATTTCTAGCCAAACCGGACCTCCAATCGAAAAACAAATTGCAGATGTAGGTTGCGTTCGATGAGAGCTTCGCAACGATATATTATTCGATAGGTTTTGAGGAGTTTGAATTTTTGGGTTTTGGTTTGAAATTCAAACTAGGGTTTTGAATTGTTCGCCATAGGGAAGGAGGAGATGAGAAAGAAATGTATGTATAGACAATAGAAAATAAAAGGCTGCTAGGGTTTATAATAGCCTATATATGGCAGAGATAGATAAGCACGAATGGATAGATCGAATTGGGTCGAAACGATAACGACGACTCGAAAAGCCCGTTTCGTTCCCAAAACGAAAATAGGTCATCCATTATATCGAAATATATGTTTTCGATATTTTAAACTCAATGGAACTGTTTTCAAACCCCAATTTTATTGTATACAGAAGTTAGCTTTCAAAATAAAATTATATTCATTTAAATTCTATTAATTGATTTCTACGCGTTTCGAGCTCGCACGATCGAACGATAAGTCTGATCGCTACGAAACTTGAAATCCTGCAATAATTCACTGTTACGGATCCGATGAATCTTGTTTCGTCAAAATCCGAGACAGGGGCCAAAAAGTCTAATTTCTACGTTAATTAAATAAATTATTATTAAAAATCAATTTAATCACTTTTAATATATATTTAATAATTAAAAAAATTCATCATTCTTGATTACACAAAAGTTATAATCTTTTAAAATAAATTTTCTATGTTAATTCCAATATTTAAATATTACACTAATTATAGCGTTCAATTTACAACTGTAATAAAATCCTAGTTAATTATATTTAAATTTCAATCAAATTATTTTATTTGGATTTTCACTCTTATTATTCAATCATCCAATATATGAATCCATTTGACACTGGTTTACATTTTATTACATTCTTATTCTACAGTTATCATCTTAACTCATATTAACTGCAGTATTTAATTACATTAAATTTTAATTGATTGACAATTAATTCAAATGGATTAGATGTCAAGAGGATAATCAATCAATTGTAATACATTAATAATTCACCTCTATTAACCTATTGTTTACAAACAAAGGTTGATAAATTACTTACCCAATATTGATTCCATTCTATATTAACCAATTTCAGTTAATTACATATAATTTCTCCTTTTAATACAACATTGATTTATTTACGATTTTAACCAATTTAACTTTACAATTATTTCAATTGATTGAGGTTACATTAAAATAGTTATCGATTACATTAAATCAACATTATTAAATTACAATCAAATAATCTTTTCCATTTATAAATCATAAATTTTATTTCTCACAATATTAAATTTCAAAATCTTATTTAATTTAATATTTTTAATCATCAAAAAAATACGGGCCGTTACACTCTCCCACACTCAAAACATTTCGTCCTAAAAAAGGAACAAGAAGGAATTAAGAAAGTAATTTTTTTTCTCTAGAATAATCAGTTTATAAACACTTTAAACTTATATAATTAAGTATTTTAAATAAAATATATCAATTTATAAACAATTAAATCTTTCATATTCACGTTTAAAAAAAGTTTGAAAATATTTTCACTTTCACAAAAAAAAATCCAGTCCTAAATTCACGAATTTTTTTGGCAGAGTCTCCTTTGTACGGTTAGGTTAATAATATCAATAATTTCAATGTATATATATATATATATAATATTTCAATATAAACATCCCAAACCATGGGAAAGATAATAAAAATTTCGTTACAAAAACCGTAATCCGAAAATGTACCTATTTGTCGAGCAAACAAACTTTATTTATGAAACCAAAAGTAGTAGTTATTGCTTCCATAAACCTGTATTTCACTTATATAATCCAAAAGAGTTAAAATTATGTGAAAGAATAATATATTTTAGTTGTTACTATCAATAACAAAAGCAATACAACACAAATAATAAACATATGCAAACAAGACAACACAACCATTATATGTAAACAAGGAATCAGCCATACATCCATAGCAACCAAAACTAATGGTTTTTTCAGGTTCAGACACTTTTCATCAAACAAGGGTGATGAATGAGCCATCAAGTGTACCTTACACTCAACAGCCTTACATAATTTCTTAATAGATTATTCATACATCCTTAAACAATTTGAAGTATCATTTCCCAAACTTCCCATAAGCCAAAACAACAAAGAATTTTACACACTATTATTTAAGTTCATGTTATTGGTTTCTTTTTTTTCTTTTCATCATTTACTTTTCATTTATTTTCATTCATTCATACAGTGTCCTTTTTTCTTCTTTCATTCATTTACTTACCTAATTTTTTTTTTCATTCACTATTTAAAATCATCAATGAATTCATTATTGAAGTATTACATACATTCCATTGCAGTTATTTCATATTTATTATTTATATAGCTTGATTTCAATTTAATATTAATATTCATTCACGGATCATTTCAACTTAAGTTTCTTAACTTTTAAATTTATATTCATTTCTTCACATACAGTATCATTTAATAATAAACTTACTTGTGACACATTTATCATTTCCTAGAGTTTATAATCATTTTTTTTGGCAAAGCCAGCGGGCTTAAATGGGCCCCTACCATATATTAGCTAAAAGAATTACAATGATCCATGGCATATCATCAAATCAGACAATATTGTATAGAACTACAAAACCAAAAATAGAGTTACTGACCAAAAACAAGAAAGATAGAGTGGACCAATACATGTTTAGAAGAAGATATACCTCCAAATACCCTACTGTTCCACTTCATCCATATAACACTCAAAGTCCTTTTCAGAACCCGAAGTAGCAAAGAACTCATAGGCGACTTCCATCTCATAGCTTTAAAAATAGTGAACCATTCCATTGATGAGTTTCTTAAGGGATTATGAAGGTTTAACTTCTTCAAAATGCTTCCCCAAATATAAAATGAGAATTCACACTCAAAGAATAAATGGGGAATAGTCTCCTTAAATTTATGACAGAGAATGCACCTATTATAAAGAATAATATCCATCTCCTTCAACTTATCAAGAGTATGTAAACCATTTTTAACAATCTTCCAGAGAAGTAAATTTTCTATATGAACAGAACTCAAATTCCATATCCTAGTGTGCCATGGAAACAGTATGAATTGAGAAGTATCAACCATACTTTTACAAACTAATGCAATCTTACGAGGCTTACGATTCCATAGAGCATGAAAATTATTATTAGAGAATGATTTAGCTTGAATATTGCTCCGGCAGGCACGAACAGAGGTAGAACTAGATGCAGGAAGCAGTAAGAATCCATTTGACCAAATTGAATTAACAGTAGCATGTTCAGTAATACCTATCATAATTCTAAGGTTGTAGCTAATAAAATCAGCTAATATGATACCCTGATCAGTCCAACGATCAAACCAAAAATAAATTTGATTCATATGTAGAAGACCAACCTAAAAAATATAAATATAATCCTTTCTAAAACGAAGTAAATTCCTCCACGACCAGCTACAATCAACTGGAATATCCATTGTCCAAAAATGTTTGTCTTTAATTAAATTCTTCCTTACCCATGAAGCCCACAAGTTATTGTCAAATTTATAAAGTTTATCTATGCGCTTAGAAATAGCAGCTTTATTCCATTGCCTAATATTCATAACACCCAAACAATCATGTTTATATGGGCAACTGATCTTTTGGAAAGCAATAGGAATTAACTTTTTGGAAAATGGATTACCATGCCAAAGAAAGTGGTTAAGATCCGAGTTGATCATGGATATCAGTTTGGCAGATAGTATGAATATTCTAGCATAATAGAGGCGCGTGGAAGTGGCAATGGATTTGACTATGACAAGTCTACCAGCCATTGAACATTTAGAGATAGGCCAGGATGAAATTTTTTGAAACACCCCACACCCCTTAGTATACCCAAAAAGGGCACACTAAAAGATATGGTGCATTATAGGTATAGCTAAAACATTACATAGACTAAGATTCACAAGAAAAATAAGTAAAAACAGCGGAAAATGCATTACATGTCTCAAATACCGAATGCACATGTCTTATGAAAAATGCATCCCAGTCTCATAAAAATCAGAGTACAATAAAAATAATCATCCCTCTCATAAGTACTAGTACATCAAAAGCCAAATGAAAAGAAAACTGAAAAGAAGAAGAATACATGAAGAACGAGAAAGCTCTACAGATGGGTCTCCAAGAAATCCAAATCTACTGTCCTTGCCTCTACTGGCCTATGGGGGGAAAGGGGAAATAGAGGAGTGGATCAAACAAAAAGTCTGGTGAGTGAAAGTAATTACTAGCATTTCTAAGCAAGATAAAGATAATAGACTAAGCAACAGTTCTAGTATAAAAGAAAAATACAGAAAAAGGTAAAACTGGGATAAAATACTGTTTCTGATTCTGTTAGACTGTTTGCTTTGATTGCTTGACTGTTTGGATTGTTTGCACTTGTCTTAGATTTCTGTGATTAGGCTGAAATCCTAATCCTATTTTAATTAGGCTGAAATCTTAATTCTACCCGTTGATCGGCCTTCTATCTCTGTTGTGCCACTGTGAGTTAGTCCACTCCTGTTGGTCCAACAACAAAATACACATGTTTAGCGCTTGGAATGCAGTAGCGACTTATTGATGTCGCACGCTCGGTTATCATTGGTACACATTAAATGTCGCTCCCTCTTGTGACCTCTTATCTGCCCTAATCAGCATAAGCATGCCTAGCCTCACGTGATCTATTGTGAGACCGTCAGTCCTAGTCAGAAAGGGTCCTACCCAGCCTCACCTAAGTGTTTTCTGAGACCATCAGTCCTAGTCTGAAAGGGAATGCTGTTGGTACGGGTCCTATCAAACAAAATCTAGTTGCGCCCTTTGCCCAAATCTCCTGATTTGAGCTTCTATCTATTGGCCACTTATTTACCCTAGTTAGCATAAATATGTCCCAACCTCACCTAACTATTGTGAGACCATCAATCCTAGTCTGAAACTGTAACAACCCTGTATTTGTAATCATTTTAAATTGAATTGCCTGATTTAAAAACTTTATTTTATTTATTAAAATGGATAAATTTTGTTATTTTAAATATAAATTGTGTTTTGAATGTGAATTATAATTTCAAACATGAATAAATAAGATATTTTCCAGAAATGTGAATTTTGGTCAATATAGTCAAACTTTGACTTTTAATATAAAAATTTAAAACGATGAAATTTTGAATTTTATCTTTTATTATGAAAGTAAATAAAATTTTAAGAATACTACTTTTCGTTTCATTGAAATCTGATTTATAATGTGAAAGTTATGCCCTTTTAAATATTGTGTGTAATTTGCTGTATTTAACAAAATTGTTTATTTTAAATTATATAAATAATATTTTTGTTTGTTCTAATTTGTGTATATATGTATATATGACATGTTATGTATTTAATTTTATTTTTAAAACATTTTTAAAAATGTAGTTATAATTTTCTAATGTTCATTTTATTTGTTTACAATTTTTATTTCTAGTTTCAATTATTAAGCTATTTTCTTATTTATTTTATATTTTTCCTTAAATTATTTATTTATTTTCTTCTTCATTTTATTTTGTTCAGTATTTTATTTTATTTTCTGAATTGTATTTAGTTTATTTTAATTTAAAAGAAATTGGAAATACAATGAGATATAGACCTTTCATTTTCCATTGACTTTTCATTTCTTGTCTCTTCATTTTCTTTTGGCTTTTCCTCTCCTTGCTTTGGCTGTTCTTTTCTTTGGTCTTAGCTGTGTATTCTCCCTGATATTCACGTGAAAAAAACCTTCCCACCTCATCTCCATTCACGTCTATTTCCATTTTGAGAAACAAAAAAAAAGGGATTCATGCCTCCATCTCCTTTTTCTCTTCACTATGTTTTTCAATGTTTTCACCTTCCTCTTCTTCAAGCATAGCTCGGCATAGCCTCTCCACCATCACCACCGACCATCACCTCCTCCATCTACAGTAGCTCCACCACCTTTTCCTCTAACCAAAGTCAAGCTTTGACCACTTGATGATGTTAGCACCACAAAAACATTTCAAAGCTCCACCAAAATTGCATAGCCGACCTTGTTTGTCACCATCACCTTCATAGTTCACCTTCGCTGCCTCCTATTGCTCCACCACCACCATGATACCACCTCTGACCTTCAACTTCAGATATGTCCAGATCTGTACTAAGCATGAGCCAAGCCCAATTGACCCATAGGCCGAGCCAAAATGTGCATCCAAGTTGCCTTTTTGTCTTGTTTCTTTTGTATGCTCCATGTTTCACCCTACCACTTCACATCTCCACTTGTAGCCGCACCATATTGATGCCATATTTGACCTATAGCACCTTCATAGCTGAGCATATGAACCCTATGGCCAAGTAATTGGAGTGATTAAAGCAAGGTCTAATCATTCTTGTCTTTGTTGCTTTGTATTTCCATTTATTTCAATGTTGTTTTGTGTTAAATAATTCATGTGTTTTATTGTCTTGCTTATTGTTGTTTACAAGATCATACCTTGGATCTCTTCACTCACTTGAATCAATTGTCGTGCTGTGTCGTGCCATATCGTGCTTTCTAGAATTCGTTGTGTCATTTGATTTGCAAACTTCAGCTTAAAAAAGGTGAGTAAATCTCACACGACATTTTATACTTATACAAATGTGAAGCGACAACAATTGAATGTGTAGAATATTATGATATGTTATAACTGCCTGTGATGATTTAATTATATGATGTTAAACCTGTTAATTTACTTGTCATCTCATCTGTTACTGTTATATATTGTATACTGTTCATTTTATATCTATTTATCACACTGCAAGTTCCCTGTAGATTAGATTCACTACGGGTTGAAATGATACATACCCGAACGGACTTTAGGATAGGAAAAATCGTTATGGGCTGAAATGATAGGCCTGAACGGTTTTTATTTATTTTATTTTAACTTGGGATTGCGGGTTTGAAATGATAGAACCCGGATTTTTGCTTTTTAAACTGCGGATTGAAATGATACATATCTGTATCACTTGACCTAGGTTAAAAAACTATATACAGGTCTGTGGTTATTTTATAAGTATTTTGAATATATTAAATATGTTTGAAAGTGTAAATACGCTAATTTGATTTAAATTGGATTTTCAATGTTAAATAAAGAAATTTGGATTTTGCTAGAAGTTAAAAATGTAATTTAAATGAATGGTAAAAGTGAATTTTTGAAATATAACTTAAGTTTGGAAATTTGGAAATTTGGTTTTAAAATGATATTTAAGTTATATAAATAAAATGGAAATTTAATTTTATTTGGAAAATGGTAAATATGATAATTTGATTTGAATTTGAATTTAAATGATTTAATAAAGTGTTATTGAGTTTTCTATGTATTAAAATGGTTAAATAAATGAATGCTTAAAAGTATAATTTTAAAATATAACTTGACTTGGAAATGTGAATTTGGTTTTATATAAAGGATTATGTAAATTAAATAAATTGGAAATTTAGTTTAATTTGTGAAATGGTAATTTAAAAATGTAAGTGTTAATAAATTGTCAAATGTAAAAATGGGAAAATTGTACACTTGAATGTGTTAAGTGAAATTATTGAAAATTTGGATTTTATTGTAAAAGTTAACTTTATAAAAAATCATAAATTAAAAGAGTATTGTTAATGAACATTTTTGAATGTTAAAAATATGATTTTTATAATGTTTAAATGGTTTAAATTAAAGTTTATTATTTGCTGGAAATACACTAAATCTGAAAAATACTTTTAATAGCATTCAGAAATGCTATGGTTCTGAATTGCACTAAAATTTGAATAAAAGAGCTATTACAGCATTTCTGAAATGTTGTAGTTGCTGTAGTTGAACTAAATAAGCTAAAACTTGACTCAGGTCTATTACAGCAGTTCTGTAATTGCTGTAGTGGTATGTTGTCTTTGCTGAATAAGTTTAAAACCCTTATTTTGAAACCTGAGATTTAACAGCAGTTTTAAAATGCTGTCTTTGTTGATTTAAATTAATTTTCAACTAAACTGAGTTTTAACAGCAGTTTTTAAATGCTGTCTTTGCTGAGTTAAAATGTTTTAAAGTATAACTTATAATAGCTTTTTCTAAATGCCGTGAAAGGCTGAAATTTTCAATGTTTATGGTTTTTAACTTAGTAAATGAACTCAGAATGGTTTAAAACTTTGGAAATTGAATACTTGATTTGAAAGTATAATAATTACACTTTTAAATGGTTTAAATGAATTATTTTGATTGAAATATAAACTATTTAAAGGTGGCTTGAAATGATAATAAATGAATGATATCTTTGAATTTAAAAGGTATTTAAAGTTGAATATTTGGATTTGAACTCAAATGATGATTTGATAATGAAGTTTTGAAAAGATATGATATTTTAATATATTAAATGATTTGAAATGAAGTTGGAAAGATATGATATTTTGATATTTTGAAATGATTTGAAATGAAGTTTTGAAATGATATGATATTTTAAATATATTGAAATAGTTTGGAATTGATTTAATCTTTATTTTTGATAGAGATTTGGATTTGAAATGATATTCTATTTTGAAGTATAAACTGTTTTTAAATTATAACCACGGGTTATAATAACGATTGGTTGTTAAAGAGACCGGGATCGGATATGGACATACTCTCCGTCGATACCGAAAACCACTTTGACAACTGTGTACGCAACTCCCGTGAGTTGGCATAAGGTGGCTAAAACAGGAGCGATTGACGGACCAAGGAGGTAGCACCTCTGATCGGACACACTTCTTCGATACCATTCTATTACTTGTGATTGATTTGGTGCACACCCTTGATTTGGGAGTGTTGTTCGAGGTGGGTGGTAGTGGATGCTATGCGTCACCACTAGTCCGGATGCGTAATTGGTATATCTACCCTGGCATTGCCTAGTTGTGCCGTGTCACCTACCATAGCGAGCTTTACTACGAGTTTCTATTTGTGTCGTACCTATGGAGTATCTTCTCATAGCCTTGCGAGGTATGCAGGTACTGTATAGACTATTGGCACTATTACGTGTTAGGGTGAGTTCAGATTAAATGTAAAGCCCTAATGCTATTTTAAAGTATGTTTATTTTATGATTAGACATTATTATAATAGCGAATATTACTACATAGTAGATAGTTTAACGGATCCTTAAAGAATGGGCGATCCCAAGCATTCTTTAAGTTACTTGTATCTTTATTACAGTTCACTTGAGTTGGTTTACATTGTGTAAGTATGTATGTCCTGACTCAAGTGTTTTGTGTTTTGCTTTACGCTCAGGTCAGACTGAGTGATACAGCATTAGAGACTCACCTTTGGAGCTGGAGTTTTTCTTTGAAGAACCAGATATCTATTCATTTTGTTATCCAGTTGATTTCAGTTGTATTCTGAGTTGTTCCTGATTATCATACTGTTTCTCCTGTTGTATCTTGGTATTCCTATTGTATCTTACTTAACTCTGATGTATTTATATAGTAGCTTTATGAACTACTATTTCTTTGTTTCCGCTGCATTATTATATTACTCTGTGTCTGTGATTATTTATTTACTGTATATTCTTAGATTTGCTAAATTTTATTTACAACGCGGTATTTTGAGCAATTCAAGTCCGACATGTGCGGATGCGAATGGTTGAAAATATTGGGTCGTTACAGAAACGGTCCTGCCTAGACTCACCTAATCTGTTGTCAGACCATCAGTCCTAGTATGAAAGGGAATGCTGTTGGTACGGGCCCTATTTCTGTTCTTGCCTATTAACTTAGTGTAAGTCATTAAAATAAGTCACTTTTGTAATTTCTGTTCTGTTTGCTTAGTAACTTAATCTAAGTCTTAAAATAAGCCTTTTCTGTTATTTCTAATTATAACCTATGTTATAATTTGCTTATTAACTTAATCTAAGTTTTAAAATTAGCCTCTTCTATTTTCTCCTTTTAGTTATAACCACTAGTTATAAATATGCTTGCAAATGTCTCAAATTTGCCCATTTCAGTTTATCTTCTTTTTATTACAGTTTTTCTTATTTTACATCTAATTTCTGTAAATTTAGTGTTTATTTCTATTTAATCCATATTTGCGAATTCTATTCTTTTTAATTTATTCACGTAAAAGGGAATAAAAAGAAACTAACATTTACAGGCCAAATTCTAACGTAAAACAGATGTAAATAAATGAAATTAACAGTAAATAACTTTAAATAGCTGAATAAAATAGCGGAATATAAATAACTGAATAAAATAGACTGAAAAAACTTTAAAAACTAGCTGTAAATAACTTATATAAAAACTGTCTCAAAATTGCAGAAAAACTACTACTATTGAGAACCCTATTATTTTAAATTACTTAAAAATCTAAAATAATTACAAAACACTCACATGTGGTCCTTAGCTCTATTCCTTGGCCTTCCCGAATCCACTTCTAGGGTGTGAAATATTTTAACAAAAAAGATTTTCTCCCAAGAATTTTTTTCTTTTTAGGGTCTAGCCTCAAGCAATGAACGCAATTGGGAGAAAATCTGAATGAGAAAAATAGCTAGGTCTAGGGTCTTATTTATAGTGTTACTTAGGTATCTCAGGTCGTTGAATTTGAAGATTAAATCTGGTGCAACCACGTTATAGGCTTGCTAGGAACCGTCGGATGGAAGCACGAACGCACAGGATTGAAAGAAATTGGAAAAAACAGTCATAGTTTTAACCTGGACGAATTCACATCTACAAACAAGGGTGGGTCGACATGCAGGTCGACCTACAGGTCGACCTAGGCCTTTGGGGGTCTACCCTAGGGTCGACCTGGCGTTGGTCTGGGTCGACCTGACCCTTGTTATTTTATTTTTCTTCTTTTTAATTCAATTCTTGTTTAATTTGTATCTTCTTTATATTAACTCGGATTTTGACAAACTATATATGGAAGTTAACTAGAAAATTACCATGGACACAATGGTGCAACTCCCGTGGCTCAATTCTGATAATTTCACAAACTTATTTTATTATTTAATTAATCCGTTAATTAATTATTATAGCTCAAATTTTGAGTTGTTACATTTTTGCAGTAATCTTTTCATATAGCTTAAGACATTGGCTGGTCTATACTTTAGATGAAAACATAGGAGCACCCAGGTAGTCTTCATTGTGATCTATAGGATTAAGACCAAGACAAACCATAGATTATAGATTTTTCAAACTCAAAGTGCCAGCTATCCTAATTTTGGATTTAATCCTGTTAATGGTAAGACCAGTTAGAGCTCTGAAGTCTTCAAGAATATGTAAAACACCATTTATAGATTTAGAGGTAGGCTTTGTAAACAGAAGTAGATCATCTGCAAACTACAGAGTAGATATATCAGAGTGCTTGCATAGAGGATGATATTCAAGAAGCTTCAATGACATGTATTTTGCAGTAAGGGATGTGAATAATTCCATAACACAAACAAAAAGGTAAGGAGACATGGGGTCACCTTGCCTAACGCCCCTTGAAGCTTGAAAGTAACCAAAT
Source organism: Allium fistulosum (assembly GCA_030737815.1). Taxonomy (NCBI): domain Eukaryota; kingdom Viridiplantae; phylum Streptophyta; class Magnoliopsida; order Asparagales; family Amaryllidaceae; genus Allium; species Allium fistulosum. The sequence goes on along the minus strand of CM060903.1, from coordinate 305,417,093 downwards.
AAATTTCCATTGAAACTTAAAGAGTATTTGACAGTGGAAACACATGTATAAATCCATGATAAGAAAGGAATTGGGAAATTCTTCTTAAGAAGAATATATATAACTGACTTCCATTGTAAAGTATCATAAGCTTTTTGAATGTCAAGCTTCAATACACACCTTTCTGAAATATTTTGCCTATTATATCCTTTCAACAATTCAGAGGATAATAGAATGTTATTAGTGATATCTCTGGAACGAAGAAAGGCACTTTGATTGGGAGAAATAATATCAGCAAGGATAGTCTTCATCCTAGCTGCCATGATCTTGGAAATGCATTTGTATATCACATTACAGCAGGCAATGGGTCTGAATTGTGTAACAGAAGAAGGCTGGTCTGACTTGGGAATAAGAGCAATTTTAGTGGCATTAATACCAGAAAACAATTTGTTGTGTTTGAAAAAAAAATTAATGGCCTTTATCCCATCAGCTCCAATTACACACCAAGCTGTTTTATAAAAATGGGCATTAAAGCCATCAGGACCAGGAGAACTTGTAGAGTTCATAGCAAAAATATTGTCTTTAATCTCTTCTGCAGATATTTCCTAAATAAGAAAAGCGTATGACTGAGCTGAGAGGGAAGGAAGGTTAATGTTATCAAATACTTGCTTGTGAATAACAGGGTTATTGGGGAGAGCTAGCAGATCCTGAAAATAATCCAGAAATGCATCTTGAATTGCATCAGGAGAAGAACAAAGACCACCATTTTTATCCAAGATATTGGAAATATTAGCAGATGACTGTCTGATCCTTAGAGACTCATGGAAAATGGATGAGTTTTTGTCTCCATGGATAGACCAGTTAATTTTAGCCTTTTTTCCATCTTATTTTCTTCCACAAGAGCTTTAGCAAGTTGTTTGATTAGAGATTGCTCTTGAGACACAAGGTTGGCAAGCGCTGTATTATCAATACATATTGAATATCTCTTTGTACCTGAAATAAGCTATCATAAACAGAGTGAGATAGACTGCTACCATTCCCAAATGTGTCATTAGCCCAAGGTTTGAGTGATTCTTTTAAATATCTGAGCTTAGCCTGCAAAATATACATAGGATTACCATAAACATTTAAAGACCAGTAGTTAGTAACAATTTTCATGAAATCCTGATGCTTAGTCCAGTTATTAAAAAATGAAAATGAGGATTGTCTTCTCACATAATCCTTTCCGCAGTCTAAAATCAAAGGAGAGTGGTCAGAAAGGGATGGTGGGGGGATGATGGTGTTCAGGTTAGGCCAGGCAAGCACAGAGGAAATTTTTTGGTAGGATTTGTCAAGTTTACAAAAAGTCAGATTGCCTGGTTTTGTGGAATTAGTCCAAGTAAAGAAACATCCATTTGCAGTGATAGGGAGGAGGTTAGAGTCATATATAGTTTTATTGAGGGGTCTAGTTTGTTGATATGTAAGAGGAGTTCCACCACATTTGTCAGTAGAAAACTGCATACAATTCCAATCTCCCATATAAAGCCATGGAGTATTAGATGTTTGAAGAGAGGGGAGGGTATCAAGAAGTTGTCTATGCTAATAGCTGTTTTCAGCATATATAAAGGTCATAAGAAAAATGGATGAAGAAGGGATATGAGAAATTTGAGTGTGAATGAATTGTCTCTGTATACAATAGAGGGGTAATAGAGAAGATAATAGGATTCCAGAGTATGAGTAGCCTGCCAAAAGGGGCTTGTGAAAGATAATGGATAAATTTCCAGCTACTATTAATGGTTTGAGAAGCCTTGATTGTGTTGGCATAATTTAGTTTTGATTCTGCAATTGCCATGATTTGAATTTTGAAACTAGATATGAAGTTTCTAATTTCCAATTGTTTTGATAAGGAGTTAGCACCCCTAATGTTCCAGAATCTAATTCTGTCTATCATAAAAAGGATTGGGTATAAGCTTTGGTTTTGACACCAGAGGAAGAAATATTGAGGTCTGTTGAGGGTTGCATTGATGGAATAATTTGACCAATGGAGTAAAGAATACCCATATCTAAGTCAGTTGAGGGATTTTTATGTTTGAAAAACATCTTTGGCCTTTCCCTTTTGTTTTTGATGGATGATCTTGAACATTTAGGCAGAGATTGATTATTGGATGAAGGAGAGAGATTGCTGGAATGAATAGGATTAATGTCATTGAATACTTGATTTGGTAGAGTTATAGATGAATAGGGAGAAGAGGAATTATCAGGGGGGGTTTAATAGAGAGTTTGGGCTGGAATTTGATTGGAAGGGTGCACAACCTTGTGCATGTCACTATGCATGTTCAAATTGTTAATATTGAGTGTTTCAGGGGAAGAAACATGCAGTTTACCTTTTGTAACGTCTGAATGATCACTCTGTGCCATAATGTCTTCAATGTTTTCTTCAACATCCTCATTTAAGTTCCGAAGCACTGAAAATTGTTATGAGTACTTACACCATCAGCGCAAGATGACTTGGGCAGATGGTTAACCAATTCAGGGCATGGATCAAGTTGAAAGTTAAATGTAGAAGTTGAATTTGACAGTGTTTCAGGAGTCACAGTGATAGATCCTGCATTACTCGAAGGAATCAAGTCTGAACCACCAAGGAGACCCGAAGGAGGTTGATTAGAGATAGGACCATCGCGACCAAATCGGTTTCTGCATTTCTCGAAGCAACCTTGTCAGGAACACCAAGGAGTCCCGAAGTCAATTGAATTTCAACATCAACAGTCTTCAAAAGGAGAACTGTTAGAGTCTACAGGCAGACCCATAGTAGAATGATTCACTTTATCAACACTATGGACTACCCTATTCACTATCATCCTTGTTTATCTTTCTCCATAATTTTTGAATTGGTTTTAATTTTCTTTTACCTTTAAACAAGAGGCTTTTCTTCTGATGTCTAACAGGTACAGCCTTGGTAGCATTACTGACACCATCCATAACTTATTTATTGATTTCCTTACTGTTCTTAACCTCAGTATTATCAGAAGCAATAATTTTTTCACAATTTGCAATTGCATGACCAAATATTTTGCAGTGAGTACAAATTAGAGGTTTCGATGTGTATTCAATTAAGACATCCGGACATGAACCATCACTCACAGCAAGACTACCAGGAAGATCTTTATCAGGAGAGATATCAATCAGACATTTTGCATACTCAAATCTTTTGAGTCTTTCAGTATTTTCATCAAAGCATATTAATCTTCCAAGATGGCACGCCAACCAATTAATACTAAGAAAAGTCCACGTTAATATTAGGATTTTATGGAGGTGAACCCATACAGGGACTGTTCTTACCGCCGCTTGAGCAGAAGCAAAAGTAGGATTCCATTTCAATATTATGAACATCTGACCACGAATGAAAAATGGATCCTTCTTTAGTACTAGCAGCTTGTCTTCTTCATTGGAGAATTTTAAGTAATAATTGAGTTTATCAAAATATAACTCAAATAAGCCTTTAAGCTTCCAAACTTTGTCGAGATGGGCTTTAACAGGTATATAATTCATTGTTCCAGCAAGGAAAAATCCTACCAAACAATCAGACCATGATTTTATACCTTCATTGATAATTCCATTGGGAGGAGATATGGGAGAACCCGAGTATTGAATATCAAAGTGGACAGAGACATAAGACCCTGCATTCCTGGGTTAGCAGTGAAAAGAGAGGACCAAGAGGATGAGGCAATAGGAAGAATAGGAGAGGAAGAAGAAAGAGGAGGACGAGGAAGAAGGAGAGGAAAAGGATCAATAGTAGGAAGAGAGGAGGATGAAGAAGGAAGGGACACAATGACAGGGTCAGGCGGAGGAGGAACAGGAGGGGGTGGACGGTCAGAGGTGGAGAAGGTTGAATGAAAGACGGAGAATGGGCAGGAATGGGGGGGTACTGGTACGGTTAAAGGGATGGTGAGGGGTAAGCCATGAGAAGACATGAGAGGACCGATTGATCTGTGTATGAGAGGTGGGAGTTTATAATCATTTACTTAAACAATATTCAATTTTTTACTATTAAGTTTAATTACTAGCATTTCAAAACATCAACTCATGTTTATAACAATTCTTGTACATCTTAATTCTTCATTTATAAACATTTGTTCATTTTGAAGCATTTTTGTTATTAAGATTTTGTTTGTATAAGATTCTATTACATATCCATATTAACATATCCACTTTTAAACATTTCTGATAAGTTATATATATATATATATGTTTTAGGATGTAATTGAATGTTACACCAGTTTATCTTATTCAATTTAGTTAACAAAATGTTCAACAATTTACATCTTCTTAATTTTGATTATCTTTTAAATTTACAACTTACAAATCTCCAATTATTTCATTAAACAATTAGCTTTTTAATTCAGATTTAAATTTTTGGAAGTTTCCAACTTATTAAAATAGTCAAGATTTCATTCTATTACAATAACGGAAATCCCTAATTTATGGAAAACATAAGAACAAAATTCCGGATTTCATTTCAAATCATTTTGAAATTATATATATACTCATATCTTTTATATATCCAAATCATATTTAGAAACTTAAAATTAAGATTTGTTTATCAAAACAAATGTGTAGTAAAGCTACTACAGTGGTCTTCCCACTTTGAAACTTGAAAATGAATGTCGATGATGCGGCTGTCATCACCGAAATTATTTTCCAGCGACAGAAGAGGGGAGTACAGAATTTGTTTCCTTTAAAATTCCTTTAAAACATTTCTTTCAAATCACATTGAAAATATTTTTATCCGAAAATATTTCCAAATAATACAATATTATATTCCAAAATCCTTTGAAAACCAATTTCAAACCACGTAACTTAAGTCCTCAAATTTCCATTTAAATTCACTTTATTTGTAAATTCTATTTTGTAACTAATATTTGTAAAATTTCACTACCTAACAAACAAACATATCACATACAACTATATCCATTTATAAAAATTATTCTTTTATATACAATATATAATACTAGGTAAAATTATTTCATTTACATATATTTCAAAACAATATTGTGTCGGTCTGCCCTATTAAGTGTTTAAAAAACATTATCGATGCCATAGCGTCCTATGTTCCGACCAGAATCTATAAATACTAAACAGGATAAATTTAACACAATATAAAAACATTTTTATAATACTAACAAATACGCTCCCTCATATATATATGCTCAAACAACTCATTCTAGGGTATTACTACCCTATCTCTAATGAGTCTAACCCCACAAAGATAAGGTTATCGCTAAACCAAAGCTCTGATACCAACTGTAATGACCCACCCTTTTTGGACGGTTTAAATCGAAAATAAACCACACATGTCAACTCAAACACTTCAAATGGGAGGATTGTTAATGGGGTAAATAAGAAAATAAGAGGAGAGAAGGAAAAAACAAAACAAAACACAGAATCTCACAGTGGAATGACAAAAATATAATAACCAAATAAACAGTTCATGAAGCTGTTTTACAAATAACATTTGATTACACTTTTACAATATCAGAGTTATACATATAGCAGGAATAAAAAAATAATGCAGTGGAACAACATGATAAAGTGGGATATATATAAAAATAGTATACAAATCTCCGTCTTCGTCATCCAAAACTAGAGTCTTTAATGCTGAAATGCTCAGGCTGACCCAGGCATAAGAAAAGACAAAGCACTCGAGTCAGAACTATAAGATCTTATGTAAGTTAAATCAACATAAATAAATATGAGTGTAACGGCTTCAGAGGTGTTTACGGGATTTTACATCTATTATCCAGTGTCTAACGTGCGTGCAATAAATTAAGAGATGTTCGGGATTCCATCTCCTAAGGATCCGTTAAACTATCTACATATATAATACAATACGCTATTATAATATGTCTACAGTAAAGTAAAGTATTAAAATAGCGTTAAGGCGTTACTCATATCCCCCTCAACACATTTTTATATAAATACCGTAGTCTATACAGATACTGTAAGCTCCACCAAACCGGTGGTTTACTCAGTGAGCACTCCTTAGGTGTGATACAAACCAAAGTCGTAGTGGGCTCGATCAGGATAAATATGACAAGGCATGTTAGGCAATGCCCAGGGTAGGATTCTACCATTTTGTACTCCCGGACTGGTGGTAACGCATAACAGCTACTACCGCCCACCTCGAGACACACTCTCATAATCAAAATCGAGGGGTGGCCACCAATCAATCATAAAGTAAGATATATGGTATCGAAGAAATGTGCCCGATAGGGGGAGCGACCCCACTTGGCCCGGTATAGCTCTTGTTTTAGTCATTTTAATTATGACCCAAAAGTCAAGGCTATCCATTATCGTTCTCTTACTTCATTCCAGTAGCGTTCGCCAAACAATCTTACTTCATTGTGTATTTTCCACCACGTGCACAGTTGTTAAAGTGGTTTTCGGTATTGGCAGAGAGTGCAACAATATCTGATCCCGGTCTCTTTAACAACCAAACGCTTATTGCACACCGGTTGGTTCTTTTACATTTCCGAAACCGATTCATATTTGATATCAGAATATCATATTCAGTTCAAAATATCCCTCATTTCAAAACCATCATATTTACTTAAAATAATTCATTTCACTATAAAATGTCATTTCAAATTCCAACGTAGGTTATAACATCATTTAACCATATTCGCCTTTATATCGAGGATTTAAATATAAATAATTCAACCTTGCACAGTTTGAATTTTAGAAAATAGTTTGGATAGTTATAAATAGTTTAAAATATTTTATAATAGTTTTAATAGTTTTAATAGTTTAAATAGTTTAAGGATTATAAAAAAGTTAAAAATAGTTTAATATAAAATGGTTTGAGTATTGGAAATGATTTATATAGTAAAATAGTTTTGAAAATCTGGATAATCTGAATTTTTTTAAAATAATAGATTTTAAACAGTTTATATTAAAATAATTTATTTTGAAAATAGTATCAAATCAAACTGTTTCTTCCATTTCAACAAATCTGGACCATATCCAGATTTCAAATAAAAAAAACTCAATTTTAATCTTTTAATTCAAATGACTCAATTTTGATTTAGTTCCAAATCAATGTGATTTCAATTTCAATTCAAATTAACTTCAATTTCTGAAACATTCATTTTAACTTCAATTTCGATTCAACAAGTCAAATCAATGATTTAAATTCAATTCCATTCCCATTTTAAACCATTTCAATTCATATCAATTTCTAGCCTAATTTCAATTTATTTATTTAAACCACTTAAATCAAATTTAATTTCATTGTTAATTTTTAAGATCCAAATCTTCAAAATAATTCAAATTTCCGAATTAAAGTCATATATCAATTTTAAGTTTACATTCCCATTTTAATTCTTAAACAATTTCTTTTTAACCATTTCAATTTCAAATTTCAAAGCTCAAATTAGAAAATAATTAAATTCAAATAAATCAATAATTTATTTCGTTTAAAACAATAACATTTAATCAAAAATCCAAATTCAAGATTTTAAACCATTTAATATAACCAAACCAGTGTCCGTATATAATTTCCTATTCTATGGCAAAGTGATACGAATATATACCATTTCAACCCACAATAAATTTAAATTTCCGGATATATATCATTTCATCCCTTATCCAGAATCAACAATTTCCAAATCCATAAAATCGCTTGGGTTTATCATTTGAACCCATAACGATTTTTCCCTAATCTATAAGATCGTTCGGGTATGTATCATTTCACCTTATAGTAATGTTCCTAACAATAACTAAGGGAATTGCAGTGTGATAACAACATATAAAATAAACATAACATCAAATCATCCAAAATGTCAACAATTAAGCATCCATCACAATCATCATCCAAATCAACCAATAAATCACAACAGTTAACTGGTTATCATTATCAGGTTTTTAACTGACAATTTAAATTCAATATTAATTTTAAATGGAAATTTAATTCAAGTTAAATTTAAATGAAAATTTAAAATACCAAACAGCAATCAATAAATTTCTAATCACATCATAAATTTAATTTAACTAACATAAGATGATTTAGTATTCGTGAGTGGGTTAAATCACTCATCTTTGATTTTTAGTCTATTTAAAATACAAATAAAGCCCAAAAATCTAACAGTCTTAGAATGCAGGCAAACCAGTTCCATATTGTCCGAAATTTTGATACAATCGCAGTGGAGAAAACCACGTCCAAATCCGAGCTCGTATGAAAAAGTTATGTCAGTTTGAAGATTAAAATTTAAATAAAATTAAATTAAAATAGAAGGGCAAGTTTGTAATTTTCCTCACCATTTCAAACCCTAATGCACACGATCGACTTCGAATCCAACCTACAGCCGCTGCCTTCAACTAATCACCACCGCCGCTAGAGGCGCTTCCACCACGATCAGGCGAAACCGCCGACATCCCCTCCCCGAGCCGCCTTCCCCCATGGCCTCCACGTCAGTTGCGACCTCCCCCAGGCAAACAGCCACCGCCACTTGTCATAGCCGTTTCTGGTGATGTCGAGCACAGTCGAGATGAACGATAGCCATGGATGCATTCTTCTCGACGACCTCTACGAGTCTATACCTTCTGATCGTCGTGAAATCGATGATCCATCGTTGAAATCGAAAACCTAGAATGGACGACCGAGAATGTTTCATCTATTTCTGGCCAAACCGAACCTCCAATCAAAAAATGAATTGCAGATGTAGGTTGCATTCAATGAGAGCTTCACAACAATATATTATTCGATAGGTTTTGAGGAGTTTGAATTTTTGGATTTTGATTTGAAATTGAAACTATGGTTTTGAATTGTTCGCCATAGGGAAGGAGGAGATGAGAAAGAAATGTACGTACAAACAATAGAAAATAAAAGGTTGCTAGGGTTTATAACAGCCTATATATAGGTAGAGATAGATAAGCACGAATGGAAGGATCGAATTGGGTCGAAACGATAACGACGACCCGAAAAGCCCGTTTCGTTCCCGTAACGAAAATAGCTCATCCAATATATCAAAATATATGTTTTCGATATTTTTAAACTCAATGGAACTAGTTTCGAACTCCAATTCCATTGTATATAGAAGTTAGATTTCAAAATCAAATTGTATTCATTTAAATTTTATTAATTGATTTCTACGCGTTTTGGGCTCGCACGATCGGACGATAAGTCCGATTGCTATGAAACTTGAAATCCTGCAATAATTCACTGTTATGGATCCGATGAAACTGGTTTTGTCAAAATCCAAGATAGTGGCCAAAAAGGCTAATTTCTACATTAATTAAATAAATTATTATTAAAAATCAATTTAATCACCTTTAAATTCAAATTTAATAATTAATAATTTTCATCATTCTTGATTACACAGAAATTATAATCTTTTAAAATAAATTTTCCATGTTAAATCCAATATTTAAATATTACACTAATTACAGCGTTCAATTTACAGCTGTAATAAAATCCTAGTTAATTATATTTAAATTTCAATCAAATTCTTTTATTTGGATTTTCACTCTTATTATTCAATGATCCAATACCATATGAATCCATTTGACACTAGTTTACATTTTATTACATTCTTATCCTACAGTTATCATCTTAACTAATATTAACTGTAATATTTAATTACATTAAATTTTAAATGATTGACAATTAATTTCAAACGGATTAGATGTCAAGAGGATAATCAGTCAATTGTAATACATTAATAATTCACCTCTATTAACCTATTGTTTACAAACAAAAGTCGATAAATTACTTACCAAATATTAATTCCATTCTATATTAACCAATTTCAATTAATTACATATAATTTCTCCTTTTAATACAATATTGATTTTGTTCCTTATTTACAATTTTAACCAATTTTACTTTACAATTATTTCAATTGATTGAGGTTACATTAAAATAGTTATCGATTACATTAAATCAACATTATTAAATTACATTCAAATAATCTTTTCCATTTATAAATCATAAATTTTATTTCTCACAATATTAAATTTCAAAATCTTATTTAATTTAATATTTTTAATCATCGAAAAATACGGGTCGTTACATATTATCAATTCTTCTTCAAATTGTAAACTAACGTAAAACTAAATCTTTTGTTTGATTGATTTGTTTTAATTCAATTCAATTTCATGGTTAAAATTAAATTTCAGTTTATTACACTATGTATGTACACAAATATAAGTTTTATTTTTTAGATCTAATTATGTCATTAGGTGTAATAAATTAATTTGTAATACTTTTAATTTTTTATATATAATTATATGTTTTTTAGATTTAGATATAACATAAATTTCTTTTGAGTTTTCAATGTTTTCAATGTTTACTATAATTAAGTTTGGAATTCAGTATGGTATCAAATTAATTGTTAATTTAGTGATTGTATAGCAAAGTAAAGTAATATTGCACTTTAACATTATTTCCCTTTTTAACTTAGATTTGATTATATTTAATTGTAACATAAATTACCATTCCATCTTCGTTCTTCTAATTTGCTCTGATTTGAAATATCTATTTTTCTATGAACTAATTTCGTACCTTTATATATATATATCTGTGTGTATGTCTATGTAAGAATTTTGTAAGTGGCCACAAAGATTACATGTATATATATATGTCTAAACTCTATACATGTGGTACTATCAATATGTGTATACAAACCATATACATATATCGCAATATGCTTAAACATATGTTTATACCTAGGCATTTATATTCTCGATACGCATGTGAAATTATTACATGTATATGCAAGTGTAATATATATATATATATATATATATATATATGTATGTATGTATGTATGTATGTATATGTATGTATGTATACATATATGTATATATGTATGTATGTATACACAATGGATGTAAATCCCAATATCTGTATATGTGTGTGTGTTTATATTGTACATAGGTTTATACTATTTTATCTATGTTGTTGTATGTTTGAATGTATATGTGATGCATCCCTAATGAAGCATTTAGTTGAAATGTTTACACATATCAGTTTAAAATCAATGGATATGATTAATTAACCAAAGCAGATTAATATAATAAGATATAATTTTATTAATAATAACTAGATTGGATCTAGTGATAAACCCATTAGACTTTATAAGCCCACTATAGATCCAAAATGGAAAAAACTAAAATATACCTATTTTACCCGCTTTCGACTGGCCTGGTTCCATCAATGGCATCAGAGCAAGGTTGGTTAAGGTTAGGGGTGAACAATAATCGGTTCGAACCGAATTAACCAACCAAACCGGTTCATTTCAATACGTTCGGTTCGGTTATGAAATTGTATCGGTTTGAATTGGGTTTATAAAATAATTTTATTTTGGTTACCGGTTTAACCGAATTAATCGAACTTTTATTATATTATCCAAATTCACGGTATTGTAATACTCTTAATAATTTGTTTATTAATAAAAACCAAACATTATCTATTGAAAATATGTTAATTTTTCTTATAAACTTAAAAAAGTACTCAAAATAGTTTCTCTAAACGTAAATTTATGTTTTCCTTTAAGTAAATCGATCATTTGAATAATAACCTATGGTAATTTATCTTACTTACCCTTTTAGTTTGGTTACCGACCGAATTAACCAAAATTAATTTGGTTCGGTTTTGTTCTGAGTTTTTCGGTCTCAGTTCGGTTTGACATTTTTTTTATCTCAAAACCAACCGAACTGATCGAACGCGCACCCTTAGTTAAGGCATTCACCTAGTACAATGGATGTTCTAGGTTCGATTCCTACAACTAGCATGATAGGGAGTTCTCATATTGTGATCTGTGATGAAGCATTGCCACTTACTCATACATGTCATGTGATGGTTGTTCTAATCGAATGGCTGCATGTAAAACTTGCTCGTGCAGTGCCTAGTTGGGTCACCTTAAAGAAGTTTGGGTAGGACCATTAATGGTATCAAAGCCTTGATAGTCTCAGTGGTCTAAATTAGCAATGTTTGGGCAAACTAATTAAAACCTACCCCTTTAGTAGGGATCTAAAAAGGTAGCGTCGAAGGTTGGGTGTGGGTAACAAGTACTTTGTCCTGCTTGGCTGTTGGTCTGACCCGAAGGATAAAAAAGCCAAAAATTTATCCCAATATAAAGGCCCATATTTATTTTGGGCCTTGGGTAAATGTTCAAATTTTGATTTGATAACTTAAAAGATATTTTAAATTTAAATGTTAAGTTTAAAATATAAAAGTAAAACTTTATAAAAGTTATAAATGCATTCAAATTTTTCAGATTTGTTTTGAGAAATTAAATAAATAATTTTGAAAATTTGAAATTTAATTAACTAGATTAATTAAATTAAATTAAATTATTAATTAAAAATTAATCGATTTAAACATATATATTTATATATGTATATAACTATAATACTTGTAGTTGATTATTTATCTTAAATTTTTTTATGATAATTAAATTAAAATATCAAATTAATTAAAATATCAAATTAAATAAAATGTCTTAAATAAATTTAATTAAAAGTTAATTAATTAAAATGTATACATATATTGATATGTACACGTAAACAAACTATAAATGTTATAGTTGATTAACTATTTTAAATAGTTTAAGATGAGTAATATAAAGTTTTAGAAATTTTATATAAAATTAAATTAATTGAATATGATTTAATTAATAAGAATTAAATTATTTAAATCAGATTTAATTAATATGATACATGTATATATTATATAAGTGGACTAAGTTATAAATATTATAACTAAGCTAATACTTATATAACTATATATGTATAAAATTAAGTGGAATTGGAAAGAAACCCAAATCAAATTTAAGGAACGTGTACATATGTATTATATATTGATAGAGTTAAGGGTGTGCCCTAGGAGAAATTATATGATTTATTGTAAATTACCAACTCTGTAATAATTCTCGCTCATAATAAAATGTGTTTTCTTTCTGTTATATACTTGTTATAATATGTTATAAATAATTAAATGTTTAATTAAAGTATATTTAATAGAAAATTCATAAATGGTGTATTTGTGATATTAATTACAAATAGCTATAATCATGAGTATTATATCATAATATAATAAACACATCATTTTAAATATTCCTAGTCAAGATGTATTGAGACTGGATATTGGTGCATCTGTTGAGACTAGAGTATGTAACGTTGTCCAAACATTGGACAGTGTATTACTCAAGGTTGCTGGGTCACCAAGGGGTTATGTACTAATAGTTGTCAGATAATTATGGAACGACTCACTTGATAGTGCTTTGTTTGTTAATATAACTAAGGTCAAACTGAAAATATCGACACAACTAATTTTCATAGTTCTCTTGACTTGAGAATACTATTGACCTTCAATATGAAAGCTCGGTTTGATTATAGTTCAATCATGGCATGGAATTCATGGAACAACTACAGTTGGGTCGAGTGGAAGTACTGGACGTGAAACACTGTTTAAGAGAGGATTCGTCTTCTTAGTTATATGAGGTTAGTATCATGGTCCACTGAAGTCAATTCCAAGTTAAAATCTCTGGCCAAAGTAGTTTGATTAATAATAATTGTTATTATTGAACCAAGAACTTTGTGATTGAACCATAAAATTTAATATGGATGTTTCTATAAGTCCGAAGTGATAAAGTTTTGACAAAATGAATTAGTATAAATAATTATCACTACTGGGTAATGCTTAATAAAGTAAAATTGGATTTTACCGATACCACATAAGCAATAATTTTTCCATAATGTCGCATCACCTGCTAAGTGTCGTATGAGCATTAATATTTGAATTGTTCGATATTAATTGCTGACCAAATTTACACCTAAGAGTCACACAACCGAAACGTTTGATACTCCTGTTACTACCCGATTTAATCAATTTATAATTGTTTTAAATTAATTAAATTAATTAATATTTATGAAATATTAATTATAAAATTTTATTTGATGCATATTGAAAAATATTAAAGAGTGTGTATATAATAATTATATAAACACTAATCGATATATGATATCGATACACGTTTAAATAAGATTTAAATGCAATGAATATTGTTCGGGCTTGGGACTGATTTTGAGGCCGATAAGAGGCTTGGATTAGTAGGCTATAAAAAGGCATGGTGAGCCGACCATGAGATGGCTAGTAGGAGGGAATTTGAATTAATAAAAGGAAAGAACTAGTTAGAGAAAAATTAGGATCTTGATCTATCTTTTACTCTTTTGTCGCTCCTTTATTTAACATTAACTTTTCACTAGATTTTTTTGGACACTCCTCTAGACTTAGACAAGGCTAGCCATACCCCATCCAAGCACTCAAAATTTCAAGCCTAAACACTTCAATTAAATCTATTTCGATAGGCGGTAGTAGTTGTATTCGGGAGCTAGCAACTTCTAGATTCAGTTTCGATTCTAGGAGCTCGGATTCTTCATTTTAAGGTGCGCACAACTAGGCTTTGGTGAGTGGTAATATTACTTGTATATAATGTTTAATATTCTTATTATGTTATATGAGTATATATGCACGCCTTGGTGGGCCTGCATTTCCTCACAATGTCATGTATTTATAGTTGTACATACGGGAAGTAGATTTGGCACTACCATTGCAAACATAAACTAAGCCTGAAGCAACGCTCGAAAAGACGGAGACAATTTTCATGGCACCTGTAACTTGAAAGCATTCATAGTTTTATCATTAGTTTCTTTTGTTTTAGTTTATTTTATACTATTGGAAATGGAAATAATACTTATACTTTTACATGCATATGCTTTTTTAGTTAATGTGTACTTCGAGCAAAAATGTATATAAATACATCGGTGGTTAACTGTTTCTTTACTACTCTTTTGTACATTTTTGTTTTTTATGCTTTCAAATTACTATTTTATTTAATAGTTATAAATATTTAGTATAAACCGCAAGTACGTGCATCTAATAGTTAGGAATATTTACATTTTATTTAATAAAAAAAGAGTGAACTTGCGTACTTTATTCCATAACCATTATGCAGCCCTAACCAACTAAGCTATGCATGCAGACAAAATCATATTATATATATTATATGCATTTAATGCATATTAACTACTCAAACTATTTATTATCTTCGTATTTGTTGATTTTGAATACTTTAATAATCAATGTGTTTAGAAAAGAAAAAAAATTAAATCAAGTTGTTTATTTATGTTTCTTGATTTATCGATTGTCAGCAAATATGGTAATTATTTGATATCCATTCGTATCCATGAATATTCGATATTAGAAAATGATTTTGGATGGGGATATGATATTATCCACCTCCGAAAGTATCCGTTTACATGCTATTAACCTACAAAAAAATACCTGTGTTGTATGCGTCTTTCAGTTTCCCATTATGAACTAATAAATCTTGGAAATTAAAATAAAGTTCACACAACAAAATCTAAAACAGTGCACGCTCAATCAGAACGTCAATGCCTGGTCCATTTCAGAAGAAACAGTTTTTTTATTGTTCAAAGAATTTGGTATACTTCATCCTCTTAACATAAACTTAAAACCATTTTACAATAAATGTAACCCTATATAAACCAAAAATCCATAGCCAACATACATTCAAAAATCACAAAGTCGGCAACGCCGCATAAGGAACTGCAGTAGCAGCAGCACTATTGGAACCACCATCATCGGTCCAATTCGTCTCTCCCTAATGCCACAGCATACTCTCCCAAAAGAAAAACTTTTCAAAAAAACCTTTCAACCTTCTATCACTTATATTCCTTCTCCAATGCCCATCCACATACTTCCCTTTCTCATCTTTCCTTCTGTCCCACTCCAACTACGCCTTCTGCTTCGACTTCAGAAGGCAATACCTATGCAGATTCTCTGGCATTTTATCGTGCACCTTCCACCATCTCTCATGCTCCACATCACTCGCAAACTCTTGTAATATGTCCATATTCCAGTTGCAATCATAGTCCCTAAAGCACGACCATGGCTTCATCCCAAGCTAATGAATCACATACAGTTCAAGCCGGTCTGCCCCAAATAGTCTTATCTTCTTTTCCTTTATTTGATCGTCGTCTCCTACCCAGAAGTTCTTCAAGAAGTTAATGTTTTTGGGTATTCTGTGCCACCACATGAAGATGTTGTTAAGGTACCCTTGGTCCTCGCCATTGTAGGACTTTATTTCGTTGATTTGGTCCATTAAAAGGTTGAAGGTGCAGTTGGAAGGTTCTAGAACCATGACGCCAGAGTTGAACAACGTGGCGTTGTTTCCTGTGGCGGTGATTTATGGAAAGGTGAAGAGGACGCCGATGCTGCTGTGGATGAGGAGGCCAGCATCGATGAAGACAATCTTGCAGTAGTCCATCAGCTGCCAAAGGGGGAACTTGAATAGTTCCACTCATTGTAGGAGTTCGGGCTTGGCTTTTGGGTTCCGGATCCTTTGGATAGTCCGGACCTTCCAGCCCGCTACTTCGAGCCCGCTTCTTTGATGTTCGGTAGTGGAGTCGTCTACCAATATGATGAAATCACGGGTGGAGCCTAACATACAAATACTTGGGCTGCTGGTATGGCACCATAGACATTTACATTTGTTGAATGTAGAATTGTCGCATATGCTTCTCGATTCTTTTTAGCATTGGAGAGTGATCTTACTGTAAAGAAATAAATAAATTCACTCAGAAAATTTTCTATTTCCAAAGACCTCAAATCTACGTTGAACCATATAAATTGTCGCATATCCTTCTTTTCAAGATTATGGACAGAGCTTAGGAAATGAATTATGCCACAGTATAAAAATGTAGACCTGAAAAACATCTAACACTGAAAAATGAATAATTTGTTCATTCAAGCTGAAGCAACCAAAATTTTCTCCGCTTGTTATGGATTTAATTTATACCATAATTAATTGGAAAAACAATTGGTGTCATAATGCAGTGGTAATTAAATATGATTTAATGAGAGTGATCTATTGATATGTATTAATCTAACATTGAACCATATAGACCTATTCCCATACCTCCAGAGTTAACATCAAGCAACAATTGATTGAGGCTGTTTAACACTTAGAATTTCATCGGTAGCACTAAGTACAAACTTATTCCCTACTCTTCCAGTAATAACAATAGTATTGCTCCCAATAATCGAAGTTTCGAATATAACTCCGTTAACCAATGCTCTATTTTAGATCCATTCACTAAGCTTGTCTTCTTTTGGAGCTTTCATGAAACTCAAAGCTTCATGAAACTCAAAGCTTCATGAAACCCAAGACAAAACAAAAATGAAACCAAAAAATATATATCCAGCATTAATTATTCTCACCTGAAAATACAATGCTAGTAAGTCCAAGTGTTAAAACCTTTGGTACATAAGCTTTGAGATAATCCCATTCTACAGTGTTGTCTCCGGTCCAAACTCCCCAATAACGTTGGCTACCAACAAAGAAAGCTCATGATAAAATAAAAGGTCTATCATACCCATTGCCACGTTTCAACAGACCATTAGTTGTAGCCATATGAAAATAAGGAATCGGTAGATCTGGCAACCGAATCGCTAATGAAGAGTGGATGTAAAAGCAAGATAAGGAGACGTTAGACCGAATCGGTGATCGATGATGAAGATGGTTGCTGTCAGTTGATATTAAGCAAAATAAGTTGACTGTTGTTGATGAAGAGCGAATGTAGAGTGGAAAAAGGGCGAAGGGTTTATGGATGCGAAATGAAAGAGGGAAAACGGGAAAGGGCACCTGGATGTAAAATGAAATAAGGATGGAGGGTATTATAGGTATTTCAAAAGGACATCGAGTAAATCAATGGAATGAATTTTCTTTACTAGTAGTAATGATGATAGCTTGGTTAGAAATTGATATTATGAATATGTATGTCTTTGTGTTGTCACATATTGGATGGTTGTATACATGTGTGCGTATAGATATATTTAAAAAAATTGTATATGCATATATGCTAAAGTGCTCGTAGACAAGTTAAAAAAAAACAATTTTGAAAAATAATAATTAATAAATGATTTTATTTAATTAAAATATAAATTCAAAAGAATAAAATTATATAATGTATGTTTCATATTTTATAAATATTTATTTATATGTATAAGGCTTTCGGTAGTAAAAAAATTATTTTATTTCCGTGTATATATATTATATATAAATGTAATAATTTATTTAAGTTAAAATTAATTATACAAATAAAATACATACACACACACACACATATATTTAGAAATAATGTAAAATTTTAGTACCGAATTTTAGTGTAAAATATATTAACTATTTGTTTTCCAAAATTTAATTTTTTTTATATTTCCTTATGGATAAAATAATAATTGTTTATTGTTAAAATATATATAAACCAAAATAATAAATCTGGGCCAAGAGCATTTTGTAATATACACACACACACATAATATTTACATTAACATATATCTATAAGTAAGTGTGTGTATATATATATATATTATCTTTGAACTAATTAAAAAATATATTCTTTTTGGATTACATGTAATATTTATATATTTATTCAAAATTTTATATACTAATATTTAAAATAATTTTGCAATTTAATTTTATATACATAAATATATTGTAAGTGTTTTATATAATTTATTTATAATTAGTATTTCATAATATATATACAATTATATTTATATACATATATTTATTTATATTACATTTTGATGTGCACGTTTATATATTTAGACAACAGATATGTATACAAGAGGGGCTAACATGTCTGTTGCGGTGTAAATCCCAGTATATATATACGGACATGTCAAACCATGAATACTTTATTATGTTACATGTGCACATACATATATATGTTTATATGATACACATGCATACATATGTATACACATACACACACACACACACACACACACACACTATATAATACAACCTATACAAAATAAAACATTATTTATGAATTAAATAAAATACTAAATTTATCTAAAAGGAAAATTTAGAAAATACCTAAATAAATTTAGGCTACATAGGCTCAATAATGATCCAAAAAGGTAAAAAAAAAAGTTAAATTTACCCAACTACTCCACTGCATGCTGGCCTAGATCCAATAATATATCATGTTTTCAAACGTGTCCAACACTTAGATCACGAGGGTACTTCACAAGAAATATATTATTCCTTAAATCAATATTAGTCAATATATGTATATTTAAAGATTACGAATCATTTATATATAAGTTATCATTTATATATCAATAGATTACTTAGATGCTCTTTATTTATTGATATTCCTCAAGCTAGAGAAATTATATGTAGTAATTAATATATTGACCCGACGAGGTAAGATGTATGCACATATTTGTTGACATTCCTCGAGGTATTTGCACTAGACTTAGGCCATCGCAAATTGGTGGGTATGAGTTAATAATCTCTTTCGATTTGTTGATATTCCTCAAGGTCGAAATAAGATTAGTACAAAGTCCATAGGTTAGAGGTTGTATTTAATACCACCAATAAAGTGTTATTCATCGTATGTAGGCTTATGATTTGTTAATATTCCTCAAGGTCTAAATTCCAAGGCAAGCAAGTCCTAACACCTACTAGAGAAATCAAAAGATTTCTATGTTTTTTGTAGGCTTTTAAGAAACTTAAAAATCTAGTATGAGGCTTAATAGAAAAATGAAATGGTAGCATTTAACCTTTCTGATATTTTAAGAATATATGCTATACAATTTAAAATAATCTACTTATATAAATTTATACAACCATTGTAATTGATAAAATGTTTATCGGTTAAAATATACAAATAAACTGAATTAAGATTGACATACAAATATGAAATTCACTTGCTAATAAATCTTTTGAGATGTTGTCACTTCAAAACCTATGCAAGAGCCAACTTACAGAACCACTTAAACATTCATGCTTCGATCGCTTAAGAGAGGTTATTTGTCTGATACTTTGTATTGTCTTTTATGAGTTTTGAATGCATAAGCAATACCAGAATATAGATATTTGATCCATGTTCAATCACATGTAAATGTTATATGGTGAACGGTTGTAGCTCGTAATGTATGAAACTAATAAGTTCATTGGAAATAAGCAAATAAACCATAATGCAAAATCGGGTATTTAATACGATTGATTGCAATAAGGATCTCCTTTAAATGGTTTGACCATTTTAGAAAGAAAAGCGAATGTACATGATTGGATGTAATGTAGGCATAGTTGGAATGGAGAGAGTGAATTGTCATCTCTACTTCATAATGGGACATCAAAAATGAAAAGCACATAAAATACTAAAAGATACTTAATATGGAATGAGAAATATGATTTCTATTCCAATTGTGTTATAATATATAATGTTTTTTCTATAAAGGTCATTCTTTAGATTCAATATATTTGATCAAAAATTCTAGACTATAAACAAGTTACAGTAAAAGAAAAAATTAACCTAAAATAAGTAGTTGAATCGATTCGTATTTCAGACATTATTATAGCAATAGCGGAAATAGTGGGAGCATGTCTTGTAATACTTATTAGTGCATGCTTCAAGAAATGAAAAAAAAATCATAAATATACCAAATATTACTTAAGAAGTAGTAATTATTTTCAGTATTGACAGAAAATGAATATAGTTTCGTTTTATTGTGAATATTTTGAATATTCATTATGAAATAAATCTATTAGAATAATGGTATTTATTGCATTAGCCATATAAAATAGAAGTATCAAAAGTTTTACAACTATTTTGGAGTTAAGGACAAAGCACCCATTTGATGGGAGCGAGATAAGAGTTGATGAACTCTTTAGAATGATACATAAAGATGTATGTAGTCTAAAGTCTAATAATACCAAAATGGTCCCATATACTTCGTTAAATTCATCGATGAGTTATCACAGACATGAACATATGTATTTGATACACAACTAATATGTTTATGATACGTTCGTAGAATATAAAACAAAAATAGAAAAACTAAACATCCATAGAATATATACTTTCGGTTTGATCGAATAGGTAAGTATATAGGAAAAGGTTCCAAAAGTACATAAAATGAATAAGATTCAATCTCTAAAATTGCTCCTTGCTATGATACATAGTGATGCATCAATAAGGATTAATTGGACTTTGTTAGACAAAGTACGATTAATGATGAATGAAGTTGAGTTAGCTTCTTTCTATAAGGTCGACTACTTAGGAGTAAGTGCACAAGGTTAAATATAATTTCATCTAAAACAAAGTATTTGAAATCATACAAGATAAGAATTGATGAATCTACCCCTGTATACCCTAGGTCAAGAGTTGAGAGGTTGTGTGAGTTGAGAGACTACACGTAATACTTATTCTTGAGGGATCTTGTGTGGACCACCCCAAATGGGTTTAGGACGAATCAATATTGATTGGCCAGCTTATTTTTTGAACATAAGTTTCATAAATTTAAATCCAAACAAGTTTTATACACATACATATATATATATATATATAAAATACAAAAAATGTTGATGAATACCTGTTCCATCTCACCAAGAAACAATTGTTGTTTCAAGAAACGCCAAGTTCATGACGAAGGAATTTCTCTTAGAAATTATTGGTTGTAAAATGGATTTGGATACGATCCAAAGATAAAACCGATTACAAATAATCAAACGAAATAGACCAAGCCTAAAGGGATACAACAATTAAAATTTATAATAAAAACTCTCGCACATTAAGGAGAAACTATGATTTTCTTATCAATATCGAGAAAAGAATTTCCTCCGTTGTAAATAAGCCATTAAGAGTAGTGACTCTACCATATGGCATGATGCGCAAATCCAGAATGAATTCCAAGTGCATTATCAAAATATGATTTCGATGGTCGTGCCCAAAGGGATGCGGCCGCAAAAGTGTATTCGAGAAGAAGATCAATGTCGTTGGAATATAGTAACCTACGTTGGTAAAATAACATCGTAATTTCAATTTCTGAAATTAACGTAATAGATTTGTCATTCAATATAATTAAGTTAATTCAGATTTTACCCTTAAATTTATCGCTTTATGTGACTTTGGGCATTGGTATGTTACAAAAAATTATAACTAATGAGTTAGATTGTGCTATTTGCGCTTAATTACCAAATTGTCTCGAAGTCGGTGGGAGCGATTTCGAGTTTGTGGGTTATTGGATATGATCCAAGAAATGATACAAAAATATTATTCGATAAACATCAGTGGTAAGCAAGTATTTTGATAGAGAAATTATATAGTTTGATTTTCAGTCAAAATGCAGCAGAAGTCTATGTCGGTAAGAAAGAATACTGAAGGTACTAAAATATTTTGAAAACTATAGTCAAACAATAGACTTGCGATTGGTAACGATGAACTAAAGTTAAAATCATGTTAGTTGATTGTTTAATACTCGATATTGGATTTGAAAATGACATCTTTTATATTCAATATAAAAGGATTTTGGGATTTTCCCAAATGTGCGCAAACAAGATATTAAAATTATTTAGTATGGAGCATGTAAGATGGGTTTCTTATGCATCGGCAATATGAATGATCATACATGTTATATAGTCTACATATCATATTTCCCTTATGTATTTGATATATAGAGCAGGTACAAAGCTCGAATTAAGATCATCGAATCACAGTTTAGAGTGTTCTCGAGTGTTTACGAAATACTAGAGAATTGTTTATAGAAACAACAAACTCCTTATAAAAGGGTGCGCAGACTCGAACTTCAAAGTTAAATTAAAATCTTTAAGTTGGAAACATTCCAAACAATAAGTAGTGACTGATTCAACAAAAAGATAAATACATTGCGTTGAATAGCACTACGATAAAAGAAGTACAAATAAATGCTCAAATTTATAACTGAGCTCGGGGTGAATCCAAATGTTGAGAATCATATAACATTGTTATATGATAACAATGTTACGATATAGTTCGTAAAAGAACCTAAAGCTTACTAAAAGTCAAGAAACATACTTCAAAAGGTTCCATATAATAAAGGCAGTTTATCAGCGTTAAAGAGATTTAATTGACAAAGTAGATAGTTAAAACAATATAGCATACCCATTCACTAACGGATTGGCTCGATTAGTTTTAGAGAAAGCCAATCAAAGAAGTTGGAATAAGATTCCATAATTGACCCCGAGTGCAAATGAGAGATTGATAGAGTTTGAGATATGTCCTAAGGGGATTATATAATTTGTTACATATATCTAACTCGATAACCAATTTTTTTCAAAATTAAAGGTGTTTTTCTTTCTATTACATCTTGCTATATTATGATATAATTAGTTAAGTAATTAATTTAAAATATATCAAATGAAAATCCTTAAATGATATGTTGTGTGATAGTAATTACAATGTGGTGTAATCATGAGAAATTTATCATATTATAATGGCATGTTATTTTAAATATTCCCAGTCAAGATGTTTTAAGACGAGATATAGATACATCCGTTGAGACTAGAGTGCATAATGCTCGCCAATTGTTGAGAAGTGTATTACTCATGGTTGCTGGGCACTAAGGGGTTACGTATTGATAGTTATTGGTTAACTATAGAATAACTCATCGAGAGTTCCCTATTGGTTAATAGAACTAAGTTCAAGTAGACAATCTCGAAGTCATAATGTTATACAGTTCCTTCGATATGACAATATTGTGGAACATTAGTGTGGATACTCCACTTTGGTTATAGTTTAATCATGGCAAGGTGTCCATCAAATGACTATAGTTGGGTCTGAGTTAAAGCATTGGAAGTGAAACACTATTCAATAGGGGATTCATCTTCTCAGTTATATGAGTTTAGTATCACGCTCAACTGTAGTCAACTCAATATCAAAGTCTATGGCCTAAGCAGTATAACTAATAATAACTACTATTATTAAACCAATAATTTTGTGCTTAGACGAACAAAGATGAATATGGACGATACTGTAATTTTAATCAAAACCAAATTTCATAAGTCCTATTATGATATAGCATTGATGAAGAAAATTAGTGTAAATAATCATTACTAAAAGTGCCACTTAAGAAAATGTGAAATTAAATTTTATTGAAAATATCTGTAAGAAATTAATTTAGACAAACCATCATACCACTAGCTAAGGTGACATGTGAACGATTATATTTGAATTGTTCAATATTAACCGTTGATTGAATTCACATCTTTGAGTTGCACAATCGCATTTGTGATTTCTATAAAAAATCATACGATTTAATTTTTTTTTGAATTATGCTCAAGAGAATTCCGGCAGACTGGTAAAATCCTAAGGGGAATTAAGGTTTGTATGTCCACTTTAACTCATGGCACCTATAACCCCAGATTCTATTTTTTTTGAGAAATGTATGTAAGGCATGCTCAAATCTGGGTTGATTACCCAATAAATTTGGAATCCATCCATATCGGAAATATGAAAAATTACCCAATATCTGAAAAACGAATACGAATGCGGATATGACCGTATCCGTATCCGATAATTATCCATCCAATTTGCATTAAGATTAGAGTTATTTTTTTGCATATTTTAGTACATAAAATGAGTGTCTTTACTATTTTATCTAGGTAAAAAAATTAGAATGTATATAAAAATAAATATTTGCTGCTTAAAATTATTTTTTTAGCGTATTTATTATCTTTTATATTTTTAGTACTGGAATGGATTTATAATAAATAAAAATTTTGTTTTTATATGTTTAGATTTAATAGTTGTGAACTGATCGAAGAAAATCCGATAAATATCCGATATCCATCTGCATCCTCAGATACAGATATTCGATATCCGAAAATGATTTCGGATACGAATATGGCACGATCTGAATCTGTAACCGACCGTTTACAGGCCTAGAACTAAGCATCTCTTTTACACTACGCCATACCCTTAGACCAGATTAATTTATTTAATTATGAAATATTAATTATAATTTATTTATTTGA
This sequence comes from Allium fistulosum, assembly GCA_030737815.1. Taxonomy (NCBI): domain Eukaryota; kingdom Viridiplantae; phylum Streptophyta; class Magnoliopsida; order Asparagales; family Amaryllidaceae; genus Allium; species Allium fistulosum. Next base: position 305,392,245 of record CM060903.1, on the reverse strand, counting down.
TCTTCTGAATTTTGTTAGTAATTATTTAAATGCATGTATAAAAGTTATATTTACAAATACCGTTATTCGATATCGATACACCTTTTAAAATAAATAATTACATAGAGGTTTTATTTTGGAAACTTTGCCTATAATGGATGCACTCTAGGACCGGCTAATACATGGAGAAAACGAAGGATTAATTGAAATTAAATAAGGAAGCTGAATAAGGAGAATGGAAAAAAAATTCTTTTATCTTATTAAACACAAATCTCCTTATTTCACTTTCTTTTCACAGAAAATCCTTCCTTCTCCTCTCCAAAATAATAGCTGCTATCATCTCCCTTTAAACAAAATAAAAACCAATAACAACTTAAAATCAAAAATTAAATTATATTAAACCAAAGGTGGTTCATCCTTCGCTTGCAAGGTGGGGCGCAGATTTTCTTGAAATCTAAAGGAGAAGCTATAAATCATAGTACCACAAAAGGCAAGATTTTTGGGTAAGTTTTTCTTATTTACAATTTCTTTATGATGTTTAGAATAATGATTTTTCACATATATGTATATTGTATCCACTTATTATGATTTGTTTAAAATTATTCTATGTATTGTGATTGAATGTGAATTCTTTTGTGTACGGTTATTTTCTTTTTTTTTGAATATTGATGATTTATTTGGATCTAAATCAATTAACTGTTGTGGAACTATTTGATAGAAAAATTTCATCCATTATGATAATTATTTAATTATTATGTTTCCCTAAACAATTCATATCTTATTTCATTTGAGATTTGAAACATATCCTTTTGTTTGTTGAATCTAAAAACTATATGTTGTTGTAAATCTGTTTTGTTTTAATAAATTACTAATTTGGTTATTTGTTTCCTTTTTAATGGATCTATTTTTTAGTAGATTGTATTATGAAGATATGTACGTACACACACATACATATATAATCAATTCTTTTTTAAATTGTAAACTAACATTAAAACAAAATCTTTTATCATTTTCGTTTGTTTTAATTCAATTCCATTTCATGCTTTTAAATTAAATTTTCAATTTATTACACATATATACATACACAAATATAAGTTTCATATTTTGGATCTAATTATGTCATTAGAGACAATAAATTAGTATGTAAAACTTCTAATTTTCTTTATGTTAATTATATGCTTTTTAGATTTAGATATAACAAAATTTCTTTTGAGTTTTGAATGTTTTGAATGTTTGCTATAATTAAGTATGAAATTCAATATGGTATTAAATTAATTGTTAATTTGGTGATTGTAGAAGAAAGGTAAAGTAATAGTGCACTTCAAGATTATTTCCTTTTTTAACTCAGATTTGATTAGATTTAACTGTAACATAAAATACATTTCCATCTTTATTCTTCTAATTTACTCTTAGTTTAAATATCTACTTTCTACGAATTAATTTCGTACCTTTATAAATAAATATATAAATTTATAAGTGGCAAAAAGATTAAATATATGTATATATATGTTTAAACCACATACTATCAATTTGTGAACCATATACATACGTTGACACCAAAAATGAGTATCAACACCCAATATAATCTAGTAGAGATTAAACAAAGAATGAAATTAAAACAGAGCAAATATCATAATTGAACACACAGATTTTTATAGTGGTTCGGCAATCTTGGCCTACGTCCACATTATATTTTTATTGATCTTGCACTTGATTATAATTACAAGAATGTTTGGATTAGCTAGGATCCATTAGTACAAAAGTGAAGAATAAAAATGGCAGAGCCTCGGCAAAGAAAGCAGGATCCCTTTTCTGATGCCATGCCTGTTGTATTTATAGGGGAAGACGTGCACGGATCGTACTGAAATTTCGGCTGAAGGTACGGGAGACCAAGACGATGCCACCCAAAAATTTCCAGGCCCACTAGGGCCCACAATAGGGATCGGTACTATGTCCAAATAGGCTATGATCCATATGAGGGGTGCCCTATGATGTCAGCTACTTTCTCCTCAAATTTCGTGCAATTCCGACATACGGTTTCTGAGATATCGCATTTTGCGTGAAGTAGTGTTGCTTGAATTTTGATTTCTGCCGATCCCTCCAAAGGGAGTTATGTTGATCCCTCCAACTTCCCCCAATTGGAATGATATCCCTAGGGGGTGTTTCCCATGTTGTAGTAAGCTTGTACTCCAAGTTTCATGTTGATAGCATGTGTAGATTTGGCTGATCATCACTGCAAAATTGAGTTGTGCAATCGATACGATACGATCCATAGTGTATAATACAGATCGTACTTGATCCATCTTCGGGGAGTAGTGAGCTTTCATGCTTCTGCTTCATATTATCATCTATGCTTGATTTTTGGGCCCCACAATCATCGCTCTGGGCTAATGGTCTTAATGATAGTCGAGTCTAACTTGTCCAGTTAGTTCAGATATAGCAGGGTCAAAATGCCAAATAACATTTGCCCTCCAAAGTACGTCTTATTGCGCATGACGTGCTTTGAATCGAAGCAAGTTAGAGTCGCCGGAAAGAAATCCATCTAGTTTCTTGAAAAGTCGTTATCCTTCCATTGAATTATCTTCCTAAAGTGTTGTATCGCTCTTTGATCGTCATGACGCTTGGTCGATTTCCAATAGTATAAATTCAGGATTGTATTCCATTAGTTGCTATATGTGTTCGGTTCCATAGGTCTAGTAAGCTTTGGCTATCTAATAAATGTGCACGTTCAGGTACACGTTCTTGTTGTTGGCTATCGGATGTGTTTGTACGCTCACAAATCGTCCCTAATTCCTTCTATTTTAGTTGCAATTCCTTGTTTATATTTTATTTTATAATGAAATAGGGGTTGTAATAAGTCACTTGATGAGAGCGGACTTCAAGTTCTATAGGGATGACGGCCTCAGACCTTAAGCAAGGGCGAATGGAGTATGGTCAATCATGACTTGTGGGTGGTTCTGTAAACCCATAATGTAGTTGGGAGTTCATCCACCCATTTGCCTCTAGCCTTTTCCAAATGTTTCTTCAGAATGGACTTTATGATTTTGTTCACAGCTTCGACTTGTCCATTTGCTCGAGGGTGAGCAACTGCCGCAAATCCATTTTTAATATGATGTTGTCGGCAGAAGTTTTTGGATTCAACGCTGTTGAATTGGGTTCCATTATCAGTTACAATGGTTCGTGGAAGGCCAAAACAACAGATGATGTTCCGGACAATGAAGTTGATTACTTTTTTTTTCTTTGTGATTGCTACTAAAGGTTCAGCTTTAGCCTATTTGGTGAAGTAATCCACTGCTATGATGGCGTATTTCGCACCACCTTTAGAAATCGGCAAGGTGCAGATGATGTCAATACCCCAAGTGGCAAACAGCTATGGATTGACCATTTGAGTAATTTCTGTCGGTGGGGCTCTTGGAATTTTTGCAAACATCTAGCATTTATCGCATTGTCTAGTTTGATCAGCTGCATCGCGATTGACAGTTGGCCAGTAATACCGGTAGCGGAGTATTTTCTTTGTCAAGGTTTGCTCCTTGGTGTGATTGTCGCATACTTCTTCATGGACTTCTCTCAAGCCTCATTATATTTCATCATGGGTGATACACCGAAGCAGGGGAATGGAGAAAGCCCTTTCTATTCATAACCCCTTCTCGGACGATGCAGCGTGAAGCTTTGACGTGGATCTGTCGTTTTTCATTCCTCCGTTCAGGAAGAATTCCGCATTATAGATAGTCTTTGATAGGAGTCATCCATGACTCCTTTTTTGGCTCAATTTCCAAGAACTAGTCGACCTCCATCTGTCAATGCTTGGAATGTTAAGTACTTCAATCGGGACAAGTATATTTGCTCCGCATCCCCAGAACTGGCTAGCTTGGCCAGTGACTCGGCTTTTCTATTTTGTTCTCTGCGGATGTGTGTAATGGTGTAATACTCGAAGTCAGCCAGTAGCTCTTGGACCCAGCTAAGATAATGTAACGACCCGATATTTTCAACCATTCGCATCTGCACATGTCGGACTTGAATTGATCAAAATACCGCGTTGTAAATATTTTTTTGGCAAACTCATCATATACAGTAACTAAATAATCACAGATCACAGACACAGAGTAGTATAATGCAGCGGAAGTAAAAGAGATAGTAGTTTATGAAGCTAATATATATATATATATGATACATCAGAGTTAAGTAAGATACAATAGAAATACCAAGATACAACAGGAGAAGCAGTATGAAAATCGGGTACAACTCGGAATACAACTGGAATCAACTGAAGAAATAAAATGAATAGATATCTGGATCATTAAAGCAAAACTCCAGCTCCAAAGGTGAGTCTCAAATGCCGTATCACTCAGTCTGACCCGAGCGTAAAGCAAAACACAAAACACTCGAGTCAGGACATACATACTTATACAAATGTAAACCAACTCAAGTGAACTGTAATAAAGGTACAAGTAACTTAAAGAATGCTTGGGATCGCCCATTCTTTAAGGATCCGTTAAACTATCTACTATGTAGTAATATTCGCTATTATAATAATGTATAATATAAAATAAACATACTTTTTAATAGCGTCAAGGGGTTACCCATATAGCCCTTAACACGTAATAGTCCCAGTAGTCTATCCAGTATTAGCATACTCCCAAAATGGGGGCTACCCTCGATACTCCATAGGCTACGGGAGAAATCACAATTCGTAGTAAAGCTCGATATGGTAGGTGACACGACACACAAGGCAATGCCAGGGTAGATATACCAATTACGCACACGGACTGATGGAAACGCATAGCAGCCACTACCGCTCCACCTCGAACAACACTCCCAAATCAAGGGGTGCACCCAAACAATCACAAAGTAATAGAATGGTATCGAAGAAGTGCGTCCGATAAGAGGTGCTACCTCATTGGCCCGAGATCGCTCCTGTTTTAGCCACCTTGTGCCAACTCACGGGAGTTGGGTCCACGCATATACCTTAGGATCGTCGCCACCATCCTACTTCATTCTGGAAACTCCACCGCGTACACGGTTGTCAAAGTGGTTTTCGGTGTCGGCAGAGAGTATGTCCATATCCGATCCCGGTCTCTTTAACAACCAATCGTTATTATAACCCATGGATATTTATTTTCAAAACAGTATATACTTTCAAAACCAAAATATCATATCTATTTCAAACCATATCATTTATTTTAAAATAGTATATACTTTCAAAACCAAATTATCATATCCACTTCCAAAATTAAACAATTTAATTATAACACTGTGAAACCATAATAATTTAAAACCCATAGCACTCTAAAATGTAACTTTTATAACCATAGCAATTTGAAACATTACATTTTAGAAATAATGACATTTTGAAAACATAACCTTAGGTCATCATAGAATTTTGGAAAAGCGATACTTAAGAAATCATAGCAAGTTGGAAATGTAACCTTAAGGGATCATAGCATTTTTGAAATGTAATATTTAAGAAATCAAGGCATTCTGGAATGTAATACTTTCCACTTTACCATTTTATATAATCCAAATGTTTATATACTTACAATTTTTTTTACCATAGTTATTTTATCACTTCTATTTTATTACACTAATTAATTCATTTGGATATTAAATAAACCATGCTTTCAAGTTAAATAAACTTAATTACTGTAATTCCCATTTAAAGTTGAAATTCCTTATGTTAAGTTAAAGTATATTTATTAACTTGCATTTCATTATTACAGTAAGGAACATTTATTGTTTTAATCAATATTACATTAACTAAAATTGCATGTCAAATGTTCATTTTAACTTACATTTTATTTTCACAATAAAGAGCATTTATTGCCTTAATCAATATCCCATTAATTAAAATTACATGTCAAATGTTCATTTTTAACTTACATTTTATTTCACGATAAAGAGCATTTATTGTCTTATTCAATCTCCCATTAATTAAAATTACATGTCAAATGTTCATTTTTAACATACATTTTATTTTCACAATAAAGAGCATTTATTGTCTTAATCAATCTCCCATTAATTAAAATTACATATCAAATGGACATTTTTAACTTACATTTTATTTTCACAATAAAGAGCATTTATTGTCTTAATCAATATCACATTAATTAAAATTACATGTCAAATGTTCATTTTTAACATACATTTTATTTTCACAATAAAGAGCATTTATTGTCTTAATCAATATCACATTAATTAAAATTACATGTCAAATGTTCATTTTTAACATACATTTTATTTTCACAATAAAGAGCATTTATTGTCTTAATCAATATCACATATTTCCAAATTAGGTTATATTTCCAATCACAAATTTCCATTCACTTATTTAACATTTTTAATACATAGAAAATCATTTTTCACTTTATTAAATCATTTTAAAAACCAAATTTAAATTAAAATATCAAAATTTACATTTTCAAAATACTTAAAACTTCCAGAAAAATATATAAAATAACCACGGGTCTGTATAATATTTTCTAACCTAGGTCAAGTGATACGGATAATATATCATTTCAATCCGTAATTTACAAAGAAAAAATCCAGGTTCTATCATTTCAAACCCGCAATCCCAAGATAAATAAAATAAATAAAAATCGCTTAGGCCTATCATTTCAGCCCATAACGATTTTTCCCTATTCTAAAGTCCGTTCGGGTATGTATCATTTCAACCCATAGTGATAGGGAACTTGTAGTAATGATAAGCAGGAAATAAATAACAGTATACAAATAATATTATAACAGATGATATAACAGGCATATGAATAGTATTTAACATCATATAAATATATCACAGGCATGTATGAACATAACACATTATTTTATACAATTAACTTGTCATCAATTCACAATTATAAAAGTACGTATGTCTAGAGTGAATAACTCACCTTTTAAAAGCTAGAATTGAAATTCAGACCCAAATCTAGACTCCGCAAAGCACGAAAAAGCATGACAAAGCACAATGCAAACTTGAGTGGATGAAGAGTCAGATCCAAATCTTGTATGCAAACAAATATTACATAAATAAGAATATGATTCAATACAAAAGAATAGAGGTTAAAACAATGGAAAAATAACGAATCAAAGTGGCATAACTTGCCTTAATCAATCAATGGCTTGGCTACACCACATATGGGTTCAACCATCATCTTGTGTTGCTTGGTCATGATGGTTAGAGGTGTTCTAGGAGAAGATGGAGGCCGAGCCTAACTTGAAGGAAGACAAAGAAAACAAAATGAAAAAAAGAGGAGAAGGAAGAAGGAAGCCATGACTTTAGATCTTGTATTTTTTTTTTCTTTACGCAAATGAATAAGATGAGGAGATGAGAAACTTTGTACGTGAAATAAAAAGAGAGAGTGGCTGCTAGGTTAAAGGAATGAACAGCTAAGGTAAGAAATAAAGAGGCTAGGCAATAAAAGGTAGGAGTTTGAATGGTTTGGGAAATAAAAAGGCCACAAATAACTTGATGTATTTATTATTTTTTTCCTTTGTTTGCATGCAATGAAAAGAGGAGTTTAAGGAACAATACGTACGTGAATTATGAGAAGAATTCACGGTTAATGAATGTGGGAAGTAATTGGCTATGCAAATGGAAAGGCAAGGGAAAAGAAAAAGGCAACAAATAAACAAAACAAGTAACCTATATCTCTTGCAATTTCAAAATAAATCAATCAGAAATCAAATAAACATATTCAAAGTTTATACAAATAAAATAGAAAATAAAAATTAGAGAAACAAACATAGGGAAATAAAATATAGAAAGTCATTGCGTGTAAACACCGTATTTTATCTAATTTAAAAATTATAAGTTTAAATCCCCAATTAAATCCATATATTTGATTTCTCAATTTTGTTATTGAATCAACTATTAACTTGTCCTCTTATGGGTAATATTAACATTGGTTTATATAGTAATACATTAATAACTTCCCCAATTCATCTGAAATTCAATTTACATAGTAATTAATTTCATTTACCTACAATAATCCATTTTATTATAGATTACATTCCAATTAAATAAAAATTGCTTCCAATAATTTGATTTGGTTTAATTGCCATCTTTATACTAGGTCAATTATTACCCTCTATACCTAGTTACATTAGTTTTATATTCCATTACACTATTCTACTCCTATTTTCATCTTAAATTTGTATTAAATGTTACATTTCTAAATGTGGAGTCTTGTCAATTGTATACATTAATTAGGGTTGAAAACCAATAAATAAATTTACCTTAGTTCCCTTCTTTTTTACAAATTTATTACTTTATAAATAAATTTACGTTTCTATTTAATTTATACATTCACATTTCCCGTTACCGCATTAACTCTCATTAATGACATTAAAGATTTTTGATTTATTTTATAGGCTAAATAGGCAACTTTATAATAGCTGTTACCATTACCCATAAATTTACAGTTAAGTTTATTATATTTAACTAATTATTATAATTACCTACCTAATATTGAATTTACTCAATCACTATTAATTATACAAATTCATTTATTTACACACCACTTACCCTTATTTACTTATATTCAAATTTATACTCAAATATAACAGTTACAACTACATTAATAGGCCAATTAAATAGTAACTTACAATCGTTACTATTACTTTAAGTCACATTAATGAATTCATTATTGTTTACAAATCAAATGTTACAATTACTTAATTAACACTGATTTACTTCAATTTATATTAATCATATATTATCTCATTGATGATTCAACATTCACACTTGTGATCTCATTTTTCACAACAAATGTTACCATTCTTATATACCCAATCTTTATTCAAGAGTCATTTAATTCATATTATTCCTTTTGTAAATGTAAATGTTTGCATTAGTTTTCTTACATTAATTTATAGCCAAGTATACCAATTTTCATTACTTCACTAAATTGTAATTTCATTTCAATTGTTAACAATTAGTTTTTAAATACATTGTTACATTTCATTTTGACATTCATTTCATTATTAAATTACAAAGTTTTTATTTCTTCCAAATTTATTTACCAAAATCTTATTAAATTGACAACTTTAATTATTGAAAATTTACGGGTCGTTACAGATAAGGAGCAAAACGCTACCCCCTAGCAAGATAATCTTCCCTAACTTGGCATACTACTAAGCAGGAATCACAAAAGATATGTAAAGTTTCTACTCCCAGTTCTCTAGCAAGTTTGAGCCTGGCGATCAAGGCTTCATACTTAGCTTCGTTATTTGTTACAGGGACGTCGAGTTTCAGGGCATAGCAGATCGATCGTTCCTCAGGAGTCATAAACATAACTCCGATGCCAGAACGTCGATCATTAGATGCTCCATCCCTGTACATTTTCCATCGGTTGGTCGATTCTCCACTGCAATTTGGATAGTCGTCTAATGTAGTGAATTCAGTTATGAAGTCTGCTAATGTTTGTCCCTACATAGCTCTCCGAGGGAGATAAGTGACATTGAATTGTCTTAGCTCGATATTCCATTTGAGCAACCTTCTAAACGTCTAAGGTTGCTATAGGACCTGTCATAACTGCTGGTCGGTGTAGACGTTGATGGGGTGAGCCTAAAAGTAAGGGAGAAGCTTTCATGATGCTATCAACAGGCAATACGTCCAGCTTTGGGTAGTTCCTCTAAGCACCTGTCAATCGCTTGCTAACATAATATACTAGCCTCTCGATCTGATTCTCTTCACGTAACAGTGTGTGGCGTGTACCGACACCGCTAAATAGAAGTATAAGTCTTCACAATCCAGTGGCTTGGATAGGTTGGCATGTCTCTTTAAGTGATCTACCAGATTTTGAAATGCATTTATGAAATCTTGCGTCCATTCAAAGTTCCTCTTCCCCCTCCTAATCAAGTCGAAGAAAGGAATACAATTGTCGGTGGCCCTGGAGATGAAGCGGCTTAGGGCGGCAACCTTCTCATTTAAGCTCTGTACTTGCTTAATCGTTTTTAGCACTTGGATGTTTTAAATTGCTTGAATCTTCTTGGGATTGGCTTCAATTCCGTGAGAGTTAACGATGAAACCCCAAAATTTCCCTTACGCAACGTCGAAAGAGCATTTCAAGGGATCTAGTTTCATTCCATATTTTTGTAGAACAATGAACATCTTCGCTATGTCATCGATGTGGTTGTTCGATCGTCGTGACTTCATGTGCATATCATCCACATATACTTCCATCGATCGCCCAATCTGGTCTTTAAACATCCTGTTGACCAGTCTCTAATAAGTAGCTTCAGCATTATTTAGTTCAAACGGCATCACAGCATAATGGTATAGCCCTAGATCGGTAATGAAGTTGGTGTGCACTTGGTCGAGGATGTGCTCAGGATCTAGTTGTATCCGGAGTACATATCCATAAATGAAAGCAGTTCATATCCAGTGGTTGAGTCTACTAGCTGGTCGATCCTCGAAAGTGGAAAGCTGTCTTTCGGGCATGCCTTGTTCAGGTAAGAGTAGTTGATGTATGTCTGCCACTTTCCATCAGCTTCTCTCACAAGAACTGGATTAGATAGCCATTTCGAGTAGAGGGTGTCACGAGTAAACCTATTGTTTTTGAGTTTATCCCCTTCCACTTTAAGTGCAACAGATCTCTCCGGATCCATAACGCGTTGCTTTTGTTTCACCGGGACATACCTCTGGTCGATATTCAATGCATGGCTCATGATAGTTGGCGAGATCCTACACATGTCAGATTGGGTCCAAACGAATACATCAAGATTCGCTCAGAGAAAACCAACTAATTCCTTCATCATCGTTGCACTGAGCTGTAGTCCGATCTTCTAGACCGATGATGGATCGTCATGGCTGATCGTATGTCGATCGCTAGCTCAACAGGTGCAGCCTTGGATTCTTTGGGCTCCTCTTCTTCATCTTTGTGGTCTATATCTTTATAGAACCGATTATGCTATTGTTGCTTGATATTGGCATTATGTTGTAAGCTGAAAATGCTTAAATGGATTTGCCCAAGCAACGGGATCGGTTTCGATCCTTTGTTTTAGTGGAACTTAGTAGTTTTTGATTTGACACAAACATATTAGACCATGTGAACTCAAAATCAAACAATGGGACATGCCATATATGACTTTCATACTTGAACTAGCATATGCCCTTGAACCAGATGTTTACCACTTTAGACTCGAATAAATTAGCATATTTGTACTTGTATGGATCGTAACATGTGCCCTGAGTGAACTTGAATATGAATGTCAGATTCCCATATGCCGATAGCCGATCCTTGAGTTCAAATGTAATTGTTTTGCGTAACAATCAATGTGAAATCCGGTTGGGACGATCAATGATGACGGTCACTCCGGTCAAATCCCAGAGTCTTATCATGAAATGTTGAGTTTGATAGTAACGGGTTTTGGATGCTTTTAGTGATTATCTGTGATGGTTAAAGATCAGGCTTAAAAGAGTATCAAATCAAACACCAAGTAAAGATTAGTCTTGTGTATTCGAGTAATGTGCCTTCCATTCAATGTACTCATGTTCTGTTACTTGTTGATCGGGTTGGAGTGATGGTCAGTTACCAATGAGCTTGGGCATCGATTTGACAATCCTATCTCTAGGCATCCTTTCGATCGTAGCCTCGAGTCATCGTAAACACCAGGTATGAGTCACAGTATTGAGCTATCGCAATCAGTCTTTGAATGATCACACTTCTACCCCCGATCTCAAGTTAATAAATGTATTGCATGGACGGTTGAGTCTCGTCCTACTCGTGTTTATACTCCCACCTAAGCTCCAAGGACTTAGAGTTGGTCGATAAATGGTCGGTTCACATTCATCTTATTTCTCGCTCATGCACCCAAGTCTAGGGCATACGTCGATAAGTAGGGAGGCAAGTCATATCCAATCAATGATTGATGCTCTTCCTATCGGACCAAATGCAAGGATCAGTGTGCGTGGGGTCGGGTCACGTCTGTTTCGTATTGCTCTTCTAGTCAGATCATGGTAAGGGTCAATGAATGAATGGTCGCGTCACATTCATTCAGAGCTGGATGGTCAGTCGCGTCCATTTGATTTATATTCTCTCGCCAGTTCTAGGGATAGAGTTTGCTCAGGTGTAGTCGGGTCATGCTCATCCGGTTTCATACTCCTCCCGATGGATCAAAGGAGGGTGCTAGAGAATTAATGATCCAATCACACTCATTTGTGGTTCATTCTCCTATCTGCACTCTGGTGATCGAAATATTTTGAAGGACTTCTGGGTCACATCTGTTTGTGTTTGATGTGGATCGATATTGACCATCGACCCAACGGGACAATATGGAAATCTTGGATCGACATTGCCTGTAAACCCGGTGGTATGATATAGTCGATCGCCCATAACTTTGGACGTCATTTCGATTGGTTTTGTATTGAGGCGTTCTTGCAGTCGTTACCTTAAGTTGTAAAGATCGCCCATCCGGAGCTATAGTAAGATGTCGTGTTTGGCTTGTAGTAGTTTGTACTCTCGTTCCTATTCTTGGGTTAGCAGAATTAGTTCATGGACGGTCGAATTCCATCCGTAGTGAGTTTATACTCCTCCTGTCGAATTCAGATCGGAGTTTGTGGAATATCGAGTGTTCGAACTACACTCATCTATTTGTTATACTCATATCCGCACTCTAGGGATAAGAGTTTGTTGGCGGGTGGTCGAACTGCACCCAATTTGTGTTTATACTCTAATCCGCACTGGGGGACCAGAGTTATTTACCGGATGGTCAAACCGCATCCATGTCTTGGTTTGGATTTTGGGCATGCTGATGTCCGGGAAAGGCTTGGATAGTTCACCGTACCTCAAACACAAACCAGGTTATGGATGGACATATCGCATCCTCTTTGGATTGGACGGTCGAACCACGTCCAATTTAGGCTTGGGCTCTCAAACGTCCCCATGCATCCAGGCACAAGTCAATGCGTGGATGGTCATACCACATCCACTTCCATTTGGATCCAGTTTCTGCCGAGCCTTGGGAGTAAGATGACTGTTCTAAAGAACTTTGAGCTCGAGTAGGGGAGTAGATGGTCAGATCGCATCCACTTTAAGTCGTGTGTTTGCCCCTAAGTAAAAGGCAAGAGTTAAGGAGCGGACAGTCGAACCGCGTCCACTTTTTGTGTTTATACTCCGGTCCATGCTCTGGGGACCAGAGTTTTATGATGGGTGGTCAATCACACCCGTTTGATGTTTATACTCTGGTCCGCACTCTGGGAACTAGAGTTGATTGATGGATGGTCGAACCGCGTCCATCTTTTTGTGTTTATACTCCGGTCCACACTCTGGGGACTAGAGTTTTATGATGGGTGGTCAATCACGCCCGTTTGATGTTTATACTCCGGTCCGTGCTATGGGAACTAGAGTTGATCGATGGACGGTCGAACCGCGTCCATCTTTTTGTGTTTATACTTCGATCCGCACTCTGGGGAGCAGAGTTTTATGATGGGTGGTCAGTCACACCCATTTGATGTTTATACTCTGGTTCACGCTCTGGGAACCAGAGTTGATTGATGGACCATCGAACCACATCCATATTTTTGTGTTTATACTCTGGTCCGCTCTTTTGGGACCAGAGTTTTATGATGGGTGGTCGGCCACACCTGTTTGATGTTTATACTCTGGTCCGCGCTCTGAGGACTAGAGTTGGTCAATGGACGATCAAACCGTGTCCATCTTATTGCATAGTACTCCTCCTGGCAAGTCGAGGGAGAGAGTTTTCAGGTAGACGATCAAGTCACATCCACCTCAAGCTGCAGTCGTGTCCACATGTTGAGGGCGGTGGTTGATGAGCAGGTAGTTAGTCACTCGTACTTTAATTCGAGCTTTCAAACTACCTCCTATGTCGAGGATAGGAGTTAATATGTGGATAGTCAAATCACATCCACTTTAGTTGGACCTCGGTCGTGCCGAGCTTCGGGAGAGGCATAAGTATTTTGGCGAACTTCAAGTATGAGATGGGGAGTGGATGGTTGGGTTGCATCCACTCCAAGTCTTTCTTTGGTCTCCAAGTCAAGTGTGGAGGTTGATGAGTGGACGGTTAGTCGTGTCCACTTTGTATTAGATTCTGACCTTGTCGGGCTCTTAATAAGGCATAGATGTTCTGTCAGAATTGAAGCGCAGAGTAGGAAGTGGATGGTCGATTCAAACCCATTTTCCATTTCGAGTCCTTGCCCCTAAGTCAGGGGCATATGGTAGTTGATGAGCGGTTGAATCACTCTCGTCTTAATGATCCTCCAAAGGTCCGATCATAGGCCGTGGAGGTTGGTTGGCACCCAAATCTAATTACTTGGTCACCTGCATTGTTTCGAAGTAGTTTAGTTCAAGTTAGTCATAGTTTTCAACATAATTGAAAATGAAATAAATCTTATTGATAAGTGAAGCAGAGTCGAATGCTCTCTATTCCACTTCGCCCCAGCCCTCCATAGCTGGAAGTCGACCGTAGGTGGTCCAATTGATAATCAAAGGTCATTATTGGTAAGTGTCAGATGTTCCCTATCCGCCATTCTAGGGGGCTTGCACATATTGTTGAAGCTTTCTTTTCCGGATCCGCTTTCCGATCACATCTCGAAGGTGTCTGCGATCGCTGGTGTTATGACCGTGTGTATCTTGAAATATACAACATTTCCCGGATTACTTCTGGGTTTCGATGGACTCTCTCGAGGATGGTTTCCGGTACTGCTTCGAGTAGTGAGTCTCCAAGTAGATGTTTTTGATTGAATCGTACAAAGGAGTATATGAGTCAGATTTTGGGATTCTGGGTCGTCTCCTAGAATCTGAGTCCTCATCTAAGGCCTCAATGCTGCCTTCGCTTTGACTTTCTTCAGCCAACGGGCCTGCATAGTTCTTTCTCCTAGTCTGCTATACCTCCTTCTTGCTTATTTTCTGGTTCACTTTGTAACATAAATGATTCAGGGTCATATGAGGCTCTCCAGGTAACCAATCACCAAAGTATGTCTCGGGGTCGATTCCCCTTATTAATGCCATCAGTATGATATTCTCGTTGGGATTGCTCACTTTAGTGACTGTGGTGTTAAATCTCTGCCAAAAGCCTTTGAGCAGCTCGCCTGGTGCTTGGGATATGTTGAGGAAAATCCTTAGCCAGCTGATTAAACAAGGAGATGGACCTGGGCGATGATCGCGTAAATCACAAGATCGATCGCTACTCCCCCGAGAAATAAAGGAAAGAATCAGCATTTAATTGCGTTCGTCGCTCTAGCGGAATTCATGTGCCCTTTATTTTTCATGAGATGCTCTTGGAGGTCCATTTTTCCAAAATACGCTGGTATAGTTGGCATATTGAATCTCTTGGGATATTCTGCATATTGAATGGCTTCAGTGAATAGGCCTCTACTAGGGGAAATGCTCCAGTCGTCGTTAGTCCGGTCCATTTTCAAGTTATGGCTGTTTGTAATGCTTGTGAATGTTGTATGCGTGATTGTCCAACGTGTGATGGATTGGCGATAATTTACTTGGAGTCGACTCGATAAAATTTGCTATTTGGTTGGAGAAAATCTTGGTTTTACCCGAGTTTGACCTTGGTCCAGTACTTCTTGGTTTTGCTTCGAGTCGAATAGGTGACTACTTTTGGTTCGACTTTGATGATGGATAGCTATACTTTGAGATGGCATAATAAGCGACGTAGGGCGGTCGTCACACAAGCCATCGTATCATAGTTGGCAAGTCAGGCGTTTGGAAGCTGGTCAGTTGAGAGCAGTTGTAATCTACCTTAGAAGCCTGATCCAATAACTGATCCCAGTTCATGCCATATCATCTTGGTTCTCCCGCCTTTAGGTGTACTGTTTAAGCCGCTTGATCCTCTATGCCTCGGTCAGTCACACGATGTAAGGGAAGCATACCATATGAGGGATCGGTAATATGGAGGGATCAGTCATATGAACCGATCGGTCATATGAGGGATCGGTAATATGGAGGGATCAGTCATATGGAAGGATCGATCATATGGGGGATCGGTCATATGAGGGATCAGTCAAATGAGGGATCGGTCATAAGGAGGGATCAGTAATATGGAGGGATCGGTCATATGAGGGATCGATCATTTTTGCTAAGGGATCGGTATATATATCTTGCAAGGGGATCGGTATATATGCTTTACAGAGGGATCGGTATATATACCTTAAAGAGGGATCAGTATATATATACCTTACAGAGGGATCGGTATATATACCTTTTGGAGCGATCGGTATAGATGCTGGAGGGATCAGTATTGACGTCTTTGGAGGGATCAGTATTGAGCATGTATATGTATTTAGGAGTCGGCTGAATTGCTTTGTTGAGGGTTCGGTCATTTAGGCTAAGGGATCGGTTGCAGTTGACATTGGAGGGATCGTCCATCTAGGCTTTGAGAGAGGGATCGGCCATTTTGGCCTCGAGAGAGGGATCAGCCATTTTGGCTAACTTGAGTGCAAACTTCAGCATCTGATCCCAAGAACTTGCATACATGAGTGAATCCGATCCCTTCCAAATGGACATAAACACATGAACAATTCCAAACAAGAACACTAGCATAATCAAATCCTCCAAAAACACGGGAAGTAGACTTAGTTCCTCTAACCATGGCTATCAGCTTCCTTCAAATTTCCTTCAAATCTAAGTAGAATAAGAAGTTTGTAGGTTAATAACTAGATCTATCTCGCGAATATGGGAATCCACAAATAGATGATGAGATTCAATCAAGCTGAGAATTCGATTCTTAGTGAAAGCACCAAAATGTTGACACCAAAAATGGGCATCAACACCCAATAGAATCTAGTAGAGATTAAATGAAGAATGAAATTAAAACAGAGCTAATATCATAAATGAACACACGGATTTTTATAGTGGTTCGGCAATCTTGGCCTACGTCCACTTCATATTTTTATTGATCTGACACTTGATTATAATTACAAGAATGTTTGGATCAGCTAGAATCCATTAGTACAAAAGTGAAGAATAAAAATGGCAAAGCCTCGGCCGAGAAAGAAGGATCCCTTTTCTAATGCCATGTCTACTGTATTTATATGGTAAGACGTGAATGGATCGGACTGAAATTTTGGCTGAAGGTTCAGGAGACCAAGACGAGGCCACCCAAAAATTTCCAGGCCCATCGGGGCCCGTAATAGGGATTGGTACCGATCCCTATTATTGTGTCCAAATATGCTGCGATCTTTATGAAGGGTGGCTCATGATGTTAGCTACTTACTTCTCAAATTTCGTACAATTTCGACGTACGGTTTGTGAGATATCGCATTTTCCGTGAACTAGTGTTGCTTGAATTCAGATTTCTTCCGATCCCTCCAAAGGGAGTTATGTTGATCCCTCCAACTTCCTCCAATTGGAATGGGATCCTTATGGGGTGTTCCACATGTTATAGTAAGCTTGTACTCCAAGTTTCATGTTGATAACATTTTGAGTTATTGACCGATCATCGCTGCAAAATTGAGTGGTGGAATCGATACGATACGATCCATAGTGTAGAAGGGATCATACCCGATCCATCTTCGGGGAGTACTGAGCTTTCATGCTTCTTCTTCATATTATCATCAATGCTTGATTTTTGGACCCTACAATCATCGCTATAGGCTATTGGCCTTAATGACAGTCGAGTCTAATTTGTCCAGTCAGTTCGGATATAGCCGGGTCAAAATGCCGGATAACAACATATATTGCAATATGCTTAAATATATGTATACACTAAGTCATTTATAGTCCCGATATGCATATAAAATTATTACATGCATATGCAAGTATTATATATATGTATGTATGTATGTATGTACGGATATACAATGGATATAAATCCCAATATCCAGGTGTGTGTATTGTACATATGTTCATATTAGTTTATCTATGTTGTTTTATGTTTGAATGTATATATAATCCATTCCTAATAATGCGTTTAGTTGAAAGGTTTATGCATATCAGTTTAAAATCAATTAATATGATTAATTAAGCAAAGTAGATTAATATTAACAAAACATAATTATATTAATAATAACTATATTTGACCTAGTGGTAAATTCATTAGACTTCATAGACCCACTATAGATCCAAATTAGGAAAAAGTTATATGAAATCTACCTATTTCACCCAATTCCGACTGGTCCAGTTCCATCAAAGGCATCTTTGCGTAGTTAGTTACCTTTGTCTTAGTTTAAGACTCTTATTTAGACATTTGAATTAGGATGGAAACATTTTATTGCATTATGGTTTTAATCCTAGAGGTCGAAAATGAAGGATGTTACGTTTGTGAAGTCAAATACTACTCAAGAGAGGATTCTTCTCCTTCAATACAAAAGGGAAGTGTTGCCATAATTGTAATTGACACAAAGTCATAAATATTTGGCCAGGGTAATACAATTAACTAATAAATGTTAATGATTAACCCAAATGAGTTTGAAACTTGGAGGTTAGTGGAGTATTGATTATTGTTCGAACTCTAGACGCCTAAGTGACATAATCTAATGAAGAGGCATAAACGCACAATATATAATTACATAAAGACATAGTTTAAAATGATTAGGAAACAGGACTACACCTAGATGATCTGTAAGCGAACGAGTCCACTATTATACTTCAGCAAAATCCATATGGCTTTGATATGTGAATTGTTCAAATATGACTAGGGATCGAGTTTACATTTGGGAGTCTCACAACTGTAACTCCGATCGAACGTAAAAAATAGTTCAATTAAATAGTTTATGAATGTTATAAATTATTATGGAGACATAATTATGAAGAAGAGCTCAATTAAATAATTTATAAAAGGAGACGACATAATTACGAAGAAGATGCATTTCTTAAGGAAAAGGTATGTCTTCTCCTTATCTGTAAATAATAAGAGAGAATTAAAATTTTGAAATGGGGAAGGTTAATACCAATTAATTAAATTAACTGAGCATTTACTAATAAAGAGTAAGGTTCCTAACCAATATTAATATATATGTGTACATATATGTAACGACTCGCCTTTTCGACCCCAAAAGTCGGCACTTAATACATCCACGGTATTCAAATGCCGAGCATCCAAGTGCCAGAAAGGTAGATTGTTGGGGTAAAAGGAAAAAAAGAGCAAGGAAAATAGAGTCTCACAGCAGAACTACAACATATAATATAACAGAGACGGTAAAAGCGGTCACTCTAAGATACATGTATATCAGAGTTAAAAACAAATCTCATTAGCTTGGACGGTTATAACTTCCTAACCTTACAATTACTGATGGGTATTACATAATAATACAGCGGAAATAAAAAAAATACTATGGTAGGTGAACATCCAACTCTACTTCATGAGCTCCATGTCCCACCAACGACAACCTGGAATAACTCGGTATGACTCGAGCATTATAATAAAATAACACTTGGATCAGTCTGGAAAACCAGCGTAAGAAAACTCAAGAAATGTGGTGAACGTATAATAATTCTATGAGACCACACCGCTAAATATGGAATGGTTTTTTAGCTCACAAATGCTATATCCACACATACATGAAATAATGGAAAAAAATCAAAACAAAATCCAAATAAGAATGGATGAACACAGACAAGATCAAAATCCAAACATAAAAAATGGACACACATAATTGAACATCGAGAAGAGCTCCAGGCACTTCTCGATGTAATTAAGAAACGGATTCAAAGATTTGAATCAAATAAGGAGAATGGAAATTTCCAACAATGACTAAAAGGGTGCACCTTCCTTACCGGAATTATACCTCTAGAAAATATAATTGAGAGAGTTATACACTCTGTTACTCTCTCAGAAACCTCCAAGCCGGACCCCGCCAACCTTACCGGGAAACCAAGTATTTCACATCTTCGTGCGCATACCATAGAAACCAACATAAAGTAGATGTGATAATCCCTAATAGGATCAACCCCACATAGCTTGGCCCCCGCTCCCTCTTTTGTTTAAGTCATTTCCGACAAAGGATATCAAAGCCTCAAATGAGCAACAAATCGTCTTAGATTGACCAAACACAAAAAGATAGCGGAATCGAAATCGATAATCAAGAAATCAACTATTAGGGATAACAAAAATGATCGTATATGGAAACTAAATCTCTTACACTTATCACAACTCGTCAATCCCGAACTAGCACTACCCTGGGGAAACAATGAAGCCGGACAAGTAAGGGCAGTGTTGCTTCCTCCCACCTTGTTACGACAACATTCTTAACTTTAAGAATAGCAAGAGTTCCTTCAAACGTTTTGTGCTAAGTGTAAGATTAAATATTTTCTATAAACGAATGAAACTTTTAAAACATTTGATTCAGACTTGTGCTTGATTGTCACATCACTAATATTTGTAAAAGCATTTTAAAAACATTTAAAAAAACATTATTTTTAGAGAACTAATTATATTTTCAAGTGTATTAAAAATAAGGGTTAAAAAAATGTCATTAAAACATTGTTTAGTATAAATCCAAAAAAATTTACACTTAGCTTTATATTTTAAACATCCCTCTTAAAAGATTTTTGCATTCATAAACTAGCAATTATAACTTTAAAATGACATTTATTATCCCAAAAGATAATAAATCAATTTAAAATGCTTTTTTAAAGTTGAAACAATGTTAATCATCCTGAAAGATAATTGATATAACTCTTTTATGAATTTAAAACCACATTAAATATCCTAAAAGAAAATTAATCCAATTTAAAATCCTTTTTATAATTTTAGAAACAACATTAATTATCCCGAAGGAAAATAAATGAAATTTATAATCTTTTTATAAATTTAAAACAACATTAATTATCCCCAAGGAAAATAAATCAAGTTTATAATCTTTCTATAAATATAAACAACATTAATTATCCCAAATGATATTTAATCAAATTTATAACCATTTTATAAATTTTAAACAACACTTATCCTTTATTTCTAAATCCTCAAAAATACTTGAAAATATAATGTAAACAACTTTCAAAGTGCAGAAACATGACCAGATATTTATTTTGTAAAAATATAAGTGCAAGTTCAACTCGCACAAAGGATTAAGGAAATGATATTTCATAAGTGATGGTATATTGATAATCGCTATAACGACACTTTCACAAATCAAACAATATGTCAAAAATTATTCAACCAAACAACAATACAAGCAACATAAGAATATAAGTAGATCAATATTGGCGAGAAACCACTTAGGTCTCTCTATAAAAGTCCCATGTAAATCACATAATGTTTGTGTATTTTGAACTATTATGTAGCGATCTATTCGCTATGTATACACTTCGACTTCCTCTTGCTTTTGTTGCTTGCAACACAATGGTTATTTATGTCATTCGCCTCCAAGTGGGAATCGAATCCAAACAAACAATCGAACAACAATATATAAACTATCATCCAAGCATTCAACAATAAAATATAGCAAACATATATCATATAGTTTATTTGGAGGTGAGTAAACTCACCAAAATTTCAGTTGACGCTTTCGCATTCCGGTTTGATCTAAAATCGATTCGATTTTAGCTTAAAATTCTGCTATCTCCAAATTCAACGAATGCAACTCCAATGTGTAGATAACAATGGTATGAGTCCAACACAAAAGACTGCGTCCAAATCTGACCTCGTATGAGAAAGTTATTCATTCTATACGATTTTGAAATTAAATAATATAATATATTCACTAATCACTTGATTAATTACCAAATCCACGTTTAAACTTTTTTCCCTAAATCCTAATCACACTCCCTCCTATACACGAGACACTCACACACAAAGGCCATGTTGAACACCCCAGATCGTCCATTCTTCCACGAAATCAAGATCTGACAGCATTGATGAACTTCTCTCCGTGAATGCATCGCATCACCCATCACCTCGACTCACTCAATCACATCCCCCAAAATGCGACATGACATCCTCCCAATCGACCCTCCAAGTCACGACTCCACCGAAGCCACCGCACACTATAAAATTTTGCAATTCGATGCTCCTTCCCCCGAAAAACCCATAACAACCAACCCCGAACCATATCGTCGCTTATACCCTTCACAAACTCAATCCCTGGTTCTCCTCCACCATCGACCTCCACCCAGGCTTCAACTGGACTCCCCAAATCTCATATGGATTTATAGATCTTGGCCTCATGAGTTCAAAGAATCCAACTTTATATTTTTTTGTGGCCTGGAACATTTGATTTTGATTTTTGAATATGGGTTTTGATTTTTCTTTATTGTAAATGAGAAGTAGAGAGAGGGGAAAAGAAAAGGGTGAGGGAAATAAAAATGAAGAAAAGTCTTGTGTTGAAAAATCTTAGTTGATTTTTGTGTTTATTTACAAATTTTCGGCACTTCGCTACACATGATTTCATTAGCATACGAACCGCGAACGACGGAAATAAAAGTATGATCGTGCATAACATTGTGATACGATCACAAAATAATAATAAAATACGCTCGTTATCTTATACTGTGAAATTTCAAAAATGCCATCGTTTGCCAGAAAATACTTCAAATTAAAATTCAAATATTTTCCGAATTAAAAAAATAACGGAAACATCCTATAAATAAAAATAAAAATACGTCATTAAGATCATGTCGTTTTATTAACAATTGATTTTCTTGTTATTTATTCGAACTATTAATTATTGTAAATAAATTTACAAAATGAATTCACCATTATTATTTATTTATTAAAAGAAATTAAATAAGGCTATTAAATCCATTTAATTAATATTTAATTCAAAATTCAAAATTCAAATAATCCTTATATTTGAATATAAGTTATTTATATTTTAAAAAACCAATTATTTAAATATTTATAATTAATTAATTATTCAAAATTAAAACGATAAGATTCCAAGATTTTACATTCTCACCCCTTAAAAGAATTTCTTCCCCGAAATTCCCAAATGAAGAAAATGTCCTCTCACCATTTGGTTTTAAAATTCCTTATATTACAGAAAATTTCAGCAACACCTCCTTTGCACGGCTAATCTGGAAAAACTACAACTTGCCACAATTTTCCCAAATCAATAAAGAAAACAAAGGTCAAGTGGCCTCCTATATCTGGGGCATAAAATCATCAATAAATCATCGGTTTCTAGATCTACCACATACCACTTTTGCGTTCGAGTTTTAGCAAGCAACTTACTATCTCGATGCGAATGTAGGTGTGCAAGAAATCAAATAGTAATCTCTTAATTTCCTGTACCTATCTTGTACTTACATAATCTAAAAGAGAATCATGCTGGAAAAAGAGCAATACACAAGCTATTTCTATCCTAAGCAATAGTGTAAAAACCCATAATTTTAATAAATATTTTAAATTAAATTTTATTTGAAACTTTGAGTTTAATCATTTTTAATTTTAAATTTTGGAATTTTCCAATGTATTTTTGGATTTTGATTCTAATTTATTTTCCAAAAATATTAAAATAATGATTTTCTGGAAATTTTATATTTGGTCAAATGTTGACTTTTAGTTGAAATTTTTAAAATTTGAATATGAATTTTCTAATCTTTTTCTTTGAAGCAGTATTTATTTCTGATATCCGTTCTGCTTTTCGTTTCGTCAAATTCTGTTTTAAACTTTTAAAAAATTTATAAATTCAGCGTTTTACACGCAATTATTCTCTGTATTTTCATTTCTTACTTTTCTATTTTAATTTCCACCTTTAATTTTGTTTGGGCTTTGTTTATTTTATTTGTGTAGAATTTGTTGTTTTGAATTGTGTTGATATTGGGCTTTGGAAATTCAAGAGACTTAAGTTATATCTTTATTTTGCCTTTACATTTTCTAACCTTTACATTTTCTAGCCTTTTCGTTTTTCCCTTAGCCGTTCAATTCCATAGCCTAGCCGTACAAAACTTCTCCTCTTCCTCACTTTATTTTTCACGTACATCACTTCATTTCTCACGTTTCATTTCATTCACCTGAAGAAAATTTTTGGCAGTAAGTTCCATTGCTTTTCCTCCTTCTTTTTCTCTTTTCTTTTGTTTGTTCCTCCTTTTATGTTCGGCCTCTTCACCATTCCTAGGCCTGCCGACCACCATCTCCTCCTCCACCACCTTCCACGGCCAACACCACCATGATCTGACCCCAGGCCGTGACCACCTGACCAAACTCCGCCACAAAACCAAAAACCCAAGCCGAACTCATTTATTCACCCCATCACTTAGTTTGCCTCGGCCTCCACCACCATATACACCACCTCCAGCCATGATGTGACTGACTGGACTCCAGACCGTTCCACCTAATGACCTGACCTTGCTATGCTAACCACAGACCGAGCCCATTCCTAGGCCGAACCCAATGCTTGTACACACAACCATTCACCTACCTTGCCTTCATGTAACTCCTACCCTTCATATTCCATGGCCTTAGCCGTGCCTTTTGAACCATGACCGAACATGGGTGCTTCAGATCTAATCATAGGCCGTGCATTTTGATAGTGGTCAAGCCATTGGTGATGAGGCCGAGCCACTTTATGGGTCAAGACTTTTGTTTTCCTTTTGTTCTTTCTATTTTACATTGTTTCATTTATATTCTTTTGTGATTTGAATATACCCTTATATTATTTGTTTATTTGTTGTTGCAAGATCTACATCTTGGCTCATCTACTCCTCCTCGAAATTGGTTCGTGCTTTGTCGTGCTTTGCGGAGTTTGGGTTGTGTTTTGAATTTTGATCTCTAGCTTTAGAGGTGAGTTTATCACTCTCGACAAAACGTACTTGTATAAATGTGAAACAATGTCACTTGAATTGTAGTAGTTGATATGCTATGTTATATGATCACATCTGCTTGTTATCTGACATTATATGATGAGAATTACCTCTTTATATACCTGTTACATCACCTGACATTATATGATATGTTTTACTGTTTATTTATTTTATGTTTCTCACACAGCAAGTTCCCTGTTAGTATAGAATCACTATGGGTTGAAATGATACATACCCAAACGGACTTTAGAATAGGGAAAGGTCGTTACGAGCTGAAATGATAGGCTCGAGAAATTTTTTTTTGACTTGGGATTGCGGGTTTGAAATGATAAAACCTGGAATTTTAACTAATTACGGATTGAAATGATATATTATCCGTACCACTTGACCTAGGTTAGAAAATATTATACAGACCCGTGATTAATTTTAAAATGATTTTTCTAAAAAATTTAAGTATTTTTAAATTTAAAAAAAATATATGAAATTTTGACTTAAATTGGATTTAAATAGTGATTTTCTATAAGTTAAAATTTTATAAGTTGATAAATGGTTTAAATGGTAATTAAAATTTTTGATTTAACTTAATAATTGAAATTTGATTAAAAATATGATTTTTTTAGAAATTATTAAGTATTTAAAAAATAATATGAATTTTAACTTAAATGGATTTAAATAGTGATTTTCTATAAGTTAAAATTTTATAAGTTGATAAATGGTTTAAATTGTAAATTTAAAATTGATTTAACGTATTAATTGAAATTTGTGTTAAAATGGAATTTTATGCTTAACTTAGTAATTAAAATATTTTATTTATGAATTGGATATTTTTAGAGTAAAAGAAAATATTAAGTTATTTGTTAAAATGAAAGTTAAGCAACTTATAGTGAATTTTGACTTAAAATAAATGAATTATAATTAAATTAGATATTTATTAATAAAATGTTATTTTATTAAAATTATAAGTTAAATGATATCCAAATAAATAATTTTGAAAGGTGAGATAAGTTTGATAAGTTAAAAATGATAAAAGTTGAAGATATATTGCTTATAATGTCATAGTAAAACTTATAACAGAAATTGTAGCATTCCAGAAATGCTGTGGTATCCATGTATTGTTTTCCAAATCTACTACTGTCACTACAGCAATAGTTTATAAGTACTGCTGTTTCCAACAATGAACTGTTTTCAAACTTTCACTGTATCTACAGCAGTAGTTTATAAGTGCTGCAGTTTCTGAAATATGTTGTTTTTCCAAATTTCCACTACTTACAGCAACAGTTTATAAGTGCTGTCAATTCTGAATTGTATTGTTTTCAACATATCACTATACTTACAGCAGCAGTTTCTAAGTGCTGTCAATTCTGAAATGAACTGTTTTTCAAATGTATCACTATACTTACAGCAGCATTTTCTAAGTGCTGCGAATGCTGAAATTACAATGTTTGAAATATTATAATTGAATAAACGAACTTAGAAATTGCTACAATTTTGGGAATTGAATATTTGATTTGAAAGTATAATGACGTCATTTTAAAATGGTTTAACATGAATTAATTTGATTTGAAATATAAACCATTTTTGAAATTTATAACCACGGTTTATAATAACGATTGGTTATTGAAGAGACCGGGATCAGATATTGTCATACTCTCTGCCAATACCGAAACAACCTTAACAACCATGTACGCGGTGGAGTTTCCAAAATGATGTAGGTGATTGGCGACGTTCTGTTTTGAGGTATAACGTAGACACTTCTTCGTATGCCATTCTATTACCTTGTGATTGGTTTGATACGCACCTACGATTTGGG
Organism: Allium fistulosum; assembly: GCA_030737815.1. NCBI lineage: Eukaryota > Viridiplantae > Streptophyta > Magnoliopsida > Asparagales > Amaryllidaceae > Allium > Allium fistulosum. The sequence goes on along the minus strand of CM060903.1, from coordinate 305,365,809 downwards.
AGTGTGGCTAGAGGTCGGCGACTGTTGCAGTTATGTGCTACCCCAGTCACATTAACACTATTATTTTGTATAGTTTACTTTACTTTGGACATTATTATAATGGCGTATATTACTGCTTATTAGATAGTTTAACCGATCCTTAAAGGATGGGCGATCCCAAGCATCCTTTAAGTTATTTGTGCATTCCTGTTATAGTTCACTTGAGTTGGTTTACATTGTATAAGTATGTATGTCCTGACTCGAGTGTTTTGTGTTTTGCTTTACGCTCGGGTCAGCCTGAGTATCACAGCTTTGGATTCATCTTCTGGAGCTAGAGATTTGTTGGAGCTTATTTATCTATTTGTCATCTATTTCTATTCCAGTTATTTCCTATTCAACCTTTGCTTTTGTATTAGTTGACTTATGTATTCAGACTTCTGTTGTATTTGTTTTCAGACTATGATATTTTGTATCTGTTTTGAGAGGATGTATGTAGTAGCTTCATGAACTACTATGGTATTTTATTTTCGCTGCGAGTTATTCTAATATTCTGTGTCTGTGATTTTGTGTTTGATTTATTTGCTCCAAATTTTTATTAACAATCCACTGTTTTGAAGTATTCAAGGCTGACATGTGTGGACTTATTGTCGATTTGAATGGTCCAAAATAGTGGGATGTTACATTTGGTATCAGAGCTTTGGTTTTAGGCAAACCTTAGCCTGCGGAGCAAAAACACATTTAAGATAGGGTAGAAATACCCTAGAATGAGTGAAATCAATCTCAGAATCCTTTCTTTGTGAGAGAACGTATTTTCAAAGTATAAAATGATTTTCAACTGATTTTCAAAGGATTTTTCAAAGACTATTTTCATGTAATTTCTTGTTTTGAAAGCAAAATTTTCTAAACATCATTCCTGTCCTTATCCACCTTGTTAGTAATTTCTTTGATTAGGATTCACTAAAATTTTGAACTTCTATCTTTTTTGATCTGGATTCATTAATGATAGGAAGCTATTTTGTATATGGCAAAATCGAAAGAGCAGAAAGCAGCTCGTCGAGCACGAAGAGCACTGGCCCGTAAGGAACGGGAGGAAGCAATCGAGGAGCAAGAAAGGCTGTGGAGGAAAAGGGCAGAATCTGGTCCTTATGACCATGTCCTTTTTTATCGGTGTCAGGAAAAGGGACACTATGCAGCCATGTGCGGAAAGAGACATAAAGGAAAGAAGAAGGAGGGCAAGCGTTTTCGATCCAATATTTTCTGTTTTAAATGCCGTGGGGAGGGACACTTTCCAAGTCGCTGCCTGGAGGCGAAGAAAGTGAAATCTGCACTCCTTACATCAATCAACCAATCAACTATTTTCTACCACTGTAGGCAGACTGGGCATATAGCCAGAGATTGTTCTGAGAGACAACACGGAAGGCAAGCTGTGTTCTCGAAGTTCATTAAGGAAGATGGGAGTGTAGTGTACTTATGCGGGAAATGTAATAGTTGGGGGCACGTTGAAGGGGAGTGTTCTGGACCCGTTGAAGCACCACCCGGAAGAGTTAATACTGATGCATTGTTTATGTAGGAGTATTAATCAGTGGATCTGTGTGTTATCGGTAGTATGTTAGGTTGCATTAAGTGAACTCTATTGTATCTTTTGCTTAACTGAAGTTGTCGAACTAAAGATATTTTTGCTCCTGTACTTCGTATGATAAGAATTTGAGATTTTCCAACTAATGAATGGGAATTCTTTTGAATTGATATAGGTTATATACCTCGAAATCTTGGTTAGGATTCTCATCGATTAGGATTCCTTTGAATTTTGGAATGCTCCCACTTGCTTGGAAACCCATTCTTGTCTTCCCTATTTATATTCTTTTGATTCTGGAGCATTCCATAACTCCACTTCGAATGACCTCTATAAAAATCGGCGATCCCGCCGATCGTTGAATGATTTGTAAAGGGGGAAACTCCCTTACAATTGGCATTGATTTAGCGGAGATTTCTATACCCTCGGTTTAGATGCTTCTATCTTTTGCTATGCCGAATTCTATCTCTGGCGATCGAATGTCGGTTTGCCTTAGAATCCTTCATCGATCATATTCCTGAAGTCACGGTTGACCCGGTTAAGGTCGCCCACGATTTATATAGGTATATCCATCTTCTATTTGGTAATTTAATTAGCTCATCTTCATTCGAGCCTATCTTCGAATTAGAATTCTACTTGATTAGAGTTCCTCTAATTTGAATCTCTATTTTTGTTTTGAAATCCATTCTTGAATCATCCCTTGAAAAATTTGTGTTTGATTGTATTTTGAAATTGTTTATATATCGAAATTATTATTTTGATAAGAATGATTATATTTTATATATAAAAGTGAAATGTTTCAGATAAGAATTAGATACCTTTTAAAACGAGAATTTGAAGTTTCGAAAGGATTTGAAATTTTGAAAGATATATAAGAAATTGATTTATATAAAAATGATTTATAACTGAAGGTTTTGAATTTGAAATTTGAGAAATTGAACTCCGGCGTTTTAAATGGGTTTTAAGATTTTGAAAATATAATAATACGATTTGAAAGTATTTTCTGAACAAGAAATGTTTCAAATGACTTTAAATGAGTTCCAATGATTTTGAAGAAATTTCAAAGAAGTTTTCAAGAAAATAGAAGTCCAGAACTCACTTATGTTGAGTGGGGAGAGACCACTTTAGTAGCTTTGCTATGCGATTGATTTGTGAAACCAATTTTGATTTCAAATTCCGAAGTATGATTTGATATTCGAAAGATATATGTATATATATTTGAAATAGTTTGAAGTGAGCCCGGTGTTTAGTCTTCGAGATTCGAATTTGATTTGCTATAACCCTATCTTTTGGAATTGATTTATTGATTTGTTAATGATTTCCAACTCTTGGATTTAAATATGATTTCTCCGACTATTTTGAATGTTCGAACACTTCCAAATCAAGGTTTAATTGTCAAAGCTAAGTAATTTTGAAAAGTATAAATTATTTGATAAAGTATATAAGTTTAGTTTTGTATGTTTAAAGTATGAAGTAATGTGATTTTAATAAGTTGAACTGTTTTGTTAAGTAAACGAATAAGACTATTTTGAATTATGCTAATATGAAGTTTAATTTTCAAAATATTTTGAATAAAATTTAGTTTTAAATGTTTTAACTTAGTAACATCTTTTATATAACTATATATATGATAATAATAATAATTTTCAAAAGGTAAAGTGGATCTTTCAAATAAAAATAAATAGTTTAAAAGGATTTAAAGGGAGGGTTATAAATTGGGTAATCATTTTGGGTATAATTGATTTTGAGAAAAGATTTGGTTTTGAAAATAGATTGGGATTTAAAACCCAGTATTTATATGATGATTTTGGAAATGAATTCGTTTGACCTAATTTATGTTGATTTGAAAACGTTGAAACCGAAGATATTTAGTTTGGAAGAAATAATTTGGTGAAATCGTATATGATTTTGAAATTGAACTGATATTGAAACGAATTGAAATTGAGAGCCTTGTGTTACTAAATACTTGATTTGGGAGTTATCAAACTTATATAAAATTGATTTGTATAAGTATGATGTTGATTCGAAAACTGTTGATTTGGAAAGGTACTCAATTTGTAAAGCGAAATCTTATATAATCGAAGTCTATATAAGTGTGATTTGATATACTATTGATTTGGAAAGTATTCGATTTGAAAATGAAATCTTATATGTAATGGAATTTATATAAGTATGATATTTGAAATTGATTTGAAAAGGTACTATATGATACATATTTTCGAAGTAAAGATATGGAAAGTGCCTTCTGCTTGATATCCTATTTGTGGCCACATTTGGGATTCATTCTATCGATATTATTCTCATTGATTTGGTTTTCCGGATATGATATTCGAGTGTCCATCGAATTCCATGGCGTTACCCATGGTCTTACAAACTCGACCGCATAGCGTAATTCGTAGGGCCGAGATGGCCAACGGGTACAGATGTTTCCTAGGGGATCCAGGTGTAACCATTGTGTATCTGCGGTCTACAGTTGTTATCATGGTGTAATTCGCAAGGCTGTGATGGCCTACGGGTACAGATGTTTCCTGGGGGATCCAGGCGTAACCATTGTGTATCTGCGATCCATGATTCGGTTTGATTCGGTTGATTTGTTTGGATTGTACTTTCCATATCGGTTTTGAAGGTTTTTCCAGTATTTTCACTAGGTGTTGAAACAAGTCTACTAAGTACATGGAGAATTCTAGCTTTGCGCCTGATCAACGCATGGCCCGAGTCTGCAGGAACGAGGATAAACTTGTTAAGACATCGAGTTATAAAAGTATTTTGATAAAGTATTATAAAAAGGATATTTTGATCATTTATTTTCCTTTCTAAATAATTTGAAATGTTTTAAATATTGTTTACTTTTTGAACTAACAAATTTGTATCGAATGACTATTTATGGATATAAAAGGAGTTTAACCAAATTATTAAATATTAAAAAAATTTAATTGAAATTGATATAGTTTTAAATTAATTGTTCATCCTTGTCTTTCAACCTATTTTTCTTTCTAGCTATTCCTATTCTCATACCTTCTTCCTTTTCGAGGACGAAAAGTTTTGAGTGGGGGAGAGTGTAACAACCCATAATTTTAATAACTATTTTAAATTAAATTTTATTTAAAACTTTGAGTTTAATCATTTTAAATTTTGGAATTTTCCAATGTATTTTTGGATTTTGTTTCTAATTTATTTTCCAAATATATTAAAATAATGATTTTCTGGAAATTTTATATTTGGTCAAACGTTGACTTTTAGTTGAAATTTTTAAAATTTGAATTTGAATTTTCTAATCTTTTTCTTTGAAGCAGTTTTTATTTCTGATATCCGTTCTGCTTTTCGTTTCGTCAAATTCTATTTTAAACTTTTAAAAAATTTATAAATTCAGCGTTTTACACCTAATTATTCTCTGTATTTTCATTTCTTACTTTTCTATTTTAATTTCCACCTTTTATTTTGTTTGGGCTTTGTTTATTTTATTTGTGTAGAATTTGTTGTTTTGAATTGTGTTAATATTGGGCTTTGGAAATTCAAGAGACTTAAGTTATATCTTTATTTTGCCTTTACATTTTCTAGCCTTTTCATTTTTCCCTTAGTCGTTCATTTCCATAGCCTAGCCATACAAAACTTCTCCTCTTCCTCACTTTATTTTTCACGTACATCACTTCATTTCTCACGTTTCGTTTCATTCACCTAAAGAAAATTTTTGGCAGTAAGTTCCATTGCTTTTCCTCCTTCTTTTTCTCTTTTCTTTTGTTTGTTCCTCCTTTTATGTTCGGCCACTTCACCATTCCTAGACCTGCCGACCACCATCTCCTCCTCCTCCACCTTCCATGGCCAACACCACCATGATCTGACCCCAGGCCGTGACCACCTGACCAAACTCCACCACAAAATCAAAAACCTAAGCCGAACTCATTTATTCACCCCATCACCTAGTTTGCCTCGGCCTCCACCACCATATACACTACCTCCAGCCATGATGTGACTGACTGGACTCCAGACTGTTCCACCTAATGACCTTACCTTTCCATGCTAACCACAGACCGAGCCCATGCCTAGGCCGAACCCAATGCTTGTACACACAACCATTCACCTACCTTGCCTTTATGTAACTCCTACCCTTCATATTCCATGGCCTTAGCCGTGCCTTTTGAACCATGGTCGAACATGGGTGCTTCAGATCTAATCATAGGCCGAGCATTTTGATAGTGGTCAAGCCATTGGTGATGAGGCCGAGCCACTTTATGGGTCAAGACTTTTATTTTCCTTTTGTTCTTTCTATTTTACATTGTTTCATTTATATTCTTTTGTGATTTGAATATACCCTTATATTATTTGTTTATTTGTTGTTGCAAGATCTACATCTTGGCTCATCTACTCCTCCTCGAAATTGATTCGTGCTTTATCGTTCTTTGCGGAGTTTGGGTTGTGTTTTGAATTTTGATCTCTAGCTTTAGAGGTGAGTTTATCACTCTCGACAAAACGTACTTGTATAAATGTGAAACAGTGTCACTTGAATTGTAGTAGTTAATATGTTATGTTATATGATCACATCTGCTTGTTATCTGACATTATATGATGAGAATTACCTCTTTATATACCTGTTACATCACCTGACATTATATGATATGTTTTACTGTTTATTTATTTTATATTTCTCACACAGCAAGTTCCCTGTTAGTATAGAATCACTATGGGTTGAAATGATACTTACTCGAACGGACTTTAGAATAGGAAAAGGTCGTTACGAGCTGAAATGATAGGCTCGAGTGATTTTTATTTGACTTGGGATTGCGGGTTTGAAATGATAAAACCTGGAATTTTAACTAATTACGGATTGAAATGATATATTATCCGTACCACTTGACCTAGGTTAGAAAATATTATACAGACCCGTGGTTAATTTTAAAATGATTTTTCTAAAAATTTTAAGTATTTTTAAATGTAAAAAAATATATGAAATTTTGACTTAAATTGGATTTAAATGATTTAAATAGTGATTTTCTATAAGTTAAAATTTTATAAGTTGATAAATGGTTTATTTGGTAATTTAAAATTTTGATCTAACTTAATAATTGAAATTTGATTAAAAATATGATTTTTTAGAAATTATTAAGTATTTAAAAAAAATATGAATTTTAACTTAAATGGATTTAAATGATTTAAATAGTGATTTTCTATAAGTTAAAATTTTATAAGTTGATAAATGGTTTAAATTGTAAATTTAAATTTGATTTAACGTAATAATTGAAGTTTGAATTAAGATGGAATTTTAAGCTTAACTTAGTAATTAAATTATTTTATTTATGAATTGGATATTTTTAGAGTAAAAGAAAATATTAAATTATTTGTTAAAATGAAAGTTAAGCAACTTATAGTGAATTTTGACTTAAAATAAATGAATTATAATTAAATTAGATATTTATTAATAAAATGTTATTTTATTAAAATTATAAGTTAAATGATATCCAAATAAATAATTTTGAAAGGTGAGATAAGTTTGATAAGTTAAAAATGATAAAAGTTGAAGATATATTGCTTATAATGTCATAGTAAAACTTATAACAGAAATTGTAGCATTCCAGAAATGTTGTGGTATCCATGTATTGTTTTCCAAATCTACTACTGTCACTACAGCAATAGTTTATAAGTACTGCTGTTTCCAACAATGAACTGTTTTCAAACTTTCACTGTATCTACAGCAGCAGTTTATAAGTGGTGCAGTTTCTGAAATATGTTGTTTTCCCAAATTTCCACTACTTACAGCAACAGTTTATAAGTGCTGTCAATTCTGAATTGTATTGTTTTTCAACATATCACTATACTTACAGCAGCAGTTTCTAAGTGCTGTCAATTCTGAAATGAACTGTTTTTCAAATGTATCACTATACTTACAACAGCATTTTCTGAGTGCTGCGAATGCCGAAATTACAATGTTTGAAATATTATAATTGAATAAACGAACTTAGAAATTGCTACAATTTTGGGAATTGAATATTTGATTTGAAAGTATAATGACGTCATTTTAAAATGGTTTAACATGAATTAATTTGATTTTAAATATAAACCATTTTTGAAATTTATAACCACGGTTTATAATAACGATTGGTTGTTGAAGAGATCGGAATCAGATATTGTCATACTCTCTGCCAATACCGAAACCACCTTAACAACCATGTACGCGGTGGAGTTTCCAGAATGAAGTAGGTGATTGGTGACGTTCTGTTTTGAGGTATAACGTAGACACTTCTTCGTATGTCATTCTATTACCTTGTGATTGATTTGATACGCACCTTCGATTTGGGTGTGTGGCTAGCGGTGGGCGACTGCTGCAGCTTTGCACTACCCCAGTCACATTAACACTATTATTTTGTATAGTTTATTTTACTTTGGACATTATTATAATGGCGTATATTATTGCTTATTAGATAGTTTAACGGATCCTTAAAGGATGGGCGATCCCAAGCATCCTTTAAGTTATTTGTGCATTCCTGTTATAGTTCACTTGAGTTGGTTTATATTGTATAAGTATGTATGTCCTGACTCGAGTGTTTTGTGTTTTAGTTTACGCTCGGGTCAGCCTGAGTATCACAGCTTTGGATTCATCTTCTAGAGCTAGAGATTTGTTGGAGCTTATTTATCTATCTGTCATCTATTTCTATTCCAGTTATTTCCTATTCAGCCTTTGCTTTTGTATTAGTTGACTTATGTATTCATACTTCTGTTGTATTTATTTTCAGACTATGATATTTTGTATCTGTTTTGAGAGGATGTTTGTAGTAGCTTCATGAACTACTATGGTATTTTATTTCCGCTGTGAGTTATTCTGATATTATGTGTCTATGATTCTGTGTTTGATTTTATTTGCTCCAAATGTTTCTTAACAATCCACTGTTTTGAAGTATTCAAGTCTGACATGTGTGGACTTATTGTCGATTTGAATGGTCCAAAATAGTGGGATGTTACAAATAGCAACATAACAATATAACAACCATGTGCAATAAGACAATATGATGCAACTAATAATAATGATGCAACTCTAGTGCGAAATAAAGCAATATGCAAACAAAAGCAACATAACAACCATATGCAGCAAAAGCACAAAGAATATACTACAATAAAATACTAAGCATCCAATCTTTTCAAAAGATAAATTTAGAACTAAATGCCCTGGTATTTATATTCAAAATATCTTTTCAATTTCCTACAAATAGAAATATGTCAAAAACCAAAATTAATTATAACAAGAAGGGGCCTCCTCCTATCAAAGCATGGTATTACTCTAGAGTCCAAAAAAACGGAGCATCCAGTGGTATTCTGGTTCCTCCTAAAATAATAACTAGAGTAAATAAATATACCTGGCAAGACTTCCAAATTGAGAAAACCCCAGTCGTCCAACTTTAGTCATAACAAAAGTATTTGAAAATTCACTTCAAAAAAAATCTTTCCAGATATCCTAAAATAATAATACATCACCAAAGTTTTCTAAATAATAATATTATTGTTTCTTTCACAAATTCTTTCGAAAGCGCTTTTTTTTTAAAAGCACCGAGATTTAGTTCCTAATAAACAACAACTTTATAATCCATAGAATATAAAACCACACTATCAATCAATTTAAATTAAAGAATAAAGTAACGCTTAACATTATTTAAAATATTAAATGACTAATAAACAAAATTTAGAATTTTTCTTAGGTTCACAACTTTCTCGATCGTCTAAGGATACAGATAATTTCCTAAGCATACCATTATGCTCATCAGCATTTAGTTATTGCTTAAAAGTTTATCTAAGCTCCCTCAAACAAAATTGAAAGTCACTTCCCAAACTTTCCTAAGCCATACAACTAATCATACAAATATACTTAAGTCTGTATGATGTACACAAATCTTTCACATGCAATTTTTGATCTGACCACTTGCTCGGATGCATAGCTTTACTTTCAAACTAGTAACACTCGACCTTTCTAGTGCGGGCTCTAAACAGGTTCCTAGATTAGAAACCTTTGTTCTCCTTACATAGCCATATAATGTGATAGAAAAACCTCAGTTACATATCGAGAATCCGAATCAAGTGTTCGCTAATAAGAATCAAGTGAGAAATCCTTTTTCGAACTGGTGTGAATGACCTCGAATTTATGTACTCGAATCCTAAATCAAGAACCGTGCGAATAAAATGATTTATGTATAACTAACGTACTTAATCTTATTAGTTTCTTAGCTACACCAATCTTTTCTAAATCACTTTCATTTTCATTTATAGTATTTCATACCATACTAAAATTATTTATGAATTATTCCACAAATTTTCGCTTAAGTGTATAAACATTTGATAAGGACACAACTTTATAAATCATTAAATTAAAAATTCACTCCACTCGTACTTACTTGTATAATACTCTTCTAAATCCTAAGAGTATATACAAAATGTCAATTTTTAATTTCAAAATTCAAATGGTGGCCCAAAGAAAATATGGGTCTTAAAACTGAGTCGACTATCCTGACTTCTTCCCAGAGTATACTTTCCTCAGACATCCCTAAGATAAAGATGTTAGTTAGTCGGTCCAATAACATCAAATAGTTTATGAGACTTAGATGTTTAAACAAAACTACGCTTTTAATAAAACAATGCTTATTAAAACCTTCCTATCCAATTTAACTCATTTAAAAACTGAGTTAAACTATCTCTTTTCTATCCAAGAGTTTAAATTTTTCATTTATCAAATTATTTATCAAAATACCTTTTATTTTAAATCAATTTCCTTTAAGGAAACTTAAGAACTAAATACCCATTTTTTTTCAAAATCCTTTTTAAAATCATACTACATATATTTCTATATATAAAATAACTTTAAAAATTTATTCACTCACACTTGCTTTGGGTTCATTCGAATTTGAACTCATTTTGATCGCACAATGATAAAAAGAATAATTTACTAAGTGCACTATAATGTTCGCTTAAGCAAATATCATTACTTAGAAGATTATTTAGATTACCAAAAAATTAATCGAGATATTTTCCCCGAACTATCCAAAGAAAATGTATCTTCCTAAAAATTCTCTTTGAAATATTTTTACTTATGAATACTCCCAAGTAATTCCATTATTACTTTTCTCAATAATCGTTTTGAAATCATCTCAGGCAATACCGGGATTTAAATTCTCAAAAACTCTTTTTGCTTGTAAAACACGTTTTTTAGATAATATAAATCTTTTTATATTCCATACTCGTATAAAATGTACCTTTTTTAAACTTGTCTTATATTATAATAACTTCCCTTTATTATAATAAAATTTCCACAATTATTTATCCTCTAAATGTCTTATATTCCCATTTATATTATATTAAAAAACTTTATTAGAAAATGAGTTTTAACTTAACATCTTCACCGACCACCTTATAGTCATTTAGTGAAACTTAATTCATAAGGGGTTCGTTTTAATGTGCTTGTAATTATCAAGACAATAAACGCTTATAAACCGGTCAAACAAACAATAGTCGCTGCTCCTAAACTATCCGAGCATGACAAATCAAACAATAATGATAATAAGAAATATTACATTAACAAACAAACACACCATAAATAATGCATAAATTTGAAAATTATTCCTTTATATATACAAAATATATAATCCTAGGTAAAATATTTCATTCACTAATTTTCAAAAATCAATATTGTGTATGTTGCCTTGTTCAAGTGTTTTGAAATATCTATCGATACCATGGCATCCCACGTCTCGACCTGAATTCAAAATTCAAACTTAACGGTCCAATTAACACGATACGTTTCTATAGCAATAACAAATATGCTCTCGTACATATAATACTCTCAACTTATTCTAGGGTGTCGCTAACCCTATCTCAAATGAGTTTACCCCACCAAATTCAAGGTTCTCGCTTAACCTTCAACTCTGATACCATTCTTTAATGACCTGCCTTTTCGACCCTCGAAAGTCGGCACTTAATACATCCATGGTATTCAAATGTCGAGCATCCAAGTGCCGAAAAGGCAGATTGTTAGGGAAAAAGGAAAAAAAGAAGAGGGAAAATAGAGTCCCATAGTGGAACGACAACATATAATATAATAAAGATAGTAAAAGCTGTCACTCCAAGATACAAGGTATATCAGAGTTAAAAACAAGCCTCATCAGCTTGGACAGTTATACCTTCCTGACCTCATAATTGCTGATGGGTATACATAATAATACATCGGAAAAAAAATTACTGCAGTATGTGAACATCTAGCTCTACTCCATGAGATCTATGTCCCACCAACACAACATGGAAAAACTCGGTCTAACTCAAGCGTTATAATAAAATAACACCTAGATCAGTTTGGAAAACTAGTGTGAGAAGAGTCAAGAAATATGGTGAACATATACTAATTCTACGAGACCATATCACTAAATACGGAATGGGTTTTTGCCTCACAAGAACAACATCCGCACATACATGAAGGACTGGAAACAAATCAGAAAAAAATCCAAACAACAAAGGATGAACACAGACAAGATCAAAATGCAAACTTAAAGAATGGATACAAATAATCAAATATCGAGAAGAGCTCTAGGTACTTTTCAATGCAATTAAGAAAACGATTCAAAGATTTGAATCAAATAAGGAGAATGAAAATTTTCCAACAATGACTAGGAGGGTGCACCCCTTACCATAAGTATACCTCTAAAAAATATACTTGAGAGAGTCATATACTCTGTGACTCTCTTAGAAACCTCCAAGCTAGACCCCACCAACCATACTGAGAATCGAAGTATTTCACATCTCCATGCACATACCATCAAAACCAATTTAGAGTAGATGTGCTAATACCCTAATAGGAGCAACTCCACATAGCTTGGCCTCCACTCGTTCATTTGGTTTAGTCATTTCCGACTAAGGATATCAATGCTCGAATGATCAACAAATCGTCTTAGATTGACGAAGCACAAAAAGATAGCAGAATCGAAATCGATTGTCAAGAAACTAACTATCGGGGATAACAAGAATTATCGTATATGGAAATTAAATCTCTTATACTTATCACAACTCATCGATCATGAACTAGAACTACCCTGGGGAAAACAATGAAGCCAAACAAGTAAGGGCAGTGTAGCTTCCCACCTAGTCATGATAACATTCTTAACTTTAAGAAAAGCAAGAATTCCTTCCACGTTTAGTGCTAAGTATAAGACTAAATATTTTCTATGAATGAATCAAACTTTTAAACATTGGATTCACACTTGTGCTTGATTGTCACATCATAAATATTTGGAAAAACATTTTAAAAACATTCTTTTTAAAGAGCTAATTATATTTCCAAGTGTATTAATAAGAAGCGTTAAAAACGTGTCATTAAAACATTATTTACTATAAGCCCAAAATAATTTATACTTATCTTTATATAAACATTCCTTTTAAAAGGCTTTCTCACTCGCAAACTATCATTCATAACTTTCAAAACGACATTTATTATCCCGGAAGATAATAAATCAATTTAAAACGCTTTTATAAATTTAAAATTAAGTTAATCATCCTGAAAGATAATTGATATAACTCTTTTATAAATTTAAAAGCACGTTAATTATCTCCAAAAAAATTAATCCAGTTTAAAATCCTTTTTATAAATTTTAAAAACAGCATTGATTATCCCGAAGGAAAATAAATCAAATTTATAATCTTTTCATAAATTTAAAACAACAGTAATTATCCCGAAGGAAAATAAATCAAATTTATAATCTTCCTATAAATTTAAAACAACATTAATTATCCCAAAAGATAATTAATCAAATTTATAACCTTTTTATAAATTTTAAACAGTAGTTATCCTTAATTTCAAAATTCTTAAAAGTACCTGAAAATATAATGTAAACAACTTTCAAAATGAAAAAACGCGACCAAACCTTTATTTAAAAAAATACAAGCACAAGTTCAACACACACAAAGGTTTAAGGAGATGATATTTCATAAGTAATGATATAACGATAATCATTATAATGATACTTACACAAATCAAATAGTATATCACAAATATTTAAACCAAACAACAATATAAGCAACATAAGAATATAAGTAAATCAATATTGGTTAGAACCCGCTTGGGGTATCTCTACAAACCTCCTCTATAAATCACATATATGTATGTGTATTACGAAGTGTTTTGTGACCTATTCGATACGTGTATACTTCGACTTCCTCTTTCTTTTGTTCCCTACAAAACAATGGTTATTTATGTCATCCGCCTCCAAGAGGGAATCAAATCCAAACAAACAATCAAACAACAATATATAAACTATCATCCATGCATTCAACAATAACTATAGTAACATAAATATCATATAGTTTATTTAGAGGTGAGTAAACTCGCTAAAATTCCAGTTGACGCTTTCGCGTTTCGGTTTGAGCTAAAATCGAACGCAATTCGATTTTAGCTTAATATTCTACTAGCTCCAAATTCAACGAATCTAACTCTTATGCGTAGATAATAAAGATATGAGTCCAATGCAAAAGACCACGTCCAAATCCGACCTAGTATGAGAAAGTTATTCATTTTATATTATTTTTAAATTAAATAATATAATATATTCACTGATCACTTGATTAATTATCAAATCCATGTTTAAACTTTCTTCCCAAATACTAATCCTGCTCCCTCTTGTACACAAGACACACACAGAGAGGTTGTGCATGCACACTCCAGTCCATCCCTCCATGAAATCAAGATCCGACAACACCGACGAACTTCTCTCTGTGGATGCATCTCATCCCCCACCACCTCAACTCATTCGATCACCTCCTCCAAAATGTGACCATGACATCTTTCCAATCGACTTTTCAAATCATGATTCTACCTAAGCCATCGCATGCCACAAAATTTTGCAATTCGATGCTCCTCTCCTCAACAAACCCATAGCAATTAACCCCAAAGCCTATTGTCCATATACCCTTCACAAACTCAAAGCTAGTTCTCCTCCACCATCAACCACCACCCAAACTTCGACCACACTCCCCAAATCTCATATAGGTTTGTAGATCTTAGCCTCACGAGTTCAAAGAATCCAACTTTCATATATTTTTGTGGCCTAGAACATTTGATTTTGATTTTTGAATATGGGTTTTGATTTTATTTACTGTAAATGAGAAGTAGAGAGAGGAGGGAAAAGTAAAAGGATGAGGGAAAGAAAAATGAAGAAAAGTCTTGTGTTGACAAATCTTAGTTGATGATTGTGTTTATTTACAAATTTCCGGCACTACGCTACACAGGATTTCGTTCGCATACGATCGCGAATGATAGAAAAAAAATATAATTGCGCACAAAAATGCGATACAATCACAAAACAATAATAAAATACACTGGTTATCTTCTTATGTGTAATTTCGAAAGTACCATCATCGGTCGAAAAATATGTCAAACGAAAACTAATTATTTCCCAAATTAATAAATTATAGAAAAATCCTATAAACTAAAATAAAAACGCGTCATTAAAATCAATTTGTTTTATTAACAATTGATTTTCTTGTTATTTATTCAAACTATTTATTATTGTAAGTAAATTTACAAAATGAATTCACCATTATTATTTATTAATTAAAAAGAGTTAAATAAGGTTATTAAATCCATTTAAGTAATATTTAATTCAAATATTTAAATAATCCCTATATTTCAATTAAGTTATTTATATTTTAAAAACCAATTATTTAAATATTTAAAATTAATTAAATAACCAAAATTTAACGATAAAATTCTAGGATGTTTCAATGTGTGTGTGTGTGTGTATTTGAATATTAATCCATGATTTCTTGCAATAGCTGATAACATATATGTAAAAATATCAATTTGTGAATTGATTTGAATTCTAATTAATAACGTATACGTATGATATCATTTAATGGAATAATTTGAATTCTAATTAATGGCATTTATTGGGGTAGAATAAACGTTATTTAATAAAGCAAAAGGAAAGGAATATTTTTTAGCAAAGCCGGAGAGGTTGACTGGTCTCCTACCAGTATTATTGAATTGCCTAGAAAAGAAACAAACAAGAAAAGAAACATTGCCAAAACCAAAACATTCTTTGGTTGGCAGAACAAAATGAAAGAAGAACAACATAGAAACGGGCAACACAATCACAGAGAAAACTGAAAGAAAAGGAAAAAACGAAGAACAAATGAAGCAACAATCTGCCAAAGGCAGCGCGAATTGATCGATCAAATCCATATTTCAAACAGTCCATTCCACTCCCAATTTCAGGCATAATAAGATTCTTCAGTTGAGCACTCGATTTCCTAATTCCTCAAAAATTATACCATTTCTCTCAATCCATATTACCCAGATAAACACTTTTAAGATGAAAAGAATAGCAAATGATGACATTTCTCTCCATCCGGTTGCCTTCTAGATCAGAAGCCATTCAGTCATACGCGATTTGTACACATCCATTCTACCAAACGTAACCATAACAAACTGGCAATGGTTAAATACATAAGGACAGTTGAAAAAAAGGTGAAGGGTGTCTTCAAGTTCCATATTGCAGAATGAACATGACATATCTATATTTAGCCCTCTACGATGTAATTTTTCTTTGGTTAATAGTGCACTTCTAAGTACTTTCAATAAAGTAAGGTTAACCTTTTCACTATTGTGTTGCAACTAGATTCTCTTATGCCAACTAAATTCAAGTACTTCGTCAAATTTTGCTAACCTCTTGTAAACCCTTCCAACTGTAAAATTGTTGCATTTAGAGGTCCATTTAATACAATCAGAATAAGCATAAGACCATTCCTTACCATGGAACTAAGTCCGAAGTTGTCAGATAATTTGGTTACTTTAGTAGGGAGAATAATATTATCATGTTGAATGAAGTTGTATGCCTTAGTATGGGAGTTTATGTCAGTTTGAACAATTTGTTGTAGGGTAAGAACATGACTCAAAATAAGTCCATGTTTGATCCAAGGATCATGCCAGAAGCTCACCTCACCACCAAAAGCAATTTCATACCAGATTAGGGAAAGAATGAAAGTCTTCATGTTCAATATGCTCCTCCATGTCCAACTACAATTTTGAGGAATAGACATATTCCATAAATTCTTGTTGACAAGCATATGTTTACGTGACCATTGAACCCAAATATTATCTTTACCACAAAACAAGTCATCAATATGTCAAGCAAAAGCAGCTTTGTTCCATACCAGCATGTCCTTGATACCTAGACCACCCTTAGACTTAGACAACTCCAGTTTAGAGAAGAAGCATGTGATTAGCTTTGTAGAATGTATGTTACCATGCCAAAAGAATCTATTCATAGCACTCTTTATCATCATAATCAGCTTGTTAGGGAGAATGAAAGTTTCCGACCAGTAAACAATTATAGAAAATATTATAGCATTGATAAGTATTAACCTTCCTACTTGACGAAGAAACCTATTAGACCAATTTTCTAATCTTTCTAAATAATTTTCATATAAAGGCATGCGTTGTCTTTTTGTAATTCTTGAAGTAGCAAGAGGGAGCCCCAAGTATTTATTAGTGTCATTTCAAGGTTGCAGTAAGTCAAGCTGATAATGCTTTGAAGTTGAGAAGGACCTACTCCAGCAACCATCATATCAGATTTTAGAAGATTAATTTTTAGACCAGTGATTGAGTGGAAGAGCTCTAGACCAGTAAGAATGGTAGATACAGATGTAAGGATAAGGGACAAGGGTAAATCAATAATTTTTTCAGGCCTAGACTTTCACCTAATTTCCACCTATAAATATATATCCAAGCCTTGCTCCTTTCATTTTGAAAACCCTAGATGTTGCTTCTATAATTCCTCGTGTTATCTTATTATTCTTCCTCAAACCCTAAAGCAAACTCTTCAAATAAAATAAAATCCAAATTTCTATTTAGAATAAAATCAAATTGAAGAAGAGAAGAATCAAATCAATAATTACAAACTAAGAAGAGAAGGAAGGAACACCAAATCAAGTCGGGTTCAGTGTGAGGTTCATTCAAATAGAATGTATTTATCTATGACATGATTATAATGAAGATAATTAGTCAAATTCCAGTTATATATATATATATATATATTTATATATTTAGAAATAAAAACATGTTATTTAATCTAAACTAATAATTTTTTTTGCAAGCAAAATAAAATATTATTATTTTGCATGGGGAAGCCAAATTATAGTGGCCATACCACTTTACACATATATGACAGGTGTGAGGCAAAGGCATCTCAACAACTACATAGTGAGTCATAGATGCCTTAGTAATATTGAATAAATAAAAGGGACAGGAGTAATACTATATAGTCTCGACTACTATTATATACAATATTAATACTCCTGTGCAGATGAGGATTCATACGAGTCAGCCCCAATGATATTTGCCTAATATCTAAACAGAAGTGCAATCTTAAGATCAAATACTTTAGACTCTTCATTGAACATCAATCACCTATCCCAAGTTTCATCCTTTAAAATATCACAATTGTGCTCACCATAATTATCATCAGTATAAAGATTAAGTGTTTCACAAGAAATATGATAAAACAGAGATCTATGCTCACCATCTTGAGTAGACACAAACTTAAAGCATGTGTCAGACATCGGGGAATAGTGGAACTGTGTTACATCGTGGACATATGTCTTCTCTACAGAATTCCATGTAATATGATTAGAGATAGAATCTGAGATAGAGCCTTGAGATACAGGAGCCAAATCATCATGGGACAAGGAGGGCACACGTTTAGGGACCCAAACATGCTTCATAACTTTGGAAAGAGGGATCTTCTAAGGGAAAGGTGGCTTCACTTCAACTTTTACAACTTCTGGGATATGTGTAGGGTTAGGAGAGTACTTGGATGCATTGACAAGATGAACAAATAATTTACAGTTTGACATATCGGCGATTTAATCAGTTATACAGATGGTAAAAGCCTATCAGGTTTAACCTCAATCAGGGCTCTCACATAGCCTAATATGTCCCTTCACACAGTGGACTCATCAAAACTAACCAACTAACCAATCAAGTTTGATACAACCAATCAGCACCAACTATAGATTAAAAAACAGTAGGGATATATGAGAATTGAACCCAAACTGGAATAGAGAGAACCTGCTCACGAGCCGAATCAATGGATAGACTTAATTTAGTAACAATAAAGGGCTTTCCCATAATAATGATAGGGTTAACTTTTAGAATGCGAAGCCTATCCTCAATGCATTTGAAATCAAAGTAGAATAATGAATTATCATATCACATTGTGAAGGGAGGGTTGTCATCAAGAAAGAAGCCAACAAGTTGTTCACTGCAAAAATTTGTGCCTGCTTCAACCATCTTAGGAGGAGGGATTTTTGATGATTTTTTTACTGAATATATATATATATATATATATATATATGTGTGTGTGTGTGTGAATTGAAATAATTGGAAAGCCCTAGGTGATGATTTGATAGTATAAATTGATGAAACCTGGAGGAAGGGTAGGTTAAATAAAGTTCACCTTTAAAATAACATAGATATGTATTTAAGTGAAAGAATTGAATTGATTTAAGTGGATAGAAGTGGATTTACACATACATCATATAAGAATTGTCTAGGTTTGATTCTATCGATTTTAGATAAACCCTAGACCAACACAGGTAGATAATTATACAATTGTATACAACAAAATTTGATAAACTACATAAAAGTTTGGGATGAATAAAGTTGAAATTGTATATAAATGTATGTCTAGATAAAAAAATCAAGTATATGATTACACGTGGAAATTTGAATAAAAGATAGAAAGATAAACAGCTAGAATATTTAATCAGAATAATAACATAATAGACTATTACCTACAAATCAGGTCATTTGAAATTAATTCAGTTGATTGAAATTGCCCTATAAAAACTTGAGTCCAACCCGTAAGTAAACAGCCCATTTTTTGGGGTCAAATAGTCGACTGACTATAGGATTCAATCAACTAATTTCCATTTCAGTCAACGGAAAATTTTAACCAATCGACTGATTTTACAATCCGTTAGAAAAAAGTAGCATTTAAGAATTCAGTCTACTAAATTATTTTTCAGTCGACTGAAAATCTATAGACAGCCCAGGTTGAACTTAGCCTGGTTCAGACCAAGTATGATGGATCAGGAAAACTTATTCCTACTTTCTTGACTTCCAAGAGTTCACGTAACTGCATGGAGTTGTGCAACATGATGGATCGACTTCACACTTTATGACATGCCTATGTTCATACTTCATGATGCTATATACGATGACATCGACATGATGTGTGATTATATCACTATTAGGGCTTCTATTGTTATTATGGTAGCTATGATCAAAATGCGACGACTACGTGCAGGGAATGGAGATATTCATGTTAGTAGGGTTTACGTCCTTCAAAAGATGTACCTATGGGAGAAGTTGAATTATAAATCGTTACATGATGTTAGTTGAGCAATATGGGGCATAGGGCACACATATCACTGAGGAGTTACTCAATACTTAAGTGGAAAGTATCATCGGGTTATGCATTCGATGATTGGGTTTGGGCATTGCGATGTATACTTAGTGCAGTGCAACTGAAGTGGTTTATCATTGAGAATGTTGACTCGACATATAGTTCGGTAGTTTATTATCAAGACCGTATGCTATATGTGTCCTAGGTTTGTATGATTTAGGCATATTAAGGATATTTACCTATGGTGAGTAAATAGACTAATTCCTAAAACATAGTTCATGAACTCAATGAACATCCCTAGGTTGTGTGGATTATAATTAAAAATTAATTTCTTGTCAACACCATACCACTAGTGATATAATTCACTCACCAAATTTTGTCTAATCTCCTTCATTTCTCCCTCTTTATATATATATATATATATATATATATATTACAAGAGAATAAGTTAGTGGACGAGACACTAGGATAAGGTGTGTAGAGAAGATGACATGACGCTCTAGAGATATTTTTATTTATAGTCATTTTCCTATGTTTCTTATTATATTTATCAGTTGGAATTTTTTCTATTTTGGGATAGTAATGAATTTGGGATATTTTTAGTATTTATATTTATCACTTCTACAGTGAGATATGAAAGTCTAGAATATTCAGAATTTATATTTATCTCTGTACCATATAAATCAACAAAAACCTAATGATTCGTACTTCTTGACACGATGCAAGTTCAAATGTCGTTTGTGGGCTTTGAATCAGTGTGTCCGGATGTGTGGGTCATTACTTATGCTTGACATATTCAATCACTAGGGTACATATTGTATACCTTGGTGGTGGAAGACCACTCCAATTTAAGTGGTATTTTTCATTAACGCTTCGATTGTTAAGTAATTTTTTCTTTGGTTAATCTAGTTATATTTATTAACATCGCTGGTTCGTCAGCTTGAAACTCTTCTAAGAATGAACTTTTCCACCTCTCGATAAAATTTCGATAGGTCACGTGACTTGTTCATGATCAGTTCCTCCAGTAGTCGAGAGTGATTGCGAACTTCAGTGGCTATGGCCATATAATTATTGTAGGTCTTACTGTTTGATTCCAACAGTAGAGGAATTAAATCTTTTCACATAGTCTTTTAGGGATTCTCGATCATGTTGATTGATGTTTGTTAACATTATCATGTTTTTTGGAAATTTCGAGTACATTCAGAAATGCCTTTTGAACACTTTGGTCAAAGTAGTCCATGGTCGATGGATCCGGCTAGTAGCTATTTGCAATAGTTAGTATCAAACTCAATCGGGAATACTAAGAAACTTCTGCACTTAATAGTATTTGGGCTCGATCACCTACTCTTTCAACGCTTTATCGACTCCGAGGGAACGATTTCGATCTCGAGTTGATTTTTTATGCAAGGTGTTGGGCTTATAAGGCCCTTAATGGGCTATTTTTTATTGCCTTTGTCATTTGTCGTGTTAGTACTTCATCTAAAAGGGAGAATGTGGGAGTTTCAACCGACATTGGATTAGTTTAAACCAAGGTGGTCATCATTTCAACTATCCCCAAGTCACATCGAGCGATGTAAAAATTTCGACCACCTTAGTTTTTCGACTACTTGGGTCATTTTAACTACCTTCTCTTTCAGCTTTATTTTGGTCATTTATATGCCTTGAAAGTTTTGATCATTTTGTTTTTTCATTTGGGACTTTGCATGATGGTTTTGAATGCCAACGTTCGTTTTTCCCAACAAAGCTTGTAGTAGGGATCATTGTTTAATCTGTTCTTGGGTCAGGTAGTTCTCATTTCAGCACCTGCCATCCTCAAAATTTGCAGAGAAACGTGCAAAGGAGAGTTTGGCCTATCTCCATTACCATCTCTTTGTCTTCTAGTGTAAGTTTCACATCTTGTGGAAATGATGGTTGAATGCTTAACTAGAAATTTTTTTATTTTACTGGAACTTGCATAATGATCAACGGGGAGAAGAACCGATTCTTCTTAGCAAAAGTAGCAACCATTTACATCATTTTCAAGTGAGAAAAGGCAGGATGACGACATGCATCTTCAAATTTGGAGTGCATCGAAGATCTATTTTTTTAATAAGTTTTTATCTACTAGAAACAACACATATGCAAACACATAGATAGAGAGAGAGAGAACAACATATCGTATGCAGTTTAATAGACAAAACAGAAAACAAAGTACCGAAAAGTAAAAGAATCAAGAGATTTTATAGTGGTTCGGCTGTTAATGATGCCTACACGACCCTTTTCTTAAAAAAAATTACTGATTATAGTTGAACTTTATCTTCATTTGCAACTAATCTCTATGGTGGTTTTTTATCGAAAAAGATAAGAGAGAAAATGGAGGTTTCCGAAGAAAATTGGTTCTTCTTGTATATTTTTTAGGGCTACTAATAATTGATCTTTAACTTCATTTACAATTGATCTCCATGGAGAAAGGTTTCGAATCTTGGATTTCAATCAATTTTCGTCTAGGACTTCCATATAAGATATCTCGTATTAGATGAAATTTCAAACGAGACAAGGGTATCTCAGGCGTACATCTCGGATTACATCTCACATCTTGAAGTACATAACAAGACTATCTTAGAAAAGTTTACGTTTTCAATATTGATGATTTCTTAAACAACTATTAGTTTAAAAGAAAATTGTAACATACTTGACTAGTGTGTGAAAAAGTGAAAAAGTCAAAATATATTATGGCCCACGAGGTCTTGGGTTCGATCCTTCGAGACACCAAAATGAGTGCTCTGCTGAAATTAAGTATAACCCTTGTTTCAAGAAGGAAAGGTTAGTTTCTTGGATTATTTTAGTAATAATTAAATAATATCCTCTTATTTGAACATTGAAATAAATAAAGGTGTTTGTTTTGACCTATTTGGACAAAAACTAAAAAAATGTTTAAGGGTTGGTAAATAGAAATTAGATTGGGTAGTTTCTTCTAAACCTATTTGTAAAGCAAAAAAATGTTGTGTAAAAGACTAATAATATGTTATTTCGGATGAGATCTCGGAGTGAGATTTTGATCCATGTTTCGGGTGAGATTTTAATATTTCGAAAAAGATGAGTGACAAAGGAGACATCAATGAGATTTGATATCACGTCTCATTTAAGTGTGAAAAGAAGATCTCAGAGGAGATCTCTTTTGAGATATAGGAGATTTAAAACCATTCCATGGAGTTTTTTAATATAAAAAGATAAGGAAAATAGAAGAGGCATTTGAAGGGTAATGGTTTCTTAGTGTAGAATAATGAAGTGGAGACACGGTCCTTTCCTTCTTCAAGTGTTTGGTTATTAATAAACTTCTTGATCTGATGAAAAAGTTTGAAATATATTATTATTTTTATATTTTGAATAATTTGATAAATAATAAGCACAGTTTGACTATGAAAGTTTTTAGAAAGGGGGCCGAATTTGATGGAGTCCGAAGGAGGTTATTTTGACCAGTTTGTGGTGGGGGTTTTGAATTTTGAGTGGTCTAATTGTGAGGCGAATGTGGCTAATTTCAAGTTCTTAGTTCCGAAGCATGCTTCAAACTTGAACCTAGGTCTAGTTGCTTTCTACTCTAAGTATTACTTCAAAGTTAGCTTCGGGTCATGTCTTGGGTGACTCCGAGCTTGCTTCATATGAAGCTTTCAAGTACTCGAGGTTGAATTTGGGGGATCAAATTTATTAGGGCTTCGAGGTTCACTTTTTATTGGTTGCATAGTGACTCCTAGTTGCAAGGGTCAACACTATGAGTAACTAGGTTAACCTACGGTTCCTTGAAGTCCTAATTTCAGAGTATTTTTCGTTATTTATAAGTGTCATTTTAAAGTAAACTTCAAGAGCAACAACTACGATCTTCATACAACAAGTCTCAAGCAGTTTCTCTCCTGATGTCCTCCAAAGAAATATTTTGTCTAATAGGTAATTTTCTACTTTATCTTCAATCCATCCTCGTCGATATTCTTCTTCCTTTATCACATCTATTTCTATGCCATTATAAGTAAAAAAACTAAGAATAATGGATCAAATTTAATGCAGCTAGAAGCAATTTTTTTACGCCTCACTTTTGAACTCTCTTCTCCTTAATTTACACTGGTGACAAACACGATAGATCCCATTATACTATTTCCTCTCTCATATATGCAACTACTAGTAAATTATGCATTTTATTTGGGGGTTTCTTCTTAAGAAATGTATAGCCAAATCTTTAGATTCCATATACATGAAAAAAGGTACAATTTGTTAGTATTTGTGAATAGTTAATTCTTTCTTTATTTTCTTACCTTTTTAGCATTTTTTATTTATTTAAGCAATAGTGTACATGATTAAATCATTTGGGTGCTCATTAAGTACCTTAATTTAGGTTATAGATCGGTTTGTTAAGGTTTTTATGTTAGTCATTGAATGTTGATTGAGTAGAATAAATTGTAAAAATTTCTATTTAGATGAAACTGATAACAATACATGAAAATTTAAAAAACCATGTTAAATTAATTTAGTACCACTATCCTTTATAAGTCGAGCCATAAGTTGCAAATAGGTAATTAAGGTAAAAGATAATAGAGGATGCAAGGCTAGAATAACTGCAAAAGGATGTTCAAAGAGAAAAAGGAAAGAGTATAGGAAACCTTTTCCCCTGTAGTCTAGCACACATCTATTGTAATTTTGTTATCCATTGTTGCTATGCATGACTTGTAATTGAAGCAACTTGATATGAAGGCAACTTTTCTACTTGCAGACTTTGAAGAGACTATCTATATGAAACATTCAGATTGATTTATTGCAGACGGGAAGTTTGATTGGGCTTGCAATTGAAGAAATCACTTTATGGCTTGAAGCAATCGCATAAGCAATGGTACGAGAGGTTTGATTAATTTATGCTTAGTACTGGTTTTGATAAGAATATAAAAGATTCTTGGTTTTTAAGTGTTTGCAAAATGGTGATTGTGTGTACCTACTATTGTATGTGGATGATGTGTTGCTTCTAAAAGTAAAGTGGAAATCGGTGAACTTATATTGTGTTTGAAATTACAATTTGGTATGAAGAATCATGGTGAAAAAAAGAAAATTTTAAGCATGGATAATTTTAGGGACGGAAAACATGGAATTTTGAGTTGGACTGAGAAAGAGGACGCTTGAAAGGTGCATGTTCGATTTAGCATGGATTCAGGAAAAGGATCTTTTATCTAAACTGAAAAAGACTATATGAAAAATGATGCTAACTCGATTGATGGTTTAAATCATATTATGGTCAATATTATGCCTAATATTATTTATGAAGTTGGAGTGATTAGTCGGTATATGGCTAATCCTGATATATTGCATTGTGAAGCCACTAAGGTTATCTTTAGATATCTTAAGGGAACTCCATATTTTGGGTTTTTTATGATGAAGGAAAGGATTGCAATTTGTTTGGTTACTTAATTCATATTATGCTGCTGATAGGGATCGAAGGAAGTCAACCTTTAGATATGAGTTTACACTTGGCGGTACAACTATTAGTTGATGAGCAAGGTTGCGGTTGATAGTTGCGTTGTCTACTACAAAAGCTGAATTGATTGTTTCCATTGAAGTAGCTAAAGAGGCACTCAATTTGAAGAAATTTTTAGGTGACTTGGGATTTATTCACAATAGTGATGTGGTGAGTTTTAGTTGCCAAAATGCAATTCATTTGGATGAAAATATAGCTTTCAAAATGAGGACAACGCATATAGAGGCAATGAATTCTTTTCTAGTTGTAATGAATGAAGAAAAATTGGTCAGAAGATTCTCACCAGGATAGTGCGGTAGATATGTTTACTAATTCGTTGCATATTGTTAAGTTTGTCCATTGCTCTAACTTGATTCACTTGTTGAAGTGCTAGGTTACTTATAGTGGCCCAATAAGGGAGAGTGGGTTGCATGTTTGGAGTTTATAAGAGATTTTGGTATTCTTATCGTATTGGTGAGATTAGTTGGTTCTACCTTCTTGGTTTTGGGTACTTTCAACACTCCATTGGTAGGTTGTGGCCTTGCTTAAGCTCATTAGCAAAGTACGTTGGTTGATGGCCAATGCCGAACTCACTAAGGGAAGTATCTATTATTTTATCATCTCGGATGTGATGGATATCATTTAAGGACGGAGTTGGTTGTAGACTTTGTTTAGATATAAACTTTATAAAGGTGGGCTATTGAAACATGTAATGAAATATATTTATATTGAAGAGAATTTTGTCGTGACCGTAATAGTGAAAAAGATTCATTATTTAGAGATATGGTTAGGTCGATACGAAGCTTTGAAGTGTGGTTGACATACTTCAGTTTTGGAGTTGATTGGGGTGCTTGGAGAAAGCTCAGTCAATTAGGGATGATTATGTAGTCGATTGACTTGAGTTGCAGCAGCAGAATAAAAATTCTGCTTCTAAGTAGATCCATACTAGTTCACCCTTAGGGAATCTTTGCCCTAGTCGGCATAGATGTATGCCAATCGACTGGGAATCTAAGGCCAATCAATTAGTGTTGATTGATCAACACCGATTGAGATAATTTTAGAATTGATTTGAAGTGCCACTTTGGTATTCTAGTTTTAGAATTTTCCTCTTGGACATTGATCCTCCTATAAATAATCCAACCGTCGGGACTGGTTGGAGACCTTGTAAAAGAACACTTCACCTTAGGTTTTATCTTCTTCTGTAAACCGTTTCTAAAGTATAATAAAATTCCTCGTCCCTAAAATAGATATACAATAACCAATTGGTAGTAGAACCACCATAAATTCGTATGATTTTGTTTTATTTCTTGTTGATTACTCTATATATGTTTCATGTGATTGAAATTGGTTATAAAGATTGTTAAGTTGGGATCAATTGAATATGCTTTCATGTTTTATCACTTTTATAACCGATTCTACAAGGCTTCCCCATGCAAGGGGGATTAATTCTCTATTGACTTCCCCACATGAGGGAGTTAGTGCAACATTAGAAAAAGATCGTGGAGTCTTAGAAGGAGGAGCATCAGATGAAAATGACATTTGAGAGAAGAATATTAGTGAGAGAAGATATTGCTTTAGTTAAGTGGTTACTTATTCAGGTGTGCAAACATGGAGTGCTACTAAAACATAAATATTGTAATATTCTTTTATGTTGGACTTGATGGCTGTGGAAACATGTAGTGCGACGAATCTTTTAATCATATTTCCTCATGGTTTTTTTATTTTTATCGATATTATACATTGTCTATGATGATATATATTTGGATTATTACTTGTTTAGTCCATATTATATTACTATTGGTTAAGGATAGTGAAGCAGTAAGAATCTCCTGACAAGTCCCTAAAAAATCCATTATTAAACTATCACTAAGATTGGGAAAAAAAGAAAATTCTAGACAAAATCCATTGTTAGGCCATTGCTATAGTTTTTTTAACATCACCTAATTCGAGACCAAAAATTAGACGATGTTATTATGGCAGTCTTCCTTGGTATTATTTTCTAGCGACAAAATGAAAATGGTTAATGTATCATTATCATCAAGAGCATATAAATTTACAAATTCTCACAAAACATTTCCGTTCATTCATTGCGAATTCATATCATATCAATTACATAACCCCACGATCACATCGTTCAGGTAAATTATAAAGAAATACAAATATAATTTCAAGAGAGATAAATGATGATGTCCTCTTGGATGATCAAAGTCATAAACACTGGCGGTTAAATTACTCATATTTACATACAACAAACATAAAAAGTTATACTAAATAGCGGAAAATAAACATAACAACTGCTAACTTGGGTCATGTACATCTCCGGAAGCTTTATTCGTCTTAAACCTGAAAAACCCTACTCTCGACCTACTCAAATTAGTACCCAAGAGTTTAGTCCATTCAAATCAAAATAGATACATAGTGAGACAATGTCATGGGTTTCCCCTCACTAATTACTTTCAACTACGTTCTAAACAAAACATCCATTGGATAGGACAAGACATACCTAACACCATATTCTCTCCTCATCCACCTACAACCACATTCATTAGAACATAACATCATGCAAAATGGGTTAAAAATAAATAATCTGATATTCAAAAGATCTAAGGGTTTCACATTCCCAAATCTACCCATCCCATTAAGTTTCCATACGTCGACATAGTTTTCCCAGGTTTACTATAAACCTATTAGTTTTCATAGGCCAACTAAATTCTTATAAGGCCGAATCAGGCTAAAAATACAACCAGATAATCCAATGGTCTTTCGTTCCTATAAGAATACCAAGATACTCTAATAATAGAACAAAAATATTAATTATGGTCTTCCATTCCACTAAGGATACCTAGATATCCCCTGACAGAAGAAGAAAAATAATGGTGAGCATCACTGCTCGATTCCTAGATGTGTACTCAAACTTTTAGCCTCGACATTGTTAAATCTCTACACATTAGAATCGAGGACATGAATAGCCATAGGCTTAATAGCTAAAGTGTAGGGTGCTACCCCAACACTAGTCCAAGCCCTTAAATACGGTTTTATAACATTGAATGAGACATTTCTTTTGATCAATTCTGAGCATCCTAACATAATTTATCTTCCCTATCTCCTGGAAATAATTTTACTCATAGAGGTTACTATTCTGACCATACCCACTAATGGAATAACCATAATTGTTCATCAGTTCCCAATCATCAAGGACATTAATGTTTGATGATAATTGTTACAATGTAATTTCCATAAAGTACAAATTACAACCATTTGGGAAGAAAGTTTCTTGGCTTGTAGTTCCAAGATCGATTATTTAGTTTCCAACGAGAGCTTAAGCACCGGACTTAGTATCAGTAAGCATCTAGTTCAAAAGCACGAGTCAAGGTATCGACCGAACCAAGATCACCATTCGGTTGAAACAAGAAGCTTAACCAAAGGCAATAGCTGCCAAAACCAAAGGGAATACAACAAGTATCAACAATTAATGGCTCAGATAGCCTAGGCTGAGACAGATGGTCGGGACAAAAGGAAGATATCCAAGAAGCTATATATACATGCATCACATCATCAATCCGCGTCAAAATGCACTCAACCAAATGATGACAAACTTTCAAATCTAAGCTGGATATAGCAAGCTAGGTCATCAATACCAAAGAGAAGGCTCTCCACCAATGGTGTTACGTCATATTGGCTATGAATAGGCAGCAATCCCAAGGCATAAGGGATCTTTTGGGTGCAAAAAGTACTTACAGAAATCATATAGTACTTTCCTATATTAGAACTCTATTCAAAAACTCATTAATAATGGAAATGTCTAGATTCAATGTAATAAGCCTTTTGGCTATACAAGGGTAACTAAATAAGGAAAGGACAGTGGACATAGGGAATTTTGGTCCTAACAACTATAAAAGTCTCGGTGTTATTTACTTTCGGTGCTTTATCTTCTTCTCATTTACCATCACGACCCTATAGTTCAACCTTCCATAACTCCGACTTGATTACATCAGGTCTCGGTAACCTCATACTTGGGACCTATAACTTAACTAACATTCTGAGATATACCTTTGACCTCGGGGTGTTGGTGTAGACGAAATTCTACAATAACATTTTTGGTGCTAGAAGGAGGGCTCGAACCTCCGTCATTTGTTTCCCTCTCGGAAAATCCAGTAACATTATCCCTCCAATGATGACTAACTTTGAGAAGCTAACTTCGGAGTTGCCCCTCAACTTTTGTATTCGGCTCATTGTAGAGGAAAACAATAAGAGATTGGTTACCCTCATATCAGAGAAAAAGAATGGCAAAGAATATGATCCTGTTTATGAACTTAAAGCTCTCCAGATAAGCCAACTTTCAGAGTCTCTCCAAGAGTCTGCTCAACTCCGAGGGACCCTCAAGGCTACGAGAAACAAAATTAAGGATTTGAGTATCGCGATAATGACAAATAAAGGTTCCTCTCTCCCTGCTAAAAGAACCCTCCCAGTTCCCTCTACTCTTCGACCACGGAAGAATGTTCAAGGATATCAAATCCTTACACCACTCAACCAGAGCCTGTCTCGGATCTTTCTGAAAACACGTGGAGAACTCCATTATCCATACTATCCCTCGCCCATCAAAGAAGACCCAAAAGGAAAGAATTATTGCATTTATCATCAAGAGAATGGGCATGAAATAGACGAGTGTCGAAGACTTTCTCAAGCCATAGAAAACTTCATACAGAAAGGGAGATTGACTGAGTTTATTAAATAGTTACTTAAATATCTCATCTTTATAAATGTCTAACTTTGTTTCTATGTTTCAGGGGAAATTCGTGTAGATTCATTCGACTGAATACACACACACACACACATACACATATATACATACGCCCCCTTTTGAAGACAAAGAATGCTATATGGATCTTTATATTTTAAAAAAATCTCTTATCTTACCAAAGATGCTCCTTTCAGGCTTAGCTCTTTCTTCTCTCGATAAGTGCAATCTAGTCACAGTACCCATAAAATTTTATCTAGTACGTCCCCCTTTTAGTTATTTTCTATTGTTGAGTCTGCATTTAGAGTCCAAGGGTCGAACGCTCTTTAAATGATCTAACGAGGTCAATAAAGAGTTTTACTTTTTTCTTAAGAATGTTAATTTTCTCAATAATTCTCTTTCTTAAACTTCAATTAAATATATTTTCTACCAAACGATAACTACTCAATTTCAAAAAATCTTTTGTAATCCAAAAAGTGTTCTTTCCAAAAATTCATGTTTTCCTTTGGAATGATCATCAACTTAAAAGTAGTTTTAGATGACTGACACTGGCCAAAAGTAACTTTAGATGGCTGACACTAGCCGAAAGTGGTTGTAGATGACTGAAACCATTCAAAAGTGGTTGTAGATGGCTGATACCAACCAAAAGTGGATATAGATGGCTGACGCCAACCACATGTGGTTGTAGATTGGAACCCAACGATAAGTTGCTAGATTTCGCCATAAGTTCACCCCCATAGTGATGCGCAACAAAGTGTAAGGCCAATATCACCTAGGTTTAAAAAAACGTCAAAAAGTAGAATGCATGTTGATAGTGAGCCATGGTCAAGTAGTACCATGCGCTAGATAGATTCCCAGTTAGATTAACGCATTGGGTAGATTCCCAATAATAGTAGCCATGGTCAAGTAGTACCATGCGCTGGGTAGATTCCCAATTAGATTAGAGTATTTGGTAGATTCCCACTAATAGTGAGTCATGGTCAAGTAGTACCATGCGCTGGGTAGATTCCCAATTAGATTAGAGTGTTGGGTAGATTCCCAATGATAGTGAGCCATTGATGAGAAGTTCCATGCATTAGATGGATTCCTAGTTAGATTAGAGTGCTAGGAAGTTCATAATGATACTAAGCCATGGATGAGAAGTGCCATGCATTAGGTAGATTCCTAGTTAGATTAAAGTGTTGGGTAGATTCCAGTGATAATGAGCTATGGACGAGAAGTGTCATGCATTGGGTAGATTCCTAGTTAGATTAGCATGTTGGGTAGATCCCAATGATAGTGAGCCATGGACGAGAAATGCTAAGCATTAGGTAGATTTCTAGTTAGATTAGAGCATTGGGTAGATCCCCATGATAGTAGCCATGGACAAGAGGTGCCAAGTAGATTCCTAGTCAGATGAGAATATTAGGTAGGTTCCCAACCATAGTGAGCCATGATTGAGAAGTATCATGCACAAGATTAAAATCGGATAGAATTCCTGATAAGATTAAAATTTTAGGAGGAGAATTCCTATGTAAAAATGAGCATTTCCCAATCCAAGTTGTAAGGATGGCATCAAGCTAGTAAGAATAGACATCAAAATCCATAATACGATGAGATGCCAAGGGGCAAGAAGAACCCCAAGGTGGAATTAAAAAGGACAAGCAAAATGGCTCGAGCTGAAAGAACTAGTCAACCGAAAAGACAAAAGAGGACCTCAATAATATAGACAGATTATCCAAATGATTATTAGTACGTTTGGAACACAATATACAAAAATTGTAGCATCTCATAAGCCTTCATACACATTCCTAATCTTAGTTTCGGCTTCCTTCATGGCCCTCTCCAAGCGAGATT
Source organism: Allium fistulosum (assembly GCA_030737815.1). NCBI lineage: Eukaryota > Viridiplantae > Streptophyta > Magnoliopsida > Asparagales > Amaryllidaceae > Allium > Allium fistulosum. Next base: position 305,333,791 of record CM060903.1, on the reverse strand, counting down.
TGAAATGCTTCTCCATCTTATCGTATGTCTTAGATATCCATTCCTTCTTAAATTACCCGAATAAGATCCTTCGACCGTCCTTGGTACAAAAGCGAATGTTTGATGCATCAGGCACCGAGACTAAAAGAGAACTCCCTTCAGATTAGGAACGTCGGGAATGTGACCCGAAATAGACAATTGTAGTCCTGTGAGAAGAAGAAAGTCTAGTAGCGGCACGACCTCTACCCCTTCCACGAGCTGGAGGGCAGCAACCATAACTTTGTTAGTTCGCTTATTTTCCGTTTCAAGTTCTTGTAATTTGATTTCAAAAGCTCCTGGTGAGCTTCATCCAATTGTCGTCGAAGACTAGATGTAGACTTCCATAAACTAGAAACAATAGATTCCAAAGCCAAGCCGGTAACCGACACTGCCTAGGGAATAGCAGACATCTTTCGGGATAACTCTTCGAGAGTTCATTTTAAGGATTCATTAACTTTCAAGATGGCATGGATGTAAGTACCAAGATCAGGGCTACACTTTGTTAGTTCAGCTATTTTATCATCGAGACTCCATTACAAAGAGACACAATCCCTCTTTAGTTCTAAGCAGTTGGGACATGATTGCCCCTGAAAGAAATTCAAATTAAAACCAGAAAAGGCAGATCATCATAAAGGTAATTCTTTTTCATTCCACATAGAATTAATACAGTTAGTGAGAAATGAAAAGGTCTCTTGAGATAGGAAAATTTCTCTTTAGTAGCTAAATTTATCTTAAGGCCTCTACTATTTGTATTAGCAAGGGACACCGAGGGTCTGTCCATATTGGAAAAAGTAATATCCTTTCCTAAACCACCCTTCGGTATGGATAGTTCCGAAGGAGAAGAGTCTACCAAGGGCCGTCTAAGGTTAGCTTTCGAAATGCATTGAGGAACGTATTCCGAGACATATTCACTTTTAGGAGACTTCCCTTTAGTAATAACTAAGAGAGGTGGGGTTACACTTCGGTAACCAAGAAGAGCCTCTAGAGTTATAGTTCGGCTTAGATCATAGAAGCTTCCAAGGAAAGATAACCTTTTGTTTTTCGATCGTGAATCTCTCGGATGCAGTTTATAGAATTGAAAAAATTATTGAAAGACCTCATCTATGTCTCCTAAAGGAAATTTTAATTGGCCCCTAAGATCTGATTGGCTAACCTAGTACCTCTAAGCCTAAGGGACTTAATTAATTTGGCACAGATTTGGCCATGTGTTTCCTACACCTCTTCAACCTTATTAGACAACTCTACATTCCTTAATTGCTGGATTTTAGTTGGGTTTTGAGGGTGACTATGGTCGCTAGCAGTTTCGAGTTTCTGGTTTGGCTCATCTTCCATAATACTTCATAATAAGATTTGAAACTGGACTTCCTCTATTTAAACATGTTTAAGGGAAAAGTACTTCAGAATAGATGCGACGAAGTCGGTAAGGAAATAATTTATCAAGAACCTAATGCCAAATAAAAATACCATCGAAGTCGATGGTCACAACAAACAACAGCATAAAGAAAGTGTATCAAAGATTATTACAAACCATAATTCAATAATCATTGATAGGAGAATCCTAGAATTTGGAATCATGACGTACCTCTCCACTTTTGTCACCTTCTTCTCTCAGAATCGAGTGTTCAACACTTACCGTATCTCAGGCTTTCTTATACCTCTAGAAAAACAATTTTCAATCCTTTTATCATTGGGATTGAAGCCCATAGAGAGAATCACAACCTTGTTCTGATTATGCTCCTAAGGTTCGTAAAGAATTTTGAAGGCTTCGGTGGCAGCCACCTTCTCAGCCTCTTCTTTAGTTACCAGGTCCAAGGCCCCTTTCTTAGCTTCCGCTAACTCCACTTCGGCCTTTTGACGCTTGGCCTTCTGGTTGTTTAAAGCCTTTTCCAATTCAGCAATTTTGGTTTCGAAAGATTTTGGCTTCAAAAGCTTCTTCTCCCTCTCGTCCTGAGCCTCCTTCTCGACCTTCTCCTTGTATTCAACAAACTATTTCACTATAGATTCAGCCTACACTTCGTATTCAGGAAATTTTCTTCCAACAGCATTAGCCTTCTTTAACTCTCCCTTCATCTTCTGAAACCCTTGGTGTAGAACTGAAAAGTCAGCTAAAGCCCAAAAAAGAAGGTTATTAGAAACTAAAGGGATAAATATTTCATAGGAAAGAGGAAGATCTTTACCCTAAGGTGATCCTCAATTCCCATACTCATCATCCTCCCAAAACTACTAATGTCATCAGCTAACTCCACTCAAGATTCCTCACAACCTTGGGTAGATAATCATCGACAGCATAACGGGTTACCTCGATCACCTGGTCCACCCAATCCCTTGAAGAGGAAGCTAAAATGAGAGAGTCTGAGGTGGGCACGACTTTAGCAGAAGAGATATTCCTTTTATATTTCTTGGTTAAGGATGGATCCTTCAAAGTTGGCTTCGGTCGAATAGAAGTAGAGGATGATTTGTTCAAAAGCAACTCTCCTATTGCAAGCATATCGTCGGAGGACACTGCCACATGAAAAAGAGAAAGCAGGCTAGGTAAAGAAATTTATATTTCATGAAACCAATATCCTAGAATACATGTTATAAAGTATTCAGAACCGAGATCTACCCTTGGGGCAGCATCTTGTCTTTCGGTCTCGGTGTATTTGGGGTTAGAAAGGTGGATACTTCAGGATTACATAGATCAATCATGTCCATGATGATGGTTTCGTTTGAAGGGGATCGTATCCAAAAAATCTAGTTGAGGATGATAACAACCCACAAGCCTTGAGATTGGCCTCGGTAAGAACAACATGTCTAAGCCTTTCCCTTCTAAAATTTTCATCACCTCCTCATACCTAGAGTCGAAGAGATCCTTGAGAGTTGGAGGCTTGTCCCTCCCAAGTTTTGATAAACAGATAAAAGAAAAAAGGATATTACGAAACAATGCGATCAAAGCATAGTGGTAAGAGCACACTGAATAGAAAAAGTTCGAAAACATACAAGTCTCAAGTAGTTCAGTAACAACTCAAGGATTATCTACCTTCATGAAAAACCAATGGGTGGCAGTTACCATGCTGAATGGTTTGATTAAGGGCATTTTCTTCCAAAATAGAAGGAAGTGCAAAGGAATTTCAAAACTACCGGATGACCTATGTAAATTATATAAGTAATGGATCTCGGAAGCAGTCATGTTGTGGTACCCTTTCTTCCACTATAGGGTTTCCAAAGCTGATAAGGTGCTATACGAGACCACCCCAAGTTGAATTGGGCTAATTCCACAGAATTCCAGGATATTAACAAACAAAGGAGCAAGGAGAAGTGATACCCCGTTTGCCAAATGCTCTAGTGTCCAGTTAAAGAACCCTCCAGGGGGATCACTCCAATCATCTTTTAGACTTGGAGCCTTGACCTTGACTCCCTCAACCCCTTAACTCTGTATCCAATTCTATAGTTCCCCTTGATTGGTTATAGGTTTTTCCATCGAAAGGTCTAAGAGGAGACCAATGTTAAACTAGTCACTCAATTAGAATTCTGAAGCTTCAACCTAAAAGGTTTATGGTCTTATGATTTAAAAGGGAATAAGGCCTAAAATTAGGATCTACAAGTACAACCCAAACTCAAAGTTCTAAAATCTCTCAAAGAACCATCTTGCCAATAAAGCGATTATCAACCTAAGTAGGTGAAAGATTAGCAGATAACAGGCATCGTGGATTAACTAATCGGACAATACCCTAAATAAAAATCAATTATTGATATCATAATGGTGGGAAAAATCAAAATTTGCATAAATTCAAAGAAAGGAAATGCACACAAATAATAATAGCAGTAAAAGATGCTAATAAAACCATAGGAAATATTGAAGACTTACTAATTCCATTTAAAGATTTGCAGTAATTGTAGAAGTCTCCAAGCTTTAATGGCTAACACAACTATTGGAAATATGAGTAAGGAAGAAGAGAAGGAAATAGTTTATCAAAAGCTTATGAACCAACGGTAGAGACTACCAGGCTAATTGAACCTTACCCGTAGATTACATATGGCTAAATCAAAATGAGGATCATCCTGGAGCAGAGAAAAGGAATGCACTTTTTAGAGAGGCCAATGAAATTGTGAGCGGCAAAAGTATTTAGTGCACGAATAGGACCCGTCCTTTCAAAATTTGACCTCGACTTCCCTTTAGATCTCAAAAAACAAGTATCTCCTTGACCTCGCAGTCTCAAATTATATTTTGCCTCTCGGCACCAAAACAGTTTCGCTTACCACTTAGCCTAGATGGCTTCAAGTGACAAGTATAGTTTTCAAATTTTTTTACCTCATGGTCTCAAGTTAGATTTTGCCTCTCGGCACCAAAACGGTTTTGCTTACCACTTAGCCTAGATGGCTTCAAGTGACAAGCATAGTTTTCAAAAGTTTTGATCTCACCGTCTCAAGTTAGATTTTGCCTCTCAGCGCCAAAACAGTTACGCTTACCACTTAGCCTAGATGGCTTCAAGTGACAAGCATAGTTTTCAAAAGTTTTGACCTCACAGTCTGAAGTTGGATTTTTCCTTTCGACACCAAAACAATTTCGCTTACAACTTAGCTTAGATGGCTTTAAGTGACAAGCAAGTTTTCAAATGTTTTGCCTCATAGTCACAAGTTGGATTTTGCCTTACAGCATCAAAACAATTTCTCTTACCACTTGGTCCAGATGACCTCAAGTGGAAAGCACGGTTTTCAAAAGTTTTGACCTTACAGTTCCGATTTAGATTTCACCTTTCGGCGTTCTAGTAATTTCAATTATCATCTAGTCTAGATAGCTTCAAGGGGCAAATATGATTTTAAAGTTTTTGACCTCACAGTCCAATCTAAATTTCACCCTTCAGTTTTCAAAACCCTCTAGATAAGATTAGATCTTTAGAAGTTATGTAAGTGAAGCAGTGCTCACAAAAGTTCCTAGAATGCTACTTTGTCCGAAAACTCAAGATCAACTTTATGATGGGAATGGAAAAAATAAGTCAAGGACAAAGCATAATGACATCTTTCTTTCCAAAGTCTACCTTATACCAACCATATAAGGTGAACTTGGGGAGCCATGTGTTACACCATAATTTCCACAAAGTACAAATTACAACCATTTGGGAAGAAATTTCCTTGACTTGTAATTTTGGGACCCATTATTTAGTTTCCAATGAGAGCTCAAACACCAGTCTTAGTATCCGAGAGCATCTAGTTCAAATGAACGAGTAAAGGTATCGGCCGAGACCAAGATCACTATTCGGCTAAAATAAGAAGCTTAAACAAGGGCAACAGCTATCGAAACCAAAGGAAATTCAACAAGTATCAACAATCAACGGCTTAGATAGCCCAGGTTGAGACCAACGGTTAGGACAAATGGAAGATATCCAAGAAGCTATATATACAAGCGTCACGTCAACAATCCACATCAAAATGCACTTAAACAAATGATGAAAAACGTTCAAATCTCTGCACATAGCAAGCCAGGTCATCAATCACAAAGAAAAGGTTCTTCGCCAATAGCGTTACGTCATATTGGCATAAATAGGTGGCACTCCTAAGGCACAAAGGATCATTTGGGTGCAAAAAGAACTTACATAAATCATATAGTATTTTTCTATATTAGAAATCTATTCAAAAACTTATTAATGGCGGAAACACCTTGATTCAATGTAATAAGCCTTTCGGCTATACATGGGTAACTATATAAGGAAAGGACAGTGGACGTAGGGACTTTCAGGACGAACCACTATAAAAGTCTCAGGTTTATTTACTTTCTACGCTTTATCTTCTTCTCGTTTACCATCACATGTCCATAGTTCAACCTTCCTAACTCCAACTTAATTACATCAGGTCTTGAAAACCTCATAACAAGGACCTATAACTCAACTGACTTTCGGAGATATACCTTTGACCTCGGGGTATTGGTGTAAACGAAATTCTGCACTAACAATAACGTAAGAGTGGGCATGTCATAAGCAATATCAAAATTAATCAAGATACAAAATTGAACATATAAAATCATCATCCACCGTACAAATATGTTCACATGATAGCCATTTTCACAATAATACATATAACTATGCTGTAACAACCCGAAATTTTCGATCCCGAAAATTTCGGATAGTTAGGGAAAAGAAGAAAAGAGGTAGAAGAAAAGAAGAAATAGAAGCACTAAAAACACAGATTCTCACATTCGCAGCGGAAAAATATAATATCAAATAATAACAATTATACAAAGGAAGTTGTATTTGTCAAATTACACTTTAATACATCAGAGTTACAACATATACACAAATCACTGGATAGATACAATTAACATGTCCCAAACAACTACAATATATCACAGCGGAATACACTCCATACGTTCCTGCCATCCATCTCGCCTCATGAGCTCCAGAACGTCCTTACTTGGAAATCTGTAATACTCGGTCTGACCCGAGCATTACCATAAAGTAACACCCGAGTCAGGCTGGAAACCAGCGTGAGTAAACTCATTTAAATTGAAATACTAAGTTATAAAACTTCTTTGAAAATCAGGGTAACTCGTACCTCACTATGAGTTCTTATCTTGTTATAGTCAAACACTTATTTCATGAAATAATATCTAAGTACCGTTTCTTATTTTCAATGTACCAGTTACTTAATTTATTCCATTTCAGCCTATTCGATGTACAAATCAAATCTATAAAGAATTATAGAATACTTATCGAAGTGGTTCCGGATATTGCTGATATCCAATCCCGGTCTCTTCGAATTCAATATCATCTTTTTAATCCAAATTGTTTAAGTGAAATACAATTCAATTTTTAAATACAAGATGTCAATTTACACAGTAAATCATCACTGATAAATAACCCACATTATACCAGTTCAACCCAACATATCATATCATAGAACATCACAACTTATTAGACTAAAGACATTTATCCAAACATTCAATACGATTTTAAATCATCCATAAGCAAGATTAATTAATCACATAATCCATAATTAATTTAACTTAAACCAAATAAATTAATTACTTATGAATACATTACTTAGCCCTACTTAATTAAAATTAATTAATTACAAACCATTTAACCTTAATGAAATTAATTAATCAACCTTAATTATCCCTTTATTAATTGCCTTAATTAATTAATTATCCTTAATTAATCACATAAATTAATTAACCTTTAATTACATTAATTAATTATCTTTTAATTAATCACATTAATAAATTAACCTTTTATTAATCACCTTAATTAATTAATCCTTTAATTAATTACATTGAGTAATTATCCTTTAATTACTTCCATAAATTAATTATTATTAAATAATTAACTTCAATTATAATTAATTAACCTTTAATTAATTAACCAATCAACCTTTAATTAACTAATTATCCTTTAATTAGTTTCGTTAAGTAATTATCCCTTAATTACTTTAAGTAATAATCTTAAATTTTATTAAGTAATTATCTCTTAATTACTTATATTAATTAACCCTTCAAATTAATTATCATATAATCACTTGATTAGTTTAAAACTTTAAAACTTGTTAACATATTATTAAATCTCTAACCTGAGACAACTTCGAGTTCCCACCTGAGTCAAACACAAAATTCCCCGAGTCATCCCCGAGCCACCCTTTTTCCCTTTTGTTTTTAATTTAAATTTTAAAACCTGTTAAACATGTTAACCCACACGAATACACCCGAGCACTTACTCGAGCCAGCAACTCAATTCCCCGAGATCAAACTCGAGACCATTTCTTCTTCCCCAAACCCAAGCCTACTGATACAACCCTGACCCGTGTGCACGTGCATGCCTGAACGAGGCAACTCCGGTCAACGTTCCGATCGCCAGCAAGTCGCCAACCCTTCCCTCCATCGTCACAAACACCTAGATTCTCGAAACATCCACGAAATCGAGTTCGAGTATGTTGAAAAAACTGGAACCCAAAGCCGATCATCTGAAAACGCGTCGTGCCGCCGCCTCCGATTGCCAGAAGACTCGCGATCACGTTCAGGTCACCATCGAAGTTTCACGCTTCTATCCTCACCACTCCGGTCGACTCTGATGCAACAACAACGAAGAAATCATCTTGATTTCACCCTCAACCCCAAACAGTCAAATAAACCCTACTTCGCCAACCTACGGCCACCACGACGCACTACAAAAACTCGATCATTTTTCCAATGATCAACAACCCTTAAGCCACCTTCGACATGAATCCCGAGCTTCAACTCGCCATCGATCATCGGAAATCGATGAAAGTACCCAAATCGATCAACTCAGAATATCTCCCTTATTACAATCTTAAAAATCTTAAATTTATTATCAAAATTCATTATTTTCCACTACGAATCTGGTGGTACAATCCAAACTCGAAATTATGATCATCAATTTTTGACTTAAATTTGAATTTTACTGTAATTTTCATATTTTGAATTAATTACCAAATATAAATTTTTGAAACCATTTTTAAACATAAATTTACATCAATGCAATCATTTTTCTTTTAGAGATCATAGCCAGATAAATATTAGGAAGATAGGAAATGATTTTTGAATTTATTTTGAATTTATTTTCTAGCCTGTGAAAACAAAGAGAGGTATGTTTTTCAATAGACAGACATGCATTCAGATATATACACATAGAACTTCACTATATTTAAACTTTATTTTAGTTTAAACATTCATGCACATCCTAATTACAACATGAATATGAGAATTTAGCACATGCATTAAGGGTTAAACATATATTTAGTATTATTAAAAGTGTTTACTCACCTCTTTTGTTTAAGCAGAGCAGGCTTTTGAAAATATGAAAACTGGACTTGGTTTTTGATTTCAGATCTTTGAGTTGAACTTGAAAACTGGAAGTTGTTGAAATGATCTTGAATTTATCTGATTTATGGTTTGAGTTGAATCTGTTTTGATCATTTGATTTGCTTCAGGTTTGAGAACTTGTGGAAGATTTAAGTAGTTTGAATTTGATTTTGTTTACTGGGTTTTGTTACAGATTTCTTCTTTGTTTTGTTTTTAGAGAATGAACTGATAAAAGGAAATGTAAGAGAGGTATGGAGATGTATATATATAATCTATCCTATCTTTTTATTAAAGATTTTTAAAATAAAAATAAAATAGGTACACTTGTTAAATTAATTAACACTTGTCATCAAACATATTTCTTTGCTTACATTTGTTATAATACAAAAATAATTTGTTTACATTTGTAATTCTTGTATAATTTATCTACATTTGTAATTTCCATATATATATATATATTATTATATGTATTTATATAATATATTAAATTTAGTTTTATATTTATAGATGTCTTAATATTAAATGTTTAAACTTCCACTTTCTTTTATTTATATGTATATAACTCAATTAAACAATATCATCTTATTTATTTATATTTTTATGTTCAATATCTTTATAACATATATATATATATATATATATTTATATACTTATATATGAACACACTTAAAATTTTCATCATTATTAAGTTTGCACATCACTATTTATTAATTTACTATATATATCACTTCCAAATATTTATATTTCAATATTTATCATAGTTTCAAATCCATCTAGATATCCTTTATTACCAGAATTTATCTGTTCAACTGAATAAAACCAGTTAATTATCCAATTGTCAGATGGCAAAAATCCAGGTTATCACATTCCTTCCCCCTCTAAAACTTTTCGTCCTCAAAAAGGAACGGAGCCAAAATTTATTAAAATGCTTATTATCAATTAAATTACTCTTTGAACATTTTTGACTCTTAACTCTTTTTATTTAAAAGTTTCAAAACACTTTAAATTCTACATAATATTATCCAAATAGTTTTATAAAAATACTTTTTATAACTCGATGTTTCAACAAATCCATCCTTGTTCTTACAAAAATTCGGTCATACGTTGATCAGGCGCAGGACTGAAAATCTATAAGTACTTAGCAGACCCGTTTTCAACACCCAGTGAAAATACTTGGAAAATAATTTATTGAAACTATAGAAAACATTTTTGAAAATAGAGGAAACATCTTTGGTGAGAATGCTCTAGAAATCATCACCTCCTCCATGGTCGCAGTTAACCCGATGATTACGTCGCCATCCCGGCAAAACCATAGATAACTGTAGGCTTCCGCGCCCCTCGATTACACCATGGAACCCGCTACAGATCACAGTTACATCCTGGGTTACGTTGCCATCACAGCAAAAGTCCATGTAACTGTAGGCATCAACGCCCTTGAATTTAGCTGCCAAAAGAATGAAACTTCTCCACTCCCACATAGGTCGCAGACTACATCAGTCAAGTCCCAATGTAGCCTTAGGCTCTTACGGCCTCTCAACTTTCACTATGTCTTCATAGATCACAAGCTACCGATATTACGTTGTCATCCCGGCAAAACCAAACGTAGACCGTTTGCTCTCAGCAGCACACACGACTTCCGCTATGGTCTGCAGTAGATCACAGTGACATCGAGCTACACTGTCGTCACAGCATAATCCAATGTCTCTGTAGGCATCAGCGCCCTCGACTTTTGCTACCCACTATACATAATCCTCAGGAACTAGTTTGTCCAAACTCCTCACAGGATCAACTTTAGAACCCCCCCTTAGGGTTCAAGGCAGTCCCACCCTGTGGCACTCCTGAGAAGTTCATTTCAAGGGAGCGCCTTTTTCCCCAAAGCCATTCTCAAAACACTTTATACTATACACTTATAGTATCTTAAAATCATACCCTTTATGATTTATATCAAAATCTTCTTTACACAAAATCGATAGTTCCAAACTTTGCTTTCCAAATTCCCAAAACTGATTTTTCTCAAAAATCAAAAGCCTTTCCAAAATCCATAGTTCCAAAACCTTTTCCAAAATCATTCTCATAAAATCCCTTATATATATAGATATATATATATATATAACTTTGAAAATCTTTGGATCACTTCATACTTGTATACATTCCCTTTTTATACTTCAAATACTTTCAAAAACCCTTTTCTTCTGGCTATAGATTCAACAAGGGGAGTTTATCATATATAACAAAGATATATAACTTTGTTTATTTCAAATCAAATATTCAAGTTTGATTGCTTTTATAAAGTTGTTTACCACCTTACTTACTCTTCATAAAGTGAATTTCAATTATAAAGATATCCATCTTCCACTTTCATTAAATTGATTAAATTTTCAATTCAATTTGAATTAACTTCGATTCCCATTCCAAATTCAAATCAATTCCCATTTGAATTTAAACTTATTCAAATTCAAGCTTACTTCCCGATTATTCAAATCAAATTCAATTTGAACTAATTTCAATTCCAATCTCAACTTTAAACCATCTCGAATTATATAAATTCGAGTTAAATTTTCAAATGTTGATTTAATCCCATAAATCAAATTAACCTTTACTTTTAAATCAACAACCTAAATTTTAAACAATTTAATTCTGAGTCCAAATTTCAAAATTCCATTTTAAATTACCTTTACTTAACTTATTTCAAAGTTCAAATAAGAGTTCAAAAAAAACAATTTAATCTTCAGAATCCAATCAACCTTACTCAAATTTGAATTCTCCATTTCAAATTTTAAACTTCTTATTAATAAACTTCCCACTTAAGTTTTAAAAACTTATCACATTTGCGGAAAACCCAAAACTCAACACTTAGTGCTTACTTCCAATCAACTTTGACCTTATGTATATCTACTTGTATATACATATTTATTTCATTTGCACACCATGTTATACTTTAAATTTTAAACCACCTTTGGTTTTAATCCAAAACAAATTTCTTTTAACACTATGAAACAATTTAAATTTTCTGGACTTAGATTTAAAACTTCACAATTTAAATCTATTCAAATTTACAAGTCATACTTATCTAAATTGTTAGTTCCTTAAAACATTTCATTTGCTTTATCATTGATATCATTAGAAAACAAACATCCCATTATTAGACACAATAACCATTTCTGGTTTTATCTTATCTGTATAGTTCAGATTATCCAGTTCCTATTTGGTTGTATTTCCATTACCCCTTAAATTTATTATATTTAATTCCACTAATTCAACAACCAATTACCTTAATATATAATAATTAGAAAAACTATTGCTTTATATATCAAAATATAAGCTTATATGCAAATCATTTTTAAAACCATTTTAAAATCTTTATATAAGAAATGAACAAGTACGCCCTCATATATATACACACTCAACTCATTCTAGGGTACTACTGACCCTTTCCTTAATGAGTAATCCCCAGCAAAGCCAAGGTTCTCGCTTAACCTTCAGCTCTGATACCAACTGTAACGACCCGAAATTTTCGATCCCAAAAATTCCAGATAGTTAGGGAAAAGAAGAAAAGAGGTAGAAGAAGAAGAAGAAATAGAAGCACCAAAAACACAGATTCTCACATTCGCAGCGGAAAAATATAATATCAAATAATAACAGTTATACAAAGGAAGCTGTATTTGTCAAATTACACTTTAATACATCAGAGTTACAACATATACACAAATCACTGGACAGATACAATTAACATGTCCCAAACAACTACAATATATCACAGCGGAATACACTCCATACATTCCTGCCATCCAGCTCACCTCCTGAGCACCAGAACGTCCTTACTTGGAAATCTGTAATACTCGGTCTGACCCGAGCATTACCATAAAGTAACACCCGAGTCAGGCTGGAAACCAGCGTGAGTAAACTCATTTAAATTGAAATACTAAGTTATAAAACTTCTTTGAAAATCAGGGTAACTCGTACCTCACTACGAGTTCTTATCTTGTTATAGTCAAACACTTATTTCATGAAATAATATCTAAGTACCGTTTCTTAGTTTCAATGTTCAAGTTACTTAATTTATTCCATTCCAGCCTATTCGATGTACAAATCAAATCTATAAAGAATTATAGAATACTAATCGAAGTGGTTCCGGATATTGCTAATATCTGATCCCAGTCTCTTCGAATTCAATATCAACTTTTTAATCCAAATTGTTTAAGTGAAATACAATTCAATTTTTAAATACAAGATGTCAATTTACACAGCAAATCATCACTGATAAATAACCCACATTATACCAGTTCAACCCAACATATCATATCACAGAACATCACAACTTATTAGACTAAAGACATTTATCCAAACATTCAATACGATTTTAAATCATCCATAAGAAAGATTAATTAATCACATAATCCATAATTAATTTAACTTAAACCAAATAAATTAATTACTTATGAATACATTACTTAGCCCTGCTTAATTAAAATTAATTAATTACAAACCATTTAACCTTAATGAAATTAATTAATCAACCTTAATTATCCCTTAATTAATTGCCTTAATTAATCAATTATCCTTAATTAATCACATAAATTAATTAACCTTTAATTACATTAATTAATTATCTTTTAATTAATCACATTAATAAATTAACCTTTTATTAATCACCTTAGTTAATTAATCCTTTAATTAATTACATTGAGTAATTATCCTTTAGTTACTTCCATAAATTAATTATTATTAAATAATTAACTTTCAATTATAATTAATTAACCTTTAATTAATTAACCAATCAACCTTTAATTAACTAATTATCCTTTAATTAGTTTCATTAAGTAATTATCCCTTAATTACTTTAAGTAATAATCTTAAATTTTATTAAGTAATTATCTCTTAATTACTTATACTAATTAACCCTTCAAATTAATTATCATATAATCACTTGATTAGTTTAAACTTTTAAAACTTGTTAACATATTTTTAAATCTCTGACCTGAGACAACTTCAAGTTCCCACCCGAGTCAAACACAAAATTCCCCGAGTCATCCCCGAGCCACACTTTTTCCCTTTTATTTTTAATTTAAATTTTAAAACCTGTTAAACATGTTAACCCACACGAATACACCCGAGCACTTACTCGAGCCAGCGACTCAATTCCCCGAGATCAAACTCGAGACCATTTCTTCTTCCCCAAACCCAAGCCTACTGATACAACCCTGACCCGTGTGCACGTGCACGCCTGAACGAGGCAACTCCGATCAATGTTCCGATCGCTAGCAAGTCGCCAACCCTTCCCTCCATCGCCACGAACACCCAAATCCTCAAAACATCCATGAAATCGAGTTCGAGTATGCTGAACAAACTGGAACCCAAAACCGATCATCTGAAAACGCCTCGTGCCGCCGCCTCCGATTGCCAGAAGACTTGCGATCACGTTCAGATCACCATCAAAGTTTCACTCTTCTATCCTCACCACTCCGGTCGACTCTGATGCAACAACGACGAAGAAATCATCTTGATTTCACCCTCAACCCCAAACAGTCAAATAAACCCTACTTCGCCAACCTACGGCCACCACGACGCACTATAAAAACTCCGATCATTTTTCCAAAGATCAACAACCCTTACGCCACCTTCGACTTCAACCCCGAGATTCAACTCGCCATCGATCATCGGAAATCGACGAAAGTACCCAAATCGATCAACTCAAAATATCTCCCTTATTACAATCTTAAAAATCTTGAATTGATTATCAAAATTCATTATTTTCCACTACAAATCTGGTGGTACAATCCAAACTCGAAATTATGATCATCAATTTTTGACTTAAATTTGCTTTTTACTGTAATTTTCCTATTTTGAATTAATTACTAAATATAAATTTTTGAAACCATTTTTAAACATAAATTTACATCAATGCAATCATTTTTCTTTTAGAGATCATAGGCAGATAAAGATTGGGAAGATAGGAAATGATTTTTGAATTTATTTTCTATCCTGTGAAAACAAACAGAGGTATGTTTTTCAATAGACAGACATGCATTCAGATATATACACATAGAACTTCACTATATTCAAACTTTATTTCAGTTTAAACATTCATGCACATCCTAATTACAACGTGACTATGAGAATTTAGCACATGCATTAAGGATTAAACATATATTTAGTATTTTTAAAAGTGTTTACTCACCTCTTTTGTTTAAGCAGAGCAGGCTTTTGAAAATCTGAAAACTGGACTTGGTTTTTTATTTCAGATCTTTGAGTTGAACTTGAAAACTGGAAGTTGTTGAAATGATCTTGAATTTATCTGATTTATGGTTTGAGTTGAATCTGTTTTGATTATTTGATTTGCTTCAGATTTGAGAACTTGTGGAAGATTTAAGTAGTTTGAATTTGATTTTGTTTACTGGGTTTTGTTACAGATTTCTTCTTTGTTTTGTTTTTAGAGAATGAACTGATAAAAGGAAATGTAAGAGAGGTATGGAGATGTATATACATAATCTATCCTATCTTTTATTAAAGATTTTTAAAATAAAAATAAAATAGGGACACTTGTTAAATTAATTAACACTTGTCATCAAACATATTTCTTTGCTTACATTTGTTATAATACAAAAAGAATTTGTTTACATTTGTAATTCTTGTATAATTTATCTACATTTGTAATTTCCATATATATATATATATATATGTTATTATATGTATTTATATAATATATTAAATTTAGTTTTATATTTATAAATGTCTTAATATTAAATGTTTAAACTTCCACTTTCTTTTATTTATATGTATATAACTCAATTAAACAATATCATCTTATTTATTTATATTTTTATGTTCAATATCTTTATAACATATATATATATATATATTTATATACTTATATATGAACACACTTAAAATTTTCATCTTTATCAAGTTTGCACATCACTATTTATTAATTTACTATATATATCACTTCCAGATATTTATATTTCAATATTTATCATAGTTTCAAATCCATCTAGATATCCTTTATTACCAGAATTTATCTGTTCAACTGAATAAAACCAGTTAATTATCCAATTGTAAGATGCCAAAAATCCAGGTTATCACATATGCTGAGTTCATTTGATATAAACTTAGAAAAATTAGGTTAAAATATCCTTTTCTCTTTTAAAAATCGTATAGCTCAAAATTTATGATTTAACAAAGTCCATATTTTGTTGCTAGGAAAAGCCCAACTCAATATTAATTATTTGCTATCGTGCATATAAAAGTAACGCTACCACTAAAAATATAATGCTATTGCACTTTTGAAATATTTAAGCTATCATATATATATATAACATTTTATGATATCAGACCTTTAAGAACACTATCATAGGCATACAAATCAATAGCTATCGCACCTTTAAAATAGCTTTCATGATTATAGAAACTCAAGCTATCATAAGTATAAAATCATAGTTATCACAAGGATAAAACTCATAGCTATTGTAAGCATAAAAGCAATAGCTATCGTAGGTATAAAACACATAGCTATCATAAATATGAAAGAAATAGCTATCATAAGTATAAAAGCAATAGCTATTGTAAGTATAACACATATTCTTATTGCACTTATAACTTTCTAGAGTTGTTGTAAGTATAGAACATGGTGATATTGCACTTATAAATTTTTTAAGTGCTATCGCATGTATAAATGGAATTTCTGTAATTATCATTAAAATTGATTTATTTCCTGTTAAAAAAATACTTTTCACTAGTTCAAGCTATATGTCAAATTTCTATTGTTAATATAACCTTTAAAGAAACTTTTTCATGAATTTCAAAGAAAAATTCTGTTTTACTTAAAATATTAAGTAATAATTAATTAACATTTATAATTAAATTTTCCCTTCTTAAATAAATTCTACCAGTTCGAAAATATATGAGAAAATTTCACAAAATATCAAGGTAAAGATAATTATTTTTCGTATTTTGAATGACTAAAATCCAAAATTAAGTATATTATTAATTTAGAAAATTCATAAACAAATCCAAATAATTTGGAAAATCATGAATTCAATACTTATCTCCAAATCATTGTTTTAAATAGCACATTAAAATTTCAAAGCATTTGGAGACCATTAATAGAGGTTTAAAATCTTAAAACCTTATAATTAAATCCATAATTCCACAATAATACTCATAAATACATACATCATAAACCATTCAGATCTGCATCAAATATGAATCAATACACCTCAAAAACTTTACAGATGATAATATTATTCACCTTGGTTAACTTTGTGTAGAGAGATTTCCCTTCACTTCCTCTTTTCCAAGCTTTATCTTTTTCTTCTCTATGGAGAGTGTTAGTGGAGTTAGGTTTCTTTTCTTTCTTCTATTTTGTCCTGTATAAAGAAATGAAATAAAGGGTAAGGAGAGGGACAAAAGAGTTAAGGAATAATGGGCCTTAACATCACGTCCTTAATTTCTCCTTCTTGATTGATTTCAAAATGTTCATTCCTTTCTCATTATAAAATATTACCCAATGCAAATTTTAAAACCAAAAATATTATTATGGAAAATCCTCACACCTCCACACTTTACCCACATTATTTATTTAACTACCTCTTTAATTAAATTGTTTGAATAATGTGCGATAAAAAAGGGGTCTTACAAGTTCCCCTCCTTACATAAATTTCATCATCGAAATTCTGATAAGGTACAGCCAAGCATATCAATCATTCACACATGTGACACAAGCATAAACAAAAACAACTATTACTAGCATAACTACTAATCAACAAGTATATACAATCATATAGAACATACATCAAAATAACTCAGGTGAAGCCTATCCAATCCTATCCTCGATCTTTGAAGTACATTCTCTTTCATTGTCACTCCACTAGACTATCACCAACTTGACTATCTTACTTCTAAGCTTCTTCATATCTCTATCCACTATACAAATAGGTTGTCTAATAATAGTCGTATCAGGTTCCACTACTAAATCCTCCAAAACCATTGGTTTAACAGTAGTCTCCAGATCACATACATACTTTCTCAAATGGGGGACATGGAAAACATTATGAACTCCTGCCAAAATATTCGATAACATGATACGATATGCAGGTTTTCCAATCCTCTCTATAATAGGATACTGTCTAACTACTAAATCCTCCAAAACCATTGGTCTAACAGTAGTCGTATCAGGTCATCTACTAATAGTCGTATCAGGTTCCACTACTAAATCCATTATACGAATAGGTCGTCTAACAATACTCGTATCACGTTCCACTACTAAATTCTCTAAAACCATTGGTTTAACAGTAGTCTCCAGTTCACATACATACTTTCTCAAATGGGAGACGCGGAAAACATTATAAACTCCTGCCAAATATTTGATAACATGATACGATATGCAGGTTTTTCGATCCTCTTTATAATAGGATATTGTCCAAAATATCTTCGTGTTAATTTCCTTGACTTCCCAAATCGTATAACTCCCTTCATAAGTGATACTTTCACAATAACATGATCTTCAAAGGAGAACTCTAAATCCTAACGCCTTCTATCGGCATAACTCTTTTACTTAGATTGAGCTCCCTTCATCCTTCCACGGATTAACTCACTCTTTTCAGTCACTTCTTTTACCAAATTCGGATCAAGCATTGGACTATCACTTTTCTCCAACCAACATGCTGGTAATTTGCATGACCTTCTGTAAAAAATTCAAACGGTGTCGTTCCTATACAAGTCTAATAAACATTGTTCTTGGAAAACTCAACCTAAAAATGGTCTTCCTATGACCCTCTAAACTCTAGTACACAATCTTTAAATAAATCATCAAGTGTCTTGTTAACCCTTTTCTTTTTCCCATCAGTTTGCGGATGGTGAGCGGTACTCATCTTTAGTTGGATACCTAATACATTCGGTTAACTCTTCCAGAATTCACTAGTAAACAAAGGGTCTCAATCAGTCAAAATACTACTCAATATTCCATGTAGTCTCACAGCATTCTTCATAAACAGTTTTGCAAATTTGGTATTGTTCTTGTCAACTTAACGGAGATAAAATGTGCCCTCTTAGTCAGTCTATCAACTACTACAGAAATGCTTTCATTTTCCCTATTTGACCTTTGCAACCCATCTGTAAAATCCATTGATACAAAATCTCATTTCTGTAGTGGTACTTCTAAATGTTGAAGCAATCCATATGGATTTTTATGTTCAACTTTTACTTATTGGCAATTCAGACATCACTTCACCTACAAGCCTTCACCTTCCTTCATTCTATCCTAGATGAAACTTATCTTCATATCTTTGTACATTTGCATACCTTCGGGATGAATAGTAAACTTTGATCGATGACATACTCTAAGAACATCCTTCTTTAGATTATCTACATTCTGAACACATAATTTCCTCTTCTTTCTTAATTATCCTCTTTGATCAAGTGTAAAGTCTTTCAAACCATCAATCTCATTTCTCACTTCTAATCTCTTTATTCGTTTGGCTGGTAAGGGATCACCTTTTTGCTTTGTAGGAATTCTTTTGATCATTGTCGGTCGAACTTCTAAGCAGTAGATCATTGCAGAACATTGGTTAGAACTTGTCGTTGACCTCATATGGACTCCACGAGAAGCCAACGCATCTAAATCATTACATTCTGCTAACATTGTCAATACCATATTCTGATGTTTTCTACTAAGTGTATCGACAATCTTATCTCTTATCCAGATGTATACTTCATCAGAAAGTCATGCACTAACAAAGTCCTTGGCCATCTTTGCTATCTCATATTCAACTCCTTTTGAGAGAATAAATATTTAAAGCACTTATGATCTGTAAACAACTCGAAAATAGTCTTCATACCTTTAATGCCAAGATTATCGCTGCCAACTCCAGATCACGAGCAGGATAACAAACTTCATGCCGTCAAAGCCGTTAATAAGCAAAGGCAATAACCTTATCTTTCTACATCAATACAACTCCTAATCTAGTTCCATGGGCATCGGTACACACCACCAACTCATGATTTCCATCTAGCACAACTAACATAGGGGCATTGGTCAATAAATGCTTTAGCTTCTGAAATGATACTTCACATTTCTCAGTCCAAATAAACTTCACATCCTTCCTTGTTAGTTTAGTTATTGGTGTTGTTGTACAAGAAAAACCCTTAACGAATCATTGATAATAGCCAGCTAACCCCAACAAACTTCAAATTTCTATTATGGTCTCGGGTCTCTTCCAACTATAAATGGCTTTAATCTTTGGTGGATCCACAGACAAGCATATGACTAAGAAACTTCACCTCTCTTTCACTAAAATGACATTTTAAAAACTTTTCCTTTAGTTGATGTTGCCTCAACGTATTTAGCACTATTATTAGAGTTCATGATCTCATTTATTCTTATAATATGTAAAAATATCATCAATAATCACCAGCACAAATCTACCCAAACGTTTTCGGAAGATCTGATTCATCAAGTCTATTCGGAAGATCTGATTCATCAAGTCTATAAAGAAGCAGACGCATTGGTCAATCTGAAAGGCATGACTAACCATTCATACGAACCATATCTTGTTCAAAACTCGTTAATGGTATACTATCCTCTATTGCTCTCAATTGATGGAAACCCGTTGCTAAGTCCATCTACGAGAACACCGTGGCTCCACTCAGTTGATCGAACAAATCATCTATTCTAGGAAAAGGCTATCGATTCTTCATGGTCTTCTCATTTAGCTTTCTATAATCAATACATTACCTCAATGACCCATCCAGTTTCTTTTGGAACACTATTGCAGTAACCTGGGCAAACCTCTTAGTTTAATAACATTCTTTCCTTTCAACCCTACCAATTACACATTTAACTCCTTCATCCCGGTAGGTGTCATTCTTTTAGGTGGTCTTCTTATGGGTTCAGCTCCTGGTACGAGATCTATTCGAAACTCAATTGCTTATTTTAGTGATAGTCCAGTAATTGGCTCAAAGACATTAGCATATTCTCCTACTATGAAAACCTGAGCAATTTAGTCCTTCACATCCTCTACACAACACAATAATGCACATCATCAGAACTCGATTCTTCTAATGAGTATAGGATTGATCCTTGCAATCAAGGTACCTCAAGGATATTATTCTATATCTTCAAAACACCCTAGCATTGTATTAGATTAACCAATCCATACCCGGAATTAGCAAAGTGGCCCTTCTTATCACACTGGTAATAAGTCATCTTAGGTTTTTCTTTCTTTGGAATTCCACCTTTCTGAGCCACCTTCTAATTAAGGAACTTCCTATTCTTGCCTTGGAAACCCATGGTCTCCACAGACTTCTTCTTCCCAAGTAATGCAAGTAATTCTTCGTTCCTCAGAGCCATATCCATAGCAACATTATATGGATCTCTAAGGTATGGAACAATTGCCTTAGCGATCTTGGGCTTCAATCCTCGAATATACTTCTCATTCTTTTTAAACGAAGTGTTGATAATAGCCTGCCCATGCCTTGAAAGTTCGTCAAACTTAGTCCCATACTCTAGAATAGTTATATTGTGTTGTCCCAATTCCAAAAACCTCCTTAACAATGTGGACTTTGTTACTTCGTATAAGAATTTTTCCTCAAACCTTTCCCCAAAGTCGGCCCAAGTAAAATCATTTTTTAGTACACTGATAATTATACTATTCCACCAATACAAATTAGCACCTTGCAACTTCTAGAAGCCAACCTCGGCTTCTATTCACTATTCAAACCCAGATCAGCAGAAGTCCTCTCACAATAAAGAAGTCAATTCTCTACTTCGATGACATTCTCCGTGCCCATGAATTGCTTCCCTCCTAGGCTGGTATAGTCTCTACTTAGTGTGACATAGTTATTGCGAGCAGCCACTTCAGATACGATGACTCCTATATTACCAGCGTTTCCTCCTATCAATCCAACTGTTGCTCCAATTTGCATCATATTTACGAAAAATTGATAGATATTACCCATATCCACTGGT
This sequence comes from Allium fistulosum, assembly GCA_030737815.1. Lineage (NCBI taxonomy): Eukaryota > Viridiplantae > Streptophyta > Magnoliopsida > Asparagales > Amaryllidaceae > Allium > Allium fistulosum. The sequence continues at coordinate 305,312,018 of CM060903.1, read as the reverse complement.
ACGGTTCCAGCACCCACATTAGCAGTTTTATTGGTAATTCGGTTAGTATTTCTCGCATTGGGCTATACAATTTATTAGTTGTGGTGCTTCCGACTCCCAGATTAAATCTTCCACTTCTGGTTCCCATATCTTCTTTTCTTATAATTTGAATACGAGTTTCCTTAAGATTCAAAAGAATGGACTAAAGATAGAGGGGAGAGTATATATAGATGTATATACTTATACATACAAACATACATACATACATACATAAATATACTAAATAATAAGTGCATTATTATAACGTTATCCCGTTCCCTAATCATAATATTTCTATTTCATTAAGGTTATGTTTTCCAGAAGTCTTATTAAGTTTTAATTAAACGTATGTCCTGATACCAATTTGTAACATCCCCTATTTTAAGACACAAAATAGAAACCAATGATGTTCTAGTCATTCTTAATATTATTTTCCAACAACATAATGAGATTAGTTATTCTATTATTAACATCAAGAGCACACGAATTCACAAATTTTCATTCATTCATTGCAAAGCCATTACAAGTTGATTACATAACACCTCGTTCACATCATTCAAATAAAATATAATAAATATAAATATACTTCCAAGAGCAACATATGATGATGCCCCTTTGGATGATCAAAGTCATAACTATTGATGGTTATAATACCCATCTTTACATACAACAAACATAAGTGGTTATACCACGCAATGGAAATAAACATGACTACTACTAGCTTGCCTTCTGCACATCTCTGGAATTTTATTTTTCTTAAACCTGAAAATCCCTACTCTCGACTGAGTCAAATGAGTACCCAATAGTTTAGGGGGAAATTAAAAACTTTGGGTTAGAGAAAAAGTCCAATATGAATATATTAGTCCATCCCAATCAAAATTGATACGTAGTGAGACCAAGCCACTGAGAGGAATGGGTTTCCCCTCACTAGTATATTTCTATTAAGTGTCAAACATAAATCCATTGGATAGAATGAGACAGGCATAACGCCCTGTAATATACTCATCCACTAGCAACCACGGTGATTAGAATATAACATAACATCATGAAAAATGGTTCAAAAATAAATTGCCCTATATTCAATGGGTCAAACGGTTGAGCTGGAAAATGGCACAACGCCCCAAATCCGAATTAAAAGATAGAGATCTATCTATAAACAACAAAATAAACTAAGGGGCACAAATTTTTTAATAGTGGTTTAGCAAATTTGAGGCCTACATCCACTTTAATGTTATTACTTAGAGATTTTGTACTGAATTAACATCCTAGAAAAGCTAAAGGTAACATCTTTGTGATAAGGTCATGTAGAGATAGAGAGATTGAAGAAGATAAAGTGCCAAAGGTCCTTTTCTAAGTTTCCATATGCTTGCTATTTATATAGAAACCATCCAACGAAATTGTCAGATCTTAAAATACCAAGTCGAACTTCAGATCTGAGAATGTAGGAGGGCAGATGAGGTCCCCTAGCCAATAAGATCATCTCGGTTTCGATCAAAGGTGGTTGGTACTGACCTGCTTTTATAAGGCAAATCGTGCCATCTCCATCTAGTTGGTCTTTTATCATCGATCCATAAAGTTCAAAGCACTTTTGTCTTAAAAATTAGGTTGTTGTTAAAAGGTTCTGATATCTCTAGTACTTATCCTTATCTTCAGAGCTTTTTGGATTTATTTACTTACTCCTTCAAAAATGGGCCCTAGGATGATCACTCTAGCCAGAAGTCATAACTCCAGAGCCCAATATGGTGCTTAAAAATAGATCGGTACTTACCTTATTGTGGTCGGTACTAAGATGTTTCCTTGTCTATTTTGATCACTATAACCCTTCAAGGCTTATCCCAATGTCCTTCCAAGCATGCTCCCAAGTCCTCGAACCATTTCCTCTTCATCACGACGTCTAAATTTATTTGAAATCCACTTGGTCTAAAGCTAGATAACAGTTGCATCCCAAAGTATGGTCTATTAGAAATAAAGCATGCTTTGGAATAAGACAATTGTATACCATCATCCATACAAAACCGTTGGTTATCCAAGAGTTGCTCTAAGGCATCGTCTCTATTCCAAAGGCATCCATTTCAGCGCTTTAAATAGCAGTAGTTCCACTCTCCATGCCAGGGTCAAGATCTACACTTTGAAGATCATTCCACGTTTTAGACAAATACGCACTACTTTTCTGTTTCCTTTCCTCTCCTTTTTTTGGTTTCGAGTTGAAACATCATGTCGGTACTGAACTGCAGGCCGATACCGAATTGTTTTGCCTAGTCATCTAAGCTTTATGAACTCTAACACTTAGTTTGTTTATCCCTCATGCCTTTATATTTTACCGCCTTTCTTCCTTAAGTCTCCAGTGTCGATCCCTTGCAAATAAATTCCTTAAGATTAAATCATTCGCTGTCGATTAAGTTGAGCCGCCGCCATCTCCTCCTTGCCACCGCCGCCTACTACCCACCTTGACCACCATCAGCTTCCCAAATGACTTCGGCCCTGAATTCCTTTTTGTCTTCAGATCCAAATCCAATATTAAAAGGTGGGTTGCCGTTGTTTCATGGTAGTGAAGTCCATCGCTGGCCATGGCCTGAGATCGCCCATGCCCTATAGATGGTCGAGTTGGCATTTTGGGATCTGTAAGGCTTGAAAAGTGATCGGCTGTCCCTTGTTCATGACCATTTTAGACATGAGAATTTCCTTAGGATAGTCTTGGGTTTGACTTATAGTTTGCACTACATTTTCCCAGGTCACACAGATCCTTTGCATTTGTGGTATTAGCACCGAGTTTCAAATGCTTTGCTTTAGGTATTTCTATTTGTAATGGCCTTGCATGTCTCACTCATCTTAAACACAAGTGCATACTCTAAAAGCGCATAGTCGATCATAAATTGCTATTCGAAAATTTGATAAGACGGTTCTTCTCTAGAGAATGGTTATATCGAACATGCTCCTGCATTCGAATAATTCCATTGCATACCATTTCCAAACACTGCACTTCTTGTGTTCTTACAAAAGAACACTCTGGATCCCTCTGGACAGCGGTTCCATTATTGATTATATGATGATAATGAGTAAGATCTGACACACATATCCGTCGTACGGCTCGGCTTGTTTTCCAGCACAAGCGAGCTATCTACATAGAATGTTCTGTTTGTCATGTATGGGATACATGACTAACATTGTATAGATTGACACTTCTGATTACCCCAGTCAACGTCTAAAATCCAATTGGTCAACACACATTGACATCTTTTGGATTCTGAGCATCAGTCACATTGGTACACATTTAAAATAGAATTCTAAAATAAAACATACCTAACTGTGTTCAACATTGAGTTTTCCTATTCAGAATGACTCTCCATTCACCATCCTTCAACCTTGGTGATAGGTCGTCAACACCTCCTAAAGCTGGGTCTACCACCACTCAAGGTTCGACTTCTAAGCTACTGGACCTAGAAGTTCGATCATCGCAAAATTACAAGGGATGATAGTACTAGAAAATTTGATCCAAGACCAACCTCCTCCTTTAAATGAACGAGTTAGCCTAAAAGTTCTAGATTATCCTCCTGAACAAATGTCGACAATTATAACTATTATGTCAATTCGTACCATATCCTTTCAGAACGGAATACTAGAGAGTGACGAATTGCTCCCAACAGGCAACCAACGAGTGCACAATCCTCCACTGGGCTACACAACTTACAACAGATACATGTTCCTGGGCAGCACTATACCACACTTTAATCCATTCCTTCGTATGTTCCTTCAAGAACTCAGTCTCACACCAACTCAAGTCCACCCCAACGGTTACGCCTTGCTGAGCTCTTTGTACAACCTATTCATGAACCAATTCCAGTGACCTCCAAACTTTAGCGAGTTAAGACATATCCTAAGCTTCAAACAATAAAGCGAGTCACCTTCTATCATGATCATCGAAGCCAAGTGTCATTGTAAGGTCATCGAAATGCTCCATAACAAATGTTCATACTTCAAGAAAGAGTTTTTTTTCATTCGACGTCCGTACGGCTTCAACGTGCTTTGGCTATACGGAAATGCAACTTCTTCCTTCCAGTTCTTCCTTGTTCTTAGATTTTCACCATCCAAGTGTTTAACTTATTCTCTACTTTCTTCATAGACATCCCTACTCTACAAACCCTAAAGAGAGTCAACATTCGATATCTCTCCACCACTCATCTCCTGACGAACGAGAATCTTTGTCAGTGCGGCCTCCTATATCCTAAACGATTCACCGTTCCTGTTGAAGTTCAACCAAGAGGTTTCAGGATGTCTACCAGGTCTTCCACCCCCATTCGCAGCTCCAGCAAAGATATCCAAGGGGGTGTTGAAGGCTTATCCGGTATGGTGAACATTAGTGAATCTGTCGATAGGGCAGTAGAAGTTAACATTGCTGGTGAAGTATGAGTGGAAAGAGAAGAAAGAGTTGAAATGGAAATTTTTCACAAAGGAGGAGAAGGAAGAGAAGCAGAAGGAGAAGAGCAAGAAGATGATGAAGATAACGAAGAGGGAGACGATGACGAGGAATTCGATTGTCTCTAGAAGACACCAAAATTCCTTCCACATCATGTCTGAAGCTAATTGTTGTCAAGAGCTCCCAGCAAACTGCAAAACTGGGCGTGATGCCAAAAATCGAGGCAACTTCTCTAGCCGGTCACTCAGAAAATATCTTCAATTCGCTGAGTGATCTCCATATTCTTGTCAATGATCTTCTCAAGGAGTGCTCTCCTGGATTTAGCTTCCCCTCTATGGGCATCCTAGCCGAGGGAGGAAAGACTCCATTTTTATTACCTTCCGAACATGGTCCACGTAGTACTTAGGACAAAATGAGCACTCCACACACTTCTAGGATCACGAACACACATATCTTGCATTTGCTCACTTTCCAGTGTTCCAAAACTAATATGATCCTTTCTTTTATTTCAGGTGCAATGGGAAGAGACCGATATGGATATCTTCACCATAACATTTTGGAATAAAGGGAACGAACTCCTTAACCATACCCTCCTTGCTCCAAATCTTATAGTTTAAGAGAGACAGATAAAGAGAGAGCGCGAAGAAAGGAAAGAGAATGCAAGGCGAAAAGAGACCGCCAGGCAAAAAGGGATTGGAAAAAAGGCAAGCAGGGGAGAGATAATCTTACAACAATGGGACAAGACATAATGATTCCCACGACCGCCATGGTTCTTCCTCTGGTCTTCCTCCATCACAATCTCCACCTCATCTCTCTTCTTAACAAATTCCTACATCGCTCTCCTTAGCCACCACTACTTCTTTACCTCATCAATCCAAGGGATTTCTATTCACCCAGCTCCACCTCCAGCCCCATCAAGTAGAATGCAAGCTGCCTTCCAAAATCTTTGTGTGACCGGGGTCATATTTGACTGTGACCTCAAAGATATTCTTAAGGAAGAGACAAACCATAAGGTCAGAGGATTTTGAATGGAAGGAACTCGCATTCTCCCTCTCGGACGTTAATAGAATTCATCAAACCAATATCTTATCGTTTGAGTCAGAGAAGAAGAGCTATGATAGAATCATATAGGAATATAAGAAGGACATAGACAAGGCTATAAAGGAAAGATATACAGTCCAAAAATCGAAGAATAATGCCAAAGACTTGGTTGAAGAGATGAAAATGCTCATAATCAGTTTGAGATTGTGATGTATAACTTAGTAAAAACTGCCCATGAAGAGAATGCCTCTCTCAAGATGATGTTCGCAACTAAGGACCTGCCCCTTCTAGAAAAAGATAAGGTTCTCCAGAGCAAGGAAGCCAAGATCTAGAAACTCCACACCTATAATGAGAAGCTTGAATCCACTTGCTCTTGGTAAAAGCAAAGAAACTGGAGGCTCAGGTTGACCATACTACAACCATGAATGAGCCAATTGAGCCAAAGGAGAAGATGGCCAAGGAAAAAGAAGACTTGAACTCCACCCTTCAACAGTAATTCACTAACGTTATCCAATACAAGAACTTGAAGTGGCTAGGAAGCAATTATTCCATCGCTCTTCACGATTCCTAGGAAGAGGTAATACGTCGTGCGGTTGAATTTAGTGAGGGCCTCACCGAAGACGAACTAAAAGAAAGGTATCTCGATGCCGACAACATTGAAAAACTAGAAGAGGGAAAAGCTATCCTGACAGTAGAAGCTACCATTAGAGCTTCTGCCACTCCAAGTGCATCGAGCCATGCAGAATCATCATCTCCTAAAATCCAAGAGCTCGCAGTGAAGGTTCCGACATCCGAAGGAGCCAACTCCAAAGCCACCCAAACGATTATTCCAGCTTCCACGATAATCACCTCCGACAAACCCTATATTCTCGTTTTCATTTCACAACCGATCCTTTCAGCCATAGAAGAAGGTGAAATCATAGCACCTCCTACTATGGAAACTTCGACTAGTGAATGTATATCTCTTGTCTCTCCAGTATTCGAGATCCTTTAGTTCTTGCCCGAGACTGTTACTAATATTTACTTCTCCATTTGTAAACTCACAGGTCGCCAGTTGCTTCCTCTTCCTCCGCCACCAATCACAGAGGGCTTGGGTCTGGTTGCCATTGCTACTTGGCCAACCTCCATTACCACAGGATTGTTCATTCTGTACCTTTCTGCCAGCTTCATTCATGGCCTTGATTCAACGAAGATCGCGACTTTAGAGGGATTTGATGATACTTCACAGTCCTTAGGGGAAGACATCGCCATTACCAACACTTCGGACCCTATGGGTTCTATTTCTATGGTGGAGAGGTTAAAGATTGATGTGTCTAGGGTGAAAATAAATATTGAGCGAGGACTAGAAAAGACAATCGATGTCGGAAAACCAAAGCCCACTCAAAAAATCCTTCCCCTTACATTAGGCCTCCCAAGAGCAGCAGCGCCGGCTCCCACATAGAGACATCTGAGCCTCCTATTGACCAACCCGAAATCCTACCATCATTATTACCGAAAGAGACACTACTCCATTTGAAGGCAGCACATTAAGGGCGAGAAGGGCCAGAAGAGACCTTGCGATGGTTCGGGTGGAAAAGGTGGCAAGAAAAGGATGCATAAGAAGTAGGTCCTCCTCTTGGCTTGTATGGAGACCATTTCCTCTTGTCTCATTTTGGTTTTATCTTTTGTTTTCCTGTATTAAATAAATGGTGCTTGTACGGGACCGACCCCCACAGTTGATGTACATAAAAATGAACATAATGAAAGGCTATTTTTCTGTTTCAATCTTTGTATCATTTACCTTTCCACATTTTATATGTTATTCCTGCCTATTTACAACTACCTACATATATAATATAACTACATATACTACAATTCATCCATATTATAAATGCCCATGTTTGTGCAATGTTTTTACTATTTCTAACTCTGTACATTTAATTAAAATTACTGCAATTGTTTTAGTTATATTCTGTTAGTTAGTTATGTTAATTGATGCCAAAGTGTTTCCATTTGGTTAAACGAAACTAATATTGAACTAAATCTATAGTTATTCCAGTTAACCTTTGGTCGAGTCTCCTTCGACAATTAACAAGTTATAAATAGACCAAGTTACATGCAGTTACCTATCTTCGGGAAATAATGGTGTAGATGCACCTTGACGTCTCTAATCTTGCCAATAAATGGACGTTATCGATATTATCCATTGATTTTGACCACTTGGCCATAAATGGAGTCGTAACCTTTTTGTAATTTCGTCGCACACCAAGTCCCGTCTCTAGAACTCGGAGTTCCAAATACCAAAATCTAGCCATCATCACTTGATGTAACAACCCATAATTTTTAACAAATATTTTAAAATTAATTTATTTGAAAACATTGATTTTAAGTCATTTAAATTTGAAATTTTGGAATTTTATAACGAAATTTTGGGATTTATTGATAATTTGTTTTCCAAATATAATAAAATAAAGATTTTCTAAAAAATTTATATTTTGGATAACTTTGGTCAAACTTTGACTTTCAGTTGAAATTTTTAAATTTGAATTTTTTTTATTTCCAATCGTTTTCTTTTAAACTGTATTTGATTTTGATATTCGTTATGCTTTTCGTTTTGTCAAATTCTGTTTTATACTTTTTAAATTTGATAAAATTCTGCGTTTTACACGCAATTATTTTCAGTATATTTTGTCTATATTTTCAATGTTTATTTTCTATTTTGGTTTGGACTTTGTTTGTTTTGTTGTGTTGAAGTTGTTTTGATTTGGGCTTGGCTAATGGGCTTAGGAAATTTCAAGCGACTTAAGTTCTTTTCTTAAATATGAAGAGATGCCTTTACATTTTCCCATAGCCGTTCATTTCATTCCCATAGCCGTACAAAGCAAAACTTCTCATCTCCTTTCTCATTTGTCTCTTGAACGTGAATTTTACAGTAAGTTTCATGTCTTCTTCTTTCTCTTTTGCTTTTCTCTTTTTTTTGTTTTGTTCCTCCTTTACATGTTCGGCCTCCACCATCATCATCCCTAGCCGACCACTTCCTTCACCATACCCTATTATATGACCGGCCTACATCTTCCCATCACCGTCTACACCATATACCCTTGCTGCCGTGACCACCATAGATCCAAACCCACCTTATAATTGTTTGCAAACCCTAGCCGATCTCCTATACATCACCACTTCCCCTTTGCTAGCCTCAACCACCACCTATTCCATCACCAACTCCTCTTTTCCATGCCTATCCATGACCAGATGATGGTGACCAGACATGACCTGACCATGCAAACAACCCAGGCCAAGCCACTTTGCACCATGACCGAACCCAAAGTGTTAAGGCCGAACCCAATAGGCACCATCTCCTATGACCTTTTGCCTTCTACATGATTTTTGCCTTGCCTCTTTACCTTCCATGACTTTTGACTTCCACCTTTTCATCTACCCTTGCCTAGCCATGTTTGTGTGGCCATGCCCGAATCTATATGCCTCAAATCAAGTCTTGGTCGAGCCTATTGTCAGGTGTCTAGCCAATTTGCAAAGTGGCCGAGCCCACTTGCCTTGGTGGAGTCTACTTTGCTTCATTTTGATTCATATTTATACATTGTTTTGATTTATTTTCTTGTGTTGAATTTTGTACTTATATATATATTCTATTTTGTTGTTTACAAGATTTGAATTTGGGTGCTACTTCTCCACGAATTTGATTCGTGCTTTTCGGAGTTTGTTCTTGTGTTTGAATTTTCATCCCTAGCTTTAGAAGGTGAGTTATCACTCTCGACTTCGTACTTATAAAATTATGAAACAATGTCATGTGAATTGTATTAGTGATATGCCATATTGATAGTAGTTTCATATATGCCAGTGATTTGATATTATATGATGTTATAACATGATTATATACCTGCTTCATCACTTGATATGACATGCTATGCTTTACTGTTTATTTATATTTCTGTTTCTCACACTGCAAGTTCCCTCACTATGGGTTGAAATGATACATACCCGAACGGACTTTAGAATAAGGAAAATTCGTTATGAGCTGAAATGATAGGCTCGAGCGATTTTTATTTGACTTGGGATTGCGGGTTTGAAATGATAAAACCCGGGATTTTAATTCATTACGGATTGAAATGATATATTATCCGTATCACTTGACCTAGGTTAGAAAATATTATACAGACCCGTGGTTAATTTAAAATGATTTTCTAAAATATTAAGTATTTTGATATTTAAATATATGAAATTTTAACTTAAATTGGATTTAAAAGATTTAATAAATTTTATAGTGATTTTCTATAAGTTAAAATTGTATAAGTTAATAAATGATTTAAAATGTAAATTAAAATGTTGATTTAACTTAATAATTGAAATTTGATTTAAAATGGAATTGTAGGCTTAACTTAGTAATAAAATATTTTATGTATGCATTGGATATTTTTAAAAGTAAATAAAATATCAAATCTTTTGTTAAAAGTAAAGTTAGGAAATTTAAATGTAATTTTGACTTAATAAATGAATTATGGTTAAATTTGGATATTTTATTTATAAAATTTTATTTTATTTAAATCATAAGTGAAATGATATCCAAATAAATAATTTTGGAAAGTGAGATATGTTTTATAAGTTAAAAATGGTGAAAAACTGAAATTATAATGTTTCTGAAATGTTATAGTAAATCTCAGATTTGTATTGGCAGCATTTCTGAAATGCTGTGGTTTTAAGGTAGTGCTACCATTTCTAACAATGTACTGTATTTTCCAAACACCACTATATCTGCAGTAACGTTTTCTAAGTGCTGCTGTTTCCTGAAAGACAATATTTCTGAAATACTACTATATCTGCAGTAACGTTTTCTAAGTGCTGCTGTTTCTTGAAAGTCAATATTTCTGAAATACTACTATATCTACAGTAACGTTTTCTAAGTGTTGATGTTTCCTGAAAGACAATATTTTCGAACTGCTACTATATGTATTATCACATTTTCCAAGTGCTACGAATGCTAAAAATACAATGTTTTTTGGAAATGTTATAATTTAATGAATGAACTTAGAAGTGTTACAACTTTGTAAATGAATATTATTTTTGAAGGATATTGACATCGAATTTAAATGATTTAAAATGGAATGTTTTGATTTAAAATGTAAACCATTTTTGAAATTTATAACCACGGGTTATAATAACGATTGGTTGTTGAAGAGACCGGGATCGGATATGGACATACTCTCTGTCGATACCGAAAACCACTTTAACAACTATGTACGTGGTGGAGATTCCAGAATGAAGTAGGATGGTGGCGACGATTCTATTTTGAGGTATAAACGTGGACCCAACTCCCATGAGTTGGCATAAGGTGGCTAAAACAGGAGCAATTGACGGGCTAATGAGGTAGCTCCTCTTATCGGACACATTCCATCGTCTACCGTTCTATTACTTTATGAGTGATTGGGTGCACCCCTTGATTCGGGAGTGTGGCTCGAGGTGGGCAATTGCTGCAGCTCTGCGTTACCACCGACCCGGAAGTGTAATTGGTATATCTACCCTGGCATTGCCTAGTTGTGTTGTGTCACCTACCCTAGCGAGCTTTACTGCAAGTTATTCTGTGTCTGTGATTCTATGATTGATTTTATTTGCTCCAAATTTATTTAGAATATATTGTTTGAATTATTCAAGTCTGACATGTGTGGTTTTATTGTCGATTTGAATGGTCCAAAATAGTGGGTCGTTACATTTGGTATCAGAGCGAGGTTTTAGGCAAACCTTAGCCTATGGAGCAAAAACTCATTAGAGATAGGGTAGAAATACCCTAGAATGAGTGAAATCAATCTTATAATCATTTCTTGTGAGAGAACGTATTTTTAAGTATAAAATGTTTTTCAAATGATTTTAAAGGATTTTAAAAGATTATTTTGGATATAAAATTTTCTTGTTTTAAAATCTCATTTTCTTAACTTCATTCCTTTCGAATCCACTTTGTTTATTTAAATTCTTTGATTAGGATTTCCATTCTAGTTGAATCTTATCTTGGTCTTTCTGTTTTAACTTTGTCTTATAATTCATTCTTGATTTTTCCAAGATGAATCGTAGGAATGCCAGAGGTAGGGGTCGTGGTATTGCCCCAGTTCCTGAGCCTGTTGCACCCATCAGGTTCACCACTCTCTATAAGGAATTCACTCAGCTTGGTGGCACCAAGTTTACGGGATCTGAGAGCATCGTAGAGGCTCAACAGTGGTAGAGGAGTCTTGAGAGGATTTTTACTAGTTTGGAGATTACTGATGCTCAGAAGCGTTAGTTGGCAGCTTGGCAACTTCAGGAGGCAGCTCAGTATTGGTGGGAGTCTGTCACAGCTCAGACTGTGGAGGCAGATATTTCTTGGGAGCAGTTTAGGTATCCTTTTGTGTTAGTCTTGTGTTCTGTTCAGCTTTTTCTCTTTGAAATCTATCTTAAGCTTATCTATCTTTTCCAGGGAGGCTTTTATGGCAAAGTGGATGCCCGAAGCCGGAAAGTCCCAGCTATACAGGGAGTTTATGGATCTTAAGCAAGGGAGCATGTCATTCTCTGAGTATGAGCGGAAGTTCAATGAACTTTCCAAGTTTGGTCCTGGCCTGATTGACACCTCTCTTAAGAAGAATGAGAAATTTATAGCTGGAGCTCGCCCAGATTTTTATGATCGTCTCATTTCTCATGTTCATGGTACCTTCACGGAGTTGATGGACATGGCTGTAACGACCCAATATTTTGGACCATTCGCATCCATTATAAGTGTATAGGTAGACACTCTTGCCGGAGTTGAATTGCTCAAAATACCGCGTTGTTAATTTAAATTGGCAAAACTGAACATATACAGTAAATAAATAATCACAGATCACAGACACAGAGTAATAAATGCAGCGGAAATTAAAGAGACAGTAGTTCATGAAGCTACTATATAAATGTATAAGTTACATCAGAGTTAAACCAGATACAACGGAAGAGTAATACGATACATCAGATACAAATCAGAATACATCACTGGAATCATCGAATACTGAAAGCAGAATAGATGGCTGGATCTTCAAGCAAGCTCCAACTCCAAAGGTGAGTCTCGAATACTGGTACACTCAGTCTGACCCGAGCGTAAAGCAAAAAACAAAACACTCGAGTCAGGATTAACATTCTTATATCAATAAATCCAACTCAAGTGAAATAGCAATTGAAATACAAGTAACTCGAAGGATGTTTGGAATAACCATCCTTTAAGGATCCGTTAAACTATCTACTATGTAGTAGTGTACGATAAGTAGATAATGTCTATTAGTAATATAAGATATCAAAATAGTGTTAAGTCATGGCCCATTCCACCCTTAACACATTTTTATTCCCAAGAGCATATACAAGACCGTAGTTTCCCCAAAACCGGAAGTCACCAGAGGGCAATCCATATACTAAAGGTACAAACCAAAAATCGTAGTGGTCGCGTATATCGGGATACAAGTATGACAAGGCACATGAGGCAATACCCAAGGTAGTGATACTACCGTTTGCCTGATCCGGACTGGTGAGAACGCATCGCCGCAGCGATCGCAACACCGTGAAACAACACTCCCAAAATCAAGGGTGCACCAATCGACAACAAGTAATGAGTAGTTCGAAGAAGTGTGTTCACTTGAGGTAGCTGACCTCCATTGGCCCGGCACGGCTCCTGTTTTAGTCATTTCCAATTTGACACAAGTGTAAAGGCTATCCATTATCGTTCTCTTTCTTCAATCATCACGTACATCATTCCAACCACTTCATTCTGGATCACACTCCGCGTATAGTTATTAAAGTGGTTTCGGTTTAGACAAAGAGTATGTCCATAACCGATTCTGGTCTCTTTAATAACTTTCGTAATTATTACACCGATTGGTCGTTTAATCAATTTCAAAACCAAATCAATTACAATTTCAATTAGAATTTGTAAATCAACATTTCATTTGTCTTTCTAAACAATTTCCATAATTTACGTTTCAAAACTTCCAAATTATCATTTAAAAATCTTATAATTCAATTTCAATCTTTATATTGATTCAAGTTCATATACCAGTTTCATTTCAAAATCATTTAAATTAATATAATTTAACATTCGAATCGATTTAAATTCATTAATCGATTTCATTTAATATTCGTTAAGTAAATTTGTCATTCAAAACAATTTCTATTAAATTTCCAATTCATTAAATCCATTATTTAAATCCAACTTTCTTATATCAAAACTTACAACTTTGAGTTAAATTAAATTCATCAAATCAAATTCTTTAAATTTCAAGTCTTGCATTAATTTCAATAAATCACATTTTATTTCTTGTTAAAGAAATTCAATTTCACTTATTTACTTACTTAAATGATTTTCCAAACTTAATTTATAAAGAAACTCAATTTCAATTATTACGAAGTAAAATTCACTTATTCAAAAATTCAATTTCACTTATTAAAGAATTCAATGCAATGTAATCATTAAATAATTCAATCTTATTTAATTATTAAATAATTCAAAACTTAATTTTTAAATAATTTCAAAGTTTAATAATTTCAAACTTAATTATAATTTCAAACTTGGTTATTAAATCATTTCAAACTTAATTCAATCATTTCTCAAATTAAACAACATTCTTCCATCAATTTCATTGTTAACATTTTGTTTCAGATTATTAAACATTAACAATTTCCTTTCATTAAAATTCAAATTTCAACTTCATTTCAAAACCATATTATTTATTCAAATAAAATCTTCGTTTTATTTGTAAATCAAATTATTGACCAATCGGGTTTTATTTAATTCTCTATCCTGGGTCAAAGTTTAAATTTGGGTATTTATCATTTCAACCCGATTCCAATTCAATTCCAAATCAAAACTTTGACCCAAATTTATCACACTGCAAGTTCCCTTTGATATGTTTTGATTTGGAATTGAATTGGAATCGGGTTGAAATGATAAATACCCAAATTTAAATTTTGACCCAGGATAGAGAATTAAATAAAACCCGATTGGTCAATAATTTGATTTAAAAATAAAACAAAGATTTTATTTGAATAAATAATATGGTTTTGAAATGAAGTTGAAATTTGAATTTTAATGAAAGGAAAATGTTAATGTTTAATAATCTGAAACAAAATGTTAACAATGAAATTGATGGAAGAATGTTGTTTAATTTGAGAAATGATTGAATTAAGTTTGAAATGATTTAATAACCAAGTTTGAAATTATAATTAAGTTTGAAATTATTAAACTTTGAAATTATTTAAAAATTAAGTTTTGAATTATTTAATAATTAAATAAGATTGAATTATTTAATGATTAAATTGCATTGAATTCTTTAATAAGTGAAATTGAATTTTTGAATAAGTGAATTTTACTTCGTAATAATTGAAATTGAGTTTCTTTATAAATTAAGTTTGGAAAATCATTTAAGTAAGTAAATAAGTGAAATTGAATTTCTTTAACAAGAAATAAAATGTGATTTATTGAAATTAATGCAAGACTTGAAATTTAAAGAATTTGATTTGATGAATTTAATTTAACTCAAAGTTGTAAGTTTTGATATAAGAAAGTTGAATTTAAATAATGGATTTAATGAATTGGAAATTTAATAGAAATTGTTTTGAATGACAAATTTACTTAACGAATATTAAATGAAATCGATTAATGAATTTAAATCGATTCGAATGTTAAATTAAATTAATTTAAATGATTTTGAAATGAAACTGGTATATGAACTTGAATCAATATAAAGATTGAAATTGAATTATAAGATTTTGAAATGATAATTTGGAAGTTTTGAAACGTAAATTATGGAAATTGTTTAGAAAGACAAATGAAATGTTGATTTACAAATTCTAATTGAAATTGTAATTGATTTGGTTTTGAAATTGATTAAACGACCAATCGGTGTAATAATTACGAAAGTTATTAAAGAGACCGGAATCGGTTATGGACATACTCTCTGTCTAAACCGAAACCACTTTAATAACTATACGCGGAGTGTGATCCAGAATGAAGTGGTTGGAATGATGTACGTGATGACTGAAGAAAGAGAACGATAATGGATAGCCTTGACACTTGTGTCAAATTGGAAATGACTAAAACAGAAGCCGTGCCGGGCTAATGGAGGTCAGCTACCTCAAGTGAACACACTTCTTCGAACTACTCATTACTTGTTGTCGATTGGTGCACCCTTGATTTTGGGAGTGTTGTTTCACGGTGTTGCGATCGCTGCGGCGATGCGTTCTCACCAGTCCGGATCAGGCAAACGGTAGTATCACTACCTTGGGTATTGCCTCATGTGCCTTGTCATACTTGTATCTCGATATACGCGACCACTACGATTTTTGGTTTGCACCTTTAGTATATGGATTGCCCTCTGGTGACTTCCGGTTTTGGGGAAACTACGGTCTTGTATATGCTCTTGGGAATAAAAATGTGTTAAGGGTGGAATGGGCCATGACTTAACACTATTTTGATATCTTATATTACTAATAGACATTATCTACTTATCGTACACTACTACATAGTAGATAGTTTAACGGATCCTTAAAGGATGGTTATTCCAAACATCCTTCGAGTTACTTGTATTTCAATTGCTATTTCACTTGAGTTGGATTTATTGATATAAGAATGTTAATCCTGACTCGAGTGTTTTGTGTTTTGCTTTACGCTCGGGTCAGACTGAGTGTACTAGTATTCGAGACTCACCTTTGGAGTTGGAGCTTGCTTGAAGATCCAGCCATCTATTCTGCTTTCAGTATTCGATGATTCCAGTGATGTATTTTGATTTGTATCTGATGTATCGTATTACTCTTCCGTTGTATCTGGTTTAACTCTGATGTAACTTATACATTTATATAGTAGCTTCATGAACTACTATCTCTTTAATTTTCGCTGCATTTATTACTCTGTGGCTGTGATCTGTGATTATTTATTTACTGTATATGTTCAGTTTTGCCAATTTAAATTAACAACGCGGTAT
This sequence comes from Allium fistulosum, assembly GCA_030737815.1. Lineage (NCBI taxonomy): Eukaryota > Viridiplantae > Streptophyta > Magnoliopsida > Asparagales > Amaryllidaceae > Allium > Allium fistulosum. The sequence continues at coordinate 305,295,587 of CM060903.1, read as the reverse complement.
TTTGAGCAATTCAACTCCGGCATGAGTGTCTACCTATACACTTATAATGGATGCGAATGGTCCAAAATATCGGGTCGTTACAATGGCCATTAGATATGAGAATCCCACTTCTAAGGAAGTTTCTGTTCCTCGTGCTTCTCCATCTCAGCCTGGTTCTGGCAACTCTAAGAAGAGGAAGCCCACTTTCCATCAGCAGAAGCAGAATTGGCTCAAGAATCCTGGTTTAGGATCTACTCCTCGGAAGCATCCTATCGACCTATCTTTTATCACCTGCTTCAAGTGTGATCAGAGGGGACACTATGCCATTAGTTTCCCTACTTTAGTTGGTGCTGCTGTTCCTCCACCTCAGGATACCAGGAACAACCTCTGTCATGTATGTCTGCAGCTTGGTCATTTCAAGAAGGATTGTCCTTTGTATTAGAAGGGCAAGACATCTGGAGTCTTTGCCATGACTTCTTCCACCCCTACTCCATCTGCTCCTAGTGATACCCAAGGTACTCTCTAGGGCACCTTTACTTTGTTTGATTTTCCTGTTCGTGTTTAATTTGATACTGGAGCTTCGCATAGTTTTATTTTTGTGGATCTTTTTGATAAGTTTGAGCATCCTCTTTCACCCAAGTTTGCTGCTGTACCTTTATGTGTTACTAATCCTATTGGGGGTCCCGCGAACCTTAGTAGGATTTGTAATCAAGTGAAACTCCTTTATTTTGATCATCGATTTTCTGGTGATTTCAATGTTCTTGGTTTCGATGCTTTTGATTTGTTGCTTGGGGGTGATTGGCTGAAGAGGCATGAAGCCGTTATCTCTTGTAAAACCCAAACTGTTTCTCTTGTTGATGATCGGGGTAACTCTTTGGTGATTCAGTGCAGTATGCCTCAGCATTTTGCTGGCTGTTTTATTTTCTCTTTGGATTCTTCTCCTGGTGATCTTGATTCAACTCTTGTGGTTAAGCTCTATCCCGATGTATTTGGAGAAGTCTCTTCTTTACCTCCTAAGCGGGAAATTGATTTCCGTATTGATCTTATTCCTAGAGCTCGACCTATAGTTCTTCCTCCCAGAAGAATGGCACCCCGCGAGAAGGTTGAGTTGAGGAAGCAAATTGAGGACTTGTTCTCCAAGGGTCTGATCAGACCTAGTCATTCCGAATGGGGAGCAGCAGTGGTTTTCGTCACCAAGTTCGATGGTTCTTTGAGGATATGTGTTGATTATAGGGAGCTGAACAAGCTCAATATGAAGAACAGATATCCTATGCCTCGTATCAATGATATGTTCGACCAGCTTTATGGAGCTACTGTTTTCTCTCAGCTTGATCTTGCCACAGGTTTCCACCAGCTCAGAGTTGCTGAGGAAAGTATTCCCAAGACTGCTTTCCATACTGAGAATGGTTTCTATGAATGGTTAGTTATGCCTTTTGGTTTGACTAATGCCCCAGCTTTCTTTATTGATCTAATGAATCTTGTTTTTCTTGATGTTCTTAACAAGTTTGTTCTAGTCTTTGTCGATGATATTCTTGTTTTCTCCAAGTCAGAGGAGGAATACAAGGTTCATTTGAATTCTGTTCTGGAGACTCTTAGGAGTCACCAATTGAAAGCCAAATTCTCTAAATGCCATTTCTGGAAGGATGAAGTCCGATTCCTTGGACATATTGTTTCTAGTAATGGAGTTTCTGTTGATCCAGTCAAGATCGCTGCGATCAATGTAAGTCTACCTTTTCTCATCTTTCTTTTGTAATCTGATTTTTCTATCTTCTTGTGTAGTTCTTATTTTTCCCTATTCTATTCAGGATTGGGAAACTCCTAGGACTCCATCTGATATCAGTAGCTTTCTGGGCCTTGCCGGTTATTATCGGAGATTCTTTGAGAATTTTGCTCGGATTGCTGCACCTCTCACTGCTTTGACTCAAAAGAATGCTAAGTTTATATGGAATGATAAGTGTGAAGCTGCATTCAATGAGTTAAAGCGCAAGCTTACTTCCGCACCAGTTCTTACCGTTCCAAATGGAAATGACGGATTAACGGTATACACTGATGTTTGTCGTGAAGGTTTGGGAGCTGTTCTGATGCAGGATGGGAAGGTCATTGCTTATGCCAGTCGTCAGTTGAAGACCCATGAAGCCAATTATGCCGCTCATGATTTGGAATTACTTGCCGTGGTTTTTGCTTTGAAGCTTTGGAGGCATCATCTTTTGGGAACTAAGTTTGAGCATTTTACGGATCATCAGTCTTTGAGGTATATTTTCACCCAGAAGGATTTGAATTAGAGACAAGTTAGGTGGCTAGAGTTCCTTGCTTCTTATGACCTCGACATTTACTATACCCCTGGGAAAGCTAATGTTATGGCCGATGCTTTGAGTCGGAAGAAGGCGGTGTTGTGTCAGCTTTTTGTTTCTTCTCCTCTTTTGTATCGTATCATTGCTAAGCAGGATGAGGATCAGATGCTTAGGCTTATGAAGGAGAATGTTCGTAGAAGGGTTGGTGGTAGTAGTCTTGATGGTAGTGGAGCTCAGATCGATGATAGAGAGATTTTGAGGATTAATAATCGGATTTGTGTCCCGAATGTTGATGGATTGAGATAGGAGTTACTTTGGGAAAATCATCGATCCATACTTTCTATTCATCCAGGAGTGACTAAGATGTATCAAGATATGAAGAAGCTGTATTGGTGGAGAGGTATGAAGCGTGATAACTCCATTTTTGTTAGTAGGTGTCAACTTGTCAACAAGTCAAGGCCGATCATCAGAAGACCCCTGGTTTGTTGCAGTCCCTTGAGGTTCCCAATTGGAAATGGGAACAGGTTTCTATGGATTTTATGGATTACCAAGGACTAGGAGGGGTAATGAGAGTATTTGGGTTATTGTGGATAGATTGACCAAGTCAGCTCATTTCATTCCGGTCAAGTCTACCCGTTCTGCTTCGAGTTTGGCTGAGATTTATATGAGGGAGATTGTTCGTCTTCATGGTGTTCATGTCAGTATTGTTTGTGATCGAGATCCCATCTTTACCAGTCAGTTTTGGAAATCTTTTTAGGAATCTTTGGGTACTCATCTGAATCTGAGCACTGCTTACCATCCACAGACCGACGGTCAAACGAAAAGAGTGAATTAGATTCGAGAGGACCTTCTTCGTGCTTGTGTTCTTAATTATGGAGGATCTTGGGAAGATCATCTCCATCTTGTCGAATTTACCTATAATAATAGTTATCAGGTATAATCTCAATGTTCTATTTTAATCTTATCTTAATCCTTTACCTATCTCATTTCGTCTTTTGAATTCAGGCTAGTATTGCAATGTCTCTGTTTGCTGCTCTTTACGGACGACCTTGCAGATCTCCATCTTGCTGGATTGAATCCGGTAATCGTTTCGTTCTTGGTCCTGATATGATTTTGGAGGCTTCTAAGAGAGTTGAGGAGAATAAGAGGAAGATGAGGAGTGCTCAGGATAGGCAGAAGAAGTACGCCGATCGGCGTAGGAGGAGTTTGGAGTTTGCTGTTGGTGATCTGGTTTTCCTTAAGGTCTCTCCCTTAAGGAATGTGATTCGGTATGGTCATATAGGGAAGCTTGCTCCTAGGTTCATTGGTCCTTTCTGCATTTTGGAGAGGATTGGTTTTTTAGCTTATCGTTTGGATTTGCCTGAGAAGTTTTCTGGAGTGCATAATGCATTCCCATTTTCGCATCTTCGTTGGTATCTTCATGATCCATCTCTTATTGTCCAGCCTTCTACTCTCGAAAGTTTGGATATTGAGCCTAATCAGACTGTCGAGAGGAAGTCACTTCGTATTGTCGATAGAGGTACGAAGCAGCTGAGAAGGAAATCTGTCGACCTGGTCAAAGTGCAGTGGAGTACTGATGATCGGGATTGTACCTAGGAGACGGAGGAGAGCATGCGTGCTTCGAATCCGGAATTGTTTGTTTCAGGTACTATTCGTTATTCAATCTTATCCTATCTTTCTTTGTTCTGTGTTTTGTTTCTTTTCGAGGACGAAAAGTTTTGAGTGGGGAAGAGTGTAACAACCCATAATTTTTAACAAATATTATAAAATTTATTTATTTGAAAACATTGATTTTAAATCATTTAAATTTGAAATTTTGGAATTTTATAATGAAATTTTGGGATTTATTGATAATTTATTTTCCAAATATAATAAAATAAAGATTTTCTGAAAATTTTATATTTTGGTCAACTTTGGTCAAACTTTGACTTTCAGTTGAAATTTTAAATTTGAATTTTTTATTATTTCCAATCCTTTTATTTTAAACTATATTTGATTTTGATACTCGTTCTGCTTTTCGTTTGTCAAATTCTGTTTTATACTTTTTAATTTGATAAAATTCTGCGTTTTACACGCAATTATTTTTAGTATATTTTGTCTATATTTTCAATGTTTATTTTCTATTTTGGTTTGGACTTTGTTTGTTTTGTTGTGTTGAACTTGTTTTGATTAGGGCTTGGCTAATGGGCTTAGGAAATTTCAAGAGACTTAAGTTCTTTTCTTAAATAGGAAGAGATGCCTTTACATTTTCCCATAGCCGCTTATTTCATTCCCATAGTCGACAAAGCAAAACTTCTCATCTCCTTTCTCATTTGTTTCCTGAACGTGAATTTTACAGTACGTTTCATGTCTTCTTCCTTCTCCTTTTCTTTTCTGTTTTCTTTGTTTTGTTCCTCCTTTACATGTTCGGCCTCCACCATCATCATCCCTAGCCGACCACTTCCTTCACCATACCCCACCATATGACCGACCTACATCTTCCCATCACCGTCTCCACCATCTACCCTTGCTGCCGTGACCACCATAGATCCAAACCCACCTTATAATTGTTTTCAAACCCTAGCCGATCTCCTATACATCACCACTTCCCTTTCCATGCCTAGCCGTGACCAGATGATGGTGACCAGACATGACCTGACCATTCAAACAACCCATGCCGAGCCACTTTGCACCATGACCAAACCCAAAATGTTAAGGCCGGACCAATAGGCATCATCTCCTTTGACCTTTTGCCTTTTATATGATTTTTGCCTTGCCTCTTTACCTTCCATGACTTTTGACTTGCCACCTTTTCATCTACCCTTGCCTGGCCGTGTTTGTGTGGCCATGGCCGAACCTATATGCCTCAAATCAAGTCATGGTCGAGCCATATTGTCATGTGTCTAGCCAATTTGCAAAGTGGCCGAGCCCACTTGCCTTGGTGGAGTCTACTTTGCTTCATTTTGATTCATATTTATACATTGTTTTGATTTATTTTCTTGTGTTGAATTTTGTACTTATATATATTCTATTTTATTGTTTACAAGATTTGAATTTGGGTGCAACTTCTCCTCGAATTTGATTCGTGCTTTTCGGAGTTTGTTCATGTGTTTGAATTTTCATCCCTAGCTTTAGAAGGTGAGTTATCACTCTCGACTTCGTACTTATAAAATTATGAAACAATGTCATATGAATTATATTAGTGATATGCCATATTGATAGTAGTTTCATATATGCCAGTGATGTGATATTATATGATGTTATAAGCTGATATATACCTGCTTCATCACCTGATATGACATGTTATGCTTTACTGTTTATTTATATTTCTGTTTCTCACACTACAAGTTCCCTCACTATGGGTTGAAATGATACATACCCGAACGGACTTTAGAATAAGGAAAGGTCGTTATGAGCTGAAATGATAGGCTCGAGCGATTTTTATTTGACTTGGGATTGCGGGTTTGAAATGATAAAACCCGGGATTTTAATTCATTACGTATTGAAATGATATATTATCCGTATCACTTGACCTAGGTTAGAAAATATTATACAGACCCGTGGTTAATTTAAAATGATTTTTCTAAAATATTAAGTATTTTGAAATTTAAATATATGAAATTTTAACTTAAATTGGATTTAAAAGATTTAATAAATTTTGTAGTGATTTTCTATAAGTTAAAATTGTATAAGTTAACAAATGATTTAAAATGTAAATTAAAATGTTGATTTAACTTAATAATTGAAATTTGATTTAAAATGGAATTGTAGGCTTAACTTAGTAATAAAATATTTTCTGTATGCACTGGATATTTTTAAAAGTAAATAAAATATCAAATCTTTTGTTAAAAGTAAAGTTAAGAAATTTAAATGTAATTTTGACTTAATAAATGAATTATGGTTAAATTTGGATATTTTATTTAAATCATAAGTGAAATGATATCCAAATAAATAATTTTGGAAAGTGAGATATGTTTTATAAGTTAAAAATGATGAAAAACTGAAATTATAATGTTTCTGAAATGTTATAGTAAATCTCAGATTTGTATTGGCAGCATTTCTGAAATGCTGTGATTTTAAGGTAGTGCTACCTTTTCTAACATTGTACTGTATTTTCCAAACACCACTATATCTGCAGTAACGTTTTTTAAGTGCTGTTGTTTCCTGAAAGACAATATTTCTGAAATACTACTATATCTGCAGTAACGTTTTCTAAGTGCTACTGTTTCCTGAAAGACAATATTTCTAAAATACTATTATATCTACAATAACGTTTTCTAAGTGCTGTTGTTTCCTGAAAGACAATATTTTCGAACTGCTACTATATGTATTATCACATTTTCCAAGTGCTACGAATGCTAAAAATACAATGTTTTTTGGAAATGTTATAATTTAATGAATGAACTTAGAAGTGTTACAACTTTGCAAATGAATATTATTTTTGAAAGATATTGACATCGAATTTAAATGATTTAAAATGGAATGTTTTGATTTGAAATATAAACCATTTTTGAAATATATAACCATGGGTTATAATAACGATTGGTTGTTGAAGAGACCGGGATCAGATATGGACATACTCTCTGTCGATACCGAAAACCACTTTAACAACTGTGTACGCGGTGGAGATTCCAGAATGAAGTAGGATGGTGGCGATGATTCTATTTTGAGGTATAAACGTGGATCCAACTACCGTGAGTTGGCATAAGGTGGCTAAAACAGGAGCAATTGACGGGCTAATGAGGTAGCTCCTCTTATCGGACAGATTCCATCGTATACCATTCTATTACTTTGTGATTGATTGGGTGCACCCCTTGATTCGAGAGTGTGGCTCGAGGTGGGCGATTGCTGCGGCTCTGCGTTACCACCGGCCCGGAAGTGTAATTGGTATATCTACCCTGGCATTGCCTAGTTGTGCCGTGTCACCTACCCTAGCGAGCTTTACTGTGAGTTATTCTGATATTCGGTGTATGTGATTCTGTGATTGATTTTATTTGCTCCAAATTTATTAACAATCTATTGTTTTGAATTATTCAAGTCTAACATGTGTGGTTTTATTGTCGATTTGATTCGTCCAAAATAGTGGGTCGTTACACTTGACCTTGCCTATCTTCAAGCATCAGACAAAGGTTAATAACATGGGACAAATTATCTGATTGTCCCCAGTCCGATTATACTCTTCCGTTCCTGTTCCTGGACTGAAGGAGTCCGACAATCCCTTTTCCAAGTACCATTTTTCGATCTCACCTGCCTCTTGGTGATGATTGAAAGCATTCAATTATCATCCTCTCTTATCCTCGACCAAGCATGTTCTGATGGGCCACAAGCACAGTCGTGGAAATCCTGGCCCAATACAAGTTCCTATCTCCAAAAACTGGCACTTTAGACGCCTATCTTTGGGAATTCGCTCTCAGTCTCACTTATCTCCAGGTTTCGTTCGAGAGTATCCTTTGAGCATCCTTGCTTATCCTCAACCTAGCACATCCTCCCAGCCCATAAGCATGATCATTAAAAATAATTAACCACACACCAATTTCTACCTTTGGAAACTAATGCTCAAATTGCCTGATTCTGGATATTCCTCATTGACATTGCCTATCTCCGGGCAATAGTCAATACCCGAGGAATAAGGTCAAATTATCTTATCGACCCTTGTGATTATACTTCTTTATCCTGATCTTGGATCAAAGGTGTCGATACATACCTCCAGGTACCTGATTGTACCGCTAATCATGCAACACAAGGTTTTTCTTATAAGAATACGGTCCATTGATTCAAGAAGCTAAATTTATTTATGAACGAAAAACATGGCAAGTCCTGCCCTATTACACTGCTTCCAATTTTCTAGGGTGGCTTATTTTCAAAAAATAAACTAAGTAAATCTAACAAAATAGCATCGTAACAGGTCATTATTCCATTGTCGTGTAACCGGGATTCCATCGATAGTAGCTAGCATAAAAGTTCAATCTCCAAGATTTTGTTCGATGGACTAAGGACCTTCCCAATTTGGACCAACTGCCCCTGTACCAAGGAGAACTCATTTCAAATCCCCTACCTCAAAGGTACAGCTATGGACCTTAATGCTAAAATATCATGCTACTCTTTTATGGTGAGCAGCTACTTTTAGTTCAGCCACTTCTTTCTTTTCATCAATCAAATCGAGGGACTCACGCAAGAGTTCCTCATTGACCATGGGGTCGTAGTACTTTTTCGATAAGAATAGGCTTCCAGATTGATTGGAATCATGGCCTCTGATCCATAGGCCAAAGTGAATGATGTATGTCCAATCGCAGACATGTGGTTCATCCTATAAGCCCACAATGCAAGTAGAAGCTCATCAACCCAGTTTCCCTTAGTTTTAGTTTATCCTCTCTTTAAGATGGGCTTGATGATTTTATTCATCATATCCACCTATCCATTTTCCTATAAGTATGCTACCGTCGAAAAGATTTTCTTGATCTTGTATCTGTTGCATAAATCCTCAAACTCGGTACTTTTGAACTAAGTTCCATTATCCATTATAATTTTCTAAGGTACTTAAAATCTACAGATAATATTTTTCATCACAAAGTTGATCACTTTCTTCATTATGATCATGGCAAGTGGTTTCGCTTTTGCCGACTTTATGAAGTAATCCACCCCAACAATTACAAATTTAGCTCCTTCTTTGACATTGGTAGTACACCGATTATATCAATTCCCCAAATGCAAATGGCCATGAGCTAACTGTTTGCGTAAGCTCCATGGATAGGGATCTTGGAATTTTCGCAAACCTCCGGCATCGATCGCATCGTTTGGTGTATTCTGTAGTATTTCGATTTATTGTTGGCCAAAAGTATTCATAGCGAAGTATCTTTTACACCAATGTCTACCCTTGATGTGGTCACCACAGTTACCTTCATGGATTTCAATGAGGATTCTCCTAGCCTCATCCTTGGTTACACACAAAAGCAGGGGGGTTGAGAAACCACTCCTGTATAGCACTTTTTCTTGCATTATAAACCATGGGATTTTAGGAAGGATTTTCTTTTGCTCGTTCCTTCCTTTCGGAAGTGTTCCCTTAAGCAGATAGCCCTTAATCAGAGTCATCCATGACTATTTTTCCTCCACGCTCTCCAAAATCTAATCGACATACATCTAGTTGATGCTTAAAGCTGATAAACCTCCATTGAAACCAATCTTAACAGCTGCGCATCTCCGAACAGTTTCAGTGCCTTCATCGGGTAAAGGGAAAGTCTTGCACCCTTAGTCTAGAATTTATTCTTTACTTGGCAACCCACCAATTGGGAGTCGCTGAATATGTACAGCGTCCTTTCCCCAAGTTCCTTTGTTATCCGGAGTCCCGTTATCATTGCTTCATACTCAGCCTCATTGTTTGTTGCGGGAAACTCTTACTTCAATTCATAGCAGATCGATCGTCCTTCTAGAGTCACAAGTACCTCTCCTGCTCTAGAATTACGTTCATTAGAAGCACCATATATGTACAACTTCCATTAAGAAAGAATGACTATATCATCTTCCACTTCTCCATCCTGAGTACTAAATTCAGCGATGAAATCCTCCAACACTTGTCCTCTAATCACTTTTCTTGGATGGTAAGTGATGTCATACTAACCTCAACTCGATGTTCCATTTCAATAACCATCCTGAAGTCTTGGGTCGGTGCAGTATTTTATCAAGGGTTGATCCGTCAGCACCTTAGGAGAAGTATGACCGCAACTTCCTTGATGCAATCAGCAAGCATTCAGTGAGTTTTTTAGCTTTGGATAGTTCCTTTCAGCTCTGGTAAATCTCTTGTTGATATAATACACTGGCCTTAAACATTTTCCTCCTCACGTACTAACGCTGCGCTCAGTGTGTGAGCAGACACTGCCAAATAGATGAATAGATCCTTTCTGTCAGAAGGCTTAGATAGGATCGGTGGTCTTTCCATGTGCCCTAGTAATTCCTTGAAAGCTTCATGTCATTCCTTTGCCCAAACAAACTTTCCTTTCTCCTTCTTCAGGCATCAAGGAATGATATACACTTATCGATTTCCTTTGAGATAAACCGGCCCCAATGCGGCAACCTTCCCATTCAAGCTTTGCATCTCCCCCCTCGTGATTGGGGCAGCCATATCGTTAAGGCATCAACCTACTCTAGATTAGCCTCAATACCTCTCAAATTCAAGATGAATCCAAAGAACTTACCCGATGCAACTCAAAAAGAACATTTTAATGGATTTAACTTCATCTTATACCTTCTTAGCACTTCAAACATATCTGATAGGTTATCCATGCGATTCGTCGATAGCCATGACTTCACGAGCATACCATCTACGTATACTTCCATCGTCCATCCGATCTGATTCCTGGAAATGGAATTTACCAAAAAATTAAGTTGCTTTAGTGTTCTTTAAACCGAACGACATAAATCAGTAGCGGTATAATCTCAAAACTGTTACAAAACTTGTGTGCTCCTGATCTGGAACTTGCTCGGTATCTAGTTATAACTAGATTAAGCATCCATAAAAGAGAGTTACTCCAGTTCGGTGGTCCCATCTACCAACTGATCTATCATTGGCAGTGGAAAGCTATCCTTTGTGCATGCTTTATTCAGATCTGAGTAATCTATACATGTCCACCACTTCCTATTTTCTTTCTTGACCAACACAGGATTTGGTACCCATGCAGGGTACAAAACATCATGGATAAACCCATTTGCCTTCAGCTTATACACTACCTCCTTCAATGCGGTGGGTCGCTCCGAACCCAAGCTGTGTCTTTTATATTTTACTGGGGGGTACTTTGGGTCCACATTCAGTGTGTGACACGCTATCTTCGACAATATCCTGCCCATATCTAAATGTGTCCAAGCAAATACATCTAAGTTTGCTCGAAAAAAATAACCAATTCCTTCCTTAATCCTGCGCTGAGTTGAGATCCGATCTTAAGGACCTGAGTAGAATCGTCCATATCGATCGAAACGTCGACCATCAGCTCGGCTGGTGCGGACCGCGCTTCCTCTAACTTCTTCCTATGATCCATAGACATATAGAACCTGTTATGGTTTCCGAGTCAGGGCTTTGGCATTAATTGTTATGCTTTTGAGCTCTTGATGCAGATCTCTCTACATTCTTTCCTTTCTCCCGTCGCTTTGCCTCTCTATGCTCGGTGATGTAACAATCTTAACAAGCACTCTGGTCACCTCTAATCGATCTAACCCCATTTTCTGTAGGGGACTTCATCATTAAGCACTAAGGAGCTAGTGTTATTCTTAAATCAGCAAGGGCGGTCGGCCAAAAAAGGCGTTGTATGCCGAATACTCATCCACAATCACAAAAGTCTAACCTCGCACAATCTTGCGGTCACCATCCCCCAAATTCACGAATAAGTCAATAGTCCTAAGGGGTTGCTTCACCTTACCAATAAATCTTTGAATCCTAGATATACAACGTTTAACATCCTTCATACTTATCCTTATATGATTGAACGTTCTTTTGAAAAGAATATTTACCGAGCTTCTGCTATCCACCAAGACTCGGTGCACCATAGTCGGGCCTACAACGGCCGTTATTACCATAGGATCAAAAGTTGGTACTTCAATCCCATCAAAATTCCTATTTCAAAAAACTATATCATCAATTATTAACCTTTGCTGCTTAGCCAAAGCTTCATCCTCAATGGCGAAGTAGCTCTACTGTGGTACGTACCTTAATGAACTCGCATATTGTTCCATCTCATTCCAATTTTTCTCTACTAGATGAGATCCTTTAGTTATCGTGTTTACAACAATCCTTCCATCTAGCCGCCTGGGCCCTTCTCGACTAGGTCCAGGTTATGTTCCTTGGGCATTCAACCCTTAGGGTCTAACATTTTGTCCATCATCTTGTGGATCTCTGACATACTGCCGCAGTTTCTTTTTCCTTATCGGTTTCTCAATGAAATCTCTAAGATGTCTGCACTCATTTGTGTTATGCCCATGAGTTTCATAGAACTAACAAAATTCCCAAAGCATTTTTCTGCCTCAGTCCCCTCTCTCCTAGGTGGTTTCTTTTACCTTTATGTGCCTTCTGTAGTAAGGTATATGTTCTCAAGTGTATCTTTCAAAGGTTTGTACTCATCTGGCCTCATATTCCTCAAATGCTTCTTGGCATTATTCCGCCTACCCCAATGCCCTGTTTACTCTTCCTTTGATTACAAGAGTTACCTACATTCACAGCCACATTATCAGTGCTCTCACGCATTGCTTTGAATTACTTCCTCTGACTGTTAACCACCAGTCTTTCCAACAAACTAACTTGCTTCTTCCAAATGCAAGAATTAGTTTTCCTTTTGGTGGAACTCCTCCATAGTTGTTGGCTACTTCATCCTCGACCAATTCCCAAACCCCGTGTCCAAATGTATGCGCCATACCAAAGCCATCAATAACATATCTTCATTTGGATTATTAACTTTAATAACCGCAAAAATAAACCTGTTCACAAACCCCTTTAATGATTCCTTAGGTCCGTGAGAAAGGGTCGACAAGGACATCACGTCCTTAGGTTAAGTGGCGTGGAGCCTGAGCTGATCCAAGAACTTTTTAGCCAACTCATCAAAAGTTAAGATGGATTTCAGCATGAGCCGAGTGAATCACATCGATGCAACCCCATCTAGAAAGACAGGAAAACACCTACATCGAACTGCATTTGTCATCCTGGCACCATCCATGTGCCGTTCATACTTAAATAAATGATGTCTGGGGTCAGTAGTCCCATTAGACGATGGCATTGATGGCATCATAAACTTCCTTGGATACTCTATTCTTAGTATGTTCTCCATGAATGGATCCATGAATTGAGTTCTACTAGGCGTAAAACCTTAAACTTCATTCTTTATCCAATTATTTTTCTCCAACAACTGCTTAATCATATCTGTAATATGCTCCTCACTAGCCTGGTAATCCGAAGAATGACCATCAAGAGCTGCGTTGAGTGTTTGCTCATTGACGTCGAGGTTCTCCAATCTTTGGGAAAACCACTCCTTAGGTCCTTCTTTGTCATCTTATTGGCTCTGCAGTGGTTGTTTGAGCACCAACATCCTGAGCTTCGACATCTAGTCCATCCACATTACCAGCATCCTGTAATTCATCCTCGAAATCAGACAAGTTGACCTCCTCGGCTCCCTACTCCTCTAAGGGCCTCAAATTCAGGTCGATGCCAATCCAATTCTGATTGGTACCGACCTGAATTCCCTTAGCAGGGGCCTTTCCAATCCCTCCAACATTCCTTCCTACTGCTCTAGTAGTTTGTTCCTTATGCTTTTGCTTTCCATCCCTTCTGTTTTGACCAGAAGCGGATGATTTCTCCTCTTCATATTTAGCAGGTGATGCACCTCTCATGCTCCTCCTGATGCTTTAAGACCGCTGGGTTATCAAGGCTATGCTAGCATTCATCTTGTCAAGAATAGCCTTCTGACTATCTGTCTTATTTTGATTTAGCTCCACCATCATCTTATCTAATTCCACCCTTGTAACTATCTCCTAGGGAGCGAATGGTCCTAGAAATGCTGCTACCGATTGGTTAGTCACCTCATCATGATGAGAAGCTCCTTCATCTCCACCAGGACTGCTCCAGATCAACCAGACTTCCTTGTCGGTGCCATTGATTCCAATATGAAACTTCTTCAAACCTTCAGATAAAAACATTTAGGATCTAACCTCTAAACACTCTAATCTATAATGGATAGCTAGATCTATGCCAGAGAAGCTCTTTCTCAGTGAAAGCACCAAAATTGTTGAGCTGGAAAATTGCACGACACCCCCAATAAAAATAAAACGATAGAGATCTAACTATAAACGACAAAATAAAGTAAGAGACACAGGAATTTTTATGGTGGTTTGGAAAATCTGATGCCTAAATCCACATTAATGTTAGTACTTAGAGATTTTGTCACAAGTACAAGGGATTTACTAATCTAACAGCTTAGAATAGAAAATGGTAGCTTCCTTTGTGACAAGGTCGTGTAGAGAGAGCGAAGAAGTTGAAGTGTCAAAAGTCCTTTTTTGAGTTTCCATTTGCTTAATATTTAAAGAGAAATCGTCCAACGAAATAGTCGAATCTTGAAATATCAAGTCTAACGTCAGATCCGAGAATGTAGGAGGGGAGATGAGCGCCCATAGCCAATAAAATCATCTCGGTACAGGTCAAAAGTAGTCGGCACTAACTTGATTTTACGATGGAAAACCATGCCATCTCCCTCCAATTGGTCTTTTATCTTCGATCCATAAAGTTCCGAGCACTTTTGTCCTAGAAATCAGGTCGTTGCCGAGATGTCATGACATCTCTAGTACTTGCCTTATCTTTGGAGATTTTTGGAGTTGTTCGCATACTCCTTCAGAAATGGGCCTCAGGATGATCACTCTAGCCAGCAATCCATAAGCCACAACTTCAGAGTCCCATAGGGTGCTTAAAAATTGCTCGGTATCAGTATCGACCTAATTATGGTCGGTACGAGATGTTTCCTTCCCTATTTTGGGCACTCTAACCCATTGGGGCTAATCCCAATGTCCTTTCAAGAATGTTCCCAAGTATTTGAACCATTCTTCTTTGTATTAACATCCAGATTCATTTGAAAGCAGCTTAGTCTAAAAGTCGGATAACATTAAGGTTTATTTATTCCCACATCTTTCCATCCCACTAAGTGTCCATACATCGACATAGTTTTCCCAGGGTCACTATGAATGTAACGCCCCACTCCGAGACCCACTGTAACAAAGAGTATTACAGGAGTAATACTGTCTGTTAAAGCGGAGAATAGAGTATAGTGGAAGCGACCATTTATAATCAAGCTATAACTATCTACCGAATACGTCGAAAGGTGGAATCTATTTAAATTTTTCTCAATCAGGTGGTTCGACATATTCGGTAAATACTTATAACGAAATTACAAATGGCTAAAGATCTATCAGGACAAAGCATAATAACATAATGAAATAGCATCACAGAACAGAATCACATAACAGATATAAAATCCCAGAACAATACATCGTCAATACAGATCCAAATATCATAAGTGGGTACAAAGCCACTGCTCACACATGTGAGTCAAAAATATGTACATATCAAAGTCTGAATAATATCATAAGCGGACACTAAGATAAGCTATCTCAAAAGCATAGCAGATAAGTCCAAAGCGGAAGCACAGAGCAGCTAAGTCCAGAGACCTAACCTGAAACAACTCGGTCTGACCCGAGCGAAAACACTCGGGTCAGGCTAGCTAAACAATCAGTAATAACTGAGATATATAATAATGCGGTACATAAATAAGACAGTACTTATCCATAGAGAAGTATATTATGAACCACATGAATATAATGACGATCCCTAATCATAAATAAACAATGAAAATCTCCAAAGAGAAATCAACACCAAAGTGTAGAATAAATAAAATCGCCTCATATCATCGGCGTAGCCAAAGCTATAAAAAGATGCCCATAGGCAATAACCCCAAGAGTGACCAGAGTCTGTAATCAATGCCCAAGCAAAGATCGATGCTCCAAAGAGCAATGGGGATATACTGAAAAGTCAATGAAATCAAACACTGAAAAGCAGTGTCCAGAGACACTGTGAATCCACAAGGTAATCGCACTTACATCGTATGGTTCCATAGAACCAACGCCGAATGGCGGTACTCGAATGGATATAAAAATCATCAGATAATACAAGTTTTGCACGTGCACCGACCAGAGTCGTTGTTGCCAAGTACTGTAAAGTTGTGATCGATCACTCGCACAGATGCGGAATGCGCGAAACGGCGAAATCCTTCCCAGAAGGATAAAGGCCCAGAGGCACACGCCGAAAAGTAAACTGCTCCATAGAGCAGGTGTCCAGAGACGGTTGCCCAGAGGCATGGTGACCCAGAGGTCCAGTACTGGCCGCCCAGAGGCAAATGTGTCACTAACTTCTTGGAGAGGAACCCGTAAAGTGTTAACAATGAGTCCCATACCCCACGTTCGCACTAAACGGTTTCCTAACCAATAGCAAGCTCACACTCCAAACAATCAAAAGTCTACCTCATATCATCGGTAAACTAGACCCAAAGGTCAAAACGATCAATCGAATAGGTCGGGGATTAACCGGAAAGAAAATACACACGGTTCCATAAGCCGGAGTTTTTCCCAACCGTTTAAGCACCTTTCCACTTCGCTCGAAGTGCTAAAGTGTGAGTGTGGGGTTTTATTATAGAAAATAATTGTGCGAAACGGATTTATAATTGATTTTTGAAATCACTTTAAAACGGCTTTTGAAAACTCTCCTATTATAGAGTAATTAATTTAATAATTAAAAATAATATTATATAATAATTTTGAAAGCCATTTAGGAGTGCAAAATCTTTTGAAAAGGATTCATAAAACCCGTGTACGAAATCTAGAGACAAATTTCAAAGAATTCAATGAAAACCAGAAAATCATCAAAAATATTCTAAGTGTTTGTAACCATTCAAAAACAGCTGTGAACCCAAGTTCGACAATTTATTTGGGCTAGCAAACTGTGTCCAAATGTCATGAAAATTTGCAGGCATGTAGTCCAACATCCCTACTTTAAGATACAAAAAGAATTTCTGGATTCCGAGTTGAGACGAAGTAGCAGCAACGTCTAAAAGTTGGACCCAGAACAAGATTTACACTGTTTACAAACAGCGGCCAGAGTTCAACTTCGACACGAAATTCGAAGTACCAAACGAACACCGATGATGCCCAAATTTTACAGAGATGAATTTCGAAACTCCACCTTTCCAACGAGACCAAAAACGATGAAATCCGACAAAGGACGAGCCCGGGATGGCGTCGCAAAGTCGGGGTTCTACGTTGAAAACAACGGGAGAAAAGAGACTAAGGCCTATAGCTATGCACTAACTGGCCAGAGATGAAAAACCACAATTTGGCATAGTAAACTTCAAATTCTGGCAAAATGAATAAAATGAAAGTTGTAGCTTAGTTTCTAAGCTTTCCGGAATGACCAAGATCGTCAAATTCCGACTAGAGATGAAAATTCTATGACTAAAACAATTCTCAGATCTAAATTTTATATCACTGTCGTTGTGCTCTCGGGACAGTGGTAAGAATGTACAATTTTGACCAAATTAACTTCGAAATTTCATGAAAGTTTTAGCTCTAAATCTAAGCTTTCCAGAACATCCAAAATTATTAGATTTGGATAAGAAACGAGAGAGATACATGCAAAACAATATCAGATTGAAACTCAAGATAACTTGTTAAAGACAGAATTGGTCTTCTGTCTTTGAACGCATTTCAGGTCATCTAAATGGCAATATTACAGAAAACTTACTGAACAAAAATTATAGCATATGTTTTAAGCTTTCCGGAACATCCAAAATTATCTAATTCGGATAAAAAACGAGTAACTTATGGCCAAATCAATTTCAGGGTTTTATTTTATCAACCCTGTAGTTTGTTGTCAGGTCAGCGACAAACAAACGTGATTTCGACCATTGAAACCACAAAATTAGGCAAAGCTCAAAACATGAAAGTTATAGGTTACAGAATAAGCTTTCCAAAACTTCAAGAAAATCTTAATTCCGATTTAAGATGAATGAGATATGCCTAATTTACTAACAGAAATAAACTAATTATAATTTCAGCTAGCATATATTACCTCTTTCCAAGCAATGAAAAGAAGATCAAAGAGTTTCACAATCTAAATGCACAAAAAAAAGAGAATTACAAAATAATTTCAGAAATTAAAGAATGAATTAGAGGTGGGTTTTGTGATTGCTATTACCTCTTTTAGTAGTTTGGATTAACTCTCTTTGATTTGGTGTAGATTGGAGTCTTGCTTAGGAGGCCATGACTAGGTTTTGGAGCTTTCTAATTAGGTTTTAGTGGTTATGAAATGAAGTGTTGGCTGAAATGGGAGAGTAAAAGATACTTTATAGGCTAATGGTTAGGGTTATTGGATCTAATACCCATTAGGACTTTGTATTATTCATGTGCATACATATATAGGCAATTTTCTCTAAGTACACTCTACATACAAATTACTAAATACATTTCAAACCATAGAAAATTATGAAAATATGTTAACAATTACTTTTAGCCATTTCATAAAATCCTATATCAACAATATTTTACATTTTAACCCCTAATTTTTCCAAAACACCGTTTATAGTTAATATTAGCCAAAATCACCATTTTGCAAATAAATTGCAAATTAATTTCCCAAATCAAATATTGCACTATTTTACACATATAAAATTTTGCAATAATATAAATTACAAATTTTCCTAATTAATTTCCTTGAAATGCTCCATTTTACACTTAAGCCCAAAATATTAATTTATTCAAAATGACTAAATTTTGAACAAATTAGCCACATTAAAAATTCATTAATAGCTCCAATTAAATTAAAATCCCAATTTTAATTTATTATTTGGTAACCGCAATCACGGGTTGTTACAGACTCCCCCCCTTAAGAAAATTGCGTCCCCGCAATTCCTTAAATATAGAAGTCGTCTATAACATCTAATCCACAAAAGGAATACAGAAGACGGAGCTCGATTTCGAATATCACACATAGAAAGAGTCTCAAGAATATCGTCGATGAAAACCAGAACGAATCTATTGATGTATTCCCGGAATACTCGATTCATGAGATCGACGAAGAAAGCCGGAGCGTTCGTCAAGCCGAACGGCATGACCAACCACTCAAAAGAACCATGACGAGTGCGAAATGCTGTAAGAGGAATGCTGTCTTCCATGACTCGTAGCTGATGGAATCCGGTGGCAAGGTCAAACTGAGAGAAGACCTTCGCACCGCTCAATTGGTCAAACATGTCGTAATGGGAATTAGAGTTAGACATGATTCAATGATAGATAATTAATTAAGGAATACTACGGAATATAACGGATTCTTATACATATTCCTAACTTATCTATCAATAACCATAAGGAAGGGATTTGATTTAATTCGGATCTAATTTAAAATGTATTGTACTAAGTGTATCTGTTCTGTGTTTATTATGCTTATTCCTGAAACCAGGCTTTGATACCAAGCTGTAACGCCCCACTCCGAGACCCACTGTAACAAAGAGTATTACGGGAGTAATACTGTCTGTTAAAGCGGAGAATAGAGTATAGTGGAAGCGACCATTTATAATCAAGCTATAACTATCTACCGAATACGTCGAAAGGTGGAATCTATTTAAATTTTTCTCAATCAGGTGGTTCGACATATTCGGTAAATACTTATAACGAAATTACAAATGGCTAAAGATCTATCAGGACAAAGCATAATAACATAATGAAATAGCATCACAGAACAGAATCACATAACAGATATAAAATCCCAGAACAATACATCGTCAATACAGATCCAAATATCATAAGTGGGTACAAAGCCACTGCTCACACATGTGAGTCAAAAATATGTACATATCAAAGTCTGAATAATATCATAAGCGGACACTAAGATAAGCTATCTCAAAAGCATAGCAGATAAGTCCAAAGCGGAAGCACAGAGCAGCTAAGTCCAGAGACCTAACCTGAAACAACTCGGTCTGACCCGAGCGAAAACACTCGGGTCAGGCTAGCTAAACAATCAGTAATAACTGAGATATATAATAATGCGGTACATAAATAAGACAGTACTTATCCATAGAGAAGTATATTATGAACCACATGAATATAATGACGATCCCTAATCATAAATAAACAATGAAAATCTCCAAAGAGAAATCAACACCAAAGTGTAGAATAAATAAAATCGCCTCATATCATCGGCGTAGCCAAAGCTATAAAAAGATGCCCATAGGCAATAACCCCAAGAGTGACCAGAGTCTGTAATCAATGCCCAAGCAAAGATCGATGCTCCAAAGAGCAATGGGGATATACTGAAAAGTCAATGAAATCAAACACTGAAAAGCAGTGTCCAGAGACACTGTGAATCCACAAGGTAATCGCACTTACATCGTATGGTTCCATAGAACCAACGCCGAATGGCGGTACTCGAATGGATATAAAAATCATCAGATAATACAAGTTTTGCACGTGCACCGACCAGAGTCGTTGTTGCCAAGTACTGTAAAGTTGTGATCGATCACTCGCACAGATGCGGAATGCGCGAAACGGCGAAATCCTTCCCAGAAGGATAAAGGCCCAGAGGCACACGCCGAAAAGTAAACTGCTCCATAGAGCAGGTGTCCAGAGACGGTTGCCCAGAGGCATGGTGACCCAGAGGTCCAGTACTGGCCGCCCAGAGGCAAATGTGTCACTAACTTCTTGGAGAGGAACCCGTAAAGTGTTAACAATGAGTCCCATACCCCACGTTCGCACTAAACGGTTTCCTAACCAATAGCAAGCTCACACTCCAAACAATCAAAAGTCTACCTCATATCATCGGTAAACTAGACCCAAAGGTCAAAACGATCAATCGAATAGGTCGGGGATTAACCGGAAAGAAAATACACACGGTTCCATAAGCCGGAGTTTTTCCCAACCGTTTAAGCACCTTTCCACTTCGCTCGAAGTGCTAAAGTGTGAGTGTGGGGTTTTATTATAGAAAATAATTGTGCGAAACAGATTTATAATTGATTTTTGAAATCACTTTAAAACGGCTTTTGAAAACTCTCCTATTATAGAGTAATTAATTTAATAATTAAAAATAATATTATATAATAATTTCGAAAGCCATTTAGGAGTGCAAAATCTTTTGAAAAGGATTCATAAAACCCGTGTACGAAATCTAGAGACAAATTTCAAAGAATTCAATGAAAACCAGAAAATCATCAAAAATATTCTAAGTGTTTGTAACCATTCAAAAACAGCTGTGAACCCAAGTTCGACAATTTATTTGGGCTAGCAAACTGTGTCCAAATCTCATGAAAATTTGCAGGCATGTAGTCCAACATCCCTACTTTAAGATGCAAAAAGAATTTCTGGATTCCGAGTTGAGACGAAGTAGCAGCAACGTCTCAAAGTTGGACCCAGAACAAGATTTACACTGTTTACAAACAGCGACCAGAGTTCAACTTCGACACGAAATTCGAAGTACCAAACGAACACTGATGATGCCAAAATTTTACAGAGATGAATTTCGAAACTCCACCTTTCCAACGAGACTAAAAACGATGAAATCCGACAAAGGACGAGCCCGGGATGGCGTCGCAAAGTCGGGGTTCTACGTTGAAAACAACGGGAGAAAAGAGACTAAGGCCTATAGCTATGCACTAACTGACCAGAGATGAAAAACCACAATTTGGCATAGTAAACTTCAAATTCTGGCAAAATGAATAAAATGAAAGTTGTAGCTTAGTTTCTAAGCTTTCCGGAATGACCAAGATCGTCAAATTCCGACTAGAGATGAAAATTCTATGACTAAAACAATTCTCAGATCTAAATTTTATATCACTGTCGTTGTGCTCTCGGGACAGTGGTAAGAATGTACAATTTTGACCAAATTAACTTCGAAATTTCATGAAAGTTTTAGCTCTAAATCTAAGCTTTCCAGAACATCCAAAATTATTAGATTTGGATAAGAAACGAGAGAGATACATGCAAAACAATATCAGATTGAAACTCAAGATAACTTGTTAAAGACAGAATTGGTCTTCTGTCTTTGAACGCATTTCAGGTCATCTAAATGGCAATATTACAGAAAACTCACTGAACAAAAATTATAGCATATGTTTTAAGCTTTCCGGAACATCCAAAATTATCTAATTCGGATAAAAAACGAGTAACTTATGGCCAAATCAATTTCAGGGTTTTATTTTATCAACCATGTAGTTTGTTGTCAGGTCAGCGACAAACAAACGTGATTTCGACCATTGAAACCACAAAATTAGGCAAAGCTCAAAACATGAAAGTTATAGGTTACAGAATAAGCTTTCCAAAACTTCAAGAAAATCTTAATTCCGATTTAAGATGAATGAGATATGCCTAATTTACTAACAGAAATAAACTAATTATAATTTCAGCTAGCATATATTACCTCTTTCCAAGCAATGAAAAGAAGATCAAAGAGTTTCACAATCTAAATGCACAAAAAAAAAAGAATTACAAAATAATTTCAGAAATTAAAGAATGAATTAGAGGTGGGTTTTTGATTGCTATTACCTCTTTTAGTAGTTTGGATTAACTCTCTTTGATTTGGTGTAGATTGGAGTCTTGCTTAGGAGGCCATGACTAGGTTTTGGAGCTTTCTAATTAGGTTTTAGTGGTTATGAAATGAAGTGTTGGCTGAAATGGGAGAGTAAAAGATACTTTATAGGCTAATGGTTAGGGTTATTGGATCTAATACCCATTAGGACTTTGTATTATTCATGTGCATACATATATAGGCAATTTTCTCTAAGTACACTCTACATACAAATTACTAAATACATTTCAAACCATAGAAAATTATGAAAATATGTTAACAATTACTTTTAGCCATTTCATAAAATCCTATATCAACAATATTTTACATTTTAACCCCTAATTTTTCCAAAACACCGTTTATAGTTAATATTAGCCAAAATCACCATTTTGCAAATAAATTGCAAATTAATTTCCCAAATCAAATATTGCACTATTTTACACATATAAAATTTTGCAATAATATAAATTACAAATTTCCCTAATTAATTTCCTTGAAATGCTCCATTTTACACTTAAGCCCAAAATATTAATTTATTCAAAATGACTAAATTTTGAACAAATTAGCCACATTAAAAATTCATTAATAGCTCCAATTAAATTAAAATCCCAATTTTAATTTATTATTTGGTAACCGCAATCACGGGTTGTTACAATGAACCTATTAGTTTTCACATGCCAACTAAAAACCTATAAGGCTGACTTAGGCCAAAACTATAACTAGATAATCCAATAGTCTTCCACTTTCATAGGAATACTAAGATGCTCCCATGATAGAAGAAAAATAATAGTAAAGGTCTTCCTTTCCCTTAAGGATACGAAGATATCCCCTGATAGAAGAAGAAAATTAATGGAGAGCGTCACTGCTTGATTCCCAGATGCATGCACAAAATTTTAGCCTCAATATTAGCAAAGCTCTACACATTAGAATCAAGGACCTGATTAGGCAGGAGCTTAATGGCTACATTGTGGGCACTACCCCAGCACCAGTCCACACCCTTCAATCTGATTTATAAACATTGAATGAGTCTGTTCTTTTGATTAGTTCTAGGAATCCTAACATAATTTGATCTTCCTAATCTCTTGGATGTAATTTTGCTAACATAGAAGTTTAGTCTCACCATACCCACTGTGGAACAACCCTGATTGCTCATCAGTTCTCAATCCCCAAGGACATTAATGTTTGGTGATAACATAAGAGTAGGCATGTTATAAGAAATTTCATAACTGATCAAGGTACAGAATTAGACATATAAAATCATCATCCACCATACAAATATGTTCATATGATAGCCATTTGCACATTAATTACATATAATCATGCTTGAGTTTATTTCATATAAACTTAGTGAAATTGGGCTAAAATCTCTTTTTTCTCTTTTAAAAAAACTTATTGTCAAATTTGTAATTTAACCAAGTCCATATATTATTGCTAGAAAAAGCCTGGCACAATATTAATTATGTGTTATCGTGCATATAAAAGTAATGTCATTGTACAACTCAAATTATAATGCTATCGCACCTCTAAAATACTTAAACTATCATAAGTAAAAGATTTTACATTATCCCACCTTTAAAATATTACTATTATCGCATCTTTAAAATGGCTATCATAAGTATACAAATAAATATGCTATCACACTTATAAAATAAGTGTAGAAACCTAAGCCATCGTAAGTGTAAAATCATAACTATCATTAGTATAGAATCATAGCTAGTATAAGTATAAAAGTATAGTAACCACAAAAATAAAACCTATAACCATCATAAGTATAAAAGTAATTTCCATTGTAAGTATAAACCCCTAGTCATCGTAAGTATTTAAAAAATAGTTATCGTAAGTACAAAAGAATGAACTATTCTAAGTATAAAAGTAAAGGCCATCATAGGTATAAAACATACTGCTATTGAACCTATAAGTTATTGTAAATATAAAACAGGTGTTATCACACTTAAGAAAAATTAAGGGCTATTACATGTATAAATGGAATTTCTGTAATTATCAATAAACTGATTTATTTTCTCTAAAAGTAATTATTTTTCAAAAATCATGTTATATGTCAAAGTTCTATTTGTTAATCAAAATCTTTATAAACAATTTTTCAACAATTTCAAAGAAAATTTATTCATTACTTAAAATATTAAGTAATTCCATAATCACTTAATTAATTGCCATTTATTATTTAATTTTAGCTTCACAAAATAAACCCTACCAATTCAAAAATATATGGAAAAATCCCCAAAAATCAGATTTTATATCCTTTAAAACAAATAAAATTATCGGGCAAAATAAATATCTTTCATATTTTAAATAATTGAAACCTAAAAATATGCATTTTCTTAAATTAGAAAATTCATATAAAATCCAAATATTTTCATAAAATTGTGAAATTAAAAACATGTCTCCGTATTAATGTTTTGAACAATACATCAAGATTTCAAAGATTCGAAGACCATTAACATAGTATTAAAATCCAAAAACCTTATAGTTAATTTCATATTTCCTACAACTTGAAAATGAATAATATAACTACGAATGGTTGCCGATGGCATGCCGATGACATGATGTGGGGTCATCGGTAAATGTTTAGAAGATAAAGTCATTGGTATATCATCAAAAATTTTGATGACATGCCGACAACTTTCCATGAACAAACAAATTGTTTACCATGTCATATAATTCGTTGGTATATCATCGATAATTTCGATGATATAGCGGTAACTTATTTCCATTACTATCTCCCAGGCATGGACCCCTTCCCATTTTATTTTCTTCTAAATTAAAATAAATACCCTTTGGCCAAAGCCATCAACACCTTTCCTACATCACCATCGGCCATGAAATCTCCTCTTATCGCCAACGTCATCGCCACCATCCTCCTTCGGCCATGAATTATGCTTCGTTACCTCCAACAACCTATCCAACCTTACAACCTCTGACCAACCCTCAATCGGACACAACATGTCACCGCTGTCATTGTTATCCCAGTTCTGGTCTCCGTCACCATTTTCTCTCCTCTACAATCGTCGCCATTGTTTCCAGTAATTTTAAAATCATTTGCTTAATTTTTTTTGCTTTAATGGTTTTATTAATTACTTCCCACTCATTATGTCACTTATTATGATTTCGTTAAATGTTTTGGGTAATTTAGAAATTGAAATAGTGATTTGAACTTGATTGTAACTGCTCAAGTAGATATGTTCTTGAATCGCCTATCAAATGATTCCCACTTTTATATGAAGGAATTTGGAATTACATTATACTTTGATTTGGTAGTTTTAGTTCAATTGAAGGGAACCATAGATTTGTTAGGTCGTTTGATGAATTTTGAATATGATCGTTATATTAATATCCGTTTTTGTTAAAATGGAAATCAATATTCATGTGATACAATATTCGTCAGATTTGTCCTAGTACCGAATAAGTTATAAATACAAAATATATACATAAGTTGTAAATCAATATTTGATCCCAGATGTTCGTAGAATTTTGATAGCACTTCCTATTTTATTATCTATGTACGTTTTTTTGCATACCATATGGAGAATAAGGGGAAGTGCTGCCAAATTTTACGAATCGTCCATGATAAGTATTTTTTTTACAAATTACGTCTATATTTTTGTGTTTGTAATGGGAGGTAGGATAACTGACCAATTAAATCAAGGTTTACTCTTGCCGTTATTATTTACTTAATTGTGAAATTCATGATATAATAAATATGATAATATAATAGAAATTAATGATGAATATATAGTAGTATATGATTTTATAAAAAGAAAATAATACTGTATGGTATTAATAATTAGATAAAACTTAATGGCACTATCAATAATATATTAATTAATATATTGTAAAAATTAATGATTAATAAATAGTAGCATATGATATTAGTAAGAGAAAGTTTTCTTGTATGGTATTAATAACAAAATAAAAATTAACCGTATATGATATTAATAATAAAAATTAGTAAATGAAAATAATATTTTATGGTATTACTAATTAGATAGAAAATAATAGTATTATCAATATATATTGATTGATATATTGTAGAAATTAGTGATTAATAAATAGTAGTATTTGATATTAATAAAGAAAATTTTATTGGATGGTATTAATAAGAAAATAAAAATTAACCATATATGATATTAATAATAAAAAATAATAAAATAAAATAATATTTTATGGTATTAATAATTAGATAAAAATAAATGGTATTATCAATAATATATTAATTAATATATTGTAAAAATTAGTTTTTAATAAATTGTAGTATATGATATTAGTAAATTTTATTGCATGGTACTAATAATAAAATCTAAATTAACTGAATTAGATATTTATAATAAAAATTAGTAAAAGAAAATATTATTATATGGAATTAATAATTAGATAGAAATTCATGGTATTATCAATAATATATTAATTAATATATTTTAACATTTAGTGATTAATAAATAGTAGTGTATGATATTAGTCAAGAAATTTTTTATGTTATGGTATTAATATAAAATAAAAATTAACAGTATATGATATTAATTATAAAAATTAGTAAAAGAAAATAATATTGTATAGTATTAATAATTAGATAGAAACTAATAGTATTATCAACAATATATTAATTAATATATTGTAAAAATTAGTCATTAATAAATAGTAGTATATGATATTAGTAAAAGAAAATTCTATTGTATGGTATTAATAATAAAATAAAAACTAATTGTATATGATATTAGTAATAAAAATTAGTACAAGAAAATAATATTATATGGTATTAATAATTAGATAAAAATTAATGGCATTATCAATAATATATTATAAAAATTAGTGATTAGTAAATAGTGGAATACGATATTAGTAAAAGAAAATTTTGTTGTATGGTATTAATAATAAAATAAAAAATAACCGTATATGATATTAATAATAAAAATTAGTAAAAGAAAATAATATTATATGGTATTAATAATTAGATAAAAATTAATGGTATTACTAATAATATATTAATTAATATATTATAAAATTTAGTGATTAATAAATAGTGGTATATGATATTAGTAAAACAAAATTTTATTATATGGCATTAATAATAAAATAAAAATTAACCGTTTATGATATTAATAATAAAAATTAACCTTATATGATATTAATAATAAGATTTAGTAAAATTCCACAAAATGGATGTAAAATGATAAAGTTTTTCAATCTATTAGAAACTTCAAGAAGACCGTTGTGTAACGGATGTAAAATGACACATTTGTAAGCGAAATCTTGGTTAATAGCTATAAAATCCACATACAACGCGTCGAAAAATCTAATAAACTTGATTCTTAGTCTATGTAAGGAAATGTTTCCACCAGATAATGTTATGGAAGAAAATTGGTATTCACTAGAAAAAGAAGTATCTACTTTTAGACTATATAAAAGGATTGACACATGTCCAAGTGGATGCACGATATATTGGAAGGAGGATAAAAACCTTACAAGTTGTAAATTCTATAACAACCAAAGATATAAATCGACAAGAGTAGTGGTAAAGGCATGACTTTTACTTGTATTTATTACTTTCCGCTGACAAAAAGATTACAAAGAGTGTATGCATCTTCTAGTACTGCAAAACACATGTGATGGCATAGCAAACAACAACGTGCTGGAGATGTTTTATGTCATCCATCAAGTGCCAATGCTTGGAGGCATTTTGATAACATATATCCTAATTTTGCTAAAGAACGATGTACTGTAAAACTTGGTTTTTGTACTGATGGATTTGTGTCGTTTGCTTCGTTTGTTAATAAACCATACTCAAGGTGGTCGGTTATTCTAACACCTTACAATTTATCACCATGGATGTAAAGAACCTGTACATGTTTTTAACTGTAATATTCAGTATGTTTGCATCATTATTGTGGATGATAAGCTATTTTCCTTCATATGAGAAGCTTTCTGGATGGAGAACAGTAGATAAATTTTCCTGTCCCATTTGCATGGGTTCAATAGAATCTTTTCCATTAAAGTTTGGTGGCTAACAATGTTGGTGGGATCGTCATCGTCGATTTTTGCATCAAAATGATCGTTTTAGATTTGATAAAAAATTCAAAGAAAATGCCATTACTACTTTAGAGCCACTTAGCATTCTAAGTGCTGAAGAAGTGTACAAGCTCATTCAAGATTATCCAAAAGTATACGAGTTAGGCAAAGAGCCAAAAATCCCTGGTCAAGGACAAATTCATAATTTGTGCAAACAGAGTATATTTTGGGAGTTACCTTATTGAAACATTTAAATATTCAATATAATTTTGATGTAATGCATATCCGAAAGAATGTTTTTGAGAATTACTTTAATATGATAATGAATGTAAAAGGAAAAACAAAAGATGATTTGAAGTCCAGGAAGGATACTTCATTGTACTGCAATCGTCGGAGCTGAAAATTGATAATAAATTTCCAAATTTCAAACGATTAGCATGCAAAGAGTTGTAAAGCAATCAACGTAGAAAACTATTGGAATTGTTATATTCTTCGAGGTTCCCAAACGGGATTGCTTCTAACTTGAAACATTGTGTTGATATGAAGGACCGTCAATTGTCGGGTATGAAGTGTCACGACTATTATGTATTTCTCGAAACTTTATTCTCGGTAGTGTTTAAGAGTTATTGCCACAAAAGGTTTGGATCCCAATAACCGAGCTTAGTTTATTCTTCAAAGGTATATGCTCGACTTCGCTCAATAGACCTCGTCTACAACATGTCAACAACTAGAAAAAGATATACCAAATGTATTGTTTAAATTCGAGAAAATATTTCCTTCGGGAGTTTTCAATTGCATGGAACATCTACCTGCACATTTAACAACTGAAGCTTTACTGCGAGGACCAGTACAAAACAGTTGGATGTAGCCATTCGAAAGATATGCATAATATAAACTAAATTCGATTTTTTTGATTAATCATTGTAATATTGTAAATCTTCGTACATAGGTATCTAGGTAATTTAAAAAAGAAAGTGAACAAAAAGTACACGTTGAAGGTTCTATTTGTCAAGCGTGTATTGTAGAAGAAGTATCTACATTTTTTAGTTACTATTTCGAAGACCACATTAAGTTAAATTTTAATAGTGGTCGTAATGATGATGAGACGGTTGATTCACCCGACATTTCTCTATCAATTTATCAGAAATGGGGACATCTATCTGATAAATAGAAGAATGGAGGTTTCGAATTAATTAAGGACTTCAATTTGGCAAAATCAACGGTGCTCCTCAATTATGAAGAGTTATCAGATCTATTTTGGTATGTAATGTAATATTTTCTTCATGTTATATATTTCTTTGACATTATTAATTGTTGAGCAATCCATTCGAAGAAGCAAATCCAACTGTTTCCCTTCCACCAGTAATGGATTTGAGGACTGGATCAAGAAATATGTAAGTATGATTCAATATACGTGTGTGTGTGTGTTGTCATAATAAATTTTCATGTATATATAACTTAAAATAAAAAATATAGGCCGCTGATTATGAAATTACAAATGCTTGTTCGAACACTCGCATTTGGGCAAATGATTAGATACAAGAACTATCCAATTTTGTACATATATGGTTTAAAATTTCACACAGTTGATTTTGAAGCAAATAAAATAATGTACAAGAGTTGTATCTAATAGAGTTAGGGGAATGCCCTAGGGGCAATTATCTAATTTTTTAATATATCTAACTAGATAACCAATCTTGTTTAAAATAAAAGGCGTTTTCTCTCTATTATATACTAGATATAATGTGTTATATTAATTAATTTAATTAAAAGTATGTTTAATAGAAAATCTATAAATGGTATGTTTTGTGATAGTAGTTACAAAGTGTTGTAACCGTGAGTAATTTATCACAATCAAAATAAATATATCATTTTAAATGTTCCTAGTCAAGGTGCATCGAGACTGGATATTGATGTATCCGATGAGACTAGAGTACCTAAAGCTCTCCAAATGTTGGGCAGTACATTACTCATGACTATTGGGGGGCACTAAGGGGTTATGTACTGATAATTATTGGATAACTATGAAATGACTCATTCGATAGTTTTCTATTAGTTAATATAACTAAGGTCAAACAGAAAATATCAATGTGACTAATTTACATAGTTCTCTTGACGTGAGAAAACTTTTGATCTTCAATATGGAAGCTACGCTTTGATTATAGTTAATTCGTGGTACGTTGTCCATCGAATGACTATAGTTGGGTCAAGTGGAAGCATTGGAAGTGTAATACTATTCAAGAGAGGATTCGTCTCCTCAGTTATATGAGGTTAGTATCACAGTCAACTGAAGTCAATCCAAAGTCAAAGTCTCTGGCCAGAGCATTTTGGTTAATAAAAATAGTTATTATTATACCAAGGACTTTGTATTTGGGCTAAAATACTAAATATGGAAGATACTGGAATTTTGGCCATTACCAAATTCCATAAGTTCAAAGTGATATAGTTTGACGAAGAGAATTCGTGTAAATAATTATCACTAAAAGATACCGCTTAAGTGTTTGTGAAATTTGATTTTACCAAAAAGACCTGTAAGTGATGAATTCAGCCAAACTATCATACCACTAGCTAAGATGATGTGTGAACATTGATATTTGAATTGTTTAATATTAATCACTAAATGAACTCACACCTCTGAGTCACGCAACCGAATTTGTGATTTCTCTGAAACCACACAATTTAACCTAGATCTATACCATCTTAATATAATTTTCTCTATTCCATGCGATTATTTGTCTAGTTTGTTTAATCTTAATCTTAATCTTCTTATCATAAATCTATTTGTGCCTATGTCGTTTGATTTTGTTGTTAAAAAAAGAACCAAAACATAACATAATTGAACTTTGGATTTTTCTTATTGATAATTTAGTTTTTCATATCAAAAGGTTTACACTTGAATATTTATACATGGGTTGCTATGTAAATAAAGCTTGGTAATAATTGTATTAATTAATCTTTATCATCCATTTAATACGATGTATTTATTGTCACGTTTCAAATCATTCTAAAATAAATTCTTCTTATTAAAAGAAAAGGGAAAACATTAAATCAATGATATATTCTATGATTTGTAATTGCATCTAATTTGGAATTAAATCTTTGCTTAAAATGGAGGGATTGTTTTCACAAACCCCTTCTATATTATTCATCTTATTCCAAATTTATTTTGTCCGTATGCATACTTGAGTTTGCATAATTATATATATTATCCATTACATGTGTGAATATTTATAATTAACCAAAATTTTCAAAAGGATTTTGGTATAAGATATAATATTAGAGTTTCAAACTATTTTAATTAATCTTAATATTCTTTGATTTACTGCTTGTAATAGAATGAAATCTATTTTATTTTAACTGCTATGATAAACAATAATTATATATGTATATATACACACACACATTATATATATATATATGTGTGTGTGTATTTATATATAAATAAATAAATAATTCATGTTTAGGACGACAAAAGGCATATATAGAGGAGAAATCTGTCTGTTGCAGTGTAAATTCCAAAGCATGTTTATATTAACTTTGTATACTTTTATATGTTGCACTTACACTATATACACGAGCGCATGTAATGTGCTCATAATCATATGTAATTAATTAAAATTAGTAATGAATTCCTAATAAAACTTTTAATTAAAATGTTAAAATGTTTATTTAACATATTATCAATCTAATTAATGAGAGGAATAAAAGGTTTCTCTCTCTCTAATTAATGCAGTTTATTCCCTTAATTAATTGCACAACTATTAGAGAAGGAAACAAAAGGTTTCCTTCTCAAATTTATTTTAATAAGTAACTACTACACCTATGAATATTTGATACACCCATTCATTTTAATTTATATAATATTCAAACTCTTTTTAAACTTTATTTACTAATTAAATAAAATAAAGATTTTATTTAAAAGAGAATTTAGATAAGATCTAAATGGATTTAGATTTCATAGTCCCAACATAAATCCAAAATGGTAAAAGAATCATTTCTTTCGCTGTGGGCTGGCCTAGTTCAAACAATGGTATCAGAGCCCATTAATATATGCGGTCTAAATTAGTCATATTAGGGCTAACTAATTACGTTTGCCCACTTAGTATGGTGTCTAAAAAGGTAATGTTTAGGATTGGAATTGGGTAATCAAGTACCATGTCCTACTTAGTTAGCAGCCTGACTTAAAAGGCGAAGTGAGCTCAAAGGTTGCCTCTAATAGAAAAGACACAATTTGAATCGGGTCTTGGGCTAATTTTCAAAATCGTTTTGAAAATAAAATAAAAGATTCAAATTTAAAAGTTAAATTTAAAATAAAAACAGTTTATTATAAAGGTTGTAAAACAACATAAGTTTTCAAAATGTTTGAACAGATAATGATATTTTCAAAATGTTTAAGAATATTTAAATACTAATTTCAAATTTTAAAATTTATTAATAGGACTAATAAAATGAACTAATTAAATAGGTTAATTAATTAATACTTGCATGTATGTATTATATATATGATATATGTTATTTTAAAGGTGTTTAAGATAACAAAAGTATACATGTATGTATGTGAATAAATTTTGAAATTAATATGATTTAACTAAAATTGTTTAATTAAGTAAATTAATTAAAAGTTGATTAATTAAGTAAATTTATTAATGGTTGATTAGTTGAACAAATTAATTAAAGGTTAATTAATGAAATAAAAATACACAAATATATAAGATATATGTGTTATACTATAAAGGTTATAGTATGTATATATATATATATATACAATATAAATGTTATATTCGAATAACATAAAATTAATTAAAGAGTTACTTAAATAAAATTAATTAAATAAGATTTAATTAATATAATGTTACATATAAGATTATTGTATAAGTTAATTAAAATATAAAAGTTATATAATAGTGAAACTTAAATAATATGAGTGTATAAATTAAAGTTGGAACATTAAGAAACTCCTAATAGACTTAAGGAATAAATACATACGTAAATGTACATATACCATGATTTCAGATGCGTTTGACACTTGAATCACGAGGGTAACCCTATCTCTAATGAGCCAAACCCTACCAAAGCCAAGGTTCTCACTTAACCTCACGTTGTGATACATATTGTTACGACCCGCCATTTTGACCATCGAAAGTCGACACCAAACACTACCACTGTGTTCCAATGTTGCACATCCAATCAACAAAAGTGCAGATTGTTAGGGTAAATAAAAAGAAAAGAATGGAGAATAAAGGAAAAACAAAATCTCACAGCGAAATCGACAACATATAATATAACAAGGACAGTAGAAATTGTTCAACGATGGTTTTTCTATGAGTTTAGAAAATCGCCGATAAATTTAAATTAAAAATTACCGCAAGCGCACGGCATACAATTCTAGTACGTGGTGAATACGGGTCGATCCGCGGGGAATTATATAGATTTTAAAATTTTCCACTCAACCAAATTAAACCAAGAATTGAAAGTGTTGTTAACTATAGAAAAAGTGCAAAAACTAACTACTACAAAAAAGAATGAAAACTATGAGATGAAAAGACAATTTAGAGATAAATCCACTCTCATGATCACATAAATCAACACAACATGAAATTATGATCTCTCTTTTTTGGTCATTAGTGAATTTAATTGATATGTTTATCATAAGTATGGAATATTTGTGCTATTAATTAGCTTAATATAAACCATCAAACTATAACACACCCTTCAAACTCACTATTCAACTCTCATGAAAATGACAATGAAATTAAAAATAAAATCTATTTTAAGCATGGCTTGTTTACTATTGAATTAGTAACATAAACCATCAAATTTTGATTCTAAATCCACTTCCATTAACAAAATCAATTAATTAGATGATGATGTAAATTATGTTTATTTGAGTAAGCATAGCCTATATGTGATTAACATCATAGACTATCAAATTCATTAATAAACTTACATCAACATCCAACTTTCCATTAAGCACAAAAATAGAACATAAATGAACAAATTATGTTGAATCATTATAATTAGAGAGATTCATTACCCATAAATTGAAGGGGTTTAGCCTTTCAGATTTGTTATCGTTTCAACAAATGTAGAGTTCAATATGGAAAAAAAACAAAAGGAATATGCAAGCTAAAAAGAGCTAATTAACATAAAATAAAATCTAATCTACTTACATAAATAAAAAGATCTACACTATTAGCATGAAAGTAAAAAAGCATGTAAATAAAAAAGAGAATGAATTAAAATTACATAAAAAGAAAATTGCATAAAAGAAAACGGCTAAGTAGCCATGAAGAGAGAAAGAGAGCTTATAATTTATTTTTTAGCCTAAAACTGTACTAACTAAAGAGGAGGCTCAAAGGAGGCTATGCAGTATGACGTGGAAGAGTTGGTGACAATAAAGTAAGGAGATAGACAATAAGGAGTTTATGCACAGTGAAGTGCACAGTTTTTGGTAAGAAATGTATGTGGGATGTATGATTGAATAGAGAAGTTTTTGGTAAGAAATTAATTCTCCGACAACGGCGCCAAAAAATTGTTTAACGACAGTTTTTCTACGAGTTTAGAAAATCGCCGATAAATTTAAATTAAAAATTACCGCAAGCGCACAATTCTAGTACGTGGCGAATACGGGTCGATCCGTAGGGAATTATATAGATTTTAAAATTTTCTATTCAGTCAAATTAAACTAAGAATTGAAAGTGTTGTTAACTACAAAAAAATTGCAAAAACTAACTACTACAAAAGTGAATGAAAACTATAAGATGAAAAGACAATTAAGAGATAAATCCACTCTCATGATCACATAAATCAACACAACATGAAATTATGATCTCTCGTTTTTGGTCATTTGGTCATTAGTGAATTTAGTTGATGTGTTTATCATAAGTATGAACTATTTGTGCTATTAATTAGCCCAATATAAACCATCAAACTATAACACACCCTCCAAACTCACTATTCAACTCTCATGAAAATGATGATGAAATTAAAAATAAAATCTACTTTAAGTATGGCTTATTTACTATTGAATTAGTAACATAAACCATCAAATTTTGATTCTAAATCCACTTCCATTACCAAAATCAATTAATTAGATGATGACGTAAATTGTGTTTATATAGAGTAAGCATAGCCCATTTATAATTACAACATAGGCTATCA
Source organism: Allium fistulosum (assembly GCA_030737815.1). NCBI lineage: Eukaryota > Viridiplantae > Streptophyta > Magnoliopsida > Asparagales > Amaryllidaceae > Allium > Allium fistulosum. The sequence goes on along the minus strand of CM060903.1, from coordinate 305,260,040 downwards.
AATTCCATTTTATAAACTTACACCAACGTTCACTTTCATGAAGCATTAAAAAGAGATCATAAATGACAAGATATGTTGAATTTACAAACTTTTAGAGAACTTCATTACCCCTAAAATGAAGGGGTTTAGCTACTCATTTGTGTTTCAAATCAACATATGTAAATTTCAACATTCTAAAGAAAGCAAAAAAGAAGTAAGAGCTAATGAAAATGAAAGAAAAAAGAACTAAACTACTTGCATAAAAATAAAATTAAACTAAGTGCATAAAAGAGGAAGCTAATCTACTAACATTAGAATGAAGAAAGCATGTAAATAAAAGCGAACACAAAATAAAAGAACATGTAGAAAAAAGAAAAAGGCTTAGGAAGCCATTTTATTTCTCATATGATTTGAAGCTACAACTTGCATTCTAATTTTCTAAGTAATTAAAAGAGAAGATCCATTACACATACATAAGAGGGCTATTTATACATGCACAAAACCCTAATCCATATTTTAGGAGGCTTCCTAAAATATCCTTTAGAAAGTGTGGCCACCAAGTAATCATTAGTCTCTAATTAATCCATCATTAAGTATGCATGAAATTTTAACCTCCACTAAATTGTGCATTAGCTCCTTATTGTAGATTAAGGTAAGTGGGTAGGTGGGTTCCTCCATGTTGGATGAAATGGATTATTTCCATCTTTATTTTTTTTCTAACTCTTGTGCATGCATATCTTCATGAAGCCTCTTGTAATTTGAATTCTTGAGAATAGGGAAATTCAGACATTTTAAAAGTTTTTTTTTTTAGATTTTTTTTAGAGGAAAAGTATTTACCAAAGAGAATTTATTTTAAAAAATGGCACAATTGAATTTTTTTTTGGATTTTTCAGAAAAAAAAATTGAAAAGATTTTTTTTTGGATTTTTGTTCTTCTAAAAAAACTAACTCAAAATTTGTTTTCTGGATTTTTGATTTTGATTGAAAAATTTCAAAGGATTTAAAAACTAAGTTAAGAAATATTTACAATTTTTTTTAGTTTTGGAATTTTTTTTTAAATATGCATGAACTAATGCAACTAAATGAATGCAAGGATTTAATTACGAATTTTCTATCCTAAGTAGCTCCTAACCCAAAATTATATAATCACACTTTGTCTTAATCCAACAAGATAGTTCTTATCCAGGTAACGGGCAGAAGTTATTGGTGCACCACGAATCACCGTAGCAATGCAACCGAAGGTTTAAGTACCTTCAGAGAAATAACCACTATAATATTTACAAATCATCGTAATATTTATAAATGGTTATTGCTCTGCCGTAGCCTAGATACCAAGAAATAAAATTGTTCAAAGAAGACAATTGTCAAGATACAATTAAGCCCTAGGAGAGCTCGTGACTCCCTTAAGTCAATCGTCTAACCGTTATTATTAGTCAAATTCTAAAATGAAATGCGATTTGTGGACCAAGGAAGGGGTGATGAAATCGCCCACTTTATGTGAATTTGGGTATTTCCCGTAGAAAATAAAACAAGATGAGATGAATGCAAAACAAAAATTAACGTGTATTAACAATGCAACTACAATGAAGTTGTTTTTTGTTTTTGTTTTTTTATTTTTGTCCTGAATTTTTGAAATTCTTTATATATATATAAATGCAAATGCAAGCAACCAACAATGCAATTAAAATAAAACTAAAGATGAAAGCACGATACCAGAGCGTGTAGGATTATTAGCATTTTTTTTAGCAGTGATTTTTTCTAAGCAAGCAAGCAAAGCAAAGCGATTATTTTTGGCAAGCGGTTCTTCCTTTTAATCTACTTTGGCAACCTAAAAGGTAGTGAACCAAGATATATACAAAAAAAATTAATTTTTTTATATGTTTATCAAAGGAGAAAATAAAACAAGTGAAAAAAAAAGTAAAACAAATGAAAACTAAAACAAGTGAAAATGAAAAGGTAAAACAAGTGAAAACTAAAAGAAGTAAAAACAAGACAAATTGATTTTAACAAACAAAACAATTTCTTGTTCTTTAATCAATTCACTAATCAATTTTCTAATCAATTCTAAAACACAATTCACCCGGCCCAAATATAAACCAACTACCCAAAAAAAAACATAGATAAAAATTCTCCAAAACAGATATCGAATTTCCCCAAAAACAACTTGAATTCTCCAAAACCAAATCGAATTTCAAATAAAGAGAGAATCACAATCTGGTTGGTGGAATTCGGTGAAGTAGAAGTTGTGGAGGTTTTTCGAAGTTGTGATGTTGCGAAGTGTTGAATTTGGGTTGAATTGGGTTGCGATGGTTGAGGGGATGGAGGTGGAGTTTGTGGATGGTTTGGTTTGACGTTGGAGATTTGAATTATTTGATGTTCGAAGGGATTTGGGTAGCGGGTTGGTGGTTAGAAGCGAGGTTTGGCAAGGATCGCGGGAGGCAATTTCAGGTCGAGTTCGATTGGGGAAGTTGCGAGTGGACTTGCGATTGGGGGTAGAGTTAGGTTGTTGAAGCTGGAGTGAAGTGACGGTGGTTAGTGGTGAGTGGCCAGAGATGTTATAGAGGAGGGATGCAGCAGTCGGTTGTGTTGATGACAGGAGTGTGGGAATATAGTGAGAAGTATTGAACAGAGGCAGTGGAATGGTTTGTTGCAGTAGAGTGGAGTGGAGGAGCAAATTGTGGACTGCTATGTTGTTGACTGCTGTGTTGTTGGAGATGGTGTGGCTATGAAGAGGATGGAACTGCAACTGTATGTATGTATGGATATGGTTTAGGATGTGTAGAAGAGATGATGAGGTTTAGGCAACGGCGCCAAAAACTTGTTTAACGGTAGTTTTTCTATGAGTTAGAAAATCGCTGAAATTTTTTAAATAAAAATTAACCGCAAGCGCATGACGTACGTGGAAAATACGGGTCGAACCACCGAGAATTATATAGATTTTACATTTTCTATTCAATCAAATTAAACTAAACTTGAAATGCGATTAGCTAAAAATGTAAAAACTAGCTAGAACAAGTGAATGAAAACATGAGTTTAGAAAACAATTTAGAGGCAAATCCACTCTCATATTATGATCTCTCTATTTTGATCTTAAGTGGAATTGATGATGTATTTATCATAAGTATGGTTTATTTATGTTATTAATTAACATAACTTAAACTATCAAACTATAATACAACACATAAAACCACTTATCAAATCTCATGAAAATGATGTCAAAGCAAAAGCTATTTTAAGTATGATCTATTTACTATTGTATTTAGTAACATAGATCATTAAATTTCGTTTCTACTTTAATTCAATAATCAAAAATCAATTAGTAAAATGATGATGTAAATTGTGTTTATGTGGAGCATAGTCCATTTGTAATTACAACATAGGCTATCAAATTCCATTTTATAAACTTACATCAACATTCACTTTCATGAAGCATTAAAAAGAGGTCATAAATGACAAGATATGTTGAATTTACATCCTTTTAGAGAGCTTCATTACCCCTAAATTGAAGGAGTTTAGCTACTCATTTGTATTACCAAATCAACACATGTAAATTTCAACATTTTAAAGAAAGCAAAAAAGAAGTAAGAGCTAATGAAAATGGAAGAAAAAAGAACTAAACTACTTGCATAAAAATAAAAATAAACTAAGTGCATAAAAGCGGAAGCTAATCTACTAACATTAGGATGAAGAAAGCATTTAAATAAAAGTGAACACAAAATAAAAGAACATGTAGAAAAAAGAAAGAGGCTTAGGAAGCCATTTTATTTCTCATATGATTTGAAGCTACAACTTGCATTCTAATTTCCTAAGTAATTAAAAGAGAAGATCCATTACATGTATATAAGAGTGCTATTTATACATGTACAAAACCGTAATCCATATTTTAGGGGGCTTCCCAAAATACCCTTTAGGAAGTGTGGCCACCAATTAATCATTAGTCTCTAATTAATCCATCATCAAGTATGCATGAAACTTTAACCTCCACTAACTTGTGCATTAGCTCCTAATTGTATATTAAGGTAAGCGGGTAGGTGGGGTCCTCCATGTAGGATGAAATGAATTATTTCCATCTTCATTTGTTTTCTAACTCTTGTGCATGTATATCTTCATGAAGCCTCTTGTAATTTGAATTCAACTTCCTACAAAATAACAAAAAAATTCCAAGTAAATTTTCTCAAATTAATATGTCCACAGAAATGACCATTTTTGCCCCTATATGAAGATGAATAAATGATAATTTGAAAATAATTGAAATTTGGGTTTAAACTTGTTAAAATACTCTATATGCTCATTAATTTAATTTAAATTATATTAAATATGAAATTAAAAATATGCACATTTACGTGCACATCAAATACCCCCACGCTTATCTTTTTATTCGTCCTCAAATAAACTAAAACTAAGATAAATCCGTTTTCGTAGGAAACACAATTGCATTAAGCGTATGCAACAAGCCGTTAAACCTCTAGGTATCCCTAGTAGGATGAGTGTTGTCTCGTGAGGGTTTTTAGTGGATACTACCCACAAAATCCAAATGTGAAATGAAAAATTCCTAAATGCAAGATTTATCTACAGAGATATGAATGCAAGGTTTTTGAAAATATTTACAAATGAAGGATTTACTTTCAAATTGACATGAATAAGTTAAATATAAGTTTTGGTCATTATCAAGAAATTAAAGTCATTTTACTTTCCAAAATTTCCAACAAAAATTAAAATATCAGACTATTAGACTCCAGTTTGGCTAGTTGTTTCGGTTGATAACATGGTGTAACTATGAAATAGATCCTTGGTTGATTTTCAAAGTTTATCAAAGTGGTATTTTCATTTCTCTAGAATAACAAGTCAAATCAAATAAGTAAAAACTGTGCTTGGATTTCAAATGCTTACCCTCTCTATTTTTGAAAATTTTATTGATATTAACAATATTTACATATGCCTAACTTAGATAAACTGAGGCCAGATATATTACCTATGCACTGCCTTTCGGGCTTACGTGAGGGGAATATTGAGCATTGCAAGTGAACACACAAGTGTGTACACCTATCGACTGTAGGAATTATTAATAAACGAATTTTTATATACATACACCTAACTCAGATAAATTGAGGCCAGATATATCGATCGTGCACTGCCTTTCGGGCTTACGTGAGAAGGGTACAGAGCATGGCGAGTGTACACACTTGCGTGTGAACACATGACTCTAGGTGTTTATAAAATATATACATATGTACAATTTTATTTTCTTTTGTTGTTTTTTTTTGTGTTATATATATATTTTTCGTTTATTTTTTTGAAGAGAGAGTTTTGCAAAATCATCTTAGCACCATTTAACTTAAAAGATCAAAATTGTTATAGGCTTTATTTTAAATCCACCACACTTTAAACAAAGATTTTCTATTAGGATATACTTCATAATTATCACCTATGAACCTTCCTATATGTAGATAAACCATCGTTATTTGTAATCAAACTTTATTTTTATTTTTGTTGAGACAAATAAAATTTCAGAAATTTCAATTTAACAACCAAAAACATATATTTATCCTATAGTGTTTTTTCCAAAATTGTTTTTGAGATTTTTTTTTTTGTTTTTTGTTTTTTTAAATTTTTGAGTTTTGGAAAGAAAATGCAAAACAAATCAACCATGAAAAATAAAAAGGAAGATGAGGCTCCCCCCACACTTGATTTTGACTGTGTCCCCACAGTCAACCCAAGTGAAAGGAGCAAAATAAAACAAAAATAAAAATATGACATATATTTACATGAAAATGGAAGGATTCTTATTTACACGACATCAGAAAATATATTGTTAAAGAGTAAATGAAACGGTCTTCCAAAGACCAATTCATTTGTCTCGTCAAGTATGAGAGACTCAGCTTAAGCACAGAAAACCAAACCATAAAAGATTTCGAAGTCGAATGTTGATTTGGAAAAACGAATGTCGTTTTATTAAAAATCTTTTGAGTTGTTGTATTTTCGATGATTTTCAGGGTTGATAAAACAATTGGTTGAAATTCAAGTTTATTTTCACCAAATTTAATTTCAAGCTCATCATTGACAAATTCTTGAAATTATTGATTTCAAAATAGAAATGGTGATTTAAATCTTCCCCTTCAGAATTTAACAACTCATCTTCGAAAAGTCCATAAAATTTATATTCACAAAATTCTTCCTTTGTTGAATTATTCACAACTTCATTGCATATATCAAGTTCAAAATCCAAAGTTGTTGTATTCAATTTTTCGAAATCAGATAAGGAAGATCGAATTTTAAATCGAGTTTCTCACCCTCAAAAGAATTGAAATCCAACTCAATTAATGTATTTTCAACAACTTCATTAAGATTTTCATTTTCAATTTCAAAAGTTGTTATTTTAAAATCGTCAATTTTGGTAAAAGGTGAACTATTATTTGACTCGTCACACGTTGGGATTTGATTTTGTTTCTCACGTTGTTTCATATATGTTTCAAACAACAAATCGTGTGATCATTGTAGATCTCTTCCATTTGTTCAACAAAATCCAATTTATAATTATTAGTTAGAAAATTTTCAATTTGAACTTGTTGAGAATGAAAATTATCAATCACATCATAGTCAAGACTATTTCCATTGCCAAAATCATCTAAAAAGTGGTTCACATTTCCATTTTGATTTTGAATTTCATTTTGGAGTTCGAAATTGAATTGGCATGGGTTATAATCGAAATCATTTGAATTTTGAAGTGAATTCAAATTTTGACCATTTTGAAATCCTTGAATTGCATTATTGCACAAATATGAATTACACAAATCATTTATCCTTTGATCATTTTGGGTAGAGAGTTCAAGTAAAGACGAAACTGTTTCAATGCTATTTTCAAGAGTTGAGGGTTGCCCAACATTTTGAATTTTTTTTTCAAAATTGGAATTATTTGTACAAAAGTTATCATTAAAATATCCATATGAGTCTAATGTGAAACTATATGGATTATATTGATTTCCACAACTATTGTAAAATTCTTTAGATTAGGGAAATTCAGACATTTCAAAAGTTTTTTTTTGTTTTTTAGGATTTTTTTAGAGGAAAAATATTTACCAAAGAGAATTTATTTTTAATAAAGGGAAAATTGATTTTTTTTTTTGGATTTTTCAAAATAAATTTTGGATTTTTGTTCATCTAAAAAAAACTAACCCAAATTTTTTTTTCTGGATTTTTGATTTTGATTGAAAAATTTCAAAGGATTTAAAATCTAAGTTAAGAAATATTTACAATTTTTTTTAGTTTTGGAATCCTGAATTTTTTTTTCAAATATGCATGAACTAATGCAACTAAATGAATGAAATGATTTAATTACAAATTTCTATTTTAAGTAGCTCCTAACCCAAAATTGTATAATCACACTTTGTCTTAATCCAACAAGATAGTTCTTATCCAGGTAACGTGTAGGAGTTATTGGTGCACCACGAATAACCGTAGTAATGCAACCGAAGGTTTAAGTACCTTCAAAGGAACAACCACTATATTATTTATGAATCACCGTAATATTTATAAATGGTTATTGCTCTGCCATAGCCTAGATACCAAGAAATAAAATTGTTCAAAGAAGACAATTGTTAAGATACAATTAAGCCCTTGGTGAGCTCATGACTCCCTTAAGTAAATTGTCTAACCGTTATTATTAGTCAAATTCTAAAATGAAATGCGATTTGTGGGCCAAGAAAGGGGTGATGAAATCCCCCACCTTATGTGAATTTGGGTATTGCCCTTAGAAAATAAAACAAGATGAGATGAATGCAAAACAAAAATTAAACGTGTATTAACAATGCAACTACAATGAAGTTTGTTTTTGTTTTTTTTTTCTTTCTGAATTTTTGAAATTATATATATATATATATATATATATATATATATATATATATAAATGCAAATGCAAGCAACCAACAATGCAATTAAAATAAAACTAAAGATGAAAGCAAGATACCAGAACGTGCAGAATTATTAGCAATTTTTTTTAGCGGTGATTTTTTTAAGCAAGCAAGCAAAGCAAAGCGATTATTTTTGGCAAGCGGTTCTTCTTTTTAATCTGCTTTGGCAACCTGAAAGGGAGTGAACCAAGATATATACAAAAAAAATTAATTTTTTTATATGTTTATCAAAGGCGAAAATAAAACAAGTGAAAAAAAAACAAATGAAAGTAAAACAAATGAAAACTAAAACAAGACAAAATGAAACAAGTAAAACAAGTGAAAACTAAAAGAAGTAAAAACAAGACAAATTGACTTTAATAAACAAAACAATTTCTTGTTCTTTAATCAATTCACTAATCAATTCTCTAATCAATTCTAAAACACAATTCACCCGGCCCAAACATAAACCAGCTACCCAAAAAAAACACAGATGAAAATTCTCCAAAACAAAAATCAAATTTCCCCAAAAACAACTTGAATTCTCCAGAAACAAATTGAATTTCAAATAAAGAGAGAGTCACAATCTGGTTGGTGGAATTCGGTGAAGTAGCGGTTGTGGAGGGTTTTCGAAGTCGTGATGTTGCAAAATGTTGAAATTGGGTCGAATTGGGTTGTGATGATTGAGGTATGGAGGCGGAGTTCGTGGATGGTTTAGGTTGACATTGGCGATTTGAATTATTTGATGTTCGAAGGGATTTGGGTAGCGGGTTGGTAGTTGGAGGAGTGGTCTGGGGAGGATCACGGGAGGCAATTTCAGGTCGAGTTCGATTGGGGAAGTTGCGAGTGGACTTGTGATTGGGGGTAGATGTTAGGTTGTTGAAGCTGGAGTGAAGTGACAGTGGTTAGTGGTGAGTGGCCAGAGATGTTGTAGAAGAGGGATGCAGCAGTTGGTTGTGTTGATGACAGGAGTGTGGGAAGATTGTGAGAAGTATTGAACAGAGGCAGTGGAATGGTTTGTTGCAGTAGAGTGGAGTGGAGGAGCAGATTGTGGACTGCTGTGTTGTTGGACATGGTGTGGCTATGAAGAGGATGGAACTGCAACTGTATGTATGTATGGATATGGTTTGGGATGTGTAGAAGAGATGATGAGGTTTAGGCAACGATGCCAAAAACTTGTTTAACGACTGTTTTTCTTTGAGTTGGAAAATCACCGAAATTTTTTAAATAAAAATTAACCGCAAGCGCATGGCATACAATTCTAGTACATGGTGAATACAAGTCGATCCACAAGGAATTATATAGATTTTACAATTTTTATTCAATCAAATTAAACCAAACTTGAAATGCGATTAGCTAAAAATGTAAAAACTAGCTAGAATAAGTGAATGATAATATGAGTTTAGATAACCATTTAGAGGCTCCACTCTCATATTTTTGTAAATCAACAAACAAATATCTATGATCTCTGTAATGACCCGGATTTTTAGCTATCTGATTTTGGGATAGTTAGCTAATTTTAATTTTGGAATATTAATTTTTATAAGTCGAATAGATGAATTTTCTAATATTTAAAATATCTGAATATATATGCTGATAAAAAACCATATTAAATATTGAATTATAAATTTCTGGATATGATAAATTTTATAGAAATATGTATATAAACTCACCATTTAAATTTAAGATAAAATATCCATAAATGTATATATATAAATATATACAAGCTTTATGATGTTTATATATATATGTATATGTATATGTATAAGTCCAGATATATATGGTTATAAAAATATAGTATATGAATATATATATACACACACACACATACACATGAATGTATAAAACTCCAGATGGTCAATTTCAAACTCATGATTATATGCGTAAGTGTATGTGTGTGTATATATATATTAAATAGTGAAATGTAAATATATGTGTATGAAGAGGCAGAATATGAAGTATACACGTAAGTATATACTAAACTTATGATAAAAATAAAATAAATACATGCAAATGGCTTTGTATATGTGTGTAGGTGGTGTATATGAAGTATATATGTTTATAAGGAGTAATATACATATAAATCTAGGTAAATAATAAAGTGTATATATATACACACACAAGGGGACATTAAAATAAATGCACATCAAATCCAAGCCACAAACATAACATCAAACACATATATTTAATCAAATCAACATGGAAAAAATCAAATCAGCTCTATATTTAAATCAAGTCACATTTTTATCAAATCAAGTCAAAACATTTTCAAACTAAAAAAAATAAAAGAAAAGAGATGGAGCATTGTATATGATAACAACCTTCAGCTCTTGTTTACTTGATCTATATATATATATATATATATATATATATATATATATATATATGCAGCACCCTGTTCACGTATACCATTCAAACATTTAAAAAAAAGAATGCTACCATTAAAACAAAAGAGAATCTACCATTAAAACATAAACAAACCAAGATTTTCAAAGGCTTGAAGGAAGAAGGCTTAAAACAATGCAGCAGTTCAACACAGCAAAGAACTGTGAGTAAAATCTAATGTTTTACCTACTGGAAATCTATGTATGCTTAGATATGCTGGTAAATTTGGGTAAATCTTTGATTTTTTCAAATATTTATGTACTAACAGTATCTATGTGTATGTATATATGTGTGGTTAGACATGATGAACACCTGTAACTGCAAATATCACCTCTATTCCTTTTAAAGAAAAAAAGTGATAAGATCTTTCATCTTTAAATAATCATAATCTCTTTGTCCGGTTAGTTTTAGGTTATGATTCCAAAAAGGGAGTTGGTTGTTTTCGAGTGTAGATTCTTCTAAAATTCGTTTCATGTGATATTATGAGGTGTAGAAGGAGAAAATGCATTTTATAGTAAACAACCTTAAAATGAACAAAAATTCAAACATCGTTATTTAATGAACGGTTTATATGTATGTGATCGTTGTAGAAAATGGAGATTTTTAGAGGTAGTTTGGGAATTTTAAATGGTGGGTGGTGATAGAAATGTTGAGGTGATCGTATTTGGGCGAAAAGTCGAATTCAGGTGACGGCGTCGATTTCAGACCATGGTGTTCGGCGTGGAGGAGGTTCGGGAGGCGGCGCACTTGGGAAATATTTCGAAATAAATTTTAGGTGGCTGTGGAAGCTAGGCGTGGTTGAAGCTATACAGTCAATTCCCCGATATTGCCCCGATATATCCCCGATATATCCCATAGCGGACTTTTGGGGGCAATGATATTCCTATAAAGCGGCCCAATATAGTGGTTCCGCTATTATCCCCGATATTGTGGCAATAATCCGCTATATCCTCGATTTTTTTGGCGCAATATCCCCCTTTCCTATAAATAAGCATTTTGCTTGATGTCTTGCTTTTAAGTTTTATGGTAACTTCAAAGTTGATGTAACAATGATATACGATGTTGGTTATTATAACTAGTTCTAACTTTTTAAGTGTCAACTTTATTTATCTTTATTATAACTTGTTTTGCTTGGTGGGAAATAATAAGTAATACTTGTTCCTCTTTTTAATGTAGAATGTTCATCATTCCTCTTTTTAAAGTCGTCCGCTATATCCTGCTATATCCCTGATATATCTCCGCTGCAACTTTTCGCATCTCAAACGCTATGGAGCGGTAGGGTGCTTTAACCGCACAGGGTTGAAGTAGGGTTTAGTGACAGTTTTTGGGTTGGTTTGGTTACGAGGCAAGGGCGAGGAGTAGGGGAAGAACGAGGCGTGCGGTCCAGGGGGAGTAGGTGGCGATGGTTGTGGCGAAGGCATGGGCGAACTCTGGTGATGGTTGATGGTCCATGGTAGCGAGGCGAGTGATTTGATGGACTCGATGTTTGTTCTAGGTTGGGTGGAAGTTCGAATTTTCGAACTAGAGGTTGGACGTGGTTTCCTGGTGTGGAGGCGGGACTAGATGATCGTGGGTTGTTTGGGAGAATAGTCGGCGGTGGGATTTGATGGTCGGAGGTATGCGTGCATGTGCGCACCTTCGTGCATGTCTCTGGGTCTTCAACAAAAGAAGGAAGAAATAGAGTAGAGGGGATTAGGGGAAGAAGAGAACTGGAGAGGGGAAGAAATTGTTTGGGCCGGTGGATGTGGGCCAAAGAAAGGAAAAGGAAAAGAAAGGAAAAAGAAAAGAAAAGAAAAAAGAAGAAGAGAAGCAGGGGAAAGGAAAGGAAAGGAAGAAGGAGTGGAGCCCGTATTTTTGCTTCGTGGGCCGATGTGTTGGGCTGGGAGTTTTTTTTTAATTGAATAAGTTTTTGTGTTAAAATCTTTTAACTTTTTAAAAGCAAAAAAATATATGTTCTCTTTATTTTAAAATCAAATCAACATGATAAAATTTGGTATTGAAATTCCTACCACCCAAATATTTAGTCTAAAATTTATGTTGATGATTTTCTATAATATAAAGAGTAATTATTTTAAAATAATTAAAGTGAGTTATTAATTAAATTCCTAATTGGCTTAATCTTATGTTAATTAATGAAAGTAGTTATTAATTTGATTATTTAACCCTAATTAACTAATAATAAATCGTTTTATGATCTCTTTAATTTGTAATTAATTTGAATTAAAATATAAATGGATTAGGTCAATTTAAGTTAATTAAATCCTGATTGTGAATTGTTTTAAATATAAATTATAAATCGATAACTTAGTTAATGCTCTATGCCCCGGTTTTATTGTTATTGTGATATCCCAGAATTTCAAGGAATTTAAAATGTGATAATCTCTTAATTTAAATTATTTAAAATTGATAAAATTATTATTTTCAAATATAAATAACCAAATAATAATAATATGATGTTTTAATTATGGTTATAGATTGATTTTTAATAAGAATAATTATTTAAATTGTGTTATAAATTGATTTTAATAGACTTATCGTTTTCAAATTTAATAAGTATTGTTTAAATATATATATATATATATATATATATCTGTGTGTGTGTGTGTGTGTCTTGAGTTGTTTTTAAATGAAATAATCAATTTCAAACTTAATAATGTGTTTATTTAAAAATATAAATGTTTGAGTTGATTTTTAAATTGGATTTTTGAAAAAAGTAAAATTTGAATTTGAATCTAGGTTTAAGTTTGAATCTTTAAAGATAAGTATTTTAATATATTTTGATATGAAATGTATGAATGAAGTTTTTATTTAAAATAAGATTTTGTTTTATTTAGTTTTCCTTAAAGAGATTATGTATATAAATTTAGAAAATATTTATTTAATAGTAAATAAATACAAAAGTTATATTAGCATTTAAAAATGGATTAAATGTATATTATATATGATTTTAATTAAATTATAAATTGGTTTATATTTTATTTCTTTTAAAAAGTTTTATTTATATAAATTAGATAGGGCATTTAAAATATATTTATTAATTAGGAAATTTAATTCAAAAAGCTTTTAAATCATTTAAAAATAAAATAAAAATAAATAATTACAAGTGTTAATTTTATATGCAACTTACATACATGTGTAAGATAATTGAGATTTTAATGACAAGTGTCATAATTCAAATGTTATTTTCTTTAATTTTAAAACAAATCTATATAAGCCTATATGTTTCCTCTTCTCCATTTTCTTTGTTTAATTCTCACATTTTCAAAGACAAAAACCAAAACCAGAAATCATTTGTCTCAAACCTGAATCATCTCCACAAACCAAACCTGAAATTCATTTCCTAATCTACAACCTGAACCATATCTCAAACCAATCTGCAATGATTCTTCCAAAACCTGTAACCATTTTTACACAAAGCCTGTAAACACCAAAGCCCTGTAAACAACCAAACCTGTAACCATTGTCAAGAATTCAAGCAAGTAAATCTGAAGTAAACCAAAGCAAAGTTTTCAAAGCTTACAAATTCCAGAGGCCATGGTTTTCAAGTTTTCAAAGCTAGCATTTCAGTTTTCAAAGCAAATATTTCAGTTTCAAAACTGATGCAGTTAAAAGCTTCCAGTTTTTCAAAGCTCTGCCTCTTTAAATAGGTGAGTAAACCTTTAAATTAAAAACCTAAGTATCAAATATTTGTTGCATGTGAATTAATGTGTTGATGATTGCTTTGCATGTCTGTATTTATGTAAGCCCTTGTATATTTTTAAGGTGTGCATATCTGTAGATTTTAAACATCTTATTCTTAGTCCAATCCTCTGCCTTTAAACTGTGAACATGAAACCCCCTTTAGATTTGATGCAGATGATATATGTTGGAAATAAATTTGGAATGTATGTTTGAAATATATATGCATGTTTGTTTTTAGACCTGAATACACGTATATATGAATGTTGAAACCATGTGTGCATGTGTGATTTGTCTGTGTGAATCTCTGTTCATAATTACAGAGTTTGATTTTGATAAAATTCCAAAATCTCTTCTCCAGTTCTCTGTTAGCCTAGTTTTCAAACAATTTAAGTTTGTTTGAAACAGAAACTAGAATTTTAAAAATAATCTCAATATGTTTGGTACATATATTATCTGGAAATCAAGAATTCCAGTAAAAACTTCCAAAACATGTTAAATTCAAGTATCAGATTTCTTTGATCTATTTTGATAATATGAATCACTGTCCCAAATCATGATTTTTAAAATAGAAATCATAATTTTTAGTGTGGTTTTGAGGGTACAGTTCTTAGAGTTCTAGATTTTGGTTTTTGGATGATCTCTGGTGACTGGAGTGTTTGTGGTGATCGAGGTTCTTGCTGGAGATAGATGTATGATCAGGGAAGGAAGGAAAAATAGTAGAGGTGGTGATAGTTCGCCGTGGTGGCGGCAGCAGGTCGAACTAAGTTTTTAAACCTAGTTTGGTTGAGGGTCTGATTTGTGATCGTTGCTTCATCTATGGATGATCGAGTGGCTCGAGGTTGAGGGGATTGGTTGCGTAGGAGTTCGGCAAGGTGTGGTCGAGGTTGATCATTCTCCGGTGGTCAGAATCGTTTGGGCGAGGCTTTTTCTGGCAGTGGTTTGAGTTCCAGTTTCAACTGGATAGTTCAATTTGGAATCATGGCGTGAGGTTGTGTTTTGATGATCGTGATGGGTTGCTGGAGTGATCGTCGATGTGTAGGAGGTTCTGGCGGTGGTCAGAAGTTCGTCGTGGGTGGTGCAGGTTGCACAGTGGCATGGTTGTGTCAGTTTGTTTGGGTTTGGGTTTCATTGGTTTTCTCGAAGATGGTCTCGGGGTAGAAGGGTTTTGGCTCGGGTTTGTCCTTGGGTCGTATGCGAGATTGAGTGAAACTGTTAAGTTTTTAAAACAGTATTAAAATTTAAACCAAACAGTTTTCAAATTTAAATCAAACTGTTTTAAAACGAAGAAAAAAATGAAGATGAAGGTGTACTTGGTTTTGGTTCAAGTACATATGAGTTAAACCCAAAGTAAAATGTTTAAATAAGTTTTTAAATTTAAATAAAAATAAGTTTTTAAAACTTTAAATAATCAAGTTAAATCATTTTCTTGAAAATCCATTTCTTTGTAATGAATAGTTTGTATAAATTAATTTGTATGATTTGTTTAACTTAAATGTATTAAGTTAAAACCTTAAGTTATTTTCAAACTTAATTTGAAATGTAAAAAGGTAATAATAAGGAAATGTTTTATCTTAAAAACTTAATTAAAGTTTGATAATCTATGAGATAATTAAAGAGTGATTAGTTAATTAAATTAGTTAATGATTAGTGATTTATTAATTAACAATTAAGGTTTTCAAGTGATTTATTAACTTGTAAATTAAGTATTATTAATTAATAATTAGAAATAAGTAATTAAGGATTATTTATTTTAAAAACTTAATTAATGATTTAATTAAGTAAAGTTAATTACTAAGATCAAATGTTTTAATCATTAATAAAGATAATGTTTTATCTCAAGGATAATTAAGATTTTAATGAGTTGTAACTAATTAAGATTTTAATGAGTTGTAATTAATTAAGTTAATTAAGAAAATTTAAGTTTAATTAATTAATTTAATTAATTATTGAAAAGAATTAATTAACTAATTAATTAATTTAATTAACTAATAATTATGATGGATTAATTAATAATTAGAAATTACTTAATTTGTAATTAGAAATTAATTAATTAAGTAATTAAGGGTTAATTAAACTGGTAATTAAGAAGTACTTAATAAAGTTTTATTAAGTAATAATTAGGTTTACTTGATTAATAATTAAGAGATTATTAATCTATAATTAAAGTTAATTAAGGATTAATTAACTATTATTAAGGGTTAATTAATTATCATTAAGGATTGATTAATTGGTAATTATGGATTAATTAAATTGGTAATTAAGGTTGTTAATTAATAATTAAGTTTTATTAATTAATAACTAAGAGATAATTAATTAGTTAATTAAGGTTAATAAATTAATTATAAAAGTAATTAAGGATTGATTACTTTGTATTAAAGGATATTGATTAATAATTAAGGTTTATTAATTAATAATTAAAGAATAATTAATCTGTAGTTAAGGATTAATTAATTTGTTTAAAAGGTAATTAAGGGATAAATTACCGGTTGTAATTAATGAAATGAATGTGATTAACTTCAGATAATTAATTTGTTAATCATTTGATGCTGATTAAGTATAAATACTTAAATGAAATTGATAAGTGAAATTACTTAGTGAAGTAATTAATGTATTATTACAGGATGTAATTAATTAAAGGGAATTACTAATGGGAAGTAATTGAAGTATAATTACTTTGTAAAAGTAATTAAGGATTAATTACTTGGTGTAATTAATCAAAGGATTTATAAAAGTAATTAAAAGAAACTAAAAGTAATTTAGAAGTAATTAAGAATAGTTAATTACTGCTTATAATTATTAAGGTTGATTAATGAAAGCAATTAATTAAAGCATGATTAATTAATGTAATTAATTAAGGATCAATGTAATTAATTATAGTTAATTAATGGAATTAATTAATTAAGGATCGTTAATTAATGTAATTAATAAGAGTAATTAAAGGTTAATTACTGTAAATGGTTAAGAATAACTAATTTGTGAAATTAATTAAAGGATAATTACTTTATGTAATTGATGGATAATTAATCAAGAGTGATTAATATTTAAAGGAATGATTAATTAATTAAATGGATTGTAATTAATTAATGGTTGATTAAGCAAGGTTAGGAATTAATTCTTAAGTAATTAATTTTAATTTAAATTAATTATAATAGGGATTAATAAATGGTTGCTTATGGATGATTGTTAAGTAGAATGTCTGGATTGATTGATATCTATTGAATGATATGCTATGATATTCTGTGATGTGATATTGGATATATTTGTGATAAATGTGTGATATTTATCTATGTTAATGCTGTGTGAATTCAAGTATTAAATTGAATTGAATTGTTTAAATCTTAAACAACTTGGCCTTTAAGATACGTTTGGATTTCGATGAGACGGGGATCGGGAATCAAATTTGATTATCCGAAAACCACATCGATCCAAGTTAAACGATAGGTCGTGACATCTCAAGTGAAGATTCAGAGGGAAAGCTATTATCGTTAACTCTGAGGGTGATTCCAAAACGAGTTAACAAAGATAGTGCTTTGAATAGAGATGAAGATTTGAAGTGCAAGGGTTATTGTCGTTAACTCTGAGGGTGATTCCAAAATGAGTGTAACAAGATAATGCCTTCGGTTTCGTTCGAACCCGGAAGATTTTATGGATTGAATGCTTTCAGAACATCGTCAGGTGGACGATGAGCATTCTAAGATAGATGTGTTCTATTAAAGGTAATCGTAGCCTCAAGCCTCATCAACTGGGAATGGCTAAAATAGGGGAGGTGCAGCAAGGCTAAGTGGGTAGCACCCAAGTAGGACAAGATTTTCCCCTGTCTAGAGTCCCTTTTTATTCGGCTATATGGGCAATTGGTTCGAAACAACTTCGAAACAACTGCGGGGTTGTCTTGTTCAGGACTGTCCAGTAAGGGATGGTTCCGGCTTTGTGTTGCACGGGGTCGGGAGTGATCCTCGGTACGGTGATCTAGACCACGTACTGTGATGGGCGGTACCCCAGTAGCCCTGCCATTGTATGGAAATCCAACTTCCAATAAGTGCCATCGGACTTGATTCTATACCTATGTATGCTGGAATTTAATGAATGTAACAATTTCGGCTATGTGAATATTTATTTGGAAACCCTAGACACTATTATAATATAACCGGATTTTCTATCAAAGTTTTGGTTAGCGTAAGGTAAAAACTTTTCCATGTTTATGTGTGGGAAGTCTTACGTGATACCTTTGTTTTCAAAAGGTTTTGTAGTTAAGCAACTTTAACTATTTACTCACACCAGACCCATGTCTGACCCGGAGTTTATTTCTATTTTTCCTAAACACTTGGGTACTCAAATATTTACGAGTAGCCAAGGGATTCAGGTTTGCTTTGATGAATTCTGGAGGAGCAATGGAGCAGGAGGCTTCAGCGTTTGTAGATATATAAGTGGTTCCGCTGTGTTGATCTCTGAGTCATTTGTTTGAATTGTATCTTGAATTGTAATAACTAGACAGGTGTTTATAACTGTCTAGTATGTGATGTATAAGCTGTGTATCTCTGATGTATATGATGCTATGTAATATCTTATGTGATATAAATATAATTTATTCGTTCCGCTGTGAGATTCTGATGTTGTTTAGTTCTTTCTTTTCTTTCTTTTCTCTTTTCTATCCCTTTCTTTCTTTTTAATGATGCGTCATTCTGTAGAATGAACGGCGGGTCGTTACAGTGGTATCAGAGCATAGGTTGAGATAATACCTAGGCTCTGGAGTGGTGTCTATTTTGAGAGAACGTACTTGTAATTTATATATATATATATATATATATGTATATACATATATATATATATATTCTACCTATTTTGTTGGGTTACCTGTTCGGGTTTTCCAATATGAGTTATAAAGGTAGATGGGGTAGTGGTGTGTGTAACACGACTACCAATGGTTGGAGTTTGGATGTTTGAGGTTGGAAGTATATTTGTCGAGACTATAGACCTAATACTGTCTCGAGTGAGCTTTGATATGGTGTAAGGATTTCATTGGTCTCTGAAGGAAACCTGTTAAGGTTCGAAGTCCAACATTGTAGTATAAGTTTGATCGCGCTCGTGTGAGTGGATTTTTGAGAGTTCGGATCTGTCGGTTGAGTAGAAGCGAGTGATGGTATCTTGGTTACCTCAGGAAGTAGTAGCTGCGTGATGAGACGTAGTGACTATGGATGTCTCCGACGATGTTTTCTTTGGAGAAAGTTTAAGGAAGTGTGTCTGCTTCGGTGTTGTGGCTGAGTTCAGCAGGATGTTTTGTGTGCAGGTTATCTGGCTAAGCAGTTTTCTAGAGGTGGAATTCTGAAGCAGTAGAGTGGGTCCATTTCTTCGATGGATTGGTCAAGCATAGACTGTTCTGATGGATTAAGAAAGAACAGTATTTTTGGATATTGGACTGGATAGGATCGCAAAAGTGACTTGCGATAGTTGAGCATTCTCTTGGGAAATCTTTTGCTTGGATTTGAGGCATCTCTAGTAGACATAGGAGTTATAGAGTTGTTAGAGATTTTCTGGAATGTTTTGGTCAAGTTTGTGCTCGTATTCATCGACGGCATCCAGATCAGAGTTGTGCAGCGGAAGCTAGGTAGTAGTTGTTCTAGAGTGGAAGCAACCGGAAGTTGCAGTGTTTGGATTAGAGGGTTCCTACAGGAAGTTTTTCAGGATCTGAAGGCCAGATTGGTGAGCGCATCTGTTTTGTCTTTTCCGGATAGGAGAAATAAGTTTGGAATCTACTGATGATTGTGGAGTAGAGTTTGTGTTCTTGATTTTGGTAGATCTTGAGAGGATCACTTTGTTGGGTTGTTTTTGATCCAGTTTGTTCAAGAAGCATCAGCGAAGGTTGAGCTGATCAGGAAGGATGAAGGCAACCCAGAATCGTCAGAAGAGTTCTGTGGATTAGAGATGGAGAATTTGGAATTCGAAATTGGAGACTTCGTTGTTATTTCTCCAGTAAAAGGGAGCAAATAAGATTGGGTAAGACTAGGAAGATAGCTTCGAGTATATTGGATCTTTCTGAGTTTTTGTGAGGATAAGTGTTTTGGCTTCGGGATTGAATTACCAATTTGGATTTAGTAAAGCGAGTAACCCAGTATCTGTATCTGGGAAACTCTGGATAATTTTAGGGAGCTTATCCGGATCTATGTCCCGATAGCTAGAGTTGTTTGTTTGAATGAATTGTTTGTTTGGATGAAATTGTTTGTTTGGATGAATGGTTGTTTGATTGATAGTGTATGGTTGATGTGTATGCTTGGATTTTTGAAAGTAAAATTAAAAACTTTTGGATTATCTTTTGTTTTAAATTTCGGGGACGAAATTCTTTTAAGGGGGGAGGAATGTGATATCCCAGAATTTCAAGGAATTTAAAATGTGATAATCTCTTAATTTAAATTATTTAAAATTGATAAAATTGTTATTTTCAAATATAAATAACCAAATAATAATAATGTGATTTTTTAATTATGGTTATAGATTGATTTTTAATAAGAATAATTATTTAAATTGTGTTATAAATTTGATTTTAATAGACTTATCGTTTTCAAATTTAAATAGTATTGTTTAAATATATATATATATATATATATATATATGTCTTGAGTTGTTTTTAAATGAAATAATCAATTTCAAACTTAATAATGTGTTTATTTAAAAATATAAATGTTTGAGTTGATTTTTAAATTGGATTTTTGAAAAAGTAAAATTTGAATTTGAATCTAGGTTTAAGTTTGAATCTTTAAAGATAAGTATTTTAATATATTTTGATATGAAATGTATGAATGAAGTTTTTATTTAAAATAAGATTTTGTTTTATTTAGTTTTCCTTAAAGAGATTATGTATATAAATTTAGAAAATATTTATTTAATAGTAAATAAATACAAAAGTTATATTAGCATTTAAAAATGGATTAAATGTATATTATATATGATTTTATTTAAATTATAAATTGGTTTATATTTTATTTCTTTTAAAAAGTTTTATTTATATAAATTAGATAGGGCATTTAAAATATATTTATTAATTAGGAAATTTAATTCAAAAAGCTTTTAAATCATTTAAAAATAAAATAAAAATAAATAATTACAAGTGTTAATTTTATATGCAACTTACATACATGTGTAAGATAATTGAGATTTTAATGACAAGTGTCATAATTCAAATTTTATTTTCTTTAATTTTAAAACAAATCTATATAAGCCTATATGTTTCCTCTTCTCCATTTTCTTTGTTTAATTCTCACATTTTCAAAGACAAAAACCAAAACCAGAAATCATTTGTCTCAAACCTGAATTATCTCCACAAACCAAACCTGAAATTCATTTCCTAATCTACAACCTGAACCATCTCAAACCAATCTGCAATGATTCTTCCAAAACCTGTAACCATTTTTACACTAAGCCTGTAAACACCGAATCCCTGTAAACAATCAAACCTGTAACCATTGTCAAGAATTCAAGCAAGTAAATTTGAAGTAAATCAAAGCAAAGTTTTCAAAGCTTACAAATTCCAGAGGCCATGGTTTTCAAGTTTTCAAAGCTAGCATTTCAGTTTTCAAAGCAAGTATTTCAGTTTCAAAACTGATGCAGTTTAAAGCTTCCAGTTTTTCAAAGCTCTGCCTCTTTAAATAGGTGAGTAAACCTTTAAATTAAAAACCTAAGTATCAATTATTTGTTGCATGTGAATTAATGTGTTGATGATTGCTTTGCATGTCTGTATTTATGTAAGCCCTTGTATATTTTTAAGGTGTGCATATCTGTAGATTTTAAACATCTTATTCTTAGTCTAATCCTCTGCCTTTAAACTGTGAACATGAAACCCCATTTAGATTTGATGCAGATGATATATGTTGGAAATAAATTTGGAATGTATGTTTGAAATATATATGCATGTTTGTTTTTAGACCTGAATACACGTATATATGAATGTTGAAACCATGTGTGCATGTGTGATTTGTTTGTGTGAATCTCTGTTCATAATTACAGAGTTTGATTTTGATAAAATTCCAAAATCTCTTCTCCAGTTCTTTGTTAGCCTAGTTTCAAACAATTTAAGTTTGTTTGAAACAGAAACTAGAATTTTAAAAATAATCTCAATATGTTTGGTACATATATTATCTGGAAATCAAGAATTCCAGTAAAAACTTCCAAAACATGTTAAATTCAAGTATCAGATTTCTTTGATCTATTTTGATAATATGAATCACTGTCCCAAATCATGATTTTTAAAACAGAAATCATAATTTTTAGTGTGGTTTTGAGGGTACAGTTCTTAGAGTTCTAGATTTTGGTTTTTGGATGATCTCTGGTGACTGGAGTGTTTCTGGTGATCGAGGTTCTTGCTAGAGCTAGATGTATGATCAGGGAAGTAAGGAAAAATAGTAGAGGTGGTGATAGTTCGCCGTGGTGGCGGCGACAGGTCAAACTAAGTTTTTAAACCTAGTTTGGTTGCGGGTCTGATTTGTGATCGTTGCTTCATCTATGGATGATCGAGTGGCTCGAGGTTGAGGGGATTGGTTGTGTAGGAGTTCAGCAAGGTGTGGTCGAGGTTGAGGGGATTGGTTGCGTAGGAGTTCGGTAAGGTGTGGTCGAGGTTGATCATTCTCCGGTGGTCAGAATCGTTTGGGCGAGGCTTTTTCTGGCAGTGGTTTGAGTTCCAGTTTCAACTGGATAGTTCAATTTGGAATCATGGCATGAGGTTGTGTTTTGATGATCGTGATGGGTTGCTGGAGTGATCGTCGATGTGTAGGAGGTTCTGGCGGTGGTCATAAGTTCGTCGTGGGTGGTGCAGGTTGCACAGTGGCATGGTTGTGTCAGTTTGTTTGGGTTTGGGTTTCGTTGGTTTTCGAAGATGGTCTCGGGGTAGAAGGGTTTTGGCTCGGGTTTGTCCTTGGGTCGTACGCGAGATTGAGTGAAACTGTTAAGTTTTTAAAACAGTTTTAAAATTTAAACCAAACAGTTTTCAAATTTAAATCAAACTGTTTTAAAAAGAAGAAAAAAATGAAGATGAAGGTGTACTTTGTTTTGGTTCAAGTACATATGAGTTAAACCCAAAGTAAAATGTTTAAATAAGTTTTTAAATTTAAATAAAAATAAGTTTTTAAAACTTTAAATAATCAAGTTAAATCATTTTCTTGAAAATCCATTTCTTTGTAATGAATAGTTTGTATAAATTAATTTGTATGATTTGTTTAACTAAATGTATTAAGTGAAAACCTTAAGTTATTTTCAAACTTAATTTGAAATGTAAAAAGGTAATTAATAAGGAAATGTTTTATCTTAAAAACTTAATTAAAGTTTGATAATCTATGAGATAATTAAAGAGTGATTAGTTAATTAAATTAGTTAATGATTAGTGATTTATTAATTAACAATTAAGGTTTTCAAGTGATTTATTAACTTGTAAATTAAGTATTATTAATTAATAATTAGAAATAAGTAATTAAGGATTATTTATTTTAAAAACTTAATTAATGATTTAATTAAGTAAAGTTAATTACTAAGATCAAATGTTTTAATCATTAATAAAGATAATGTTTTATCTCAAGGATAATTAAGATTTTAATGAGTTGTAACTAATTAAGATTTTTATGAGTTGTAATTAATTAAGTTAATTAAGAAAAATTAAGTTTAATTAATTAATTTAATTAATTTTTGAAAAGAATTAATTAAGTAATTAATTAATTTAAATAACTAATAATTATGATGTATTAATTAATAATTAGAAATTACTTAATTTGTAATTAGAAATTAAGTAATTAAGTAATTAAGGGTTAATTAAACTGGTAATTAAGAAGTACTTAATAAAGTTTTATTAAGTAATAATTAGGTTTACTTGATTAATAATTAAGAGATTATTAATCTATAATTAAAGTTAATTAAGGATTAATTAACTATTATTAAGGGTTAATTAATTATCATTAAGGATTGATTAATTGGTAATTATGGATTAATTAAATTGGTAATTAAGGTTGTTAATTAATAATTAAGTTTTATTAATTAATAACTAAGAGATAATTAATTAGTTAATTAAGGTTAATAAATTAATTATAAAAGTAATTAAGGATTGATTACTTTGTATTAAAGGATATTGATTAATAATTAAGGTTTATTAATTAATAATTAAAGAATAATTAATCTATAGTTAAGGATTAATTAATTTGTTTAAAAGGTAATTAAGGGATAAATTACCAATTGTAATTAATGAAATGAATGTGATTAACTTCAGATAATTAATTTGTTAATCATTTGATGCTGATTAAGTATAAATACTTAAATGAAATTGATAAGTGAAATTACTTAGTGAAGTAATTAATGTATTATTACATGATGTAATTAATTAAAGGGAATTACTAATGGGAAGTAATTGAAGTATAATTACTTTGTAAAAGTAATTAAGGATTAATTACTGGGTGTAATTAATCAAAGGATTTATAAAAGTAATTAAAAGAAACTAAAAGTAATTTAGAAGTAATTAAGAATAGTTAATTACTGCTTATAATTATTAAGGTTGATTAATGAAAGCAATTAATTAAAGCATGATTAATTAATGTAATTAATTAAGGATCAATGTAATTAATTATAGTTAATTAATGGAATTAATTAATTAAGGATCGTTAATTAATGTAATTAATAAGAGTAATTAAAGGTTAATTACTATAAATGGTTAAGAATAACTAATTTGTGAAATTAATTAAAGGATAATTACTTTATGTAATTGATGGATAATTAATCAAGTGTGATTAATATTTAAAGGAATGATTAATTAATTAAATGGATTGTAATTAATTAATGGTTGATTAAGCAAGGTTAGGAATTAATTCTTAAGTAATTAATTTAATTTAAATTAATTATAATAGGGATTAATAAATGGTTGCTTATCGATGATTGTTTAAGTAGAATGTCTAGATTGATTGATATCTATTGGATGATATGCTATGATATTCTATGATGTGATATTGGATATATCTGTGATAAATGTGTGATATTTATCTATGTTAATGCTGTGTGAATTCAAGTATTAAATTGAATTGAATTTTTTAAATCTTAAACAACTTGGCCTTTAAGATACGTTTGGATTTCGATGAGACCGGGATCGGGAATCAAATTTGATTATCCGAAAACCACATCGATCCAAGTTAAACGATAGGTCGTGACATCTCAAGTGAAGATTCAGAGGGAAAGCTATTATCGTTAACTCTGAGGGTGATTCCAAAACGAGTTAACAAAGATAGTGCTTTGAATAGAGATGAAGATTTGAAGTGCAACGGTTATTGTCGTTAACTCTGAGGGTGATTCCAGAATGAGTGTAACGAGATAATGCCTTCGGTTTCGTTCGAACCCGGAACGAACTTGTATGGATTGAATGCTTTCAGAACATCGTCAGGTGGACGATGAGCATTCTAAGATAGATGTGTTCTATTAAAGGTAATCGTAGCCTCAAGCCTCATCAACCGGGAATGGCTAAAACAGGGGAGGTGCAGCAAGGCTAAGTGGGTAGCACCCAAGTAGGACAAGATTTTCCCCTGTCTAGAGTCCCTTTTTATTCGGCTGTGTGGGCAGTTGGTTCGAAACAACTGCGGGGTTGTCTTGTTCGGGACTGTCCAGTAAGGGATGGTTCCGGCTTTGTGTTGCAGGGGGTCGGGGGTGATCCTCGGTACGGTGATCTAGGCCACATACTGTGATGGGCGGTACCCCAGTTGCCCTGCCATTGTATGGAAATCCAACTTCCAATAAGTGCCATTGGACTTGATTGTATACCTATGTATGCTGGAATTTAATGAATGTAACAATTTTGGCTATGTGAATATTTATTTGGTAACCCTAGACACTATTATAATATAACCGGATTTCCTATCAAAGTTTTGGTTAGCGTAAGGTAAAAACTTTTCCATGTTTATGTGTAGGAAGTCTTACGTGATACCTTTGTTTTCAAAAGGTTTTGAAGTTAAGCAACTTTAACCGTTTACTCACACCAGACCCATGTCTGACCCGTAGTTTATTTCTGTTTTTCCTAAACACTTGGGTACTAAAATTTTTACGAGTAGCCAAGGGATTCAGGTTTGCTTTGACGAATTCTGGAGGAGCAATGGAGCAGGAGGCTTCAGCGTTTGTAGATATATAAGTGGTTCCGCTGTGTTGATCTCTGAGTCATTTGTTTGAGTTGTA
Organism: Allium fistulosum; assembly: GCA_030737815.1. Taxonomy (NCBI): domain Eukaryota; kingdom Viridiplantae; phylum Streptophyta; class Magnoliopsida; order Asparagales; family Amaryllidaceae; genus Allium; species Allium fistulosum. The sequence goes on along the minus strand of CM060903.1, from coordinate 305,233,933 downwards.
TCTTGAATTGTAATAACTAGACAGGTGTTTATAACTGTCTAGTATGTGATGTATAAGCTGTGTATCTCTGATGTATATGATGCTATGTAATATCTTATGTGATATAAATATAATTTATTCGTTCCGCTGTGAGATTATGATGTTGTTTAGTTCTTTCTTTTCTATCTTTTCTCTTTTCTATCCCTTTCTTTCTTTTTAATGATGCGTCATTCTGTGGAATGAACGGCGGGTCGTTACAGTTATTGGATAATTATTTCATTTGTTCTTGTCTGTACCATGAAGGAGTCAAACGAATTGGGAAGTTGAAGTAAAAACGTTGGCCCGTTTTACCTGGAATAAACATATGTAATAAATTTCCATATGTTTATATTGAGATTGTTTATTGAGACAACTTGGCCTTTAAAATTTATCATGTTGAGTTCGAAGAGTCTGGGATCGGATATCTGCATTATCCAGAACCATTTCGATCCAATAACCACCACGAACTTTTACGGTTTTGATTATAGAGTCTAATATACTTGGATTGGGTTAATTTAAAAAATTTGACCATTTTAAATAAGTAGTTGTACTTAGGTATATTCACAATACCGATGGATTTCTGAAAAAGTGTTTTGGTAATAATAAGATAAAATCTCGTCATGTTCGCACGAGATACCGTGGTCTTTCAAAGATTTGATAACTTAGTATTTCAAATTAAGTATGTTTTACTCAACGCTGGTTTCCAGCCTGACTTGGGTGTTACTTTATTGTAACGCTCGGGTCAGACCGAGTATTACAGAATTTCAGGATAGGACACTTTTGGAGCTCAGAAGACGAGCTGGATGGCAGAGACGTACTGCACGTAATTGATTGTATTCCACTGTGTATTGTAGGCTGTATATTCAGCATTTAAGGACAAGTTATTGTAACTGCCCAGATTTATTACCGATGACTGTACTCTGATAACCTGTATGTATATTAACTGATACAGATCCTTTTGTATAAAAGTTGTTGTTGTATATTATTTTTTGTTGCGATGTGAGATTCTATGTTGTTATTTCTATTTTCTTCTTCTATCTTTTTTCTTCTTAAACCCTAACAACCTGGTATTTCCGGCACTCGATTGCTCGGCACTCTATATAGTGAAGTATTAGTGTCGGTTTTTCGGGGGTCGAAAACGCCCGGTCGTTACAATCTCTCTATTTTGATCTTAAGTGGAATTAATGATGTATTTATCATATGTATGGTTTATTTATTTTATTAATTAACATAACTTAAACTATCAAACTATAATACAACACATAAAACCACTTATCAATTCTCATGAAAATGAAGTCAAAGCAAAAGCTATTTTAAGTATGATCTATTTACTATTGTATTTAGTAACATAGATCATCAAATTTTGTTTCTACTTTAATTCCATAATCAAAATTAATTAGTAAAATAATGATGTAAATTGTGTTTATGTGGAGTAAGCATAGCTCATTTGTCAGTTTTGCAACACATCCATGCGGAAAAATAGCAACGGTTTAGAGCCGTTGCTAAATAGCAACGGCTCACAGCCGTTGTAAATGATTCAAGAACGGCTATGGACCGTTGTAATCTTGCAACGGCTCAAAGCCGTTGTGTAGCTGCCGTGTTTTTTTCACAACCCCCCGTTCCCAAAAGTAACGTCCTTTTAATTTCATTTCCCTCTCCTCTTTGCCCTAGTTAATCGCCCCCATTTCCAGCTGTTCGATTGAGCGACTACAAATCGTCATCGTCGACTGCAAATCATCATCGGCTGCGGCAACGTGAAACCAACGGTAAGGCTTCCATCCTCATCAACAATCCATTCTTTCATATTCCATCTCCTTGACAAAGATTTCCGTCCTCTGGCAGGCACTTCTTTCAAAATTTATTTTCTTCGAGCTATCAAACCTCAGATCTAAATATCAGGTACCATTTTTATTTTTATTTCAATATTAAATTGGATTGGGTTGAGATTCGAGGAGTTGTCGTCGTGGTTGTTGGTGTTAGGGTTCGAGGAGTTGTCACCACAAGTTATTGCCTAGTTGTTCAGTGTTTGCTAGGTCACCCTGCTGCTATTTGGAAGTGTTCAAATCACTTCCGACTTTTGACTTTCTAACCTGACAAAGATGAACATCCTAATAGATCATGCTTGAATTATACAATTTTGATTTTTATAAATATCTTAAGGGTCTAATTTGATTTTTTTGGTCTGTTATGGGTTTGAATTACCTCTGTACAATGCCAATAAGCTCTTTCTGTTATTATGATAAATTCCTTATCAGTTATGTGAGAGTATTTCCTTTTAACCATTTGATATCATTTTTGGTCATAGTTATTTTGTGCATTGCGTTCAAATGCTTGTCTGAGAACTTATCAACGGTAAAGTTTTGCCTTTTTTAGTATCCCAAACAACATTTGATATTAATGCTCTTTGAACTAATGGCAATTCGTTTCTTTTTACAATATGTATTATGAGAAATGTGATTGCTCTTACATCATTATGATGATTTTCGAGTATGAATAGTAAAAGAGAAAAATGAATGTCTATTTTCTCTGTCTTCCATGTGGTTGGTCATCATATGTGTAGCAAAATGAACCTTAACGTGAACCTTAACGTTAAGCATACACCAAGGACCTAAGCAATGTTGAAGGTGCACGTATTTTCTTTCAAAAAAAAATGAAAATAAACATTGATTTATCTATCTAAATTCATTTCAACGTCAAATATGTTGTCAACAATCTAACAAGCTATTGATTTCAAAATATTAACATAAGAATTTGATCACTTTTCACGATCAAAACTGAAAATCTGTTTTAATAATTTCAGTCTGCGTGATCAACTGCAATTACGGTGGGATGGTTTAATCTTTGCATATTTTGTTTTGTTCAGTTAAATCTTATTGTAGCCATCGTTGAAACTGATTTAAACAGCAATTGGCATGTTTTCATCTTTTACTTATATTTTTATTTATTTAATTCTATCTATATCATCCTTTATTTTATCTGTGCATATCGCAGTTCAATAACTTAAGACTGTAGATATCTCTATTATGGATTGGTCCTATGTTTCAAATTAATGCTACTCTCATACGCTAACCTCATTGCAACCGTGCATGACATTAAACTGAATATAGCATTTATCTGGTACGTATCCGGATATAGAATTTCATTTGTGTGAATATTACATGACTGACGACATATAGCATCTCAATTTTGTTCATCTAAAAGATTTAAGGAAGATGGGAATTGATCTTACACCACCCTTTTTCCAGGGCATGATAAGAATGATATCAAGCATGATAAGAATGCTCATCTTCTTCTTACAGCATTGCATGTATCTAAAAATATCGAAGATCGGTAGCTATTATCATAACCCAAGTCCTACTTGAGCGCATTGTATGTTTTAAACTCATTACTGGAATTCAACCCATTGTGTATTAGTGAAAAATATGTATACCCATCCAAATAATTATTCTTAAAAATCATTATTATTACTTATATTTTAAATAAAATTGCACACTAACAATATTTACAAAATTAATTCAATGTTAGTGTAGGTGGACGTTAGATGATGAGCTTGCATTAGTAATTAATCAATCTTTTTGGTGGGGGTTAAGGTTAGTTGAAGTTAGTGATTTTTTGATAAGCTCGTGTATTAATACAGTGATCTAGAGTTTAATTGTTTGTTCGGTTCAGATTCTAAAAGTTTAATTGGTTCTTTGGTTTCACAAAAGTTGAATACAAATGAAATAATAACACATTTGGGACTGAAAACATTAAAACTACGAGGGTTCTGAAATGAAGGGGACTAAAATGATGTTAGTTGGTCCCAAAGTGTAAAGACGTTGATACCTACGCCATCTTCAGCTGCCATTAGTTTAAAGTAATGGTCTAGTTTGTATTAACCGTCTCTGTGTAGATCTTCTTTTGCTTGTGTCCTGTAGCCTGTCATATTCGATTTTTACATATTATTTAAGAGGTCGACGGTAATATAAAATAAGAGTAGTATTTTACTAACGAACATATTTTAATTTTAACTTCAGTTTTATATTCAGTATCATATGTTATGGAATAAAAATAAAAGTCAAAGGCTATTTTTCTCGTTATTTATAGTAAACTTGTAAGTGGTAACAATTATCTTTTATGAATTCTATATAATTTATCGTCATTCTTTAAAAATAAAAATACCATAAAAATATTTATTCATGCTAGTGTGTCAACTATTATTGACATTAGTGCTCTAAGCATTAACTTGGTCGGTTCAATATGAATTGATAAGAAAATTGATCGAACAACCTTCTTTCAAGCTTTGATTTAATATGCTAATGAAACTATTGTGCCAACAATTCTGTTGTTGATTTCGATGGTAACTACATAAATTTCCTATATTCGTTAATGCCATAAAACAGTTACATCACATTTAATTTCCTTATTTGAAACCTGTACATAATTTACGTAAGAATATGTACATGCACATATATAAATTAAGAACATGCTACTAAAACAACTTAATACAGGTAACTGAAACAACATGATATAAGTACAGCGAATCCCGGTTTCATGTTTTAGGGTCAGGAACCAGAAACACAACTAAAAAAATCAGTGAAGTAATAAAAATCAGTCTATTATATAAACTGAATACAAGTATGATGGTGAAGTTGGTAGTTTGAGTTGTTGGAAGCGGAATGGTTTCGGGGAGATGGTCTGAAGTGGTAGCAGTTCGATTTAGGTTACTGGAGTCTATTGATGGAATATTGTAGCTGCAATTTTAGGGAATGGCGAGACAGTGCTGCAGGAGTTGATGACAAATCTGGAATGAAGGTGAATGGGTATGTGAATGAAGGTAGTAATCAAAACTGCTGCAGGAGTTGATGGTGATTGAAGTGCTGCTTGTTTGTCGCAGTGGTGATGAGGTGGAGTTCAGTGAATAGCAGGTATGATGGGGAAGTGGAGTGTTATAGGCAGCAAGGTTAGTTTGATGTGAAGTGGTCAGGTTGGTCTGATGGTAGTTGTGATGCCAATGTAGCAAGAAGGATGTAATTGCAGAGAACAGAGGAATGAAATTGTTGGCAACTGTCTTTGCAAAATGGAATGGCAACTGTCTTTGAAAAATGGAATGGCAACTGTCTTTGCAAAATGTATCAAACTAGTGCAACAGAGAATACAACTGTCATGACAAATCCTTCTGATTGTTTGTATTAAATGCATAGATGAAAATAGTGAAAATGAACTGCGTAGAAATGCATAAAATTGTGTCTTTTTTTTGAAGTAATACTAAATAGAATAAAATAAAGAAAATACAAAAATAATTCGAAGAGTAAGATTAAAATTACATTGCAATTCCTTGACAATGACGTCAAAAACTTATTAGACGGTGAATTTTCTATCGGTTAGAAAATCGTCGAAAAATTATATCGTTATAAATCGCAAGTGCACGGTGTACATGTCAGGTTTAAGGTTTTTTTACTAAAATGTTGTATATATTTTTGTTGGCAGATCAATATGTCTTCAAGTATAGATAAAGAGTGGATGAAAGAAGCCAATCAAAGAACCCCACGATATATGGAAGGAGTGCAGAAGTTTATTGATTTTGTTGTCGAAAATGATGGCAATAAGGAAATCTATTCTTGTCCTTGCACACAGTGCAAAAATATGAAAATGAAAATTAAATTAGATGAAATTCATTTTCATCTGCTTAGATGGGGAATTGTCCAATCATATACTGTTTGGCATTTTCATGGGGAAGAGTCAGCAATGAACCAAAAACAACCTGTTAGTCAAGCCATAAGTACCGATGACTCTGAACATCCTAGGATGGAAGATCTGGTCAATGATGCTGATAGATTTCATCAATTGCAACCTACAAGTTTGTTGTCGGATAATTTTGGGGATTCGCCTACGGTTGATGTTGATTGGCAGGCCAATCAAAGCAAGAAGTATAAATCACTTTTTGATAATGCAAAAGAGCCATTGTATCCTTCATGTCCAAAAGGGATAACAAAATTGTATTTCATCGTCAAGCTGAATAACTTGAAAACCCAGTATGGCTTTTCCGACAATGGTGTGACTGCACTCCTAGAATTCATAAAAGAATTACTTCCTGAAGGTAACACACTACCAACAAAGTATCACGAGATGAAGAATATGATTAAGCAAGTTGGCATGGATTACAAAACTTATGATGCGTGCATTAATGACTGCATTTTGTATTGGAAGGATGATGCAAATAGAGTTTTTTGTCCATTTTGCAAACAATCAAGATATAAAACAACATTCAACGAAGAGAAAAGAGCTGCAAAAGTACCTCAAAAGACGTTGAGACATTTCCCTCTAATTCCTAGGCTGAGGAGGTTGTATACTATACCATGGATAGCAGATTCTATGACTTGGCATGGTCGTGCCAAGTCTAATTCAGACGTAATGCGTCACCCATGTGATACTTCTCAATGGCGAGCTGCAGATTCTTTTGACAAAACATTTGTTGTGGAATCACGAAATGTCACGCTTGGATTAGCAATGGATGGTTTCAATCCACATGCATCTCTAAGTAACCGTTATAGTTGTTGGCCAGTAGTTTTAGTACCGTATAATCTTCCTCCATCCATGTGCATGAAAAGAGAGTTTTCAATGTTGACATTGTTGATTTCTGGACCAAAAAAACCAGGAAAGGATATTGATGTTTATTTGCAACTGTTAATAGACGAGTTACAACTGTTATGGGAAGGAGTCGCTGCATTTGACTCATTTAATAATTCTGAGTTTACATTGAGAGCTAGGTTGTTGTGGGCAATTCATGATCATCCTGCACTTGGGACTTTATCGGGATGCACAACTCATGGCTATTTTGCATGTCCTACATGTGGGGAAGACACTTGTTCTTACTATCTTCGTGCAAGTAAGAAGATGTGTTACATGGGACATCGAAGATTTCTTCCTTTCAAACATAAGTTTCGAGACGAAAAAACAAACTTTGATAACAAACAAGAATATCGTCGTCCTTCACGGCCATTGACTGGTTATCAAGTTGAACAGAAGGTAGCTAATATCAAGATGAAAGTTGGTAAAGACAAATTAGAAAGCGGTCGAAAACGAAAAAAGAAAACCGATGAAGACGAAGTTGAGAATGTTCCTGTAACGACCCGTATTTTTACGGATCGAAAAGTTTGTCAAAATCTGGAATTTTAGCATTTTTGAGCCATTTCAGATTTTAGGCGAAATACGGTTAAGTCCTAAGTCGTGAACGACTTAGTATAGGTCATAAGTCATATACGACTTAGGGAATAAGTGCGACTTAGTATGTTTGTCTTTTCGGTCCTATTTGTTTAAGTCCTAGGTCGTAAACGACCAAAGAGATAAGTCGTGACCGACCTAAGACTGTTGGGGTTGGTGACCTAAAGGTTTGGAGTTAGGTCGTGTGATGGTTTGTTAAGGGTTAGGTCGGCGGCGACTTAAGGAAGATAGGGGAGTGGTTTAAGTCGGTTGATAGTTTGGGACGACCTAAGGAGTTAACCGAGTGAAGGAAGTTAAGTCATAAGGTGGCTTAGGACGAGTGACCGAGTTAAGTGGTAAGTCGTGAGCGACTTAAGGAAAGTCTACGACCTAAGAAGTTAGCGAGTTAGGAGTAAACGACTTAAGTTAGTAGGCGACTTATAGGGGTTAGCGACTTAAGGATTGGGCGAGATAAGGCTTAAGTTGTTACAGTTAAGTCGTGGACGAGTTAAGGGATTAAGTCGTAAGTTGTTAAGTCGCGTAGGTACTTAAGTCGTAAGGTTGTCTCTGTAGTAGGTCGCATAAGGGCTTAAGGGTTAAGTCGCTAGGTCGCGCAAGTGGATGAGTCGTAGTCTGTTAGGTTGAAGGCTTTGTTAAGTCGTAGCTTGGTTAAGTCGTAACCGACTTAGGAGATAGCTGTTTTGCCGTGAGTCATAGGCAGATGTGTGTTAGGTCGCGAAGGGGTAGCCTGGTTAGGTCGTAGAGGCCAGAAGTTGTTAGGTCGTAGGGTTCTAAGTCGTAAGTCGTGAACGACTTATGAAGGCAGACGACTTAAGGATTTCTGCTATAAATAGGAGAGTTTCTCTTCATTTTTGGGATCCGGATTTTGAAGCGACGAAGTGCTGCCATTTTGAGAGCTCGACTTCTACACTTCTTCACTTCTTTTCTCCACTCTAATCTAGTGATTTCATTCATCCAAATCGAAGATCAAGATTGAAGATTCAAGAGCTTGCATTGAAGATCTTCATCCTTTGAAGTGAGATTTCTCCGTTTGAAGCGGATTCGTGATAGATCAAGCTTGATCCTTCGCTGTCCAGATCTGAAGCGCGTTGATTTGGGGTTGTTTAGGTGATTTGGTGAGTGGTGATTATCTCTCACACGGATCCAAAGGAGTATATCGGATTGTTGGCTCGATTTGGTGTTAAAATAGTGATTTCCATGCATTTTCTTCATCCTAAGTGTAGATCCATGTAGATCCATTGTTCATGATGATTTGACAACCATTTTACTAAGTGTTAACCTATGCAAGTTCATTCATAAAGATTGTAGAGATAATTCTCATGATTTCATGCTTATTAGACTTTCAACTCTTTAATTACGAAAATGCCATTATTGTTATAATTGTCCATTTTGCTTATATTTGAATGCTTGGTTACATGGATTGATGTTTGACATGATTGATTGCTGTGAATTAGATGATTGTTGATTGGTTTTAGACCGAAGATGATTCAAAAGCTAAGGGAAAGGCTCTTGAATTGGGAAAGCTGCTCGTGGCATATGTAGCGGGATGATGAAGCTCTTATGCATAGACTTGATGATGTGATGTTGAGATGAGGCTTTGCGAGGATGTGATGAAGCGAGGCAATCATGTGATGAAGACTTGGTATAATCCAGACGGGATCATTCCAAGCATGTTGATAACTCGGTGATATGATTCGAGTTGAGGATAATGAATGGATATGAGAATAGTCGTCGAGGAGGATGACTAGGAGGCTTGGATAGCATCGTTGTTGAAGGTTCTAGCATGCTCTAAGCAAGAGTACGTTTGGGCAGATTCGATAGTCCCAACGACTAACTGTTGATGGGCGAGTACTCTGGGCAGATTCGATAGTCCTAGGCACGGGCTGCGACGACGTGCTGGAGTTATGTCTAGAACCGGGGTTTCCATTAGCCCTTGACGGACGGCTGAAAGAATGTGCCGGTCATTCAATTAACGGTGATATCGAAGCAATGATAACAGTGATAGCCAGAGTCATGGATGTTTGGTTGTATCGTCATTCGGACTCAAGAGCGGTATTTTCTGGGTGCTTATCTGATTTAGGCCTTGGTACTTGCAAAACATCGCCCTTGACTCGAATGATTATTACTTTACTTTAAATTGTATGCTCTGCTATGTTGCTTCTGCTTAGTGTGTGTCTGGGGGCTATCACTGTAGAAAGAGGTGAAGTTGGAGGGTTGTATTCCTATTCCTTTTCCTTTATACTCTTTTGGTATGTTGTTAGTTAATTTACTGCTCACTAAGACTGTTGTCTGACTCAAGGCTTTATGTTTTAATTCTTATTGCTTTGGGCTGTTCGTCCATTTTGGGACGGGCAGACTAGATAGCAGGTGACAGGTGCTGTTCTCTTCTCACGATGCTGATATCGAAGACGAGCTGGAGGGTTGCATATTATCTTCTTATTATATGTACTGGATGTTCCGCTGTTTTGTATTCTCTGAGTGTCATGTAGTGAGGCTTGATGTATTGGCTATTTGGATGCTTGTATTCAACTATTATGGAGTTTTATATGATGTCATTTTGTTCTGTAAAGCTTCACTATACATATGTTCTATTGTATTTTGTCCATGCGCTGTGAGTAATACGATAGATTCTGTTGTTTTAATTTTACCTTGACAATCGTCCATGGTCGCCTGGCACTCTTTACAGCGCACTTTCTCTAGATTCGGTGCAGGGGTCATGGGCGGTCGTCACAGTTCCTGCGTGGTATAGAAGATCGATCCTCTTTGATTTGCCATATTGGAAAGCAAATTTGGTCCGACATAATATTGATGTTATGCATACAGAGAAGAATGTCACTGAGCATCTCATTAGCACAATTATGGGTCATAAAGACAAGTCAAAAGACGGCATCAATGCACGTAAGGATTTGAAAAGCATGGGTATAAAACAAAAATTGTGGGTGAGTGAAGATCTTGAAAGAAGTAAAGTAATCATACCAGATGCAACTTTCACCTTGAGCAAAGACGAAAGGCTACGATTTTGCACCATTTTGAAAAGCCTAAAAGTGCCTAGCAAATTCTCTTCCAACTTCAATAACAATGTGAACATCAATCCTCCTGAACTAACAAATATGAAGTCTCATGATTACCACGTCATAATGCAGCAATTACTTCCGGTATTGCTTCAGCATTCTTATCCACAACATAAGGATCTACGTAATGCTATACATCGTATAAGTCTATTTTTTAACATTTTATGCTCAAAGGTGATTAACAGAGAACATCTTTTAAAAGCAAAGACTAGTTTGGTAGAAGCAATTTGTATGTTTGAAAAATATTTTCCACCTGCATTTTTTGACATCAGCATCCACCTTATGGTTCATTTAGCCGATGAAGCATTGAAATGCGGTCCTGTTAGATATAGGTGGATGTATCCTTTTGAACGGTAATTTACTAATCTCAGTTTTGTTCATCATCATTCGATTTAAATAGGTACTAGTTATTTGTAATCGATTTATATTCATAGGTTGATGAAAACATATAAAGGATACGTCCGCAACAAAAGATATATTGAAGGATGTATTGCAGAAGGATATATCGTACAGGAAGCTAGTCTTTACTGCATGGAGTATATGCCAAAAGGAGGCGATGGCACACATAAACATACTCGTGAGGCTTTCTTAGATGAGGATGATGAGTTTGCTGGTGAGATGCCTCTAGATAATGGTAAAGACATAACCTTAACCTCGGTGCAGTTTGAACAAGTTTGTAGATGGGTCCTCAATAAGTATGATGGATTGGATGAATGGGAGAAGTAAGTTCACAAATAACTCCTGAATCTCCACCATTGTAAGTATATAAATGTTTTGAAATGTGTTTTTTGCATGAGGTATAACATCTATGTGAAAAGTACTAAATCTCAATCTCGAAATGGGGTTTCATCCGTGGAAGATTGTCAAAGTTTTACTCTATGGTTACGTGGCGAGGTATATATTAAAGCTTATTTAATATTTCACGCCTACTTAAAGGTATCATACACCTTATTAATCAAACTTTTCACATATTTTATTTTTTTAGTTGGTAAAAAAAACGATGTTGATTCAACTCTTTGGCGCCTTGTGAATGGGCCGAAGTTCAAGGCACGCAGTTATATGAAGTACCAAGTAAATGGGTTTACATTTTCCCCGAAAAAATACGAAGAGAGGATGGTAACACAAGACAGTGGTGTATGTATGAGAGCAATCACAAAATTTAGAGCCAGTGGGAAAGATAAAAATTATGCAGAAGCTGAAACACTGTATTATGGAGTTATTCAGGAGGTAATTGAGTTGGATTATATAGACTTCAAACAAACGGTTTTTTATTGTGATTGGGTAAAAGTCGAAGACAAGGTCAATGGTTGCAAGATTGATCCTGTTTCAAACTTGATTACAGTTAATTTAGGGAAATTGAAGACCAAAGATAGGATTAACGATGAGCCATTTATTCTTGCGTCAGAATCGAGTCAGGTGTTCTACTCAAAAGATTTAAAAAATAGCGGATGGTTTGTGGTTTTACACACACCTAAGCGGTTGACTACAATCGTGGATGATCTCGAGTTTCCTACCGTCTATCAATCAGCCTTTGAAGATAACAAAAAATTAGAAGATCTTACCAAATGCCTATGTTAATATAAGATGTATTTCTTAATTTAATTGAGTTGATTTTCAAATGTGGATGAATTTTTAATCGATAACAATCAAATATCCTTGCTTGCTTTTATTAGACAACCTGTAAAAAAAATTGGGCTTTTTCTGAATACTTGCAGCAATAATAAATGTCATATATGTTTATTTCTGAATACTTGCAGCAACAATGTCAGAAGCCGCACAAACGTCGATCCATTCAGTCGCGAATTCGTCATCTTCACAACCCGAGAAAGTTGAGACAAATGCATATGGTGTTCCAGTTTCTGATAATGCTGGGAAAATAGGCAGTAGACTTGGTAAATTGGTACGAATGCATGTGCCGATATCATATGAAAGTTGGGATAAAGTACCAAACAAATGTAAAGATGACGTTTGGGCTGAATTGCGGGTAAGTCATTCTTTTTTTTCACTGTTAACCTGTTGAAAAGCACAAATGGCACAACTCATTTGTTTGTTCTACAAATCACTGGCTGTAAAATTTGCTTTGACGTCCATGAAGTTCTATCTCTTATAACTAAATTACAAACTTGTATTGTCTAATAAAATTACATAACTTACAAGTGACATGCACTAATGATCTGTGTATTTTCTTGTATTTTCTATTTAACGTATTTTTATCTTCAATATATACAGACATTTTATGAGCTAGAGTCGGATACAAAAGAGTTGTATTTTAAAAAAATGTGTGAATCATTTAGAAGATACAAAAGTGAATTGAGGACAGGGTACTACGACAAATTCGATAATGATGAAGCTAGAAGGAAAAACTGTCTGCCAAAAGTTAGCGTAGAAGATTGGGACGGATTCTTGAAAAATGAAGCAAAACCCGGCGCACGCGAAAGAAGAGAGCTAGGAAAAAAAATAGATAACAATACAGTTATACTCATCACAGTGGTCGTACAAGTCACGCCGTAGTAGAACATAAAATGGTACTGTTTTAATTTTTTGTTATTTCGTCGCATTTTACCATTTCGTTGAATGAGATTGTATCGGTAGGAAATAAACTCTTTGAATAAGAATCGTTTGGTTTGATAATCGATGTTTCGGTTGCAGGCAATTGAAAATCCAGGAAAAGAAATCATACGCCGGGAAGTGTGGGAGAAAACTCATACAAAAAAGGATGGCACCATATCGGATTCAAATTCTTCGTACTTTGTAAGTTAAACAATATATTGTTTTAGATGATAAATTAAATATCTCAAGTATTATCATATTTTAGGGTAAAATTGCAAAAGCAAGGGAAACAATCAATGACGACGAGGAACAAGATATGCCATTGGATGAAGACATCTTGTCACAAACGTTCGGCAAAGATAAAAGGGGCCGGACTCGAAGTGTTGGAACTATAATACCAAAGACACAAGTTAAAGCATCTACTATTCCACGTAAACATCTCAGAAGGAGTAAACAAGACTCAAATAGATTGGAAACAAGGATGGAGAAGGTGAAGGGTTCTTTGGAGAATGTGAAGGGGACATTGAACACATTGGTCGACATATTAAAAGGATATGTGAAACAGATGCCAGACATTGCTTCCAACGAAGAAGGAAGTGGTGGGACACATCATGAAAGTGTTGGAAGAACGTCGAACAATGACGATGCTGCTAACCCGCTTATTTCGCATGTTCAGGAAAATCAAAAATGTGAAGTGTTGAACTTTGATCTAGAAGTCATTGCAACAGGTTTTGTATGCAGAGATTCGACGGCATCCATAATACATGGAAAACCTGTACCTCCTACACATGAGAAGTTGATTGTGGACAATATACTATTACCAGATGAGCCCACAGCCAAACAAAATCATCCTCTTGCTATGACCTTTGATGATGTTGGAGTCGGTGGTTATGTGTGTCATCCAAAGAGTTCAATTCGATATCTTTAGACGCAGGAGCAGGTATACATTATTATTATCCAATAAATTCAATCTGAATGGAAACCTATATATGCTATGACAATTATAAGACTAACCTTCCAAGTGCAATTACTATCATTAGGAGTAATGCTGTTTCATATACATCAAAATGTGTTTTACGAATATGGCACTATTTATTCATACATTAATGTGTGAATATATTGCACATAAGATATGTGTGAATATAGTGAAAAATGAAACAAATAGAATATATGATATAGAAAATAAAAATATTTTAGCACTAATAAGATAATGATTGCTATAAACAAAAGAAATTGTTTCAAAATATTACTACTGATCACTTCCCACCTGTAAGCAAACCGCTAGAAAGTGGACATGTAGGCTTGACATGTGCTTGAGTCCTTTTTGCAATATTGACTCCGCTTATCAGTTCCATGCATGCAGATTGTGGTACATGTATACACATAAATATACATATATGTGTGTATCAAATTAACGGCTCATTTTCTGTATATATTTCTGTACGCTTCCTATATTCTATTGCATATTATCTTTGATATTGTTTTGTAGAGCATATTAACACATCCAATATGCTTATTGTTAACAATTGTAGTGGGTCTATCTTTTTCTAGCACTGATGTTATAAATATGATTTGGGCTTTTTGGAATAATCCAAGTATTAATTAAATACTTCTTTAATTTCATCATTAATATCAAATTGTAATATACTCCAATGCATTTTAAAAACCTTAGTTGACTAATCTGGTCTGGGGCTTTCTAGGTCAGAAACAAATAAAATTGCTTGCTTTCTCTATGTCAGAGTTACTTCTGGCCTGCAATTAATGATTGGGTATTTGATATTTGTGGGCTCTTCTCTGTTGTATTAGTTTTGATAAAATGTTATTGCTTGCCGCTCAATTTCTGCAGCGTCATATATTGATTTTCCATCTTCATTGAATAGCGCTTGAAGTTTGTTTACATGTTTCCTCATAGTCATTTTTGCATAGAAAAACAGATTTCATGTCTCCCACAGTAAGCCAGCTTATTATATTTTGGTGTTTACGATTTAGTTTATACCGAGAAAAGGTATTCGGCTTCATCATCATATAAATAGCCGCAACTCCTGTAGTAATCTTTTGTTGCTATTATAGTATCTCCTACTTACCTGAATCACAAGTGGATATTAACTTCTCAGTTAAGAATATGAATGATGAATCGCATCTTTCCTCTGTGTGTTTTGTCTGTCAAAATATCTTTTTGTTAATTTCTTCTTGAACCATCTATATGCTTTTGATATTTTGGGGAAGTTAGCTTAGTGCTTACGTACTTGCCATAAAAGGAAACCAATGCAAGTATGCACATTGAGAGATGTTATTTGTTTTGATTTGAGCCTTTCTTCGTATTATATATGCTTTTTACCGTGGAGGGGTCCTCTTTCTTTATGTATCCAATTACGACTTCTTGAATTACGACGACCAGCTTTCTGCATAGAGTTCTCGTCATTGCTGCGTTTGGGTGAAAGCACGAAATATAATTATAATTTTTGTAACTTCTAATTTTTCCGTGTTTAGTTGCAAATTGACTTGGTGTTCATCATATTTTGGGTCACTGTCAACTTGTGAAAGCAGTGTAGTTGATTGTTCCTTTAGTAATTGAGTAGAGTATAATCATACTCTGGTCTTTGCTTGTTCATTGTTCTGCAAGTATTTTACAAGTTCTAAAATTATCAGAAACAATCATGTGAGAATAGATTATCTTTTTTCTTATTTTGAACAATCAGCTATGATAGTAGTAAGGTTATCTTCCACACGGTTGGTGAATATTATAGTCTGAATTAGATATTTTCAAAGCAAATTGTACTCCACTAGCAACCATCAACAACAATGCATTTACTCCCTAACCTTATTGTTGTGCTCATTATTAACTTTTTTCATGAACACACTCTTCGTTCCTGCACTAAATTACTGTATGCTAGTTAATAAATTTTCTTATCCAAATTTCTATATGCTAGTTGATATTCTAATACATTATTTGATTTTGTGTTTGCAGGATATACTGCTACTAGATATACCAGTGTTTGCAGGATATTCTAACTAAGTATTTTATGTCAATATTCCAGTCTCCAATAAGCGTTAGACGATTGGAGGAAGACGTTATGTACCGTATGTTGTAGTATTATGTAATGATGTCATTGTTGTACTACGTATGTTATGTATACTTGTTGAACTATATTGTGGTATGTGTTGATGTTGACCATTATAATTCAAACGGTTGTTATGTTTGGTTTTTGTGTTTAATCTATGAAAAATATTTGGTTTAATAATCTTTCTTCTGTGATACTGTTAAATTTGCAATTTGTTGTATTAATTATGATAATGAAATGACTGTCGCTGGGGCAGAGAAAAATTTCAAATATGTTTTTAAAAAAATAAAATATTAATTCGCAACGGATTAAAGCCGTTGCTAGTATTTAAGACATCAGTTATACATCTATATTTAGCAACGGCTTTAAGCCGTTGCAAAATTAATTTCGGAATGGCTTTAAGCCGTTGCTAAAGTATATTTTGCAACGGCCCTTAGCCGTTGCAAAAAGTATATTTCGCAACGGATTTGAGCCGTTGCAAAATTTTTACCACTGCCCATTTCGCAACGGCTCATAGCCGTTGCGAAATGATTTTGCAACGGCTGAAATCCATTGCGAAATGAGGATTCTGGTGTAGTGTTAGTTCTTTCTTTTCTATCTTTTCTCTTTTCTAACCCTTTCTTTCTTTTTAATGATCCGTCATTCTGTGGAATGAACGGCGGGTCGTTACAGTTATTGGATAATTATTTCATTTGTTCTTGTCTGTACCATGAAGGAGTCAAACGAATTGGGAAGTTGAAGTAAAAACGTTGGCCCGTTTTACCTGGAATAAACATATGTAATAAATTTCCATATGTGTATATTGAGATTGTTTATTGAGACAACTTGGCCTTTAAAATTTATCATGTTGAGTTCGAAGAGTCTGGGATCGGATATCTGCATTATCCAGAACCGTTTCGATCCAATAACCACCACAAACTTTTACGGTTTTGATTATAGAGTCTAATATACTTGGATTGGGTTAATTTAAAAAATTTGACCATTTTAAATAAGTAATTGTACTTAGGTATATTCACAATACCGATGGATTTCTGAAAAAGTGTTTTGGTAATAATAAGATAAAATCTCGTCATGTTCGCACGAGATACCGTGGTCTTTCAAAGATTTGATAACTTAGTATTTCAAATTAAGTATGTTTTACTCAACGCTGGTTTCCAGCCTGACTTGGGTGTTACTTTATTGTAACACTCGGGTCAGACCGAGTATTACAGAATTTCAGGATAGGACACTTTTGGAGCTCAGGAGACGAGCTGGATGGCAGAGACGTACTGCACGTAATTGATTATATTCCACTATGTATTGTAGGCTGTATATTCAGCATTTAAGGACAAGTTATTGTAACTGTCCAGATTATTTACCGATGACTGTACTCTGATAACCTGTATGTATATTAACTGATACAGATCCTTTTGTATAAAATTTGTTGTTGTATATTATTTTTTGTTCCATTGCGATGTGAGATTCTATGTTGTTATTTCTGTTTTCTTCTTCTATCTATTTTCTTCTTAAACCCTAACAACCTGGTATTTCCGGCACTCGATTGCTCGGCACTCTATACAGTGAAGTATTAGTGTCGGTTTTTCGGGGGTCGAAAACGCCCGGTCGTTACAATCTCTCTATTTTGATCTTAAGTGGAATTAATGATGTATTTATCATATGTATGGTTTATTTATTTTATTAATTAACATAACTTAAACTATCAAACTATAATACAACACATAAAACCACTTATCAATTCTCATGAAAATGAAGTCAAAGCAAAAGCTATTTTAAGTATGATCTATTTACTATTGTATTTAGTAACATAGATCATCAAATTTTGTTTCTACTTTAATTCCATAATCAAAATTAATTAGTAAAATAATGATGTAAATTGTGTTTATGTGGAGTAAGCATAGCCCATTTGTAATTACAACATAGGCTATCAAATTCCATTTTATAAACTTACATCAACATTCACTTCCATGAAGCATTAAAAAGAGATCATAAATGACAAGATATGTTGAATTTACATACTTTTAGAGAGCTTCATTACCCCTAAATTGAAGGAGTTTAGCTACTCATTTGTGTTATCAAGTCAACACATGTAAATTTCAACGTTATAAAGAAAGCAAAAAGGAAGTAAGAGCTAATGAAAATGGAAGAAAAAAGAACTAAACTACTTGCATGAAAATAAAATTAAACTAAGTGCATAAAAGAGGAAGCTAATCTACTAACATTAGAATGAAGAAAGCATGTAAATAAAAGTGAACACAAAATAAAAGAACATGTAGAAAAAAGAAAGAGGCTTAGGAAGCCATTTTATTTCTCATATGATTTGAAGCTACAACTTGCTTTCCAATTTCCTAAGTAATTGAAAGAGAAGATCCATTACATGTACATAAGAGGGTTATTTGTACATGCACAAAACAAAACCCTAATCCATATTTTAGATGGCTTCCCAAATTATCCTTTAGGAAGTGTGGCCACCAAGTAATCATTAGTCTCTAATTAATCCATCATCAAGTATGCATGAAACTTTAACCTCCACTAACTTGTGCATTAGCTCCTAATTGTAGATTAAGGTAAGCGGGTAGGTGGGGTCCTCCATGTTGGATGAAATGAATTATTTCCATCTTCATTTGTTTTCTAACTCTTGTGCATGCATATCTTCATGAAGCCTCTTGTAATTTGAATTCAAATTCCTACAAAATAACATAAAAATTTCCAAGTAAATTTTCTCAAATTAATATATGCACAAAAATGACCATTTTTGCCCCTATATGAAGATGAATAAAATGATAATTTGAAAATAATTGAAATTTTGGTTTAAACTTGTTAAAATATCCTATATGCTCATTAATTTAATTTAAATTAGATTAAATATGAAAGTAAAAATATGCACATTTACGTGCACATCAAATACCCCCACACTTATCTTTTTATTCGTCCTCGAATAAACTAAAACTAAGATAAATCCGTTTTCGTAGGAAACACGATTGCATTGAGCGTATGCAACAAGTAGTTTATCGATAAAACGATTTTCGGTCACATTATCGATATTTCATCAATGTATTTATTTTTGTAAACACTTTTCCAAAACAAGTTCAACATCACTAACTATGATTAAAAGGGGGTTAAAAGGGTTATTATATCATTTTAATAACATTTAATCCAAAATTCAAATATTTAGATGATTCAGATATTTAAATACGAAGTGTCCGAAATTCTGGATTGGTACAATATCATGATTTGTTTATATATTTGATACATGAAGCAAAATCCAAATTGATATCACTAAATGGTTGTTTAAGGTGTACTCGTGTATTTATCAAATACTACTAGAGAATTGTTTACAGAAACAACAAACTCCTTATGAAGGAGTGTTCGGACTCAAACTTTCATAAATGATATTGAGTATAATATGTCAATAATAAATTCAAGTTAAGAATCTTTAAGTTGGAAATGTTCCAAATGAAAGACGGTGGCTGTTTCAGTGAAAAAGGCCAAGTACATCGCCTTGAATAGCGCTGCAATAAAACAATGTATAAAATAAAAATGCACAAATTTATAACTGAGCTGAAGGTGATTCCAAATGTTAAGAATATCATAACATTGTTATATGATAACAATGTTACAATATAGTTCATAACAAAACTTAAAGCTCAAAGGAAGTCGAGAGACATACTTCGAATTGTTCCACTTGACAAAGGTAGTTTATCAACATCGGAGAGAGTTGATTGACCGAGTAGATAATTAAAACATAATAGAATACCCGTTCACTGAGGGATTGACCCAATTGGTTTTGAGAAAACTAATTGAAGAAGTAGCAATAAGATTCCATAATTGACCTCAAGTGCGAGTGGGAGATTGATAAAGTTAGGGGTATACCCAAGGGGCAATTATGTAATTTGTTACATATGTATAACGCGATAACCAATCTTGTTAAAAATAAAAGGTGTTTTCTTTCTATTATATACTTGATATAATGTGTTATATTAATTAATTTAATTAAAAGTATATTTTATAGAAAATCAATAAATGGTATGTTTTGTGATAGTAGTTACAAAGTGTTGTAACCTTGAGTAATTTATCGTAATGAAAATAAATATACCATTTTAAATGGTCCTAGTCAAGATGCATCGAGGCTGGATATTGATGTATCCGTTAAGACTAGAGCACCTAACGCTCTTCCAAAGTTAGGCAGTATATTACTCATGACCATTGGGGGGCGCCAAGGGGTTACGTACTGATAGTTATTGGATAACTATGGAATGCCTCACTCGATAGTTTTTTGTTGGTTAATATAACGAAGGTCAAACAGAAAATATTGATGTGATTAATTTACACAGTTGTCTTAACTTGAGAATACTGTTGATCTTCAATGTGGACGCTCCATTTTGATTACTGTTAAATCATGACACGGTGTCCAGCGAACGACTATAATTGGGTCGAGTGGAAGCATTGCAAGTGAAACACTATTCAAGAGAGAATTCGTCTCCTCAGTTATATGAGGTCAGTATCACGGTCAATGGAAGTCAGCTCAAAGTCAAAGTCTCTGGCCAGACCATTTCGGCTAATAAAAATCGTTATTATTGAACTAAGGACTTTGTATTTAGGCTATAAAGTAGAATATGGACGATAGTGGAATTTCGGTCATTACCAAATTCCATAAGTCCAAAGTAATATAGTTTTGATGAAGAGAATCGGTGTAATTAATTATCACTAAAAGGTACAGCTTAAGTGTTTGTGAAACTTGATTTTACTGAAAAGACCTATAAGCGATGAATTCAGCCAAACTGTCACACCACTAGCTAAGGTGATATGTGAACATTGGTATTTGAATTGTTCAATGTAAATCGCTAACTGAATTCACACCTCGGAGTCGCGCAACCGCATTTGTGATTTGTTTGAAAACCACACAATTTAACTAATTTGTAAAATGTTGTAAATTAATTAAATGAATTAATATTTATAAAATATTAATTATGTTAATTTATTTGATGTTTTGAATGTTGTTGGTAATTATTTAAATGCATATATAAAAGTTATATTTTGCATATATCGATATGCGATATCGATATAATTTTAAACATGGTTTAAATAATAAAATAATTACATAAAAGTTGTTTTTTCTTTTATTTGGAAAATTTGCACATTATGAATGTGCTTGGACCAGCCATATATTGGTGAGAGGAGGAGATCAATTAATTGGATTAATTGAAATTTAAAAAGGGAATAAAAGAAGGAAGTTTTGACAAGAGAATGAGAAAGGTTCCTTTAATTCTATTAAAACAAAATCTCCTCATTTTTTATTTTTGGAAGAGATCGTGACTTTCATTTTTCCTCTCTTTTTCTTCCTCTTCTCTATCATTCGTTCATGGCTGAAACTTCATCAAAAAAAAACATCAAAACAAATTCAAATCAAATTAAAGAAAGGTGGTTCTCCTTCTCTTGCAAAGTGGAATGCTGATTTATTCAAAATCTAAGAAGAATCCACAAATCAAGGTGTGATAGAGGGCAAGGTCTATCAGATCTAGAGAGTGATCGATCGAATCTAGGTATTGTTCTATCATTCAAGGTGTTTCTATAGGCTTCATCATAAGGTAATTTTATGGCATTTACATATCTTATAATTTGTTCATATCCCCTTAAATCTCTATCTCTCCCCTCTGTTTATACTTGTGAATTTGAATCTTGGTTTGAACATCTCTGTTCACTTGCTTGAATCAATTGTATATTCCTATCATGTTAAAAAAAGAATCTTTTCTTTTGTTCACTGCTATTTTATTATGAATTATAACATCTCATTTTCTCTTTTTTGTATGATTGTTTGATTAGTTAATTTAACCTAGATCCAGACCTTCTTACTTTAATTTTCTCTACTATATGCGATTGTTTGTCTAGTTTGTTTAATCTAGACTTATATCTTCTTATCATAAATCTACATATGCCTATGTCATTTGATTTTGTTGTTAAAAAAGAATCAAAACATAACATAATTGAACTTTGGATTTTTCTTATTGATAATTCAATTTTTCATGTCAAAAGATTTACACTTGAATATTTAGACATGGGTTACTACGTAAATAAATCTTAGCAATAATCATATTAATTAATCTTTGTCATCCATTCAATATGATGTACAAATTGTCATGTTTCAAATCATTCTAAAATAAACTCTTCTTATTAAAAGAAAATGGAAAACATTAAGTCAATGATATATTCCATGATTTGCATATGCATCTAATTTGGAATTAAATCTTTGCTTAAAAAGGAAGGTGTGACGCCCCACCTCTATACCCACGCTAACCAAGAACACTACGATGTAGTGCTGTCAATTAGCACGGAGAATAAGGCTGTGGAGGAGCGACCATCCATGTAACTTCTTTGTGCGAGCACCGATATGTCAGATAGAATAGAATGCATATTATTTAAGGAGGAAATCCGACATACCGATACAAACTCAAAGCTATCACACGGTGGCTATATATAATCTTCGGAAACAAACATAGAAATAAATGTAACATAAATCGGTCACAGACATCCATATCACAAAGGCGGAAGAAGATATGAAAAAAAATATAACACATGAAAGTGTACATCAGAGTAGTGGTCGGAAAGATCCACGATAATACAAAAGAATAGCAACACGTGCTATACAAAAGAATAAGTACACAACATAGAATCTATATCTCAAAGGTGTACATCCAAAAACTACTAATCTATGTAGTTAGCCAAAAGTCAGAATAATCCTGAAGAGAAGTCAAGCAGAAGCACCTGTAACATCTCGGTCTGACCCGAGTATTATTTATAAGAAAATAATAAACGGATCAGTCTAGCTATAAATATCAGATGATATGGTATAAAGTAAAAGGCAAGGCATGAACATGTAATAACCATAATGGCATACTACTATAAGTATGTAATTGAAAATCAACAAGAGATAAATCAATATCACAAGAATCTTCTCAAAGATAAAATAGGGTATCATACCCTAAACTTGTATTCATAACAAGTCAATGACACATGAATTCACCAATGCACAAAAACTGATATCATATCAATGAAAATCATGAAAAGTGGTGAAGCACAAATTCTAGAAATCAACACCAGAAATCCAGAAATCAGATAAAAAGGGGGGTAGGCCTAACACATGAACGGGAGCATGAAAACTCACCAACGCGTAAAACACATGACGAGAAGCTATCTCATGGAAGCTATCCATTAAATTTTCACACAGGAATGGCCCGAAGACCATGGGGTGCTACCCCATATATGTGATGGTGAAACATCACAAAAGCGGGGTCTAGTCTCCCTCGCAGACAAAGAGACATCGCTCAATCGCTAGTCTAAATCACAAAAATGATCGTCATGATCATAAGGAAGTGTCAATTACACTAAGCCAGTAAATATATGAGTTTAGCTTCATGTCCCATAACCACTATCTTAACTTAAATATTTACGAACAAACTATAGATCTTCACTAGGAAATCGTCACAAAAGGGTTCAATCGAACAAGTCCAAGAGCTAACCGACGAAGTGAACGCAAGCATTTCATACCACTCGTTTTACTAAGTCATTTAATTCGATTTCTCATCCAAGTGAAGCAAAGGCTTGTATATACTAGTAGATTGAAAAACGATTTGAGAGAACGTGTTTTATATTTAAAATAGTGTTGAAAACGTTTTGATGAAAGAGTTTTGATATTTACCACTAGTATCGAAACCTTCATATCTTTAGAGTGACAAGTCACAAAACGATTGCTGAAACAAATCGAATCACATAAATTCACGTTCGAAGACGTGAGTAAAGTCCATGGAAATCATCTCAAAAACATCCAAGTAGAAAATAGGAGGTGCGGCCTAACATGCGAGCGGCCTAAGGAAATATAGGTCGAACGACCTATAAGTGAAGCAAACTAAGCTGTTGCGCGACTTAACAGGGTGTCTCGACCTAACAAAACCAAGCTAAAAAGGTACGCGACCTAACAGTCTCGAGCTAAGGAATTGCAAGCAGGTCAAACGGCCTAGCGACCTAAAGGTGTTCGCGAGCTAGCATGAAACAAAGCCAAACGACCTAGTAGAAAACAAGGTGCCGAGCGACCTAACGAGGTACCATCCCGAGCGACCTAACAATCTAAAGTGTCGAGCGACCTAGCGGCACAGTGCCAAGCGACCTAAGGGTTGAATGGTCGTGCGACCTAATGGAGCGCGAACTAAAGGGTGCGCGACCTAACAGGTACGCGATCTAACGAAGTACAGAGGCGAGCGACCTAAGGAGGACTCGCGACCTAACATGGTAATAAGGTTGAGCGACCTACGACCTAACGAGGTAAAGGCCTAACGACCTAGTGAAACACGCGAGCGACCTACGAGTTTTACACGCGAGCGACCTACGACCTAGCAGGGTCGAGCGACCTAGAGCCTCCTTGTGATATAAGGTCGAAAACGACCTGAGGAGATGCGAACTATAGCCAGCGTGGCTTTTTCACGCGAATGACCTATCGAGGCAAGAGCGACCTAGGGCCAGATTTTGCCAAAAACACTGAAAATAAGAGTTTCTCGCCTAATCGATCCAAACCAAAAGCAATCGTGCATGCTAAAATGATAGGGAATCATTCCCATCAACCCAATGACAGTTATAGGCAAGATGTGAGATTAAAAATCTCACCTTTTCACTAAAATGGATGAAGATGGAGCTTGAAAGCAAGGAGAAGCAATCCAAAGCTTGAATCCAATATCTTCTACTTGAATTTGGAGTTGAATGTTGGATTTGCAATAGAATTTGAGTTTGGAGTTTTAATTTCCCATTCCCTCCTCCATTTTTGACAAAGTTTGAAGTGTTTGATAAAGTGAGGAAGAGGAGGTGGGTTGGGCCTGAGTTAGAAGGTGTAGTCCAACCAAAGTCAAAAGCGGGAAAAAGTGACGAAAATTTCACTATCTCCAAACATATTGAAGTTTACACTCAAAAAATCGCAAACGTCATTTTGAACTCAATGGGGGTGGTCTCAAGTCCCAATTTGACCGTATGCAAAAAGTAGCTTTTTGGACTAACATCCGACTAACGATAAAATATTCAAATAAAATATTTAAATATAGAATTGACAAATATGCGGGTTGTTACAGAAGGATTCTTTTCACAATCCCCTTCTATATTATTCATCTTGTTCCAAATTTTTTTTTGTATGTGTACTTGAGTTTACATAATTACATATATTATCCATTACATATGTGTATGTCTATAAGTAACCAGAGTTTTGAAAAGGATTTTGGTATAAGATATAATAATATAGTTTCAAACCATTTTCATTAATCTTAATATTCTTTGATTTACTGCTTGTACTAGAATGGAATCTATTTTATTTGAACTGCTATGCTAAATATCAGTTGTGTATGTGTGTGTGTGTGTGTGTGTTCATATATAAATAAATAAAAACTTTTCATGTTTAGGACGACAAGGGCATATATAGAGGGAAAATGTATGGTGTGGGTGTAAATCCCAACACCTAAGCAATGTTTACATCAACTTTGTATACTTTTATATGTTGCACTTACACTACACATACGGGCATATGTGAGGTGCTCATAATCATTTGCAATTAATTAAAATTAAATTGAACTAATATATTCCTAATAAAACTTTTAATTGGAATGTTAACATGTTTATTTAACATTTTATTAATTTAATAAGAGAGAGAAATGAAAGGTTTCTCTCTCTCCAATCAATGTAGTTTACTCCCTTAATTTATTGCACAACTATTAGAAGGAAACAAAATGTTTCCTTCTCAAATTTTATTTTACTAAGTAACCACTACACATATAGTGTATTTGATATACTCATTCATTTAAATTTATATAATATTCAAACTCTTTTGAAACTTTATTTACAAATAAAATAAAATAAATATTTTATTTAAAAAATAATTTAGATAAAATCTAAATGAATTTTGATTTCATAGACCCAACATAGATCCAAAATGGTAAAAAAAATTCACTTATTTCTTCCGTGGCGGGCTGGTCCAGTTCCAATAGTATCTGTGTCGTAGGCGACATCAAGGGTGATGATTTAGAATTATTATGGCATTTTACATGAAGTAATTGAATTTACTTGATAAAATATTTTTCTTCAAATGTGGTTGATCTGATGCTAGGAAGGATATTGGAATTTGACGTGCACACAAATATTACCCACTAATTGAAGTAAAAGACAAAAGGAAATATCAATGTTATGATCCATTTGTGTTGGTGACATAAGCAACATAGGTCTACTATGCACCTTATCCTTCCATGAACAATAGCAAGGCAGATTGGTGGGTCATTGTCAAAACAAAATCAAGATGATCATTTAACTTGGACACTGTCATAATTGACGATAAGCCATACTAACATGATCCTAATCCAATTAAAGTAATGCAAATCACAGACGATGTAGTGATATACGACCACTTAACAATGAAGTATTCGATGGAGTTGAATTAGATACAGACGTTGAAGTAGATGAACAAGTTGATGACCAAGGAAATGAAGATGATAATGACTCCAAGGTTGAAGTCAAAGTTTAAGAGGATGATTTTGAAGATGAAGATAATAGTGTAAATAATAACATTGATGACAAAAATGTCGACTCATAGTATGTACATTTGAGTGTAAAGATTTTCATGTATTTTTGATAGTTTATGTATTTTGATGCTCTCATGAATATAAATTTTAGTTTATTCGGTTTAGTCTGTATGTATTTTTTCTTTGAAATCTATTGGTACGAATATTGCTTGACTATTCTTCATCATAAATTGTTTATTTTACTGTTGCTTTTTTTCAAGTTTACCTCGATCATAATTTGAAGCACCAGCACACTTATGTATTAGCTTTATTAAATAACAACGACATAAATTGTATCTTTTATTATGCAATTGAAACTTTGACAAATATGAGTACCCACGCTAATAATAGACGCAAAAAAAGTGTTGTCGAAATCCACAGCTAAGCAGCATACGACCCCTTTCTAGCATCTCATTCCACTGGGACATCTTCGAACTAGGGAGGGTCCAGTCGCCTATTGTAGGCGATGATCCTCGGCACATGTTATCGCCATTTATTGCCTCCGATCATATTTATAAGCACGATGATGCAGGTCCTTCTACACATGTATCTGTTATAGATTCTAGTGCATCCCTAGGTCAAGTTGGTATTGTTCATTTTGCCAAAGGAGGGTAAGTGATAAATTTATATTTATTTTTAAATCATTAGGTTAATTATCATCTCAAAAAGCTTCATATTATTATATAATTTATGTATGTGCAGAGTCGACTTCAACAGCGGAACCACGAGTGATAGCATTCGCGATATGATTCTTTTTAGGGTGAATAAATTTTGACCTAGATTCTTGGATTTTCCACCCGACCTCAAAGAGGTCAAGTTCAAAAAAATTTATGGAAAAATAAATTTAATGCATACTTTATTTTTCATATATAATTTATATATTGATAATATATATTAAGATGCAAATGCAGAGTAAATATCAATGGAAATTTGATGAAGAAACTAGGCCAGTCAGAACTGGGTAAAATATGTAGATTTTAAATATTCCTCTTTTGGGCCTATGAAGTCTAAAGATATATTAGATCCAATCTAATAAAGATTTTAAATAAAATCTTATTTTATTTAATGGAGTTTGAATTTGATTTAAATTTAAATGTATGAGTGTATCAAATACACCCATTTTTGTGACAGTTACTTGTTAAACTTAATATAGAGAAGGAAATTTTCTATTTCTTTCTTTAAAACCTATGCAATTACTTAAGGGAAGATTTTGTATTTATTTAAAAAGAGAAATCTTTCATTTCTATCTCTTTAATTAAATTGATTGATCTATTAAATGTCATTAATGAGAAATTTATATGTAGCATAAATTGTGAGTATTCAAATATACTCTAGTGAATATTGTGTAATTGCAACAAATAAGTAGTGTGCATGGTTAATATGACCATGTATAGATGTTGGAATTTACACCGCAACAGACCCATTTTTCCCTTTGTATATGTCTTTATTGTCCAAAGTTTTGACCTTATACACACACACATACATGCATATATATACATATATATAATAATATATAAGTTTACATATATACATGTTAAAAATAAGTTTCACCATATTAAATGTTTTTGAATCAAAAATTAACAATTATAACACTGGTTTTAATTAAGGAAGAGTTTGAAAATAAATTCTGTAGTTTTATAAAAAAATCCATTTTGATTTATGTTAAAATAACAGAAATGTGTGTGTGTGTGTGTGTGTGTTTGTGTGTTTATGCATGTGTGTCTATATATAATTCCAAGTTATGTTTTAAGTTTGAAATAACATATATATATATATATATATATTGTAAATCAAGTAACATACATGTTTAAATTTAACGTTAACAAATTAATTCAATCTTTTAACTTAGGCAGGAAATATAAAAGTTTATAACTTTACGCAAAAGACCAATTATGAATTCTAGAACAAAAGAAAACTTTTACTTTAATGAATATAATAACCAAAAGAATTATTTTCTATGAAATAACCATATAACACAAGAAATCAATTTTCAAGGTAAGTTTAAACAATCAGTAAATATAGTTTATTTGTGTTCATGTGTACAAATGTTAAAAAAATTATATAAATAATAAAATAATTTTACAGTTTTTATAAACAATAAATCCAAAACAATGACAAATGTAGTCGGACAATGTAGGCACATACAAATTCGTTATAAGATAATAATTAAGATCTAACTATACAAATAATATGGGTAAACAATTAAATGAGATAAAGGATTTGAAATATGTCAATCATAATAAACATATAGTTAATGGAGATGTAGAACAAAGGGAGATAAAAATTAAATCAACATGATGATCATATAGTTAATTGAGGTGGATGAAAAAGGGATCTGATTTATATTACAAGATGAACATGCAAAATAGATGAGATGTAACATGAATAGAATCTAGACCATGTAAACACAATGAATATACAATTAAATAAAATTAGAATCACCTAAAAATGGAGCCAATGATTTGCACCTTGAATGAAGATATCTCCTCAGATCTCCAAGATCCACACTCAATCCTTGCCCGAGATGGATGAATCACTTATGTTTCATTATTTTTTATGTTTGCATTTGATTTGGAGTTGATAAATTTTAGAAATCTTTATTTTGTTTTTCAGCCATGGAATTTGGTTTTCACCCATGGAAGACTAGGAGGAGAGAAGAGAAAAGTGAATGGAAAAAAATGAAGGTCTGTAGGAAATGAATTGGTGAATTTTCTTTTGATTGAAAGAATGAAACTTTTTCAATTCTTTAGTTAAAACATCTCTAATTGATTCTCTTAATTATCTCTCCCTCCACACCTCTCTCTTAAAAAAAAAATTGAAAACCCAGGAGAACCCGGCGGGCCGGTAAACTCCTGAGGAGAGTATAGTAAAGCCGTCCGCTGATCCAAGCCCCCATATCCCTGGGTAAATTTATATAGGATAGGAAAGCGCATGGTAGGAATCGAACCTGGGTCTTTTTACCAGAACCCAAGCCTCCTTTCCACTGCGCCGCACTCGCGGACACCTCTCTCTTAAATGTTATTGCTGAAATTACATGTCATCAAATGACATGAAATTTCCATGAACCACTTCATGTAAATATCTTTTATTTAAACCCATTTAAAATTACACTGATATCGTATACCGTTGCGTGCATATATAGCTTTTATAAATGTATTCAAATAACTTCAAACAACTCCCAAACACCAAGTAAATTAAATAATAATCAATATTTCTTAAATATTAATTAATTTAATCAATTTACAATATTTTATAAACTAATTAAATCATGTGGTTTTTTAGAGAATTCATCATTATGGTTGTGCGACTCAAATGTGTAAATTCAATCGGCGATTATTATCGGACAATTTGAATATTGACTTTTACATGTCACCTTAGCTGGCAGTGTGACATTTTGTCTGAATTATCGTTTACATGTCTTTCGGTAAAATCCAGTTTTACTTATTATAAGCGGTAGCGGGTGGTAATGATTATTTACACCAATTCACTTCGTCAAAACTATATCACATCAGGATTTATGTAATTTGGTTTTGGTCAAAACTCCAACATCATCCACATTCAACTTTGTAATTCTAAACAAAAAAACTTTGGTTCAATAATAACAATTATTATTAATTGTACCGCTCTAGACTGAGACTTTGATTTTGAGTTGACTGTAGTTGACTATGACATTAAACCTATATAACCGAGGAGACAAGTTCTCTATTAAATAGTATTTCATGTCCAATGCTTCAAATCAGACCCAACTATAGTCATTCGATGGATGTCATGCCACGATTTATCTATAATCAAAGTAATTGAAATTCCATAGTATTCTCAAGTCGAGGG
This sequence comes from Allium fistulosum, assembly GCA_030737815.1. NCBI lineage: Eukaryota > Viridiplantae > Streptophyta > Magnoliopsida > Asparagales > Amaryllidaceae > Allium > Allium fistulosum. Next base: position 305,203,621 of record CM060903.1, on the reverse strand, counting down.
AACTATGTAACATGGACACTTCGAGATTATCTGCCCGACCTTAGTTATGTTAACTAATAGAGAACTCTCGGGTGAGTCATTACATGGTTATTCAATAACTATCAGTACATTACCTCTTACTTCCCCCAGCAGCCATGAGAAATACACTGTCCAACATTTCGAGAGTGTTATATACTATAGTCTCAACGGATGAATTGATACTCTTTCTTGAAACATCTTAACTAGTAATCTTTAAATATATATGTTATTTTTAATACGATAAAATTCTCATAATTACAAGACTTTGTAATTACTATCACATAACATATCGTTTAAGGATTTTCCATCTATATACTTTAAATTAATTATTTATATCATTATATAACAAGTATATAACAAAAAGAAAAACACTTTTTATTTTGAGAAAAATTGGTCACAGAGTTAGATATATGTAACAAATTAAATAATTACCCCTATAGTATACCCCTAACTCTATCACCCGACACATCTCAAGTGCTTCTAAAAACTCTAGAAACAGAAAGCAAGCATAAAATACGGAGAGATGGTGTACGGGATAAAGAAAAGAAGGAAGAAGATTAAGGCACTTGCTTAAGAAATCTATGACCAGTTTGAGTCGTATTCGTAGCAGGAAGATGTGAAGGCACGTGCTAAAATAAATGCAGCAAATAGGGCGCAAAATCAAAGATCACGTTACAGCGGCCCAACATCTTTTATGGACAATAAGCAATTGTATGTTTAAACTAATTTTTACACAAAATTATAATAAGTCGTTGTTGATGCTAGTTTTCCTTTTTTAATTAGGCTACAAAGCATCAAAGAGATGCAACCACCTACGAGGTATGTGATCGGACTCATAAGTTTAAGTTGAGTGAGGGGTCATCTGAGGGGGTTAATGTTGGTGCTACCAAGTTTACAGTAAGTTGTCCATGTAACTTGATTTAAATTGTATTCGAATTTAATTCAATCTCATATACTCTAAAAATTGAAAAACTATAAATCAGCAAAAACATACTTCTAGGGTTCAAGGGCTTATGGAGTAGGCTATTACAGTCACTCCTAAGGTAGAAAAGTACGTGTTTATCTATTTATGTGATTCAAAAAAGAGGAAGGATCGCATACCCAACGTTGGGAATACTCCTGCAATAAGTTATAATCTAGACTAAATATTCTTTTAAAAAGAAAACATTTATGTTAAGTACTCAACAAAACACTAAATATTTGATCACAGTCTGTTTATTAATTCATTATATGTTTTTAATATGATGCTAAAATTTTATATAGTTATGTTAAGTTCTCCCTTCTATTATTTGGTAAATTGTTCCACCTTCTAGTATTTATTTTAAAAAGAAAACATTTTTGTTAAGTTCCCCCTTTTAATATTTGGTGTATTGGTAAATAGTTAAAGTGAATTTTGGTTATTAATATGATGCTCAAATTTTTTAATATGATTGATTCACAATGTGTACAATGAGCGAGGCTCCTCTATAGCATTGCTCAAACTCAGATGCAGATTCAGACTGAGTTGGAGAAGATGACGAGCATGCAAAGCTGCTGAATAAGCATGAGGAGGAGATGGTGGCACAAAGGAGATGATGAGGTGGCATGAGAAAGAGATGGATGAGCAAAGGAAGCAAGTCGAAGCCTTGTACCAAATGATTAGCCAGTAGTTTGGAAATGCACCCCACCACCGCCACAATCTTGAGTTCTTTTGTATAGACATGACCTATGATGTATATATTTATGATGTTATGTTGTGTATGGACATGATGTGGTATGGGATGATGTGTATGGATGTGATGTTGTGTATGATGTATATATTTTTATGGTGTTGTTTTACTTTTTTCTATGACTTTTTGTTATTTTTTTAGTTTTATATATACTTAGGTATGATATTGTGTTGATTTTGTGTTATATCTGCCCGTGTGGCATTATTGGAGCGGCTTGTTTTATGTTGTGGTTTGAGGGAAAGAAAGAGCAGTAGAAATACTACAAATTTGGTTCCGGCTAGTGGTCGGAAAATTCGGATTTCACACTTTTATTGAGGCATCTACAAGTCATTGGCAAGTCATCGATAACATAGTCGTCGCCAAGTTATCGGTATTGTACTCATGAGGGTTTTGCCACGAGGGTTTTACCGAGACCCTAAATTCGTCGGTAAGTCGTTGGTAATGGTTTTACCGACGACATATTAATGACTTTCAAGCGTCACTAATACCCTGTATTTCTAGTAGTGTCCATAATAATATTCATAAATCCATACAAATGGATATCTCAACTGAAACCCAAGTTTACATCATCAACCATTTGGATCTACCTCAAATTTAAATGAAAATACCTTGAAATCTTTAGGATGATAGTATTATTAACCTGGGTTAACTTTATGTAGACTGATTTGCCTTAACTTCCTTTTTTCCAAGCTTTATCTTTTTCTTCTATATGGAAAGAGTTTATGGAGTGTAGTTTCTTTTCTTTATTTTTTGTATAAAGAAATGAAACAAGGAGTAATGAGAAGGATATATGAGTTAAGTAATAATGGGCATTAACTTCCCTTCCTTATATTCTCCATTTTAACCGATTTTAAAACGTTCAGTCCTTTCTAATTATAAAATACTACTTCATTCAAATTTCAAACCCAAAAAGATATTAAGGCAAACCCTACAGTTTCACATTTTACCCACATTATTCATTTAGTTACCCTTTTAATTAAATTTCCAGAGTAATGTGCCATAAAAATAGGGGCATTGCCATTTTATTCATTTAGTTTAACTAAACTATTTATCAATAAGCCGACTGTATAATAAAGTTAATCAATTTTGGTGGAATTTTTATTTAACTTGGCGACAAGATGATGATAAAAAAATTATCTATTTTTAGGTCATCAACATAACCAAAATTAATTGGTTCCAACGAATTTATTCGTCCATTGTCAACCCTTAGTAAAATTAATACTTCTTAATTTGGTTTGATCATCCTTTGATAAGTCATCGTCAATTTTAATATTCAATGTTAAATGTTTGTTTGCAAACCATCGTTGAACAAGTTACAATGTAAGAAATAATCCATCCTTAAGCCACCAGATTTTTTTGGTTGAAGGTAAAATAAACGATCACACAAAATCCATGTGCAAGTCATTAGTGATTCATCATTGTTGACTTACAGACAAATTTAGTGGTTGCTCAAGGGTTTTACCATAATGTACTAACCACTTATTTCGAAAATGTACAGTTAAAATTAGAAAATGTCATCGTACATGTGTCAAAATGAATAGCCGATTCGATAAAATAGCAAAATGCAAAGTAAAACTTATTATGCATCTTATTGTTCAAAGAGTGTTTCCATAACTAGCTAAAATTCTAATAGTTGTGTAGTTACAAAAAATGATTTGGCTTTTGTAAATAAAAGCGCAAATTGTATGTGTACCTTAAAAGTTAATTTAAAGTATTATAAACATAATTAAACAAAATAATACATTTCATAAAAATGCATGTTTTTTTCTGCTATTTAAACATAAAAATGAAAATAGAATTCAAGTTGTGCACAATTCAAATTACATGTAAAATACAAACAAAAATTATAAATTTAAATATTTTAGGATTTTAATTTTAAGGCAAAATTTAAGCACACAAATTAAACACTTATTATAATGTATAACCATTCATACTATCAATTTATAAATAGACATCTACAATTTGCAAAATCATGTTCAAACCAAAATTCTAAACAGAAATATTGTCCATAGTAAAAATATTTATACTTACAATATTTTTCCTGATAGTAAGAGTGATACTTTGTTCAAGCAGAGCACTCATTTTGATGTCTCAAAGATTTGAGTTCATGACCTTTGAAACCTAAGCCTAAAACAAAATTTACTAGCCAATTGAGCTAGTGGTTCTTGGCTATTTATACATACAATATTAACTTCCTTCTTTTATTCTCGTGTTTTTTTAATCCATGTTATAAACCTAGTTCATAATCGATCTCTATAAATCAAATTTAAAATTTTAACAATATTATTAGATCATAATGAATTAGATTGACCAAATTTTTAGTGTTTTGGTCCAAATTTAATCGTGCGGTTGATTGAGGATGTTAGCATGTTAGTTGATATTTATGGTTATGAAAGTGAGATATTTTATGATTTCCAAAATTTGCAATAAAATAGAATGAATAAACTCAATTTTCATTAACTTGTTATGTTTTAGAAATATACAAAATAGGAAAATATTCTCTGGGACAAAATTATAGGCTTTTTTATTACCTAGGGCAGCTCATCAATATTTTATTCCTAAGGACAAAAGCGTTAAAATACTTTAAAATTCCCTAACTGTCACCGTTCGCTTTCTTTGTTTCTTCTTTGACCTCGTACTTCTTCTTTAATTTTCTTCCCTTTCTCTTCTGCGCATTCAAATTTAAATTAACTTCTACATTCTTCTTTACTCTCGTGCGCGATCCATTTGTATTATTCTGATTCTGGTTCTCGTTTCTTCCCATTCGACACTGCAAATTTTCATATTTAGGTATGTTCTATTTTTTTCCTTTTTCTTCTATCAGATTTTTAATTTGGTTATTTCTAACATTCACTTGTTTTTCTTTTTAAAAATTAAATTCGGTTTTGTTACTATGTTTTCTTCTTTCATATTTTACGGCAAATTTGGGCACTAGCAGCAGTATCTTCTATTTTCTTATCTTTTTTATGTAGCAATGTTTTCTTATTTGTTTTAAATTGAATGTTATTTGGTTTTTGTTCACCGATGTATATCTTGAATTCATATTGGTTTGGTTGAAAATTGAATTAGTGTTTTGTAAGTATCAAAAATTCAATGAACTCAGTTTGAGTATCCTTTTTGTTATTAATTTGACGATCGGATTTTAGGTATCAACTTTAGAGTCTGTACGTATCATTTTTGAAAAAAAATGTTATTTTTTTATTATTGGTTTTTGTTATATAAAAAATTTATCATACTATGATAAAATGACAATCTGAAGCAAACATTATTTTAATTGATGTTTTTTCCCGTGCATTCATATTGGTTTGAGTGAAAATGTATTGCTGTGTGAAGTTCAGTGACGATCAGTTTTTAGGTATCATTTTTCCCAGTGTGGAAGTTTTATAATATTTTGTTTGTTTGAATATATAAAAAATGTGTTATTAAAGAGTCAATATGATGATATGCACCAAACAATCAATGAGTTAAATTAATATTTTATTAGTATCAAACATTTAATGAGGTCTGTTTGAGTATCAGTTTCACTATTAATTTGAGGATTTTTTTTTTAGGTATCAGTTTTAGTGTAAATAGGCATCAATTTTGAAAAAACTGTTTTGTTTTTTTCCTAATTTTTGTTGTATAAAGGAAATTACTCTAGTCGAGTAAAATGACAATCTGAACCAAACATTTTTTTGCTGATTTTTTTTTTCTTTTGCAATGGTGAGAATAGCTTTCTTGTTTTGTTTGTATTCGATGATAATACTTTCAATGCTCGGTTGTCCGTTGATTGTTCCTTTTATGATTTGAATAATGAAATTTGTTGGTATTGGCCTCAACTTACTCCTTCGTCCTTGAGATTTCTTATGTGCTTGAGAATGAAGTTATTGTGGTTGATACCGATTTCGATCTTCAATGTATAATTTGTTTTCAATTGTATAAGAAGAGTGCATTCTTTCCTTTTACTGTCAAGGTTAAGAGTTCTCTATTGGAAAATGATGGTGGTAGTTCTATTTCGATTTCATCTACTCTTCCTAGTCATTCATCTTCTAGTGGATCTTTGTGTTCCGATGTTATTGTCCATAGTAAAGGTGATTTGAAGGATATGTTGAAGAGAGGTTCGACATTATCCATTTCTATTTTTTTGTTTTTGTTTTGGAGGAGTTAATGATTTTAGAGAATTTTTGATTTCATACCAACTTCAAAAGAGACATGAATTAGTGTTTTTGAAGAATTGTGTTACGAAATTACTGTTATTTGCTCTTCTTCTAAGGATGGTTGTCTTTTTAAAGTGCATGGTTCTTATGATTCGGGACAGCTAAATAGGTTTTTCGTTAGACATATGGTTAGCGATCATTCTTGTGGGGCTGGTCTTAAAAATGTGAACAATCCGCATCTTTCTAGTGCATTTGTTAAGTCATAAATCATTGATGAGATTCGTGATTGTCCTAGTAAAAAGCTTAAATATATAATAGATGATTTTAGAAGAGAATACAATCTTACTTTGTCTTACTCTTTTACTTATTCCAAGAAACAACTTGTGTGATGCCACACCTCTATACTCACACTAACCAAGGACACTACTGGGTAATGTCATCAATTAGTACGAAGAATAAGGCTGTTGAGGAGCGACCATCTGTGTAATTGTTTTGTGCGAGTATCGATATGTTAGATAGTATGTCATGCATTTCATTTCAAGAGGAAATCTGACATATCAAATACAAACTTAAAGCTACTACATAGTGGTTATGTGGCCTTCGAAAACAAATATAAAATAAGCATAACATAAATCAGTCACAGATATTCATATCACAAAGGCGGAAACAGATATGAATATAACACATAGAAGTGTACATTAAAGTAGTGGTCATACAAGATCCACTACATCACAAAAGAATAGGTACAAGTGCTAGACAAAAGAATATGTATACATCAAGGAGTCTCTATCTCGAATGTATAAAAAAACTACTAAGCTAAAGTAGTTAGCCAAAAGTCAGATGACAATCCCTGATAAGAAGTCAAGTGGAAGCACCTGAAACACCCCGGTCTGACCTGAGTATTATTTAAGAAGAAAAATAGTAAACAGATCAGTCTAGCTATAAATATCAGATAGGATAAGAAATATGGCAAATATATATAATAACCACAAAAATCATACAATATCTCAAATTTTATCATACACCAAAAAGAATGTCATATTCTTTATTTTTATTCACCAAACCTCAAATATTGATAAAGCTTATCAATGCAAATCACAAAAATTGGCGAAACACAAATTCTAGAAATCAATAATTTGAAATCCAGAAAACACAAAGGGGGGAGGCCTATCATAAACGGGAGCATGAAAACTCACCAACACGTGTATCACAAACGGGACGCTATCCCATGAGTCGCTAACCCCTAGAGCCGGTGCAATGACGTAGTACAACGGTACGCCCGAGGAACCTGAAACTCAAATAAGCCGGAACAACAATGTAGTACAACGGTACGCCCGATGAACCTGAAACTCAAATAAACCGAAACAACGACATAGTACAACGGTACGCCCGATGAACCGAACTCCATAAAACCCATAGGTCGCTAGCCTATAAAAAAATGAGATGAAGCTCAACAGAACGGGGTACAGTCCCCCATACGGACAAAGAGACATCGCATATCGCTAGTCTAAACCATAAAATGATCATCATAGATCAATAAAAGTGTAAATTTACACCAAGCTAGTAAATAAATGAGTTTAGCTTCATGTCTCATAACCACTGGCTTAACTTAAATATTTACGAACAAATTGTAGATTTCTACTCGAAAATTGTCACAAGATTTCAATCGAACAAGTCTAAGAATTAACCGACGAAGTAAACGCAAGTGTTTCATACCACTTGTTTTGCTAAGTCATTTAATTGGATTTCTCATACGAATGAGGTAAAGGTTGGTATATACTAATAGATTGGAAAACGGTTTTAAAAACGAGCTTTGTACTTAAAAGTAGTGTTGAAATCATTTATGTGAAAGAGTTTGAGTATTTACTACTAGTATAGAAACCTTTGTATTTTAAAGTGACAAATCATAGAAACGATTGTAAAGACAATCTATCACCAAAAATTCACATTCGACGACGTGAATTAAAACCATAAAAATCGATATCAAATCCATCAAATGGATATTCCCAAAAATCCAAAAAAGAAGTCATCAAAGTCGATAATAAATGACAACAACCAACCAGATCAACAAAAATCGATTAAAACGGAAATTTGCTTAAAAACAGGAAAATTGGCTGATTTTAACATCGCCAGACGTCTGGTGGTTCTCCCCAGACGTCTGAGCTGAAGGTCTGGAATTTTTCCAGATCACTCAGATGTCTGAGCTTAAGGTCTGGAACGTTTATTCCTTTGCCTCAGACGTCTGAGTGTTTTACCAGACGTCTGAGCTAAAGCTCAGGGCAAAATTTGCCTAGGCCAGTGATGGCCAAATCAACTCGGAAGCGATCGAATGAGCGATGGTGGCTAGGGATTTATGCCAAGCGACACCCAGCCCTATAGGCTCTTCAATACACTCCAAACAACATGTCCAAACATCCACAGTAGGATTTTCAAAGATCTTGACTTCAAAATACCAAAAATTGGAAAATTCACCAAACCAATTCAATTCAAAAGCAATTGGACATGAAATAGATGTTAGGAATTCATAACTAACAACAATGAAAGCTATAGACATAGATGTGAGTTCAAGAACTCACCTTTGAATTCAAAAACAAGGAATGAGAAGCTCTAAAACAAAGCAAGATCAATCTCTCTTCAGCTTCACTTCAAGAACCTTCAATCTATGATCAAATGCAATGAATTTCCTAAGTTAGGTTATAGGAAAAATCAAGAATTGAAGAGGAATTGAGATGGAGAAGATGAAGAGGATGCTTATCTAAGCTTCTCCTTGATTTTGGAACTTGGATTTGAATTCCCTAATAATCTAGGGTTTAGGAATTTTAATTTCCTATCTTTTCCCCAATTTTCCTTTTAGCTTGAGTGTTAGGAAATTATGAGTAGAATGAATGAAGAGTAGAGGAGTTAGGGTATTTAGTAGAGAAGTTTGGGTTCTCTTATTGGGTTAGTGGGCTAGAACCAAACCCAAAGCCCAAATGAAAATACCAAAATCCTAATCAACTCCAAACATATCAATGTTTATACTCAAAAAAGTTGTAAACGTCGTTTTGAACTCAATGGAAGTGGTCTCAAGTTTGGATTCGACTGTTTACAAAAAGTCACATTTCGAACTTTAAATTCAACAAACGATGCTATATTTAAATAAAACATTTAAATATATGATCGTAAAATATGCGGGTTGTTACAACTTGCTTTGATGGAATTGCATGGTAATGATGCTATGTCCTACAATGATTTGAGTTAGTATTTGGAAGCATTGAAGAAGTATGATCCAGGTAGTTATGTCGAGATGGATGTTAATCCTTGCAGTAATCTATTTGAGAGGGTCATTTGTTTTGGTGCTTGTATACTTGGTTTCAAGCATTATCGAGCTATGATTTTTTTCAAATGCTACTGCGAAAAATGGTAATCAAGATAAGTTTTTATTTTTGTTTGTTTGTGAGTTATGTGGTTATGTTTTGCGATTATTATGAAAACTAACTAGCATCAATTTTTTAGGTTTTGTTAGTATTAGTTTTTCAGATTTTATTAGTATAAGTTTTTCTTAGTATTAGTTATTGTGCAAAAGTGATATTTTGTAGTATTGCATTTGTGGCATTGGTGTGCATTAAATTATTGCTTACTATCAATTTTAAGGTATCAGAATTTAAACATGTTTTAATATATAGTATTAGAATGTAGTTATCGGTTTTTCTAGTAGCAGTTTTTAGGTATCAGTTTTAAGTTGACAGTTGATTAAATTTTATTTTAATGTTTTTTTATTTGTGGGTTTTTTTCCTTTAGCTATGGGTATAGTTTCTTTAGAAAATATGCATAATTGGAAATGGTTTTTGAATCATTTAAAATAAATACTTCAAGAAGCACCTGATTTGGTTTTAATGTTAGATCGCCATCAAGGTTTGATTTTAGGCATTCGTGAAGTTTTTCCTTCATCCTTTCATAGTTTCTGCTATCTTCATATGGAACAAAATCTTTTTTCAGCCGTAAAGGCAAAGAATGACAATTTTTATTATTGATTTGTTCAAAATGTGTTCAAAAGCTTCTAATTTGTATGAATTTGAAGAAGAACATTCAAAATTTTGTGAAATATGTGGTGTTGCTACGATGAATTTTTTGAAGGATAAGCCTTGATAAGTGGGCTGATTTGTTTTTTCCGGGGAAACGTTATGTAGCTCAAATGTTGCTGAAAGTTTTAATAGTCGGATTTTGGATAAACGAGCATTGCCTATTACTGCATGATTAGATGGTATTCGTGTTAAAGTCGTGGAACATATGGCTAGAAGGAGAGAGGAGTGTCGTTTGTGGAATACTACTCATTGTGCTTCTATAGAGTTTCGTTTAGGTGAATTAATAGAAGAAGGATTTAGATGTGATGTATACAAGTCTTCAGAGTTTGTTTTTGAAGTGAAATTTCAAAATTCTCATCGTGTTGATCTTAAAGAATAGATTTGTAGTTGTAATCAATGGAAAGTTACAGAAATTCATCGTCCTCACGCTATTAAGTGCATGAACAAGTCAAAACTGTCCGTTTATGATTTTGTTGAGTATTATTTCACCATGGATGTTTATCGTTCTTCTTATGCTAATGCTATTAATCATATTCCTGATTTTGATAAGCCTATTGTTGATCCAAGTGTTGAAGATGTTATTAAGCCACCTAAGAGAAAATGAGGTACCGATTGACCTTCTATAACACAGAAAAGAGGATTTTCATATTTTCAAAATAAGCAAAATAGATGTGGTATATGCAAGCAACATGGTCACAATAAGCGTAATTGTCAAACTTCTATGAAGATATGATTTGATTTTCATTTTTTTTGTATGAATTTGTTGAGAGTTATACTTGGTTGCATGTGTTTTTGGCAATTTTATGTAATTGAACTTGGTTATATAAGTATATTGGTTTAGCATATACTAAATTTGACATTGATTTTCTCTTTATAGTTGAACTTTCTTATATAGTATCAATTTTAGTTGAGTATTATGTGTTTTGGAATATATAGGTGGCATGGGAATTGGTGTGTTATTATGTTTTTATGTTATTTAGTTTATTCATTATTATTTGTTGTTTGGTATCATTTTGGTACTATTAGTATCCGTTTCAGGGATGTAAAAATGTGATATAAGTTTTTGTATGCTATTAGTATCAGTTTCAGGTATTACAGATTACGGTATCTGCTTTTGTATGCTTTTAATATTAGTTTTAGGTTTAAACAATTACGATATCATTTTTTGCATGTTATTAGTATCATTTTTACATGGTGACTTTTATTTTCTTTCTACTTTTGAAGTGACTGCAATTATTTGTTTGCCGAGTTGTGAAGTGCAAAACTATAAGAAGAATTATGAGCTTAAATGTCAATATTAATATAGACTATGTTATGGTTAACAGTTGGCAACTCAATATATGATTTAGAAGTGTAAAAGTGTTGTTTGGCATAGTGCTGCTGTCAAATTATATCAAACGGCTACTGGATATCAGTTTTGCATATATGTAGGTATCAATTTTGTTACAAATAATATTCAAAATAATTTATAAAATAACCAAGCGTGAATTTCAATCAAAAAGCTACTAGGTATGAGTTTTCACTATTTTGGTATCACTTTCGTCATACATGACAGTGAACTAAATAATTAAATTTATAAAGCATCTTATTATACCAAATAGCTATTGGGTATCATTTTTGCATATATATATATATATATCAGTTTTGTTGTAAATAACATTTAAAATAATTTATAAAATAACCAAGCATGAATTCCAATCAAATAGGTACTAGGGGTGAGTTTTGCACTATTTTGATATAACTTTTGTCAAACATGACAGTGAACTAAATAATTAAATTTATATAGCATCATATTATATGAAACGGCCTCTGGGTATAATTTTTGCATATATATATATATATATATATATATAGGTATCAGTTTTGTTATAAATGAATTCCAATCATACAGGTACTAGGTATGAGTTTTGCACTATTTTAATATCACTTTTGCCATACATGACAGTCAAATAGCGAATATACAAACTACTCAAAAAGTTGACATGTTTTGGCTCAATACAATGACAATGGCAAGGACTTGGTGTGTTTAGAAATTCTTTCAAATGCAAAACCCAATCACGGTTGAATTCAGACATTTTTCTATAGCAAGAAAAAGAAAATACAAATAATACAAGTAATATTCATTTTGTCAATTTAATTTATAGGCAACTGTCTAATTTAAATATTAAAAATAATGAACATAACTTCAAACAAAGTGCAGATCTTTAATACTGCATGCTATTAGTATCATTTTTAAATATAGCATAATATGATATCAGTTTTTGTATTGTATTATATCAGTAATAATTTCAGGTATGTGAAAAAATAGTTACATTTCGTGCACAGTTTTGGTATCAGTTTCAGGTGTATATAGAAATATATTTATAGTCATAACATAATATCAATTATAAGAAATGTTAAACAAAACTAATTTTTACAACATCAGAAATAAGTTCATAGTTTTTACAACAAATTGATATAATATGAAGAATTGTTTATATCAACATTAAAAAAAGAAACTCGATTAGTTCTAACACAACATCTCAAATGTATATTAGTTCAACCGATCATAATAGCAGTTTTTACAACAAATTCACTTCTCTAATTTTTCTTCTTCCAGTCTTGATATGAACTTGGCTAAATTCCAGCAGTGATCATTGTCCGTCAGTATCTCGTACACAATTCTTGCTCTTGTTTTCAATATTTGTTTAGGTTTTATTCTGATTGGTATTTTTCTCTTGTTCATAGGTTTTATTTTGACGTATATACCACAGTCAACCCTGTTTAAAGCAAAATATATTGTTAGTATCAGCTTGCATCACCTGTAGAATTAGGTGTGTAACAAATATAAAACATTATATTTAAGAGATAATGGTGCAAACGGATAATATGCTTTGAAATAAAGTGATTAACAATTTTAGTATCAAAGTTAGCATCAGTTTTCGTATTAGTTAACGTGCCCGTAGGTATCATTTTTATGATTTTTGATAGTTATTTTGTTTCATTTTTGATTATATACGGGTTTATTATCAGTTTTGTGTATGTAGGTATCAGTTTTGTGCTTGTAGGTATCCGTTTTTCTGCATGTGGGTATCAGTTTTGTGTATGTAGGTATCAGTTTTGTGCCTGTAGGTATCAGTTTGTCTGCATGTGGGTATCAGTTTTGATCTGAAGCAAATTTTCTGTATTAAGCAAATTCAATTCAATTTAATAGGCATATAAAGATGTATAGAACTTTATATAAAAGATTATAATGCAAATAGATACCACGTTCTAAGTATCAAGTAACTATCAATTCAGTATAACTATTGGTTTCAGTTATAGTATCAATTTTGTTCTCAGTGAGTATCATTTTTAACCAAAAAATAGCTTACATGTCTGGTTCTTGCTGTGCACACTCAATTTTGATGCATTTCGTCTGGCTTCACTTCCACATCTTGTGTATTTTTGTTTTTCCAGATTTCTTACGCAGTTTCTTCAATTTTTTTCTGTATTAAAGACAAAATGATACAAAGTTAGCTAATGTTCACTTTGTTTCAATTATATTAGTTAATTTTCTTGAAAAAAAATCATACCAATTTCATTGCTTCTTTTATACTAAGGTTGTTTCTGTCATTTGATCTTCTAGGATGTTAAGAATCTACGTGACACCATAGCATTATTGGGTATGTCAAAGTTACTAACGTCCAATGGTCTTCACAGTGCAGAGGGAAATAAATAGCTTCTGCATATTTATCTTGCACGATTTCTTCAAGCATAGGTAGGACCAAATGATTTTTAATACTATGTATATTAAAGACTATCGCTTTCTGTTGAATACAAAAATAAGTTACAAGCAATTATTATGTGCTTGCATATTAAAGTTCTATTTACCGTCATTGTTGTCGTGAATGCATAGTTATGCACTGCCAGCCCACATTTAGATATGTACCAATCGATTATCTATATTCACAATAAGAAATTGTAAGTTTTTATTATTGATGAAGCAATATTAAATAATAAATAGTATCAGTAATGTTAATAGTGACAGTATATATTGAAAAGTATAAAAATAACTAAGCATCAACTCCAATCAAAAAACTTCTTGGTATCAGTTTTGCATTGATTTGGTATCAGTTTTTTCATACATGATACTCAAAATAGTTTCTAAAACTAACGATCATCAAATTTTATCAACCAGAAACTAGGTATCATTTTTGCATATATTTTGGTATCGGTTTTGATATAATTACAGTCGAAATAATTTATAAATGAAGTAAGCATCAACTCCAAACATACAGCTGCTGGGTATCAGTTTTGTATTGTTTTGGTATCACTTTTGTCATATATGATAGTCAACTAAATAATTAAAATTACGTAGCACCAAATTTTATCAAACAGAAACTAGGTATCAGTTTTGTATATATATAGGTATTAGTTTTGCTGTAAATAACAGCGAAAATAATTTATAAAATAACCAAGCATGAATTCCAATCAAACGGTTACTAGGTATTAGTTTTGCACTATTTTGGTATCACTTTCTTCATATATAACGGTCAACTAAATAATTAAATTTACAGAGCATCAACTTATAACAAACAGGAACTAGGTATCATTTTTGCTTATATATAGGTATCAGTTTTGTTATAAATAGCAGTCAAAATAATTTATAAATTAACCAAACATGAATTCCAATCAAACAGCCATTAGGTATTAGTTTTTGTAATTATTTTGATTGATGGCAATATTATTAAGCACAAAAATAAATTTACCCACTTGTCCATCCATGTAATTTCCTCCAAGAACATTATGTAGTGCTTTTTTGTTATTACGCATCCTCCTTTGATTATGTCATTGTCCTCTCATGCCACTTTATTAATTTAACAAAAAAGATTTGAATCGATTAATAAAGTTATTTTAATATGTAGCATTAGTATAAATATTTGTAAACTTACTTTGTGATGATGTCAGAGCAAAGAAAGTTTTGATTACGTCACGTTGTTCTCTGTTTAAATATGTTAAGCATTTGCAATGCCTTAGTCCTAAATCTAAAAGTGTTGGTTCTATTACGGGAATTGGCTATGGGATGGATTCTTCTATACTTTTTTTATCATCATCATTGTTTTTTCAAGTTTTTGGCTTATTTGCTATTTTTTTCACTCGCTGACCATAGTCAAAGCCATCGCTTTCTTTTCTTTTTCTTTTTCTTGCTTTTACTCTTTACACATGAGAATCTAGTTTTTTTACTGTTGTTTCTATTTTTTGGGCAGTAGGTTTTGTTGGTTTCTTTTTTTTGATCTTGTTCAATTTTTTGCGTTTCAAACTCTTATGAGTCATAGAGTTTGAAAGATGGAGGAGTGAAGTCAAGTACTGAATCACGGTAGGGTACAACTTGGCTTTTGATAGCGGTATCTTCTTCCATGTTTTGAGCCTCTTCTATTTCTTTTTCTACCATTTTATCTTGATTTGTTGGCAAAACTATGTCATTTGTTTTGTCCACCATGTCTACACTTTCTTTTGTTGTCTCCATTGGTGTGTCTTGATTTGGTTGGAGCACTTTTTCATGCATTTCAGTTGTTGTTTCTGTCTCTGTGCATGTATTATCTTTTTCAGTTGCTAGGTGGACTTCTTCTATATTAGGCTCAACAATTGTTTCTTCATTTTGTTCATCATTTTTTTCAGGGGTTGTTTCCTTCTCTTGATTTTCATCCATTGTATCGTTTGTTTCAGTCTGATTTGCATTTTCTTCTGCTATGTCTATAGGTTTATCTTGATTTATTGGACACACTTTTTCTACTTGACACTCCGTAGTTTCTTCTTCATTCTTTTTAGTTGTGCATCTTTTTTCTGCATTTTAGGCTTCCATCTCTAAACATGTATCTTCATTCATTTCAGTTACCGTGTAGACATTTTCTACATAGTGCTCAGCATTTGTCTCTTTAATATTTTCTTCACTATTTTCAGGCGTGGATTTCTTTTTTGTGTTTCGTATTTCAGTTTCTACAGGTGTATGTTGATCTAATATACTGTCAGGTTCATCCACTATGTGCAAATTTTCTACTTCGGCCTCTGAATTTTCCTCTTCATTGTCTTGAAGTTTTGGTTTCATTTCTCTCCGTTCTTGTTTCAATTTCAAATTTTCCTTCTTAGCTTCTAACCTCTTCTTCTTTTCTTTTTCCAATTGCTTCTTTATTTTTTTTAGCTTCGTCTTCCAAATCTTTAATGTGCATTAAAAGACTCTAATGCTTACATCTTCTTTAATGATCCAAAAGTTTGTTCAGCTCATTCAAGTTTTCTTTTTTTGCCTTGCTTTTCTATTCCTTTGTTGCTTAATTGTTTTGTTGTTGATGCTGTTTGAAGAACCCTTGCTTCATGTGGAAGAATATTAGCTATTTCTTTCACCTATATGATTCGAAGGGAAATTTTGTATTAATTTTAAGCTATGATATTGCATTATAACTAATATGTTATAACTGACAATTATAATTGATTTTTTTAATAGAAGCAAAAAATAATAGTTACGAAACTGATACTATGCAGAATTATGAATTGATACTGTGTAGTGTTAAAAATGATACCAAGTATTATATTGTATTATAACTGATACTATGAAGAAGAAAAACAGATACTATACAGAGGCAAAACTGATACTAGGTAGAGACAAGTGACACCAAGTATTGAAACTGATACTATGCAAAGAAAAAAATGATACCAAGCATTGGAACTGATACTATGCAGAAGCTAAACTGATACTATATAAAGGCAAATCTAATACTATGCAGAGACAAAAAATTATACTAAGTATTGAAACTAATACTATGCAGAGACACAAATTATGCTAAGTATTGAAAATAATACTACGCAGAGACAAAAATGATACCAAATATTAAAATTGATACTTTGCATGAGACAAAAATTATACTAAGTGTTGAAACTGATAGTATATAGAGGTAAAAACTGATATTATGCATAGTCACAAATGATAGTAGAAAACATATAGTGCTAAAATTGATTCTAAGTAGAAGTTAAAATGATATTGATTACTATAGGCAAGATGGAATTTTAACTTCCACACCCTCTTTTACATCATCCAAAAATTGTTTGACTACTATGTCTTTTAGCTTATGTAAATCTCATCTTGCAAATCTTGGTAAATCTTCACTATGTTGCCACCTTAGTCAAATGAGCTTCATCTTCTCACAAATGCAATACTATAAACATTTAAAGAACTAATTAGATATGATTATTAAAAATAATATTTATTTCAAATAATTATATTTTGAATAACATATCTTAACAATGGAAGCATGGAGCATCCGGACATGTATTTTGGCTTGTGGATAAAAAATTTAACAAATTTACTAAAAAATTTCTCTATTATTTGTAATCAAGAAATTGTGTGCAACGTTTCGAAATTCATTAAGAAGGGTAGAATTCTCCATCTTAATTTTTGTTGGTTGTTAGGGAAGAAAAATGTTAATAGAATTTTCATTACTATCAATAATGGCAAGTCTTCTTCATTTTGTTTTTTCTTCTTTCCTATCTCCTATTTTATTCTCCTTTCGACTACATTTCTTGTAATGAAAGCACAATTTTCAAAGTTTCTTCTAGCAAATTCTTTGCACTTAGTTGGAATAGTTTTGTTTGTCATTTTTGGTGTCGGCTCTACGTTTCTTCCTTCCAATTGTAGATCAAAAAGTAAGCTTATATTAGTGGCAATTACATTCATGTTGTCTTCTCCAAATATGAAAGTATTATTTTCAGTTGAGTAGCAGTTGTACAATGCATCCAAGTTATGTTGATGCTTTCTGCATTCTTTCGTTGTTATATTTTCTTCATAGAAGACGTTGAAGAAGTTGTAAAACTGGGTCTTTTATAGGATGCCTATTTGTCTTTTGGTCAGCCCATTCTTTTCTTTAACCAACTTTATGATCTTGAAAACCGGTTGCAATCTACATCTGTATGCAGTGTATGGCTTTATATCTTCACCTTTTGCTATTTCCTCAGATGTTTTTTGCTCTAATTCTTTAGATATCATTTTCACGCTTGTAGGACATGGGTCGACAAAATCATCGTCATCCTATTGTATGAAAAAGTGGCATTAAGTTGACAATGAAATAAATGACATTGAAACATAACAATATAAGGGGTATCAACTGCATTGAAACAACTTCATACAAAAATATTACATTTAAAATCATTTATAAAATTAGAAAGACATCAGCTCTACTCATAACAGCTAGTAGGTATCATTTTTGTGGAATATTGGTATCAGTTTCCATAAAAATGATAGTAGAAACAATTTTTAAAATTCCAAACCATTAACCTCAAATATGCTGACTTTAGGTATCATTTTTTATTTACAATGGTATCGCTTTTTAAACAAAATACAGTGAAAACAACTTATAAAAGTACAAAGTACAAGCTTCAAACAAACATATTAGCCGTATCATTTTTGCTATAAATTACATGAAATCATTTATAAAATTAGAAAGAAATCGACTCTACTCAAAACATCTAGTAGGTATCATTTTTTTTAGTATGGTTTCAGTTTTCATAAAAACGACATTGGAAATAATTTTAAAACTTCAAATCGTTAACCTCAAACATACAGAATTTAGGTATTATTTTTTATTTATAATGGTATCGGCTTTTAAACAAAATATAGTGAAAACAATTTATAAATGTCCAAAGTACAAGCTTCAAACAAACATATTACTGGTATCATTTTTGCTAGGTACTGGTTTTATTTTTGTTACAAATTACACGGAAAATCATTTATAAAATTAGAAAGACATCAACTCTAGTTAAAACAGTCAATGGGTATCATTTTTGTTAAATATAGATATCGGTTTTCATAAAAATGACATTGAAAATTAATTTTAGAATTCCAAACTAATAACTTCAAGCATACAAAATCTAGGCTTCATTCTTGCTTTATAATGGTATCATTTTTTAAACATAATATAGTGAAAACAATTTATAAAAGTAGATAGTACAAGATTTAAACATACAGATTATTGGCATCATTTTTGCAAGATATTGGTATCAGTTTTACTACAAATGACATAGAAAATGATGTATAAAATTAGAAGTCATCAACTCCACTGAAACAGACAGTGTGTATCATATTTGTTAAATATTGCTATCGGTTTTGTTAAAAATGAGAGCGGAAATAATTTTAAAATTGCAAATCATTCATTTTGAACATACAGACCATAGGTATCATTTTTTGAATTATAGTGGTATCAGTTTTTATAGAGAATACAGTGAAAACAATTTGGTATCGGTTTGTTAAAACTACAGTGAAAATAATTTTAAAATTCCGAAACATTAACTTCAAACAAACAGACTGTAGGTATCATTTTTTATTTATATTTGTATCAGTTTTATTACAACAATTTTTAAAATTAAAAGTATCAACTTCAAACAAGCAGACAGTGGGTATCATTTTTTTAAGGTATTGGTATCAATTTTGCTACAAATAAGATAGAAAAATAATTTCTAAACTTACAAGGCATCAACTCCAATCAAACATATAGTGGGTATCGGTTTCGCATTATGTTGGTATTAGTTTTATTATATATGTTAATGAAAATACTTTCTTAAATTACAACACCAACTTAAATCAAACATACAGTGGGTATCGGTTTCGCATTATGTTGGTATCAGTTTTATTATATATGTTAATGAAAATACTTTCTTAAATTACAACACCAACTTAAATCAAACAGATAGTGGGTATCATTTTTGCAATAAATAATATGTTATAAAGTGATAGTGTTTGTAATTTTACCGAATTGATTTGTTCCTCTTCAGATTTTCATTTGCAATTTGTTTTCCCTTTTCTTTTTTAGCTTTTTCCTGTTTTAAATTTTTGATACTATTCAGATATATTTAATAATATGATATTGTTAGCAACGGTTTTATAATTTTATAATATCATTTACCTGTTGAATTGTCTTTTCGGTGTTTTTTTTAATTTCCTTCTGAATTGTTTTTTCATTTTTTTCTTTGATCTTTTTTTTTGCAGTTGTTCTTCGGTTTCTTTCTGAGTAGCTGTTTTTTGCTGCATATTTTATTCATTATTCTGTGAAATAAGTTCGATACTATTATAATACACTATATTAACTTTGTTATACTTGATTTTATAATATCAGTTACCTTTTTCTTAATGTTTTCTGTCATTTTTGATTGATTTTCATCTTCTGCATTTTATTCATTTCTTCTCTTGGTTCTTTTTTCTAGCTTTGTTGTGCTTCTTCTTCAACTAACCATTTTTGTAATTTTAACTTGCTAGCTTTTGCTTTCGTCGTCTGTGGTTTCGAATCAGTTTGAGTTAGGTTTTCCTTTTCTGGAATTGCGGATTGATGTTGAATTTCTGGTGGTGCTAAGATTTCAGTTTCTCAATCTGGGGTTTGTTGCTGAACTTCCGCTGGAGCTACGTTATCAATTTCACGAAGTGGGGATTGTTGTTGAGTTTATGGTGGTTGTTCTTCATACTTTGAAGTTTGCGGCTGAGTTGGAGGTAATTATTTACTTCTGTCCCCCGTGCGCCATTGTTGTTATGAATTGGAATTTTGAGAGCGAAGGGTAGAAAGAGTTTGAAATCAAGGAAGACGGTCGAATCGACAGTCATAATGTTGGAAAATTATTAGAGTTAATTAATAAAAAACGAATTTGAAAAAAAAAATTTGTTAGATCCCGTTTTTAAGTGATATTAAGATTTCGATAATATCCATAGAGGGGCATTTTGAATTGGTAAAGGAAACTTATCTCTTAGATACTATTTTTAAGTGATATTAATATTTAATAATATTTGTAGAGGGGCATTTTTGGTAGTTCACATTGATACAAAAAAAGTGTGATAAGAAAGGTATTGTAACTATTATTAAAGATAATTTGTACATAGACCGTAATTTTTAGGATTGGACACGGTCCCGGCACTGATTTGGTAAAAACGATAATAAACCGGTTAAACCACCAAAAAAGCACGGTTTATTATAGCCTGAAAATAATTTGTATGAGACAAGTTAATGCTGGCACGTCCGTTTAGTTTTATTTTGTATTTTCAACATTCGTAACAAAATATAAAAATAACATAAGAGTAATTTAAAATTTTAGACCATTAGTCATAACAAGACGATGGAGGGGATGGAGGGACGACTGAAGGGATAGATTGTTTTCTATTCTTTTGTTATTTCTCAAAACATGAAAAACAAAATAAATTTGTTTCCTATTTTATATTTTAGCTTCGTTTTTCAAGCTAGTTGTTTTTCGAAAATACATATGTATACGTTGTGTGCACATTTTTCTGGACGAAAACACAAAAGTAAAAATGACAAACCAAATAGGTCCTTACTTCAAAAGACATATGGGAGAAGCGTAAGAGACGAGATAGTTTGTTTTCATACATTTTTAAAGGCGGAAAAAATATCAACTTTATATGCTAAAACATTTGCTGAATTAAACATTTTTCAAAAAGTTTTCAAAATTGCTTAATCGATAGTTACGAAAAACCAAAATTAAAAATTGTAAACTACGGGTTTAAGTTTCTTTGCATTTCCTGGCAATGCGATATATTTTAACAGTATAAAAACTAAGATAGTGTTAGCTTTAAAACGAGTTTTGTATTCTATGTTTTCAATATCTTTAATAATAGTTGTAATAATTTTGGTGTCACACTTTTTTAGTGTCAACGTAAACTATCAAAAATGTCTCTTTACAGATATTAACAAATCTTAACATCCCCTAAAAATAGGATCTCTAACAGTTAAACTTCTTTACAAATTCAAAATGTCCCTCTACATTTAAAAATAGGATCTAAGAAGTAAACATAATTTACAAATTCGTTATTTATTAATCAATAAAAAATAATATTAAAACTAATAAAAAAATTAAATGTTGCCACTTAAAAATAAAAATTTAAATTAACTACACACTATTTCAATGTAAAAACATGATATATTTGTACAAATCGTTTTTTCTTTAATGTGTTAATAATATATAATCTGTAGAAAAATAATTCACGCACGAAGCACATACCATCATCACGCGTGAAACGCGTGCCGTAACGCTCGTGTATATTAAATGACTTAGAAGAGAATGGTGGGTTGGAAAATCCTACTAATTCGAACAAAGTGGAGAATGGAAAGAGATAGGTTTTGATATTTCATAAAAGGTGGAGAAGAAAAAATCATTTACCAAATTGATCGTTTTCCCTTTTTTTTTTTTTTTTTTTTTTTTTTTGGGGCTTCCGTGCTCATTTTCGCACCATGCGCTACCCAAACAGTTTATATAATCTCCATTTTACCCTGTCGAACAAAGTAGTGTTTGGTGTGAATGGAATGAAGGGGGCTGACAGCGACATGGCACGACTTTAAATCTGTAGCCAACCAAACTTAAACACTTTATTTTTTTTGGGTTTATTTTCAATAGTCAATTTTATGTTAATATATTAGTCCTAGTTTATTTTTTCATAAGATTGAAATATAATTAACCCGGTTCCCACGCTTCGCCGGATTAATTTAAACCTTCAAAATTTTAGATTATGATGGTTATGGCATAGAATGTAAAAAGGTGCAACAAATTGATAGTCAGTCGTCGCACTATGCTAATGAACAAATAATGCAGCTGACCATAACATTGCCAATTGTATGGCCCAACAAATAGTTTTATATGTAAGAATATTAGGTGAAAGAATCGTACGCACTTGAAATAGAATGCACTTTTTACCTGAAAATATTGGAAAGTAGCCAAATTTGGATAGCCAACTGTTCTTTTTTTATTAGTTTATACTTTATACACACAGGCATACAGCTTGCTGAAAGAGTGAAGATCCACAAAGCATAGTGGAGTCCTAAAGAACAGCATCCAACTTGCAAGTAAATTTTGGTACATTGGATTTACGTAGCCGATGGCTAATGGACTTTATCCAACTCCAATGCACCAACTGCTTTTAACACCATTTATAAATTATATTATCTTGTCAGTATGACAAATGATATTTGGAACCTTACTTGACCCTTCCTCCTCCTACAATATTTTTATTGTAAATAGTCACCATTTTTTTGCTAATTTTTCATATTACATTATTTTGAATATCCCTAAAAACCCAAAACGAAAAATCATTGGTAAAAGCGAAAAATCATTCGGTTGAAGCAAACTGTTTTAGTGGATGTCATTGTACTTGGCTATGTATATAAATGTGCGTAAACAACACGTGTTAAAATGATGGTACCGAACAAAGGCGTAAGAAAATGGTTGCTTCTACACTCTTCAAGATTGAGCACTACCTATATTTCTGGCTTTGAATCATGGAGCACTTGCAAAGTTTTCCTAATTACAACTTATCTCAATGACGATATACATGATAATGTCATCCATTCATTACATTTTTCATCATGAAATGGAAGACTTTCTGCATTGTTACTTGGAATCCAATGAACAAAGAAAGGCTTCATGTCGTATTTGCACTGCATGGTTTTTGATCTCCAAGTATATAATTATGAAATCATTTTAGACAAGGATGTTCATGAATCATGGAGTAACAATGTATATTCCACTTATAATTAGAAGCAGCTTAGATTCTAGGCAATAAAAATTGAATCCAAGTGATACTGAAGTTAGGTTAAGTAAAATTATACAAGTATTATATAGGGAAAGAAAAGATATATGATGTTCTAAGTCCATGTACATGTTAAAATAACTACTTAAATTTTACGTTCCACATAAAGCATTAGGTAGGACGTCTAACAGAAATCTTACGTGCATGATGTCGGTACAAATTGCTAAAGTTCATCAATGAGTAAGTCACATACCCAAAGTAAGTCCATGCCCAGTGGCGGAGCCAGATTTCAAGGCTGAGGTAGGCACTTTGTATAATTTATAATAATAAAAAATTCTTAAATTTTTGTTTTTTCATTCTATTTTTATAAAGATCCTATAACATTGATAACAGTTGTTCAAAATTGAAAATAAAATAACGAGAGATGACTATTAAAAACTTCTATTGTATACCATTGAAATATAATTCAGCTTACAACTAAATCACCGGTTTTAAAATAAACAAGTTGTTTCAAAAATTAATGCAAAACAGCTTTAAATAATATTTTAGTTTCAATGTAAGAATCATTTGACACAACACATTTCACATGACAGTCATTCTTTCCGCTCCTTTATTAATCCATCTTTTCTTCTTCAAAAATAGCTAAATTTGATTTAAAAAAAATTGACCTTATATTCCTTGTTTTCTCTGCAAATCCCCCTCCTCAGCACCCATGTAGCTCCGCCCATGTCCATGCGTATCAAACATAATTTTTAAGGCTTTTTTTTTCCTCTTTAAATTTGGGATTTTGTTCAAGTTTATACATCAATGCTTCAAATATCTACTCGTTTTCTGCCTTCCATAAAATATCAAAATATCATATCAAATATACTCTTGATTATTGAAGTAACTGTGATTTGGAGGATATGATAAATGAACAAAAGCATAGTTAAAATGGTTTAAAAAGCAAAGATAAGGATGGTGATTATTTTTCCGAAAATTTTAATAAACAGGATGGTGATCTTGAACATTTCGATGCAGTAATGATGTCAAATTTTAATGGATGACTCGTACTTCAAATCATACTTTCTATACATGGCCGAGTGTGATGAACGATATTTTATATGGCCATGAAAACGAAATTCAATAGAATGAAGAGTAGCTGTGTCAATTAACTTCACACACGCGTCTGGTCAAATCGATCGTTAGGAGGTTTATTTACTGTAAACTTATTAAACCAAATTGTATGAAATCAAGAAATATTTTTTGTCTCCTTAAATCTCTTCAATCTAAATTACTTTGTTTTTTTCGTTAATGTCTTTTTAGATCTCTAAAATTTTAAATTTTTTGCTAGCATATCATCGCCTTAACTAAAATTAATAAAAAAACAAATTAAATATTTTTTAAAATTATGTGATCTAATGGTCGATTCACCAACGTTATTCAGTTGTACTACTAAATATGACTTAACTTTTACTTCACTTACGAAAGCCTTCAAATTAATTGAAATGTTTATGTACACGATTAACCACACCACATCTCATAAAATAATAGATGGAAACTCTAACATGTCTACAGTCAAATAAACATTTGTGTTTATAAAGTATTCCGTAGTGTCTTGCTTATGACTGACTATGTTATTATATATTTAGTCGGTAATTTGATTTAATATTTAGCTTCATAATGCTTGGTTGGAAAGAAAACCATGCGCATGAAGTAGATTGTTAACTCTTGCTATCAATGAAGATTCAACATTCTCCCAACCCACGCCTAACAAATAATATCTTAATGATTTATTAAGAAGGTAGTGTTCATGATAGTAAACTTTTAACTCATGCTATTGAAGAAGATCTGACAAATACTATCTGGTAGATTCTTGTTACAAAATTAGAGATGGTTATATACCACCCCATTGCAATGAAAACCATCACGTTTCTTATTTCCAACTAACTTGGAATATTCCAAATTTTGTGAAAGAGATCTTTAACTTTTATCACTCATGTTCATGTATAGTTATAAGAAGATCATTTGGAACCTATAAGAATAAATTCAATAAGTTATGAAACCATGATTGTGATATGTGCTACTCTCATAATTTCACAAGAAAGATAAATAATGGACAGCATTTGGTATAAATTCAATAGATGCACAATTAATGGTTGTAACGCATGATGAAATTGTTGTATTTTTGGTTATAACGAAATGATATTAATCGTATTGTTTTTCGTTGTTGTATTTAGATTAGGTAGTTATTGTATTTTGATTATGTAATATCATTTATTTAAAAAAAAAAAACATTCATTTTTATGTTTCTAAGCATCAAACTCAAAATCTCTCGAACTATAACCTAAAGGCTTTGCTACTTTGGTTAATGGGTCTTGCTTATTCCGCAGTTGGTGTAATTTAATCACTGATTGATGTATTTGGTGGTTTCCTTACTGATTGTTTAAATTAATTATTGATCCTAAATTAATTAATTATCATGTAGTAATTACCATTTATTGATTATTAATTCTTCATTCTAATTAATTAATTATTAACTGTACTTAAATAATTGTTTAACTACCAACAACTAAATAAATCCATTTAATAAACAACTTAACCTTGTATCGTAAATCAACTATATTGTTCAACGCGTTCAAAAACGTACATTCATCAAACTGGCATTCACTAAATCCTAGATCCGAAAACTGTAACCTCTCAGGGAATATGGAATTTTGGATAAATTTGTAAAGATGATAACTGTATGTATCTTATTATGTATGTATGATAATCTTACATAAAAAGGCCATACGATCATAGAAGAGAGGAGTTCTGCACCATTTTTTTCTGTATTTTTTTTTAAATTTAAACCACTTTATCAAACCAAGTACACAGATAGATCACTTTCAAAACTATTTAAAAATATATAACATTTTTGATCATGTCAGCGCCATGTTGACAAAAAGTATGACGCTATTTAAAAAACCGCTCATATTAAACAGACAATCAATACGGACTACTTTTGAAAATGCATCTGTTTTATTTTGTTTAAAAATATTGGCACATTTTGAAATACCGCTCGCATAAAAATTTTAAAAAATTATATACCGACGACATTTCAAATGTCGTCAATACATTTTTGTCTGCGTGGCGTGCTGACATGATAAAAAGTGGTCTATATTTGTAAATAGTTTTCAAAGGGTCATACTTGCATAATTAGTTTGATAAAATGATCTAAATTTAAAAAAAAAAAATCCTTTATTTTCTTAATTTTAACATGACTGTACCTATGATTGGTCAATCAATTGATTTGGCGAGGTCCATGAATATAAATTAGTATATATTTCCACCAATCAAACAATAGTTTGAAATAACACTGAACAAAGATGTGCGCTCAGTTTGTGTTGACATAGCATATTTCAAGCTAATAGCAAAACAAACTAACCGTGTAACTGTATTGTCCATCTGTAACTGGTTCTTCTCTGATGTAACCATTTTTATGCCAATGAGGCCCTTGGAAGGAGTAAAAAAAACATATATTTATTGAACGCGAGTATTGTTTACCGAGTAAAATTATAGAATACAGTGAACACATAAATTACATGAACAAAGGTATAGCACCTTTTATGGTCAATTGCCACATGCAACACCTTGTTGCGAAAAATGAAATACATGAATAAACATTGAGATATCCGATAAAAAAATTACAAAGTTCCTCAATGAGCAAGCATTGTCTTCCGATGATAAAATACCGACTCAAACTCAGGAATTTAGCTGAACAAGGCTTGAAATTAGTCTCAAGTAACATTTATTGTGAAGGAGACGTAAGGGAAAGTTTCGGCTTCTCCTCCTAATCCAGCAAAGCTACCTTCTTCATCAGCTTTCCAGAAAGTACTGCACACATACAGTTAATTTTCAGTAGGCAGACGATATTATAATTACATTCCAAACTTTATAAGAAACAAAAAGTAAAATAAGTTACCTATTGGCATTTCCGCAGAGTTGGTCCAAGATGCTTCGGACTTTCTTCTCACTTTTTACTGGTGGAGCTACTACTGCAGACTGAAATTATGTCAACTACGTTAAGCGATGGTATTTGTTTATAACATGTGGTCATAACTGAAAACACTGTTGGATAGGATTATATACCAAAAATGTAGGTGGTAAACCATATCTAAGAATGCTCTCTGCAAAAACACGAATTGCACAGAAATGCATCCATGAACTGAAAACCTGCATCAGTTAACAATTTTTTTAAAAATAAATAAATAATAACAATAAATTAATCATGCAACAAAAACAACTATTAGCAAAATGGTAACTCCCTTCTTACACTTTAACAACTATTGGTGAAACATGGAATACATAGAATAAGAAAGAAACATAAAATAAGAAATGTAAGAAACACGAAATTTATTCCAAAATAAAAGCATGTACCAACAAAATGAAAAAATCAACGTTTATCTATATATTTTAACTGAAGCAGCAAGTGTTGATGAATGTTATTTTCATCAACTTCAAGATAGAGAGATACACCAAGACAATCAACAGCCATATCAAGGAGTACTCAAGATATTATTACTGTAGTAGCAATTTTTGATGAAAGTGTTCATCAATACAGAGAAACAAAGATGATCAACAGCCATAATTGCCATATCAAAGAGTACTCTAAATACAAATAAATTCTATAAGATTGGACCAGCTGGCAGCATTCATCTTATGTTGAACTACTATTACACAAGTAAAGCTCAAATGGATCTTACATATGACATGAGATGTTTGTGCTTCAAAGATTGATTAAATTGCCTATACTTTATCCTATATTAGAATTAGCATCAAAACTATAACTAGAAATTAGTATACATCAATACTTTACCGTATAACATTTACCAGAATTCATGTTGAAAATATTATTAGAACGTGTTATCATGTACCTCTCCATAACTAGTGTAACACCATTGCAGAAGAGAACTTCTCAAGCCATCCTGATCCTGCATTAGTTTTTCAAGTTCTTGTTTGCGATTCTCTTGTGCTTCAGGACTGTATTCAACCTCACGAATCTGAAATTTCAAAAACAAACAAATTAAGCTTCCTTCAAACTTGATGTTCTGGATTACGTATTTCTAACAGATTATTTTAACAAAATAAATATTGCATTGTTAACTTTAACATAAACCATGAGTGCCTAAGATATGCAAGATATATGTTTCAATCGTGGATATGGTCCTTATTCATATAGAAACTATACATTCAACAGCGGGTGTCCTAAAATACGTGATACTAATAGAAAGGACATCGCATGCCTGAAATCCCTTTTCACGTGCACTTGTTTTGAAGTTGTCGGCAACCCTTCTAAAGAGAGTTACGCTATAAAGAGCATATTCATTGTCTTCATGCAGCTTTTTAGATGACCTTGGAACCTGTATTTATCATTTGTCCAGGAAAGTCAGTTAGCACAGAAGAATTGATTTCACTGAGAATTAGAAAAATATGTCATCCCCTGCTCAGTACAACAGTGGTAAGTTACATCCTCTATCTATAAGCTTCCTATATATTTCTGAAGGCAAGATGGGAAGCATCATAAAAGGATGCAGATAGCCTCTATTAAAATACTAAAGCTCAATGACATTAGAGAACTTACCACATATGTAGTCAATGTTTCATAGCTAGATAGCCATTCATTTTGAGTATATTTGGGAACAACTGCAAGTAGCGTCTCTAGATGCTCAGAAGTGATAATATCCTCTGGCTTTACTAAGTTAGAGACATCACGAACTGCTAAGCTATTAGCAAGAAAAGGCAAAATAAGGAATCATGAATTTTACATTTAGAATGGCTCGAATTACATGGTACTTCTGTTCAGTTTTGTATGACATTTTGATATGCAATAAATTACCTTCCAGTTTGCTTTCTGTTTATTGCATTTAGTTGACTGCGTACATTGTTATACTCTGCTGAGCGAACCTACAAGACAAAATCAATCATGTATGAGTCACCTATATAATGAAAAGAACTAATCCAAATGGTGCGTGTTGCAGAGTGCATATGTTAAAGTACTGAACATCATAATGAATTATTAAGATATTTTCTACAAACTCAGAAACCATCAAAAGCCAGGTAGCGCTACTCTTAAATCAAACCATAATGAATTATTTATTGTCTTCATGCTAGGCATAATATTCCAAAGTTGTGGTTAATTATGATTAATGAATATTTGGTTTCCTACATAAACTACTACTTAAGTACATAACTACAATTATGATTATAATTAAACATTTGAATGAATAGATAGTTGGTTGATACGTTGCTAAATTATATTCAGAAATATGGGAATACGGGGGGCTGGAAATGAATTGTAAAACAAACAAATTCTTGACGTTGAGTTGAATGCCCTGACATTCAAAATTCCAATATTCAGATTAAAAGGACCTTTAAAAATTATGGTAACAAAAAAGGAAAAGTAAACAATCAACATTTTTGACATTCAAATTTCAAATAGACGTTCTTTCTAACTTCACCATGATATTTATAGAATATCTAAGATGTTATATTTACTACGGTTTAAAATCCAGGTTGCGATTACAGTCACCTGAGTTTCTTGAAAACTCAACTTCAAATTTTACAATAAATCAAGGTAGTTAAGGCGCTAAGGCGCAAAAAAACGCCAAGCTAGAGCCTAGGGCTTTTTTGCGAGCCTTGAGCATGAGGCGGCGAGCAATCTAGACGGCTCTTGAAATTCGAACTAGGTTATGTATTTTAATTTGATCGACTTGATTTTGAGTTGGGGCTAGGCACCAATTTGTTTTTGAGCTGGGTGATTTAACTGGGTGTAGATTAATTGAAGGGAAGTTATGTGTTTGGGCTCATATTGGACCCAAAAAAAAAATTCTCCAACAAAGTAGCCCAAGGCGCGCTTTTACAGCGCCTCAAAAGCCAGCGCCTTGGGGCTTTTGGGGCTTTTCCGGCGCCTTGTGCATCCATGGCGCCTCAGAAGTCAAAAAAGCCCCTGCTTGGAGCCTAGGGCTTTTTGGGGCCTAAGCGCGCCTAGGCGAGGGCTTTGATAACACTGCAATAAATAGATAATGATTTTGGTTTCTAATTTCAGAAATTTTATGAAAATACATTACTAGATGTTGTTTACTTATTTTAATGAATAAAATTATAAGAAAAATATTTATTAGATAAATTTTTATCAATACAACGAACAGATTAATATCAAAAGGGATAAACAATAGAACTGATTAATCATCCCATGATAAAGCCCTACTTATCTTATCATCCCATGAAAAACAACAAAACATCGACTGGCTAAAATGTTAACAATTGAAAGTTAGGGTTTTATACTTGGTAAATACGGATTCAAAATTGGAGGCACATAAGATTATTCAACAAAGTGAAATTGAAGGTTAAGGATCGGGCTCAACAAAATAAGATTAATTGATGACATATTCCAATGTTAGGTATGTTTCATAAATTTTGAAGTTCATAGTGCTATTATATTTCAAGACTCAAAAATTTGTTTGTTTTTCTTACAGCGGAATCCCTTTTTTACCTCTTTTTTTATGAAATCTGTTTTACCTTTTTATACTTAAAATTCTTGTTAGAACAGTTATGGATTGATGGTAAACTATTATTTTATTTTTGGTTCAGATTCTATGACAA
The DNA here is from genome assembly GCA_030737815.1 of Allium fistulosum. Lineage (NCBI taxonomy): Eukaryota > Viridiplantae > Streptophyta > Magnoliopsida > Asparagales > Amaryllidaceae > Allium > Allium fistulosum. The sequence continues at coordinate 305,172,546 of CM060903.1, read as the reverse complement.
AAATATGAAATATACAATTCTTTCACTCTGTTGCACGAAAATGGAATACCAAGGGTTTCGGTGCTGGCCAAAACCAAACCAATACGGTAAAAATTCTGAGATTCCAGCTAGACCCTTAAACCTTGACGTTTATGTTAATTATAGTTGTACAAGTTATTAAGTTATGTTAGCGTGTCTAATGAGGTGAAACAAAGTTTAAGTTGTCATGCAACATGTTTTAAATAACAAATATCTTCATTATATGAATTGGGTGAAGAGTTTAGATGTTGAAAATTGCAATGTTATGCATGCAGAATTAGGATTCAGATATGCCTAAATTATCCGATATGAGATACTGTCCAGATTTATCTAAATGTGATTGAAGTTTTTTTCCCCCTTCTTACCACATATGGACGTCCAATACTACCAGTCAACGTGACCAATATTTGAATCTAAAGTAGTCACATATAATCAAAACTAGGTTTTCAAGAAGATAACAAAAGGTTAGGTTAAAATTCGTGTATCATACATTTGGAATCAGGATGTGTGCACGTTTTGTTTAATGCATTCTATACACATTGCTTTGATATCATGGTTTAAGATAATTTATTTATTGATGTTGGAACAGTCACAAATTTGTGCGATGCTAAAGGAGTGGAAGAAAATAAAGATACTACCAGTATTTAAGAATAACATAAACATATAAAATTGTGGTAATTATAAAGAAATCAAAGAAATGAATCACACAATGAAACTAGGAAAAAAGTGATAGAATGAAATTTAAAAATGAATCATAGGTAACAGATAATCAAATTGGTTATATGTCAAGCTGATTGACAATGAAGGCTACTGGATACACACTTAATAAGGCGATGAATAGAACAATTTAGAAGTAAATAAAAAGATCTCATATGTTCATAGAGTTAGAAAAAAAATGATAAAGTACCAAGATACATAATTTGGTATTCTTTAAATGGACCGACTATTTGGACACAAAATTAAACACAATTAGACACAATAGTTCTGGACCGTTGAATCTCATTGTATTCATACATGAGGTTGAAATCAGGGGGCAATCCAATGATTGATATAATGATATCCATTGTGTCACAAATTGTGCCATCATTTTGTGTCCCAATTGATTTTCCCTTCTTTGAAAAAGACAAATTTCAATACACATAATAAAACTTATTTAAGTTATGTATGAAAATTCTAAGACAAAAGCATGGTAAGCATGTAGACAGACTAATGAGTTTTCGACAAAAGTACAAGGATCGATACCGAATCTTTATCAATTTATAGGTCTTGGATGAAATAACAAACGAAATTTAAAAGAATATACCATGCTGCATGCTGTTCACATATGACATTGGGCTAATGCATTACTCAAAAGAAAAATTGAACAAAAATTAGAAAAACAAAGGGATGCACTAGAATTAAAAGCGTTGAAACTTAGTAGAACTAAAATTGAATATATGTTATTCAACTATATTAAAAGAAGTTATTGATAACAAGGTATATCAACGAAATTTAATGATTAACAAAAAGGATATAATTAAATTAGTGTGATCAATAATACAAGAAAACATAGAAATAAGAAAGAACCTAATGAGCCAAATTAACATATGGCGGAGTAAATGGATACATGCTATATGATTTTATGTGACAAATTTTATCGATCAATGATCAAACCAATAGCTGAAGAGCGGAATGTTGGTCATCAAAAAAGAAAGAAAAAAATAAATGTAGAAGAAATGAAAACGTTAAGGGATGATTGTAATTACTAGAAAATATTTAAAAACGAGAAACGGAAAGAAAAACTAAAAGCAACACATCTATAATGATTTTTTAATAGTAAAAATAGACTTATATGACAGATACACATGCAAAGGAGATAGAGCACTGCACCAAAGATAAGAGGAGAATATCCGGAAAAAAAGAACAAAATTAACATGGAAAGAAAGTATTAAAATTATTTATAAAAAATTATCGAAAGATACACTCAAGATAGAAACTTATGGAGAACGAGAACATGTGACCAACCATGTTCATATGGGAATTGGCAAGGAAGATGATGATGTAACAAGTAAATTTTAGGTGAAATTCGGTTCCCCACCTATTACTTATAAAAGTTTGTTTGATGATTATAGCCAATAAATTTCTTCTTCTTTTCTCTCTACAATTAATTTACTTGTTTCTCTATATTTGTTCTAACCTAACTTTATAGAACATGTTATTTGGATCGTTAACCTCATTACAGTTAAATAGTATAATCCAGAAATAAGCATAATTGTATATTGATTGCAACTTGTATAGCTATACATTTATATTCATTCTCATTTTAAATTTTGATAATGGATGTTTGATTTCTAAAATATTAACTTTTAACATATTTAATTTTTCAATATTGTAGTCCAAAGTTGTGTCAAAGTATGTTTTAAGTGTTGTAAGATTACATATGGTCATATGTTGTAGAGGTTCCAAGAGGCTGGATAGATAGGCACACTGAAAAGATTTTTATGTCATAAGACATGGTTAAGCTAGTAGGAGACTTGTGTTTTCACTTACTATGTGAAGTAAGATGAATATTATGATATTGTGAACTTTGTGTTTGTTGATATATCATTAACATATTTTGTTGTGGATTGAATTATTATGACACTAGATTTGGTTAGAAAGGGCACACTTACATGTTACCATAGGGACATCAAAATCCAACAGCACTTCATCGTTCTTTTGTTTTGTTTTCTCAACTTATGTGACATCCCTTAGCGAAAAGGTGATGAAAAAACCCGACAGCTCCCTGTCATAAATTGTGTACTCTTAATAAAAAAACCTTTAACCAAAATTTGTGTCTTAATAATAGAACTCTTTGTTTTTAAGTAGTGTGTGGATGAATTTTTGTTTGTTTAGATGATGTAGTTGTATGATTGTTTGAGATTAGTGAAGTTTGGATTTTGGATGATGGTATTGTATTTAAATGTTATAGTTTTGTGGCCTGTTATAGCGAATTGTTACACAAAAAATAAACCATTTTTTGCATTCCAAATTTTGCGGAAGATAACTTTGTAACTTATCAAGCTGATCACACAGTTTGTATCCAAAATCTGACCATGTAATCATAAAATTGGAAGTGTTTTGGTAACCAACTTTGATTTTTGAAACCAAATTCACATTTGCACTTCTTTTTAAGTGCATCTTTTTTTACTTTTTCAGATACTCGTTTAAAGCGTGTAAATATGACACTTCGTAGCATAACTACAAGCGTGTAAATACGACACTTCATAGCATAACCACAAGCATTCATCAACCAAAGGCCATTTAAATTACATACGTCGCAAAAAAAAACCAATGAAATACTAGTTATATGGGAACCTGACCACCAGAAAATTTACCCTTTTTCAAGCATATACAAGTAGGCACCCATTTTTTGATATACACAGCCAAGATTACAGCTTTACCTATTTTACCTGATACAACATCTAACGTAGAGTAAACGAAACTAGTTACCTTCATGTCATCCTCAATTTTAGCTACTTGCACATGTATGCTATCAACAATCTCTCGAAGTGGCGACATTGTTGGGTACTTTGCTTCATCCCAAACGAATCTACAACGAATAAAATTTCAATCACTAGTAAAACACTTAGAAAAATAGTCAAACAACTAAATATACAGAAATTAATAAAAGACCTAGTGAGATATGAATCAACAGGAACCCCATCAACTGTAAAACCACCACCATCTACACCTGAAGCCCTCTCTAACTCTTCAACCTGCCTTCGAATCTTATGCGACACTCCTTCGATAAAAGCATTTGACTGCATAAATCATTTCAAAAAAATTGAATGAAATGCTGAAATATTTAACCATGTTTTCATAATTCAGATGAGAAAAAGAGTAAAACACACTGTAGGAGCACGTAACATCTGAACTTACTTCACCGCAGACAATAAAAATACAAGAGAATAACTAAGTGTAATATAAATTTTTAGATAACACACCCTCAGAACACTGAATAACATGTCGCAAATACCAGCTTCTCACCAATTTATCTCTTATTTATTTTGACTAAATTACATATTTAACCTTGGAGAATGTTATTACAATCCAAATCACAGAATTAGTAAAGCTAAGCTCTAAAAAAAGGCGTAGGAGGCAACCAAAATAAAGCAGAAGATTCAAGAGAGCTGTCTATAAAGAATGTTATAGGTTTTAAGAAAATTACCTTCAATAGATCATCACTTAGAGCAAGCAAGGAATCAAGAGTACCAACACGAAGATCAGGAATATTAAACTGCAGATTATCGAAAACACATAATTCAATACAACAGATTCAGTAATTGTACGAGAAGGTTTCAATTTAAGATGAAAAGCCACTTACTCGATAGAGCGGAGTATCGAATGCTTGCTTAGAGATTGATTCTTGAAATCGTGACCAGAGCGAAGATGCCGAGTTCTGTACTGGCAATGATACCATCCAATAGCGAGACGCCATTAATACAGTCTGGTCAAGCTGATTTCAATTTAATTTCTTGTGGCAAATTCGTTTAGTTTCAACTTTAAGAGAATTGAGATGAAGGGAAAACGCGAGATCTGTTGGAATATAATTTGCAATCAACTCCTGGACGAAGAACATGTAACAGATATTTATGAGAGGAAATGGGCTTTGTAATTTGTACTAATTCTATGAATTGGACTGAAATTTAGTTTCTTAGCCCAACTTTAATAAGGTATTTCAAAATGTATATAACATTATTTGATCAACATGTAGCTTTTCTCCAATCGAATAAATTGATATGGGTTTATAGCCTGACGTACTTTAATAGGGTACTTCTCCAGCCCAGTTCAATGAACGAGAGCGAAATGAACCGTTGGCGTCCGACAACGTCCGAAGCGTCGGATGTCAACGGCTTATTATCTATTTAAAATCCCATAACCACCGTTCTCTTCTCCACATCACTCATCATCTTCTTCTTCACCCTCACACCATTAAAGTAATGGTAGCAATATTTTCATATATATCATAACTCTACCTCTTCCAACGCATTATGTTGTAAAAGATATTTGTATTCATTTTTATGCTGTTCTAAAGGTTGTGTCATTAATGTTCAAGGATATAACTAAACTTGATAGCAAACAATTCAACATTATACCGCAACAAACTAGAAATTCAAACCGATACTATCCATTTTAAAAAATTATATCGGAGCCATATACAGTAAACACATAGGTGTACACGTGTCAAGTGATAGTGCTCAACCATTTATTGGTTAAAAAGAATATGCAATATAAAATATTATGGTTGTTTACTCATTTGATATGACATTTGCATATATAATTGCAGTTGGAAAGGAACTGCACATGTTAGTAGAGTTTTTAATTCGATAATAAACAATATGGACTCAAATTTTCCACATCCTCCACAACGTTTAGTTAACTAGGGGTATCCCATAATAGAAGGTTATATATATACCTCATTATTGAAACGAAAGATACATATTTCTGATTTTCGTGAAACTCAAAATCACTAAACTTAGAAAAAGAGATTTTCATTTTCTACCATTTAAATTTACATATGATGGTTGAAAGAATATTTGGGATATGGAAAAAAAATTGCGATCTTAAATATTATGTTGACTTTCCAATTTTTGATTCAAGTAAAGTGGTTGTTGCTAGAATTACTAATCATAACTTCATACGAAAGGACAAGAGTGGAGACTCCGACTTTTTGTCATTTGACCATGATTCTGATCTTATTTCAGATGAACACTATAAAGAATACCGAGGAGAGAATGAACTAGCTCAAAGGATTGTTGAAAATAACATGACATTGGTTCGAGATAATATAAGGGATGAATTGTTTACAGCAAGACTTCGCTGAATTATTGTCTTTATCATATTTATGTTATTATTCTGCATTGTATCGACTAAAAATGTATTTTTAATTTGCATTACTCGTTTGTTCTAATTTATCTGTTATTATAATATGTTCCATTTTTATCATTGTTTATTTTACTTATGTTTGTACTAATTAATTAAATAGTACTTTGCAATTAACAATAATTATTACAGCACACTCATAAAAATGCCACTTTTAAATTCATTTTCTAACATCTCCTTTCACTAACTTACCTCTTTCAGAATATCCTTTCGCTTTACAAAAGACACACCTTTAATTATTCAAATCTGGTTTGTGTTTGGATGTATCAGATGCGAAGTGATTTTTTACCTCCAAATTGTTATCTTTTTCCTCTCTTTATAAAGTACCCTAGACGTTCTACCTCATCACATCTCCTAAATCTGAAAATTTAATGGATTTTTCAACTTTTGTCATTTCAAATTTCTTTTTTTAATTGCATTTACATATAATTCTATATTATTTATGACAAACGTTTCTTAATGCAACTTTGTGAGGTTTCTATACTTCATTTTCCATAATGTCATCCTCCTAATCATTGCTATCAATTGCTATTTAGACATCGAAACGAGAAACATAATTTATCGACTTTGTACGAAGTTGTTGGATGAGCACAAGGCATTTGTTAAAAACTTTTAATCCCGTGTTGGGGGTAGTTTAAGCGACCGTTTAAGGCCTAATTTGGTAGAAGTTGGAAACAAGGGAAATAATAAAAAGCTCACATGTCTTAGTCCTCTTCAAATGAAATGTGAAGTTTGGATTATAAATACAGATATTGTACTGACTTATAGCTGGGAAGACTTCCAAATTACAATACTATGAATGTTTTAAAACATTTTGGCAACATTTTCTTTAAAGTTATTTTATCCATGGTTGTAAAATAATGATATTTTTTATAATATTAATTAAAAAGCTATAAATATGTTGTAGTTTATCTTTGTTACAACACTTAGCCAAATATTTCAGGATGCTCGGAAATATTAAAACGTTTTATACATCAATTTTTCAACTATTGTAAAATGTGCAATTAACAATGAAAATAAAGTATTGTAAATATTTTATTTATCGAAAAATAAAAACATTATGTATAGTGTTTCGAATAAATTCAAAGCATTATAATATTGCAAATTACACTACCAATTCATGTCATCCATCATAGGCATATATCACCCTGTGTAACATCAAAATGTAACAAATATCGAAGAAAACAATTTGAAAAATATATTGCTTTATTCAAATATTTTAATATCTTTAGTAACATCTTAGTTAAACAAATGTGTACTATTTGCATTAAATTCCACGATCTAAAAATAAAAATAAAAATGTATTGAGCAGTGCATCATCATAATAAAATGTTGTACAATATCTACATATCAGTAGCTTCAACCCTCTTAATGTCCGGTTACAGTTTGTTTGAAGGTTCCATGTCATTTGCCTAAAATAAATAACAACAAACAAGGGTAATTTTATATTACGTATAAATTTCTAATATTTGACATTTTTTGTATCCTAAAAATAAAATTAAAATTCCAAAGTACAAAAGGAGTAAGGCAAATTCAATTAAATTAAAAAATGAATGGAAAATTATTATATATCTCCGCTCCAAAAAGATGTTAGAAACACGATTCTAGTGTTCTGATGATAAATATGTGATAATGCTAATAAATTTTTTTATTCAGTAATTTCAAGTAAAGTAGCATTAATAAAGAAGCCGAGTTATGATGGTGATCGATAAAATTCAATAAAAGTGAATATATCAAAAATATCAAAATAAACCAAATAGAGACAAACACGATGGAGAATAAGCATTCAAAGACATCCAATGGAGTCAAAAAATATACTGGAACACAACAATGTTGAAGAAATACTCGAAGATGGATAATCAGGCACAAAAGTTGAATATTTTATTTATCGAGTCATATTAGTCTATATTTTTTAAAACCCCACAAACGATCTTCAAATTTTGACACAACAATTCATACATCATAAAATATTTTTCAGAATTTTTCAGAGTGTCAAAAGGAGTCAAACAAAAATAGAATAAAAAATAAAAAATAATATACAATAGGGGAAATGTATACATATAAAGACCTATTTACTTCACATAGGTTGACCTGTGTATATACATGTCGGCCTGTATGAAATATATAGGTCAAGTTGTACACTCCCCTGACCGAGAATTTTATTCATATGTTATTGTTTCGGTCGCTTATCTTCGTTATGATCTTCTTCCTCTTCGTTCTTGAGTCGCTCCTCTTCGGTTTCTTGCAACAACCTGCACTTCAATGGGCTCAAATTTCAACAAAAATCGAAACTCAAGTCCATTAGAGCACGGATCGTTGGATTTGGTACCTGTAAATAAGCATGAGCATCATCGGAGATTGATAAAATCTAAACTCACAGCGGAAAAAATAGTATGATATAAATACTGATCACTATGGCTACTACCTTGATATTAATGTTATTCCTTAGAAATTAGATTGTTACATCAGCATCGAGCGTGAGAGAAAAGAATAATTCTCCAACAATCAAACACATCCAGCTCCTGTGACATGTTCCTCTAAATATATCTTATGGGTTGTAATGAGGAATGGGTCAGAACAACGTTCTGGTGACTGGAAAATCTATACAGTGTCCACAACATAAATTTATACCGATCAATTTCTATTTAATTGTTATGTCTACTATTTAAGGTTAACTAATTAACGCAATATTACACACATGATATTCCTTCCTACCACAACTTACCTACCTACCCTTCCCAAGGTACAAAATACTGACATAAGTCTATCAGCCACTTAATACTTCCAAATGTGAAGCGGGCTCCTAGCATCGTCATGGTTGGTCTATTGGTCCTAGCTACAGAGAATTCTGACCACTATTTAAGGCTTTATATAGCCATACTACTAATGCATCTATCATTATTAAAGTTTTAGCCATGTGAAAGACTATACCCAAGCCACTTAATACCTTATTAATAAGGACTGGGCAGGCTCTTGACCATTTAATACCAATTTATAGGTAGCGCTTTGTCATTCAATACCTAATCCTGAGGTGGACCTCCTTACTGGTGCTATATAGCTGACATCACTTGGAATCTCATTGGGCTACTCTCTGTAGTTAAAGCGCTTTGCGATTCAATAGTGGTGGAGGTGCAAAAAGTTATAGCGGGGATAAAGCAAGGATATAGCGGAAACTAACGGGGGTGCAAAAAACTTCATTAGATATAAAAAAAATATAAAGTTAATTTATTCTCATTCCCACGTCATTTATATAGAAAAAAGAAATAGTTTTTAATCTTATATAACAAATCGAAGAATATAACGATTTATGCGGACTAGATTTTGTGATAATAATACATTTATAACTTATTGTACCCTAATTTTGTTAATTTTTTTAAGAGAAAACTAGTCAAATCAACATTCGTATATTAATATCACTAAAGCGGGTGCTAAAAAGTCTTGATTTAGTAAGTGTAGTGGAAAATAGTGGGGCTTAAAGTAGATCTACTGTTCAACGGTGTTAAATTGAAATAGCACAACGGTTATAGAGCGCTATGCGCTATAGCGGGATATTGCAGGGCTTTAGCGGTGCTTTAACTGCATAGGGGCTACTTAATACTTACTTTTATAGGAAAGAGTTGGACCCTATAATCTAATTGTCGCATAATAAAACAATCTTGAAGCGAACCCTTCCCGAGATATCAACTATCACTCTTAATTATTAATTTGGAATCTCACCAAGTTACTATAGCCACTTAATACCTCAAAGCCACTTAATACCTCAAAGCTAGAGCAAACCCCTCTGAAGATATCCCTCACCGCTCTTAGTCACTAATTTGGACCATTTAATACTTTTTATTTAGGAAAGAGGCCGACCTTAAAACAACCACTTGATACCTCTAACCCAAAAGTAGGTCCTATCTCTCGCGTAATTATGGTTCTTATGATTGGTGATGTCTCACATCAATAGTAAGTGCACACGACTGCCGGTAGCCTCTGAGTAAAGGGCAGCCTTTCGTCGTGAGACTCTACTGACCTCGCATTCCAATCTACTAAGTCCAAATAACTATCCTAAACCTATACAAAATTCAGGTCATATATCATTGGTCTTCGTATTATTCGTAGGTTGAATATTGGAATTAGTTTACCAATCCCCTTTTTATTTAAGACAATAAGGTTTACCTTAAATACTTAATTACTCATAAATCCCCTTCTAATAATCCATAAATGTCAATTTGTCCATAATAATCCTAACGGGCATTTCTTAAGACATTTATGTACAATTACTAATTTCCAATTAATAACCTTATTATAACCATTTCATTTTTATCAGTCTCATTAATCCATTTACACCTATTAATTGTCACTCCTAATTCATTCCTCTTTTATTTGCACATTAATTGGAGTAACAACATTCTATGCCATATTAATTAATTGTATTCTCCAATTCAATTCACATTTATTGTCCATTAATTGGGGTTACAATCTTTTATATCTTATTAATTATTACCAACTTCTAACTTTATTGCGTATTAATAGGAATTACTACCCTTCCTAATTTCTCCTATTCATTTTCCTATTCTATCAAATAATAACGTATTCTAAGCGAATGTTATACATAAATAACGCATAAATAGACACTATTCTTATTCATTAACACAATAAATATGTATAAATTACCTACTCCTACCCAAAATATGTTCAAGTCATAAAACTTTAACTAGAATATGCTTTACATATTTAATTTGCTGGAATTAGATTCCTTAGGAAGATTATCCGTTATAATTTCCATAAATTAGTTTAAAACAAAAGATAATAAAAGGAAAGATTGACTCCGTTTGAAATTACATGGAATGAAGAATTTCTTTTTATTTGGAATAGACAATGTAAACTACAAAGAATAAATCTGTACTTTACACTTCTCTTCCTTTCTATTTGCATATATTCTTTGTTAAATCGACCGTCGTCTTTTTCTATAAAAGTGAAGAAATAGACCAATTTACAAAAATCAAATGGATGTTCTTCCCATAAATTAAACCGTGGAAAACCTACAATAACATAAATAGGGCAATATTCAAAATCATATCAATATTTTACACCCTAAGTGCAGATATGGAAAACTATACATCATTCTAAATTAAAAATCTTTGTGACTGATTTCCAAATAAGGTGTAACAATATTTCAAATCATATCTAAAACAAGAATAGATAGGCAATGGTTTTCTATACTAATATGAGCCAACAATTCACAAGTAAGATAGATTTAGGCATAAAAATCGAACGTATGCCAACGGAATTGATTCAAAATCATAAACAATATATAAATTCCTCACTCACCTTTTAAAAGCGATCCAAATCTCCAGATCTGAAGTAGAACCTTGATTCATCTCCAAAGCCTTTTTAATTCAAGAAATATGTATAAAAAGGTATATACATGTGTTAAAATTTCAGATCTGATAAGAAATTTGGGACTGGGAGAGAATATATATATATATAAATATATATAAATTACTCAAATACGTGTGTTGTTGATTGATTCTCTTCCTTTTCTTCTAATTTATGTTCCTCTCTAATTTGTATAAATATCTTATAATTTGGAAGAATAATGGAGAAGGGAAATTGCAGAGCTTCTCTACCGTCTCCAAAAAAATATGAGAAGAATGGAGTGGGTTAGGCCATAATTTATAGGTAATAGAACCAACCACATCCTTACGATAAAAAATATTAAATCTGTGCTGTTATTGTTATGGTGGATTTCGATCGAGACCGCTCAATCTCAAATCCCCAAACGCACGTGGAAAAGCTAGATCGTGATAGATAGTGCAAAACAACCGATCACCACTTATTCAATATATATCCAAGCTCAAAACACGATCCCAATAACACCACAAGCAATATAAGATGATGAGCAATAACGAAACAATAAATCACACACCGATTTATAGTGGTTCCACTAACGTCGCGTTAGTGTACATCCACTTTGAGAGAGATCTTTTATTTATCACCAAATGAGAAGAGTACAAGAGATTGATTACAATGATCTATTCAATAAGAATATATGTTTGAGGAGATTAGAATTGAAGAAATAGAGTTTTTCCTAAAACCCTAATTAATGGAGGACTAAACCCTTGATTAGAGATGATCAGCCTTACTCCTTCTAAACCTGGATAGAGTATATATACTAATGGAGAAAACCCTGGGGAAAGACCACTTTGCCCTTCAACAAATCACAAAACTGCTCGGAAAATCGGCCCAGAAAAACAGGGAAACGCCGCCTCAGACGTCTGGTTTCAGACCTCAGACGTCTGAGGCCAGGTTCTGGTTGGCAAACACAGGCAGAACCAGACGTCTGGCCTCAGACCTCAGACGTCTTAGGCCAGGTTCTGTTTGGCACAGGCAGAACCATACGTCTGGCCAGAGGGACCAGACGTCTGCAAGATGTTTCTAGCAACAGCCTGAACCTTGTCAGACGTCTGGCCCTCTCAACCAGACGTCTGACCTACAGCAGAATTCCAGCTTCTTCCCTCCTATCTTCTTCCTCCGGACTTCGATTTGCGAACCGTTTTGTCCGACACAAAGCTACATTCATCCCCTTCAATTCTCCATCATATAGTGTCACAAAATTTAACACTCCACCTTGACACTATATCCATCTCCAACACCAATGGTACCATACCATCAACAACCGATAGCTCCAACTACCAACACTTCTACCTTCAACCAAACATGAATGTTTCCCCAACGGGTTCCGGCACATCCACCCCCCATTGCACTCCATCAACGAGTTCAGGCACAAAGCCCCCACCCACCAATGAAATGTTGAAAACATCCAACACCGTCTCACCAAAGACACGAGCACTAGGAGTGTACACTAGCACTACACCAAGAAGATAGAACGACAATCTCATACCAATACTCTTTCTCACCTACAACCAAGTATATCTCTCAAATGTGCCACCCCGTGGCACCTAGCACTTCTCCAAGCAAATCAAGTCTGAGCAATGCTTGAACTTCCCAACCGGCAATGCCTTAGTGAACATATTCGCCGCGTTCTCCTTTGTGTGCACCTTTTGAAGATATACTTGCTTATCCTCATCCATGGCTACCAAGAATGACTCCCTCACTTCTATATGCTTAGTCCGTGAGCTAAATGCCAAATTCTCCGCCAAGTGAATAGCACTTTGGCTATCACATTGAACATCAATGCTATCGTGTTCAAAACCCAAGTCACACAACAATCGCTTCAAATAGAGTGCTTCCTTCGCCGCCTCCACCGCGGCTATCAACTCCGCCTCCGTAGTGGATAAAGCTACTACGGTCTGCAATCTAGATCTCCAACTTATGGTCGTACCACCAAGTGTGAAGACATAACCGGAAGTTGACTTTCTCCTATCTCTATCACCGGCGTAGTCTGAATCACAATAACCAACTAAGTTGCAACTCCTCTTTCTACTACCGCCAAAAACAAGACCATGAGATGACGTACCCCTAAGGTATCTCAATATAAGCTTCACAGCTTCCCAATGCGATTTTCCCGGATTAGACATAAAACGACTAACCACCCCGACGGCATTTGCTATATCGGGTCTTGTACACACCATAGCGTACATCAAGCTTCCAACTGCACTTGCATATGGCACCTTTGCCATATAAGCCTTGTCTTTCTCCAAGATAGGTGACCCTTTACTCGAAAGCTTCACATGCAAAGGTAAAGGTGTATTTGACACCTTTGCATTCTCCATGCTAAACCGGCAAAGCACTTTCTTTATGTACTCCTTTTGAGTCAATCTCAACTCAAAATGCTTTCGATCCCTTTCTATCTCCATGCCCAAAATCCTCTTTGCTTCTCCAAGGTCCTTCATTTCGAATTCCGACTTTAATTGCAATTTCAACTTGTTGATTTCATTCTTGTCCTTCGAAGCAATGAGCATGTCGTCCACATACAAGAGTAGATACACCCAACAATCATTTCCTAACTTCTTGAAATACACACAAGCATCCTTGATGCTTCTATTGAAACCGTTTTCAAGCATAAAATGATCAAATCTCTTGTACCATTGTCTAGGTGATTGCTTCAACCCATATAGTGATTTCTTCAACTTGCACACCATATTTGACTTACTATTTACAACAAAAACTTGCGGTTGCTCCATGTAAATGTCTTCATCCAAGTCACCATGCAAGAAGGCGGTTTTCACATCAAGTTGCTCCAACTCCAAGTCATGAACAACAACTATAGCAAGTAATATCCGGATAGAAGTATGACGCACAACCGGTGCGAATATCTCATCATACTCCTTTCCCTTCCTTTGTGCAAACCCCTTAGCCACTAGCCTAGCTTTGTATCTTCCATCGTCCTTCACCTTGTATATCCATTTGCACCCAATAGCACGGTTTCCTTAGGAAGCGGAACCAAATCCCAAGTTTGATTCTTCATCAATGATTGCATCTCTTCCTCCTTGGCACAAATCCACTTCGAGCTATCACTCGAATTCATGACGTCATCAAGGTCCAAAGGCTCATCTTGGACTACATGAAGCGCATAGTCCAACTTATCACAAAAGTTAAGATAGTTCCAATCACCATATCTTTCGGGTGGTCTTATGGGACGACGCCCAACCCGAGTAGCAATATTTTCACCCAAACTCCTTTTGGCTCCACCTTGAACCGAAACTTCTCTAGGCTCGTGTACATCACCAACACTACTAGAGGCACCACGTGGACTTTGTGATGTAACATCAACCGCATTTTCTTTACAGGCATCTTCAACTACTCTACCTCTACCACTTGGACGAAATGGTGGAATAATTTCCTTCTCCTTCGATTCATCACGAACCAAGACCGGAATATCCGATTAACTCTCATTCTCCTTGAACAATGCCGACTCATCAAAAGTAACAAGACGAGAGTTTGTCACCTTCTTCGTTTCCGGATTCCAAATCCGATAGCCTTTCACTCCATCCGTATAGCCAAGCAAAAACCCCTTGAAAGCTCTTGGTTCAAGCTTATCATTACCCGGATCATGCACATAAACCGGACTTCCAAAGACACGAAGATAGCTCAAGTCAATACTCTTTTCCTTCCACACTTCTTCTGGAATTTTGTTATCAATAGCCGAGCACGGAATTCGATTAATGATATGCACCGCGGTTGACAAAGCTTCGGCCCAAAATCCCTTAGTCAAACCCGATGTCAATCTCAAACATCGAGCTTTCTCTAGTAGAGTACGATTCATCCTCTCCGCAACTCCATTTGATTGCGGATCTCCCGGTGTAGTAAAATGTCTCCAGATCCCATGATGCTTGCAAAACTCTAAGAATTCTCCGGAAACATACTCTCCGCCATTGTCAGACCTTAGAACCTTCAAAGACTTACCACTCTCATTCTCAACAAGAGCCTTCCATGCTTTGAACTTTGCAAATGCCTCCGACTTGGCCTTCATTACATACACCCAAACTTTACGAGAAAAATCATTAATAAAAGAAATATAATACTTTGCTCCTCCCAAAGAAGCTACCGGTGCCGGTCCACATACATCTGTGTGCACATACTCAAGGACATTTCTTGAATCATGTTTTCCTTCACCGAATGATACTTTTGTTTGCTTCCCCAAGACACACTCTTCGCAAAACTCCAATTTGTTGAAACTCTCACCATCGATCATCTCCCTCTTCCGAAGAATCTCCAAACTCCTCTCCGAGCTATGACCCAACCTCAAATGCCACAACCTTGTCGCATCCAAGCCACGAGAACTATCAACACCTACACAAGTTTCACCTTCTACGGTCTCTCCACGAAGTAAGTAAACACCATGAGCCCTAGCACCTTTCATGACCACAAATGCCCCTTTCGAAACCCGTAAGCAATCACTCTCAATAGTGATCTTACAACCAAGAGAATCCAATTGTCCCAAAGAGATAAGAGACTTCTGAAGTCCTGGAACATAGCGTACATTAGTGAGAGTACGAACCACTCCGTCAAACATTCGAATTTGCACGGAACCAATGCCTTGAGACCTACACACAGCACCATTTCCCATAATAATTGAATTTCCCTCTTTAGCAATAAGAGAAGAAAAATAATTTCTATTAGGCGTCATATGATATGACGCCCCCGAGTCGAGCACCCACTCACTACCGAAAACATTTGATGCTACCGCCGTCAACACATCTACGTCTTCCTCACCAACACTTCTCTCCACCGCTACAGATGAAGATGCTACTTCCCTTTTACCCTTCTCCTTGTCCGGACATTCATTTCTCCAATGACCGTGTTTCTTACAAATATAGCACTTGCCTTTCCTTTCCTTCGATTTTCCTCTCCAACCGGGATTCCTTGATTTAGAACGCCCCAGGTTGTCCTTCTTCACATATCTTTCCTTCTCCACAAACAAACCTTGACCATTACCGGCACTACTACCACCAACACTCAACTCCTTCATTTGATCTCTCAATTCCTCACTAAGAAGACCCGTCTTGACATCATCTAACGTCAATGTATCCCGGCTATAGATCAAACTATTTGGAATTAGTAATATAGTTTATTTAGAAAATAACACATCATTTTGGCACAAAAGCTGATTTCCATAATTCCCCTAAGGGTTGAACACAAAGGACTATTTGATATTTGTAATTTCAAAATTTCCTTAGTTTCAGAGGTCTTTAGTGCTTTTACGGAATTTCCATGGAACTTTACTTTCAGCTGTGCTCTTGAAGGCATCACCTTAACCTAATTTGCCTTACTTTATAACAAGATGGAATACTAAAACTAAGATAATGAGAACGATGCTAAAATTTGTTGTTGGGGAAAAAGCAAAAGCTACTACTCAAACTCGATGTATAAGTTTCTAAATTTCTCAAGGACCAAATCAAATACTTTCAATTTCATTTGGAAATTCAACGCTCCTCCTATAACAAAGTTACATATGTGCCTAATCCTTTATAAGAAATTAAATACAATCGAATTACTAAAGAGAAAGAATTTAATCATACATAAAAATGTGTTCTTTGGAATCTAAACTTAGAAACCGTAACACACTTAAATTTCTATTGTCTCCTAACTTAATATATTCTTGCGTACACCCTTAACCTGTTTGACTTTATCGTTAACAATACCAATTTTAACTGCGGCTTTTACCAGAAAAATCTTAGATTCTAATGGCCCAAAGATCATAGAATTTTAATTAATACCATTTTCAGTATTACATGTTGGTATATATGGTTTGAAAGAAACCAAAGAATGTTTAATAATGTTTTCACTCTGTACGACAAATTGATTACGCTATTATGCTGTTCATTCACAATTGGATTGCAAACCCTATATATAAATTGTTCAAAACTGTTTTATTCAAAAATTTATTAAAAGGGCAAAAAATCCCTATATATCTTGGGGTTAAAATTGCTTATACCAACGAGAGACAAAACACTGCATTAAGCAATGATTTGGTTGATTCTTTCAATGAAGATAACATTGCGAACAACCTACTCTTAGTTGGCAATTAAATCAGTTTTACTTTCTATTATCATCCTATTTTACCATATATATATGTGATGGTCTTATGTTTTTGTTTAATTCTTTCAGCTTTAGTACTTATTAAAGACTAGTCTGCTATGCTTTTGGAATAAAGATGCAGGAATGCTAGGATATGCTACCCTCACTTGTTCCATCATAGGAGCTGGATAGATTTGTACCCTTTGATTTACTTCCTTTGATCGATTTGGATGAAATCGGTCACGTTTACGTATCTTTAGTAATACGTCCCGAGTTCCATTGGCTGATGTGCTTTATTTGCTATGTTCAATGATCTTTTGTCGTACTATTCGTCTCGAGTTCCATTGATTGATTTAGTTTATTTGCTTGACACTTCTTTTGATTGGTTTCGTTAGCATTTGATTTCATCACTTAGTCTTGAACCAGGTATGCTTTTCGGTACATGAGTCAGGTTTTAGGTTTGGGGGAAAGTTTTCTTTTTCATATTTGTAAGGGGGTTATTGCTACCTACTAGGCTTGTTGGGAGCTCCATTTTTTAGTGTAGAATAAAATCATATAAGCACTCTCCTCCCATGCAAGATTACTCATTTTCCTCAAAAATCAATTCATGATTTAAAAATATATATTATATTAATCAATCATTAACAAGATTGATACGTTATTTAATATAGGGGAGACAGTCAATGAACACATAAAATCATTCCATATAGATGAATATTATGGAATCATAGAACATGAATTTATACCTTGAAGAGATGGTCCTTGAATTCACCTTGTTTAATGAGATTTCCTAGATTCTAAAAGAAACGACCATTGGACCTTGCAATGGCCTAAAGTACCACTGATTTTATTTTATTTTGATGTATTTATGTCTATGGGGGGAATGGCTACGGTGACGGATGCTAGGGTTGTAACATCCCGCCTTTTGAGGCCCAAAACTAACCGCTACTAATGCTGCAGTCATCCGTAGTTGTTATTTCTTGGCGACCGAATGCGGCATTGTTAATGTTGATACACATAAACACATGAATATGAAAAATTATATACTTCCAATAAACAGAATTTTCATTTCATGCAATTTACACTTTAAGATTTAATTACATAATCTCAGACGTTACCCACGTTCAGATCACATATACATGTACAAAATACGACAAGAGCGACATATGAAGATGTCCCCTTATGATGATCAAAGAACTAATAAACATGAACTTTACAGTTCTTAGTACATCACAGCAGAAAACACAAAATAGCTCCTATATAGCTAACACTGCCTCCTGCACGTCTCCGGAAGCTTATTCGTCCAAAAACCAGAAAGTCTCGTACTCTCAGACTACTCAAATTAAATTTGAGTACCCGAGAGTTTGTGGAGAAACACAAACTTCGAGTCAGACAATAAGTCTTGTATAAATAATCCCCTATCATCTCTTATCATAAATAGATATCTAGTGAGACCACGCCGCTTAGCGGAACGGGTTTTCCCATCATCCCAAAACAAAACATGCAAATCATTTACTATGCCCGTGCACCCAAAATGATTAGTCTTAACATAATATGAAATAAAGCCATAAATCATATACATTGGATATTCCATCCACCCATTTATTAGATATCCCATCTAAAAGCAATATATATTAGATTTCCGATCTAAAATCAATTTACTAGAGTTCCCTTCTAAAATCTTTAAAATGACTATCCGTCATAATTTAATAGGACTATCCATCCCAAATACATTTAAAATAAATGCATATTATCCATCGTACATTGTTTTATAAAAGTTGGTGTGGGCTATCCACTACACACTCCATAGTTTTCCTAGGATGACTATGAACCCTTAGGTGCCAAATCCCGAGCCTAATCAACTTTGGCAAAACATTCTTTACTTTAGAAATTTGATGTGGGCTATCCACCGCACATTCCATGGTTTTCCTAGGTTAACCAAGAACCCAACACTTGGCCAATTAAAATATCACGATCCCCATGATTATGTATAATAATTCATGATCCCCATGATTATTTATTTTCTCCAGGTATACCACCTGTTTAACCTATTCCCATTGGTAGTCCCAATTAGAATAAATTAAATAAAAGCACATTGATAGCCCCAATGTATATTTTCGAAAGCATATTTCTGTTTGTAACCCCAAACTATGTATCAAAAACATTAAACCCACCCCGGTGTCCCTAAGGTTTATTTACATACAATTTATATAAGGATCCCCCTTACATATTCAAACAAAGATAAGTATTTTATGTTATAACCCTTTGAAGTAACCCCTTCAAATTAGCAAAATTTTACTTAAGGAAAAATGGCTAAATGTAACGACCTGCCTTTTTAGACGTTTTAAGCAGACACACATGCCAAACTCAAACCATTCAAAATGGCAGATTGTTATGGGGTAAATAAGAAAAAGAGAAAGAAATAAAACAAATACAGAATCTCGCAGCGGAATGACGAAATATAATAATCAACTAACAGTTCATGAAGCTGTTTTATAAATACATTTGATTATTCTTTTACAACACAAAAATCAAAGTTACATAAAAAAATAAATAAATAAATACAACGGAACAACATGGTGCAGTGGAATAAATATAATAAATAATAATAGTACAAATCTTCGCCTTCGTCCTCCAGAAATAAGGTCTTCAATCCTGAAATACTAAGGCTGACCCGAGCGAATTAAAAAGACAAAACACTCGAGTTAGAACTAAAAGATCTTATGTAAGTTAAATCAACGGTAAATAAATATGAGTGGAACGGTGTCAGAGATGTTTACGGGGTTTGACATCTCCTATCCAGTGTCTAACGTGAATGCGATAACTTAAGAGATGTTCGGGATTTCCATCTCCTAAGGATCCGTTAAACTATCTACTATGTAGTACAATACACTATTATAATAGTGTCTACAATAAAGTAAAGTATTAAAATAGCGTTAAGGCGTTACCCATATCCCCCTTAACACATTTTTGTATATTTCCATAGTCTATATAGTACCGTAATTCCTCCGTAAACTGGAGGGCTATAAGAGGGCACTCCATAAGTATGGTACAAACCAAACTCGTAGAAGGCGCTCTAGGGCATGTGAACACGGCACTCGAGGCAATGTTAGGGTAGATATACCAATTGCGGATCCGGACTGGAGGCAACGCATGGCAGCTACTACCACCCACCTTGGAACACACTCCCAAATCAAAATCAAAGGGTGGCCACCAAATCATCACAAAGTCAAAATATGGTATCGAAGAAATGTGTCCGATCGGAGGAATGGCCTCACTTGGCCCGACATGGCTCCTGTTTTAGTCACATCTAAGCTGACTCACGGGAGTCAGGGTCACGTCAATACCTCATATAGAAATCGTTCACCAAACCATGCTACTTCATTTCTGGAATCTCCACCACGTACACAGTTGTTAAAGTGGTTTTCGGTATTGGCAGAGAGTATGATAATATCTGATCTCGGTCTCTTTACCAACCAAACACTTATTTCACACCGGATGGTTCTTTTACATTTCAAAAGTCAATTCATACTTAATATCAAAATATCACATTCGATTTCAAACCATATCACTTTCGAAATCATATTCACTTTCAAAACTGTATTCACTTTCAAAATCATATTTACTCAAGTATGTTATTTCACAAAAAGGGTGTCAAATTCCAAATTCCAACTTAGGTTGTATCCTCATTAAGGGTTTAATATAAATACTTCAACTTTACCCAGTTTGCAATTTTAGAAAATAGTTTAGGTAATTATAAATAGTTTACATAGTTTTAAAAATAGTTTAAGTAGATTTAAATTTAATTTAATTAGATTTAAAATGATTTAAATAGATTTAAAATAGATTTAATATATTTTATTAGGTCTAAAATGTTTTAAATAGATTAATTATAGATTAAAATTGATTTAAATTATATTAAGTAGATTTTTAAATAGATTAAATAAATTTAAAATAGATTAAATATATTTAAATTATATTAAATAGATTTAAAATAGATTAAATAAATTTAATTAGTTTAAAATTGGTAAAATAGATTAAATTGGGTTAAATAGGTTATACTAGATTAAATAAATTAAAATGGTTTAAATTGATTAAAATAGTTTAAATTAATTTAAAATAGATTTCAAAGTTATATCCAAACATTTCCAATAACTCAATTTCCGATAAATTCATTTATATTTGACATTTCAACTTTGAAATTCCAATTTAAATCCTTTGAACAATTCATTAAATCAATTCCAATTTTCAGCATTAACACTTGGATTATAAAAAATAATTCAGTTTATATAAATCAATTTCTACTTTAAAATGCCAGTTAACTGAATTTAAATTTTTAAAGAATTAAAAATCACTTAATTTAACCAAATCCGGTGTCCGTATATAATTTTCTACCCTAGGGTCAAGTGATACAGATATTTATCATTTCAATCCGCAATTTAAAATTTTACGGTTATATATCATTTCAGACCGCAATCCCGAATTAAATAAAATTCATAAAATCTCTCGAGTCTATCATTTAACCCATAACGATTTTTTCCTAATCTATAGATCGTTTGGGTATGTGTCATTTCAACCATAGGGAACTTGCAGTGTTATAACAATATAAAAATACAACATCCAGTCATCTAATATTAACAATCAAACATCCATAACAATCATCATCCAAATCAACCAATAAACATCAATAGATAACTGATTATCATTAACATGTATTAAATTGACAATTAAATTAAATATTAAATTAAATGATGATTAAATGCAATAAAAGTCAAATTTAACCAGAATAACAATTTAAACATACCAAACATCAATCAATTAATTAATTTCTAATTACATCATAAATTTAATTTAACTAACATAAGAAAGTTTTGACCCGCCGTTCGTAGCTCGGTTGGTTTGGGAGCTGGGAGATGGGAACCAAAGGACTGTGTCCAGGCAGGTTCGAATCACAGCGCCAAACCATCAGTGGGAGTTTCAACGTTAAGCATCCGTGTGCGACGACTAAATAAAAGTGGGGTAGACACACGGCGTGGGGTTTACTTAAGTGAGTATCAATGAATACCATGATCTTAAAGGTTCCCCATGATCTCAAAAAAAAACATAAGAAAGTTTAGTGGTTGTGAGTGGGTTAAAACACTCACTTTCGATTTCAAATCGATTTGAAATTCAAAATAGGGCCCAAATTTGAACAGTCTCAGAATTCGTCCAAACCAATTTCAAAATATCTGAAATTCCGATACGATCCCAACGGAGAAAACCGCGTGTGAATCCGAGTTCGTATGCAAAAGTTATTAACGTTAGAAGATTGAAAATATTCGACTTCGGGTCTTACTTCGAGTCACCGCCTCAATTACCCAGTGCTTGCTCTGAGTTTTTGCCAAATGACCCGAGACCCGAGTCATTTGGCTCCTGACCCGAAGTCGCTCCAGGGTATTGGCCTCTAGAACTCGAAGCGCGCCCAGATCCGCTTTGTTTGGCATGGAACTCTCTCTGGCTCCAAGTTACTACAGGGTTTTCGCCTCTGAAACTCGAAGTAAACCTCTTCCCGACTCGAAGTAAACCTGGAGCAATTTTTCTTTGAAATTAGGTTTTGGAATTTGGAAATTAGGTTTGAGAAGGAGGAAGAAGATGTACGTACAGAAATAAGAATATGAGGAACAACTAGGGTTTATAACGAGTTATTTATAGGTATAGCTGAAATAGAAAAGAATGGACCAGATCGATTTGGATTGGAATGATAAAGGACCCGAAAAGCCCGTTCTGTCTCCAAAAGGAAAATAGATCATGTCATATATCAAAATAGATGTTTTCGATAATTTTAAACTCGAACAGGTTTCAAGTCCAAAGTCCATCGTATGAAGAAGTTAGCTTGAAAATTAGTTTATTTCAAATTGATTTCAATTGAATTTTACTAAATTGATTTCTACGCGTTTCGAGTCCGTACGATCAAACGACAAGTCTGATCGCTACGAAACTTGAAACCCTACAATAATTCACCGTTACGGATCCGATGAAACTGGTTTCGTCGAAATCCGAGACAGTTCCCAAAATGGCTATTTTCACGTTAATTAAATAAATTAATATTAAAGTAATTAAATTACCTTTTTAATTTCAAATTTAATAACTAACAATTTTCATCATTTTTGATTACTTGTACATTTACAATAATTTAAATCAATTTTACATATCAATTCATTGTTAAATCTTACACCAGTTACACTGTTCAATTTCAACTGTAATTAAATCCCATAAATTAAAATTAAATTCCAATAAATTTTTCTAGTTTGATTTCAGTCCTTTTTTTTCAATCAATTATTACTTTACAGACATAGTTAACATTTTTTTATATCTTGTCACACTAACATTCTACAATTATCATCTTAGTTTTCATTAATGTAGTATTTAATTACATTTAATTGTAATAAATCCATTATTATAACTTAAATTCCAATAAATCGATCAAACTTGATTCCAATTCTTTTTATTCAATCAATCGTCATATTATGAATAAAATTTACGGGTTACATCTTATTAAATTTATATTATCAATTTAATCTACATTAATTGCACTAGTTAAGTGAATTAATTGCAATTGATTTCAAATTAAATTTAACAGACTAAATAAATAGGTAACGTATAATAATTGTCACCGTTAACTTTTAATTACATCTTATAGGTTATTATCCACAACAAGTGTTATAATTACTACCACAACACTAATTTTTTATCAATTGCAATTAATTACATACTATTTCATAAATTTATACATATTTAAATTATCAATTACACCTTTTACAGTTATCGTCATACTCACATTATGTAACATTTAATGACATTCAATTGCAATTGATTTAAATAAATTGGTAACAAATAACAATTATCACCACTTATATATTTAATCACATTTGTATTTCTGTTATCTACACACAAATGTTATATTTATTTACACAACGCTAATTTTATTCAATTTCACTTTATTACTTACTAATTCATTAATTAATTCAACATCTAAATTATCAATTACTCCCTTAATCCAATTATCAAATAACACTCATGTTATTACAATTAATTTACAATCTATAACCAATTATAACTCTTTAAATCATTTCAATTAATAAGAATTACATCTAGAGCAGTTATCCATTACCTTAAATTAATACATTTACATTTCATTCCTGTTATATTCTTATTATTTAATCAAAAAAATTATTTCTTCCAACATTAAATCACAAAACTTTATTAAATTAACTATTTTTAGTTATCGAAAATTACGGGTCGTTACACTCCCACTCAAAACTTTCCGTCCTCGAAATGGGTAAGAAGCAATTAAGAAATTAATATATCTTATTCAAAATATTAAATTTATAAACAATCAATTTACATAATTAAATAATTTAAATAAAATATATCAATTTAAATAATTAAATCCTTGTTATTCAAGCTAATAAAAGTTTAAAAACATTTCACAAAATTTTCTAAGTCCAAAATTCACGGAAAATTTCGGCAGACTCTCCTTTGTACGGAGAAGTCTGGAAGAAATAGTAATATCAATAATAACAATATATATCATATATTTCAAAATAATATATCCCAAACCACGGGAAAAATAATATAATATCGCTAGAAAACCGTAATCCGAGAACGTACCTATTTGTCGGACAAACAACGCTTAATTTATGAAACCAAAAGCAGTAGCAATTGCTTCCATAACCTGCATTTCACTTATATAATCTAAAAGAAGTTAGCAAATTATATAAAGAGAAATATTTAAGTTGTTTAAATAAATGACAAATAAAACATCACAATATAACAATAGTCATTGCAAACAACAATACAAACATCATTTTCAACAAAGAGAGCAATCATCCATCCATAGCAACCAACAAATGGTTTGTTCGGGTTCAAAACTTCTAATCATATAAAATGATAAATAAACTATGAAGTAAACCATACACTCAACAGTCGTAGGTAACTTTATTGATTATTTATACATCTCTATACAAAATAGAAGTATCCCTTCCCAACCAATCCATAAGCCCAACAAACAAAGAATTCAACACATTTTAAAGTTTACTCCATTTGTCTCTTTTACACATCATTTATTGTTCATTCATTTTTTTTTCATACACTGATTTTTTTAATTCACGTTCATTACTTACAAAAATTTAATTTTCATTCATTCATGTAAGGCTTAATTCATTTATTTACATTCTTTACTTACATAAGTTATATCTATTTCAATTATTTGGATAATAAATGAATTCATTATTGAAGTATTGGATACATTTTATTTCCGTTTAATTCACACTTACAATTTGGTTTGCTTTCTCCCCCCTTTTTATTCACCTTTCTTTTCTCATTTATATAATGTTTATTTTCATTAATTTCATTCGTTATTACTTACAAAAGTTCATTTCTCCATTATTCATACAATGTCAAATTTCTTTCATTTTATTACTTTACATTCATTGCTTAAATCAGTTATTTTTTATTTCAATTATTGGATTATAAATTATTAGGTAAGTTTCTTTACAATTCAATTCACCATTTATAGATTATTTCTTTTTCACATTCATTCTTCCGTATATAGTATTATTGAATATTAACTCCATTTCTAATTCATTTCAATGTTTCCTGAAGTTATATTCATTCAATTAATATAGTATTCATATTAATTATAAATGGCTTCAACATTAATTCAAGTTTATAATTATTTACTTACAGTATTTATCTTTACCATTAAATTTGATTATAAATAGCCTAAAATGTTAACATAAGTTTATAATCATTTTTCTTACATTATTCACTTTAATTAATTACATTTAATTAGTAGCATTTCAACTGTTAACTTCAGTTTATAACAATTTATAACATTAGAATTCTCATTTATATAAGTAAGTCCATCGAACACTTTTATTTACTAAAGTTTATTTGTACAATATTCTATTACATATCCTATTTAACATTACAACTTTTTACATTTTGGTATTTATATATATATATATATAAATGTCTTTTATAATGCAATAGAAAGTTACACAAGTTATCATATTTATTTTATTAACAAAATGTTCAATGATTACATTTTCTTATTTTAATTTCCTTTTTTATTTACAGTTTATGAATTTTCAATTTCTTATCTATTTCATTATCATTTTAACATCAAGTTTCTTATTTTCATTTTTTTGAACTTTTCAATTATTAATATGGTCAAGATTTCATTCATAATAATTTCAATTTCTAATTAACAGCAACTTAAGAACTAAACAACCAGGTTCCATTTCAATCCCTTGAAAATAATATATATACTCATAAGTTATACATATATATATCAAATCAAACTTCAGAAATAAAAATCAAGATTCGTTTATCAAAACGGATGTGTAGTAAAACTGCTACAACAGTCTTCCCACTTTGAAACCCAAAAATGAACGTCGATGATGCGTGCACTCATCACCGAAATTATTTTCCAGCGATAGAGAGGGAAGTACAGAACTTATTTCTTTCAAAATTTATTTTAAAACATTCCTTTCAAATCATCTTGAAATATTTATATCAGAAAATACTTCCAAATAATATTTATATCATATTCCAAAATCTTTCGAAAGAAAATTTTCAAAATCCCGGAACCTAAGTTCTAGATTTCAAATTTATATTTACTTTATTTGTAAATCCTATTTTTTTCAATCAATATTTATAAAATTTCCCTACCTAACAAACAACATATTACATCCAACTATATTATTTATAAAAATTATTATTTTATATACAAAATATATAATAGGCAAAATTATTTCATTTACCTATATTTCAAAACAAGTATTGTGTCGGTATGCCCTATTAAGTGTTTAGAAATCCCTATCAATGCCATAACGTCCTATGCACCGACTAGAATTTATAAATTACAAAATAGAACAAATTAACACGATACAAAAACCTTTTATAACACTAACAAATACGCTCTCTCATATATATATATACACTCAGCGACTCATTTCTAGGGTATTACTACCCTATTTTAAGTGAGTCAGACCCCACAAAGCTAAGGTTATCGCTAAACCGAAGCTCCGATACCAACTGTAACGACCTGCCTTTTTGGACGTTTTAAGCAGACACACATGCCATACTCAAACCATTCAAAAGGGCAGATTGTTATGGGGTAAATAAGAAAAGGAGAAAGAAATAAAACAAATACAAAATCTCGCAGCGGAATGACAAAATATAATAATCAAATAACAGTTCATGAAGCTATTTTATAAATACATTTGATTATTCTTTTACAACACAAAAATCAAAGTTACATAAAACAGAAATAACTAAATATATGCAGCGGAACAACATGGTGCAGTGGAATAAATATAATAAATAATAATAGTACAAATCTTCGTCTTTGTCCTCCAGAAATAAGGTCTTCAACCCTGAAATGCTCAGGCTGACCCGAGCGAATTGAAAAGACAAAACACTCGAGTCAGAACTAAAAGATCTTATGTAAGTTAAATCAACGGTAAATAAATATGAGTGGAACGACATCAGAGATGTTTACAGGGTTTGAAATCTCCTATCCAGTGTCTAACGTGAGTGCAATAACTTAAGAGATGTTCGGGATTTCCATCTCCTAAGGATCTGTTAAACTATCTACTATGTAGTACAATATGCTATTATAATAGTGTCTACAATTAAGTAAAGTATTAAAATAGCGTTAAGGCATTACCCATATCCCCCTTAACAAATTTTTATATATTCCCATAGTCTATACAGTACCGTAATTCCTCCGTAAACTGGAGGGCTATCAAAGGGCACTCCATAGGTATGGTACAAACCAAACTCGTAGAAGGCGCTCTAGGGCATGTGACATTGGTACTCGAGGCAATGCCAGGGTAGTTATACCAATTGCGGATCCGGACTGGTGGTAACGCATAGCAGCTACTACCGCCCACCTCGGAACACACTCCCAAATCATAATCAAGGGGTGGCCACCAAATCATCACAAAGTCAAAATATGGTATCAAATAAATGTGTCCGATCAGAGGAATGACCTCACTTGGCCCGGCATGGCTCCTATTTTAGTCACATCTAAGCTGACTCACGGGAGTCAGGGTCACGTCAATACCTCATACAGAAATCATTCACCTAACCATGCTACTTCATTTCTGGAATCTCCACCACGTACACAATTATTAAAGTGGTTTTCGGTATTGGCAGAGAGTATGATAATATCTGATCCTGGTCTCTTTAGCAACCAAATGCTTATTTCACACCGGATGGTTCTTTTACATTTCAAAAGTCAATTCATACTTAATATCAAAATATCACATTCGATTTCAAACCATATCACTTTCGAAATCATATTCACTTTCAAAACCGTATTCACTTTCAAAATCATATTTACTCAAGTATGTCATTTCACAAAAAGGGTGTCAAATTCCAAATTCCAACTTAGGTTGTATCCTCATTAAGGATTTAATATAAATACTTCAACTTTACCCAGTTTGCAATTTCAGAAAATAGTTTAGGTAATTATAAATAGTTTACATAGTTTTAAAAATAGTTTAAATAGTAAAAATAGTTTAAATAGATTTAA
The DNA here is from genome assembly GCA_030737815.1 of Allium fistulosum. Lineage (NCBI taxonomy): Eukaryota > Viridiplantae > Streptophyta > Magnoliopsida > Asparagales > Amaryllidaceae > Allium > Allium fistulosum. Next base: position 305,143,571 of record CM060903.1, on the reverse strand, counting down.
TTTAATTTAATTAGATTTAAAATGATTTAAATAGATTTAATAGATTTTATTAGGTCTAAAATGTTTTAAATAGATTAATTATAGATAAAAATTGATTTAAATTATATTAAGTAGATTAAATAAATTTAAAATAGATTTAATAGATTTAAATTATATTAAATAGATTTAAAATAGATTAAATAAATTTAATTAGTTTAAAATTGGTAAAATAGATTAAATTGGGTTAAATAGCTTATACTAGATTAAATAAATTAAAATAGTTTAAATTGATTAAAATAGTTTAAATTAATTTAAAATAGATTTCAAAGTTATATCCAAACATTTCCAATAAATCAATTTCCGGTAAATTCATTTATATTTGACATTTCAACTTTGAAATTCCAATTTAAATCCTTTGAACAATTCATTAAATCAATTCCAATTTTCCGCATTAACGCTTGGATTATCAAAAATAATTCAGTTTATATAAATCAATTTCTACTTCAAAATGCCAGTTAACTGAATTCAAATTTTTAAATTATTAAAAATCACTTAATTTAACCAAATCCGGTGTCCGTATATAATTTTCTACCCTAGGTCAAGTGATACGGATATTTATCATTTCAATCCGCAATTTAAAATTTTACGGTTATATATCATTTCAGACCGCAATCCCGAATTAAATAAAATTCATAAAATCGCTCGAGTTTATAATTTTAATCCATAACGATTTTTTTTCTAATCTATAGATCGTTCGGGTATGTGTCATTTCAACCCATAGGGAACTTGCAGTGTTATAACAATATAAAAATACAACATCCAGTCATCCAATATCAACAATCAAACATCCATAACAATCATCATCCAAATCAACCAATAAATATCAATAGACAACTGATTATCATTAACAGGTATTAAATTGACAATTAAATTAAATGTGATTAAATGCAATAAAAGTCAAATTTAACCAGAATAACAATTTAAACATACCAAACATCAATCAATTAATTAATTTCTAATTACATCATAAATTTAATTTAACTAACATAAGAAAGTTTAGTGGTTGTGAGTGGGTTAAAAAACTCACTTTCGATTTCAAATCGATTTGAAATTCAAAATAGGGCCCAAATTTGAACAGTCTCAGAATTCGTCCAAACCAATTTCAAAATGTCTGAAATTCTGATACGATCCCAACGGAGAAAACCGCGCGTGAATCCGAGCTCGTATGCAAAAGTTATTAACATTAGAAGATTGAAAAAATTCGACTTCGGGTCTTACTTCGAGTCGCCGCCTCAATTACCCGGTGCTTGCTCTGAGTTTTTGCCAAAATGACCCGAGACCCGAGTCATTTGGCTCCTGACCCGAAGTCGCTCCAAGGTTTTCGCCTCTGGAACTCAAAGCGCGCCCAGATCCACCTTGTTTGTCATGGACCTCCCTCTGACCCCAAGTCGCTGTAGGGTTTTCGCCTCTGAAACTCGAAGCAAACCTCTTCCCGACTCGAAGTAAACGTGGAATAATTTTTTTTCATTTTTTTTGAAATTAGGTTTTGGAATTTGGGAATTAGGTTTGAGAATGAGGAAGAAGATGTGCGTACAGAAATAAGAATATAAGGAACAACTAGGGTTTATAACGAGTTATTTATAGGTATAGTGAAATAGAAAAGAATGGACCAGATCGATTTGGATTGGAACGATAAACGACCCGAAAAGCCCGTTCTGTCTCCAAAAGGAAAATAGATCATGTCATATATCAAAATAGATGTTTTCGATAATTTTAAACTCAATAGAACAAGTTTCAAGTCCAAATTCCATCGTATGAAGAAGTTAGCTTGAAAATTAGTTTATTTCAAATTGATTTCAATTGAATTTTATTAGATTGATTTCTACGCGTTTCGAGTCCATACGATCAAACGACAAGTCCGATCGCTACGAAACTTGAAACCTTATAATAATTCACCGTTACGGATCCGATGAAATAAGTTTCGTCGAAATCCAAGACAGTTGCCAAAATGGCTAATTTCACGTTAATTAAATAAATTAATATTAAAGCAATTAAATCACCTTTTTAATTTCAAATTTAATAACTAACAAATTTCATCGTTTTTGATTGCTTGGACATTTACAATAATTTAAATCAATTTTACATGTCAATTCATTGTTAAATCTTACACCAGTTACAGTGTTCAATTTCAACTGTAATTAAATCCCAAGATTAAAATTAAATTCCAATAAATTGTTCTAGTTTGATTTCAGTCCTTTTTTTCAATCAATTATTACTCTACAGACATAGTTAACATTTGTTTATATCTTGTCACACTAACATTCTACAATTATCATCTTAGTTTTCATTAACGTAGTATTTAATTACATTTAATTGCAATAAATCCATTATTATAACATAAATTCCAATAAATTGATCAAACTTGATTCCAATTCTTTTTATTCAATCAATCGTCATATTATGAATAAAATTTACATTGGGTTACATCTTATTAAATTTATATTCTACAATTATCAATTTAATCTACATTAACTGCACTAGTTAAGTGAATTAATTACAATTGATTTCAAATTAAATTTAACAGACTAAATAAATAGGTAACGTATAATAATTGTCACCGTTAACTTTTAATTACATCTTATAGGTTATTATCCACAACAAGTGTTATAATTACTACCACAACACTAATTTTTTATCAATTGCAATTAATTACATACTATTTCATAAATTTATACATATTTAAATTATCAATTACACCTTTTACAATTATCGTCTTACTCACATTACGTAACATTTAATGACATTCAATTGCAATTGATTTAAATAAATTGGTAACAAATAACAATTGTCACCACTTCTATATTTAATCACATTTCTATGTCTGTTATCTATACACAAATGTTATATTTATTTACACAACGCTAATTTTATTCAATTTCACTTTATTACTTACTAATTCATTAATTAATTCAACATCTAAATTATCAAATACTCCCTTAATCCAATTATCAAATAACACTCACATTATTACAATTAATTTACAATCTATAACCAATTATAACTCTTTAAATCATTTCAATTAATAAGAATTACATTTAGAGCAGTTATCCATTACCTTAAATTAATACTATCACATTTCATTCCCGTTATATTCTTATTATTTAATCAAAAAATTTATTTCTTCCAACATTAAATCACAAAACTTTATTAAATTAACTATTTTTAGTTATCGAAAATTATGGGTCGTTACACTAAAACAGCCCTTTAAATCCCTTCGAATGAAGCCCCATTTGAAAGCAAATACACATCCAAAGTTAGTCACTTCGGAAGCCTTCCTTTTGAAAGCATCACAAAATCATACCTTTCGACCTTGTCGAAAGCCTGGGGTATCCCCCCTATAAAACCATTTATAAACTTTTCGAAAGCAATGGAACTCAAAAGCTTTTGAAATCATTGAAACTTAAAATCTTTCGAAATCATTGAAGGTAACCCCTTCGAAAACTTCCGAAATCAAACCTTTCGAAACCAAAACGTTTCGAAATCAAAACCTTTCGAAATCAAACCTTTCGAAACCAAAATCTTTGGAAACCAAAAACCTTCGAAATCAAACCTTTCGACGTCAAAATTCTTCGAAACCATTCAAAAACAGTGAAGTGTTGGTGTTGGAACCAACCCTTTGAAATCAATGGAAAGAGGCGGCAAGTTTTATAAAACAAAAGATAACCTTTGACCCCATCTGGGTCGAAAGGTTGGGAAGAGGCAACTATGCTTCCGACCCTGTTGAAAGCTAATCTTTCGACTTTGTCGAAAGGTTTCATTTCAAACAAGAAAGCAAACCAATCGAAATCTTTTTCTTTTAAACCATTTGACAATGTCGAAAGCTAGCAGATGTATTTACTTTAAAACCAAAACAAAGTTTCATCTACTTCGAAATCTCTAACCTTTCATCCCTAAACCTTTCGACCCCTTTCAATTCACTACGTACCAGTTCCCTGATACCATGTGCATTGATTTTTGACCTAGTCGAAAGGTTTGGAATGGAGGCGGAAGCTCTTGCCGAAAGAGTTGAAATAGTGAAAATTGTACTTTTAACAGTTCTTTTGTACCCCACCTACTTTGTTTGTCTAAATCTGATTGGTTGCCAGAATTTTATATCCAAAAATTACTGCTGACTTTCCTTATGTAGAAATTTGAATAAATTTGAAAAACCCCTTTCTCCTTTATAATTATACAAAATATTTAAGTCTCATACCTTAAATAATTTTATATAACTATTAAAACATCTTGAAAAATTCTGGAAAAATTCCAGAAAATCAATTAATACATTCTCTTCAACATATTAAAATTTCAAAGCATATGATGATCAAAACCACTCGGAATTTAACAAAAACCGAATAAAAACATGTTAATTAATCCATTAACATTTAAAACATCTATGTCTTATCCAAATAATGGTTTGAATGGTTATATCCTAACCAAGACACAAACATGAATCGGGTATAACCCATAGCCGATCCAAATAGAGAAAAATGAGATGATAAACATGATTATTCACCTTGATTAGTTGATTGAAGAATGAGATAATTTCCTAGCTTTAATTCCTTAGCTTTTATCTTCAATTTATATTCTTCCTAGAGCTTTTAATGGCCAGTTGAAAGTTGGTGAGGAGTTATGAATGAGAAAGTGAAAGTTTATTAAAGTGGAGAAAGAGATATATACTAAGAAATGTAGCCTCATTTCCAAGTTTACTCTTAGGAAAATTCCTCCTTCTAAATTTAGTTAAGTCTTATTTTAGTTCATTCATTAAGACACGACCATTGGATTTATTAATCTCATCTCCCTAATTATTCACATTATTCTATTTAATTTATCCAATTAAATATCTCGAATAATGTTAATTAAAATTCAGGGGCATTACAAGGGTGAATGCTACCAAGGTTGAGGAGGGAATCGGAGAGGAACAACTGAGGGGATGGCTTAATTTAAATAGGGAAGGAGGAGGAGACAAATTCTCCTCCTTTTATTCTTTCTCCTTTTACTAATTCTTAGATCCGGATCTAGAATTCAAATTAAAAAATTCCCTTCGAAAATATAATGGTCTTCATGGACCATTAAAAATTCCAAACCCATTTACTAATTGATATCATTTAAATCATGTATAAATGCATATCTATATCGTAATTGATATGTACATATATAACTTTTATATAGCATCTAATTAATTACTAATGGCACCTAAAAACACTCAATAGATCAAATAAATAAATAAAATTTCATAGATATTAGTAAATTTAATTAATTCATAACAATTATAAATCAATTAAATCATGTGGTATTTTGGAGTAATCATCGACGCTATTATGCGACTCGTAGATGTAAATTCATCGACGATTATTATCGAACGATTCGCATATTAACGTTCATCTGTCATCTTAGCTAGTGGTGTGACAGTTTGCTGAATTTATCACTTATAAATCTTCATCGGTGTTATAACATAAGCAGTACCATTTAGCAATGATTACTTACACACATTCTCTTCGTGAGCACTATATCACTTTAGGATTTAAGGAATTGGGATTTGATCAAAATTCTAATATCATCTATATCTAACTCGGTTAGTCCATAAACAAAGTCCTTGGTTCAATAATAACATTTGTTATTAACAGTACTACTCTGGCCAAAGATTTGGACTTTGAGTTGAATACAGTTGACCGTGGTACTAATCTCATACAACCGAGAAGACGAATTCTCTATTGAATAGTGTTTCGGTTTAATGGTTCAACTTGGAACCAACTATAGTCGCTTGATGATTGTCATGCCTATAATCAAAGCGGGGTATCCACAATGAAGTTCAATAGTATTCTCAAGTTGAGAGAACTGTGTAACATCGTCACGTTGAGATTTTTTGTTTAACTTAGTTGTTATTAACCAACAGGAAACACTCGGGGGAGTCATTCTATAGTTATCCAATAATTATTTGTATATAAACCCATGGTTTCCCTAGTTGTTGAAGGAACCAGTCCGGTCTGTAGAGGGTGAATTAGGTGAATTTAGAAAAAAATCTCCATTTGGATCATAGTGGGCCTATGAAGTCCAATAAGTTTTGCTAGATCCAATTTAGTCAATTTAAATAAAATCAAATTTTATTTAACTTTATGTGTTAATTTATTAAATCTATAGTTATTAAGTGTAAAGTATGAATAAATATGAATATATCGTATATATTTAGATTTCAAAATTTAGTTTAAAAGGGACTAACAATTTATTATTAGATCTAAATGTAATCACATCAAGATCTAAAAAGAAAAGGTTTGCAAACATTCTACTAAAATAATACCTAATTATTATTCAAATAACACGTGATAATAGAAGGTTTAACGTGGCAAGCAACAACATAACCAACAACAAGGTTAATATATACATGTGTAGATATTGGGATTTATATTTATCACGTATATATTCACCATTTATATGTATATATCAATTGCCATAATTTAATTAATTTTGTAAGATGTATGTTTGATTACAAAATACTACGATATCAGGAATATTAATAACAAAGATTAATTAGAAATAAATTTAAAATAGATAATTAATAGAGATTTCAAAATTTGAATTTAAAGTTAGAATAAAATTTTGATTTGGCAAGTTATATTCACAATTAAGATCTAGATTATATTTGATTAATGAAATAACTTTAACGAATTAATTGCTAAATTAAAATGTTTATTGTATTTATATAATTATGGAGTTGGAAATAATTTTGGTATTCAAAGTATACACACACACATATACAAATTTAAATTTAAATTTTTAATATGGAAATAGGACTCACATAATTCTAAATGCTTTTATATAAAAACCTATAGTATATATAACATTTAATTTCATCATTCAAAATTAATATAATATAAACATTAAATAATCAAAAGGAATTTTAAATCAAATTATAGACATATTTTTGTAACAAGATGTTAATGTATTTATGTTTCAAAATGATCCACATCAATGTTATTTAATTCATTAAAATTACAAATAACCTTATAAAATCATTACACACAGACATACACACACACACATACGTTGAATCATATATTTATAGGTAAAATTATAATATCAGTTCTAAACGACTGAATTAAATCAAACCACGCCATCCAATTAATTGCTTAAATTATGATGTCAATTAAAAATCATGGTGAGGCAATGACACACACACACACATATATATAAATCGAAAAGAGGTTCTTTATTGATGATGCACAAAGAACATTGTTGGTTTTGCCTCCTTAAAAACCTTACCAGAGTAGTAAGGAAAAAGAGTACAACAACTGAATTATAAGTACAACACATCACCGTATACTGCTGTCATATATAAACAAACCAAAAACATCAAAATAATAAAATAACGAAAACGGTCATCCACTTCAAAGCCCGCCTTTTCAAGCCTACGAATATATATATAGTTGTTATAAAGAGATACAACAAAATATAAATAGAAAAAGAAACTTTACCTTATGGATCCTGCCAATAAGTTATACCTTGATTTGAGATTTCTCCTCATATCTCTAGGTAAATACATACCAAACTTTACAAGAGAAGGATGCGCCACTAAATTTTATTTTATTTGATGTTTTTTTATTAATTTGGAGTTTATTTTTATTTTGGTATGGACGATTTTTCGGTCCTGGCCATGGAGAAGAGAAGAGAAGAAGTGAATGGACGGAAGAATGAATGAAAATGAATTAGTATATTTGTTTTAATTGAAAGAATGAAACATTTCCCTTTCTTTTAGTTTAAACATCCCTAATCAATTCCCTTTATTTCCTCTCTCTCTCACTCCTCTCTCTTCATGATTTGGACGACCATATATGTTATAAAATGGCATAAAATTTTGATAATTCGCTTTGTGCAATTTTTTTTCAGTTAAACCCATTTAAAGTTATATCGATATCCAATATTGATGAGAACAAATATAACTTTGATATATGCATTCAAATAATTCCAAGTAACTCAAAGACATTAAATAAATTCAATAATAATTGATGTCTCTCAAATATTAATTGACTTGATTAGTTTACAACATTTAATAAATTAATTAAATCGTGTGGTTTTTTGGAGAATTCACAAATACAGTTATGAGACTCAGAGGTATGAATTCAGTCAGCAATTAATTTTGAAGAACTCAAATATTAACATTCACACGTCACCTTAGCTATGGTGTGATGTTTTGGTTAAATTCGTTGGTTACAGAACTTTCGGTAAAACCCAATTTCACATTTTCTTAAGCAGTGCCTTTTACCAACGATTACTTACATACATTATCTTCGTTAACACTATATCATTTTATGATTTTGGAATCTGGTTTTGGACAAAATTTCAATATCATCCTCATTCAACTTGGTTAGTCCTTAAAGAGTCCTTCATTCTATAATAACGTTTGTTATTAACCGTACTGGTCCAGCCAAAGATTTGACTTTGAGTTGACTATAGTTGACCGTGATAATAATCTCGTATAACTGAGGAGATAATTCTCTATTGAATGGTGTTTAACTTCCAGTGCTTCAGCTTAAAATCAACTATAGTCGTTTAATGGACACCACGCCACAATATAACTAAAATCAAAGTGGAATATCCACATTGAAGTTCAATAATATTCTCAAGTCTAAAGAACTATATAATATCATCACTTCGGGATTTTCTATTTGATAATAGTTATTATTAACCAATAGGAAACTCTCGTGTGTAAGTTATTCAATAGTTATCCAATAATTATCTGTATGTAACCCTTTGGTGGCCCTAGCAGTCATGAATAATACATTGTCCAACATTTAGAGAGCGTTACATACTCTGGTCTCAAAGGACACATCGATGTCCTTTCTCGAAACATCTTAACCTGGAATATTTAAAATAAAATATTATTTTATATATCGTGATTAATTACTTACAATTGCAACTATAATTACATAACATTTAGTTTATAGATTTTCTTATTTATACACCTAAAACTAATTACTTAGCTAAGTATCATATCGCTTAAAGTATATAACATAAATCAAATACCTTTATTATCAACAAAGAGCTAGAGATATGTAACAAATTACATAAATACCCCTAGGAAATACTCCTAACTCTGTCAATCTCTCACTTATACTGATCAATTATGGAATCTTATTCTCATTCCCCTGATGGGTTTTCTCAAAACCATCAAGCAAGTCCAATAGTGAACTTATATGTTATATTGTATTAACAATCTATTTTGTCAATCAACTATCTTCGACGCTGAAAACTACCTTTATCATGTAGAACTTTTCGGAATATGTTTCTCGACTTCCAGTGAGCTTTAGGTTCTTTCATGATTTATATTGAGACAGTGTTATGTGATTCTTAACATTTGGATACACACCTAGCTCAGTTATAAATTGTGCATTATATATACAACTTTTATTGCACCGCTATTCAAGGCAATGTGCTTGGCTTTTTTTGTTGAATCAGACACAACCTTTCATTTATAACAATTATAAATCAAAGCTCCTTAACTAAGGTTGGAACATAAATTTAGCATTGACATACCATACACAATATCACTTATAAAGTTTGAGTTCGAATACTTCTTTATAAAGGATTTGTTGTTTCTATAAACAATTCTCTAGTATTTCATAAAAACTTGAGAACACTCTAACCTACCACTTAGTTATCTTAATTCAGATTCTATGATCGCTCTATGTGTTAAACGTATAATCAAAGTGTGATATATTAGACTACATAGCATATGTGATAATACCTATTGCCAATGCATAAGGAATCCATCTCATATTCCCCATATTAAACATTAATACAGTGTCTATGTATGTTATTTGGGACATTCCCAACATCCTTTCATGCTGATTATAAAATATATCTTTTCAAATCATATATCGAGAATTAAACAACCAAAAAAATTTATTTTAAATGGGTACATCTTTAGCAATTATAAGTTTGTTGTTTACTTATAGTTTTAGAAATATTTTAGTACTTATATAGTTCTTTCTTATAGACACACGCTTCCTCTGCATTTTGACTGAAAGTCAAACTGCTTGATTTTTTTATCAAAATATTTGTTCAGTTCCGATGCTTGTTGAATGATACTTTCATATCGGTTCTTGGATCCTATCCGGAAGCCAAATACGGCACCGCTCCCGATGACTTCGAGACCCTTTGGTTATTTTGAGAAAATAGCATATTTTTATTATATTTAGACTTCTTATTTCTATGTGTACAAAACTCAAAATCATATCGAACGATAATTTTGCAAGTAAAATCTGAATTAACTTAAGCACATTGAATGACGAATCTGTTACGTTTATTTAAACAATTGAAATTCATGATGTTATTATATTAACATAACTTACTATATTCCAACTGGCTCAATCTTCTACTCGAAGAAACTTTGGCAGTCGATAGATTATATCCCTTCAGGTACAACTATTAAAATTATATTTTGATAATGTTTTTGGAACCTATTCCAGATTTGTAACGAAACACCTTTTCGACCCCCGAATGTCGACACTAATACATCCACGGTATTCACGTGCCGAACACCCAAGTGCCGGACAGACAGAACGTTAGGGTAAAATAAAAGAAAAAGAGGAAAAGAACAAGAAAGAAGAGAACACAATATCAGAATCTCACCACGGAACGATAACATATAATATCAAAAATGATACTTTTACACAGGAAAATTGTATAGATACAATAATCAGAGTAAACTAACCTATCATCAGCTTGGACAGTTATAACAACCTGCCCTTACAATTGCTAATATAAAAATAAACAAAGTAATGTAGAGAAAATAAAATCTATGGTAGGTAATCATCCAGCTCCTCTCTCAGAGCTCCAATGATCATCAATGAAATCTGGAATTATACACGGGGCTAACCCAAGCATTATAAGAAGAATAACACCCGGATATGTCTAGTAAACCAGCGTGAGAAAACTCAAGTAATTTGTATTATTAAATGTTTATAAAACCTTTAAAAATAAAGGCATCTCATAAGACCACACCACGAATAAAAACAGACGGGTTTTTACCTTACGAAAACCAAAACATTTATATATAAAATCCTATGATATTATAATAATGTCTAAGGTGTTTAATATAAAAATAACATAGCTGAAATGGTTACATTGATTACATTTGACAGCATATTCAAGTATACAAACAAAACCTCTAAGGAACGTTCGTATAAATGGATTATCCACGGAGACATCCCCAGTATACTCGTAAGCCATACTTAGACCGATCACCTATGACAAGGGTCAGAAACTACCTTTCGAGTGGCATATATCTCTAGATAAAATATACCATAAGGTAAACACAGCCAGCCCACGCCCTAACACGTGAACCGAGTATCATCAACTCCCCATGCGCAACATATCAATAAGCATACTCTAGATAATGGAGTTGATGTACCCCCTATTTGGGTTAGATATACCAGGGATCATGCATCATACTCTATCTTTAGTCATTTTCTGATGTCGAGGCTATGTTCGGCATCTTCACACGAGGTTTCAACAAAACTCGATCAAACAATGAATCCCACATGAATTCCATCATCTCAACAGATTTCGGAACCACACATGGTTTCCATCATTCCACTTCCAAATCATAGAGCCCATATAATAGTTTTGAAGTGGTATTCGGTAAGTAAAACACTTACCGATCCCGGACTCTTCAAAACCAATCGATGAATTTCCAGTTAACTCAATTTCGATTCTTTTAGAAGTAATCGAAAGCTAGAGGCATTTCATACCTATACTCCTCCTCGAGGGTTCTTATTGGTATAAATCCGCAAAGCATCACATATACTTCCTAAGTTAAGTTTGGTCAAGATCGGTAGTCGACTAATCGACTATCGAGTCTTGAACGCTTTCTTATGGGAATCAGGTTCACACTTTACACATTTCCAACCTTTCTGCTTAACTATTCCTCGGCCTAGAAGAATGCCAATAGGTTAGAGTTCTATTGCTCCATCCCTACCTAAACATTAGTCTTGACTCGTAGAAATAGAGAAGCTTACTCATTCGAATTTTAGAGTTAAGCATATTAGTACTAACATCCCATAAACAATCAAAATAAGGTCATTACATAGTTGTTACTTATCATCCAAGTATAATCAAGTCACATAAATGACTTTTAATCCCTTTATAATTAATTTATCTTTTATTAATTAAAACCCTTTTTATTAGTAAAACATCTTTTTATCTAATAAAACTTCTTTTATAAATCAAGACTTCCTTTACTAATTAATACTCTTTTATTGATTAAAACTTCCTTTATATACTTGCATAAATATAATGGATTTCTCTTTATAAAAGATATATACTTGTCTTTATAAATTTACCTATTCATTTATTCTTTTAATACTTAAAAAGTATTCATATACTTATTCCATTGGTATAAGTGTATTCGCAAATCGTTTAACAGGTTTTACTTACTTGAAATATAATCAAGGAGATTAAAACAATTACTATCAAATCATTGTTATAATAAACTCCTTTTCTTTTATAAATAAAACACATAACATTTTCTATCTCTTTATAAAAGATTTCAGTATTTGTTATTATCTTTAAAATTCCATTGTTAATGATTTATAATATTTCTTCCAATATATAATTCAAGGGTTAAAAACAAATGTTGTTAAAGCATTGTTTACTACAAACCCAAAACTATTCCATTTAATCATTATCTTTAAAACCCTCTTCTTAAAGGTTTATTTATATTTAAGGGTTAAAGACAAGTGTTGCTCAAAACATTTGTCACAATAACCCAAAACTGTTTACTTATCCATTAATAACTTTAAACATTTATTTAAAGGTCAAAGCATACCCACACTTACTGATTAAGGCAATATACTTTTAGTTGAGTGGATGGTCGTGTAGAGAACTTAGTTGTATAACATGGATGTTATTGCACGTTACGTTGCTCGCCCCGTGGAAGATTTTGGGACGAAATCCTTTTTAAGAGGGGGAGAATGTAACACCCCATAAAATGAGCCATAAATAAATAAAGTAAATTGAATTAAATATGATAAGGATTGAACATAGAAATTTTATAAAAGTTGTAATTTGACCACAAAAGTTATTCCATTGCGTTTACAATGAAATTCTGATCTGTTTCTATATATAATATGTTGAAAATAGAGCTCAAGCAAAGAAGTTATGAGCATTTAAAGTTTGTAGATTTAAATTAATTTAGTCTGAATTAAAATTCAAATGAGAAAACAAAATTAGGTTTAAATTTCAAAAATTAGCTTGGGGGCTAAGTAAATGTTTAATTAACGTTTAACGTTAAAAAGTGAATTAGGGAATAAATAATTATGCAACGGAACAAAATAAACGTTCCCCAAAATAGAGAAGCGGTCGACCTATGTAGGTCAACCTGTCGACCGTAACGGTTGACCGGTCGCACATAGGCAGTCAACCGCTTGGCAAAGAAAGTTGCCAGAAGCGGTTGGGGTTTGAAGTAATGATATATTGAGTTGTACGCTCTAGATTTTTCCGTTTCTTACTTACTTCCATCCTACGGTCTGGTGCATTTCAACCCCTATAAATAGAACCCTATCCTCTCCACTTTTTATTCATATTAATTTAGGGAATACGACGAAATTATGCCATTGCTATCTCTCTAATAAGATTCAGAAACTCCGTAGGGAATTCAGGTAAGAATTCAACTTATTTCTTATTCGTTTCTTCTTCCTCCAATCTATTCTTATCCCGTTTAAGTGAAGCTAAGGCTAATCTATGAGTGAAAACCTTAGTATTTCTTTTCAGCAATTGTTTAGAGTATTTCTTTCTGGATTTGAATATGCCTTAGGGATTTTGGAATTTTGAAAATATGACAGATAAAATCCCCTAAAATTCCTTTTTATTTCGATATGTCAATTCTTTATTGAGATTTTCAATTATTTACATCAACTTGATGGAATTTGTTTTGTTTATGCAATTTTTGATAATTTCATAGTCTATTCCACTTCTCTTTCTTCTTTGGGTCAAATTGTGATTCTTCAATAAAATAAGGGGTTTAGATTTCAAATTCTATTCGTAGTTTACACCACTTATTCTTATCTATTTCTTCATAGAAGAGGAGTTGAATAGAATATGAGGTTTAGATTGCAATTCTTATGGTTTAAGATATTCCATTGAGTTTGTGTAATAAATTGCGTTTCCTTTATTTACAAGTATGTTATTGCAGTTTTGGTTATGAATATTTATTCACTACTTTGGATATTAGAATCCCATGAAATCTTGGGAATTTAAAGGAAAAAGGCTTGTAATAATATTTGGTTAGGGAATTGACATTTAACGCTAGTTTAGAGCATAAAATCCATGTGTTTAGAACTTATTAGGCGTGAAAATTTATTTATCTCTATTTTTATAATTAACGTATAACTATTATGTATATGATGTAGTTAATTAGGCATTTATTTCCCTTATTAGGAAGGTAATTGATTGTTAGGCGAAAATAAGAGGAAACTATTATATAGCCTAATTATTATTTTAAGGCGTATTAAGGAAGATTCGTTATAAGGCCTTATTTACGAAACAGTGAGATGAGTGTGTCTATATATATATATATCTGTGTGTGTATGTATGGAGAGTAATTGGTGTATGCCTAAGTCATAGGGATGCGAGGTCAATAGAGTTACATGACGGAAGTCTACCATTCACTTTGAGGCTACCAGTAGTTGTGTACACTTTAATTAATGTGAGATATCCTTATGATAAATATTTATAATGACGAGAGGTTGGTCCCAAATTCTGTAGGGGATATTTGCCCAGCTAATCTGGCTACTTGCTCCTACGAATAGTTGGACTAATGTGAGACGTCATTATGAGTATGGGCCATTAGACAAAGGGCATGCTTCGGGGTCTTGAGGTATTAAGTGGTTGGACCCGCCTCTTTCCCAGATGAAGTATTAAATGATTAAGCGGTTATGTTAGGTGGTATCTCAATGAGGGGGTCCAGTTTTGGAAATAGATATTAAACGAATCTGCCTTAATTAAGGCATTAAATGACCAGAGTCTGTCTATTTTCCATATGGAAGTATTAAGTGGCCTAAGAGATTCCATATGATGTCAGCTAGATAGAATCATTGAGGAGCATGCCTTGGAAATAAGTAAATGATGGGGTCTACCTTAATGAAGGTATTAAATGACCAGAATCTGCCTATTCTCCAATAAATGGTATTAAGTAGCTTGGGTACCATCTCTCACATTATTAGCCATTTATGACATATGATTGAGATATGGGATTCTAGGAACTTACTTTTGGAATTGAAGGTATTAAGTGGTTGGACCCTCCTTTTTTCCTTATAAAGAAGTATTAAATGTGGTTTTATGTTCGTAGACATATTCTTATTTTGAAAAATACGCCCAGGTACTAAAAAGGTAAGACTCGAGGTTTTTATTCACCAAACACTTGTTGTTCTTAAGTGATGGCGGTGACGATGCTTAGTGATGGAGAAGCTTGGCTTGTGGAAGTATTTGTTATTATTACTTGCTTTAATGTGTACCCATGTATTTAGACAATTGTTATAACAGATATTATGTTATGGTTTTTATAGAATTTTGTATTATGACATTTTTATGGTTTTGAAATAGATGGGTACACTTTGATATTATATTTTGTTCCATCCGTTGTGAGTTCTAAAAGTTTAGTTATGGCTCTGTAATGTTATTTCTTTTTACTACCAACAACTTACTTTAGAATGAACCTAAGTTTCGATGGACCTTTTACTTTAACTAATATATATACATATCGATATAAAAATATACAAGTGCTCTCTCTACATGTCCTACGCTATACCAAATATAACAATTTGAGTTTTCACGACCATATAATTGTCGTAGAATGAAAATCTAGATTGTTTTAAACACAATAGTATACAGAGAACTAAGCTAACTAACTATATCTTTCAAAACTCACATCAGAATGGATCAAAATACAATATAGATAAAATAAACAAATTCCATCTGTACACACCATAAGTCATAAAAAATCTTCATACATATACACATTGTCACGCTATATATACAATGTGTACAAACAAACGGATAACATGTGTAAGTACCTTCATAGTCACCGTCTTCAAATGCCACACATGCCAAAGCTATTATATTAACCTATAATGTATGAGGAAGGGGGTCATACACATATGTCTGCTGAGTAAAAATATTACCAAGTATATACTGCTAACATGATTTCATAAACATCATATGAGAGTTAATACTTACTTTACCCCAGCCTATCTCACCTGCTTCTATAGATTTAGTCCATCATAATAAACATAATATGAGGATTGCTATCATATACTTAACATTAAACATATGATAGAGTTAGTTAAACGTAGACTAATCCGTACACACAAAAGAGGGGAAAGAGTTAGTAAAACATATACTAAACCGACTATACATACAAAAGTTGGTTAAATGGAGACTAACCCCAGGATATTGTTAAACATGGACTAATCCCATAAACGTAGATAAAGGCATGAGGTAGATAAACATAGGTTAACTCGTGTATACATAAAGGATAGGTAAACATAGCCTAACTCCTTTATTAAACGACTCAACACAATCGTCACAATGCATAATCATCGAAGCACGTTTCTTCTCGAATCATTGAGAAATCAATGCGTCGCACACCTTCCATTTTATATAGGCCCGGCTAAAGTAAAAAATGCTTCAACCCAAGTACAGATTCAATAGAGCGATTTAAACGTGCACCGGTGGACCGGTATACTTAACACCTATGGACCAATCATCGTGTCGAATGCAGTATAAACTTAAACCGTTTCTTCTCTAATTTGAGTTTCCTTCATTATCTTCTATTTTGATGTGTTTCTACTTCTCTTAAATATTATTTCATACTGACTTAAACCATTCATTTATCACATATATACCATATATCATAATCTAACTTCAGTTATCATATATTCAATTGTTAACTCTAATCTTTATCTCTAATACTAATTTCATCCAAATTAAATTATCATTAACATTTTCTAATCCCACAATTACTTCCGTATTCATCGCCTAATCGAATTAACCCAAATTCTGTGAGAAATGCAGATTAAGGATCTTAAGGCTAGAATTAACACTAGAGGGGGGGTGAATAGTGTTTTAAGAAATTTGTTAATCTTTTTGAGTTTATCTTACTTTATTAACAATGTATATATTAATCAGACACAGATATGAACACAGAATCAAGCACAGATGCAAATATAAAGTAAAAGCAGTAAAGGAAAGAACACACAGGATTTTATACTGGTTCGGAGTTACCCTACATCCAGTCCCACACAACTAAGTATGGATTTCCTTTCAAAAGCAATTCAACAATTACAACCGTCGATTTCAAGGCTACGAGGTATACCCTCCAGAATACCAATCCTCTGGGTAGGGATACTTGATTTACCGGGCAACAAGTTCACCCAATTGATTTCCAGGGCTACAATCACACCTTTTCTCGCTTGATTGATTTCAAAGGCTACAATCACACCTTTTCTCGCTAATATATTACAAAGAAATCTATAACTCTGAATAGCACTGAGAACCTTGTAGAGATAGTGATGTAGACTCAAACTAGAAGTAATCAAGTATGATTCGATGTTGATTTCGGCAAAGTAATGGTATGATTTTGTAATAAGAAATGTGGAAGATGAAGAGGAGTGAAAATCAGAAAAAAGTGATTAAAAATTCATTGAAACTGACCCCTATTTATAGAAAACCAACAGCCATGACCATTCATGAAGAGTTATGGGGAATAGACACTTCTTTTGAAATTTGAATTTGAACTTTAACTGTCACTATGTCGACATACTACCTAGGGGCATGTCGACATCCCTCAGCCAAAAATGATAATTTGAATGTCTATAAAAACAATATTTATCTTATATAAAAACTATTTAAAACTTTATAAATATACTTGAATATTGTTGAAATTCATAAGTAAATATAAAGAACAATAAATACATAATTTAACTATAATTTTATATTTAAATCTAAGTATAAATATTAAAAGTTAAATATATTATTTGAAAAGACATTTAAAAACAGGAGTATTTTGACTTTGAAATTAAAGATGTTTTGAGGCTAAAATTATTTAAAATCAGGATAGAGAGTTTTGAATCTTTTAAAAGGAAAGTTTTGAAATCATTTTGAAAATAAGATAATTTGGTAAAATCATTTGAATTAAAATTAGTGGATACAAAACAATGTCCCACTAGATTTTCGTAGGTTCCATCCTACTTAGGGTTCCATCCCTTTAACGGGCTCGAAGTGGATTCCATTCCACGAATAAATTGGATATTAAGATGCCAGTGCTTTTCTACGAGTTTTAACAAATATTCCTAATAAAACAGACTTAACCTTGAACTCTTGATAATCTTGATACTCATGAGTCTTCTATCTCTGTATCTTGAATCTCTATACTGTATAGTCTTCATTCTTGATACCTACATGGTTAGATCCTACAAATACATATATATATCTAAACTTGTAATGTTAGTATTTATATTTTATAATCTATTCTAAGGTTGTTGTCATCAAAACCATCATCTCAAGGACTAACAATCTCCCCCTTTTTGATGATGACAACCTTTGTTTATAAAATATTCCTTCTATCCTAATAACTCCCCCTAAAACTAACAACTCCCCCTTAATCTATGCCCAGCTATCCTATTTTATACTTCTCCCCCTTTGTCATCAACAAAAACTTACTCTAAACTATATAACTCCAAACTATATAACTCTTAGTCTAATATCCTATATGATGATAGTGTTATCATCAATTCAAACTTAGTCCTAAATTACAAACTCTCCTAACTAAGAATAATACTGTTAATAGAACATATATAAGAACACACATTTTTTATTAATTATATATTCGTTTATATTTACATTTTTCGTAGAGATCAAAACAAAAACAAACAACAAATAGAAAAGGAAGAAACGAAACTAATGTGTGTTTTTGAACATAGGAGATCTATGAACCGAACAATTTGGATAGTGGAAACAGAAATTTCTACGTTGTTCGAAAAGATTTCCATCTTTGTCAAAGCACACTTCGCCAACACAAACGACTTTGTCGTTGTCTTCCACGTGCGCTTCTTCCGGACTACTTCTTCTTCTTCTTCTTCGCTGGCCTCTTGAACATGGTCTTCTGATGAGTCCTCGTTAATCAAGATTGGGTTGGCATGATTATCCATTAGAAATTTTTGCAAATTCCTAAGGATTTTGCCTTGCCTCTCTTGTTCTTTGGCCATTCGAAGTTGCATCACTTGGATTTCAGTCATTAACTGAAGGGTATCCTTCATAGAATCCTCTATTTTCGTTACACGAGCGAGGGTAGATTGTTGACACGGACCAGTAGTAGGCGATGGAAAAAAAAGGATGATTTTAAGTTTGATTTGGAAGAGGAGGCCATGATAAACTGATTTCAGAGAATAGACAAGAAAGAGAACAGAGAAAATGAAGAAAATTTCGAAATAGAAGAAATTTATAACCACTTATTTAAATTTTGGTGGGAAAAGAAATTTAAAAATAAAATCGTTATATGTCGACATGGGTCTAGTGAGGATGTCGACATGGTCCTTGTATTTTTGCCTTTTTAATTTTTTAAAATTAATTTTAATTATACTTGTTATTTATATTTTATATTTCAGTTAAAGAGAAAATACCTAATTCTCTTCTTAATTTAGTAAATGTAGATTCATTTAAGGGTTTTGTTAGAATATCAGCAATTTGATTTTCAGAATTGATATAGTCGAGAGTAATTACTTCTCTACTTATATTATCTCTGAGAAAATGGTGTCTGATATCAATATGTTTAGTTCGAGCATGATGAGTAGGATTTTTAGATAAATTTATTGCACTGGTATTATCACAATAAATTGGCGATTTTGAGATATTTAATCCAAAATCTCTTAAAGTTTGTTGCATATATATTACTTGAGAACAAGCCAAAGCAGCAGAAATATACTCTGCTTCAGTTGTTGATAAAGAAATGTATTTTTCTTTTTACTAAACCAGGAAACCAGAGAATGTCCCAAAAAGTGACAAGTTCCACTTGTACTTTTTCGGTCTGATTTACAACCAGCGTAATCAGCATCACAGTAAGATATTAAATCAAATGAATCATTTTTAGGATAGAATAAGCCATAATCAAAGGTGTGTTTAATATATCTTATGATATGTTTTACAGCTTTTAAGTGAGTTTCTTTAGGATGAGATTGATATCTTGCATAGAAACATACACTATGCATGATATCAGGTCTACTAGCAGTGATATAGAGTAGTGATCCAATCATTCCTCTATACAACTTTTGATCTACATCTTTCGAGAGATCTTCTTTACTAAGGTACTCATTGGTTGCCATGGGAGTGGGTTTTCCACTCGCAGTAGTCAAACCAAATTTACTAACTAGGTCTTTAGCATATTTTTCCTGACTAATAAAAATACCATTATCTAACTGATTTATTTGCAATCCTAGAAAGAAGTTTAATTCACCCATATGACTCATCTCAAACTCTTTTGTCATTATTTTAGAAAATTCTTTATTCATTTCGAAGTTAGTTGAACCAAAAATGATATCATCTACGTATACTTGAACTAGTTGAATATCATTTTTATTTCTTTTAATAAAAAGAGTATTATCTATTTTACCAATTTCAAAATTTGATTGTAATAAATAAGATCTTAGTCTATCATACTAGGCTCTAGGAGCTTGTTTTAGACCATATAAAGCTTTCTTAAGTTTGTACACAAGGTTTGGTGAATTTTCATCTTCAAAAAGTGGTGGTTGTTCAACATATACCTATTCTTTTACAAATCCATTTAAAAATGCACTTTTAACATCCATTTGAAATAATTTGAAATTTTTATGATTTGCGAAAGCAAGTAGAATCCTAATGGCTTCTAATCTTGCTACAGGAGCAAAGGTTTCATCACAATCTATACCTTCTTCTTGACAATAACCTTGGGCGACTAATCTTACTTTATTTCTAACGACCTTAGCTTGTTCATTCATTTTATTTTTATAGACTCATTTAGTTCCAATTATAGTTTTATCTTCAGGTCTAGGAACAAGTTCCCAAACTTCATTTCTAGTGAATTGATTTAATTCTTCTTGCATAGCCAAAATCCATGAATCATTAGTTGATGCTTCTTTAGGATTTTGGGTTCAATAGATGATATAAAAGCTACATTACTCATTTGACATAGTTGATTTCTAGTTTTAACAACAGATTGCATATCTCCAAGTATATTCTCTATAGGGTGATCTTTTAAAAGTCTGATCCTTTTATTAGGATGATTTAATTCATTATTAGTTTCAGTTGACTATTGGTTTTGAGTAATTAAATCTTCTTCATCATTTGTAATTTCAAAATCTTTTAAATTTTCATCAAATGAAATATGCATTGTTTCTTCGATGGTGTTAGATCTCAAATTAAAAACTCTATAAGCTTTACTTCTATTAGAATATCCGATAAAGATTCCTTTGTCAGATTTAGGATCAAATTTATCCAAATTATCTTTTGTATTTAAAATAAAACATTTACTTCCAAAATTCTTAAGTATGATACCTTAGGTTTCTTTCCATTAAGAAGTTCATAAGGTGTCTTATCAGTTAAAGGTCTAATTAAAATTCTATTCAAAATATAACAGGCGGTAGCAACAGCTTCTGCCCAAAAGTGTTTTGGTAAATTACTATCTGAAAGCATAGTTCTCGCACACTCTTGAATCGTTCTATTTTTACGTTCAACTACTCCGTTTTGTTGTGGAGTTCTTGGAAATGAGAAATTGTGAGTTATTCCCTTCTTATTGTTGAATTCCTCAAACTTTTCATTTTCAAATTCACCACCGTGATCACTACAAATAGTTATAATTTTTAAAGATAATTGATTTTGAATCCTTTTTGTAAAGTTTTTAAAACATTCAAAAGTATCACTTTTATGTTTCAAAAATATTGTCCATGTAAATCTAGAATAATCATCTACAATTACAAAAACATATTTACTACGATTTATTGACAGAATTTGAGATGGACCAAATAAATCAAGATGAAGTAACTCAAGTGGTTTTGAAGTTGAAATCATATCTTTTAATTTAAAGGAACTTTTTCTAAGCTTTCCTAATTGACATGCATCACATAAACTATCTACTTTAAAATTCATTTTAGGGAGACCTCTTACTAGATCATGTTTTGATAGTCTAGATAAGAGTTTGAAATTCAAATGTCCAAATCTCTTATGCCAAATCCAAGGGTCACTTGTATTTGCCAAAAGACATAGGTTATCATTTGAAACTTTCATACTAAGAATATAAATATTCTTTTTCCTAGTTCCCTCAAATATTATGGTTGAGTAATTATCTTCAATATGACATTTATCTTTTTCAAATTTAATTTTATATCCTTTATCACATAGTTGACATATACTTAGCAGATTGTGTTTCAGATTCTTAACTAGCAAAACATTAGTAATAATAGGAGTTTCAGAGTTACCGACATTGCCGATGCCAATCACATATCCTTTTGAGTTGTCTCCAAAGTTAACCAGTCCTCTGTCTTTGTATATAACATTATTCAGCATATCTGGATTACCAGTTATGTGTCTAGAGCAACCACTATCAAGTATCCACTTATTCCTTTTGATCTGCACAGATTGTCCATTGTGGATCCTCAATACCCATAAAGCATCTTTCCTGCACATTATAAAATTTGGGTAGACAACTAGAATTTGAATAACATTCATATGCAGAATCATGAAACAATGATGATTTAAACAATTCTAAACTAGTTTTAACAGATTTTTCAAAACTAGCCATTTAAAAACTTTTTCAAAATTCAGATTATGAAACTTTTGAAAACCAATGCTCTAATACCAAATGTGAGAAATGCGGATTAAGGATCTTAAGGCTAGAATTAACACTAGAGGGGGGGGGTGAATAGTGTTTTAAGAAATTTGTTAATCTTTTTGAGTTTATCTTACTTTATTAACAATGTATATATTAATCAGACACAGATATGAACACAGAATCAAACACAGATGCAAATATAAAGTAAAAGCAGTAAAGGAAAGAACACACCGGATTTTATACTGGTTCGGAGTTACCCTACATCCAGTCCCACATAACTAATTACGGATTTCCTTTCAAAAGCAATTCAACAATTACAACCCTCGATTTCAAGGCTACGAGGTATACCCTCCAGAATACCAATCCTCTGGGTAGGGATACTTGATTTACCGAGCAACAAGTTCACCCAATTGATTTTCCAGGGCTACAATCACACCTTTTCTTGCTTGATTGATTTCAAAGGCTACAATCACACCTTTTCTCGCTAATATATTACAAAGAAATCTATAACTCTGAATAGCACTGAGAACCTTGTAGAGATAGTGATGTAGAATCAAACTAGAAGTAATCGAGTATGATTCGATGTTGATTTCGGTAGAGTAATGGTATGATTTTGTAATAAGAAATGTGGAAGATGAAGAGGAGTGAAAATCAGAAAAAAAGTGATTAAAAATTCGTTGAAACTGACCCCTATTTATAGAAAACCAACAGCCATGACCATTCATGAAGAGTTATGGCGAATAGACACTTCTTTTGAAATTTGAATTTGAACTTTCACTGTCACTATGTCGACATACTACCTAGGGGCATGTCAACATCCCTCAGCCAAAAATGATAATTTGAATTTATATAAAAACAATATTTATCTTATATAAAAACTATTTAAAACTTTATAAATATACTTGAATATAGTTGAAATTCATAAGTAAATATAAAGAACAATAAATACATAATTTAACTATAATTTTATATTTAAATCTAAGTATAAATATTAAAAGTTAAATATATTATTTGAAAAGATATTTAAAAACAAGAGTATTTTGACTTTGAAATTAAAGATGTTTTGAGGCTAAAATTATTTAAAATCAGGATAGAGAGTTTTGAATCTTTTAAAAGGAAAGTTTTGAAATCATTTTGAAAACAAGATAATTTTGTAAAATCATTTGAATTAAAATTAGTGGATACAAAACAATGTCCCACTAGATTTTCGTAGGTTCCATCCTACTTAGGGTTCCATCCCTTTAACGGGCTCGAAGTGGATTCCATTCCACGAATAAATTGGATATTAAGATGCCAGTGATTTTCTACGAGTTTTAACAAATATTCCTAATAAAACAAACTTAACCTTGAACTCTTGATAATCTTGATACTCATGAGTCTTCTATCTCTGTATCTTGAATCTCTATACTGTACAGTCTTCATTCTTGATACCTGCATGGTTAGATCCTGGAAATACATATATATCTAAACTTGTAATGTTAGTATTTATATTTTATAATCTATTCTAAGGTTGTTGTCATCAAAACCATCATCTCAAGGACTAACAAATTCTACTTGTATCAATCCAAATTAGCCATCACATAACGAAAATATTTCAATGTGAACAATATATAGTCAATAATGATTCCCACTCACCAATCTACATTGCTAAGCCCTAGAAAATGCCTAATTTCTCTCCAATTCCTTATTGTCCAGAATTGTTGTTCTCCAAAATTCCTCGATTCCACCAATAATAGGTATCTTCTTGTAGCCCATCTTGTGCTCATCGAATTGACACACACACACATGCGTGTGTGTGTGTGTGTGTGTGTCTGTGTTTGTAGGGGGGAGGGGTGGGGTTTGGTTTAAATTTGAAAGAGAGAGATAACAGCAGAGAGATGGAGGAAGAAGGAGAAGTTAGAACTGAAGTCATACATGAATAAGAAAATGAATTCAAACTTCTATAGCCCGTGTTTTATATATTCTGAACCATTGCTTCCTCCAAAATGGGCTTTGGCCCATTTAAACAAATCAAAAACTCACTTACTTAAAATACTTGTAACTTCTTTATACGGACTCTGATCCGGATAAACCAATATATCATTTCGACCAGAAAAATGAGCTCTGCACAATGGTATAGATTTTTTTCACCTAATTCCAATATTTATAAAATTAACATTTTTCCACTACTAATAAAATATCCATATAAATCTCACGGTGAACTACAACATTGATAAAAAAACAAGATGAAAATGATTACGATATTTGTTATGAATTAACTAAAGATTGATAAATGAAAGAATTACCAAATTGATGCAATGAAGAATGAATTAACTAGCCATAGAGGTAGGCCCTAGGGTCATAGTTTCCTTGCCTTGAAACTGCAATGTTAATAGTCTAGATGCACAGGTCTTGCCTTGTAAGAGGCATAAACCCAATTGGGAGTCATACGATTAGGTTGAGTAGGGACGTTCACTTAAGGTGGGATGTTGCGAATAAATCCTATGATATAAATAAATGATAGCTATCAACTAGGAAATGAAAGGTCCTTCAATCCAGGATGAATGATAGAAACTCGGAGTTGAAATATAAACACCAAGGTGAATGATAGTAACCTCCATGAGAGCAAATACCAAAGTGAATGATAGTAACCTTCGTGAAAGTAAACACCTACGTGAATGGTAGTAATCTTCTTGATGGTAAATATAAAGATGAATGATAGTAATCTAAGTAAGGGACTTAATACTGAGGTGAATGATAATAGCCTTCGAATGAATTGAAGTTGTAGGATAAATGGTTGTAACTTCCAGAAATGACCAGAACACGAAGGTGAATAAAAGTAAACTTCGTGAGAGATAGGAACCTAGGTAAATGAATTATAAAGTCGATATGAATGACAATTTCATTCGCAAGATTAATCACTGAGGTAAAAAATGTTATACCTAGGTGAATGATAGTAAACTTCACAAATATTAAACATCGAGATAAACGATGTAATACATATATGAATGATAGTTATCTTCGTAAGTCGTTTTACACTGATGTGAAGACATGTAACTATGAGACAAGTAAAACTATAGAAATATATGTAGGTAAGGACCATTAAAACATTTACTTTATATAAAGGTAACATTTACTTGGCTATGTTGGATCAAGTGTATTGTTAAGGGGCAAGAAGGGTAAAATTTAAAAAAAGATCCCTTTATTAATTAGTGCACTAGATTTTTAACTTGTATTGTCATGAATAATTTTGTTATGTTAAATTATATTTAATGTTAGTCTAATGCGACGAGAATTTTGTAGTTTAAAATTACTTTAGTTAAATTTTATTTTTGTTATTTGTGTTATATTATTGTTTAAATGTCGTATTTACCCACACGATGTAAAATCTAATAATATTATAAGGTGCACAAATATTTATTAACCAACATAATATATAAAATAAAGTGACATATGTGTAATTGTATACTTATGTGATTATTGGGATTTATGATCACATCTAATATGTAGTGTAATAATGGCATATCATATATAAGTTTATTTTGTTATACAACTCATAATTTAAGTTATTTATATGTGTATATATTATATATGTATATATATATGAATAATTATTTTAACCCAAATATATTTGCTAGGCCTGGCCCATACTTAATATTCTAATATATATCATGTATATATATGGCCCATGGCCCAAAAATTAATAAATTTTATAATATATATATATATATATAAAATATGTATAAATATAATATATAGGTATATATATATATATTTAAATACAAATTATGCTATATAACTTTATTACATAAATATGTATATATGCTCGACCAAATAAGAAAGATTAAATATTTTTTTGGAAATTAAGTGTGTGTATATACTAAATATATATTTATATTCAGTTCAAATTAAAGTTTTTAATTAGAATGTCAAAGTATATATAATATATGCATAATTTTTTATATGATTTTGGATGAATAAGAATCAATTTGTTTAAAAATATATTTAACCTAGATATTAATATATTTGTAATCCATATTTATATATATTACCTAATAAAATATTTAACATAAATATATATATTAGTAAAAAACTAAATAAATATACATATATTTAAAAATCATATGTTCCAATTAACCATGGTCAAATAAATATTAATCTTTTTGATAATAATAATTTTACTTTATTTAACCATAACATTCATTTTGATGTCTCAAGGGTTTGACCCCATGACCAAAAGGATGTCGGCCTACAATGCGATACTACTATATCTTGAGCTAGTGGGCCTTAAAAAATAAATAATATATATGTATGTATAGATTTATATTAAACGTATAAATTACAATAAATTAAACTGAAGGGCTTCACAGAACATGTAATAATTTTCCAGAACACTTTAGAATAATTAGTTTTAAGGGCAAAAGATAAAAGAAATTATTACTTTTCTGAAGGAAACCGATACATGTTAAAAGATAACATATATCAACATTTTCCTAAAGGAAAATGATGAAAGTCCTCGAAACTAACTATTATGAAGTGTCATCCTACAAACTTATTACCCTGAATTATAAAGCCCTTTAAGTGAAAATTCAATATAAATTAAATATAATATATATAACATACACATTTAATCAAAAAAAATCAAAAAATTATTATAACATGGTTGAAAATATATAAATGTATAAGTGAATATAAATAAAATCATTTTCCTCTTTGATCAAGCCGATTGTTAACTCTTTGTATTATGAGTTATTTCCTCTTCAGAGTCTATATCCTTTCTCCTCATGGCTTGATTTGCAAGATAAGCTATAGTCTCCAACTTTTCTTAAATGAGGGCTAGGGTTTTGTTGTTTGAAAGTATAAAACAAATGAGAGAAAGGGCGTATTTATAGCCATAAAATATCTGTAAAATACTTGGTAGTTTCCACCTTTTTCTCCTTATTTTTCCCTTGATCAAAAATCTTTTCAAATGAAAAAAAACCAACCCTATTTCCTTACATCTATGGTCATCCAATATTGGTAAACATATTTTGTAAATTTTGCACCTAATTAATACCCATTATTAATTATTTAAATATTTATTTTATCCCATTTATTTAACTAAATCAACATATAACAATTATATATTATTTAAGTAGTTTAAAGGCCTTAATAAATAAATAAAAGCCATAATAAATTAATACAACATTTATATAATTTCCAATGTTTTAGTTTATAACATTAATGAATTAATTCAATTAAGTTAAGATTGAAAATATACAGACAAATACTATTGTGTGATTCCCTGATATGAACTTAGCCGTCGGTAATACTTAAATATATTAAATATTAAAAATCGTATGGAATTTGCTGAAGAGTGGTACTGGACATGAGTTTAGTTGCTTACAGATCATTTAGGTGAAATCATAATTATAATCTATCAAAGCTATAATCTTAGTAATGATATATTGTGCATGTATTCTTTCCGTCATCACTATATCAATGGGATATTTAGAGTTTGTTCAATGGTCAAAAACTCCAATAACGTCTGTAGTTAATTACATAGTACAAATTCAAAGCCCCTAGTCCAATATTTTAGATTATTAATTAACAGTTTTACTCTAGCTAGATATTTTGACTTTAAGTTGACTACCACTACAGTGATACTAACATTTTACAACGAAAGAGATGAATCCTCTCTTAAGTAGTGTTTTACTTCAGGTGGTTCGACGAATACCCAATTATGGCTGTGACACAAGCATCATGTCATGTGATTGACCATACTCAAAGTACAACCTAGACACTTAAGATCCACAGTATTCTCCAGCCTAAAGACTTCTACGCATCATTACATAAGATCTAGTATTTTGAATTAGTTGTATTTAACCTATAAAAGACTCTCGTTATGTCGCTCTATCATTGTTTCTAATAGCTACAAGTACGTAACCCCTTGGTTTTCCATCAACGTAAATAATTCACCACCAATCATATAGAAAAAATTATACATATTAGTCTCAATGGATGTATTGATATCCTTTTCTCGATACATCTCAACTAGGAATATTTAACGTTAAGTATTTTAAATGCATAATTCAATACTCATTCTTACGAATTCTCAACTACAATCAATTATATACATTTCCTAAAAATTTCCTACTTGTATATATTTAATGTTTTATACAACATTACTTTTAGCACAATATATACATAAAATAGAAGACAAAACATACTTTATTTCTAATAAAGACTCATATACAAGAGTTAAGTTATGTCATAAATTACATAATTGTACATATGACGCACCCTTAAATCTATTATGGTAGATAATGACATGTAAGTATATATAAACCCGAGGCCAATGTTACATAAAAACGTTACTTATGCAAAACATGACCATACCGTTTGAACCGGAGCATTAGCAATGGAGTAAAAGTGAGAAATTTCAAAAAATATCCTTTTATTAGTTTTGCATTTGAATAATTCATTTGCACTAAATCATATTTAGTATATATTTGATAAAATAAGAGTTTAGTATTTCTAAAATCTATTATAAATTAGTTTTAGTTTTAAACTAATATAACTTTAATTTTGAATTTAATTAGTTTCATTTTATTCATATCCACAACATAAATATTAATATATGATGTAAATAAACTAATTTAAGAGATACATGATATTAATAATATACGGTACTTGTGATCATTGAGATTTATGATCACATTATGTAAAATGAGCATACAACATGTATATTTAATATAACATCATATTATTATAGTTATACATACATACATATATAGCACCATCACTAGCCCTCGATATCAACCACATATTTATATTTAAATAATCTGCCTATGTGATAAGAGAGAGAAAGGCCTACTATTTAAATATAAACATGCGGTTTATATCAGTGGGCTAGGTGATGGTGCTAAATAAGGCGGGTTGTAGATACTAGCTATATATATATAAACCTATATGTATGTATGTATATTGTATGTCTATGTATATGTGTGTGTATAAATGTATTAACGTGTATGTATATACATAAGTAATTTTCGGCTATATATGTAAAAAAATGGGCTAATAGAGAAATTATTTTTTACATAAAGCTTTCATTTTATTAAAAAAATAAATAGATATATTTTAATAAATAATATCATTAACATGTTTATATTTAAAATACTTAAAATTTCTAATTTTGTTTTGGCCAAAAAATATTTTTTTCTAATATATATATATAACTTCCGTATAGTGTGTGTGTGTGTGTATATAACCATGCTTAAATTTCAATATGTATATACATACATACATACTACTGTTGGAACTGGGTTAGCCCATAGTGAAAGTTATGGGTGAATTTCAAAAAAAAAATTCTATTGAATCTTTATTAAGTCTATAAAGTATAATTCATTTACAAAATTCTTGAATATTATTTAAATAAAATCTTTTATTTTATTTAAATTTATAAATTATACAGTTTTATTTAGTTTTTATATTAATATGTACACACACGCACTAGCGTGTGTATCATATACACTTATGTATGTCCATGTGCATGTGTAACATATCAACTCGTGCAAGATATAACATTTCTGTGTATAGATGTTGGGATTTACATCGCAACAGATACGTTGGCTCATCCAATATGCAAGTATATGTTGTCCAAATATAGTTATGTATATGAGCTGTTATTTTATATAACTATTATGAATTTTTTTGTGTGTATCTCTCCGTGTGTGTGTTTAGTTAGTTTAAATAATTATATATACATATAATATATATTTAAATTATATTAATAAATAAAATATTTGTACATACATATTCATATTATGTACAAACATATTATTATAATATATTAATTTAAATATATATATAAGTTATTTTAACTATTTAAATATATATTTATATTTTAGAAGCCGTTAATAATATGTGTATACATATATATAATATAATAATAAAATAATTTTTAAATATATATGCACACAAATATATATTTATAATAGATATATTTATTAATAAAATTATTCAGGATATTTTTTTTAGATCATGCGCACAACATACTAAAAATTATTTTTAATTTTTAATTTTAAAATGCATTTTTAATTAAATATTTATTTAAAATTAATAAAAATTAATTTTGAAACTTTTATTTGAAATTTTAAAATTCCAAAAAATCCTAGTCGATATTTTACGGTTTGAAAAACTTTTCCACATTTATTTTCGGCTTAAAACTATTTTCAATAATTTATTTATTTTCAGCCATTTTAAACAATTAAATTTTAAAAATGGGGAAAAAAAATTATTACTTACTTTTTGGTCGGTAGCTTATCTGGTGCTAATATATTTATAAAATTTAAAAATAATTTTGTATGATATTTTCGAACTAATATAATTTATTAATGAAGTAAACTAAATTAAATAACATTAAATAATAATAATAAATTATTTTTTACTATCAAAAATTAATATTATTATAATACATTATAAATAAAATTATATGACTAATTTTAACAGTGATATAATGTTGTAACTAACTATAAGCTATATATATGTATAACTAAATAATATATATTAATTTAATAAATATAAAAATTATATCATTTTATATGGCTGCACTGACCTGACATGTATGATTGAAAAAAACCTTTTTTTAAAGCATACATACATACGTACATACACACACACACACACACACACACACATATATATATATGCATATAGCCAAACTAATTTTTAACAACATTGCCTGTATATTAGAATCGTCGCCTATCAAACAATATAATATACATATACATATATGACAAAACATTATACTAACAATTATTGACTATAAAATTGTACCTTAATCCCAAAGCCTTGAAGAACACCTTGGAAAGATAAACTTTTCTCGTTGAAACCTTTTCCAATTCAGTAGATTGCTAGTCTTTGAACAGTTGACTTTCAGCAAGAAGGGAAGAGGAGGTAGCAAAAGATCATATCTAATTACGGTTAGGGTTGCTTATATAGTGGATAAAAAAGAGAAAAAGTGGATCTAATCTCATACTCTTTCTCCTTCAATCTAAGCCATCCAAAATCAAGCCTATCTAACCCTAAATGAACCACCCCTTAGCCTATGTTGTTGCCAAAATTACCAGCCCTCATGATGGGCCTTAAACCCATTTAAGGCCCAAATGAATATTTTGTGTTTTAAATCTGATTTAAAACGTTAATCAATATCGTATATCGATTAATGTATTTATAACTTTTATAAATATATTTAATATTCATTTATCAAGCCAAAATAAAATTTATAAATATTTTTTCATAAATATTATTTAATTTAATTAATTAATAACAATTATAAATTAAATAAATCATTTTGGTAAAAGAAGAATTTATCGTTTCGGTTGTGTGCTTGTCATGTGTAAATTTGGTCAGCGATTAATATCAAACTATTCAAATATTAACGTTGACATATCACTTAGCAGGTGATGTAACACTTTGGCTCAATTTATCACTTAATTGGTTTCGATAAAATCCAAATTTACTTTACTTTATTAAGCGTTACGTGGTTGTGACTTTTATTTACACTAGTTCTCTTCGCTAAAACTATATCACCATAGACTTATGGAATTTGGTAATGGTCAAAATTCCAATATCATATATATTCAACTCTATTGTCCAAACACGAAGTCCTTGGTTCAATAATAACAATTATTATTAAAAAAATGGTATGACCAGAGACTTTGACTTTGAGTTGACCGTGATAGTAACCCCATACAACTGAGGCGACGAATCCTCTCTTGAATAGCGTTTCACTTCTAATACTTCCACTCGACCCAACTATAGTCACTAGATGGACGTCATAACAGGATTCGACTATAATCAAAGTGGAGCTTTCATATTGAAGGCCAACGGTATTCTCAAGTCGAGAGAAATGTGTAAATTAGTCGCATCAATAATTTTTGTTTGACCTTAGTTATATTAATTAACTAACAGAAAACTATCGACTGAGTCGTTTCATAGTTATCTAATAATTATCAATACATAACCTCTTAGAGCCTTTAGCAATCATGAGCAATACACTGTCCAACATTAGGAGAGCATTATGTACTCTAATCTCAATGGATACATCGATATCCAGTCTCGGCGCATCTTGACTAGGAACATTTAAAACGGTTTATTTATTTTTGTTGCGATAGATTACTAACGGTTACAACACTTTGTAACTACTATCACAAAACATACCATTTATGGATTTTTTATTAAATTTTTTTTATTAAATTAGTTAATATAACACATTATATCAAGTATATAATAAAAAGAAAACGCCTTTATTTCGAACAAGATTGGTCAACGAGTTAGGTATATGTAACAAATTACATGATTGTCCCTAGGGCATACCCCTAACCATGTCACACACATACACAGAAATACATATATATATATATATATATTTATTTAAAAATTAAATATTGAATTAAATATTATCAACCTAAATACTTTTTTAAATGTGTGTGTGTGTATAATGTATTTTTTAGAACCAAGGTCAAAAAGTTTTTTTAAATCCATGAGCAAAATTATATATATGTATGTATGTATAATAAATTATATTACTTTGAAATCATAGACATGTTTATATAACATTCATATCATGATCGAATTAAAAAATAAAATTTTTCATATATTTATTAATACACGCACACACACACACACATATATATATATATGATCTAATCTTATTTTGAATTATTTAACAATTGATAGTCTAAAATCAAATAGGGATATAATAATAGAATAAACAATTTTAGTTCGATGATTACCTCTAAATCAAGTTGTTCGCTGATACATTGTGTTATTAACCTTTCATTTTGAATTTTGGTTCCATTTTCCTCCTATCTTGGTAAGCAAATCCCAGCTATAAGCTCGAACTAATTATAATGGGGATATGGTTTTATTTTTCTATCTCTTGAGTGACAGAAGGTTACGGTATTTATAACCACAGAATATCACAAACATCTCCACACTTTCATTCTCTCTTTACTCTAGATCTAATCTTAGTCAAAGAGAAGTGTTCAAACCCCATATCCCCTATGTATGGCTGACCAAATCTATGGATGACGTTTCATCTAATTAACATCATATATTAATTAATCAAAAATCTACTTCAGCCCATGTACTTAATTAAATTAATATATAAAAATTATATATTATTTTGATTAACTTTAAGGCCTTTAATAAATAATTAAAAGCCATAAAAAATTAATACAATATTTGTGCTAATTTATATTATTTATAAGTTATTTAAACAAGTTGAATTTAACAACATCATTGTGTTGACTACCTAATATGAACTTGTTCCTTGGTAATATTTAAATAATTTAAATATCAAAGTTTATACGGACTTTGCTGAAGTACTGTGTCGGGAACGGGTTCAATTACTTTTAGACCATTTAGGCAAAATCAATTTATTTTTGTTAAGCTGCACCCTAGGTGACGATATTTTGTACACCTTTCTTTTTGTCATTACTATATCACTAAGATATCTAGAGTTCGATCACCGTTTGAAAACTTCAATAACGTCCATAGATATTTGCATAATGTCAGTTTAAAGACCCAAATTCCATCTGATAATATTTATCGATTAACTGATTTACTCTAAGCAAAGAGATTAACTTTACATTGACTACCAATTGCGGTGATATTAACCTTCTACAATGAAAGAGACCGTTGGTTCAATTTTTCATAACAACCAGAAACTCAAGAATCGAAGGCTTAGCTCCAATCTTTTAGACAAGTTCCAAGGGCGATGGTAGGTTGCTTACCTAAGGCTATGAGTAGTCATGGGGTTTGAGTCGAATCTAATGAAATAATGTTGGGAGCAAGTGTTGTTAACTAAGCCAAAATCGAATGTAGTAAATATACATGCTGGTTTAATATGGTTCGGGTCTAAGCTCTATGTCCACTTTGCGTTTTCCTTTTTTAGAGTCTATTCCAAAGTCGGAAGGCTTTTACAATGATGAGCTAGCACAATCTTTCATTATACAAAAAAGACTATAATATAGGAAAGTACAGTTATTTGTCACTTAATATTTGAATTATTCAATCCTTATGCATTGGGATCGTAGTTGAGCTTGTGAATTATTCACTCCTTGTATAATATTTTGGAGAGGGTGTGGATTGATGGCATGGTTTGCATATTTGAGCTGAGATGTTAGATTGCTAACATTTGGCATTGATTTGGCTTGCTTTGAGTATCTCCTACAGATTGTTGAGGTGTTCTTTTTAGATGCCTTTCCTTTAGCTATATCCGGGACATACACATGGATGGTGGGGATATCATAGGATTATAGTATTATTGCACATTCTTTTAGGTTGATCTCGTCTCCTAAAGCTTTCGTCATTTGGAATACTATATCCTTTGGTCTTCGATTCCTACCTGGTATCATGTACTCGTAGACAGCTAAGCACAATATTATGTTATATTAACCTTTCGGCTTAGGCTTCCGGGTTCGGTCCTTTAAAAAGTAAGTTAATCTTTTCTCATATTAATCACTTCAGTACATAACCCTTCGGTCTATATACCTTCAGGTCTAGATTTCATAGCTTACCATGACTATCTCGGGCTTCGGGGCTATTAGGTAGACCACTTCTCTCGGTTTAGTTCAATTTTCTTTCGGGAATGAGCAGCCTATACACACTTTGGCCTTATATATATATATGAAAATTCTTTGGCAAAATATGGTACAATAGAGATGAATCCTCTCTTGAGTAGAATTTCACTTCATGTAGTTCAACGTGTACCTAACTATGGTCGTAACATGATCATGATGTCATGCGATTGATCATAATCAAAGTACAATTTAGACACTTAATATCAACAATACTCCAAAGTCTGAAGACCATTGCACATCGTTACATGAGATCTTTTATTTTGACATAGCCGTTTTAACCTATAAAAGACTCTCGTTGAGTCGTTCTGTGATTGTTCCAAACAACCATAAATACATAATTTCTTAATGTCCACAACAGTTATGATTACTTTACCGTTCATTGTATGGAGAGCATTACACACACTCATCTCAACCGATGTATCAATATCATTTTCTCGATACATCTTGACTAGTAGCAGTTTAATGATAATTATTTTATGTTAGAACTGGGTCAGCTTGCAGTAGGAGCAATGAGTGAGTTTCGATTTTTTTATATTTTGGATCTTTATTGGGCCTATGAAGTTTAATTTATGCAGAACATTTCTAAATTTCTTTTAAATAAAATCATTATTTTATTTAAATTTATAATGTAGTTTTGTATTATGTAATTAATAATATATTATATATATGTGCGTGTCACACACACACACACACACATATATATATATATATATATTTGTGTGTGTGTTGTGCACGCGCATGTATAACAAAGTAATATGCAAGGTTTGACATGCCCGTGTACAAGTATTGGGATATACACCGCAACAGACATGTTAGCCCCTCTAATATATAAATATATCATCCTATATGTTTATGTGCTTTAATTTATATATAAAAGCTAGTACAAATATATATATATATATATATATTTAATTGTGAATATTCATATATATGTATATAAGGAATTTATTAAATATATACATATAATTATGTATGAATGTGTGTGTGCATGTAAAATAAAAACAAAACCATTTTAAATAAAATTTTGAAATTTATTTATTTATTTTAGTACAGAATACGAAAACAATTTTTTTTATATGCATATAAACTATTTACATATATATAAACTTATAAATAATTTTCTAATAAATATATGAGTTAATACATAAACGAAAAATATAAATAATATATATATATGCGTATCCATTAATACTCATGACAAAATAACATTTGAAAAGCGTTACATACTCTAGTTATAATGGATGCATCAATATCTAGTCTCAATACATCTTGACTAGGAATATTTAAAATGGTATGCTTATTTTATTGTGATAAATCACCCATGGTTACAACTTATTGTAACTACTATCACAAAACATACCATTTATGGTTTTCTATTAAATATACTTTTAATTAAATTAATTAATATAACATGTTATATCAGGTATATAATAGAAAGAAAATCCTTTTATTTTGAACAAGATTGGTTATCGAGTTAGATATATGTAACAAATTACATAATTTTCCCTAGGGTATATCCCTAACTCTATCAATCTCTCATTTTCACTTGTGTTCAATTATGGAATCTTTATCTCATTCCTTCAATGAATTTGATGAGAACTGACCAGGTTAGACCCTTTATGGATGAATATGCTAACTTGGTTTAATTAACTTCTTTGTCAATCAACTCTCTCCGATGTTGATAAACTACCTTTAACATGTGGAACTATTTTGGGTATGTTTCTCGACTTCCAATGAGCTTTTATTATTACATAGTTATCATATACCAATGATGTAGTATTCTTAATACTTGGAATCACCCTTAGCTCGGTTATAAATTTAAGCATTTATATTTATATACATTGGTTTTTATTTCAGCACTATTCAATGCAATGTACTTAGTCTTTCATTGAATCAGCCATAACCTTTCGTTTGGAACATTTCTAACTTAAATCTTCTAATTAAGGTTTGAACATGAATTTAATATCGACATATTATACTCGATAGTACTTATGAAGTTTGAGTCCGAACACTCTTTCATAAATAGTTCGTTGTTTCTATAAACAATTCTCTAGTATTTCGTAAATACTTGAGAACACTCTAAACTACCATTTAGTGATCTTAATTCGAATTTGATATTTTTTTCATGCATCAAATACATAAAAAAATTACGGTATTGTAGACAATTCGATATGTTTGATAATTTTTATTGTCAATACATAAGGAATCCATCTTACATGTTCCATATTAAACAATTTATTATGTTGTCTTTGCATATCGTTTAGGACATTCCTAACATCCTTCATACTTATTATAAAAGATATATACAAATCCAAATATCGAGTGTTAAACAACCAAACTATTACTGATTTTAACATAAGTACATCATTAACAATCAATGGTATGTTTTTTACTAATAGTATAGAAATATCTAAGTACCTTTTAGAGATTCTTTCTTATGGGCATGCGCTTCCTCTGCATTTTGACTGAAAATTAAACTATTTGACATTTCTACCAAAATACCTATTCAATTCCAATGCTTATAAAATGATAGATTTCGTATTATTTTGTCGATCATATCCAAAAAAACAACAAACTCAATAATGCTCCTACTAACTTCGAGACACTATGTTTGTTATATCTAAATAGCCTATTCTAAATCAGTATTTAGAATTTTCCATTTCAATACATATGTACCAAAGCACAAAGTCATACCATATGATAATTTTGTGAGTAAATCCAAATTAACTTGAGCATGTTGAATAACCAATCTATTAAACATAATTTCAACAATTGAAACTTATGATTTTATTCTTATCAATGTTGCTCATTTTATTCCAACTGCATTAGTCTTGCTCTTGAAGACACATTCATGGTCGATGGGTCATATCCTTTTTGATACAACTACGAATATCATATTTTGATAACGTACTTAGAATCCTTTTGGATTTGTACATCACACCATATGAAATAGTTAATACTCTTAATGTTTTAATTGAAACTGGGGATTATCTGTTCTCGGTATTGATAAGAAACTTATAGTTTCTCTTCAATGTGTGAGAATTCTTATTAGACGCTCTAATGCGATGTGTTCGTTTAGGTTAGGTAAATTCAATTCATCCCACATAATCAATTTTGTTTTTGGATTGTATCCAATTCCATTTTACTACTAATAATTCTAAAAGAAATTCCTTCACTAAGAAATTGGTACTTCTTGAAACAACAAGTGTTTCTCGGTGCAATGGAATAGGCTTCATAAATATTTTGTGAATTGCCTTATATATAAAAATTATTTGGTTTTAGTTTATAATATTTATGTCCAAAATGTTTTTCATCTAATGACAATCATTCTCAAAATTCTTTTTGGAGTAATTCATACAAGATCTCTCATGAACAATTATTACGTGCAACCTCTTGACTCGAATAACCCGCCAAACTCCTTGGCCTAGGATATGTTGGGTTTCATATAAACCTTTATTTTGTATGACTTTGTAAACCATTATTTAGATGAAATTAATTATAACCTTGTGTACTACTCTCAAGTACACGACCTTGTAAAAATAAGTTAACTCAACCTTACTCACAATTAATCGTATTTTGTTGAACAAAGTTAGATTGCCCCTTATTGATACATCAATATGTATCACGGGAAGGAGTGACTATTGAGATTGAATCTTTATTCATTTTTTGGTATGCTGGGAACTCTTTTCCAATATACTCACATATTTGATCAAATCGAATCAATTATTTTGTATTGCACGTTATTTTGTTCACTTCCAGTTTATGCTCTATGAGTTTATCATCTACATACTATTTGTGTATCAAATACATATGTCCATGTCGGCGGTAACTCATTGGTGAATATAACAAAGTATGTGGAACCGTTTTGGTAGTAATAGACTTAGGATTTCATACATCTATATGTATCAATCCAAAGATTTCATTAACTCTTACCACGCTCCCACTGAATGAGCGTTTTGCCCTTAATTGCTTGAGATATAATTCACTAGTACTGTGACGCCCCACCTCTATGCTCATAATAACAAAGAGTATTAAAAGAAATACTGTCTATTATTACGAAGAATAAGGCTGGATAGGAGCGACCATCCGTAATTGACCTTACACTAATATTGGTTATCTCGATAGGAGTGGTATATACTTTTTATTTTTCATCTATTATTTATTTACTCCCATCTACATATCCAATTATCAGTATAAAACAAACTACGATAGTTCATAATAGTTTAGGACATTAGATATAACAATAACACAGATAATATAAATGCGGAACACAGATTAACAAAAATCTCATATATATATATATAACCAATGTCAGTTACAATATAGTTGACACGATACATATGATACAACTACAACTGTCGACTCTAGAAGTTATATATACAAGTACATTATCGACTAACATACATGAATACATATCGTTCTATACAATGACACGACTACTACAAAATGACACTGACAACTTCAGAAGATGTGAAAAGTCTTCAAATCTCGAACAGCAACTCAAAGAAGGAAATCTACAACCTGAAATAACTCGGGTCTGACCCGAGTATTACATTCAAAAGAAAATAATACACGGGTCAGTCTAATTCAAACTCAGTTATTAGTGCATAGAAGCAATAATAATCTCAAATAGATGACAGTCACAGAAATCACGTATATCCAACTCTCGATACGAGAATTGGATAACGGCAGATATAACACTAAGCAGTGTTAAACGACAAATCAGCAATCTCAAAAAGATCAATCAAATCAAATTTCTATGTGGCTGCAGTACATGCACGCGTGCACTGCCTCGCCACACAGTACGTGAAATCATCACGACGGTGAAAACTAACAGCAATCAAAACTGTAGAAGTCAACATAAATAAACTTACAGGGTCAAACCCGGGTCTTTGAGACCGGATTCAACTCGCTGTAAAATTTCACAAATCAACTGGAAACAGTCAAGAACCAACAACCCAAACTCAACCAACACAAGCGAAAAGGAAGCGATGAACAAGTTCACGCTTCAGATCAAAACTGTGATATCGAACAAGCCATGACCGTAGTCAATAGCCAAAGCAACTCGAACAAGCCTGGTCAAGAAACCAGACCCAGGATCACCAGAAAGAAACATACATGGTGACTCAAATCAATGCACATTAATTATCGAAAAGAGCAGACTTCACAGTGCTAGAACAAGTGAAGTGTACAACCAACGTAGACAATGCAAGTGCAGACAAATATGATCACATTCAAAACTATATGATTTCAGGTAGACCAGCTACAATGACTTGAAGCATATACAGGAATGCTACTATAAAACACAATGATCAAGTCTACATGAGCAACTCTATAGTGAAACTGTACAAATGCCAAAGTCACGAACCAATCAAGATCAATCCCAAAGCAACCCAACAGCATTGCA
The DNA here is from genome assembly GCA_030737815.1 of Allium fistulosum. Lineage (NCBI taxonomy): Eukaryota > Viridiplantae > Streptophyta > Magnoliopsida > Asparagales > Amaryllidaceae > Allium > Allium fistulosum. The sequence goes on along the minus strand of CM060903.1, from coordinate 305,102,683 downwards.
AGTGCATCAGGTAAGAGGTGAAGCACACAAAGCTAATGTACGAGTGAAACAAGGATGCACCAGTGAAAACAAAGACCAGTGGACCACAATGCAGACAAGCCTATATATGCACAGTGAAGCCAAAGACTCAAGCTAGTGGACATGAAGTGTAACTATCAAAGTACACAAAGCATGGAACCGGACTCAAGTGAAACCAACCCATCAACCAACTAAACTGCATACTACAATGAACCAACAATATGAACAAATGACTGTGCAAGCAAGTGCCACAATGAAACAATATGAATGCAGTAACAACTACAGCATCAGGTCGAGCCAAAAATGACAATGGTGAAGTCGTGAACACAAGAAATGAACAAGAAGCAAAGTCGAAGTCTACCAGAGAAAATCACAGACACTAAAAGGTCAATGACGTTTCAAGTTAAGGTCGAAGCCGTAGCAGTTTCAAAATGTTCGAACAACATTTTCATCGAACAAAATCAAATATACGAAAGTGTCAAAATTGAAGAAGTCAGAGACGTCATGAACAACATAACAAGTTAAAGCAAGAAATTCACGGAGCAGTAAAAACAAGCCGTGAAAAAGCAAGAAAATGAACCAAGTCAGAATCATCCCAAGTATTAAAACAAATTCAAATGGCTATGATAAATCGAGTGATCAAAACCGCATGAAACATCAGAGAAAACAACAATATCGAACCACAATTTAACAGCCGAAACTCAAGTGACCAAAGTCATGTTAAGCAGCAACAAATTTATACGAAGAAAAGAAACAGAAGAATCATGGAGTTCGAATTAGATGTGAGTGACGAATATCACTCACCTTGTTTACGTAGCAGAGACGAGCAGCTCCGAGACGAAGCCGGGGCGATCGAAGAATCGAGCAAGCCATCTTCGAATTCACGAAAGCCCCAATTTTCAGAACGAAGAGCCAAAGTAAAAATCACAGAGGAACGAACTAACTGGAAGGGAACGCAAGCAACAGAACGTCAAATAATTGATCGGCGATCACGCTTCGAAAAGCCCTAAATTTTCAGATCTGATAACGAAGACGAAGCCACCATTTTTTTCTTTTTGTTAGTTTGTTTCTAGGGTTTTTGAACGAATGAGAAAATGAAGGGAGGGATGGGTCGAATTGGAATAAGAAGGGAACGGCTTTCCTATTTGATAATTATCTCAGCCCAACAAAATAAAAGTGAACGGGACAAGTTTTAATTTTGTAAAGCCCGCATAATCACCTGACGATTCAATACAAGGAATTTCGATCTGACTAAAAACTTCCAATAGTAATTTGCAATAGTTTGATCGTCATTTTGACGATGATAAAAATTTACAAACTCCCGGGTTGTTACAAGTACCATATGATTCATAATCATATAATCAAAAAATTATTTCTCAAAGTTGTGGCTTAGTCCATAACTCCAAAATAATTACAAATAAGTTTAGAAACTTCTGTATTTTCCAATGCATCACAAATATCTCTATTATACTTTTATTTTGTAATGAATGTTCATAATACTCATAATGAAATAAAACTATTTCTATTTTTCAATTAACATTGGAAAATGGTCATAATTTCATAAATAATGTTTGTTATGTTTTACGAAAACATTTTTTCATAACTTGATACGACCAATGAGTGCATTATGGTATGCTCCCACTTTTCTGCCATTACTATAATAGTGTACGAAATACGGAGTTCCATTCAATCACTTAATATTGGCTATTTATTCCATCTACTATAACCAGTTTATAGTCGAGAGTTTTCATATCAAATATCTTGCGCTCAAAGAAATAAATCTTATAGAAAACATTTTTCTAAGTGAAAATAAATTTTGGAATAAAAATCATATTTCTCATTTCAATTTTAAGTATCAATTATTATTTTACAATTCTTGTTTTTGAATTTCTTTATGAAGCATAAGTGATCATTCACTCTCTTCATCCCAACTATGCTATAGATTACATCCACTTTGTACATTCGATTTTTTTCTAAATAGTAGAACCATTCAAAGGAAATCCTTACTTCAATATCATAATGAACTCTTTACAAAAGCGCATTTGGTCATCCTTAAGTTCTAAGAATATCAAAGAAATTGCACTTTACATAAACTGGTCAAACTGACATTTCAGTGATCGAATTTTTAGATCTATCTAGTAGCCTTTGGTCCATTGTTACATTTAACACAACAATATCATTATTGTAATCAATCATATTGAATACACGATCTCACACTACAGTTTGCATGCATATTTCAATGAACTAATTTCATCGAGGTTTCGTGCATTATGAATTGAGACCGTTCACTATATATGTAACGACCGCCCTACACCCACCATGCAGAACGGTAGTCAAAGAAAAGAAAAAGAAATAAGATGAAGAAATAGAAGAGAAAATAATGAAAAAGAAGAAAAAGGAAGCATCAAATAACCAAATTACATGTCGCATATCTTATATCGCATTAGAGTAAATATAATAATCAACACAGCTATAAAACAATAGAGATTGTAATAACAATGTGAAATAATCATCGAAATATAAGATCCACAAAGTTATACAACACCATAGTAGAGTTTATACAACGAGAAAGTAAACTCAACTGGTACACTATCTCATAATAGTAAATCAACACTATCAAGGCTCCACAATGTCACACAGCGGAAATATAATAACAAATGCACATATAAGTATAGATAACCATCACATCCTGTCGGTCCACTTGTAGAACTCCATAATCATCTATCTGCTCTCAATCTACTCATTTAAGAGTACTCGAGATAATAAGAAGCATAACATAAAACCTCGGGTCAGACAACGGTCTGGTGTGAGCGATATCAAATCTCAAAATACTATAAAACTCGATAATATACGGAAAAGAGGGTATATAAACCATACCTCACTTGTCCCTGCAACAACAGAGTCAACATATAAACATAAGAAATATGCTACTCCAGAACATCGTAAATGAGGTATAGCATACTCAGTATCTGTCAGGGTGCCTAGGCATCTCCACCTATAGTCCCTACTCCATACTAAGTAAACTTCAGGTACCTAGGTATCACCATCCATACCTACTCCGCACTAAGTTAAGTCAGGGTATCTAGGTATCCCTACCATAATACCTACCCGGCGTGACATCCCTAGGATGACAGGTAACTAGTGAGCAACTCTAACAAACATAGCATCCATCAAACAATACTAATTGTCACCTAATGTGCCAGATATATGATGACTCATATGGCCCTTTGCAACTATCAAGGACTAGAGGAAATTTCGGTTCTCTGTTGTGTTCCACTGTACTTTCAGGTTTGAAACCCCACACGGTTGTCCCTTACCGTACCTCCGTATCGTCTGATGCTAGACCCCCTTGGGGCGGTCCAGGGTACACGACCATTGCTACCAGCCCTCGGGTATCACCCGCATATAGTACCTTACTCTGAACACGGTAGAAAACGCTCTGTCTCAACAACAATCCCTAGGGACAAACACATCCAACGAGCCCTACTCACTCGATAAAAATTCGAACCCTACTGGCTCACTATAGTTTCTGGGCATGAGCCCAAACACTCAACCCAGTCCATGATTCGCAACCTCACTCCAATCCGAGCTACCATCCTCAATCCTGCTCTCTACCTGAGTTCTCGATCGAAGAACCCTGCTATCATGCCATCTGAAACTTGAGGTCTAGCATGATCCATACGGTTCTGATACTATCATCCTGGAGCCTACTCCATACATTATCGAGTCACTATCCACGGTATCAGAGTACTAGGTCAAAGCACCGCATCTCAGCCTCACCATCAAAATCACTAGGTCGAAGCATCGCATCACTACCTCACCATCAATATTACTAGGTCGAAACATCACATCCCTGCCTCACCATCAATATCACTCGTCGTAGAGTAGTAACATCCAATCTCTAAACCGGTCGCACGAACAAACCATCACGTCGCGCACCATGATATCTCATCAACGTCCAAGCCACATATCGGCCAAATCATCAATCGAAAACAGTGATGGACATTGACCACTCAACTATAGTCAATACCATCCACCTTCGTCTTGTACTTAACCGAACAGTTAAGTACAGACCAAATGGAAACGTTCGACATCCACTCTGAAACCCAAATTCGTCGGCACGTATCCCAAACCCACTTCTATAGCTCATCTCATTCATTAGATTTCCATGTATGCGGAACTCCAATATACAAGATGCTACCTAAAATCAAATCACCGCTAATCGGCATTTTTAATCAAAACAGCCAAATAACAAATAAGCCAAACAATCAAACATACATCGAAACATCCATACATCCAAAGAACCATACATCCATCCAATACAACATACATACAACATAAACAGTCCATCTATATCAATTAATGTGGGAAAATAACATCAATAATAGATCTAATCTAATAATTCCCTAACAATGGCATGACGATGGAAAATATGTGATATTCTTTATAAAACATTATAAAATAATTATATTTTCATTTATAAAAATATCGTCGATGTATAATAATAATAATATCATGTTAAAAAACCAAAAATCATTCCCAAACGTCAATATAACACTAAATAATCAACCATAGTAAAGAGAGAGACAATATCACTCACCTCATCCAAATCTGTCCAAACCAGCACCAAAATATAGATCTCTCCAATATGATCCCAACACAAGAAACCTATCCAAAGCGGACCTCGTATGCAAAAGATATGGCCAAAATAAGAATCAATATTAACTAGATAATTAATTTATTAAACTAAAACCTTAATTACCATCATTATCGAATAATCCTTCTTCCTCAATCAAGGCCGTGTGCACATGAGATACGCTATGCATATCCGATCACATCTCTCTATGATTTCTTGATTGATACTCGAATCATGATTTGTCTTCACCAAATCACTCCATTGCTCGATCTCTTCGCAACGTACCCAAGTACCATGTGTGATAACCCTGATTTTTGTGAGCAATTTCACGATTCAATTTAGTTTATATTTGTTTAAAAAAATTGCATTAGGAAAGATGGGAATAGGAAACTGATTTGTAGACACACGATTTAAAACATGTACAAGTGCACAAGTTAGTGCACATACATGCACACAATTTTCTGCATAATAAAAGCTAGGCAGAAATCAATATATATAAATTAAAATAACTAGTCTAGAAATATATATATGCATGAAGATAGGAGTTTATCTTTAAATAAATCTGGCACAAAGAAAATAATAGCTAGGAAGAAATAAACTTAAAATTATTTAAAGAAAGAAAAGAAAGACTTAGGCAAAATAGGCATACATATACATTTGCTGGAAGAAAACAGAAATTGCATGGAAATGGCATGAATACACTTTATCCATTTCCAGTAATTTCTTTAATTTAGGAAATAAGAAGTCATGCATATAACATGACCCGGGGAAAGATTAAAAGAATGAGGCTTATTTCTGAAAATAAAGACAAGGACCACATACCCTCTTATTTTCTTGAATCAAATAAGAGGCAGACTATGTTTTGTATAGGGTAGAACTGACATTGGGTAATTCCATAAACCCTAGTAACAGCCAGGATTTATATAAAGAGGCTTAGTGTAGTGAGATCATACCCATTTGCTCTTCATAACCTAAAGAAAAAAAATAAGCCAGAGAAAGTAAGGAGCACCGGCCATTAGAGTTAGAGGAAGGCAGAGGATCAAAAGAAAAGCAAGGCTTAGGAAAAAAAAGGAATTAAGTGTGAGTAACCTCACTGAAAACTTTGGCATTAAGTCTTGAATATTGAGGCAGCCTATTTGAATTAATAATTCACTTTTGCAAGATATGTTCATTTTATGATTTGATGACTTTTGTTTGTTAATGATCTGTTCAAGTGTATAACCCTTCATGGTGATTTACCCAGAAAATGAGGCATAGATTTCATGTTTAAAATGATCATCTGTGTTGTGGATTAACCTTGAGATGAAATGTTTTCTTTTATGTGTTTTCTCCATACAGTTATTTATTTAAATCCCAGGGTTTATGTTGTAAATCTATGGTCCAAAGGAAAAATGAAAAAAAATATAGGACTGCAGCATAATGTTGTTGCTTATGTCTCATATTAATTGAACAAGTAAAAATGTAGGAGTGCAATGTTATACATGTGCTGAGCTTCTATATTTTACAAATAATCCAGATCAGAACATACACTTGTGGTTTAGCCAGATCTTATAAATTGATGAGTATCTGATTAAACCAGAGGTAAAAAAAGGCAACCAAAGAAACTATCTATGACCATATATTTATAACATGATCCATTGAAACCCATGAACAAAATAACATGTATACTGAGAACTCACATCTGCTTGTTTGATTAAATGCATGTTTATGAGAACATGGCTCACCAACCCTTGAATAAGTACATGTTGGTTGAACTGTTTATTTTTCTCTGATTAGACTGTGATATGCAGAGGGGATTAGCACAATTGTGAAAATGGGAAAATTAACACTTAGTAATTTAACTAAGGATTTTGGATCTTAGGGCTACAAAATATAGCTTGGCAAGGGGAACATTGCAAGCTCACACATGGTATGTTTATACCCAGGGGCCTGAGTGTGCTGGGTTAACAGAGAAATGTCCCAGGCAGTGTGTGTTTAAAAAAGAGAAAGTAGCTAAAGACCCTATTATATTTGATAGTGAACTATAGAAATAGGTTCAGGGGAGGCTTGGGCAAAATCCCTGATGGCCAGTAAATTTGTAAAGGGGGCTTGATGACTGAATTGATGATTGCATTAGTTGGTTTATGATGTTTTATTGGTGAACCTTATGATTGTTTTCTCTGAACTAAATCACTGTGATCATATATAATTTGTTTAGTACTGATATGAATGCACATGCCTCACAAAGACATGCACAAAGATGATACTGAGTTTCTTAATTAAGTCAAAGTATTTGAATATAAGTCATATAAAATCATGTTTTCAGGTAGATTACCCATACCAGACATTAGTCTGACCCTTTTGTGTTTATGCACCATTGGGTGTCTCATATTTGTATGAGGCAGTTCATGGTGATTATGTAGGTAAATAGGAATTTTGTTGATCAGGCTTTGGATGAGTTAACTGCTTAAGGAATTGGATGGTATTTTAAAGACTTTGCTGAAGTTAAATTAGATATTTTGTTTAAGTTGCTTAGAAAAACCAATGTATTGTTATTTACTGTTTTGTAAGTGTTGAACTTATATGTATCAGCTGAAACTGTGTGCTTTGTTTTGCAAAATGCTTTGCTAAGAAATGAAACTCTAAAACTTTTAAAAAGAACAGTTAGTTTAAATAGTTGAGAATCTGAGATTGAAAGGATTTGTGCTTTGAATGTATATCCAAAGAATTGACATAAGAAAATCCATGTTTAAGTCAAAAAAAAATCTGACAGAAAGGTTTTGAGTTGCCTTAGAAAAGAAAACAAAATAACATGTGTTTTGTTGAGAAAGAGTGCAAACTGAATATGGCTAACATAGCCATTTTATTGAGTCTGGGTTAAGCCAGCACTCAAGAACTCTTAAATTACATTTTCAGTTATGTTATTTTACAACCCAGATATAGGAGAAACTCAGTCACTTTGGATAACAAGAAGAAATAGAAAACTAAACACTTGAAACTTCTTCTGACACACACACACATGCACAGGAACATGCACACACACATGCACGAGCAAAAACACTGTTCATACAGTAATAAAAATTATGGAAATTCATGCAAAATGATAAGTCTTGAGACATGAAATCAATAGTTATGCAGTAACCCAAGTATACTTTGAAAATCAGGTCTTTTAGATACACTATTGCTATGTAAAGAGTATTACCTTTAAGTAATACCCAAACTGATTTCTACTTACAAATTTCTGTACTCTGATTTAAGTAGAGAATGACTTATATATCTTCATATATGTAAGTTTAAGATGAAATGAGTAAACCAATATTTTTATATTGACAAAAGGTCCTGGATAGAAGAAAAATTGGAATGCAATGTTTTCTTGATTAAATGGCCACTGTATATAAAAAAAAAATTAAGTGGGTCATTTCATTTGGTATCAGAGCTATGTTGTTAAATAACATAGCAAAATTTTGTATGAACTTGGTTGCATTGGATGTATGGAAGTGTTGACTGCTTTGGATGCTTTGTTTATTAATATTTACACTATTAATATCTATTATGACAGAATAAGTGATAGATTAAAATGAATTAATCTATAGAGCATTAGGCAAAACATACTAACCTAAGTGTTATATCCATAGAGTTATGGTAGGACCCAGACATCAAAATGTAGGAACAAGTGAACCACCCATAGTGAATGTGCAAGAATTCACGAGAGCCATAAGGGATGGAGTAGGCAACAGGCAGGAAAATCCACATGAGGAGCTTTCCAAACTACTCAAGACTTTTACCAATCTTGGAGGCAAGACTTTTGATGGCACATAAGGAGTTATGGGAGTTCAAAATTGGCTCAGAATTTTGGAAAGAATCTTTGCTGACATGCAAGTTGAAGACCAAAGGAAGAGGCAAATTGCATCCAGGCAATTGAGAGGAGCAGCTTTGGATTGGTGAGAGGTTATCATAGCTGGAAGACCTGAAGGAGAAGTGACATGGGATCAATTTAAAGCAATGTTGGAAGGTAGATTTGTCCCTGCATCAGCCAAGGAATCTTTGCTAGAGGAATTTATCAAATTAAGGCAAGGGACTATGAGTGTCACTGAGTACACTCAAAAGTTTGAATCATTGGCAAAGTATGGTGCAGTACTCATCACTACCGAGGTGGCTAAGAATGGCAGATACATTCAAGGGCTGAACCCTAGCCTTAGTAGAGCCATGCTACCATACAAGGACAGGACTTTTGATCAAGTTTTGGATTTGACTCTGAGCATTGAACAACATGATAAAGCTAGAGAGAATTTCAGGGCATTCAAGAATAACAAAAACAAAAAGGGAAAGGGTAAATTTCACCCTTATGATAAGAAGAAAACAGACATAGCTTCCACCAAGAAACAAGAAGAAGTCAGGGCTGCTGAAATTAAGAAGAATATTACTTGTTATAACTGTGTCCAAGAGGGGCATATGAAGAATAGATGCACAAATGTTAGGCCTGCATCCTTCAATTTTCACCATTGTGGGAAGGAAGGTCACATAAAGAGGAATTGTCCAGATTTTAAGCAAGGAAAATTAGGGGCTTTGGAAGGAAAAGGCAAGGCAGCTGAGGGATTAAGTGTTGAAAAGCATGGTCAAGTTGAAGGTACTTTGCTTATTCACTCAATACCTTTTGCGGTAGTGTATGATACTGGGGCTACACACTCATTGATCTCCCATGATATTGCACAACAATTAAAATTGAATTGTATGATTGTTGATAAGCCACTGTTAATTAGAAGCACTATAGGTAGTTCATGTGTTCTGGGTATGATATGTATGCAACTAGGATTAAATATAGGAGGACATGTGTTTGAGTCAGACCTATATGTGTTGCAATATCCGGGCATAGGGATTATTTTAGGAGTTGATTGGTTGAGTAGATATAAGGCTATCATAAATATGGAGACATCCACCATATCATTGAAAGTTTCTGATGGACAAAGAATAGTTGTTCTTTGTGAGGCAAACAAGAATAGAAGTATAGCCAATCTTCTTGCATTGTCTAATGAAAAACCCATACCTGCATTAGAAGAAATCCCCATAGTGAATCAATATGTTGATGTGTTTGGTGAAGTGAGAGGAGTTCCAAACCACAGACCAGTTGAGTTTTCAATCAAAATAATTCCAGGAGCTAGCCCAGTGGTTAAAAGACCAACCAGAATGGGGCCTAAGGAGTTGATGGAGCTGAAAAAGCAATTGGTTGAACTAGAAGAAAAAGGTTTTATTAGACCCAGTAGCTCATCATGGGGAGCACCAGTAGTCTTTGTTAAGAAACAAGATGGATCCCTTAGGTTATGTATTGACTATAGGGAGTTAAATAAAGTCACAGTTAAAAATAAATATCCCTTACCAAGAATTGATGATCTCTTTGATCAATTGAGTGGTGCAAAAATATTTTCTAGGCTTGATTTAGCTTCAGGCTTTCATCAGATGAAAGTAGAAGAGGAAAGTATTAAGTATACAGCCTTTAACACAAGATATGGACTTTATGAATTTTTAGTAATGCCATTTGGCTTGACAAATGCTCCTTCCTATTTTGTTGATTTGATGAATAGGATTTTTAGAAAATACTTGGATAAGTTTGTATTGATATTTATTAATGACATACTAATTTATTCTAAGTCAGTTTGAGAGCATGAAAATCATTTGCATCTGGTATTTGAGAAACTGAGGCAGGAAGACTTAAAAGCCAAATTTTCAAAATGCACTTTTTGGCAAAATGAAGTGAATTTTCTAGGCCATATTATATTAGAAAAAGGAATATCTATGGATTCCAATAAAGTCATTGCAGTGCAAGCTTGGAAAAGGCCTACTAATGTCACTGAGGTCAGATCATTCATGGGAATGGCTGGTTACTATAGGAGATTTATAAAAGATTTTGCAAAAATCTCAATTCCATTAACCAGATTGACTAGGAAAAATCAAGTGTTCACTTGGACAGAAGAGTGTGAGAAAGCCTTTGGGAAATTAAAGGAAGCACTAGTACAAGCTCCAATTCTTAAAGTGCCTGAAGGAAATGAAAACTTGGTGGTGTATACCGATGCAAGTGGACAAGGGCTTGGGGCAGTATTGATGCAACAACATCAAGTGATAGCTTATGCTTCTAGGCAGTTGAAATCAAGTAAGGTAAGGTATGCTACTCATGACCTTGAATTGGCTGCTATAGTGTATGCTCTTAAGTTATGGAGACACTACTTGTTAGGAGAAAATTTTGAAGTTTATACAGACCATAAATCACTTAAATATTTGTTTTCACAAAAAGAATTAAATATGAGGCAGCAAAAATGGATTGAACTCTTAGCCTCATATGATTTTGAAATATTGTACACACCTGGTAAGGCTAATAAAGTAGCAGATGCCCTAAGTAGACAACATGCTAACATGGCTAGATTGATGGTAGAAGAGTTTAACACTTTATCATTGTTAATTGATTCAGAAATAGAAAGTGATAATATAGAAAATATGAGCCTATGCAGTGAGAATGTAGAAATGGGAAAATTAAGTTTTATTACTCTGGGATCAGAATTGAAGAATAAAGTTGTAGAGCTACAAGACCAAGACCCGTTTTTATTTGAAAATAAAACTCAGATATTAAATGGTGAGGCAGTGGAAGGTTTTCAGTTGAATGATCAAGGCCATTTGAAGAAAGGAAAAAGAATATGTGTTCCAGCAATTGAAGAGTTGAAGCAAGAAATTTTGGATGCTTACCACAAAAGAAAATACACTATACACCCAAGAAGCACAAGAATGTATCACAACCTCAAGAGGGATTATTGGTGGAGTGGTATGAAGAGTGCAGTGGCAACCTATGTATCTAAATGTATGGTTTGCCAACAGGTGAAAGCTGAGTATCAAAAACCCTCAGTGATGCTTCAACCTTTACAAATACCACAGTGGAAATGGGAAGACATATCAATGGATTTCATTGATGGTTTGCCTAGAACCAGGAGGGGAAATGATAGTATTTGGATAGTGGTTGATAGAACCAAATCAGCCCACTTTATACCAGTAAAATCAGAGAGAAATGCATGTACACTAGCCCAGTTGTTTATCAAGGAAGTGGTTAGACTACATGGTATACCAAAGACCATAGTAAGTGATAGAGACACCATCTTCACTTCAAAATTCTGGCAGAGTTTTCACAAAGCAATGGGGACTACTTTATGCTTAAGCACAACATACCATCCTCAATCTGATGGCCAAACAGAAATTGTGAACAAATTGCTTGAAGACATGTTAAGAGCTTGTGTATTGGATTGGGGATGAAGTTGGGAGGATCATACCTTTTTAGCTGAATTTGCATACAACAATAGCCATCATAGTAGCATAGGCATGGCACCCTTTGAAGCTCTCTATGGGAGACCATGTTTATCACCCTTATGTTGGCTTGAATCTGGGGAGAAAGTGGTCTTAGGACCAGAAAATGTGAAGGAAACTTCTGAGAAGATAGCTTTGATCAGAAAAAGAATTGCTTCTGCCCAAGATAGGCAAAAGAAATATGCAGATCAAAGAAGGAAGGCAGTACAATATGATGTTGGAGATTATGTATTTATCAAGATATCACCCATGAAAAAGGTTCTAAGGTTTGGGAAACAAGGAAAGTTGATTCCTAGATATATAGGGCCATATAAAATTTTAGAAAGAATAGGAACTGTAGCCTATAAGCTAGAGTTGCCAGAAGAAATGAGAGCAATGCATGATGTTTTTCATGTGTCTCAACTAAGAAGATGGGTTCATGATAAGGAGGCAATCCTAGAATCCTCTAAGGATGTGCAGATTGACCCTAGGATGATCTATGAAAAGGAGCCAGTAGGCATAGTTTCTAGAGAAACCAAGAAATTGAGAAACAAAGAAATTAAATTAGTGAAAGTGCAATGGAGTCTTGACCCAAATGATTGCACATGGGAAGTGGAGGATAAAATCAGAAATGATTATCCACAACTGTTTGATTGAATGAAAGGTAAATTTATATATATACTGATGAATGTTTTGATTGAATTGCATTGTGATTTTTGTTTTGATATGCCTAGAGTTTAATCAAATGATTGATTTGAGAATGGTTTGAGATCAGAAAAATTAATTTTCTGGAGTAATGATACTTAAGTTAAGTATGAAAGAATTGTGGGACACAATTCCTAAAAGGAGGGGTATATGTGATAACCCTGATTTTTGTGAGCAATTTCACGATTCAATTTAGTTTATATTTGTTTAAAAAAATTGCATTAGGAAAGATGGGAATAGGTAACTGATTTGTAGATACATGATTTAAAACATGTACAAGTGCACAAGTTAGTGCACATACATGCACACAATTTTCTGCATAATAAAAGCTAGGCAGAAATCAATACATATAAATTAAAATAACTAGTCTAGAAATATATATGCATGAAGATAGGAGTTTATCTTTAAATAAATCTGGCACAAAGAAAATAAAAGCTAGGCAGAAATAAACTTGAAATTATTTAAAGAAAGAAAAGAAAGACTTAGGCAAAATAGGCATACATATACATTTGCTGGAAGAAAACAGAAATTGCATGGAAATGGCATGAATACACTTTATCCATTTCCAGTAATTTCTTTAATTTAGGAAATAAGAAGTCATGCATATAACATGACCCGGGGAAAGATTAAAAGAATGAGGCTTATTTCTAAAAATAAAGACAAGGACCACATACCCTCTTATTTTCTTGAATCAAATAAGAGGCAGACTATGTTTTGTATAGGGTAGAACTGACATTGGGTAATTCCATAAACCCTAGTAACAGCCAGGATTTATATAAAGAGGCTTAGTGTAGTGAGATCATACCCATTTGCTCTTCATAACCTAAAGAAAAAAAATAAGCCAGAGAAAGTAAGGAGCACCGGCCATTAGAGTTAGAGGAAGGCAGAGGATCAAAAGAAAAGCAAGGCTTAGGGAAAAAAAGGAATTAAGTGTGAGTAACCTCACTGAAAACTTTGGCATTAAGTCCTGAATATTGAGGCAGCCTATTTGAATTAATAATTCACTTTTGCAAGATATGTTCATTTTATGATTTGATGACTTTTGTTTGTTAATGATCTGTTCAAGTGTATAACCCTTCATGGTGATTTACCCAGAAAATGAGGCATAGATTTCATGTTTAAAATGATCATCTGTGTTGTGGATTAACCTTGAGATGAAATGTTTTCTTTTATGTGTTTTCTCCATACAGTTATTTATTTAAATCCCAGGGTTTATGTTGTAAATCTATGGTCCAAAGGAAAAATGAAAAAAATATAGGACTGCAGCATAATGTTGTTGCTTATGTCTCATATTAATTGAACAAGTAAAAATGTAGGAGTGCAATGTTATACATGTGCTGAGCTTCTATATTTTACAAATAATCCAGATCAGAACATACACTTGTGGTTTAGCCAGATCTTATAAATTGATGAGTATCTGATTAAACCAGAGGTAAAAAAAGGCAACCAAAGAAACTATCTATGACCATATATTTATAACATGATCCATTGAAACCCATGAACAAAATAACATGTATACTGAGAACTCACATCTGCTTGTTTGATTAAATGCATGTTTATGAGAACATGGCTCACCAACCCTTGAATAAGTACATGTTGGTTGAACTGTTTATTTTTCTCTGATTAGACTGTGATATGCAGAGGGGATTAGCACAATTGTGAAAATGGGAAAATTAACACTTAGTAATTTAACTAAGGATTTTGGATCTTAGGGCTACAAAATATAGCTTGGCAAGGGGAACATTGCAAGCTCACACATGGTATGTTTATACCCAGGGGCCTGAGTGTGCTGGGTTAACAGAGAAATGTCCCAGGCAGTGTGTGTTTAAAAAAGAGAAAGTAGCTAAAGACCCTATTATATTTGATAGTGAATTATAGAAATAGGTTCAGGGGAGGCTTGGGCAAAATCCCTGATGGCCAGTAAATTTGTAAAGGGGGCTTGATGACTGAATTGATGATTGCATTAGTTGGTTTATGATGTTTTATTGGTGAACTTTATGATTGTTTTCTCTGAACTAAATCACTGTGATCATATATAATTTGTTTAGTACTGATATGAATGCACATGCCTCACAAAGACATGCACAAAGATGATACTGAGTTTCTTAATTAAGTCAAAGTATTTGAATATAAGTCATATAAAATCATGTTTTCAGGTAGATTACCCATACCAGACATTAGTCTGACCCTTTTGTGTTAATGCACCATTGGGTGTCTCATATTTGTATGAGGCAGTTCATGGTGATTATGTAGGTAAATAGGAATTTTGTTGATCAGGCTTTGGATGAGTTAACTGCTTAAGGAATTGGATGGTATTTTAAAGACTTTGCTGAAGTTAAATTAGATATTTTGTTTAAGTTGCTTAGAAAAACCAATGTATTGTTATTTACTGTTTTGTAAGTGTTGAACTTATATGTATCAGCTGAAACTGTGTGCTTTGTTTTGCAAAATGCTTTGCTAAGAAATGAAACTCTAAAACTTTTAAAAAGAACAGTTAGTTTAAATAGTTGAGAATCTGAGATTGAAAGGATTTGTGCTTTGAATGTATATCCAAAGAATTGACATAAGAAAATCCATGTTTAAGTCAAAAAAAATCTGACAGAAAGGTTTTGAGGTGCCTTAGAAAAGAAAACAAAATAACATGTGTTTTGTTGAGAAAGAGTGCAAACTGAATATGGCTAACATAGCCATTTTATTGAGTCTGGGTTAAGCCAGCACTCAAGAACTCTTAAATTACATTTTCAGTTATGTTATTTTACAACCCAGATATAGGAGAAACTCAGTCACTTTGGATAACAAGAAGAAATAGAAAACTAAACACTTGAAACTTCTTCTGACACACACACATGCATAGGAACATGCACACACACATGCACTAGCAAAAACACTGTTCATACAGTAATAAAAATTATGGAAATTCATGCAAAATGATAAGTCTTGAGACATGAAATCAATAGTTATGCAGTAACCCAAGTATACTTTGAAAATCAGGTCTTTTAGATACACTATTGCTATGTAAAGAGTATTACCTTTAAGTAATACCCAAACTGATTTCTACTTACAAATTTCTGTACTCTGATTTAAGTAGAGAATGACTTATATATCTTCATATATGTAAGTTTAAGATGAAATGAGTAAACCGATATTTTTATATTGACAAAAGGTCCTGGATAGAAGAAAAATTGGAATGCAATGTTTTCTTGATTAAATGGCCACTGAATATAAAAAAAATAAAATTAAGTGGGTCATTTCACTATGCCTCCGCTTCCACTGAACTAATCGCGAGTGCCTCGACTTGCTTCGACATAGCCATAGTCGCGAATTGCCAAGGGTGATCGAACCCTCTAAAAACATCGGCGAAGGTACGTCTCGTCAAGCGAAACATGAATATAATCTCCGATCTGCCTATCTCCACTTAGAGCCGTGCCTAGGCCAAACCCTAGATCCACTGTAAATCTTCGATCTTGGCCATAACGTGTCACACATCAAATCAAGGGTATGATATTGAAGCCCTCATCGATACGATGTCAACTAATCAAACGTGGTGATTTTTAGTTGAGTGGACTGGGAGAATTTGATTTTTGAATGTCAAGATGAATGGAGTAGCCATGATTTTATAATCTCAGAAACGCTACAGTAAGGGGAAAATCATATTTTGAGGGAGAAGTTTGATTTTGGATTTATATAGTATTATATTATTCCATTTATTTAATTTCTTAAATAAATGGTTGTACGTTTCGAGTCTGTACGATCACACAATGCGTCTGATCGTCCAGAAACTCATCTACGTACATCACCTCATTTATCCATATCAAATGGTACTAATCTCGTTGCCATTTGAGACTATGCCCTGGGATGCTAATTTCGCGTATTTCGAGACCGTTTTATCCATTGGATCGTCCGATCTCGAAATATAGCGATCCTTATACTCATTTTAATTCGCAACATCAATCCGAACTCAACGGAAGTGGTCTCGAGTCCTGATTCAGTCGTATGCGAAAAATCACATTTTCGGGCCTTCATTTAATTAACGAATAAATATTTAAATATCCGATCGTTAAAAATATAGGTCTTTACATTCTCCTCTCATTAAAGAATTTCGTCCTCAAAATCACAAAGCAAAGAGAATGTCTCCTAACCCATCAGCCCTAAGAAATCTGTCAGATTTCGGAAAAAATTCGGCAGAACCTCCTTTGGACGACTATGTCCAAAAAACTCTACTACAACAAAGATATGTATGCAGCTCATATCTTTAACTATACTAGATCATCTATAGAGATCATCAAACAAGAATGCTATACCAAATAATAACTATCCCGCATGACTAACAACCATACAAACATAAACTATCATCTCAAATATTAACAATCAAATCAAACATGCATACATAAGATGTAACATCCAAAAATAACATATGTGCCTATCCTAGCATGTGGAATATTAAACCACCTAGTATAAACATCCAATATGATATCTACAATGAAAGCTAATGATATAAACAAAGTCTCATCGCCTAAAGAGCTCCGGACTAACGGTCCTCATGCTCCCCACAGTCTACTATACTCTATCGCCTTCACTTTCATTCCACTGAACCCTACTACTCCACTTTCCTCCTTCCAACCTGATTTGTATCACATCTATCGGTATGAACAAGCTTATGAGGTCTCCTAGTCTATGATGAGGTCTCCTAGTCTATGATTCAGTCTCGATATTATCTATTCCATTTAGTGCCACATCCAAACGCCTCTTGTAAGTTCTTCCAAAACCTATTATCGGAAAACGGGTCTTGGTCACTTACAATGCTCTTAGCACACCATGGAATCACACCAACCATCCCTCAAATAACACAACAAAGACGAATGTCATACTACTGGACTTAAGGAATACAAGTCTAGCATCATCTATCAACCAATCGACTGTGACTCAAATGCTATCTCTCTATCCTTAGTCATTGGCAACCCTTTGATGCATCCCCAAAACATTTGTTCCCACTACTCGAGAACAAATAATCTCTACGGAAGCAACAACCTCAGTTGGGTCCGTACTGCATTATCTCTCCAAACACTACTCACTCTTTTAATTTAGCCATGATCTCCACTAGTCTAGCCTATCCCCTCTGACTAGTACCAATCCGCTAAATCAAAGTAGGTCTGACAGTCAAACTAGCCATCACACCCGGCCAAAGCTATCGAGTCCTAGAGTCGTAACCGGTGATAAGCTCGAGCAAAACCCACTCTAGGAATATCTCTCCCAAAATGGTACGTCTCCTACTCGAATACCATCAACTACATTTCCCTTCGAATGTCTAGGAAATGTCAAAACCATAGGAGGCTGAGAACCCCAACCATTGATAAAGCGAAGGTCGAGATCCTCTTAGAGAAGAGATACTACACTGATGTTGAATCACTAAACAACTCAATCTCCTCTCCTAATAGACAGTGCCTACATATACCTAAAGCGAACTCCATCGCCTCCAACTCTGAACCAAGAGCTCGATATTACCTCTCGACATCACTACCATACCTAGTTAAGTACTATAGACAAGTGTATGCTATCATCCCTTCACTCCCGCTTGGAATGAGTACCATCAATGTACTCGTCAACCTCTCGGTCAGACTCACTAATGCGTGTCTACACCTCACGTCTCAAACAAAAGTCCGATCCTTTCTTATACAATAGGTCAACAATATTGCTATCTTGGGTCTATCTAGATTTCAGACTGACGTAACTAAAGGATCTATAGCGACGTCCTACTTTGAAACAACATGACCCAAGCATCTCACTCCCCTCCTTCAGGAGTGATACCATAAAATTCTCATCACCAATTGTGTCTTGTGCTCCTCTTCCGTCTATGGGTAGAGAAAGTATCATTAACGAACACAAACATAACCTACTCAAGTGACCACTCTAATCACAGTCCATGAGATCCACAACATATGCCGACAAATTAGTTAGCCCGAACGGCATAACCAACTAAAATCAAGGTAGCGTGTCAAACACTATAATCGGCACACTCACCCAAATTACTCTTAGTTAGTGCAACCTCACCGCAGGGTCCAACTAAGAGAACATCCTTATGCTACAGAGCTTATCAAACAAGCCATCAACAAATGGGAGTACGTATATGTTCATCATCTCATCCAGCTCACAACAACCAACAAACAACTCCAAAGAGCCATCCGTCCTACTGATGAACACAACAGGTGCATCTTACCCAAAGTTTACACCCATGGATGAACCATCACGTATACAGGTTATCCGCTTGCACCTCCAATCTCCAAAGCTCTTTGGACACCCTATACCTCAAAGGAATATCTACTGGTCCAACTCCTATGACCAGATCGATACGGAATTCTATCCTATATGGTGGTAATCCGGTCACCTCCTAGAGTATGTCCGAACATTTTCCAGCTACATGCACATATGACATCCTATCATCTAGAATATCGAGCGAATATACAAGGCTCCTCTACTGGCAGCCAATCACTACCATCCGCTCCTCCAAAACCCCGATCGTCATCACTGGCCTCTCTCAGTCCACCACTATTCCGTATCCCCTTTAGCCAGTCCATTCTTAAACTATAATACCAGCCCAACTAAACCCCAAATAATCAATGCTTAACAAACAATAAACCATGACTCAAAAAGGGCAAGGTCTCAACAAACGACGTATCGGCAGGCTGAGCCCCTAATTAGGTCTGTCACGGTCAAAGATTGGGAATTATCTCGAGTCTCTATCCCAATATCTAACCACCGTATCTGGATATGAAGGAATATGAAATCTAAACGTCAAATAAAATATGTATGGAACCATCATATGCGGATAGCATATCTCAAATGGTGATGCCATTACCCTTCTATTTCATTGATGGAGCAATCGATGAAACCGAAACGGCAAATCAATACATATGCTTCTCGACCTATCCCTACACAACTGGTATGGGATAACTCTTCAATACTGGGTACTTCTCGATCATTCTCTTGAAGCCCTCATCAATGTGACGAATCAATCGACCTCCAAGATAATCTCTCTACCCAATGATAAACTTCAATCCTTTCTGTGTGGAGTATCAACGGGAATAGATGGTACCTCGATATCATATCTAATCCGACCACATACTCCACCACTAACATATTGCCGTACTTCAAATCGGCAAACTCTCTAACCATCCCCAACTTCAGAAAAGTCGAGACTAATCTTCTTCGAAGCGAATTATGAACTAGTCCCAAGGAAATCGGCTCTTGGGAATCAGAGCTACAGAAACACTCCACTAGTTCATCATCCATCCTTGGAGTCATTCAAAGGCTAACTTCTACCTCATGCATCACCTAACTCCAAGTCATCGAAGATCCTTCTGCAAGCAACCAACCAAACTTGCCTCCTAATAGTCGACTCCGTTCCAACAAATGGCCTGCCTCCTAGACTCTCACGGTTAATGTACAGCTCGGCAAAGTCGACTAGCCAGTTGCACTTGAGCACCATAACTATCCAGAACAAACCGGGCATCCAGGAAATGATCCACACCAACTCTACGAACATATCCTATTAATCGAGGATCGTGGCCCTGATCCTTCCCAATCCTCAACTCTAAAGATAGAGTCAATAGCAGTTTTTCTTCCATACTAGATCATTCCTATTCTATAATAAGGATGATCCGTCTCTCACAAAGAAAACTGCATCAACAATGCTCATGTGTGCTCCTAACTCTTATACTATATGGACTACTATATAGTTTTAAATACCAAAATATATAACAAATACAAACTCTCTCGTGTATATACACTCTCTAGATCCAGTCTAAGGCAACAACTCCTTCCCTGTCACTACGGGATCACAGTATCAACTAAGGTTAATTGGGTAACCTTTGCTCCGATACCAAATTTAATGACCACCCTACACCTATGGTGCAGAACGGTAGTCAAAGGAAAGAAAAAGAAATAAGGTGAAGAAATAGAAGAGAAAAGAATGGAAAAGAAGAAAAAGGAAGCATCAAATAACCAAATTACCTGTCGCATATCTCACATCGAATCAGAGTAAATATAATAATCAACACAAGTATAAAACAATAGTGACTATAATAACAATGTGAAATAATCATCTAAATATAAGATACATAAAGTTATACAACACCGTAGTAGAGTTTATACAACGGGAAAGTAAACTCAACTGGTACACTGTCATATAATAGTAAATCAACACTATCAATGCTCCACAGTGTCACACAGCGGAAATATAATAATAAATGCATATATAAGTATAGATAACCATCACCTCCTGTCGGTCCACCTGTAGAACTCCATAATCATCCCCTTGCTCTCTATATACTTATTTAAGAGTACCTAAGATAATAAGAAGCAAAGCATAAAACCTCGAGTCAGACAATAGTCTGGTGTGAGAGATATCAAATCTCAATATACTATAACTCGATAATATATGGAACAGAGGGTATATAAACCATACCTGACCTGTCCCTACAACCACAGAGTCAGCACATAAACATAAGTAATATGCTACTCTATAACATCGTAAAAAGGGTCTACCATACTCACTATCTATCAGGGTGCTTAGGTATTTCCACTTATAGTATCTACTCCATACTAAGTAAACTTCAGGTATCTAGGTATTTCCACCCATACCTACTCCACACTAAGTCAAGTCAGGGTATCTAGGTATCCCTACCATAATACCTACCTAGTGTGACATCCCTAGGGTGACAGGTGACTAGTAAGCAACCATAACAAACATAGTATCCATCAAACAATACTAAATGCCACTCAATGTACCAGATACATGATGACTCATATGACCTTCTGCAATTGTCAAGGACTAGCGAAAATCCCGGTTCTCTGTTGTGTTCCACCATACTTTCAGGTTCAAAACCCCACACGGTTGTCTCTTACAGTACCTCCGTATCGTCAGACACTAAACCCCCTCGGGGCGGTCCAGGGTACACAACCATCGCTACCAGCCCTCGGGTATTACCCGCATATAGTACCTTACTCTGAACACAGCAGAAAACGCTCTGACTCAACAACGATCATAGGTACAAACACATCCATTGAGCCCTACTCACTCGATAAAAATTCGAACTCTACTGGCTCACTACAATTTCTGGGCATGAGCCCTAATACTCAACCCAGTCCACTATCTGCAGCCTCACTCCAATCTGAGCTGCCATCCTCAATCCTGCTCTCCGCCCGAGTTCTTGATCGAAGAACCCTACTATCATGCCATCTGAAGCTTGAGGTCTAGCATGATCCATATAGTCCTGATACTATCATCCCGGAGCCTACTGCATACATCATCGAGTCACTATCCACAGTACCGGACTACCAGGTCGAAGCACTGCATCCCTGCCTTACCATCAAAATCACTAGGTCGAAGCATCACATCACTGCCTCACCATCAATGTCACTAGGTTGAAGCATCGCATCTCTGCCTCACCATCAATATCACTCATCGTAGGGTAATAACATCTAATCTCTAAATCGGTCGCACGAACAAACCATCACATCGTGCACCATGATATCTCATCAACGTCCAAGCCATATATCGGCCAAGTCAATTGACAACAATGATGGACATTGACCACTCAACTATGGTTAATACCATCCACCTTGGTCTTGTACTTAACCGAACGGTTAAGTACAAACCAAACGGAAACGTCCGACATCCACTCTGAAACCCAGATATGTCGGCACGTATCCCAAACCCTCTTCTACAGCTCATCTCATTCATTAGATTTCCATGTGTGCGGAACTCCAATATACAAGATTCTACCTAAAATCAAATCACCGCTAATCGGCGTTTTTAATCAAAACAGCCAAATAACAAACAAGCCAAACAATCAAACATACATCCAAACATCCATACATCCATCCAATACAACATACATACAACATAAATAGTCCATTTATATCAATTAATGTGGGAAAATAACATTAATAATGGATCTAATCTAATAATTCCCTAACTATGGCACGACGATGGAAAATATGTGATATTCTTTAAAAATCGTTATAAAATAATTATATTTTCTTTTATAAAAATATAGCTGATGTATAATAATAATAATATCACGTTTAAAAACCAAAAATCATTCCCGAACGTCAATATAATACTAAATAATCAACCATAGTAAAGTGAGAGACAGTATCACTCAAATCCGTCCAAACCAATGCCAAAATGTAGATCGCGCCAATACGTCCCAACGCAAGAAACTGCATCCAAAACGGATCTCGTATGCAAAAGATATGGCCAAAATATGAATCGATATTAACTAGATAATTAATTAATTAATTAAACTAAAACCTTAATTACCGTCATTAACGAATAATCCTTCTTCCACAATCAAGGCCGTGTGAATATGAGATACGCTATGCATATATGATCCCCTCTCTCTCTACGATTTCTTGGTCGATACTCGATGAAATCAAGACCTATCTTCACCAAATCACTCTATTGCTCGATCTCTTCACAACATACCCAAGTACCAAGCCTTCGCTTCCACGGATCAAATTGCGAGTGCCTCGACCTGCTTCGACATAGCCACAGTCGCGAATTGCCAGGGGTGATCGGACCCTCTAAAACATCGCAGAGGTACGCCTCATCTAGCGAAACACAAATATAATCTTCAATCTGCCTATCTCCACCCAGAGTTGTGCCTTGGCCAAACCCTAGTTCCACTGTAAACCATTGATCTCGGCCATAACAAGTCGCATATCAAATCGAGGGTATGAGATTGAAGCCCTCATAGATATGATCTTAACGAATCAAACGTCGTGATTTTTAGTTGAGCGGATTGGGAGAATTTGATTTTTGAATGTTAAGATGAATGGAGTAGCCATGATTTTTTAATCTCAGAAATCCTACAGTAAGGGGAAAATGATATTTGGAGGGAGAAGTTTGATTTTGGGATTTATATAATGTTATATTATTCCATTTATTTAATTTCTCAAATAAATGGCTATATGTGTCGAGTCTATATGATCACACGACGCATCTGATCTCCATGAAACTCGTATGCGTAAATTGCCTCATTTTTTTGGATCCAACGGTACTAATCTTGTCGCCATCTGAGACTGCGCACCGGGATGCTAATTTCACGTATTTCGAGACCTTTTGGCCATCATATCATCCGATCTCGAAATATAGCGATCCTTATACTCATTTTAATTCGCAACGTCAATCTGAACTCAATGGAAGTGGTCTAGAGTCCTGATTTGGTCGTATGCAAAAAATCACATTTTCGGGCCTTCATTTAATTAACGATTACCTGATTCGGTCATATGCGAAAAATCACATTTTCAGGCCTTCATTTAATTAACGATTAGATATTTAAATAAACTATTTAAATATCCAATCGTTAAAAATACGGGTAGTTGCAATATAACATTTATATGTGATCGTATATGGATCAAATATCCATATTATTGTATTGCTTATAGAGTTTGAAACTCATTAAAGACAATACATGGTTTCGGGCAAGTAAACTCGTAAGTGACCAAGTTAGGAACATATTTAATGGTTGTATAATTAGGCGGTTGCATGGATCAACATACGAAAATTTACTGCTAAGTATATTTTATATTTCTATTTGCCAACACTAATTCAGTTCATTTGTATATTTCAATTGATAAACATTTTATCAATTATACTAATCGCAAAAATGTATTAATGTAGATTATTATAACTTTGTATAGCAGATGCTCTTACAATATTAGAAAGGTTAATGTCACCATTTCATTTTCTAATAAGACTCCCACTAGTCTTTTATGTTTTTTCAAACCCTAAGGCGAAACTTAGAAGTCTTTCGACTACACTAGTGGGTGTTAGGACTCGTCTGTCTTGGGATTCTGACTTTGAGTTTGCTCAAAAAGTCATAGCCCCACAAACGATGAATAACTTCTTATTGTTGTATCATATACAACTCCTAATTCTTGTAGGTTCCTTGTCCTAATCTCTTTTCAACCTTGAGTTTGCTCAACAAATCGAAAGAAATTATTCACTCGCACCTACCATTTGGATACAGCCTAAGTATATTATATGTACCTTGAGTTTTCTCAACAAATACACATAGCTATCTTATCTCGTCTAATCAATATATTAATAATACCACACAACATCTCTATCTTGAGTTTGCTCAACAACTAGAGAGTATGCAAGTAATTTTAATAATATATATAAATGTTAGAGGACAACACTTATATTAAAGATTCATAATCTTCAATATATTTAATTGAGATTGACTTATGAAATAATGTATTTCTCATAAAATACCCTCATGATTCAAGTGTCGGACATATCAGAAATGACGATATATGTACTTCTACGTTTATTCCTTAAGTCTAGTTGGGTTTCTTACCGTTCCACCTTTAGTTTATACATTCATATTATATAAGTTTTATCCGTATATAACATTTATATTTTAATTAGCTTATATAATAATCTCATGTATAAGATTATACTAATTAAATCTTATTTAATTGATTTTTAATTAATTAAATATTTATTTAATTAATTATTTATTAGTCAATCTTAACATATTATATTGAATATTTATATATGTTATAACCTTTATAGTAATACACATATATCACATATATGTGTGTGTGTGTTTAAATTCTATTAATTAACTTTTCATTAATTTATTTAATTAAACAACTTTAATTAAATTTTATTAATTTTGAAAATTATTTTGTATACATAAATGTATATTTATATTGTCTTAAACATTTCAAGACAACATAATATTTATCACTTTATATTGTACATGCATATATGTATATTATTTAATTAACTCATTTAATTGATTTAATTCTTTTATTAATCATATTAATAATATTTAACTTTGAAATTGATTTACATTTATTTTCAAACAATTTTGAAAAAAATTCTTACATTATAAATTTTATGATATATATATATATATATATATCTTATTTTAAATTTAACTTTTGAATTCAAAATCTCATATTTTTAATTTTCAAACAATTTTTAAAATTAGCCCAAGGCCCATTCAAATTGGGTCTTTTGTATTAGGAGCAACCTTTGGGCTCACATATCTGTTCGGGCCAGGCCGGTAGGCAAGTAGGATATGGTACTTTTTACCCAACAATCCAGCCTAGACACTACCTTTCTTAGACACCCTACTAACTGGGTTGTAAGCTTAATTAGTTAGCCATAATATGACTAATCTAGACTGCATAGGCTATTGGGTGCAAATACCATTGTTGGAAATGGACAAGCCCACAGCGGAAGAATGAGTGAATTTCAATTATTTTTTACCATTTTGGAGCTTTATTGGCCCTATGAAGTCTAATTTATTTAGAACATTTCTAAATTTCTTTTAAATAAATTCATTATTTTATTTATTTATAATATAGTTTTGCATTGGGTAATTAATATTATATTATATATGTGTGTATGTGCATCATACACACACATATGTATGTGTGCATATGTAACAAAACAATCTGTGTAAGATTTGACATGCCAGTTTATAAGTGCTAGGATTTACATCACAACGGACATATTAGCCCCTCCAGCATATAAATATATCGTCGAAATAAATGTTTATGTGCTTTAATTTATATATACAAATTATTGCATATATATATATATATACAATTTTGAATATTTATATGTATCAATTTATAAAATATATATACATATAATTATGTACGAACACACACACACACACATACATATAGGTAAAATAAATACAAAATCATTTTAAATTAAATTTTGGAATATATTTATTTATCTAAGTACAGAATACGAAAACAAATTTTTTAAACATGCATATAAACTATTTATAATATATTTCTATATTTCAACCTATAAATAATTTTCTAATAAATATACAAGTTAATACATAAATGAAAATTTATATATATATATATATATATATATGCATATCCATTAATACTCACGGCAAAACAAAATGTGTTTTTTAATATTAAATTTCATTCGAAATTCAACAAAATTAAAAATAAAATATTTTCAGACATAAAATTTTATTTATTAATATTTTATAACAATCTTAACAATATTTTTAACATTTTGAAATTATCCACATATATATATATATATATATAATAAATTTAAAATTAATTATCAATTTCTACACATATATACATATACATATACATATACATGTACATATATATATTAAATAAATAAATAAAATTTACTGCTGAAGCTTATTAGATAAAGAATCAACTTTATAAAATTTAAAATATATTTTATTTGATATATTTGTTGATGTTGTAGATTTATCAAACTTATTTAACCTAAATAATTTTTAAATTATATATATATATATATTTATTTATTTATTTATTTATATATATATATATTACAGGTGTAAAACTAATCATACAAGATATTAAACAATAATTATATGATATGATATGTAATATTTATAATTATGAAAATTATATGTATTAGATAATATTATTGTAATATTAAATAAATAAATAAATAAAAATTATTTTAAATATGTCATGAGCATCATGTATATATGTCAGTTTTTTTCATAATCACATAAGGACATAAATATATAACCATCAAAATGTAACGATATATCGATATACTAGATTTGTCACCTATCGATCCAAACATCATATGATATAATATATATTATTAGTTTATATTTGTAAACTAGTGACATATCTTTACCAAAGCATATTGAATACACGTTGAAAAGAAGACACGAGCTCTTATGAATCTTATTCCAATCTCGAAGATGCTAGCTTCGAATTATTGACCACCGGTTATCGAATAGATTTTATTTTATTTAAGCTTGAAAATGAAGGAGACGAGGTTCTAATACTTTCGGCCAGGAAAAGGGGCTAATGGAGGCTCTAAAACTATTTTTAGAATAAGGGTTGGGGTGTTTATATACTAGAGAAACCAGAGAGCAAATCTAGGATCCAAATCCTTAATTTTCTATGGTTAATTCTCCACCTTTTAACACATCAAAACCAACTCCTATGCTATTATTTGGCTAGCCTCACCATGATCAGATCATGGTTGAAAATACAGTGCCTCAAATGGACCTCAAACCCACTTCAAGCCTGAAGAACATTTATTGATGTGTGTCGATATCGTATATCGATTAATATATTTATAACTATTATGAATGTATTTTGTTTAACACATCGAATGAAAAAATTATAATTAATATTTCATAAATATTAATTAATTTATAATAATTACAAATTAATTAAATTATTTGGTCAAAGGAGCATTCAACGTTTCGGTTGTGTGACTCTTTAGGTGTAAATTCGGTCAGCGATTAATATCAAACTATTCGAATATTAACGTTCATACGTCACTTAGTAAGTGATGTGACATTTTGACCAAATTTATCGTTTACTTGGTTTTGTAAAATCTAATTTTACTTTGTTAAGCGTTACCCGACAGTGACTATTATTTACACTATTTCTCTTCATCAAAATCATATCACTTCGGACTTATGAAATTTGGTAACGGTCAAAATTCCAATATCATCCATATTCAACTCTATAGTCCAAAAACAAAGTCGTTGGTTTGATAATAACAGTTATTATCAATCGAACTACTCTAGCCAAAGACTTTGACTTTGAGTTGACTTCGGTTGACCGTGATACTAACCTCATACAATTGAGCAGACAAACCCTCTCTTGAATGATGTTTCACTTCCAAGGCTTTCGCTAGACCCAACCATAGTCGTTCAATGGACGTTGTGCCATGATTTAACTATAATCATAACAGAGCATCCACATTGAAGATAAATGGTATTCTCAAGTTAAGAGAATTGTGTAATTTTATCATATCGATATTTTCTGTTTGACCTTAGTTATATTAACCAATAGAAAATTGTTGAGTGAGTCGTTCCATAATTATCCAATAACTATCAGTACGTAACCCCTTGGTGCCCCCAGCAGTCATGAGTAATACACTGCCCAGTATTTGAAGAGCGTTACATACTCGTTTCAATGAATGCATCAATATCCAATCTCGATGCATCTTGACTAGGAATATTTAAAATGATATGTTTATTTTATTGTGATAAATCACTCATAGTTACAACTCATTGTAAACTACTATCACAAAACATACCATTTATAGATTTTTTATTAATACTTTTAATTAAACTAATAGTTAATATAACATATTATATTATTTACATAATAGAAAGAAAACACTTCTTATTTCGAACAAGATTGGTTATCAAGTTAGATATATATAACAAATTACATAATTGTCCCTGGCTATGGCATAATCCTAACTCTATCATTTTAAACATTTGATTCAGAGCTCATGATTACGAATAAATACGCAACTACAATCGATTAAATATTTTTCATAAAGATTTTCTATTTACGTATATTTAATATATTCAGATCATTACTTATATCAGAATATAATAATACATGCAATAGAAAACAAAATCAAAAACACACTTTATTTCAAATAAGATTCTCATACAAGAATTAAATTTGATCAATTATATAATTGGCCATAGGGCTCACCCTTAACTCTATCACATACTAGTAAGGGGAACCCAAAGTCATGATCTCATTATGTATTGTATACAATTATGAATTATTGTGCCTAATATGATTCATACTAGGCTTATGTCTAACTCGAAATTTATTCTCCTTAAGTTCTCGGTTACTCATTTGAGTTGCTTGAAGGTTTAAAGCTTCAGCAATAATTGATTTTTTAACAAATGATCGAAGAAGCAACTGCAGAAGCCAGAAGCAATGATATTGGCTATTCATTTTTGTTATTTATAAAGCTATATTGCAAGTTTAAGCTCTAAATTTATTTTTGTTAAGTATCTTCGTGCCTTTCTACAAGCTTTAATTTATTTTCCATCATTGTATCCAATCTAGAGGATAGAGCGTTTTCAAGAACAAGAAAATCATAATAATTTTTGTTTTTAATCACAAGTGCATTGTTGTGTTATGCAACAAATTCATGAATTTTTTTTATCAACATATATTCTTTTTTTATTATGTATTTTCCATCAATCGAGCATTTGTTCGGATTTCCCCGTTCTATCATCTGGATTATGTTCGACTATATAAAGCTACATTTGGATTATGTTCATGTAGCATTCAAATCGAATGACTATATGAAACTACATTGATACTCCTACATATCAAGAATAATGTAGGGGACATCTCTATTTTTCCCCCAACCTTCATAAATTTTCAACAATACTTTTACTGGATACACAAACAAACAAAAAAGGGTAGAACTTTTCTTTTCTTAACATATGCGAGCCAAAACACTGATTTATAAATACGTGTGAGTTGGATCAAACCTGTTCAAAACATACATGAAATAGAATAAATATGCACAAAGCAAATAGCACGAATAAAAGTTGCAAATTAGAATATACCTTTATTACTTCAAAATTTACATTAAAAAAAAAAAATTAAAAGCAAACTAGGCCAAAACTTTGTAGCTTTGTTTAAGAAGATAGTACATTTGAGTAAACATCAAAAATCCCACCAATCGATAATCTGCTGCAGGCAGCAAGTATATACTTTGGCCAGTCATGTTGCCCCATCTTGAACTTAATCTGTGTATATGTGAGTATAGCAATAGTGCAAAAAATACTGTTAAATTTCATGTTCTGAAAAATCGAGGCTTTTATTCACAGACAGCTTCTACAGCCACTCTTTTCATAGTTCCAGGACATGGGTCTCCTCCAAAAACTTTAGGGTTTATGGTTACTGCACATGATTCCTGACCAATACATCTCTGCAACAAAAAATATTATTATACTTCATCTTAATCGCTATATTTATCAATGCAAATGTACATACACTAACCATTTCAAATGGATCGTAAGACTCATGGGCATGACAACTGCCTTCAGAGAAGCTACCACAAACTCCTTCTGGAGTACCAAAACTAGCAAACTTTATTTTTGAAATCTTTTGTCCATTGGTACAAGATAAATGGACTTTCGATTTCTCATAATCTTTAGTATGCCAGTTTTTCATAGAAGGTTGCCATTCAGAAACATCTACACATGCACTCCCTATTGATCTTTTTACCATAGATATTCCAGTAGGGTCGCCGCCCCACTCTTCCAATACAACTATCAAGTTGCCAGTTGGGTTTAGCCATTCACGAGGAACGTGATACCTAAGATAGTTCAATTAAAGTATATACGTTTAAAGTATTGAAGTTGAAGTGCATTTGTAGCATGTAATTTGATTATGAAGTCTAACCATCTTTGAGAAGCCTGGCCACAGTTGGTTTGGCATTTAGTTTCATTGTAGGTTCCACGGTAATCACAGTCGCTGCATGTCCCAAATGCCTTGTAACCAGGCCAATATCTACCGATATTTTGACCATTAATCCATATTTGGCCTTTACCCATGCTACTCATATCTAAAGCTAGTGGTTCACTGCCTTCAGGTGCATTGAAGATAGCCTGTTGAACATATGTGGATATATATTATCAAGATATCAAGGTTGTGGGTAACAATATGTGAATATAATATGCATTTCTTAGTTGAAAATTGGACATTCATGCACATAATTGTCATGTGTTTTAAGAGTAAACTTTTTTTTTTCTTGTATACCTTGTACCAGGCTAAAGATTGGTTTTGAGATGCAACCCCCCATTCGACATTGGAACTTCCGGTAAGTGAATGCAGTTTCAGTTCTTCACCTTTCAGACCAATCTGGACAAACATTGAAGTAAAATTCAGTTATTAAGTATACGTAAATTCATTTATGTAGAAAGGAAAAATATGTTGAAGGAGGTTATGTAAAAGAAATTAAACCTGATAGCTCCATTTTTGCCATGTAAGATATCTGCGCCCTTCGTTGAGTCCAGTTAGAGTAACTGGACCAAGTACCCCAGTGTTCCAAGTCTCAAAATGCTCTCCAACACTCTATTAATATTTATTTTACAATTTCAAAATAAAATAAGAAAATGTAGGTTGTTTGAAAGAAAACAAATAATTTGAAGCATGAGAAAAAAGACTTACAGGCATGCCAAGTGATACGCTTAAAATAGAAATAGTATTACTGCCTGTCAACAACTTAATATTTCCAGTGTATGTCAGCTTTGGATTTTCCAGACTACCATATGCCGTCCCTAAGAAATAAACAACGAATTACAACTAGCCAAGTTCAGTGACCATCACAAAAGGAAATGTAAATCTTTAGAGATGTCGACAATTTAGCCATCTTTCAACTTCCATGTTTATATCTCTTATGAGTAACTATCTGCTATAACATTCAAGTTCTAGTTTAAAAATGGTATAGCTAAAGTTGGCAATTCAGTTTTTTTCTGTGTGTTTATGCAACACCCTGAAGTAACTAAATGCGCGCGCGTGCAAGGATCGTTTACATCTCATTTTTGCTACACCTCAAATCCCCCTTGATTTCAACCACATGTATATGTATCAGGTAACAATAGCACACCTGTGAACTGCCCATTTATGAAAACATGCACAGAATGACCAGCAGACATAACAGTAAGTACAGGATTTTGTCCGTTCACCAGAAACTGTTCGTCTTGATTTATGTCGACGCTGAAATAACAAAATGTGGATAAGTTTCAAATTCAACATTTTTTACAGTGCCAGTGCTGCTTATAGAAAAAGGAGGGAGTTGATGCTTACTAAGTTGTATACCACAGATAATCTGTAGCGTCTCTTGTCACATTTACTTGCTCCAGCAATCCATTTGTTGTGAACGATTTGTCATCATATGAATTGATGTCCTCATTGTATGATTCCCAGGAAAATCCCCCAATCCAATCCATTTTCATTTGTGAAGTTTGAACTCCCACCTGTTAATATTACATCATTTTTGGTGGTAAAAAGGAAAAAAAAAGGGAAAAGAAAAGGAAAAAAAGGAAAACATACCCTTGCAGTGTTAAAAACTGTAGTTTTACAGTCAGGGAGAATGCTTATAGACCAAGGAGGTAAATCATAGTGCATTCCATTAAAGGCTACTTTGGCATAATTTTTGGTATCATAGTTGGCGAGAAATGCAGCACATTCATTTGATGATGTGAAAACATGGGACTGTGCAGGAAATATTGAAGAATAATTACCTAATTAGTTCATATTCAAATTTATATGGTTATGTTCTATAGAAAAATATATGTATTAAGACCTCTTGTTTTTCTCCAAGTGATGTTACTACAGGATTAACGGAAAGCAAAGCTGATTCACAGTACTTGATTGCTTTGTGCAAGTCTCTCAGGTGTCCATATTTTGGTTGTCTTAATAAACCTACAAGAAAACCAAAGTTGTTAGCTATGTTAACTGTATTATGTTTCACTATACTAGTATAAATGCACACGTGTTCGTCCAATAAATAAAGATATTTACTTTTTATTTAAGAAATATTTGATGCACGAAAATAATTTTATTACAATAATGTTGTTGTTGTTATGTGTGTGTTATAAGTGAAAAATCTTTGGTGGTTATAGGTGTTTTTTATTTCGATTAGTCATGTTGGCGGTGGAGATTGCAAATTGATAGTGAGATTTCGATGATGGTTGGTCACGAAGGGGATGGTGGTGCATGCTACAAATTAGTAGTAATATTCCATTGATGAGTGATCGGAAAGGAGATGTTATCTAGGGTATTTTCGAAATTTCAAAAAGACACGGTGGAAATCCTATTAATTGAACTTTCATTGTTAATAGTGTGTGCGCATATATATGTATGTGTGTGTACGTACACATACATACATATGTATGTATACGAATACACACACACACATACATACATATATGCATGTATGTATGCATGTATGACTTACCGTTTACAAGCGTATACATTTAAGAGGCCAGTTTATGCACACAAAAAGAAAAGAAACCAGAAGCAAAACTAACAAAGAAAACAAAAGGCAAATACCATATTCATCTATTGGAGCATCATAATCATAACTTGTAGCAATAAAAGGACCACCAGCTGTCCTATCAAAGTTTGTACCGCCATGGTACTACAAAGTCGAAAGAAAGTTGTTATCTATTTATTCTAAACACAAGATTTCAATGAAATGCTATTAATGATACATATACTCACCATATAGTAGTTAATATAAGTTCCACCTTTCTGTATAAACTTTGCAACAGCGAAAGCAACGTCTTCTACAGGCCTAACAGGAACAGGACCCCCAAAACCCGTAAACCTGCAATAATATTAGCTTCTCAAAATTCAAATTAAAATGATTATAAATATTTATATGTTTGAATTCAAATATAAAACGGACAGATTATAAAAATTACCATCCAGTCCAAAGTTCGGTCCACATGGTAGGTTTGTATGGTTTGTTTGGAGAAAAATCGTCGCAGTAGAAACCATTGCAAGTGTTAATCTATAAAACCAAGATACTTCAGATTAAATTATTAATTAACAATAATGTATCACCAAAAGTCAAAAAGTTTACAAAAACATAATATTAAGTCAAACTAAACAGCTATTAATTTTTTCCATCAAAAGCAATGGGCATCGATATTTTTGCAAGAAAATCTAAATCATGTGGTCTTTGTGAACAAATTAAAAATGTTAAAAGGTCAATACAACTGTCATTAAAAGAATCCAATGAATATAAAGAAGAGAATACAATAGAAAACTCACAACAGGATCAGGTGCATCCTCTTGTTTGCACATAATCCAAGGAAGTCCAGTATCCAGGCCAACTGCCATTTTAGCCGCCCATGAAGTATATGCTTTTGCTGGAGCTCCTTGATCCCACTCCAAAGGACCAAACTCATTCTCAATCTTAATTAGAATTATAACTTCTTTAAAATTATAATGATAACACTTGTGGTTGAGGTAGAGTCAATAGCCTCTTAATTTTAGACCCATTAATCCATTGGATTAATGTAATCAATATATATAAATTTATGATACATGCCATAGATAGTTAATAATAAACTGTCATGTCATCATCATTTATATACATTGATTGCATTAATCCAGTGACTTACATCAAGGGGTTAACCAGAAGCTAAATTTTTGGTGCAAGTTATATACCTGAGATAGGATTATAGGGCCACCCTGCCATTGAAATAGCCCTTCTGATTTCATCATATTAACTATTTTCTCAGTGAAATTCTGCATTGCCAACTGCCAAATTGCAAAGTAATTATAAACCTTAAGCTGGTTAAGTTGAAAATTGAAATATGGGGTTGCTACAACTAATTAACATAAACTCTATAACATATAACCATTGTCTTCTGAAAATGTTTTCTTTATTTGCCTAATTTTGCTATATCATAGCTAGTTGATATGAAATTTCTATTATGAGACAATGAAGATTAATTGATTCAACTTGTGAATGGTTAGGAGTAACTGTTGAAGAAAATTTATGCACCACTTCGCATAAAATGGCACACTAGAGTGCATGTAACAAAATAATAATGGCGTGATATCACTAAAAATGAAACTAAATGTACCTTGAAAGGCTCATTATCTGTTCTAAAACTGATACCAGGCACATATTTCAGCCAAACAGGAAATCCCCTGTAAAATATTGACATGGTATTCAAAATTTTGCTCAAGTCCATGAAATCAAAATTTTGTTACAAGTACAACTTTAGGCTCACCCAAAATTCCATTCAGCGCAAATATAAGGTCCAATGCGAAGATTAACATAAAGACCAGCACTATGCACAAGCTTAATGAACTTAACCAAATCATACCTGTCCTCAAAGTAGTACTGCCCAGGAACAAGAGAAGTGTTACAACTAAGTCCTACAAATTTATGAAAAATTGCAAAATGGTACCTGTCCTTGAACAGGCTCATGCCCATTCCAGAACACATATGTCTGAATGACATCCAAGCCCCCATTTTTTGCCTTATTTATTAAATCAGGCCACATCTAAAAGTAAGCAAATCAAAATTAACCAAAACCCATAAAAAGTACCTGCATTTTTGAGAAAGATCGAATCTTTATATGAATACTGACCTGAGGAGTGCTTCTTGGATAGTGAATGGAACCGGAGATCAAAAGTTTCCTCTGCCCGTCGATAATGATAGCCTTGCTATCGTACGCTACTGAAGCGGTAACCTTAGCATGCGGTGACCAAACCGCCGCTATAGCTAGAAACAGCGCCAAGAAGAAGAGTTTATTCCCCATTAACGGAAATGGTTTTTGTTGTTCTGCTTTGCGCTTGCTTTTCTTATACTGATTATAATATTATTATTAATATGAGAAGGTGCGTAGCTGGTGGTGCCTTTGTTTGCTTTCTTTTCTTCTACTTCCTCTTTACTTTATTATATTTTCAATTCTCAATTAATTTTCCTCCCTTTATGCTTTCGACTGTGTTAATTAATAAATAACAGAAAAAGGGATAGAACGTGGAATCTGTGGACCCACTTTCCCTCTTCTGGACAAATAATATGAATGTTACAAACAACCCATTGCCCAATTTCAAACGTACAACGCATTCGATACACATCTGACATATCAGATATTTTGAACTGGCAACTGTTTTTTAGCCAGCTGAAGGAGCATAGAAAAACCACACCGTTTCAGTTTGACGCATCGGATGCTTTTGATTCATTACTTTTGATTCATTAAGCTTAAACGGTCTAATTTTTCCTTTTATATAACTGTAATCATTTATCAACTACAATTTCCTTTTTCTTCATACAATATCTCCTACACTCAAAAAAACAAAAAATTAGACAATAGCAAATTCGTTTATGAAGATTCTAAAGACTTCATCGTGAGTGAATAGTTAAAACACAGAAGTACGCCAGTTCATACGCTGACCGACATACATTGCGTTAGCGATGTTTCTTTTGAACATTAAGAGCATTGTCAAATAAACTTCCCAATAAAAAGACTGTTTCATTATGTTGTGTAAGCGTTTGAAATCTTGAGGTTTGAAATCTACAAAGAAAGGGTGTGTTAACGAAATAGTTGCAGTATTTTTATACATTGTCGTTGTGCCTCTTTCAACACGTCAAGTTGTGAATAGATTTCAACGAACGATTAGGTAGTATTATTTGTGTTTATTTCCACGTTGTTCAAAAATTTATTATGTTTATGGTAAAAATATAATTAAACCAAATGATTCACAAATTAACTTCGTACCGGACCAAATTACAAGTTCTAGTGACGGTACCCGTTTATCAAAAATTATATCGAAGCAATAGATGTTTTGTACATAAATGTACACTTACTCTATAGCATTGCACAACAATCTATTGGGCGAAAAGGATATGCTACATAAAATGTTTGGATCGTGTATTCATTTGATATAACTTTTACATATGTCATGGCTGGTTGATAAGGAACAGTACATGATAACGGAGTTTACAATTCCGTAATAAATGACTGAAACTCAAACTTTCTACATCTATCATCGGGTAGGTGTTATTTAGTTAATTCAGGATATCCGTTAATAGATGGTTATACGCCTCCATATCAAAATGTGAGATATCATATCCTTAATTTTCGTGAAACTCAACATGAATCGAAATTGGATAATGAAGATTTCAATTCTACCATTCAAGTTTACGTATGGTAATCGAAAGACCGCATGCTCTCAATCAGGTTATCCGTGGCCTCATGCTCTTTGGAAACATCCGACATTTCTTTCATCCCTGCGGAGCTCCCCTTGTCTCTTCGCTTTCCTTAGCAGATGACATTCTTCGCTTCATGAATGATCACCTTCGATCCATTCATAAACTTATTCAGTTTTTCTGAGCATATAAGGGGACATCTAGCCAGAAATTCAACATTGACAAAATCTCCATTATTACTTCCTCTTAGATTACTTCAACCCATAAAGCCAGACTCCACGAGGAGACTAGCTTTTCTATCCAGTCTCTGCCAATCACATGTCTGGGCATCTAGTTTTACAAGGGTAGAAAAAATAATTTGTACTTCAGTGGTACTATTTTAAAGTTCGCACTCAGTAGGAAAGTGTAGTTCCTCTATTATCTCTCAAGTGGGATAACTTGTTCTCACTGACTCACTGTTGAGCTCTCTCGGCTCTAACATCTTTGTCGTATTGATGCCTATGGAATCCTTTTTCTTTGAATATCAAAGGCTTTGCAACAATAATCAAACTTGTATTTTTGGCCAAAGACAGTCCATGGAATCTAATCAAACTTCGCATCCCTACTGTATTTAAATTGTAGATGTTGCACTAATAAATTGATCAATCTATTACACATCTCTTCGGTAATAGTGAGAGGATCTTAAGTATTTGGAAGCACTTTGAGGGTCTTATCGGCAGAAGACACGTTTCGATGGGTCCTAAGCCTCATTTACTCTATTGGTGACCTAGTGCTTGTGGTAAATCAATTCATGTCATCTTATTTTGCATCATTCTCTCTTATATGCGTTGACATATATGGTGTGCTCACAATCGTTTTATTTTTTATAGTCAATGAATTGATAAATCCAAAATTATTTCTAATACACATGAAGATATCAAACTCGTAGCTATGGCTAAACCTTACTTAGGACCTAACACCAGATTCCTAAATTTTATATTTTTGATTTTAACATCCAAATATTTCATGAGGCCTTTACAATTCTCAACACACTACACTAGTTTGTATATAATGTTGGTGATTAATCTATATTAGATTTGAATACATATAACTCATATTGATTCAATTGAGAAACAAGTATATGAAATTAACAGCGGAAGGCGTACCTGAATCTATCGATTCTTAATTGATGTGAAGATTAATTTGGATTAGATCTTCCAAATTGACACAAGCTTAGATTTGTAGATTCTCTTTATAAGAGGGTAGAGAGAATATGATAAGACTTATGTAATTTGGGAACCATAACCTTATATATATAGTATGTGGCATTTTTCAGTTCGGCCCTCAACAAACTAAAATTGTCACTTCAGTATCCATATGTTATAATTTTACATGACGAATATACCCCTTAAGTCTTAATATGTTTATTCCAAAAATAGATCACGTAATTAGACTTAATTACAAGATTGCCCACACATTCAAACATTAAAATATGTGGCCCCATTATGTTGAATTATTCCAATAATCTCCCCTAGGCTACATATGTAATTTTATAGAATGTATTCAACTTTATGAGCTCTTAAATAGCTATATTGATAATATGGTATATTTAAACAATCTCGTCCATTGATTGTGTTAACATAGAACCAAAGTGGCTTTCCTTACTGTTTTTTATAACTAAACCCATCAATGGTCACAAATATCAATATAATCAAACGGCATAGATCAATCATGTATGTGTAGCATGGAAATTACATGAACTGTGATCTTTACATGTCTATTCCTAACTGGTCCTACTTTACTTTAATGAGATCAAAATTCCAAATAATATATATAAACAATTGAAGTGCAAAAGAAAACTTTATTTCTGATCAGAAAAACCAAAGCATGTCCATAATCAAAATATAGAGTAGTGTCGCGAAATAAGCGACTAAGTACAAACTCCCTCTAAACCAAAATATCCTTATATAAAAGATACACCCATTTTAGCAACATGCTCATGAAAGACCTTGGGTGGTACTCCTTTTGTAAGCGGATCCGCTAGCATGGAATTTATCCCAATATGCTCTATGGATATTAACCCATTCTGCACTCTCCCCTTTACAACTAGAAACTTGATGTCAATGTAATTTGACTTGCTTGAGCTTTTATTGTTATTAGAATATAACACTGTAGATCTATTGTCTCAATTTAACTTTAATGGTCTTTCAATATTATCAATAATGTGCAGCCCAGTGAGAAAATTCTATAGCCACTTCATATGGTTAGATGCCTCATAACAAGCCACAAACTCTGCTTCCATGGTGGAAGAAGCTATGAGCGTTTGTTTAACGCTTTTCCACGATATAACCCCTCTACTTAATATAAATATGTATCCTGAAGTGGATTTTCTGCTATCCGGGCATCCAGCAAAATCAGAATACCCAGTGATCTCCAACCGATCTGATCTTCTATATGCAAGCATATAGTTCTTTGTTCTTCGAAGATACTTCATAACCCTTTTGCTGCTTTCCAATGATCCATTCCAGGGTTACTAAGGTACCTGCCCAACACTCCTATAATGTACGCAATATCCGGATGCGTGCACACTTGAGCATACATTAGACTCTTATAGCATATGCATAAGGGATCTTCTGCATTTATTTAGCTTCAAGGATGTTATTAGGGCATTGTTTGAGACAAAATTTATCTCCTTTAGCGACAGGGGTATCACCCATTTTACAATCTTGCATGCCAAACCTTTTAAGCACCGTTTCTATATAGTTCTTTTGTGACAATCCAAGAATACCCCGTGCGCGATCACGATATATTTGGATTCCTAACACAAAAGAAGTATCCCTAAGATCTTTCATTTCAAAATTATCTGAAAGAAATCTCTTGGTTTCGTGCAAAATATGTAAATTATTACAGGCAAGCAATATTTCATCAACATATAAAATCAAAAATATGAATTTGCTCCCACTGAACTTGTGATACACAAAGTAATCAATTATGTTTTCCTCGAAACAAAATAAGGTAACTACTTTATGAAACTTGCGGTACCATTAACGAGAAGCTTGTTTGAGCCCATAAATGGATTTCTTTAGTTTGCAAACCATATTCTTTGGATCTCGGAACACAAAGTTTTCTGGTTGCAGCATATAAATTGTTTCGTCAATGTCTCCATTGAGAAACGCGGTTTTAACATCCATTTGATGTAACTCAAGATCAAAATGTGCAACAAGTGCCAAAATTATTCTAAAAGAGTCTTTCGATGAAACCGGAGAGAAAGTCTCTTTAAAATCGATGCCTTCCTTCTAAGTAAAACCTTTTGCTACAAGACAACCTTATATCTTTCCACATTACCTTTTGCATCCCTCTTGGTTTTAAATATCCATTTACAACCAATGGGTTTCTTACCTTCAGGTAAAGAGACAAGATCCCAAACTTTATTGTCTTGCTTGGATTTATACTCTTCTTTCATAGCTTCAATCCACTTTTGAGAATTAGCATCTTGCATGGCATGGTGAAAGTTGATAGGATCATTTTCCACCAATCCATTATTATCCTCTATTTCTTGAAGAAATACCACATAATCATTCGGAATGACATCTTTCCTCTCTCTAGCGGATCTCCTTAGTGGCAATTCATTTTGAGGTTATTGGGTTTGTTCTTATGGAACATTGTCCTCATCTTAAAGAGGGTTTTCTTCAACATTGTTTGTTGTGGTTCCGGATCAACTTCTTCATTAATGATAGGAATGATAATTTGTACATTGCCAGAAGAAGTAATTGTAGTAGGAATCATAGATGATGATTCCTCCTCAAAAACAATGTTCCTTACTTCATTTCTCCCCCTAACTCAACATCCTCAAAAAATGTTGCAGTTCCCGTCTCAAAAAATTTCTTTAGTGTGGGATCATAAAATTTATAGCCCCTAGATCGCTCAGAATAACCAATAAAGTAGATGCTCGCTGTTTTAGAGTCCAAATTTCTTTCATTTGGCCTATAAGGCCTTACCTCAGCTGGACATCCCCAAATATGAAAATGCTTTAGAGTGGGCTGTTTGCCTATCCAAAGCTCATAAGGTGTCTTGGCAGCTGCTTTATTGGGTACCCTATTAAGGATATAAACTGTTGTCTTTAATGCCTCCCCCGGAGTGATTTTGGTAAGGTAGAATGACTAATCATAATCCTCACCATGTCTTTAAGAATTCTGTTTCGTCTCTCAGCAACACCATTCATGCTAGGTGAATCTGGCATGGTGTACTGTGGGACTATTCCACATTCCTCTAGGAATTGGGCAAATGGTCCAAGACATTGTTCACCCGATCCATCAGATTTACCATAATATTCACCTCCATGGTTAGATCTGACACTTTAATTCTCTTGTTGAGTTGGTTCTCAACTTTTACCTTAAATTTATTAAACATGTCTAAGGATTCTGATTTATCATGTATAAGATATAGGTAGTCATATCTTGAGTAGTCGTCTATGAATATGATAAAATATTGTTGACCATTCCATGATGGCATAAGGAATGGTCCACGAATGTCCGTATGTATCAATTCTAAGACGCCAGTTGCTCTATTAGCACCTATTTTCTTATGTTTGGTCTGTTTTCCCTTGATGCACTCTACACAGACATCGAAGTTTGAAAAATCAACAGATTCCAAAATGCCATCGGACATAAGCCTTTGAATTCTAGTTTAGATATATGACCTAAGCGCTTGTGCCACAATGTGGCTGAATTTTCTTTATTAGCTTTTCTTTTAGTATCACGCGATTCCACATGCAAGGCTTCATAATAAGAGGTATTAACATCAAGTATATATAAGTTATCATAAACATTGAGAGAACCAGTTCCAAACAAGATTTGAATTTATTGATAAACTAAAAATACCATTCCCAAATGAACAAGAATAACCAGATTTGTCCAACTTAGAAATAGAAACCAAATTCCGTCTAAATGACGGTATAACAAAAGTATCAAATAAATCCAAATAAAACTGAGTTCTCAATAATAACTTAAAATGCCCAATAGCCTCCACTTTAACCGATTTTTCATCACCTACATAGATGTATCTTTCAGCATCAGTTGGATTTCGGTAGCTTAGGCAACCCTGCATAGAAACACTTATGTGAGTAGAAGCACCGAAATTTAACCACCAAGTGTTTCTAGGTACTGTAGCTAAATTTACTTCAGAACAGACCAAAGCAAAGGATGTACCTTTCTTAACACCCCATGCATGATATTTGGTACAATCTTTCTATTAATGTCCATCGTTCTTACAAAAGTAACAACCATCAGCCTCCTTATGTTGTTTCTTTTCCATTGGACCCTTAGCAGTTTCCTTATCCTTCTTTCTCCTTTTGTCTTTTCCCTTAGGAGTGTATGCCAAATGAGCACTTTTAGTCTTATCATGCTTCAATCTCTCTTCTTCTTGTACACAATACGGAATGAGCTCATTAAGAGTCCATTTCTCCTTT
Organism: Allium fistulosum; assembly: GCA_030737815.1. Taxonomy (NCBI): domain Eukaryota; kingdom Viridiplantae; phylum Streptophyta; class Magnoliopsida; order Asparagales; family Amaryllidaceae; genus Allium; species Allium fistulosum. Next base: position 305,060,059 of record CM060903.1, on the reverse strand, counting down.
TGACAGTTATAACTGATCTTAAATTGGTTGTATTGTGAAGGAAGAGAGATTAGTACCAAATGCACGAGCAAATCATCCGAAAGCTCAAGCTTAAGTGCCTTAAGTTTTGAAGCAACATTAGACATTTCCATAATGTACTCCCTTATGTTCCCTTTGCTTTGATACTTCATGGAAATCAAGCACTGCAAAAGCGTGCTTGTTTTCGCCTTATCGTTTTTAGCAAAACATTTTTCAATCTCAGCAAGGAAATCTTTAGCATTGGTTACCTTTTCAAATACCGCACCCCTAAATGCCTCTGGAATGCTATGCTTTATGATCATTAGACTCATGTGATTTGAACGATCCTACCTCTCAAAGTTCTTTATAACATCAGAAGAACTTTCATCCGTAAGAGGGGTGGGTGCATCCATCCTAAATGCAAGGTCAAGATCCATGCAGCCAAGAACAAGCAATATGTTCTCTTTCCAATCCTTAAAGTTTGTTCCAGTCAGAGTAGGAATGTTATTAACATTGGCAGATACCGTAGTTAAATTAGCTGTAATTTTAACATAAGTATCAATCAAATATGCTCATATTGTAAAACAAAACCGTAGTAAATTCAAATAATTGGTAAGTCTCTTCTCAAGATTCCTAGCACAACATCAATATCAAGTCTTTGGACAGTAATATTAATTGTAAGTAGTGCTCTTGTTGTAATGATCAAACATTGACAGTAAGTTCAAGTCAATATCAATCTTCCTTTGGGCCGATTAGATATTCACTTGCAAAACTATATGATTGTGACATATTTATCATCACACATGTATAAATGATTCGGCCAAATATTAGTCTTCCTTTGGGCTGGCTAATATCCGCATTAATAAATACACACAAACATCAAACATTTTTCATGAATAACTAAATAAGAGAGGTCACTTTGGTGACATGTTATTTCAATTATTTCACTTGTAATGTAGGATATTTACAGTTAGTTTGCAAAGAGACATCAAATAATATTTGAATTGGTTTATTTTATCTCATTCATTTATGCGTATTCCATAAATTTCAATTTTTTTTATTTTATACATATTGAAAATATGGTTTCATAATCGTAATAAAAATAATTTTGACATCAACTAAAACTGTAATAATACATAAAAAATGGTATTTGCAATAATAATTAATGATAAAATATTGCATACTTTATTTAAATGTCAATATTCAAGATAAAAGATAAAACAAATTTTAACATAGCATGGTCCATACATGTGATATTGTAAGAAAATGAATAGTTGAAAACTGTAGCGGTGGTTGATCCTAAACATAGTGGGAAGCAACGAAAATTAATAGTCCATATCAAAACAGTTTATTATATTAGTGCGGTAGGTGATTAGCTTTCGATGAAAGCTTATTTGACTAAGCAAATATGAAAATGCTTTAGAGTGGGCTGTTTGCCTATCCAAAGCTCATAAGGTGTCTTGGCAGCTGCTTTAGTGGGTACCCTAAAACATTCAAACATTAAGTCTTAATATGTTTATTCCAAAAATAGATCATGTAATTATACTTAATTACAAGATAGCCCACACATTCAAACATTAAAATATGTGGCCCCATTATGTTGAATTATTCCAACATATTATGGTTACTCTTACTCTTATTTCCTTCATATTTAGTTGTTGCTCTCGTTTTTGTATTTTCGTAGGGGCATTGGGCCGCATTTCTAGTTTGGTCATAGGATTTCTTCATACGGAATGCTCTTTCCCCTTATATTGCATAGGAATATCTACTGCATGTTATTCGCCTAGCTCCAGTGACTACTTCTAGGCCCATATTTGCTCCTTTGATAGCTCCCTTTACAGTGGTGTTTAGACACATGATGATACAGCATTCTTTCTGCACACATTCAGTCAAAGGACAAACTACGGTACTATTGACAATACGGTAGCACTCATAAACAGGGTTTTACTTTTATATGCTTATTCTATAAGAGCATTATTTTGGTTTTTCCTTTTCTCTTTTTTACGAATGCCACCGGACGAAGGCTATTTTCCTTCTTTTTGTCGTTACAGAGCGCTCTCTCGATTTATTATTGTTCTACTTTGAAGCACAAAAGGTTTTTGTGAGGTAGGCTCTTTTAGTTAAAAAATGGTAATTGAAAGAACCTTTTGAATATGAAAAAGAAAATTTACGATGTTAAGCAATAACAGACTTTTGGATTTTCAATTCAAGTTAAAGCGGTTGTGGCAACAATGAATATTCACAATTTCACATAGAAATACAATAGCAGGGATGCTGACTTATATTCTATGATAATCTTGATCTTATTCTAGAAGAATACCTTGAAGAATACTATAATATTCAAGAGACGAATGAAAAAAATAAACTAATCGAAAGAAGCATTGAAAATAATATGGCTTTGGTTTGGGATAGGATAAGGATTAAATTTACTACCATAGAACTTTGTTAAATGTATTTTCTAATTTGTATTATTCATATCCATGTATAAGTATTTGGTATTTTTGAACTATTGTATATGTTCCCTTTTTTTATAAAATAACATACTTTTACTATTGGATTACTTAATCATGTGTGATATTTCTATATTACACTGATTACCATTAGCAATAAATAATTGTCGTTAGCAACGCTTGTTACAATACAGTTACAAACAATCATTCCATTTTCGTTACCCTTTTCACTGCCATGTTCGTAGTACAAAAATGCATTCCTTTTTCGCTGAACTTCCTTGTTCGTGTCACATTCAGAATACACTGTTTGGCTGCCCTATTGCTTTATAAAGAATGCAACCTAAGTTTTTTTATTTTACTTTTAATTTTCCATGATATTTGATTCAAGAACTTGTTTCATCTCATTGTAATCAGCAAACATCATATAAAAAGGGTTGTGAAAGGCACTTTAATATTGATTACCAAAGGATAATTTTTTGATGATACATGTAGCTACTTTATAAATTTGGAGTGCTCCAATAAAAATCAAGTATTATTACTTTATTACTCGTATTGGTATACTATCTAAAATTAGTAATGAAATAAGATTGCAAACCTCCAAATTTCTAAGGTAAACTCGTCCGTAAATGGTTTTATTGTTTGTTTTGATGGCCATCCGTCATTTTTTGTTTCTGTATGGCAGGGTTCCTATCGTATATTAGTATACAACATGAATCTGCTGTATTTATAACTTTTATTTGATAAATCACTACCCAAGTCTATATTTGAGAGAAGAAGAGAAGTCAGGTTTGGGTTTAGCCTCTCATGAAAAGTATTATGGTAAATTATGTATTTGATTGAAAGTCCCTCCATCTCCATAAAAATCAGAATTGGACTTTGAGTCTTTAAAATACCCCTCCCTTCACCCCCAAATCAAAATTGGAGTCCCTTTAACAATCACTTGGAAGAAAAACTAGTTTCTTATATCCACTATTATGTAAGAGAACTGTGTATAAGATCCAAAATAAGCATGCTGACATTAACCGTTCAATATATGTAATTTTGAAGATCGAACAAGGATAAATTCTGTAACATATGAGTTGTTATTTTGTAGTCGTCCACCTATAGACAAACAAATAATAGACGTCCATAAGCACAATTTATTTTTTCACCACTTAAAGGCAGACTGGCTATAAATAGGCATCATCTCTCACGGTTTCGCTCACAAACAAGCAAAATTCTTATCCAAACAAAACCATCACTCGTGTGCTAGCAATCTTCACTTTTTGATCGTGCCATGTAGCGATCGTCCAACATCACTCAACAAGCACACTTCACATGTAACAAAATCATGATTTTTGTGCCATCTTCTTCCACCACTTAATCATACCAAGAGTGTTAGAACCTCCCTTGTTGGATTTTAATGACAACAACTATACAATTACGTCAAAGAACCTCTAAGCTTACTTGTAGGTAGACAAGTATCACAAAAGAGACAAACAAATAAGTTCAACATGAAGGTACACGGTACAAAAGATGATGAAAGTATATACAAGGAGATATGACGGTTAACATCAAAACCGGGCTGAAATTGAAGAAAACAAATAGGTTTTCTATCTTAATTTTTTTAGGTCTAGATTTTATATACAATCTCCAATTTTTGATGATTGCACACACACAAAAAATATTTTGAACAATTATCTTTGCAACATAACTATTTATAATACATTTATTCAAATAAAATAGTCAAAATATAACATTTCAAAGTAAATGAGCAAAACAGTTCAACTTCAGAATTTTGGCATTTTCGTCCCGGACGTCTGTGTACGTTTAAATGAAAAGTGAACTTTTTAGTTCAAATCTAAATGTTCGGATATTTCATAATAGACGTCTGTATTGCAATCTAGATGTCAAATACAAAATATCCAAATGTATGGATGCCCTAGTCGGGTTTTTCATTTGAATTTCTGAAAAGACATGTCCCCTCTTCTTCAACAGTTGCATCACCTGCTTTGAATAGTTCTCTCCAATAGTTACTACTATTCAATTAGAACTTTTCAAATCTATAAATAGAGTTGAGAATTCACTTTTATATTTAACCAATAACTAATTCTGTCTATCTTTCTACTATATACTTACTTGTGATTTACAAATATTCTCAACTATTTACTTCCTACCATCACACGTTCAAATCATCATTTCAAGGAGATTATAGAAAGGGTGTACTTAGTAGAATTATCTATGTTATCTAGAATCCAATCAGTCAAGAAACTTACTACCATTCGTAGTTGAAGTCCTGTTATACTACTCAGGCAAAAGTATTGAATTCCCGTCAGTTGCTCGGGCAAGTGTATCAAAATCATGTTCTACTGCTCAGGTGCCTATTCCTTCGGGCGAAGTATGAGTGTTTTTTAGCTAATTCTAAAAGGAGTCTAGGACTAGAGGTCCGAACCAATATAAAAATCTCTAGTGCACTTTACTTTATAGTTCTTTAATTCCACTGCTAATAAATACAAGTTTTAATTTAGTAGATATAGTCATATTACTCAATTCACATAACGACTTTCATTTGGTATTAGAGCAAGAGATTCTGGAGATCGTAACAACATGCTAGAATAAATGGACATAAAGAGATCTAGTCAAGGCAATAGAAAGAGGAAGAGCAGTAAAGAAGTATCAAAGGAGCAAACAAGCAAATGCTTCATGGCTAAACTCAGATCACAATTGGTACACAATGATTCTATTTATAATGATCTTTAAGCATCACATGATAGTTTATTTAAAAAATGTAAATTGTTACAAAAGGTCAATGATGTTGCTTTATAGAAATTAAAAGATTGTGAAATTAAATATGATAAATTAAAGAAAGAAAATGATTTCTTAATAAAACAAACTAGAATTTTTGAAACTACCATTGAAGAACTTGTTTCACAAAATAATTTTCTTTTAAAAGAAAATGTGCCTTTGATTAATAATAATGCTAATCTTATAAAGGAAAATGAATTTTTTCAGAATAAAATTATATTTTTAGAAAATTCTTTAAATGAATCTAATTTTAAATTTTTGTTTCTTGAAAAAGAGACTAGTGCTTTGAATGCTAGAAATTTAGATTTAATTAAAGAATGCAAGCTTTTAAAAGAAAATAATGTTATTTTAAAAAAGAAATTTTGTGACTCTAAAGCGATTTTTGAAAAATTAAATGAGAAAATTACGAAATTCAATAAAGGAAAAGATGATTTATCTTCCTTAATGAAAAATACTAAAGTCCACATTAATAAAACTAGTTTAGGCTATTAGTGCGATAAACATAAAAATAGTACTAGATATGCATTCATGTATACATGTTTTAATACTAGTACTAAAAATAGAGATAATTCTAAAACCAGCAACATATGAATTCCGGGCGCTACCAGTCTACAGACCTAGGGAAGGCTGGTAATTACTATTCTGGTTGACCAATCCTTTCATTGGTTACGTCGTCTATCTGTTCCACTTTTACTTAGAAACAGAGAACATTCTTTGAATACTAAATCAATGACAATTAATGTTGATATATGGGTTCTTGCTAATCTAACCAATCATTATAGACAATTATACATTAGCAATTACTACGACAATATGATTAATAATTAAAATTATGTTTTCAAGGGATCAACCACATCCAACTGGATATGGTTTCCTAGGTCGTAAACCCAATATTTATTTTGTAAAATGAGTATCATTGTGCTTAAATTATATATATCTATTAGATACTCATTAAATTGCATTAATGTTAAATTGTTTTATTCAGTTATCTATGATACTTATCCCTTTTATATATAAGAAAGGGGTTCACATATATATAAAAAAGGTACATAGATTTATTTCTTAAAAGAAATATTATACTTAGTTGGGGTTATTAAAATATAATACGCATATGCTTTTGGTCCTTTTTGATAGTGACAAAGGGGGATAAATTCATATGCATATTTGTAGGGGAGATATTATACTTAGGGGAGCTTTCATCATATTATAATATCATTTTATATAGAATAAATATTTTTCAAAAACTACATAGTTGTCATCATCAAAAAGGGGGAGAATGTTAGAACCTCTCTTGTTGGATTTTAATGACAACCACTATACAATTATGCCAAAGAACCTCTAAGCTTACCTAAAGGTACATAAGTATCAAAAACACACAAACAAATCAGTTCAATATGAAGATACATAGTACAAAAGAGGATAAAAGTATATACAAGGAGATATGACAATCGATATCAAAACCGGGTTGAAATTGAAGAAAACAAATAGTTTTATACCCTATTTTTTGTCGGTCTAGATTTTATGTACAATCTCCAATTTGATGATTGCACACACACAAATATATTTTGAAAAATTATCTTTTGCAATATAACTATTTTATAATACATTTATTCAAATAAAATAGTCAAAATATAACATTTCAAAGTAAATGAACAAAGCAGTTCAACTTTAGACTCTGGCCTTTTCTTCCCAGACGTCTGTGTACGTTTAAATGAAAAAAGAACTTTTTAGTTCAAATCTAGACGTTTAGATTTTTATTAATAGATGTCTATATTGCAATCTAGACGTCTAGAAAAAAATATCCATATGTTCGGATGCTTGTAGCCGGGTTTTTCATTTGAATTTTTGAAAAGACATGTCCTCTCTTCTTCAACAGTTACATCTCCTGCTTTGAATAGTTCTCTCCGACAGTTGCTGCTATTCAATTAGAACTTTTCAAATCTATAAATAGAGTTGAGAATTCACTTTTATTTTTAACCAAGAACCAATTCTTTTTATCTTTCTAATCTTTAATTACTTGTGATTTACAAATATTCTCAACCATTTACTTCTTACGGTTTAACGTTCAAATCATCGTTTCAAGGAGATTATAGGAAAGGTGTACTTAATAGACTTATCCATGTTATGTATAACACAGTCAGTCAAGAAACTTACTACCATTCGTAGTTGAAGTCCCGTTCTACTGCTCAGGCAAAAGTATTGAAGTCCCGTTCGGTTGCTCGGGCAAGTGTATTGAAATCATGTTCCGCTGCTCAGGTGCCTATTCCTCCGGGCGAAGCAAGGGTGTTTATTAGTTAATTCCAGAAGGAGTCTGGGATGAGACGTAGGATTGGAGGTCTGAACCAGTATAAAAATCTCTGGTGCACTTTACTTTATAGTTCTTTAATTTCGTTGCTATTATATACAAGTTTTAATTTAGTAGATATAATCATATTACTCGATCTGCATAGTGACTTTAGTATACGAGCAAGGGATTCTGGAGATCGTAACAACATCCTAGAATAAATGGCCATAAAGAGATCTAGTCAATACAATAGAAAGAGAAAGAATAATAAAGAAGAATTAAAGGAGCAAACAAGCAAATGCTTCATGGCTGAACTCCGATCACAATCGGTACCCGATAATTCTATTTATAATGATCTTTTAGCATCACATGATAGTTTATTTAAAATATTTAAATTGTTACAAAAGGTCAATATGTTGCTTTACATAAATTAAAAAATTGTGAACTTAAATATGATAAATTAAAGGAAGAAAATGGTTTCTTAACAAAATAAACAAGAGTTTTTGAAACTACCATTGAAGAACTTGTTTCACAAAATAATTTCCTTTTAAAAGAAAATGAGCTTTTGATTAATAATAATGCTAATCTTTTAAAGGAAGATGAATATTTTCAAAATAAAATTATACTCTTAAAAAATTCTTTAAATGAATCTGATTCTAAATTTTTGTTTCTTGAAAAGGAGAATAGTGCTTTGAATGCTGGAAATTTAGATTTATTTAAAGAATGCAAACTTTTAAAAGAAAGTAATGTTATATTGTAAAAGAAATTTTGTGACTCTAAAGCGAATTTTGACAAATCAAATGAGAAAGTTACAAAATTCAATAAAGTAAAAGTTGATTTATCTTCTTTAATGATAAATAATAAAGTTTAAAATAATAAAAGTGGTTTAGGCTATAAGTGCGATAAACATAAAAGTAGTACTAGATATGCATTCATGTATATATATATACATGTTTTAATACTAGTACTAAAAATAGAGATAATTCTAAAACCATTTCTTGTTATGATAGTATTTTATTTAGAAATAGAGAACATTATTTGAATACTAAATCTGATAATTAATATTAATATATGAGTACCTACTAATCTAACCAATCATTATAGACAATTATACATTAGCAATTATTATGACACTGTGATTAATAATGAAAATTGTGTTTTTAAGGGATCGACCACATCCAACTGGATATGGTTACCTAAATCATAAACCTATATTTATTTTGTAAAATGTGTATCATTGCGCTTAAATTTGACATGTCTATTAGATACTCATTAAATTGCATTAATGTTAAATTGTTTTATTTACTTGTCTATGATACTTATCCCTTTTATATATAAAAAAGGGGTTCATATATATATATATATATATATATATATATATATAAGGTACAAAGATGTATTTCTTTAGAGAAATATTATATTTAGTGGGAGTTATTAAAATATAATATGCATATGCTTTTAGTCCTTTTTGATAATGACAAAGTGGGAGAAATTCATATGCATATTGATAGGAGGAGATATTATACTTAGAAAAGCTTTAATCATATTATAATATCATTTTATATAGAATAAATATTTTTCAAAAATTGTATAGTTGTCATCATCAAAAAGTGGGAGAACGTTAGAACATCTAGTTTGGTTCTAAGTATTATTTTATTTCTTTTCCTACTTGTTGGATTTTAACGACAAGAACTAGACAATTATGCCAATGAACCTCTAAGCTTAATTGCAGGTACATAAGTATCAAAAAAAGACAAATAAATGAGCTCAGTATGAAGATACACGGTACAAAAGTGGATAAAAGTATATACAAGGAAATATGACGATCGACATCAAAACCGGGCTGAAACTGAAGAAAAAAAAACGGTTTTATGTCTTACTTTTTGTCAGTCTAGATTTTATGTATAATCTCCAATTTGATGATTGCGTACACACACAAATATATTATGAAAAATTATCTTTGCAATATAATTGTTTTATAATACATTTATTCAAATAAAATAGTCAAAATATAACATTTTAAAGTAAATGAACAAAACAATTCAACTTCAGAAGTATGGCATTTTGGTCCTGGACGTCTGTGTACGTCTAAATGAAAAATGAACTTTTTAGTTCAAATCTTGACGTCTGGATTTTTCATAATAGATGTCTCTATTGCAATCTAAACGTCTAGTACAAAATATCCAAACGTTTGGATGCCTATAGCTGGGTTTTTCATTTGAATTTCTGAAAAGACATATTCCCTCTCCTTGAACAGTTGCGTCCCATGCTTTGAATAGTTCTCTCCAATGATTATTACTAATCAATTAGAACTTTTCAAATCTACAAATAGAGTTGAGAATTCAGTTTTATTTTTAACCAAGAGCTAATTTTTTATATCATTCTAATCTATAATTACTTGTGAATTGCAAATATTCTCTACTATTTACTTCCTACAGTTACACGTTCAAATCATTATTTTAAGGAGATTACAGGAAGTGTGTACTTAATAGACTTATCTTTGTTATCTAGAACATAATCTGTTAAGAAACCAACTACCATTCATAGACAAAGTCCTGTTCTACTGCTCAGGCAAAAGTATTGAAGTACCGTTTGGCTGCTCGGGCAAGTGTATTGAAATCCTATTTTGCTGCTCAAGTGCCTATTCCTCCGGGCAAAGTGATGGTGTTTGTTAGTTAATTTCAAAAGGAGTCGAGGAATGGACGTAGGACTGGAGGTCCGAACCAGTATAAAAATCTCTGGTGCACTTTACTTTTTAGTTCTTTAATTCCACTGCTATTATATACAAGTTTTAATTTAGTAGATATAATCATATTACTCTATCCACATAGCGACTTTCATTTGGTATAAGAGCAAGGGATTATAGAGATCGTAATGACCTCCTTGAATAAATGGCCGTAAAGAGATCTAGTCAAGGCAATAGAAAGAGGAAAGCAATAAAGAAGAACCAAAGGACCAAACAAGCAAATGCTTTATGGCTAAACTCAAATCACAATCGATACAGAATGATTCTATTTATAATGATCTTTTAGCATCACATGATAGTTTATTAAAAAAATTAAATTATTACAAAAGGTCAATAATGTTGCTTTATAGAAATTAAAAGATTGTGAACTTAAATATGATAAATTAGAGGAAGAAAATGATTTCTTAACAAAACAAACTAGAATTTTTGAAACTACCATTGAATAACCTGTTTCACGAAATAATTTCCTTTTCAAGAAAATGAGCTTTTGATTGATAATAATGCTAATCTTTTAAAGGAAAATGAATCTTTTCAAAATAAAATTATATTTTATAAAATTCTTTAAATGAATCTAATTCTAAAATTTTGTTTCTTGAAAAAGAGAATAATGCTTTAAATGCTAGAAATTTAGATTTAATTAAAAAATGCAAGCTTTTATAAGAAAATAATGTTGTTTTACAAAAGAAATTTTGTGGCTCTAAAGCTATTTTTGACAAATTAAATGAGAAAGTTACAAAATTCAATAAAGGAAAAGATGATTTATCTTCCTTAATGATAAATACTAAAGTTCACAATAATAAAAGTGGTTTAGGCTATTAGTGCGATAAACATAAAAATGGTACTAGATATGCATTCATGTATACAAGTTTTATAAAAATAGAGATAATTAAAAAACCACTTCATATCATGATAGTATTTTAGAGATAGTGAACATTCTTTAAATACTAAATCAATGACAATTAATGTTGATATATGGGTTTCTACTAATCTAACCAATCATTATAGACAATTATACATTAGCAATTACTACGACACTATGATTAATCAGCCAACTGGATATGGTTTCCTAAGTCGTAAACAATATATTTATTTTGTAAAATGAGTATCATTGTGCTTAAATTTGACATATCTATTAGATACTCATCAAATTGCATTATAAATTGTTTTATTCATTTATCTATGATACTTATCCCTTTTATATATAAAAAAAGGGTTCACATATGTATAAAAAGGGTACATGGATTTATTTCTTAAGAGAAATGTTATATTTAGTCGGAGTTATTAAAATATAATATGCATAAGCTTTTAGCCCTTTTTGATAATGACATAGGGGGAGAAATTCATATGCATATAGATAGAGAGAGATATTATACTTAGGGGAGCTTTAATCATATTATAATATCATTTTATATAGAATAAATATTTATCAAAAATTATATAGTTGTCATCATCAAAAAGTGGGAGAATGTTAGAAACTCTCTTGTTGGATTTTAACGACAAGAACTAGACAATTATGCCAAAGAACCTCTAAGCTTAATTGCAGGTACATAAGTATCAAAAAAAGACAAACTGTAACATCCCGCCGTTTTGGACCATTCAAATCGACAATAAAACCACACATGTCAGACTTGAATAATTCAAAACAACATATTGTTAATAAAATTTAGGGCAAATAAAATCAATCATAGAATCACAGACACAGAATATCAGAATAACTCGTAGCGGAATAAAATAAACATAGGAGTTCATTAAGCTCTTAGATGCATAGTCTCAAACTAATACATAATACCCAAGTCTGAATAAAAATACAATGGAAAGTTTAGATATATAAGGTCTCTACTACAAAAGCAAAAGCTGAGTGGAAATAACTGGAATGAAAATATCAGGTAGACAGCTAAATCTCCGGCAGATCTCTAGCTCCAAGAAGATGAATCCAAAGCTGTGAAACTCAGGCTGACCCGAGCGTATAGCAAAACACAAAACACTCGAGTCAGGACATACATACTTATAAAATGTAAATCAACTCAAGTGAACTGCAAAGGAAATGCATCAGTAACTTAAAGGATGCTTGGGATCGCCCATCCTTTAAGGATCCGTTAAACTATCTACTATGTAGTAATATACGCTATTATAATAATGTCCAAAGTAAAGTAAACTATTAAAATAGCGTTAAGGCGTTACCCATATCCCCCTTAACACATTTTATATATTCCCATAGTCTATACAGTACCGTAATCGTGCCCATACTGGATGTCGTCAGAGAGCACTCCATAGGTATGGTACAAAACAAACTCGTAGAAGGCGCGCTATGGTAGGTGACACGGCACAAATAGGCAATGCCAGGGTAGATATACCAATTACACTTTCGGACTGTTGGTAACACATAGCCGCAACTACCGCCCAACTCGATCCACACTCCCGAATCAAAGGTGCACACCAAATCAATCACAATGTAATAGAATGGCTAACGATGAAGTGTGTCCGATCGAAGGAGCTACCTCACTTGGCCCATCAATTGCTCCTGTTTTAGCCACCTTATGCTAACTCACGGGAGTTAGGTCCACATATGTATACCTTTAGGATCGTCACCACCATCCTACTTCATTCTGGAATCTCCACCACGTACACAGTTGTTAAAGTGGTTTTCGGTATCGATAGAGAGTATGCCCATATCCGATCCCGATCTCTTTAACAACCAAACGTTATTATACCCCGTGGTTATTTCAATTTCAAATGGTTTATATTTCATATCAAACATATTCATTTCAAAACCTCATAAATCCAATATCATTATTCTTTAAAATATTATTCATTTTTCCAAAGTTGTAACACTTCCAAATTTCATTTAATTATAACCCCTTGAAAATGTAAAAATTTAGAGATCATAGCACTTTAAAAATGTAACTTTAGAACCATAACATTCGGAATAATAACCCTTCAGAAATTTTGTAGCATTCTGGAAATGTCACTTTTAAGAAAATGTAGCAGTACAGAAATGTTACTGTAAACATTCGCAGCAGTGTAGAATTGTTACTGTAAGAATTCGCAGCAGTGTAGAATTAATACTGTAAGAATTCGCAGCAGTTCATAAATGTTACTGTAATACTTCCTACTACAATAGTATATAAATCAAATAGTATATATATTTACAGTTTTTATCATAGTCATTATATCATTCCTATTATATTACTCTAATTTTAGCTATTTGGTCATTAAAGAAACCACACCTTTAGTTAAATAACTTTGTTACTATAATGTCAAATTTAAAGCTAAAATCCTTATGCTAAGTTAAAAGTACGTTATTAACTTACACTTTATTTTCCTTTCAATAAATAACATTTATCATTTTTATTACCCAAGTAATACCATTTACATTAGTTAAAACTTACATGTCAAATGTATGTTTTAACTTACATTTTTTTCCACAAAAAAAAACATTTATCATTTTAATCGCTATTACATGAATTAAAACTTACAATTTACATGCTAGAATAAAATACCATTATTATGTCAAATCGGATTATTAAATTTCAATTAACCTTCATTCTGTAAATTAGATTCCAAAAATTATATTTCCAACTATTTATTTCTTATAAAAAAATTCACTCATGTAAACAAATTCACAGAAATTATTACATTAAATTATAGCTGAGATTCATATATAGAAATCCAAAATACTTAATAATTTTTAGAAAATCATTTTAAATCAACCATGGAGTCTGTATAAAATTCTCTACCCTAGGGTTAAGTAAATACGGACATATATCATTTCAATCCGCAATTTATTAATTTTCCGGGTTTTATATCATTTCAAACCCGCAATCCAAAGTCAAATAAAATTGCTCAGGCTTATCATTTCAACCCATAACAATTTTCCTTAATCTAAAGTTCATTCGGGTATGTATCATTCCAACCCATAGTGAAGGAACTTCCAGTGTGAGAACAAAATATGAAATAAACAGAACAATAAATAACATATCATGGCATATGATCACAACAGGTTTAATATCATAGGAAATAACAAAATAAAACATAGGTTAAATTTCTAACTTGCATATACATATCCATATAATTCAATTGTCGTCAATTCACCAAAATATAAGTATGTTGTCAAGAGTGATTACTCACCTTCTTTGGTTAGAGAAGTGATTCCAAACATAACACAACGACTACAACAAGCACGACAATTACGGACAAGCTTGAGTAGGAGAAGAATCCAAATCCAAAGCTTTGAAAAATAAAATAAATTTCATTTGTAAACAAATAGAATTCACATAGAAAATAAAAGTAGAATTTTTTTATATTGGTAAACATATGAAAGGGCTTGTCAAAGGGACACATAGGTTTGGTCTAGGGTTTGTTTGGGTTTGGTCTAGGCTAGATTTGCGTAGGGTTTGGTTCATCTAGGGCTAGGGTTTGGGTTCGGTCTAGGCTTGGGTTAGGGTTTGGTTGTGGAGAAGGTGGTCACGGCCAAGGCAAAGCAAGGGGAAGGGTGAGGTGATGGTTCGGCTATAGGGTTTGTGGTGGGAAGAAGAGGAGTGGAGGCCGAAATTTGTTGAAGAAGGGAAAAAGGAAGGAGGAGAAGTGGTTTTGGCTAGGGTTTTTTTTTGTTTGAGGAAGAGGAGATGGGTGTGGTGATGAGCATGGTCGAAATTTTAGGAAGGAGGAAGGAGAAATTTTAGAGGAGAATTCTAGGGTTTTGAGGAGGAAGAAGAAGAAGAAAAACTTACATTAATTTCTTTCTACGAAGGCACAAATGAAAATGAAGAGTCTAGCAAAACCCTAGGATATTATATAGTCATCTCAATCATGTGGCTTCTCCTCTAATAAAGAAATTCCTAGCCCAATAGTACAAGCCCAAAAATCAAAATGTAAATAAAATAAATGGTATAGGAAAATAACTACGTGTAATATGCCAAAATTTGTAAATTTTGAAAAGTAGAAATCAAAATTTTACAAAACGAAAAACAAAGAAAATGTTAGAATTAAATCCAATTTCATAAAAAAAGTAAAAGTTCAAAATTCAAAATTCAAAATTTTCAAAGAAAGTCAAACTTTGACCAAATTTGAC
Organism: Allium fistulosum; assembly: GCA_030737815.1. Lineage (NCBI taxonomy): Eukaryota > Viridiplantae > Streptophyta > Magnoliopsida > Asparagales > Amaryllidaceae > Allium > Allium fistulosum. The sequence goes on along the minus strand of CM060903.1, from coordinate 305,044,727 downwards.
CAAAATTTGCATTTTAAGAAAAATCTTTATTTTATTAAATTTGGAAGAACATTTCACATCAAATCCCAAAATATTACATTAAATTTCCAAATTTATCAAATTTTAAAATAATTACATTCAAGTTTCAAATGAATTTTAATTTAAAATATTTTCAAAATTTGTAGGTTGTTACACAGACAACCGAGCTCGATATGAAGATACACAGTACAAAAGTGGATAAAAGTATATACAAGGAGATATGACGATCAACATCAAAACCGGGCTGAAACTGAAGAAAACAAATCGGTTTATGTCTTACTTTTTGTCGGTCTAGATTTTATGTATAATCTCCAATTTGATGATTGCGTACACACACAAATATATTATGAAAAATTATCTTTGCAATATAACTATTTTATAATACATTTATTCAAATAAAATAGTCAAAACATAACATTTTAAAGTAAATGAACAAAACAATTCAACTTCAGAAGTATGGCATTTTGGTCCCGGACGTCTGTGTACGTTTAAATGAAAAATGAACATTTTAGTTCAAATCTAGATGTCTGGATTTTTCATAATAGATGTCTCTATTGCAATCTAAACGTCTAGTACAAAATATCCAAACGTTTGGATGCCTATAGCTGGGTTTTTCGTTTGAATTTCTGAAAAAAGACATGTCCCCTCTCCTTGAACAGTTGCGTCCCATGCTTTGAATAGTTCTCTCCAATGATTATTACTAATCAATTAGAACTTTTCAAATCTACAAATAGAGTTGAGAATTCAGATTTATTTTTAACCAAGAACTAATTTTTATATCATTCTAATCTATAATTACTTGTGAATTGCAAATATTCTCTACTATTTACTTCCTACAGTTACACGTTCAAATCATCATTTTAAGGAGATTACAGGAAGTGTGTACTTAATAGACTTATCTTTGTTATTTAGAACATAATCTATCAAGAAACCTACTACCATTCATAGACGAAGTCCTGTTCTACTGCTCAGGCAAAAGTATTGAAGTACCGTTTGGCTGCTCGGGCAAGTGTATTGAAATCCTATTCTGCTGCTCAAGTGCCTATTCCTCTAGGCAAAGTGATGGTGTTTGTTAGTTAATTTCAAAAGGAGTTGAGGAATGGACGTATGACTGGAGGTCCGAACTAGTATAAAAATCTCTAGTGCACTTTATTTTTTAGTTCTTTAATTTCGTTGCTATTATATACAAGTTTTAATTTAGTAGATATAATCATATTACTCTATCCACATAGCGACTTTCATTTGGTATAAGAGCAAGGGATTCTAGAGATCGTAATGACCTCCTTGAATAAATGGCCATAAAGAGATCTAGTCAAGGCAATAGAAAGAGGAAGAGCAATAAAGAAGAACCAAAGGAGCAAATAAGCAATTGCTTTATGGCTAAACTCAAATCACAATCGATACACAATGATTCTATTTATAATGATCTTTTAGCATCACATGATAGTTTATTTAAAAAAATTAAATTGTTACAAAAGGTCAATAATGTTGTTTTATAGAAATTAAAAGATTGTGAACTTAAATATGATAAATTAGAGGAAGAAAATGATTTCTTAACAAAACAAACTAGAATTTTTGAAACTACCATTGAAGAACCTGTTTCATGAAATAATTTCCTTTTCAAGAAAATGAGCTTTTGATTGATAATAATGAAAATCTTTTAAAGGAAAATGAATCTTTTCAAAATAAAATTATATTTTAGAAAATTCTTTAACTGGATATAATTCTAAAAATTTGTTTCTTGAAAAAGAGAATAATGCTTTAAATGCTAGAAATTTAGATTTAATTAAAAAATGCAAGCTTTTATAAGAAAATAATGTTGTTTTACAAAAGAAATTTTGTGACTCTAAAGCTATTTTTGACAAATTAAATGAGAAAGTTACAAAATTCAATAAAGGAAAAGATGATTTATCTTCCTTAATGATAAATGCTAAAGTTCACAATAATAAAAGTGGTTTAGGCTATTAGTGCGATAAACATAAAAATAGTACTAGATATGCATTCATGTATACAAGTTTTAATACTAGTACTAAAAATAGAGATAATTCAAAAACCACTTCATAGCATGATAGTATTTTAGAGATAGAGAACATTCTTTGAATACTAAATCAGTGACAATTAATGTTGATATATGAGTTCCTACTAATCTAACCAATCATTATAGACAATTATACAATAGCAATTACTACGACACTATGATTAATAATGAAAATTATGTTTAAGGGATCAACCACAACCAACTGGATATGGTTTCCTAAGTCGCAAACAATATATTTATTTTGTAAAATGAGTATCATTGTACTTAAATTTGACATATCTATTAGATACTCATTAAATTGCATTAATGTTAAATTGTTTTATTCATTTATCTATGATACTTATCCCTTTTATATATAAAAAATGGGTTCACATATATATAAAAAGGGTACATGGATTTATTTCTGAAGAGAAATGTTATATTAAGCTGGAGTTATTAAAATATAATATGCATATGCTTTTAGTCCTTTTTGATAATGACAAAGGGGGAGAAATTCATATGCATATAGATAGAGAGGGATATTATACTTAGGGGAGCTTTAATCATATTATAATATCATTTTATATAGAATAAATATTTATCAAAAATTATACAATTGTCATCATCAAAAAGTGGGAGAATGTTAGAACATCTCTTGTTGGATTTTAACGACAAGAACTAGACAATTATGCCAAAGAACCTCTAAGCTTAATTGCAGGTACATAAGTATCAAAAAAGACAAACAAATGAGCTCAGCATGAAGATACATAGTACAAAAGTGGATAAAAGTATATACAAGGAGATATGATGATCGATATCAATACCGTGCTGAAATTGAAGAAAACAAATAGGTTTTATACCTTAATTTTTGTTGATTTAGATTTCATGTACAATCTCCAATTTGATGATTGCACACACACACACACACAAATATATATTTTGAAAAATTATCTTTGCAATATAACTATTTTATAATACATATATTCAAATAAAATAGTCAAAATATAATGTTTCAAAGTAAATGAATAAAGCAGTTCAACTTTAGACGTCTGGTCTTTTTGTCCCAGACGTCTGTGTACATTTAAATGAAAAAAGAACTTTTTAGTTCAAATCTAGACATCTGGATTTTTCTTATTAGACGTCTATATTGAAATATAGACATCTGGTACAAAATATCCAAATGTACGGATGCTGTAGCCTAGTTTTTTATTTGAATTTCTGAAAAGACATGTCCCATCTTCTTCAACAGTTGCATCTCCTGCTATGAATAGTTCTCTCCAATGGTTACTACTATTCAATTAGAACTTTTCAAATCTATAAATTGAGCTGAGAATTCACTTGTATTTTTAACCAAGAACTAATTCTTTCTATATTTCTAATCTATAATTACTTGTGATTTACAAATATTCTCAACCATTTACTTCCTATAGTTACACGTTCAAATCATCATTTCAAGGAGATTATTATAAGAGTGTACTTAATAAACTTATCTGTGTTATCTAGAACATAATCAGTCAAGAAACTTTCTACCATTCATAGTCGAAGTTACGTTCTACTGCTCAGGAAAAAGTATTGAAGTCCTATTCGGCTGCTCGGGCAAGTGTATTGAAATCCTGTTTCGCTGCTCAGGTGCCTTTTCCTCCAGGCGAAGTGAGGGTGTTTGTTTGTTAATTTCAGAAGGAGTCTGGGACGGGATGTAGTACTGGAGATCTGAACCAGTATAAAAACCTCCTATGCACTTTACTTTATAGTTCTTTAATTCTGCTGCTATTATATACAAGTTTTAATTTAGTAGACATAATCATATTACTCGATCTGCATAGCGACTTTCAATTGGTATCAGAGCAAGGGATTCTAGAGATCGTAACAACATCCTAGAATAAATGGCCATAAAGATATCTTTGAAAAATTATCTTTACAATATAACTATTTTATAATACGTGTATTCAAATAAAATAGTCGAAATATAACATTTCAAACTAAATGAACAAAACAGTTCAACTTCAGACGTCTGGCATTTTTGTCCCAGACGTCTGTGTACATTTAAATGAACAACGAACTTTTAGTTCAATTATATACATCTTGATTTTTCATAATAGGCGTCTACATTACAATCTAGACTTCTGGTACAAAATATCCAAACGTTTGGATGCCTGTAGCCGGTTTTTCATTTGAATTTCTGAAAAGACATGTCCCGTCTTCTTCAATAGTTGCATCCCTTGCTTTTAATAGTTCTCTCCAATGGTTGCTACTATTCAATTAGAACTTTTTAAATCTATAAATAAATTTGAGAATTCAATTTTATTTTTAACGAAGAACTAATTCTTTCTATCTTTCCAATCTATACTTGTGATTTACAAATATTCTCAACTGTTTACTTTCTGCAATTACACGTTCAAATCATCATTTCAAGGAGATTATAGGAAGGGTGTACTTAATAGACTTATCTGTGTTAACTAGAACACAATCAGTCAAGAAACTTAATACCATTCGTAGTCAAAGTCCTGTTCTACTGTTTAGGCAAAAGTATTGAAGTCCCGTTCGGTTGCTCGGGCTAGTGTATTGAACTCATGTTCTGTTGCTTAGGTGATGTGGCTCTGTCTGTATTGGCAAGGGGAAGTTTCAGGTTGTTATAGTAGAGATGGATAGTCGAGACAGTCAGGTGGTGCTTGTATGGATATGGTTGTGAGTGTTTGGTCAGTATGAAGTTGGTATGTCAGTTCAACTGCGATGATGTAGGAGTTGGACAGTGAAATGTCGAAGATACTACATAGTGCAGTTCTGATGATCGGAAGAGGTGGTTATGGTTTTGTGTGCTTTTCAGGTGGGCAGGGGATAATGGTGACTGCTGTGGTGTTTAATGGCAGGAGGCGGAGATGGTTGATGGGAGCTGACTGGCAGTGAAGTGTAGTGTTGCTTGAGTATGGTCGAACTGCAGTAGGTTGACAACTGAAGATGGCTGGTTTGATAGATGCAGTGTGGTTGTGTATGTAAAAGAGGACGACAGTGTGGGGGGGGGGGGAGGAGGTTGACTGTGGATTATGGTTGATGAAGATGGTGAAGTGAAGGAAAAGTATTGAGTTGTATATGCTTGTTTCGAGTGACAGCAGTTCTGTTGTGTGGTATTTGATAGTGGTAGTGTAGAGAGTTTGTGTAGAAGTTTTGAGATGATAGTGGGCAGTGGCTTCAGCAGTTTGAAGGGAATATTATTAGGCGTGTTGCAACAGTGGCAGTGGTGTTTGATTGAGGAAGGAGCTGTAGTGATTGTTGGTTGTTGGTTGCATTGTGCACATGCACAGTGTAGGGGTGATAGGCAGTGGTGTTGCAATATATGAATGTGTTCTGAATGGAGATGAATATTGTTTGTGCACTAGTGTGGGAGGAAGTATTAGTGGATGTAACGCCCCACCTCTATGCTCATAATAACAAAGAGTATTAAAAGAAATACTGTCTATTATTACGAAGAATAAGGCTGGATAGGAGCGACCATCCGTAATTGACCTTACACTAATATTGGTTATCTCGATAGGAGTGGTATATACTTTTTATTTTTCATCTTATTTATTTACTCCCATCGACACACCCAATTATCAGTATAAAACAAACTACGATGGTTCATAATAGTTTAGGACATTAGATATAACGATAACACAGATAATATAAATGCGGAACACAGATAAAAACAAAAGTCTCATATATATACAACTGATGTCGGTTACAACATAGTTGACACAATACATATGATACAACTACAACTGTCGACTCTAGAAGTTATATATACAAGTACATTATCAACTAATATACATGAATACATATCGTTCTATATACTGACACGACTACTACACTATGACACTGACAACTTCAGAAGATGTGAAAAGTCTTCAAATCCTGAACAGCAACTCAAAGAAGAAAATCTACAACCTGAAATATCTCGGGTCTGACCCGAGTATTACAATCAAAAGAAAATAATACCCAGGTCAGTCTAATTCAAACCAGTTTATTAGTGCATATAGGCAGTAATGATTTAAATAGACGACGGTCACAATAATTCCCGTCTATCCGATTCTTTAAACAAAGAAACCGGATAACGGTCAATATAACACTTAATAGTGTTTAACAAAAATCAGCAGGTTTAAATCATCAACAGAGATAAATAAACAAGTTATCAAATCGACTAAATCAATTTAAAGCCATTGAAATTGTCACTTTAAAACCATCAAAACTCGATTGGCTGCCGTACACGCACGCGTGTACGGCCTCGCCAATACAGCATAAAAGATCAATGTATCACGACACAAAAGAAATATTAATTCGAAACTGTCGGGTTTGGGTGGCTGCAGTGCACGCACGCGTGCACTGCCTCGCCACCACAGCATATAAAGAGAAAGCAACAAGGCATCAGGCCAATGCTCAAGAATTCACAGTGCCAACAAATGCAATAGGCAAGTGACAGTAGTGGAAAGCTTCGACCAAGTGAGTTGAAGAGGTTGGCTGCCTCAAACAATCAACAACCAAATCAGTTTGGACAAGGAAGAGAAATGCCAAAGAAGTCAAGAAATGATGCCAACAAACTGCAGCCGAAAAGCCAGATACATCAATCAAACGAATGCAGCCAGGGGGTAAGGCTGCCCGGTATAAATGGTAAGCAAACCAATTACCACCAAGTAAATGTAATAACACTACAAATTCGAGCAGGTAGAAAACTACCACGAAATGCAAGAAGGTCAAGTCTCTGACTCAACACGTATTTTGAACGAGCCCTAATTCCAGACTGGAGGCAAGGACGAGCTGAAGATCGTAATCGCCAGAGATTCGCAAGCAAAATCGCCGAAGTTCTAATTTTGGGACGAACGAACGCGAAAAGAATTCGTGGCCGCCATTTATTACTCTCGTTTGTTTATTTTTAGGGTTATGAATGGAATCAAGAGAGGAATTGTGAATGGCCTTAGATAATTATCACGGCATCAACAAATATGGGCCACGATTTAAAATGTAAAGCCCACTCAACACTTAACGAATATCACTAAAGAATTTTACTTGATATAAATTCCAAACAGCAATTAACCATCCATTTGATCGTCATTAGACAATAATTTAATTGCACCCAATCCCGGATTGTTACAGTGGATGTCGATGAAGTTGATGAGCAGGTCGGCAGCACAGTGCTTGGTTTCAGAGGGGATGAACAGAAGTGGCGTTGTAGATAGCATGATTGAGTTGCCACAAATATTAATGTGTAGCAGTATTGTTTTTTGGTGGAGGAGAATGATGTTGTGAAGAGGAGTTTTGTATGGCTGATGTGTAAAGGAATGGATTTTGTATGATGGAGTGGTGTTTGGTGGAATTTTGAGTATGGTTGAATTTTGTATGTGTTTGGTGGAGGAAGGAGCAACTGTGGCAACTTGTAGTTGAATGCGAGCAGTAGAGTGTTTGTAATAGATTTGAAGTATTTAGGTCAGAGGGGGGAATGAATGCAGCTGTGAAGTAGTTAGTAGGCAAAGTATAGGAGTATGATGAATACTGTGGTAGTCGAGTGGAGAGGAGGAGTCTACAGTCTAACAGTAAGTGGTTGGGGGAGGAAGAATTGTTGATGTGGGGGAGTGTAGTATTGAATAGAGAAGGTTGTAGTTGTGAAGACTCGACAGTGGAAGTATGAAAACTCGACAGTGGATTCTGTATTTGTTGCTATAGGGAGATGGCGATTGGAAGGGAGAGGTTTGGACAAAAATGATGGCCAGAGAATTGGTGGTTTCTAGAGCAAGTAGCAGTTGACAGTTGGAGGTGACAAAGGCAGCTTAGGCTTGTAAAGGGAGGCAGTGGTGAATAGAGCCGAGTTTCGTGTTGTTGTAGTAGTAATGCGGCAGTTGTAGTGAAGTTGTGGCAGAAAGGGTTGGAATTGAATAGGGGTGTAGTTGTTGTGTGATGAAGTGGGTGAAGTAATGCATGTTTAGGAAGAATGGTTGGTTTGAGGCACTGCAGAGGAAATTTGAGATGTTTAGGCAGTTTTGATGGGGAAGCAAGTGGCAGAACTGGCAGAGAAGTTTAGGCAGTGGATAAAACTGTTAATAAAATATGAAAATGTACACAAATGAAATGTAAAGTGTGATGTAAAGAAAAGGAAATGAAATATATATATATATATATATTTGAAATTGTGATGTGCGGATGCTGTCTCTTTTTTTTAATATGAAATGCAAATGAACAAACAACTAGAAACCAATAACAACACACACACAAAAATGCAAACAAAAATAAAAAAACACACAACACAATTTTTTTAAATGCAAGTTAAACACACAATAAAGTCAAACAAAAATAATTCGAAGAATAGAAAATAAAAATCAGAACTATTCTCCGGCAACAGCGCCAAAAACTTGTTTAACGACAAATGTTCTATCGATTAGAAAAATGCCAATAAATTTCAAAATAAAATAACCGCAAGCGCACGGCGTACTATCGTAGTACATGGCGAGTACGGGTCGATCCGCATGGAATTGTTGATTTTAAATTTCCTATTTAATCAAATTATACCCAAAGTCGAGAGATTGTTAAGCTAGAAAAATGAGAAAACTAACAAACTATCAACTACAAATTTGAATGAAAACTATAAGAATAAAATGACAATTTAGAGATAATTCCACTCTCTAGATCACATAAATCAACAAAATGAAGTTATAATCTCTCTTTTCTTGTCATTAGTGTAATTGGTTGATGTGCTTATCATAAGTATGGTATATTTGTGCTATTAATTAGCATAATATAAACCATCAAACTATAACACAACCACTATTACACATTTAACTCTCATGAAATATGACAACAAAGTTGAAAGCAAAATCTATTTTAAGCATGGCATGTTAACTATTGTTTAGAAATATAGGCCATCAAATTTTAATTTCAACAATCACTTCATTACCATCATCATATGTAGATGAAGAGGTAATCATTGTTTGTGATTGTTTAAGCATAGCCTATTTGGTGTCAACAATATAGGCTATCAAATTCACATCAAAAACAACAAGTTAAACCACTTCATATTAAGCACAAAAAGAGAGCATAAACATCAAAATGTTGAAGCTACATGATTAAAGGCTTCATTACCCCTAAATTGAAGGGATTAGCCTCTCATTTGTGTTATCATATCAACACAAGTAGCATGCAACATGAAACTAAAAAAAGGAAAATGAAAGCTAATGGAAAAGAAAACTAATCTAATTGCATAAAAGAAAATCTACACTACTAGCATGAAAGGAAATGAACATGTAATTCAAAGGAAGCTATAATTACATTGCATTAAAAAAAGGAAAAGTACATGAAATAATAATGGCTAAGTAGCCATGAAAAGAGAAAGAGAGCTTTCTTTTATTTTTGAGCTAAAAACTAACTAAAGAGAGACTAAGGAAGAAGAGGGTTACATGAAACATAAGGGGTCTTTATACATGTGTTAAACCCTAATTCATATTTTTGGGGAATACCCAAACTACCCCTTAGGAAGTGTGGTGGCCAAGTAACCATCACCATCCAATAATCATCCATTAAGTGTGCATGAAGATTTAATGGCCTTTTAGCATATGCATTAGCTCCTAAGTGTACATTAAGGTAGGTGGGTAAGTGGGGTCCTCCATGATCTTCATTTTGAATTATTTCCCTCTTCATTTGTTTTCTTCACTCTTGTGCATACATATATCATCATGAAACCACTTATAAAATTCACTAAATTTCCTACAAAACAACATAGAAAATTCCAAGTAAATTTTTACAATTTAAAAAATGCACAAACATGACCATTTTGCCCCTATATGAAAATGAATATGTGACAATTTGAAAATAATTTGAATTTTGGTTTAAACAAGTTAAAATACCCGATATGATCATTTATTTAATTTAAATAGATTAAATATGGTGGTAAAAATATGCACATTTACGTGCATATCAATTCGTATCGGCGTCGTCTACGACATGGAATCGAATTGGAATTTTTTTGAAGCTGAAAATTTTCCCATTTCAAATAAGGTGAGTGTTTTAAAACTCTCACGAGATACTAAAATATTTCTAATGTTCGTTAAATTGATATCATGAAGTAATTTAATTTTATTAACTGGTGTTTGGTAATTTAATTGACATTTAAATTGACTTATGAATTGACGGTTAGGAATTAAAAATTAACAATTAAAGTGAAATTGGAATTAAATTGATAGTTAAACTCCCAATCAATTATAACCAGTTAACTGTTGTGTTATATTGACTGTTTGGATGTTGATTGTGATGGATGCCTACTGGTTGATATTTTGGATGATTGGATGTTTATTTATTATATATACGAGTATATGTGCACGTCCATGTGGACCTACATATAATCGCAACGTACATGCATTTATAGTTGCACCCATGCAAGTAGATTTGGTAGCACCATAGTCAGCATAAATCGAATATGAAGCAACGATTGGGAAGGCAGAGACAAATGAAGAACATTCATAGAGCCAATAACTTGAAAGCATTCGTAGTTATTGTGCATTCCTCATCAGTAACCATCTCTACCTTTCCTTTTCATCCCATGTGTAGTTCAAATTATGCAGTCTGTTCAAATTATGCACTTAGTTTAGTTGCCACATGTCCAGTTCAACTATATTGGTCAGTTTAACATTTGAGTGCTTCATTATGCTCTTCCTTTTCATGTATTCACATCATTCCTCATAAACTATACAAATACTCCCCATATATGCATTTCCCATACATGCACATGATTAATAAACTGAAAGATTTATGGCCAAGTTCAGTTGTGCCTAAGTTTGCTTGCAGTTCAAGTTATTGTAGTAACCTATTTGATCTTCTTCAACTCTTGCTCTGTTCTGTCATTAACTGTTATGACCATTTTAGCTTAGATATGCACAAAAGATCTTATTTCATTTCATAATATGTCATCCACTTCAGTATTTTATAATTTTCTCTATCCAGATATGCACTACGGACCAAGCACAACAGTTCCACAGGGACATATTTCATTTCAGTGTTTCATGTTGTGATCACACATTAGCTTCATTTCTACTTAATACATTCACTTTGTCTGCTTTAGCATTGGTTGTGTCAGTTACAGCTCATGTTCGCATCAGGATGTTGTCACTCACTTGTCAGATTGCAGCTGTTTCTGACAATAGTGTTTGCTCCCCATTTTCTTTCGATCATACATGCATCAGGCTGCATCTTGTTGTGGTTCCAGCTCATTCTCACTCATATCTCCCTAGTCTGTAACAGGTTGCATCTACAATCAGTTCGATGTTGCATCATTTCAGTTTAAACCTCCAGCTCGGTTCATGAATAATGGCTACTTCAACTATACGGTTGTCTATAAGAGGATTGCTCAATGCATTTGGCCTGCTTCAGCTTCGTGGTTCAACTCCAATTCCATCTCCTTAGTTTCATCAACCAAATGTCTTCTGTTCCATTCCTGAGTATGCACAATAGAATCCATTCATTCATAGCAAATTTCAGTTCAGTTGACATATAGTTAGGTCAGTTTAGCTTTTTTAGTTTTCTACTTAGTTTAGTGATAACAAATTTGTTTTCTCATTTGTAATATATTCTTATTTTTGGGTTTGTAATTCTTACTCGATCAACACTTTGACAATCATTTGTTTTTGTTGCATCTTTGAACAACATAGACATTATTTAATCTCCATTGTGTTGCTGACTTTCAAGCATCTCGGTCGACTCCTATGTTAAATATTAATAAGTTGATATGAGTGCTCTCCTCAATTTGAGAACTACTCTTTCATCAGAAAAAGGTTAAGAAAAATATGGTAAAATTATCGATGTAATCTTCCTTTTTTGTTACTTGTTTTAACTCATTTCTTTTGTAAATCCTAATAATTAGAACAACAAAATCTTTACAAATCAAAATTACATATGCAATAAAATAAGATATTAAATGGTAACAATTAGTTAAGAGATAATGGAATTGACTTGATTATTAAGGATAGATTTTCAGTCCCTAGATTAGTTGTCTGTGATCAACATGGATCCCAGGTAAATGTTAGTTTTCCTCCCCTTTTATTTGTTACCTTTTAACACCAACTATGAAAAATTATTAGGGCTTGATAATCATATTCATTAATTAATAGCATGGATCAAGGTTCAGTATGAAACACCAGAATTATGTCTGTTTTTGCTCCGGTGATGATTGGATGGAATTTTCTCTGAATTTTGGTTTCGGATTTCAAATTTAAAAAATAGTTAAAAAGATAACAGCAGCAGAAAATATAAGGAAATGCAGTAAACATTTAAAAGGGAAAAAAAGCAACATAGCAAAAAAAAAAGAAGCACAAATGGCCAAATAATTTCAGAAATATGTGATACTTTGTCGTTTCCAACTCGATTTAGCAGAAAAATTGTGGGAAAGTAATAAATCAATAATTTATTAACTTATGTAAGTATAATACATAATTTATTTTCGTGAATACAAATATTCATGTTCTACTGATATTTTCCTATAGAGAAACATCGAAAACCAAAATTAGATTTGTAACAGAAACTTTCAGAACTTCCAAAATCGACCAGAATACAAAAAATTTCAGATGAACGTAACAGAACCGTTCCCCTTTGGTTCATAGTGGTTGTATAATTCCTCTAGTCAAGGTTCTGCTATAAGCACTATTTGACCAATGGAGTATGATGGTTAAGATGTGTGCTTCCCAAAATGTTTGAAGGGTAATCCTCATAGTTAGTGATGTAATTATGCAGAATTTTATGTGATGTGGATTCATCACATTGGCTATTAGTCTAGATACATCAAAACTTATATTGTTGGAAAACTAATCTAACTAACAAATGCATAAAAATATAAACACAGTTGGAGTGAGAAACAAATATCTCATTATTTTGGCCTGATCCGATATTTATCGAAAATATAGAAAGCGAAGACACAAATGTGAATTCAACTCCATGAATACAATGAAAATTTCCTCCAGTATTGAGCAGTAGCATTTCCTCCTTAATAGATCAAAATAAATGTTCTACGCAATTTAATGCACTATCACTCTATAATGTGTGCTATCGTCAGCCCGCATATTCACTTTTTTCTTTCATGCATTTCAATCGTGAGCTGTACGTGCATATATATTTGTGTATACAAATACTTCGTGTGTGTATTTGTGTGATGTATCATCACGTTATATATTTAGCTAGCTTATAAGCCTTCTTATTACCAGCAGAAAATAGTGTAGGCATCGATACTGGCTATGGAACTACTTCTATTAATATCAGGTTAGTCCCACATTATCCAAGACATTACTATTCTTAGTGTATATAACTTAATAGATGAAGTAACAGTCAAAGTGAAGTTGATAAATGTAGCATCCAACTTGGATGGCTTGTATAAATGAATTGATCCGTTTTCTCCCTTTATATATTTCATCCCACAAATTGCACCTTGAAGAGGGCCTAAGGTCATCTAGATGTAAATGAACGAAGAGTGTTGTAGGCATTTCAAAAAGACTAAATTCTCTTCATTAATGTAGAGGGAAGGGCATTTTGGGTACTTCAAAAAGACACGGTTGAAGTATGTTTAACGAATTCTTATTATTAGTAGTAAAGATATATATCCTATTATCACCCTGTATTTTTTTTGACAGTATATATACTATTATTTGAATTATTTCGAATAAATTAAGAAATGGGTTGAAATGATATATACCTATGACACTTTGATTTGGATTGAAATGATATATATCCATCCCTAAAATTAAAATTAAAATAACTGATCACTTGGCCATATGATAGAAAATTATATACGGATATCGGATTGATTAAATTAAATGGTTTAAATTCTTGAATTTGAATCTATTTAAATGATTTTGATTTAAAAAATAAAAATCGAATTTATAAAGATTGAATAAATTTCGAATTCGAGTTTTGAAATGTTGAAATTGGAATTAGTTTACAGAAATTGTTTAAAGCTTTTAATTTGGAACTTGAAGTTATGATTGAAATATGACTAGAATTATAGAAATTAAATTGCTTTAAAGTTTTGAATTTTTATTCGAACTTTTAAAAAAAGCCAAGTAAAGGTAATTTAAATGGACATTTCAAACTTGGGCTCGGAATTGAATCATTTTAAAGGTTTGAACATTAAATTGAACATCAAAGTTAAATTTGATTTAAATGACTTAAATCGATATTCCGAAATTGAACTCGAACTTTATATAAATTGAAATGGTTTAAAATCAAGAATTGAATTGAAACTTAAACTATTTGAATCGAATAAGTGAAAATCGAAATTGAATTAATTCAATTTGAAATCGAAATTGGAATTAATTTGAATTGAAATTGAAATTGATTTGAATTGAAATCGAAATTGGGTTGATTTGAATTTAAATCGAAATTGAATCGATTTGAATTAAATTGAGATTGAAGATGATTTGAACTTGAATCAGTTTGATTTAAATTTTAACCTGAATCCAGATTTGCTGTAATGGAAGAAGCTGTTTGATTTGAAACTAATTTCAAAAAAAATTATTTTTATATAAACTTTTTAAAAATTTATCTTTTTAAATATTCAGAATTATTTTGTTTTTCTAAACTATTTACTATATAAATCATTTTCAATACTCAAACCTTTTCATATCAACTATTTCAAATCTCTGAACCATTTAAACTATTTTAAACCATTTAAAATCATTCAAACTATTTTTAAAAAATTCAAACTGGTCAAAGCGGGAACTGTTTACGTTTAAATCGTGGATTTAAATACGAATGTGGTTAAAATAAAGTTATAAACTAAATTGAAATTCAAAATGGAAATTTGAATGAAATGATATTTTCAAGTGAAATTGACATATTCTAAGTAAATATGGTATTTTGAAATGAAAGATATTTTGAAGTGAATATGATATTTTTATATCAAGTATGAATCATTTTCGAAATGTAAAAGAACCAACCGGTTTGTAAAACGACGTTTGGTTGTTAAAGAGACAAGATAAGAGATGTGAAACCCTGTAAATATCTCTGATGCTATTACACTCCTGTTATATATGATATTGATTTGACTCACATAAAGGATATTTTAGTCCTGACTCGAGTGTTTTGTCTTTTCATTATGCTCGGGTCAGCCCTGAGTTTTCAGCGTACTGAAGATCAATTATTCTGGAGGACAAAGACAAAGATTTAATATATTATCACTAGTATTATTTCCCTGCATCGTGTTGTTCTGCTGCATTATTCTATTGTTTTGTTGTATATATAACTGTGATAGATGTTTTAAAATTTTAGTCAAATGTATAGTATAAACAGCTTCATGAACTGTTTATTTGAGTACTATATTTTGTCATTCTGTTGCGAGATTCTGTGTTTGTTTTCTTCTTTTCTTCTTTTTCTTAATTAACCCTATTGATTATCTGTGTTCCGGATTGTTTTGAGTTGGACATGTGTGGTTTATTGTCGACTTAAACCTTCCGAAATGCGGGTCATCACAACCTATTAGTAAACATTGAATTTCCTTGGGTGGTATGGGACGCCTTGGCAAAATCCAATTGGTCACTAATTGAGAGTAAGTGACACTTTTGGGGATGACATAGCCTTCGTGCTCATCTTTAGAAAGGCGATCCTTCGTAGTTGTCAAGTGTAGCTTTCAAGCTCGTCTTTGGGGAGGTGATCTTTCATGGTCGTTAGACGTAGCCTTTGCGCTTGTCTTTGGGGATACGATCGGTTGTTAGGTGTAGCCTTGTGCTTGCCTTTTTGGGTAGTGCCATTTTGTTATGATTTCTAACTTTGAGTTTTGATTCACCAATTTGGGATTTCATCATATTTCCATCAAGCTTATGACGGGCCAATATTCGAGTTTTGGGATTCAATGATATTTCATTTGAAAGTGCTATTTGTTATATTTATGGTTATCTTCATATATTTAGGCACTTCCTTATGATATATTATTAGTGATATTTGGGGTATTTCCTTATGGCTAACCTTTCAGATTTGAGACTTGATTTGGGATTTCACGGTAATTCTGTTTTGCCCATAAAAAGCTATATTTGTGTCTCGTAATTTGGTGAAATATGAGATGTGATGTCATTTAGTTTCTTATGGCTATTTTTGGATTTTAGGAGTAACGAACCCCTTTTTCGTACAGTTTAAGCAGACAATCAACCACACATGACCTACTCAATTTGAACGAAAAGGCGGAAAGTTTGGGAAAAGAAAGAAGAAAGAAGATAAGAAGAAGACTAAACAACACAGAATCTCAATATCGCAGCGGAGCAACATATAATATAAACCAATGATCTTTACAAGGGAGAAACTATAATATACATACATCAATCAAAATACACTAACCTATTTCAATCTGGACAGATATAACAGCATATCCTTGCAATTGCTTATAAATACAACCAACAGACAACACATCGGAACACAATGAAATATGTAGATACGTTTTGGGCCTCTAGCTCATCTCTTGAGCTCCAATGCAATCTATAAATATGCTCGGTCTGACCTGAGAATTGAAAGGGAAGAACGGTTGGATCAGTCTGGTAAACCAGCGCGAGAAAAACACATCCAAATGGAATTTAATGTTTATAAAAAACCTTTCAAATAAAGGTATCTCGTAAGGCCACATTGCACATAAACACGGACGGGTTTTTACCTTACGATAACCAAAACATTTTCTATAGAAAATCCATTGATATTATAATAATGTCTAGGGTCAAAGTAAAATATAAATATAGCTGAAATGCTTGCATCTCACATTTCAGCATAGTTGGGAACAACTAAGTCCATACGACGCTTATTGGAGAATAGATTCCAAACAATGACTAGGCCATTGGGGTACCACTCGTCACAGAGCATCTCTAGATAAAATAACAGCGAGGTCGAACCTATCGACCCCTGCCAACACAGAACCGACCTACCCTTACTGGATAGTACCGAATATGATCACCCATTTTGTTAATGGGCCCTAAAGCATAAAATGAGAGATAATATTCGGCTCTAGATAGGGATGATCATACCCTAATGGGAGCGACCCACCTAGGCCAGCTGCATCTCTCATGTTTTAGTCATTTCCGGTTGATAAGGCTCGAGGCTATAATTTACCTTTTATATAGCACTTCCCACTTGGAATGATAACACTGCCCTCCAAGTAGCAATGTAATGACAGCATTCATCCACACAAGTTGTTCAGGATATAAAAAAACCGAAGGCACTACTTCTACTACATCCATTTTGGAATCACCCTCAAGATTAGTAGCAAGCAGCCCTTGCACTTCAATGAGCTCCATCTTCAATTCCATCATCTTCAAGTTGTCTTCACTTCGAAATGCTTGAGTTGGATCGAAGTGGTCTTCGGATAACATATCCGACCCTGGTCTCTTCGAAACAACTTTCGATAATTTCCTGTAAACTCAACCCTGGTTCTTTAGGAAATAAACAGTCAAATATAAGGGCAGAGATCACCTCCTAACCGTTAGTGGATAGATTTCCTTACCATTTGTCCTAGGAGAGTGAGATTTATACGCACAATACAGCATCATCTGAGATGACTGTGCCATATAACTCGTGTGTTTCTCCTAGATATTTCCAAAGTTATGTTTTTGGGTCCATATTTGATAGTCAGTTATTTAACTATCAACAAACACACATCCAAAATAAAGATTTAATTCCATAGGGAAAAACAACATTGGCAAAGCACATAAGCAATCACTAACCTCTTTAATTAATCTTTTCATTAATTAAAATCACTTTGTAAAATACTTATATAAAATACCTTTACAAAGATATACCCACAAGTCCCTATATTTTCAATCATTGAAAATAGGGGCATTTCACCAAAAGGACAAACTTTGCAGTCCAATTAATTTATAGGACACACATCTGAAATAATTACTTTCAAGGCCAAAGTCAGCAGAATAATTACTTTCAAGGACAAAGTAAGTTGTCCAACTACTTTCAAGGACATAATTTCATAGGTTTTAGGCCCTAGAAACTAATTATTTTGCGTATTGTCCTTAAAAGTAATTATTTTAGTTGTGTGTCCTGGAAATTAATTTCACTTGCTAAAGAGGCCCTTGTGGCTAATTCCCACTTGAAAATATCTATATACTTATCTCAACGGTATAAGTATATTCACAAATATTACACTTAACAACTTAGAAAACGTACTCATATACTTATCTCAATGGTATAAGTATATTTACAAAACTAAGAAAGATTTTTTTTATTCAATTCTAAAATCATTTAAAAACTCTTTATAAATCTCTAAAACAATTTATAAACCATTTTATAAACTGAAAATCATTTACAATCTCTTTTATAAATTTCAATTACTCATAAATTCTTTTTATACATCCCTAAAAATCCTTTACAAATCATTGTAAATCTATAAAACTCCTTTTATAATCTATAAACCCCTTTATAATATTTCTTCATAAATATCTAAGAACAATTAACAACTCTTTCATAATCTATAAAAAAACCGTTTATAAAACTATTTTATAGATCTTTGAAACAATTTATAAAACTCTAATTATAATGAAAACATTTATTAATAAATAGTAATCATTTACTTCAAAACACAATTATATAATAATAATTATTATTATTAATAACATTATAAATAAATATACTTATTAACTTTAAAGCATCTCAAAAATAATAATTAATAATTTCGAAACATTATTAACAAAACAATAATAACTAATCTTCAACATTATGATATAAGATATTAATTATTTTCCAAAATATTATTAATGAATCATTATTATTAATTTCAAACCATATTAATTATTTAAATAATTAACTTTTCAAAATATTAAAATATTGATAAATACCTTTAAAACAACATTAAATTTGACTAAATAATCTTTAAAGCAATATAAAATATAAATAATCTTAAAACAATATTAAATATAAATAAATAACTTAGAAAAGACAGATAAAAAGGCTGGGGTAAAATAGAAGTTAAATCCTTTAAAACAAAATATTTCTGAAACCTGATTTTAGATTTAAATTATTTCTTGTCTTAAAAACCAGCTCCAACTCAAATGACAATTTATAGTATTCAAATTACCAATTTAAGGCCAATAGCTACCAAATGCATAACCAATATCGATATTGATTTCCTATTACTACGGGGTTTAAGTTGATCATATAACAATGTCATAACCCATAGGGTTAACAATTAGGTTTGATTTTCAAAATTTCATATAATAGGAATATTATAGAAAACATTTCAATAATGGCAAGGAATCCCGTTGGATCCCTCCAACCTGTCCTCTTGGATCATAGCTCATATATATCAACACATATATATTAAATAAAATCAACAGTGGTGAGGAATCCTATTGGATCCTTCTAACCTGTTTACCTATATCATAAACAATATATATCATATTATATAGGTCATCCGCTACTAGGTGGGTATATATAAAAGGTCATCCGCTCCAGGGTGGGAATAAATCCAAATCAACTGATAAAAACAGTAAATAATCCAAACATCCAATCAACAATTTTTTTCAACTATAACATGCTAGTTAAGCAAAAAGGTGAGCTTAACTCACCAGCTTTCTAGTTATCGCCGAGGCATTCTGGTTTCTTCTAAATCTGAACGACGTTCGAATTTCGCATGAAATTCCACTAGCTCCATTCTCAACCAAACTAATTCCATCGTGAAGCTTTAATCATTACGAGCGCAACGTAAAAAGTTTCGCCTCAATCGAACCTTACATGTGAGAGTTATTAACATAATAAGTTATCGATTTAAATATAATTATTTAATCAACACTATTTAAACTAATCACCCTTAATAAAATAAATTAACCCCTCTCCCTCAATTCTCCTTGTCGCCTCTGTACACAGTAACTCATCTACGGTCACCCCTTTTGACCACCATTATCTCCCTCCTTGCTTCGACATACGGACACCACCGTCCAACTCCACGACTCAACCTCTCCGCAACCATCCATGGACCCATGCCCGAAGCCTAGCTCCAAAATCCGACTTCACCCACCATAGCCTCGTCCATACAGAATATCGGACTACCCAAACGATGTCCAAGACCCACCAAATTCTAGCCGTAGGTGCTATTCTCCCTCCCAAACTCGAATACGATCTTCATACCACCAATCGTTCACCCTAGATCAAGAATCCCTTAACCCTAGTTTACTCAATGCTTGCGACTTACTGTCGAATGCCTTAAACCCATGCCGCAACATCCCAGAACCCATCTACAAGAAGTTCTATCCTTGTGCAACTCAAAGAAACAAGAATTTCCATTTTCGTGGAGTATTTCCTTTTACTTTAATTTTTTAAAGTTTGATTTAAAGAAGAAAGTTTCATTTTGAGATGCGTGCAAGCATATATATAGAAGGAGGGGGTATGAGGCAGCATGTATGGGGAGTATAGGCATGATGTATTTGGTATGGGTGAGTAGTAAAGTAAATATGATTTCGTTTAATAAAATCCTACATTTCACGTCCGACTAATCTCGAACTTCTATCCGGGTGTGCCAACTAGCGTTTAATACTATATACCCTATTTTGAACTCAATGGAACTATTATCGGGACCTAATTCGATTGTATGCAAAAGATAGCTTTTTAAATCGAATTATATTAATTTAAATTCCTTTAGTTAATTTCTACGCATTTCGACCTCGCATGACCACACGATACGTCCAATCGCCATGAAATTTGACGACATACAATAACTCACTATTAGGGATCCAATGAAGCTGGTTTCGCTGAAATCTGAGACAGTGCCCCAGAAGGCTATTTTCACACGTTAATTAAAACGATTATTATCAAACAAGTTTAATCGCTTTTAAATTCAATTTCAAAAGTTTACTATCTTCATTCTTATCCAAATAGAATTTAAATCAAATTCTGAAATCATTTTCATTCGCATAATATTCAAGATTTAATTATTTAAAAAATTTCAAATATTCAAATAACCATTATATTTGAAATTCAAGTTATTTAACTTATAAAATTAACTTTTAAATATTTAAAATCAATTAAAAATTCCAAATTCGAATGACTGAAATTCTGGGTCGTTACATTCTTTCCCCCTTAAAAGAATTTCGTCTCTGAAATTAGCAAGTAAGTAAAATGCCCCAAACCCGTTAACTTTTCAAAACTAATTAGTTGAAATAGATTACCAAATTTTTTTAAACCTTTAACTTTTCAAAATCAATTGGTTGAAACTTTGTTATCGCCTTTTCTAAGTCTTTAAAGTCATTTATAGTTACTAACTAATATCATTCCAAGTTATAACATAAACATCAAATTTTAGTTATAAAAAATTTACGAAAATTCTCAAAAAATTTCTAATGCCTTAAATTTACAGAAAATTTTGCCAGCGTCTCCTTTGCGTGGTTTGATCGAATTTTTTTACAATATATATATATATATATAATCACAAATTTACATCTCATCTTCAAGGATGAGACATCCCATAGGGAAAAAAATGATATGTAACCCGAGATGTGTACCTTTTCTTAGTATTAGCAAGTACAATAAATATAATGCGAAAGCGAGCTCCAAATGCGAAGCATACGCCGTCAGCACCTACTAAACACTTAACAACTAATGAGACATGTATATAGAAAGTAATATCGATATATAGCATATGCTATACAATGATCATATGCAATGTAACAAATGTAATAAGAGAAACCATCAAACAAATAATATCCATCCAATCAATTCATAACCATATCAATTTGCATTTTCTAATGTCCACAGTTAATTTATTAAAGCCTATACGATGTACATATATCATTACATATATCATCCGTATGCAATATCGAATTTGATTCTCGCTCGATCACACAATTTCAGTTCCGAACTAGTATCGTTCACACGGCCATTCTAGTGCGGACCCAGATCCAATTCCTTGATTAGAAACCATCATTCTCCTTGCATAGCCATATACTATAGAGAATCACAAAAATCAATCAAAAATCCATATCCAGTGTTCGCCATCGAGAATCGAGTGAAAAATTCTAACTCGAATCAATGTAAATCATCTCGAAATCATGTACTCGAATCTAGATCAGACAGTTATGTGAATAAAATAATATACATAAAACTTACGTATTTATTTCAATTAGTTTCTCATTATTCAGATTTTTTATTTACATTCATTTATTCATAATCATTATTCACATTGCTTTATGCATATTCGTTTATTACTTAATATATTTCTTTCAATACTAATGTCACTTAAGAACCATTCCATCAAATCTTACTTAAGTTTATTTCATACAACACTTCTCATGTTTACTATCACTTCACAACTGAAGTTTTTATTCATTTTAAATCAAATTCAATTTCATTTAACTCATTTCATTATTCAGTTTCAAATTTACTTTTCTTAACATTTATATTCAACAAAATTAATTTTTTTAACTTACTAATTCTCAAAATTTATAAGTTATAAAACTAATTTTCTCATACTTATCAAATTATGCTTTGGATTTTGAAATCAAAACTTGTTTTACCAAAACACAACTTCAATGGTAGCAATCCATCACTTAGAAACTCGAAAATGAACGTCGATGATGCTGCAGTCATCACTAGAATTATTTTCCAGCGACCGAAGTGAGTTCAGTGCTTTCTATCTCTTTTAAATCCTTTTAAAAATATTTCTATATTAAATACTTTCTAAATGATATCATTATTATTTCTTCAAAACCTTTGAAAAACAATTTTCAAAATCAACGGGATTAAAATTCTCAAATTCTCAGCTTTTAATCCTTTTCATTTAGAAATGATATTTATAAAATTTCCTCATATATATAATTCCACTTTGGTTATATAAAACAATTTCTTAATTGTTTATCTTTGTTTACATTATAATAATAATAACAACTTTCATTAGAACGCAAACAACAAATGATAATGGTCAAATATTATCATTCACTAACAAACAAACACACCATATATACTACAATAATTTTTGAGAAATTATTCCTTTATATATAAAATATAATCAAGGTAAAATTATTTCGTTTACCCAATTTTAATACTAGGTTGAATTGCTCTGTTCGACTGTTTAGAGATCCCTATCAATAAGGTTAATTACTCGTATTGACCAGAATCCATAAGCCACTCAAATCAACCAACACAATATAAAACATTTTTATATCACTAATAAATATGCACTTATACATATACACACACACACTCAAACTCAGAATAAGGCATTCCATACTTTATCTCTTAATGAGTCGCCCCACCAAAGACAAGGTTCTCGCTTAACCTGCGCTCTGATACCATATTATAACGAACCCTTTTTCTGTATGTTTAAGCGGACAATCAACCACACATGACCCACTCAAATTGAATGGAAAGGCGGATAGTTAGAGAAAAGAAAGAAGATAAGAAGAAAACTAAACAACACAAAATCTCACAATCGTAGCAAAACAATATATAATATAAACTAATGATCTTTACAAAGGAGAAACTGTAATATACACACATAAATCAGAGTACACTAACCTATTTCAACCTGGATACTTATAACAACCCGTCCTTACAATTGCTGATAAATACAGCCAACAAACAACACAGCGGAACATAATGAAATGCATAGATACATCTTGGGCCTCTAGCTCGTCTCCTAAGCTCCAATGCATCCACAGCAATTTGGAAATATGGTCGGTCTGACCCGAGCATTGAAAGGGAAGAACGCCCGTATCAGTCTAGTAAACCAGCGTCAGAAAAACACACCAAAATGGAATTTAATGTTTATCAAAAACCTTTCAATTGAACTCGAACTTTATATAAATTGAAATGGTTTAAAATCAAGAATTGAATTGAAACTTAAACTATTTGAATCGAATAAGTGAAAATCGAAATTGAATTAATTCAATTTGAAATCGAAATTGGAATTAATTTGAATTGAAATTGAAATTGATTTGAATTGAAATCGAAATTGGGTTGATTTGAATTTAAATCGAAATTGAATCGATTTGAATTAAATTGAGATTGAAGATGATTTGAACTTGAATCAGTTTGATTTAAATTTTAACCTGAATCCAGATTTGCTGTAATGGAAGAAGCTGTTTGATTTGAAACTAATTTCAAAAAAAATTATTTTTATATAAACTTTTTAAAAATTTATCTTTTTAAATATTCAGAATTATTTTGTTTTTCTAAACTATTTACTATATAAATCATTTTCAATACTCAAACCTTTTCATATCAACTATTTCAAATCTCTGAACCATTTAAACTATTTTAAACCATTTAAAATCATTCAAACTATTTTTAAAAAATTCAAACTGGTCAAAGCGGGAACTGTTTACGTTTAAATCGTGGATTTAAATACGAATGTGGTTAAAATAAAGTTATAAACTAAATTGAAATTCAAAATGGAAATTTGAATGAAATGATATTTTCAAGTGAAATTGACATATTCTAAGTAAATATGGTATTTTGAAATGAAAGATATTTTGAAGTGAATATGATATTTTTATATCAAGTATGAATCATTTTCGAAATGTAAAAGAACCAACCGGTTTGTAAAACGACGTTTGGTTGTTAAAGAGACAAGATAAGAGATGTGAAACCCTGTAAATATCTCTGATGCTATTACACTCCTGTTATATATGATATTGATTTGACTCACATAAAGGATATTTTAGTCTTGACTCGAGTGTTTTGTCTTTTCATTACGCTCGGGTCAGCCCTGAGTTTTCAGCGTACTGAAGATCAATTATTCTGGAGGACAAAGACAAAGATTTAATATATTATCACTAGTATTATTTCCCTGCATCGTGTTGTTCTGCTGCATTATTCTATTGTTTTGTTGTATATATAACTGTGATAGATGTTTTAAAATTTTAGTCAAATGTATAGTATAAACAGCTTCATGAACTGTTTATTTGAGTACTATATTTTGTCATTCTGTTGCGAGATTCTGTGTTTGTTTTCTTCTTTTCTTCTTTTTCTTAATTAACCCTATTGATTATCTGTGTTCCGGATTGTTTTGAGTTGGACATGTGTGGTTTATTGTCGACTTAAACCTTCCGAAATGCGGGTCATCACAACCTATTAGTAAACATTGAATTTCCTTGGGTGGTATGGGACGCCTTGGCAAAATCCAATTGGTCACTAATTGAGAGTAAGTGACACTTTTGGGGATGACATAGCCTTCGTGCTCATCTTTAGAAAGGCGATCCTTCGTAGTTGTCAAGTGTAGCTTTCAAGCTCGTCTTTGGGGAGGTGATCTTTCATGGTCGTTAGACGTAGCCTTTGCGCTTGTCTTTGGGGATACGATCGGTTGTTAGGTGTAGCCTTGTGCTTGCCTTTTTGGGTAGTGCCATTTTGTTATGATTTCTAACTTTGAGTTTTGATTCACCAATTTGGGATTTCATCATATTTCCATCAAGCTTATGACGGGCTAATATTCGAGTTTTGGGATTCAATGATATTTCATTTGAAAGTGCTATTTGTTATATTTATGGTTATCTTCATATATTTAGGCACTTCCTTATGATATATTATTAGTGATATTTGGGGGTATTTCCTTATGGCTAACCTTTCAGATTTGAGACTTGATTTGGGATTTCACGGTAATTCTGTTTTGCCCATAAAAAGCTATATTTGTGTCTCGTAATTTGGTGAAATATGAGATGTGATGTCATTTAGTTTCTTATGGCTATTTTTGGATTTTAGGAGTAACGAACCCCTTTTTCGTACAGTTTAAGCAGACAATCAACCACACATGACCTACTCAATTTGAACGAAAAGGCGGAAAGTTTGGGAAAAGAAAGAAGAAAGAAGATAAGAAGAAGACTAAACAACACAGAATCTCAATATCGCAGCGGAGCAACATATAATATAAACCAATGATCTTTACAAGGGAGAAACTATAATATACATACATCAATCAAAATACACTAACCTATTTCAATCTGGACAGATATAACAGCATATCCTTGCAATTGCTTATAAATACAACCAACAGACAACACATCGGAACACAATGAAATATGTAGATACGTTTTGGGCCTCTAGCTCATCTCTTGAGCTCCAATGCAATCTATAAATATGCTCGGTCTGACCTGAGAATTGAAAGGGAAGAACGGTTGGATCAGTCTGGTAAACCAGCGCGAGAAAAACACATCCAAATGGAATTTAATGTTTATAAAAAACCTTTCAAATAAAGGTATATCGTAAGGCCACATTGCACATAAACACGGACGGGTTTTTACCTTACGATAACCAAAACATTTTCTATAGAAAATCCATTGATATTATAATAATGTCTAGGGTCAAAGTAAAATATAAATATAGCTGAAATGCTTGCATCTTACATTTCAGCATAGTTGGGAACAACTAAGTCCGTACGACGCTTATTGGAGAATAGATTCCAAACAATGACTAGGCCATTGGGGTACCACTCGTCACAGAGCATCTCTAGATAAAATAACAGCGAGGTCGAACCTATCGACCCCTGCCAACACAGAACCGACCTACCCTTACTGGATAGTACCGAATATGATCACCCATTTTGTTAATGGGCCCTGAAGCATAAAATGAGAGATAATATTCGGCTCTAGATAGGGATGATCATACCCTAATGGGAGCGACCCACCTAGGCCAGCTGCATCTCTCATGTTTTAGTCATTTCCGGTTGATAAGGCTCGAGGCTATAATTTACCTTTTATATAGCACTTCCCACTTGGAATGATAACACTGCCCTCCAAGTAGCAATGTAATGACAGCATTCATCCACACAAGTTGTTCAGGATATAAAAAAACCGAAGGCACTACTTCTACTACATCCATTTTGGAATCACCCTCAAGATTAGTAGCAAGCAGCCCTTGCACTTCAATGAGCTCCATCTTCAATTCCATCATCTTCAAGTTGTCTTCACTTCGAAATGCTTGAGTTGGATCGAAGTGGTCTTCGGATAACATATCCGACCCTGGTCTCTTCGAAACAACTTTCGATAATTTCCTGTAAACTCAACCCTGGTTCTTTAGGAAATAAACAGTCAAATATAAGGGCAGAGATCACCTCCTAACCGTTAGTGGATAGATTTCCTTACCATTTGTCCTAGGAGAGTGAGATTTATACGCACAATACAGCATCATCCGAGATGACTGTGCCATATAACTCGTGTGTTTCTCCTAGATATTTCCAAAGTTATGTTTTTGGGTCCATATTTGATAGTCAGTTATTTAACTATCAACAAACACACATCCAAAATAAAGATTTAATTCCATAGGGAAAAACAACATTGGCAAAGCACATAGGCAATCACTAACCTCTTTAATTAATCTTTTCATTAATTAAAATCACTTTGTAAAATACTTATATAAAATACCTTTACAAAGATATACCCACAAGTCCCTATATTTTCAATCATTGAAAATAGGGGCATTTCATCAGAAGGACAAACTTTGCAGTCCAATTAATTTATAGGACACACATCTGAAATAATTACTTTCAAGGCCAAAGTCAGCAGAATAATTACTTTCAAGGACAAAGTAAGTTGTCCAACTACTTTCAAGGACATAATTTCATAGGTTTTAGGCCCTAGAAACTAATTATTTTGCGTATTGTCCTTAAAAGTAATTATTTTAGTTGTGTGTCCTGGAAATTAATTTCACTTGCTAAAGAGGCCCTTGTGGCTAATTCCCACTTGAAAATATCTATATACTTATCTCAACGGTATAAGTATATTCACAAATATTACACTTAACAACTTAGAAAACGTACTCATATACTTATCTCAATGGTATAAGTATATTTACAAAACTAAGAAAGATTTTTTTTATTCAATTCTAAAATCATTTAAAAACTCTTTATAAATCTCTAAAACAATTTATAAACCATTTTATAAACTGAAAATCATTTACAATCTCTTTTATAAATTTCAATTACTCATAAATTCTTTTTATACATCCCTAAAAATCCTTTACAAATCATTGTAAATCTATAAAACTCCTTTTATAATCTATAAACCCCTTTATAATATTTCTTCATAAATATCTAAGAACAATTAACAACTCTTTCATAATCTATAAAAAAACCGTTTATAAAACTATTTTATAGATCTTTGAAACAATTTATAAAACTCTAATTATAATGAAAACATTTATTAATAAATAGTAATCATTTACTTCAAAACACAATTATATAATAATAATAATAATTATTAATAACATTATAAATAAATATACTTATTAACTTTAAAGCATCTCAAAAATAATAATTAATAATTTCGAAACATTATTAACAAAACAATAATAACTAATCTTCAACATTATGATATAAGATATTAATTATTTTCCAAAATATTATTAATGAATCATTATTATTAATTTCAAACCATATTAATTATTTAAATAATTAACTTTTCAAAATATTAAAATATTGATAAATACCTTTAAAACAACATTAAATTTGACTAAATAATCTTTAAAGCAATATAAAATATAAATAATCTTAAAACAATATTAAATATAAATAAATAACTTAGAAAAGACAGATAAAAAGGCTGGGGTAAAATAGAAGTTAAATCCTTTAAAACAAAATATTTCTGAAACCTGATTTTAGATTTAAATTATTTCTTGTCTTAAAAACCAGCTCCAACTCAAATGACAATTTATAGTATTCAAATTACCAATTTAAGGCCAATAGCTACCAAATGCATAACCAATATCGATATTGATTTCCTATTACTACGGGGTTTAAGTTGATCATATAACAATGTCATAACCCATAGGGTTAACAATTAGGTTTGATTTTCAAATTTTCATATAACAGGAATATTATAGAAAACATTTCAATAATGGCAAGGAATCCCGTTGGATCCCTCCAACCTGTCCTCTTGGATCATAGCTCATATATATCAACACATATATATTAAATAAAATCAACAGTGGTGAGGAATCCTATTGGATCCTTCTAACCTGTTTACCTATATCATAAACAATATATATCATATTATATAGGTCATCCGCTACTAGGTGGGTATATATAAAAGGTCATCCGCTCCAGGGTGGGAATAAATCCAAATCAACTGATAAAAACAGTAAATAATCCAAACGTCCAATCAACAATTTTTTTCAACTATAACATGCTAGTTAAGCAAAAAGGTGAGCTTAACTCACCAGCTTTCTAGTTATCGCCGAGGCATTCTGGTTTCTTCTAAATCTGAACGACGTTCGAATTTCGCATGAAATTCCACCAGCTCCATTCTCAACCAAACTAATTCCATCGTGAAGCTTTAATCATTACGAGCGCAACGTAAAAAGTTTCGCCTCAATCGAACCTTACATGTGAGAGTTATTAACATAATAAGTTATCGATTTAAATATAATTATTTAATCAACACTATTTAAACTAATCACCCTTAATAAAATAAATTAACCCCTCTCCCTCAATTCTCCTTGTCGCCTCTGTACACAGTAACTCATCTACGGTCACCCCTTTTGACCACCATTATCTCCCTCCTTGCTTCGACATACGGACACCACCGTCCAACTCCACGACTCAACCTCTCCGCAACCATCCATGGACCCATGCCCGAAGCCTAGCTCCAAAATCCGACTTCACCCACCATAGCCTCGTCCATACAGAATATCGGACTACCCAAACGATGTCCAAGACCCACCAAATTCTAGCCGTAGGTGCTATTCTCCCTCCCAAACTCGAATACGATCTTCATACCACCAATCGTTCACCCTAGATCAAGAATCCCTTAACCCTAGTTTACTCAATGCTTGCGACTTACTGTCGAATGCCTTAAACCCATGCCGCAACATCCCAGAACCCATCTACAAGAAGTTCTATCCTTGTGCAACTCAAAGAAACAAGAATTTCCATTTTCGTGGAGTATTTCCTTTTACTTTAATTTTTTAAAGTTTGATTTAAAGAAGAAAGTTTCATTTTGAGATGCGTGCAAGCATATATATAGAAGGAGGGGGTATGAGGCAGCATGTATGGGGAGTATAGGCATGATGTATTTGGTATGGGTGAGTAGTAAAGTAAATATGATTTCGTTTAATAAAATCCTACATTTCACGTCCGACTAATCTCGAACTTCTATCCGGGTGTGCCAACTAGCGTTTAATACTATATACCCTATTTTGAACTCAATGGAACTATTATCGGGACCTAATTCGATTGTATGCAAAAGATAGCTTTTTAAATCGAATTATATTAATTTAAATTCCTTTAGTTAATTTCTACGCATTTCGACCTCGCATGACCACACGATACGTCCAATCTCCATGAAATTTGACGACATACAATAACTCACTATTAGGGATCCAATGAAGCTGGTTTCGCTGAAATCTGAGACAGTGCCCCAGAAGGCTATTTTCACACGTTAATTAAAACGATTATTATCAAACAAGTTTAATCGCTTTTAAATTCAATTTCAAAAGTTTACTATCTTCATTCTTATCCAAATAGAATTTAAATCAAATTCTGAAATCATTTTCATTCGCATAATATTCAAGATTTAATTATTTAAAAAATTTCAAATATTCAAATAACCATTATATTTGAAATTCAAGTTATTTAACTTATAAAATTAACTTTTAAATATTTAAAATCAATTAAAAATTCCAAATTCGAATGACTGAAATTCTGGGTCGTTACATTCTTTCCCCCTTAAAAGAATTTCGTCTCTGAAATTAGCAAGTAAGTAAAATGCCCCAAACCCGTTAACTTTTCAAAACTAATTAGTTGAAATAGATTACCAAATTTTTTTAAACCTTTAACTTTTCAAAATCAATTGGTTGAAACTTTGTTATCACCTTTTCTAAGTCTTTAAATTCATTTATAGTTACTAACTAATATCATTCCAAGTTATAACATAAACATCAAATTTTAGTTATAAAAAATTTATGAAAATTCTCAAAAAATTTCTAATGCCTTAAATTTACAGAAAATTTTGCCAGCGTCTCCTTTGCGTGGTTTGATCGAATTTTTTTACAATATATATATATATATATAATCACAAATTTACATCTCATCTTCAAGGATGAGACATCCCATAGGGAAAAAAAATGAAATGTAACCCGAGATGTGTACCTTTTCTTAGTATTAGCAAGTACAATAAATATAATGCGAAAGCGAGCTCCAAATGCAAAGCATACGCCGTCAGCACCTACTAAACACTTAACAACTAATGAGACATGTATATAGAAAGTAATATCGATATATAGCATATGCTATACAATGATCATATGCAATGTAACAAATGTAATAAGAGAAACCATCAAACAAATAATATCCATCCAATCAATTCATAACCATATCAATTTGCATTTTCTAATGTCAACAGTTAATTTATTAAAGCCTATACGATGTACATATATCATTACATATATCATCCGTATGCAATATCGAATTTGATTCTCGCTCGATCACACAATTTCAGTTCCGAACTAGTATCGTTCACACGGCCATTCTAGTGCGGACCCAGATCCAATTCCTTGATTAGAAACCATCATTCTCCTTGCATAGCCATATACTATAGAGAATCACAAAAATCAATCAAAAATCCATATCCAGTGTTCGCCATCGAGAATCGAGTGAAAAATTCTAACTCGAATCAATGTAAATCATCTCGAAATCATGTACTCGAATCTAGATCAGACAGTTATGCGAATAAAATAATATACATAAAACTTACGTATTTATTTCAATTAGTTTCTCATTATTCAGATTTTTTATTTACATTCATTTATTCATAATCATTATTCACATTGCTTTATGCATATTCGTTTATTACTTAATATATTTCTTTCAATACTAATGTCACTTAAGAACCATTCCATCAAATCTTACTTAAGTTTATTTCATACAACACTTCTCATGTTTACTATCACTTCACAACTGAAGTTTTTATTCATTTTAAATCAAATTCAATTTCATTTAACTCATTTCATTATTCAGTTTCAAATTTACTTTTCTTAACATTTATATTCAACAAAATTAATTTTTTTAACTTACTAATTCTCAAAATTTATAAGTTATAAAACTAATTTTCTCATACTTATCAAATTATGCTTTGGATTTTGAAATCAAAACTTGTTTTACCAAAACACAACTTCAATGGTAGCAATCCATCACTTAGAAACTCGAAAATGAACGTCGATGATGCTGCAGTCATCACTAGAATTATTTTCCAGCGACCGAAGTGAGTTTAGTGCTTTCTATCTCTTTTAAATCCTTTTAAAAATATTTCTATATTAAATACTTTCTAAATGATATCATTATTATTTCTTCAAAACCTTTGAAAAACAATTTTCAAAATCAACGGGATTAAAATTCTCAAATTCTCAGCTTTTAATCCTTTTCATTTAGAAATGATATTTATAAAATTTCCTCATATATATAATTCCACTTTGGTTGTATAAAACAATTTCTTAATTGTTTATCTTTGTTTACATTATAATAATAATAACAACTTTCATTAGAACGCAAACAACAAATGATAATGGTCAAATATTATCATTCACTAACAAACAAACACACCATATATACTACAATAATTTTTGAGAAATTATTCCTTTATATATAAAATATAATCAAGGTAAAATTATTTCGTTTACCCAATTTTAATACTAGGTTGAATTGCTCTGTTCGACTGTTTAGAGATCCCTATCAATAAGGTTAATTACTCGTATTGACCAGAATCCATAAGCCACTCAAATCAACCAACACAATATAAAACATTTTTATATCACTAATAAATATGCACTTATACATATATACACACACACTCAAACTCAGAATAAGGCATTCCATACTTTATCTCTTAATGAGTCGCCCCACCAAAGACAAGGTTCTCGCTTAACCTGCGCTCTGATACCATATTATAACGAACCCTTTTTCTGTATGTTTAAGCGGACAATCAACCACACATGACCCACTCAAATTGAATGGAAAGGCGGATAGTTAGAGAAAAGAAAGAAGATAAGAAGAAAACTAAACAACACAAAATCTCACAATCGTAGCAAAACAATATATAATATAAACTAATGATCTTTACAAAGGAGAAACTGTAATATACACACATAAATCAGAGTACACTAACCTATTTCAACCTGGATACTTATAACAACCCGTCCTTACAATTGCTGATAAATACAGCCAACAAACAACACAGCGGAACATAATGAAATGCGTAGATACATCTTGGGCCTCTAGCTCGTCTCCTAAGCTCCAATGCATCCACAGCAATTTGGAAATATGGTCGGTCTGACCCGAGCATTGAAAGGGAAGAACGCCCGTATCAGTCTGGTAAACCAGCGTCAGAAAAACACACCAAAATGGAATTTAATGTTTATCAAAAACCTTTCAAATAAAGGTACCTCATAAGGCCACACTGCACACAAACATGGATGGGTTTTTACCTTACGATAACCAAAACATTTTCTATAGAAATCCATTGATATTATAATAATGTCTAGGGGTCGAAGTAAAATATGAATATAGCTAAAATGCTTGCATATCACATTTTAGCATAGTTAACACAACTAAGTCTGTACAGCGCTTATTAAAGAATAGATTCCATACAATGACTAGGCTACTGGGGTACCGCACATCACGGTGCACCTCTAGATAAAATAACACTAACATCGAACCTATCGACCCTTGCCAACATAGAACCGGTCTACCCCTTACTGGATAGTACCGAATATGATCACCCCTTTTGTTATTGAGCCCCGAAGCATACAAATAAGAGATAATATCGGCTTAAGATAAGGATGGTCATACCCTAATGGGAGCGACCCACCTAGCCTTGCCGCATCTCCCATGTTTTAGCCATTCCCAATTGATGAGGCTTGAGGCTACATTTTACCTTCTATATAACACTACCCACTTGGAATTCTAACACTGCCCTCCAAGCAGCAATGCAATGCCATCATTCATCCATATAAGTTATTCATGATATGAACAAACCGAAGGCACTACTTCCACTACATCCATTTTCGAATCACCCTCAGGATTAGTACCAAGTAGCCTTTGCACTTCAAAGAGCTCTGTCTTCAATTCCTTCATCTTCAAGATGTCTTCACTTCGAAACGCTTGAGTTGGATCGAAGTGGTCTTTGGATAACATATCCGATCTCGGGCTCTTAGAAATAACTTTCGATAATTTTTGGTAAACTCGACCTTGGTTCTTTAGGAAATAAACAGTCAAAGATAAGAGCGGAGGTCACCTCCTAACCGTTAATGGATGGATTTCCTTATTAGTTGTCCTAGGAGAGTGAAACGAGATTTATACGCATAGTACAACATCATCAGAGATAACTGTGCCATATAACTCATGTGTTTCCCTTAAATATTTTCAAAGTTATGTTTTTGGGTCCATATTTGATTGTCGGTTATTTAACTATCAACAAACACATGTCCAAAACATGAATTTAATTCTATAGGGAAAAACAACATTGGTTGAGCACATAAGCAACCACTAACATCTTTAGTTAATCTTTTCATTAATTAAAATCACTTTGTAAATTACGTGTATAAAATACCTTTACAAGGATATACTCATAAATCCTTATATTTTCAATACTTGGAAAATATCCATATACTTATCTCAACGGTATAAGTATATTCGCAAACATTACACTTAACAACTTAGAAAACATACTCATATACTTATCTCAACGGTATAAGTATATTTACAAAAATAAGAAAGATTTTCTTTTTATTCAATTCTAAAATCATTTATAAACTCCTTATAAATATCTAAAACCATTTATAAACCATTTTATAAATATCTGAAAATCATTTATAATCTCTTTTATAAATTTTAATCTCTTATAAATTCTTTTTATACATCTCTAAAAATCCTTTACAAACTTATTGTAAATCCATAAAACTATTTATAAAACTCCTTTTATAATCTATAAACCCCTTTATAAAGTTTATTTATAAATATCTAAGAACAATTATTAACTCTTTTATAGTCTATAAAAAAACATTTGTAAAATTATTTTTTAAATCTTTTAAATCATTTATAAAACTCTAATTATAAATCTCAAAAATATTTATTAATAAATAGTAATCATTTACTTTAAAACACTATTATATAATAATAATAATTATTATTAATAGTAAACATTATAAATAAATAATAATTAGTAACTTTAAAGAATCTTAAAAATAATACTTAATAATTTCAAAACATTACCAATAAAACAATAATAACTAATCTTCAACATTATTATATAAGATATTAATTATTTTCCAAAATATTATTAATAAATCATTATTATTAATTTCAAGCCATATTAATTATTTAAATAATTAACTTTTCAAATTATTAAAATATGGATAAATAACTTTAAAACAACATTAAATATGAATAAATAATCTTTAAAGAAATATTAAATATAAATAACCTTAAAACAATTTTAAATATAAATAAATAACTTAAAAAAGGCAGATAAAAAAGTTAGGGTTAAAAAATTATAATTTCTAGAAGTTTAAAACAAATGCGAAATGTGTAAAAAAAAGATATGAAAGTGCCCATAAAATAAAAAATGGAGCATGAGAGCCAAATGAATCGAAAGATTCATGTTTGGTTCGGGAAGATATCATGGAAGTTGTAAAATTAATGGTAAGATTATCTACTTTCATTAAATGATTTATTAGATAATCGAAAATAGAGGATTTTGAGTACTATTCGAAATTCGAAAGAATTGCGTAAAATCGAAGTTAAATCCTTTAAAAAAATATTTTGAAACCCAATTTCAAATTTAAAATCATTTCCTGTCTCAAAAACCAGCTCTAACTCAAATGGCAATTTATATTATTTCAAAATACTAATTTAAGGCAAATAGCTACCAAACGCTTAACCAATGTCGATATTGATTTCCTATTACTACATAGTTTAAGTTGATCATATAACAATGTCATAACCCATATGGTTAACAATCAGGTTTGATTTTCAAAAATTATTATAATAGGAATATTATAGAAAACATTTCAATAATGGTGAGGAATCCCATTGGATCCCTCCAACATGTCCCCTTGCATGATAGCTCATACATATCAACACATATATATGTAAATAAAATCAACGGTGCTGAGGAATCATATTGGATCCCTCCAACCCATTTCCATGTATCGCAAATAATTTATATTATATGATACGGGTCATCCGCTACTAGTCAGGTATGTATAACAGGTCATCCGCTCTAGGGCCGGGAATAAATCCAAATAAACTGATAAAAAATAGTAAATCATCCAAACATCCAATCAATAATTTTTTTCCGACTATATGACATACTGGTTAACCAAAAAGTTAGGCATAACTCACCAACTTTCCAGTTATCACCGAGGCGTTTTGGTTTTGTCTGAATCCGAACAATGTTCAAATTCAGCATGAAATTCCACTAGCTCTAATCTCCACCAAACTAATTCCATCGCGAAGCTTTCTTCATTACGAGCGCAACGCAAAATGTTTCGCCTCAATCGGACCTTACATGTGAGAGTTATTAACATAATAAGTTATCGATTTAAATATAATTAATTTAATCACTAATTACACTATTTAACTAATTACCCTTAATAAAATAACTTAATCCCTCTCCCTCAATTCTCCTTTCTACCTCTATACACAGCAACTCATCCATGACCACCCCTTTTGACCACCATTTTCTCCATCCTTGCTTCGTTGCTCGTCGTATGGATACCATCGTCCAACTCCACGTTTCAACCTCTCCGCGACCATCACCATGGACCCACACCCGAAGCCTAGCTCCAAAACCCGACTTCACCCACTACAACCCTGTCCGTACAGAAGATCGGACCACCCAAACAGCATCCATGGCCCACCAAATTCTAGCCATAAGTGCTATTCTCCCTCCCGAACTCGAATATGATTTTCATTCCACCAATCGTTCACCCTAGATCAAGAATCCCTTAACCCTAGTCTACTCGATGCTTGCGAAATACTGTCGAAAGCCTCAAACCTATGTCGCAATCTCCTAGAACCCATCTATAAGAAGTTCTACCCTTATGCAACTCAAAGAAACAAGAATTTCAATTTTTCATGGAGTATTTCTTTTTTACTTCAATTTTTTAAAGTTTGATTTAGAGAAGAAAGCTTCATTTTGAGACACAGACAAGCATATATAGAGAAGGAGGGGTATGGGGCAACACATATGGGGAGCATGGGCCTGATGTATTTGGTATGGGTGAATAGTAAAGTACATATTATTAGTTTAATAAAATCCTACATTTCACGTCCAAAAAATCTCAAACACCTATCGAGGCATGCCGACTGGTGTTCTATACTATACACCCCTATTGCGGACTCAATGAAACTATTATCAGGACCAAATTCGATAATATGTAGAAGATATCTTTTTAAATTGAATTATATTAATTAATTTCTATACGTTTCGACCTCGCATGACCACACGATACATCCAATCGCCATGAAATTCGACTGCATATAATAAGTCACTATTACGGATCTAATGAAGCTGGTTTTGTCGAAATCCGAGACAGTGCCCCGGAAGGCTATTTTCACATATTAATTAAAATGATTATTATAAAACAAGTTTGATCGCTATTAAATTCAAATTCAAAAGCTTACTATCTTCTTTCTTATCCAAATAGAATTTAAATCAACTTTCAAAATCATTTTCGTTAACATAAAATTCAAGATTTACTTATTTAAACAATTTCAAATAACAATTATATTTGACATTCAAGTAATTTAACTTATAAAATTTACTTTTCAGTATTTAAAATCAATTAAATATTCCAAATTCGAATGATTGAAATTCTTGATTGTTACAGGATCACTTGCTATGAGTTACTGTTATGGTGTTTGAACCGTTTAGTTTCTTATACTATTCGGATATCTGTATCTTTGATGTTGTGCATGTTTATAATTATAATCTCACTTTTTTGATATTTAAAGATAGTCTGACCTGTTTATTATTTTTATAATACTCAGGTCAGACTGAGACTTGACAGGTACAGGGACTCGGTGACCTTGGATGAGGGCTAGCTAGAGTATGTATATGTAGTGTTACCTATATGATAGAGTTTCGCTTTGAGATGCTAGTTGTATATGTATAATTGTTGTATGTTTTGATATAGTGTTGGCTTGAGTGGTTTAGTATACTTTTGAACCTGTCACAGTTTATGCAGGTATATATATATATATTTGTATATGTTAGTCTAGTATTTCCTTTTGTTGACTTACACATTAAAGAGATAATTGATGTATTATATTCCCGTTGTAATTTGTGATTTTGTGTTGTATATTATATGAGATATTGTTCTAAGTTATATTAAGCCACTATATTATTGTTTTGCGCTTGGATGTTATATGTTGAATCTCTTCTTGTAAGGAAAAGAAAAAAACATAGTCACATAGTTCGACATATCGATACTCGCCCAAAGCAATATTACGGATGGTCATTCCTAACCAGCCTTATTCTTCATATTACTCAACAATATTACTTGAAATATCCTTGGGTAATACGGACAAAAAGGTGGGGCATTACAGATTGGTATCAAAGCAGGGATTCAGAAAAATATAGAACGTAAGGAACACGAATCTTGTCCTAGATAGACTTAGAGTCCCGTCCCTTGGGTGAGCTGAGTAGAAGTTGGGATTTATTTTCTATTTAGATATAAATATAATGATTATTGACAATAATCATTAGGACATATTGGTAAAAATTTTGAATTACTTTTCAAATTAATGTTATAAAATGGTTTTAAAAGTTTAGAGTTGTATAGAGGTGTCCTGATCTGATAATGACCAGAGTTGCACATCGGAATTTGATAAACCATTTCCACTGAGCACAGTAATTAGTTGTTTATATGTATATATATTGATTTGATGATGGATGTTTGTGAAAGTGACTATGCTATAGGATCGAGTAATATGGAATATATATATACACTAAACTTATTAGTGCGGAAAGTAACTATAAAATAAAATAGTAGTAAAGTAAGAAATGACACCAGAGATTTTTATACTGGTTCGAACTTTTCGTTCTACGTCCAGTCCCAGACTCCTTTTGGAATTTGAACTAGCAGCCCTCGCTTAACTCGGAGGAATAGGTTTACACTGCCTGAGCAACCGAACAGGACTTTTACCGCTTGAGCAACCGAACAGGACTTGACCGCCCGAGCAACCGAACAGGACTTTTACCGCCTGAGCAACCGAACAGGACTTGACCGCCTGAGCAACCGAACAAGACTTGAATACAAAGTAGATTGATTGTCTTGACCTTTTATGTTCTTTTAACAACACGGATTTGTCAATTGAAGTACTCCCTTCCTATAATCTTTTCCTTAAGTATATATGTGTAATTTTGTGTATATAGAGATAAGGAAGATTTAGACTACTTAAGAAATATGGATTTATATTCGTAAGCAATAGATATTTGAATATTCAAGAGAGCGGTGAATTCAGAAAATTTAATTCAAGTAAAAGCAAGTAAGTGAAGTGATTTGATCTTGAAATTCATGCTTATTTATAGTAGACAAAGAGTTACAACATCTAGTGAAAGGTTCTATCGAACAACAATGCATGTAACTCTCTGCGAAGAAGAAAACCTGTTCATGAAGAGAAGTGACTATTCATAAAAATGACAGTTGGAACCAGGTTAGTCGACTGGACATTCAATATCAGTCGACTGAATTTGAAATCATATACGTTCATACATATGTGCACAGATTCAGTCGACTGACTGAGTGCATTCAGTTAACCGAGCTGTGCATTTTATAAAAAAATAATATGCACATGTTCAGTCGAATGAGTGCATGTGTCCAGTCGACTGATCTGAGTATTTTCTTAAACCAGTTTGAAAATATATTGTGAAGTAAATTTCAAAAGATCGTGAACTACTTGAGTATATATGCGAGGGAGTGTGAACTACTTGAGGATAGATTTTAACATATATGATCACTAGACTTAGACTTTAAAACGAAATTTATATTTGATATATAATCTTCGAGTCTTGTTGCTTCTTTGAGTCTAGTCGCCTTCGTAGTTTGTAGTCGTAGATTTTGTCGAATATTCAATAATTCTTATGTCGTCTTGATCGTCTTGGCATGAATCAAAACCTGTGATCCAACATTCTCCCCCTTTTTGGTTGATGACAACTCGTTGTGATATATTGAAATATGAGCGAAATCTCGACAAAAAATCCTTATATAACTCCCTTAATACGAGACAAAAAATTTCTTAAACCTGCAAGAAATTTGTTAGTACAATACTTCTTCTCCCCCTTTGTTATCGACAAAAAGGAGATATGTATATATATAAAAATATGTAAGCAATATTCATATGTGATTGATTTTGACAAAATTATGTAGACTATAACTCCTCCCGAATTTATGCTGGTATTCTTGTAAACCTGCAAAATTTTGTTAGTGTATTGCGATATTTCTTCCCCCTCCGTCATCGACAAAAAGGAGAGGGATATATAAGAGATTATATTTACACAACAAAAGATAGCTTATAACAATATCAATGATAAACCACCATCAAATATTCATTTTCCTTTCTTTTTAAGTGGTACCTGCAAAAAATATAGAATTAACATTGGTACCCACCTTTTTATTAGGGTCCTAAAGAGTTAGGTCTTTGGAAACCAAACCTAGGAGGGTTCAGAATTCCTCTTAAAAATAAAAAAATTATTTTTGTCAACGGTTTCTATAAAAGATTTTATATATTTGTTTCTAATTAAAGAATTATTTGTTTTAGGAACCCAAATCTTAATTGATTTAGAATAATTTGGAACTTTTGAAATAGATTTTACAATAGTATTATTATTCTTTTTGAAATTGTTATATAAAGAATTCTTTTTCATAGGAATACTTTTTGAAACTTGCTTATACCCCAGTCCCCTTTTATTTGAGACAGTCTGTCTGAGAATTTTCTATAATCTTAGAAAGATTCTCTCTTTCTTTGTTAAAATTAGATACATTTTTAGTAATATCATCTATTTTTTTTAAGACTAGAAATATCTAATTCCAATATTTTAATATTAGCTTTAAGATCATGATTTTCAACTAAAAGAGCATCATTCTTTTCCTTCTGAGTTTCTATTTCTTGACTTAACATAGAGAGTTGATATGTCGTATTAGACAAGATTCTTGAGAAGTTTCAAGTTCTTCTTCTAAAATTTCTTTCTCATCTCTTAACTTATCTACCTCAATTTCAGTCCTATTCAATTTTTCAAGAGTTTCTTTATATTTTCTTTTGATGTTTCTTAGTTTGTCAAGTAATTCAGAATTTATTTCCATTAAATCATCAAAAGTTAAGTCACTGATCACCTCATCATTTGTGGCCATAAAATAGACGTTAGCTTGTTCAGAATCGCCATCTGTGTCGCTGTTTGATGACAAAGATGATTCTGAATCATCCCATGTAACAGAGAAGGCTTTCCTTTTTGAATCTGTCTTTCTTGTTCTTAAATTTTCCTCTCTTTCGATCAGGATAGTCTTTCTTTATGTGCCCTTTCTTGTGACATTCATAACATTCTAGAGCAGAAGACAATGGCTTGTTGTTGTTATTATTACTGCTGAAGTTGTTCTTGTTGTTTCTGAATTTGTTGCTCTTTCTGAATTTCAAAAACTTTTTGAAATTTTTAGTAATGAATGTCATATCCTCTTCATCTGAATCTGATTCATCATTTTCTGCTTGGAATGCTATATTCTTCTTATCTTGTGCCTGTAATCGTTTTTCCTGGAGATTGACTTCATAAGACATTAGATTTCCTATCAACTCTTCTGGTTTGATTATTGAAATGTTGTTAGCTTCTTCGATCGCTAAGACCTTTCGTTCCCACTCATCCGTTAAAGAGTTGAGGATTTTTAAACAATATCAAAATCTGTATATTTTTCTCCTAATGCTAAGAGAGAATGATATATGTCTTGGATCTAGAGTAAATTTCATTTATTGTTTCATCCTGCTTCATTTTGAAATTCTGGAACTGATTTTTGAGCATAGAAATCTTACTCTGCTTTACTTTGTTAGTTCCTTCATATGTAATTTTAAGTGTACGCCAAATTTCATAAGTTATAGTACACATGCTTACTCTATTAAATTCATCTTTGTCTAATGCACAATATAACATATTCATGGCTTTAGCATTTGCAGTAGCATCTAGTTTTTCTGTGTTAGGCATTGTGAATATTCAGTAGTAGGTATATGATATTCTGCTTGAGTAATATTCGAAGTTTCATAACTATTAGCTTGCATATAAATTCTCATTCTAGTAGACCAATAGTTATAGTTCAATCCGTTAAATAGCGGTGGTCGTCCAGTAGATTGACCTTCAAGGAAACTTGTGCTAGTGTTGTTTTCCATATTAAAATATTAGATAACTGTGTTACGGTTATAAGATGACTAGCTCTGATACCAAATGAAAGTGACTATGCTATAAGATCGAGTAATATGGAATACACACACACACTAAACTTATTAGTGCGGAAAGTAACTATAAAATAAAATAGTAGTAAGTAAGAAATGACACCATAGATTTTTATACTGGTTCGAACTTCTCGTTCTACGTCCAGTCCCAGACTCCTTCTGCAATTTAAACTAGCAGCCCTCACTTAACCCGAAGGAATAGGTTTACTCTGTTTGAGCAACCGAACAGGACTTTTATCGCCTGAGCAACCGAACAGAACTTGACCGCCTGAGCAACCGAACATGACTTGAATACAAAGTAGATTGATTGTCTTGACCTTTTGTGTTCTTTTAATAACTTTGTCAATTGAATTACACCCTTCCTATAATCTTTTCCTTAAGTATATATGTGTAATTTTGTGTATATGAAGATAATGAAGAATTAGATTGCTTAAGAAATATGGATTTATATTCGTAAGCAATAGATTTTTGAATATTCAAGAGAGCGGTGAATTCAAAAAATTTAATTCAAGTAAAAGCAAGTAAGTGAAGTGATTTGATCTTGAAATTCATGCTTATTTATAGTGGACAAAGAGTTACACATCTAGTGAAAGGTTCTATCGAACAGCAATGGATGCAACTCTCTGCGAAGAAGAAAACCCGTTCATGAAGAGAAGTGTCTATTCATAAAAATGACAACTGGAACCAGGTCAGTCGACTGGACATTCAACATCAGTCGACTGAATTTGAAATCATATACGTGCATACATATGTGCACAGATTCAGTCGACTGACCGAGTGCATTCAGTCGACTGAGCTGTGCATTTTATAAAAAAATATATGCACAGGTTCAGTCGACTCAGTGCATGTGTCCAGCCAACTGAACTGAGTATTTTCTTAAAACCAGTTTGAAAATATATCGTGAAGTATATTTCAAAAGATCGTTAACTACTTGAGTATCTATGCGAGGGAGTGTGAACTACTTGAGGATAGATTTTAACATATATGATCACTAGACTTAGACTTTAAAACGAAATTTATACTTGATATATAATCTTCGAGTCTTGTTGCTTCTTCGAGTCTAGTCGCCTTCGTAATTTGTAGTCCTAGATTTTGTCGAATATTCAATCATTCTTATATCATCTTGATCGTCTTGGCATGAATCAAAACCTAAGATGTTTGGTTTTTTGATATAAGAAAATATTAAAATTATTATTGAGTAGAAGTGTTCACTTAAAATTTAGAAGCCTGCTCGATATTAGTTATAAGACTTTGCGGTATCTTCAGTAGTGTAGCTACCGCAATGGATGTAGAACACTTTACTTTGTATAAAATGAAATGATAACTGCTTAGTATAATTAATTAATCCTGAGATAGATGTGGAATTGGATAATTGCATGATGCATGTATGCATGAAGGGTTGCATTATTGAATTGCTATTAGTAGATTTACAATTGTATAAAAATCTGGAGATTGATAAAGAAATTTTTGAAAATTTATCTGATGTTAAATTGTCCGTTGATTGCTTTAAGAATTCTGGTCAATGCGCCTAATCAACGTTATCGATAGGAATTTCCTACACACTTTGACGAGATAGTCGAACACAATATTTTTAGTTATAATATTTAAAGTATTATAAATAATTGTCACTATATTGTAAATAATATTTAAGAAGGAAATAAAGTTTCAAGTGAGTTAAATATTATTTGAAATGGGATAAATATTTGGAAAATATATTTATATGCATATATATGGAACTTTGGAAATGAAAAGTTATTTTGGGAAAAAGTATGTATACATGTATGTATAAATGTGATAATTTTTATAAACAAGTGTCTTGAAGATAAAATAACATATTTAAAAAAAAAGAAAAATATCATGAACTATATGGTTATTTGGAAAGAAGATATTAATTGGAGTTTTAATAATATATTAAGTAAATGATTTGGAATTGAATAATAGTATTTGTGAAATAGAATATTTT
Organism: Allium fistulosum; assembly: GCA_030737815.1. Classification (NCBI taxonomy): domain Eukaryota; kingdom Viridiplantae; phylum Streptophyta; class Magnoliopsida; order Asparagales; family Amaryllidaceae; genus Allium; species Allium fistulosum. Next base: position 305,000,345 of record CM060903.1, on the reverse strand, counting down.
ATGAAAAGATATTTTTAGGAAATAAATTCAGAGAGAAAATTATCTCCATGTATAGAATGCATTATATATATTAATTTTAGATGTCTTATGTAGCCACCGAGCCTAAGCAATAACAGAGGATAGTAGCGAGGCAATGTTGACTGCGCGATCAACATCGCAGCCATTTGACAAAGCGATTTGTTGTAAATAGATGGCAAGAGGCGACATCATTATATTACTTGATAATTGTAATTGTATATGTTAATTTATTATATATATATATATGCTAAGATGAATTTTAGGGGATGCTTTTGATTTATTGTGGATGTTAATCTTTATAGTTAAGCTCTAGCCTATAAGAAGTTAAAACGAAAGGTGTAAAGTATCATGTAAATAAATTTTGAAATTTCAAAGAAAGGAATTAGTTGGAAAAGAAAATAGAATTTTTATTCCGATGATTTAAAATCTAAAAGATAAACCTTCTAAAAACAGGAATTGGCATAAGTAAATACCATGAGAAGCTAGCATATTATTTAAAGTATAGAAAGTTTAAGAATTATTTATGGAGAAAAGATTTATCTGGAATTAAAATATTAGTTTTTGAAATGCAAATTTAGAGCTTCGTTGAAAGATAAAGATGATGATAATCAAATCATGAGAATAGAGTAATAAGGGTTAGAAATTCATTCCATCTTAAATTGGGTATATTCAGTGTATTGAACATTGTAGCTATGTTTATAAATAAGAGGTTGAATTTTGAAAACTCTAATTTTATTAAATAAGAAGTATTTAAAACTTAATTATCCTTACAAAATAATATTAGTCAGTTAGAGAAATTCTTTTGTAACGCCATGAAAAGATAATTATTTGAATGAGTTTGAATTTTAGTATAAGGATATAAGTTAAACTAAATTAAAATTTTATAACCATGAATGAAAGTCTTCAAATTGAAGTTTGATAAAATAGATATTTTTTGTGAAGGAAAGAGGATTCTTTTGGTTTGATTATATATATGTCACTTTTTATTAGAATTAGTTTCCTAGTTTATGTAATTTCAAAAATAAGAATTTGAATTGGAAGGAATTATGGGTTGAGTAATAATTGAATATTTCAAATTTTCTTTTATGGAAAATTAATTATTGAAAAACAAATTTATTTCCAATTAGATAAAATAAATAATGATTTTAAATGGAGATTTAATTAAGAAATTTGATTTCTTAAACGTTGAAATATTATGATTTAGAATTTAAATTGAATAGAAAATGTTTAATAGGTTTAAATATTTTATTGTTAAATACAAGAGAATTTGGGGATTTATAGACTTCTTTCAGAAAATAACTTGTCCATGTTCTAAATTCAATTGGGAAATTAAAAAACCTTTGTGAGCAAGAGTTGTAGATTTATGAGGTATTAGAAAAATTAATGTAGTAAATTGCAAGGTATTAGTATATTTGATAAAGGAAGTCTCTAAATTATTTCACGTGCTTTAAGAAGTTAATTAAGTGGAATATTTCTTAAATACCTTGAATATTTTATATTTTAAACTATGAAAAGGTATTGCTTTATTTCAAAGGAGGTGAGATATTGGGTGAACTTATATTCGAATTAGAAAATAAAGCGAAATGATATGCAATTTTGTAAAATTGATATGTTAAGTCAAATTTATGTTATTTATTATTAGTAGGGTTTAGTTAAAAAAATGTTTTATTCTAGTGGTGTTTGGTTAAAATTTAGAGAATGAAGAAGGAATCAGAAGATGAATTTTTGAAAATATATATATGTCTCTATTTATAGACTTTTCTCTGAAATGGAATTGCAAGGACACAATTGGTTTAAGGGAGGAAGTCTGTAACAACCCGGATTTTTGAGTTAATAGAATAAAATGAATACTGATTTAAATTGGAGAATTTAAATCATTAATCTAGAATTTTGTATTCTTTTATAAATAATAAATTATTCTAGAATGATAATTCTAAAATCATTGTGGAATTGAGAAATAGTAGTATATTTAGAGGATTGAAATCACATGAAAACATTATTGAGATTTTATTTGGTGAATTCTAAAATTACATAATTTTGGAGAAATTGGAATTTTAGAGTTTTATTTAAAGATAATTGGAACTAGAGTTTGGATACGAATATTTATCTAGTTTGAATATTTTTAAAGAAGAATTTGATATCAATAAGACTTCTTTATAAAAAAATGTTCATTGTTAAAGTAATTTAAGAAGTCATTTTATTCAATTCTGTATGGTTTAAATACTTAAGGTTTTGATTTATGAAGCTATTAGTAAGTAATGGAATAAAAGTGGTTATTTAATTCTTTTTGGATTGCAAATTAAAACTAAAGTCCAAAATAATATTCATTTTATTAATTACTTAAGAAATCCTCTTATCTAAATGTTGAGCTTTTGTTTTAAGCACTTGAGTAATAATCATAGTTTTGTAAATAATAAGAAAGGGGCTTTTTTAAATATATAAAACAAGATAGAAAATTCCTTATTTCTTTTGTTGGATTTAATTACAAACTCAAGCCCATTTTAGCAGTAGCTAAGGAGAAACCCTCCTTTCCAGTATACTATACGTTCATTACAGTAAAGAGAAAGCTTCTTCTAATTTTCTCATTTACAGTACGTTAAAACAAATAAAAGCAATAGTTAGAAAATTGGATTCCCCTTTTCTCTTAGAAAGCTAGATGCAAGAATCAGCAAAGAAAAATAAAATAAATTCCAGAAATTTGAGATAAAATCAAAATAATTTCTCCTCGCCTTAATTCACCCCTTATTCCAATTGATTTCTACTTATACCGTGTTTTGATTTTTGGCTTGTTCTTCTTTTGGCTGAGAATAAATTTCTGGTGTTTGCTGAATAATTAAAAGTAGAGAATAAATTGATGTTTAGCAAGCTATTGCAAGGAGAAAAGATGAGTTAAACCTCACAAAATCTATCTCTAAACTTCTAATTGCATGCTAATCTGAAATCAGTTGTTGGATGGAGATTGATTGTGAAAATTAGTGATCTATTTATATGTTATTTGCATTGCTATGAACTGCTACTCACTGTCAACTTAGATGTTTGTAGTTCTTGAATGAAATCACCTATAGATTGTTATAGTTTGCTTCTATATGTTTGTTTTGGTGTTGCATGCAAGTATTTGATTGCTATATACCATATGATATTGCCGGAAACGAGTGAACCGTCGAAGTTTGCCCTGATGTTCGATTGGAAATGAAAACCTGGAGCGAACTACTTTGGGAATTCGTGTTCATTTGACCGAACCATAGGTTCAATTGACTGAACAAGATGACCGGGAACTTATAGCTCTAGGACATACGTCCAGTCGACTGAACCCGCGGGTTCAGTCAACTGACTTGATACCTGGAGCACTATGTGCTTCAAGCAGCCGCTTTTGTTCCCGTTTGACTTTTCGCTTTGTTTGCGTTTCTTTCTCGAGGTTTTCTTGTATTTTTTTGGTGTTCATGACATTTCTAAATGTTGTCGATTGCATATACTTTGATTCTACTATTGGGTTTTATTTTGCGAAGCATATTGGGTTAAAATTCTTTTTTATGGCTTATATATATTTATATTTGCTTTCAATGATTCATGAAAATAGTTTTGATAATTATCGTTTTCGAGTCTAATGGCCTTGCTGATTTGGTTTCAAGCATATTTCAAGAAAGTGCCTTCTAAATTATTTATTATAGTTTACCAATCTCAAACTTGTTTCCAAATTAATCTAGTTCCTTTTAAAAATGATTTTAATAAGTAATTATTTATTAAATACAATTAGTAGAAATAGTTTATAATTTAAAAGTATGGTTTTGAAATATAAACCTATGTCATTTCTAAGAAAACATTTGTATATCAATATGGATTAGGAATATGAGTACTTATACTTCCATAAATAAATATGTACTCATTTATGTGGCTATTGGAATATATTTATAGAGCTGTATATCCTTTTAAGGAGATTTTGGAGCAACTATATATATAAATACATTTTGTTATCTATACGGATTTATGGTTTATGTACTCAAGCGATAAATAACCATATCAGGAAAATAGGCACAAGGACAAACCTAGAATTTTTTTTAGGCTGAAGGACAACAAGTTTATTTTTTTGGCCGAAGGACAATGCTAGTTATAACTAGCATTTTGTATAGTGTAAAACTGAATATAATGCTAGTTACAACTAGCATTTTGTATAGTGTAAAAGTTGAATATAATGCTAAATATAACTAGCATTTGTCCTTCAACCTAAAAATAAAACTTCATGTCCTTCAGCCTAATTTTTTTTCAAAGTTTGTCTTTTTCCCTAATTTTCTCTAAACATATATAGTTGAATAACACATGAGTTTAGGGATTTTAAAGGGAGAAGTTTGAAAGTAAGTATATAGAAAAAGTATTTTAGAAATCATTTTCTGTATGATAAAAAGTATATTGTTTACTTCCAAAATTATAAACTCATATTGGCTTTTATTGTGCTTAGCTTTTGGCTATTTATATGCTGTTTTGGCATTTCTTGTGTGACTTTTCAGATTATGCTTTCTTGCAATTTCTGCTTTCACTTGAATGAAGAATCTAATTAAACGATTTAGCAATATATATGGTCGAAAACATATGTATTACTTTATCGGTTAATTATTGGACTTGTTTAACTGAATATTTTAGTCAAGTGAGATTTACAATCTTTTAATAAATATTTAAGTATCGCAAAGTGGTTATAAGACATTGGGCGATACTTATTTAATTACTAATTGAAAGTACATTACCCTTATCAAGTGGAGTTTACAGTCTACTAGTAGACATTGAATTTCACCGGGTGATATGGGAAACCTTGGCGAAATCCAATTGGTTACTAATTGAGAGTATATGACACTTTTGGGGATGGCGTAGCCTTCATGCTCGTCTTTGGGAAGGTGATCCTTCGTGGTCGTCAGGCGTAACTTTCAAGCTAATCTTTGGGGAGGCGATCTTTCATGGTTATCGGACGTAGCCTTTGCGCTCATCTTTGGGGATACAATTGATCACTAGGTATAGCCTTATGCTTGCATTTTTGGGTGATGCCATTTTGTTATTGATTTCGAACTTTGAGTTTTGATTCACCAATTTGGGATTTCACGATATTTCTATCTAGCCTATGATGGGCCAATATTCGAGTATTGGGATTTGGTGAATTTGATTTAAAAGTGCTGTTTGCTATATTTATGGTTATTTTTAGATATTTTGACACTTCCTTATAAGATATTATTGGTGATATTTAGGGTATTTCCTTATGGCTAATCTTTGAGATTTAAGACTTGATTTAGGATTTCATCATAATTCTGTTTTTCCTATAAAAGGCTATATTTATGTCTCGTAATTTGGTGAAATATGAGATGTGATGTCACTTACTTTCTTATGGCTATTTCTGGATTTTGGGATCATTTGTTGTGAGTTACGGTTATGGTATTTGAATTGTTTAGTTTCTTATACTATTTGGATATCTATATCTTTGATGTTGTGCATGCGTATTATTATGATCTCCCCCTTTTGATATTTAAAGATAGTCCGACCTGTTTATTATTCTTATAATACTTGGATCAGACCGAGACTTGACAGGTATAGGGACTCAGTGACCTTGGATGAGGGCTAGCTAGAGTAGGTATATGTAGTGTTACCTATATGATAGAGTTTCACTTTGAGATGCTAGTTGTATATGTGTACTTATTGTATGCTTGATATAGTGCTGGCATAAATTGTTAAGTATACTTTTGAACCTGTCATAATTTATGTAGGTATACATATTTGAATATGTAAGTCTAGTATTTCCTTTTGTAGACTTACACTTTAAAGAGATAATTGATGTTTTATATTCCTATTATAATTTGTGATTCTGTGTTGTATATTATGTGAGATATTGTTCTGAATTATATTAAGCCATTGTATTATTGTTTTGCACCTGGTTTATATACATCGAATCTTATCTTGTAAGGAATGAAATAAAAATATAATCACATAATTCAATGCATTGATACTTGCCTAAAACAATATTACGGATGGTCGCTCCTAACCAGCCTTATTCTTCGAATTACTCGACAATATTACTTGTAATATCTGTGGGTAATATGGGTATAAAGGTGAGGCGTTACATGATATGTATGTGAAACTATCATTTACATAAGTAAGTATAACACACGCACACACACAATAAGTATAAATCCTAATATACGTACATACATAATATGTATGTATGTATGTATGTATGTGTATGTACATATGGTTATAAACATGTGTGGATCTATTTGCTACCAAGTTATGTTATGAATACATATTAGATAAATTCAAATTAAACACTAACCATCATATTCACCATATATGTTTCATACAAATGTCAAACCTTGTATATATATACATGAATACATTGTATGTATTCATACTTAATCAAATGTCATATTAATCAAGATAGATTTAATTAATTAAGAATGAAACAATCTCAATAAAATATGATTTTATTAATCCACTATATTTGATATTATATTAAACATTAGATTTCATAGGCTCACAAAGGTCCAAGTAAGAATTTGTTTCTGAAACCTTCCAATTTCACCCATTGTGAAACGAGATAGGTTCTTTGAATGGTATCAAAGCCTAAATGGTCTATGTAATCCAGTTAGTCAACATTTAGGGCCAATTAATAAAACCTACTTATTTAATAGGTGTTTAGAATTGTAATGTATAGGCTTGGGGTTAATAATCTAGTACTCTCTCATCCCTGACTACTGGTCTGGCCTAATGGGTGGAGTAATCCAAAAGGTTAGCCCAAATGTAAGGCCTAAAGTTTTTGGGCTTTAAACTAATTTCAAAATACAAATTTCAAAAATTTAAAAATATATTTCAAATTCAAAAGTTAAGTTTAAAATATAGAAGAATTTTTTTATAAAGGTTATAAAATAAATTTAAGATTTTCAAAATTGCTTTTAGAAACTAAATAATTAATTTTGAATTTCAATATATTATTAATTAATATGATTAACTAAACAAAAAATAATCAATTAAAAGGTAATTAATTATAATAATATATAGTTATATATGTATGTAATTGTACTTGTTATGGTTGTGCATTTATTATTTAAGATAATAAATTAAAATTTTATAATTAATTAAAGTATTTAATTAAATTGTTTAAAGTAATTAATTATAATAATATATACTTATATACTTAGAAGTTTTCAGTGTTGTTAAACATGTTTTAATGATTGGTAACGAAACTGTACGCGTTCAATGATTTAAATGGATAGAACCGATCATGTTTTACGGTAAAGCATGATTTGATCTCCTCTAAATGTCATGAGATTTTAATATGATATTTATAATACTAAAATGGAGACTATTTTTAATTTTCATAATTTTTGGAAGTAGTAATAATTAGTTATGAATTTTCTAGGTGGAAAATGACTAATTTTAGATATAAATTAATATTTAAAAGTATTAAATTAAATATTTTGTTTTGAATTTTTACTACAGATAAAGAAGATGTTTTAGAACTGTGAATTTTTTGGAATTTTTTCCTTAATTTTCAAATTGTTATGAATTAAATAGGTAAAGAAATTATTGCCTGAATTAATGAAAAATAATTAATGTAAAGATTAATTAAAGGGGCTACATTCTTGGATTAGTTAGGGAATGTTGTGTAAAGGAAAAGCAACCAGTGAATAAATAAAATATGTATATGTTATGTTAAAAGCCATTATTTTATTAAGGCAAAATATTATTTTTCACTTAATCACGGATTTGCCTTTGTGACTTACGATAGCCTTATTTAGGCAGGTGATAGCCCTAAGTTTTGACATTCAATAGCTTTAAAAAAGATAGCATGTGATAGCTTATATCAATTCACACTTTCGATAGCCTAAAAGTTGACCTTTGATGGCGATTAGATATTCCATAGCAATTTTGCTTAACATGTGATAACTATAACCTTTGGTATGCGATAGCTTGACCATCGATAGAACAAAGTTATAACATTCGATTGGTTTGGCATACGATAGATTCAGCTTGCGATAGGATTGGCATGTGATAGGTTTGGCTTGCGATAGGATTGACATGCGACAGCTTTTAAACTTGACTCGCGATAGCATTGGGCTACAGTAGTTTTGCCATGCGACAACATTGGGTTGCGGTAGTTTTCTATGCGATAGATTTGGGTTGTGGTATCTTTGCCATGCATAGATTTGGGTTGTGATATCTTTGACATGCCATAGCATTTGAACTAGGCATGTGATAGCTAGAGGAGCTAAAAATCCTGAAGTAAAATGAGAGAATACTTAGTGGCATTTTGGAAGCCAGTTTGTAAAAAAAACGACGATTTAAATTTTATAGGGATGAAACTGAGATAAAGTAAAGTAAGTTTAATATAGAAACTTATTTAAGATGAAAGAATGAAATAAGCTTAGGGAAAATAAGTCATGATGGTAGCATCATTAAAGATAAAAAATATTTTATCTAAAGAATTTGTATGGTACATAACTAATGAATGAAAGAAATGAATTGAACCCAAGATCATAAAATATATTGGCTCATGGAGTTGTTGATTGGAAAGGTGCCAAGACTAATGAAGTCTAAATTCAATTGTATCTAGCAGGATGCTAAGACTTGGGAAGTCTACGGGTTTCTTAGAAGAAATAAACTTTAGTGTAAGCTTATGGCAGGGTGTCAAACATCTAAATAGATGTATTTTAATGAATGAATCGACAACATGAGGGGCTATTGAGGCTTAGTAAGGACATTTGCTAGTGTGTATTTAGGGTTCTTACATTCAACCTCCTAAGAGACTTAGGATGGCTCCAGTCAAGATGGCTTGGTAATTTCATTGGCGTCATTGTTCGATAAAAAGATAAATTTAGTGATAGATATGCCCATGGAGGTAATCGCTAAAATAAGTTAATGATAACATTGAGATCAACACCTAAATATCTAGGTAATATTTATGAATGTGATTGATGATTGTATGACATGGTTCATAACAACTTGATGATAAGTATATGGTATTGTAACAAACCGAACCTCCAAACAGACAATTCAAAGTCCGAAAGCGGCTTTGTACTCACATCGTGCTAAAAAATATGAATCGTTAGGTTTTTGATGATTTATTAGGTACAGAGATAAATAAAACTTTAAACATATCTACACTTTTAGATCTCATAGTGGAAGACATAAAATATAAATACTCAAATAACCAAATCAATACTGTAAAAACCCGTAATTTATGCATTGAAGGATATTTTTAAATTCCGAATTTGGTCGTATGAGGCTGTAACTTTAGGGAATACTGAGCAGTTATATTTTTTGTCCTTTCAAATTACGTTGAACGGTTTTGATGTTGAAAATTTCGTAAGGCTTATAACTTTTGATAATAGTCGAATTAGGGACTGAAACCACTTCCAAATGAAATATTTGATGGTTTCTCATTCCGTAGAGTGATTATAACAGATTTTTGGACTTAGCATTTAGGAGAGATGGATATGTTAAGTTTGGACAGTCCCTTGGCGGATTAGTAGGTAATCAAGGGGTGATTATGACCCATTAACCCATTTCAGGATTACAGTTAATAGCATATCCTCTAGCAGCCATTAATCATAATTTCCTTTCTCTAAACATTCCCAGAACTCCATTAGTCTAGATTAGACCAAAATCCATTAATTTCCTTGTTTAATTAGTTAAATCAAGGGATTAGTGAGAAATTTGTGGTTTGATGATAGGTGTCTTGGGATCCGTGAAGAATACTGTTCATACTAGATTTACCTTGGCATTCATGCTATTTTGGATCTAGGTGAATGGTTTATCCTTCTCACTTTACTATGCTAGTTTATATAGTTTAAAATGACATTTTAAAACGGTTTTAGAATGTTAAAGTTATTTCAAACATAGATCTAAACTTTATTTTAGTTTTAAAATGGCCTTAAAAAAAGATAAATGTTGATTTTGATTTGTTTTGGGTGTTTAACCATACCGGTCATCATTCTCTATTTTGATGGATCTAGGATGATAGAAATGTTTAGATGTTGATTGTATTGCTTCGTAATGATATATGAATGTCATGTAATGCTTGTATGCGGTTGTTTGGTTGTATTTGATTTGTTTGAATGAATTGAGCGAGCGGCTGTCATTCGGGTGGATCGAATGGCGAATTTGGTCAAAACACGATGTGCTTGTTTGTGAGTGTTTATGAAGGCCTATGGAACTCCTATTTTGGTTGCATGAAGATTGGGCATGAAATGATGAAGTTTTGAGGCCAAAGAAGAGTGGTCGGTGGTGGTGGTAAGTAGTGGTTGATGGTGACTTGAATTATGGTCAGTGGTAGCTTCTTCAGGGCATTTTGGCTAAGCTTCGTGGCGACACTACAAAGACTTCGAGGAGATGGTGTGATTGCTTCGAGCATAAAATGGCAACGATTGGTTTTTGATTCACCCCGAGAGGTTTTGGATCATGGCCTTTGAACTTTAGGACATTGGTGCTGAGGCTTTGGGAGCTGGCATGGGTGACTTCGGCTTCAGGAGGGGAAGCCGAGGAGTTTTACATTGATTTGTACTTAGCTAATTTCCACTATGTACACAGCCAAAGTTGTCATGACCGACCACTCTAGAGTGTTCAATACCGACCACTATTGGTAGCGGCCAATCATGTTGATTTTTGGTGTAGATGAAGCTTAGGATTCGGGGAGTGTGATGTGGATATTCGTGTGTTCGTTCGATGCTTGATTTGGATGTTATGGCTCTACGATGAGAAATTTTGTAAGTGAAGTGATGACATGACGCTTCGACTTGGTGATGATGGCTCTGCGACTTGAGATGGATGTCGATTTGTTAAGTTCTGAGGTTCGACATATCGATGATGTGAATCGTTTTGATCAAGCACTTTAGGTGAGAAGTGATATGGACTTGGTGAAGCTTCGAGGAGGCACGTTTGACGATGCAAAGCGATGTGGTTGGATGTGGTGTGTTTCAGTATCTAGTCATCTGCCGAAGGGATGGTCGATAACTCTAGATGTGATGTGTATTTCATAGGGCATGAGTATACGCAGACCACTCATCTTTGCACCTTGGGAGTCGAGGCATCAGCCATTGAGACCACAATTTCATCACGAGAAAAATTAGTATAAATTTGGTTGTGCTAAGAGTCAATGAGTTTTTTTGGAGTGAACAGTGATTTCTAGAAGCGAATGAAAATTGAGCGTTGGGCTTAGGCCCATTTACTTGCCTATTAGTGGCTAAACCTCTTCATATTTTCATTTCATTTCTCATTTCACGTTACTTCCCTCTTCCTCTTCTATAATCTTTTCCTAATTACTCTCTTAATTCCCTTTCTATAATCCACTAATCCAAGCTTAAATAAAATTCCTAAATTCAAATAAAATCACCATAATTCTTTTTCTACTCACTCCTAACATAACCTATAAAGGAATAAGCATAAAGTGGAGTTTAGAGCTAGATCTTAACTTGAAAGAGAGTTTGGATTTGGGTTTTGGTGATTCTGAGCATGGTTTGGAGAAGAGGAGGTGAGTAGAATGATTTTCCTACTTAATTTACTTGTTATAATTCATTAGTTTGTTTATATATGATTATGAAGTATTATGGATGATTTAGAGATTGTTATGTTATTGTTTAGGCTTTTATTCATAGGTTTCAAGTAAATATAGTAGGTCATATAACACCAAAGCTCGATGTAGAGTGTATGGTGTAACACCAAAACTCAATGTAGAGGGTACGGTGAGATCTACGTGAGACTCATCACCGAGCATGCGGCTCCGGGTCTATGATACATTTTGGTACCGACTCTATTTATCATTGAGCATGAGTATATCGCGGACTCTACTCATCAGTATTGATGTGTATTAATTTATATTCTTTGTCTATCGGTTATCATTAAATTGTGTGTTATATTAGTTGGTTGATAATATTGATTGTGTATTTTAGGATATGCTTGTATTCTAATATTTATTTTGTCTCTTCATTCGTATATTAGGATACCCTATCATGGTATACTGTTACGTATCAATCACATCATATTACTTGTGCTGATTCGTTGATTATATGAGAAGAGCAGATTATGGTATGATTTCCTACTTTAGCGATGAGTTTACTTTACTTGTTTATGAGTAGTCCGGATTATCCCTAAGCCACATTCTTTAAGAGGACCGATCGTTCCTTAGTAGTTCTTGTTTAATGTATGCATAGTTTTTATATACAATATTTTGAGATAGTTCCCCTCACACCAGGCTTTATGTCTGACCCATATTTTGTCTTTGTCTGTTTATGTCATGAAAACCCTCGAGTATTCGATCGAGTAGTTTTGGAGTCAGGTGCTTTTGGGCATACACTATCAGAGTGGCGCAACTGAAGCTTTGGAGGCGAAGAAGATACTTAGATATATATACTTAATATTATAGTAGCACGCAACAAATGTTATTTGTATACCAGAATTGTTGTATCAGATATTCTATTCTGGCTTTCTGTATTGATATTTACTTATCAGTTACTTCCACCAGTGCAGTCTCTTATATATTATTCATCCTATTCTATTCACGTGTATTTAATATATTCTATATTATCATTCCACTGTGAGATTATATCATTATTCCTTGGTATAGTGTTTATTTTTAATTTTACCCCGACAATTTATCTTTTGTGGTATTCTAAAGCCAAGTGTTGATATGAGGCGTTAATTTTTAGGTGTTATGATGGATGGATTGTTACATATGGTATCAGAGCTTAGGTTCAATCCTCGGGACCAAGTAGACCAGTTTTAGTTAAAACAACCTAGTAGAAGGAGATAGGTTGAGAGAGCGTGCTTATATTTTCTACTATATAATATTGCTTACACCACTTGTCTTTTGAACTCTGATCTATTTCTATCGCTAGTTGCTAAGGTGTCTTCGTTCAGGCTATCAGTGTGAGCAAACGGGATACACCTGAAGTTGCTGTAGGTATTAGGAGTGGTGTAGTGACCGGGAGTACTGCCACTCAAACTCGATGCATGAGCTTTCAAGTTAGTTGGGGTTGTTCGATGAAGTGTGACTTAGATTTTCGTCCAAGTAGGACTCGATGGATGGCCAGTATGAGCCAAGACCGAGTAGATGAATTTTATGCATGTTTTGTAGGGCCATTCTTGTTAGAAGTTTCTTGTTCTTTTGTTAGTGAACCTTTGGCAGTGGGGTTAATCCCATGTGCCAAAGAGATATTTTCTAGAAATCAATCCATTTATATATCAATTCCTAATCGCTAGTTCGAGCGTAGGGTTTTTAGGTGATTTTCACCAGTTAGGCAAGTATTTTTCACCCGATTCTTATAGGTGAGCACTTGAGTTGGATGTTTGAGGCGATTGAGAGATTTCCAAAGAAAAACTCTAGTCATGTGAGGAAATTTGAGTGGTCTGCCTAAGGATTCGAATTAGAGTTCACATGAGAAGAGATAGGTGGCCGATCCTAGTTTAATAAAGAAATTATGCGAGCGAACAAAGGATCAGAATGGGCATCGCATATTATTTTGGATGATCTTTATTCATTGCAAAATTATAGTATGGTATGGTTAAGATAGCCAGTGATAGTTCGGGAAAGGACTTCTCAACTAGTTTTGTGATGATTTGGATAATCTCCTAAGTGGTGATAGGATACTTGCTTTGGCAAGCGTTATAGTACAATTAGTGTATTATCCTTATTATCTTTGTGCGATCGAGGTGAGTTTGAACCCGAAGAAATCCAAGCATTTGTAGAATGTCATTTAATAATAATTTAATCGATAAAGTTTTCTCCTTTAGAGATTGAGTTCTATTTGGAAGGAAAAGGAAAATTGAGACTTATGTTGCTGGGTTTATTCGAGAGCTTTGAGGATTGGTGATCCAACATATCATATAAGTTTCCCTTTTCGTAGCAGGAGGTGTCCTGGTCTTTTATTTATTGTATTCACGAAAGGAGTTACATTACTTAAGCATTCTTTCCATCTTGGATGTCGAACAAACTCATTGGAGTTTACAGTTTGACATGCATGCTTCGACCCAAAGCACTTAAAGCCCCACCCCAATGTCGACCTAAAAAATCGAAGAAGTCCTCCATCCTTGAGCTGCATAAGCCACCACCACCGACTTGCTTGGCATACATGTTGACTCGATTTTTTTCGCTCAAATCACCACCAAATCTCATGCGACTTATTTTATAGGCTCCCTAAGCCTTCAAGAACACCGTACTCAAATCGCATCACGTTTTGAGCGTTTTTGCTCATCGAATCACTCCAATGACGATCACTTTCTAACTACACTAAAACAGGTTAAAAACACAACAAACAAGCACATACAACCAATTTTAACAACATCCCCCATTTGGAGGTCCAAAACTAACGGCTACGGATACTGCAGTCATCCATAGTAATTAATTCTCGATGACCAAATGGGGAATGTTTGATACATTGATATAATAGAAACACATGGAGATGAAATTTTTTAAACTCAATTTAAAACAAATTTCTCATTCCACTTCAAATCACATTTCAAATTCATCACATAATCCCAATGCGTGAACTACATTAAGGGAAATATAATTATTACAAAATATGCCAAGAGCGACATATGAAGATGCCCACTTGGATGATCATAGTCTAAATATAGTCAATTAAACAAATTTGCCCTTACATCTAAATAACACAGCGGATAATAGATAGAATCTCCTAAATAGCTAGCTTGCCTCCTACACGTCTCCGGAAGCTTATTCGTCAACAAATAACCTGAAAACCTTAACTCTCAAACTACTCAAAATCAACTAAGCACCCGAGAGTTTAAGGGGAAAACATAAACTTCGAGTCAAACAAAAAGCCTGGTGCGAATAATAACCTTCCATCTCACCATCACCACCTCCTCCTCCTCATCATCATCATCATCAACATTATCATCTTCATATTCATTGTTGTCTTTATTGTAATTACCACCCTCGTCTTTCCTCTGATCAATGGAAGGATCCTAAACTATGAGGGATCTCCTTGATTTTCAGTAGAAATTAAGGCTCGACCTCGACATCCTGGGCTCCTCTACAAGCAACATGAATGATACCAAGACTATGATCATTGTGTTAAAATTGAAACTATCACATCTTATCATATATTAAAAGAAATTTCATTTTTCGCTCTTTGGTAGGAATGTTTTGAAGAGCTTGGAGAGTGCACGCCAGAGCAGCACTACTTGGCCTCCTTAGGATATCTATAAATTTGTGAGATGATATAGTTAACGATTTGAATGGGAAAGCTTCATCAAGGTAAAGAGAGGTAATAGAACTTACATCCTGAAAGCCACTTCTGAATGAAGCCGACTGGACAATGCACAAAGAAATATTCATCTTTAAAATGACTAAGCTTGTTCCAAAGATCAATGGTCGCACGACAGCACTTGGATGATTCCAAATAAGTCGGTGATGGACCATCTTGTCGCTTCTTGAAACTAAATAAATATCTTATCCCTTCTAATGTAGGCACCATGTCCAGATGGTGAAGGCAAACCATATAAATGTTATTCCGTGAAGCACGACCATTTAGATGAACAAAGCATGGGCAAGCTTCATAAATTGAAGAAAAAGCCAAATAAAATGATTGAACGGAGGGGCTCCCCTAGAAAGGCACATATAATGATTACAAGCAGTGTATCCTTTAGGTGGATCATAGGCCCGCCTAAAGGGCTTGGGAACTAGAACGTCCTCAGAAGGAATATCGTGCATATCACAAATTATCCTAAAACCCGCTTCATCCAATGTAGATGCCAAAGAATCTGCAGAATTATCAAGAATTACAGTACCCTCAAGATTTATATCAGGATAACCCTACATCGGCTTTGCCTTCCATCACAAAGGGAGCAATTTGTAAAGACCGTCTCGCTTGGCAGCGGGATGGTCGAAGCCAAGGGAAAAGGAAGTAGATGATGAAGTGGATGATGAGGCAGATGTTGAAGCAGAATCAGAAGCTATTATAGGTGAGTTGAACTCTAAAGTAGAGGGACATGCACCCATGGTAGAAAGACGCGAGGAACATCTACAATTCATAACTACTAAAAAACTAGACAGATGAGCAAGCTCAGGTAAGATGCAGCTCTGATCTCCATGCTGAAATTGAGCCCTGTGTAATCAATGTACAAGACCCAATGGATGTCAATGTGTATTGACAAATCGGATCTCATGCATTGACAGGGGCAGTGATATACAATTCAGTCTATGCAATGTGTGTCCTATGTTAAGAGCACAATGAATGCGAACGCTCTATGTTTATAGCTCGCTCGTGCTGGCAAATAAAATCCGTCGCACTATAAAACCATGTGTCAAATTTTACTATTCATCATATGATTTACGATAACACAACCATCGTCCGAAGCAACATGACACTTTCCTTTGCAGAGACATTGGAATGAAGTGTTTTACCCAAATTAGCAATGAATGAATCCATTAGATGTTGGAGTGTGTTCGATGTGACCACTATCTGGAACCATCCCACCAGAAGTCAACTGTCGATCCACACTCAAGCATGAATTGTTGAAACTATTTATCTTCCTCCTTGAACTTGAAAATAACTTAGCCAAAGATTAAATTTCCTTGGCCGTACAAAAACCCGAAGTAGAATTGAGAAAATTTCGGGTCTTACCCAAAACACATGAAAAAACCGAGTCGGGCCTAGGAAATTTGTTGAAAAACTCAGGTAAGCTTTAGGTATTCAAGGCCCTTTTTATTTCAAGTGCTTTGCTAGCCGTGGTCAAATTCAAGGAGGAAGACAAAATGTGGAATTAAGGTCAAGTGTGGCAACTGGTTAATAGAAAACGTCAATGACCTTTAGATCATCCGCAAACCACCTACCTAGATTTGAAGATGATGCTAATGGTGGCGTCAAAGTAAGAAATTCAAGACAAAAATTTATTAAATCATGGGCAAATTCGAACAAGTTGGAGCTAGGTCGACTGATTTTGCGCTGGCTATTAATAGCCAATGGCGGAGTTGCAAGCTGGTAGTGGCATTGATGAGCATAGGTCAATGATTTTAATGACCGGAAGTCGAAGTCGCAAGTAATAAAGCAAGTAAAATATAAAAGTGAAAAAGAAGAAGTTACAAAGAGTTACTTACGTAAAGTTTTTCTACATAAAGATCGGTATCGAGTTGAATCTCTCAACTCAATATGAATTAGGAAGTGAAAAAAGAGTAAGGAGCAATGGAAATGAAACTGAAAGAGCAAATTAGGAAGGTGAAATGCAATTTGACCGATCGAAAGAAGAGAATTTCAAGGGCTTCAGACCTATATGTTAAATCTAAACAGGATACTTCAAATCTTGTATCATCTGAATGATATGAATCCGTAGCTGTTCAAGGAAATGTGATGAGACGGAGAAGACAAACTACATTGTGAAACTAATTAAGATGATGAAGACATCTATTCAAATCAGAGTTTGAAGTCGATGACTTGTCTTGATATAAACCATGCCTTGTTAACGTAAGATATACTTTGGAGGGCAAGTGATACCCTATTTTTGAACCAAGCAATGTCTCGACGAGTCAGAACCGTCGAATGGTCGTGAAGTAAAAAGAAGCCCAAAAATACAAGTTTAGAAACCATGATGCATACGAAGTCCAAAGAGTCGATACCGAACCTTGCTTACCATTAGAAAGTACTTAGCCATTCTATAGACAAGCCAAGAAGTGAAGAGAGAAAAGTGAAAAAATACAAGTAGAAGTCATAACTCGGTACCGAGTGATGCCCCTTAACTTGACACCGGGTCATGGGTGTTGAGTTAGCGCAACATGTTCAAGAAATTAGAAACTAACAAAATAAAGTATAAGAAATCAAGAGACCTTATAACTCGACATCGAGTTGCAAAGCACATGTCGATACTGAATTGGCCATCAAATGCTGATCGACCCTTGATCTTCCTCTAAAGCCTCCTACCGAACGTGGGGAACGTAGGGAGAAGGTTTCAAAGCTTATTGCATTAATCTTCGTCTATAAATAGGAGGAGGAGTGCACCAAAAAGAGATCACATCCAAACTTTTTGAATTAATCGACTTACCATGATATTCTGTTGGATTCTTACCGGTGTTGTAAGCAACCGAGTTATAAAATCACTATTATAAAAGAAATCAAGAATCGGTAACAAAGTTGACAATAGACATAGGCTCTTGATTTTGACTGAACCACTATAAATTCTATGTGTCCTACCTCTTTTTTATTTCTTCATCTATATAATCATCACTTATTAATCGAGTGGGTGTTTGTTCCACTTTTGGTGCATATATATATATATATATATATTCATATGTAATTATTTATTAATTAAATATTTTAATTAATGTAAGTATAACATTTATAGTTATGTAAAACTTGGAATAATGTCAAATTCGCATTTTATAACCCTTTATAGAATTTTATAATATTATTATTTAAATTCAAAATAATTTTAAATTTGAATTATAATATTCAAATATCCATATTTGAATCAATTAGAGGCATAAAACACTTTTTGGTCTTCCATTAAGGGCATATCCTTGAAACAGATCAAGTTGATGAGCTACGTAAGGGCTACGAGTAAACAAACCTGGTCCGTTTAGTGGTGGATGAAATGGATAAATTTCAAAAATTTCCCTAATTGGATCTTAGTGGACCTATGAAGTCTAAATTTTAACACTAAATCAAGTCTGGTTGTTTTAATAAAATATCATTTTAATTTGAATGTTTTGCTTTATTTAGTTAATCTGATTAGTTAAATATACCTAATGTGAATACAGTCAAGAGAGGTGGATGGGAGAGTGGTCAACCATAAATGAAAGAATAAATTGAATCAAATGAAAGTAAAGTTTTGTTTCATTTAGAGAAGAAAACCTTTTCATTTCTCCTTTTTAAAACTTTCCTCTAATTTTAGATCCAACATTTAGACCATATCCTTCAGCCCGTGGCCAAGTAATTAATGGTTTATATATGGATGACTACATCTAATATGTATACACGCAATATTTAATAACACATATAGGGTATGACATGAAGATATGACAAATAGTAACAAAGTCAATATACACATGTGTAGATATTGGGATTTATATCTACAACGTATATATTCGATGTGTGTTTCTACTGATTGCCTCGATTTAATTACCCAGTGAATACACACACACAAAAAATGTTTCTAAAAACACACACACACACACATATATATTTGTGTGTGTGTTGTGTAAATTATATAAAATACCTTTTGCAAACAAAACTTTTTCTAATTTTGAAACAACCAAAATTTTGAAGTTAAAATACATATATTAAGTTGAATAAGGAATCAATAAATTTTATATGTCTAAATGATCAAAATTAAAAACTAAATAATTGAATTATATGTTAACTTGAAAAGCTAGATCAAGTTTTTAGGACAAAGAAACAAAGAAAGGCAATATTAACCCCAAACTTACTTGAGAAGATGAAATTGAGGTAACAGTGCATATTAAAGTCCATACGAGCATGTAAAGTTATAACGTTGAAGGTTGGGTTTTGATTGGAAGTGAATAAAGGAATTATATAAATCTAATTTCAAAAAATTCATTTTAGTTCGAAAATAAAAACATACATACATGTATTTATATATAATATTTAAAAAGCAATACATGCCTTACATCTAATGGTCGTCAACACGTTGGTTGCTAGCTATTCCTTTTTGAACCACTGTTAGTGTGCAAATCCTAGCTTTAAGGTTTTAACTAAATTTAAAGGGGGCTAGGGTTATAGAATATTTGTGAATTTTGAATGGGAGAATGTGTGGCTATTTGTAGCCACTAGGTATATCTCCACATTTTCCACTCTTTTAAACTAGCATCTAATCTAGAACAAGAGATTGTCAAAACTCTCCCCATTATCCATTGTATGGGCGCCCTCTAACATAGACTTCCATAATATTGTACCTAATTAGTATACCACATATCAATTACTTAAGATATATTTTAAGCTCATATATTTAATTAAATCAATATATAATAATTATATATTATTATAATTAATTTTAATGTCTCAAATAAATAAGTAGATTCCATAAAAATTTAACACAACATCTGTTCTAATTTTTATTATCAATTTATAACATTTGCAAATCAATTTAAATTAGTTGAACTCGGAAATAACCTAAGAACACTATTATGCCGACTCCCTATTGTGATCTAGGTCCTCGATAATATTTAAACAATTTAAGTACTAAAGCCTGAATGGACTTTGTTGAAGTACATTATCGAACACGAGTTCGGTTGCTTATAGATCATTGAGGTGAAATCTAATTTCTAATCTTTATTAATCTGCACCTTTGTGATGATATTTTGTGTGTGTTTTCTTTTCGTCATCATTATATCACTAAGATATCTAGAGTTTAACCATCGGTCAAAAACTCCAATAACATATGTACTTAATTGCATAGACCACTTTAAAGTTATTGGTTCAATCTGATAAAAAACGGCTTTACTTTGGCCAGAGGTATTGACTTTTCTTTCTTCCTTCACTTTTCCATTCACTAGGTTCATCCTCCTTGTATACACATTAAGTAAGATACTAACCGCCAAATATGCAAAAAAACTCCATCGGTTTGAGTTGTTCATCGCAATCACTAATGTTTCCAACTCTCAAATAATTAATTCCTCAATACTAGACCTTGTGTACATCATCAACCCTATAATCTACGGCTGCCACTTGAGTTACAATAGCCTAAAAATTATTCAGTTTCCCCCAGTTGACCCGCATTCCAAAAGTTTTAGGTTTACTAACCTACTAATTAAAAAAACTTTATTTATTGTTGCGTTCTTTTAATGAACTCCCTCAAACTTCTTTCGAATTTCATAAGCTAATGTTTCATTGTCAGCAATATGAAACACTGTATTATCCAAACAACTCTTTGCTTCCTTTCTATTATTTCCCTTTTCATCGTTGCTATATTATTTGACCTCTCCCCTTTCTTCTCCAAAGGATGATGTAGATTACTAAGATATAAATAATCTTCCATCCCCATCCATATTCCCTGGCTCCTCCCATTCAATTTCTCGATAGATATTTTTTCCATAATCCAAAGGTTTCTCTTAAAAAAATTTGTATAGTTGGATCTGTTATCGATTGTTATGGTTATCCGTAGGATATCTACACAATTAGATTTTCAAAGAGAAAGAGATGAAAAAAATTTGTATGCACAAATTAATTCCTCCAAATCAATTTTATTCAATTCATCAAAAGATTAAAAAACAATCTCAATTTCAAAATCCTAAAATAATAACTCACATATAGTAACTTATTTAAGGCACCATAAAGAAAATCCTAAAAGATAACTCCAAAGTCCTAAAAATAACTCATAAAGAAGATCAATCTCAATTCATCGCAAGAATACAAAGAAAACCAGTCTCAATTTTATACATACTTATTTAAGGGTGATACTATTTATACCACCTAAACACTTCTCTCATCCATTTATCCCTCACCCAACCAAATACTTTACTCGCCCACCTTTTCATAATTTTTTATTTTATCAAAAGCATAACTCAACTTTTCATCTCTCTCTTAAAACAATGGAATTAAATTTTTTTCATTTAGTTTCTCCATCATCGAGATATATATATATATATATATATATGAATCCAATTAATTTGGTTGTGGTTAAGTTGTTATCGACTTTAATTATACGTAGATTTTCCATTTTTTTAACTATGTAATCCAAACTAAAACTAATATAGCTAAAATTTGGTGTTATCTTAGAACATAGTAAAGAACATTTTTTTTAGAAATTCCCCGATAAAGAGGACCTCCGGGAGGGACAACGGACCGACCAACTCCAAGAGGGGATTAAGTTGTGTCTATCTTTTTCAACTCATGGCATCTATAACCCCCAATGTATTGTTTTTTGCGAGAAGTGTGTGCAAGGCGGGGCTCTAACTTGGGTCTGTTACCAGACCTAAGCACCCATTTATCATTGCGCCACACCTACATACGTAAAGAACCCTTATTACTATTTCGATCAAAAATACCCAATTATTACTTTTGTTGTTGTTTCGATAAGAAGACAAAAAAGGACGACAAAACCAGTTGCAACAAAAAATTGTTTGATATAATCAAATATAGTTAATTATCATTATCCTTTCCCTAGAAAATTAACAGGATTACAAAAATATTGATTTACGTATCGTATTCTAAATATAATTGAATGTCTTAATCTATCAGCACCTTATTTTAACTTTATAATATATTTGCTCTTATGGTGTTCATCTCATTTTCGTATACCATTAATGACTTGTAGGATTGAAAATAATTATGTTTGCGGATTAAATTTCATTTTATTTCTACGTTGTTCGATTACGCATAACTAATCACGTTTACTTCCAGATCATAGTTTAAGTTTAAGGTGGATTTTTGAAGTAAGTTTTATGGTTTAATTTTATTAATTGTTTAAGTGGCGTTAATATGGTGGGTGTAAATAGTACTAACCCTATTTAAGTTGCCACAAGTAAATAATATGGAAGATTTGTAAAACATCATATTTAAACTTCAAAATACACAGCGGCCCCCTTCCAAAACATGTTATTAAAAAAATATTTTAAGTTTAAGGATATTTGTGGAGAATTTTTCTCACCACAAATATGTGTAGTCTCCTCGCTGCAAATATTTGTAGAAAGTCCTGTGAATATTAGTAGAGTTTTATACAAATTTTTGTAGAGAATTTTGCAAATTTTTGTAGATTTCTTTGTAAATATTTGCAATTTTTCAAAAAAGTTCAAAAAATTGTTTTGATCATAGAAATATGTGAATATTATTAGACTTAATTTTTGACAAAAAAACAATTTTTTTTTCAAAATTAAAAATAGTGGTGTAATTTACAACGTGTTTTTAGAAAGGTTATCACTTATCTATTCTGAAAATAAGGGGTGTTCCACTAAATAATAACCAAAAGATATTTTAACTAAAACTAAACGTCCTTGATAATTAATAAAACTATTCTATTAAGTCTTCCCTAAAACAAGAGATATCAGTCAAAAATATTATTTCCATAAATAACTTTTTGCGAAAAATACGTGATTAGATATTTATTTTCTCTTGACGTTACTTCGTATCACAAACCACAACCATTACATGGTGCTTTTTGTTAAACAAAATGGTGTTTGAAATTAAAAGGCATGAAAAAAGAATGTATAACGAAATGAGAATGCGTTCTTATGTTATGAAATGGACATTTAGAAGAGGTATTTTAATTGTTTTTTTATGATCAGTTATTTTTGTTATTGTTTCATTTTGTTTTAATTATTTGTAAATAATATAGTTAAACGAAGTTGTATTATTTAAATTATGAAATGGTAGAAAAAGTGCAATAAAAATGACAATTATATTGCATACTAGTAGTTCAAAATACAAATACAAATACAATACCAGACCTCACTCCTAAATTGCCTACTAGATATATCACAAGCCGTTTAAACTCCTTGGGCTTGTCCATCAGATAACGAACAGATCTGTAGTATGCCTTCCTAATATTTAGAATGTACGTGATTTCCAATTTGAAAAATGGATCATCCTCCCACCGCATTGCCATACATATAGTAATAATCTGTGTCATCTCCACATCATGCGAAAAAGCTCCACTCGTCGACGTCTATGAGGAGTGAAAGTAATAGTAGAGCGATGTGGATGTGAATAAGCTCAGGGAGTGCTGATCTCGGCAACATCATCTTTGAGAAAATTGACATACAACTAGGTGTTGAACTAGATAACGACATGTGGAGCCTCCGGAACTATGAACTTGCAAGAGGGAGTTCCAATGCAGCATTTAAATATCACATTCATCTCTCTGAAATTAGGAGGCGGACAATATACGCCTTAGCAGCCATGTCCCACCACTCACCATCTCTTTCGACGGTGTTCTTCTCCGCATTTCAGAACCTATCTTCAATCTTCATCAGCCGATTTCAAGGGTTCCAATCGTGCTTTGGGTTGTCGAATTTGTTATTTTTTATTCGACTAGGGTTGTAATCGATGCCCATCTGTGTGATGAAGGCCTTGGTGATTTCGTCATACAAATAACCAACCCGATTTTTGCAAGCTCCAATGTTGACGAGACAAATGTCAATAAAGGCCAAATCCGTCCATCTGTTCAGTCTACAATGTGGCAAGTAGACGAACCGAAAGATTTAAGGGTCAATATTTTGAAAAAAACAAAAAAATTCAAGAAAAATATAGTAGGTAGATATAAGTATGAAAGACACAAATTCGACGTTATTTACCTCAAAAAAATGATATAGAAGCAGCTAAAATTGCATGAACTTTTGAATCGAAGAGGACGAATTGTGTTTTGATGAAGATAAATGAAGGAGGAGGAGAGAATATAAAGAAGAGAAGCGTTGTGACCATTGGCAAATTAGACGGTAGCGTCCGATGCTAATTTAATTTGCCCTACGTATCAAAAATAAAGATGGTATAACTCGAATCTAAGGATTGAAGTAAAACTTGAATTCCTGAACAAATTTCAGTTTTAAAATAATTAGTTGGGCGACAGTGTGAACCCTTGGACGTACAAAGGTAAAATTTGTGAACTCTTATACTTAAAATAATAGAAAAACAGAAAGGTAGCTGGAGCACTTTATGACTTTTATTTTGTAATGAAGACATTGTAAATAAATCGTTAAATGATGCGGCTTGATGATCAGTTGTCTTATGATAGAATTAAAGTTGCAAATCTTCTTTTTAGTGGACGATATTAAGATCTTTACTTCGAATTTAAGGTATGTTCTTTATTATAAATTTATCATCTCCGCTCTTTAATAAACAAATGATTAAAAGATGAAAGAATATGATGAAAAAAATGATACAGACGTTGGTGGACGTGGGAAAGATTTTTCTTTCAGCAAACTAAACAGTCTAACACGTTCTGTAAGTAGTTTGTATATTATAAACATTTTTCTCCTCAAACAGTCAAACGTATTAAATAAAATAAGGGTTTTGGACGAAAGGTCCCTATTTTCAAAGCTCATGCACAAAAAGTCCCTGCTCATAAACACATGTAAATTTGGTTCCTATTTTGCTATTTTTTACCAAACTGTCCTCTTCTAGAAAATCGACTTAGCATTCTTTTCAGGGGCAAAAGCGGTATAAATTAGCCAAAATCTAAAAATATGAACCTAATTTTCATAACTTATTTGGAAGAGACTTTTCTTACATCATCTTTCAATTCCAGGGACTTGACAACGATTCCTTTAATAAAAAATGTCTAAGCATTTTGTAAACCATAATAAAATGCCGCCTTTTGTTTTGGAACGTATCAAGTATTAAAATGGAATTTTATATAGTATGAACAAACTTTAGTCACCGGTTTTTCATTGTGTAAATTATGTTTTTAGCCTTGTTAAAGAAAGAACCGTTCCATTTTATACAATATTATTTTTCAATAATAAAGAAAGAACCGTTCCATTTTTTTCTACTGTGGATTAAGTTTTTGTAACTTATCAAAATTCAAAATAAGCAATAATTTTTCAAGCATAACTTACCTGTAACTTTTAAAGGTTTATATTTCGTTAAATTTGTTGTTTTATGTAACTAAAATGATATATATAATTCTTGTCTCTAAAACTAAAGTTTTCTTTAATTTTTTCCTTGAGCCTAAAACCCCCCTATGATATATTTAATAAAAATACAATACAGGAAAATGGTCATAGGAAAGAAGTTGTAAAAAAAATTATTCTCAAGAACAATAAGTTTACTTTTTAGTTTGAATGACACTTTTTAGTGTAAACAGAAAATGATAGTTACAGCTATCATTCTGTGATTTACAGTTAAATGTGTATTTTAGCCTAAAAAACAAACTTTTTGTTCGTGGAATTAAATTTTTGCCAACTTTTTCCTTAAGCCTAAAAGCCCCTTAACATAGTGTATTTTATCAGTGTTATTTAACATTGCACTGGAATGAGGACAAAAAGAACATACTGTATTTCAAATTTTGATAACCGGGGGAATTAATTTAAAGGACAAAGATTTGTATATTTTTTGCCTCAATGACACAACCTCAATATTTTTACCATAAGGACAAACATTCTCCTAAAAATTATTCATAAGGACAAATATTTTCCAAAATTGTTCATAAGGACAACAAAACTGCTACCAAGCTAAAACTGCTACCTAAAAACTGCTACCGATAACTACAAACTGATACCTAAAAACTGCTATCAATGACTAAAAACTGATACCTAAAAAAGGTTGTCCTTCAGGATAAAATATTGAAGGCCTGTCCTTGAGGCAAAAACGCTGAAATTTTTTGTCGTTGACAATAATTTCCTTGTAAATTTACCCATGTAACAAATTCAATTTCCCCCAAAACCATGTCCATTCCATCCCCTTTGAATTTTACATACGCTGTCATGGTGCTCCATAATTACAGCCATTCCTATCCCGTGTCACCATCTCTTTTTTGTAGTTTTTAGCCCTATGTTTGATCAATTTTGCAGCTCAATCTCATAATCACCGCCACTGCCTCGTCACCTTTGCCTCCTCGTAGCATCTAATTTTGCCATCTCCATCCTCAATCATCATCTTTAATAGGTTCCAGCTATATGAAAATAATATTATATAAAAATACTATATGCACAAATTACAATATGATATGAAAATAGCATTATTTATAGACATAAAATTACCAAAATAGTTAATGAACCAAAAGCAAGAGAGGTTACTATGGTCAAATGTTTAATGTAAAAACGATATGTAAGAATATTTAGTAAAACAGAATAAGTGTGATGCCAAAACACATTGATTTATTCTTACTAGTACTTTGGCTGAAAACTAACAATAAAATTATTTATTATACATCATAATGCCATTACAAATATATTTTGGACTACCAATTAATATTTTTATTGGTTAATAAATTATAACAATTGAACAGATTGAACTAATTTTCCATAATAATTTCAAAAATAATATGGAATATTACGTTAAAAATTCAATCAATCCCATCAGTTGTCTAGACCTCAAATCATTCGAAGGTGCCAGCATATGTAGTTTTATGAATGGAAAAGAAAATAGTACATGTTTTTCTTCTTCAGATTTTCTGGAATTCAATAATTTTAAAAGATGCATTTTAAATTTTAGCCGCTTTCAAAAACTTTAGGCAGTGATTGACTTAAAAACAAATTCTGAGTTTTCGGTTTTCAATATGTATGTCAAATACAAGAAAACTAAAGGAACGATGAATGGAATGAAAGAGAGATGGAAGGGACGACAGAGGAGATAGATGAATAATAGAAGGATGAATTGTTTTTTGTGCTTTCGTTATTTCTCGAAACATGAAATATAAAAAAAAATTGTTTTCTATTTTGTGTGTTAACTTCGTTTTTCAAATTGGTTATTTTCGATTATATGCATGCATCGTGTGCATTTTTGTATGGACGAAGATCCAAAAATGATAAATCAACTGCTAACCTTATTTTTCAAAAGTGTCATGATCAAAGAATATTCAGATAAAATTATTATTTTCAAAATCTTCTTGTCAAGAATTTTGTTGGATTTCATCATGAATTTACTAACAGATTTTAATTAAATTGCAATGATATTAAGTGCCTTCACCAGCTCGCTGCAATTGTGAAGAAAGCTACTTCAGGAAGAGCCATATTGCAATTTGCAATAGCATTATAAGAACAATTTCTACGTAAAATGCTACATGCATAGATATTATGCTGCATACTTTGATCGTAATCAAATATCAAGGTATGTATCACAAACTTCAAAATAGTTATAACAAATTTTACACTTAAAAGAAAATTGAGCTTTTAACATTAATTACAAAGCACGAAAAGAGTGAAAGAACGATAGAGGAGACCGAAGGTAGATATAGGAGATGAGATAACGAAGGGAATGGAAGGACGACGGAAGGATAAATTACCTCTCGTGCTTCCGTTATTTCCCAAAATACGAAAAATAGAAATTTTTATTTTTTTTCATTTTGTATGTTAACTTTATTTTCTAAATCGGGCATTTTTCACAATATACATCTGTCGTACGCATTTTTGCATGGACGAAAACCCAAAATTGAAAACGGTGACTTGACATTTTCAGTTGTGTTTTCCTTCAAAAAATATGCACACGACGTATGTATTTTTGAAAAACAACCAATTTTGAAAAGAGGAAATTAAGAAGAATGATAAACTTTGAAAAAAAATCAGACTGAAGAACAATAAATTTCATTGTCTGGAGGACAAACTTTGAAAAAAAAGTAGACTGAAGGACAATGCTAGTTGTACCTAGCATTTTATTCAGTTTTTACATTATACAAAATGCTAATTATAACTAGCATTATATTCAGTTGTACACTATATAAAATGTTAGTTATAACTAGCATTATATTCAGTTGTATATTATACAAAATGCTAACTATAATTAACATTGTCTTTCAACTTAATTTTTTTAAAGTTTGTCCTTCAACTCAAAAATAAAACTTGTTGTCCTTCAATTTAAATTTTTTTCAAAGTTTGTCCTTGTGCATATTTTCCACTTTTGAAAATGACACAAACATATAAAATAAAAACAATTTTTTTTTTCGTGATTTGAGAAATAATAACCGCCGTCCTTCCATACCGTCCACCGTTCTTCTATTGTCTAAAATTTTAAAATTTTCTTTCGTTATACTCGTATTTTGGTATGAATGTTGAAAACAAAAAACAAAATGAAACTAAATAGTAAATTACCTGATAACATATACATGCACACACAATAGACATATGTAACTCCCAAAAAAATAAATTAAACAAAAACATGTTATCATTGATATTTAGAAATCACTAGCAATTAATTCACACATCATAAATTGAGATTTGACCAACATCACCAATTTATGAATCCACCAAATTTCAGTGATGAAAACAGCCACCAAACAAGTCGTTAACTTATGTCTGTTACACTGACGAGATCATACAACAGCAAACTCATTTGGTCAGCTACATAATAAGCAAAATGTAGCTTCCAATTTCTTTAATCAAGACTCAGGAGGAGACTCGCAGACTTATTACACTAAAACTAACATATACTTTATCTTACATATGTCTAAGATCATAGCATAGACAACTTTGTCATTACAGTAGTTTATTTTAAACGTTGTTTGATTATGCCCCATATTTTGGGGCCTTCCAAAGTTTAAATGCCACCTCATGCAGAAACCTGTCTGCTAGTATAGATAGGTTCGCCCCAAGCTGCAAGAGGAAAACAAAAAATGCGTCAATAGTGGCAACGAATGGTTGTTTTGTAAACTGCAGATTTTTCTGCTCAGCCAAAATTAAGCTCGGTTGCTGAATCGGTACTGGTTTAGATAGAATACTAAGTGCTTTATATGCTCTCTCTGTATGAATACATACATACATTTTTTCTTCTTCCAGCAATGTGTATATGTGTGCTGTGCCACTGTGGCTGCACACATGAGTGCAATTTATATCTCAAAGTTCTAATCACCCTCAACCCCCCCTGTGAATTTTCATGCCTAAACGTTTTAGAACGAATTGATATTTGATAAGTATTAACCTCATTACCATGAGAATCATTAACGGGTTGATACTAGGCCACCGCTGCTTGTGATGTTCCCAGATGACCTATGTGGTTGGGCATGGCGGTGCATTCAAAAGGTTTTGCCATATTAAACTTATCCCCACTATTAATAAAGGGGGTTTTTATTGCATAAAAATTCAACCATTCAAATTAAAAGTATTTTTAAAGCACATGTATACAAACAACGTTCGTATTTATGCATTAGTACTTTATAAAAGAAAAACTAATGAACCGTCGTTAATACACCATTCAATGTTCATCTTAACTATAAGGGAGGAAAACCTATTAGAATCATTCATTAAGCTTTGATTCATCAGACCACAACATATGTTAAGGGTAGGGTTGTTATGGTAATGGTTACTGTTATCATTTTGCAAATACCGTTACCGTACCGTTTTTACTGGTAAACTAAAATTGTTTACTGTTACCGTTACCGATTGACTGATATACCAATGACTAGTATACCGATAAACCGGTAACCGTTATACTGGTAATGGTAAATTACCATTTGTCTAGAAAAATAATAAGTTGATATATTTTTACACTGAATGATGATTCATTATATATCTCATTGGGTCACTTAATAAAGGACATAGAAAAGAAGTGTATTTATCATCATTTTAGTTGAATTACTGAAATAAATTGAATTGTTTTCTTGCTTCTAAATGCCCATAATACATCTTACATAAATATCAATGTATTATGAATGGACTGGTAAATTATCGTTACCGCTGGTTTTGAAATTTTTTTACCGATGTTTTACCGTAGGTAAATTTACCTTTACCGTACCGATTATACTGGTATTCCGACTTTACTTTAAAATGATAACCGATTGATTGGTAATGGTATGATAATGATAAATTTACCGTTACCATAACAGCCTACTTAAGGGTTCAATAATAAGATTGTTTGCTTTAAATCTTTAAGGAAATCAAACTTGCAAGATGTACCCCAATAGTTTTTAGAAAGTATAATAGTTTATTTAAGGAAAACGATGGGCCAGAGCCGGACCATAGAATGAACGAATAAAAACGACCAAAAGCTAGAACACGTTCAATTTTCAGAGAATAATAAAACGGGTGAAAAGTCTAAAAACCATAACCATTTAAAAGCAGTCCCAATCCAAACAAATCTGCACTAATTTCTAAAGGTTTTCTAATCCAATTTATCAAACTTCCATGTTAATAAAATCAATTGCAAAATGACCAAAATTAAAGTATTTCTTAAAAAAGAAAAAAACTTCTTTTTTTATCCATCAACAAATAAAAATGCAATTTTGTTTATAAAAAAGTGTTCCACCGGTTATCAAAAACAAAAAAGGGACGGAGAATAAAAAATACTCAATATTTGAAAACGATAGTACTTTATATTTTCTTTGAAAAGAGATTTTAAAAATTGAAAACCTTTTTTTTTTTGTAATTTAGTATATGTTTATTATTAAAATCGATCATTTTATTCATATTAAAATTATCTATCAAAGATATTCCAAAAATCCATTCTACCTCAATAAACACCTAAAATTTCAAAATTCTTGATTTCATGTATTAAATTAAATATGGACAATAACATAAACATTAATCGCTTTTACATGTAAAACATGAAATACATTCTTTTAAGAAGTATGTTTTTTTCTAAATTCTAACACATTAGACAAAAATATCTTAACAAATCAAAGAAATTTTAAAATACAAAAAATATATTCATAATATAAATTTATTTAATACTTTTAAAAGGTATAGTTTTTAAATTCAACAGAAAAAAAATGTTCAAAAATAAATCTAAAATTCGAGATTTACTAATTTAAACTGATATAAAATAAAATTTATCAATGTATTTGTCATACAAAGTATTTTATTATTTATAGCACAAGTAGAACAACGTGTAAACAGAATATGCATTTCGAATCACTAATCAAAATATAAAGTGCACTTCATGTAAAGTATGTCATTGCCACATTAATCACACCGTTTTATCTCAACCCAATTTGTTTTCGACCATTGAAACACCTTTTTATTATAGAAAAATCAGATTCAAGATCCAATCACATATTTTGTATATTCTCTAATGATATGCGTTGTTGGTCAAGGTTTCTAAAATGAGATTTAAATCATAAATCGTACCATTCAAATTTTAAATCGAACCTGAATTTAAACCAAATTGCAGATTCAAAACAATTAATTTTTTTAGTGTATATATGCTTATATGCCAAAATTTGTTGTTCCATATAGATTATTAATGATATTTAAGCATGTAAAAGCAATGAATCTTCTTTTCATTATAATAATTCATATATTTAAAATTCATTTTGATACTCGAGTTTCTAAATTTGAACCGAAACTTAATTTACTTCCTTGTTTCATCTTTATTAAACAATAAAACTTAAATTGTAGATTTAAGTGAATATCTTGATATTTTCTATTTCAACATGGATTCATTGAATGACTTTTTTTAATTGTGTTTTTAGTTTAGATTCGAACTGAAATTTCAGAATTAATCATAAGGTGAGATAATCAATTTGAAATGAGACTTAAATCTTAAAATTTTAAGACTTTTGACAACGATTGTGTTTTTTTGGAAAACAACTTTTATAAGACATCTTTAGCTGCATTGACTGCCTTTCACTATGGCATTTAAAGTTTTAACTTAACCACTGTTTTAGAATTCGGTACTCTATTTTATTAGCCCGTCATATCTGCTTTCCTTTTTAAATTTTATTCTCTCTTTCTTTCTTCTTCTCGTGGCTTCAAAAGTTAATGGTCTTTGGGAACTTATTATTTTATTTTATATTATATTTCAGTCTCCCGGACTCTTCTCTTCTCCTGACATATTCAAAAAATTCTCTTTTCCATTTTCTGGCTGAAACCGAAATTTGAGTCCGAACTCAGATCCTCGCCTACCAGAACCGATCCGAGATGGTTTGAACTTTTAAGATTTCAACCAAAACAACAAAACATAGTTTTATTAACTACCGTTAACAAGGGTAGTTAAATTTTAAAATGCAAATTCATTGACTTTCAACTATTTCTAATGGATTTTGATCAATTATGTGAAAGTGTTTAAACCTAAAACATTGTGTTTGACATTACAAATAGCACGACTGTAAATTAATTTTCAACAATAAAAATCTAACACGGTTAAAATTGCACTTGAGCAGTGCAATTTTAACTGCATCATCCTTTGCAGTTAAAACTGCATTTTTCAAATGTGGTTTTACTGCATTATCTTGATGCAGTTTTAACTGCATCGTCGTACTGCACGTTCAGTTAAAACTGTATTTCTCGAATGCAAGCTAAAACTACATCAAGATAAGGTTCCATTTCCACTGCTAATATTTTTAAAGGTTTTGATTGGTAACATTAGCATTTGTAAGGACCTTTGAAAAGAACCTTTTAGCAAGACAGTCGGCATGGTAACATAGATTTATCATTTCTATCAGTAAAATACTGTTAATATTTTCGAAACTAGCGGTAGAACCAATTCACCACTCCAATTATAACACATTTTATTGATTAACCGTTGGATTTCTCTGCAACCTTGACCTTTAATTCTTTGGGTTTAATATTTCTACCATCCTATCAATAAAACTACCTTTTCATTCTCCGAAATTTCCATCTCCATCTCCATACTTCTCACTTTATTTGAAAGACAACAAAAATTAAAAGAAAGTAATTACTGGACTCTTTGTATTATTTCAGACTTTAGGTTTGCTAATTTCTAACCTACAAGAGTAAATTCTTGAGAAAACCATTAAATTGTGTTATAATAAATGGATATGCATACATAAAGTTAACTGTATTGCAAATATTATAATGCAAGCGACCAAATTTAGTAGAATTCAATTGACATGATTCTAATTGCGTTCTCTTCTTTCTCACCAACCCCTTCTATCAAATCACACAATGAAATGTATAATGAAGCAACATTACACAAAAAAAAACCAAACTTTTTTATTTTTTAAACCTACGATAATTACCACTATGGTGTAATAGACAGATAACAATTTATCTATACATCGACCTTCAAAATACCGATGATTATCGGTAATGGTATACGTTTTTGTCTTACCAATTAAAATGGTAGGTAACAATGTTCATAAAATGATAGTAGTAACCATTACGACAATAGCCCTGATAATCTCGTAACTATGGCAGAATCCAATCTAAATACAACACTACTGATTAATGTATTTCTATATAAAAGGTACAAAATTTGAAATCAAAATCAAGATTTCTAAGGTTTTCAAAACTGAATGAACTTTCAACTCATATGAAATGAGAGTGGACACAAAAATCTCAATGCTTGCTTGATTTTGATATAATTTTAACTAACATTATGATTTTTTTAATTCTAAGAATATGAATATCTTGGGACTTTTATATTTAACTGTACATAACTGATTTCATACAACAACAAAAATCTTATGATTTTCAGTTTATCCATATTTTTTAATATTATTGGAAACAGCATACTTATCAATAAAAAAATGAATTGTTATAGTGTCTCGTATTTTTTTTCATCTAGAAAGCAATGTTTTTTAAATCATTTGTAACTTTGTCTATATGATACTTTCGCCAATTTAAGAATGATGAATGCAACATACAAATTATGATTTGATTATTTTAATTCAACATTATATTTTTGCAGAAATTTTTTATGCACACGTACACTGTACATGACAAAGTACTAATATGAAATAATCAAATTCAGATGACAGTGTGTAGCATACGCAGCAAGAAATGCAAAAAATTCATGATTTGATGCATACCTCCTTAAATTCTTCAAAAGAATATGATTTACTTAAATCCTTGCGGGTAACACCCTCTTGCCACTGAGCAATTAACATTGGATGATGATGCCTGTAAATAATATAGTACGATAATACTTCATACAAAACATCTGCGAAAATCGATAATTGATAATGAAGTATTTTTCTTACCTAATGTCAGTTAATATCTTTCCACCTTTCATGGTATAACTCTGGCGAGGACGTAGCAGATACAAATCAGAATCAGTTTCTTTTGATGATTTCATAACCAAAGAGCAGTTTTCTACATCCTCTGAAGTACTGTCATAGCTTAATGCTAGAGATAAATGTAATCTAGAAGCAACAATTGATCCAGGATGAACTTCATGCATGATACTGCCGACAAAATTGTTGAGATTGTCTACATCATTTTTCATATTCATTTTCTTCGGACTAGCCAAGTGCAGAAAGACAATGTCATATTCAAATTGGTCTACAGTGTCACCTCCAATAAATCCTAACAGCTGCAATACTGCAGATGCATCTAAAGTACTGTTGGTTGAGTTTTTGTTGGTTATGTTGTCCTGATGGAGAAGAGTGAAACCAAGGCTACTTGCAAAAGACTGAACTTTAGCAGAATCAGTAAATATTGCTGCTCGTACACCCATAAACCTGCAAAATTTTGAGGACAAATATTGTTTGTTCATTTTACATACCTAAAAAACTAAAGCAAACTGCATACAACCCTCAGCTTGACTGCGTACAGACAACTATTATATACTTCAAAGTGTAGACAATAGCGTTTCCTCCAAATGTCTACTTGGACTTTGAATTGACCTCTTACACAAATATAGTTTATTTTCATTGTGATGGCATACATGCGTGTGCGCGCACGCGTGCGTACACACACACGTGTGTGTGTGTCCCAATTCAATGCAAATCAAGGATGACACAACCTGTTAATGCTCCAGTCTAAGAGCGTTAGGTTTATAATTCTTAGAAGATCTGGTCTAAGAGCGTTATGTCTACTTGGACTTTGAATTGACCTCTTACACAAATATAGTTTACTTTCATTGTGATGGCATACACGCACGTGCGTGCGCATGCAGTGGCGTAACCAGGATTTTGATTTGCGGTAGGCGTAATAATATAGATGTTCAAATATTTTGTGGAATTTTTTTATAGTTTAACTAGTTTTCTTTAGTATATATTATTCGGACGTATTCACGCACATAATAATATAAAATTTCAAATAAATTGCACTAGCATGAACAGCTTTGACAAACTACCGTCCAAATAAACATATCAACTTCTTTATATACAAACTACAATGATAGGCTAATAATGGTAAATTTTCGATTACACTAAATTTAATGTTGCATTAAAACGGCACTAAACAATAGGTTATAACTAAGTTATGAAACCACAAAATAAAGGAAGTTAACTCTTAATTTTAAATAATTTAAAATACGCATCTTCTTCGGTTATTTAATCTCGCCAAGAATATTAGTAGAATCATCCTTATCCAGCCGAGAATCATCCTTATCCAGCCCACAACCACAGGTCTCATAACAAGAAATAATGGACTGATGTATCACAAATTGTAAAAATAAAATTGGAATACCAACTTAGCTACTTAACCAAATCAAGTGCGATAGGTCATCGCGTCAGAAATCCAACGTAGAAGAAGCGCAACACTTCAGGTGCAATGCTAATTTTAGAGCGCAATTGCTTTCAATTGTGTTCCATTATCCCATGCATATGCTAGGGTTTTGATTCTTTTGAAGGTTGGGTAAGGACCGTCAAGAAGCTGCGATGTGGAAAGATGCCATGATGCCTACGATAACCGAACGATTGCAAATTTGAAAACTGAAAATTGCGACATCGTGATGAAAGATGGAAGGTTTGCATGAATCTGCCATTGGGGTTTTGGGCTGAATTGAAACTACTACTATTTTATTTTTATTTTTTGGGTGGGGCAGCTGCCCACCCGACCCAAAGGGTGGTTACGTCCCTGCATGCATGCATTCATGTCCCAATTCAATGCAAATCAAGGATGGCACAACCTGTTAATGCTCCAGACTAAGAGCGTTAGGTTTATAGTTCTTAGAAGATCTGGTTCTAAATTTTGTTATAGACCACTTCAGCGCCATCCTTGAATAAAAATTATCTAGTGCCGGAACTGCAAATAGAAAATACAACAGTAGAGCATGGTGTCCCTTAGTTTTGACAAAAAATTTCACCTCTCGGATAGTTTTGGCACTGAAACCTCTTTCTGATTCAGAATAGCATCAGAATCACCGGAGTTCTTATTCTGAAAGTGACATGGAGCATGTAAGAAATCCATAAGTCATTAAGCAATACCGTAACATTACAGGAAAAAAGAACTTACAATATGTATATAGTAATCATAAGCATCCACTAACTGGGAAAAATCTCTTACTTCTCTATCATTTTCAGCTTCAGGGACATTTTATTTCATGCATATTCCATAGCAAAAACAATTAGTCAAAACAGTTCACTTTGAAAAGAAAAGAGATTTTGAAAGTTCATTAGTAAAGAAAATAGCCTTTGCATAAATTAAGATCATTAGAAAGTGATTAGGTAAAGAAGTCCTAAGTCGGTTGGAGGTAAAGAAAGAAAGAAATGCATGATGATACATAATCCAACACCAACTATCTTCTACTAAGGATTATATATAGGGTTGTCAATGGATATCCGAAAAATCCGAAATCCGTAAGCATCCGGATCCGAAAAGCGGATAAATATCCGATATTCGAAAAAACAGATGCGGATACCAAGACATCCGCATCGAAAATTATCCGTTTGGTTTTTGCCAAGATTATAGTATAAATTATGTGTATTTTAGTACGATAAAAGATATTTATTTATTATTTTATTAAGTTAGTAGTTTACATTATATGCATTTAATGCATATTAACTGCTCAAAACTATTTACTATCATCATATTTGTTTATTTTCAGCACTTTTATACACAATGAGATTGAAAAAAATAATATTAAATTAAAATATTCTATTTATATTTTTAATTTATTGATCGTTGACGGATATGATAATTATCCGATATTCGTCTGTATCCGTGGATGCGGATATCCGATATCCGAAAATGATTTAGGATGCAGATACAGATATGGTACTATCCGCATCCTAAAGTATCCGTTGACAGACCTAATTATATAATGTACGAGGCTTGTGGCTGCAATGTTGTCAATTACATGTTTATCAATGTATATTAATATAAACAAGCATCATTTACTTCATAACATCTTTTTTTTCTAGTAACTATGGAACTCATATGTCCTGTGAACTTTTCTGCTTTATATTAACTTATACCTCAAATTCCTGATTGACCGATCATATCGATTTTGGTTGTTGTAAAAAAGAAATGCAAATCAAGGTTTAAAATTTGGTTTTCGGTTCTGTTATGATCGTTTGAAAAAAAAATTAAATTACAAAAATTCTAAAAATCCCATCTAGTTCCATTTTTAAACGTTTGTGTGCTTGGGTACTTTCTCTAACTACATATATATTGATAAATATTACAAACAAAATGTATATTTTAATTATTATAAAATTTTCAAATAAAATAATTAAATAATAAATTGAGACCTTTCATTTTGAGATATGTTTTTGAGGTTTTCTTAATGTATGTTTTGTTAATAGAGTATTTATCGAGGTATATTCCTTAATAATTAAGTGAGTGCTGATTCAAAAATAACATAACATATGATGTATATTGTTTTTTCCTTTTTCCTCTTGCTTCTAGTTTTATGTAAATTTCTCTTGTTTATTTATAGACATTGCAAAGCAGATTCAACCATTTCATTCAATTGTTTGAGCATTATTTTCAGTGAAATTGAATTTGGATTGACTGAACTGAAAAAAGATTCAATTTCATATTCGGTTTTTATACCTAAATGACAAAATATCCAATTATTGCATATGATTCGAAGTCGTTAATGTTTTGCTGATTTTTCATTGATACAAACATGGTTTTTATCTTTTTAAACTGTCGATAAAGAAATCGAAATTTCATCAAAATTCTACTTCGGTTATCGCCAATAACACGATGGAATTTTGTTATTCCGGTGTGTCAGATGGAATTGTGAAACCTTATTTAAAATGTTCGACTAGTTATCAAAACATAGTGAACAACAATTCCCTCGATACATGATAAGAAATGATTTCAAACAAACAATGAAGACAGTGTTTCCATTTTTTATTAGAAATATACCGACTGAACTTATCTTATATCTTATCTTATATACAATAATATAAGTTACATTTAAATCTTTCAACCTCAAATCTAATTCCGAACTTCCTTCTGTATTTCATATGGTATTCTACTGCTTCTTACCTTATCAAATTTACAATCAATAAAAGAGATTCTACACCAGAAGGCACTTTTTCAATCTTATCTTTGAAAATTCCTAACCTAAAGCAGATAAACAATTCCAACCCAAAAAATGATTCCATAAACCAATAAAGTACAAACAATAGACAAAACGAAAAGGAGATTCAACATTAATTGCTGATTGAGATAGAGCCTGATTTATTTGATAATTCTAAACTGATTCACATTTATTGGTGTTTCTAACATCTAAACAGATTCCCAACAGTAGAAACCGGAAAACCTAGATTCAAAATATAGAATTTACATGAATTTGTTTTCTTTGCAGTAGGCTGTTTTTTAAACCCTAGTTTTAACTATTTGAACGAAGAATACATAAAAGTTTTTGATGATTAAAAAAAATACCAGAAGATTGGGTGTCTCTAAGAGCAAGAAATCCACACGAAGACAGAGAAGCAAATGAATGAAGATGATAATGTGAAGAAGAGACCAATGAAGCATAACCATCACCATAGATCACCAGAGCTCTACTTGGCTTATCCGCCATTAATCTTTTCGATATGTTGCTCCCAAATGAGTAATAAAATCCAAAAACTGAACCCCACCTACACAAGACACCTGTTAAACATAGTGATTATTCTATAACAGAAAGCATGGTCAAATTGAAAGAATCAGATGCAAAGTATAAAGGTCCTATACCTACCAAATCAAAGGGATTAGCATAGTGATGTTTGAACTTTGAAATTCATACGGATAAGATGTGTCGAGCAATAAATCTGAACAATTAGGGGAAGTA
Source organism: Allium fistulosum (assembly GCA_030737815.1). Lineage (NCBI taxonomy): Eukaryota > Viridiplantae > Streptophyta > Magnoliopsida > Asparagales > Amaryllidaceae > Allium > Allium fistulosum. The sequence continues at coordinate 304,960,890 of CM060903.1, read as the reverse complement.
AGAGATCTGCAGTAAATTCCTTATTTTTTATTCCTTGTAATAGGAAGTTCCTTCCTAAATGCTCCTAGAGCATCTCCAACGGTTAGTCACAAATTACAAAATGTAGGCTACAAATGCTCTTAGCACATATCCAACCCCAAAATTTGCATGCAACAGAGTGTAGAATATCTAATAGGTTACAAATTCAGATCGAAAGTTTGAAAAGTTGTAATTTGTTTGCACGCTTGCCGAACAAGCGCCCAAACCCTAGGCGTATGTTCAACAAAGTGAGGCGCTTGTTGAAGAGACGCCGGGGTTTGTTTAACAAACCCCAGAAAGGCTAGGGTGGTTGTTTAACAAGCGCAGGGCTTCAGGCGTTTGTTGAACAAACCCCATCTCCTGTTGGAGCATTCGACCGCTTACAAACTTGAAGTGTGTATTTTGTAATATCTGCACCCATGACTATTGGAGAGGCTCTAAGTATTAATATTAGGACCATTTCAAATCCCAAATAATGTGCTCCACATATATTTAACTTAGAGTCTAATTTAATTTGAATGATAAAATGTCATTTTTCACCCAACCCAATCCGAGTTTAAATGCCACATAAAACGGAATAATGCAAGAGATGATCCTCTCATATATTTGATGGTTCATGACAAATACATTGAAAGAAGCAACAGTTATCTTCCAAGTAACATGTACATAATCAATGTACGAAAAGGATGCGAAAGCAGAACTGAATGTTTGCTAACTTACATGTTACAAATATTTTGACCTTTTTTAAGCATGTTTGATATATAACGCAAAATATAAATTAAAATGTATGTGCAGAAATGCAAAGACCTGACAGAAATGTAATATGTAAAATTAAATGAACTAAGAAACAAACTGAAAAGAGATTCTTCTCCTCAACTAACAAATAATCAGAATCTTAACAGCCAGATATATTACGGTCAAGTTGTCCAACTAGCTGCCATTTTATTCTATCAAAATCCTTGGATAAACTCATATGTTCCATCACAGAAATAGGTACGCTGTGCGGCTAATTTATAATTATAGCAAATATATGCCAAAGTTTGACATCCAGGATGTAATTAATGTACTTATGATGATAAACTATACTAAAAGAGAACAATTAATCTTCTTGCAACAAAGAAGGGTAAAAACGATGGCATACCTAAAATTCAAGGAAGAATCGCTACTGCGGCTTTGATGGTAGGGATTGGGCGTGCAGTTTGATTTGATGGAAGTGTTCTGAGTCGTTAGGGGAGTTCAATGTATGGATGGAGATGCGGTTTGGGTTTAGGTGTATCATGTTCAAGTCTGATGCTCCGAACAAACAAGGCGCAAAGGCTGCAAAACGCCCCCTACCCTAAATTTCACTTCATTCAACAAATTACCCAAATTAACCGAACTTTTATTATATTGTCAAAATTACTAATAATTCAAATATATTTTTTAAATTAAGTTAGTGGTGTGAATAAATTTTATTTATAATATATATGTCAAATTTACTATTAAAAATCATAGAATGCTTTAATCATATGTTTGTTTTATTCTAAAGTACGGTAAATATTTCAAGTGCAAAATGTAAAATATTTTTAGTTTGGTTAAACTGGATAACTAACCGAACAAACCGAACTTAATTCGATCGGTTCGGTTTGGTTTTCATTTCTATTGGTTTTAGTTTGATTTAACAATTTCTATCATCGATCAAGCGAACCAATCAAACACTCACATCTACTCTCTTATGCTTTTTTCTTTTTTCTTCTTGGAAAGAGAGGTTTATATTTAGATTCTGAATCTAAGAGTTGAATGATCTAGTTGTTTTTTAAAGTTAGAAGTTAAGTTGAATGGTTTTTCAATCTAATTTAATAAGTTTTTAGAACAACACTTCAAAATAATTAGTTTAATGACAAAAGATATTCATTTTATGGAAAAATGATAAATGAAATTATTATTTTTATAACCGAAAAATAATCATTTTTATCTGTAATTTTCCTATAAATTCATTTACCATTTATCTGTCATAAAAAATTACTCGTAGGAAGGCGCCTGCATTGTACGTGTGTAAAAATGTAAATAAAAAAGTAAGCAAACTATGCATTGACATCAAAATTGGTAAAATATGAAATTTTTGAGGTTGACTCACTTTTTCTTTGCACACTTACAACGCAATTGTTCGTGATTTTTAACCATGTATTTATTGATAATTTTTGTCTTTTTTTATTCAAATCTGAGATCGATGTCAATATCTAAAAGTGCATAGATGGTAGAGTTAAAAACATTGCTTAGGAGATATTTTGATGTAACCCATGATGCTAATAAGACTACTAAACTTTAAAACTATTTTTTATTATATTTAACTTAGACCGTGTTTTATGTGAACATAAATAGTTTGAATGTTTCTAAAGAACTTACTCATATAGAGAATGCGGTTCTTTCAACTCCATAGATAGCTCTTACTCTTGAATCTTTCTTCGAAGCATCGTCGCTTCCTATCGATAACCCCTAACCTTTTTTCATCTAATAAATTCATTTTCTATCCTATTTTGGATAAACTAAATGTAATAAGAATGTCATAAAAGGAACGTTACTATCATCTTTAGCAGTAAATAGTAATAAGAGAGACAAAAAAAATCGGTAACATGTTTTGTTGCTTGATTTTCTTGCATTAAGGGGAGGAAGCCGGCTCGCTAACCTTTTAGCACCCCGCTTCGACCATGAGATCACAATCTCGCCTCGCCCAGCTCAATATCTTCACAAAAGCCAGTGTGACCTACAGGAGTCTCACACCACAATCAATTGGCCACAGGTGTTGGATGCCGCCCAACATGCGAATGACCCAACAGATAAGAGGCCTGCCTTATGCCTTGCTCTCACTTTGGAAGACTTGCCCTCTTTCAAGTCCGAGTGACTCGATCTTTATTCCACCTGCCTCTCGGCATCAACTGACCCGCTCTACCTTTACCATTTTGTCTTGGCACGGCAAATCTCTGCCCAGAGCGCCTATCTGCTCTTGTAAAAAGCAGCCATGTCTTTGCATTATTCCACTGAGAAGATTATCATATATGACACTGCTAGACCTTATTTGCTGGATTCCCTACCAGAACCAGCTATTCGAAATTCTGTTCATTTGACGAAACGATACTGTACAGTAACTACTCCATGTCCTTCTCTATCATGGGACAACGTTACTGTTCAACAACCTTCTATCCCCATGTTGTCTTTCCTGACAAAAGCATGCTTCAGTACGGTTTGCTAGCTATTTTCCATCTAGGCCATTTAGACCAGTTGGCATCCTAGCTAGCTCGCATCTGCATCATTCAACATCATCTATGGCTGAGAGCAAACATATGGATTAGCCTATCAATCTTGGCCGTTCGAGCTAGATTACATCTACTATAAATACAACATCGAATGCACTTGTACAAGGATCGAATTCTCATTAATTTCTCTTATTATTGTCAATTATAAACCAACAATTGTTACCGTAAACCCAAAGTAATATAAATTATTATAATAATGGACATCGATTGTAACATCCTCCATTTCGAGCCCCGAAAATGAGTGTCGATCATGTTGCAGTCATCGCCAGAATTATTTTTAAACGACAAAACTAGATCATTTTTTCAACGACGTTAAGTAAACAAAGCAGTTAAATATTTGCATTACATGAAACTGCCTTACATAAGTATCATTACATTTTCATTAACCCCATTCATGCTCACATAGGGGTAAATACAATAAAACATAAATAGTAGTGTCATGTTTGACATATGAAGATGCCGACATAAGCACTTAAGCAGTTTATAATCTGGTTTTACATCAGTGGAAATTTAAAACAACTTTTATTAACAAATAACCATCCCGCCTCATCTTTGGAGCTTTTATTCATATTTTCCAAAAGAAACATGTCTAAACCATAAACTGAGCCTACTTAAATGAGCACGCATGAGTTTATAGGAAATAATAAAAACAGAAATCAAACATAAAGCCTGATATGACTAAAACTTTACCCTAAACAATTCAATCATATAGTGAGACCACGCCGTTAAAGTACAGAACGGGTTTTCCCTAACTATTAAACATAAACATATCAAGAATAGTTAACATCTTCACACAATCATAATTTTTATATCAATATATTTATAATTTTCCCCTACTTATTTACCATGTCATGACTTAATTCATTAGTCAACACATTCAATTTGCCTCTTTGGGCTACCTCAATTATATAGAAACCATGTCATGAGAAGACTTTTGGTTGTCGCTTATGGCCTTACACCACTTGATTCGTTCTCACGCTAAAAATAGTCTCCTAAATGCCACTTATGGCCTTATACCGAAGTTATCATTTGTCGTGAATAGACATTCAAATGCTACTTATAGCTTCATATTGAAGTTCTCTTCATTTGTCGTGAATAAACATTCGGGTATTACTTATAGCCTTACATCAAAATTCTCGTTAATTGTCATGAATAAACATTTTGAAGCCACTTATAGTCTCACACCGAAGTTCTCATTAATTGTCGTCAATAGACATTCATATGCTACTTATAGCATACGGAAGTTCTCGTTAATTATCATGAATAGACATTCGGATGCCGCTTATAGCCTCACACCAAAGTTCTCGTTTTTATTTTAAGGGTTATTACTTAACCATTCTAAAATTAGTTTCCTATTTCCATCATAATAAGTCTTTATACTCTAACTTATTGTTCTCTATGGTCATTTCATCCCAATGAAACGCTCAACCATCATTTTGGAAGATGGCTTCCAAAGTGCTACTAAAAGTTCACTTATTTTACTTAGAAGTATCTTAGCATCACTGGCTACTGCATGTTGAAATTATAAAGCTATTGCATGTTGACGTCGCATTGCTATCGCATGTTGATTTCATATAGCTACCGCATGTCCGCCTTATGCAGCCATCGCATGTTGATACTAGGCTATCAAATGTTGACGTATATAGCTATGGCATGTCAAGCTTTTAAAAGTTATAGAAAGTTAAGCTATGACATGCCAAGCTATTGCATGCCAGGCTATAGCAAAAAAAAGTTTTTGAAAGTCTGAAGCGATTGAGGGGAGAGGGAAGAGAGGGATTTGAACCCTTAGTATAAATAACTCATATGACGGATTAGTTTCTTTCGTCCACCCAGCCATCTCTCCCAATCCAAACTGATAATTTTCTAAACCTATCGTAGGTCAAAGCTACCATGCCTCTAAAGCTATCGCGCGTCTAAGGCTATCACACGTCTAAACCTATTATAGGTTGAGCTATTCCATGCCGACCTATAACAGATGAACTATCATAAGCTAAATTTTAAAGCTATCAGGTTGAGCTATGCAGGTTAACCTATCGCATGCTAAGTCATAACATGTCCAATCTCAAAGATATCGAATGTCAAACCTTTAAAGCTATCGAGTATTTAACATTAAAGCTATTGAGTGTCTAGTTTTAAGCTACTGAAGGTAAAGACTTTCATAAGCTATCACATGTTAAACTTTAGAGTTATCGATGGCTGACAAATTAATTCTATCGAAAGTTAAGTTTCATATGCCATTGAATATCAAGACTCGGACCATCGCATGTCATGATGGCAAATCCGTAATTAAGTGAAAAATAATATTTTCCTTAATAAATTAGTATCTTTTAATTTAACATGCACACATGTCATTGATTCACCAGTTGCTTTTAATTTACATAGTTTTTACTAACTAATCCGAAATTTTAGCACTTTAATTAATATTTTGCTTGATTTCTTTTCATTAATTAAGGTAATATTTTTTTACCGGTTAATTCATAACAATTCAAAATTTAATAGAAAAATTTCCAAAAATTCCAAAGCACCTTCTTCTACCTTAAGTAAAAATTTAGAAATACTATTTAGTTTTAATATATACTTTTAATATCAATTTATACTTGTAACTAGCCATTTCCCACTTAGGAAATTCATAATTAATTATATCTTCATCCAAAAATTACGAAAATTAAATCCATCTCTAATTTAATATTAAAAACACCACATTAAAATTTCATGACATTTAGAGAATATTAAATCATGTTTCACCCTAAACCATGACCAAATCTTGTTCGTTTAAATCATTAAATACAACCTAAATCATTTCTAATTGTTATAACATGTTTAACAATCTTTAAAACAACCAAATTACATTAAATCTGAACCCAAACGGGTTTGATGGTAGATAGAGAAAGTTTTACTCACCTGATTTGTGAAAAGCTTAGTTTTTTTTTTACTATTTTGCTTTCTTTGGAAATGAGCTTCTACATTTTTTTTAATTTCCCTCTTCTTCTTCCTTAGAATGGTCGACCTAGTATTTTCTTTCTTTGTTTCGTTTTTATTTTGAATGAATGAGGCTGAATGTAAAATGGAGAGGTGAATATGTTAAGTTGCTTATATAATAATGATTTTAGGTTAGTGAAATCCTTATTACCTAATCTTATTCATTAATTTCCCTTAATATAAATATTCTCCATTCAACATTTCAAATTCATTGCCTTACATATGTATGGCCGAATCTTATTACACTAGTTACTCTTATTCCATTAAATTACCTACGTTTAAAGTGTCTCATATTCAAACCACCCTTCATAATTCTTTTAATTAAATCCTTTTAATCATTTCTTAATAAATTATATTATTAATTATTTTTCTCATAGCATGGCTCTTCAAAATATGGGATGTTACAATCTTCCCTCCTAATAAGAATTTTGTCCTTGAAATTTAGATAAGACGGGATAATGACCACTATCATCAACTAAATGTACCCGCAAGTATAGCAATTACACTAGTTCTCTACCAATGTAAATCAGAAATTAACAACCTTAATGTACTAGTACCACCACTAACACATAATATTTTCATATCACAAAATCATAGTAGTGTCACTACTATTTTATACAACAAAACATAGATGCCCAATAATATAGTCTAAACAACTTGGGATCAATATTCCTAATCTTATCCTCTACATACAATCATTTACATCGTCACTCCATTGGACGCAAACAAGTCTAATATTCATGTTTCTTAACTCTTTCATATCATGACATGTTATCCCTTTTGGTCACTAACGTACGACAGATCTGGTTGTACCTACAAGTCCTCAATCGCCCTTGGTTCAACTACCATACTAAGGTCATGCACACATTTCCTTAAATGCGATATATGATAAACATTTTACTTCCTCCAAACTACTCGGTAGCTCGACTCTATATATGAGTTTATCGATCCTCTCTATTACTGGAAATAGACCTATATATCTGGAGCCAATTTCCCTGCCTTCCCAAAGCGCATAACCCCTTACATCGTTGAAATCTTCATGAACACATGATCACCCATTGCGATTTTAGTTTCTTTCTTCTCCTATCGGCATAACTCTTCTACCTTGATTGCATAACTTTCATTCTAGCACGAATCAACTCTATCTTTTCTATAGCATCTCTTACCAACTTGGGTCCTAACACGAGTCTACCTCTTTGTCCAACCAACAAATAGGTGATTTACACGGTCTACTATAGGGCGCCTCAAACGGTGCCATTATGATACTCGATTGGTAATTGTTATTGTAGGCAAAGTACACAAACTCTACTAAATGCAAATGATCCTACTAAAATCCTCCAAAATCTAGGACACAAGCCCTCAGCAAATAAAAACACGGTTTACCCTTTCCGTTTGACCATCGGTCTATGGGTGGTTAGCCGTACTCAAGTTAAACTCTACACCTAATGCACTCTACAAACTTCTCTAGAACTCACCGGTGAACAATGCGACTCTATCACTAACAACATTGCTTGGAATCCCATGTAGTCTTACAACATTCTTCATGTATAGCCTCGCTAAGCTAGATGTCGTTCTCGTTGACTTCATTGGAATAAAATGGGCACTCTTAGTCAATTTATTGAGTATTACCCATATACTATTATTTTTGGTTCTCGACGTTGGGAATCCATCTACAAAATCCATGGATATTGAATTCCACTTTCAATTCGGTACTTCAAAGGATTGAAGTAAACCACTTGGATGCTATGCTCAACTTTCACTTTCTGACATGTGGTACACTTCTTCATATATTCTCCTATGTCTCTCTTCATGCCTTCCCAAAAGAAGACACGCCTCATGTCGCGGTACATTTTTGTCCCTCCGATTGAATCGTAAGATTAGGTCGATGACCTTCCTCTAAGACCTTTTTCCGAAGATCTCCTACATTCAAAATACATTATCTTCCTTTCTTCCTAAGCCACCCTTTGAGTCTATATCAAATCCTTTCAGGTCCTTAAAATCCACCCAATCCCCAATTGCCTAATTCTTTCGGTTAATAATGATTCATCTCTTTTCCTTGTAGCAATTCTATCCATAAGTGCCGGATGAACTTCCAAACTTGCCAATGCATCGGGATATCGACTTGATCCTACTCATTTTATAATGCACTCCATAAGTCGCCACAGTCTCTAACGTCTTACATTCTTCGGTCATGGTTTATACTCTATTCCGTAGCTTTCTACTTATAGCATCAACAATCTTGTTCCCTTTTCCTAATTTATACTCGATATTAAAGTCATATGCCGCAAAAAATTCTAACCAACTCCATTGCCTTATAAACAGCTCCTTTTGAAGGAATAAACACTTAAGAGATTTATGATCCGTATACAACTCGAACTGTTCTCCCAAAAGATAATGCCTTTAAAACTTCAAAGCAAAGATCATTACCGCTGGCTCTAAGTCATGAGTCGGATATTGAACTTCATGCAACCTTAACTGCCTTGACGCGTAAACTATCACTCTCCCTTTCTACACTAATATTTCATCCAAATTGGTTCCATATGCATCGGTATATACTACCAACTCCCGATTCCCTTCGGCTATGATCAAGACAGGAGTGTTTGTCAACAACCACTTCAGATCCTAAAATGACCTTTCACACTTATTAGTCCATACGAAGTTCTTTGTAACGACCCACATATTTATCACTTTGATAAATTATATTTATTTTTAAGATATTCTAATATAAGATTTTTAACATAGATTATGATGTCTTGAATAATAAATAATGATGGTAATCTTATTTTGAATAAGTTTTTACAAAAATATATACTCTGGAAAAATATCAATAAAATGACTGAAAATCGTTTTATCAATAAACAGCTCTATAATTATCAGAAGTTGTGCATGAAGCTGCATATATATACTTATTTATCTGTTTAAATAAGAATATAAAATAGAATTATTTATTTTATTTTTGGAAATAAAATGTATTTTGACATTATTAATAATGACATTATATTTAATAATTGATTTACGAATTTAAATTGAGATTTAATGATTTAATAATTATTGTAATTATTCAAATAATTGTTTTCAAAATGATAATAATTCATTTTAATTAGTTATATAGTGATAGTAAATCATTTATAATAATTTTATAAAGATATATACTTGATTTGAAAATATAAGAAAATTCCTATCGATATAACAACACTTTTTGTAAACAATTATTTAATATTAATTTATATGGTTTTATAATTCAAAAGAGATCATTTTAATTAGTTAAAGATGATGAGAAATTAGTTTTCAAATTTTATTTACATTTATATGTAAATTAATTTATAAGTGAAAATGTGAACGGGAATCGACTTCCTGATTTTCAACGGTTTAACGAACGGAAGTTGTTCAAAGTTGTTGCAACCTTGTTTATATCACTTGTGCACATATATAACATACACATGCACACCCTAACATATACATGAACACATGTATACATGCAAATATACTTACTATTTACATTTGAATTTACATATAGTAAAATGTATAAATATCCAAGATATTTTCTACCCTAAAAAGCAAACATCAACTCACTTGCACACCATCATCATCGCACACATGGAAACACAAGGGTAAGTGGCCTTGCAGTGCGTCTTGAGGGGATGGAGGGGGAGTGGGCAAGGGGCAAAAGTGTAATTATACATTTAGATATGTATTTCCAAAGTTTTCCTATAAATACCCACTGTTCTCTTCATAATTTTATATACTATTCTACTTCATCTTCTTTCTCATTCTCAAGCTTTTCAATGGCTTCCTACCTTAAATAAATTATGAAGAAAAATATTGCAAAAAAGAAATTAAATTTATATAAGTATATATATAAGCAATCCACTTCAAAACCAAGGCAAATCACTCCTTTCCTCACTCAAACCCCATGGCCACAACCTTCTACAATCATGGCTGAGCAATCCACCTCCTTCCAAGCTAGGTCGAGCCTATTCATAGGTCCGAGGCTCGATTTTATAGGCTTTGATTCAATCGTAGTGAAGCTACATCGAATTTTCGTGAAGTTAGAAACCAACGAAGGTGAGAAACTATATATATATATATATATATATATATGATAATAATGATGTGATATATTTGCCATGGATATTTACTATGCTTTAATCATCAAGTTTGGTTGTTTTAATATAGTTGTTTAATTGTGTAAACAAATCACCTTAAATACATGTCGATATTACACTAGGAACTTTTCGAATCAAGTTATAAAAGTGATATGGAATCGTTAAACCCCTTTGAAATGATTCAAAATGGTTTATAAATGTTTTATAAACACTAAAACCCAATTTGGTGAAGTTTTGACAAGTTATGAAAATTGAGTCAAAAATAGGCGCGTCGCGTAATGGCAGTTCGCGATTTCGCGCCGAAGAAAGTTAAATCCATTTAAACGGTGGATTCGGAGTCAAAATTCTTTGTAATAAGAATTTTCCGAACTCTTATAATCATAGTTTTCAAAAAAAAGAAAAAAATGAAGATTTTGTTTAGTATAATTTGAAATATGAGCAAAATAAGTTTTCAACACAGCCGTAGTTTGGCAATTCGGAAACCAAAGCGATAAATTCTTTAAAATGGGTATTTTTAATTCTTTAAAAATACGGAATAAATTCTATAAATTTTTTAAAAAGAGATTTAAATTATAAAAATAGTTTTTTAAATGATCGGTAAATTGTTTTGATCAAATAAGCCTTAAAAGCACTATGCGCAGCACTTTTTGCAACACTTTTAATAAACTTTGAAATATGGCTTTAACTTAAGTATTCTTTTCCAAATCTTTTATAAATATTTTCAAATAAATAATTAAGTATTTTAAAAATGATTTTAAGGTTTTATAATTTATTTTAAAAAGTTTAAATAAACGATTTAAAGAAAAGCTGTTATAATTAAGTGATTTAACTCTAAAAGCCATGAGTAGATTGGATTTTTCTATTCATGAGATCCAGATGGGAGGTGCTTAAACTAAGAAGATGTTCAGGAGAAACCAGTGCCCTATCTCACCTGGCCTCTTTCCTGGACGAGGGATAGGTAAGGTCAAAATATCGGAAATGAGACAAGTATAAAAGTTTTAGTTTTTATAATTAATTAGACAAGAAATGTAAACGTTACCTCTAGCCTCAAACCCAGGGAATTGTGAAACATGGGTTGCTTTAAGGCTAAGTGGATCTAATCCGTTAGGGTATAATATCACCTTTCCAGATTTATTTTGCGCCCGCTATGACGTCGGGTAAAAAAATGTGGTGTATGGTATGGGAGCTCTCGGATAGGTCGGGAAATGTTGGGGTGATATCATATTTAGTGCTATCCGCCACTAAATGGGTCTGCGGTAGGCCAGTCTTAATTTGCAGAGGTTTCAAAGATGTCAATCCTTGGTAAATTCCTCTAGAAATGTTCCGTACGGGAGGTAGTCCCTTACCTCGCTATTCATTGGAAATCCAAATCTCTAATAAGTCCTTCGGACTTAGTTGTAAACCTATTATGCTATCAAATTTAACCAATGTAACAATTTCGGCTATTTAAATATGTTTATTTGAAAGGTTTTCAAAAGAATGTCATTAAAAATAATATCATTGGATTTCGCGTAGAAATGATTTGGTTATCATAAGGTAAAAACATGTTCCATGTTTATGTGCGGCGTGGTCTTATGAGATACCCTTTCTTTTCAAATACTCGTATTTTGAGTTTTTCACACTTGTCCCATTACTGACCCGGAGTTTATTTTCTTTCCCTTAAACTCTGGGTGCCTTATTTTTCCAAGGAGCCTAGTAGTTAGGTTTAGTTTGAAGCATTTTGAAAGAGCTCGGAGCATGGAGCTAGAAGATTCTTCTGAAGATTGGTATCCATTTCCACCACACTCATGTACTATTGTATTCCGCATTTGTAAGGACAGATGTTATAACTTTCCATGTTATTCTTAAGTTAAACTATAATAAATGTATTTTAGAATTTTCTGCCGTAAAGATTATATGTTGAAATAATATATGTTATTCCATTCGTGTAAGATTCTGTTCTGTCTTTATTTTCTTCTTTCCTTAACGGTTGGGTTTTCCGACACTTGAATTTACGGCACGTGAATACCGAAGATGTATTAATGTCGATTTCCGAGGGCCGAAAATACCGTTCGTCACAACTTTTGTTTTAATTTCTCTTTTCTTCTTCTTCCTTGGAATGGCTGGCCTAGCATTTTCTTTCTTCGTTTTTATTTGTTTTGAATGAATGAGGGTGAATGTCAATGGAGAGGTAAATTGGTTAAGGGCTTAAATAATAATGATTTTTTGTTTCGGTTAAATCCTTTATTAGCTGATTTTATTCATTAATTTCCTTTAATACAAATATTCTCCATTCAAATTTTCAGATTTATTACCTTATACCTATATGGTTGAATCTTATTACACTGATTACTCTTATTCCATTAAATTACCTATATTTAAAGTATCCCATATTTATTCATTCAAATCACCTATCATAATTCTTTGAATTAAACCTTATTAATTATTTCTTAACAAATTATATTATTAGTTATATTCCCAATATTACGGCTCTCCAAAAATGGGGTGTTACATAAATCATTCTCGATCGAACCGTTCTGAACCTTGTATTTCTTTACTGGTTTTAGCATTTACTACCTTGCTTTTATCCTCATTTACAATTTATTAACTACGATATTATTAAGTAACCTTTACTTTTATCAACTCATAATCGTAATTGCGAAGTTGACTAAAATTATAGTCAATATTTTGGCGCAAGAAGGAGGGCCTCAACAAAAAAAATCTCAATTTAATCACTTTTCTTCTCTACAAACCCACTACTCTACTCAAAAACTCATTACATCATGCCAAATAATGGTGAAAATGAGGCTGATAACTCAAATGGCCACAACACCAATAGTGTGATGACCCGCCTTTCCGACCCCCGAAAATTGACACAAATACATCCATGGTATTCGCATGCTGCAAATTCAAGTGCCGAAGAGGCGGATGATCAGAGGTAAAAGAAAATAAAGGTAGTTGATAGAAACACAGGTACTCACATCATATTGAACAACTTAATTTTTTTACATATAGATAGTACATATGATCACTCTCAAAATAGTGTATCAAAGTTATGACAAGTACTAACCCAGCTAGGGATAGTTATAACCGCCTATCCCTGCACAGGTGGTGGTATATACTTATACATAATACAATGGAAATAGAAATGAATAACTATCTATAGAGGAATCTTCTGCTCCATGCTCCAAGATCCTTCAAAATGCTCCGAGCTAAACCTGACTACTTGGCTACCCAAAAAAATAGGGCACCTAAAGTTTTAGGGAAAAGAAAATAAACTTCGGGTCAGTCATGCAATTGGTGTGAGAAAACTCAAAAGAACGGACACTTTTGAAATCAAAGGGTATCTCATAAGACCACGGCACAATCAACACGGGCAGGTTTTTATCTTATGATAACCAAAACATTTGCTACATAAAATCAAGGACATTATTTTTAATGACATTCTTTGAAAACCCTTTCAAATAACATATTAATCATAGTCGAAATTGTTACATTGATTAAATTCCAGCATACTAGGTTCAACAATCAAAACTGTAAAGGCACGTATTGGAGAATGGATTTTCAACAATGATAAGGTAATGGACTTCCTTCCGACAGTACATCTCTAGAGGAATGTACCAAGGCACAACCCCGCTGCCCTCCACCAACACAGAACCGGCCTACCTCTACCATAGATAATACCGAATATCCCATCACCCCGGTCATTCCTGACCTATCCGTGGGATCCCAAAGCATATACAACAAACTCAAAATATAGAGGGTAATCTAGAAAGGTGATAATCATATCCTAATGGGTACGACCCATTTAGCCCTGCCACACCGTCCATGTTTTTGCCATTACCGATGTGTGAGGCCTGAGGTAACATTTTACCTTTTACATGACAAATCTCACTTTGAATGCCACGTTGCCATTTCTAATAACACACTATGATTTCCATAAAAGTACAACCTCCGAGTTCATACGCCTCAGGGAAGAGTGTTAAGTATAAGAGGGGTTTCCTCCTACACCATCAAATAGATGTATGTTTGTAAAAAACCAATGTACGTGGTCTTAGAAATGCAATGTCAAACATTCGTCCATACAAGTTGTCCAGGAACAGGACAAACTGAAGGTACTCCTACTACATCCCGTTTGGAAATCACCCCTAGGATTAGTAGCGAGTAGTGCTTGCAAAATGAAGATACCACTACCACCATATATATATATATATATATGATATGGGAATTACCCTAGAGGTTAGAGGCAAGCAACCCTTTATTATGAAGATCTCCATCTTCAAAATCATTATCTTCAACAAGACTTTACTTTCGAATGCGTATATTGGTTCAAAGTGGTTTTCAAATAGAAATCATCCAAATTCGATCCCGGTTTCTCCAAACCAATTATCGATAAAAGATGTCAAGTGTGCGGGTGATTATTATTCAATTAATCAATATCTTTTATCCAAGTAAAATATCTTCTTAGAAATATATGTCTTTAAACCATTTTCTTTTTTAGCATATATGGGTTTATCAAACCTCTTTTTAATTTTAGAAATAACAAATCATTTCTCTTTAATCACATAGGAAATCATTTCCATCTTCTGTTATTGGTATAATTTCAATCTCAATGGAGATTGCTTATTTCCAAAACATATCTTCTAAAAGGGTTAAAAACAATGTTATTTAAAACATTGTTTACTGTAAACCCAAATCACTTAGTATTGAGTAAAAAGGATTCATACATTTTAGATTAATCATACTCAATACTGATTTCCATACTCAACCTGTACTATTCGTCGAATAATGGTGAAACCACCATTTAAATTCATTCGGATAGTACGAGTTCCCTTCTCAGAATTTAATACAGAGTTTAACCAGAATGTTTACTTTAAAACCAAAATCATATTTTAAATCTTGTCTAACTTTTGGAAAACTCCAAATCTCTTTTCTTTTTTCTTAAGAAAATGTGGTCCGAGTAAATCAAATTAGATATCCCCTCCGTCGGGCCAGATCGGATAGCTAGGGAGAGCAGGAAACTGGTTTTCCAAACTCAAGCCTAGAGACTATCTCTCTATCACCCATAAGGCGGTCAAGTTATTTGCTCGACTCCAAACTTTTAAAAGTATTTTATTTATCATTTAAAAAACATTTCAAAAAGATTCAGGAAGGAAAATCCAAGTTTAAATCTTATTTCAGAAAATTCCAAATTCCTTTGTTAAATTGCCCGTGAATAGTGCTTTTAAGGTCTTCGTATCACAAATCCCATTTTATACCTTCTGTCCAATTTTTCCATTTAAAACTCTTTTAAAATATTTTAACATATTTTTAGAATTTATTCCATATTTTTATACATTAAAATATCCATTTAAAAAGAATTTGAAACTTTGATTTTCGAACTGCCAAAAACGCGAGTCTTTGAAAACTTGATTTGGACATATCTCAAAATATACTAAACGAAATTTTGATTTTTCCTTTTCATTTGAAAACTATAACACCAAGGGTCCAGAAAATTCTTATTTTGAAGAATTCCGACCTATAATCCACCATACACATTTGTTTAACTTTTCGGGTCGCGAAATCGCGAACTGCCGAAACACGATAGCTTATTTTGACTCTAATTTCGTATCTTTTCAATACTTTGCCGAAATGAGTTTCAATGTTATAAAACATTTATAATCCATTTTAAACTATTTTTAAAGAGGTTTAACTATGTCGTAACATTTTTATAATTTCATAAAAGAAAGTGTTTTATTTGTGTAAATTCGACGTGTATTTACCATGAATGATTTCTATAACCAAACAAACATATTATCGCATCCAAAACATGGTGGTCAAACATAGAAAAAACTCATATCAAACATAACATATTATCATATAGTTTATAAAATAAACTACCAGAGTAATTCTCACCTAATAACTTTCCAATCTAACTTCTAGTGCTATGAATTCGACTATAGCTTCGTTATTCCCGCACCGAAGCTTATGATATCTGCCTCGGGACCCTAGGGTGTGCTTAGCCTTGTACTGGAGAGGGTGGATATTCCTAGATGAGCTCAGCCAAGCAAGAAGAGAAGAGGATAAGACCATTTGCTTTAATTTCAAACTAAGGTGGTATATCTCTCTATATATTATGATTTATTTCGGCAGAACTTCGACTCAATTTTGAAAGATTTTTATGAGGAGATGGAGGCCATTGTTGTGCCTTAGAAGAAGGGGAGCTTAGGAATTTTTAGGGTAAATGAGTGAAGGTATGCCTTGCTATTTATAGGCAAAAATCTGTAAAATATCTAAACATCATCATAACATATCACATCACCTTTCCACCACCACTCCCCCTCATGGTTCAGCAGTGCACTCCCACCCCCCCACATCATTTCCATCACTTCCCTTATCTCTTAAGGCATGCACTTGGATGAGAACGTAGACTAAGGTGGAGATATGTCATCATTAGCTTAGATAAATATCATGACATTTTGTTTAATTTACCATTAGTAAATTTTGAGATGTAAATGTAGTTCTATTGTTTATGTATGTGTACATGGATGTATATATATGTATATGTGAACATGTATGTCACATATAACATATAACGTTGCACAACTTCCTTTAGTTAAACCATTACGAATTCGGAATCCGATTTCCGGTCATATTTTTACTTCTTGGTTAATATATATATATATATATATATAAACAAAATTTAAAAATGACTTTTCTATTATTAATTAATAATTAAAAGGGCCTCATTTGATTTTAAAACAATTATTAAATCATTTAAACTCAATCAAAAATCAATTATTTAAAAATGATGACATCATTGATCATCATTGATGATGTCATAAAGACATTTAATTTTCAAAAATAAAATAAATAATTTTATTACATATTCTTGCTTAAATAGAGAAATAAGCGTGTAAAAAAATAGTGTGCGACTTCTGACGGTAAAATGCTGTTTATCGATAATACAATTTTTGGTCGTATTATCGATATTTTTCTTACGAAAATCCAAAATCCTTATTTTTGGAAAACAAATTTTAGGAACAAGATCACTATTATTATTGATCATATAAAACATGTTTATTTATGTTTAATAAACCTATATTTGAATATTTAAAATTAATTAAATATTCTAATTCAAAGTGATAGAATTACGGGTAGTTACATACTTCCCCTCTTAAAAGAATTTCATCCCCGAAATTTAAGATAAGAAGAAGATAAATCAAAAAGGAATATATTAGATACAATGAAATATATAAAAAGATATGCTAAGTGAATACACCATAGGCGATGAGTACACTACATCGATATAATACACACACACACACACACACAAACTATCCATCCATCCTAAACTCAAGATATGCCTTTCTCATTCTATCCTCAGTTTCCCAAGTACAGTCTTCAGCATCACTACTCCATTGGACTTTAACTAAATCTCACAACCTTTCTCCGCAACCGCTTCTCATCAAGATCAACGATTCGAATTGGTTGTCTGATAACTGCCAAGTTTGACTCCACTTCTAAATTTCCTAGGCAGCCATTTCTCTAATTAGTTTCGGGTCATGCACATATTTTCGTAAATAGGCCACATGAAAGACGTTGTGAACACCCGACAACCTTTCTAGTAATTCTACTCGATAGGCTAGTGGACCAATTCGCTAAAGAACGGGAGAAGGTCTAATATATTGAGGTGCTAATTTTCCAACCCTCCCAAATCTTACTAGTCCTCTCATCGGAGAGATTTTCAAAAATATAAAATCTCCAACCGAGAATTATAAATTTCTACGCCTCTGATCAACATAGCTTTTCTGTCTTCTTTGAGCTTCCTTTAGCTTCTTCTTGATTATCTACTTTCTCTAAGGCTTCTCGAATCATATCAGAACCAAGTATTAACCGATCCCTGGTTTTGGTCCATCATGTCAGTAATCTACATGGATGACCATATAAGCCTTTATATGGTGCCATGCTAATACTTGCCTGGTAGCCGTTATTATTAGAGAATTCCACAAGATGAAGATGATCCTCCCATGAACCTTTAAAGTCAAAAATGCAAGCTCTCAGAAGATCTTCCAACATTTGGTTTTCCCATAAGTCTGGGGATGATATGTGATGCTTAAACTCAGCTTTGTTCCTAAAGCTGTATGTAATGCTTGCCAGGACTGACTGGTAAAAATTGGATCCCGATCACTTACTATGCTGCTCGAAATCCCATACAAACGAACAATCCCCCTCATGTATATATCTACAAGACTTGAGACAGTCCTTGTTGGCTTTACCATAATAAAGTGTGTGCTTTTGGTCAATCGATTTATTATAACCCAAACGCCTTCATTTCCTTTCCTTATTCGAGGTATGCCGTCGATGAAATCCATTGATATTTGGTTCCACTTCCAAGTTGGAATCTCGAGAAGTTGAAGTAATCCAACAGTCTTTTGCTGATCGCTTTTGATTTGCTAACAATTTGCACATCTGCTAACATGAATGGAGATGTCCCTCTTCATACCCTTCCACCAAAATGATCGCTTTATGTCTTTGTACATCTTGTGAACTCCAGGGCGAATATTAAGCTTGGATTGATGGCATTCAGTTAATAGTTCCTGCCTAAGACTGTCAACATCCGGAACACAAATTCTTCCATTTAACCATAATATCACACGGTTATCTACTTCAAAGCTTGAATTCCCTTCTTCTTCAACTCCCTCAGTGAACTCCACTAGTTGTTGATCTTCTCTCTGTTTGCTGGCAATTATTTTCAGAAGAGTCGGAGTTACTACCAGATAAGCTATAATGGCATGCCTTCTGGTTAGTGTATCTGCTACTATGTTGGATTTCCCGAGTGTATATAATATATATATTCATACGATGCGAGAAACTCTAACCAACATTGTTGTCTCATATTTAAGTCCTTCCGAGTAAAAAGATATTTCAAGGATTTGTGATCTGTGAAGAGATCGAACTTTCCCCTAGTAAATAATACCTCCATATTTTTAATGCGAACACAATGGCTAATAGTTCTAAGTCATGCGTTGTATAATTTCGCTTATGAGGCTTTAGCTACCTGCTTGCATAAGCGATAACTTTCCCATGCTGCATTAGTACCGCCCCCACTCCTTCACCACAAGCATCTGTATATACGATCAGATCGCTGCTTCCATCAATAATAGCTAGGACTAGAGCGCTGGTCAACCTTTTCTTCAGCTCATTAAATGCTTCCTCACATTTCGGTGTCCATTCAAATTTAACATTCTTCTTGGTTAACTTCGTTAGATGGGAAGAAATTTCGGAGAAATCCTGAATAAACCTCCGGTAATATCTTGCCAATCCTAAGAAGCCGCGGACATCCATCGAAGTCTATAGTTTATTCCAATCTTGTATAGCTGAAATCTTCCCTGGATCCACCAAAACTCCATCCTCTGACACTACTTGTCCAAGGAACCTTACCTCCTTCTTCCAGAAATGACACTTTGAGAATTTGGCTTTGATCACATGTCTCCTTAATATTCCCAATACAATCTTCAGATGTCTTTCATGTTCCTCCTCGATCTTTGAATAGATAAGAATATCATCAATAAAAACCAACACGAATTTGTTGAGCACATCTCTAAACACTCTATTCATGAGACCCACAAAATAAGTGGGCGCACTGATCAGCCCAAAAGGCATAACCAACCAGTCGTAGAAACAATCCAGAACTCTGAATGCAGTTAATAAAATGCAATCTTCCACTATCCTTAGTTGATGGAATCCTATGGCCAAATCCATTTGCGAGAATATTCGAGCACCATAACGTTGATCAAAAAGTCATCTATTCGGGGTAGAGGATACTTGTCCTTAATCATTTGCTTGTTCATGCATCGATAATCTACACAAAGCCTTAAGGAGCCATCGGGCTTTGAAATGAAAACTATCGCTGCACCCAACTTGAGCGACTAGGTCTAATCAACCCTTTCATTAACAACTCATTGGTTTGATTCCTCAACTCATCCTTTTCTTTTGGATCCATCCTTCGAATGGGGTGTATAACAGGCCTTGCACCTGGAATCAAGTCAATACGAAACTCAATTTCTCGATGTGGGGGCAAACTTTTCACTTCTTCAAAAACATCCTGAAACTCTTTAATAATTGGTTTCGTTTCTAAACCTTTTTGGGATGAGTCTAGTGCATACATTAAACTCTCCCTCACCGGACTAGATTCTTCACACAATATTTCAATAAACCTCCAGAAGTTAGTCCATACAGTCACCGTCCTCTTAACATAATCAAGAATAACTTTATACTTAGATAACCAATCCACACCGAGTAAAACTACAAAACCAATAAAGTCAAGAACAAATAGGTCACATGAAAAATTATAGGAAAGGTGGGTAACTCGAACATTTCACAAATCATACAAAGATTAGTTGTACCGCCTATGGGATTAGACACATAGATAAGGGTATCTACGATTTTTGTGATCAGTTTTAATCTATCAACCAATCTTTTAGCAATAAAACTATGGGAAGCCCCAGTATCAAATAATACTTTAACTAAATTATTATTAATATAAATGTTATCTTCTAGAACTCCCTTGCCCTTTACACCTTTAAAGGTTGAAGGCTCGTCATTGATAGCATAAACCTTAAACCTCTCTCTTTTCTTCATTAGTGGAAAAGCATTTTTCTAGTGTTCGGGCTGATGGCAGTTGTGACAGAGACTTTTCGGAACTATATGAGAGATGGGACCCTGCTGTTGTTTCTGAACTTTGGGACTCCAACAGAACCTTGAAAGATAGCCTTTCTTTCCACAGTTAAAACACTCCACATTCTTAAACCAGTTCTCTTGGGATTCTCCACTAGTCTTGCCTTGCTAGGGCTTCTTCCTCTTATTGTTGTTGTTTCCTTGAACTTCTACAAAATTCTTTTTGTCCAAAACTTCATACCGAAACCCATATCTACCAGATCCACAAAGGTTCCTTTCATATAAGCGGTCATCCTATCATGATACTGCTCCT
This sequence comes from Allium fistulosum, assembly GCA_030737815.1. Taxonomy (NCBI): domain Eukaryota; kingdom Viridiplantae; phylum Streptophyta; class Magnoliopsida; order Asparagales; family Amaryllidaceae; genus Allium; species Allium fistulosum. Next base: position 304,939,543 of record CM060903.1, on the reverse strand, counting down.
TCATTATTGTAATAAACATCTCATTTTTCTTCAGGTGAGTATCTACGAGTCCAAGCCCAAAGCGAGATAATTCATTACACTTGCACAAATATTCTTTCACGGACATTTCTCCTTGCTTTAGATCCATTAAACGTCTATAGAGGCGGGAGTTTCCAGCAGTGGGCATTTATTGTTCTTCAAAAACTTCTTTACACCTTACCCAAGAGAAATTATCTTCTGATTCATTAAGAGTAATGGACTCCCACCAAGCTAGAGCCCCATCCTTCAATTGCTAGGAGGCTAAGAACCTTTTTCATTCATTATCGATGTTTAATCCTTTAAAGATTTTCTCACATGATCGGAGCCAAGCTTGAACTTCAATAATAAATTTTGTGCCTGTAAATGGCTTTCCTCCCAAGCTGGTATAATCTTTGCATAGTGCGGCAAAAGTTAACCCAAGGTTGTACAGAACTACTATTTGTTCAATTACCGCAGCATTTGGAGTTTGACAATTGGTGGTTATTGTACTGTTATTTCCCCCTCTACGTCCTTTTCGATTACTCATTTCCTACCATCTACATATAGTAAGGAAATGATTTTAGAATCCATAGACGAGATTATCTTAGGGAATGAGCACAAAATACTTGATCATTTTTATTCGGAAAAAAACTACAAAATACGCAGTCTCATTGACTAAACTCATTCTAGGGCATTACTAACTCTATCTTTAATGAGTCAACCCCATTAAGGCTTAGGTGTTTGCTCAACCTAAGCTTTGATACTAAGTGTGAAGACCCGCCTTTTCGACCCTTGAAAATCGACACTAATACATCCATGGTATTCACGTGCCGCAAATTCAAGTGTCGGAGAGGCAAATGATCAGGGCTAAAAGAAAATAATGATAGAAGATAGAAACACAGATTCTTACATCGCATTGAACAACTTATTTTTTTTGCATATAGATAGTACATACAATCACTCTCAAAATGATGAATTAGAGTTATGGCATGTACTAACTCAGCTAGGGACAATCATAACCGCCTATCCCTATATAGGTGCTGGTATATACTTTTACATAATATAGTGGAAATAGAAATGGATAACTATCTACAGAGAAATCTTCTGCTCCATGCTCCAAGCTCCTTCAAAATGCTCCGAGCTAAACCTGACTACTTGGCTGCCCGAAAGAATAGGGCACCCAGAGTTTAAGGGAAAAGAAAATAAACTCCGGGTCAGTCGTGGGACTAGTGTGAGTAAACTCACAAGAACAGATACTTTTGAAATCAAAGGATATCTCATAAGACCATGCCGTACATAAACACAGATAGTTTTTTACTTTATGATAACCAAAACATTTGCTATGTAAAATCATGGATATTATTTTTAATAACATTCTTTGAAAACCTTTCAAATAACATATTAATCATAGCCGAAACTTTTACATTAATTAAATTTCATCATGCCAGACTCTACAATCAAAAACGTAAAGGCACGTATTGAAGGATGGATTTCCAACAATGACAAGGTAAGGGACTACCTTCCGATAGTACACCTCTAGAGGAATATACCGAGGCAAAGCCCCGCTGCCCTCTACCAACACAAAACCGGCCTACCTCTACCATAGATAGTACCAAATATCCCATCACCTCGGTCGTTCCCGACTTATCCATGGGATCCCAAAGTATGCAAAACAAACCCAAAATATAAAGGGTAATCTAGAAAGGTGATGATCATATCCTAATGGGTGCGACCCACTTATCTCTGCTGCATCTACCATGTTTTTGCCATTACCGACGTGTGAGGCTTGAGGTAGTGTTTTACCTTTCACATGACAAATCTCACTTTGAATGCCACATTGTCATTTCTAATAACTCATTATTGATTTCCATAAAAGTACAACCCTCGAATTCGTATGCCTCAGGGAAGAGTGTTAAATATAAGAGGGGTTACCTCCTATACCACCAAATAGATGTATGTTTGTAGAAAACTAATGTACGTGGTCTTAGAAATGTAATGTCAGACATTCGTCTATACAAGTTGTTCAAGAACAGGATGAACCGAAGGTACTCCTACTACATCTTGTTTGGAAATCAACCCTAGGATTGGTAGCAAGCAGTCCTTGCAAAATAAAGATACCACTGCCACCATATAATGATATGGAAATTACCCCAGAGGTTAGTGGAAAAAGCCCTTCATTATGAAGATCTCGGTCTTCAAAATCATTGTCTTCAACAAGTCTTCACTTTCGAATGCGTATATTGATTCGAAGTGGTTTTCGGATAGGAATCACCCAAATATGATCCCAGTTTCTCCGAAACAATTATCGATAAAAGATGGAAAGTATGCGGGTGATTATTATTCAATTAATCAATATCTTTTATCCAAGTAAAATATCTTCTTAGAGATATATGTCTTTAAACCATTTTCTTTTTTATCATATACAGGATTATTAAACCTCTTTTTAATTTTAGAAATAACAAATCATTTCTCTTTAATTACATAGGAAAACATTTCCATCTTCTTTCACTGGTATAATTTCAATCTCAATGGAGACTGCTTATTTCCAAAACATATCTTTTAAAGGGGTTAAAAACAATGTTATTTAAGACATCGTTTACTGTAAACCCAAATCACTTAGTATTGAGTAAAAAAGATTCATAGATTTAAGATTAATCATACTCAATACTAATTTCCATATTTAACCTGTACTATTCATCGAATAACGGTGAAATCACCTTTTAAATTCAAACGGATAGTACGAGTTCCCTCCTCGAAATTTAATACAGAGTTTAAGTAGAATGTTTTCTTTAACAACCAAAATCCTATTTTAAATATTATCTAACTTTTGGAAAACTACAAATCTATTTTCTTTTATCTTAACAAAACATGGTTCGAGTAAATCAAATTAGCTATCCCCTCCGTTGGGCCAGTCCAGATAGCTAGGGAGAGTGGAAAATTGGTTTTCCAAACTCAAGCCTATAGACTATCTCTCTGTCACCCATAAGAAGGTCAAGTTATTTGCTCGACTCTGAACTTTTAAAAGTATTTGATATATCATTTGAAAAACATTTCAAAAATATTCGGGAAGGAAAACCTAAGTTTAAATCTTATTTTAGAAAATTCCAAATTCCTTTATTAAATTGCCTGTGAATAGTGCTTTTAAGGGCTTCGTATCACAAATCCCATTTTAAACCTATTGTATGTCCAATTTTTCCATTTAAAACTCTTTTAAAATATTTTAACATACTTTTAGAATTATTCCATATTTTTAAAGATTAAAAAAATCCATTTAAAAAGAATTTGAAACTTTGGTTTTCGTACTGCCGAAACACGATGTTTTTGAAAATTTGATTTGGACACATCTCAAACGCTACTAAATGAAATTTAAATTTTTTCCTTTTCATTTGAAAATGGTAACCCTAAGGGTCCGGAAAATTCTTATTTCAAAGAATTCTGATTTATAATTCACCCTACACATTTGTTTAACTTTTCGAGTCGCGAAATCATGAACTGCCGAAATGCGATGGCTTATTTTTACTCTAATTTCGTATCTTTTCAAAACTTTCTCAACATGAGTTTTAATGTTTATAAAACATTTATAAACCATTTAAAATTATTTCTAAAGAGGTTTAACTATTCCGTAACACTTTTATAATTCACAAGAGAAAATGTTTTCTTCGTGTAAATTTGACGTGTATTTACCGTAAATTATTTCTACAACCAAGCAAACATATTTTCACATCCAAGACACGATGATCAAAAATAGAAAACACTCATAACAAACATATCATATCATCATATAGTTTATAAAATAAACTAGCGGAGTAATTCACACCTAGTAACTTTACGATTTAACTTTTAGTGCTACGAATTCTACTGTAGCTTCACTTTTCCCGCATCGAAGCTTATGATATCTGCCTTGGGACCCTAAGGTATGCTTGCCCTTGTACTAGAGAGGGTGGAGATGCCTAGATGAGCTCGGTCAAGCAAGAAGAGAAGAGGAGGATCATTTGCTTTAATTTCAAACTAAGGTGGTATATCTCTCTATATGTTATGATTTATTTTGGCAGAACTTCGACTCAATTTTGAAAGATTTTTATGAGGAGATGGAGGCCATTGTTGTGCCTTAGAAGAAGGGGAGCTTAGGAATTTTTAGAGTGAACGAGCAAATGAATTTTTAAAGGTATGCCTTGCTATTTATTGGCATAAATTTGTAAAATATCTAAACATCATCATAACACATCACCTTTCCACCACCACTCCCCCCCTCATGTTTCAACCATGCACTCCCACCTCCCTACATCATTTCCATCACTTCCCTTATCTCTTAAGGCATGCTATTGGATGAGAATGTGGACTAAGGTGGAGATATGTCATCATTAGCTTAAATAAATATCATGATATTTTGTTTAATTTACCATTAGTAAATTTTGAGATGTAAATGTAATTCTAATGTGTATGTATGTGTACGTGGATGTATATATATGTATATATGCTCATGTATGTCATATATAACATATAACGTTGCACAACTTCCTTTGGTTAAACCGTTACGAATCCGAAATCCGATTTTCGGTCATATTTCTACTTCTTAGTTAAAAAATATATATATGTAAACAAAATTTGAAAATGACTTTTCTATTATCAATTAATAATTAAAAGGGCCTCATTTGATTTTAAAACAATTATTAAATCATTTAAACTCAATTTAAATTCAAAAATCAATTATTTAAAAATGATGACATTATTGTTGATGTCATGAAGACATTTTATTATCAAAAATAAATAATAGTTTTATTACATATTCTTGCTTAAATAAAGAAATAAGTGTATGTAAAAAAATCATGCGCGACTTCTGACGGTAAAAAGCTGTTTATCGATAATACGATTTTCGGTTATATTATCGATATTTGTCTTACGAAAATCGAAAATCCTTATCTTTGGAGAAAAAAATTAGGAACAAGGTCGCTATTATTATTGATCACATAAAACATGTTTATTTATGTTTAATAAAACTATATTTGAATATTTAAAATTAATTAAATATTCTAATTCAAAGTGATAAAATTACGAGTCGTTACAAATAGTATCATTGGAGAAAGCACCATCTACCCCATTTCGAGCTTGAGCAACGATGTATTGCTCAGCTTGGTCAACGGCCTGAGTAGTATTAGGGAAATTACCTATGAGCTGAATGAACTTATGGCTAGGGTAGACGCACAAGCCACTGTTAACTACGGCCCGACTATCTAGTAGCGTTTGACTGGACCCTTATCCAGTCCACCATCCCAAGCATATTAAAAATAATGAACGAGGCCCGTGAGAGGTTCGTGCTAGAAATCCCCATTATAGTCATGCTCTCTTATAACAAAGATCCACATATTGTGCATGAACAAGACTTTGCTCACAACGTCCCAGTACCGGAACCAGCATTGGACCTAAGAGCTCCGCCAGCCCATCGCTCCTCTTCTATGGAAAGATATTATGGATTCAAATGCCTGTAGGCAACAGACATGGGGCATGGTTTACGCTTCGATCTCCTAAGCGGTGAAGGATAGGCTAGGAATTGCTAGCATCAAGATTACCCATTCACTCCTGGACCTAGAGGGAGGCCCTTAGCAAAGATCCCATGAGAGGTAGGCCAATTCGTCAAGGTCGCCTTTCATCAACAGAAATAGAATATCACCAACCCCAGTCCACCTTCATCATTCCCTGTTACCTTATGAGCATCGACCTATGCCCTCGCAAAAAAACACTAGATGAGTCCTTCCCCAACACGGGGTCAACGCCGCTTACAGCATATGGAGGTGGGTCTCCGAGAAGAAATGACATCATTACAACAACAAATGTTGAGGATCCATATTAAAAACTACAATGGGAGGGTCTATCGGATGATGAAAATGGAGAACCTTTCTTTGAAGAAATTTTGAGCACTGACATACCTCTATGATATGCTTTACCAACCATAGAAAAATATGTTGGAAGCACAGATTCGTCTAACCATATTACTGCTTTCAACTCCATAACTCAATCAAGTCAGCTCTCCGGTCACGCCGCATGCCTCCCATTCCCTTCCACACTTACTGGATCGACCTTTTGCTATTTTCCATATTTCAAGCCAACAACGTTCATTCCTTGGCCCAACTATGCACCGACTTCAAAACTCACATCTTTATATCACAATCAGGGTCATGATGGCCGGTCAATTGGGTAGCATCTGGCATGGTCTAACGAATCCTCTGCTCGTACGTCAATTGCTTTAACAATGAATCGACCCGCGTAAGAGAAGCTGAAAAAATAACTTGGTAGTCATAGTATGCTTGGATGTGAGGTACTGGTCTAGGATGTGGAAAGAGCACAGAAGCTACTCGCCTTGTCCTTAACTGATTTCTTTCAAAGAGCAAATGACATCATGAGAGTAGAAGAGGCTGATCTCTCTAATAGTGATGAGGAGGGTAGGCGAAACAACAAAAATAGCCCACGAGAAGAAAGCCATCATTGAAATAATGAACGGTAGGAGAATAAAAAGAAGCGTTAACCTAGCTATACAAGCTACACCTCCTTAGATTGTGATATGGAAATCATCTATATCACAACCCAGGATTTCGTATCATACTAAAGGCCTTCCCCTCTCGATCTAGGAAAAAGGGGGAGCATCAAGGTAATGGAAAATATTGCGAGTTCCATCAATTTAACGGTCACTCCACTAATGAGTGTTAACACCTAGAGGACAAGATATGGTGGTTAATCAATGAAGGTGCATTAGTGTAATATGTATGACAGTGGGTCAAACAATGAAGTGCCCGTCCAAATCCACCTGCCTAACCACAATGGGTAAATGACAACAATGTGGCCACCATCAATCTGGAGATACTATCAATTTGTGGCGGCCTATACATGGTCGGAAGCAACAGAGGCGCACATGCCTAATTTGAGATAGAGCTTGCATCAAGCAGTCAAGTGTATTATGTCTAGCTTTAGGCCCCAAAGGCTCCTAGGGTTAAGGGAGAAGAAACAAATATCATTTTCACTACAAAAGATAAGAGAGAAGTTGGATATACCCATCACAACCCCATGGTCATATCAGTCAATGTCACTAGTACAAAGATACACCAGTCTTCGTTAATAAGGGCAGCTCTGTCAACGTAATGTTCAAAAACATTTTTTACAAGTTGAGGCTTCCTGCTTCCAACCCCACTCCGTGTGCATTACCCATCGATGGGTTCGGAGGTGTTGGAATAGTTCATTTGGGGTCAAGCTCCCATATAGTCACCTTTGGTCAAGAACCCCTTGCTGCCAAAGTTCAGGTAAATTTTGTAGCAGTAGATTGCTCGTCTGCTTATAACCTCTTGATAGGTAAACTGGCACTGACAGATCTGGATGCCATTGTGGCCTACCAATGACTTACCACGAAGTTCCCCGTCTAGGGAGGCATAGGGTGTTTTCGCAGTCATCGACAGGTCGTATGACATTGCTATGACATACCATTACAATAGGCACAAAAGGGAGTTCTCATGCTGCAGCAAAGTCAGCTATGCTCACCAGCAGTTAGCCCAAGAGAACGCCAGAGTTGTACAATGCTCTCTTTCATATCGAGATCGCCTGTAGCACAAAGGAACTTGAAATAGCAACCACATCAACCTCCACCTTTGAGAGAATACACGAGCCACTTAACGCTCTTGTTCATGTTGGAGGCCAAGGCAGGAAGACAAGTGGGGACTCTTTTCCTAGGCCGTCTCAAATAAAACAAACGAGCTCATAACAAAGTGGAAAGAGTAGACCCACCCTTGATGGGATGTAGGAGAAACAGATATGACAACCTCTTCCCTCTCAGCACAGACAAACTCATCTATGAGGGCCAGAGGCATCCAAAGCTCCTAGGTTCGAGCACAGATGTCTGTCCCAGTTAAGGATTTCATTGTGCACATTGATCAGGCCTTAGATCTGTGTGATTTGGAGATAAATGTGGAAGAAAATAATGATGACCCACTTGATCCTACTCAACCTCCGTGATACAAACCCTTACGGCCATCCAACGACTCCACTTGAAGTCGTAGTGATAGATAAAGACATCCCCATCAAAGTCATACTGATCGACACAAAGATGAGTCTGGAAGTAAGAGATGAGCTAATATGCTTCTTGAAGTGGAGCAAATACGTGTTCGCTTGGGGACATGTTGACATAACCAACATAGACCCCTCCATCATTTGTCATGCTCTCAACATCGACCCCAAAGCTCACCCGTCCGCCAGAAGAGAAGACCTCTCACTCGAAAAAATACAGAGCACCGAAAAAGAAGTAGAAAAGCTCCTCGCTAATGACTTCATTCCTAAGGCAGAGTACCAAATGTGGGTGGCCAACCCTATGTTAGTTCGCAAAGCAAGCGTGGCTTGGTGGACATGCATTAACTTCTCTGACCTTAATAAATCTTGTCCGAAGGATAATTTCCCATTTCTGCTTATCGATCAGCTTGTAGATGCAACCCATAGGCATGAGCTTCTCACATTCATGGACATACTCTAGATACAATCATATTGTCGTGCATGGTCTAGATCAGGAGCATGCATCCTTTATCACGAATGCATAGCTCTACTGCTGTAAATGCACCTTTTGGGCTTCATGGGCGAGACATACCAATGGCTCATCAATATAATGTTGCGAAGTAAATTAGAAAATCCATAGAAGTGTACATGGATGTTAGTAAAGTCCAAGAAGGCTGGGGGCATGTATAGAACCTAGTCGAAACCTTTGACATCCTCTGTCTATACTACATGAATCTCAACCTAAATAAATGTTCATTTGTCATGCACTAAGGAAGATCCCTTGGTTACAAGGTCAGCGCGAAAGGGGTCGAAGCAATCTCCGACAAGATCTAGGTGATCCAAAATATGCAAGTCCCACACACAATCAAGCAAGTACATAAGCTAAATGGGATGGTCGCGGCACTTAGTTGCTTCATGTCAAAGGCAACGAATATGTATATACCCTTCTTTGACCTCATCAAGAAGAGGAGTCATTCAAATAGAACGATGAGTGCACTAAGGCATTTAAAGAGCTAAAGCAACACTTGGAAACACTCCTTGTACTTTCTATTGGAACTGGTCTAGTCTACGTGGGTGAAATGGGTGAATTTAAAAAAATCCCTATTGGATCTTAGTGGGCCTAAAAATTCTAATGTTTAACGCAAGACCTAGTCTACTAATTTAAATAAAATAGTATTTTATTTGTTGGTTTTGCATTATTTAACTAATTTATATTGATTAATTTTAATATGTGAATATTTATTAATATTTTAACGTGTATTAATAATACAATATGTGTGTGATGTGCAACATATCAAAAGTGTACATGGTCAAATATATAGTTATGTAGATATTGGGATTTATATCTACCACGTACATATTTAGCACTTACATATATATATATATATATGTATGTATGTATATGTATGTATCTATTGTCTGAATTAAAATATTTCATAATATATATATTATATTTAATTAATAATATATTTAAATATAATTTTGAAAATATCAAACAAAATTTTAACCGAATTTTATTCTCAAATTTGAATTTAACATATCAGATCTGACTTAGTAAAAAAAATTAAATTATAAATATATTCTAAATTATGATTAATAATATATTTAAATATAAATTTGAAAAATATCTCTAATTTTTTACCAAGTCATTATTTTCAAATTCAAAATTAAAATATCCGATTTGACTTAGTAAACTAAGTCTAAGATCAAAATACAAAATTTTCAAATTTTTTTAATTCGACCTAATAATATTTAACAATAAATATATAAATTAATTTAAATATAATAATAGTCAAAATTAATTTTTTTTATATATTTTAAATGTGTGTGTATTTATATAGTTATTAAAAGGATTTAATATATAGATAAATATTTAATATTATATATATATATTACTTTCGATTTTTATATTAAAAAATTAGTCAAAACACACTCACAGAGATATATATATAACTCTTATCTAAATATAAATACGTATATATGGTATAAAAATATTTTTTTAAATATAATTTGGCAAAGATGAAAAATTTTCAATTGCAATATATATATTTTTTGAAAATCAATTCTTTATTATCGACGTTAAAGAGCACCTAGTTGATTCATATCCTTAAACATCCCTACAAGAGTAGTATGGAAAAAGAGTATAATGTCGATCTAGTAATGTAGAATACATATAAATTGTTTCTTTACAAGTATATCTCAAACAGTAAAACAAATATAACACTGCATATTCCAACCCAAACCACTATCATTTCCTTCTTATGCAGTGCAACTAAAACCCTAGAAATTTGCTTTATTATTATCAAGAAGTTGAATCCCCCATTTGCTTAAAACCGTTTCATTGCCCCTAGTCTTAATCGTCTTAGTTTTCAATTCAATCATCGGATAAGTAGCATCGATCTAAATGAGTTTGGCCCTTTCAATTTTGTTCATATTCTTCTCACTGAAGATTCTTTTATTTCTTTCATCCCACGGGTAGTAGATCATAGTAACAAGCGCACAAGAAGCCTGCTATTGGATTCGTCTTTGGCTTTGAAACTAAATTTGATTGTTTGGACTTCGTCTTCTAGACTAAAGTAAGTATCTCTATTTTCATCTAATTCCAATTTAATCTTCATAAGTATATATATGTAGTTACTATAGTTGCAATGAAAATAAATATTGCATTGTCTCTAGTTTTTACCACATAGTGTGCATGGTTCTTCAGAGTCTAACCCACATTCCTTTAGGTTGTGTTTTGTATTAACTTTGCCAAGAATAATTGTATATGCACAACATGACATCTTCTTGCTATTTGTTGGATTCCACATTATTGGACACTAATAAAAGTTATCACAAATGTCTATTTTTATACCTTATCTTTGAGAAAAGGGAATTGATGATCATCATTCCAAGTCCAGTGATCATGCTGGTCTTCTGAGTGAATAGTGGTTTGTTAAATTGAAGTATTTAATTCTTTGGTTTCAGTAAACATTGATGTACTCCACTGGTAATTATTTATATCTGAAACATGCAAATTCTTATTACTGTGTATATGATATCTGTCCCAGCCTAATAAGTCAACCAGAGTTTTACTGTTAATCCATGGGTCTTACCAAAGCGAAGTGTTTTCTCTATTTACTATTACCCTTTACATGCATTGTACTGCTTCTGATCTATGCCTAAGCACATTTTTCATAGTACAGGACATATTATTATTTATAAGCATAGTCCAGAAGCTATTCTGATTACAATATTTTTGTTTCATCCAAGTAGACCATAGAGTATCTATACTAAAAAATTGCCAAATCAATTTGAGTGTGAATACCTTTCTGAGCTCCTCAAAGCTTTTAAGACCAATTCCCCCTTCCATTTTTGGTCTACATAGTTTGCTCCATGCAATTTTATGAGTTTTTCCTGGCCAAAAGAAATCGAGACATATGTTGTCAAGCTTTATTATAGTTGTAGTTGGAATATGATATACCAACAACCAACAAAGAATCATTGGTGTTATCATAATATGTATTAATTCTGCTCTCCCTGCCATTAATAATAAGTTGTTGTCCCGGTTATCGAATTTGCAGTACCCTCTGAAAAAGACTGGTGCATTCTGAGTAGTGTAGATAGTCTAATGAAATTGGTACTCCTAAGTACTTAACAAGCAGTGTCTCTTCTTGTAGAACATCTAATATGTGGATTCTGTTTTTGGCATCTAGACTGACCAAGACATCGCTATACGCCCTAGCTGGGGCCAGAGTGCAAGGGATAGAAAGCAACGCCGGAGTGCAATAGGATCTTTCCATTCAATCGCTAAATCTAGAATGGGTTTGACAAGGGTCCGGAGTGACCATCAATAGTACGGAGAGACCGTAGAATTTCATTCTTAACTTCCACTGGAAAAAATTGATAACAATTCGGCTTCGAACAGCCATGGACTTGATTGAAAATGCTATAAGCTATGAGTAAAACATGAACTCACTGCATTTAACTTGAGAATGATCAAAACACGCCTTTTACCAAAAGGCATGTTTTGGGGGGCAAAATGTTATCCCAACTTTTGGCAAAGCCGAGATACCCAAAGATTAACTGAAAATCAATGATTATTAGTCATGAACATCGATTGTGCATCGCAGGTTCACCATGGATATCGATGAATTTTGTCCGAGTCCGGATCGGGCTGCAATTGATAAGACATGTCAAGCAAGGCCAGATGAAACAACGTTCCAAGTTTCGAGTAAATCCGAGTTCGTATGCTCAAGATATCGCCAAAAGGAGATGGATGATATAGCATAGGTTCGAATCGATTGACCACATGTGGGTTCGAATCCATCCACGAGGACACAGTTCGAATCCATCGAGGTACTCTTGCCTTCGAATCCATCAAGGAGAGATCCTTCGAATCCATGAAAAGGACTATAGCTTCGACTCCATCGAGCCAGCCTCTGCCTCGAATCGATCACGACAGGCCTTGCTTCGAACCCATCAGAATATGCCTTGCTTCGACTCCATTGAGCAAGCCTTAGTTCGAATCCAATAGCTCGAATCCATTGGAACGTTCCCACCTTCGAATCCCTTCAAGCAGTGGAGTCTACGTATCAATCGACTGAGGGTTACCCAGATCGATACGAAGGAACGCACGTTTGATCGAATCGAAGGAGTATACCTTCAGATCCTTCTCTTCGAATCCACCAAGTAAACGCGACTAAAACCACGGATTTGACCCAGAAAACTCGGAGAAAAAGGGGGATTGACCCGGAGCACGCGCACCACGTCATCGTCTTCACATGCAGAAGCATGGATTCGACCCTATGGATTCGAACCATATCGATTCGAACGAATCCATAGGGCGAAGAACGTCAACTTGAATCGATCATAACTTGAGATCTACAAGTCCAAACGCTATGAAATTTTCACAGAAGCTTGAGCCCATGTTGAAGAATGTCCACACCAAATTTCAGCTCGATTGGATGATTTCTTGATCGATTCGAACATAGCTTCGAATCGATCCCAAAGTGGGCCCGGATTTCCAGAAAGCGGGCATGTGGGCTCCCTCACATGCCAGAACTGGTCTCCCCTCAATTTAGGCGAAATATCAGCCTTCTACACCTATAAATAGAGCCCCTGGTCATTCAGAAAAGGGGTCGGACAATTTTGAGAGATAAAGGGCGTCCATACTCTGCCAGATTTACTCCAGATCACCATTGCTGCCTGAGATTCAGACTTAGTTTAGCAAATCAGTTGTAATACAACACACGAAATTGTAATCTTCAAGCATCGAGCAATAAAAAGATAAAAACTTTGAAGTGGACATAGGCCGGAGATAGCCGAACCACTATAAATTGCGTGTCACTGTTCATTATTTCTGGATTGTTGCTTGTTATTTGCTTAGATCTGTGATTTGTGTGTGAATACTGTTGATTTGTATTCATACGCTGGTGCTTTCACTACACTTGGGGTTTGTGACCATTTTTGGCGCAAACATATATATATATATATATATATCAATTAGTACAAATAAAACTTTTATGCACGCACCCAATTAATTACTAATAGCACCCCCAAACACTTCTAGAGGCTATTCTGTTTTACTAAATACACCCTATGCAAGAAATAAAAAATTAATATTTCTCAAAAATCGATTTACTTATTTAATGTCCAATCAATACACATTAATAAAATTGAGTGGTGTTTTGGAGACTGAAAAGATTCAATTGTGCGACTCATAAATATGACTCACAAATGTGTATTTAGTAGCAAATAATATTTAAACAATCCAAATATTAATGTTCACACTTCGCCTTAGCTAGTGGTGTGATAGTTGACTTAATTCATTGCATTTAGATCTCATTAATAAAATCCAATTCTATATTAGTACCTTTCTTAACAATTATTTGGATACGTTCTCTTTATCAACACTGTATACTTTAAGATATGGAAATTGGTTGGTCAAATTCTATTGACCATGACCCAAATTCTATTGTACCCTTCTTTGGTCCTTGGCAATCCGCCAATGAAGTCCATCGATATCCATTCCCACTTCCGTTGGGGAATTTCAAGCGGTTGTAGTAAACCACTTGGCTTCTTCTACTTAGCCTTCACTAACTGGTAATTCATACACTTTGATATAAATGCCACGAGGTCCTTCTTCCTCCTTTCCCAATAAAATGTCTGATATGATGACCACTTGTAATGCCCCAAAATTTTGAGGAAAATTATTTTAATAAATAATTCATGTCTAAAATATTTAGATTAAATGTTGAAGGATTTCTTGATGGAATGATGTGCAAGAGTATGTGTGCACATGCACACTGAAAATGGCACAAGGAAAAGGTTTAAGATCTCTGAAGAAAAAAAATGATGATAATAAAATAAATAAACAAAGAAAGGAAGCATTCCAAATATGATTTTGAAATGTGAATTATTAATCCAATTAAAATATGATTTTCTGTATACATTGAAATTAAATACTCTTTATGAAATTGGATATGTATACATACTGAAATTAAAAATATGTTTGTATATTGAAATTAAAAATATGAAACATATGCATATGAATATTTTTACAGGAAGTAAGGAGGAATTAAATAAATACATATATGTCTATACACAGGTACATTTTTCTTTGAGCAAAAATATATTGTAACTAAGCAAGAAAAATAACATAAAAATGGTATGAGATATAATATAAGCAAGTATGTTATGTATAGTCAAAAATAGAAAGAGGGGGATTTCCAGAAATAAACAAATGAGTAAATTTAGTTTAGTCACACACTTTTCACATGACTTAGGTGAGTGGCCATTTTCTGAAAAAGTAAAGAAAAGAAAATGCAGCCTTAACTAACTGATATGGCCAGGGTAATCAAGGATGAAAATATGAAAACATAAAATGCAAAATACGTGATGTTAGTCAGAACAAAAATGGAATTCTACCTTGAAAAAAAAAAGAAAACCCTAGTGAAAATGCTTATAAATAAGTAGTTATAGCCAGGGAAATCATTTTTACCCGAGATACTTAAAAATAAGAAAGGAAGAAAACATTTTAAAGGAAGGGAAAATACTCAGGGATTTTCTGAATCAACTAGAAGGGGATACTTAGGTGAGTAATCTCACTAGATTCATGGCATTAAGACCTGATATGAGGCAGCAAAACTTTTATGTTGCTATTGATATTTTCTGGTTTTTGTTAAACACAGTTTTATTAATATTCTTTGAATGGTTTTGATTTGAAATAATGTTTTGTTATGGATGCTCTTTAGATGGCCTTAATCTGATAAGATGTTTTATTATGGATGTGCATGCTACAGTTTTATTATATTCTGAAAAGCTAAGGCATCAGATCTTGAAATCAGGGGAAGAATACTTATAACTGATATGGAATCATGGCAAGTAAATATCAACAGAGAAAATAAAATAAGCTGCAATATACATTGTATAAGTGCCGAGGCTTTAGAAAAGGTATTAGGGGTGCAATAGAGATTTCTATGTGCTGAGTCCCTGATCAAATAGCAAAAATCTACAAGACAAAAATTATGATTTAGCTAGATCTTGAATCTGGTTCAATCATAGTTATTTGTAGATCATAATAATTCATTATGCCATGTTTCTATTCTCAGTGTAAATATTCTTGAACTTGATTCAAAGACAAGATATATGTTAGCAATATTCTTGAAAATAATTATTTGTTTGCCTTTGGAAAATATGCTTGCAGTATTACAGGGGTGTTTCAATGAACACAGTGACATGTTCACTTACCTATCTGATGATAGGATTAAATAAATACAAATTAGTAAATGAACTAGGAACTGTGAGCCAAGAAGGCTGTTGGAGTGCTTGTCATATTTGAAGTATGCAAGTTTGGCACATGGTTTGTTTAAGCCCTGAGATCTTTGTGCAATGATGTGAATTAGTTCATTGCAATGTGTCCCTGTGATTCCTTGATAGCAGACGAGGCTAGGATTTAAGTGATATATATGTAAAGGCTATGCATAAATTATGAAATAAGAGTATGAGTATTTCTTAGATTTGTTGAATTGGAACCATGATTGTTCCAGGGCATCTAAGTGCTGCAGATTGATGTGAATGCTTGCATAACAATTTATCTGAAACATAGTAATATAGTTGATTTAAGAAAATTGCTTAAGCAACCGGCTAGTATTCATATATCATTTATTTGCTTAATATCATGAATATATTGATGTTGCACATACCAGATCATAGATCTGACCCTTGTTTGCTCATGGCATATGGGGGTGTCTCATTTTAAATGACGCAGCCACCAATGCTCTTTCAAGAAATGCAGGAACTAAGTAGAAAGTGGAGTTATGGCTAATGAGAAGGAATGAACGAACATGCTTGCTAGTTTTAATAAGAGCCTGTAATGATTTTATCTGCATGTATTCATGAGAGAGTTATGTTTGAATTTGCTGATATGTAATGAACTTACTATGTTTGATTAAACTAGTTGTTTTCTGTTAAATCTTGCTAAGTATTAAAGTTTGAAAAATTAAAAGATCATCTAAGTTGAATCAAGGAAAATAAGCTTAAAAGTTACCTGTGAAAATCTAAGAGAATAATAAAATTGTATTGAGCATTTGTCATACAAAAATTTATATGTATTAGTCAAGTTTCATTCATTCAAAAGCAGTTAGTTATGAAGTTAAAATCTGGCTTTAAACTTAAAGAATATTTTTAAGTATTTAGTAGCTTTTTATTGAAATATTTTGTAGAAAGTTCAAGTTCACTTATAAGTTGTTTTAAAAAGAAAACATATCTAAAGAAGGCTTAGGTGCTTTGCAACTAAATGGTATTCCAATTGCCATGACCAAAGTGTCTGGCTGATCATGTAGGTCAGTGTTTTGATAAGCAAGTGCTCTTTAAAAATCCTTAGTTCATTTTAGTAAATGTTGTACTAAACTCTTCTTCAAGTATTATTGACTAATATGCATATTAACTGGTTTGCATTATCAAACCAGTAAATACTTTTTAATTAAGATTTGGTTCATCCTAAAATATAGTGGTTATTTACTTATAAATCATTTTCAAGTCAAGTATTCTTATCATCTTAAACTCAGAAGCAAATGATTAAATGACCAGTTTAAGGTAGTGTCAAATTGATGGAATCAGAAATAAGAGAGATGCAAAAGGCAAAACCATGAATTGAAAATGATAAAGGCAAATATCATTTTCTAAGAATAATAAAATAGCTTTAATTTCTGAGATAATTCCATCAAGATAAATTATTGAAATTCTTAGATAAAACAAGCAGGATTACTATTTTAAACAAGATTTAAGCAGGATCTACCTATATAAATAATAAGTAACAAAGAAAAATATTTAAGTGGAGATTTAGATTTAAATTTAAATTAAATTCAAATCAAACAGAATATGCTCTTGTTTAGAAATTTTTTTTATATTATTCTGATTTAAACAAGAGGAACACATACATCCACATATGTATGTGCATATCTTTTTGAACATACTGATATATCCATATTAGTGGTAATTTTGAATCCTGGATAAATTGTTTGAAAAGACAATGACTCTGAGAATTAAATTGAATTGTGAATGTAAAAAAATCATAGAAAATATAGGTAAAATTTGGAGGGTCTTTACACCACCCTACACTTTAAACCTAACAAACCTATATAATTCGTTGTAATAGTACTCAACAGATGCAGAGTGGTAGCTAAAGTTGTAAAGTAACAAAATCCAAAGCATAACCTGTAGTATATCTCATAGCTCATAGATAATATATTATAACAATATAGACATAAAATAGGCAAGACAGTAATACAATCAAAATGAACTAGAATAAGAATACCAAAGTACGTCAGGTTCACAAGATCTGAAGATTATACAAAATAGAATTAGTAGAGTTTATACATTCAATTACAATATTATAAATTCCAATAGTTGTCTCTAATAATACTAAGTACGGATATAGCTCCATAGTATTTCACAGCGAAAAACATAGCGATAGTAAGCTCCAAATATAGATATATGAAAGCGTAGCCTCCAACTTATCCTCCGCATAACTTTATGCGCTATTTCATACTTATTATCCCTAATCTACTCACTTAAGAGTACCCAAGATAAAAAGAAGCAAAGTATAAAACCTTGGGTCAGAAAATAGTCTGGTATGAGTGACATATCATCTCAAAAATAGAAATAAAAACATATATAGTAAATAGGAACATAGCATATGCAGAACCATCCTAACTTGTTCCTGCATCCAATAAGTTAGCACATATAATTAGTATATGCTAAACTAACTCATATGGGTGTACTACAAGTCAAAGTACAATATGAGATGTCTACATAGTTAACATCGATAATATCTACATCATGTGAAACTTATAACAAACTTATAGCAAACATAGTAACAATCAAGAAATCTTACTTTACTCAGTTAAATGTCATTGGATATATGATAAATTCAAATGACTGAATCGATAATCAAAAATAATTTAAAGATCTTGGTTTCCAAAATGCTCGAATTCATGCCACTTTAACGGTTAGGATACTAGACTCTCACCAAGTCCAGGGTATACGGATCACATATCGATGATCTGGAATCACATATCAACGATCTAATTGGTGTCCCTACATACCCCTTCTTGATGAGCACACATCAAAACCTTCGAGCCATTGATGATCCCTTAGCACACGTCCTGATAGTAGAACACATCGCGTGTCCTATTTCACAAGCTCTATATCGCCGAACTTGCCTTCTCATACCATCATCAAAACTCACAGCGTTGAGTCATCAAAATCTCATCGATAGAGTTAAGGGTATGCCCTAGGGGCAACTCAATAATTTATTATAAATTAATGAAATTTGTAATCAATTCTCATTCGTAATAAAGGTGGTTGTGTTATATATTTGTTATAATGTGTTTTAAATAATTAAATGTTTAATTAAAATATATTTTATAGAAAATCCATAAATGGCGTGTTTGTGATGGTAATTACAAATATTTGTAATCATGAGTATTATATCACAACTTACAATAAACACATCATTTTAAATATTTCCAGTCAAGGTGCATCAAGATTGGATATCGATGCATTCATTGAGACTAGAGTACATAACACTCTCCAAATGTTGGGTAGTGTATTACTCATAACTACTGAGGGCCACCAATGTGTTACATACTAATAGCTATTGAATAACTATGTAATGACCCAATCGATAGTTTTCTGTTGGTTAATATAATTAAGGTCAAACAGAAAATATCAATTTGACTAGTTTACACAGTTCTCTTTACTTGAGAATAATATTGATGGTCAATTTGAAAGCTTTGTTTTGATTACAGTCAAATCATGTCATAGTGTCCATCGAGTGACTATAGTCGAGTCGAGTGGAAATATTGGAAGTGTAACACTATTGAGGAGAGGAGTCGTCTCCTTAGTTATACATAGTAAGTATCACGGTCAATGGAAGTCTGCTCAAAGTCAAAATCTCTGGCCAAAGAAGTTTGGTTAATAATAATTGTTATTATTGAACCAAGGACTTTGTTTTTGGACTATAGATTTAAATATGGACGATATTGGAATTTTGGCCATTACCAAATTCCATAAGAAGAGAATTGGTGTAAATAATTGTCATTACCGGGTAACACTTAATAAAATGAATTTGAATTTTACCAAAACCAAGTAAGAAATAAATATAGCCATAATGTTACACCACCTGCTAAGTGATGTGTGAACGTTAATATTTGAATTGTTCGATATTAATCGCTGACCAAATTTATACCTTAGAGTCACATAACCGAAACGATGAATACTCCTTTTACCATATGATTTAATCAATTTGTAATTTTTATAAATTAATTAATATTTATGAAATATTAATTATAAAATTTTATTTAATGTATATTGAGCAATATAAACAGTGTGTTTATAATTGTTATAAATATATCGATCGATGTACAATATCGGTAGCGTTTAAATAATATTAAAATTGCATTGAATATTGTTAGGATTTGGACCAGATTTGAGGCCTATATGGGCGTACTTATTTCAGTTGAAAGGATGGACGGTTTGGGCGTCCATATGATGGAAAAAGGAGAGGAGTTTAAATGGTTAAAAGAGTGAAATTGGTAAGAAAGTGATATGAGAATGTGATCTACTTTTCTCTCCATTTGACTTCCTACTTCTATGCCACTTTTTACACCATTCCATTTTGCACTTTTTCTTTCCTCTCCCTCTCTCTCTGAGATTTTCAGCCAACAACTATTCTTAATGTAATGACCTGTAATTTAATCACTTTAAGTAGAAATATTTGATATATTTTTAAATAATTAATTAATGGATTTTATAACTCAAATAAACCTCTTTTAATAATAACTAATGACGGTGAAGTTTTTTTAAAATTTGGTTTACAAAAATAATTAGTTCGAAGAAAAATAAAAAATGTGACCGAAAATCATTTTTTGGATTTTCGACTTTTCATCACCTAAAAGTTGTCGGAACATGTTGTATACACTTACACACACACACACATACTAATAACATATGCTTCGGTTAAGGAAGTGATTAGAGTTACTTAATTTATTAAAAAGGAATTTGACCTTTCTTTTTAAAATTTTAAAATGAAAATGGTACAAAGGACAACGCATCAAGTAATTTTCAAAGGAGATGAAGTAATGGAGGTGTGCAACGAGGTAATGTGTGTAGTAAAGAAGGGGGAGGTGATACATCATCATTTGGTGAAGGGTATGTATTTTATTATAAGGGGTATTTTAGTAAATTCTCATCTCCATTTTATATAAAAGCCACCTAATTCTTTCCTTTCTTCCTTTACCTCATTTTACTTCTTTCTCATTTCTTTTCCACCTTATTAAAATTTTCTTCTCCACTCCATTAATGGCTTCCAAAAAGATTTTTTATTAGAAATTTCTCTTTTTCCTCTTAAAACACTTAAACTAGCTTTTAGAACCACTTCCACTCTTCTCTACTTCATTTATTCACTAAAAAACTACCAAAACCCTACAACAAGCCCAAGGCTGAGCCTAATCCACCTCCTCTTGGACTTGAAAGAAATTTTTTATAGAAGGATGCTACATTCGAGTGTCGTTTGCAAGTTTGGTTGAAGTTTGTGCTTGTTTAAGTGAGTAAAGCTCACATTAAAAATCAAGTTTTAACTTTATAATTTGCTATAATAATCTTGGTTTATTACTTATGTTTATAAGTGTTTGAAAGTGATGTTGTTTGGTTTGTTTCCCGCTTAAAGCGGGGCGTATATGTGATGATTGGTTGATGACTTGGAATATAGTCGAAGTGCTTATGTATGATGTATGAGTAATAATCTTTCCTTGTTTATGGATGACATTTACATGTGTATAGGTATGTGCTTATGAATATGATTGGTTGTATGTTAGTTGGAAAGTCAACACTTGAATTTGTTTATGTTCGACATCGAGATCCCGTGTGTTTTAAAATTTGTTTATTTCCTTGTTTTCTAGAAATACTTCTAAAAAGTTTTCCAAACTTTCCTTTCTCTTTTCAACCCTTATACAAAGTTGTTTAAGTGATTTAAATATGGGAGGAATGGATTTAAAGGCTATTTTGATGTATAAAACAAGGTTTAAAGTTATGGTCTATATAGCGATAGTCGCTATGGATGAAGTTTATAAATCGATAACTTTTGTGTAAACTAAAAGGGTTTTTACTTCAAATATTTTTGAAAAGTATTTTAAAATATATTATAAGTATTAAAAAGGAATTTTAAAATAGTAAAAATATTTTCAATAATTAATTATTAATTAGTTAAGTAAAAGGTTTAATTAATTAATTAAGTAAGGTTTAATTAATTAATAAGGTTAATTATTATTTAATTAATCAATTAAGTAAGGAAAATTATTATTTAATCAATCAATTAAGTAAGAATTAATTAATTAAGTAAGTAAGGTTTAATTAATTAATTAAGTAAAGGTTTAATTATTAATTAAGCAAAGGTTTAATTGTTACTTAATTACTATTTAAAATAAAGGTTTAAACTATTATTAATTAATTAAATATTTTTAATTTTAAATCACATTATTTTCAAAGGTTGATTTGTTTAAAAGCAACTTTCTTTTACAAAGAATGGTTTTAAATACAGGGATTTCTTTGTTCTTGCCATTATGTAGCCAAAAAATATAATAAGTTATGTTAAAACGTTAACACATTTTATTGAAAGTAAGTTATCTTGTATTTAGCACTAAAAGTCGATGAGTAGACTTTCCTCTATCTATGAGATCTAGAACTTGATTTTCTATGCGAGGGATAAAGAAGTCGAAATGTCGGAAATGTGTAAATATAAAAGAGTTAATTTTGATAAATGGGTCATGATAAATTAAGTATATGGAAGATATTTCATTATATCCCTAACACAAAATTCTGAGGTATGGAAACCCGTCTCTATCCCAAGAAGTAAGAATGTAGGTCGAGGCAAGGATAATTTTCTAGCTTGTTCGACTTTATTGTTAATCAAGGAATAGTACTATTTGAAATTGGAAAGTGGGGATAAGTATAGGATGTCTTACTTTCCATATGTGAATCTATACTTACACCCATATAGTGGATTTGTCCACTATTGATAACTTGATCAGTTTTAAAATTATCGAATGTTGGTTCGGAGAGACCGAGATCAGACAAGTACAAGTTATCCGAAAGCCACTTCGAACCAACATAAGCGTTTGAATTGGAAACAACTTAAAGATGATGGAATAGAAGATGGAGATCTTTAAAGTGGAAGGGCTACTTTCTACTAATCTCGAGGGTGATTCCAAAAAAGGATGTGGTAGAGGTAGTGCCTTCGGTTTATTCATATCCTGAACAACTTGTATAGACGAATGTTGGCATTGCATTATCGCCTGGAGGGTAGTGCCAGTATTCCAAGTGGGATTGCTATATAAAAGGTATAACGTAGCCTCAGACCTCACAACCGATAATGACTAAATCAGGGACGTGCAACAGGGCTTTGTCGATCGCTTCCATTAGATTATGATCATCACTTGATCTATATTGGTATTTATGGATTTATGTATGCTTCAAGCCCGGTGTGGTTGTTGATTGCAACCAAGGGGTGATCATATTCGGTACTATCCAATAATGGGTAGGCCAGTCCTGAGTAGCAGAGGTGCAGTTAAGGCAGCATCGGTACATTTTCTCTAGAGGTGTACCGTACGGTAGGTAGACCCTTACCTTTTCATTGTATGGAATCCATTTCCCACTACATGCTTACAGACTTGGATGTATACTATATATGCTGGAATGTAATTAATGTAACCATTTCGACTGAGATTCGATATTTATTTTAAACCCAAGACATTATTATAATATCACCGAATTTTCTGTTGAAATGTTTTGGTTATCATAAGGTAAAAACCCATCCGTGTTTATATGCGGCGTGGTCTTACGAGATACCTTTACTTTTAATGGGTTTTATAAATGTAACAATTCAGTTGTTTGGACTTTACTCACACCAGACTCATGTCTGACTTTGAATTTTTTTCTTTCTTTTCCTAAAACTCTTAGGTACTCAAATTTGTATGAGTAGCCAAGTAGTCCAGGTTCTTAGGATGCATTTTGGAGAAGCATGGAGTAGGAGGCTTCGATGTTATCTAATTATAAATTTTATTTTCACTGTGTATGTATGTTATGTATACATGAATACCATATGTACCATCTTATTTTCTATTTCATATGATTTCCTTACGTTGTGAGATTATGTGTTTCTTTCTTTTTGTCTTTTCTTTTCTTTTTACCCCAACGACTTGTCTTTCGAACACCTAGATTATTGGCACATGAATACCATAGATGTATCAAGTGTCATCTTTAGGTGTAAGAATGGCCGACCATTACACTCCATAAACCCCAAAAATCAAAGTATAAAATTACATCAAAATCATAGATTCGATCGTTGGTGGTAAAGCAGTGCGGGAGCCAGTTACTCTAAAACTTGGAATTCGATTCAAGGAGCAATTTCATCATTTCAAAGTATGATCTCTAGGCCTAGGTGAGAGGTATACTTCTGATTTATTAATATTCTAAATTGCTTAGTTAATCAATCGATCAAATGTTAGCTAGATGGACCTTATCATGAATCGGTTCCTATATTATCACATGTCGATGGTTATATATATATATATATGCATAAAAATTGTTTATTTGCCATCTTGTTATTCATGGCCTAGTAAATACACACACACACACAATTATTAAATTATTATTATTAAATGATTTTATCAATTAAATCTAATTATAAAATATTAATTTATATGATATATATGTTTAAACTTTTTTTAATTATTGTAAATACCTAAAAACCATTCGGCAAAAAATTATTTATTTTATAAATATTTAAATATTTTAAATTATTTATTTGATTTAATATTAGTTAAATAAACAAAATATATTTATAATACATTTATAAACAACATAATATTCTGAAAAACTTTTTATAATATAAAATATACATTTTGATCTTAGCAATGATTTTTGAATATATTTTTATTCTTAAATCCACACGAATTAAAATTTTAAAGTATATTTTATTTAAAATCATTTAAACTGAAAAGAAAGAAATAAAACTAAATTTTTACCACACCGTGAGTAGTAGCAAAAATGTATTTAATAAAAAATATATTTATATACGCATATTTACTATATGTTATTATATATATATAATATATCTATGTATATATGTAAATCAATTTTTTTCATAATATACAATAAAGGTTTTAAATTATTTTATAAACTAATATTTTGGATAATTTTGAAATTATATATATATTGTAACACCCCTAATTTTGATCAACATTATTTAGGATAAATAATTAGATAAATTAAATAAAATAATGTAAATGGATAAGGAGACTGAGATTTGATAATTATAATATAGGTCGAGCCTTAATTAATGAATTAATGAGAATGGTTATAACTTAAATTAGAATAAGGGAATTATATGGAGGTTAAAATAGAAATAGGCACATTTCCTAAACATAAACCTTTACATTTTCATCTCCCTCATTCATTTACATTCATACGAACCTAAACATACTCAAGACCGGCCACTATTAAGAGATTAAAGAGGAAGAAAAGCTAGAAAATCAAGATTTAGCTTGGGGAAATCAAATCTAAACTCAAATCTCATCCTTCTTATCAATCAAGGTGAATAATAGTTATCTATCTCACTATTTACATGTTCATTTTGGTTTTGTGATCAATCCCAAACCTTATGTTTGTTTTATGCATGTTTTAAATGATTGGTTGATTATATGCTTGAATGATGAATTATTGGATTTATTATGAAATTATTTAATAGGTTTTAGGAGTGAAACCTAGTTTATGACATCCATTCGAAATTTTGATATGATGTTAAAAACATTATTTTAGAAGTGTGTTTTCAATTTCATAATTTTCCAATTAAGTATGAATTTTTTATGAATTTCTTAAATGAAGAAAATGGTTTATTTCGGGTTTTAATTTTTAAAATAATTAAATAATATTTTTGGTCCTGAAATCTTTATATGTTAAAGAATATAGTAATTCTGATTATCGTGATTTTTAAGGATTATTTTCCAAGTGTTTATGGTTTTATATGATTTATTTGGCTAGAAAGGCTTGATAATTATATTAAAATATTAGTATAAAATTATGGTTTGCAAAAATGTTTGGGAATATAATTGCTGATCTATAGCAGTTTTTTAAAAAGAACTGGTAAAGAAGGTTTATCCGATAAGAATTTGACAAAGAATTGGAGTTGGTGAAAAGATATTACTTTTTAAAGAAATAAAACAATTTTCATAATAATTATGGTATTGCCATGCGCCATTAATCAATGTTGTAGCCTATCTATGTCGCATGTCGTCTCTAACCTGTAGGGAAGCATTTGATAGCAAATTTGTTGATATGCAATGATTCCACTAAGGTTGGGGCGCATATAATCCAATACCGACATTAATGCCCACGACATTGGTGATGCCGCTAGCGGTCTATGCCGCACATTTTTGATGCCGTTAATTTTCTATGCCAAGTGATTTAAGCCACAAATTTTATAATGGTATCCATAATGCCACATATTTTCTATACTGACATCAACTCTATAAGGCAGAAATGCCGCTATAAGTATATTTTCGATATAAGCTATGTTATGGCATTGATGTCGCATATATGAAGTTCGACATGAATTATAAAGAGACAATGATGTCGCTAGTTTCTTATGCCACCGTATTTTGTCTATGATGCCACCATAGACTATTTTTGACACTGATTTATACTTCTATGACGCTGCCTAACCTAAATTGCGACGTTCCCATATTTCCAAGTTTTAAAGTTTATACTATGCAAATCCATAACTATGCCGCTTATAGTCGGCAACCTATATTCATTTATGTTATGCAACATAAAGGGTTTTGGCCTTATGGCTTTATGTTTTATAAATCAAATACTTTAACATAGTTTCAATATAGTGGGATGCGATGATCCCATATCGGCCGTATCAATGCGGTATTTCATCAATTTAACTGTTTTATTATATATGGCTTCATAGCCTAAGGTTTTGAGGTACAACAACCTCTAAGTGATTTCGAATTTCATCAATGATATGTTATAAAAGCATATACATTGGCATAATATTTTTTGTATAAAGTAAAGGGCTATATGTAATACCCCAAAATTTTGTGAAAAATCATTTTTGAAAAATGATTTAATTTTTGAAATATTTAGATTTAAATATGGTGAAATTTCTGGAATAAATGGTGTGCAAGTATATGTGTGCACGTGCACACTGAAATGGCACAAGGAAGAACTCCAGATTTCTTGGATTTAAAACAAGAATTGAAAAGCAATACAAACATGATTTTTGGCAACATGGATATCTGATTTCTGGAATTATATGGATCATCTTAGAAAATAAGAAAAGTAGGTTTTACTTTAAATCAGTAAACAAATTTTATTTAAAACCCAGAAGAGAAAATTATGTATATTAACCTGTATACATATAGGTGCATATGCTTCTGAAATTAAAGAGAAATTAATTCAGCCTAGATAAGATATGTATACAAATATTTTTTTTTTAAGTACTGAAAAGTATATATATATATAAGCAAGTAAAACTATGACATTAAAATGACATGAAATGTGATACAAGTTAATAAGCTTGTATAGGCAAAAATAGCAAAGGGAATTTTCAGAAATAATTAAAATATAAAATAAGATAGTCACACTTTTAACATGACTAGGTGAGTGGCCATTTTCTGTAAAGTAAAAGGAGGAAAATGCAGCTTTTAAATTTGGTTAATATGGCCGGGGTATTATGAATGAAAAATGCATGATGCTAGCCAGGACAGAAATGGAATTCTGTTTCAACAAAACCCTAGAGGAAAAATGTATATAAATAGACAATAGGATTGTCTTTACCCCGGGCTGCACAAAAAAAAGAAAAGAAGAAAAATATTGGAAGGAAGGAGAAAATACTCAAACAAGAATTTTCTGGATTATTAAGAGGAAATATTTAGGTGAGTAATCTCACTGAGTTCATGGCATTAAGACCTGAGTTGAGGCAGCCACTTTTTATTGCCATTTATATATATTTCTGGTTTGGATGTATATGATTTCATCAATGCTTTTGATGTCTTATTTTAAATCTAATATGATTTGATATGGATGTTTTGGTGATCTCTGTTTTGTTGAGACATTTGTCTTTGAATGTGTATCATCACTGTTTTATTTTTACTCATGAATGTTAAAGTCTAGGATCTTAAAAATTTATACAGAGAATACTCTCAACTGTTATAGATCTATGGCATGGAAACCTTATGAAAATGATTGGAGCTGCATTATACTTGGTATAAGTGCTGAGGCTTGAAAAGAAAAATGTTAAGGGTGCAATAGAAATTTTCTAAGTGCTGAGCCCTTAATCAAATCAAAAAAAAAGAAACCCACAAGCTAAAATTATGATTGAACCAGATCTTGAATCTGAATCAATCATAAAGGCTTGCAGATCAATATAACATGCCATGTCTCTTTTTACAGTTGAAAATGTTCTTATATTTTACTAAGATCTAGACATATTAACCCCATTTAGGAAATAACTGTCTGCTTATTTCTGAGGAGAATTATGCTAGGAAAGATTATGGATGTTTCCATGTTTGCAGTGATATGTTCACTTAGCATATTTGATGATAGAATTTAAGACAATACACTAGTAAATAAACTAGGGAAGGGGAGGCCAAGAAGACTGCTGGAATGCTTATCATATTTGAAGTATGCAAGTTGGCACATGGTTTGTTTAAGCCCTGAGATCTTTGTGCAATGATGTGAATTAGTTCATTGCAATGTGTCCCAGTGATTCCTTAATAGCGGATGAGGCAGGGATTTAAATTGAATAATACAACCTGTATATGAAGAAATAGGAATATGGATATTTCTTAGGTTGAATGGTATGGAACCAAGATGATTCCAGTGAATGAAATTGTTGCAGATAGATAATTATGTTTGCATGATTATGTATGCAAGTGAAAGAATGATAAATGAATATATCATACCTGAATCAACTTAGCTATACTATGTTAAAGTAATTGATTGCAGAAATTTGCTTAGATAGCAAGTTAGTACCCTTATATTCTCTATTGCTTAATATCATGAATGAATTGATGTTACTCATACCAGATCATAGATCTGACCCTTGTTTGCTCATGGCATCTGGGGTGTCTCATTTTAAAATGAGGCAGCCACTTATGCTCTTTCAGGTAACCCAGGCACTAAGTAAAATGAAGTAATGGCTATTATGGAGGAGTGAATGAACATGCTAGCTAGTTTCAATAAGAGCTTAAATTGATTATATATGCATGTATTCAGGAAAAATATTATGTTTCTAAGATTTCCAGTCATGTATTGAATATTTTATGGTTAGATGAACTAGTTGTATCATGTTAAATATATTGTTATGCATTAAGGTTTAAAATCTCAAAGGAAAAAGAATCTGAGTGGGAAACAAGAAAATGGCTTTAATTATTGATATGGATGTTTGGAAGAGAAATATGCATATATAGTTGAGCTACTGTTTTGTATAATTTATATATATATATGTATTAGCTAATCTTGTGACATAACAGAGCACTGAGTTTAGAACAAATTCTGGATTTAGCAAGAAGTAAACTTAAAGGATTTTATCTTCTTTTTACTGAAATGCTTTGTAAATGAGTTTGAATTCATTTCTGAATTGTATTGAGAAAAGTAAAATGTTTTTCTAAAAGCTTCAGACAGAATGTAAAGAAAGGTATCTCCATTGCTTTGAACTAATGTGGTAGATACAGGATTCATGAGTTAACCAGCTCCAAATGAATGAAGTATGGGTTGATCATGATAGATTGTATTCTGAAAATAAAAGTGCATTTCAAAGCTTAGTACCTTTAGCAATTGTTTCACCCAGTTTTCTGGAAAATAAGCAGAGATATTGACATGTACATGTATATCTGTGTACATGTTGATATTTGAGCAAAAATATAATTATAATTCCTAGAACAGCTATAGGAATGGGATTCAAAAATAGTAAAGTAAGAAGAATTGTTTTGTATGTTAGGTTATAGGCAAACATTAAATATATATGTACAGAGATAGGTAGATATCAGATTTCAAACCAAAAAAAAAAAGAGAAGAAAAACAAAAATTGTGTTGAACCGACCTGCATAGTACTCGAACCCGTGACCTCTTGTGTATAAGTTAGGCGCGTTTCCATTACGCCTAGATGTTGCTTGTGTTCACTTAGGATCCACTTTCTTTTATACTGAATTTGATACTATCCAGACTTTAACACAACCATCTATATTAAAAGCTTGTTTGCTACTGATTATTACTTGATCATTTCTTAATTATAATGACAGCCTAAAGTACATGTTTCCAGTGGATTTTATGGCCAAAAATCAAGATACAATAATTAAATCTGAATTGCTAAAAATCTAAATCAAACAGAATGTTCTTGTACAAAAATAAAGTATATACTCTGAACTTAAATAAGAAGAACACATACATCTTCATATGTATGTGTATGTTATTAGATATACACTGATATATTTATATTGGTAAGTTATTTTGATCCTGGATATTTTTTTGTTAATTGGAAAAAGAAAATGACCTTGGAAAACATATTTGTAATGAATGATATATCTATATATCATCTCTAAGTAAAGAAAAAAAAATCCTTATGAAATTAGGGTGGAAATAGGAGGGTCATTTTCTGAAATTAAAGAGAAATTAATTCAGCCTAGATAAGATATGTATACAAATATTTTTTTTTAAGTACTGAAAAGTATATATATATATAAGCAAGTAAAACTATGACATTAAAATGACATGAAATGTGATACAAGTTAATAAGCTTGTATAGGCAAAAATAGCAAAGGGAATTTTCAGAAATAATTAAAATATAAAATAAGATAGTCACACTTTTAACATGACTAGGTGAGTGGCCATTTTCTGTAAAGTAAAAGGAGGAAAATGCAGCTTTTAAATTTGGTTAATATGGCCGGGGTATTATGAATGAAAAATGCATGATGCTAGCCAGGACAGAAATGGAATTCTGTTTCAACAAAACCCTAGAGGAAAAATGTATATAAATAGACAATAGGATTGTCTTTACCCCGGGCTGCACAAAAAAAAAGAAAAGAAGAAAAATATTGGAAGGAAGGAGAAAATACTCAAACAAGAATTTTCTGGATTATTAAGAGGAAATATTTAGGTGAGTAATCTCACTGAGTTCATGGCATTAAGACCTGAGTTGAGGCAGCCACTTTTTATTGCCATTTATATATATTTCTGGTTTGGATGTATATGATTTCATCAATGCTTTTGATGTCTTATTTTAAATCTGATATGATTTGATATGGATGTTTTGGTGATCTCTGTTTTGTTGAGACATTTGTCTTTGAATGTGTATCATCACTGTTTTATTTTTACTCATGAATGTTAAAGTCTAGGATCTTAAAAATTTATACAGAGAATACTCTCAACTGTTATAGATCTATGGCATGGAAACCTTATGAAAATGATTGGAGCTGCATTATACTTGGTATAAGTGCTGAGGCTTGAAAAGAAAATTGTTAAGGGTGCAATAGAAATTTTCTAAGTGTTGAGCCCTTAATCAAATCAAAAAAAAAAGAAACCCACAAGCTAAAATTATGATTGAACCAGATCTTGAATCTGAATCAATCATAAAGGCTTGCAGATCAATATAACATGCCATGTCTCTTTTTACAGTTGAAAATGTTCTTATATTTTACTAAGATCTAGACATATTAACCCCATTTAGGAAATAACTGTCTGCTTATTTCTGAGGAGAATTATGCTAGGAAAGATTATGGATGTTTCCATGTTTGCAGTGATATGTTCACTTAGCATATTTGATGATAGAATTTAAGACAATACACTAGTAAATAAACTAGGGAAGGGGAGGCCAAGAAGACTGCTGGAATGCTTGTCATATTTGAAGTATGCAAGTTGGCACATGGTTTGTTTAAGCCCTGAGATCTTTGTGCAATGATGTGAATTAGTTCATTGCAATGTGTCCCAGTGATTCCTTAATAGCGGATGAGGCAGGGATTTAAATTGAATAATACAACCTGTATATGAAGAAATAGGAATATGGATATTTCTTAGGTTGAATGGTATGGAACCAAGATGATTCCAGTGAATGAAATTGTTGCAGATAGATAATTATGTTTGCATGATTATGTATGCAAGTGAAAGAATGATAAATGAATATATCATACCTGAATCAACTTAGCTATACTATGTTAAAGTAATTGATTGCAGAAATTTGCTTAGATAGCAAGTTAGTACCCTTATATTCTCTATTGCTTAATATCATGAATGAATTGATGTTACTCATACCAGATCATAGATCTGACCCTTGTTTGCTCATGGCATCTGGGGTGTCTCATTTTAAAATGAGGCAGCCACTTATGCTCTTTCAGGTAACCCAGGCACTAAGTAAAATGAAGTAATGGCTATTATGGAGGAGTGAATGAACATGCTAGCTAGTTTCAATAAGAGCTTAAATTGATTATATATGCATGTATTCAGGAAAAATATTATGTTTCTAAGATTTCCAGTCATGTATTGAATATTTTATGGTTAGATGAACTAGTTGTATCATGTTAAATATATTGTTATGCATTAAGGTTTAAAATCTCAAAGGAAAAAGAATCTGAGTGGGAAACAAGAAAATGGCTTTAATTATTGATATGGATGTTTGGAAGAGAAATATGCATATATAGTTGAGCTACTGTTTTGTATAATTTATATATATATATATGTATTAGCTAATCTTGTGACATAACAGAGCACTGAGTTTAGAACAAATTCTGGATTTAGCAAGAAGTAAACTTAAAGGATTTTATCTTCTTTTTACTGAAATGCTTTGTAAATGAGTTTGAATTCATTTCTGAATTGTATTGAGAAAAGTAAAATGTTTTTCTAAAAGCTTCAGACAGAATGTAAAGAAAGGTATCTCCATTGCTTTGAACTAATGTGGTAGATACAGGATTCATGAGTTAACCAGCTCCAAATGAATGAAGTATGGGTTGATCATGATAGATTGTATTCTGAAAATAAAAGTGCATTTCAAAGCTTAGTACCTTTAGCAATTGTTTCACCCAGTTTTCTGGAAAATAAGCAGAGATATTGACATGTACATGTATATCTGTGTACATGTTGATATTTGAGCAAAAATATAATTATAATTCCTAGAACAGCTATAGGAATGGGATTCAAAAATAGTAAAGTAAGAAGAATTGTTTTGTATGTTAGGTTATAGGCAAACATTAAATATATATGTACAGAGATAGGTAGATATCAGATTTCAAACCAAAAAAAAAAGAGAAGAAAAACAAAAATTGTGTTGAACCGACCTGCATAGTACTCGAACCAGTGACCTCTTGTGTATAAGTTAGGCGCGTTTCCATTACGCCTAGATGTTGCTTGTGTTCACTTAGGATCCACTTTCTTTTATACTGAATTTGATACTATCCAGACTTTAACACAACCATCTATATTAAAAGCTTGTTTGCTACTGATTATTACTTGATCATTTCTTAATTATAATGACAGCCTAAAGTACATGTTTCCAGTGGATTTTATGGCCAAAAATCAAGATACAATAATTAAATCTGAATTGCTAAAAATCTAAATCAAACAGAATGTTCTTGTACAAAAATAAAGTATATACTCTGAACTTAAATAAGAAGAACACATACATCTTCATATGTATGTGTATGTTATTAGATATACACTGATATATTTATATTGGTAAGTTATTTTGATCCTGGATATTTTTTTGTTAATTGGAAAAAGAAAATGACCTTGAAAAACATATTTGTAATGAATGATATATCTATATATCATCTCTAAGTAAAGAAAAAAAAATCCTTATGAAATTAGGGTGGAAATAGGAGGGTCATTTCAGTTGGTATCAGAGCACTTGGTTGCATTGATTGTTAAGTATTATAGAAATGTATTATGTCTGTTTGTTTTGGATGAAATAATTTAGATAAGAAATTAGAAATTATAGAAGTACTCATAATATACTAATACCATTTACCCAGAATTTAGTTAGCAGACCATGGTAGGAAGAGGATCTCATCACAATGCAGGACCCAGTGCACCTCAAATGCTTGATATGCAAGAATTTGTGAGGGTTTTAAGAGATGGAATTGGGCATAGGCCTGAGAACCCACATGAAGAGCTTTCAAAACTACTGAAGACTTATTCCAATTTGGGAGGCAAGAGTTTTGAAGGAACTGAGAGTGTGATGGAAATTCAAGCATGGTTGAGAACACTTGATAGGATTTTCAATGACATGCAGTTGGATGACCAAAGGAAGAGGCAAGTAGCTTCTAGACAACTGAAAGGGGTAGCTTTAAGCTGGTGGGAGGTGATCATAGCTGGAAGAAATGAAAATGAAATCACTTGGAATCAGTTCAAGGAAATGTTGGAGGCAAGATTTGTACCAGCATCAGCCAAGACCATTTTGCTTGAAGAATTTATCAAACTTAGGCAGGGAACTTTGAATGTCACTGAATACACTCAAAAGTTTGAGGGGCTATCCAACTATGGAGCAATGCTAGTGGCAGATGAAGCATCCAAAAATGATAGGTATATAAAAGGACTGAACCCAGGACTTAGCAGAGCTATGCTACCATATGCAGATAGAACATTTGATCAAGTAATTGATCTGGCTTTGAAACTGGAACAACATGACAAAGAAAGAGAGAAATATAGGAATTTTAAGAGCAACAACAAGAAGGATAAGGGAAGATATCACCCTTATGATAAAAAGAAGGAGGAGGCAGACAACAGGAAGAGTAAAGACACAAAAGCCAATGATACTAAGAAGAAATTGGTTTGCCATCATTGTGGAAAAGAAGGACACATCAAACCAAGGTGCCCGGAGTTAAAAGGAGGAGCCTTCAAATGCTACCTATGTGGGAAAGAGGGGCATATGAAGAGGAACTGTCCTGAGAATAAACAGCAAGGGAAATTGGCAACTTTGGAAGGAAAAGGCAAATCTGCAGTGAGAATGGATGCTGAAAATCATGGCCAAGTGGAAGGTACATTACTCATTTGTGCCATACCCATACCAGTAGTATATGATACTGGAGCAACACACTCTTTGATTTCCTATGAATTAGTTAAAGTGTTAAAATTAAACTGCATATTGGTTGAAACCCCATTGCTTGTACAAAGTCCCTTAGGGAGTTCTAGTGTTTTGAACATGAATTGTGTGGATGTGGAGTTAAACATAGGAGGAAATATTTTTATTTCCAATTTATATGTTTTAAATTACCCAAATATAGGAGTTATATTGGGGGTAGATTGGTTAAGGCAATTTAAAGCCATAATTAATTTAGACTCATCCACCATATCATTGCAAAATTCTAGAGGCCAGAGAATCACAGTTCTATGTGAAGTAGCTAAGGAAGGGAAATTGTACCATTTAGTTGACTTAGAAAAAGATCTGAGTGAACTAACCATTGAAGAAATTCCCATAGTTAATGAATACTTGGATGTGTTTGGGGAAGTTAAGGGTGTTCCACACCACAGACCAGTTGAGTTCCAAATTAATCTCATTCCAGGAGCAAGTCCAATAATCAAGAAACCTTATAGAATGGGGCCAAGTGAACTAAAAGAATTGAAAAATCAGTTGGAAGAATTAGAAGGCAAGGGATTTATAAGGCCAAGTAATTCCTGCTGGGGTTCTCCAGTAGTGTTTGTAAGAAAACATGATGGTACCTTGAGAATGTGCATAGATTACAGGGAACTAAATAAAGTAACCATCAAGAATAAATACCCATTGCCTAGAATAGATGATCTCTTTGACCAACTCAGTGAAGCTAAAATATTTTCTAGGCTAGACTTAGCATCAGGATTCCATCAAATGAAGGTTGAAGACTCAAGTGTTAAGTATACTGCATTTAACACCAGATATGGCTTATATGAATTTTTGGTTATGCCATTTGGTTTGACAAATGCCCCTTCATATTTTGTTGATTTGATGAATAGAATATTTAGAGATTATTTAGACAAATTTGTACTGATTTTTATTGATGACATTTTGATTTATTCCAAGACAGTGGAAGAGCATAAAAATCATTTGCATTTAGTTTTGTCAAGACTAAGGGAAAATGATTTAAAGGCAAAATTTTCAAAATGTGCCTTTTGGAAAGAAGAAGTGCATTTCCTTGGGCATGTTATCTCTGCCAAAGGAATATCAGTAAACCCTAACAAGGTAGTGGCAATCCAAGCATGGAAAAGGCCTAGCACCATCAGTGAGATTAGATCATTTATGGGGATGGCAGGATATTATAGGAGATTCATAAAAGATTTCTCAAAAATATCATCACCACTTACCAATTTAACTAGAAAGAACCAAGCCTTTGTATGGACAGAAAAATGTGAGCAAGCTTTTATCAAAATAAAAGAAGCCCTGATTAATGCACCAGTATTGAGAGTGCCAGAAGGAAATGAAAATTTGGTTGTGTACACTGATGCAAGTGGCTCTGGGTTAGGGGCTGTGTTGATGCAGCAAGACCAGGTGGTAGCCTATGCATCTAGGCAATTAAAGCCACATGAAACCAGGTATGCAACCCATGATCTTGAACTAGCAGCAGTTGTGTATGCTTTGAAACTTTGGAGACATTATTTGTTAGGTGCCAAATTCATTTTGTATACTGATCATAAGGCACTGAAATATTTATTCTCACAAAAAGATTTGAACATGAGGCAACATAGATGGGTAGAGTTCCTAGCTGCCTATGATCTAGATATACTGTATACACCAGGCAAGGCAAATAAAGTTGCAGATGCCTTGAGTAGACAACATGCTAAAGTAGCCATGTTGATGATGGAAGAGTTTAGGGATTTGTCTATACTTACTGATTTGGAAATTGAGGAAAACAGTGAGGAACAAATGATGCCCATTGAAGAAGGTGAAGGTAAAGGGAAGTTAAGTATGATATCTCTGCAATCAGATTTACTTCTTAGGATTGGGCAAATGCAGGAACAAGACCTAAACATGGTGGAAAAGAAAATGCTCATATCAAAAGGGGAGGAAGTAATAAATTATCAAATTGATAAAAATGGTTATTTAAGGAATAAAAATAGGATATGTGTTCCAGAAAATACAGAATTGAAGGAGGAAATATTAAATGAGTACCATAGGAGTAAATACTCCATACACCCAGGTAGCACCAAGATGTATCAAAATTTGAAAAGAAATCTTTAGTGGAAGGGGATGAAGTCAGATGTGGCCAGATATGTTGCAAAGTGCATGACTTGCCAACAAGTCAAGGCAGAGACACAAAGGCCATCAGGACTATTGCAACCCCTTAGTATACCACAGTGGAAGTGGGAGGACATATCTATGGATTTCATAGATGGTCTGCCTAGATCTAAAAAGGGAAACACAAGTATATGGGTAATAGTGGATAGGCTAACTAAGGTAGCACATTTTATCCCAGTTAAAACAGAAAGAAATGCTCCAAAATTGGCTCAAATATTCATGAAAGAGGTAGTAAGGTTGCATGGCATACCCAAAACCATTGTGAGTGATAGGGATACCATCTTCACCTCAAGGTTTTGGAAAAGTTTTCAAGAGGCTATGGGGAGTGAATTGTGCTTAAGCACTGCCTACCATCCACAATCAGATGGTCAAACTGAGGTGGTGAACAAAGTCTTAGAGGATTTGTTGAGAGCATGTACACTGGACTTTGGAGGCAACTGGGAAGACCACCTCCATCTAGCTGAATTCACATACAATAACAGTTACCAAAGCACCATAGGGATGGCACCATTTGAAGCCTTATATGGCAAGCCATGTTTATCACCTATATGCTGGGTAGAGACTGGAGAAAGGGCTGTTCTTGGACCTGAATATGTTAAAGAAACTACAGAGAAAATTGGGTTAATAAGGAAAAGAATAGCAGCAGCTCAAGATAGGCAAAAGAAATTTGCAGATAGGAAGAGAAAGCAAGTAGAATATGCAGTGGGAGACTTTGTTTTCATCAAGATTTCACCTATGAAGAAAGTCATGAGATTTGGCAAGCAAGGTAAGCTCACACCAAGGTATGTTGGACCCTATAAAATTCTGGAAAGAATTGGTTCATTGGCTTACAAATTAGAACTACCAGAGGAAATGAAAGCAATGCATAATGTTTTTCATGTGTCCCAACTTAGAAAATGGGTACATGATAAAGAAGACATTTTGGAAGAGCCTACCAAAATTCAAATAAATCCTGACTTGGTTTATGAAAAAGAACCAGTGGGGATTGTAGCCAAGGAAGAAAAGAAATTAAGGAGCAAAACTTTGAAACTAGTTAAGATTCAGTGGAGTAATGACCCTGATGACTGCACGTGGGAGTTAGAGGATAAGATTAGAATGGATTATCCTAAGCTTTTTGCAAATTAAAAGGTAATTTTTTTTTTTTGGAAAATTTTGTTATGCATGGTTGATATGGTTGAATTTGTTTGCTTATGCATATGTTTGATAAGTTTTCAGAAAAGAGAATGATGCTTGTTATAAATGATAGAACAATTGTGAGGACACAATTCCTAAAAGGAGGGGTGAATGTAATACCCCAAAATTTTGTGAAAAATCATTTTTGAAAAATGATTTAATTTTTGAAATATTTAGATTTAAATATGGTGAAATTTCTGGAATAAATGGTGTGCAAGTATATGTGTGCACGTGCACACTGAAATGGCACAAGGAAGAACTCCAGATTTCTTGGATTTAAAACAAGAATTGAAAAGCAATACAAACATGATTTTTGGCAACATGGATATCTGATTTCTGGAATTATATGGATCATCTTAGAAAATAAGAAAAGTAGGTTTTACTTTAAATCAGTAAACAAATTTTATTTAAAACCCAGAAGAGAAAATTATGTATATTAACCTGTATACATATAGGTGCATATGCTTCTGAAATTAAAGAGAAATTAATTCAGCCTAGATAAGATATGTATACAAATATATATATTTTTTAAGTACTGAAAAGTATATATATATATAAGCAAGTAAAACTATGACATTAAAATGACATGAAATGTGATACAAGTTAATAAGCTTGTATAGGCAAAAATAGCAAAGGGAATTTTCAGAAATAATTAAAATATAAAATAAGATAGTCACACTTTTAACATGACTAGGTGAGTGGCCATTTTCTGTAAAGTAAAAGGAGGAAAATGCAGCTTTTAAATTTGGTTAATATGGCCGGGGTATTATGAATGAAAAATGCATGATGCTAGCCAGGACAGAAATGGAATTCTGTTTCAACAAAACCCTAGAGGAAAAATGTATATAAATAGACAATAGGATTGTCTTTACCCCGGGCTGCACAAAAAAAAAGAAAAGAAGAAAAATATTGGAAGGAAGGAGAAAATACTCAAACAAGAATTTTCTGGATTATTAAGAGGAAATATTTAGGTGAGTAATCTCACTGAGTTCATGGCATTAAGACCTGAGTTGAGGCAGCCACTTTTTATTGCCATTTATATATATTTCTGGTTTGGATGTATATGATTTCATCAATGCTTTTGATGTCTTATTTTAAATCTGATATGATTTGATATGGATGTTTTGGTGATCTCTGTTTTGTTGAGACATTTGTCTTTGAATGTGTATCATCACTGTTTTATTTTTACTCATGAATGTTAAAGTCTAGGATCTTAAAAATTTATACAGAGAATACTCTCAACTGTTATAGATCTATGGCATGGAAACCTTATGAAAATGATTGGAGCTGCATTATACTTGGTATAAGTGCTGAGGCTTGAAAAGAAAAATGTTAAGGGTGCAATAGAAATTTTCTAAGTGCTGAGCCCTTAATCAAATCAAAAAAAAGAAACCCACAAGCTAAAATTATGATTGAACCAGATCTTGAATCTGAATCAATCATAAAGGCTTGCAGATCAATATAACATGCCATGTCTCTTTTTACAGTTGAAAATGTTCTTATATTTTACTAAGATCTAGACATATTAACCCCATTTAGGAAATAAATGTCTGCTTATTTCTGAGGAGAATTATGCTAGGAAAGATTATGGATGTTTCCATGTTTGCAGTGATATGTTCACTTAGCATATTTGATGATAGAATTTAAGACAATACACTAGTAAATAAACTAGGGAAGGGGAGGCCAAGAAGACTGCTGGAATGCTTGTCATATTTGAAGTATGCAAGTTGGCACATGGTTTGTTTAAGCCCTGAGATCTTTGTGCAATGATGTGAATTAGTTCATTGCAATGTGTCCCAGTGATTCCTTAATAGCAGATGAGGCAGGGATTTAAATTGAATAATACAACCTGTATATGAAGAAATAGGAATATGGATATTTCTTAGGTTGAATGGTATGGAACCAAGATGATTCCAGTGAATGAAATTGTTGCAGATAGATAATTATGTTTGCATGATTATGTATGCAAGTGAAAGAATGATAAATGAATATATCATACCTGAATCAACTTAGCTATACTATGTTAAAGTAATTGATTGCAGAAATTTGCTTAGATAGCAAGTTAGTACCCTTATATTCTCTATTGCTTAATATCATTAATGAATTGATGTTACTCATACCAGATCATAGATCTGACCCTTGTTTGCTCATGGCATCTGGGGTGTCTCATTTTAAAATGAGGCAGCCACTTATGCTCTTTCAGGTAACCCAGGCACTAAGTAAAATGAAGTAATGGCTATTATGGAGGAGTGAATGAACATGCTAGCTAGTTTCAATAAGAGCTTAAATTGATTATATATGCATGTATTCAGGAAAAATATTATGTTTCTAAGATTTCCAGTCATGTATTGAATATTTTATGGTTAGATGAACTAGTTGTATCATGTTAAATATATTGTTATGCATTAAGGTTTAAAATCTCAAAGGAAAAAGAATCTGAGTGGGAAACAAGAAAATGGCTTTAATTATTGATATGGATGTTTGGAAGAGAAATATGCATATATAGTTGAGCTACTGTTTTGTATAATTTATATATATATATGTATTAGCTAATCTTGTGACATAACAGAGCACTGAGTTTAGAACAAATTCTGGATTTAGCAAGAAGTAAACTTAAAGGATTTTATCTTCTTTTTACTGAAATGCTTTGTAAATGAGTTTGAATTCATTTCTGAATTGTATTGAGAAAAGTAAAATGTTTTTCTAAAAGCTTCAGACAGAATGTAAAGAAAGGTATCTCCATTGCTTTGAACTAATGTGGTAGATACAGGATTCATGAGTTAACCAGCTCCAAATGAATGAAGTATGGGTTGATCATGATAGATTGTATTCTGAAAATAAAAGTGCATTTCAAAGCTTAGTACCTTTAGCAATTGTTTCACCCAGTTTTCTGGAAAATAAGCAGAGATATTGACATGTACATGTATATCTGTGTACATGTTGATATTTGAGCAAAAATATAATTATAATTCCTAGAACAGCTATAGGAATGGGATTCAAAAATAGTAAAGTAAGAAGAATTGTTTTGTATGTTAGGTTATAGGCAAACATTAAATATATATGTACAGAGATAGGTAGATATCAGATTTCAAACCAAAAAAAAAAGAGAAGAAAAACAAAAATTGTGTTGAACCGACCTGCATAGTACTCGAACCAGTGACCTCTTGTGTATAAGTTAGGCGCGTTTCCATTACGCCTAGATGTTGCTTGTGTTCACTTAGGATCCACTTTCTTTTATACTGAATTTGATACTATCCAGACTTTAACACAACCATCTATATTAAAAGCTTGTTTGCTACTGATTATTACTTGATCATTTCTTAATTATAATGACAGCCTAAAGTACATGTTTCCAGTGGATTTTATGGCCAAAAATCAAGATACAATAATTAAATCTGAATTGCTAAAAATCTAAATCAAACAGAATGTTCTTGTACAAAAATAAAGTATATACTCTGAACTTAAATAAGAAGAACACATACATCTTCATATGTATGTGTATGTTATTAGATATACACTGATATATTTATATTGGTAAGTTATTTTGATCCTGGATATTTTTTTGTTAATTGGAAAAAGAAAATGACCTTGGAAAACATATTTGTAATGAATGATATATCTATATATCATCTCTAAGTAAAGAAAAAAAAAATCCTTATGAAATTAGGGTGGAAATAGGAGGGTCATTTCACTATATTTTACTTGTTTTAAAGTATGATTTCAAAGGTAACTCAATTATAAAGATTTATGTTTCCAAGAAAATATAAAAGGGTATTTAGCCCATAATTTTACTAGAGACATTATTATTCGTATCACCTTTAGATAAATTATGATAGAATGAATTGACTCAGAGATTAGTAAACCAGATGGGACTAATGTAGGGTCATGCCCTATACTTCAGTTGTTAGCCCTTAGCTGATATTAGTCCAAAATTCCAGTGCGTAGGTCTTCGTCAAGGGTAAGACTAAAAGTAGGTTTACACACAGAAAGGAATATACAATGATGAGATAGGTTAATGGTTGCCTGCAAAACCATTAGGATCAGAGTGACCCTAGGATTAGTAATTTTTGGATAGATCGTCCAGTTTTCTTCTAATAGTAAGTTGGAGAATTTGATATCTGGTAGGCCCGAGTTAGGCATATATGTTTGTAGTTATCCTATGAAAACTATGATGTTGGGACAGGTAGTTCATTTATTTAGATAGATTGGTCATGATTACCCAGGTTGCATGCATGCATATGATTGTTTATATTATCTAGTTTAACCATTCTGGTTGTAGGTGCGTAGGTGCTTAATTTATAATAGATGTATTTTTTAGGATACTAGTGCGGGAAAAACCGTTCCTCTCAGCAGTGTGGTCTCACTAAATATCTGTTAACTGAGATGGCATATTATTATTCACACCAGATTTTTTGTCTAACTTGAAGTTTTTGTTTTCCCATTAAAATCTCGAGTACTCATTTGAGTAGTTCGAGAGTAAGGTTCCAAGTTATTTAGCTTTGATGAATAATGCTTTCGAAGACGTATATGAGGTAGAGCTAGCTATATAGGAGTCTATCTATTTATTTATCCGCTATGTTATTATGGCTTTTGTTTGTATGTATGTAATAGTAGAAATTGTATCTGTCTAATAGTAAACTCTGATCAACCAAGGGGCATCTTCATATGTTGCTCTTGGAGTATTTTTTACTAATTATATTTTATCTGAACCTAGGCAAGGTTTGGGGTTATGTACTGAATATGAAAATTAGTTAATAAAATCTGTGTTTTTAAAAAATTTCATATCCTTATGCTTTGATGTTAATAATACTATCAACTGATCTCATTTTATCACCAGAGAATAATACCATTGATGAGTGTAGCATCAGTAGTGCTTATCTTCAGGCCTTAGAACGAGGGATGTTACAACTTGGTGTCAAAGCAAAGGTTTATGTAAAACTAAAATAATTTTGAATTTAAAAGAGTTTTTTAAAAATAATCCTAATGGATTAAAAGGAGATTAGGGTATGGTATAACGTTATAGTAATGTACTTGTATTTGCTATATATAAGTATATATTTTATCTCTATTCTTCCCTCTCTCTTAGACTATTCTTCCGTATCTTACTAAGGTTCGAATGTAGATTTAAGGAAAGTAAGATATGGAGGCAAGAAATGGAAGAATGAATCTCGGTGTAGGAAGCACCACAACCAATGGAAATGTTAGGCCTAATACTAGGAGATATCCAGGTCGACAAACAGCCACTAATGTGGATGCTGGAATACCACCGGTGAATATAGCTATGTATCAGTTCTTGGTCAATATGATGCAAGCAGGAGCTACTGTTGGGTTAGTTGGTGGACATGCTGAAGGAGCAAATCCTGAAGTTCCAGTTGTCAACAATTATGCTATTTTGATTAGGGATTATGCAAGACTTAGAGGAAAACCATTCATCGGAACCGAGGATGCTATTGAGGTAGAAAATTAGCTGTTGTATTGTGAAAAGATTTTTGCTGATTTAGGTTTGAATGATGAGCATAAGAGGAGATGGGAATTCAGACAATTATAAGGAGCTGCATTATACTGGTAGAATAGTGTTACTGTTGGAGTGCTAGAGGAAACTTTGACATCGGCTGAGTTCAAAAGGAGGTTCAAG
Source organism: Allium fistulosum (assembly GCA_030737815.1). NCBI lineage: Eukaryota > Viridiplantae > Streptophyta > Magnoliopsida > Asparagales > Amaryllidaceae > Allium > Allium fistulosum. Next base: position 304,895,909 of record CM060903.1, on the reverse strand, counting down.
GAAAGATTCATGTTTGAGATAGCCAAGTCGACTTTGCTTAGGAAGTTTGCCGAGTTAGCGTAAGGAGACATGACTGTGTTGGAATATGCAATAAGATTTGAGGAGCTATCCAAGTATGAGTATGCTACGATTGATACATTGATTAAGAGAAATGAAAAGTTCATCCGTGGATCATGACCGGAGCTAGCGAGGGCAACCTTGCCACATTTCATGGATCCATGTGATATGGTAGTGGAAATGGCATTGAGAAATGAAGAGATGCTTGCTTTCTTTGGTGGTAACAAAGAAGTGGAGACTCAGAGTGGGTAGAAACAGAAAAGAAAGTTCTTTCAGAAGAAGGGAGCTCAGAAGGTGGAGCTGCGAAGAAAGGAAAAGCGAATGTTGTGTGTTACAAATGTAACAAGAAAGGGCATTTTGCAAACGAATGTCGCTCTGGAGATGGAAAGAAAGTTATTAGGAGGAAGGACATCAAGTGCTTCAACTGTGACCAGATAGGCCATTACAAGAATCAGTGCAAGGAACTAGCTGAGGTTGAGAAAGGAAAAGTGTTTGCTTTGGTATCGGCTACCTCGATACCAATAGTGGAGAAGAAAGGATGTGATGGGAGGTAAGCTTTTGATTCATGGCATACCTGTTAGAGTATTATTTGATACTGGTTCATCACATTCTTTTATCTCTCATTGTTTGGTAGATAAGCCGAGTTTAGAACCATCGTACCTTATTACTTCCTTAAAGGTCGCGAATCCGATATGAAGGTATGCAACTCTTAGGATGAGATGTGACCATTTAGAGTTTGAGTTGTTAGGTCATATATTTTCCTGCAGTTTGCATGTGTTTAATTTTATGGGCTTTGGAATTATATTGGGTATGAATTGGTTAAAAAATATGATGCTAGGATATTTTTCCAAGATAGGGAAATATCACTAAGATGCCATAATATTAGCGATCGAATTATATACTTAGTAGAGGACTCGAATTTTGATGTTTGTGTTTTATTGGGTGCAATAGAGGTGGGAAACAAGTAGAATTGAGTTTTTATCGTTAGAGAGTTTGTGGATGTCTTTGAACCAATAACAGAACTACCGCTGAAACGAGCTATTGAGTTTCGAATACATCTTGTACCTGGAGCTGAACCCGTAAGTAGACCGCCTAGCAGAATAAAAGCTACAGAGATGAAAGAGTTGAAGGTGCGGCTAGTAGACTTAGAAGGAAAATGTTTTATTAGGCCAAGCAGTTCGCCTCGGGGAGCAGTCGTAGTGTTCGTAAAGAAACCGAATGGGTTGTTGAGATTATGCATCGATTATCGTACGTTGAATGAGAAGACGATAAAGAATAGACATCCTTTGCCAAGAATAGACAATTTATTTAATCAGTTGAGTAAAGCCAAAATATTTTCCCAATTGGATTTGGCGACAGGGTTCCATCAATTAAGGTTAGCAGAGGATAGTATTCCATTGACGGCACTTTGAACAAGATATGGTTCGTACAAGTGGTTAGTAATGCCATTCGGATTGACTAATGCGCCTGCTTTCTTTATAGATTTGATGGCCTGGATCTTCTAAGAGTATATGGATAGGTTTGTGTTAGTATTTATAGATGACATTCTGATATATTCTAGGAATGAGCAAGATCGTGAGACCCACCTTAGAATAGTGCTTGAGATGTTGAGGTAGCATAAGCTGAAAGCGAAGTTTTTGAAATGTCATTTTGAAAGAAAGAAGTGAAGTTCCTTGGTCATGTAGTCACAAAAAAGGGTTGTAAGTAGATCTAGCTAAGATAAAAGCTACCAATAATTGGAAGAGACCCGAGACGGTGACTGAGATAAAGAGTTTTCTTGGATTAGCTGGCTATTATCAGAGATTCATCAAGGATTTCTCTCGTATAGCAGCACTGATGACTAAACTAATAAAGAAGGATGTGAAGTATGTTTGGATCGATAAATGTGAGGAGGCATTCCTGAAGTAGAAATATTCATTGACCAATGCACCTGTGTTAGTTGTTCTGGATGGGAATTGAGATCTGGTGGTGTATACTGATGCATGTAGATTAGGATTAGGAGCTGTGTTGATGCAAAGGGGTAAACTGATTGTCTATGATTCTCAACAGCTTAGACTGCATGAAGTTCGGTATCCGACTCATGACTTGGAGTTGGCAGCAATAATCTTTGCTTTGAAGGTGTGGAGACACTATCTTTTGGAAGAAAGATTCGAGTTGTTCATGGATCACAAGTCTTTAAGATATTTATTCTCTCAGAAGGAGTTGAATATTGATGCAGCCTAGGAAGCGAATTCGACGATGTCAATCGAATCCGTCCAGGATCTCTCACGATTAGCGGAAATAATCGGTGAATCGATGATAAATTGGTGAATTTAAGAATACCCAAATGCCCAAATCCGTTGATCATGAAGATACCGGATTCTAGCAACCTTCGACACGTTGATCGCGCACGATGCCGTAAGAGAAGATCTACAATTCTTCGAACGTTGATCAAGCGCACTTGATTCCGTGAATTGGCTTCAACAATCGTTGATTCGAGCGCACTCGAATGCCGAAGGTGGAGATATGAGATAACACTCAACTACCAATTTTAATGGAGGCAAGAAGCACAAACCAAATTTTATTTAAAATTCAACCACCCAAAATAATACAACTCACCCGCTATTTATAGGATTTTACAACACCCAACATTCACGACCTAACAATAGCGACCTAACAGACGCGACACAATACAGGTCCTCCACGACCTAACACATTCACGTTACAACAGCTCCTCGACCTACGACTTAACAAATGTAAGCGACATAAGAAACAAACAACTTACAAACAGAAGACCTACCAAAACAACCGACTTAACAAAACAAATACAAACGACATAAAAAAGTTACAACACAACAATACACGACTTAACAATATACACGTTACAACATTACACAACCTAACTGAAATGTTGTTCGCGACTTAAGATTTCAGTGGCATAAGACTTCGCTACCTACGATATAAGGAATGAGCGACATATGGAAACACGACATAACTTGAGCGACCTATAGGAATCAGCGACTTAAGGCAAACGACTTATTATAGGTCGCTAGCGAGCGCCTTATGGTGAGAAGCGGCACATATGATTCAAGGCAGCGGTTTAAGGCACAATTCGATAGGTCGCTAGGTCGCTCAGGTAAATCAAGACATGACACGATAGGTCGCGGGCGACTTAGGGCCGAGCGAATTATGGAAGGCGACCTAATATCAGGCTGGGCTGCATCATCCTCCCCTGGTTGAGAAAAAATCATCCTCGAATTTAAAAGTTCTTCCCCATTGGGTTGTTCATCTCCATAATAAGGTATAAGATGTTTAACATTAAACACGTCAGAAGTGTACACATCCTCTGGCAGCTTCAACCTATAAGCATTTTCATTGATCCGTTTCACAATCTTTACAGGATCAATCTTTCGAGCTTTAAGTTTATTGTATGCTCCCACTGGAAAACGATCCTTCGTTAGTATAGCATATACTAAATCTCCTTCATTAAATTCAGCACTTCTTCGCTTCAGATCCGCAGATCATTTATACTTCTCATTCGTCTTCTCCAATCGTTCCTGAACGATTCTATGGCATTCTGTCAACCCATCAACAAAATCAGCAGCCCGCTTAACTGTCCCCTTCGGTTGTGGCACTATCGTTAAATCCAACGGCCCCTTTGGCAAGCTTGAATATACAATCTGAAATGGACTGAAACCCGTACTACGGTTGATAGCATGATTATGAGCAAACTCTGCTTGACATAACTTCACATCCCAGCTCTTCAGATTATCCTTCACAAGACACCGCAACAAATTTCCCAGCGATCTGTTCACAATCTCGGTTTGTCCATCCGACTGCGGATGATAAGCACTACTGAAATTCAGCTTTGTTCCCACCATCTTCCACAAACTTAGCCAAAAATGACTCAGAAATCTGGTATCCCTGTCCGAAACTATAGATTCTGGTAAACCATGCAAGCGATAGATCTCTCTAAAGAACAACTGTGCCACATGGACTGCATTTGCCGTCTTCTTACAAGCAACAAAATGTACCATCTTCGAGAAACGGTCCACCACAACATATATAGAGTCATTTTCCCGTTGAGTCCTCGGCAAGCCCAACACAAAATCCATGCTTACATCAACCCACAGTTTTGTAGGAACAGGTAAAGGCATATACAAACCCGCATTTGTAGCCGTCCCTTTCGAAACTTGACAAACATGACATCTTCGAAAAAACTTTTCAACTTCCCGCTTCATCGAGGGCCAATAATAAGACTGAGAAATCAACTGCAATGTGCGATCCCGACCAACATGTCCTTCTTCATGCAACTCTTTTACAATTTTCATTCTCAAGTTGCAATCTGGTACGCACAATCGATTCCCTTTGAATAAGAATCCATCTACCAACAAAAACTCATTAGTACTCCCATCCTTGACTTTCTCAACAATCTTCGCAAAGTAAGGATCTTCCTCAAACAATTCTGGCAATAGTTCAAATCCTGTCACTTCAACCTTCATCGTCGTCAACAAATGATTCCTCCTGCTCAAGGCATCAGCTACACGATTCGTCACCCCTAGTTTGTGCTTTACAATAAAAGTAAACTGCTGCAGATACGCGACCCATGAAGCGTGTCTAGCTGAAATTTTGTCCCACCCTTGCAAATGTTTCAAATCTTCATGATCCGTATAAAGAACAAACTCCTTCTGAAATAGATAATGCCTCCAGTGCTTCACAGCTTGAACAATTGTGTAAAACTCCACGTCATAAGTGCTATATCTTAACTTGGCTCTAGACAACTTCTCACTGAAATAAGCAACTGGTCTTCCATTCTGACCCAATACTCCACCAATCCCAACCTTTGAAGCATCAGTGTGTAACTCAAACAATATCTGAAAATCCGGCAGTACCAGAATGGGTGCTGTCGTCAAAAGTGTCTTGATCTTCTCAAAAGCTAACTCTGCTTCCTCTGTCCACATGAACTTCTTTCCTTTCATGCAATCGGTTACAGGTGCCATCACATTACTAAAATGTGGAATGAATCTTCGATAAAAAGATACCAACCCATGAAAACTCCTCACTTCAGTAATTGTCTTGGGTTGTGGCCAACTCCTGACAGCTTCCACTTTGCTTTCATCCAGTTGAATACCCTCCTTCGACAGAACATATCCCAGAAACAAAACACTGTGCGTCATGAACACGCACTTCTTCGTTGTCGCATAGAATTGCTCCTGTCGTAGAATCAACAGTACTTCTCGCAAATGCTGGATATGCTCTTCCATACTCCCACTATAGATCAAAATATCGTCAAAGTAAACTACTACGAACTTCCCAATAAATGGTCTGAAAATCTGGTTCATCACTCTCATAAAAGTACTAGAAGCATTTGATAAGCCAAACGGCATAACCAGCCATTCGTATAAACCTTCCCTAGTTTTAAAAGCAGTCTTCCACTAATAACCCGGTCTAATACGAATCTGATGGTATCCACTCTTCAAGTCAATCTTTGAGAACACAACAGCCCTACTCAACTGATCAATCAAATCATCGAACCTCGGCATAGGAAACCTGTATCTCACAATGATCTTGTTTAGAGCTCGACTGTCCGTACACATCCGCCAAGTCCCATCCTTCTTCGGTACCAATAAGGCTGGCACTGCACAAGGACTCAAGCTCTCCTGAACATGCCCTTGTTCTAACAACTCCTCCACCTGCCTTCTCAGTTCCTCATGCTCCTTAGGACTCATCTTGTAATGTGGCCTGTGAGGTAATGCCGCCCCTGGCACAAGACCAATCTGATGCTGAATATCTCTCAACGGTGGTAACTCCTTTGGCAACTCTTCAGGAAACACATCTCTGAATTCTTCCAACACTGGCTTTACTTCCTCTAGAACTTCAACAGATTCAGTAGCTTCATGTCCAATCAACAAGAACACCTCTGGACTCTCCTCTACTTCTTCAACAAACTCCTTTAAAGTCAAAAAAGTCTTCAGCTCCTCAATCTCTTCTAACTTGCTCCCTCCTTGCTGTCTCTTCTTCAGAACTAAAATGATCTTAGTACCCTCAAACATAAAGCTGTAGCTATTGGTTCGGCCATCATGCTGCACTGCTCGGTCATACTGCCATGGTCTTCCCAAAAGCAAGTGACAAACATCCATTTCCACCACATCACACCAGATCTCATCTTTATACTTCTTCCCAATAGAAAATGGAACATGAACTCGCCTGTCCACCTTCACCTCTCCTCCTATCCTTAACCACGCTAACTTGTAAGGATTTGGACGCTTCTCCGTCTTCAACTTCAACTTTCTCACAGCTTCCGTAGAAATGATATTGTCACAACTTCCCGCGTCAATCACAAATTTACACACCTTCCACAGTATAGTGCATGTCGACTGAAAGATATTACTCCTCAACCAACTAGCCTCCTCTTCCTGCTTCGGTGTCAAACATGATCTCCTCAATATTAGATTACATCCTTCATCTCCCGACGCGATATCCTGTTCATCCTCCTCAACTGGACTAGAATAACTTTCATCAACATCCTCACCTTCCACTTCAGCAATCATAGCTCGCCTCTTCGGTTTCGGGCATTCATTACTCTTGTGACCCACTCCCCTCATTCAACTTCTCATTGAAATTCTCGTTGATTCGTTGCTCCATTTCATCGGCCTCTTCTCTTCCATACAAAACATCAACATTGCGATGACGTTGAGCTCGTCTCGGTGGCATGATTGAACTTCAAACAAAGCTTTAAAAATTCAAACTTCACACTACTAACACGAACACTTCACGAAAAATGATACACGGCTTTCACAAATCAATGGACAATCTCGACCCTCCAAGCTCTAGGTCGCAACTCTCCAAACTTCAATTTGAGCATGACTTATGCAAAGGCGCACTTCCCAAACTTCAACTACCTCGGCCGAACGACTTAGCGAAATGTTCACGACCTAAGGCGCAAACCAACATGCACGACCTAAGACGATAAGGCGCGCAACTTTAATACGGCGTGGAATTTCAAACTTCACTTCGGCGCGCAAAAATCCCAACGAGCAAAATTCAAACACTTTTCGAACTTTGTTCCAAAATGATATGGATCGAAACTCCCAACTTGTTGCAACTTCACGATGAACACGATGAACACCAAACTTCAAATTCTCGAAACCCAATTCTCCAACTGATGCAAACTTCTTGCGATCTAGCTCTGATACCAAATGATGCAGCCTAGGAAGCGAATTCGACGATGTCAATCGAATCCGTCCAGGATCTCACACGATTAGCGGAAATAATCGGTGAATCGATGATAAATCGGTGAATTTAAGAATACCCAAATGCCCAAATCTGTTGATCACGAAGATATCGGATTCTAGCAATCTTCGACACGTTGATCGCGCACGATGCCATGAGAGAAGATCTACAATTCTTCGAACGTTGATCAAGCGCACTTGATTCCGTGAATTGGCTTCAACAATTGTTGATTCGAGCGCACTCGAATGCCGAAGGTGGAGATAGGAGATAACACTCAACTACCCATTTTAATGGAGGCAAGAAGCACAAACCAAATTTTATTTAAAATTTAACCACCCAAAATGATACAACTCACCCGCTATTTATAGGATTTTACAACACCCAACATTCACGACCTAACAATAGCGACCTAACAGACGCGACACAATACAAGTCCTCCACGACCTAACACATTCACGTTACAACAGCTCCTCGACCTACGACTTAACAAATGTAAGCGACATAAGAAACAAACAACTTACAAACAGACGACTTACCAAAACAACCGACTTAACAAAACAAATACAAACGACATAAAAAAGTTACAACACAACAATACACGACTTAACAATATACACGTTACAACATTACACGACCTAACTGAAATGTTGTTCGCGACTTAAGATTTCAGTGGCATAAGACTTCGCGACCTACGATATAAGGAATGAGCGAAATATGGAAACCCGGCATAACTTGAGCGACCTATAGGAATCAGCGACTTAAGGCAAACGACTTATTATAGGTCACTAGCGAGCGCCTTATGGTGAGAAGCGGCACAGATGATTCAAGGCAGCGGTTTAAGGCATAATTCGATAGGTCGCTAGGTCGCTCAGGTAAATCAAGACATGACTCGATAGGTCGCGGGCGACTTAGGGCCGAGCGAATTATGGAAGGTGACCTAATATCAGGCTGGGCTGCATCATCCTGCATCATTCTCTCTAATCGACCATGACCACTACCAATTTTAATGGAGGCAAGAAGAACAAACCAAATTTTATTTAAAATTCAACCACCCAAAATGATACAACTCACCTACTATTTATAGGATTTTACAACACCCAACATTCACGACCTAACAATAGCGACCTAACAGAAGCGACACAATATAGGTCCTCCACAACCTAACACATTCACGTTACAACAGCTCCTCGACCTACGACTTAACAAATGTAAGCGACATAAGAAACAAACAACTTACAAACAGACAACTTACCAAAACAACCGAATTAACAAAACAAATACAAACGACATAAAAAAGTTACAACACAACAGTACACGACTTAACAATATACACGTTACAACATTACACGACCTAACTGAAATGTTGTTCGTGACTTAAGATTTCAGTGGCATAAGACTTCGCGACCTACGATATAAGGAATGAGCGACATATGGAAACACGGCATAACTTGAGCGACCTATAGGAATCAGCGACTTAAGGCAAACGACTTATTATAGGTCGCTAGCGAGCGCCTTATGGTGAGAAGCGGCACAGATGATTCAAGGCCGTGGTTTAAGGCATAATTCGATAGGTCGCTAGGTCGCTCAGGTAAATCAAGACATGACTCGATAGGTCGCGGGCGACTTAGGGCCGAGCGAATTATGGAAGGCGACCTAATATCAGGCTGGGCTGCATCAAATATGAGACACTAGAGGTGGTTGGAGTTCATACCATCTTATGATTTTTGAATTGTGTACACACTAAAAAAAGGAAATAAAGTTACAGTTGCACTTAGTAGAAAACATCTGAATGCAGTGTTAGCGTAGTGGAAAGATTTGAAAGCATTAACTACTTGTACTGTGCAGTTAAGATCTACTGCTAGTTATAGTCAAGAAACTATCATGTTATCTTGCCTGGAAGTTCGACCAATATTGATTGAAAAGATTGCTTCTAATCAAAGGGATGATCCATTGTTAGCTGAATGAATTAGAAGATTGAAAAGTGGAACCAAGATTGACGACTTGAATGATTTTTATCTTGATCAAAACGGATGGTTGAGATAGAAGGGACGATTATGTCTTCCAGATGTGCGTGACCTAAGGAAAGAAGTACTTAGGGAGTATCATCAATCAAAGTTTACCATTCATCTTGAAGAGACTAAAATGTATCAGGATATGAAGAGAAGTTTCTTCTAGGAAGGTATGAAAAGGTATGTATGCTTATGGGTAAAGCAATACTTGAATTGCCAGCAAGTAAAAGCCAAGCATCAGAAGCCAAATGAATTGCTTCAGCCTTTAGATACACTAGTTTGGAAATGAGATTCTATATCTATGGATTTCATTGGCGGATTGCCAACACCGTGTAGGGGAAATGAAAGTATTTTGGTTATAGTGGATAGATTGACCAAGAGTGCACATTGCATTCTCATTAAGTCGACAAGGATGGCACCCGTTTTGGCTACGTTATATATGAAGAATATTGTTAGAATGCATGTGATTCCTAGTAGTATAGTCAGTGACAGAGATACCTTATTCACTAGCTAATTCTGGAAGAATCTACAAGAGGTGTTAGGTACCAAGCTTAAGATGAGTACCGCTTATCATCCGTAGATGGATGGACAAATAGAAAGAGTTAACAAAGTCTTGAAGGATTTATTAAGAGCTTGTGTGCTAGCTTTTAGAGGATCGTGGGAAGACCACCTACACTTAGTCGAGTTTTCCTATAATAATATTTATCAGACTAGTATAAAAATGACACCTTTTGATGCTTTATATGGAAGACCATGTAAATCACTCGTATGTTGGGTAGAGACCGGAGATACATTGATTCTTGGTCCAAATTTAGTAAGAGAAGCAATAGAAAAGACTAAGTTAATCCGGGATAGGATTAACGCATAGGTTCAAAAAGTCATGGAAATTAACACTTAGATTTGTTGGACCATTTCCTATTATAGAAAGGATCAGGAAACTTGCTTACAAGATAGAGTTGCCGAGTAGTTTGGTAGGAGTCCACAATGTTTTTTATATTTCTCATCTTAGGAAGTGTGTTCGAGATCCAAAGACTACTATTACTCTGATCGCATTGAAAGATTTAGTATTGGAACTGGACATGACTATTGTTAGGCAACCAGTTCGTATTGTGGCTAAGGATAAGAAGAAGATAAGGAACAAGATAGTCAGATTAGTGAAAGTCCAGTGGAGTGAAAATGAGAAAGACTATACTTAGGGGATAGAGGACATGATTAGAGACACTTATCCTAATTTGTTCTGATGGTATGTTTTACCTCTGTGTTATATGTTTGTTATGTACCTTATTGTAATTTCGAGGATGGAATTCTTTAAGGAGGGGAGTTTGTAACACCCTTAATTTTAATTAACATTATTTACGATAGTTAATTTGATAGATTAAATAAAATAATGTAAGAGGATAAAGAGATTGAGATTTGATGATTATACTATGGATCGAGACTTAATTAATGAATTAATGAGAATGGTTATAACTTAGATTAGAAGGAGGAAATTATATGGAGGGTAAAATAGGAATATACACATTTCCTAAACATAAACCCTTACATTTTCATCTCCCTAATTTCATTTACATTCATAAAAACCTAAACATACTCAAGGCCGGCCATTGTTCAGAGATTAAAGAGAAAGAAAAGCTAGGAAATCAAGATTTGGCTTGGAGAAATCAAATCCAAACTCAAATCTCATCCTTCTTTATCAAATCAAGATGAATAATAGTTACCCATCTCACTATTTGCATATTCATTTTGGTTTTATGATCAATCCCGAACCTTATTTTTATTTTAAGCCATGTTTTGAATGATTGGTTGATTATATGCTTGAATGATGAATTATTGGATTTATTATGAAATTATTTGATAGGTTTTAAGAGTGAAAACCTAGTTTATGACATCCATTCGACTTGAAATATTGATATGATGTTATGATGTTAGAAACATTATTTTAGATGTGATTTTTTAATTTCATAATTTTCCAATTAAGTATGAAATTTTATGAATATCTTAAGTGAAGAAAATGGTTTATTTCGGGTTTTAATTATTAAAAATAATTAAATAATGGTTTGGCCCCAAAAAAATTATTTGTTAAAGAATACGATAATTCTAATTTATCATAATTTTTGGGGATTTTCCCAAGTGTTTATGATTTTATATGAATTTATTGGGCTAGAAAGGCTTAATAGTTGTATTAAAATATTAATATAAAATTACGGTTTGCAAAAATGTTTGGGACTGTAATTTTTGATCGAGCAATTTTTCTGAAAAGAATTGGTAAAGAAGGTTATTATTCAATAAGAATTTGGCAAAGAATTGGAGTTGGTGAAAAGATATTGCTTTTTAAAGAAATAAAACAATTTTCATGATAATTACGGTATTGCCATTCGCCATTAATCAATGTCGTAGCCCATCTATGCCACATGTCATCTCTAACCCGTAGAGAAGCATACGATAGCAACTTTGATGGTATGCAATGCTTCCACTAATGTTGGGGCGCATACATGCCAATGCCGACAATGATGCCCACGACATTGGTGATGCCATTAGCAGTCCACCCTGCATATATTTTTTGCCGCACATTTTCGGTGCAACTAGATTTCTATGCCAAGTGTTTTAAGCTACAAGTTTTATAGCGACGTCCACGATGCCACAAATTTCCTGTACTAACATCAACTCCATAAGCTAACAATGACGCTATAAGCATATTTTCGCTATAAGCTATGTTACGACATTGATGCCGCATATATGAAGTTCAATATTAATTATAAAGAGGTAGTGATGTCACAAGTTTCTGATACCGCTGTGTTTTGGCTATGATGCCGCTATAAGCTATTTTCGACACTGATTTAGACAATAATGATGCCGCCTAGCCTAAATTGCGACTTCCCATATTTCTAAGTTTTAAAGTTTTATACTATGCAAATCCATGACTATGCCGCTTATAGTCGACAGCCTATATTCATTTATGCTATGTGACATATATGGTTGTATGTTTTATAAATCAAACACTTTAACATTGTTTCGATATAGAGGGGTGCGAGGATCCATAGCGGTTGTACCAATGCCGCATTTCAGCAATTTAATGGGTTTATTATATATGGGTTCATAGCCTAAAGTTTTGAGGTGAAACAACCTCTAAGTGATTTCAAAATTCAACAACACTATTTTATAAAAGCATATACATTGGCATAATATTTTGTATAAAGTAAGGGCTATAGTTCCTTTTTTAAAGTATGATTTCAAGGGTAAGTCAATTGTAAGGATTTATGTTTTCAAGGAAATATAAAAGGGTATTTAACCCAGAATTTTACTAGAGAGGTTATTATTCTTATCACCTTTAGATAAATTGTGATAGGATGGATTGACTCAGAGATTAGAAAATCAGATAGGACTGGTGTATGATCACGCCTTATACTTCAGCTGTTAGCCACTAGCTGATATTAGTCCATAATTCTAGTGCATAGGACTTCGTCAAGGGTAAGACTAAAAATAGGTTTACGCACAGAAAGGAATACACAAAGATGAGATAGGTTATTGGTTGGCCTGCAAAACCATTAGGATTAGAGTGAGCCTAGGAATAGTAAGTTTTGGATAGACTGTCCAGTTTCCTTCTAATAGTAAGTTGGAGAATTTATTATTTGGTAGGCCTGAATCAACCATATAGGTTTGCAGTTACTCTGAGAAAACTATATAGCCCATTTATTTAGACAAATTGGTAATGATTACACCTGGTTGCATGCATTCATATGATTGTTTATATTGTCTAGTTTAACCATTGTAGTTGTAGGTGCTTGATTTATAAAAGACATATTTTTTAGGATACTAGTGAGGGGAAAACCCGTTCCGCCCTATGGCGTGGTCTCACTAGATATCTACTAACCGAAATGGTATATTATTATTCACACCAGAACTTTTGTCTAACCCAATTTTTTTGTTTTTCCCCCTAAAATCTTGGGTACTCATTTGAGTAGTACGAGGGTAAGGTTTTCAGGTTATTTAGCCGTGGCGAATAAAGCTTTCGAAGACGTGCAAGAGGCAGAGCTAGCTATGTAGAGGTCTATCTATTTATTTTCTCATTGTGTTGTTATGGCTTTTGTCTGTATGTATGTAGTGGCAGAAATTGTATCGTCCAACAGTAAACTCTGATCAACCGAGGGGGCATCTTCATATGTCGCTCTTGGAGTATTTTGTAATAATTATATTTTACCTAAACCTAGACAACGTTTTGGATTATGTAATAAATAAGGAAATTAATTAATGAAATCTATGTTTTGAAAAAATGTCATATTCTTGTGCTTTGATGTTAATGATACTATTAACTAATCTTATTTAGTCGCTGGAGTATAATAGTATTGATGACTGTATCAGTAGCCCTTATTTTCGAGCCTCAGAATGAGGGATGTCATACATACATAAATACATACATATGCACACACATATATTTCATAAATAATTTATATGAATAATTTATAACTAATATTTTAACATAAATATATATAATTAAATTTATACATACATACATACATATATATACACCAAAATTTTGATGCACATATATGTACATTTAGACAATACGTTAGTACACACGAGGGGTTAACATATCCGTTGCGGTGTAAATCCTAACATCTATACATGGGCATGTCAAACCATGTACACATTATACTATTTACATGCACCCACATACATATGTGTATATGATACACATATAAGAAATATAATAAAAATTATATAAAATAAATTTCATTTATAATTTCAAGTAAAATGTTGATTTTATTTAAAAGAAATCTTTTAAAAGTTCTAAATAAATTATACTACATAGGCCCATTAAAGATCCAATAATGGAACTTTTTTGAAATTTACCTAATTCCTTCATTGCGGGATGGCCTAGTTCCAACACAATTATCTCATAGGTTACCTCCAAGAACCAATGACCAGTCTTGCACTTTCCCCATGTCACCCCATGTCTAACCCATTTCAAATCCAAGTTGCCCGAAGTAATTCTATGTTGAGACCAAAGTAGCACTCGCTTATCCTTAGCCCAAAGTAGCCTTGTCTGGTCCCCTCACCTAATCTTGTCCAGTACCGATCGACGTTTCTTCGTTACGGGACAGAAGCAAGCACCGTGTTCGACCACGTCTATACCGAAAATATTTTATAATTCTTTTAAATATATATACATACATATATAATAAGTTTTGGGTAAAAAAAATATTTTTTATAAAATCCGTAAATTGTGTATATATGTATTAATCCGTATCTAAATATAAATATGTATATATAATACAAAACTATTTTTTTACAAATATAATTCGGCCGAGACAAATGGTTCCCTAATTATCAAAAACATTTTATAACAATATATATATATAATTTTAACTTGGATTTAATTTACAAATAAATGATTTAATTAACAAAAAATGTTTTAAAATTAAATAAAATAACATTTGAAATTTAAAAATTAATTTAAAATTTTATAACATTATTATGTCTGAAACATATTCATACATACATACATACATACATACATACATACATATATATATATATATATGATCCATGTACATATTATGATATTAAAGAAATGCATAGAATTAAATATTAAATAAGGAACTAACATATAAAATGATAGGCATTAACATCTATGAAAGCGATTCTATATATATAATATATATTGATCATTGTATATAATCAAATGAATTTTACCTTGTGAGATGATGGCATAGATTCACATGTTGATTTAGTCTGTCTCCTGGATCTCTCAGATCTACACCCACTATTGCAAGTGTTACTACCATTCTTGATTCTGAAGGCATGTCAACAACAAGTATGTCAAAACCAAAGAACATCGCACCATTGGAAGCATCTCGTACCAATATAAGAGTAGTTGATGTTGAACCTATTGCAAGCAATATCACGCCTTAAGGGATATCGCGCATCATCAATGCCACATGGAATACCATACCTCATCAGTATGAAAGTTAACATTGGAGACTAGCAAGTGCAAAGATATCGAAAGCCTACAGCCATAGTGATGCCGCACTCCATCGATAAGGTAAAAGAGGATACCCCATGTCATCCATGCAACACTTAATCAATGCCGATTTTATCGATATCGCATATCATCCATGTCGTGCTTTATCATTGCCGCACTTGATCGATGTCGCATGTCACCAACAAATAATGCCAGTGCTACACTTCATCAAGACAAGGATTGATGCCAAATTCTAGGTGATGCCACCTCTCTTCAATACCACCTCTCATCGATGCTGCCTTCCTTTGATATCACATGTTATTGATCTAGAGTATAAGGAGGGTGGATATCGAAACCCATTAAGGCGAATGTCGCATATCATATAGCTGTAGTAGGAGTAGATTGCCGCACACTGACAGTATACATGAGCATGTTATAAATCATCAGCCTATGAAGAATATCGTAAGTCTCTCCTTTCTGAAGTGATTTTGAAGGTTATTAATGCAAGTGTGAATGCCAAATTCCTGGCATGATGCCGTAACTCAGCAGCATACAAAGAAATGCCTAAGTTCATCAAATTAAGACCTGATGCCGAATGCTATTGATATGGTTGATGATGCTGAAAGCCAAGTATGCCGGAAATGACACATGGCAGCCATGCCTCACCTCTCAACCCCTATAAATACGGATCTAGGGGCATGGAGGAAGAGGATCAATTCTTTTCTCATTCTTACATTTTAAATTTTTGTAACTCTAAATCAATTTGGGGTTATTTTTGCCAATTGTAATTATTACGACTTTTATGCAAGTAAGGGCTTATAGAATTTCAATCGCATAGCATATTGAATAAAGTGACATCGTTTTGACTTATGATTCTTTGCATAAATTATTCCGACAATAGATATTTCTACAGGACTTTGGTTTTGCAATTGAATATGCATACTTTCAGCGAGTTGACATAAGACTTCAATCGTAACCTGAATTATGACTTGTTTCTAATTCTCAAGCACTTGTGATTTCAATCATAATTTTCCTTGAATTCCCAAACACTCATGTATTCGGGATTGATATGGATTAGACATGGAGCATATGCCTTCCTAATTTCGTTAACATTTTGGCACTAGAAGGAGGGCTCGAACCTCCGACTCCCTATTTCTTTCTCTTAAAATTAATTAAGCAAAACTTTTCTTTCAAGAAAAATGGAGAAAACTAAGAAAGATAACATCCCAAACAGAAAAACTGTACAAAAAATGACTTTGGAGGATAATATCATCTCGAACTTCAATTTAGAGAATACGAAGGTTGGATAACCTTCATCCTTAACAAAACTCACGAGCAGCGAGGCTAAAATTTAGGATCTGACACGATAACTAACAGTTATGGAAGAGCTTCTTGGGAAAGTTTTATCTTGAAAATCATCTAAAACGATAAAGCCTATGGAAGAAAGAGATGAAGTGGAATCTCCCAGAACAGACCTGGAAGCCTCAGTATACAAAAGTCCGGGCAAAAGTATTATGGACCTACGGGGAAAGAGAAAAACTCGAGATGAGGGATCGAAAATGTATTCTCCAAGATTGCAAACAAAAGAAAGCAACAAGGCTAAGATAGCCCATCAAAAGTTGAATCAAGAAAAATTGACAAAATGGTTTCCCGAACAATCAAATAGCTCGATTCCATATAAAGAATATAAACCCTACAAGTGGGACTACTATAATGATGAAAACTACCAAAGGGACATGCCCAACCAAATAATAAAGGATATGCTTGCCCTTAAGGAGGAAGGGACCCTTTATCCAAGAAATAATAATAGTTTTCGAAAAACTCCTTCTATAGAGAAAATAATGGATGTTAGGGTTCCGTCCCAATCAAAATTCATTCACTAAACTATGATGGAACCACTGATCTAGATGATCACCTTTTATCTTTTGAAAGTCAAATGGATTTGCATAACGCTTCTAGGGCAATTTGTTATAGGCACTTCCTTGTAACTTCTCATGGAGTAGCTGCCAAATGGTATAGGCATTACTAAGAAAAGACCACTATTCTTGGGAGCAATTTTCTTATGAATTCTTGACATGGTTTTACATATGCAAAGACCAAACTATAGATTCCAGTATGTGGGCTAATATCAATCAAAGGCCAGGGAATTGCTTGGTGAATACCTAAAAAGATTTAACATAGAAGTGCTAAGAGCAAGAGATGTAATTGATAGAGAAAAGCTGATGACAGTAAATTCGAGGTTAATTGAGCAAACTCCTTTCTGGAAAGAGCTTTGCATTCATGATTGTAAAAATCTACAATACTTCTATTTTCGGGCTGACAAATTCATCCGCATAGATGAGATGTACCACGCCAAAAAGAAATCCCAATAAGACAAAAAGGAAGAAAAGATTGGCTTCGATCATCTAAACAAAAGGCCAAAATGGAATAAAGGTAGAAGAGAAATTCGGAAGGAGATTTCTGAATCCAATTATGTAGACTTAAACAAACCCTTCTCCCTCATTTTCACCGTGGCAAAAAAAGATGGAAATTTCCCTACTTCCTACGAAATATGGAGCCATCCTAAACTAAGTTGGAGGAAAGATTATTGCAATTACCATAAATAAAATGGACATAAGACTGACGAATGCCGCATCTTGCAGGAATAACTTAGAAAACGATCAAGTCGGGATTTCTAATGAATTAAGGAAACTTAATAGATTTTCCGCTTCGAAGAGAATAGTTCAAGCACCTGAAACCTAACTTTTTCTACAAGAAATAAATAAAGAAATTGAAATAAGTATATCTACAGAATTAGTAATATATCTAAAAAAATCCAAGAAGAAAAGCAGTTTTTGCAATACAAAAAAAATCCAAGAAGAAAATTTGTTTTTGCAACTTCAAACTCAGATTTCAATCAAACTATAAAAGTTTTGTGGCAGTTACCCACTATGGATCAACTCTACTCATCAAAATTTCTAATCTGATTTATACTTGAAATTCACCATGTGCTAAAATAGAATTTAAGTTTCTTTACAGGTTGAAATGAAGACTAATCTACTATGAATAGACATCCGAGAGGTTCTGGATTTCATTGTGAAAGCATAATAGATTTCTAGTTTTCCGTAAAAGGGGATAGTTCAAATACCCAAAATAAATTGACTCTCTATCTCAAGGCCTAAATATATATAATATAAAGGATTTCTTTATGGGCTTCTGAATCATCATCAATCCTACGTCCCAGACCAATTTCCGGAAAAAGGTAAATAGTCAAAATCCTCTTAAAAGAAAGGATTCTTAAACAAAAGCGTGTTTTTGTCTATAAAGTGTATTAGTTCATGAATCATGACTCTTTAGACTTACAAACAAGACATTCTTTTTTGTTAAGCAAAACCTAAAATGATGCAATTATACATATCATACAAAGAAGGAGTAATATACACCAACATTATTTTATAACAAGCAGTTTTATTGCAAAAGTTTTACCAAACAATCTTTGAGAAAAATGTTTTTAAAAATCAAAAGGATTGTTACCAATTACCCTATGGATCAGGAGAAGAATATATTTATCTATTTTGAGGAAGATTTATAAAATCTTCGAAAAATGTTGCCTAACACCAGTAAATATATATAAAAGGTTTCGATCTAAAATGTGATGACAAAGCATTCACAAAGCTTTCAAAAATCATTGAAAAAGAAGAACCTATACATATTTTCCTAAGAAAGTTTTTGGGACTACTATGACTCATTAGCGCCGCTAAAAACTCTAATTAGAAGAGCCTATTCTTGATTAAAGGACTATTGGTTCATGAATCATGACCACTCAGTTTCTTATTTGAGATTTGCATTTCTATTATAAGATTGGCTCAAAAACCCTTCTTGTTGGCAACACAAAAGGGAATTCTTTATCAAAGAATTCAAATACCCAAAATCTTTTCAATTCATTAACTTAAAACTCAAACTAACAAAAAGTCTTTTATAAAAGCAAGACCGATTTTGAAGAAATATTTCCTGATTTTCCAAAGAAGTTTTTTTTTGAAAAATTCTTTCTTCCAAAGAGAAATTTCATATCAGAAAAGTTGCCAGAAATCCATGAGATTATTTTAACAAAAAAGTTTTACAAAACTTTCTTTAAACTAGCAAGTAAGAATCATAAACCTTCGACATATTTTCAGAGCGCCTCCTAGAGGGAGGAGGCTTAGCGCCAATAAAAGCCTTAGATGTATTTTTAAAGCACCTCATAGAGGGAGAAACAGGTTTAGCACCAATCAATAATTTTCAGCTTTGCCAAAAAGGGACGAGAAGGTCCAAAGCCCAATGAAGTGGCAACTGAAATCAAACTCTATCCTAAAGAATGAATCAAAGCAATCTTTTAAAGGAAGATCACTCAAATCCAAGCTATTTTGCTCCAAGACATGGCTAAAGCATTTCAGATCATTTCCAGATGGTTTTCCGGTCTTTTTATTATTGTAAGATGGTTTTCTGCTCTACATATTATTATCAAATGGATTTCTGGTCTTCTATTCAAGTTATTATTGCCAGATGGTTTTCTGATTTTCTTATTATTACCAGATTATTTCTGGCCTTGTATTTAGATTATTATTACCGGATAATTTTCTGGTCTTCCATTCAGATTATTATTAGTAGAGGATTTCCTCGTCTACTTATTATTGCCAGATGGTTTTTTGGTCTTCTTATTATCAGACGATTATATTATGGATTTCTTATTATCATATGGTATTCTGGTTTTCGTATTATCAAAAGATGACATTCTGGACTTCTTATTATTAGATAGTATTCTGGTCTTCTTATTATCAAAAGATGGTATTCTATATTTCTTATTATTAAATGGTATTCTGGTCTTCTTATTATCAGAAGATGGTATTCTGGACTTCTTATTATTAAATGCTATTCCGATCTTGTTATTATCAAATGGAATTCTAGTCTTCTTTTTATCAGATGGAATTATGGTATTCTTAATGTCAAATGGTTTTCTGGCCTTCTATTCAAAATTAGTGCCAGATAATTTTCTAATTGTCTATTAAATAAATTCCTAATTTCTCAAATTACTAACTTTTTATCAAAGCAAATTTCTGGTTTAGAGATAAGAATTATACTAAGAAGACAAATAAAGGATTACCTATCATATTGCATCAAATTAAAGCTCTAGAAAAGCAAGCTGTGTATCTTAAAAAATTTCAAAAGGAAGAATGGATATTACATTCAAGGTAACAATCATTCAAATATAAATTTATTTGACACACTATATGTGAGGATTGTAGGAATAAAAAGGGTTGAACAATAAGAGAACCCAGTCAGAAGGTTATAGGAAACTCTCTATTAAGAGCCAAGACCTTGTGCCATCTTTTTCAAATCCTCCTGACCAAAGAAGAATAGATAATATGATGAATCATCACACCTAAAGACTCGAAGGAGGATTCAACAAAACAAAAAAAGTGTTCTTTGACAAATAGAGATCCATTACCCTTTGATGAAGTCTAGTAATCTCTACATCAACTTTAATGCTTTAGACTGAAGGTCTAGAACAGCCGAATGCAACTGCTTTTTCTTACTCAAGAAGGTGGTAGAATTGGGAGTCAGCTGAATCGAGGTAATAAGTTACAAAAGGAATTCAGGAAAAGATTCCATACCCGCAACCCCGAATGGTTGGAAAATGGCATCTACCATTTGCTGAGCAGTGATGAGAAAATTTTAGCCAAGCGTATAATCTCCTTTCTTTAAAAATGGAGAAGATCTGGAACTTTGCCGTTGTTCTCGCTATCCATTTGCCTTCCAGGTGATATTATACAAAGTCAGGGAAGTACTAATTTTTTTATGAAATAGACAATTATATGGTAAAACAAAAGGTTGCAAATTAATTATAATTACCTAAGCCATATCATTAAAGTGTTAGAATTCACATTTAACCATTATATTTGCAACAAGACTTGACCATCAAATAATCCATACTAAATTTATAAATGCTTAAGTTTTCAGTCAATTAAAAGTCTGTATACAATTGTAGATCCATGATGGAAAAGTAATTGTATAAAAGAAATTTGATTGAGAAATTATACTAAATATATCTTAAATAGAATGTCAAAATCATTAAACTAATGTCAAACTAATAGAATGTTGTATTAAAGGCTGCTATCAAAAATTATGATATGATGTCATAACAATGATATGATATCGAAATAAGAAATATTCCAAATCAATGAATGATGTCAAAATGGTCTAAAAGTGTTTTTATAAAAATATCAAATATATAAGTAATCCATGAATTTTCTACAATAACTACAACACAAGTTAGCGATGTCGCATATAACTTAAACAAGATCATTAAAATAAGTCATTGAAAAAGAGTAATAACACAGAATAAGGATATTGAAATTCATACGACAACCATTTAAATTGATGTCAGACACATTTATGTTTGTCACACCCCCGGTTGTCTACCGACATGATAGGGATTTCGCTTAATAATAACTTCTAGACTTTGGATTGATTGTCAAAACTATAATAAAAAGGTAAAATTATTTGATGTGAAATATCAGGCTGGCTTCGTAGGGCAGTAACTTCGAGACCAAACAAGTTAATAGTGGGTGTCAGGTTTAACATAAACTATTCGTTTCGAAATCAAATTAGAAGCTCCTAAGCTTCCAAATCAATATCGCTTAACTTTAATTGGTCAATCGATCCCCCAGTAACATAATAAATCGAAGTCAAATTCATTCATGAACATAACATATTTGAAATTCAACTTATAATTCGAGCATCAAAAGTCAAAAACTCAAGTATTAAACTCCACGCATCGATTTAGAATCCAAAAACCCCTCAAATAAAACCCTAGTAATGATTCCAATATAAAATTTCCTAATACAAATCACCGACTTAATTAATTAAAATGAAGATTGTACCTTGATCTTAGCTCAGATGAAGAAGGTTGAAAATTTATGAATAATTTTGAGAATGTTAAAATTTTATTTTTCAAGTTTTGAGATGCAGGTAAAAAGAAGAAGGAAGAAGAAGCCCGAGTATTTATAGGGAAAAAGAAGAAATACAGTTGCTATTGGATCAAATTTAAATGAACCGTCAGGTCTGGGTAGAATACCAATAGGCGGTAAGTGCCAACACCAAAGCAATGACTTAAAAAGTTAATGACTCCTGGCCAAATATTACCACCATTCTTGATTTCGAAGGCATGTCAAAAACAAGGATGTCAAAACCAAAGAATATCTCACCATTGGAAGCATCTCGTACCAATATAAGGGTAGTTGATGTTGAACCTATTGCAAGCAATACCGCGCCTTAAGAGATATCGAGCATCATCAATGCAGCATGGAATGTTGTACCTCATCAGTATGAAAGTCAATATCAAAGACTAGCAAGTGGAAAGGTATCAAAAGCCTACAGCCATAGTGATGCCGCAACTCCATCAATAAAGGTAAAAGAGGATACCACATGTCATCCATGTTGCACTTAACCAATGTTACATTTTATCAATGTCGCATATCATCCATGTCGCACTTTATCAATGTCGCATCTCATTGATGTTGCATGTCACCAACAAATAATGCTAGCACTACACTTCATCAGGACAAGGATTACTGTCAAATTCTAGGTGATGCCGCCTCTCTTCAATACCTCCTCTCATCGATGTTGCCTCCCTTTGATATCATATGTTATCAATCCAGAGTATAAGCAGGGTGGATGTCGAAACCCATCAATATAAGGCGGATGTCGCATATCGAATAGCTGTAGTAGGAGGAGATTGCTGCACATTGACAATATACATAAGAATGTCGTAAATCATCATCCTATGAAGAATATCGTAAGTCTCCTTTCCGAAGTGATTTTGAAGGTTATTAATGCAAGTGTGAATGCCAAATGCCTGGCATGATGCCGTAACTCAACAGCATATAAAGAAATGTCGAAGTTCATCAATTTAAGACCTGATGCCGAATGCCATTAATATGGTTGATGATGCAGAAAGCCAAGTATGCTGGAAGTGACACGTGGCAGTTATGTCGCACCTCTCAAACCCCATAAATGCGGAAACAAAGGCATGGCAGAAAGGGATCAATTCTTTTCTCATTCTTACATTTTAAAATTTTGTAACTCAAAATCAATTTGTGGATTTTGTGCCAGTTGTAATTCTTACGACCTTTATGTAAGTAAGGGCTTATATAATTGCAATTTCATAGCATATTAAATAAAGTGACATGGTTTTGACTTATGATTCTTATGCATAAATGATTCCAGCATTAGATATTTCTACATGACTTTGACTTTGCTATTGAATACACATGCTTTCAACGAGTTGACATAAGGATTTGATCGTAACTTGAATTATAACTTGTTTCGAAGTCTCAATCACTTGTGATTTCAATCATAATTTGCTTTGAATTCCCAAACACTTACGTATTTGAGATTGATATGGATTCGACATGGAGCATATGACTTCCTAGCTAACTAGCCTAGGATTTCCATAGTCTTTCCTCAACCAAGTTTCACTCTCCTTACACTTTTTGGGGTTTAACGAAGAAATTTGTTAACAGCCTAAAAATTTAGTGTCAACACTAGATTTGACTGTATATACTTTGTGTTAGTGTGAATGGAGTTTTATAATGAGGGGTTTTGGCGAGGGAGGTGGTTGGCTAAGATAAGGTAGATGAGCAAGAAAAGTAAAGTGAAAAAGTGGAGGCTAAGGCTTGATTTACAGGGAGAACCAGTGGAAAACATCCTTAATGTTTATCTACTACCAGTTCAAAACCAAAGCCTCCATTTGCTTCTTATTTAGCCGATAATAGACTAGGTCTTTAATGGACCAAATAACCCAAAAACCCATTAGTAATTTATATAAGTTAACTCAAATTTAAATATATCTATCGATATCAAATATCGATATGTAGATATATAACTTTTATATACGCACGTTGGTAATTACTAACAACACCGTCAACACTTCTAGAGACCACTCCATTTTACTAAATACACCCTATATAGTAAATACAACATTAATTTATATTTCTCAAATATGAATTAATTTAATTTAATCTATAACTAATACAAATCAATTAAACCGAGTGGTGTTTCGGAGAACGAATAGATTCAGTTGTACGGCTCAGATGTGTGAATTTAGCCAGCAATTAATATTTAAATAATTCAAATATTAATGTTCACACATCACCTTAGCTAATTGTGTGATAGTTTGACTTAATTCATCTCTTATAAATCTCATCGGCAAAATCCAATTTTATACTTGAAGTAATACCTTTAGTAGCGATTATTTACACACGTTGTCTTCGTCAACATTATATCCCTTTAGAATGTATGGAATTTGATTCTAGTAAAAAAATCCAATATTATCTTTATATAAATCGATTAGTCTATAAACAAAATCTTAGGCTCAATAATAACATTTATTATTAATTATACTACTCTATCCAGAGATTTTGACCCTGAATTGACTACAGTTGACCTACTAACCTCATATGACCGAGAAGACGAATTCTCTATTAAATAGTGTTTCACTTCTAATGCTTCAAATCATACCCAACTATAGTCGCTCATTGGTCGCAATGCCATCATAGCTATAATCTAAGTGGAGTGTTCACGTTAAAGTTCAACAATATTCTCAATTCGAGAGGACTACGTAATATCATCATTATGAGATTTTCCGTTTGACCTAGTTGCTAATAACCAACTGGAAACTCTTGGATGAGTCATTCCATAATTATCAAATAACTACGAGTATGTAAGCCTTTAGTGCATCTAGTAGCCATAAGTAAACACTGCCCAATATTTGAAGAGTGTTGCATACTCTGGTCTCAACTGATATATCGATATTCTTTCTCGAAACAGCTTGACCACAGGTTCTTAAAACAATATATTATTCTATATCATGATAATTTTTTTCATGATTACAACTATTTATAATTATTATCACACAACATATTATTTAAGGATTTTCTAATTAATATACTTTCAATTGATTATATCACAATATAACAAGTATACAAATAGAAATCAAACACCTTTATACAAAAAAATTGATTACAAAGTTAGATAATTTATAATAACTTATATAGTTGCCCCTATGACATACCATAACTCTCTCAATCTATCATCTGAACATAAAGCCAAGTATAGATTCGTAATCATATTTCCTCAATCAATTCACTCAGAATGATCGAGCTAATACATTCATGTATGGATTTGTTATGTTGTCCTTATTATCTACTCTAGTAAATGTCACTTCTCTGTTGTTAACAAACTCTCTTATTAGGTAGAATTTATAGATTATGTGCCTTAAATTATTACGAGCTCTTGGTTCTTTCATGATTTACAACGTGACATTGTTGTCACATAACAATGCTATTGGATTCTCAACATTTGAAATCACCCTTAGCCCAGCCGTAAATTTGTGCATCCGGACTGCTTCTTTAGCTGCTTCATTGAGGGCGATGTACTCAACCTCTAATGTTGAATCAGCTACAATTTCTTCCTTGGAACTTTTCTAACATATAGCTCTGCCGTTTAGTGTGAAAACATAACTCGATACCAATTTACTGTTATGGGTATCACTCTAAAAGCTCAAACCTGTATACCTCTTCATAAGGAGGTCTTCATTCCCATATATTAGGAATAAGTCTTTAGTATTTCTTAAATACTAAAGAATACATTTCATTACCATCCAATGTCTGTATCTAAGGTTTGACTAGTATCGACTTATGCATCATAATGCATAAGTCACATCTTATCTCATACATAACATAATATACATAATGGATCCAATGATTGATGTACTATTTCCATTTCATATATGAAACAGTTAGTGGTATACCCTAGAGGCAATTATGTAATTTTCTACATATATCTAACTCTTAAGTCAATCTTATTCATGGTAATAGTGTTTGTTTTCCTTTATACACTTTGTTATATTATGATATAATTAATTAAGTAATTAATTTAAATTTTATAATAAGAAAATCCTTTAATAAAATGTTATGCGAATGTAGTTCCAAATAGTTGCATTCATGAGTAATTAATCATAAAATAAAATGACATTTGGTTTTAAATATTTTTGTTCAAGATGTTTCGAGAAAAGGATATTGATTCATCCATCGAGATCAGAGTGCGTAACGCTCTCTAAATGTCGGACAATGTATTACCCATAGTTATTAGGGGAACCAAGGGGTTACGCACTTGTAGTTATTGGATAACTATGAATGACTCGTCCAAGAGTTTCCTATTGGTCATAATAATTAAATTAAATAGGGAATCTCAATGTGACGAAGTTACACGGTTCCATCGACTTAAGAATATTATGGAACTTCAATGTGAATACTCCACTTTAATTATAGTAAGATCCTAGCAAGGCGATCGATTGAGCGACCATAGTTGGTTCTAAGTTGAAGCATTGGAAGTAAAGCACTATTCAATAAAGAATTTGTATCTTCGATTGTATGTTGTTAGTATCATGGTCAACTATATCAACTCAAAGTCAAAATCTATAGCCAGAGTAGAATGGTTAACAACAAATGTTATTATTGAACAAAGAACTTTGTTTGTTGGACTTACTGATTTGAATATGGATAATATTTGAATTTTTATCAATACCAAATTCCATATATCCAAAGTTGGTATAGTTTTGATGCAGAGAACGTGTGTGTATTATCGTTACTAAGTTATCGCTGAAGAAAATGTCAAATTAGATTTTTACCAAAATATCTTTAAGAGATGTATTCGGCGAAACTATCACATCACTAGTTAAGGTGATGTGCGAAGGCTAATATTTGAATTGTTCAGTATTAATCACCGACTGAATTCAACCTATGAGTCTTACGATCGTATTTGTAATTTTTTTGAAAATCCATGCAATTTAATTAGTTTATAAAATGTTATAAATTAATTAATATTTGATAAATATTAATTTAGTTGATATTTTTGGAGTTGTTTGTTATTATTTGAATGCATATATAAAAGTTATATTTCCACGCATCGATATACGATATTGGTATATTTTTAAATGGGTCTTAATAAGAGATAATGACTTGAATGGATTTTGGAAAATTTGCACCTATCGGTGGTAAAGAATGGTCGTCCATATACGAAGACAACAATGTGAAGTGGGAGAAAATCAAGGGATTAATTAGGGAAGTTTTACTTAAAAGAATGTGAAAGGTTCCAATATCTCGATTAAAACAAATCCACTAATTTTATTTCCTTCAGTGGTTTTCTTTTTCTTCTCTTCTCTCCTTGCTATGGTCGGAATTATCTTCCTCCTCTTTTAAACCAAATCAGCTCCAAAACTACTAAAAATATCAAATGAATATAAAGACTATATGATTCATCCTTCTCCTGCAAAGTAAGTGTGGATTTAAGGATCTAAGGAGGGAATTCCAAATCAAAGTGTCACTTACTGGCTTAATTTGAAAGGTATATTCTAAGCTTAATTTGTTTTCTTAGATTTGATATATTTATCACAATTTTATATGTACATATCATTGCCTCATCTTGATCTAGTGATCAAAAATACAATTTATACAATTTGTTAAATGATTTGATTTGTTTTTAAATTGATAAATTAAATTAGAATTTATGTATGCATAAAACAATGGTTTAGGTTATATAATTATGTTTCTAAATTACTAAACATATTATACAAATCATTTAATAAATGTTTCTGTTCCAATTTTTGATCGATCCTAAAAATTTATAGTATTTTGATTTGATGTATGCAATTTTTGTTCCATGGTATTTTGATTGTTAAAAAAAATATAATTTTAGGCAGAAATTATATATATATATATATGTTTATGTATGTATACGTATGCATGTCTCTGTGTGTTTATATATATAACGTATATACTTGCAAATACTTCAAAAAGATTTAACGTAATATGGATGTTCGTTTTAAATCAATTGGAAATCATTTTAGCTTAATTATTATATATGTATGTATGTATGTATGTGTTTATTTATAAATAATTAATATACATGTATATATTGTCCATGTTATTGTTTGTTGCTTTTGTCATTTTAAACATATTGTTGTAACATACAATCGCTTGTATTTGATTAAGTGTAGCATCAATCAAATGTTTCAAAAAGGGAAAGGTGGAATCAATCAATGATGCCTTATTTATCTCTTTCCTTTTAGATCTTGATGTGATTATATTTAGATCTAGTTTCATGTTTATTCCCATCTTTAAACATCAAACAATTACACTCACTATATGTTTCACATGTTTGTCACATATTTTAAAATATGAATACATTTGATATACCTTTTCAAATTTCACACTTAGTTAACTTAAATTTAATTAATAAAGAATAAGACAATATTAATAAAATATAATTTTATTAATAACAATCATATTGGATCTAGTGAAACCTAGTGGACTTCATAGGCCCACTATGATCCAATAGGGAATATTTTCAAATGTCGCCCACTACAAAATGGACCGGGTTCCTTTAATGGTTTCAAAGCCTAAATGGTTTATGTAGTCTAGTTATTCAACACTTAGGGTCAACTAATAAAACCTACTTATTCGATGAGTGACTTGGATAGTAGTGTCTAGAATTGGGGTTGAACGATCAAGTATTCTTCCCTCCATGGCTACTGGCCTAGCCCAATAGGGGGAGTAAGTCCAAAAGTTTGGCCTAGATATAAGGCCCAGAGTTATTTGGACCCTGAGCTACTTTTCAAAATTCCATTTAAAATTAAAAATATTTTTTAAATTCAAAAATTAAAGTTAAAATATAAAATGAAACTTTATAAAATATTTTTCAAAATGATTCTAAAATTAAATTT
This sequence comes from Allium fistulosum, assembly GCA_030737815.1. Taxonomy (NCBI): domain Eukaryota; kingdom Viridiplantae; phylum Streptophyta; class Magnoliopsida; order Asparagales; family Amaryllidaceae; genus Allium; species Allium fistulosum. The sequence continues at coordinate 304,866,868 of CM060903.1, read as the reverse complement.
AATATTTTTAAATTTATGTAATATTTAATTAATTAGATTAATTAAATAAATAAATGATAGATGGTTAATTAATTAAAACAAACATATATAATGATATATATGTTTGTGTGTGTGTGTGTATATCTATCTTATATTGTTTAAGGTAAATTATAAATAAAATTTTGAATTTATTAAAAATATTTACCTAAAAATGTTTTAATTAAATGAATAATTCAGTTTGATAAATAAACAAATTAAATGTCAATTAATGTAGGTATATACATATATAGTGATTGTACGTAACTATAATTATTATAGGCGTATATTTTTCTTAAATTTGTTTAAGATGAACAATATTAAATTTTTGATTTAAGTTAAATTTTTAGCTAAAAGTTTTTAATTAAATAAAAGAATTTATTAAATAAATATATTAATTAAAAGTTAATTAATTGATATATATAAATATATTGATATGTATGTATAAAGAAACTATAAATGTCAAAGTGTCTTATTTATCTTAAATAGTTTAAGATGAATAATACAAAATTTATGAAATTTAATAAAATTTAATTTAATTGGTTAATTAAATATGATCTGATTAATAAGAATTAAAATTAATTAAATATGGTTTAATTAAAAGATACATGTATATATTATATAAGTTAATTAAATTATAATAGTTATAAATAAATTAAACTAACATAACTATATGTGCATAAATATATTGAAAGTGGAATAAGAATAAACCAAAATTATATTTTTGGAGTAAATACATACATATGGTAAATATACCGTGATTTTAGATGTGTCCGACACTTGAATCACGAGGATATTTCATAAGAAATACATTATTCCTTAAGTCGATATTACTTAAAATATATTAGAGATTATGAATCCCTAATCTAAAGTTGTCCTTGACCATTTATATGTTAATAGATTATTTGCATACTCTTTAATTGTTGAGCAAACTCAAGCTAGGGATGTTATGTGTTGTACTATTAATATATTGCTAGACGAAGTAAGATACATGCATGTACTCACTCAGAAAACTGAAGTTATGTGCATTATACTTAGGACATTATGAATGGTGGGTGCAAGTGAATAATCTCTTTCGATTTGTTGAGAAAACTCAAGGTTGCAATCGAGATTAGGAAAAAGACCACAACTAGGAGTTGTATATGATACAACCGATAAAGGATTATCCATTACTTCCAGGCCTATGATTTATTGAGCAAACTTAAGGCTAGAATCCAAAGGCATGCGAGTCCCAACATCCACTAGAGGAATCAAAAGATTTAAACGTTCCTCTTAGGGCTTTGAGTAGTATAAAAATTTAATGGGAGCCTTATTAGAAAAATGGAATGTAAAAATTTAATATTTCTAATACTGTAAGAGCACATGTTATACAAATTAAAATTATCTACATTGATAAATTTGTGCAATTAAATTGATTCCCAATAAGTATATAGTGATTAAATGAATTAAGATTGACAAAGAAATATATAATATTCTTACAAATAATTTTTAGCATGTTGTCATTTTAAGACCCATGCAAGTGCCAAAAATTATACAACTACTTAATGCATTCGTAAATTGGTCATTTAAATATTTATTTTCCTGAAACTGTGCATGATCTTCTATGAGTTTTGAACTCTAAAGTGATATAAGGATATGGATATTCGATCATTATTGGACCAAACACAAAGTTATATGGTGAACGGTCGTGTTCATAATATATAAAATCCTGATGAAATTGGTTCACTTAAGATGTGCAAGTAGACAATATCAAAATCATGTGTTCAATATGATTAAATACAATGAGAATTAATTTGCATAGAAACTAATAAAGACCAATGACTAAAGACCAACCTAAGAATTTGATCTCGAGATGTTAGCTTTGATCTGTTTACTTAAGTGCAATCTGTTTGATAATCATAAAATGTCAATAATATCCAAATTCACTTTTGTACAGAATTCGATGTAGTCTTACAGTATAATTGCCTTTTGAATGGTTAACCATTTGAGAAAGTGAATGTTCGAGAGTGGATGTAAAATAGGCATAGTTTGGACGAAGAGAGTGAATGGTCACTTCTCCTTCATAAAGGGCATCGAAAATGAGAATTGTATAAAATTTAGTAAGATATTTAAATGGAGTGAGAAATGTGATTTCTATTCTAAATGTATTATGCTATACAAAATCATTTTCCATAAAATTTATTTGTATATGTTTAAGATATTTGATAAATAACTCTTGATTTTAAATCAGTTACGGTAAAAGAAATAAATAGCCGATACTAAATAGTTGAATGGAGCTTCGAATTTCATGCACTATTATAGTAATAGCAAAAATAGTGGGAGCATATATATGACACTTATAGATGGATACATCAATGCATGAAAGATTTTTTCATTATTATTACTTACGAACCAGTAAATGTTTCCAATATTGACTATATACATACACACACACATATATACATACACATACGTATACATACACATACATACATACATACATACATATATACATATGTGTGTGTGTAGTTTTATTTTGCTATGAATATCATGAATGTTCATTATAAAATAAATCTAGAATACACACACAAATATATATATATATGTAGACGGGACATCGAACATGAAAGGAGTGGGACTGGTATGATCTTCATCACTCCCGAAGGTATGGAGTTATAGTAAGAGCCCGCAATTTTCAATGATCGAATTTGAATGATAAATTTAAATATTTAATCGTTAAGCAGCAAAACACCTCTTATACTTGAATTTTCACAAACGGTCGAACTAGGACTTGAGACCACTTCAATTGAGTCCGGATCGATGTTTCGAACCTGTTTGAGTATAAGGATCGATATATTTTGGTCGACGGATTTTCAGCTGGTAGCCTACGTTCGATTCGTAAATCGACCCAAAAGGTTAACTTTTGTATATGACAGAATTGGGTCCCGAAAACTTTTCCATTGGATCCAAAATGGCATTTTGAGCTTGTTTGAGTATAAGGTTCGATATGTTTGGAGTTTGGAATTTTCACGAATGAATAGTGCTGGATGGAGAGAATTGGGGATTAGCCCATTAGTTGCCGATATGTGGCTAACTCCCTTCATTATCTCTCATTCACTTCTCATTCACGCTCATTCCTTCTCCTCTTTCTCAAATGGTCTTCTAATCCTTTAACCCTAACACCTCTAAATAAAATTCCTAAATTCAAATAAAAATCATCATATTCCTCTCTTCCAATTTTCTATAAAACCTGCGAAGGAATTAGCTTGAATCAGATTTTGGAGAGATATCTCAACTTTAAAGTTAGCTTGGAGATGGGTTTTGATGATTAGAGCTTGATTTAGGGAAAGAGAAGGTGAGTGGGATGATTCTCCTTATCAATTTATATGATATACTTCATATTTTCATTTATTGCTTAATATTGATTCATATGAAGTGATTTGGAGAATGATAAGGTTAGTTTAGACTTGTATTCATGTCATAAACATGTTTCCCTTAGCTAATTAAGACCCTAATACTATGTTCTGAAAATAGTTAGTAAACCCTAGATTTGATTTTGGCTAATTATGTGATTGTTTGTAAAGTTATAGTTTGATTTGGGATTAATTAAGTAGTGTAGTGCACGTCATTAGTAATAGCTAATTGATCCATTTGAATTGATTTGCAAAAAAGTTAGTAAGTTAATTAGGGTGTTTGGGAATTCTATACCTCTTATTAAAATAATTAGAGACCATATAAGCCTTAATTAGTTTTTATAAAATGGTTTCAATTTTATAAATGAGGTATATATTTTATAAAATGGATATGAGATTTTATAAAATAGTAAAATGACAAACACTTAATTATCAATGAGGAGAAGTAAGTATTTTAAAGGTTACAAGGTGATTAAAATGGTTTATTATAAGAGATGTTTCACTCTTATTATAAAGATTACTAAAACAAGCAATAATTGAACTAGAAATTGTTGAATTGCCTATTGGATATACATGTGTGTATACGTGCACGAGCGGGTATATGAATATGTGTATTCGGAGTTAAGCAACGATCGAAACACCTCTAGTGTTGTAGCTAGAATTCTGATGAGAGTTGTGTTTGTAAGAGATGAATATTTGTGTAATAGATTGTATGGGAATGTCCGTATGTGTATATGGTCATGTTATGAGCGATCTCATGTAATCATAGCGACTAACTAATGCGCTAAGTTACATGGAAAAGTGCCGGGTTGAGTAATCGCCCGGTACCCGGCGAGGCTCATTTGTAATTGTTTAGTTATATAGAAATATTATTGAATATAAGTTCATTGCGGGCATTTCAGGTAGCCATAGCCACCACCGTTTTCGCTAAGTTATGTGAGAGTATATCGGGTCAAGTAATTGCCGTGGTGAAGTCCGAAAATGTGAATTGTTAACTTATGTGTTTTTGAGTGGACGTGTGTGCATAGGCATACACGAATAAGTGTATCGACACACGTATAAGCTATGCACAAGGATACAAGAAAATTCAAGTTATGTAAATTCATGATTTGAGGTGTCTAGATTGAAGAGAATTTCGTCACGGTCGTAACGGAAGAAACGACGAGTAATTTAGAGCTACAGATCAAAAGTTATGGGCGTTTGAAGATTTACTTCTGCCCACAGCAGGTTTCCAAACGTCCGTGACACTTGTTAGATGTCTGAGATGAACCTGGGAGCAAATAGCAACATCTTTCAGATGTCCGCGACAATGTCACAGACGTTTAAGGAATGATGTTTGAGTTTTTCGATCGAAATTTCAAAATATGATAACTTTCTCTTACGGACTCGGATTGAGGCGCCGTTTGGACCAGTGTTCATAATTTTTCAAGGGCTACCATCTAGGAAAGTTTGGTAAGTTTTGGAGAACTTTGGTTTTGGGGTCCACGCGGGACCCATCCCAGTACGTATTTCCAAACCGTTGATTTTTAGGTAGACCGGGAGGGTATACCACGACAGTTATGAAATTGGAGTCATGCGTTCGATTTGGAATGTAGTTTGGGTTAGTATGGGGTTTTGTTATAGTTTTCCGATGAGGTTTAGGCCGTGGCGATTGGAGCCGTGCATGGTGATCCTATACGATTCTGATGATAGCGGGCTGGGGCATAGAGTCTCCTAATAGCGAGTCATCTAGGCTTTTATACGATAGCTGGCTGAGACTTAGAGTTCCTTAGTAGCAAGTCATATACGTTTTCGATGATAGTGGCTGGGGGCATAGAGTCTTTCAGTAGCGAGTCATCTAGGTTTTTGTATGATAGCGGGCTGAGGCTTAGAGTTCCTCAGTAGTGAGTCATATACGATTTGTGATAATAGCGGGCTGAGACATCCAGTTCCTCATTAGCAAGTCATCTATGATTTCGATGATAGAGAGCTGGGACATTGAGTTCCTCGGTAGCGAGTCATCTACGATTTGGTCTTACTATTAGTGACATACGCATTATGGCGTACCTATTTGGTAGCCACAGGGACTATGCATGTTGGGGCGTATTTTATCGATCTTAACAGTAAAGATAATGGTTTTGGGATCATGGTTTGATCATGATGTATCAATACTATATTATTAGTAGTTTTTGGGCCGTCGTAGTGCGATGAGATATTGTGCTAACTTGTTGTTACAGGAGAAGAGCAGGTTATGGTATGATCCACTACTTTTTAGATGGATTTACTGTACTTGATTATAGGCAGTTCAGATTTCCCTCGAGCCACGTTTATGGAGAGGGCCAACTATGATTTTGTTATTCTTATCTATTGGTATATAGTTTTAATATACAGTATTAGAGATAGTTCCCCTCAAACCAGGCTTTATGTCTTACCCACGTTTTGTCTTTGTATGCTTATATCATGACAACTCTCGGGTACTCGATTGAGTAGTTCGAGAGTCAGGTGATTTTAGGGATACGCTAGCAGAGTGTGCAGCTGGAGCATTTTAGAGGTGTGTCATCGATGTTTAGATATATACATATATATATATATACACTTTTTGCTTTATTGTACATGACAGACCTGTTATTTATATACGAGACTGTTGTATCATATATTTATTCAGAACTCTGTGCTTTTGGAGTTGATGTACTCTAACTATTCTGTATTGATATTTATTTGTCAACTGCTTCCACTAGTGTGGTCTCTTACGTATATTGTTATTCTATCTCTGTTCATGTATATCCAATATATTATATGTTGCCATTCCATTGTGAGATCTTATCGATGACTTGGTTTAGTGTTTTATTCTAATTTTACCCTGACAAACTGTCTTTTGTGGTATTTGAAAGTAAGGCGATGTTGTAAGGCGCCAACTTTTAGATATTACGAAGGGCAGGTCGTTACAGTTGGTATCAGAGCTTAGGCCCAGCACTCGGACCAAGTAGACCGGTTTGAGTTAATCAATCTGGTCAAAGGAGATACGTTGAGAGAGCATACTTGTATTTTTCTACTGTATAACACTGTATACACCGCTTGTCTTCTGAACTTGAATTATTTCTACCGCTAGTTGTTAAGGTATTTTTGTCAGGTTATCCGTATGAACGAATGAAATACGTTAACGACTACGGATGGGCAGTCTGAGATGCCTGATTTATTCAAAAACTATTTAGCTACCGCAAAAGATGTTCCATCACCCGTGAACATTTCCAGCTGATTGCGCTTAGTGTCATAAGTAGTGTGGCCCTTTGGGCATCAATATTTCTAGCTCCACCAGCTTTAGACTCTTCGAAGCAGTGTCGTAATTTCCTTTAACCTAGATGGGAACCATATCTAAGTCCTGCGAATGTTGCCGAGACATGGTCTTGGGCACACGATTGGGAAGACTTCCATTGATAAGTCTAGGGAATGTTCTCGTAGGTGAGATTGTTTCTCGGCAATTGGGGAAGGGAAACTTTGGCTATGTAGGATGCGGTGTTTTTATAGCTGATAAGCAGACCTGTGATTCAGGAATTTGTTCAGGCATCGCTTTAAGTTCTTAGTTCATCTCTTAGATTGAGAAGAGCGTGTAGCTTGAGTATTCCATCTTCCCTGGGGAAGCAACTTATCAGTGAAGGGGTGTTGACCGGTTCAACCTTTTATTTTTGAGGTTTGAGGTAGTCGGTACTCCATTGTTGTGGGCGAAGAGATTGCTTTGGGTCTTAAGAGTTGGTTAGGGGTTCATTACTTAGCCTTATCCATGTTAGGTACCACTTTTGAACATCTCGTCAGGATGGTTCTCCTTTGCGAGAATGCCTACGAGGTACCGTTTGATACAGCAAATGTGGAAAACAATTGAAACTCCAACCGAAGCATAAAGACCATGATACAAGGAAGATCGAGCTTGTTCGGAAAATAAAAGTTGGCCTTGTATGTTACTTCTATGGCATATGGGAGCATTTCACTATGAAATGTCATCCAGCTAAAGCGAAGCGTAGTGCTTTGATTTCGATCAAATTGATCACTTGAAGAAGGACTGTCCTACATTTTCTCGAAGGGTGTGTAAGTGATGATGACTTATGCCTTTTAGGCGTTACCAGGCCCTAGCGAGCTTACGGCTTAGGAAAATCAGAAGGAGCTTATATATTGAGTATGCTTTATTTTTGTGGAACTCGCTTCTATTCCATGCGACACTTGAGCAGTATATTTTATCTGTTGCTAGTTACTCGGTAGATAGGCTAAACTTGACACCATTCATAGTAGGTAAATTCTTCAGTATAGATAAACTATGTATGAGTCACCTTAGTTGCAAAACTGAGGTGAAGTGACCGAAGTATTTCAATTCGAACTTGATGCACGAGATTTCAAGTTGAGTGGGTTCAGTCGATGAAGTGTGACTTGGATTTATATCCAAGAAATGTTCGGTGGTTGCCCAGTGATGAGCAGAGACTGAGCAGATGACTTATAGGCATTTGTCTAAAGTCATTCGTGTTATAATTGTTTTCCTTTGTGTTAGTAAACCTCAGGTGATAGGAGTAATCCCATGTGCCGAAAGGGATATTTTCCAAAGATTGGTCCATTCACTTGCAAGTTATTAACCTATAGTTGGAGCATAGAGTTTTCAGGTGATTTGTACCAGTTATGGTAGTGTTTTTCACTTGCTACTGATAGACGAGCACTTGAGTCAGATTCTTGGAATGACCGAGAGATTTACGAAACACGACCTTGGTGGTGTCATCAGTAGTCGGATCAAGGAACCAGATCAGAGTTCGCACGGATGAAGTCATGTGGCCAACCCTAATTTAATAAAGAAATCTTGTGAGTAAACGAAAGGTTGGATCAGGTATCGTGTCATTTGGAATGATCTTTGGAAATTATAAAATTTTAGTGTAATGTAATTATTGCATGGGAGAGTTCAGGAAAGGATTGCTCGACTAGTTCTATGGCGATTCGGATAATCTCCTAAGTGACGAGATGAAGATTGCCTAGACAAGTGTCATAGTGCACTTAATATATTATCCTTATTAACATCGTGCGGTCAAGATGAGTTTGAACCCAAGCGAGCCCAGACAATTGTAAATCATCATTTGATGATGATTTAATCAGTATAATTTCCTCTTTTAGGGAATGAGATTTATCTAGAAGGAAAGGAAATCGAGGCATTAATTGCTGGATTTATTCGAGATTTTTGAGACTCAATGATCATGCATATCGTATAAGTTCTCCTTTTTCATAGCGCGAGGTGTAATAGTCTTCCACGTATTATATACATGGAAGAAGTTACAGCACTTAGGCGTTTATTCCTTTTAAATGATGGACGGACCCATTGAAGTTTATTGTACAACATGCATGTTTGACTCTTGAAGTTTACCGAGCATGTTGGTGTAAACTCTTTTAAATATTACATTGTTTGTATTCTTATTTGTTGGTTGTTGTTGTTGCTACTGCTTGTGTTTGCTTGCTATTGCTTGCTACCTGCTAATGTTTTGTATGCTTGCTTGTTGCTTGCTACTGTTTATTGTTGTTGCTGCTACTGTTTGGTCATGTTTATTGTCACTATTGGTTGACGTTGATGTTAGTTGATTTTTTTTATTGCGGTTGATCTTGTCGATTGGTTTCTTGCATGTTTGACAGTTTGAATGCAAGTTATAGTTGAATGGCTTGTGCAAATATATGTTATATACGGACGGTACTCTAAGATTTCGATCTTAGAGTAGTATACGATTTATTCGATGCTGTCTTGTTGTGACACACCGAGGGTACGGACTTATATTCGTGACCTACCCATATATCTACCTTGTTGTGGTGTGCCTTAGATGATAGCAGGATGAGACATTGAGTTCCTCAGTAGCGAGTCATCTACGATTTACATGGTCTTAGAGGGACCGTAAATAGGATTATCTTGTGTTGGCCTTGTATTGGTGGCCATGTAGATAGTCAGCCTTATATTAGTGGCCACGCCTATTATTGGATCACGATAAGTGTCCATTGTTGACTCCATCCGACAGTATTGACGGGTATCGATTTTTGTTCCTTAGCTATCTGAAATAGATCACATATCATCCATGACTACTATGTGGGGGAGATAGGGTCTATACGAGTCCACTACCTTTCGATGTGACTCGGAGCCTATAACGACCCGTATTTTTAACTATTTTAAATTATAGGATTTGATATACTTATTGAATAAAATGGTTAAAAATAAAGATATAATGATTATTAATGTAAGTTATTGGATAATTAAATTGTTTAAATTTAATATTGGAAATTAATTAAATAATGGAATCTTGAATTATTGTGGATGAAAATGGTATCAGAAATTGATTTAAACTTTATTTAAATATAAATGAAGATCGTTTACTTTTAAAATTGAATTTAAAAGTGAATAATTAAAAATGAGAAATTTTATATTATACTTAACGAGTGAAAATAGCCATTTTGGCCACTATCTCGGATTTCAACGAAACCAGTTTCATCGGGTCCGTAAGAGTGAATTATTGTAGGATTTCAAGTTTCATAGTGGTCGGACTTATCGTCTGGCCGTACGAGCTTGAAACGCGTAGAAATCAATTTAAGGAATTCGATAAAATAAATTGACTTTGAAAAGCTATCTTCCACATACGATCGAATTAGCCCTCGAAACTGTTCCATTACATTCGAAATAGGGGTAAAACATTATAAAGGCCAGGCGGCACGCTTCGATTGGAGTTTGGATGATTTCAGACCTAACTATATAAATACGGCACACATATCAAGACGGTTTTACATTAAAATATTCTAAACCCTAGTTTTATTCATGGCCGCTGCCTATGCTATTTTAAACGGCCAGAATTCGTTCGCTTTTAACCCTTAATTCCTCTCGATCTACTCATCGATTTTCATCGACCCCAACAGAGAAATCGTAGTGCTCACTATCCTCTTTGCATATATACGATTGAGCTATGCAAATACGTCACAATTTCACCTGAAAAGGCCACCATATGGCGCGGCGATGCGAGTTGATTGGAGACGCCTGGAGCGGCCGCTTGGATGTGGTGGGGTCGGCTCGAGGCGGGGGGGGGGATGGCGAACTCAGATCGGCATGGATGTGGCTCTAGTGGTCGGCGTTCGCAAGTTTTGGTGGTGGCTGTTCGTGCTATGCTTGTAGTCGCGTACGTGTTTCAGAAGGAACGGCTAGGGTTTGTACGTGTTTTACTATTATTATTTTTATTTATTTTATAAATTAAATCGCAATGTTCTAAGTCGCGTATCTTTTGCATACGAGCTCGTATCGACGTGCAGTTTTATCCTTTGCATTCGTATCGAAATTCCAGACATTATGGAACTAGTTTGGCTGCATTCTAAGACTGTTTAAATTTGGACCTTTATTTGGATTTCAAAGCATCAATATATCAAAGGTGAGTGTTTATACGCTCACAATTGACTGGAATAATTTTTATGTTACTTAAATTTATATTGTGAAGTGGTTTAAATTTATTGGTTGTTGTTTGATAAGTTTAATTGACATTTAAATTGAAATCTGAATTAATTGATAGAATTTGAATTGACAGTTAAATTGAATTAGAATTTAATTGCCCGTAAAATACCCGATATTAATAACTATGAAATTGTTGTGGATTTTATTGACTGTTTGGATGTTGGGTGTGATGGATGCTATTGGTTGATATTTTGGATGTTTATATATATTGATATATCATGTTATCATCCTGTATATTATTTACAGTATATAAAACTGTAAATCGAATTATTTCGAATAAATTGAGAAATAGGTTGAAATGATATTTACCTACGACGTTTATTTTGGATTGAAATGTTATATATCCATCCCTGAATTAAATTGGAATAACTGATTTACTTGGCCATATGAAAGAAAATTATATACGGACACTGGATTGGTTAAACTAAATGATTTTGATTTAAAATTATTTAAATTGATTTTGATTTTTAAAGAAATAAAAATTGAGTTTATGGAATTCAAATTTATTTTTGAATTGGAGCTCGGAATATTGAAATTTAAATTTGAAATAGGAATGTTTTAAATAATCGAAGTTGAGATTTTTAAGTTATAATCGAAATATGATGTGAATTTTAGAAAATTGATTTGTTTTAAAAGATTGGACTTTTACTCGAACTTTGAATATTTCTAAGTAAAAGGTGATATAAAATGATATTTCGAAATTGAGCTCGGAATTTAATTATATTTGAAGATTTGGATTTTAAATTGAATTTTGAAGGAAAATTTGATTTAAGTGTTTTGAATCGATATTTTGGAAATCGAACTCGAAATTGATATAAATTGAAATGGTTTAAATTTGAAATTGGAAGTGAAATTAATTTGGAAATGGGCATTGAAATTAATTTGGAACCGAAGTAAAATTCGACTTGAAATCGGAATTGAATCGATTAAATCGAAATGGAAATTAGAACTGATTTGAATTGGAAATTTGGAAAGTGAACCGGTTTGACTTTGAAACTATTTTTAATTGAATATTTTTAGTATAAACAATTTAAAACCTATATTCTTTAAATATTCAAATTATTTTGATTTTCCAAACTATTTTACTATATAAACCATTTTTATTACTCAAACTATTTTCTATTAAACTATTTAAACTATTTAACCATTTTAAAACTATTTAACTATTTTCTAAAAATTCAAACTGGTCGAAAGGGTGAAATGTTTATATTTAAATATTGGATTTAAATGCGAATTGGGTTAAAGTGGAGTTATAACCTAAATTTTAATTCGAATCAAATTTTGAAGTGAAATTGATGTATCGAACTGAATTGACAATTGTGAAGTAAAATATGATTTTTGAAGCGAATATGATGATTTCGAAATGGATTTGATTTTGAAGCAAATATGATATTTTGATATCAAGTACGAATTGTTTTCAAATTATAAAAGAACCAACTGGTATGTAAAATGACGTTTGGTTGTTAAAGAGACCGGGGCTTCTTATTGGCATAATTTTTGCCAACATTGGAACCACTTTAACAACTGTGTACACGGTGGATGATATCCAGAATGTAGTGGTTAAATTGGCGACGTTTATGGGAATGAAGTAAGAGAACGATGATGGATAACCTTGACACTTGTGTCATAATTAAAATTACTAAAACAAGAGCCTATGTCTGGCCAATGAGGTTAGCTACCTCTAGCGACGTTGAACACTCGTATTACTATTGTGATTTTTGACTCGATGGGTGCACCTTTTGTTTGGATTGATAGTCGCGGTCGGCCACGGATGGGTTACGACTAACCAGAAAGGGTAAACTGGTAGAATCCTACCTTGGGCATTGCCTCACGTGCCTTGTCATATTTATCCCTATACGAGCCCATTAAGACTTTGCTTTAAAACTGTAAAAATGTGTTAAGGTGGATCAATGCAAAGCCTTAATGCTATTTTGATATTTATTTTACTGATAGACATTATATATTTTAGCGTATACTATTATATATAAATAGTTTAACGGATCCTTAGGAGATGGAAAATCCCGTAACATCTCTTAAGTTATTGCACTTATATTTTATGATCGATTTGACTTACATAAGAGTATTTTAGTCCTGACTCAAGTGTTTTGTCTTTTCGTTACGCTCAAGCCAGTCCTGAGTTTTTTCTAATGCATTGAGATCAGTTTCTGGAGGACGAAGACGAAGTTGATATATTATTACTATTATTATCCCCTACATCATGCTATTCTACGGTATTGATTATTTATCCATGATGTATACATATAACTCTGATAAATGTTGTATAGATTAGAATCAAATGTATGATACAAACAACAACATCTCTCAGACGTCTAAGACAATGTCACGAACGTTTGAGGCCTGCTGTTTGAGTTTTCGATCAAAATTTCAAAATATGATAACTTTCTCTTACGGACTCGGATTGAAGCGCCGTTTGGACCAGTGTTCATAATTTTTCAAGGGCTACCATCTAGGAAATTTTGGTAGGTTTTGGAGCACTTTGATTTTGGTGTCCATGCTGGACCCATCCCTGTACGTATTTCCAAATCGTTGATTTTTAGGTAGACCGGAAGGGTATACCGTGGGAGTATTATGAAATTGGAGTCATGCGTTTGATTTGGAATGCAGTTTGGGTTAGTATGGGTTTTTTTAGAGTTTTCCGGTGAGGTTTAGGCCATGACGATTGGAGCCGTGCATGGCGATCCTATACGATTCTGATGATAGCGGGCTGGGGCATAGAGTCTCCTAGTAGCTAGTCATCTAGGCTTTTATACGATAGATGGCTGAGACTTAGAGTTCCTTAGTAGCAAGTCATATACGTTTTCGATGATATCGGATTGGGGCATAGAGTCTTCCAGCAGCGAGTCATCTAGGTTTTTATATGATAGCGGGCTGAGGCTTAGAGTTCCTCAGTAGTGAGTCATATACGATTTGTGATAATAGCGGGCTGAGACATCCAGTTACTCAGTAGCAGTCATCTACGATTTCGATGATAGCAGGTTGGGACATTGAATTCCCCAATAGCGAGTCATCTACGATTTAGTCTTAGTAGCAGTGACCATACGCATTGTGGCATATCTATTTTGTTTTAGCCATAGGGACTATGCGTGTTGGGGCATATTTTATTGATCTTAACAATAGAGCTCATGGTTTGATCATGATGTATTGGTACTATATTATTAGTATTTTTAGGCTAGTGTAGTGCAATGAGATATTGTGCTAACTTGTTGTTAAAGGAGAAGAGTAGGTTTTGGTATGATCCCCTACTTTTGAGATAGATTTACTGTACTTATTGACAGGCAGTTCGGATTTCCCCTGAGCCGCATTTGTGGAGAGGGTCGGTTGTGATATTATTGTTCATGTCTATTTATATATGGTTTTAATATACAAAATTCTAAAATAGTTCCCCTCACACCAGGCTTTACGTCTGACCCACGTTGTCTTTGTCTACTTATGTCATGAAAACTATCGAGTATTCGATTGAGTAGTTCAGGTGTTAGGTGCTTTAGGGGATACGCTAGCAGAGTGCGTAGCTGGATCATTTTGGAGGCATGGAATCGATGTTTTGAGATGTATGTATGTATGTATGTATACTTGTTACTTTATTGTACATGACAGACCTGTTACTTATATACGAGACTGTTGTATCAGATATTTATTCAAAACTCCATGCTTTTGGAGTTGATGTATTATGACTATTCTGTACTGATATTTATTTGTCAGTTGCTTCCGCTAGTACGGTCTCTTATATATATTGTTATTCTATCTTTGTTCATGTATATCCAGTATATTATATATTGTCATTCCATTGTGAGATCTTATCGATGTCTTGGTTTTAGTGTTTTGTTCTAATTTTACCTTGACAATCCATATTTTGTGGTATTTGAAAGTAAGGCGATGTTGTAAGGCCCAAATTTTAGGTATTACGAAGGGTGGGTCATTACAGTTATGCTTTGCCATGCTCTTGAATTTCAGGGCAACCAATAATGAGGTATAATATGAAGTTGTCCTGACTAGTCTTAGGATGGCAAGGGGATTATTGATAAAATCTATCCATGTGTTCAGTGAATCATCATTGGTCATGGATCAGATCAATGACCGATTCCAAGTTAAGGGCAAGACTTTGGCCTTATTTATTGCAGTGGCATGGAAGCTCATCAACATATTCTCCGACTTCAAGTTAGAACAAAAGTCATGAGAAAATAATGCCAGGGCCGATAAACTGGCTAAGGCAACAAGCAATCCTGAGAAGAACAACCCCTGGGTACCATTGGAAGTACGGACCGCCCCCGTTTTGAGCCTAGGGCGGCCTCTATGGAAATTGATGAAGTCCAACCCGATATGTGCATAACTCCTCTTTTGAATAATTTAGCGATTGGGACCTGCCCACAGACAAGAAGGAGTCCTAAAATGTCTTGTAATGGACCCTTATTACTTGCTCATGGATGACAAGTTATATCGACGAGGCTACTCAATCCCCCTTCAACGATGCGTTGTAAACAAGGAAGCCAATCACATACCAGAAGAGTTACATGAAGGCTTCTACAGGGACCACACCAGGGGCAAAGCTTAGCTAAAAAGCTGCTCGCTATAGGAAATATTGTCCAATCATGATCAAAGATTCCATAGACTATACAAGAAGTACGACCGATGCTAGTGGTTCGCCAAAACTCTTAGTCCGTCCCTGAGTCTATTGACAACTATGACGTCCCCTTGGCCATTCAACACCTGGCGAATTGACTTGATCGAGAAACTCCAAAATGCGAAGGGAGGGTAAAATTATTCATTGTTGCCATTGACTCTTTCACAAAATGGATTAAGACAGAGCCTCTAACTAGGGTCACCATGTCCAAGATTCTGAATTTTGTAATGAAGAACATCATGTGCAACTTTAGACTTCCAAGGAATATCATCACCGACAATGGTCTCGGTTTGAGAGTGCCTAGTTTCAAGGTGTAACATCCCACCTCTATACTCATACTACCAATGAGCATTACCGAGTTACTATTTAATAATATGGAGAATGTGGCAATATTGGGTTGTGAAGTGTGAATATTCGCTTGGGCTAACACTAGTACGTATTTCAAAATCTTATATAACTCACCTCTACATACTCAGTATTGGCACAAAGCAAAAAAACACGTTTTTAGGATAGAACAATACACAATGTAAAGCAAATAACATAGAACACAAAGTCATCAAACACAGTGATAAAATATAATAGATTAAATATACATGTCCAAGTGGGTCTATAACAATAAGTCAAATATCTACTATCTTCAAAATGTATAAAGTGCCAGTCCAACATATACATCTCAACAATACATCAATGTATATATAAGGGGCTACACAATATACACATACAGTCCATGACCCAACTACTATCCTAACCTCTAAACTATGCCCAACAATCATAAGCTTGTCACTTCGTCCCTGAACCTAAAATGTCTCCAACTAACCCGAGTATTATATGAATAACACATGGGTAAGGCTATGTCTACAATTTGGATGCCAATAAATAATAACAACAGGGATGGTATAAACAAGTGTATCCCAAAGGGCATATACATCTCAAATGTAGCAACATATCTCACCAGCACATATGTCATGACCCATATCCATGTAAAGTCAAATCAATAAATCGAATGGCTCAATATCAAAATGGGTGACATAGATTATCTCTCAGATAATCATAAAGTAGACGTACCTAGGGTCCGTTATACTTAATATGTAAGGTAAATAACACCCAAGCATCCATGGCAAACAAATGTCAACACAAATATGCCATGCTCTTAGCTATGCCACGATTAGCTCCCAATTAACCACATAATAGATAAATCAGTACGACGTCAATCTCCTTAATATGACATGCTTACAACAATGTCAAAGAAATCTCGCAGATAATTATAATACACACATGTATGGGGTTAAATTCCTCATGGGCTCGACCTTAAGAATAGCGATATCGACACATAACCAGATACTCAATGATATTTTAAAAGGTGAACAAGTATATGTTTATATCATTGCATCAATAACCAGATGGGAGACCAACAACTCTCATCCTACTCTAGGTGCCTTCCAACACATTTTAGTACACCCTTATAGTCTTATGTTACCTCGACGACCATCATAACCGAGTATCCATCTTGCATCAACGTGCCTACATGACTACACAATGCTATGGTCATAACCCTACGAGTGCCATGCTGGCCTATGTGACATATGGGCATTGGCTCTCGGCCATACACATCATAAGTTAAGTCATGGATTCAGCGATCGACCTCGCAATCAGGCACTAGGAAGGATACTAGCCTAATCTGGTTTACTACTCTCAAAATAATATGAGTACATACACAATAAATAGACACACTTATTGCCCTTAGCCCATAGCTCGCAGCCCGCAACAACTTATATACGAATACCCTATAACTTATTCCTATATAAGTGTCATTTACTCATAGAAAGTAACCGAACAAACATCGGCTTAGGCATCCCATACCATCTGGTGTTACTCGCTCGTTTATAAATGCTCATAAACTACACTCATCATCACATGATAGTCAAAGGAGCAATCGAAAAGATATTACTGAATGTCCCATACTGCTTAGTATTACTAATCCATTTACTTAGAATTCTCATGATATAGAACTGACATGCAATTATATAGTTCTAATATTTATTGATTCAGAAGGGTTTATTATAAAATATTCATTTCCACAATCTTTAATACAATTTCAATATTATATTAAGTAGAAAGAGGATTACACTACAAAATTCGCATTCTTCCCAAAACACGTATATAGGTTCGATAATAAATATTTGTAATCCGCTTATTTAATTATAAGGAAATCAATATTTAAACCTTTATTCAAATTCAAATCCTTTAAGAACCTTTTAAATGTAGTTTGCACATTGTAAAATTCATCTTCAATACTTTGAAAATAATATTACCAAAGGAGCTTTATAATCCTTGTTTCCTTGTACAAATTTAAATAGTACTATATTATTTTAATTACGATTTTCAGTTTAAACATTTCCCAACGGCATAATAAAGTTCCAAAACCAATATATATTAAAAACCCATATTTATACTAAAAATCCCTTTTAAACTATTATTCAAAAATAATTCATCGAACTAAAATTTTATTTTCATTAAATCTTGCAAACATTTAATGATAAAATATATCACTTTATAAAATTTATTTGTATAACCAAATGCCCAAAATTACACTTTCCATAATAATTTAATTCAAATTCCTTTATATATACATATATATTTTTTCAAAGGCTTTTAAAATAATTTCCTTTTTATTTAAAAATAATTAAATGCTAAATATATTACTTCCAAAATAATTCTTAATAAAATATATAATAAATTTATTGATAATTTCCATACAATATTTAAATAACATATATCTTATTATAGTTTCAAAAATATTATTTTTTAAAAACTTACCATTTATTCAATTCCCATACAAATGAATTCATCGCTTAAAAATATAAATTTTGAATACCCTTTTATAAAAACGCTTCAAATATTTTTATAATCATATATAAATAAAATATATATTCAAAAGTCTACTTATTTAAGTAAATCCTACAAATAACCACTTCTCAAACAATTTCTATTCAAAAAATTCTCAAAAATATTCTACTTTTATATTTTCCATCAATGATAATATTTTTCATTATTAAATAAAAAATTATTCCAAAAAATTCACCATTTATATTAAATTATTTTATCCTCTTCAAAATTTCACTTTCGATTCATTTATGCCCTTCCGATCAATTTCAAATGTCGTTTTCGATTATTTACAAGCATCTATTTATTATACGACAAATATAATCTGTGTGTTCAACAATCAACTTGTATCATATTAAAACAACAAATAGATAAGGATATAACACTCAATTTTAATCAATCCAATCCAAGTTATCACAAATTCATCATCCAATAATCAAGGAAAAATCATAGCATAAGGGTTCTGGACTATAATTGTGAGTTACATATATAACTCACTTTGATTTGCAAACAAATCTGTAACCAAAGCTTCGTTGTCCAATGGAACTCCCTAATGCACACAATACCTACATCACTTCACCCACACACCTTGATTAAACCACAATGCACGCTTACTGGCTATAATGCACTAGCCCAACCTCAAGTCCCAGATCCACATGCAAGCGGCCATCTCCAGAAGTCTTGTGCATCCACCAGCCTCAGTCGTGTTGATCCTTCATCTCGCTCAGCCTTGCAGTCGTGCCTCCTTTTTTAATGCTAAACCTCATGCGCACGAGCCAAAATAGTGGTTCCCAGGGCGAGGCATGTTCTTCTATGTCGTGTGCCTCCCAAACCATGCATGACTTTTGATTTCATTTTATTTTTTATGTCATTTATTCCTTTGCACGTTGTAACTTGAATAAGGTGTAACAACCTGCATCTTAATCGGCCCGAATCTCGAATAAGTCGAAAGCCAAGTCCATTAGGGTACAAATCGTTGGTTTTGATAACCTATAATAAACACAAGTATATCAGAGTGCGATCAATATAAACTTACAGTGGAATTGAAAATTACAATATAACATACGTATTGACTAAGGCTGCTACCTCAGAATATCATTCCTTCAATATTTAATTGCCTTGTTAGTGCCGAACATGAATAAAAGACTTCACCATCCGCAGTTCCCATCTTGCTCTAGTATCCAGTCCTTCTAAACCTAACCCGAGGGTTGTTATGAGGAGAGGGTCAGAACAACGTTTTGGTGATTGGAAAATTACATACTTTACCCATCCCGTTAATTTATGCCAATTGGTTTCCATTTAAGCGTTATGCCCATTATATACCACTAATCCATTAAATGTTATGTGCACGTACGATATGTTTAACCTAACCTTCTCCAAGGTATAACTATATAAGTATATGCATATCCACATATATGTCTAACCGTTCCACAACCCAAAACCCCGGCCACTTAATACTTCTTAAATAGGAGGAGGCAGACTCCATAATGGTTACTTAATACCTCAGACCCCGAAATGGGCCCTTCGCAACATAACCGTTGGTCAATCGGTCCTAGATACAGAGACCGATGACACCAAGATAAGGCTTTATAATAATTGCCATATTACCAACGCATCTCAACTTTGCAACTTACTCTCAACTGTAGGCCAAAGACCCTTACTATTCCCACACAACTACTACCAATCATGTCCTAACAATGTAAAAGATAGTACCCAAGCCACTTAATACCTTTTCAATGGGAACTAAACAGACTTTGACCATTTAATACCTACATTTTAGGCTGGTCCTCATCATTTAGTACCTATCCCAAGGCGGACTCCTCCCCGATACTATCTAGTTGACATCGCATGGAATCTCATCAGGCCACTTAATATTTCTTTATGGGAGAGGTGGACCCTATAATAGCTACTTAATACCTCAAACCCAAAGCAGACCCTTCTCGAGATTAGGGGTGAGCATTCGGTTGGTTCGGTTGGTTTTGAGGAAAAAATGTCAAATCGAATTAGAACCGAATAAATTCAAAACCGAACCGAACCAAATTAATTTCGGTTAATTCGGTCGGTAGCCAATTTAACTGAAATAGAAAGATATGTTATTATTTATATGATTGATTCACTTAAAGTAAAACATAAAATTATGTTTGAAGGTATTTTATTTAGTATTTTTGTGTTTATAATGAATTTTGACCTATTTTTAATAAATGAACTTTGTATTTTATCAATAAACCAATTATTTAAAGTATTACAATACCATAAAATTGACAATACAATAAAAGCTTGGTTAAAACGATAACCAAAATAATATATTATACAAACCGAATCCAAACCGATTTAGTTTCAAAACCAAACCAACCCAAACCGAGCGAAATGAACCGTTTAACTCGGTTCTAACCGAATATTGCTCAACCGTACTCAAGATATCCACTACTGTGCCTAACTTCTAACTATGACCATTTAATACTTCCTAAATAGGGAGAAGACAGACCTTATAATAGCTACTTAATACCTCCATTCTAGAAGCAGGTCATACGCCTTACGCATATCCCTTCTCCATGGGTCCTATGTTGAATATGTCCTACATCAGTAGTGTAACGACCCAGAATTTTTGATAATTAAAATTCGAATATTTAATTGATTTTAAATATTAATAAATGGAATTTAGAAGTCGAATGATTTATTTTTCGAATATTGGGTTTTATTTGATAATTAAATCGATAAATTAAATAGTGAAATTCCAGAGATAATTGAAAATCGAGTTTAATATGATTGAAAATGATTTGTAAAATTTTATTTAATCATACTGGAGTTGTAGAAAGGTTATAGAACTTTTAAAATTGAATTTGGAGTTAATCTGTGAAAATCGAATATTTTAATATTTAATTATCGATTGTAAAATTAGCCAATTTTCGGACAGTCTCAGAATTGAACGAGACCAGTTCCATTGGATCCGTAATAGTTAGTTATTATCGGATTTCAATTTTTGTAGCAATCGGGATTGTCGATTGACCCTGGCAACTCGAAACGCATCGATATCTTTTTAATTTTAAATCGTCGAGTTAAAATAGTCATTTTTCAAACTGTCTCGGATTTCGACGAAACTAGTTTCATCGGATCCGTAATGTGATATTATTGTAAGATTTCAAATTTCGTAATTTTTGGATTTACCGTTTGTCCGGTACGAATTAAAACGCCTCGAAATCGATTTAAATCGGTTTAATTTAAATTGATCGTTTTTTCTCCGTATCTTGCACAGATGTCCGAATTAGCTTCCGAAACACATTCCATTGCGTTCGGAACGCGGGGTAAACCTTAGAAACGTCAGCCGGCACGCTCGAATCGGAGTTCGATAAAATTCGATGAATAGTAAATCGTGAAATTTTCTATAAAAGCACCCCATTATTCACAAATTGCAACAAACCCTAGTTATCTCGTTCCAGCCGCCAGTGATAACTATCAATGGCCGAAATGCTTCTTTCTTCTTCCTCATTTTTCTTGCAATCCACTAACTAATTCACAAAACTTTCTAAACGACAGTTGTAGAGCACAGTACGAGCTAGACATCCAACGGCTATGATCGTTTCTAGTGTTTTGGATCGACGGCAATTACAGTTTGAAGCACCGAAGTTCGCGCACGTTTCTCGAGCTAAAGGAGAGACCGAGCTCCACCATGTCGCAGCCGTGGGAGGCTCTCATGGAGGCGGTTCTTATGGCGGTGGAGTGATGGGCTCTCGACGTTTGTAGGGGGTTGCGTGAATAGGGTTGGGTGGCGGCTAAGTTGGGTTGCGCTCTTTCGTTCGTGGCCTGGAAGTAACGAAGGGAAGAGGGAAGATGAGGTGCGGCTCTGATACGTTGGATTCAAAATCAACGGCAGATGATTATGTGGGGTTTTAAATAAATTAAATAAGTTGTAAATAATTATATTTATAATTGTACAAACTTTAAACTGCGATATCTCTTTCGTACGAGGTCCTTTTCAGACGAGATTTTTTGCATCGGGATCGTAGTGATGAATACTACGCGATGGGACTGGATTGGATGCGATCGGGGTCATTGAAAATTTTGAGTGAAATTAAACGTCCGTTTAGTTTCATTCGAAATAAACGCTATAATTGCTATCAGAAAATCAAGGTGAGATCTTCTCACTCAATTGAATGTGGAATTATTTACAGTTATTGATTGATGATTGACTGTTTGGATGTGATATTAGATATAGTAGGATATATATCTATATATAGCAATATATACATATTGGCATATGTATATATTGGATTGATTGATTTCCCGCCTCGTATAGCGGATGAGACCCTATTGCGCCGTTAGTAAGCGGATTTTTATAAAACCCATATACCGCGATAATTCCGTACTGGAGCGGAATTGGTATTGTGCTAACATCTGTGGATGCAGGGAAACAGGTTGGAGGGATCCAACTGGATTCCTCACCGTATTGATTATTTACAGATATTTTGATATATTCTGTTATCATATGTTGATATATGATGTTTGATGTTGTGATTGACCAATTGGTGCTGTAGCATCATCGGATTCAAGTTTTAAAAATAACGACTTTTAATTTAAAAGGATTTTTAAAGTGATCTTTGAAATTATACGTTTTATTAAATTTTTGAAGTGTTTTATTTTAAATAAATAAACGTTCAAATTTTAAAGTTATAAAAGTTAAGACCTTTGTGAAATATAACCGAAAAGTGATTTTTGGAATAAACAGTTGATTGATTTATAAAATGGTTTAAGTTGAGATTTTTAAAATATTATAAACGGTTTACTTAAAAGGTTTATAAAGTTGACACTTTATAAATTAAAAATGTTGGTATTATAAAACGAGTTTTTATAAGCGTTAAAATGAATTTTTAAGAATTTATAAATAAATGAAATTTATAAATTGTGAACTTATAAATGGAAAATGATTTTGTGGAATAAATGAAATTATAAGTATTTAACTTATAATATGGATTGTGGTAGAAAAATTGAATTGTGAATTGAATAGGTCATTAAAGAAGATTTATAGATCAACTTGGTAATAAAGGAGATTTATTAAATTGAAGTTGTTAGGAAATAGAAATAGAGTTTATAAATGTTGTTTTATAAATTCGAAATCAATTGGATTTGATAAACTAAAATGTTAAAGAGGATATATTCGCGATTTTGGATAGCGAATTTTTATTGAAATAAATGTGTAGAAAAGATTTAAATTGGGTTAAGTGAATCAGTGAATATAATTTTAAGTAAAATGGATACGTTTTTGAAGAAGTGATATTAAAAATGAAGTTAAACATTTTAAAGATGTTTTAAAATGTATTATAAATCGAAAGCAGAGATTTCCGCAGTTCTTGTTGAAATAGACGTTTTCGAGAAATTTAAGGAAATGGTGGACTATAACACTGTTGTTATAGTAAATGATTTCCGAAAGGAAATGTTTTGATGTAGTATTGGGATTTATATATCTATCTAAATCCGAATCCCTATACTAGTGATTTCGAGTCGTCGTAACGATGTTTTACGCAACATTCGTTTTGACTCAAATAGATGTTGAAATTTATGATTTCCTTAAAGAATGAATATATACTTAATTTGATTTAAGTATATCGAATATTTTCTAAGTGTTGAAAATAAATGATTTGTGAATTACTTATTTTTAAATAAGTATGGAAATGCTTTTCCAATATGAAATGAACTGTTTTGAGATTTTATCTTCAAAGATAAATTGAAATGTGGAAATTGATTTGAAATTGTTTTCAAATGATTAAGTGTGGAAATTTTATATCTGGTAAAAGATATTTGGAAGATAAAAATAATTTGGAATTATTTGGAATCTGATGATGTTGCACATCTTTATTGATAGTTAAATAACCGACTATCAATAATTACCTTGAGTAGGTATTTGTTGTGATTGGATGAATTTGAATGCCACACTTATTTTTGAATAAGCGCTCACTATTCGGGTTAGCCGGGAAAGGACCATGGGGTCGTATAACCCATTCCGAATACGTGATACGTCGTTATGAATTGCATTCGAAGACCGATGTTGAAGACCGGATATTTTTGAAAACGGAAGGATTACCGTCGAGTTACTCTACATCGGCTGATCTCCGATTTAGAGGTTTTATCACCCTTAGTGACGGGAAGTCCGGACGTGATTAGAAAATTATCCGGAAATGCAAGGGCTTCGTGAGAAGTGCCTTCGGTTCTGTTCGATCCCGGAACAGACTTGTATGGATGTGTGTCTGACGTTACACTTTGAGATGTAAAGCTGATTTCTTTCAAATACATTTCTGTTGGTGGCGGAGAATTTATTCTCTTAGCTTAACACCCTTCTCTGAGACGTACGAGCTCAGAGGTTATGTAGTTGAAATTTATCAGCGATATATCCCAATTTGGTAACGTGGCATACTGAGTGTTGCTGTGAAATGATCAGTGTTTGATCATTTGTGATATGATCATTTGTTTGATCTTATATCTTTGTGATCATAGGTTGATCATTTTGTTTGACCCGAAGCAGGGCTTTTTGAGAAAGCGTAGCTTTGTGGACGAGACTTCGTCGAGCCTCACACCCCGGAAATGGTCGAAACAGGAAGGATGCAGCAAGGTTCTAGGGAGTAGCGCCCCTTAGTGTATGTCATTCCTTCTGGATAAAGGTGGTATCATGGTATGGAGCCCAGATACTTAACCTCTGTGGTTACTGCATTATTATTATCTATGTGGTTTGTTGCGAATCGGGGATCCTCGGGAAGATCGGTGACGATCGGGGGATGGCATACGCGTGTCAGTAGTTACCTATTTTTGCAGAGGTAACCCGGCCTTGTGTTGGCAGAGATCCGGTTAGGTTCTCGGGTCGTCTATTCCAGGGACGTACCCATCGTGGAAAAGGAAGTTCCTTAGCCTGACCATTTGTTGGAAATCCAAAGAAACAATACGTGACGTGTACGGTTTTAGTTGTATTACCTGCTATGGAATGTGGCGGTAACCTGCTATTGAACATAGTAGCTATAGTAGGCATACGATACTGGTCGTATGTTGGCTAAGATTAATATTATACTTTCGAACTGTTTTCTACACTATGCACTAATAATAATATCCAAAATGATTTGATTTTGCGTAGTAAGCATCTTTGACTATCATAAGAAGAAATCTCCTCCAATTCTGCGTTTGCATTGTGTGTGTGGTGGGAGGTCTTATGGTAGTTTCATTTTCCAAAAGCATTGCGAATTTGACATTAAAATTCTCTGCTGTTTATTTTTAAAGAATAACTGTTTTACGATCTCACACCAGTCACCATGACTGACTCGGAGTTTATTGTTTCCCTTCTAAACTCTGGGTGCCCACCAATTTCCACACGGGCAGCCTAGAGTTATGTTATCAGGATATTCTGGATATTCTGGAGCTTTGGAGATAAGCTGGATGGCGAGACGTAGTATTTGTATCTGATAGTATTTATTCCGCTGTGTATTCTGTATGAGGACAGGTTATATAACCGTCCATTGTTGTATTGAGTTGTATATTGACTCTGATGATTGATGTATGTATAAAATGATATAGTTCTTTATTTAAAGATTATTCATTTATCTATTATATATTGTTCCGCTGCGATATGTGAGATTCTGATATTGTTTCCTGTTTCTGTTTCTGCTCTTGTTCTGTTGTTGTTCTTCTTTCTTTTTCTTCTATCTTCTTCTTCTACCTTTTTCTTCTTTCTTAAAACCATAACTTTTCGGGTTTCTGGCATTCGATGGCTCAGCAGTCGATAAAGTGAGTATCGATGTTGAATTTTCGAAAGTCGAAAATTTTCGGGATGTTACATTTGGTATCAGAGCATATGGTTAAGCGACAACCCTGCTCTGTTGGGTGTTACTCATTAGAGATAGAGTCAGTAGTACTCTAGAATGAGTTGAGTGTAATAATAGATACGAGTGCGTATTTGTTAGTGAATATAAAATTGTTTTATATTGTGATGATTGGTTTGTTGAGTGGTATATGGATTCTGGTCGGTATTGTCTACTCTATCGATAGGGATCTCTAAACACTTGTATAGAACAATTCGGCACAGTATTGTTTTTAAATTGGATAAATGAAATAATTTTGCCCAAAACTATTTTTGTATATAAAAGAAATGATTTTTCTGTAAATTATTACAGTATATGGTTGCATGGATGTTAGGAAGTAATAATAGTGAATTATCATCACTGAAATTGAACAAGAAATTGAAATTGTAACTCCAAAGTTAAGGAATAAATTCACATATACGAATGAAATTAAAGAATGTAAATTATAAATGTGATTTGTAATTTAAAACGGAATTCCAGAAAAGTTTTTGGAAATGTTTTGAAAAGAATTTGAAATTTTGGAGATTTGTAAAGTTTAATTCCTTTTTGATTTGAAAATGAATTTCAAAGGTTTGAAAAAAATGTTTTGAGAGATGAAAAGCTCTAAACTCTTTTCGGTCGCTGGAAAATAATTCCGATGATGATCGCGACATCACCGGTGTTCATTTTCGGGTTTACAAAAGAGGAATTGCTTCCAAATTGTTTTAAATGGAAGTTGTTTGGAAAATTTGGGTTTTTGTTTTGGAAATTCAAATGGAATTTGAATTGTTTTCAAAATGGCTTTGAAATGTTGAAAAGACTCTGGAATTGAGTATTGAATTATGAAAATAAAATGGTGAATGAATGAATCAATTTGCAATTGCAAGTACATGAATGTAAATTGAATTCGAATTGAAATCCAGTTTAATATAAGTGATTGTAAACCAAAATAGTGAATTGTAAATAAATTTTGGGAACGAACAAAAGTGAATAAAACTGGAATTAGAACTGAATGTTGAAAACGAATGTGAATAAATGAATTAGAATTGAAATGAATTAGTAACTGAAACTAATCTAAAAATAATCAGTTATGAATGAAAGCTGATAAAATTCAATATTCAGGAGATAAACCGAATCCAAATTAGATTGGAATGGTGAATTGAATTCAAATGAATTTGAAATGTAAAATTGAATAAATGAAAATATGTAACTTCAATAGTGAAGTAGAAATGATATAAGAAGTTTATATCGAAAATTTTGTAATCAAATTTGCAAAATGTTTGAATGCTGTAACTAGATATTATGGCTAGTAAGATACAGGTGTTATTAAGGAATTGGATTTGATTTTCGAAGATAAATTTGAATTGCTCGACAAAAGGTAAGTATTTGAATTATAATATGAGATTTGATGACTTTCTTGTCTAGCCGCTTGGCTTTTTCTTTTTCTTTTTGAAATCTGAGAGTCCGTAGGGACGTTTTGTAGTCGTACCGTATCAGCCGCGCAAAGGAGACGCTGGCGAAATTTTTCGGAAATTTAGGGCGTTAGAAAATTTTTGAGAAATTTTGAAAGTTTAAAATTTGAATTTAAACTCGAATTTGAATTTAGAAGTTAAACAATGTTGTTTGAAACTTAAAGTTTAAGTTGGAAAGTTAGTTGAGATGATAACGAATCTTTAGTAGGAAGATCCGTTTGAAAAGTGATAAAATTATTGAATTTGAGAAAAATAGTAGACGAGTTAAGGACCACTTTTCCTAACTTGTAATTTCGAGGACGAAATTCTTTTAAGGGGGGAAGTTTGTAACGACCCAGAATTTTTGATAATTAAAATTCGAATATTTAATTGATTTTAAATATTAATAAATGGAATTTAGAAGTCGAATGATTTATTTTTCGAATATTGGGTTTTATTTGATAATTAAATCGATAAATTAAATAGTGAAATTCCAGAGATAATTGAAAATCGAGTTTAATATGATTGAAAATGATTTGTAAAATTTTATTTAATCATACTGGAGTTGTAGAAAGGTTATAGAACTTTTAAAATTGAATTTGGAGTTAATCTGTGAAAATCGAATATTTTAATATTTAATTATCGACTGTAAAAATAGCCAATTTTCGGACAGTCTCAGAATTGAACGAGACCAGTTCCATTGGATCCGTAATAGTTAGTTATTATCGGATTTCAATTTTCGTAGCAATCGGGATTGTCGATTGACCCTGGCAACTCGAAACGCATCGATATCTTTTTAATTTTAAATCGTCGAGTTAAAATAGTCATTTTTCAAACTGTCTCGGATTTCGACGAAACCAGTTTCATCGGATCCGTAATGTGATATTATTGTAAGATTTCAAATTTCGTAATTTTTGGATTTACCGTTTGTCCGGTACGAATTAAAACGCCTCGAAATCGATTTAAATCGGTTTAATTTAAATTGATCGTTTTTTCTCCGTATCTCGCACAGATGTCCGAATTAGCTTCCAAAACACATTCCATTGCGTTCGGAACGCGGGGTAAACCTTAGAAACGTCAGCCGGCACGCTCGAATCGGAGTTCGATAAAATTCGATGAATAGTAAATCGTGAAATTTTCTATAAAAGCACCCCATTATTCACAAATTGCAACAAACCCTAGTTATCTCGTTCCAGCCGCCAGTGATAACTATCAATGGCCGAAATGCTTCTTTCTTCTTCCTCATTTTTCTTGCAATCCACTAACTAATTCACAAAACTTTCTAAACGAAAGTTGTAGAGCACAGTACGAGCTAGACATCCAACGGCTATGATCGTTTCTAGTGTTTTGGATCGACGGCAATTTCAGTTTGAAGCACCGAAGTTCGCGCACGTTTCTCGAGCTAAAGGAGAGACCGAGCTCCACCATGTCGCAGCCGTGGGAGGCTCTCATGGAGGCGGTTCGTATGGCGGTGGAGTGATGGGCTCTCGACGTTTGTAGGGGGTTGCGTGAATAGGGTTGGGTGGCGGCTAAGTTGGGTTGCGCTCTTTCGTTCGTGGCCTGGAAGTAACGAAGGGAAGAGGGAAGATGAGGTGCGGCTCTGATACGTTGGATTCAAAATCAACGGCAGATGATTATGTGGGGTTTTAAATAAATTAAATAAGTTGTAAATAATTATATTTATAATTGTACAAACTTTAAACTGCGATATCTCTTTCGTACGAGGTCCTTTTCAGACGAGATTTTTTGCGTCGGGATCGTAGTGATGAATACTACGCGATGGGACTGGATTGGAAGCAATCGGGGTCAGTGAAAATTTTGAGTGAAATTAAACGTCCGTTTAGTTTCATTCGAAATAAACGCTATAATTGCTATCAGAAAATCAAGGTGAGATCTTCTCACTCAATTGAATGTGGAATTATTTACAGTTATTGATTGATGATTGACTGTTTGGATGTGATATTAGATATAGTAGGATATATATCTATATATAGCAATATATACATATTGGCATATGTATATATTGGATTGATTGATTTCTCGCCTCGTATAGCGGATGAGACCCTATTGCGCCGTTAGTAAGCGGATTTTTATAAAACCCATATACCGCGATAATTCCGTACTGGAGCGGAATTGGTATTGTGCTAACATCTGTGGATGCAGGGAAACAGGTTGGAGGGATCCAACTGGATTCCTCACCGTATTGATTATTTACAGATATTTTGATATATTCTGTTATCATATGTTGATATATGATGTTTGATGTTGTGATTGACCAATTGGTGCTGTAGCATCATCGGATTCAAGTTTTAAAAATAACGACTTTTAATTTAAAAGGATTTTTAAAGTGATCTTTGAAATTATACGTTTTATTAAATTTTTGAAGTGTTTTATTTTAAATAAATAAACGTTCAAATTTTAAAGTTATAAAAGTTAAGACCTTTGTGAAATATAACCGAAAAGTGATTTTTGGAATAAACAGTTGATTGATTTATAAAATGGTTTAAGTTGAGATTTTTAAAATATTATAAACGGTTTACTTAAAAGGTTTATAAAGTTGACACTTTATAAATTAAAAATGTTGGTATTATAAAACGAGTTTTTATAAGCGTTAAAATGAATTTTTAAGAATTTATAAATAAATGAAATTTATAAATTGTGAACTTATAAATGGAAAATGATTTTGTGGAATAAATGAA
Source organism: Allium fistulosum (assembly GCA_030737815.1). Lineage (NCBI taxonomy): Eukaryota > Viridiplantae > Streptophyta > Magnoliopsida > Asparagales > Amaryllidaceae > Allium > Allium fistulosum. The sequence continues at coordinate 304,836,501 of CM060903.1, read as the reverse complement.
ATTATAAGTATTTAACTTATAATATGGATTGTGGTAGAAAAATTGAATTGTGAATTGAATAGGTCATTAAAGAAGATTTATAGATCAACTTGGTAATAAAGGAGATTTATTAAATTGAAGTTGTTAGGAAATAGAAATAGAGTTTATAAATGTTGTTTTATAAATTCGAAATCAATTGGATTTGATAAACTAAAATGTTAAAGAGGATATATTCGCGATTTTGGATAGCGAATTTTTATTGAAATAAATGTGTAGAAAAGATTTAAATTGGGTTAAGTGAATCAGTGAATATAATTTTAAGTAAAATGGATACGTTTTTGAAGAAGTGATATTAAAAATGAAGTTAAACATTTTAAAGATGTTTTAAAATGTATTATAAATCGAAAGCAGAGATTTCCGCAGTTCTTGTTGAAATAGACGTTTTCGAGAAATTTAAGGAAATGGTGGACTATAACACTGTTGTTATAGTAAATGATTTCCGAAAGGAAATGTTTTGATGTAGTATTGGGATTTATATATCTATCTAAATCCGAATCCCTATACTAGTGATTTCGAGTCGTCGTAACGATGTTTTACGCAACATTCGTTTTGACTCAAATAGATGTTGAAATTTATGATTTCCTTAAAGAATGAATATATACTTAATTTGATTTAAGTATATCGAATATTTTCTAAGTGTTGAAAATAAATGATTTGTGAATTACTTATTTTTAAATAAGTATGGAAATGCTTTTCCAATATGAAATGAACTGTTTTGAGATTTTATCTTCAAAGATAAATTGAAATGTGGAAATTGATTTGAAATTGTTTTCAAATGATTAAGTGTGGAAATTTTATATCTGGTAAAAGATATTTGGAAGATAAAAATAATTTGGAATTATTTGGAATCTGATGATGTTGCACATCTTTATTGATAGTTAAATAACCGACTATCAATAATTACCTTGAGTAGGTATTTGTTGTGATTGGATGAATTTGAATGCCACACTTATTTTTGAATAAGCGCTCACTATTCGGGTTAGCCGGGAAAGGACCATGGGGTCGTATAACCCATTCCGAATACGTGATACGTCGTTATGAATTGCATTCGAAGACCGATGTTGAAGACCGGATATTTTTGAAAACGGAAGGATTACCGTCGAGTTACTCTACATCGGCTGATCTCCGATTTAGAGGTTTTATCACCCTTAGTGACGGGAAGTCCGGACGTGATTAGAAAATTATCCGGAAATGCAAGGGCTTCGTGAGAAGTGCCTTCGGTTCTGTTCGATCCCGGAACAGACTTGTATGGATGTGTGTCTGACGTTACACTTTGAGATGTAAAGCTGATTTCTTTCAAATACATTTCTGTTGGTGGCGGAGAATTTATTCTCTTAGCTTAACACCCTTCTCTGAGACGTACGAGCTCAGAGGTTATGTAGTTGAAATTTATCAGCGATATATCCCAATTTGGTAACGTGGCATACTGAGTGTTGCTGTGAAATGATCAGTGTTTGATCATTTGTGATATGATCATTTGTTTGATCTTATATCTTTGTGATCATAGGTTGATCATTTTGTTTGACCCGAAGCAGGGCTTTTTGAGAAAGCGTAGCTTTGTGGACGAGACTTCGTCGAGCCTCACACCCCGGAAATGGTCGAAACAGGAAGGATGCAGCAAGGTTCTAGGGAGTAGCGCCCCTTAGTGTATGTCATTCCTTCTGGATAAAGGTGGTATCATGGTATGGAGCCCAGATACTTAACCTCTGTGGTTACTGCATTATTATTATCTATGTGGTTTGTTGCGAATCGGGGATCCTCGGGAAGATCGGTGACGATCGGGGGATGGCATACGCATGTCAGTAGTTACCTATTTTTGCAGAGGTAACCCGGCCTTGTGTTGGCAGAGATCCGGTTAGGTTCTCGGGTCGTTTATTCCAGGGACGTACCCATCGTGGAAAAGGAAGTTCCTTAGCCTGACCATTTGTTGGAAATCCAAAGAAACAATACGTGACGTGTACGGTTTTAGTTGTATTACCTGCTATGGAATGTGGCGGTAACCTGCTATTGAACATAGTAGCTATAGTAGGCATACGATACTGGTCGTATGTTGGCTAAGATTAATATTATACTTTCGAACTGTTTTCTACACTATGCACTAATAATAATATCCAAAATGATTTGATTTTGCGTAGTAAGCATCTTTGACTATCATAAGAAGAAATCTCCTCCAATTCTGCGTTTGCATTGTGTGTGTGGTGGGAGGTCTTATGGTAGTTTCATTTTCCAAAAGCATTGCGAATTTGACATTAAAATTCTCTGCTGTTTATTTTTAAAGAATAACTATTTTACGATCTCACACCAGTCACCATGACTGACTCGGAGTTTATTGTTTCCCTTCTAAACTCTGGGTGCCCACCAATTTCCACACGGGCAGCCTAGAGTTATGTTATCAGGATATTCTGGATATTCTGGAGCTTTGGAGATAAGCTGGATGGCGAGACGTAGTATTTGTATCTGATAGTATTTATTCCGCTGTGTATTCTGTATGAGGACAGGTTATATAACCGTCCATTGTTGTATTGAGTTGTATATTGACTCTGATGATTGATGTATGTATAAAATGATATAGTTCTTTATTTAAAGATTATTCATTTATCTATTATATATTGTTCCGCTGCGATATGTGAGATTCTGATATTGTTTCCTGTTTCTGTTTCTGCTCTTGTTCTGTTGTTGTTCTTCTTTCTTTTTCTTCTATCTTCTTCTTCTACCTTTTTCTTCTTTCTTAAAACCATAACTTTTCGGGTTTCTGGCATTCGATGGCTCAGCAGTCGATAAAGTGAGTATCGATGTTGAATTTTCGAAAGTCGAAAATTTTCGGGATGTTACAAGTAGTAAGTATACACAATTGTTGGTAGCCTTTAGGTGAAGGGTTGAATTCTATTGTGTAACTCTACTGACCTCGCATCATAACCCACTAAACTGAACCAATCACCCAAAGCCTAACTATTGTGCTAGGCCCACCAATCATGCTTGTTATTAACATATAATTGAAGTTATATAATTTCCTACTATGAAAATTATATTGCTTTCCATGTATAATTAATAGTATTAATACTTGCTTATTCGCTATGCTATTATTCCTAATTTATAAGCTTAGGCTTTGGTTTCCTTTTAATGTCTAATAAATGTCCATTACCCGTAATAATTGGTCATTAATGTTAAAATCAGACAATCTCTAACAATCCTTATTTAATCTTTTAAATATATTTACCAGTTTCAAAATCCATCTATTATGCTTATTCAATTCCTCCATAAATGCCATATTAAATTCTCTAATCAGTCCCCACTTAATTCCGTTTTAACTCTCTATTAATTAAAATTTTTTGCCCATTAAATATGTAATTAATGTCCATAAATTTTAGTCCTATAATTGCTACGCTGTTAATAACTAATACGAATATCATCGGAAATTACACTATTTATATATTTTCATTTTTGAACATTTAGCACGGTAATACATGTTTATTTATAATTCTAACCACACATTTTAATTTATCAGAGCTACCTTTTTAAAAAGGATTACCATTGTAACTTTCCATAAATTAACCATAAGTGGAATATTTGCTTCGTTTGAAATTAAAAGAAATTATTTCTTTTCTTTTGTTGAAATAGACAGTGTAAACTACGGAGAAGAATATCCATAACTTACACATCTCTTTCCCTTTTTTTGGTATATCCCTTGTAAATTCAAACGGCGTGCTTTTATACATATTTTGGAATTGGATAATTTATGGAAATTACATGGAACCCTCTCCAGATAAATCAAAATATAGAAATCCACATTCCAAGTCAACTAGGGCAACCAAATTTACAACCCAATTATAGATCTGAAATAAACAAACATTCTACAATAATAAATATTTGGGACTGAATTCAAATTTCCAGATTAGGTTGTACATACTATTTCTTTTCCAATTACCTATTTTATTGAATGTGTAGGCGGAAATCCTATACATTTTATTTTAAGTGTACAATTCATCAGATCTTACTTAGGCATAATAATTAAATAAAATCCAATGATATAAATATCGATGTTATAAATAAATTATACAATTTCCTACTCACCTTTTAAGCTTTCCAAATCTCCAAATCTAAATCCATTCCTTTACTTGATTCTTCTTCCTTTCTAATCCAAAAGAATATGTATAACAAGGCGTATACATACAATTAGATTTGAGAAGAGATGTGGGGTTAAAGGGAACATAGACTTATAATTATAAAAATTACATTTTTTCATAGTATTGATTCGCTCCTTCTCTTCTTCTCTTTTATTTTCTACCCTTCTCCGGTAATATATTTATATATAATATTTTATAACTTTTAGAAGTAGTGGAGAAGAGAAAATGGCAGAGTTTCGCTGCTTGGATAAGAAAATATGAGAAGACAAATGAGGGGTTAGGCCTTCATTTATTAGAGCATGAATCAATCGAAACCGTTAAATTAAAATAATTAAATTCAAACCATTGGCCAAGGTTCAAACCCTCGCCACCATGTTCGAACCGGTCGACCGCTCCTCCATAGGCGATTGACCGCTAGCGGTCGATTGATCCAAGGAGGGGGTCCACCGGTGGGGTCCCGTATTTAATGTTATTTATTTCAATTTTTGTTTTTAATTGTTTTCACTCCGAAAATTTCAAACACTAATAACTTTTTCGTTTTAGCTTCGATCATGAAACTCCAAATATGAAAGTTGCTCAGAAAATCGCCACAAACATAATAGTGCAAGTTTCGTGGCCGAATTCCAATGTTTGCTCAAATTCCATTTTTTGAGCCTTATTAATCATTCATTAATTATCGTTAATTTTACTGGGTTTTACATTCTCCCCCTTTAAAGAATTTCATCCCCGAAATTCCCCAAGGGTTAAATCATGTAAAATAGCGTGCAACTAATTCAAGCTATCCAACCAATAAGTGTACAACTAATTTTGCAACCAAACGTGTACAAGTGCATGGTATAACACAACATATAAAACATGTATGCAGAATGACTCTAAATCGGCGTTTCCTGTATGAATGCATTCTTTTGAAAACATTTTGATAATATTATACAAACAACCTAGATATACTAGTAGTTCTATATGTATGTAAGTTTTCAAAAATCCTTTTTCATATCATAATCTCTACACTCCTGGGAGTAGGAGTATGGTTCAACCAATTTTGCATCCAATCTCTTCCATCGAAAATCTAGCACACAAAATTTTAACATCCAAAATTTTTGAAAATTCAATTTCTGAATCTATACTCCTATGTTGGAAAAAGAATTTAGATGGAAAATTTTACAAATTCCACCCTTCTTTTGGATACCAATTCTGTTGTACCTTAGAATCTTCTCTTTGCTCCTAAAACTCTTCCAACTTTTCCAAGTACAATTTGCATAATGAGGTATAGATTAGATGTTAAAGCGTAATTATCCTAAGCAAAAGTTTTTATTTACTATCAACAAGGTATGAAAATAGAAATTCCAAAGCTAAAACAACATTTTCCCTTGTTATTATCTATGTTTTGCCTACTGTCACCCTTGCCGAACATCAAAGCTCATACTTACTAGCACATCAATGCTCCTTACGCTAGTATATGGCATTTGAAAATAAAAAAATTTCTCATTTCAAAAGAAAATTTTTAAACACAATTTCCAAAAGAATTCCTAAACGTGCAAAACAGTTTAAAAAATCAAATTCCCAAAAAGCATTTAAATACCGTTTTATTTCTTTTTAGAAAAGCAGTTGAACAAAATCTTCCAAAAACATTTGGACCCAACTTCTCAAAAGCATTTAAACACCAATTGCCAAAGCTTTCGAACAGTTTTTAAAGACATTTGCCACTTTATCTTTAAAAACAAATCAAGCCATATCTTAATGAAATCAGAACTCAATCAATGAGTTAATGCATATGAGTGACCTTAGTATTGTGCAGAATCCGATTTGGGGAACCTTTCCTTTTCTTTTACTCTGAAACAACAAACTAGCTACAAGTGTATTTATAAATTTTAGCTTTTAAGGCATATGGTTAGTGACCCGTGATTCCGCAATTTACTTGTCCTCCACTTGCTTAAATTTATTTTTCCCAATCTTCTAAAGTTTTGGGATCTAAGTATTTTTAATTTCTAGTTGCTAACCTAATTTCCTAATTTATTTTATAAACTTCTAGTCTTACCTACATTTTATCGCTAGTTATTAGTTAAGTGTCCTCATGAGATCTCCTTATTTGCATTATTTTACAATATATTTATATTTATACAGCGGTCTAATCATATCCATCAAATCAAGATAGTGATTAAATAGGAACATATCTCATACCATATATTATGCTTTTCTAATAAACTAAGGGAGACACCTAGTGATTACAATCCAAAGACCTTAAAAGAAAATTTTGCTTGAAGCTGTCATTCATCATCAACTGGTGTTAATGATGTTACGACCCTAACACTCCTTACTAAATTAAGATGGACATACCTAGTTTGCCCACTATCACCCACCTTCATTAACTCTCCTTCTTAGCATTTTATAAATATGGTCCATCCGTTACTTCAATTATTATACCCGATTATGGAGTAAATTATGCATCCCCACATTGCAGTGGGTAAGAAATATGAACTATGGACATTTTGAATAACTCATCTGAAAATTGGTTTGGTGAAAAACTTCCCTACCACCTATCTTACCTCATTCAACCTTGAGTCAACCAATGTCCTTCATGTGTGTTTGTCATCTTACTACTCTCTTCTCTAACAATACAACTAAAATCCCTTGACAATATCCTCAAACATTGGTATTTACTTCCTCTACATCCTTGATCCTTCATGCGAGTATACCATAGGACTCGCAAAATTATACTTTTGTATCCTTCACCATTCCTTTGAGGGTTCTACTCATGGTTTCAACATATCTCTAATAAAATATTTTAGTTTCATACCAACGTTCTTATATTCAACGGGGATTCTTTGTTGCTACCCTACAAGCATTCGTAGCTATTTTATTCATAGCCTAAAACCTTTACCCCATCTTACCAAGGTAGTGATCCCTTTCTACTCCATATTAAAATTTTGGTTTGGTTCTTACCATTCTTTATAAAACTAAAATTTCACAATCATAAAGTATCTAATCCAAAACCTTTATCTTTAAAATACAAACTTAGAAAACTTTTTGTCAAATTCAAAAATTACTTGGTTCTAAAAAGGAACCATGAAAAATTCCCTTTCCTAAATGATTTTACCCTTTTAAGGACTTTCTACAACAAAGATTTACTTCTTTTAAAAATGGAATTTTTAGCTCAAAGCATTCAAAGACTCAATTATCATACCAAACCATTTTTTTTCAAAAACATCTTCTATAACTTTAAACAATGAAAAGTGGAGTAGACAAGGATAACTTTCATCCTATTATTTTCCTATACTCATGTTATCTCCGCTTCCATCTTTGAAGGAGATTTTCAAAGCATAAGAGGGGGACTTCTAAAAGACATGCGTAATTGCAACATCTATCTAAGTATCTATCTAAAGTATATGTGCAATTACTACATATCCATGTAATTTATTCATTCTTCCTATCATATTTCTGTTGTTTTCTACTATATTATTTCTAACTAGATTACTAATCCTTCCTATATATATATATATATTTATAATGCTATTTCTATCTAAATTGCCAGGCGTTCTTACTCTTCTATTTTCTATATCCCATTTGAATCAAGTACCATTTCCATTTATCCATCCTTTAAAAGAAATTTTAAAATGGAAATTCCAAATTTACATAATAGGAAATATTATCAACCCCAACCTATACTCTATTTTACATTTATTTTATAAACGAAATATCCCTTTATCAAAAACCTTTAAACCGAAAACTTTTTGACTCAACCAATTTTATATTAAGAATTTCAAAAATGAAAAACCTTTTTTTACCAAAATCCTTTAAATCAAAAACTTTTGACTCGATAAAATTTCAAATTATGAATTCCAAAATTTCTTTGCATTTTCAAAACAACTTTCCAATAAATCCTTTGAAAAACCCATTCAAAACATTTCACATGGGGTTGGACTTAGAAATGGGCTATTATTGCCCTATCTTTAGGACACTCCTTCTTCCCTGCTCATCCTTAAGTCATCTCCATCAAAAATCTGGCTTATCTTCTTGTGCTGATTAGTGTATGCCTTCTTGCGGGAACTTTCTATTCCTTCTTCGTATCTGGCTCCACTCCTATCATTCCTTACTTCTAGATGCTGGCAACATATAGTTTCTTATTTCCCATTTGTTTGGATGAAATGTAAATCTTTAATTGGCAATCCATCAAAATCCATAATCATAAAGTAGTCTAGGCCCAATAAAGGAGTCAAGTATCATCCTGCCTCTAGGGTGCTTCTATATGTCATGATCGTGCTCTTCCTAGTCCACTCCTCATGATACGACCTCCGCCCTATGGGGTAATCGGGGTAGGAGTATAAATTTAACTCTATTATTTTTTCCAACTCATAGTTGCCTCGTCCATCCTTTCGAAATATGGTTGCAACTACTTCTATAGTCAAAATTTATGGAATTTAAGCATATAATTTACATATAATTATAGGTAAAAATACAAATATGTTCTCTCAGCGTATCCTAATTCCTACGATCAACTAACCTAAACTTCGATACCAAATGTGACAACCTGCACCTTAATAGGCTCGAATCTCGAATAAATCGAAACCCAAGTTCATTATGGTACAGATCGTTGGTTTTGGTAACCTGTAATAAACACAAGTATATCAGAATGCGATAAATATAAACTCATAGAGGAATTGAAAAATATAATATAATATACGTATTGACTAAGGCTACTACCTCAAAATATCATTTCTTCGATATTTAATTGGCTTGTCAACCATCTTGCTCCAGTATCCAGTCCTTCTAAACATAACCCATGGGTTGTTATGAGGAGAGGGTCAGAATAATGTTCAGGTGATTGGAAAATTGTATAGTTTGCCCATTCCATTAATTTATGTCGATTGGTTTCCATTTAATTGTTATGTCTATTATTTATGGCTAATCTATTAAATCTTATGTGCACATACGATATGTCTAACCTAACCATCTCCAAGGTATAACTATATAAGTATATGCCTACCCGCATATATGTTTAACCGTTCCACTATCCAAAATCCCGGTCACTTAATACTTCTTAAATAAGGAGGAGGCGACCCCATAATGGCTACTAAATACCTTAATCCCCGAAGCGGGCCCTCGGCAACATAACCGTTGGTCAATCGCTCCTAACTACATAGACTGATGACACCTAAATAAAGCTTTATAATAATTGCCATACTACTAACGCATCTCAACTCTACACTTTACCCTCAACTGTAGGCCAAACGCCCTTCCTAGTCCCATGCAACTACCATCAACCATGTCCTAACAATGAAAGAGATAGTAAACAAGCCACTTAATACCTTTTCAATGGGAACTAGGCTGACTCTGACCATTTAATACCTACATTTTAGGTAGGTCTCCATCATTTAATACATATCACAAGGAAGACTCCTCTCCGGTACTATCCATCTGACATAGTATGGAATCTCATCAGGTCACTTAATACTTCTTTATGGGAGAGGCGGACCCTATAATAGCTTCTTAATGCCTCAAACCCAAAGCGGACCCTTCCCTAAATATCCACTACGGTGCCTAACCACTAACACCGACCATTTAATACTTTCTAATTAGGGAGGAGGCATGCCCTATAATAGCTACTTAATACCTCCATCCTAAAAGTATGTCCTACCCTATGCATATACGTTCCTCATAGGTCCTATGTTGGAGATGTCCCACATCAGTGGTAAGTATACACAACTGCTGGTAGCATGTAGGTGAAGGGCAGACTTCTGTTGTGTAACTCTACTGACCTCGCATCCTAACTCACTAAATTAAACCAATCGCCTAAAGCCTAAGTGTTGGGCTAGGCCCACTAATCATGCTTGTTCTAAACATATAATTAAAGCCATATAATTTCCTACTATGAAAATTATAATGCTTTCTATGTGTAATTAATAGTATTAATACTTACTTATTCGCTACGCTATTATTTCTAATTTATACACTTAGGCTTTGGTTTCCTTTTAATGTTTAATGAATGTCTATTACCTGTAATAATTGGTCATTAACATCAAAATTGGACAATCTCTAATCAATCTATATTTAATCCCTTTAATCTATTTACCAGTTTCAAAATCCACCTATTATGCATATTCAATTCCTTCATAAATGCCATTAAATTCCCTAATTAGTCCCCATTTGATTCCTTTTTAACTCTCTATTAATTACAAATTTATGCCCATTAAATCTGTAATTAATGTCCATAAATCCTAGTCCTATAATTACTATACTGTTAATAACTAATATGAATATCGCCGTAAATTACTCTATTTTTATATTTTTATTTTTGAATGTTAAGCATAGTTAAATGTGTTTACTTATAATTCTAACTAGCAATTTCTTCTTTTCCACATACTTTATTGGAGCCACCTTTTAAAAAAGGATTACCATTAAAACTTTCCATAAAGTAACCAGAAGTAGGATCTTTGCTTCATTTGAAATTACAAGGAATTTTTTTTCTTTTATTGAAATAAACAGTGTAAACTACAGAGAAGAATATCCATGTCTTACACATCTCTTTCCCTTTTTTGGTATATCCTTTATTAATACAAACGACATGCTTTTATACATGTTTTGGAATTTGATAATTTATGAAAATTACATGGAACCCGCTCTAGATAAATCAAAACATAGAAATTCACATTCCAAGTCAATTAGGGCAACCTAATTTTCAACCCAATTATAGGTCTGGAATAAACAAACATTCTACAATAATAAATATTTAGGACTGAATTCAAATTTCCAAATTGTATTGTACATATTATTTCTATTCCAATTACCGATTTTATTGAATGTGTAGGCAATAATCCTATACATTTGATTTAAGCCTACAATTTGTCAAATCTTATTTAGGCATAATAATTAAATAAAATCTAACAATATAAATTTCAATGTTATAAATTAATTATATAATTTCCTGCTCACCTTTTAAGCTTTTCAAATCTCCAAATCTAAATCTATTCCTTTACTTGACTCCTTTTCCTTTCTATTCCAAAAGAATATGTATAACAAGGCGCATATATACAATTAGAATTAAAGATCTGAGAAGAGATTTGGGGTTAAGGGGAATATAGATTTATAATTATGAAAATTACCTTTTTCGCACTATTGATTCGCTCCTCTTCTTCTCTTTTATTTTATTTTCCATTTTTAATTACTTTCGCTCCGAAAAATTTCAAACGTTGGCAACTTTTTCATTTGAGCTCCGATCGCGAAACTCTAAATATGAACGTTACTCGAAAAATTGCCATGAATACAATGGTGCAAGTTTCATGGCCAAATTCCAATGTTTACTCAAATTCCATTCTTAGGGCCTTATTAATTATTCATTAATTATCGTTAATTTTACGAGGTATTGCATAAAGGGATTATGCTAAGAACGAAAAGGAAGCGGGTTTCGTTGTTTCTATGAGTAATGGGCCGAAAGAGATAGAAGAGGAGAGATGGTAAGAGAATGTACTTGAGCATTATTATGTTAGATTCTCATGTAGATATAACTTCCATTTATCTCTTTTATTCATATTCAGTCCTCATTTTTATTCACACACACACACACAAATATATATATATATATATATATATATATATATTTCCATCAAATGCCTATGAATATATTTTCAATTTTATTGAAATTGCTTTTACAAAATATATTTCAATAGATTACAAAAAATATTTAAATTTACTTATTATTTATCATCGTTGATTTATTTAATTATTAATGTAAAATATATTTTTTTCTATTTTAACCATATGGAAATTTTTAATAGTATAAATATATTTTATATTCGTTGTAAATATTTTATTCAAGTTTAATATATTTTCTGAAGAAATTTTTTTATTAACCAAGTCAATTTATTAAAATGAAAATTCATTTATCAATTAACATTTAACTCGATAAAATGTTTCTTTTATATAAAAGTTATGCAAAATTGAACTCGAACATTTTATTCTAATTAAAATTATTTATTACAATTACATGGAAAATCGGGTTGTTACATAAGGGTTTTATGAAAGAAAATGAATCGAGAAAAGTTTCTCCTCTATAGCCCATCCGCAAGCGAACGAGCATGTAGAGACCGTGAATAAGACCATCAAATCAACGTTGAAGAAGAGCCTCATTAAGGTTAAGGGAAACTGGGTCAAAGACCTTCCGCTTGTGCTTTAATGATACCGCACCTCCAATCGAAACTCAGTTGGGCCTTCCCCTTTCTCTTTGGCCTATCGGTATGAAGCCATGCTACCCCTTATGGTTGATGTCCCACCCCCTTGTTGCCTTACCAACGACCTCGATCAAAATGAAGAACTACAAAGGCTTGGGCTCAACATGCTAGATGAGAGAAGGGGGGTGGCCAAACTCCACACTGAAGCATAAATGGAAGGTTTCCAAGTGCTATAACGAAAGAGTCAAGCTCTGCCAATTCATCACCGCTGACTTTGTTCTGCATCGGATCTTCGCAAACATAAAGAACCAGACACAAGGTGTGTTTGGACCAAATTAGGAAGGTCCATATGTTGGTAGTGATGTGCCACATCTGGAAGACACCCATATGTCGTGCTCCTGAAACCTTAAGGGAATTTTGGCATACATCCTTATGATTATAAAAAATTAGCCTTAGGTCCCTTCTAATTTTCTTTTATAAATTACATCCTTATTTTGAAAAAATAATGAAATTCATAGAGATATTTAGGTAATTTTACCAACCTTAGCATGTGCTATTAGGGTATATGTCCATAACTCATAACCACCGTAATACATGTTATAGCGACCGCTTTTAAATTTGAAAACAAGAGAAGTAAAAAAGAAGAAATTCAAAAAATAGGGACATATAAAATAGATTCTAAAAAGGAAGGATGTAAAACAAATAAATTTAAAAAAGACGGATGTGTCCCTAATTTCCACGAACCTTGAGCGCCTTTGAGCTTAATATATTTGAAAGAAAAAAATTTAAGCTGTAATTACAAGCAAATTATTTTATAGCATCCTATCATTGTCTATGAAATGAAATATGACATCTCCACGCAACCATTATTCAAAGTCAACCAATAAACCACCCAACTAAGGCTATCCAGCAAGGACGAGCCATAGAATGCTCTCTTCCGTGCTAGGGAATGCCACAACTCAACTATGACTGTCTAGTAAGGATGAGGCGTAAAAGACTCACTTCTATGCCGGGGAATGCCAAAACTCAACTATGTCTACCTAGTAAGAATGAGCCATACAACACTCTCTTCCATACCAAGGAACGCCAAGATTGGCATATGAGGATACACGAGCCGAACAACGCTCCCGTCCATGCCGGGGACACCGATGTGTAGATGGCATGACTACCCACGCTCTGATTCATGTGCCAGAGGTATATTGCTCTATAAGGATGCATGCACTAAACCACGTTTCCTTCCATACTATAGGCATCAACGAGCATATGTCGTGACCACCAACACGGTGGTATTCATTCGTTTGAACATGATGTTGCTTGTCTCCCAATAGCGGGATGGGACATTGGTGCCAAGATGGGTGTGATTACCCACTAAGTAATCTCGATTTTGGCATTCATAATGCTAGTAGCCTCAAGCAATCGAGGAGGTCTCATCATAGCTAAGCCCGACCAATGAAAGCTTATAAGCACCGTTGGCAAGCGGACGAGCCAAGTGAGGGGCCAATGCTGACAAGGGTGCACTGTTGCAACCCCATGCATACATGGACAAAGTGACTCAACAAAGTAAAGGATAAGATTGTTTGTGTTTGCACCAAAAACGGTCACAAACACCCAATAAATATCATAGAGATTGAATGATGAATGAAATTAAAAACATAGCCGAGAAAGTAAATGAACACACAGATTTTTATAGTGGTTCGGCAAACTTGGCTTACGTCACTTCATATTTCTACTGATCGTGCGATTGATTATGATTACAAGAATGTTTGGATCAGCTAGGATCCATTAGTAAAAGAGTGAAGAATAAAAATGGCAGAGCCTTTGTGGCGGAAAGAAGGATCCCATTTATGGAGAATGACCGCTATATTTATAGGTGAAAATGTGCATGGATAGGGCTGAAATTTCTCTAGATGAACCTCCACATCCGTAGGGGCCTACTAGAATGATTGGTAGTCGTAATTCATCGTTTTGGAACGATCAGTAATAATAGTACCGATCGTTTATATAAGCTCCAAGGGGGGTGCAATTGTTTCTGGGGATGCTCCTTGATGTAAGCTACTTGCTCTCCAAATTTCGTACGATTCTGACTTACGGCTTGTGAGATATCGCGTTTTCCGTGAAACCATGGATCGTTCTGGCTGGTTTATAACGATCATTAGGAACGATCGGTATTTTGTGAGTTTTGTGGGTCTTGTCCCGCGAGCATTTGTGGGGTCCCACATGCCTTTAGACCTTGCTCCTAAAATATAGTGTCATTCTGAGTTGTATTTTGTGAGATATTCACTGATCTTTGTTGTATTTGGTTTGCTTACTGAGTCATACAGATCGTTATGAACGATCGGTAATTTCATGAACTGGAGAGTTTAGACCTGCGATCGTTCCTATGGGCTCCATTTTTCAATATATCAATGCTCTGAAAGTTTCAAGTGCATTGGACTTGTATTTTTGGGATATCAATCGATCATTGCTGATTTGTGCTATTTTGTGGATTGTCCCCGATCGATCCATATAAATTCTTCCTTTGTCCGTTACTCGAGCATACGGACTCAGATTGACTTGAAATTTAAAATGTAGCCTCACGGGTCTTCCTTGTCACTTCATACTGATTGCACCTTGATTGGGACCTGGTCCGAATTCGTCCGACCATCGTCCATAGTCTTGTATATAACTGAATTTCAAGGTTGGTAACCACTCATTTTTAGTCAAGTCCTTCGATATCACGGCCTTGCCAAAAGGCGGGATAACATTTGTCCCCAAAGTACATCTTGTTTCGAACATGACATGCTTTGAATCATCGCAAGCTAGAATCGTCGGAAAGAAATCCATCTGGTTTATCAAATGGTCGTTATCCTTCCATTGAGTTGTTTATTCGCTGATAGTCATGTCTCCCTCTATTCGTTACGATGCTTGGTCAATATCTGATAGTATAAATTCTGGATAGTAATTTGTCAATTATCATCTGCACTCGGTTCCATTGAGCTAGTAGGCTTCGGTTATCTGATTTGTTCTTTCTCTGGTAACCCAGGCGAGAATTCAATTTCTATCGGTTTCACGAAATAAAAATTTTGGGATGTACACGTGCACGTACATGTATACGTTTTCGTTGTCGGCTCCCAGATGCATTTATATGCTCATGGGTCATTGCCAATTTGGTGGAATGCAATTCAATCATTTGTAATTTTTTGTCCACCGATCCTTCTCGCTCCAAATCTTTGTGGATACAGGATAAAGGGATTAGAGAAGTTGATGTTGAAGAGATCACCGATGACGATTGATTAGGGGTTTAAAGCATATAGGTCGGTCTTGAGGTTGAATGTGGCCTGCTGCATTTGGTCACCTAGGAGATGAAATGTAGGGAAGTTTTGATCAATTGCAAGCATGGTTGGGCTTGGATATTGATGGCAAGAGGAATGGTGTTTCTTTAAAAATGATTTTGAGTGTAGGACTTCTCTCAATATTCGTTTGATTTTGTCATGGGCAATTCACCAAAGTAGGGGAACGGATAAACCCTTCATGTATATGAGTCCTTCTTGGATGAAATAGCATGAAGCTTTGTGGAGGATCTCTCGTTTTTCATTTCTTCGTTCGGGAAAGGTTCCTCATTGTAGATAGTCTTTCATACGGGTCATCGATGACTCCTTGTCCGGCTTCATTTCCAAGATCTGTTCGATCTCCATCTGGTCAATGCTTGCATCATTAAGTACTTTGACCGGGACTAAGCCCATTTGCTACGCATTCTTTGAACTGGCATACTACTAGCTGGGAATCGCAAAAGACCTGCAAGGTTTTTACTCCTAGTTCTTTAGCAAGCTTGAGCTTGGCAATCAAGGCTTCATATTTAGCTTCATTATTTGTCACAGGGAAATTGAGTTTCAAGGCGTAGCAGATTGATCATTCCTCAAGAGTTGCTAACACAACTCCAGTGCTAGGACATTGTTCGTTGGATGCTCCATCCGTGCACATCTCCCACCAAATGGTCGGTTCTACACTGCTCCCCAAAGAGTCGTCTAGTGCAGTAAATTCGACTATGAAGTCTGCCAATGTATGTCCCTGGATAGCTCTCCGAGGGAGATAAGTGATGTTAAATTAGCTCAATTCAATGTTCCACTTGAGTAGTCTTCTAGACGTCTCAGGTCGTTGTATTTTTAGTACCCTGTTTTAAAGGGTATACATTTTCGAAAAATCTAGCATTTCTCGAATCAATGATGGTATTTACATGAATATCATCAATTTTGGATTTGTGTACCAAAAACCGATAAGCAGCACTGTTTTGTGCATATCCAATGAATACACAATCAATTGTTTTTTATCCAATTTTGACTTTCTTTGGTTTAGTACCTCTACTTTCACAAGAAACCCTTACACTTTTAAGTATTTGTAGGATGGTGGTCTATTTTTCCAAAGTTCGTGGGGAGATTTAGATGTTTTATTTCGTGTTATCTTATTCAAAATATGATTTGCATAAAGAATAGCTTCTCCCCAGAAGTTATCTAGAAAGCCAGAACTAATTAGTAAGCATTCATCATTTCTTTAAGAGTTCTATTTTTCCATTCGGCTATACCGTTGGATTGAGGTGAATACGGGGCTGTAGTTTGGTGTATAATACCCTGTTCGGCACACAATTCCTCAAAGGGAAATTTAAATTGTTCTCCTCTATCACTTCTTAAAGCTTTTATTTTCTTGTTGAGTTGATTTTCAACTTCTGCTTTATACTGTTTAAACATGTCGAATGCTTCGTCCTTTCTTCTAAGGAGATACACGTAACAGTACCCTGTACAATCATCAATGAAGGTAATGAAATACCTTTTTCCACCTCTAGTTTGACACATTTTTAAGTCATATACATTTGTGTGTATTAGGTCTAGAGGTTTAGTTTCTCGTTCAACATGGTGAAACGAGGTTCTTATCAATTTTGCTTCTGCACAAACTTGACATTTATAGTTGGAATCTATTTTGCAATTTGGTATAAAATCTAGATTAATCAATTTTCGTAAGGTATCAAAATTTACATGACGTAATCTAGAATGCCATATGTTAGAAGAGTCAACAATATAAGCAGAAGATTCAATTTTATTCATATTATTGTTTGGTACAATAGTGGTACTTTAAATAAACCATCACAAATATATCCTCTTCCTACATACACTCCATTCTTTGACAACACAAACTTATCAGACACAAATGTGAGTTTGAAGCCATGCTTGCTAAGCAGCGATCCGAAAATCAGGTTCTTGCGGAACTTTGGAACATGAAGAACATCTGCCAAAGTTAGTTCTTTTACAGAAGTCATTTTCAGTACAATCTTTCCCTTGCCTTCGAATTTTGATGCGGATGAATTACCCATAAAAAGTTGTTCGTTCATGGTAGCAATTTTGTAGCTTGTAAACATCCACTTATTTGCACATATGTGTCGTGTGGCTCCTGTGTCTACAAACCATTCCTTCGAGTCACCAACAAGGTTGCATTTGGACACTATTGCACTTAAGTCCGTATCAGATACGCCTTCTGAGATGTTAGCCATGTTTGCTTCTGATTTCTTTTTCTTGATTGCACGACATTCGACGGCTTCGACGGCTTTGTGTCCTTTCTTACCACAATTATGGCATGAGCCTTGAAATTTCTTTGATTTCTTAGGAGCATGCTCATGTTTCCTTTTGTTGGGTTTCTCTAACTCAACTACATTTGCCTTGGCAATCATATTATGCGAAGTTTTCTTCTCAGATTTCCTATTATCTTCCTTAATCCTCAATCAGACTACAAGTTCGTCCATTGTCATCTCCTTGCGCTTGTGCTTAAGGTAGTTTTTGAAATCTTTCCATGATGGAGGAAGCTTTTTGATTGCAGCGGCAACCTGAAAGGATTCGCTTAGAGTCGTTCCTTCGTTGTGTAGTTGGTGAATGATGACTTGTAACTCTTGAATCTGGTTGATAACGGTCGTCGCATCAATCATTTCGAAGTCAAGGAATTTCCCTACTATGAATTTCTTCATGCCCACATCTTTGGTTTTGTATTTTTTCTCTAGTGTCATCCAGAGTTCTTTGGAAGTTCGAGCAGTACAGTATACATTGTATAGGCTGTTGTCGAGCCCATTTAATATGTAGTTCTTGCACATAAAGTCAGAACTCTTCCAAACATTCAAGGCTTCAACTTTTGTTGCATCGGGTTCCAATTCTTCGACTACAGGAGCATTTTCTGTAAGAAACTTTGCAAGGCCCAAAGTTGCCAAGTAAAATAGCATCTTTTGCTGCCAGCGTTTGAAGTCCATCCCTATGAACTTTTCTGGCCGTTCTCCATAAAACAACGCCATCGTTGGAACCATAGTCACAAACTGAGTAGTAATCACAGTCTGTGTTGCTGCAGAAGTGTTGCTTTCATGAGACATTGTCGTCTACAAAAGCAGCCAACTATAAATCAATATTGTTTCAAGATTGTTAGACAGTAACATTACAAAGACATTACGAAACTGTTTGCAAAGATTGTTAACAGTAACGTTACAAAGGTGTTACAAAACTGTTACGATTATGTTGCAAAATTGCAACAACAACAAAACTGTCCCAACTATGTCGTAAAAAACTGTTACAAATAGAATTGTGCAGTAAACAGATTATACAGTAGGTTTAATACCGATTTGCCCGAGTCCAGTGAAAAACTATTTCCTGGAAACAATATTGCTCCCTCTACGGCACTTAAGGATATCGAGAAATTGTTTCCCAAAATGAAACGGACCTGTCTCTATGATGCTACGCGACAATCATAGAGCAACGGCGAACTCAAGATAATGTAATTAACGATTTTTTGTAGGAGAGAAAGAAGTGCAAAAAAACTTAGTTTATAACTCAGTATAATTTATATTTTCCTTTTGCATATATATAGGCACGGGGAGGTGCACCTATTTGGTAATAGGTGCATGTTCGAACAGTTGCGACTGTTGGAAAGGTTGTGACCCTTTATCAGGCGGTGCGACCGTTTGTGTGACGGGACAACCCAGTGGTATCAGAGCAAGTGTAACGACCCGACTTTCTAACCATCGTAATCACATAATTAATTCTTAATTAAATTAATTAATTAATTCTTTAACTACTGATCATTCATTAACTTTAAGTAGTTAATTTCAATTTATTAATCACATAATCTTTAATTAGCCAATCTCTAATTACAATTATGAAATAATTATTCTTAATTACTTTCTAAAAGTAATTAATTAATTTAACTATTCATCTTGATTAACATTTTAAAGTCTTCTTTAAAATTTGAAAATCAATTTATCACTAACTTCTAAACTTAAAAGTTAATAAATCTTATACTTAACTTTAATTAATTACCTAAGAATAATTAAGAGTTTAAAAACATTGTTAAGAATTAACTAAAATAATTAAACTTGTAATAAAGTTTTTAACTTAACTTATTAAACACTTGCTTAGTTTCAATGCTTAAAACCTGCTGAAACACAAATTACTTAACTATATTTCTTTATTTATAATACAGCAGTATGGAAAAAAAACAAGCTCGAGACTCTCTTGTGTTTACTCGAATATCACTTCGAGTCACTCTCGTTTCCTCTCGTTCTCCATCTTCTTCTTCTCCTCTTTTATTTTCTTTTCTTCTATAGTTAAGTTTTCAACTTACATAGATTTTAAGCATCAGGTAATCCACTCAACTCAAATACAACCCAAGATGTCACCCTACTAACTCGAGTAATGACTCGAGTAACAACTCGCGACACACATCCATCACGGCGCTGACACCATCCACTCACCGTACACATGCACGGCGACCCACCTAGCTCTGGCGAACTCCAACATCATCGCCAAGTCGCAAATCCAATAAAATAAATTGAACTTAAGATAATTAAGTGAAGTGATATTTGGAATTAAAAAGCAAGTATTTAATTTTAACCAGCGGGGGAACTAATGAGATAATAAATTAGTTAATGAAATTGAATTGTGAGTTAATGAAATTGGATTAAAAGAGTGATGGTTTGAATTGCGAATGAAATCCAAATAAGTGAAAATAAATTGGAAATGACCTGGTTATTAATAAAATAATTCTAGATGAATTGAGTATGGAAATTAAAATTCATAATGATTGAGTGAATGAACCACTTATATTAAATAAATAAATGGATGGAATTTGATTAAATAAGAATCAAATGAAAGATGGAAACAAAACTTTAAAGGGTTGGTTAAATGGAAAATAAACTTAAGTTATCGACTTAAGTAAATGTTGAAGGGAAACTAAACTCAAATAGAAGAGTGGTTTGAATAAGTTGAGAAAATAGTTATGGAATGAATTAACTTGGATTGTTTTCGAGCTAAATAAAATTCAATATTCAGAAGTCGGAGATGAATTGAATTTAAGAAATTGATTAGAAATGAAAATCTGAATGAAATGTGGAATAAGTATTTATATTTGAAATGAAGTGGTAAATTGAAATTCATATGAAATTGGAATTTGATTTGAATATATACACTTCAGTGGTGAAGTAGTAAATAAATATAAGAAAAAAATTTATATTGAACTTAAGAATTGAAGAACGAAATTCTTGGGAAAACTGGTATTGGAAATATACTTAGTAATTTTGGAATGGAAAAATATATATACTAAGTGAATAGTTGAATGAAGACTAAAACTGGAAGTTGTGAAATGGATAATTGTGGATAAGTAGATAACAATCAAAATGAATTCGTTAGTACGTAGCTCACAGTTAAGTAAATTATTGTATGTGTCGTTACTGTAATTTGTATACATATATTGATATCTTAAAATAATTTAATAACATTTTAATTTAATGATAAGTTAGTTTAAACTTTTAAATTAAACTGTTTATCAAAATTCAACAGTAAAGTAAAATTTGAAATTTTATTTACCCAATAGATGTCAACTCGAATATGAGAATCACTATCAACTATGAATTATTTCTTATTTAAAATCAAGCGTATAAATTATTATCTCAAGGGATACCAAAGGTATTTACTCCAAATGTAAATTAGGTTAGTTTGACTATTATTTAAAACTAGTTTAATTTTAAAATAAATGGGTTTGAAGATTTAACTATTTTAGCTACAAAAAGGATTTAAAGAAAAGTTGGTCTAAATTAAATTATTCAACGAAATAAATTATTGGTTTAAACCCAACTTATTTGTGTAGAATGATTTATTGGTCAATCCAAATTTTAAAATGGAAAATAATTAAGCGGTAATGAATTGTTTGGTAAGTCCAAATAATAATAAATTGTGAATTGTTTATTCAAGGTCAAAATCTGAAGTGAACAAGTCGAGATGGGATCGAATTTCATATTAAAAATCAAAGGTGAGTTAATCTCACTCATCTGGCTAATTTAAATTTAAATGGTTAAATTTAAATAATTGATTGGATGATTGCATTGATTGATGTGCTATACTATATATAGTAGTATATAGCAATATATACATATTGGCATATGTATATATTGGAATTGTTGATATTTCCGTATTATATAGCGGATGAGACCCTATGCGCCGCATAATAGCGGATGATATTTTATAAACCTATATACCGCGATATTCCACCTCGAAGTGGAATTGGTATTGTGCTAACGTTTGTGGATGCAGGGAAACGGGTTGGAGGGATCCAACTGGATTCCTCAAAATATTTAATTTTGTTTAAATATTCTGTGATATGATTGTTGATATCCTGTGATGATTTATATTGGATAATCTGGTTGGATTGAATTTCCCAGTATAATGAGTTATCAAAAGCAATTGAATTGGATTTTTGGAAAGAAATAAAAGAGTAAAATTCAAGTTAAATAATTCTAGTGAATTCGAATAAATTAAATAAGGAATTGTAAAAGAAATAAAGAAATTTCTTAATTCGAACAAATATGGGAAAAGAGGATTTTGAATTTAACAGGGAAGAAATAAATCTTTAACTAAAGTGATATTATTTAAAAATATAAAAGAATTGATTTTATTGAAATTTAAAGATTTAATTTAATTAAAATATTAATTGAAGAAGTTTTGGAAATCCGAAATTGGTATTTTAGTTAAAAAGGTTTCAACTCATAATAAAGAAATAAAGATGAAAGTTAATGTATTTGAAATAATTGAAGTAAATAGGGAAATTTATTTCAAAGTAAAGCAAAATGGAAATCAATTGGAAATTGATTTAAGTGTTTAAAAACTTGGATTTTTAAAAGAGAATGAGATTTTAAAATTTATAAACTGGGTTTATGAAGTGAAATGAAATATCAGTGGATATTTTAAATATAAATTCAAGGTGGGAATTTATTGAGGAATGTAAATGTGTTTAAAAATAAATGGTGATTTATTTTTAAAAGATATGGAAGAAAGTGTATTCCCTGGATAGCCAAGTACGATTTCAAAGAAAATTCTTAAATATAAGTTGAAAGTTTTCATGTTGTTTAAAGGGGCATGTTTAGAAAATTTATTATTTCTAATATTTAAATTCTAAAGTAAATATTTTCCAAATCTATTATCGTAATAATTATTTAAAGGGCGACTAGTATTTTATTTAAAAAGTGAAAAACTTAGTTTTATATTTTATAAAGTAACCTTATTTTAAATATTCTCAAAAGTATTATTTTTAATTAAGTATTAAAGTAGTTTTCCAAATTTAAATGTTAAAGTATATTTATAATACAGTGTTTTGAAATTACTTTAAAATCTATAGGTATTTTGTACTTGGTGATTCGGTGGAAATAATTATTTGGGAAATGAATTCCGTAAGCGGGAATTGTTTTGAAATTGTTTTCAAAGGAGTTTTGAAAATTCAGAAATATATCTTGGAAAGATATTTGGGTAAATAAATAATGTGGGAAATTATTTATTGTGTGATGGTTGCTTGTGGATGTTGATTGATAGTTAAATAACCGACTATCAATATTGGCCAAATGCGCTGATCGTTTCGAAGAGACCGGGATCGAGATTTATTTCTCGAAAACCACTTCGATCCGGTTTGTACGTTTCGTGGAAACGATTTCGGAGTCGAAGATGGAGCAGTGAAGTGCAAGGGCTAGTCGCTACTAATCCTGAGGATATTTCCAAAATGGATGTAGTAGGAGTAGTGCCTTCGGTTCCGTTCGGACCCAGGACGGACTTGTATGGATGAATGCTTTCGGGACATCGTCAGCGGACGATGGGCATTCTAAGGGATATGTTCTATAAAGGTATCGTTTAGCCTCAAGCCTCATCAAACGGGAATGACTGAAAATCAGGGGTTATGCAGCAAGGCTTCGTGGGTAGCGCCCACTGGAGAGTATGGTCATCCCTGTCTAGAGGTCCCTTTTATTTCGGCTTAGTGGTGCGGTTGCTGATCCCAACCGTGGGGTGATCATATTCGGAATTGCCCATAGGTGATTCCGGTCTTGTGTTGCAGGGGAGCGGGCGTACTCCTCGGTACTATGATCTAGGCCACGTACTGTGACAGGTGGTACCCTAGTGCCTAGTCATTCGTTGGAAATCCATTCTCCCTACGTGCCTGTACGGTTTTGATTGTGCCCAACTATTGTTGAAATGTGAGATGCAAGCATTTCAGCTAGATTCTATTTTACTTTCTGTAGACACTATTATAATATCAGAGGATTTTGATATAAAGTGTTTTAGCTATCGTAAGGTAAAAACCCGACATGTTTATTTGTGGCGCGGTCTTACGAGATGCTTTTATTTTCAAAGGATTTTGAAACTTTAATAATAAATTTGAGTGTGATTTTCTCACGCTGGTATTCCAGACTGACTCGGGTGTTGTCTTATATGATGCTCGGGTCAGACCGAGATAAACAGGTTTAGGATATTATGCTGTGGAGCTCAGGAGACGAGCTGGATGACGATACGTACTCCCGTACTTGTTATTATTTTTCCGCTGTGTATTCAGTTGTATGTTATGGATGTTGATGTACTCTGATGATGTATTCTGATGATGTATTATATAAACAGATATAGTTTTTGATTTGTGTAAAGATCTGTTGATATATATTATATTTTATTCCGCTGCGATGGTTAGATTCTGATGTTGTTTTTCTATTTTCTTCTTCTACCTCTTCTTCTTAACTAAAATGTTTGAAATGTTTCAAAGTGATAAAAGCATTTAATTCTCTTTCGGTCGCTGGAAAATAATTTTCGGTGATGACTGCAGCATCATCGATGTCTATTTTCGAGTTTCCAAAGAGAAATTGCTACCAAACTGTTTTAAATTGGAAATGATTGTGAACTGGGTTGGTTTTGAAATTCAAAGGGGAAATTGTTTGGTAAAAGCAGATTGTTTTGGAAATTGGGATTTGATGTGATATACCAGATGTGTATTAGTTATTTATGGATTCAAAATGGTTTTGAAATAAAACCGGGCAATTGGATTCTGGGAATTCTATTTAAAATATAAATGTGGAATAAGTATTTATATTTGAAACGAAGTGGTAAATTGAAGTAAATTGAAATTCATATGAAATTGGAATTCGATTTGAATATATACACTTCAGTGGTGAAGTAGTAAATAAATATAAGAAAAAATTTATATTGAACTTAAGAATTGAAGAACGAAATTCTTGGGAAAACTAGTATTGGAAATATACTTAGTAATTTTGGAATGGAAAAATATATATACTAAGTGAATAATTGAATGAAGACTAAAATTGAAGTTGTGAAATGGGATAGTTGTGAATAAGGGGATAACAATCAAAAAGGAATGTGAATAAAGAGAATTGATGTAATTGGTAATCAATTGGAATTTATACGTAAGATGTACGTATATTATTTTATTCGCATAGCTATTTGGTCCAGATGTCGAACACAGAATTTCGAGATAGTTTTATCGATCCGAATCAGGATTTTTCACTCAATTTTCAACGGCGAGCCTGGATATGGATTGTTGATTGATTCTGGATATTCTCTATCATAGTTGGTGGCTATGCAAGGAGAATGACGGTTTCTGATCAAGAAACCAGATCTGAGTCCGCACTAGGAAGTCGGGTGGACGATACTAGTTCGGAAGTGAAATTGTGTGATCGATTGAGCGATCGAATGTGATATTGCGTACGGATGATATATGTGCATCGTACGGGCTTAAGTAAAAAAAATATTGGAAATTTGTAAAGGAAAGTATAAAATGACTTTGGAATTGTGATTGAATATTATTGCTTAATAGGATATACAGGTGTACAAAAGCAATGGATAAATTGGGATTTTTGATATTTGAAGATAAAATTTAATGGCCCGACAAAAAGGTATGTATTTGAATTTCTATATGAAATTTGATTGGGTTTTTTGATCCAGCCACTTGGCTTTTTGTTTTCTTTTTGAGATTGGGAGGCCGTAGTGCCATTTTGTAGTAGTACCGAGCTAGCCGCGCAAAGGAGACGCTGGCAAAAATTTTCGGGAATTTAGAGAGTTAGAAAAATTTTAAGAAATTTTTTGATAATTTATAATTTGAATTCAAATTTAAATTTGAATTGATAAGTAGGTGATATGGGTTGAAACTTATGGATAAGTTGGGAAGTTAAAAGATGATTAGTGTATCATTAATAAAAGATTTGTTGGATTAATTGTTAAAAACTATTTGGGTTGAGGGAATAGTTAACGGGAATCGAATCATTCTTCCTAACTGGTAATTTCGGGGACGAAATTCTTTTAAGGGGAGAGGAATGTGACGACCCGGAATTTTTGTATATTTGAAATTGGAATATTTAATTAATTTTAAATATTCAGAGGTTAATTATCAACTAAACTTTCGAATATGACTGTTTATTGAGTAATTTAATAATTAAATTAAATTTATTTGAAGTTGGATAAAATAGTAAATATGGCATTCTAAGCTAATTAAAAATATTTTGAAAGCTCGTAAAATTCGTAATGATAATACTGAAGATAATAGAAGCTTCAGAATGTAATTTCAAACTGTTTTGTTCAGTTTTGAAATTATATCGTTTGAATCGATATTTAAAAAAATAGCCTTCCAAGGCACAGTCTCGGAATTCGACGAAACCAGTTCCATTGAATCCGTAATATTGTGTTATTATCGGATTTCAAATTTCATAGTGATTGGAGTTGTTGTGTGACCGTACGATATATAACCGCATAGAAATCTATATTGA
Organism: Allium fistulosum; assembly: GCA_030737815.1. Lineage (NCBI taxonomy): Eukaryota > Viridiplantae > Streptophyta > Magnoliopsida > Asparagales > Amaryllidaceae > Allium > Allium fistulosum. The sequence continues at coordinate 304,810,096 of CM060903.1, read as the reverse complement.
GACCAATTGAATTTAAATAAATTATATTCTCTCTCTTTTAAACCGACAATACGTACATCCCGCACCCAACTTGTTTCCTTCGTACCCTTTCTCTTCTCTAAGAAGCTATCGAACAAAAATATCTGAGGCAAATTTTAATACTTCGAAGAAGAAATTCACGTTCTCGTCTTTCCCGATCGAAATCTGAATGCCAAATCGAAGTCGAAGACGTCGCGTGTTCGTGCTAAGCAACAGCGATCGATCGAAGCCTGGTAGGGGGCGAGGGACTCTCGAGGTCGCGATTTGCGTTTGTCAGGGTGGTTTTCGATGAGGCGGAAGCTTCGATGGATTGGGGTGTCGAGTTCGATCTCGTGCGGATCTGGAACTGGAGCTTGAAGCTCTTGGGTTCTCTCGTTCGAAGGTAACCAAATCCCAACACTTAGGTTTAAGGATTTCTTAAGTTAAAATCTGGTAATGAATTCGTTAGTACGTAGCTCACAGTTAAGTAAATTATTGTATGTGTCGTTACTGTAATTAGTATACATATATTGATATCTTAAAATAATTTAATAACATTTTAATTTAATGATAAGTTAGTTTAAACTTTTAAACTAAACTGTTTATCAAAATTCAACAGTAAAGTAAAATTTGAAATTTTATTTACCCAATAGATGTCAACTCGAATATGAGAATCATTATCAACTATGAATTATTTCTTATTTAAAATCAAGCGTATAAATTATTATCTCAAGGGATACCAAAGGTATTTACTCCAAATGTAAATTAGGTTAGTTTGACTATTATTTAAAACTAGTTTAATTTTAAAATAAATGGGTTTGAATATTTAACTATTTTAGCTACAAAAAGGATTTAAAGAAAAGTTGGTCTAAATTAAATTATTCAACGAAATAAATTATTGGTTTAAACCCAACTTATTTGTGTAGAATGATTTATTGGTCAATCCAAATTTTAAAATGGAAAATAATTAAGCGGTAATGAATTGTTTGGTAAGTCCAAATAATAATAAATTGTGAATTGTTTATTCAAGGTCAAAATCTGAAGCGAACAAGTCGAGATGGGATCGAAATTGCTACATTACAGCATGATAGGGGGTTCTCGCTTCGCGGTTTGGTGGCGAACGGGAGACTCTTACCCCTACATGTCCCCGGGGGTAGTATAAGGCCTTTTGGGGTTGGTTTGCTAGGTGCTTACAGTCGAGAGGCTGGCCGTAAAAGCAATTTCGAGGTATCACTGTATGCCACGGTGGGTCTGGGATGGTTGCAAAGCCTACCGGTCGCCACTACTCCGGGTCGTCACAGTTTGAGTTTGAATGGACAAAAATGAAAAAATGTTCGGTCGGAACAGCCATATCAAGCCAACTGCCAACTGCAAAGTGCTAAGTGACTCTAATACACCTCAAATGCTCATTCGCCCATGCCGCAAATGTGGTTGCAGGTTTGGGCATGGGCACGGGCGCACGCGTGCGGGGGGATGCGTTGCACCACACGTCATGGCTGTGTCTCTCTTTGTCTCATAGGAATTGTAATAGTGTCCACATCTTAGTATATAAACACAAATTATTTATTTTATTCTAAGATATGAGACTATTCATTTCCTAAGGCATTAATGCCTTCACATTTTCCAATGCTTATTCATTTCTAACAAATATAAGAACAAATATCATGAGAATCCACTGATATTTAACTTCATATGAACTTGAGAGGATGTAAGTAAATTATGATAATGATAACTACTAATTTAAATCTAAATACAAACTAGTTGTAGAATTCTTTAGTATTTACAATATGAATTTAATATTTTATTTTATTCCATGTTAAATTAGAGAATTTACTGCATGTTGATTATTGAATCAATTCTCTTTAATGCTATTTAAATGAATTAATTACCATCAATTTGAGAATTCTTAATTGAATATTAAAGTTTGAATAAATATTCAAATCTTGTTCGAATCTTAGTGTGAAGTCATCATTAATGTCAATAATCAACTTAAAAATAAACATGTAAAGTTATATATTAACCTGTAATTGCTTACAGTATTCAATTATGTTAATTATATATAACCTAGTAGGAATCCAGTTAACCTCATGTACTTTCAAGAAAAAGTTCAAATTAAATTACACATTAACTATAATAATTTTTTAAATATTTTAATAGGCTAAATTTATTTTTTGATAGTTTTAAATTTTGCAAAAAGCTGAAAGTAATAATTTTGAAAACTTGATGCATTAAAAGAACCATATATAATGTTATTCTTAAAACAGAAGTACAAAAATTATTGATTTCACAAACTGATAATTTTTTGAAGTTTGGGTATAATTTAAGTTATATACAACAAATTCAACCCGAATCAATATAATAAAAGAAACAAATAGTGATAGAAATTCATTTTAATTTGTAGACAATCACTGGCATATAAATTTCACATATTAACAGATATAAAGTTAGGTTCGGCTTGAGATGAATATATATTTATTGTTATATGCAATTAAAAGTGAAAGAATTAATATATTTACCATATTTACTTTGAATTCTAAATAAGTACAGAATTAATTCCATTAGTTCTAGGTATTCCTCTTTGGTTTGATTCCATTCATATTAAGGAATGTAGTATACATTAATTCCTTTGAATACTTTTAAAACACGCAAAAAGTAAAAGAGTAGTAATTTTAAAAACTTGACACATTAAAAGCATCAAACATAAAACTTACCTTAAAACCAAATGTAAAGATAATTGATGATTACTTTACTAATTCTTTTTATTGGTTGTATTATAGTATTGTTTAATATGATTCATTCTAGTTGAAGTTGATTTACCTACAAACAATATCGATATCCATATATTTAATTCATAATTATCTGTAAATATCTCCTGCAATGACCCGGAATTTCGGACACTTCGTATTTAAATATCTAAGTTATTTAAATAATTGAATTTTGGATTAAATTTTATTAAAATAATTAAATAAGCTTGTTAACCCCCATTTACTAATGATGATAAACTTTTTTTGGAAAAATGTTTACAAAAATATATTCTTTGGAGAAAAATCAATAATGTGATCGGAAATCGGTTTATTGGTAAACGGCTTTTCGTTTGATATAAGTTATTCGGAATCTTGTGCACTTGTCTAATGATCAAACGAACACATTAGCAAGTAATTAACACACACTCCTCTTTATAAAGCTTGGAAGGTTCTAGATGTTCTAATGGAAAAGAGATATTATCATTAGCATAAAAGAGAAGTGATGTAAATGAGAAGTGATGGGAGGTGAGTCTTCCGTGGCATGAGAGGGGGTGAGAACAAGGTTAAAGAGCACCATTTTGATCCTATAAAAGGAGGGGCACACCCTTATTTATTATTCGCAAATTCACAAACCAAAACCAAACTTTTCTAATGGCTTCTTCTTCTTCCCCTTTAAACGTTCTAAAGAAAATATTTGCAAATCTTGTCTAAATCATCTCAGATTTCTAGTAGAGCCTTGGAACGATATTAGAACACCTTCCACCATGTCAAAACTTAAAGGAGTGAAGCCATACTCTCTCCCTAGGCAATGGCCGTGAGCAATATCAAGGAGGAGGTTGCCAAAAGCTAGTGGAAAGAAAGATGAGGTAGGAGAAAGGTGGTTGCAAGATGGGGTTAGGCTTTGGTTCTTGGATCTTGGATCTTGGATCTTGGTTGATTTTTGGATTAAAGGTGAGTTTACACATCACTTTGAATGGAAAATATAACATATAAGGTTGTTTTTTTATTATGTTTAAGTTGTTTGAATTGTTCTTGACATATATTAAAACATTGGTTTGAATTCTTGCTTTGAAAGTAAGTGACACATGTGATCCACGTCTAAGTACTTGGAATGGACTTAAATGGACTTGTATGACATGTTACAAGGCCTTGGAATAAAGCACATAGGTTATAGATGGACTTTGGTTTAGATTAGACGCGGATTTGGAAGTGCACTTATAGCGATAGTCGCTATAGATGCAGTTTGGAATTGCCTTATTTTCGGCGATTCCTGTGGAACTTTATAGAGAGATCCTTAGGGGTTTCTCGCCATATTTACAATGATTTATATGCATGTTTGTTGTTATTAAAAGCTTGGATGGTAAAAAGCTAAGTAACCTTTTGAAAAGGAGCCAAAACTTTACTTGTACAAAACTGCTCAGTTTAGACTTGATTTTTGGACTTTAAAGATTTGAAAAGATATTTAAATTTGAGTATTTTGTTTCATTCTTTTTATGAATGTTTACAACTATACTAGAGAAGTTTAAAAGTGATTTGAGATCTTATTAATTTTTAAGAATTAGTTCTGAATTTTTAAAGAAGGGATATTTTGTTAAAATATATATAAAACAAGTTCTTTTCAAGTTTTAAGGAATTTTATAAACTTGTTATTTTCAAGAATATTTTAAGTAAATGTTTTAAAACTTATTATAAGTATTATAAAGTATTTTAAAAGCATTTTAAGTATATATATATCTTTTAGATATATTGACTATTTTATATCTTATGTAATAAACATCTTCTAAAATGGTTTATTTAATATCTAGTTTTATAAATAAATTACTACATATATATATATATATATCTTTTGAAGAAGGGTTTTAAAAGTATAAACAAAAGGTTTAGAAAGGGGTTAGTAATTTCTGGATGGCCAAATAGATAATTGTTTAATTTTATTTGAAAACGAATTAACTATACTTAAAGTTAAAAATCGACGAGGTATGCTTATCTATTTGTGAGAGTTAAGATTGATGTTCGAGTAGGGATATAAGCAATAGAGCTTTAACCTATCGACTTTCTTCTTGGCCGAGGTATAGTTAAGTTGGAAAATGCCGAAAATGTGTTGATTGTGTTGATTTCTTACTTGTTTATGGAAATCATTAATACTATACTTAACACTAAAAGCTGACAAGTTAGACTTATCTATTTGTAAGATTCAAGAATGAAGTGTCTAGGCAAGGCTTTGATGCAAGCAGTGCTCAAACTTACCTGGCTTCACTCTTGAACGAGGAATAATTAAGTTGGAATGTCAAAAACGAGTTAAGTATACGAATCGTGGTTTCTATAAGCAATCATCTTTAGAGCCTGATATTTAACTAGTCAAATACCGAACTAGACGGAATATGAAATTAGATCTTTAAAAAAATGTTTCAAGGATAATAACAATTATGAAAATGGTTTGGGTTTGTTGTGATAATATGTTAATAACATTCATCTTTAACTCTCTTTGATTATACTTAAGGATGTAAATATATCTTTAAAAGAATGTTTTAAAGATAAGCATAAGCGAAATGGTTTTGGGTTGGTAGTGACAATGTTTAAGTAACATTAGTCTTGAACCTTTTTGAATGGATTTGTTAAAGTACTTAAATCCTTAAAATGGATATTTTAAAGGAAACTTTAAGTATGGAATCTTTTGGAAAAGAAAGAAACGGTAGAAGTTTATCAGATAAAAGAAGTTTACTGATAAAGGAGTTTTTGATTAATGAAATGATTGATTAAATAAAAGGGATCAGAAGTTGCTTAAGTAGCTTAATCATACTTTATGTGGCTTGATAGTGTCTTATATGACTTGATAGTGTTTTGTGTGTTTATTCATTTATGAATAGTAAACGAGACTTGGTTTCCATTTATAAACACCTATCTCGTACCGGATAGTCGATCATTCGACTGTCGAAATTGACCAAAATAACTCTGGGAATATCTAGAAAAAATATGAGAATTATAAGGTACGGTTATCTTCAGTGGTGCTATACTATAAGTATAAACTTATCGTGTTCTTTTATGATAAATGATAAGGAAATCCATCCGCTTAAATGGTTAAGAGGTGATCTCCTTTCTTATGTATCGTCCGTTTAATTCCAAAGGAACTGGAGTTGAGTTTACCAAAAATTCATCCATTGGTTTTGGAGTGTCCAGTAAGTGGGTAGAGTGTACTTATATGTGATGAATCGAACTCGTAACCACTTCCGAACCATATACGCGGTCTATTTTTTGGAAACGGTTATGAAGTGGAATATTATAGAGTTGAACTGTAATCCTAAGGCTAAGTCCAAGGGAGAGGTCAGCGTTAACATTTTGAACGATGCTATCGTGTGGGACCGTCTATTTTAAGGAGTATTCCTAGAGAGAGGATAGCATTAGCATTTGTCGGTGGACTTATGAAAGGAACCAACATAGAGGTTTGAGATCTGTTCAAGATGCTCGAATCCATGAAGTGATTCGTGATCTGTTCGAGATGAAGGAATCCAATTAGGGATTCATGTGTTGCTCGAGTGATGAAGACTTGTGTGAAGGTGCCGAATGTAGACTTAACATCGGAAATGAATAAAACCAGAGGTAGGATGCATAGCCAAAGTGAATGAAGCAGTTTAGCAATCCCAAGGGTACAGGCGACTCCATCTAGTATTACTTACAAAAATGCATGCAGGAGCGATGCATTCAGAACCACGAGTGTTTTGGGCGTGGGCTAGTTATGTATTTCCTATAGTACATTCCCTAGAGATGTACGTTGCTCAAAAGGATAACTCTGATCCTTATGCAGGAGTTTGGATTCGGCTTGATTCGAGGAGATCTCCGTGGAGAATCCATATATGCAAATGCACATTAGCAATATTGATTGTATACCTATTATTATTGTGGCATTCATATGGCAACTATTTGATATGATGTATATTCTACACTCTAGGGATTATCTATCACATCACTATATCAAACTTAATGAATGGTTGGTTTCCTTAAAGGGAAAACCGTTATGGGAATCTGTACGGCCTAAAATGATTACTATTACTTATCACTTATATTTCTTGAGTTTCTCACACTGGTTTACCAGACTGATCCAGGTGTTATTTTCTTATAACGCTCAGGTCAGACCCGTGTATATTTCCATATTTAGCCGTGGATGCTTCGGAGCTTATAGAGATGAGCTGGATGATTACCTACCGTAGTACTTATTTCCACTGCATTACTATTGTATCATCAGCATTTGTGAGGACATGTTCTTATAACCAAGGTTCGAAAACTCGGTTTCGTTCAATTGAAGTTTTCTTAGTTTCGGGCGATTTCGGAAATTTCGGTTTTGATTTCGGTTTCGGTCCCTATTTTGATTTTTAATTTGTTAATTAAATGTAATAATAATCCTTGTATATAAAAGTTAAAATATAGTTTATTAAAAATAGAATACAATATACAATACTATAAACAAAACCTTGGTTACTTTATGGTTCCAATTAACCATTACTTAATTAAAGTAGGAAACTAATTGTTAATCCAGCCCAGCCCAAACCCAAAATAAATCAATGCTGATTTGTTGAAGCTTATGAAATAAATATAAAAAAGTTGATTTACTTAATTAAAATATTATCCACTTTCTTTCAAGTCCAAACTAAATTCTTAGCCCAACTTAACAATAAAGAAATTACTTTATGCCCAGCCCAACACCCTACTGTTGCCCTAATTCAACTTAACTTAGCCCCTAAAAGCGACACTCTACTACAAAAAAGAAGAACAAAAGCATCGACGATGAGATTCAATTGAAGTATGCTAAGTCGACGACGAGACTAAAGATGGTCGATGACGAGATTCGATCCTCTCTAGCTAGATTTGCCTGGAGTCGACGACGAGATTTGATCTCTCTAGCTAGATTTTCTTGAGTCAACGAGGAGATTGAAGTCGACGATGAGATTTCAGGTATATATTCAACTAAATGCTTGTAATTTTCAAAAATTTCACACTTTTTTCCTCTTCACAACCGAAACCGAATTTTTGCTAGGGTTTCATCCCGGAGTCCACCAAAACCGACTCGAGGTGGTCGGAATTTCCCTATTTCGGTCGAAACCTCAAACCATGGTGTGTACACACACATACATATAGTATTTCATTATTTAATGCTACTTATTATTATTATAGTATAATAATGTAAATAAAAAAGAATTGAATATAGCATTTTATAATGCTATCATTTAATATCATTTCATATTTTAATGTTACTTATTACAACATTATGTGAATTAAAAAAAAATCATATGTCACATACAGATTTATAATGCTACTTAGATACATTTAATGTTTTAATGCTACAGTAACATTATGTGAATTACAAAATCAAATATAGCAGTTCATTTTATAATTCTCTTTTATGTAGCATTTCAACATTTGAATTTAAATACTTTTGCATGTTATTGTGTTATGTTTGTGTACACACACATACATATAGTATATCATTATTTAAGGCTACTTATTATTATTATTATTATAGTATAATGTAAATAAAAAAAGAATCGAATACAACATTTTATATTATAATGCTACCATTTAATATCATTTCAATTTTAAAGTTACTTATTACAACATTATGTGGTTAATTAATAAATAAATGACCATATATCACATATCTTTATTAATAGTTGTAATACCTTTGGTGTCACACTTTTCTAGTGTCAGCGTGAACTACCAAAAATGCCCCTCTACGGTATTAACAAATCTTAATATTCCTTAAAAATAGAATCTAATAGTTAAACTTACCCGATATTAACAAATCTTAATATCCCCTAAAAATAGGATCTAACAGTTAAACTTCTTTACAAATTCAAAATGTCAATCTACACTTAAAAATAGGATCTAACAAATAAACATTTTTTCTTTAATTAACTACAAATTCGTTGTTTATTAATTAATAATACAAATAAAATTCAAACTAACAAAAAAAGATGTTGCAACTTAAAAATAAAATTTTAAATTAACTACACATTATTTCTACGTAAAAACATGACTAAATATTTGTGCAAACCATTTTTTCTTGAACGTGTTAATCATATATAATCTGTAGAAAAATAATTCATGCACGAGGCACATGCCATTATCACGCGCGAAGCGCGTGCCCTAACACTCATTAATTAATAGTTGGCTTGAATCGCAATCTTTTGGTCCGACCGCGAAGTTCCAAAATTACCCTTTATATGTACTCTTTTAGTAATAGTTGTAATATATTTCCCGTTACACTCTTTTGGTGTCAGTATGAAATACCAAAAATGCCTCAGTATAGATGTTATTAAAATTTAACATCACTTAAAAATAGGATCCGACAATTAAGCTTTCTTTACAAATTCAAAATTTCCTCTACAAATATTTATCAAATCTTAATATCACTTAAAAATAGGATCTAACAAATAAACTACTTTACAAATTCGTTTTTTATTGATTAATAATATAAATAAAAATTTAAACTAATACAAAATCAGATACTGCAACTTAGAAATAAAAATTCAAATTAATTACGTTTGATTCAACACAAAAATATGACTAAATATTTGTGAAAATCATTTTCTTTTGAACGTATTAATCAAATAAAATTTGAAGAAAAATAATTTAGATGCCTTCACCACGCGCGAAGCGCGTGCCGTAACGCTCGTAGATTTATAATGCTACTTCCAATAGCATTATGTGAATTAGAAAATCAAATATGGCAGATCGTGTTAAAATGCTACCTTGCAGTAATACTTTGTTCTTCATTATACGTTTTTCGTACTTTTCCATGATTTTTTTAATAAAAGAAAACCTACTTTCGTAGGTCGGGAATGTAAGAAGGTCCGCCACCGCTCCACCTCCTTTTAACTTAGGCCCTCACAGAGGTATTTTTTCATGATTTTATGATATTTTTCTACCATTTATTTGTGTTTCTTTTTATACATGCTTAATATATCGTTTTCAATAATTAGTTCATTTTTTATGTAGTAGTTGGTATCATTTTTATTTTCTTATTTTTATACTATAAATTTAACTGTTTATGGTTTTCATAATGTTGTTGTACAGTAGCTTTTTGTACCTACTACATGTTTTTGTATTTTTAGGTTGTTTTACTTAATGTACATTTTTTCCTCTAATAATGCTAATATATAATTGCATTTTTCACTAGTTATTTTTCCATATAATGATACTATATAGTATCATTTTGTACATGTGGCTATTTTTAGTTGTTGATGGTTATTAGTGAGGAAGTGGGGTAAGAGGAACTATGGGTAGTAGCATGCAAAAGCAGTGAGGCAAGGCGATGCTTGGATGGAAAAATCACTTGTCGTTGTTTGAAAAAAATATTATGATTTGGGATTTAATATGGAGTTTGTAAGATGAGGTGATGGATATTCAGACGAGGACAACTAGGGGAACTGCAGTGAGCAGAACGATGGCGGTGATGAGGAACAACACATGGTTGGTTGGAGAGAAAATGCAGTCTACAAACTAAATATGTTGTGGTTTTTATCCTTCAAGTTATGTTTGTCCAACAAATAAAATTCCCCTTTTCTTTTCTATGTTTTGTTACTCGTTAAAATTTAATTGTACTACTTGTTACGCAACAACGCAGTCGGTTTTAAATTGTTGTTCGAACTAGCCAACAAAAAAAGCCAAATGAACATGAATCAGATAGCAAAGACTAATGAAATAATCCAATGGAAAAATGTCAATTGACAAGTGAAACATGCTCAATATATTATTTTTTGAAACCAATAGTAGATAGTGTGTGCTTCAAATGGAATTATGGAATTAATTAAGTTATTGCAGGTGAAACAAATAGCATATCATGGGATAAATAACATGGAACATTTGTCATACATCCTTAATAACTTTCATAATTGACCAAAAATCCTTCAGATACAAAACATATAAATTTCATCCTTATTTTTTAACGCGGCTTATTTTTTTTTCCAAACTACCCTTAAATGTCATGTTAAAACCCTGAACCCATGCTTTTTTTATCGTTTGACCTTTATTCCACTTGAAATCACATTTTCTTCTACAAAATCCAAGAAATCTACAAAATTGATGCAGCCCAGCCTGAGCCTGATTTTCCAATCCAAGATTTGATGCTTATCTTAGGTCGCGAGCGACCTAACGAATTCATAAGTCACCAGCGACCTAATAAATTACGAGCTAACGAGATACAAAGGGATGTACTAAACTGCGCTGAGCCATATGCCTTAGGTCGCTAACGACCTAACAGGAAGCCGCCTTATCTTAGGTCGCTACGAACCAGCGTGTCACGACCTAGTATGTTGGTAGGTCGTCCAAGCGACCTAGTGAATCATGGGAACCGGTCCAGCGAGCTAAACAAATTAGTGCGTATTACCTTAAGTCGCGAATGACTTAACGAGCTAAAACTGTGGGATAGGTCGCTGGAACGATCTAACGAGCTAAATCAGAGGGATAGGTCGCTGGAACGACCTAGTGAATTAGGTCGCTCACGACCTAGTGAAGGTCGCTCACGAGTGAATGGACTCAGTGTTAAAGCAGGAAAGCCTCCAAGCGAGATAAGAAAGCCAGCATTAGGTCGCTCCGACATTTCAAGTACCGGCTTTGATGAGTTACGACCTAAGTTAGGTCGCGGGATTGAATTACGACCTATGTTAGGTCGCGGAGAAGAGATACGACCTAAGTTTGGTCGCGGGAAGATAGGTCGCTCAACTTTAGGTCGCTCGAAGATTTCCAGAAGCAATGTTCTTAGGTCGCTCGATCTTATGCCGCTTTCTTTAGGTCGCGAACGACCTACAATAAGTCGTGGGAAGATAGGTCGCTCGACCTTATACCGCTGTGAAGATAGGTCGCGTGAAGAGTCCTGAAGCCGCATTTACTTCTTAGGTCGTGTGCGTTGTATTCTTAGGTCGTTGTGTATGTTGTATTTGTTGTACTTGTACATATTAAGTCGTATGTCGTTCAAGTTGTATTTGCTTATGTCGTAATGTTTTTAGGTCGCATGTGTTGTAACGTGTTGTTAGGTCGTTAATGACCTATGTTAAGTCGTAGGTGGGCCTGTTTTAGGTCGGGTGTTTTGTGATGAAGGCGTGAGTTGTAACCCTATAAATAGGGATGGTGGTGTCATTTGTAAAGTAGATTGATTTTGAATAAAACTTTGTTTGTGTGCTTTGTGCCACTTCTCAAATTGGTAGTTGAGTGTGATCTCCTATCTCTACCTTCGGCATTCGAGTGCGCTCGAATCAACGATTGTTGAAGCCGATTCACGGTATCTAGTGCGCTAGATCAACGTACGAAGAATCGTAGATCTTCCTTCACGGCATCGTGCGCGATCAACGTGACGAAGATAGCTAGAATCTGGTATCTTTGGATCAACGGATTTGGGCCTTTGGTATCTTTCAAACCACCAATTGATACTTTCACCGTTACATACATTTTCAGTTATCCGCTGCTGCATCATTTGGTATCAGAGCTAGACTTAGCCAATCATAGCTAAGCCGAGTCTTGGAGCCAATTCTATTAAAGAGTCAAACCGAGCCAATCAAGTCAGGCCAAGCTAGTTGAAGTGTGAAGTTTAATTCAAGTTCAAGTCGAGAGTTAAAGTTTGTGAATTTGACAATGCCTCCGAGAAGAGCTAATCGCCATCAGAATGTTGAAGCGTTGTATAGACGAGAAGAAGCCGAGCAAATGGAACAACACATCAATGAAAAGTTCGATGAAGGCATTGGGAAGTTAGAGAAACTGATGAATGATATGAATCAAGGACAAAGGAGGAGGTCGCCAGTCTCAAACCATGGAGGAAACAGAGTTTCGCCATCAGTTACGGAAGTGAGGAGGGTGTCGCCACAATCTTATCGAGAAAGAAGAGAATCTTCAGTTTCATTGAGAAGAGAACATCATGAGTATAGAGATGACGAGAGAAGAACTCCACATGAGTTTGAACATGAACCATACCGTGATGATGAAAGACAAAGTAGAAGAGATATGCGAGATCATAGAGATGTGGGTGGTCGAGATCGTTATCGAAGTACATCTGTTTTTGATGAAGATGGTGGTAGATGTAGTGTTCATTCTCGAGATCGAGACCAAGTACGAAATGCATATCGGGATGTAGAAGATGATCGACGATGGGAGTCGGGGATGAAAACTGAAATTCCAGAATTCAAGGGTGGAATGGTAGCGGAGGAATTTTTGGATTGGTTGTCTAATGTGGAAGAAATTTTTGACTTTAAGGAAGTTCCCGAACATCGAAGAGTGAAGTTGGTTGCTACTCGTTTGAAAGGAAGAGCTATGGCATGGTGGCAGCAAACTAAACTAACACGGGAGAGGATGGGAAAGTCAAAGATTGAATCATGGGAGAAGATGAAGAAGTTAATGAAAGCTACATTCTTGCCGTATAATTATCAGTCTCTTATATATCAACGATTGCAGAATCTGAGACAGGGAACAAAGTCAGTGAATGATTATGCGGATGAATTTTATCAATTGATTGCAAGGAATGACATCATGGAGACAGAGGAACAGTTGACAGCTAGATTTGTTGGAGGTTTGAGAATGCAGATTCAAAATATGGTGAATATGTTTGATCCCAGATCTGTCGCCGAAGCACATCAGAAAGCACTTGCTTGGGAGAAACAAGGGAGACGAGGAGGTGGTGTGTTTACGAATTCCAACAACCAGAACAAGGATGTTAGTAGCAGTGCGGAAGTTTCCAAAGTCGACAGTAAGCCAATTGTAAATGAAGCCAACAAAGCAAAGGTCAATAGTAATCTCAAATGCTTTAATTGTCAAGAGTGGGGCCATAAAAGCAATAAATGTATAAAGCCAAAGAAGCGAGCAATGATTGCGGAGATTGAGAATGAAGATGCAGAGGTAGAGTGTGTCAATTCAATACCAGTTGAAGAAGAAGAATTATTGACAGGAGATGAGGGTTGTAGTTTGTTGTTGAGAAGATCTTGTTTAACGCCAAAGCAAGAAGATGATTCTAGTTGGTTGAGGAGCAATATTTTCCAGTCAACATGCACTATTCTGGGGAAGGTTTGCAAGTTTGTCATCGATGTGGGAAGCTGTGACAATATCATTTCTTCAGAAGCTGTAAAGAAGTTGTCATTGAAAACAGAGAAGCACCCGAAGCCTTACAAGTTAGCTTGGTTGAGGAAAGGAGGGGAAGTGAAGGTTAATCGAAGAGTTTGTGTTAATTTTTCCATTGGGAAGAAATACAAAGACGAAATTTGGTGTGATATGGTTGATATGGATGTATGCCATCTATTGTTGGGGAGACCATGGCAATATGATAGAGCGGTGCAACATGATGGTCGTACTAACAGTTACAGTTTTATGTTCGAGGATACACGAATCATTTTGGTTCCTAAAAGACGTCAATAGAGTGAAAACAAATTGGAGGAAATCGAGGAGCTGAAGACTTTGTTGTCTTTAAAGGAGTTTTGATGATGTGGAAGATGAAGTCAATTGTTTTCAATCACCAAAGTTTGAGAAACATGAAGTTGAAGTTTTTCCACCAACGAAGCATGATGAACGTGAGGTTGAAAATTCACAATCAGCAAAGTTGAATGAGGGTGAAGAAAGTAAGTCAGAAGATGAAGAGGGTAATTTGTTGATGAATGAAGTGGATTCGACTAGTCTACAATCTACAAGAGAGTTTGTTAAAGAAGTGGAGGGTAGTGCAGAAGTATTCCTGTTGAATGAAATTGAAACCAGTAAAAGTGTTGAAATTATCGAAGAGGTTAAGCCAGTAATGAATGAATGTGAAGATGTAGATCCTGCAAAGTTGTCCAAGGAGTTACTGCCACTGAGGGACGTACAACATCATGTAAATCAAGTGTCAGGTGCTATTGCACCGCATATGCCACGTAATCATACGGGTCCGACAGAGCAGGTAGAGTTGAGAAGACTAGTTATTGGGTTTCTATTTGAAGGAAGACAGTAGTATACTCCTGATCGCAGTTGGCAAATAAAAGTTATCAAAGATGTACGTGTAGAAAGACACGTGGGTCGTGATCATACCATGCAGTTGGTTACAATGTGTTGTTTTGGGCCGTCAATAAGGAAAGGGGTTGAATGGCTTGTTCAGAAGAGTCAGAGTTATCAAACATTTGAAGGAAAGGGGTCGTTTGGAAATTATGAAGGAAATTTGTGAGAAAGATTGTAAGTTGAGCTTGCCGGATCATCGTCCTATTACTAAAGCTGACAATATCAAACATTTGGTTCTGTTTCACGAGGATAAGAGTGTCGAAGACGAAGCAACTGTAAATTCGAGGATGAATTTCTGTCAACCAGGGGAGGATGATGCAGCCCAGCCTGAGCCTGATTTTCCAATCCAAGATTTGATGCTTATCTTAGGTCGCGAGCGACCTAACGAATTCATAAGTCACCAGCGACCTAATAAATTACGAGCTAACGAGATACAAAGGGATGTACTAAACTGCGCTGAGTCATATGCCTTAGGTCGCCAATGACCTAACAGGAAGCTGCCTTATCTTAGGTCGCTACGAACCAGCGTGTTACGACCTAGTATGTTGGTAGGTCGTCCAAGTGACCTAGTGAATCATGGGAACCGGTCCAGCGAGCTAAACAAACCAGTGCGTATTACCTTAAGTCGCGAACGACCTAACGAGCTAAAACTATGGGATAGGTCGCTGGAACAATCTAGCGAGCTAAATCAGAGGGATAAGTCGCTGGAACGACCTAGTGAATTAGGTCGCTCACGACCTAGTGAAGGTTGTTCACGAGTTAATGGACTCAGTGTTAAAGCAGGCAAGCCTCCAAGCGAGATAAGCAAGCCAACATTAGGTCGCTCCGACATTTCGAGTACCGGCTTTGACGAGTTACGACCTAAGTTAGGTCGCGGGATTGAATTACGACCTATGTTAGGTCGCGGAGAAGAGATATGACCTAAGTTAGGTCGCGGGAAGATAGGTCGCTCAACTTTAGGTCGCTCGAAGATTTCCAAAAGCAATGTTCTTAGGTCGCTCGATCTTATGCCGCTTTCTTTAGGTCGCGAACGACCTACCATAAGTCGTGGGAAGATAGGTCGCTCGACCTTATACCGCTGTGAAGATAGGTCACGTGAAGAGTCCTGAAGCCGCATTTACTTCTTAGGTCATGTGCGTTGTATTCTTAGGTCGTTGTGTATGTTGTATCTGTTATACTTGTACATATTAAGTCGTATGTTGTTCAAGTTGTATTTGCTTAGGTCGTAATGTTTTTAGGTCGCATGTGTTGTAACGTGTTGTTAGGTCGTTAACGACCTATGTTAGGTCATAGGTCGCGGGCCTGTTTTAGGTCGGGTGTTTTGTGATGAAGGCGTGAGTTGTAACCCTATAAATAGGGATGGTGGTGTCATTTGTAAAGTAGATTGATTTTGAATAAAACTTTGTTTGTGTGCTTTGTGCCACTTCTCAAATTGGTAGTTGAGTGAGATCTCCTATCTCCACCTTCGGCATTCGAGTGCGCTCGAATCAACGATTGTTGAAGCCGATTCACGGTATTTAGTGCGCTAGATCAACGTACGAAGAATCGTAGATCTTCCTTCACGGCATCGTGCGCGATCAACGTGACGAAGATAACTAGAATCCGGTATCTTTGGATCAACGGATTTGGCCTTTGGTATCTTTCAAACCACCAATTGCTACTTTCACCGTTACATACATTTTCAGTTATCCGCTGCTGCATAAAAAATTGAACAGCAAAACAATCAAAATCAACTAGAAATCTAACCTTTTCAAGATCAAACAAGGCAAAATGGGAAGATCGAAGGTGATTTATATTACACCTTTTTTAATCGCTGCATCTTAGGGTTTTTTGCAAGTGATTTAGAGACTTTCGAGTTAACCGTTCTTATAATCGATCTTTTTTATGGTAATATAGACAAAATTGAGAATGCAGACGATAAACTGCAAAACTTCCTCTAATTACTGCAATTTTTGTGAAAAATTGTTCAAAAAGCTGTTTGCTCTCTTCAAATTTCAAAGCAGATGTTATTAATGTGTTATTTGCACATTTTTAAGCAATACATTCGATCAATTTCACTATTTTCCTGCAATTTTTCATAATAATTACAAATCTAATAGTAAATATCATACTAATGTCAATTAGCCACAATTATTGCAGACAAATATGCAATTGTGTTGAAATTTTTTGAATATCTCTACAACATTTATGTATAAACGAATATAAGTAAACATTACTGACAATATCACATATGGCTGCAATAATTCACTTTAATTGCTTACTTTTCAGTAATAAATGAGTTAAACAGATTAAACTTACTTTTATGTGTAATTTTTTGAATAGTTTAATGTCAATTGTTCATAGTTATTGCAGACAGATATGCAACTATACTGAACACTGTTGAATATCTTTGCAACATTTATGTATAAACAAAAATAAGCATTACTGACAATATCACATATGGTTGCAACAATTCAGTTTTAATGCTTACTTTTTAGCAATAATTCAATTAAACGGATTAAACTCATTTTTATATGATATTTTTTGTATAGTTTCATTGAAATGCCAATCTATTTCGAAAAAAGTGAAGAAAAATCTGATAATATTTATAATTACAAATGCCATATTTTAAAGTTTACAGTTATTCAAATTATTGCTGAAAAATAAGTAATTAATTTTTAAAACTGCCAAGATATATGCAACTACAACATATACAAGAAAAGCTGTGTATAAGTTAACAGTTTTTTCAATTGTTTCATTGGATTACCAATCTATTTGGAAAAGGTGAAGAAAATTCTGGCAATATCTATAATTAGAAACAACATATTTCCATTTCACGGTTATCCAAATAATTGCTGAAAAATAAGCAATTATTTTTTAAAACTACTGAAATATATGCAACAATTCCACATACATGAAAATTAGCATATACCTTAAAATTTGCTGAACAGACAGCAATTATTTAAGATAGGTGCATACATTTCTGCTTTTTCTGTATATTCATTACAACTTCAAGTATTTAACATCACCTATCATATTATTAGATTGTTCATATTTATTTAATAATTTTTAGTGTACTTTTACAGAAAAACACAAAGGAAGAAATAAAAGAAGGAAAAAAAGTAATTCAGGAAACATCACTTGTTCTTGTTGAACAACAATCAGGATCAAATATTCTACTGAAAAAAAGAAAAACAATCAGTGAAGAGAAAATCACTACAAGGGAAGACAACTACCGAAATAATTTGAGGCCTTTCATCGATGTCCTTAGCAGGATTAAGAAGGAAGAATTGTTGAAAGTATCACATACGAAATATCTTCAAAATTTACCTTTCTACAAATTCATTCATATAATCTATGTTGGAATTATACCAGCAAAGGAAAACACAAAAAATTCAACAACTATAGACATAATCATCAAAGCCTACAGAAAGAACTTGAACTGCTTTCAATTTGGAGATCTGTTACTAACATTCACTGAGAATGATATAAGCCAATTATTGGCAATTCCTACAGATGGTCAGCTAATCAAAACTTCTGGCCACATGAAAAAAGAGGGCAAAAGCAATGTTCAGTTTACATCATTCATCAACAGACACTTTAAAGGAAAGACAAGTGTCAACAAAAAACATAGAAAGGGAGTTATTTACAACAATAAAAGGAACATCAAAAGAAGAAAAAGCAGATACGACAAAGCTTTTGCAAACTGCATTTGGTTGCAACAATTCTTAATATCAAATCCAAACTCGACTGTTTCTTGGAATATGATTCCATATTGTGTTTGTGAAGATAAAATGCAGCAGATATCTTGTCCAAAAACGATTCACAAACATTTGATAAATCAAATTGAAAAATATATTGACACACCAAGGAAAATAAATGCTTGCGTTACATTGTTACTGGTATTAAATTTTTGATTAATTAGATATTTCCTATTAATTAATAATTTATTCTAATACTAATTGTCTTTTTTGCAGTGGTGGATCTATGAGAAAACACAAATTTAAAATCTGCTAAATTGCAATACAACAACTCATATCCCTTGGTTGGCAAATGGGATATATCAAAACTCAAGCCGATAATGTTAATGACCATAGAGTACAACTCAGTAAGTATAACTGCAATATAATTTGCAGAATTGTTAAGTTACATTACAAAAACAGCAAGTACTCTATATTTTTGTGAACTTATCTGCAACAATCAACAATAGTTTCAGATATATCTGCAGTTATTAGCAGTATTTTAGCATTTAGGTGCAATTATTCACTACAGTTACTAACTTATCTGCAATTATTATAAACAATTGCATATTTATCTGCAGTTAAAATATGAAAACTGCACATTGGGCTACAAATATTTACAATAATTGAAGGTATATTTACAATGTTGCATAATACTTGCAGATTTTTCTGCCATTATTAAAAATATTTATTGAGATACATGCCAATCATAATTAAAATTATACATATTTTTGCAGTTATTCACAATTCTTACATAATTATATTCTAATATTCTAAAGCTTCAATTTTGATTCAATTCTTTATTTCAGGATTTTCAAGGAGAAGAACTAAAATTGCTGAAAGATGCAGTTGAAAAAGATGAAGAATATGAAGCATTGTACAAGAAAAGAGAAAAAAATACAAAGAAATAATAAGAAAACTTGAATTGGACAACTGAAAACTTCAAGCTGAAATTACACTGCTAAGAAAGCAATTGAGAAAATATGTGGAAACATCATCATCCACACAATCTGAAAATGTAGAGCTACCAATAATAGAAATAAGTGGTAGCAAACTGAACTCCACGGATGAAAATGAAACTGAAGAAAATGAAGAAAGTGAAGATAATGAAACCGAAGAGAATACTTCATTTGGTAATACTTTGAATAATATATTGTTTTTCAACAAGAATGCAAAAATTTAAAATATTTGATGATACATCTGCAAATATTCTTACTATATGAAAAATGCATTGTTAAAGAATAAATGCAGTTATTATTGCAATAATGATTAAAAAGTGCAACATATTCTTCATTTTTTTCATAATACCTTGCAACATAACACATAAAACCCATAATTATTTCAAAAATACTAAAGAGTTGAAATGCAAACATATATTTCAGCTCAAAGGACAGAAGAAAAGGAAAATCAAACTGATGTTCAAACTGAAGACAAAACTATTGAAGATAAATGTCGTCTTATGGAGAATGATAAAGATGAAGAAAAAGAAGAACAAACAGGAAAAGATGACGACAATGAGGAAAAAAGAAATTTCGAAGAAAAACAAAAGGATCCAAATGATGATGAACAAACAAAAACAGTTGATGAAGATAAAGCAATTGAACAAAATCCTTCATTTGGTAATGCATTGAATAATTATAGTTTTTCAACAAGACTGCAAAAATTAAACAAATTTGATAATATATCTGCAAATATTCTTATTATATCAAAAATAAGCTGTTGAAGAATAATTGCGGATATTAATGTAACAACTATTAAAATGTGCAGCATATTCTTCATTTTTTCATAATAATTCACAAAATTACAAATAAAATTCATTATTATTTCAGAAACACTAAATATTTAAATTAAAAATATATCTTTCAGCTCAAAGCACTGAGGAAATAGAAAATCAAACTGATACTGCATATGAAAACAAAAATATTGAACAAGAATGCGGACTTACGGAAGTTGAAAAAGCTGAAGACAATCAAATCACAAAAATTGTATTCCGAAAACCAATCATGAAATATTCACCAACATTCAAATTAATTTCAGGTGAAAACATTCAAAATTTTCCACAACTACAAGCCAGACAAACAGAAGATGAAATATCTAGTTCAACAAAAAAAACCGAAGAAAGCAAAGAGAAAACAATGGAAATTGAAAAGCAAAAAAAAAGGTATAAATCAGTTGAAGAAGTGGATTTGCAAACTCAAAAGAAATCAAAAAAGGCGAAACAGCAAGAAGAAATCCTACCAATAATAGTTGAAGAGTACAAATCTGAAACTAGATCAACTGAATTATCTACCACTGCAAAGATAAATGTTAGAAAATGGTCAAATGTGTGAAGTCTATCTGAAGAAAAAATCAAGCTGTTGGAGGACTTCTTTAATAACTCCAACCTCAGGTAAAACGAAGTCCTAACTGTATATAATTCTTTAAATAGCCAAGTATACCAATAATTGCTGAAATAAAAGTAATTATTTAAATTTGCTACTGACATATCGACAAATATTTAAAAAATGCAAACATTTAGTAATATTGATCATTATATCACATCAAAAGTGCATACCTGAATGGAGATGATGACATCATTATAACTGGAACAGCACTTGGTGAACTAATAATAGGAAGATTTCTTGAAGGCCAGGTAGAACTTTACTCAACAATTCCATTTATTTGCAAATTTATCAGCAAAATTTCATTGGACTTGTTGTTTTATCTGCAAAAATCCATTTATCTGCAACAATTCCATTTATCTGCATATTTATCAGCAATATTTCATTAAACTTAATGTTTTGCCAGCAAAATTCCATTTATCTGCAACAATTACATTTATCTGTAGATTTGTCAGCAACATTTCATCAAACTTGTTGTTTTTCTACAAAACTCCATGAACATATTGTTTTTTCTGCAAAACATATTATAGTCTTTTATTAACAAATATACTATCACTATTTCCTTATAATAATATTTGTAGATTATTGACTGGTATTCACATGAATTGCATAAAGTTCATGCAGAAAATTTGTACTTCAAAGTTTACGCTGCTGTAAGTCTTATAATCTTTTAGTGAAGAATTTGTTTAAATATTCATAAATTCAATTTGCTCATATATGCTCCTACAGACATTTCTACTGAGCAATTAAAAGAATGTAACACAAGCCCTAATCGATAATGTAGTAGCTAAATTTTTTGCAAACTGCAATAAAATGTTCTTCCCTATCCACCAAAAATCACATTTTACACTCTTGGAGTTCATTAAAGAAGATAAAATATGGATTCACTATGATTCCATAAAACCACGGCACGAAGGAGAACATCAGAAGGCAGCAAGAAAGCTGGTATGTAAATTGAAAAATGAATAAATCAAAGGAAAATAAGCTGTTTAACAAAATCTTTTTTTCTTTACAAAGAGTTTATATCACAGCCTTACTAAGAAATTGGAAAAAGCAAAGCATAAACCATCAAACCAAATCACTTTTGCTAACAGCCCACAACAACGTTCTGATTCGTAAGTACACAACAAAAAAATGTACACATATTTCCACATCATAGAACATTTATTCTAACAATTTCATAATATTTTTCAATTATTGCAGAGTTGACTGTGGCATGTTTGTAATGAACATTATGAAAGAAAGAAGTGAAAGCAAACAAATCAACAATGATGACCCTCAATTCACATATGAAGCTATGCATTTACAAAGAGCTGAATTGGCACATCAAATTCTTTTACCTTATAGTTGGAGCTTAGAAGAAAGTTTGACACAAAAGTTTTTACTATCTGAAGCAAACCAAAATATTTGATGTATCAAACTGTAATGTTTTCTCTAAGAATTCTGAAATGTATATACATATTTTGCTAAACTTATGTAGTTAGAAAATAATATTACTGTGTTAACATGATTTTAGAGTTTATTATCAAAAAAATTATATATGAATTTCTTATAATTGAATTCAGTTACCAAAATACTAAAGCGAATCACAGCTATTAAGAATATTTGCAGAAATGTCAGCAATAAAAGCATATATCTGCAGATATCTCCACAAATATTTAGTTATTCAAAATAGTTGCAGAAAACAGTGCACTACAAACGTATAATTATAGATATTTCCATTTGTAAGTAATTATTCCAAATTCTTGCACCAAATAATTGCAGAAATGTCAGCACAAAAAACAAATAATTGCAGATACCTCCACATTTATTAACAAAAATTGCACATACATATGGATATACCATATTTATTTCATGGCAAACAATGATACAAATATCATCTTCATATAAAAAGCAGTATTCACAAAACAGGTATAAATAGTAAGCAAAAATTCAGAAAAACTGCAGAAATATGTGCAATTAATCGTAACACTTGCAGAAAACACTTCAATAATGATTAATAGAAGCATACCATGATTAATACATTACAAACATTAAACATCCAACCTAAGTACATATAAAATACCATTAAAATGAATAACAAAAACATAAACTCAACTCCATACAGTATAACTTTCCCAAAGAAAAAAAAACTACATGTGTTTTAGTGAACAAGTCCTTTTATTATGATCCAACTTCTTGCATATACTTCATCTAATGGTCTTTGAAATTTCACCAGTAGATTTTATCCTCCTAGATGACGATGGTCGACCAGGCATTCTTCTACCTTTAGGAGGTGCTACAAAAAACCTCTTCAATCAAAACAACTTCTTTCAAAAAGTTTATAACAGGATTGATTGGATGAGAATACGCCGATCGAAAATAAACAACTTTGAAATAATCTTCAATGTAATCATAAACATTCAACTTTCCACAACTCAAAATACATCTAACAGCATGAGCACAAGGAAAACCATATATTAGCCACAAGTTACAAGAACAAATCCGATTATTTAAATTAACAGATTGACGAACAAGAGAATGAACTTCAAACACATGTTCACTTGATTTTATAACAAACCACGAAGCTCCTTCCAAATGAAGACTTTTCAATCGATTTTCATTTACTGGACATACAACACTATTCCAACTATTAGCAAGTTCTCGACGATCAGAAATTAGCTTCATTAACTTAACTCTAATTTTATCCAAGCATGCAGTGATTTGTAAATGTCTTTCTTCCAAAATCCATTTATTGAAACTCTTTGAACAATTTGATGACATTTCACCATAACGACAAGCAGGGAAAAAACATTAGCAAACTTCTCAAAGGGAATTCTATTCAAAAAGTATGCCATAGTAGAACCACCAGCATCTTTAAAATTCTTCAATGCAACATTGAAATCATCCAAATTAGAAGCATATGCAACACGTCCAAACAAATCTATCAACCATTTATTTTTTGATTTGGAAAATTCAGATTTTAAAGCAACTTTTAAATTATTGTTTAAATGATAAACACATGGACCATGAACTGAATTTGGAAACACTTTTGGAATAGCAACAAGAATACCAGGATGACGGTCAGAAATGAAAACAAAATTTCTACTATCATCTTTCAAAAAATCTTTAAGCTGTTCACAATACCAAATCCAATTATTTTCATCTTCACCAGACACAATCACAACTGCTATAGGGAAAAAACCTGATAAAACAACAGATATATAAATAACTGAACAAAGTGCTAATACTTTGCACTTATATTGAAAAAGTGTAGACAAAACTGCAACTATTACCATATATTACTGCAGAACAATTTCTCAGTGTATCAATAATATTGCAGAATTTTCAGCAATTTTTTTGTAAAATTGCTTCGGTTTATGCAATGTTTTCTGTTAGTAAGGTATTTTCTTTTTAATAAATACTGATATTGCAGCAACAAATAATAATTATTGTAGATATTGATGCAATTATATATTAAACTACAAACAAACAGCATACCTTCATTGCCATTTTTACCAGTAGCGGCCATCAAACAACCTTGAGCTCTACCCTTCATAAAAGTAGCATCAACAAATATTAAAGGCCGACAAAATTGAAAACCATGTGCACAAACTTCAAAACCAATAAAAACGCTCTCAAATTGACGAGTATCGGGATTACACTCCAACACCACTTTACTACCAGGATTAGTTTCGAGTACAGCATCAGAAAAGGACTTCAAATGGTGATAAGACATCATATCACTTCCATGTAAATCTTCTAAAGTCAGTCTCTTCCTACTATAAGCAAAATAATACTTTATAATGATATTATACTTAGTTTGAAATAGGTTAATAATGTCCTTTGTCTTCATTAACGAATTAGCTTGAATATGATCATAAACCAACAATTTAATCAATTTACTTGAAACAGGAGGATCATTAATATCATGAATTCCAGCACCACAAGTATGTTCAGGTTGAAATCTCTTTATAACTAAATAGCCAGAAAGATTAAACTTGATAGAAGCATGAATCTTGAAAGTTTGTTCGGGAACAAACAGCCGTAACTCTTTCCTTATCATTCTTAACCAAATCAAGCTTGTACCCAGTCTTAATACTATATATCATCAAATTGAGCCAAAATTCAGTAACACCACATGGAAATTGTTGGCCAACACCCGCAAAAACGGATTGATTGGAATCATTTCTCAATAACTGCCTGAATTGAATATTAGAATCACCAGTACTAACAAATGAGGAATCACTACTACAAGAAACACCATCTGACCTAATATTGGTTGTTGAAAAACTAGTAGGAACAACGTCAACAAAAATAACAAAGTAATCCTAACAGTTATAAGCAGCCAACAACAAAATAGATTGAAGGTCAGAATTAGTTTCAATATTCCTTCTCAATCCATCTCTAACATAGTATAATTCAAATGACAATGAACTCAATTCAGTCCATTTACCACAAATAGCACTTCTCAACATAACAACCGAACTATCAAAATAAAGACGTAACGAAAAGTTATCATATCCAAACTTCAACAGCACAAGCACTCCAGCATCACCAGGAACACTGTAATTTAAAAAACAAAACAGAATTACAATTACAAAAAAATAAAAAAACTAGGATATATATGTTATTTGCTGGTATGTAAGCAATAATTTTAAAAAATTACAGATAAATCAGCACATAATAATAATATGCTGATATTTAATTAATATTTCTAAAAAAATGCAGATAAATCAGCACAAGTTTGAGATTAATCAAACACATTGAAATACCAATATTATTTGCTGATATGTAAGCAATAATTGTAAAAAATTACAGATAAATCGACAACTATTAGTAATTTGAGTAGCATTTTCACCATACATATTCAAATTAATTGTGGACAAGTCTGTAAAATATCTATAATAATTCCAAACAAATCTGAACTTAATTAAAGCTAACAAAATATATCACCGAACATTACCCTATACACACACATTAATTTTCCAGCTAAAATAAAAAGTAGAATACTTGTAATTTTCATTTACTTTAAACAAAAAAAACAAACGAAATAAAATAACAACATTATCAATCAATATCGCAATATCAATGAAAAACAAACAAAATTGACTACAAATCCAAACAATATTTTACCTGGAAGAAGATAAAGCCATGAATCCGAAATAATATCTTAAAACAATGATCGAACTAAATCAGAATCAAAAACTTGCAATCAAAATCACGACCACCATTAAAATAAGCGCGAGAGGTAAACAGGGGTATTTATTGAATAAATTTAGCCGCAAATAAAAATAGGGATCAGAAATATAAGTTTTCAAATGGGAGGAGTTTACGTAGACTAAGTTTAATTAAAAGGACGTAGGCCTAATTTTCACTAAATAGTATCGATCTTTCCAAACCATGTTTTACTGGTTAACTATGATGTAGTGGGTTGCACTAATTTTGGCACTTGTAGAGCTCCTGTGTGGGCTAACAATCTTTTTATCCATTTGTTCTATTGAAAAAAGTATGTGTCTTGGCCAGTGCTTCAAGAAATATTTGAAAGAAAAATAAAAATAAAATCAGATTTTAATCTTGCACGTAATATTTAATAGAAGAATCATTGCACAACGAAGTAAAGAGTGAAAAAGGAAGGAATTTGAATTTAACACAAATCATAACCACTGAATATTTTAGAAGAAACATGCAACGATGAAGCAAATACATTAAGCTTAAGCATAAATAAATTTAATAAATTGATAAAAGAAAAATATTAAAAAAATTCAGAAGTAAGATCGAATCCATAACCAAAGTTGTCAAGGCGAAATAGGCCTAAAAAGCCCAAGGCCCAAGCCTTGCGTTTTTGTAGACGCCTTAAGCATCATTTTTTCCGTTCTCAACAAAAAAATCACGCACTTAACAACCGCCATTAAATTGAGTTTTGGACTTCAAAAAACTGCATATACATTTAGTTCATAATTAAAAACTGTGATAATACCCAAAAATCAATTAAAAACTGTGAGAAAGCCCCAAAGTCAATTTAAAACTTTATTTAAACTTTTAAGTCACTTTGTTTTAAACTATTTAAAATTTTAAACTTAAAATTTAGTTTATAATTAAATAATAAATAGTCAAAATAAAATAGTATAAACTAAAATTTAGTTTTAAAAAAAATCATTTTAAACACAACTTATATACTGTAAATATAAAATTTAAATATGTTCAAACTAAATTTATATACTTCGAAATACAAAAAATTAAGTAGGTTTTCAACTAAATTAATACACTTTAAGGTTGTGCTTGTTTTTATATCCAGAAAGCTGAATTTAGAATTTTGAATGCTGAAATTTGAATGTTAAATATAAACAAGGGTTTTTTTTGTTTTGTATGCTCATGATGAATATAAAAAGGTTGATTGTTTTAATTTTTAACTTTTTCCAATTAGAACTTACCAACTAAAATAACCTTCTCAACCCAACAAAATGTAATAAAACTAGGAGATTGTAAATATAAATATAAGTCTCAAAGTTGCATAACTCTAAACAACAAAATCATACACAAAAAACTATTTGTTGTATAATATATTTATATAATTGTGAACTACATAAAAAGTTAATCATTCAAAAGCACTGTGTGATACATCAAACACCATTGAGTCTTAATACTGCTTTGATATAAGTTAGGTCCGCTAAAGTTCAACATTAATGGGACTATCATCCGTCTGAGATACTTTCAGAACAGAAGTGTAAAGTTGTCTTTTTCAAAACAAATTTTCCTCCAATCAAAACTAATAGCTCTAATACTAGATTTCGAAATTTTAGTTAATTTTCCATATCAAAATAGCTCATAAATACTTCAACTATTACGTCATCAATCAAAGAAAACCCCGTTTTGATGAATCAAACTGAAAATTAGAAAGAAAAAAAACCACATGTAGAGGTTTCAACTAGAGAAAGAAATGACAATGTTGAAAAGTGTTTCGGGCTCGGTTTCGGTCATTTGAGAATTCCTTAGTTTCAGACGATTTTGAAAGTTCCGGTGGTTTCAGTTTTGGTTTTGGTTTTGGTGCAATTTCGGTTTTCGATGGTTTGTTAATGAAATTATGATGATAATATTTGTGGATATAAAATATAAAATACAGTCGGTAAAGAAATAATGATCTTTGTCATTAACCTTATCAAATTAAACTACATTTAATTAAGTTATATATTTATTGTCGAACAAAGCCTAAAATCATAATTAATTAAACTAAACAAGCTAAAACACTGCCTTCAACCATATGAAACCCTAAACTCTAATTAAGTTAACCACAACCTTTATTAATTAATAATAAACAATACCAGCCTAGCCTAACCCAGAACATAAAACACCCAACCATTAAAATTAACCACAACCTTTATTGATGAAAAATAAACAAATACCAAACCAGCCCAGCCTGGCCTAACCCTGTACATAAGCAACCCAACTCAAATCATTTTCCCTCCTCCTGTTCACTCCTCCAAAATATCGATTAAACTAGGGCCACCAAAAAAATTAAATAAAAGCAATGGAAATAAGGGGAAAAATAATCTCTCCCTCGAATCGACTTGAAGAAGCAAGGCTCGATTGTGAAACTTACGTATGCAAATGGCGGAAACTAGGGTTTCCAGCTCAAAAGAAAATTAGGGCTTGGGATCGGATTGCTTCGCATAAAATGAAATTTTGTTGCACCGCTCGATTCAGGTATGTGAATTTGCTGCTTTTTCTTTTCAGCTGTTGCTCCTTGTTTTCTATTTTCTGCTACCTTTTTTGTTTTTTTGCTGCTGGTAGACCGAAACCGGATTTCTGCTCAAATTTCGCACCGGCTTCGACCGAAACCGAAACGAGATGGTCGAGATCTCGTGGTTTCGATCGAAACCTTGTACCATGCTTATAACTGTCTAGGCTGTTTCTTTAACTCTGAAATACTTTATATCTTAGAATGACAGTTTATACTGTCTTTAGATATTATATATTATCATTCCACTGTGAGATTATAATATTTTGTTCTGTTTCTTTTTATTTTACCCTAACAATTCATTTTTTCGGCACTTGGATGCTCGGTACGTGAATACCATGAATGTATTATTGTCGACATTCGAGGATCGAAAATATGGATCGTTACATCTCCAAACTACAAAAAAACTTAGTTTCAAACCAACTTTGTGGAAAATTATTGATAATTAATTTGCTACTCAATAAGATCCCTAACAAATCAATGGTTACCCTGCATTAAATGAAAAATGCATGTCACTTATAAATATTTCATGGATGATTAAATAATACCTTTCAAAAATGTATCAAAGTTTGGGTTTGATAAAGATGGCTAGTATAAGATTTTACAAAAAAATAAGTTTTCATTTTGTAACAAAATATAAAACGTTTAAATAAACATTTAAGACTGATTATTGAGTTCCACAGCTATCTTCCGTCTTAATTGTTGGAAAATGCTTTCACTCTTATTTTCTTATCTAATACATTAGCCTGCAATTATACTCATCTAAATTGCATATTAGAACTGGGAACGAACAAATATTAACTTAACAATGGGAAAACCAGCAAAGAATATCGATATACTCAATATTTAATCTTGGGGGTATAAACGGTAAAAATCAAGCTAAGGACATACAACCATTAAAATGGATAAACACCATGTTTCTTTCAGTTAGTGAGAGTTAATCTGAACAAATCTCGCTGCAATTTAATGACTAAGTTAGAGAAATCATACTCATGAAATCATTAAAAAAGTGGTTCAATTTGGAAAGTAATTGGTGATCCACCCATTTAAAATTGACAGTGCAATAGATGAACCTTATGTGACAATTGGCCAAAATATCAATTGAGTTGTCAAAATTTGCACCTCGAATGCTATTTGCTCTCATATTCTCTATCACTATGTTATAGCATAAATTATACAAAATTCATCCTCACTAACCAATTCAAATTAACCAAGAGAGACCTCATAAAATTAAGTATAGCTAGCTAGTTGTACAATAAGTGCAGAGTAATATTGCTAGAAAGAAAAAACATAACACTTGAACAAAAACAATATTAGTTACCTGTTATCAGAAAACTCAGAAACATCAGCTGATCTAGGTTCGCTTCTCCTAGAAGTAGGAGATGATGTAGTGTTTGAGGTATCAGGATATTGTTGGCAAACTTATGTAGATGTTCTATTTCGCATACTTTCTTTTCTAAAAATGTATGTCAGTTGTTGCATCATGTGTCTTCAAGCTTGGAATTCCTATTCTTGCCAATTGGTAACTGTGTAGTAAATTAAATTTCATACACCAAGTTTAAATCAAGATAGTAATGGAACTGGACTACTAAGATCAGCTTGGAACTTTACTCATAGAAAAACATGAAATAAAAGAAAATATAAAAGTAGGCGCTTAAAACGAAAAGCATGCACGGGCAAATAAAAATGTAACATATTATGCATGTACGAAATATATATAAGCTAAGGTTTATTATATATATTATTATTAAGAGTTATTAAAAGTGAAAGACACGAAGGCAAGAGCAAGCTCAAATGGAAGCAGGCTACTAAATAAACTAAAAGGAAAATCAGCAAGGAACAATATTATATTACAGTATACAAAATACCTAAAGACTCCTAATTATATGATCTAACTCAATTTTGTAGATTCAAGTTATGTTTGCCTATTGCAAACAGAGGAGATTGAGTTCACAGCCTGCATATATACTTGTAAAGACAAATGTTACAGCTAAGATAAATTATCTTTTGAAATTTGATTGCTCCAAATTGTAGTAACATCACAAACTCAAGCTCAAGCACCACAATGCTACGTATCATACATCAAATTTTTTTAGACAAATATATAGCCACTGATATTAAAGTAGCAAGAGTAGTTGCAAAAGATAAAATTGAGTCTATAATAACTAAGCAATATATGTAAGGCTAAAAGTATCAATCAGATTATAAACAATTCAAGCTTGTACAATGCATAAATTTACTTCGTTTACCAATGATATAAAATTTCGAAAGCGCTGAATGTACAACCCTTGTTTGATATTGCAGTTTTTAATACATATGACCTTAAATGTATACCAAAAATGAATATGTTTCCCTAAGCATAATGTTCTTGCATGTTATATTTAGGAAAACTACAAAATAAAAATTTTATTACTTGTGTCGCTAATTAAAAAGCCAATAGTACACAAAACTAAAAATCATAAAACTGCTGAATGTAGTAAAGAAATAGGCTTGCAAATAATTAATATAAGTCATTTTCTAAAAGCAACTGAAACAAATTATTGTGGAGTATGGCCTAAGGACCCGAGACCTTACTTCATATGTATCAATGATTAAGTTTCGATGGATGTTATCTCAACAAATAAGTGCGTCCACTACCATACCATTCAACCAGGTTTAGATATTGACAATTATACACTATGATATAAATCCATCCTAGGTATATCCCAACTCATCTACAACCTAGCAATTACAAGCAAACATAAACATACTCTAACTGAAGTTATACTATAGTTAAAGGAGCAAAAGATTTTACACTAATAAGCAAAAGGGAAAAACAACTTACTTCATGTTAACGTCAAAATGTGAACGCTAACACCCGGTGTGTATAGTAAGATCGTGAAAGCACCACCCGTTGATACGGGAACAGAATATGAGCTGAAAATAGCAGAAAAAAAAGTAAATGAACAACAGATTTATAGTGGTTCGGCCCGTAATTGAGCCTACATCCACTTTATAGTCTTTTATTGCTGATTTGATTACAATTCAATACAATATCCCTCTAAATACAATACAACTTGATCATGAAATCATTCTTGACTACTAGCTCGATCTTTAACGATGAAACTCGACGAATCCGCGTTGGATGTTAGGAGCTCTTCTCGAAGATCGTTGTAGTGTCTCGAATGCTTGAAGATCTTTGATTGCTGAATGTGAGGAGGCTTCGACAGCGTAACGGCGCTTGGAGAAATGAATCGCCAAAAGTCCCCTCCATGTTGGAAGTAATGGGGTATTTATAGGAGCTGATCTGGACTCAGGAAATTTCTCTAAGTCTTTAAGTCGTCGCCGACTTAGTATAGGTCGCTACCGGTTTATGATAGGTCGCTGAAGACTTAAGATCGGTCGGTGACTCGTTAGGTCGGAACCTCCTTAAATCGGAGCATTTCGTAACTCGGAATCTTCCTTAGGTTGTAACCTTTAGTTCGCAGTACTACTAGGTCGCGGAGTCTTTAGGTCGCAAGCTTCCTTAGGTCGCGACCCCCCTTAGGTCATGACATTCCTGTAGCCTTAGGTCGCTGGGCAAGTTAAGTCATAAGTCGTTAAACTTTTTAACTCGTTAAGTCTGCAAGTTCCCATAAGTCGGCAATCTGTTAACTCGACAGGCCTTGCTAACTCACAATTTGCTAGGTCGGCAGGCTCCTAACTCGGCATCCTTCTTAGCTCGGTCTTAACTCCTGAGTCACAGATCTTCTTAAGTCGGCAGACTCCTAAGTCGGCACAACTCTTAAGTCGGCAGCTCTTCTCAGTAGTTAGATCGGCAACTGTTGGGTCAGAGCTTTCCTTAGGTCGGAGCCTGTTGAGTTGTTAGGTCGTCTTCTTTCTTAGGTCGGCAAGCACCTTAACTCGGCATACCTTCTTAAGTCGGCAGGCTCCTAACTCGGCATGCTGCTAGGTCGTGAGTCGAAGAGGGGTTAACATTTGCCCCTCGAAGTATATGCCTAAGCCATAGGTCGTATGCTTCGATTCTCTTAACTTTTTGGTTAGGTCGGTGCCGACTTAACAAATGCCTTAGGTCGTACACCGTGTGTTGATTCGTCTTTCACTGCCCCAGTGAGTAAATAGCTTAAGCCGTCCCTTCTCTTCTTTCACCTGTTCCAACTTCCTGTGCCGCCATTAACAAAGTTCTTCAATTTCGAATACAAATTCAAGTCCACCACCCAGCGATTCACCCTTGCTATCCAATTGCGTAAGCGTTTTCGATCCTTTTTCACTTCACGTTCGCCATTAAACCCTGAATTCTAACCTCCGAGCCCCGAACCGGAATCATACGTCGCGCTTCACTTTGAATCGTGCTGTGATCAATTTTTTATCGTCACTAGTTGTTGATGTGATTTACGAACGCATGGCAGTAGGTCAGGTTTATGACAGATCGGAGATGTGCTGAATTGTTGTTCCAGCGACTTGGTGATATGAAGGGAACGGTGAATTTCGAGTTGATTGGTGGAAGGAGGTGAAATTTATGGTGGAGGAGAAGTAGCTTGAGACGACTCAAAACATTCATGCGACCTAACTATCTCAGCAGCCCAGTTTTTCTTGCGACTTAACTATTCGCCGACATAAGCCTTAGGTCGTGGCCGAGCTAGGACTTAGACATTCATGCCGTTCTGACTTGAGACCTTTTGCACGCAGCCCGACTTAACTTATCACACAGCTTCTTGTATTAGGTCGTGACCGACCTAGAACTTGGAATAATTTCAACGACTTATTTTTCACAACAAGGCTATAGGTCGCAGCCGAGTTATGACTTAGAGAATTTCTGGTTGCCTCGAACTATTTTTGTTTCTTTATTCGACCTAAGACTCAGGGACTGCCGACCTAGACCCATAGAGAATCTCTTAAGTCGTCACCGAGTTAATACTTGGGTTTTCAGCAAACTAAGCAGATGACTTTTAAACTTTGCCTGGACTTTGAACTGTTGAACTATAAACCATGTTGCATGTATTTCTTTTTACGGATTGCTTCAATTTTGCAAACTAACAACCCTGCTTAAAACAACATTCACAGAATACTGGGACGAATATACTGTCACTGACTGCCCATATCAAATGACAGATTAGTTGGTAAAGAGAAAGTTAGATTAAATGAATATGAATGAGATGCTGTACAATAACCAATTCAAGTGAAGTATTAAAACAAAATCATAATAGTCAAATGGAACTGACTTGTCTGTATTAACACTGCACTTGATCATTGACAAGTTCTGAAATTCTGTAATCGATAATTTAATTCCAGTTATGCTTGTCTTTTATTTTCATTAGTTTCTGCACAACACTTCACACTTTTAGGGAACGTGCACCTTCACATTTGAACATTCAGCTGATTGTGTAGAATGTCTTCTCCACAAGAAGGAACAGAACAAGCTGAAGATGTATTTCCAGTTGCTATTCCGCTGAACGATCCTCCAGAGAGGACTCCTACTACCTTGATCCATAAAGCCTTTCGTCAACTATGCACCCAGTTTGGCGTTGCTGAAGCTGACGCTTTGCTTCCTGAAACAAATGATACTGCTGACAGGCCGCCCCATGGCTTCGTTGCAGTTAACCGCCAAATGTGCTTGAGCGGAGCTATCCCCCCATTCAATGACTGCATTCGAGAACTTCTTCTCCAACTATCTATCTCCCCTTTTCAGTTACATCCCAATGGCTACGCCATCTTGCTGGGACTATGCGTGCTTTTTAGGAGAACGCTGGGCCGCTTTCCTACCTTCGGAGAAATTCGCTATCTTTGTACCTTTGCCAAGAATAAAGATCATCCCTCCATTATAGTTGTAAGGAGTGCGAGGAATCGTAAGTTGATCACCGGTCTCCCTGAAAGTGTTCACAGTTTCCTGAGCCCGTTCTTTTATGTCCGCTGTCCTCCTGGGTTTTATGCTATTTGGAGAATAGGGAGTAAGATCACTTGCACTTGTCTCTTATGTTCCTTCAAACTTACCGAAGTTCGGATTATCAAGTGCTAACTTCGATCTTTTCTTTTTCTTTTCAGCACTTCCTTCTCCTTCTAAAAATCTTAGTCACAAAGTGACTTTCGAGAGGCTTATGGCGGTGCCTGTGGAGGAGAGGAGTATCCAGTTTCTATTAGATGATGAACTTTTGCACCAATTTGGGCTTCTACACCCTTCCAGGTCGACTCGAATTCATGAAACTCCTAGCTCTGATGCAGAAACGTCGGCTGCTTCGGGTTCTCAAACAGAGGCGTCAAATGCCCCAGTTTCTGCGGAAGAAGCTGCATCAAAAACACTCGTCATGGATGCTGCTTTGATAAAGTGTTCTGGATCCACTGATGCTGTAGGGTTAGCTGGCAAGTCGGCACTTCCCCCAATTATTGAGGAAGAAGAGAATCTTCGAGCTTCTGAAAAATCAACTGATGTGGAAGTTGAGAAGGAGAAATCTGCCGAACACTTGGGCGATGACACCTTCGATGGCTTGAGTGACATTATGATTACTTCTCAAGAGCTTTTCAAGGATAATATTCCAAAGGCAAACTCTCCTGTCATTGAAGCGACTTCCTCTTTGAAACAGATCTCGACGCCTTCGACACCTGTCGTCTCCGTTCCTGCACTGAAGCGTGGTTTGTAGTTTGACGCGCGTAGTTCGCACGCCGCACACACTTAGGATTTTTCTGCACTTATAAGCATTTACTTTTTCCTTCTGGAAATTTCTAAACTTTACTTCTTTCCTGTTTTCAGATTCTCCGATGGGACGCTCCGGCTCATATTATGACTCATTTCAGCGCCATGGAGGCCGTGGATCCTATGACTTCAGGAAATATCTTGGTGACCAGAGAGAGACAGATGAGGAACGGGCCCAAAGGAAGGCTCAAGAAAAATGGGACTATGAGCAGCGGCAGAGAAGAAGGGATGCTGATCGATACGATTCTTCCTACAAAACTTACGATTCTCATAAGCGAAAAACTTATGATGACAAAGGGAAGACTCAAATTACTGATGAATCGAGCAAACGGTCTAAGCCAAGTGACGCGTCTGCTATTTCTGAAAAGACCAATGCTCCCATTTCTTCTGACATTCCGGCCGGTTCTCCTCCTCTAAAGGAAACTGACATTCAAACCATCATTAACAGGCCACAATATCAAGCTAAAGACGGCCCTCCAACACTTCAGAGCCGATTTCCGAATTGGTGTCTAAGAGGAGTCCGCTTTGACTTAGATTTGGTTCCCATTGATAAGCAGGCAATGCTGAGAAATGTCGACGCCGTCAAGCTTGATATTGAAAGAATGTCTGGATGGCAGAAGTTGGTTGATGAACTTCAAAGGGTCAACCACCTTAACCTTGAGGCAATGATGACGATGGAGAATGATAAAGCAGAATGGGACAAATGGCGTAAGCAGCATGACGCGGAAATGACGAGTATTGCAGACGACAATGCAAAGCTTGCGTCTGAAGTTAAGCAGCTTAAGGAAAATCTCGCTTCTTCTTCTGCATCATATACTCAAAAAGAAGAAGTCTTTCAGAAGCAGGTGCGGGACGCACACGCTGCACAAAGAGATGTAGAAATGAAGCTTGCCGCCGAACAGCACGTTAAAGAGAAGTACCGCGCAGAAAACGCCGAACTGCGGGAAAAGGTCACCTCCCAGAACATGGAGATTGAGTTACTAAAGTCTCGACTTGCTAAAGCTGAGGCAGCTCGTGATGAGGCTATTACTGGTAGGGTTGCTGCTATTGCCGAAAAAGAAGCGATTGAACAATCACATGAGGCAACGAAAGCAAGCATCAGTTCTACCTTATTCGACTTTTATTTACACTGTGTTCTGGGTCGTGGGAGCCTTGCTTTTCTGGGTCCAGATTATGAAATCACTCTGGCTGAAGTGTGGGAAGCCGCGCTTGATATGTTTAAAGGTGCCGGCTATGATGAAGCAAAATTTGAGGAAGCAAAATTTGAGGCTCGCTATCTTGATGATGAGGCTCGCGCCGCTCTGGTTAGAGGGAAGGAGCAGCTTGCCAGGGCACGGGCTGAATCATTGGGAGAAGAACTCTCGAAAGAGGAAGCTCTTTTACCTGCCCCTGTTCATGCTTCCACTTCGGCTGATGCAAACATTATGGATTCCAGCTCTCATCCTTCACCTCCAGTTGTGACCACTCCTACAGAAGAGGAGGCAATGAAGGACTTTCAGGCTCGGGAATTTGAGATTGATCTTGCCAAACCGGCTTCTCCAGGTAACTTTGACGATTCATGGTCTTCTTTTTTCTCGAGGAATACTAATTTTGATTTCTTTTATTATGCAGTAGTCGCGCCGAAAACTGCACCAATTCTTCCTTCTTCAGCTGCCATTCCTTCTTCTCAAGTTACTCCTCTTCCAGCTTCTCAACCAGGTTCACAGGAAGAACCGATAGCAGCCCTTCAAGGTTTGGACGAACCATCTGCTTCCGAAGAACAGAAAGCAGAAGATCTGGAAGATAGCGAGAAGACCCCGGAGCGGTCTTTCAACTACGACACAAAACTTTCTACATTTCTTACTCCGGGGAGTGAATCTTCTTCCAAGAAGAAGGGGAAACGTGTGGTTTCGAAGAAAGGAAAGAAGAGTTCTACTGCTGCTGGAGATGAGGCAGAGATTGATCCGGCTGAGTCTCTTTCTCCTTCTTCTCCAACGCGGCCTACGAAGCTAATTACCAGGCCGGGTAAAAGTTCCAAGGGTGGGAAGAAGGGGAAATGAGTTTGATTTTGCATTTTCTGCTTTTTGTATTGACCGGGGATTGTGCGGATTCCGGTCTCCGCTTCTTTTTGTAACCTGTACAATGTAAAAATTTCTCATAGTGTTGAAATAAATAGATATTTTTCTTGTACAAATCCTTGTGTATGTAGGAATACATCTGTTTTTCATTTGAAGTGTAGAGTAAATGATTCTTTTCGCTTGTACAAATTTTTGGTCTGTGTTTCAAGAACGCACTTACTCCACATCTTTATTACGTGATATTGCAATGAACTTGTGGTATGTTGCTTGTATATTACTTTCATTAATGTAACTGAATTGTATAATGTTGCCCCCATACCACAAGTATATTGTAATATTTCTTGATTTCACAAGACCGATACTCTTATTTTAGAGAGTAACTTTCCACTTTTTCTGGGAAGAATTATTCTGCTTTTAATAGAGTATATCTTGTCTTTGGAGAAATTTTTATTTTCTTTTTCTTCCTGAAGAAAACTTCGACTTTTGGGAATGATCACTTTTATTTGTTTGAAAGTGAATTTTCCTGTACAGTGAAATGAGCTTCTGAAGAAGGTTTTGATTTTCGTGCCCCGATAAAGGGTTTATTTTTGGTACTTCAAGCAAGGTGAAGTACGCCTCTGAAGAGGTCTTTTGGTCTCCGAAGAGAAGCGATTTTAGTCTTCGAAGAGAAGCAGTTTTGGTCTCCGAAGAGAAGCAGTTTTGGTCTCCGAAGAGAAGCAATTTTGGTCTCCGAAGAGAAGCAATTTTGGTATTTCATCTCTGGTGAAGTGGGTCTCCGAAGAGAAGCATTTTGCACTTCTACACGGGTGAAATGTGCCTCCGAAAAGGGCTTTTGCCTCCGAAGATGGCTTGTGCCTCCGAAAAGGTCTTGTGCCTCCGAAGAGGGCTTGTGCCTCCGAAAAGGGCTTGTGCCTCCGAAGAGGTCTTGTGATTGCCTGGAAGTTACTTTCTCATGGTCGGAGGGGTCTACGGGACAAGCGTAAGTTGTTTGATTGGATGTTTGTTTGTACAAACGATTGCAATCAATTAACAAGGTGCCCCTTTGGTAGTCCCACCGATCTTTTTGATTGAGGAAAGTTCTCCATTTATTGGCGTGCCTCGTTAGAGGGCTTTGTTGAACCTTGGGAAGGAGCATCAATTGGTTGGCGTGCCAGGAAGGTTGCGTCTTAGGTGCAAGTAGATCCATGGGATGGACACAAGCTGCCTGATTGGATGCATCACAATCAGCCAGTGAGGGTCTTATTCCTTCTGCTTGGGAAGTTATCCCTTTAGTGGATCTACCTGCTTTCCTGTTGAGAGGCATACCTTCCTTTGGCTGCTTCCATGTCTGCCTGCTCATGTTGTACCATCATCCACCAATCTGCGATCCTTTATCATCATTTCCAAGCGCGTGTCTCTTTCTTTTGCAAGTGAATTTCTTTATCCGAAGAAGTAGACTTCACTGTTGAATGACTCCATAGAGTAAACGCAAGTTATTTGGTTGGATGCCTTTTTATATCAACGATCGCAACTAGTTAACGAGGGCTTGACACAGTGGAGCCGTCAACTTTTTATGTGAAGTTCCTTTTGTATGGGATTTGAGTTTGAAATTTTTTGTTGCTTGGAATTTGCTTTAATAAATGATTTGCAAGGCCCGCTTAGCTTTGCGATGGGTGAGC
Source organism: Allium fistulosum (assembly GCA_030737815.1). Lineage (NCBI taxonomy): Eukaryota > Viridiplantae > Streptophyta > Magnoliopsida > Asparagales > Amaryllidaceae > Allium > Allium fistulosum. The sequence goes on along the minus strand of CM060903.1, from coordinate 304,771,162 downwards.
TTTGCTTTAATGACCTGCAGTATTAAATCGATATTTTAGCAATACATTTAGAGTATTTACTCATCGAAATATAACAGGCATTTTATAATAGAAAACACAATGCATGATTCTTTATTATTGAATCACGCTGATTTCTCAGCGGTTTACAATGCAGGAGTTACACATCCATCATTATCTTTACAAATTTAAGCTATGCTGTTAAGTAAAAATGAATGCTAGTTATTGCTGTTTCAGAATCTCCAAGCTGGATTTCCATTTGTGCTTGATTCATAGCTTTTGGATTTTCATGTCAGAGAAAGCGAGAGATGCCCCAGTCGCAGTTTCGTGAGTGATTAGTAGTCATCCCAACTTCTGCTTCTCTTAACCTGAATCTTGCACTGCAGTGTTGTTGTGAGAATCGGATTGATGGGTAGGGTGTTGTTGATCCCGAGTGGATGAGGTTGGATTGGTTCCGCTTCTCTTAACGTATTATTGGAGTTTACCCTGCTCTAGCAATTCTTCAATCACCTTCTTTAATTGGCGACATTCGTCAGTGTCATGGCCAGGTTGATTGTGAAATTGGCAGAATTTTCCATTACGCTTTGCCCCTCTTGTCATCTCAGGTGGCTTAGGATACCTGACAACGTCTTTTGTTGCAAAAAAGATATTTCTTGGTGTATCGGTCAAAGGAGTGAAGTCCGAAGGATTAAAGCGGCGAGGTTTCTTTTCATTTCTCTGGCTTTTTCCTCCTTCATTCTCCCTTTTCTGACTTTCAGATTCTCTTTTCTTAGGTGGGACATTGTCATTATTAGTCTGGGCAGTAACCACCTTCGACGTTGCAGAAAGGCTTTCAAGGCGAATGAACTCATCGGCCTTTTTATAAAATTTATCAAGTGAGTTTGGTTCTTTCATCTTTAACCATATCCCAAATTCACTCGATTTATCAATGGCTCTCATCAAATAAGTCAGGATCATACGTGGTTCTGCATTTTCTACTTCAGCTAAAGCTATATTGAAACGGCTCAAGAAAGATTTGATTGATTCTCCGGGCGCTTGTTCAAGGTTAGACAGTGACATTATGTCCTTAGCTTTTGAAGCATACAATCTGAACTGTTCTTTAAACTTTTGCGTTAAGTCAGAGAATTTATCTACAGACCGAACTGGAAGCTTTGTGAACCAAAGTAAAGCCACCCCTTCTAGGTATACCGGAAAGTATCGACACTTGATCTCGTCTGATGCTCTTGCACCAGTCATATGCCAATCGTACTTGTAGAGGAAATGATTAGGGTCACTGGTTCCCCTATAGGCTTGGATAGTAGGAGGTACAAATTTCCTTGGAAACTCCGCTCTTAGGATCCTTTCAGTAAACGGAGTTCTGCTCGGCGCAAATCCCCAGTCAGCCTTATCCTCTTCCCTTTGCATGCTCTCTTTCATGATGCGGCCAACCATTTCAGACAGGTACTCCTTATTGTTCAAAGACACCTCCGGGCAAGTATTAGTTCTTCCCTCAGAATTTTGCCCCGGCATCTGCTCATGACAAGTTGGTTGCGGCATAGAACCATCAGCTTGGAAAGGTGGCATTTCAGGAAGAGTAGTTTGACGGTTTTCTAGTTGACGATTTGCCCCGAGCAGAGCAGTTAATCTATCCATCATCAAAGCGTTTTGAGTTTCAATTTGTTGATATAATCCAGAAACTGCGTCATCCAATTCAGCCCTGGTGACCCCAACGGTTGGAGTTGCTTGGTCTGTTATTGGGGAAACGGAAGTTCCTTCGTGAGCGTTTCCGGATCTGATAGGTCTACCTCTTCTTCCAGGAGCCATTATTTCAGATCTGGTCTTTAAGGAGAAGTTCTTTTTATGAATCTTTGCGAAGCAACGGTGGATGATCGCCTGAGTTCAACTCTCAATGAAAGCACCAAAATGTTAACGTCAAAATGTGAACGCTAACACCCGGTGTGTATAGTAAGATCGTGAAAGCACCACCCGTTGATACGGGAACAGAATATGAGCTGAAAATAGCAGAAAAAAAAGTAAATGAACAACAGATTTATAGTGGTTCGGCCCGTAATTGAGCCTACATCCACTTTATAGTCTTTTATTGCTGATTTGATTACAATTCAATACAATATCCCTCTAAATACAATACAACTTGATCATGAAATCATTCTTGACTACTAGCTCGATCTTTAACGATGAAACTCGACGAATCCGCGTTGGATGTTAGGAGCTCTTCTCGAAGATCGTTGTAGTGTCTCGAATGCTTGAAGATCTTTGATTGCTGAATGTGAGGAGGCTTCGACAGCGTAACGGCGCTTGGAGAAATGAATCGCCAAAAGTCCCCTCCATGTTGGAAGTAATGGGGTATTTATAGGAGCTGATCTGGACTCAGGAAATTTCTCTAAGTCTTTAAGTCGTCGCCGACTTAGTATAGGTCGCTGCCGGTTTATGATAGGTCGCTGAAGACTTAAGATCGGTCGGTGACTCGTTAGGTCGGAACCTCCTTAAATCGGAGCATTTCGTAACTCGGAATCTTCCTTAGGTTGTAACCTTTAGTTCGCAGTACTACTAGGTCGCGGAGTCTTTAGGTCGCAAGCTTCCTTAGGTCGCGACCCCCCTTAGGTCATGACATTCCTGTAGCCTTAGGTCGCTGGGCAAGTTAAGTCATAAGTCGTTAAACTTTTTAACTCGTTAAGTCTGCAAGTTCCCATAAGTCGGCAATCTGTTAACTCGGCAGGCCTTGCTAACTCACAATTTGCTAGGTCGGCAGGCTCCTAACTCGGCATCCTTCTTAGCTCGGTCTTAACTCCTGAGTCACAGATCTTCTTAAGTCGGCAGACTCCTAAGTCGGCACAACTCTTAAGTCGGCAGCTCTTCTCAGTAGTTAGATCGGCAACTGTTGGGTCAGAGCTTTCCTTAGGTCGGAGCCTGTTGAGTTGTTAGGTCGTCTTCTTTCTTAGGTCGGCAAGCACCTTAACTCGGCATACCTTCTTAAGTCGGCAGGCTCCTAACTCGGCATGCTGCTAGGTCGTGAGTCGAAGAGGGGTTAACACTTCATTATCCAGAAGCTGCAGGTTAAGTGAGTAAGGTTCGTTTGTAATCCGATTTACCAAAATCCAAAGTCGAGCAACCCTAACTTGGACGGTTGACAAATTTGTTCCATACACCAAGTTGGAAAACGATTGAACAATTTGGTTCATTGTGCCTACAATAATCAGACAGTAATGAGTTTCATAATGCATAATAAACTGCAACATATTACTTAATTGAATAATAGAGAAACTAGAGGATACAACAATGTTGTTTGCTGTTTGCTCTTTACTTGTGGGTGAAAAAGGGTCTTGTTTAAAATTTAGATTATCTGTCAGCCTTGTTTTGCAGCAAACAAAAGGTGTAATAATATGTCAGGTAGAAGGAAATGGGATGAAATAGTGGAGGCAGTTGTTAAAACTACTCTGTCACTGCTACCACCGAGCACTGTTACATAACGTATTCAACCCCGCTACCTACAATTTAGCAACCACTAATTCATCTATACTCAAACTTAAAACTTGGAAAAAACAAAGCGAACCAATTTGAACGGAAGTTTTAACCTTCATATTTAAAGTTAAAATTAAAATCATACTGTTCTAGGCATAGGAGATAACACAGATCCTAATAAGCATCATAAGATGAATGACATAAATGAAATCAGGATTGTCTTTTAAACTCATTTACTTTATCACTGCAGTGATTAAACTGTACCTTTCACCTTATAAGAAACCTCTTCCTCCCTGAACAATATACGTATACTACACACATACCCTTATTAACTAATCAGAATATATTTATGCCCACAACTTTTTGATGATATATCAACTGTATTTGTCAGAAAATCATGATACCATGTTTAACCAATACATTGATGGCAGTGGTTACAAGCAAAATTTGATTTGTCTTCATTACAAAATGGGGTTTTTACTTTTTACAAAGTAAGCTAATACCAGTGACACTGTAGGACAAAGAGACACCAAATGATATTTGAACTTAAAATATTTGATCCACACATAAACTGTCAATGTGTGCTCAATGTATGTGGATATCCTAATATCACTTTACTGGCTTATAACATGAAATAGCAACTAGACTCATGGAAACAAATATGATTAAATAGACAAATCATAATACATTACCAAAGTATTTAAAAAACATCAATCATATAAGCTTCCATTATAGTAACGAAACAATATCTTTAGGAATGTAGAGCCCAACATATTTAGGCAACTAGTTAATTTCCTAAGCCATTTATTAAGCAGTGGGGCACCATGTTTACATGCAAAATTTAATTAATAAAATAAATTAACTTTGTTGGACAGTTTGTTGTTTATAAACCATACCCGGCAACCAATTATGTCCAAACTTATAAACTAAAGCCATAAAACAAATGTGTCCAAGATACCAAAATCATGAACCAAAGCTATAAACAAATCTCACTAAACTTAGTTAATAAAATATAAACAACTATGTCCATGTTGTTAAAAGTGTAATTTAATAATATTATTGTCATATCTTAGCTTAAAAAATATGCCAGTGAATTGTTATTTTGAAACAAAGGTTAATAGACTTCATAACATAGACCACACATACTTGTAATTAAAAAAACTAACTAGCAACATGCTCAGGTTTTTTATGCTTGTGTGGATACAAATTGATGTTAGGAACTGTAGTGAAACCTTTCCCCTCCATTTTAGATTTAATATGTAATGCTTCAAATTAATCAGATATTGGGGCATCATGCTACAACAAACTATGAGCTGAGAGAAGAAATAATCATTTTCATTTCCATTATAGTCCATTACATATCAATGAACAATTATAGCGATTGCATAAAAAATAGAGATCCATCTTATGTAAACAAATTAAAAGATGTTGCAATGGGACAATAAGACTTAATTGGCACGAGAGTGCGCTTAAATTAAAGACTTAATTAGCACAACACGGAGTAGATGCCACTAAAAAAATAGTTAAGAGGTGTAGGTTCAATTACCAAACGACGATAGTTGTCATCGTGCACATCAGAAAGCTTTCTCCCTTTCATCTGCAATGTTCAGGTAGGTAGTCACAAAGCTGCAACAAATGTTTCCCAAATTAACCAATCAATGGACATTCAACCAATATTATGAATTGACAGCTTGTATAATAGTTGGGTGGTGAGCATGGCAGAAATATTAGACGACCGGACAGCAAAGGAAAATATGAGTACATAAACCTAAACTTATGCATAGGAAATGTTGATGCTTATTGTTACAGCACAAGCATCAAATGAGCATAAACATAGGAGAAGAGAGAGACTAACGCTGACAAATCTAGTTCATATAAGGAAGATATACATCCGTAAAGGTTACAGTCATATTAGTTAATTGGTTACCTTCCATTTCAGAAAGCGGAGCAGAGCAGTAATATATTTATGCGGTTGTAAAGAGTGAAGGTAAGCACAAATGGGAAATGAAGTACCACATATAACTGAATAACAATCAAAACAATGTTACCCATGGCAATCAATTAACCATAGCATCATATATTCGTTTGAATTTATGTTTAAGATGTCACTTTTATATCCTTGTAACCAGAGAAAATAAACAAATCTCATAGCATCATTTATATGATAAGAAATATGCTAGGGTAACTTGGATATCAAAATTACTTATGCATTATTAGTCTAAAGTGGGAAAATTTAGCAATCCTGAGAATCAGACATTGTGATCATATCGAAAATTTAACTTAATGTAGAATAATAATGTTTCAAGACATGTATGATCAACTACTTTGTTTTTCTGAATGATAAACATGAAAGCAAAAATTAAAGTTCTACTGTATCTAAGTAGGAATCGCAAGTTGTGGCTCCACAAAAAGATATATTGTGTAAACACACCCTTTCAGTTTTTTATCATTTAGTTGGAACAAACAAATAAAGTATGTTCCACTAATGATGCATGATTGAGGAATGAAGTGGACTTCTAACCCTTTCAACTGGATGTGTCGGCGTCTCAATTAGACATTACGATACGCCGTCGAGTGGGCATCTCTAACAAAAGGAATTTTCAATGTTGCGTATTACCGATTCTACACACACATATCACATTTAATCTTCCTTTTTCTAATGTGAAACTTTATCAAGGCTAATTCACACATCCATTAATGCGAGCCACACCCAATGGTGTTGTAAGAAAAATGATACCCTGTTTCCTCATTGTTCTAGTAGAAAGCTAAGTGAATGTCAAAGAGAAGTGGGTTCTTTTTAATGTTTTATGAGTCAATTTTTTGTGCACGGTAACTGTAAATTCTATAATGTTAAGAACACTGTGTTAAGTCTGTCATTAATCTTTATAACAGTTGGAAAAAAACACTAACTACTATTTTATGTGCATTTGGTCTGTTGAAATAAAAAGTCAGGATGTTGCGAGCCACCAACAGCATGTGGATCTACATACATAAATGAAACGATATGGAATCCTACAGCTGGAGTAATGCAAGTGACTGACGTGGACTGCACAATATGGAGTAGCAACCAGCAAATGCTATGCTTTCAGTGTGACTCATGCAAAGCTAGAGTCTTAGCTAGCATAAGAGATAGTTGGAGAAAAGTTTCTATAATAAACATTGTAGTTCTCATTCTCCTAATCATTGTTTATGTTGCTGTTGCGCTGCATTCAGAAACAATAGAAGAATGGAAAATAATAAACCTTACGGTGAGAGCAGAATGACAAAGTCTAGACCCACTAGGTTCCAGTTTTAGATACTGTTATTTCTGTGTATAAAGAAAAAAGAAAACGTATTCGTGTGCTTAAAGAATTGGATAGTCTGTCATTATAATTTGCAGGTATTGGTGGAATAGAAATGTTATCAACTTAGCAAACTAAAAAAATAAATCAAATGAAATTTACATAAACTCAAGTACATAATTTAAGTAGATATTTTTTGTGCTCATGTAATCAAATCTTAGAAAAGAGAGGATTAGAAAAAACACAATAAGCAAACCGTTTTCTCTCCTAAAAGAATTTAATCTAAACTTCTAAAATAGGATAAAGATATATAAATTAAAATAATGATAAAACATGGTAAATACTGTTCCTCGTGATGATTAAAAACATGTTAGATGGAGTACTATAACAGGACGATGAGAAAAAATAAAGTTCAAACGGGTGTCTATAAAACAAATATTCAATCCAGCATCAAAGATTAGTTGCTGAAACAAATGTTGAAATTCCGTAAAATAAATCACACAATTTGAGTGTTGTGTATCCTTATAAATAATCTTCGAATTTTGTTAAAAGTTATAATAAGGTTTTATTATTTCATGGAGATATCCTTAATCCTTATATATAATTATGAGTGGGTAATTCATAGCTTTAAATACTTACATTTTATTCAAATTTATAGTAAAATAACATAACCTATATAACATAACCGAACTCATGTTATAAACTATGCAAATATTTAGCAAAAGCAACATTATAGCAAAAATTGGACAGTAGTCCATGACACGAAAGATATAAAGTATATTGCAATAACCATATACTATTTCAAGTTAAGAAGTACCTTCTCTATAGAAACTGAAATCTTGGAAAATTAAAACCACAACACCACCTGAACAGCCACCCTCCTAGCATAAATATCAACCTAATCCTCAATGAAACCACCATTGCCAGCCTTGAAACTGCATGTATGCACCACTAAAACAGACAATGCCCGGCTAGTGAAGAGACTGCTCATATAATATCCAGCTTTCACGACAACCTTGCTAAACGGAACAACATTAGCCTGAATTTTATCACTGGGCATTAGCAGATTATTAAAATCTTCAAAGAAAACAAAGTTATACAATATGTAGAAATTACAAGCTAATTGCAATATTAATGAAATATAAATTTAAAATCAAACAGACATGATTGAGAAAAAATTAACAAATTGCACTATGAATTATTTCTATGGCATAGATTTCTACTTCTGTTTCTTTATAGGCAATTCAACTTGGAGCTGGACATAAAACAATGGCCGACTTTTAAGGCTTAAATAATGACAGTCTTATATTAAATTAATTCATATTGAATTTATTTATAAAAAATTCTTAAATCTAAGTACAACAAAAATTTTAATATAAAATTTTTGAGAAAAAAATTAACTCACTGACTCAAGCATTTTCCTTATGAAACATCATGAAAATTCCTTGTGAAATCATCACGAACTCACCGACTCAAAAATGCCTTGTGAAACATTTACTTAACAAAAATTAATCCACAATACTTAACAAAAATTTAAATGTAAAATTCTAATGAGAAAATGCCTTGTGAAACATCATGAACTCACTGACTGAAGAGTTTTCCTCCAATTAAATTCAGATGTAAAATTCTAATGGACCCTTGAGCGAAAAAAAGAAAAATTCATGATTGGTTTAACAAAAATTTCATCAATTTATAATCAGCTCGAACGATAATAGCAAAATATAGAATTAAGGTTCTTGTAGCACCAACAATTATAGTACAAAAATTATAATACCTCAGCAAAATTAAGATTTTTTTGATTACTCGATATGTTGATTTTGGGCACAAAACTCAAAGAAGTAAGGAGCAGATTGAAGGACGAGTGGATCCATGAAGTGGAGGGGAGCAGATTAACGGAGAGAAGTAAAGTGCAGCAGAAGCCAGAGGAATTTTGTGAATGAGGGGAGAAACGTAAGGATTAGGGAAGGAGGCAGAAAAATGTGACAGATAGTTTTAGCACTAGGCGGGAAGGGGGAAAATTTTGGCAGCGTTGAGTAAAATAAAAAAACGTCAAAAGAATCCGTAAAACCAATATTAGTTGCATTCCCAACATAAACACTGTCTATTTGTGCAACTAGACGTATGTTTTATTGTAGTGATTTAAAAAAAATGTGGAAATTAGGCACAAGGGCCTCTTTAGCTAGTGCAATTAGTTTCTAGGACGCACAACTGAAATAATTACTTTTAAGGACAAAATGCAAAATAATTAGTTTCTAAGGCCTAAAAAGCTATGAAATTATGTCCTTGAAAGTAATTGGACTGCTGACTTTGTCCTTAAAAGTAATTATTCTGCTGACTTTGGCTTTGAAATTAATTTCTATGAATGTGTGTCCTAGAAACTAATTGCACTACAAAGTTTGTCCTTCTAGTGAAATGCCCCTTTTTTCTTTAAAATACCGTACAAAAATTTATTATTTTGATATTCTTTACTTCGAATATAATGTTTTTTATCCAATTTTTTTCTTATATAATTATATTGGTTTTAATTGGAAAAGGAGGACCGTTACCTCTAATAGATCATTTAAAATTTGAGTTGATATATGTGTAGCAATAAACCAGATATTCCTTACATAATAAATGAATTAAACAAAATGCAAAATCATACTAAATAAAAAAATCAAATGGAAGTCAATAATTACACAAAATCTGAAAATAAAATAAAGTTTTTAACTTTGTCTATAATAGATTTTACTAATCGATAAAAGATTATGTGGCATTCACATATTTATAAAATTAGTAACTTTCTGCAAGAAAAATAAAGAGAACTATATTCATAATCCTATAAACTTCAAATTCAACCTCAAATTAGAAACTAGAAATTAGAATTAAATGGTAGAAATTATAACAAAAACTGAAATATACATCAAATTAACTGAAAAGAGAAATGATAAAAAAAGCCTAACCTTTTAATCAAGCTCGATTGAACCAGTATTCTAAGTTTTTTGAAGGTCTTCGGATTATTTTCCATAAAATTGTAACATTGAAAGAAAGGGTTAGGAAAACAATCATTCCATAATACTAATAAAATCATAAATAATTCAAGGTGAATACAAAGTGGAAAATTATTAATGAATTCAAACAAAATCTAGCTAGATTGAAAAAGTTAAAGTGATCGATTAAAATTGTTTGGAAAGAATTTTTAATTTGATTTAGATTGAGAATAGAATTATATCTGAATCATATCATACATATAAAATCGAAAAAGGAGAAGGAGTAATATTATGAGAAAATGAAATGGTAGTGAAAGAATTAGAAAATGATAAATGTCTTGATACACGTAAATAATGAAATAATGAATGCAAGATTATTGTACATGGAAATAAGAATACAAATAGTTTAAATTTAAATATGATTATATAACATAATAAATTTATAGAACGTTCAAACATTAATGATATCTTTATGCATTCTAAGCATTAATGGAATCGTTAATATTTAGAATTATAAATAACTTTATGTGGTGTAACACAATACAAAACATTTAAATTAAAAAATGTTTATAAAACACTTATCTAAATTCTAACTGATTTTCAAAATTGGCTGTTGTAGCCTAATCACAAGTGATACATTTTACTTCAAATTACTATATAAAAGTTTATTATTCTACTTTTACTTCATATATAATGTTATTCCTAAATTTATTTTCTTATATAATTATATAGCTTAAAATTAGAGGAGGATAAACGTTATAAAAATGCAGTTGATATCTATGTAGCACTGAACCAATTAATCCGTACAAAATAAATGAATTAAACAAAATGCAAAATCATACCAAACACAAAAATTAAATGAAAGGCGATAATTATATAAAACTAGAGAATAAAATAAAATTTTCAACTTTACTTGTAACAAATTTTACTAATAAATAGAAGATTTTGTAATATCAACATATTTACAAAATCAGCAACTTTCTATACGACAAACGAAGAGAATATATTCATAATCTTACAAACTGAAAATTTAACCTTAAATTAGGAATTAGAACAAAAACTGCAAATTGAACATCAAATTAAATGAAAATACAAATATGTAAAAAAGCTAACTTTTTAATCAAGCTCAATCAACCAGTAGGCTCAGTTTTTGTTGAGGTCTTCGGATTATTTTTCAATAAAAAACTAACATTGAAAGAAATTGGTAGGGAAACAATCACTATAAATATATGAATGAAATCATAAATAGTTCAAGTTAAATATGAATTAAAAAACTATTAACTAATTCAATCAAATTCTTGTTAGACTAAAAAATTAAAAAGCTTGACTAAAAATTGCTTGGAAAGAATTTTTAATTTAATTTAGAATGGGATTAGAATAATTCTTTAACTGTAGAGTGCATATGAAACTAGACAAGGGAAAGTGAAAATATTATGAGAAATGAAATGGAAATAAAAGAATTCAGTTGAAATTCACCTTTTAACATACAGAAGGACGGATTGCTATTTGGGGTAAATAAGAAAAAGAGAAAGAAATAAAAAAAAATAGAATCTCGCAGCGGAATGACAAAATATAATAATCAAATAACAGTTCATGAAGCTATTTACAAAACATTTGATTATACTTATACAATACAGAATCAGAGTTATACATATAAGAGATAAACAAATAATAATGCAGCGGAACAGTATGAATGCAGTGGAATAAATATAGTAAATAATAGTAGTACAAATCTTCATCTTCGTCCTCCAGAAATAAGGTCTTCAAATCCTGAAATGCTCAGGCTGACTCGAGCGAATTGAAAAGACAAAACACTCGAGTCAGAACTAAAAGATCTTATGTGAGTTAAATCAACGGTAAATAAATAAATATGAGAGGAACGGGGTCGGAGATGTTTACGGGGTTTGACATCTCCTATCCAGTGTCTAACGTGAGTGCGGTAACTTAAGAGATGATCGGGATTCCCATCTCCTAAGGATCCGTTAAACTATCTACTATGTAGTACAATACGCTATTATAATATGTCTACAGTAAGATAAACTATTAAAATAGCGTTAAGGCGTTACCCATATCTCCCTTAACACATTTTATAATGTCAATAGTCTATACAGTACCGTAACTCCCCGTAAACTGGAGCTGCCAGAGGATACCACATAGGTACGACATAAAACAAACTCGTAGAAGGCGCGCTAGGGTAGGTGACACGGCACAACTAGGCAATGCCAGGATAGATATACCAATTAAACTTCCAGACTGTTGGTAACGCATAGTCGCAACTACCGCCCAACTCGGAACACACTCCTGAATCAAAAAAATCTTGGGTGGCCACCAAATAAATCACAAAGTCAGAATATAGTATCGATGGAATGTGCCTGATCGGAGGAATGACCTCACTTAGCCCGTCAATTGCTCCTGTTTTACCCACCTTATGCTAACTCACGGGAGTCAGGTCCACGTATGTATACCTTTAGGATCGTCGCCACCATCCTACTTCATTCTAGAATCTCCACCGCGTACACAATTGTCAAAGTGGTTTTCGGTATTGGCAGAGAGTATGACAATATCTGATCCCAGTCTCTTTAACAACCAATCGCTTATTACACACCGGATGGTTCGTTTACATTTCCAAAACCATTTCATAATTGATATCAAAATATCATATTCAATTCAAATTATATCATTTTCGACATCATTACTTACTTTCGAAATCATATTCACCTTTGAAATCATATCACATTTGAAATCATAGTTCGAAATTATATTTCCTTTCAAAAGTCATATTTCCAAAATAGGTTAAACTCTCATTTAAAAATTATCATAACCAAATATGTTATTTAAATCCCAACTTAGGTTATAATGTCGCTTAACCACATTCACTTTAAAAATCGAGAATTTGAATATAAACCCATCCATTTTACTTAGTTTGGAATTTAGAAGAAAATAGTTTTAAATAGTTATAAATAGTTAATATAGATTTTAAAATAAATTAAATATAATTAAAATAGCTTTAAAATAGATTAATTAGATTTAAAATAAGTTAAAATAGGTTAATTAGTTTAAATAAATTATATGGTTTAAAATAGGTTAAAATGATTTAATATAATTAATACAGGTTAAAATAGTTTAATACTTCAAAATCTTAATAATTAGGAATTTTGAAATAATATATTTTTAAAACAGTTTATATTAGAACATGGATTTGGAATTTATATCAAATTAAACTATTCATTTCATTTCAACGCATTTGGACCATTTTCAATTTCCAAGTCCACAAACCAAATTCCAAACCTTTAAATTTAACATTTCAATAAACTATTGAATTTCATATCGTTTCAATTCATGTTCGAAATATCACTTTAAATTACTCCAATTTCAATATATTTCAAAGTTATATTTCAAACCATTTTAATAAGTCATTTTTCGATAACTTCACTTATAGTTCAAATTCAAATTTAAAATTTCAATTTTTTTATTCCTTTAAAGAATTCCTTTAAACCAATTCCAATTCCAACATAAACTTGATTTCCAAAATAATTCAATTTATATAATCAAATTCTTATTTCAAAATATCATTTAACTCAACTCAAAAATTAAAGATTTTAAAATCATTCAAATTTAACCAATCCGGTGTCCGTATATAATTCTCTACCCTAGGGTCAAATGGTACGGATATTTATCATTTCAATCCGTAATTTAAAATTTTACGGTTATATATCATTTCAAACCACAATCCCGAATTTAATAACAAAATCCATGAAATCGCTCGATTCTATCATTTCAATCCATAACGATTTTTCCCTAATCTATAGATCATTCGGGTATGTATCATTTCAACCCATAGTGAACTCGCAGTTTATAACGATATAAAATAAAACATCCATTCATCCAATATCAACAATCAACATCCATTACAAACATCATCCAAATCAATCAATAAATATCAATATAGAACTAATAATCAATAACAGGTATTTAACTGGCAATTTATATTCAATAATAAATTAAATAACGATTTAATTCAAATAAATTCAAATTAACTGAGATGATGATTTAAAATATACCAAAGAGTCATAAATAAATTTCCAATCACATCGTAAATTTAATTTAACAAACATAAGAAATTTTAGAAGTTGTGAGTGGGTTAAAACACTCACCTTTTGAATTTAAATCGAATTTAAATCAAATTTAAACCCAAAATTTGAATGGTCTTAGAATTCGTCCAAACAAGAGTCAAAATGTCTGGAATTTCGATACGATCCCAATGCAAGAAACCGTGCGTAAATCCGACCTCGTAAGGGAAAGTTATTAACATTTAAAGTTAGATGATTTTAAATTTAAAACAAATAAGATAATAATAAAAAAAATATCACTCATGCGTCAACACCAGAAGCACGTGCCAAAGTCTCGTTCCAGAATTCCTTCGCGTGGAACCCTAGCACACCGCCAGAACACGCAATGTCGCCGAAGCCAACGGTCACCTCCAGCCACTCGCGGCTACCCCTCTTCGACGCGTCGCGATCACCTGTCGCCCACCACGACCTTCGAGTCGACCCACGGCCACGCGTCTACCCACGCGTTCGAGACAGCACCGCCACTATTATCAAACCCTAGCTGAATTTTTCGCCTCGATCTGACCGTCAACTCGTCACAAAACCCACATGGATGCGATCCCCTCGGCCCTCTCCACAATACGGTACCAACGAATCGTTGATCCGTCGAAGTTCATCGACGATCAACGAACGGCCGAGAGCAGTTCATCAAATTCTGGACAAACAGAGGTTCAAATTGGAAAACAAATTACAGATCTGAGATGCGCTCATCGAGAGCTTCAAATCGACATATAATTCGATATAGTTTGTGGAGTTCGATTTTTTTTATTTAGAATTTGATTTGAAATTGAACGGAGAATTTGTTTGTCTGCCATTGGAATGCGGAGTTGAGAAGAAATGTACGTACAGACAAATGAGAATAGAAACAACCTAGGGTTTATAACGAGCTACTTATAGGCAAAGCTGGAAACAGAAAGAATGGACCAGATTGGTTGAACGATACACGACCCGAAAAGCCCGTTTCGACTCCGGAACGAAAATGAGTCAATCCATATATCAAAATAGATGTTTTCAAATATTTTAAACTCAATGGAACAGGTTTCAAGTCCTAATTCCATCGTATGAAGAAGTTATGATAAAATCAGCTTATTTCAAATTGATTTCAATTAAATTGATTTCTAGGCGTTTCTAGTCCGTACGATCAAACGACAAGTACGATCGCTACGAAACTTGAAATCCTACAATAATTCAACGTTACGGATCCGTTGAAACTGGTTTCGTCAAAATTCGAGTTAGTGGCCAAAATGGCTATTTTGACATTAATTAAATTAATTAATAATTAAATCACATTTTTATTTCAAAGTTAATAACTAAAAAATTTCATCATTTTTGATTGCTTAACATTTACCACAATTTAAAACAAATCAAGGTATCAACTTCAAAGTTAATTATTTTACCCCTTTTTCAGTGTTTAATTTCAATTGTAATTGAATCCAATTATTTATAATTAATTTCAATAAATTGATTTTATTTGAATTCCAATCCCTATATTCAATCAATTATTACTTTATAACATAGTTAACATTTGTTTTACACTTCATTATATTAAGATACTCCAATTCCCATCTTTAGTTTGTATTAACTGTTATATTTCCATTTTATTGAAATTTTGTCAATTTCACACAATTATTCAAATTTTAAATCCCGATAAATTTATTTATCTTGGTTTCATTCTTTTATTAATCAATTATTACCTTATGAATAAAATTAGCATTATTTCCAATTATTCCCTTAACTTACACCAACACAGCATTTTATTTAGATTTATTGCAATTGATTACCAATTTTAATTTAATAAACTAAATAAATGGTTAACTTATAATAATTGTTACCATTAACTTTTAATACACTTATAAGTTATTATTAACAAACAAATGTTACAATTGCTTACATAACACTATTCCTATCCAATTATCATTAATTATATACTAATTCGTCAATTAGTTCAATATCGACACTTGTTTCCTTATATTCAATTCATAGCCAAGTATAACATTTACATTATTTCCATTGATTAGGATTTCATTCAATTTATTAACAATTACTTTAATTAACATTGTTACATTTCATCTTAGTTATTATTTCATTATTAAATTACAAATTTTATTT
Organism: Allium fistulosum; assembly: GCA_030737815.1. Classification (NCBI taxonomy): domain Eukaryota; kingdom Viridiplantae; phylum Streptophyta; class Magnoliopsida; order Asparagales; family Amaryllidaceae; genus Allium; species Allium fistulosum. Next base: position 304,755,238 of record CM060903.1, on the reverse strand, counting down.
CTTCAATGTTAAATTACCAAAATCTTATTAAATTAACAAATTTAATTATCGAAAATTTACGGGTCGTTACACTCTCCCCCACTCAAAACTTTTCGTCCCCGAAAAGAAAAAATGAGGGAAAGGAAGAATTTAGAAATCAATATATCTTATTCAAAATATTAAACTTATAACTAAATAATTTACAAAATTAAATAATTTAAATAAAACATTTCATAAAATTTTATAAGTCCAAAATTCACGAAAAGTTTTGGCAGAGTCTCCTTTGTACGGAGAGGCTCGGCAGAAAATAATATTATCAATAATAATATATCAAAAATTTTCAAAATAATATATCCCAACAGCGGGAAAAACAATATAATATTACTAGAAAACCGTAATCCGAGAACGTACCTATTTGTCGGCAAACAACGCTTAATTACGAAACCAAAAGCAGTGGAAATTGCTTCCATAACCTGTATTTCTCTTATATAATCTAAAAGAGTTAATAATTATATAAAATAAAATATTTAAAGTTGTTTCAACCACTAACAAACAAATCAATATAAAACAACAATCACTTGCAACCACAGCATACAATCATCATATGAAATCAATAAAATCAACTATCCATCCATAGCAAACAAATAAATGGTTTGTTCGGGTTAAGACACTTTTAATCACATAGAATGACAAATAACTACTAAGTATACCGTTTACTCAACTGTCTTAGATGAACTCAATAGATTATCCATACATCCAAACAATTTGAAGTATCATTTCCCAAACAATCCATAAACCAAACAAACAACAAATTTCTAACATTATTTAATTTTATTCTTATTAATTTCTTTTCACAAGATTTGTTGTTCATTTTTCTTTCATTCATTCGGTGGTTACTTTCTTTAAATTTACATTTATTTCTTACAAAATCTTATTCCCATTCATTCATTAGTGTTTATTTCATTTATTTTTCCTTTATTACTTATAAAAATTCATTTTCATTTATTCATATCATGTCAATTTCTTTTATTGCATTATATTCATTTTATTATTTACTTTAATTTTAAATAGTTTCAATATTAACTTAAGTTCAAAATCCTTTACTTACAGTACTCATTTTCTATTTCATTTAATTAGTAGTATTACAATTTTAACTCAAGTTTATAACTATTTTCATATCAAATTTCTTATTTATAAAAGTAAATTTCATTGAACACTTCTATTACATAAGTTTTAATTGTAAAAATTTCCATTACATATTCTTTTAACATTTCAACTTTTTATAATTGGTAGGTTATATATATATATATATATGTCTTTAAGAATGCAATAGAAAGTTGCACAAGTTTATCTTACTTATTTTAATTAACTTAAGGTTCAATAATTATCATTTCTTATTTTCATATTCTTTTCGTTTACAAGTTACAAATTTCAAATTCCTTGTATATTTCAGTTATAACTTAGCATATCATTTCTTATTTTCATTTAGAAGTTTTAATTATTAAATAGTTAAAATTTTATTCCATTTCAATAATTGAAATCTCTAATTCATAGAAATTTAAGAACTAAATGCCGGGTTCCATTTCAATTATTCAAAATAATAATATCTATATAATCATATCTTTTATATATATCGAATCAAAACTAGAATTCAAAATTAAGATTATCAAAACATTTATGCAGTAACACTACTACAACAGCCTTCCCACTTTGAAACTCGAAAATGAACGTCGATGATGCGTCACTCATCACCGAAATTATTTTCCAACGACAGAGTGGGGAGTATAGAACTTATTTCTTTCCAAAATTTCATTAAAACAATTCTTTAAAATTATATTGAAATATTTATATCAGAAAATACTTCTAATAATATTATTATTATATCCCAAAATCATTCGAAATAAATTTTCAAAAAAAAAACCCGGAACTTAAGTTCCAAATTTCATTTATTTTATTTTCAAATCTTATTTCCAACCTATATTTATAAATTTCACTACCTAACAACCAATATATTACAACCAAATATATATCATTTAAATCATTATTTTTTATATATATAAATATACAATAGGTAAAATTATTTCATTTACCTATATTTCAAAACAATTATTGTGTCGGTCTGTCCTATTAAGTGTTTAGAAATCCCTATCGATACCATAGCGTCCTATGTACCGACCAGAATTTATAAATACAAAACGAAATAAATTAACAAATATAAAACATTTTTATAATACTATCAAATACGCTCTCTCATATATATATACTCTCAAGGACTCATTCTAGGGTATTACTACCCTATTTAATATGAGTCAGACCCCACAAAGCTAAGGTTATTGCTAAACCAAAGTTCCGATACCAACTGTAACATCCCGCCTTTTGTACGCTTTAAGCAGACACACGTGCCAACTCAACCCATACAAAAGGACGGATTGTTATTTGGGGTAAATAAGAAAAAGAGAAAGAAATAAAAACAAAACAAAATCTCGTAGCGGAATGACAAAATATAATAATCAAATAACAGTTCATAAAGCTGTTTACAAAACATTAGATTATACTTATACAATGCAGAATCAGAGTTACACATATCAGAGATAAACAAATAATAATGCAGTGGAACAGTATGAATGCAGTGGAATAAATATAGTAAATAATAGTAGTACAAATCTTCGTCTTCGTCCTCCAGAAATAAGGTCTTCAAATTCTAAAATGCTCAGGCTGACCCGAGCGAATTGAAAAGACAAAACACTCGAGTCAGAACTAAAAGACTTATGTGAGTTAAATCAACGGTAAATAAATAAATATGAATGGAACGGCATCAGAGATGTTTACGGAGTTTGACATCTCTTATCCAGTGTCTAACGTGAGTGTAGTAACTTAAGAGATGTTCGGGATTCCCATCTCCTAAGGATCCGTTAAACTATCTACTACGTAGTACAATACGCTATTAAAATATGTCTACAGTAAGATAAACTATTAAAATAGCGTTAAAGCATTACCGTATCCCCCTTAACACATTTTATAATGCCAATAGTCTATACATTACCGTAACTCCCTGTAAACTGGATCAGCCAGAGGATACCACATAGGTACGACATAAAACAAACTCGTAGAAGGCGCGCTAGGGTAGGTGACACGGCACAACTAGGCAATGCCAGGGTAGATATACCAATTACACATCCGAACTGTTGGTAACGCATAGCCGCAACTACCGCCCAACTCAGAACACACTCCTGAATCAAAAAAATTGAGGGTGGCCACCAAATAAATCGCAAAGTCAAAATATAGTATCAATGGAATATGCCCGATCGGAGGAATGACCTCACTTAGCCCGTCAATTTCTCCTGTTTTAGCCACCTTATGCTAACTCATGGGAGTTAGGTCCACGTATGTCTACCTTTAGGATCGTCGCCACCATCCTACTTCATTCTGGAATCTCCACCGCATACACAGTTGTCAAAGTGGTTTTCGGTATTGGCAGAGAGTATGACAATATCTGATCCTAGTCTCTTTAACAACCAATCGCTTATTACACACCGGATGGTTCTTTTACATTTCCAAAACCATTTTATAATTAATATCAAAATATCATATTCAATTCAAATTATATCATTTTCGAAATCATTACTTACTTTCAAAATCATATTCACCTTTGAAATCATATCACATTTGAAATCATAGTTCGAAATTATATTTCCTTTCAAAAGTCATATTTCCAAAATAGGTTAAACTCTCATTTTGAAATTATCATATTAAACCAAATATGTTATTTAAATCCGAACTTAGTTTATAATGTCGCTTAACCACATTCACTTTAAAAATCGAGAATTTGAATATAAACCCATCCATTTTACTTAGTTTGGAATTTAGAAGAAAATAGTTTTAAATAGTTATAAATAGTTAATATAGATTTTAAAATAGATTAAATATAATTAAAATAGATTAAATAGCTTTAAAATAGATTAATTAGATTTAAAATAAATTAAACAGGTTAATTAGTTTAAATAAATTATATGGTTTAAAATAGGTTAAAATGATTTAATATAATTAATACAGGTTAAAATAGTTTAATACTTCGAAATCTTAATAATTAGGAATTTTGAAATAATATATTTTTAAAACGGTTTATATTAGAACATGAATTTGGAATTTATATCAAATTAAACTATTCATTTCATTTCAACGCATTTGGAACATTTTCAATTTCTAAGTCAACAAACCAAATTCCAAACCTTTAAATTTAACATTTCAATAAACTATTGAATTTCATATCGTTTCAATTCATGTTCGAAATATCACTTTAAATTACTCCAATTTCAATATATTTCAAAGTTATATTTCAAACCATTTTAATAAGTCATTTTTCGATAACTTCACTTATACTTCAAATTTAAATTTTCAATTTTTTTTATTCCTTTAAAGAATTCATTTAAACCAATTCCAATTCCAACATAAACTTGATTTCCAAAATAATTCAATTTATATAATCAAATTCTTATTTCAAAAATCATTTAACTCAACTCAAAAATTAAAGATTTTAAAATCATTTAAATTTAACCAATCCGGTGTCCGTATATAATTCTCTACCCTAGGGTCAAGTGGTATGGATATTTATCATTTCAATCCGCAATTTAAAATTTTACGGTTATATATCATTTCAAACCGCAATCCCGAATTTAATAACAAAATCCATGAAATCGCTCGATTCTATCATTTCAACCCATAACGATTTTTCCCTAATCTATAGATCATTCGGGTATGTATCATTTCAACCCATAGTGAACTCGCAGTTTATAACGATATAAAATAAAACATCCATTCATCCAATATCAACAATCAACATCCATTACAAACATCATCCAAATCAATCAATAGATACCAATATAGAACTGATAATCAATAACAGGTATTTAACTGGCAATTTATATTCAATAATAAATTAAATAACGATTTAATTCAAATAAATTCAAATTAAATGAGATGATGATTTAAAATATACCAAACAATCATAAATAAATTTCCAATCACATCATAAATTTAATTTAACAAACATAAGAAATTTTAGAAGTTGTGAGTGGGTTAAAACACTCACCTTTTGAGTTTAAATCGAATTTAAACCCAAAATTTGAATGGTCTCGGAATTCGTCCAAACAAGTGTCAAAATGTCTGGAATTTCGATACGATCCCAACGCAAGAAACCATGCGTAAATCCGACCTCGTAAGGGAAAGTTATTAACATTTAAAGTTAGACGATTTTAAATTTAAAACAAATAAGATAATAAAAAATAAAAAAATAAAAAATTATCACTCACGCGTAAATACCAGAAGCATGTGCCAAAGTCTCGTTCCAGAATTCCTTCGCGTGGAACCATAGCATGCTTCAGTCGCCTCCAACCACTCGCGGCTACCCCCCTCCGACGTGTCGTGATCACCTGCCGCCCCTAAGACCTTCGAGTCGACCCACGCCCACGCGTCTACCCGCGCGTTCGAGACAGCAGCCACCACTATTATCAAACCCTAGCTGAATTTTTCACTTCGATCTGACCGTCAACTCGTCACAAAACCCACATGGATGTGATCCCCTCGGCCCTCTCCACAATACGGTACCAACGAATCGTCGATCCGTCGAAGTTCATCGACGATCAACGAACAGCCGAGTGTAGTTCATCAAATTCTGGACAGATAGAGATTCAAATTGGAAAATGAATTACAGATCTAAGTTGCGCTCATCGAGAGCTTCAAATCGACATATAATTCGATATAGTTTGTTGAGTTCGATTTTTTTTTATTTAGAATTTGATTTGAAATTGAACGGAGAATTTGTTGTCTGCCATTGGAATGCAGAGTTGAGAAGAAATGTATGTACAGACAAATGAGAATAGAAACAACCTAGGGTTTATAACGAGCTACTTATAGGCAAAGCTGGAAACAGAAAGAATGGACCAGATTGGTTGAACGATACACGACCCGAAAAGCCCGTTTCGACTCCGGAACGAAAATGGGTCAATCCATATATAAAAATAGATGTTTTCAAATATTTTAAACTCAATGGAATAGGTTTCAAGTCCTAATTCCATCATATGAAGAAGTTATGATAAAATCAGCTTATTTCAAATTGATTTCAATTAAATTGATTTCAATTAAATTGATTTCTAGGCGTTTCGAGTCCGTACGATCAAACGACAAGTCCGATCGCTACGAAACTTGAAATCCTCAATAATTCACCGTTAAGGATCCGATGAAACTGGTTTCGTCGAAATCCGAGTCAGTGGCCAAAATGGTTATTTTCACATTAATTAAATTAATTAATAATTAAATCAATTAAATTACATTTTTTATTTCAAAGTTAATAACTAAAAATTTTCATCATTTTTGATTGCTTAACATTTACCACAATTTAAAACAAATCTAGATATCAACTTCAAAGTTAATTATTGTACCCCTTTTTCGGTGTTTAATTTCAATAGTAATTGAATCCAATAATTTATAATTAATTTCAATAAATTGATTTTATTTGAATTCCAATCCCTATATTCAATCAATTATTACTTTATAACATAGTTAACATTTGTTTTACACTTCATTAAATTAAGATACTCCAATTCCCATCTTAGTTTGTATTAATTGTTATATTTCCATTTTATTGAAATTTTGTCAATTTCACACAATTATTCAAATTTTAAATCCCGATAAATTTATTTATCTTAGTTTCATTCTTTTATTAATCAATTGTTACCTTATGAATAAAATTAGCAATATTTCCAATTTTTACCTTAACTTACACCAACACAACATTTTATTTAGATTTATTGCAATTGATTAACAATTTTTATTTAATAGACTTAATAAATGGTTAACTTATAATAATTGTTACCATTAACTTTTAATTACACTTATAAGTTATTATTAACAAACAAATGTTACAATTTCTTACATAACACTGTTCCTATCCAATTATCATTAATTATATACTAATTCATCAATTAGTTCAATATCTTCACTTGTTTTCTTATATACAATTCATAGCCAAGTATAACATTTACATTATTCCTTTGATTGGGATTTCATTCAATTTATTAATATTACTTTAATTAACATTGTTACGTTTCATCTTAGTTATTATTTCATTATTAAATTACAAATTTTTATTTCTTCAATGTTAAATTTCCAAAACCTTATTAAATTAACAAATTTAATTATCGAAAATTTATGGGTCGTTACAAAAATATTATGAGAAATGAAATGGAAATGAAAGAATTTAGTTTAGATGTAGGATACCTAACCAAAAGTTTTCGCAACTCAATCATGTATGATGGAATCATCAAAGATTTTATTTTTCTAACTCTGTCGTAACTCACTAGAGGCTTGGGAAAAAAAGAGAAGATGGATATGAATGAGATATCTAGCAATAAGAAGAAGGAAAAGGATTGAATAGAGGAACTCCCGGGCATTTCTTGATCTTAGATGTGCCCATATCAATGGAACAGGTGATCATTATTTCGATGAATCATTTATTCAGACAGAAGTAAGGAGTCCATTTGATTTTTTTTAAGAAATTACAACAATAAGAAAAGGCAATGAAAAAGTATAGGATAATTAAACTACTAGGACACATGGCAACATATGAGATTTTTGAGAAAATTGGAAATGAAGAAATACATAAATTTCAACTCAACTTTCATATACGATAATAGATAGATATAACATTTTTAATGCTTAGTGTACTTATCTATATCCATATCAAGTTAACTCAATATAAGTTGGGTAGTACTGTTATGTAACATAATGTAATATATATTGAAAAAGCAACAAAAATGAAACAATTTTCAGAAAAAGATATATTTACATAACATTATATAATATATATACATATACATGCATAATTATATAAATATTAGTTAAAATAAAATGGCTGTAAAATATAGTTATATTAGGTAAATATAAATTTAATTATTTGATGTATAAGTATATCTCTTTAACATCATTATTGACACATGGCATCACCTATATATTTATTTACCTTAACTCGTAATGATTAATTACAAACATGTTCACATATTACCCCTAGGATTGATTATACCTTTTAATATAGTGATAATGTTTGTATTATGTACTAACATTTTAAAATATTAAAACACAAAATTAAATTTAAATTAAATTAGCAGATTAAATTTAAATTAAATTAGCAATAAAACATTATTATTAAATAATAATAAAAGAACAAATATTTTAAACAAAATTAAATAAATTAAAAATATACCTCAAACTCTTTTATTAACTAATACAAAATATGATTTAGTATGAAGTTTATTATTCATATATGCGCCAGATATGATCTTGTGAAAAATTAGTAGAAGGATTTTTTATTGATATTCATCCTTTTACCCAAGCTGCCACTACGCCGGTTCCAACAATGGTATTAGAGCCCGCATTGTGTTTATGTAAAAAATTAACCAATACGTAGGGTTATTCTTTTGGAAAAACTAATTAGATAGGTGCTAAGGAAAATATGATTAAACTAAGGAGAAAGTTACTCAAATTAAGTAACGCTCTTATGAACAGAAAACCACCCGATCTCTTCGCCTTTACCTGGCTTGTCGAAGCAATCTGTTCCAAGGTTATGCTCTTATGGAAGGAATAGAAGCGTTCTAAGCCTCGGGTTAATTCAACTAAGCATATCTGAATATTATAAAATAAATATAAATTTGTTTTAAATTTAGATAAATAATTACATGATTTTATAAATAGTTATAAAATGCAAAATTTAAAATTGAATTTAATATTTATAAATGTTACATTTATAATTAATTAGAAAATTTAATTAAAGAAAGAATATATATATATATAGTGTGTGTATATAAAACTTATTAAAATAGTTACAATAGTTATATATATATATATTATAAAAGAAAAAAGGGGTTAAATAAATTAAACCATTAAACTTAAGTGAGTATACATTGGATGTATATAAAGATATATGATATCATGTGTTATACTCATCTCTCTTAAATAGTCAATAATACTTTATAAAACTATTTTTGAATTAAGAATTTAGAATAATAATTCTCTCCATCATTTATAATATAAATAGATAACCTTATATGCATATGGTTGTTGAGCATACTCAAGCCATGGAATATCTAAGGTGATGTTTATATTATTCCTAGATAAGTACATTATGTAACTTTATTGAGCACCCTCAAGGGTTACATAATCCCCCTTAAAATATTTCAATGATGGGTTTGAGGTGTCTGACGTGCTTTATAATTTGTTGAGCACCCTCAAGGTCATAAAGATGATTAGGAGCATAGTTAAAAGTATGTTAGGAGTTATATACGAGATATATTAGTAAAGTATTACTCACCGTTTATGGGGACTTCAATTTGTTGAGCACCCTCAAGGTTGTAGTAACATGATAAATTGGTCCTAAATCTCATTGAAGGAATATATGAAATTCCTATATCACTTTTTAAGGTTTTTAAAAGAAGTAAATTCAGTGGGTGTCTTATTAGATAAATATAATAATCCAATCTAATAAGTATAAGAACATACGTATTGTTATCTAATTTACTCTAACGAATTTGCATTTACCAAATGATAACTACGAAGATATTTTTTTGAAAAGAAAACACTAATTATCACACACTACAAAGACTAGTTAAGAAACGTTAAAATCACACTCGCCTATGAAAAAACACTAGTATATTATCGCCAACGAGCCATTAGCTAAACCTGCTGATAAGAATACCATACACGAACAAACTAAGGCTTATAAAAACTGATTATTAGATTACAAGATTACCCACTGCTATGTGCTATCGACTATAAGCATCAACCTCCAATGACATCACAATTATGGATACTCATGAAATATTCAAACACCTGTAAAAGTTGCATGGTGAGCAGTATCATACCGCAAGTTATGAGACCTTGTGGAAACTGTTACATGCAAAGATGAGCAAGGGCACCTTAGTCCAAGATCAAGCACTCAATGTGATTGGGTACATCGAAAGGTTGGCCGAGTTGAGAACTTTGCTTGGCACTGAGCTTCAAATTGATTTGATTCTTGCATTGTTGGCTCCACATTTCGGTGTGTTTTTATTGAATTCAATATGAACTTGTTGAAGTGTACTATTGTGGACCTTCTTAATATGTTAAGGGTAACCGAGAGTACATTCATAAAGGAACCAAATACAGTGCTTCCTGTTAATGGTAACTCTTTCTCAATAGTTTGAAGAAGAGAAAGCGTAAGTCTAAGGGAGGCAATGGTAAAGCAAAGCTGCAAGAGAAAGGTGATTTTCACTTCTACTCGAAGAACGAACACTAGATGAGGTACTGCCTGGACTATTTGAAGATGCATAACGGGAAGGAATCAGATTCCGCTCTTAAAGATATTTTCCTTATAGAACATTTTTTTTTATCTATAAGTGCTTCTAAATGACAGGGTCATAGGAGCAAGATGCCCATAACAGGAGGAAGTATGGAATTCCAAGTTGCAATTGGAGCTACTATAGTTGCCGTCATGATGGGAGAGTAGCATGTGAAGCTTGTGTTATAACTCGTGTTTTATGTATCAAAGGATCATAAAATAATATTTTAAATCCAAATTGGGTCATATGATGTTATAACATTATGGAATGTTGAGTATTAACATTTTGACCCTTTGAAATTTTATTAGATAGTTTTGACACTGAAAACTTGTAAGGTTTATAACTTTCAATGGGACCTACGATCTAAAAACACTTCCAAATGAAAGATATTATGGTTTCTCTTTCCGTAGAGTGGTTGTATTAGCTTTTTGGACTTATCATTTAGAAGATATGATTCGACAAGTTTTTGATAGCTTAGTGGGTAATTAATGAGAAGCTGAACTAGGCCCAATAAAACATTTCGTGATTTATGCCTAATGGAGATGATGGGACAACCTCCAAGCCATTTTCCACACTTCTCAAAAAACCTCTAACTTCCACTACTTCATTTTTAGTCAAAAAGTCATCATTTTCCTTACTTTAATTAACCAAATCGAGAGATTAACAAGCGGTAGTGATAGATTAACTTAATTACTATTGAGGTGCATTGGGATTCGTGAAGACTGTTGTTCATCGTGGAATTACATTGGTATTTATGCATTTATTGATTTTGGAAAGTGGTTTACCCTTCTCACTTTACTATACTGCTTAATATAAGATTTTTGAATGTTAACATGATTTCCAACATAGATCTAACCTTAGCATTAGTTTCAAAATGGAATTAAAAAGACAATTTTCGATTTTGATTCATTTTTGGGTGATTGACCATATCGGTCATCCTTTCTATTTTGGTAGATTAAGATGTTATAAATACTTGGATATTGTTTATATTGCTAGTATATGATGTATGCATGTTATGTACTACATTTATGTGGTTATTTGGTTGTGTATTGATTTGTTTTTGTATATTAAGAGAGTTGCAATCATTTAAGCGAATTGATGAGCAAAATTGCTCAAAATTTCATGCGACCAAATTATGGTGTTCCTCGAGGCCTAGAGAGTCTACATATATGATCAAATCAATATTGGAAGTGAAATAATGGAGTTTAGGTGGTTTCAAATGCGGTTGGTGGTGGACACAATTATGGTGGTAGGCTTGCTTTAGGGTTTTGATGATGTAACTTCGAGATATAGGCCGCATTGCTTTGGGCACAAGCAAAATGATGAGAGGCTTGGACTTAGTGAAATTTTGGCATTGGAAAAGAGGTTGATAATGGGCATTTTTGACTTTAGGATATTAGCATGCAAACTATGGGCTGGGGAATAAGGTACTTTGGGCTTCATGAGTGGATGTCGAGAAATTTTCCAATGATTTATACTTAGTTAAAATTGGCTAAGTACATAATAAATGTGGTCGTGAACGACCACTCTAGTGTGGTCGGTACCGACCACTATTGGTGGTTGCCAATTTTGGTCATTTTTGGTGGAAGCAAAGAAGGGGCTTTGGGGATTATGACATGACTGTTACTATGTTCGTTCAAAGCTTGGTTTTGAAGTTATGGCTCTATGACAAATGGTTTAGTTGGTGAAGCAATGATGCGATGCTTTGACATGATGACTTCAGAACTTTGATGCGAGGACTCTACAACTTACAGTTGGTAACTAGAGATGTTTCGGTGATGATGACTTGATGATGGGAGTTATTGTGGTGATTCATAAGGGAAAGTTCAATGATGGGGACTTATAGGTGTAACGTTGATGTGTTCCACTATAGAGATGAATGGCATAAAGCGATGACGTGTTCTACCATGGAGAAGCGAGAAAAGGGATTGTTGATACTTGGGGGTTTCGAGTGTCCTTGTAAAGAGGGGTTATGTGAGGATGTTCACTTGGATTTTTGATGTTGATCCCAGATCGTTCATATGATCTGTTTTACCCTGGACCTTGAGGATACTTCGGACTAAACTTGGCTTTACGAAGTGGCATGGAGTCGAACACTAAGAAATCGAGATGTAGAGTTGTTTCTATTTGATGGATGTTATGTTGCTATGTTTGCTTTATCTTCTAGGGATGTCCCATTTCATAGGTATTATTGACTTATATGCCTAGACACCCGAGATTGTACTTTGACTTTTAGTACTTCAATATGATGATGGTAGTAGATTATCATATATTGTTATGTGCTAACTCTTTGGATGCAGGGACAGGTCTGGTATGATTCTCTATACCCTATGTTCTATATTTTACTATATCGACTTTTATATTAATTTGAGATTATAGATCGCTCATACCATATTATTGTCTGACACAAGATTTTATGATTTGCTTTATATTATCTCGAGTACTCTTAAATGAATAAACTAGATAGTAGGTATATGACAACACATGGAGTTGTGTAGATGGACTAGCAGGAGGTTACACTTTCACACGTACTTATATTTGGGATTTTTATTGCTTATATTCCGTTGTGTAGCATATGGATCTTTATCGATGCTTTATTTATTTAGTGGCAATACATTTGGGTTTATTATTTGGTGTATAACCCTAGGATCTGTGTATATAGCTATGATGAACCTGTCGTGCTCTGATTATGTAGTTCATTTTAGTTATTACTGTCTCTCATGTTTTATATCTATGATGTTTATTATATTTTATCCTTGTGTTATGAGATATGCTACAGGTTTCAATTCAGATATTTTACTACTCTATCCACCTCAACAATTATCCTACATCGGTCGAGTACCGTTACATCGCGCTATACAGGTTATATTGGGTACCGAAGGTGTAGGGCGGTCGTCACACTTGGTTTCAGAGCTTAAGTTGCGTAGATAACCAAGGGATACCAAGATCCATTAGGGATGGAGAAGAATAAGTTATTACTCTATAATGAATCAAGTGTATATGAGAGAGCGTACTTGTTATATATTTTGGTTTTCAAAGTTACATAGTAGTATATGTAGTATAATTTGCATTACACACACGAGTACCATTGATGCAAATTTTCCTTTTAAGAGACTGGTCATCTTTATTATAGAATAAGAATAAGCCGGCAAATGAGAAATACTGCTAGGAGCTCCATTTATGAAGTGGAAGAAGAAGTGATTTTAGTGGTGGCTAACCTCGATATGCAAATCATGTCCGCGGAGATGATGAGGAACATGCTGCGAAATGCTCAAGTAGTTGCTCCAGGTGGTGGTGCTTAGGTGTAGGTGCCGAAAGCTGACTTTACCAACCCGAACAAGGACTATTGTAGCCTTAAAAATCATTCTAAGGGATAGAGACAGCTATGGAAGTGCGAGATTGGTTAGACAGCTCTGAACGGACCTTTGATGACTTAGAGTTAGACGATTCCATGAGGAGGAGGTTGGCCTCTAGATAACTCCAAGGAAGAGCGATAAATTAGTGGAATGCTCTTCGAGCTGCTACTCCCGAGGATAAGTTTACTTGAGATCAGTTCATGTTCCATTTGAAGAGAAATTCATACTGATAGCTTAGAAGTCGATTTTTTCGTATAGGTTTGCGGATCTAAAGTAGGGAGACTTATCTATTTAAGGGTACATTGCTAAGTTCGACTCTTTGTCAAAATATTGGAAATCTTTCATCGATACTCCATTAAAGGAGAATGGGAAGTTTTTTTGTTAGCTTGAACGATCATTTTAGAGAGCGACTGATTCAACACATTGACAAGAGCTTTGGGAAGGTGATCATAAAGGCTTTACAACATAAGACCATGTACCAAGTGCAGAAGGCAGTTGTTTCTAAGGATGAACCATAACCGCAAGTGGGCAGGGGAAGCAAAAGGAAATGAATTTCTGTTGACTAGACATGGTAATCAGTCGAATGAATTTATGTTCGATCGACTACAACCCTGTTCAATTGACTGCTCGGTTGTTTACCGCTGAGTTGGCTAAAACTTCAAATGCGATAACTTTCGCATACAGACTTGGATTGAGGCTCGGTTTGGACTAGTGTTCATAACTTTTCAACAGCTACAATCACTGTTATTTTGGTGGATTTTCGAATACTTAAATTTTTGGGTTTATATGGACCCACTTAACATGTATTCCAAAACAAGAGACTTGGGGGTAGTCCGGGAGGGTGCATCAATGACGTTGGATGACAAGGACGTCATCGGTAATGTTTATGATGTGTTTCAGTTCGTATGATGGTTTTTTAGAGTCATCCAGTGGCTTTGGGATATGATGACTAGAGTATTACGATACATAATTCCATATGAAATTGCATACAAAATAAGTTTGTATCCCTTAGTGGCCTGGTATTAATATTCATGGACCATTTGTGGCATGAGGTGTTGTTGTGTCGATTACGCATGTTAGGGAGGCATCGATATGTGGATAGAAGATGTTATATCTCGGTACCATAGGTTATGGTCCTTGAGCTACGTTGTAGCAAAGGGTATATGTCCCACATTACCTTCTTCATCCTTATGATAAACAAATGGTAGATGTTAGACACGTGTATATCGATTCGGTTTCGATATGATTGGTGGACGGTGTGTTGAAGCATCATAGTTTTGGTCTTACATTAGTGATTGTGCTTGGTGGGTTAGGCCTTACCAGGAGACCCTTAGCCCACTAGCCTAGTATGTAATGGTTGAGTCATGCATAGTGCAATGATTATTGTTTGGTAGACTTATCATATAGTGTAGCACTATAGTGTAAATGTGCTAACATGCTGTATGCCAGTGGAGATGCAGGTTGAGGTTGTTTTATTACCTAGAGTATTATCGCTTGGTCTTATTCATGATGTAGTAGCATATTTATAATCAAGTAGATTAGTGATATTTCCTTTTCACCATACTTTATGTCGAATCATCTCTTGTTGTTTATTTCATTATTTTTTCTTTAAGTGTGTTAACTTAGAGACGGTGATCTTTTTCCACTGAAGGCAATCCGTAGAGCCATAGCTATATTACCACTATGTTTATATCTATCCAGTTTTAGAGTATTAACATTAGACTATATACATTCGTTTTGATATATGTTATGCATGGGATTTGATGTACCATTTTCACATTTTATTATGATGCCAAATCTTATTTCTCTTCATATGATATGCATTTAGCCTCTTGCATATTTATGTCAATATCATATATTATTCCTTTCGCTGTGAGATTTAGTTTGTTGATAATTGTGATAGATATGCTCTATGTGGTTGTTGTATTATATTCTACCCTTAACGAAACATCGTCTTATTTAGGGAATTTGGTTGCTTATATGTGTGGATTTTTGGTGTTTCAAAAGACATATTATTACATTTGGCATCAAAGCTTGGGTTATTAGATCACTGTATATGAGGATAAATTGAGAAAGCATATTTGCATTTGTGTGGTTAATGCCCCGCTTTTACCCCGCTATATCCCTGTTATATCTCATAGCGGATTTCAACCGCTACAATTTTTTACATATAGCCCCAAATATAGCGTTTTCGCTTTAAGCCCCGCTATTTCCGCTATATCCCGTTATTTCCGCTATATTCCGCTATTTCTGCTATATCTTCTTTAAAAGAAATGAATTGAAAAATGACATTTATACATTATAAAAATTATGAAATTAATTTATTTAATTGAATTTTTAATATATTTTTAGAAATGAAAATACTCTAATATTCTACTAAATTCAATTATGTTATATAACAGTTTTACTTTTATTTACAGTATATTTGCACATGTTTTTATTTAAAATTATTTATATATTAATTATAATTCAATTGAATGTTAATTTTTCATTTAATTACCATTTATATATTTGTAAAAACATTAAGTACGAGTTTTATATGCTATTTTAGAGTCGTCCGCTATATCCCGCTATATCCTCGCTGTATCCCCGCTATGACTTTTTGCACCTCCGCCGCATTAAATCCGCCGAGCGCTTTAACTGCACAGATTTGCATATATCATTTAGACACTCTCTTTTATTTCTAGTATCATATATTATCTTCTAGAAAAGTTGCTAATAATTTCCATCTACAGAAAACTACTATGAGTCATGCCACTCGTGCAACGACGACTAGGAACAATGCTGAGGCTCTAGATCTTCATATATGCACAACCCATAAATTCCCCTTAATAATAAATTTTAATTAATCACTTGATTGAAGATTAAGCAAACTAATGACTTGAAACAACACTTTTCAAATATGAATAAATTAGTACTCGAGATCTATTCCATTGAGTTTATAATGTCATTTACGTATGAAATACACATTAAGTTTGTTAAAATTGGATAAGGTTACTAAAATGGGAAGAAAAGAGAATGGGGGAAATGCTCATTTGGCCATAACCTCTTTTATAATTTCATAAATAGATCCATTCATTCATTCACTTTCCATTCCATCGTCTTCTCCATTTATTTATTAAGCAAGAAAAAAGTTTTCTTAAATTTAAGTCCACATAACTTCTTCATATCCGAACATTAAATTATAAATTAAATATCTAAATTCAAGTTAGAAGATTCTCTACATATACATAAGATCAATGAGTGCTCTCCTTACAATAAGGATTGCCCTTTCATTAAAAAATCCATATTTGTGCATTGGGTAAGGTAGAGGCCATGTTTAAGAAATCGAAGGAAGGTTTCGAATTAAGTTTCATTGAGCTTGGATTTCTAAGGGATCTGATGAGTGGGATCACTTCTTTAAACTATATGATCAATAGATATGTTAAATTCATGGATTGATGCTAATGCTGGTTAGGGTTTAAATAATGTACTTAATAGCGGTTTTAGAGATAAGAATCTTGTTGAATGAGTTTTTTAGAGTATAAACCATATAATTTGATGTGTTAAGAATTGGTTGAAATTGAATGGTATTTGATATGAATGTGTGGTCTTATTATTGATTTAATTGTCGGTGGTGATGATAAGATTATATTCGGTGATAATTAAAGTTGGTATTGAATGATGGGATATGGAGTTAGAGTGGTTGGTCGAGTAGCTAAACTTGTATGTTTGTAAAACGTTTGAGTTCCAGAATGATTCGTCAAATTATTATCTAGTAGTGTTTACCACATGGTGAATCGTCAAAGATGTGGGTGTAGTAGGCAGGCACAAGGTCATGAAGTAGTAAGGCTCGATGTCGGGGAGAGGAAAGTCAAGGCGATGGTCGAGTAAAGTTTAAACGGTGGGATAAATTTACCCCATCCAGGTTCAAACCTCTGATATCCTACTATTTCTAACATCTAAAAGTAGTGGCAAGCGCCATCAATATATGCTTGCACACTAATCTCATGTATTTAAAACAATGAGTCATTGGTTATAAATTAAAAATCTAAAACTATGAATAAAAAGGGTGAAACTGAATATAAGGGGTGAAACCTCACAGTGGAATTAAACATAATTATATACCCCATCTCAACAATATGAACATTCATTTCTATTGCATACACCAGCCATTAACAATTTATCTATAATACATTTATGATACAAGAGAAACACAAAATAAATTACCTCTAGCTTAACCTTCGACACTTTACAAATGCATGAATATATGTAATAAAGGGAAATGGTGATCAACTATGTTTGGACTGCGCTTTGTCCTATACACTCCGCCAAGGCTTTGGAGCTATTACATAGGGAAAGGCTGCCTACCTACTCTTTCCGGATCCATGTGGTTCTTTTTCATGTTGTTCTCGGGCATCAAATACCGGTTAGCACAAAACATTGCACAACAACAAGAAGAAGCAATCAATACATAGAAAATAGTATATTCTACCTAGCCACCAAATCAGTGATTACAAATATGGGGCAATAATAATAATAATAGCAACACGGCCATTAAACATCGCACAAATCCAACAATACTCGGTGTAATCCAACAATTCTCAATGTCAACCCCAAACTTCAAATAAACCAACCACAACGAATATAGTCAAATATGTACTAATCATCCACTATTAGTAACACATCATAAATGCAAGTATAAATAAAAAAATGTGTATTAATTACTCCATATTAATAACACAATATCAGTACCATCAAATGTGCACTAACTACCCTATACAAATAACACACAAAAAGTCCTCAAATGTGTACTAACCAATCTATGTTAGTAACATAAACATTAATGTCATCCACACACCAAAAGCATAATTAACTATCCATCTTTCGGTAGTAATAATAATGAAATATCGCATACTCATCCCAATGCTATTCCATTATTAATACAACAAATATATATGATAATTTCAATCATAATTAATTACATACATTACAACCATCCAAAATAAGATATTTAAGCCCATTATTTCTTCTTAAGAATAAAATCATTTTATACTTGTTTATTGTAAAAAAACATTTATTTATTTTAACCCAAAATAATAATACTTCCTAAAAAATGATAATATACTTCAAAAATCCTTTATTATACATTTATTACTTCAACTACCTCAAAAATAGTAATTTAATCAAAAATAGTAATTCACGTCAAACTACTTTCAAAAACAATAATATTATTATTTTACTTCAAAAAAAATATACTCAAACCACTTTACTATTTTCATAATCAATTTATTACTATTTACCTTAAAAATAACAATATTCCATTTTAAATCTCAAAAATCCTTTTATTGCTATTTATCTCAAAACAGTAATAACCTATTCCAAAATACTTTTTAATGCACACTTCATCATTATTATTCCTGAAATCACTTTTTTATTATTTAAATAATAATAAAAATAATAACATTTTTCCATAAACTCCGTAAAATGGTTATACTATTATTTACTCAAAACAATACAATCTTTTCAAAACCACATCATTATTCATCAAAATATATCTTACTTTACAAACAGTAATAAATTCTTCAAAATTCACTTAAAATGGATTTTTCATTATTATTTATGAATTTCCCGGAAATTCTTAAATAATAACCTTATTAAAATTTTCATATCAACTATAGCAAAAATAATTAAATCCTTATTATTTACAAACATCACTCAAATTTTGCTAACAATCTTAATTTACACTAATTTATTTATTCCAAAAAACCCTATTTCACCTATTTTCTATTAATTAATTATTTCATTTTAAATCACAGATTAATTATAGCTAAACATCTATAACCCAATAATACAACAATTAACAATAAACAATCAGATAGAGACACAACACATCCAAAACATAGCAACAACTAAACAATCGGTCATAGAACATAGCACACATCAACAAATGGAAATTTCCATCGATGGATATTTATTTAAAAAAATTAGAACAAAAATAATTAAAAAAATTAATCATACCAATGCACTTTGGCAAACAGCTCCAAAAACCAGCAAATAACATTCGAAATTGTCTGAAATTTTGCCATGAGCCTAATAGAACAAACTACACGTGAATCAGAGTTCATATGCAAAATTTATAAAGTTATAAGATCTTAATAGCAATAACGTAAATAAATTGAATTGTCCACATTAAAATATTATTCATTATATCTCGTTTGATATTAAAAATGCGTACGCCGAAGTTAATTTTGATCGCCATTTTCTCCTAGCTCTGACCACAATAAACGCGTTCCCCCCACCGGGATCGTCATCATCCCTTTTACCCAATTTTGGCCTATTCCAATGTCGATTAGTGAAATTTTGCCTACCATTCTGCTTTACTTTTTGATGGCTACAAATCCATACCTTCACTTTTGTCATTGACCTATAAATCAAAACCCCCAAATCTTCCTAGGCTTTCGCCTCCTTAAAGCTTTGACCATCAATTCTTTTTGATTCAAGCACTTTTACAACAAAAGGCCACATTCCATTGATTTGTCTCGCCAAGATGATCATTGTGATATATAATCCGATGGGTGTTGGACATTTCTGAATTTCAAACATACTTTGATCAGTGGTAATTATCTACCATTAGTAGGTAATTGAGAAATTTAAGGATTATGGCAGAAAAATGAAGATGGATATGACAGCTAAGGTTCTTTAGCTTCATCTATATGTTTTTTCAGCTGGGTCGTGTACCCAGTTTGGCCCAAAACAATTACGTATGTACGTCATTTATAACTTGTAAAACTCCTATCTCCCAAACCGTGACTTCAAATTTAACAAATTTATAGTCAAAAGTAATCAACTTGGAAAGACCCATGTAGTGGTCATACCAAAATCACGCCTTAATTATGAATCCATTTTTAATTAATTTAATATTAATAGTGTCAAATTAGTGAATCGTTGCATTCTTTCCCCCTTAAAAGAATTGTGCATCGCAATTCTCCAAATACAACCCTCAACCAAATCAACAAAGCATCATCATGAGTTTATTAATAAAACATAGAGAAGTGAACTAATCATAAATTAACTAGCTTTAGAGTTAGTACACAATAACTGCACAACATAATCAATCATGACATAGTAAAATTCATTCACAATAGTGAATGCACTTTTCTACACACGCACACTATAGTAACACATACATTTCCATAACAATACAATCAAAACTATAGTAATTAAAAAACATCCAATCAACAAAGAGTGAAATAATCTCAATCATATGTCAACCTCATTCACAAGTCATACCATGCATTTCAATAATCCAACCATACTAGCTCCTAACAAAGAACACAACAAAAAATTCTGATTGATCCAAACATCCATGCACAAATAATTATATAGATCAAATCAGTATAACTCATCAAAATAAAGAATATGTAGTCTAAATAATAGGGTATCATTATCATACTAACATACCGACAAATAACACATGTGTGTTAACCCCTATACTAACTAAACATCCATCATAATGTGTATTCTCAAAACTATTATTGAACTTTCTCATGGTCTCATTTTCAAAATAAATGGTGTACCATCTCATACTTACACCCACCAAAATATCATGTGCACCTACCCCTTGTTACGCTCTCAAAATGATGTGTGTTCCCACGGATGGCTACATCCTCATAAATATATCGCCATCAAATCATGTTGTAGCTGCATCAATCCTTAATTCTCAAACCCTTTCAACTAGTTAGGAACTTTAGACCCAGTCATCGGGTCTTGTACCAAGCACCCTTGGATATATGATGACACAAAAGACCACTGTCAAGATCAACAAATACTCAACGTCAAAGGGAATCATGGCTAAATGAATGCCCGAGTCCATGACATTTAGATGGCCAGGAAACTAGTCCTATCGATCAAAAGGCCAAGGGTACATAGATCGCAATCAATGATCAAGGACTATCAAATCTAGGTGAACATCCTCACATACCCCCTCTTTACGAGCATACATCAAAGCCTTTGGTCGTTAGCGATCCCTTAGCACATGCCCTGATAGTAGAGCACACCATACATTCCACTTCACAAGTTCACATCATCGAACTTACCTCCTTGTACCATCCAAACAACTCATATCATCGAGTCATCAAAGTTCTGAACATTTTTGCTCACTTCACAAAAATCCTTTGGTATGCATCCACATCGGAGCCTTTCTGATTCTAACCTTCAAATCATGTCAAAAAATTTGATTCAACATCCTTTTGTAGTGATTTCTTCATTTGATGGCAGGGATAACGCATCCAAAATACCAAAGAGGGATCTACTAGCACATCATTGCCAGCTATGAGAGTTTTAGTACATCTTCAAATCAATACATTTACCAAAATATTTTTATTTTCAAATCAAAGCTTCCATATTCTCTTCAAACCAAAATTTCCTTATCAAACATCATCATCATTTTATAAAATTTTAAAAAAGTTTTACCACCCTCATTTTTTCGAAATCAACTTAAAATTGATTTTTTAGGAAACACCATTTTATAAAAATTTCAAATTATATGAGCTTCTCCTAAAATCAAAATAGGAGTTCTTATTGAAAGCAATAGCTGGTACTTACTTGTATAAGATAGATTTTGAAATTTCATATGTCAAAATTCCATATTTTAATAAAGATGTAATGAACCTTCCACCCGTTATTTTAATTCCTTAGTGGTACCCATTAAGTTTTTGTCGCCAAAATTCTCCAACCAGTATTACTCATCTTCAAGGAGCATCATCACATCTCTTAGTCAATCCGAATATCTAGTCTTCCCTATCTTAAGAAACCATATCATTCCGCTATGACTAAACTAAATATGTCCCTTAACAAAAAACTGGTTTCTCCATTGTACACCCCAATGAAAGTCAATATTGGATGACTGCCTCATCATAAAATTATCATACATAGTAAGCAATATATCGATACAAACAATTCAAACAAAGCAAGCAAATACATGAAAAATGTCACTATTCCATACGTCAAAATGCGTAGTTCCTATATAATATCTCAACTCTCTTTATGGAAGGGAATAACTAGACATCCCCATAACTCATTAGGAAAGTAACACATAAAGGCATAAAGGTTACATCGTCATAATGGATGTTGGGCAAACTTAAACTCATCTCAACCAGTCATCTCACACTCCTTGCCACGCAGTCTAGTTTCACAGTCCTCAAATAAAGTTTTCCAAATAAAATATCTTTTCAATAAAATAGTTTTTAACAAACACCTCTAAAGTTTGTTATTCAAATAAGATATTTTACTTTATCAACTATTTATTTCCAAATCAAATCATTCTCATCTTCACAAAATATTTTCCTAAAGTATTTTAAAATTATTTATTTTGTAATGCATCCATTCTTAATAAAATATTTTTCAAATGTATTCTAAATAATTCATTTTATTTTTCCAACTTGGGTATTTTCCAATCAAAATCTCTTATCCAAAAATGTTTTCCTTCTTAACGCATTTATCTAAAAGTACCCTTTAAAGAAAAAAACCCAACTTCCAAAATTAACTTCCAATAAAACATTTTCCCAAATTCAAAGATATTCGTCGAAAAAAAATTAATTTAAAATAGAAATATTCCTCGTATACTTTCCTCACAAAGTTCACATATCAAAATATTTTCAACAAAATATTTTCAAATATTTCCTTCAATAAAATATCTTCTCAAAATATTTTTGCAGAATCAAATATCATTTTATCAAAAGAACTTTTTGTAAAACATTCTTGAAACAAATATTTCTCAAATCATATAGTATTTATTCTAAAGTACTTTTCACTGAGTATTTTCTCTTTATAAATATAAGTACTCGCTAAATGTTTCTCAATAAGATACATTTGATGAAACAATTTAAATCAAGACACTTTTACAAAAAACCTCTTTCATGGCATACCTAAAACAAAAACAATTTTTTTAGAAAAATGTTTTCTACCAAAATATCCCTCTCAAGTACTTCAAACTAGAACCTTTCATAAAGTGATTTTAATTAGAACATTTTACACTAATCATTTTTTCTTATGAAAACGTCTTCATAAAAATATTTTATTTTTCAAATTAGATGCTTTATCTTTTCCCTTGTAAACATTCGAATAAATCACTTTAAGTTCAAAAACATACATTTCTCTTTTTTAATAAAATATGGTTGAAACTAAAAATGTAAATTTAATATAACTTTTTTGGTTAAAACTTCCTAAAAATAAGCCCATTTATCAAGGTTAGATTTTAATCATAATTTAATATCATGTGTTTGTCGCTCGAGTTATAACCAACACTTAACCCTTCTATAAGCGCTTATCCTACCTCACTACTTCTATATTTGTCCCCCGTAAAAGGATCATCACAAATAAACATCACTTAGGGTGAGGTAATGGTGGTTACACATAAACACAAAGCATACAATCACAAATGAGAATGCTCTCTCATCTTATATATTTACCCAACCTAAGTTGTAAATCACCCTACTCTAAGTGGTTTAAATCTAGCCAAGGCTTAGGGAATCACCAAATGTAAGTGTTGACACCAAGTGTAATAGCGCACTATTTCTAACGTCTAAGAGTAGTGACAAAAACACAGTCACACTAATTTCAAATATTTAAAAAAGTGATTATTTGCTTATATAAATTAGAAATCTAAAACAATGAACAAAAGGGATAAACCTCACAGCAGAATTAAACAACAATATATGCATCATCTCAGCAACATTTAAGCTATTAGCAATTTATAAATAAAACACTTACAATACAAGAGGAACACAAAATAAATAACCTCAAGGTGTAACTTTCAACTGGTCTTCCTTCCTTTCCTCTGCTTCAACCTACAAACTTTACAAATGCATGAATATCATAATAAAGGGAAAAGGCAAATCAACTATGTTTGGACTGTGCTTAATCCTACACACTTCGGTTAAAGGCTCGAGAGAAATTACATGGGGAAAGGTTGCCTACATAACCTTTCGGGATCAAGCTCACGTAGTTATTTTTCCTACTCTTCTCCAGCATCAAATATTGGTTAGCACATAACATCTCACAACAACAAATACAAAGCAACCAATGCAAGAAGAAAATAGTAAATTCTACCAATTACCAAAATCAATCATTATAAGCATATAGCAATAATAATAGCAACACAATCATTAAACATCGCATAAATCCAATAATACTTGGTGTCAACCCCAAACATTAAATAAACCAACCACAACGAATATACTCAAATATGTACTACCCATCCACTATTAGTAACACATCATAAATGCAAATATAAATTGTTACGCCCGTTCTCCACGAATCATAGCAAAAAGAAACATATAGTACTTGCAGTCAAGAAAGCTACTCTCATTGCAACAGGGTTGAGAAAGAAATAGACCTGAGGTCACGACATCTAACTAGACCTGAGCCCTATCAGCAAAGGGAATGCCACAAAAAGAAACTACCATACACATTAGGAAAATGAAGCAGAACACATTGGCTATATCCAGGATCAAAAACCAAAATAGAATACCAAGCTATGGAATTAGAACTAATGCATGATGATCTGAATTAATCATACTTCTAAAGCTCACATTTTTTCAAACATCTACGGGAACAGGTCTGCATAGGAACATAATGGGGACAACCTAGACAGTGCCATATAGAGCCAAAAGCACTCCGAAGGGGCTATATACAAGGTCACTCAAAATATGCTTTAATGCAGACACAACCCTACCGATAAACGACAAATGTGAAACTCTCCCTCTATCGCATCGGCAATAGCAAAGGGAACAACTCAAATCATAAATAAAATATAGTCGTATCCCAGACACATGCCAAATCAGTCCTCGGAATGGAATGGGAAGTGCTACTCTAGTCCTCCTAATATAGCAACAAATTAAAAGATAGCAAAAGCATCAGCAGGCAGTAAGGTCTGAACGGCAGGCAATGATTCACTATGGAACCTCAACACATACCAATACCTTTGGGTGGACGTTTGATCATTCCTCTTAAAGCAACTTGCCATTCCAAGAGAGAAGAGACTAACCTATACAGATATGGGCTTCATACCAATTTTTCAAGCATCCCACTTTGAATTTCCAAGGTCCCACCAATATCAGGATTTCCCGCCAAAAATCCATTATCGATTCAGGCAAAAAGAACAAGCGTCGTGGATAAGCGACAAGTGCCAAAATCTGAGGGTGGAGATTGAAGGAAAGAATTAAAAGCGATTACAACCACCAGCAGTGTATTCTTTATACTATAAAAGGAAACACTAGAGAACAAGGAAGGGATCTTTTTCTGGAACCTCTTCTTCTTCTTAAAATTAAAGGAGATATTATACTCCTTAGAGGCCATTGTTATCAATTTGTACAAAAAACATGAAGATATAATGAAAAACCCCATGGAAGATTAAAATTAATCCAAACCATGTAAAAAAATCTCCATGTCTTTACTTTTAATTTTCTACTATTTAGCTTTTAAATCACTTATCGCTCGCAAAAAGCTCTTTAACATTTCAACAAACAATTGAATTGTGACTACTTAGTTGTGTAAGCATTCAACAACACAGTCTCTTCTTGAAAGCGAATTTAATGAAGCTTAAATTCGTTGATTCTAATCATGGAGATGACTAGACATAAGGTCACCTCACGATCAAGTTGAGTGTGGTGAAGCAAAAAAGCTTCACCAACATTTTTAACGCTAGAAGAAGGGCTTCAACCTTTGTCCCTTCATTCCTCTCTTCTTAATTTCCAACAAAACTTCCAATTCCATCTTCCATTTCTCTATCACCCACGGCTCACCACCTTCGCATGTTTACTGCATGTTTCATGCAGCAGACGATCAGCCACGACATTCTCAAGAATGAGAACAGTGAGACCGCAACCACTATTTGATAGAAAGACTCAACAATCGGTGCTTCATGGAATCAAGTCCAAGAGCTACAACTATTTGATTATGGTCCCTAATGTCAGCCAATAGCCAACTTCCAAGCAAAAACACACAGGTATCCATCGATTTGGACAACGATTCTGATAATGTCAGAAAACCTAGGAACAGAATCCAAAATCCTCGTATGCCTTGCTGGAAGAAGTTTAGGAACACCTCTTATACTATGGTTGTAAAGGTAAAGACGTTTGCACAATTTGTCTGAAAACTAAGGAATTCAACTGATGCGCCCATCGACTGGAGATTGAAATGCCCATCGATTTGAAGGATCCGCCCCCATCCCCGGCATCAGCCAAGAGCATAAGAGCTATATTAATGCTTCTCTCCCTTATAAGGAAAGCTACCCTCCACCAGCGAAGATCTGTAGCAAAACTAGCCCAATGTTTGGTGGTGGAACTAAAATTGAAGCATCGGGCAGCAACTGCAAAGACAAGCACCTGACACTCCACTAAAGAGCTCGGACTGAAAGCAACGTGTCCTACGCCACCTATGTGGCAAGATTTGTTAAATAATAATAGCATGTATGTAAAAATGTATCAAACTGGTCGTAGGGATACTAGACTGCCCGAACCAAAATCTTTGTATTATTTCTCTGTAAAAAGAAGTTATATATGCACATTCACAGTTCACCGTCAATATTCGCTGATTAAGCTTAAAGTGAGGTCGATAGTAAAATGGCAATCTCAATACTGAGAATGGTGATACTGACCCTACACATTTGGACTTGCATCAATGCGAGTCTGGCTTCTCAGCCAGATATTTCGTTGGACAGGATGAAAAATTTCCCTGATCTGGTATGAATTTTCCTATGATAGCAAATCACAAAGACTGGTCGTAGGGATATTAGACTGTCTAAACTAGTATAAAAACATTTATGTCAGTTAACTCGACATACCACACCGGATGTATGGATATTAAACAGCCAGAACCATACAAAAAAACCATGCGCATGCAATAATGGGTTGTACACACACGACCTGACTTCTTGGTCAAATCCACTCCCTCAATGGGAAAGCCCGTGCCAAGAGCATAACAACTTACTCTTCATAGCTCACCGCCATAGTACAGAGGTATGATTTCACCTATGAACAACAGCGACAATCTCATAAATAAGAACGGTGATACTAGAGAAGAAAGTGGCTCAGCATACGTATGACGTTATGCCTCAACTAAGGGGGTAGGTCGTACCAAACTTGCAGCTAAGGATAGTTCGCCCCCATAACACAGATATACGGCCAAGTATACAGCTAAGGACATTACGCCTCTGAACAGGGGGCAGGTCAGGACCAGCCAAGCATACGGCTGAGGACAGTTTTCCCCCATAACAAGGGGTAGGTCATATTAGGCATACAACCAAGCATACGGCTAGGGATGCCCTGCTCCAAGTAGAAGGGTAATTCATGCACGGTCTATGGCTAAGTCAACAAAAATGTTGCACTCCAAAAGGCCATTGGACCGCATTAACAATACAAAGAAAGTTGCGACCTATCGGGTCATGACCAAGAGATAATGCTATTCCGAAGGCTTACCCTAGACTTAACAAGAGAGCACAATACATGATCTATACAAAAGGAAGTTGTCAATCAGGTACAAATCTAGATTGTTACTCAACACTTGCCAGGTATACATTGAAAAACTAAGTTATCAATACTTAATTATGAATCTTATATGTTATTCATATTTTTACATACCCTTACATAATCTACAAATCATCACAATCTGGGTCATATTACAAAAAAATAGCATTCCTTAGAAATTAAATTATGATTCTAGTACAAAACTAAGCACGATCGTTTTATGCCGTCTTGATCTGCAGGAGTGCAATGCTGTGAGCTGAGAAGGAAATTAGCTCTCCAGCTCAGTAATCACCACTGATAATTGAGAACAAGAACCCCTACTATGAGTCGATTTTCAATAGGCAATGCAGGGATCGTAGTTAGCACCGGCCTAAATGCTTTCATAATCTGAAGACCTATACTCGTAATCTGCCCAGTTATATAAAAAGGACAAATTAAGTCCAGGCCAGAATCATCTTAAAACGTCAATTGCATGTCTTTGGCCAATTTTTGCTATTTTGGTTTTCACTTTCTCTTTATGAAGTTCTTCCAAAAGAGATGCCATGTCCATCCCACCTTGGGAAACTACGATAAAGTCCAATTGGGCTTCACACTCCAGATTATATCTTGTTCTCTAGGGCATTTATCTGCCTTATAGCTACTTCCCTAACCTTCTCAAGTTTGCCCAAGAGATGCTCCCTCGTTTGTTTGACACCTCTAGAGAAATGACAAAAAACTCATCTTCAGTAGACAAGAATGGGGAAACACGAGTACCCGACATCCCTAACTCTCCCTTAAAGTAATTCTCTAACTCTTTAATCTTGGCCTCATAGTGAGCCTTCATATCATTTCCTACTTAGGAATCTCAGTTGGGTCAGCCCTAGACAGGAGCATAGGGACTGCATCCGACCCGAGAGGGACACGTGAAGCTGGAGTCACTAGAGAGCTTTCCTTTGCACTCATACGCACCGCCGTCTCTCTGTCCATCTCCACAATCCTTTCACTTAGCTACTTGATTTGGTTAGTATATATGGCCCCATATATCTTCAAATCATTCTTTAATAAATCTTCCAGCTCCACTATTCTGAGCTAAGTAGAATCTAACTTCTTTTGCAGAGCAACTACCTCTAAATCCTAAACGAAATAAATGAGTTAGAGAAGGACGAGTAATTAAGTCCACAAATACCACAAATAGCAATGTAAAGTAAGAAAAATGAGGCTACTAAAAAGTTCGTAGATTTTCCATAAAGAAATATTATACATTAATTTAGTTTCTTGGTCAAGTTAAGTATTACAAAAGTGTTTTCTTTATGCTAAAATCATAATAGTAGAACACTAAATCTAAGTAGAGTTAGGGAGAGGCGAAGCCGTGCTAGAAAAAAAGGTCTGACTGGGGTCATAGCAAGCTCCTACCCAAGGATCCTCAGTCGAGTCAGTTGTTACTTCAAAATCTTACTTATCACTAAGGAAATTCTTGTCTAACAAAGGATTAAAATTTGCCAAAACGTCTTGAGATCATTGCAGTAACGCCTCAGCCTTCGTACTCTTAGCTTTCTCTTGCTCGAGCTTACTCAAGTAAGAAGCAACTCTACCTTGAAAGGCTAAAAATGCGTTCTCGTGCTCGCACACCTTCGATACTACCTTCCTTCTTGTGTCATTTAATGCCTCTATTAGTTGAGCCTTTGTTTTCTTATTCCCATTTTAAAAATCACTAAATAATCTCCTAGTAATAATCTTCCAACCATCACTATGAAGAAAGGAAGACCCAGAACCCGGGGAGGAAAAGAAGTAATATCTAAGTGAGACACTGCAACCATCTTCTTATGTTCTACAGCCTCCAATTCACCTAGCGATCTGGTAATCTCTGCGGACATATCCTCCACTTGCTTCTTATATTGTGCAATTTTCTCTCTGTAAACAATACCATAAAGTTCTTCTCCCACCTTTATGGTCTTCTTTATCCCGTCAAGCTTTGATGCGGCATCTCCTGACCATGCTCGAAGTCTCCTATTGCAATCATATTGACGTTCGAGTGCACTTTGAGCCCTTGCAAGCTCTGCACGGTTAAACTTTAGCTTTGTCTCAGACCTCTTAATGTCATATCTAAATTGAGCAAAATCATCCGCAATCACGTCCTAACGACGAATACAGTTGGTTTTAAACAGAGCTCAAAGAGAACTGATACAGATCATTATTAAAGTAAAACTTAGTCACTTAATCAAAACACAACAAATTAAGTTTCAGCACTAAAACACCCGTTCCTAATTACAACATTGCTACTTGTCTATATGATCGAAGGTCATATAAAAATTAACAAAGACATCAAAAAGTCATTGGTTAGTCAAGATCCTAAGTTTAAGCCTAAACCACTCAAGATCAGGGTTATCAGGTGGAAAAGAACCACTCTCTAGCATGTGTCGCTAATGATGCAACACGAAATCACTAAGGGCCGCCATTTCCCAAACTATTTGGCCTATTTAGGCTAATAAATCCTCAGTCTTGTTCTTAAGATCAACATAATTCTCGACTAATTCCTTTTCATGACTAGCCATGGCTGTGGCACTTAACCCAAGGTGATCTAAAGTGTGTTTTTCGAGTCTAGTCTTAGTCTCTCTTAACAGTTTTGTGAACACAGTCTCTCCAGAATACTAAATAAAACAATACGAAAAGCATGATCATTAGCAAGAAAAATATAACAAGCACTATGTTTCATTACAAACACTGAAATAAACTTCAAAAGGTCATAAATACAACAAGACACAAAAGATATTTGAGACTAATCATCCAAGTCTATCGGGGAAGTTGAGTTAACCTTGTTTGCAGTTTGGTTTTGCTCATCAGATTGTAGGTTTTCACGATCCCCATCAGCTTCTACCCTCTCCTCCAGAGAAAGATGCTTAGAATTGTTCGGGTCAACATCCTTTTCCTCAACCTCTTCCTCCTCCTTCCACCCACCCTGACAATATGCAAGGATCAAATCCACCATAGATTCTTTCTTCAAGAAATCGGGCTTAACTTACCTTGAATTGATGTCTGGCTGAAGCGTAAAAACCATAAGTCACATTCGAGGTGACAGTCTTGAGTTCCTTATTGGATTTATCCAGCTCCTTCTCAACTTTAACCAGAACTTTATCCTTCTCCTTTAGCTCATGCTCTTTCGAAGCCCGAGCATCCTCAGCAGCCTTAACCTCCCTCTTAGCTTTTTCAACCTGCTCATGAAGCATTCTGACCTGCTCCCTCACCTTAAGCTTAGCAGAAGCCAGTGCAGTCTTTTCAGTGTTGGCCGAGGCAAGATTAGCTTCAAGCTTTGCCACCCGGCTCAAAAGTAAGGCCTACACACTCCCAGATTCATATGCCTTCATCATTAAGGCCACGGACAACATAAAGGGAAATCATAAAACAATATGAGTAACAAACAACATCATGCGAATAAGAAAAGGAGAAGAGACTATGATAACTCACATAAGAACAGAGCTTCTCAAACTCTGACAGGATAGAGGCAAGGGACATCTCAGTAGCTAAGGTAGAAAGAAAAAAGGGACCTTGTGCAATTATCCCTACCATCTCCATCAAGGCAGGAACATTAACATTAGATGTAGCTGAAATGCCCGCACCAGGGACAAGATCACCTCGCGAAGAAGATCCAATCAGCCTAGTAGTTGCAGGGATCGAAGGAGGAAGAACTCCCACATCAGAAAAGGATGGAACTTCGAATGAAGGAGAAACAACCATTTTATTAGAAGGAGTGGGAGAACCATCAAACCTACTAAGTGGTCTCTTCAAAGTTTTCTTTTTTCTCTTCTCCTTTCTCTCCTCCTCTAGAGCCTTACGAAGCTCAACAGCAGCATCATCATCCATATTATCTACAAAAAAGAGGTGATAACGAAATCAAAATCACAGGTATGGCAATTCTAAAATCTGGTATAAGCTACTTATAACCCCAGTTTCAGATGGGGAAGGAGTGGGCTTAAACCTGCTTTGGGAAAGTATATGATGGAAATGCAGTAAACCATGATCTTTTAGCTTCAATTCAACAAACAACTTTATTATTTTCCTAACCGCTACCGGCAATCTCCGAATCTGTTGCCTATGAAACTCATACAATTGCCTATCCTCCTCTGAAGAGATGGTATGGATGGAATAATGTAGAGAAAAGGAAGGAAATCCATCATAATTCGAAATAAAGAAATAAAAGTTGGTCCATTTTTCGATCCTACTAGGGACACCAGTAAGAAATGATTCTCTAGCCTGAATATAAAAGAAGCCCTCATTCCCCTTTCCAGGACTTCTTTTAACCTCAAAATTAAATCTGAGTTCCTCACTGGAAAGATTAATGCTATTTTCAATATAAAGAACGAAAGTGGCCAAACCAAAGGTATATGAATGTGGTGCATGTTGAGCCGGAGCGACACCTAAGGTAGCAAGCCATTGATGGATTATTGGATGCATCGTAAGAAACAACCCACACCGAATATGCTCGGGAGTGATAATGATATATCCCTCCAACAGGATATCAATGCGTTCATGGGGCTCCAAAACCCTAGGCGTGTATCCAGAAAACCCAAATTGTTTAAGGACACCTATAGCATCCCTTAGGCAAGTAATTTCAAAAGGAGGAAGCGTAGAAGAAGAAGATGAGTTTATACTAAAACCCTATATATAATTTCAAAGAAAAGTCGAACGAGAATCAAAACGGCTTATCCTACTCTCAATCCGTAGAGTTACCCCTAAAGCTAGCAGAGTTACTCTCAATCCACTAACGGTTCTTTGCAAACAAAAGGATAAAGAAAATTTGGGGAGGATGAAAAAGGAAAATACGTACCTGGGTTTGAATTAAGGTCGCATGATTGAAATGATTAAAGAGTTTGTAAAATGTAGATTTGCTGCAAAAATAATGAGTATAAAAGACTTATGGAAATCCGCCTAGAATAACGAAAAGGCATATTAAATTGCTGTTAAAAGATGGTCCAGTAAGACACCGACACATGTACTAGAGCATTAAATGCACATATAGCTGAAAAGACTTATTCCTGGTGCTAAAAAGATAGACTAAGACAGGAATGGATAGATATACAGACTGGTTGCATATGACGATAAGTCTACCCCGACCTACAGTCGCCGCAGACTTAGAGCGCAAGTGTTACACCCGTTCTTACCACGAATCACAGCAAAAAAAAAGATGGTACTTGAAGTCAAGAAAGCTACTCTCATAACAATAGGGTTGAGCAGGAAACAGACACGTGCCTTATCAACAAGGGAAATGCTACAAAAGAAACTACCGCACACATTAGGAAAATGAAGCAGACCACATTGGCTATATCCAGGATCAATGGCCAAACTAGAATACCGAGCCATGACATCAGAATTAACGCACGATGATCTGAATTAACCATACTTCTAAAGCTCACGTTTTGTCAAACGTCTACAGGAACAGGTCTGCACAAGCACATATCGGGGGCAACCTAGATAGCGGCATACAGAGCCAAAAATACTCCGAAGGGGCTATATATAGGGTCACTCGAAATACGCTTCAACGCAGACTCAACCCTACAGACAAACGACAAATGTGAAGCTCTCCCTCTATCGCATTGGAAATAGCAAAGGGAACAACTCAAATCATAAATAAACCTCAGTCGCATCCCAGATGCATGCCAAACCAGTCCTCAAAATAGAATGGGGAGTGCTACTCTAGTCCTACCCGACATAGCGACAAATTAAAAAAGATAGCAAGAGCATAAGTAGGGCAGTACGGTTTGAACGACAGGCATGATTCACCATTGAACCTCTCCACATGCACCAATCATATACCAATGCCTCTAGGCAGCCTCTTTATCATTCCTCTTAAAGCAACTTTCCATTCTAAGTGTAAGGACCCGATTCTTTGACTTTCGAAAATCGACATCGATACGTCCACTGTATCAACTACCGAGCAAACGAATGCCGGAAAACCGAATACTTAGCGTTTTTAAAAGAAGAGGCAGAAGAAAATATAGAAGAAAAAGAGAAGAAGAGCAACAGAACAACATCAGAAACAGAAACAATATCAGAATCTCACATATTGCAGCGGAATAATATATAATAGATAATCACTAGTCTTTTAAAAACAAAGAACTATAGCAGTTTTTACATACATCAATCAGAGTCAATATACAACTCAATACAACAATGGACAGTTATATAACTTGTCCTCATACAGAATACACAGCGGAATAAATAAATAAGTACAGATGATACGTTACGCCATCCAGCTTGCTTCCAAAGCTCCAGAATATCCTGATAACATAACTCTAGGCTGCCCGTGTGGAAATTGGTGGGCACCCAGAGTTTAGAAGGGAAACAATAAACTCTGAGTCAGTCATGGTGACTGGTGTGAGATCGTAAAACAGTTATTCTTTAAAAGACAACAAAGGAATATTTTAAAATAGATTCGCAATGCTTTTGGAAAATGAAACTACCATAAGACCTCCCGCCACACACACAATGCAAACGCAGAATTGGAGGAGATTTCTTCTTATGATAGTCAAAGATGCTTGATATGCAAAAATCAAATCATTTTTTATATTATTATTAGTGCATAGTGTAGAAAACATTTCGAAAGTATAATATAAATCTTAGCCAACATAGGCATTCCGCACTTATGCCTACTATAGCTACTATGTTCAATAGCAGGTTACCGCCACATTCCATAGCAGGTAATACAACTAAAACCGTACAAGGCTCGTATTGTTTCTTTGGATTTCCAACAAATGGTCAGGCTAAGGAACTTCCTATGCCACGAAGGAACGCCTCTGGAATGACGTCCCGATAACCTAACCGGATCTCTGCCAACACGAGGCCGGGTTACCTCTGCAAAAATAGGTAACTACTAACACGCGTATGCCATCCCCCGATCGTAACCGATCTTCCCGAGGATCCCCGATTTCCAACAACCACATAATAAGCAGTATCAACATAGGTTAAGTATCTGGGCTCTATACCATGATACCACCTCTATCCAGAAGGAATGACATACACTAAGGGGCGCTACTCCCTAGAACCTTGCCGCATCCTTCCTATTTTGACCATTTCCGGGGTGTGAGGCTCGACGAAGTCTCGTCCACAAAGCTACGCTTTGTCACAAAGCCATGCTTCGGGTCAAACAAATGATCAAAGAATTGATCACAAAGATAAATGATCAAACAAATGATCCTATCACAAATGATCAAACAACGATCATTTCACAGCAACACTTAGTATGCCACGTTACCAAATTGGGAGTATATTGCTGATAAATTTCAACTACATAACCTCTGAGCTCGTACGTCTCAGAGAAGGGTGTTAAGCTAAGAGAATAAATTCTCCGCCACCAACAGAAATGTATTTGAAAAAAATCAGCTTTATATCTCAATTTGTAACGTCAGACATACAATCCATACAAGTCTGTTCCGGGATCGAACAGAACCGAAGGCACTTCTCACGAAGCCCTTGCACATCCGGATAAATTTCTAATCACGTCCGGACTTCCCGTCACTAAGGGTGATAAAACCTCTAAATCGGAGATCAGCCGATGTAGAGTAACTCGATGGTAATCCTTCCGTGTTCAAAAATATCCGGTCTTCAACACCGGTCATCAAATGCAATTCATAACGACGTATCACATATTCGGAATGGGTTATACGACCCCATGGTCCTTTCCCGGCTAACCCGAATAGTGAGCGCTTATTTTAAAAATAAGTGTGGCATTCAAATTCATCCAATTCACAACAAATACCTATTCAAGGTAATTATTGATAGTCGGTTATTTAACTATCAATAAAGATGCGCAACATCATCAGATTCCAAATAATTTTCCAAATAATTTTATCTTCCAAAATATCTCTACTAGATATATAATTTCCACACTTCAAAAATAAATCAACGTTTATTTTTAAAACGAATTTCCATTTCTTTTATAAATTCCATAGTGAATTTATATTATTTTTAATATCTACTGATATACGATTTTCAAATCGATTTCAAATATTCATTTTCAATTTATCTCTAAGAAGATAAATTCTCAAAACGTTTCATTTCATATTGGAAAACATCTCCATACTTATTTAAAAATAAGTATTTCACAAATTTATTTATTTTCAACATTAGAAAATATTCAATATACTTAAAATCAAAATTAAGTATATATTTCATTCTTTAAGGAAGTCTATTTGAGTCAAAACGAATGTTACGTAAAACATCGTTACGACGACTCAAAATCACTAGTATAGGGATTCAGATTTTAAGATAGATATATAAATCCCAATACTAAAAAAAAACCTTTCCTTTCGGAAATCATTTACTATAACAACAGTGTTATAGTCCTTATTTCCTCGAAAACGTCTATTTCAACAGTGAATGTTGAAATCTATGGTTTCGATTCATAATACATTTTTAAAACATCTTTAAAACGTTTAACTTCATTTTTAATATCACTTCTCCAAAACATATCCATTTTACTTAACAATATATTCACTGTCCAAAATCGTGAATATACTTCACTAACCAAATCTCAATCTTTTCTACACATTTATTTCAAGAATTGTCCACTATCCAAAATCGTGGATAAAATTCCCTTAATGATCTTCTATATTTAAAATCAATCAAATTTGATTGATTTTCGAATTTATAAAACAACGTTTATAAATTCATCTTTATATTTTCTACAACAACTTCGATTTATAAATCTCATTTTATTAACTTCTATAATTCACTTATCAAAATAAGTGATTTCGGATTTATAAACAACGTTTATAAATCACATTTATACTTTATAACGATTTTTAACTTATAAAATCTTTTTATTAGCAAATTCTATTCATATCCCATCTAAGTGCAAAAATCTAATTTATAAGTAAATTACTTATAAACCTTTTATTCGACCGTTTCATCCATTTTATAACTTCACAATTTATAAATTTCATTCACTTACGAATTCCATTGATATTTCATTTTTAACACTTATAAAACTCGTTTTATAATTCCAATATTTTAAATTTATAAATATCCATTTTTGTACATCTTTTAAATAAACCGTTTATAATACTTTAGAAATCTCAATTTAAACCATTTTATAAATTTCTTAACTTTTATTTCAAAAATCACACTTTGGTTATATTTCACAAAAATCTTAACTTTTATAACTTTAAAATTTTAAACGTTTATTTATTTGAAATAAATCAATTCAAAAATTCAATAAAACGTATATTTTCAAAGATCACTTTAAAAATCCTTTTAAAGTAAAAGTCATTATTTTTAAACTTCAAAACTGAATCCGATGATGCAACAGCACCAATTAGTCAATCACAACAACAAACATCATATATCAATATGATAACAGAATATACATCAATATCTGTAAATAAATAAATGCTGGTGAGGAATCCAGTTGGATCCCTCCAACCTGTTTCCCTACATCCACAGATGTTGGCACAATACCCATTCCACTTTGAGGTGGAATATCGCGGTATATAGGTTTTATAAAAATCATCCGCTTACTAATGGCGCAATAGGGTCTCATCCGCTATACGAGGCGGGAAATCAATCAATCCAATATATACATATGCCAATATGTATATATTGCTATATATATAGATATATCCTACTATATCTAATATCACAACCAAACAGTCAATCAATCAAATCAATAACTGTAAAATCCAATTATATTTTGAGTGAGAAGATCTCACCTTAGCTTTTTATTTTGCATTCCATTTTCCATTTTGACCATTTCTTCACGGTTTCAAACCTTGTATAAATAATTTATACAATTCATTAATATTTGAACAGATCGAAAAATAAATTCTCATTTGATAATTTCGATTCACCAGTGATTTTATTTGACCTTGTATAACAATTTACGATTTCATAAATATTCGAAATAATTGAATGATAAATTTTTATTTGATAAATTTAATTAGCCAATGATTAAATTTTCAACCAATTTCTTTTAATAAATCTGTTTAACTAAAAATTAAATTTAAGACTAAATTTCCTTTAACAAATTATTTTAAGTGACAAAATTTTAAATAAGTTTGTTAAACAAATCAATCACCCTAACTATATTATTTTGAAGTAAATAGTAGATTAAAATATGAATATGTACATTTATTTTATTTTTTTCCTCAGAAACTACATGCAGCTTTATAAAATAATCTATTGTAGGTTTTAAAATTCAAATTTCCTTTATAAATATGTATATAGTTACCAGATTCATGTATATATGCCTTTTTGGGTATATTTCCTCTAAATTTACATAGTTATACTTACATATAAATTATAGATTTTTTTTTCTAAATCGAAATAAAACAGAAAATAACCCTCACCAGAACAACCTGCTCTCGAATTCAAACTTGAAGATGCCCTCTCCTCAATCTTGCGAACGAGCCGCCCCTGCTCACCCTTTATTCGCGAAACCCCTATCACCCAGTCACTACGCCAAGGCGAGCGCCTCCACGCGACCAGCCACTTCGAGCCTCGCCTGACCAGAAAACATCGCGACCCTCCTTCACGAGCGCGAACGCCACAATCGCGTAACCCTGGTCCTCGCGTTCGCGAGCCTCCACCCAACCAAAGAACGAGATCAACGAGCAGAGTACGACTTCCCTTCGCAGCTGCCCTCCCTCTCTCGCAAATTGCGGCTCCAATTTTTTTTTTTACAATCGAACGGGAATCGATTCGATTGAGTTTAGAGGAGAGGTGGAAGATTCGAACTGCGGCCATTAATTTTTTTTTTCTTTGAACGAGATTGTGGGGAACGAGAATAATGTTTTCGTTCGTTTGATTTAAAGCTGAGATGATTGGTTATTTAAAAATAGAAGGAGGGAGATAGGAGAACGTGAATTTGCAGAGGGAAAGTCTTTGATGTTAACCTGCATTCCTTACTTAACTCTAGGGTTTTGATGGGAAGGTAAAGTACTGATGTAGATTAAAATTTAAATTTAAATTTAAATTGAATTCGATTTTGATTTCAACGTGTTTATGTGTCGTATGCTCACATAACAACTCCGATCGATACGAAATTTGAAATCCGATAATAATTCAATATTACGGACCCAATGGAATTGGTTTCGTCGAATTCCGAGACTGCGCCTCGGACGGCTATTTTTAAATTCAATTCTGAAGCTTCTATTATCTTCAGTAATATCAATACGAATTTTAAAAGCTTTCGAAATATTTTTCTTCAACTTAAAATTGAAGATTTAAATTTTTATTCAACTTACAATAGATTAAATTTTATAATTTAATCGCCAATTTCAAAATTCGATTGAGGATTCAAATTAAATCATCGTTCAAATATTTAAAATTAATTAAATATTTCTATTTAATTTGTTCAAAATTCTGGGTCGTTACAATCTTCCCTCCTTAAAAGAATTTCGTCCCGAAATTACAAGTTAGGAAAAATGGTCCTTAACTCGTCTACTATTTTTTCAAAATCCAAATAGTTTTATCAAAACAAATCTTTCTAGTAAAGATTCGTTATTTATTCAACTAACTTTCCAACTTTAATTATAAGTTCAAAACAACATTGTTTTACTTCTCAATTCAAATTTATATTTAAATTCAAATTTAAACTTTCAAAATTTTCTCAAAATTTTTCTAACACTTAAAATTTTCAAAAATTTTCGCTAGCGTCTCCTCTGCGCGGCTAATACGGTACGACTACAAAACGTCCCTACGGACTCTCAGATTTCAAAAAGAAAAGGCTAAGCGGCTAGAGAAGAAATCAACAAATCTCATATAGAAAATTAAAATACTTACCTTTTGTCGAGCAATTCAAAATTATCTTCAAATTTAAAATTCCAATTCCTATTTCCTTTAATACACCTGTATATCCTACTAGCCATAATATCTAGTTATAACATCCAAACTATTTTGCACATTCCATTACAAAAATTTTCAACATACACTTCTTATACATTTTTACTTCACTATTGAAGTTACACCTATTCATTTTTAAACAAAGCGAATTCATATTCATTCTAGTTTATAATTAATTTAAATTGATACCAATTCAATTTATTTTAATTCTACTTCATTTCAATTCCTCACTTTATTTATCACAAATCAAATTCAATTTCCAATGTTCAACTTGAATTTCATTTACTACCAAATTCAAAACAAAGTTTAACCTTCAGTTTTAATTTTATTCACCTGCAATTGTAAATTTCATTCATTTGGAATTTATTTCTACTTACTTGAATTTACTTGCAATTTCGAACCATTCTTTTATTTAGTTCATAATTCAAGTTTCAATTTATTTATTTACAAATGTTATCTCATTTGTTCATTTACAAACACAATTTAATTTCATTTAACTTAATTCCAATCAGATTTCAAATATGTTATAGGTTATCAACTTGTTCACATTTCATTATTGAATTTTGTTGCAAATATTCTTCTAAAACTCTATTTCAGATTAAAAATCACATTAATATTTCATATTCACAAATTCTATTTGTATATGGATTTTATTTCTTTAAGTTAGATTTTTTTATTTATTTAAACTTTAAACTTTACAAGTTATCAACTTCATAATATTTCATAAATATTTTTATATAGTATTCCAGAGTCTTTTCAACATTTCAAAGCCATTTTGAAAACAATTAAAATTATCCTTTTGAATTTCCAAAACACATCCCAAATTTTTCAAACAACTTCCATTTAAACAATTTGGCAGTAATTCCTCTTTTGGAAACCCGAAATGAACACCGATAGTGTCGCGATCACCAATCGGAATTATTTTCCAGCGACCGAAAAGAGTTTAGAGCTTTTCATTCCTTCAAAATACTTTTCAAAACCTTTGAAATTCATTTTCAAATCAAAAAGGATTTAAACTTTCCAAATCTCCAAAATATTCAAATTCTTTTCAAAACATTTCCAAATACTTCTCTGGAATTCCGTTTCAAATTACAAATCACATTTATAATTTACATTTTTAGATTTCATTTGTATGTGAATTTATTTCCTAACTTCCAATTCATATTTATAAATTTCATTTATCAAATGAATTTATTTCCAAATCTTTGGTTATTATTTTAATTTCTTATTCAATTTCAATATAACAATGATAATATTTCAATGTTATTACTTCCTAACAACCAAGCAACCATATACTATAGTAATTCATAGAAAAACATTTCTTTTCTATACAAAAATAGTTTTGGGCAAAATTATCTCATTCACCCTATTCAAAAACAATACTGTGCCGAATTGTTCTATTCAAGTGTTTAGAAACCCCTTCGATACAGTTTTGCAGACTATGCCGACGAAGGTTCATATGCCACTCAATAAACCAATCATCACAATATAAAACAATTTTATATTCACTAACAAATACGCGCTCGTATCTATTATTACACTCAAACTCATTCTAGAGTACTACTGACTCTATCTCTAATGAGTAACACCCAAAAGAGCAGGGTTGTCGCTTAACCATATGCTCTGATACCACGCTGTAAGGACCCGATTCTTCGACTTTCAAAAATCGACATCGATACGTCCACTGTATCAACTGCCGAGCAAACGAATGCCGGAAAACCGAATACTTAGGGTTTTTAAAAGAAGAGGTAGAAGAAAAGATAGAAGAAAAAGAGAAGAAGAGCAACAGAACAACATCAGAAACAGAAACAATATCAGAATCTCACATATCGCAGCGGAACAATATATAATAGATAATCACTAGTCTTTTAAAAACAAAGAACTATATCAGTTTTTACATACATCAATCAGAGTCAATATACAACTCAATACAATAATGGACAGTTATATAACTTGTCCTCATACAGAATACACAGCGGAATAAATAAATAAGTACGGATGATACGTTACGCCATCCAGCTTGCTTCCAAAGCTCCAGAATATCCAGAATATCCTGATAACATAACTCTAGGCTGCTCGTGTGGAAATTGGTGGGCACCCAGAGTTTAGAAGGGAAACAATAAACTCCGAGTCAGTCATGGTGACTGGTGTGAGATCGTAAAACAGTTATTCTTTAAAAGACAACAAAGGAATATTTTAAAATAGATTCGCAATGCTTTTGGAAAATGAAACTACCATAAGGCCTCCCGCCACACACACAATGCAAACGCAGAATTGGAGGAGATTTCTTCTTATGATAGTCAAAGATGCTTGATACGCAAAAATCAAATCATTTTTTATATTATTATTAGTGCATAGTGTAGAAAACATTTCGAAAGTATAATATAAATCTTAGCCAGCATAGGCATTCCGCACTTATGCCTACTATAGCTACTATGTTCAATAGCAGGTTACCGCCACATTCCATAGCAGGTAATACAACTAAAACCGTACAAGGCTCGTATTGTTTCTTTGGATTTCCAACAAATGGTCAGGCTAAGGAACTTCCTATGCCACGAAGGAACGCCTCTGGAATGACGTCCCGAGAACCTAACCGGATCTCTGCCAACACAAGGTCGGGTTACCTCTGCAAAAATAGGTAACTACTGACACGCGTATGCCATCCCCCGATCGTAACCGATCTTCTCGAGGATCCCCGATTTCCAACAACCACATAATAAGCAGTATCAACATAGGTTAAGTATCTGGGCTCCATACCATGATACCACCTCTATCCAGAAGGAATGACATACACTAAGGGGCGCTACTCCCTAGAACCTTGCCGCATCCTTCCTGTTTTGACCATATCCGGGGTGTGAGGCTCGATGAAGTCTCGTCCACAAAGCTACGCTTTGTCACAAAGCCATGCTTCGGGTCAAACAAATGATCAAAGAATTGATCACAAAGATAAATGATCAAACAAATGATCCTATCACAAATGATCAAACAACGATCATTTCACAGCAACACTTAGTATGCCACGTTACCAAATTGGGAGTATATTGCTGATAAATTTCAACTACATAACCTCTGAGCTCGTACGTCTCAGAGAAGGGTGTTAAGCTAAGAGAATAAATTCTCCGCCACCAACAGAAATGTATTTGAAAAAAATCAGCTTTATATCTCAATTTGTAACGTCAGACATACAATCCATACAAGTCTGTTCCGGGATCGAACAGAACCGAAGGCACTTCTCACGAAGCCCTTGCACATCCGGATAAATTTCTAATCACGTCCGGACTTCCCGTCACTAAGGGTGATAAAACCTCTAAATCGGAGATCAGCCGATGTAGAGTAACTCGACGGTAATCCTTCCGTGTTCAAAAATATCCGGTCTTCAACACCGGTCATCAAATGCAATTCATAACGACATATCACATATTCGAAATGGGTTATACGACCCCATGGTCCTTTCCCGGCTAACCCGAATAGTGAGCGCTTATTTTAAAAATAAGTGTGGCATTCAAATTCATCCAATTCACAACAAATACCTATTCAAGGTAATTATTGATAGTCGGTTATTTAACTATCAATAAAGATGCGCAACATCATCAGATTCCAAATTATTTTCCAAATTATTTTATCTTCCAAAATATCTCTACTAGATATATAATTTCCACACTTCAAAAATAAATCAACGTTTATTTTTAAAATGAATTTCCATTTCTTTTATAAATTCCATAGTGAATTTTTTTTTAATATCTACTGATATACGATTTTCAAATCGATTTCAAATATTCATTTTCAATTTATCTCTAAGAAGATAAATTTTCAAAACGTTTCATTTCATATTGGAAAACATCTCCATACTTATTTAAAAATAAGTATTTCACAAATTTATTTATTTT
This sequence comes from Allium fistulosum, assembly GCA_030737815.1. Lineage (NCBI taxonomy): Eukaryota > Viridiplantae > Streptophyta > Magnoliopsida > Asparagales > Amaryllidaceae > Allium > Allium fistulosum. The sequence continues at coordinate 304,711,331 of CM060903.1, read as the reverse complement.
CAACATTAGAAAATATTCAATATACTTAAAATAAAAATTAAGTATATATTTCATTCTTTAAGGAAGTCTATTTGAGCCAAAACGAATGTTACGTAAAACATTGTTACGACGACTCAAAATCACTAGTATAGGGATTCAGATTTTAAGATAGATATATAAATCCCAATACTAAAAAAAACCTTTCCTTTCGGAAATCATTTACTATAACAACAGTGTTATAGTCCACCATTTCCTTATTTCCTCGAAAACGTCTATTTCAACAATGAATGTTGAAATCTATGGTTTCGATTCATAATATATTTTTAAAACATCTTTAAAACGTTTAACTTCATTTTTAATATCACTTCTCCAAAACATATCCATTTTACTTAACAATATATTCACTGTCCAAAATCGTGAATATACTTCACTAACCAAATCTCAATCTTTTCTACACATTTATTTCAAGAATTGTCAACTATCCAAAATCGTGGATAAAATTCCCTTAATGATCTTCTATATTTAAAATCAATCAAATTTGATTGATTTTCGAATTTATAAAACAACGTTTATAAATTCATCTTTATATTTTCTACAACAACTTCGATTTATAAATCTCCTTTTATTAACTTCTATAATTCACTTATCAAAATAAGTGATTTTGGATTTATAAACAACGTTTATAAATCACATTTATACTTTATAACGATTTTTAACTTATAAAATCTTTTTATTAGCAAATTCTATTCATATCCCATCTAAGTGCAAAAATCTAATTTATAAGTAAATTACTTATAAACCTTTTATTCGACCGTTTCATCCATTTTATAACTTCACAATTTATAAATTTCATTCACTTACAAATTCCATTGATATTTCATTTTTAACACTTATAAAGCTCGTTTTATAATTCCAATATTTTAAATTTATAAATATCCATTTTTGTACATCTTTTAAATAAACCGTTTATAATACTTTAGAAATCTCAATTTAAACCATTTTATAAATTTCTTAACTTTTATTTCAAAAATCACACTTTGGTTATATTTCACAAAAATCTTCACTTTTATAACTTTAAAATTTTAAACGTTTATTTATTTGAAATAAATCAGTTCAAAAATTCAATAAAACGTATATTTTCAAAGATCACTTTAAAAATCCTTTTAAAGTAAAAGTCGTTATTTTTAAACTTCAAAACTGAATCCGATGATGCAACAGCACCAATTAGTCAATCACAACAATAAACATCATATATCAATATGATAACCGAATATACATCAATATCTGTAAATAAATAAATGCTGGTGAGGAATCCAGTTGGATCCTTCCAACCTGTTTCCCTGCATCCACAGATGTTAGCACAATACCCATTCCACTTCGAGGTGGAATATCGCGGTATATAGGTTTTATAAAAATCATCCGCTTACTAACGGCGCAATAGGGTCTCATCCGCTATACGAGGCGGGAAATCAATCAATCCAATATATACATATGCCAATATGTATATATTGCTATATATATAGATATATCCTACTATATCTAATATCACAACCAAACAGTCAATCAATCAAATCAATAACTGTAAAATCCAATTATATTTTGAGTGAGAAGATCTCACCTTAGCTTTTTATTTTGCATTCCATTTTCCATTTTGACCATTTCTTTACGGTTTCAAACCTTGTATAAATAATTTATACAATTCATTAATATTTGAACATATCGAAAAATAAATTCTCATTTGATAATTTCGATTCACCAGTGATTTTATTTGACCTTGTATAATAATTTACGATTTCATAAATATTCGAAATAATTGAATGATAAATTTTTATTTGATAAATTTAATTAGCCAATGATTAAATTTTCAACCAATTTCTTTTAATAAATCTGTTTAACTAAAAATTAAATTTAAGACTAAATTTCCTTTAACAAATTATTTTAAGTGACAAAATTTTTAATAAGTTTGTTAAACAAATCAATCACCCTAACTATATTATTTTGAAGTAAATAGTAGATTAAAATATGAATATGTACATTTATTTTATTTTTTTCCTCAGAAACTACATGCAGCTTTATAAAATAATCTATTGTAGGTTTTAAAATTCAAATTTCCTTTATAAATATGTATATAGTTACCAGATTCATGTATATATGCCTTTTTGGGTATATTTCCTCTAAATTTACATAGTTATACTTACATATAAATTATAGATTTTTTTCTAAATCGAAATAAAACAGAAAATAACCCTCACCAGAACAACCTGCTCTCGAATTCAAACTTGAAGATGCCCTCTCCTCAATCTTGCGAACGAGCCGCCCCTGCTCACCCTTTATTCGCGAAACCCCTATCACCCAGTCACTACGCCAAGGCGAGCGCCTCCACGCGACCAGCCACTTCGAGCCTCGCCTGACCAGAAAACATCGCGACCCTCCTTCACGAGAGCGAACGCCACAATCGCGTAACCCTAGTCCTCGCGTTCGCGAGCCTCCACCCAACCAAAGAACGAGATCAATGAGCAGAGTACGACTTCCCTTCGCAGCTGCCCTCCCTCTCTCGCGAATTGCGGCTCCAATTTTTTTTTTTATTTACAATCGAACGGGAATCGATTTGATTGAGTTTAGAGGAGAGGTGGAAGATTCGAACTACGGCCATTAATTTTTTTTTCTTTGAACGAGATTGTGGGGAACGAGAATAATGTTTTCGTTCGTTTGATTTAAAGCTGAGATGATTGGTTATTTAAAAATAGAAGAAGGGAGATAGGAGAACGTGAATTTGCAGAGGGAAAGTCTTTGACGTTAACCTGTGTGCCTTACCTAACTCTAGGGTTTTGATGGGAAGGTAAAGTACTGATGTAGATTAAAATTTAAATTTAAATTTAAATTGAATTCAATTTTGATTTCAACGTGTTTATGTGTCGTATGCTCACATAACAACTCCGATCGATACGAAATTTGAAATCCGATAATAATTCAATATTACGGACCCAATGGAACTGGTTTCGTCGAATTCCGAGACTGCGCCTCGGACGGCTATTTTTAAATTCAATTCTGAAGCTTCTATTATCTTCAGTAATATCAATACAAATTTTAAAAGCTTTCGAAATATTTTTCTTCAACTTAAAATTGAAGATTTAAATTTTTATTCAACTTACAATAGATTAAATTTTATAATTTAATCGCCAATTTCAAAATTCGATTGAGGATTCAAATTAAATCATCGTTCAAATATTTAAAATTAATTAAATATTTTCAATTTAATTTGTTCAAAATTCTGGGTCGTTACACTAAGAGAGAAGAGGCTAACCTGTATAGACCCGAGCTTCCCACCAATTTATCAATCATCCCGCTTTGAATTTCAAAGATCCCGCCAATATTAGGATTTCCTGCCAAAAATCCATCATCACTCTAGGTACAAAGAACAAGCGTCATGGATAAGTGACAAGTGGAAAAATCCAAGGGTGGAGATTGAAGGAAATAATCAAAACGATTACAACCACGAGCAGTGTATTCTTTATACTATAAAAGGAAACACCGTAGGATGAAAAAAAGGAACTTTTTTTAGAACCTCTTCTTCTTCTCAAAATTAAATTAAAGGAGACATTATATGCCTTAGAGGCCATTGTAATCATTTTGTACAAAAATCACGAAGATTTAATGGAAAACCCCATTGACGTACGATTAACATTAATTCAAACCACATAAAAAATCTCTGTGTCATTTACTTTCATTTTTCTACTATTTAGCTTTTAAATCACTTATCGCTCGCAAAAACCTCTTCGACATTTCAACAAACGGTTAAAGTGCGACTATTCGAATGTGTAAGCATTTAGCAACGTAGTCACTTCTCAAAGGCGAATTTAACAGAGCTTAAATTCACTGGTTCCTAATCGTAGGGATGACTTGTCGCACGGTTACTTCACGATCAAGTTGAGTGTGGTGAAGTATAAAAACTTCATCAACATAAATCAAACAAGTCTATACTAACTATTCGATATTAGTAGCATAATATCAATCTCATCAAAGGTGTACAAACTACTAGTAACACATCAAAACTCGTCAAATGTGCACAAACCAGTCTCTTTAATAACACAAGCATCAGTGTCATCTAGACAACCAAAACCATAGTCAACTAATCATTGTCCAGTAGTAATAATGGTAAAATGTTGCATACTCATCCTAATGTGCTTCCATCGTCATACAGCAAACATATGTGATCATTTCATTCAACATTTAATCACATACATTACAACCATCAAAAATAAGGTATTTATACCCATTATTTCTTCTAAAGTATAAAATCATTTTATTACTTTATATTATAAAAATATTTATTTATTTTATCCTAAAATAATAATAATTTCTTAAAAAGGATAACATACTTCAGAATCCTTTATTATACATTTATTACTTCAAAAACCTCAAAACCTAGTAATTTACATCAAATTACTGTCAAAAACAATAATGTTAGTATTTTACATCAAACAGTAATATATACTCAAACCTCTTTAATATTTTCATAACTAATTATTTACCTTAAAAATAGCAATAAGTTTAAATCTCAAAACTTCTACTATTGCTATTTATCGCAAAATAGTAATAGGCTATTCTAAATATTATTTAAAGCACCTTAATATTATTATTATTCCTAAAATCCCTTGTTTTTATTATTTAAATAATAATAATAATAAACAACTCCTTTTTGTTGTTATTCGTCCTTTCCAAAAGCTACTTATTTAAGCATAAACTCATACTACTCATATAAGCACCCATGAGTTTATGAGAAATAATAAAAATACGGGTTAGGCACAAAGCCTGATATGAGTAAGAATTTACCATAAACAATTCAATCATATAGTGGGACCAAGCTGCTGAAGCATAGGACGAGTTTCCCCTCACTATTAAATATAAACATATCAAGAAGAGTGAACGTCTTCACACAATCATAGTTATAATCATCATTACATTTTAGGTGCACCTTTCTTATTTACCATATCCTGACTTAATTCATTAGTCAAGACATTCATTTTGCCTCTTCAGGTTACCTCTACCATTTAGGAACCATGTCATGAAAATACTTTTGGTTGCCACCTATGACCTTACACTAGCTAATTCGTTCTTATGTCGAAACTGGCCTCACAAATGCCACTTATGGTCTTATACTAGAGTTCTCGATGTTAGTTCTCGTCAATTGTCATGAATAGACATTCGGATGCCACTTATAGACTCATACCGAAGTTCACATTATTAGTTGTGAATGGATATTCAGATGCTAATTATGGCCTCACATCGAAGTTCTTTTCATTAAAGGTTATTGTTTGTCCTTAACTAGTCATTCTAAGATTAGTTTCCTCTTTCCATTTTAATATATCTTCGTATTCTAACTTATTATCATCTATGGTCATTTCATCCATATGAAACTCTCAACCATCACTTGGGAAGGTGGCTTCCAAAGTGCTATTGAAAATTCACTTATTTTACTTAAAAAGTCGTAGATCGCTGGCTATTACATGTTAAAATTGCAAAGCAACGTGTGTTGACATAGTGTTATCATCCATTAACATTACGTAGATATCGCATGTCATAGTTTAAAGCTATCGAGGGTTGAGTTATTGCATGCCAACCTATCGCATGCTAAGCTATCATGAACCATATTCGCAAGCCATCAAAAGCTAGTCCCTAAAAGCTATTGTGGGTCACAAACTAAAGCTATCAAATGTTGAGCTATCACATGCCAAGCTATCGAAGGTTGAGCTTTAGGGCTATCTAATATTATCTTTCAAAAGCTATCGTAGGTCTAAACTTATCACAGGTCAAAACCTATTGCATGTTAAAACCTATCGCATGTTGCAAGCTATCAAAAGTTGAGCTTTTCATAGAAGCAATCGCAAGCCACATTCTAAAGCTATCGAATTCTAACTCTATAAAGCTATTGAAAGTTTAACTTTAAGGCCATTGAGGGTCATGGCTTCGAAGCTATAAAAGGTTTAGCATTAGAGCCATCGAATGTCTAGTTTTTAAACTGTCGAAGGTCAAGAATTTGGGCTATTGCATGTCTAAGCAGAGCTTTCATAAGTCTCAATGACAAATCTATAATTAAGTGAAAATGATATTTTGCCTTAATAAAGTAATAACTTTCAACCTAACTTGTACACATATCATTTGTTTAGTGGTTACTTTTATCTTGCAATGTTATGCTCTGACCAATATGAAAATTTAGCCCCAATAATTAATTTTTCGTTAAGGCAACAATTTCTTTACCAATTAATAGCTATTCGAAAATTAATGGAAAAATTCCCGAAAACTCACAAAAATTCCAAAACATCTTCTTCTACCTCTAGTAAAAATTTCAAAAAAAGCGTTTAGTTTTAATATTTTTGAGTATTAATTTATGCACAAAAACATCCATTATCCATTTGGAGAATTCATAATAAATTATAGCTTCATCCAAAAATTTTGAAATGTAAAAACCATCTCTATTTTAATATTAAAAACATCATATTAAAATTTTGTGACATTTACAGAAGATTGAATCATGTTTACCCTAAAACATGATCAAATTTTATTTATTGAAATCATTAAACGCATACAAAATCATTTCTAAACATTAAAACATGTTTAACAATGTTCAAAGGAGGAAACATTTATCAAATTCGAACATACACGTGTCTAGAAGTATTAGAGAATTTTTTTCTCATCTAGATTTGTAAAGCTTGATTACAATCCTTTGTTTCTTTTTAGAGATGAAAGCTTTAATCTTTAACTTGTGATTTCCTATCCTTTCTCCTAGCAATGGAGGCTGCCTAAGGGTAATGGGATTTTGTATGTTTTGTTTTGAAAATGAAGTGAGGGTAAAATGGAAAGACGAATAAGTTAAGGGCTTATAACAATGATAGGCCTGGGTTAAATTCTTTGTTACCTAATCTTATTCATTAATCACCCTTAATACAAATATTCAAATTCATTATTTTATACATATATGATCGAGCAATTAGTTTCTCTTTATACAAATATTTAAATTCATTGATTTCCCTTAATGAAAATATTCAAATCCATTACCTTATACATATATCGTCAAGCTTATTACACTATTTACTCTCATTCCATTAAATTACTGAGGATTTTTAATGTTCCATATTTATTCATTTAAATCTCCATGAAAAATTCCTACAGTCAAATTTATTTTATTTTTTCTTAGTAAATTCTTACTATTAATTTAGTTTCTCATATTATGACACTCCAAGATATGGGATGTTACAGTCCCCCCTCCTTATAAGAATTTTGTACTCGAATTTAGATAAGGCAAAGATAATGACCATTGTCATCAATTAAGTGTACACACAAGTACAACAATTACACTAGTTCTCTACTAATGTGAATCATAAATCAACAATCATAATGTATTAGTGCCACTACTAACACATAATTATATCATATAACAAAACCATATAAGTGTCACTACTAGTTTATACAACAAAACATATATGCTTAATCATACATGTCAAAAAGACTTGAGGTAGATAGTCTTAATCTTATCATCTACCTACCAAGTACAATCATCTATATCTTCACTCCACTGGACGCGAACAAGTCTAATAACCTTGTTCCTCAACTCTTTTGTATCGTGACCTACTATACCTTTCAATCGTCTAAAATAAGTCAAACATGGTTCTGTAGATAAGTCCTCAATCGTCCTCGGTTCCACTACCGTACTTGGATCATGCACACATTTTCTCAAATTTGATTTGTGAAAAACATTATGCACGCTAATTAAACAACTCGGTACTTTACTTGATATGAGAGTTTACTGATTCTCACAATCACTGGAAACGGTTCTTCATATCTAGGTGCCAATTTCCATGCCTTACTAAAGCACATAACATCTTATATCGGTGAAACTTTCACAAATATGATTACCTTTATAAGCTTTAGTCTTTTCTCCTCCTGTTGGCATAGCTCTTTTGCCTTGACTATGCTACCTTCATGTTAGTGTGAATCAGTTCTACCTTCTCAATAGCATCACTTACCAAGTCGGGTCATAATACGAGCCTATCTCCCATGTTGAACCGACAAATAGTTGAATTACATGGTCAACCATAAAGTGCCTCAAACGATGCCATTCTAATGTTCAACTGGTAATTGTTATCGTATGTAAACTATAGCAAGTGCAGATGACCTTTCCAAGATCCTCCAAATATAAAACATATGCTCTTAGACGTTCTTCTAATACGCGGTTCATCCTTCTTTTTTGACCATCTGTCTATGGGTGGTAATCCATGCTAAGATTTAATTTTATATCCAATACGCTTTACATACTTCTTTAGAACTCACTGGTGTACAATGAGTCTCTATCACTAATAATACTGCTAAGAATCCTATGCGGTCTTATAACATTCTTCATGTATAGCTTCGCTAACCTAGCTGTCGTCCTTTTCGACATTACTGTGATAAATTTAAGCTTCTAGTCAATCTATCGACTATTTCCCAAATTATATCATTTCCCATTCTTGACATTGGTAATCAATCTACAAAATCCATGGATATTGAATCCTACTTCTAAATCAGTATTCTCAAAGGTTGAAGTAAACTGCTTACCTACTGATGCTCAACTTTTACTTACTGACATATGAGACACTTCGTTATGCATTCTCCTATATCCCTCTGCATCCCTTCCCAAAAGAAGAAATGCTTCATGTCGCAATAAATCTTCATCCCTTCAAGATGAATTATAAATTTAGCCAACGACCCTCCTCTAAGACCTTCTTTCAAAGATCTCCCAAATTCGGAACATAGAGTCTTCCTTTCTTCCTAAGCCATCCCTTCGAATCAATCTTGAATCCTTTTAGGTAGTCAACATCTACACCCTTCTCTAATCACCTAATTCTCTCGACTAACAATGGGTCCTCTCTTTGCCATGCAACAATTCTATCTACAAGTGTGGGATGTAGCTTCAAGCCCAAATCTCGATTTGGTCCTGCATTCTTTATATAATGCACCCTACAAGATGCCCATGTCTCTAACATATTCCATTCCTTTCCATTCCATTCCTCAATCATGGTTAAAGTTACATTCTATTGCTTTCTACTTAAAGCATCTACAACTTTGTTCCCCTTTCTTGACATATACTCTATGCGAAGTCATATGCTGCCAAGAATTCTAACCATCTCTTTTGCCTCATATTCAACTCTTTCTGAGAGAAAAAAATACTTAAGCGACCTATGGTCCATATACAACTCGAGCCATTCCCCAAAAGATGATGCCTCCAAATCTTCATTGCAAAGACTATTGCTGTCAACTCCAAGTCGTGAGTCGGATATCTAAATTCATGCGGTCTCAAATGCCTTGATGCTCAAGCTATTGCATGTCCTTTTCGCATCATTATTGCCCCCAATCTGGTTTCATAGGCATTAGGTATACACTACCAAATCCTAATTCCCTTCAGGCATAATTAAGATAAGCAAATTTACCGATAACTTCTTCAACTCCTGAAATGACCTTTCAGACTTATTTGTCCACACGAACTTCTCGTTCTCCGGGTCAACTTAGTCAAGGGTGCTTCTATACGTGAGAAATCCTTAATGAATCTACAGTAATAATTAACCAATCCCAAGAAAATCCTTATCTCCATAACCATCTTTAATCTCTTCTAATTATTAATCGTCTCTATATTCGATGGATCCACTGCTAACCCATTCTCCGAAACTACATGACCAAGAAACTTAACCTCTCATTTTCGTAAGTGACATTCGAAAACTTCACCTTCAATTTGTGTTGTTTGAATGTATCCAACGCCAATCTAAGATAGACCTCATGGTCTCTCTGATTCTTAGAGTACTCTAAATATCACCAATGAAGACCAAAGGGCATGACTAATCGTTCATACGAATCGTACCTTATTTCAATCAATGGAAACTATCCTTAGCTACCCTTACTTGATGGAATCTCATTGCCAAAATTAGCTGCAAGAATACTGTGGCTCCACTCAACTAATCAAGTAAGTCGTATATCCTAGGCAATGTATAAGGATTATTCAATGTAAACTCATTCAACTTCTAGTAATCGATATACATTCGCAATGATCCATCCGACTTTTTCACAAATACCACGAATGGTCCCTATGGTGAGCTACATGGTCTAATCAAACTTTTATGCTCAAGTTCCACCGGTTGTTTCTTTAATTCCTCCATCCCCTTAAGCAGCAATCTACTAGGTGGTCTACTAACATGTTATGCCCTTGGCATCAAATCTATATGGAATTCAATCGCTCTTTTAGGCAGTAATCCCATGATCGACTTGAAAATATCAACAAACTCCCATACCACTAACACTCGGTTAATATCATCTTCCTGATCTTCCATTGATACAACATCGATCTAGACTTCTCCTTCGTTACGTCCAAAGCTACCATAATCCTTTCTCCATGCTTTGGATTGCATAAGGCGATAACTCTATCGGCAGAATAGATCCTAGCATCATTATGCACTAACCAATCTGTTCCTAAAATTGCATCATACCCTATGAGGTCAAACACATATGGGTCATATAGAAACAAGTGAGAACACAAAGCAAACTCAAGGTTAGTGCAATCCGAGAGTAACGTAAACACCGATCAGATAAACTACATGCAAAAAGAAATAAATCGGATAGTGTCTAATTCTAACCTATCCACTAAATCTTTAGAAATAAAGGAGTGTGTATCCCAGTATCAAGAAAAAGTCTAACTGAAGTACCAAATATTGAAATCGTACCTCCTAGTATAACACCCTTTCCTTTCTCTGCAGCGTTGGTCCAACATACGGTCCTTCCAAAGCAAACCTTTACCTGCCTTAGCTTTAGGTAATCTTTAATCTTGTAGATAGGTTTGTCATAGCTCATAGTTGAAGAACTTGACTTTAGCCGTTCCTTCAAGGTTTGGGAACTTAGTTGCATATGGCCTAGTTTCCCGTAGATGTAATAATTAATCTTCAAAATGTCCTTCCGTGCCCCCTCCTTCCTGATTCTTCTCTTTCGACTACTGCCCCTTCTTACCTTTCTAGTAGGGAGCAAACTTCTTCTACTTTTTATCAATATAAGGCTTTTACCGAGCACCTCCCCTCTCAACATATAAAATTTTATATCTCCTAGCCATGGTTTGCCACCTCATTAAATGGAAGTGCTAAATGCACCATCATCCAATCACTCAATCTCGACATCAATCTCAAAATAAACTTCTCCATTTTCTTCCTTGGGGTTCTAATCTAGTCAAGTCCATACTTGGACAAAGCATTATATTCTTGCACATACTCTGACGCGGTCATATTCCCAAGCTGCAATTCAACAAATTCCTGAAATATCATTGATAACTCCAAACAAGGAATGAACTGTTCTTCGAACTTCTTCCTAAACCTTTCCCAAGCGACTTCTTACTCTGGAAACTCTATCCTCGCCGTATCCCACCATATACAAGCCAATCCTTTAAACTACGTAGACACCAACTTCACTTTTTGAGCACTTGTAAACTCCAAATCTTCACAAAACCAATCGCATGTCACCAGCCAATCACTAGCATCTAATGTTTGTTTCATTTCGTTAAATATCTTTCCTCCTAGGCTATGGAAATCCTTGTTTATCCTAGCAAAGTCTTCCCCAACTGGCTGCACTGGGCCTCTTGGAGCATTCAGGGCCTGCGGCGGTACCTATTGTTATGCAAAGTTCACCAAGAACTGCTAAAAGAGAACATTCATATCTATATTCTCCACAGCTAGAGTTAGCATATGTACCCCAGCCTTAACACCAACATTTTTGACCTATCCTCCTTGGCCATTTGTTTGAGTACTCTCTACCTCTTTCCTTGAACTTGCTCATCCTAATATAATTGTCCCACTCCTTATCTCCATCTTTCGTTTTCTGTTAAGCAAGTCTTCATTAGAAAATGAAAAGAAAGAGAGTGAAACGACAATAGAAGAATAGATATATCTACCTATATATCTATACAGCAAATAGTATGTTATATAATAGCGTATACTCCACTTAGGGTGTTTGTTTTATACTAAGTGCTTAACTATTTCTAACTTTGTTTTACGTAAGTGTCCCCTAACCTAAGCTCTGATACCAAGTAGTAACATCCCTCATTCCTAGACCTAAAAATGAACGTCAATGATGCTGCAATCATCACTAGAATTATTTTCGAGCGATAAAATAAGATTAGTGTTTTTCAAAGCATCAAGTAAATAGAACAACGGAATACTTTCATCACATAAAATTAATCTACAGAAATGTCATTACATTTTCATTAACCCAATTTGTGCCTAAGTAGGATAAATATAATAAAATATAAATAGTTCCTTCATGCCCGATATATAAAGATGTTGATATGAACATTTAGCTAGTTATACAATCTGGTTCCAAATAGTGGAAATTTAAAATAAATCTTATTAGAAAATAAGCCTCCTGCTTCATCTTTAGAGCTTTATTCATCCTTCCAAAAGCTACCATTCTAATCCACAAAGATAGCCTACTCAAATGAGTACCCTGATTTTGTAGGAAATAATAAAAACATGGGTTAGACATAAAGCCTAGTATGAGTAAAACTATACCCAAAACAATTCAATCATATAGTGAGACCATGTTGAAGCATCGAACGAGTTTCCCGCTCACTATTAAATATATAACATATCAAGAAGAGTGAAAATCTTCACACAGTTGTAGTTATAATAATCATTACATTAATAGGTGCACCTTTCTTACTTACCATATCTTGACTTAATTCATTAGTCAAGGCATTGAGTTTTCCTCTTCGGAATACCTTTACTATTTCGAAATCACGTCGTTAAAAGACTTTTAATTGCCACTTACGACCTTACACCACCTAATTCGTTCTCATGTAGGAAATAGCCTCTTGGATGCCATTTATGGCCTACACCAAAGTTCTCGTCGATTCTCAGGAATGGACATTTGGATGCCACATATGGCCTCACAACGAAGTTCTTGTTATTTTTCATGAATAGTCATTCAGATGCCACTTATGACCTCCTACTGAAGTTCTCGTTATTTGTCATGAGTAGACATTCGGATGCCACTTATAGCCTCATGCTGAAGTTCTCATCATTTTTTTAAATAGATATTTAGATGCTAATTATGACATCACACTAAAGTTATCGTCATTAAAGGTTATTGTTTGTCCTTAATTAGCTATTCTAAGATTATTTTCCTCTTCACATTTTAATAAATCTTCCTATTCTAACTTATTATCCTCCATGACTATTTCATCCCTATGAAATTTAAAACCATCATTTTGGAAGTGGCTTCCAAAGTGCTAATAAAAGTTCACTTATTTTACTTAGAAAGTTTTAGTATCATTGGCCATTACATGTTAACATTGCAAAGCTAACGCGTGTTGACATAGTGCTATCGCTTGTCATAGTTTAAAGCCATCGAAGGTTGAGCTATCGCATGCCAATCCATCACATGCTAAGCTATCACGAGCCATATTCCCAAGCCATTGAAAGTTGAACCCTAAAGGCTATCTTGGGTCACTAACTACGGTTATCAATGGTTGAGCCATCACATGCTAGCCAACATGCCAAGTTATTGAACATTAAGCTTTAGGGATATCGCATATTACCTTTTAAAAACTATCGTAGGTCAAAACCTACTACTTTTCAAAACCCATCGCATGTCACAAGCTATTGAAGATTGAGCCTTTTATAGATGCTAATGCAAGCCACATTCTAAAGCTACCGAATGCTGAGTTTGTAAAGCTATCGAAATTTTAACTTTAAAGCTATCGAGGGTCCATGCTTTAAACCTATTGAGTGCTTAACATTAGAGCCATTACATCTAGTTTTTTGCTATCGAAGGTCGACTTGGGGCTATCGCATGTCTAAGCAGAGCTATCATATGTCTCGATGGCAAATCAGTAATTTAGTGAAAAATGAAATTTTGCATCAATAAAGTAATAACTTTCAACCAAAACCATATGCATGTCATTTGTTCAGTGGTTACTTTTATCTTATAACAGTATTCTTTGACCGATCCAAAAATTTATCCCCGTTAATTAATCTTTCCTTAAATACTTTTCACCACTTAAGCTAATAATTCCTTTACCAATTAATTCATAACAATTTTGAAAATTAGTGGAGAAATTCCCAAAAATTCCAAAACATCTTATTCTACCTCCAGTAAAAGTTTTAAAATAAAATATTTAATTAAAAAAATAAATATCAATTTATGCCCAAAAGTAGTCATTTTCCACTTAAAAACTTCATAATTAATAGGGCTTCATCCAAAAATTAAGAAATTAAAATCCCTTCTCTATTTTAGTATTAAAAACATTATATTAACATTTCATGACATTTGGAGAAAAATAAATCATGTTTTACTCTAAAACATGACTAATTTTATCCATTTAAATTATTAAACACATACAAAATCATTTTTAATCATTGAAGCATGTTTAATAATATTTAAACAAGCCCACACATATCAATTCCGAACCCAAAAGAGTCTGGAAGTAAACTAGAGAAAATTTTGCACACCCAAATTTATAGATCTTAATTAAAATCATCTTTTCTTCTTAGAGATGAAAGCTTTAATCTTTTGGTCTTGATTTCCTCTCCCTTCTCCTAGCACTGGTGGCTGCCTAAGGTTGATGGGGTTTTGTTTGTTTTCTTTTGCAAATGAACTGAATGTAAAATGTAGAGTTAAATAGGTTAAGAGCTCATACAATAATGATTTTAGTTTAAGTCAATTCCTTTATTATCCAAACTTATTCATTAATTTCCCTTAATAGAAATATTCAAATTCATTTCGTTATACGTATATGGTTGAGTTTAGTATTTCTGTTAATACAAATATTCAAATTGATTAATTTCTGTAATACAAATACTTAAATTCGTTACCTTATACATATATGGTCGAGTTTATTATAGTAATTACTTTCATTCCATTAAGTTACTGATATTTAGAATATACCATATTTATTCATTCATATGTCTTTTAATAATTCCTCCAATTAAATTTCTTTAGTTATTTCTTAATAAATTCTTATTATTAATTAATTTAGTTTCTCATATTATGGCACTCCAAAATATAGGGTGTTACATTAAATACCTCAAAACCTCGTAATTTAATATAAAAAATAGTAATTTATGTCAAATTACTTTCAAAAAGAACTATCATTTTACATCAAAATAGTAATATATAATCAAATAATCCACAAGGGTAGCGCGATTGGTTAAGACATGTTGTGCTCACACGAAAGGTTGAGGGTTCAATCTGTGATATATATGCTTGTGTGAATTGAACCAAATTCTAAATATATGTATGTATTTATGTACGAATATATGTTTATGTGTATATTTATATATACTATTTTCATAACCAATATATCACTTTTACCTTAAAAATAACAATATTCATTTTAGATCTCAAAACTCTTTTCATTGCTATTTATCTCAAAACGATAATAACATATTCCAAAATACTTTCGAAAGCACAGTTTACTTTTATTATTCCCAAAATATCTTGTTTTTATTATTTAAATAATAATAAATATCAAAAATAACATTTTTTCATAAACTCTGTAAATTAGCTATAACGTTATTTACTCAAAATAATACAGTCTTTTAAGAACGCATTTTTCATCAAATTATATCTTACTTTACAAATAGTAATAAATTCTCCAAAATTCACATAAAATATATTTTTTGTTAAAAATTCATAAATAATAACATTATTAAAATTTGACATTAATTATTGTATAAATTATTAAATTCTTATTATTTACAAATATCACTTAAAATTCGCGAACAATCTTAATTTGCACTGATTTATCTATTTTCTCAAAGTTACACATTTTCACCTTTCTCTATTAATTTTTTTTCATTTAAAGTCAATATTAATTACAATCAAACAACTATCAATTAATAATACAGTAATTAACAAAAAATAATCAAACCGAGACATAGTACATCCAAAACATCGCAATAACCAAACAATCAATCAATAGAATATAGCACACATCAACAACTGTAATTTTTGTTGAAGGATGTTTTTTTAATATTTTTAAAACACAAATAATTGAAAATATTTAATCATACCAATATGATTTTGCAAATAGCTTCAAAAGCTAGCAAATTATATGCTAAATTATCTAAAACTTTGCCATGAGTCCTATAGAACAAACCGCACGTGAATCGGAGTTCGTATGCAGAAGTTATTATGGTTATAAGATTTCACTAATAATATTATAAATAAATGGAAGTATCAACATTAAAAAATTAATTTATTTATTATATCTCGTTAGAAACTAAAAACACGCGCCCCCAAGTCAATTTTAACCATCATTTTCTCCTAGCTCAGATCACAATAGATGTCGGGCCACCTGCCATCGGGACCGTCGTCATCCCTTCTACCTAACATCGAAGGTCTGACACCCTAAAACATAGTCATGATGAATTTTTCTGCCACCGCACCCGACTTTTGGTCTGTATTTGGCCAATTCTAGCCTATTACATTGTCGATTTATGAAATTTCGACCACCATTATGCTCTACTCCTTAAGGGCTACAAATCCTTACCTTTTATTCTATCAAGTTAACTCCTAAATCAAAAATCACTAAATTTACTTGGCGT
Source organism: Allium fistulosum (assembly GCA_030737815.1). Lineage (NCBI taxonomy): Eukaryota > Viridiplantae > Streptophyta > Magnoliopsida > Asparagales > Amaryllidaceae > Allium > Allium fistulosum. The sequence goes on along the minus strand of CM060903.1, from coordinate 304,694,742 downwards.
TTCGTCGCATGAAAGCTTTGATCAACAATTTTGGTTGACTCGAGCACTTTTATGACAAACAAACACTTGCCACCGATTCACCTCGTCAAGACAATCATTTTTATATATAATTCGATGAGTATTGGACATGTTTAAATTTAAAACATATCTTGAGTAGTGGTATCATCTGCCATTAGCTGGTAATTAAAAATTCCGGATTATGGCAGAGAAACGAAGATGGAGATGATGAATGGGGTTTCGTAGCTTCATTTATATAGTTGTTTAGCTGAATTATCGGTAGTGTACCCAGTTTGGCCAGAAACAATTAGTGCGTCATATATAACTTGCAAACTCATACCTCTTAAATGGTGACTCCAAATTTAACAAATTTATAGTCGAAACTGATCGGTTCAGATAGACCTATGCAATGGTTATAAATATGATACCCAAATCACTACTTAATTAAAATTTTATTTTTAATTATTAATATTAACGGTGTCAAATTTGCGGATTACAAAATTTGCATCCCTACAAACGAGCAGTCGACTAATCAAGGGTCATTAGTCGAATGATCTTAGGGTGTGCAAGGCGAGGATGAAAGGAAATAAGCTAAAATTACTCTTTAATAGTCGACAAACCAATTTCAACTAGTTGATTGTTCAAGGAGTTAGTCGACTGGTAAGATTTAACCAATCGATTATTAAACTATAGCCAGAATTGGCTACAGCAAGTCAGTCGACTAATCGAGTTAAACAAGTCGACTGGTCAGCTACAGAAGGGAAAGCCTGGGGCTTTCATAATGGTTTTAAGACGAACTTCGAGATGCAATATCTTTCGCATAGAAAGTCGGATCGAGATGCAATATGGACCAGTGTTCATTATTTTCCAAGGACAATAATCCATGAAGTTTTGGTGGGTCTTTGGTTACTTTGATTCTGGAGCTTGTGCGGGATCCACACCAGCACGTATTCCAAAACCATAAAATTTAAGATAGACCAGGAGGGTGTATTGGGGATGTTAGATGACACCGAGGTTATAATTGACGATTGGGGATTAATGATTTGTATGGTAATGTTTATAGAGTCGTCTGATGGTTTTTGAGATGTGATGACTAGGGTTTTGTGATATATGATTCCATACAACATTGACATATGAGGTAAGTCCATGTACCTTGGCTTTGACCTTGGGATTAGACATTTATAGACCATTTATTGCATGAGCAGTTGTTGTGTTAGTTGTGCATCTTCTGGAGGCTTCAACATATGGATTGAAGACATTCTATCTCGGTAATGCGGCTATGAACCTCAGGGTATGTTGTATCAAGGGTTATAGGCTCGAAGTGACTTGTTATTTTGTTTCATGATAAATAAATGGTAGATATTAGGCACGTGTATGCCGATTCGGGTTAGATACGACTATAGGTGGTGGACAATGCATTGAAGCATCATAGTATTTGTTGGATTCATCCCGTTTTGGCAGTGGGTGAAATGTGTGAATTTAACCAAAATTTCTCTATTTAGATGTTGATGAGCCTATGAAATCAATCAACTAGCATTAGATCCAATCTATATGATAAAATAAAATCATATTTTATTTTAAAAACTTTTATACTATTCAATTATTTATATTGATTAAAAAGATTTAATGATTATTTTGACTATATCTAATATATTCATACACTAACATGATAGCATAATGATATATGATTATGGGTATAACTATATGTATACGCACGCACACACATAGATATTGAGATTTATATCGATCGTATATACATATGTAATTATCATACTTAAATATACATATGATAAATTTATACGCATACCAGAGATATAAATGCCTAAATATATACATAAGTTTAAATATACTATAATATATGTATATGGTCTGTACACACACATTAATAATACTATATATATAATGTATACATACATACATACATATATAGCAAAATAATTTAAACATACATACATATGTATAATGTATTGTCATGTATTTATTTATATGCATATAATTTCAAATGAATCAATATGATTAAATAGATATCTTTAAATGTTTGTGGAAGGTTTGATATTTAAAAAAGAAATGGAAAGGACCATCCACCTTCCTCTTTTACAAACTTCTAAATAAATCTAGATCCAATCTCTAGATGGAAATAAAAAATATATTTCCATAGTAATCCATAATTAAAGATTTTTGTTGGCATTAAAAATTCTAGATTTGAAATATCACATAAATATATAGACTAGATCACTTTAAACAATGTCATAACTAAAATTGTTCTAACAATTATGATTTCATATTAATATCCATATTTAACTTCAATGCTTTGTCACATATGTGACAAACAGTAGATAAATTTAAAATTGAGCAAGGAATTAAATCTAAACATCAAATGTTTTAAATCTAAATATATATGAAATATACATGTGTACAAATAATTTTTTTGAAACTAGTTTTAAATAAAATAAATTTAAACTTACATAAAATATTATGGCCAAATTCAAATATAATATATATATATCGTTTATTTGTAATTGCAATAATTTATAATTTGAAATAAATTAAAAGCTTATAATTAAATTTCAATTATTGAATAAAAACATATATACATGTATATAACAATACAAATATATACATCAGAGATGGTGAGATATTCAAATAAGATATAAAGATTTACCTTAATAGATCCACCCCTTTATGACACCTCGATCTTTGAATAGCTTCCTAGATTTATTAATACGCCACTTGATCTTGCTGGAATCGAATGAACCACTTTGTTTTAATTTTAGTTGATGTTATTCTGATGAAAATGGGTTCAACCACGGAGAAAGGGAGTACGGAGATGGCGACCATGATGAAAGAACGATTAAAATTAATAAATGTAGAAGGTTTTGCATTTATGGAGACAATAAAACCTTTCCTTATTCTTCTCTTTAAATCCTTCCTCTTTAATTCTAATTAATTCTAGATCTAATATCTAGATGATTCCAATCCATTTTCGACCGGCTATGTATGGTACCATAAAGAACAAAAAAATCACAAAGCTTATTCAAATAATTATTAATATTTAAAGATTGTATATATATATATGCATACATATATCGTTTATATATACATCCAAATAATTATTAACACTACTCATAAAATTTCTGAGAGCTACCCTACTTACTAGTAACACCCAAGATATCAAATACATTAACAATTAATATTTAAGAACTAACATTTTTTTAAGTATTAATTTATTTTTAACATTTTATAAACTAATTAAATCATGTGGTATTTCGTTGAATTCACAAATATAGTTATGTGAGTCAGAGATGTGAACTCAATTAACGATTAATATTGAACAATTAAAATATTAACGTTCACATCTCACCTTATCTAGTGGTGTGACAATTTAACCGAATTCATCGCTTATAGATCTTTTTGGTACATATCTTACATTACCTTAAGCAGTACCGATAGTGATAATAATTTACACATATTCTCTTCGTCAACAATACATCACTTTATGACACGAGTTAGAAACTTGTCAAAACTCTAATATTATCCACATTCAACTTGATCTATTTATAAACAAAGTCCTTGGTTAATAATAGCATTTATTATTAATCGGTCTACTCCGGTCAGAGATTTTGACTTTGAGTTGATTATAGCTGACCGTGTACTAACCTCATATTAAGGAGAAGAATTCTCCATTGAACAGTGCTTCACTTTCAATTTTTCAACATACCTAACTATAGTCGCTCGATGGTCGCCAGTACATGATTTAACTATAATCAAAGTGGAGTATTCACATTGAAGTTCCATGGTATTCTCAAGTTAAAGAAACTGTGTAACATCATCACGTTAAGGTTTTGTTGGCGTTAAAATTGACCACCAACACCCAATTATGTAAAAGCACCAATATCCAATCCAGTCACAGAAATATGAAGAAAAATAAATGAAGAACAAAATTAAAATAATCAGACAACAAGTAAATAAAGGCACAGATTTATAGTAGTTCGGCTAACTCCGGCCTACGTCCACTCCAAATATTTTCCTTTTTATTAGTTTATACTGCTGATTACAGTTACAAATCCATGAAATTCAAGAATAAAAATGGTAGAGTATAGCCTAGGAAGAAGATGAAGAGAAGCAGAATCAAGATCCCCTTTTTGAAGCCATGCCTGGTGTATTTATAGGTGAAACTTCGCTTACAGGACCTTCTTATCCATATGGGCCCACCGTAGAGGTCGCTGGGCCCAAATCCCAATGAAGAGGGATCGGTACCGATCCCGCCATTGGTTGATTTTGGGGCAGCGATCCCTATGGTGGCTTCTTCATGTTTAGACATGTTGGTATTTCAAATATCATGTTAATTGGATGCGTGGAGCTCGTGCTTTTGGTTTATCTTTGGTTCGAACCCATTTGCAAGTTACCCTCTGCCGATCCCTTTTTAATAGATTAAACCGATCCATGCTCTTCCACGATCCATTGCTGATCCCTTTAGTTCTTACAAGACTATGCCTGTGCCTTCCATCTCAGCCGATCCATCTTGCTTCATAAGAAAATGACGATCCCTCCATCCTTACGTAATTATGCCGATCCCTCTTGCTTTCTGAGACTGTGCCAATCCCCCCTATTCCACATCACCCATTCCAATCCAACCAAACAACACGTGATGATCCCTCTCTTGCTGAAGTATACCGATCCTTCCTGGATTGAAGTCGATCCCTCCTTGACTTATCTGACCGATCCCTACATATGCTTTGTCACAACTGACTTCATCGATCTCTCACCCTATACAATACCACCGATCCCTCAAACTATACAATAACAACGATCCCTCAAGCAATGTCGAACCCTCATCCATACCGATCCCTCTACATTGAAACATGTCGATCCATCCGTAACTTCCCAAACCAATAAAACATGCTGATCCAAGCTATGTCCTATATTTCTAGTATCCTACATCGTTTATCTACCAACTCCATCCAACTCTGGCTTTGTTTGACCATTTGTACTTTACCTTCGGGTCCTACAACCATCGCCCTGCACTTATCGGCCTTGATAATTGTGAAGTCTGTTGGGTTAAATTAGCCTGTGTACTGCCTTGCCAAAAGGCGGGCAAACACTTTGCCCTCCAAAACATGCCTTGCGATAGGAAGGCGTGTTTTGAATTACCATAAATCCAAAATCCGAAGCCATAATACATTGATTGTCAAATTATCCAATCCGTTGTCAATTCCATTCCTTGATCTCTCCGGATCATTTGTGAAATCCATGACTATTCTGAGCTGACATCCAATTCCAAATCCATTCCAAATTCATTAACCAAAGAAATGATCTCTTCGGATCATTTTATCCAAATCCAAGACCGCTCCGAGTCCATATCCAAATCCATAGACCTCTCCGGGTCGTTTTATCCAAATCCGGGACTGCTCCGGGTCCAAATCCATAGACCTCTCGGGGTTGATTTATCCAAATCCAGGACCGCTCTGGGTCGATATCCAAATCCATAGACCTCTCTGGGTCGATTTATCCAAATTCAGGACCGCTCCGGATCCATATCCAAATCCATAGACCTCTTCGGGTCATTAGCCTAATCCAAATCCTTGATCTCACCAGATCCTTGTGGAGCACAATCCATACTCGATGATCTGAGTAGGCCGATCATGTCGCTCTCCAGCAAAGCGGCCTACCCCTTGTCAGGCATAGTTCATACCCAACGACCTAGATCTCTCCGGATCCTTGCCAAGCATAATCCATGCTTGAAGACCTATTAGGTTTTATTCTCTGGCCTCGACTCTCCATTCGAGGGCTTAATTCATGAGTGTCCTACTCCGTCCTCGGTTCCCAATCGTGGACTTAAACCGTGGGGTATCCTTCTCCGGCTTCGATCCCTGGTCGAGGACTTAAACCGTAGGGTATCCTTCTTCGGCTTCGATCGCCAGTCGAGGACTTAATTCGTGTACGAATCCATCATGTCTTTCTCCGGCGAAGGTGTTTGCACAAAAAATGGACAAACACCTCAAAGTCGTATGATTTAGTAGAGCTTATGTTGTTCTTAGCGATTTTGGAGGTTTATGCAAATATATGAAAAGCAGGGACTAAACTGTAAAAAGACACGCAAGTTTATAGTGGTTCAGCCAGAATGTGCCTACGTCCACTTTATATGTTATTTCACTTCTCTAGTTTTGATTACAAGTACAAAGCTTTGATACGAGTAAAAGAAAGTTGTTTGAAGAGTTCCTTCCGTGCTTGAGCTCTCCATACTTGTCTGCCATTGTTGTACCCCTGCCTCTCTATTTATAGAGTGAGGTTGGGGGCAGGGGTCTTGGATATATACAGCTGCTGGTGGGCCTAGGCTGAAGTGATCTGGCCTGGCAGTCTGGTTCGGCATCCTCTTGGTTCGGTCATGAGGTGGTTCGGTGATAGGTGGAGGGGATTTGGTCCGGTTGTATTTGGTTCGGTGGTAGTTTGGATCGGTGGAGGGGATTTGGTCCGGTTGTATTTGGTTCGGTGGTAGTTTGGATCGGTGGAGGGGATTTGGTCCGGTTGTATTTGGTTCGGTGGTAGTTTGGATCGGTGGAGGGGATTTGGTCCGGTTGTATTTGGTTCGGTGGTAGTCAGGGAGTGGGTTGATTAAGTGTTTGAAAACTTGGCCAACATTTGCCCCCCAAAGTAGGGTATATGTTTACCATATATCGTGCTTTGTTTTTTGTCCATCCATTCTCGACGTCTGCGTGTGTTTCATGTTGCCGATCCAAGTGGTCCGGTACACTGCCTTCGCCTATAAAATAGGGGGCTAGGGCTTCTATCTTCCCACCTGCCGAACCATTCCCACGAACCTTAGCGTTAGCCGAACCAAACCCTTAACCGAATCAGTCAGCGTTAGCCGAACCAAACCCTTAACCGAATCAGGTGAGATCTTTAGCCGGACCAAGTCTAATCTTTTTTTGCCGAATGAACTTGCGTTTGTACGTTTGCATGCCGAATGAACTTAATCCTCTGATACCGAATGACACATGAACGTTTAATACCGAATGAGATTATTGAAGTGCTGCATCTGTTTGCCGAATGAATTGTTGTACTGAGTGAACATGTGTTTCATACTTCTAACTTTTAAGTGAAATTCCAAATTACATTGTTCGTATATTCTAACGATATACTTTCCCGTGTTTGCAGATAAATGTCTCGCAAAGTGGAAACTCGTTCGGATAAGAAGAAGTCCCATGGCGAAGGAGAGTCCTCGGCCGTGCCCCCAGCTCAATCAAGATCGGAGCGTCATGGGCCCGCCCCAAGGTCATTAGTGGATGGACATGGTCCCCAGGAGCTGCTGGATTCCCCGCCTGACTGCTTTCCTAGCTCTCTCAAAGAGGAGCAGCTCGATGTTATATCTCGTTCCTTTGGGATCGATAGAGCCCTCATGCTGTTGCCGGGCCCAGGAGTCATGCCATACAATCCTCCCGAAGGGTACTTTGCTTATAGTAGGTACCATTGTATGTGTGGTGCTATCCCGCCTCTCAATGCTTGGGTAGTCAGCTTCCTCACGTATCTGAAGGTGGCCCCATTCCAGCTTCAGCCCAACTCCTATGCCATACTGGCGAGCCTCTTCGTTATCTTTCAGAGGAAGTACGGGCGCCCTCCTTCAAACCGGGAGATCCGGTACTTATATAATTTGAGAGGCTACAAGAAAGGATCCCCGTACATTAGCTTGGAGTCAGCCGTGACCTTCAAACCGGTCTTGGATCTGTACTCTAAATTCAGCATGTTCAAGAAAGAGTGGCTCTTTGTTAGGGACGAATCCGTTTCAATCCGGCGTTTTACCTCTGGATGTAAGTTGATGCTTTTACTTATAATTTCTATTCCGATTGCGATGCTTCTTCTCATACTTTCTCATTTTTGCTAGCGACAGGTGGCTTTCCGGTTGTGGAGACTGACCGCCTGGTTCAGACGGCGGCTGAGATAGAAGCCATTCTTGGGAAATATAGATCATCTGCCTTCTTGATTAGAAATGCGATTCTTCTGGAATATAACCTAATCCTCCCGCAGCAGTCTGTAGTTAAGTTGAGGGAAACGGCGGAGGAGAGGGCGGCTGCTCAGACCAAGGAGGGTGTTACGGCAGAGGGTAGCAAGCGGAAACCTTTCACAAAACCTCCAGCTGTCGGAGGTAAGAAACTCAAGAAATCGGACGGTCCTTCCCCCAGCAATTGTCCACTTACCCGGGAGGAGGAAGACATAGAGGAGGAACGAGGCGAGGGTGGAGATGGTCGGGATGGTGACAAAGGTGGCGATGGCGTCGGGGCCCTACCTCCTGGGCAAGCGGGCGAGATTCAGGAGTGGACGGATGATGCGTTCCACCAGGCTTTTGAGGGGTTGGATGAGGATCCGGCTTTGGCAGAGAAGACCGGGAAGGCGGACAAAGCCGGGACTGGTGCAAGTGAGTCTTCTCCGACCATTCCAGCCAAGGTGGCTCCGACGACTCAAGGTGAACTCTTGACTCCTGCATGCTTCATTAATGATAGGGACTTAGGAATATTTTATGACCCGCTCCCGTCCTGGAATGAAATCCAGGACTTATTGCAGTATCCCACTCCTCCCCAGGGTTTGTACAACCACAGCTGTGTTTCTTTTCCTTTTTTTAACTTGTAATTTACCGCGTTTCTTGAATCGTATAGTAATGTAAGATTGTGACGCTTGTTCTTTATATCAGGAGCAGGCAAGACGCCCAAAGCTTCAGACCTTCGACACAGGCTTGAGCAATATAAACTTTCCAAAATTTCTGCTAAGTCGAAGCCCTCAACCCAACGCTCCGGGGATGTAGTCGGATACCGTCCTCTTCTTGGGGTCATCGAAGAGGGTATTCAGCAGAGGAAGAGAAGTCATCCTTTATCCGAAACTTCGCCCGGTCCTCAGCCTCCGGCTCAGCCTATTCATGATATTACTGAGGAGGGTAGCGAGTTTGCACCTTCTCCGCACCCGTCCGGAAACCCTTCTGTTATTCATATCGACCGTCCCGACTTGGCCCGTAATCCATTTGCGGGTCATCCTGATCTGGATCCAAGTTCTCATGATATTACTTTTGACGAAGTCACTGGCGAACACCTTCTCCCCCGTAACCCCATGGTACGAGTACTTGATGAAGCCAAGTCCTTAGATCTCGATCTACTCACTACTCGTATAGTCACTATGGGAGACGAGGCCAAAGCTAATATTGATCGGGTGGCAGAGGAGACCAAGAAGCTGATGGGGCATCATGCTCGGCTGGTTAAGGCCGGAGAGGAGATTGGGAGCGCCAATATCCGACTTCGATTGGTGGTTTCGGATCAGGCCAAACAGCTTGCGGATCAGGCTATCCAGATTTCTCAGCATGAGGCTGCTACTGGGCGACTAAGGAAAACCATGGAAGAGGCCAGTCGGGCCGAATTGCGGAAAATGGAAGCTGCTTGCAAAGAGCGGATTGACATGGCTATTGCCACGGTGGATGAGGTTCGGAGAGCGGATCTCGAGCAGGTGGAGGAATTGTCCGAGAAACTTGAGGCTGCAGAGCTTGCTCAAGCTAAGTTGAGGGAAGAGATGGAGGTGATGCGGAGGTCCCTTCAGGCTGATTGCTCGAGATACAGATTAGAGAGAGACGCTGCCGTCGAAAGGTTGTCGGCTTCCGATGCCCGGATGAGGGAGTTTGAGGAGAATGAGGGAATGATGGATGACATGCTCCAGGACATGTATTTCCGAACTTGGAAGCAGGGCAATCTCTCTTGGATGGATGATTATCCCAGGGTCATGGCCAAGATCTATCTTCGGGCTTTGGAGGAGGCTAAGGCTGGTGGAAATAAAAAGGGTGAAACGGTCTTCAGTATGGATGTGGTCACTGCCCAGTTCACCAAGGAGGAGAAAGTGGCGGTAAAGGAGGGTATGCGGCTGCTTGCTGCTGAAGAGGCAGGTGTGCAGGTAGAGGATGACGACCAGGACGGTCAAGAAGCAGGTGCTGGTAAGTCTTCCTTTCTAGTCTTTCCGTTAATTTGGTTACTTATCACTAATGAATCCTTTTTATGACCGGACAGGCGGGCAAAAGAGCAAGGACAAGACTTGACGCAACCGGCTCCCTGATTGGACCTGGAAAATTCTTTTTGTAGGCTTGGCATTGTTGTATCTGTTAGTCTTAAGACAGTAGAGTAACTTCTAAGTTGTAATTCTTGCTACTTGTAATAATCAACATTATTCTTGACGTGTAATTTTTTAACTTAAGCTGATTTCGTCGTTTCTTGAATATTTGTTGCTATTTCGACATATCGTATGAGAAATGTAGCTATGTATATTCTAGTAATTAAATTGTGTTTGATGTTAGACTCTGGCTCTAAACCATAATTTCATGACTTGCAATATTAGCGTGTGGTGTGAACAAATTATAATCATGTATTTGTACATAAAAGAAGAAGATACCGCCTTTCATGTTTTAATCGTAGATGGCAGTCTTGAACATCTTGTAGGACCGAGCATGGAATGTAGTTGAATGTCCTGCCACTGTGAGTCCCCACACCCATTGGCGAGTATCTCCTACTCTGTATCATGTACTTTAGGGATTGTTATAGGGGATAGGAAAAAAGCTTTTTAAGTAAAATTGAAATACGTAAAAAAGGTAAAACTTCCAATCACGGAAGGCCTTCGATGTGCTTAAGTTCGTGGCAAACGGGTTTTGTAGTCACTTTCCCTAGCTGTGGGTCTTGGAGACATTTGTCACCCATCTTACGCCTCCGCGGGGAGTTAATTCTTTTTTACCACAGCCGCACTTAAGACACATCGGAGCCGAGATCGCGCACAGTAACTACCCGGGCCATTATGGCCCGTAATCGTGGGTATTATTCGATTTACTGCGGCCGGCTAGCGTGGGTGCCGATCGTCAACTGTGAACTGCCCCTGGCTGGCCACACCTTATGTTGGGGCTTATAGTCGGTCCACAGTTGCCGGCGAGCCTAACGCCGTAATGAGCTGCCTCGGCTATAGTCGGCCTTCTCGGTGGCTTATAATCGGCTCATTACAGTTGGCTTTAAGGGCCGTCGCGAGCAATGAGTTAACCCGCAGCAGAGGGATGCTGGAGCGAAAGTGTCTCATTGGCGAGGGCATAGATTCGCATAGTACCTGTTGGGTATTGTCCACGTGAAGTTGCATTGTTGAGTGCTTTGAATAGAAATGCTATATACTCAGGATTTTGTTCAACAGAAAAGGATAAAGTTAACAAGCAGCCAAGATACAAAGGAACAAGTTAAAAGAGAGACAAGGTTTTTTAAAGTGGTTCAGCACGAAAATGCCTACGTCCACTGATTCTCTTTGTTAATTCACTTCATATGGGCAATACAAGTTAAGAAAAGTATCGACGGAGGTGCTGGATGTTCCATGCCCTCTGGAACACCTCTCCGTCCACTGTTGACAAAATATAGGCTCCGTTGTGGAGATCTTTATGAATTACATATGGCCCATCCCAGATTGGGTCTAGTGCTCCGGGGCGAGGGAAGATTCGCTTGAGGACAAGATCCCCTTCCTGCAAGGTACGATGCTTGACTTTGGAGTTGTATTGTGCTGCCACTTTTTGCTTGTGGGCTGCTGTTTTGAGGATTGCATCGTTTCTTCTCTCCTCGATTAGATCCAAAGACATGTGAAGGAGTTCTTCGTTCTCTTCTGGGTTATAGTGGATCCGACGATGGGAAGGCACAATAGTTTCAACTGGGAGCATAGCCTCCGATCCGTATGCCAAAGAGAAAGGAGTGTGCCCTGTCGATGTTCTGAAAGATGTGCGATAGGCCCATAGTGCCGTAGGAAGTTCATCCACCCAAGCGCCCTTTGACTTTTCGAGCTTCTTTTTGATTAGAGTTTTCAGAATTTTGTTGACTGCTTCGACTTGTCCGTTTGCCTGGGGATATGCTACGGATGAGAAGCTTTTATGAATTCTGTGTTCTTGGCACCAGTTGGCGAATTCCTCGCTGTCAAATTGAAGCCCATTGTCTGATATGATTTTGAGTGGGACTCCGTACCTGCATAGAACATTTTTGATCAAGAAGTTAATAACTTTTGCTGAAGATACTTTGTTTAGAGGTTCCGCCTCCACCCATTTGGTGAAATAATCAACTGCCACTATAGCATATTTGGCCCCGCCTCGGCCCATTGGTAGCTCGCCGATTAAGTCAATTCCCCATATCGCGAAGGGCCAAGGGCTGGTCATCTGAGTAATCTCGGTTGTTGGTAGCCGAGGGATCTTAGCAAATTTTTGGCATCTGTCACACTTCTTGACGAAATCTAAGGCGTCCTTGCCTAAGGTGGGCCAGAAATATCCGTATCGGAGTATCTTTTTTGCTAATGTTTGCCCCCCGGTGTGATCTCCACAGCTCCCCTGATGGATGTTGGATAAGATTTCCTTGGCTTCCCTTCCGGCGACACCTTAATAATGGGTTAGAGAAACCGCGCCGATAGAGGATGTCTTCTTGTATTGTATAGCGGGACGCTTTCCTCAAGATTTTCTTGACTTCATTACGCCCGTTGGGTAGTGTGCCACTTTGTAGGTAGTCTCGGATGGGAGTCATCCAAGTTGCTTCTTCGGCTGCGGCTATCAGATTCACTTGCTCAAAACTTGGGACCTTTTGCTTTGAGATGGTTACTGCCCCGAAGATGGCGATGTCTCTCATACTCGCTTACTTTGCCAATTCGTCGGCCTCTTGGTTCTCTTCCCGAGGGATGTGTTTGACTAAGTACTGATCCAACCGGCCGAGAAGCAACTTGGTCTTCTTTAGATATGCTATGAGTCGTTCCTCTCGAGCTTGGAATTCTCCTAGTATTTGATTAACAATAAGTTGAGAATCGCTGTGAAGACACAAAGAATTGGCTCCGATTTCTATGGCAATTTATAGTCCAGCTATCACTGCTTCATATTCTGCATCGTTGTTGGTGGCAGCGAAATCCAACCTTATAGCATAGTGCAGTTTATTTCCCCTGGGAGTGATTATTACCACACCTGCCCCCGAGCCTTGTTCGTTAGATGCACCGTCCACAAAGAGATTCCATTTGATATCTTCTGTTATTTCCAGTTGCTCCTTATCCTCGTTGGTAGTGAACTCTGCAATGAAATCAGCCATGGCTTGTCCCTTGATGGCGGTGCGAGGGTGATAGGTGATATCATATTGACTCAGCTCAATACACCATTTAAGTAGTCGCCCGGAAGTGTCGGGACGATGGAGTACCTGCCTCAGTGGTTGATCGGTCAGAACTTTGATGGAATGGGATTGGAAGTAGTGACGTAGTTTTCGTGAAGTGATTAGTAAACAGTATGCTAACTTTTCAAGCTTAGGATATCTGACTTCTGCCCCAGTAAACCTTTTACTGACGAAGTAAACTGGTCGTTGCGTGCGGTTGTCTTCCCTTACCAAGGCAGCGCTTAGAGCGTGAGATGACACAGCAAGGTATAGGTATAATTCTTCGCCTTCGCTTGGGGTCGAGAGTACCGGTGGTTTCTGGAGGTGTTCGATTAGGTTAAGGAAAGCGGTTAAGCATTCGTCCGTCCATTCGAACTTTCCTTTATCTTTCTTTAGAGCTTCGAAAAAGGGGACGCACTTGTCCGTTGCTTTGGAGATGAATCGGCTTAGGGCAGCCACTTTTCCATTTAGGCTTTGCATTTCCTTTCGGGTGGAAGGTATTTTGATGTCCCTTAATGCTCGGACTTGTTCAGGGTTTGCTTCTATCCCTCGGGCATGGACGATGAATCCTAAGAATTTTCCCGATGACACTCCGAAGGAGCACTTTAGTGGATTCAACTTCATTCCATACTGTCGAAGTACCTGGAACATTTCGCCTAGGTGGCTTACGTGATCTTTGGCTTTCCGTGATTTTACCAGCATGTCGTCTACATATACTTCCATTGTTCGTCCTATTAGCCCTGCGAACATCTTGTTGACGAGGCGCTGGTAGGTGGCTCCTGCATTTTTAAGTCCGAAGGGCATCACTTTGTAGCAGTATAAACCCCGGTCGGTGATGAAACTAGTGTGGTCCTGGTCGGGAGCATGCATAGGAATTTGGTTATATCCTGAGTATGCATCCATAAAAGACAGGAGTTCGTGCCCGGCTGTGCTGTCTACAAGTTGGTCGATTCTGGGAAGCGGGAAGCAATCCTTTGGGCAGGCGTCGTTTAGGTTGGAGAAGTCAATGCAGGTCCACCACTTCCCATTAGCCTTCTTTACTAGTACCGGGTTGGCGATCCATTCTGGGTAAATAGCTTCTCGTATGAAGTCATTGGCGAGTAGATTCTTTACTTCTTCATCGAGGGCTGCTGATCGCTCTGTCCCCATACTTCTCTTTTTTTGTTTTACAGGCGCCTTGGTAGGATCAATGTTTAACACGTGGCACGCTATGTCGGGGGAGATTCCGGTCATGTCAGCGTGTAACCAAGCGAACACATCCAAGTTGTGGCGGAGAAAATCAATGAGTTGTTCCTTCAATTCAGCTTTCAGCTGCGACCCGATTTTCAGTAGCCTACTTGAGTCGTGCTTGTCTACAGATATAAACTCCATAGCCTCTGCAGGCTCGGCGGTGGCCTCCTCCTCTTTGTCCCTACGGTCTAATTCATTGAAAGGGTCGCTGGTGTATCGAAGAGGAGGGGCTTTCTTTAGTTGCTATGCTTCAAGGCTTTTTGTGCAGAGGGCAATCTCTACACCTTTCCCTTTATCTTTCCTGTGGTTGTTGCGAAGTTCGGTTACATAGCAGTCTCGTGCAATATCCTGGTCTCCTTCCACTTCCCCTACCCCATTGTCTGTTGGAAACTTCATTTTCAGGCACCATGAGGCTAGGACAATCTGGAAGTCAGACAAGGCTGGTCTTCCTAAGAAGGCGTTGTAGGCCGAATGGTTTTCTATCAGCACAAACGTCTGTTTCCTTACAACGGAGCGGGGATGGCTTCCAATCTCAACAAAGAGGTTCAGCTGCCCGAGGGGCATCTTCGCATCTCCAGTGAAACCGTGTAGTGGTTTATCGCAGGGAGATACATCCTTCATTGATAGCTTCATTTTGTCGAATGCGTGTTTGAACAGGATATTTACAGAGCTTCCAGTGTCTACCAGGATTCGGTAAACTTCGGCGGGACCGAGTCGGGCAGAGATAACCATGGGATCCATGTGAGGGTACTGTCTTCCTTCTAGGTCGCGTTTACTGAATGTGATGTCATCACTTTCTTTCCGCTTTGGGTGGCGCTCTTCTATAACCGTATTGACACAGTCTCTATTGTCTCTAAGCGATTTCCCATATCTTTCCATCTCTCTCCAACTTCTGTCTGCGATGTGCGGACCTCCTGAGATGGTATGGACCACTATCTTCTCTTGACTAGAGCTGCTAGCGTTGCGGTTTCCTCTGTCGGTCCCTGGTGAGGGTAGCCTTGGGTTTTCATTGGCAGGAGCTGGAGTTCCGTCTTGACTTTTTACATAACGCTCCAGTTTCTTCCTTCTGATGTGTTCCTCAATCAGATCTCGGAGATGATGGCATTCGTTGGTATCATGTCCGTGAGATTCGTGGAAGCGGCAGAATTTTCCAGACTTCTGTGCGTTATCTGATTCCTTCTTGTATGGTGGGCGTTTATATCTAACTTCGCCTTGGGTGGCAAGGAAGATATTTTCGACGGTCTCGTTCAAAGGGGTGTAAGTGTCGAATCTTGGTCCTGGCCGATATAGGCGCTTTTCTACCTTCTTGCCCCCAGCATTGTCTCTGGAATCATTTCTTCGAACGTCTCTCGCCACAGCAGGGGGGCGTTGCCATGGGTCGTCTTACTTTGCTGTCCTGACTGCCCCTCAACGGCAGCATCCTCAAGCCTCATGTATTTCCCGGCTTCATGGAAGAAATCGGGTAAAGTAGCTGGTTTTTCTTTTGTCAACCTTCTGGCAAATTTAGTGTCCGGATGCACCCCACTGCAGAGGGCCATTAGGATAAGCTTCTCATCGGCATCTTGAACTGCGGCTGCTGCGGCGTTGAATCTGGTTAGGTATTGCTGCAGCTTTTCTCCGGGTTTCTGTTTGACGCTGGATAAGGAATAAGCGTCCTTAGGTTGCTCCACATGAATGCGGAACTGACTGATAAATTTTTCTTTCAACATTTCCCATGAGCTGATGGATCCTTGGGGTAGATGACAGAACCAGGAGGTAGCAAGATCTGCTAAGAAGAGCGGAAAGCATTTGCACAGTACTCCCTCTGTTGCTCCACTCATGAGCATATGCTGCGTGTACCTCTGTAAGTGTACAACGGGATCGGAGGTTCCTTTGTAGGGTTCCATTGTTGGCATCTTCCATTCTCGGGGGGTGATAGCAATTTCGATATTGCGGGCAAAAGGGCTGGTTACCCTAGCGCCTATCCCTCGATCTCTTCGCTCCCGCTGGACACACTCTCTGAATAAGCGTGCCATCCTTTCATCAGAACTTGGAGCGGATAGAAATGAGTTTGGTTCTGTTCTGTGGGATTGATTCCGTCCAGACGACCTGTAGGGATGGTATCGTCTATCATTCCTCATATTTTCCCGTGGCTGCCTTTGGTTTTCTGGGAGCATGCTTGGGTCAGCTACAGTTGGCCCTTGCCTTGATCTCCCCCTGTTGGGTTCTGATATAAGCACTTCCTCGGGTCCAACTTCGGGCTGAACTCTAGCTCGGCCCCGTTCACCGGTGTTTCTGTTGTTAGGCAGCATGACAGGCTCAGCTACAGTTGACCTTCGCCCGGTACCTTCCCCGTTGGGTTCGGTACCAAACGTTTCCTCAGGCCTAACTTCGGGCTGTGCTCGGTCTCGGCTCCTACCACAGCTACTTCTGCCGTTAGCTCCTTCGAAGAAGGAAGATCTTTGCTGTCTCTGAGATCCTCCAGACTGGGACTCGCCCCATGATTCAGTGTTGCGGTTGGATTCTTCAGCGTCCCTCAAGCGTGACATGAGATGGTCCACCAAGGCTTCCTGCTGGGACGTGAAGCGGTTAGTTACTTCAACCACAACTCTGTCCAGATCTGCTCTAGTAATTGCTGCAGGCTGTTCTACGGCGAGAGCAGTTGGGTTAGCCTGTTCTCCATTTGTTACCGTTGCTGGAGGAGGACGATTTACTTGATTCGTGACAGCTGGATCTGGAAGACTGCTGGATGCGATGTTTTTTCCTTTGTTAACATCTTTTCTCTGTTTGGGAGGCATGTTTTCCAAGTGGCGGACGATGCTGTTAGGAAAACTTGTTAAGTAGATGAAGCTGAAGCTCCGAGCTCCTAGTTCTCAGTGAAAGCACCAAAAATGTTTGCACAAAAAATGGACAAACACCTCAAAGTCGTATGATTTAGTAGAGCTTATGTTGTTCTTAGCGATTTTGGAGGTTTATGCAAATATATGAAAAGCAGGGACTAAACTGTAAAAAGACACGCAAGTTTATAGTGGTTCAGCCAGAATGTGCCTACGTCCACTTTATATGTTATTTCACTTCTCTAGTTTTGATTACAAGTACAAAGCTTTGATACGAGTAAAAGAAAGTTGTTTGAAGAGTTCCTTCCGTGCTTGAGCTCTCCAAACTTGTCTGCCATTGTTGTACCCCTGCCTCTCTATTTATAGAGTGAGGTTGGGGGCAGGGGTCTTGGATATATACAGCTGCTGGTGGGCCTGGGCTGAAGTGATCTGGCCTGGCAGTCTGGTTCGGCATCCTCTTGGTTCGGTCATGAGGTGGTTCGGTGATAGGTGGAGGGGATTTGGTCCGGTTGTATTTGGTTCGGTGGTAGTTTGGATCGGTGGAGGGGATTTGGTCCGGTTGTATTTGGTTCGGTGGTAGTTTGGATCGGTGGAGGGGATTTGGTCCGGTTGTATTTGGTTCGGTGGTAGTTTGGATCGGTGGAGGGGATTTGGTCCGGTTGTATTTGGTTCGGTGGTAGTCAGGGAGTGGGTTGATTAAGTGTTTGAAAACTTGGCCAACAGAAGGGACCCATGACTCGTGGTTATTGCCTCATCTCTCCGGTCAAGGTCATAACCATGTCCTGTGTTATTTGTTACATTGATCCGGACTTAAGGATCCCTAAGTCTATAAAATAAAATTCCGTACTACCCATAAACCAAAGTTCGAAGCAAATAACGAAAAACAAAATTTCACAAACCCGAGCACTACAGTTCATCATCATCTCAGAGCATGCCTAGGGACCATCCTCGATCACGTACATGTGTAAGTGACTTAGCCGTATTACTATGGAGTTTATTACTTATTCTATGCCATCCCAATCAATCGATGACAAGTTGATGATGATGCCTTGATCCAGTGCCATTTTCGTTCGAGGTGGACGGTGGCTGCTCCTGTTCCACCATCGTAGCCCGAGTCCTTATGTATTGTTGTAACTGACCATTCCTCACATGTTCCTCAATGATATTCCTTAAATGCCTGCAGTCATTTGTATTATGCCCATCCAGCTCGTGGAATAGGCAATGCTTTCCTGATGCCCGCTCATGTTTGGAGGGTTCCCTCCTTGCTAACCTTCGATACTGAAGATTTTCTCGAGTATCCAAGTAAATCCTTTCTAGAGATTCAGTCAAATCTATCTAAGAAGAGAATTTTGATTCTCTCCATTGCCGCTTCGACACATCAATGCCATCATTCATTTTCCATTTTCCTTTATTATTCTTGTTTACATCTCTTGATGATCCTCCACTCTGCACAACATTTACCTCCGGTTTGTTTGCTCGTGTGTCTTCCTACCATAGGAACCTTTTTGCTTCATGATAAAACTCCTCGAGATCCATAGGTGGATCCGCGCTAGTAAATCCTTAAACTCCGTGCCATTAGCAATTCCAGATACAGCTACCATCAAAACCATGGATGGATTTGGATGATTCACCGATGCCACCATGGCAATAAACCGTGTTAGAAAACTCCTCAGGGGCTCTCCGGTCCTCTATTTCAGTGTTGCCAAACTCATCACATTTTTGTGTCTCGAGATGTGAACCTTAAACTGCCTTATAAACCTTTCGATCAATTCTGTCCACGTGCCAATAGAGTCGCTTTCCTAGTTGACTTCACTTTTATCAACCAATAGGAAACTCTTGGTTGAGTCATCCTATAGGTATTTAATAACTACAAGTATGTAATCTCTTAGTGTCCACAACGGCCATGAGTAATACGCTGCCCAACATCTGGAGAGTGTTATGTACTCTGGTCTTAATGGATGCATCAATATCCTTTCTCGAAACATCTTGATCAGGGATATTTAAATCAAATTGTTATTTTATTTGTGATTAATTCTTCACGATTGCAACTATTTGCAACTAAAACCACATAACATTTTATTTAAGGATTTAAACTAATTACTTGATCAATCATATCATAATATAACAAACACCTTTACTATAAACAATATTGATTATAGAGTTAGATATATGTAACAAGTTGCATAATATGTGACGTTTGGGACACGATTGTGCCATGTTGTTTTGTATATGATAGTTTTATCACATAGTGTAGCACGATAGTAGAAATGTACTAACTTTTTGGATGCAGGTTGAGGTATGGTTCCATTACCTCGAATGCTACCATTTAGTATTATTTGTGATATATTAGCATATTGATAATCATATAAAACAGTGATATTTCCTTTTCACCAAACTTTATGTCAGACCTTCCCTTTGTTGTTTCTTTGTTTACTATTATTTGAGTATGTTGACTTAGATATGGGGATCTCTATTCACTAGAGGCGATTCAATAAAGGCATAGCTATATTACTACTATGATTATATCAATCTAGTTTTTGGTGTATTGACATTTACACCACATTATGGGATAAAACGCATCAGGCGATAGGTATGCTCCATTTTCTGATTGCATACCTATCTATCATTAAATCTCGTGCCATCTCATTGCACATCAGACTATCAATATGCCCCATCGTCTGATATGCACCACCACAACAAAAAAAACCATATGTTGTCTGATGTTATAGTACCATTTCTAGAATTTTCCAGTAGACAATATATAAATATTGACTGATATTAATAGTTGTTCACAGAATGAAATAAATGAATCACAATTTTATTTAAACAAATATTGTATTTCAAATCAAATTCAAATGCAATACAATTTTCACTATCAGTCTACTTACATTTTCAAATACAATACAACTTAAATTTACTCACACTCACTTGAGTTTGTTTTTAATGTTGATCTTGATTTGCTTGCTCCAGCTTGTGTCCAGCCATCTCCTATACCTGTTAAATAAACAACGCAGCAAACTTGAAAAAGAAACAAACCTAAATTACAAAAATAAAATTGAATTTGAATATTATATATTGCCTTAGTTTATGAGTTTGTTTTTTTCTTTTCATTTTTAGATAGGGATAAATATATATATGTGCACGAACAACTTATGATATGCACAGTGTATCATTATGAATATCACAAGGTCGATCCTTGATTCAATCACAAGGACGGTTGCAAGGGTCAAGCCCGAAGGCTCAACTCGGTGCAAACACAAACACACAAGTTCAACCCCAAGCAAGCTCAGGCTCAACACAAGTAGTTTAATTTTGCTCAAAACAAATCAGGCAACTCAGCAAAGCCAAAGTGCACAAACAAGTTCAGTGCACATGGAGATGCATAAAGTCGAGCACCAGCAAACCAGATTCATGGTAGCATCAAGCATGGTACATAATGATATAGAATTAAGTGCAAAAATAGCAAAAACAAAGAACAGTAGGTACGAGTTTACAAAAATACTGCCACTTTGCATTTCCTATAGTGAGCAATACACATATACACATATGTATATACATGTATACATGTATATATGCAACACATGTCAAATGCGGCCAGGAAGTGCCACAAACAAATGAATAACAGGTAGTGCCACAAACAAATGCAGCCAGGAAGTACTTGAGTTCAAGGCAAGAAGTACAAACAAATGAATAGAAATCAAAAGAACATTCACACGGGAATCAAATGAGGCAGGGAGTACATGGAGTTCAAAGCAGTGCACATTGCCTTGTTCAAAACAAGAAATTCAAGAATCTAAATGGTAATCAAGATATGGACAAGAAACCAAAGCACATGAAAGGGATTAAACCAATGTCAAGGTAGTGCACTACCTTGTTGAAGGCAGTGCACTGGCACTGCCTTGAACAAGGCAGTGTGTAAGTACATAGACAAGGCTACAATGCAACAATGCAAAATGTGAACAAGGCCAACAGCATCGACCAAGGAAAAGAAAAAACAAGGTTGCAACACACAAGAGACACACATATGGAAGTTTAAAGGAAAAACATGATAATATTTCACACATATATACATATGTATGTATGTAAGTATACACATGGAAGATATTTCACAAACCAGACTCAAAGGCCAACAATATGTTAGTAATGGTACACATGCATGATAAAAGTGAAACCACTGCAGGATTTCACAAACCAGTTCATGAAATGGTACAACATGTACACATAGTAAATGAAGACTAGCACATTCAAAAGGTAGTTGAATAGAACAAGGCAGAGTTCAAGCCATTCAAGGTTCAAGCAAGGCAAGGCACACTCATAAGTCCATTAGAAAAATAAAATCATTCAGAGTTCAAGCACATTAACATACATATACACATATATGTATATACATGTATACATGTATATACATGTAGATATGTATATACATATGTGTGCAAGTACATGGACAAGGCCAACAATGCAACAAGGTAGTGCCACAAATTAAAACAAGGCAGTGCTACAAATAGCAAGTGCCACAAATTAAAACAAGGCAATGCCACAAATTAAAACAAGGCAGTGCCACAAATTAAAACTAGGCAGTGCCACAAACATTCACACACACACACAGATATATATATACACACACACACACACATATGTATGTATATACATGGAAGTTCCCAAAATCGAACAATGAAGTGAAAAAATCACAAATACAAGGGGCAACAAAACAAGCAAGGGGCAACCAATGAAACAATGAACTTAACAAAGTCGAAAGAAGTGAACAAGGAAAGCAACTCAAAATCAAACAATGAAGTGAATAATGGTTCAAGTTCAAGTTCATAGGCCACAAATAAGTGCACAAATAAGTCCAATGTGCACTTCCTTGAACAACCAATTCAACAACCAAATAAGTGCTAGTGCCTTGCACAACTCTCATATCACCAGCCAATTCTACAAATTCAAGTCAGATATACAAATTCAGGTGAATAAGGCAGAAAACTTTAAACCAATATATTCGACCAAGTAAAAATATATTCGAGTATATTAGAGAACTCAATAATTGAACGAGTCAAGGTCATAAATCAAAAAATCAAAAAACAAAGCAGTCATATATATATGCAGCAATACAAAGTCAACATCCAATGTTTAATATCCAAAGTCAAGTCTAAATCGAAAATATAGGAAATAAATTCCTATATAAACCCAACTCGTCATTGGTTTTTAAAATCGAAGTCAAGATCAATACAAAATCGAAAGGGTAGAAATCATACCATATACCAATCGAAGAATACTTGACAAATTGAAGAGAGCTTGAACGAACGCGGCCATAAAGTAGAAACCAATTTCTTTATCGATCGTTGTTTGAGAGTGAGAGAGTATCGGTAGAGTGATTTCATTATCAAGCCGATTTGAAACCCTAAATGCAAAAGACGGGTCGAAGACGTTAGGGTTATGCCGATTTGATTTTGAGAAGATGGAAATAAATTTTGAGAAAGAGGAAAATTTTGAGAAGAGGGAAATATATTTTGAGAAGATGGAATGGAAAGAAAGTGAGGAGGGAATAATTAAGGAATACGGCTATGAAAATATTGGGAGGGAAAATATGGATCCAAAACTAAATTTTTTGATAACTTCAATCAGACAATAAATAAAATGTTGTCTGAAGGATAAGCATGAAATAGAGATTTCAGGGGCTATTCAAATAACAGATTATTTTATCCATATCTTGTGTGAAACAGTGGTAAATAGCGGGATAACAAAAAATCTACCTTATGTTTTATGATCACTGTTGTCTGATTCACTTTGTGGCATAGTGTCATGTTGGATCTAAGCCAGTACGCAGCAGGTTAAAGGGGTGAATTTCAATTTTTGTACCATTTTAGATCTTATTGGGCCTATAAGTAAATTGATTTTGATATGATCCAAATTAATTTTAAATAAAATCATTATTTTAGTTTACTTACTAATAAAAGGATTTTATTTGATATTACATATATATGTATAATATATAGTGTGCACATGTGTATCATATACACATAAATATGTACGTGCAATATATACAGTATGCATGGTTTGACATGTTGTATCTAAGTGTTGGGATTCGCACCGCAACGGACATGTTAGCCCCTCTATATACATACATGGTGTCTAATAAAAACACACATACACACATACATATATACATATTAATGTGATATAAAATTATATTTATATTTGACTAAATTAATATACACACACATAATAATGTAAAAGCAATCTTATATATATGCACATATATTCACATAAAATAATATTTATAAATAAAAATATAAATAATTTTAAAATTCGAATTCAAATTTCAAATTTTAAAACTAGATCTAGATAAGAAAATATCTTTTAATTTTATATTCAAAATTTAAATTTTGCAAATGAGTTATATCTTATTCAATATATATATAATTGAAATGGTAAAAAAAATTGTGCATGTTGTCAATCTAGAATATATACAATTTTCTTTGTATATATTCTAGATTGACAGCATACATAATTTTTTTTGTATTGACATAATTCATATATATAAAGAATTTTTTATGTATATATTCTAGATTGCAAATCTACGTATTTATATATTCTAGATTGACAGCATACGGATAAAAAGATTCATGGTATGAAGCTAATATAACCATATACAATAACAAAATAAATGATATATATATATATATATATGAATTAAAGTGTTACCTTAACTGTAGCCTAACAATGATCCCTCGAATGCCGAATCTACATAACTCTTGGGATTTGAATCCAATCTCTTGCAGAAAGTGCTACCAGTCATAGAGACCTATGCGCCTTTCTTCGATTTGACTTGATTTTGTACTTTTAGTTTAAAAATAGTGGAGGTGGGAGCTATGGTGTGTTCGACAAAAAATGTAGAGGAGAGGAGAGCAAAAATTATAATGAAAAAGTGAGGGGTAATGGGTTTAAATAAGAGAGAAAAGGGAGAGGAAAATGTGGATCTAGATCCACTCTTTTCTCTACCAATTCAAACCCAAATCAATTAACATAAGCCCTTTCCTCCCATTATGCCTTAGCTAGCCAAAACATGGGCCCTTATGAGCTTCCATTCCAGTACAAACCAGATCAGATAATTTACATTTAAATAAAATTTAGATGTACACCGATATCGTATATTGATACGTCTGTGTATATAACTCTTATGTACGCACTATTTTTAATACTAATCAACATAAATAAAATAAAATTTATAATTAATATTTCATAAATATTAGTTAGTTTAATTAATCCATAACAGTTATAATTTTATTAAATCGATGGGTAATCAGAGTATTCAACATTGCGTTTGCGTGACTCTTAGGTGTAAATTTGCTTAGTGATTAATATCGAAAAATTCGAACATTAATGGTCATATGTCACCTTAGCTAGTGGTGTGATAATTTGGCCAAATTTATCGTTTATAATGTTTTGGTAAAATCCAATTTTACTTATTTTAAGCACCCCCCAGGTAGTGACAATTGTTTACACCAATTCTCTTCATCAAAACTATATCACGTTAGGACTTATGGAATTTGGTATTGGTCAAAATTGCAATATTGTCCGCATTAAACTTATATAGTCCAAAAACAAAGTCCTCACTTTAATAAAATTTATTATTATTAATTGAAACGCTTTGGTCAGAGACTTCGACTTTGAATTGACTTCAGTTGACCTTGATACTGACCTCATATAACCGAGGAGATGAATTCTTTATTGAATAGTGTTTCACTTCCAATGCTTCAACTCGACCCAACGATTGTTGTTCGATGGATGCCGTACTACGATTTAACTATAATCAAAGTTGAGTTTCCATATTGAAGTTCAATAGTATTCTCAAGTCGATAGAACTACGTAATATTGTCACATAGATATTTTATGTTTGACCTTAGTTACATTAACCAATAGAAAACCATCGAGTGAGTCATTCCATAGTTATCCAATAACTATCGGTATGTATCCCCTTGGTGCCCTCTGCGGCCATGAGTGATACACTATCCAACATTTAGAAAGCATTGTGTACTCTAGACTCAACGAATGTATTGATATTCGCTTTTGTTATATCTTAACTAGGAATATATAAATGATATATTTATTATATTGTGATACATTGCTCATGATTACAAAACTTTGTAACTACCATCATTAAAACATAACATTTATGGATTTTCTATTAATATACTTAAATTAAACAATTAACTAATATAACACATTATAACAAGTATATAATAGAAAAAACACCTTTAATTTCGCATGAGATTTTATTACAAAGTTAATAATTTACAATAAATTATAGGACTGTCCCCAATGCATACCCCTAACTCTACTAATCTCCCACTTGCACTTGAGCCAATTATAGAATCTCAATCCCATCTCTTCAATCAGCTTGACGAGAGTCGACCGAGCTAGTCCCTTCCTAAATGGACCAGCTATGTTGTTCTTCGTATCTACTCTTTGTATCATGACCTCTTTCTTCTCAATGAATTCTGTGATTAGGTGAAACTTTCTAAGAACATGTCACGATTTCTTGTATGCTCTAGCTCCTTTGCGATCTCCATCACCGCATTGTTGTCAAAAACAATGTTATTGGATTCTCCGATCAGGAATCACTCCTAGCACACTTAAAAACTTACGCATTCAGTCTGCTTCCTTAGCTGCTTCATTGAGGGTGATGTATACGGCCTTCGTCGTGTAATTAGCTACCATTCCATGTTTGTAATTTTTCCAACCGACAGCCCCACCATTTATAGTAAAGACGTAACCTGACATTGACTTACTATCGTCAATATGACTCTGAAATCTAGAGTCAGTATACCCCTTCATAAGGCGGTCACTATTCTCATATATTAGGAATAAATCCCTGATACTTCTTAAATACTTTAGTATAATTTTACAACCATCCAATGCTTTTCTCAAGGATTAGAATGGTATCACTTATGCATCCTAATGCATATGCAGCATCTGGTCTGGTATGTAGCATAACGTACATTATGAAATCGATTGTCGAAACATATCGTATCCTCTTCGTATGCTCTTTCTCCTTATCAATTTAAGGAGCATCCATCTTAGAAAGGACGATTCCAGATTGCACCGGAACATTTCCACGCTTGGAATTCTCCATACCGAACCTTTTCAGTATGGTATCTATGTATAAGGATTGGGACAATCCCAACATCCTCTTAGATCAGTGTACACACACACATATACCCCTTTAGACCTAGTATATAAGCTGCTTCTCCCTAATCCTTCATAGAGATTCTTGGAAAGGCAAGCTTTCACTGATTGCATAATGAGACGTCATTGCCAATCAATAGAAGAAGATCAATGTACAGAACTAAGAATATGATAGCACTTCCCTGTTCCTTTGGGTATACGCACGCTTCCTCCATGTTCTGATAAACACCAAACTATTTGATCACTTTATCAAAACACTTATTCTAACTCCTTGAAGCTAGTTTAAGTCCATAAATGGACCTTAACAATTTGCAAGCCTTTCCCGCACTCCCACTGACCTCGAAACCCCCGAGTTGTGACATATATACGGTCTATTCTAAATCACCATTTAGAAATGTCGTCTTTACATCCATCTGCCATATTTCATAGTCATAGAATTCGACGATAGGTAGCATAATCCGAATGGACTTAAGCATTGCTATAGGCAAAAACGTTTCATCATAATTGACACGTTGAATTTGATGAAATTCTTTTGCAACTAGCCTTTCTTTGTAAGTACCCACCTGTCTATTTAGTTTTTTCTTGAAAATCCATTTGCAACCGATGGACTTAATCCCTTTGGTTGTGTTAGCTAAAGTCCATACTTAGTTTCCATACATGGAACCCATTTTGGATTTCATAGTCCAAGCCAAAGTGTAGAGACTTTACTCTGTAGTGCATGTTGGAATGATAGAGGAATTTGTAATCTAAGATGTAGTCCTCCTTCTCGCATCCACGAGAAAACCGTAGTATCTCTTTGGAGGGCGAGATTCCATATTAGACCTTCTAATAAGTAATGTGTTATCATATACGGGTGAATTTGGTTCTCCTACTAGTTCGGCCTCTGTGTTAATTTCATCTCATCCAAGTCGACAACCTTGTTTTTAATTTCTTTTGATAGAAATTCCTTTTTTAAAAAGATAACATGCCAAGAAACATAACCTTTTGTTCCTTGTTATTGTAGAAAATATATCCCATTGAGTTCTTGGGATATCTTACAAATTTACACAACCCCGATCTTGCCTCGAGTTGATAGGGACCAACGTTCTTACTGTTATGTTACATCGATCTCATATGGTGCCTTAGAAATAGGTTTAGTAGGCATCAAATTCAATATATACATTGCGGTTTCTATCGCATATTCCTAAATGGATAGAGGTAACTTAGCTTAACACATCATGAAACGAACCATATATAAAAGGGTTTGGTTCCTTCGCTCTAAAACACCGTTATGTTATAGAGCATACTGTAGAGTAACCTGATAGATGATCCATCTTTTAAGTATTGTTGGAGCTCTTGTCCAATGTACTCACCTTCTCGATCAAATCGAATAATTTTAATCTTTTGGTTTGCCCTATTTTCACCCCCGTTTTTATATTCATTAAATT
This sequence comes from Allium fistulosum, assembly GCA_030737815.1. NCBI lineage: Eukaryota > Viridiplantae > Streptophyta > Magnoliopsida > Asparagales > Amaryllidaceae > Allium > Allium fistulosum. Next base: position 304,666,935 of record CM060903.1, on the reverse strand, counting down.
TATCATAGACATTGGATTTGCATTTCATAAAATACACATATCCTAGTCTTGAGAAATCAATCGTAAATGTTACAAAATAAGAAGAATTAACTTTTGGTAACTATAGGCATTGGGCCCACACATCAGTATGCACGAGGCCCAAGAACTTTCATTACTCCCACTAAGGGATGCTTGTTCATATTTATTTTAAGACATGACTCACATGTATCAAATGCTTTAGAATCAAATGATGATAAAAAAAACCTTTGATTTTCAATTTATGCAGTCATTTCTTACTTATATGACCTAACCTACAATGCCAAAGATGGTAATTGTTTACGGCAATGTTAGAAGAATTATTGATCGCACGTACATAATTAGTATTAATCACATAAATGCCATTATCTAAAATACCATCATATACTTTATTACCATCCAATATAATGTTCATAGCAATATTAATGCAGTGAAAAGTATATCTAGTCTCAGAAAATCTAGACACGGAAATAATACCATACATAAAGACTTTTACAGAATAACAATTATTTAATATTAAAACCAACTCATTTTGCAAAGGTAAATGATAATCTCTAATTGCCTTTGCATCTACCAGAGATCCATCAGCAACTTAAAGCCTCATTTATCCCTTCACCACATGATGTCTATTCTTAAGTCCCTATAACGAATTATATATGTGAGTTTCAGATCCATTTTCAAAATCCCAAGGTAATTTTTTGATTACAAAAAAATTTGAATCATAAACATACCTATAGGAGCAACATAACTGTTTTGTTTCTTCTCTTTGACAATTTTTAAGTACTCTAAATAGTTCCATTTCCAAAGACCCTTCTTGTGACAATGATGACACCTACCCTTATCAGCTGGAGCAGTCTTCTTATTCTTTTTATTAACCCTTTTTTGCTTCTTTGAACATTTCGAAGATGATGTGTTCCCCTTAACCGCAAGTACCACGCCTTGATCCTTGAACGAAAACTCGGTTGACCTCAACATACCAAGGAGCTCCACGAGGATTACGTTCAATTGGTTCATTTTATAATTTAATATACATGGCTCAAACTAAGGAGTAAGAGACCCTAGGATCAGATCCACTTGCAACTCATTGCATATCATCACATCTAATTAAGAAAGTCTATCAATATAGCCATTCATCATAGGAATATAATCATCCACATTCATGTCCTTCGTCATTTCCATATTGAACAGTTTATTCGTAAGTGCGCACCTTGCGGAATGAGATGATTCCCCAAACAAAGCTTTGAGATTATCAAAAATCTGATGGACGTTCATGTTCCCATGTTGTCTCTATAATGATTTTTCTAATGTAGACAACATATAAACTTGGGTGACTTCAACGTCTGCGACCCACTTGTTATAGGCTATGTGTAATTCGAGGTCCACATTATCAGTGAGTTTTTGGCTTGGAATTTCGATTATTGACGACCATGGATGTTCATATATTAGTACTATCTTTATTTACCCTTAACCATTCTATGTAGTTAGGTCCGGTGAGTTTTTCATTTTCAGAAAACAACTTGGGTGTAGACATTTTGTGCAAATTTTAACTAAATAGATTAGGATAGTGTTCATAGTAGATATTCTTAGAATATTGGTAAGGCTAAACATTACATTTCATTTTACTAATAAGCTCTCCCTAGACTTTTATGTTTCTCAAAACCCTAAGATGAAACATTGAAGTCTTTCGACTTGACTAGTGGGTGTTAGGACTCGTTTGTTTTGGGATTCCGACCTTGAGTTTGCTCATTAAATCATATGCCTATAATTAATGGATAACACTTTCTTGGGTGTATTATATACAACCCCTAACTCGTGGTCTTTATCCTAATCTCATTTCGATCTTGAGTTCGCTCAACAAATTGGAACAGGTTATTTGGTCGTAACTACCATTTCGTAACGACCTAAGTATAGTATATGTACCTTGAGTTTTCTTAATAAATACATATAACTATCTTACCATGTCTATTCTATATATTAATAATACTACACATAACATCTCTAGCTTGAGTTTGCTCAATAACAAGAGAGCATGCAAGTAATTTACTAATATATAAATGGTAGAGGACAACTTATTATATTAAAGATTCACAATCTTTAATATGTTTAATTGAGTGATATCGACTTATGGAGTAATGTATTTCTTATGAAATACCCTCATGACTCAAGTGTCATACACATCGAAAATCATACTATATGTATTATACATATGTATTTATTCCTTAAATCTAATCAGTGTTTCTTATTGTTCCACCTTTTATTATAATTCATATTATATAAGTTTTAATTTTTATATAACTTTTATAATTTAATTAACTTATTCAATAGTCTTATATATAATCTTGTATTAATACTATTGATTAAATCTTATTTGATTAATTTAATTGATTAATTAATTAACATTTTAATTAATTTTATATTATTCAATTAAACATTTTATACTGAATATGCATATTATAGCATTTATTGTTATACACATACATCTTTATATATATGTATTGTATTATTTATTAATTAACATTCAATTAATTTATTTAATTAAACGAATTTAATTAATTATATTAATTTTGAAATTTTCATATATACTTACTTCATCTTAAAAAATTTAAGATAACGTAACTATGTCATTATATATGTTATATAATTTAATTAATTAACTATTCAATTAATTAATTTAAATTTCTTAGTCTAAATAAAAATTAATTAATTTTCAAAATTTTAATTTTTAAATTTTCAAAACAATTTGAAAATCATATTATAACTGTTATAATGTTTTTCTTATTTAAATTTTAACTTTTAACTTTAAAATTTTATTTTAATTTCAAAACAAATTTTAAAAAATTAGCCCAAAGCCCAAATTCAAATTGGACCTCTTCTATTAGGGATAACCTTTGGACTCACTTCACCTTTAGGGCCAGGCCCAAGGCTAGTAGCCAGATAAGGTAGGGTACTTAACTACCCAAACCCAGCATAAACAGTACTTTTCTAAACACCAAAGTAAAGGGTAAACTTAATTAGTTGGCTCTTACATGACTAATTAAGAGCGCATATGCACTTGTGCTCTGATACCATTGTTGAATCTGGACCAACTTGCAGTGGGTTAAATGAGTGGATTTCATATTTTTTACCATTTTAGACCTTATTGGGCCTATGAAATCTAAATTGATTTAAATTTGATCTAAATTGATTTTAAATAAAATCATTATTTTATTTTATTTCTAAATAAAATGATTTTATTTAATATTATATATAATATATATAGTGTGTACATGTGTATCGATCATATACACGTACGTGTACGTGCACGTGCAAAGTGTACAGTGTGCATGATTTGACATGTCTGCATCTAAGTGGGGGGATATACACGGCAACAGATATGTTAGCTCCTCCATATACGTATGATATGTCTAATACACACACACCCCAATGTGATATAAAATTATATTTATATTTAACTTAATAAATACACACACATATAGTAATGTAGAACAATCTTATGTACACACACGGATTCATATAAAATAATATTTATAAATATAAACAATTTTAAAATTCAAATTCTAGTTCAAAATTTAAAACTAGATCAAGATATAATAATATCTTTTAATTTTAAATTCAAGTTTTAAATTTTGAAAATGGGTTATATTTTATTAAATATATATACATATATGTAAGGAATTTAATTTTTTTAATGAAAATATAATGTTTATATATATTAAAATAAATATTTTAAAACCATTTATAACATAGAATTATATTGTATAATTAAGTATATGTATATGTATTAATAAAATTATATATATATAATTTCATCTAGACCAATAGATTTTGACAAATTGAAAAAAGTTATTACTAAATCCATGCGGATTTATTTTGGTTTCCTTTCGATTTAAAAATTGAAAATCGGAATGGAAAAAATTCCTTTTTTATTTTATTTGTAATACAATATTTTGTAGTGTTTGAAATTATGTATATATTAAAATTTACATGTATATATTTATAAATTATTAAAATCTATTTGATACATCATATTATAAAACTAAATATATATACACGCATTTCAAATTTATTAAACATATGTGTGTACACAAATCGTTTTATCTCTGAAAACAATATGTTTAAAATTTAAATTGATATATAAATATTTTATTTATATTTATATAATTTAAAAATTCATTTGTTATTTAAGACAGTTTTTAAATTATTTTTTAATTTGAAAAAAAATGTTTTTTTATCAGACCGTGAATGAAAACATATACATATGTATATATTAATTTTTTATTATAACAATAATCTGTTTATATATATATATATATATATATATATATATATATATATATATTCTAGATTGATAGCATACACCTATAATAATTCATGATATAAAGCTACTCTAACCATATACAATAACACAATAAATGGTAGAGCATGCCATCCCTTCCCCCATCCCCCTTCCCTCCCATTATCCTATCGCCTCTGACCATTCCATCCCGCCTACCCCGCCCCAACTCCCTTTGTCAAACCTTCAGATCCCCCTCCCTTGCCACCAACTCACCTTTTCTCTAGCTATGACCCCTTTGATGTCAGCAATGCTTTGCTTCACACCATTAACCATGATCAAAGTTCCTTCATTGCTGCTACTTGCTTCATTCCTTCTCATGTTATTGCTTCTATTTCTCCTCCTTTAATCTCTTATTTACAAGTAGGCAAAGGCAATTCTACTCAAACTTGGTCCTCACTCTTTAAGTCCAAACTACAAAACGCAGACAAATATTTGCCACGTGATTTTCAACTCGACTACACTGGCACTTCGCTGCCTATGCTGGAGGAGGTGAAACTGGAAGGACTGAATTAATAGCAACATCATCTTGTGCGGTTCTTCTTGTTCACAATACTCTCTTACATTGGTGTTGCGAACCATTTGCGGAAGGCTAAAAGGGCAAGTTGATATTAAATTTGATAATACTAACTTCTACTTTCTGTTTCCATGCAACGAGGACAAGCAATGTATTCTTCAATCTGATCCCTTGTTTATCAAAGGAAAAATATTCATTATAGCATTGTGGAATCCCTCTCATGGATGTGCGCAAGCCCAAATTCAAAAGTGTTCCCATTTAGGTCCACTGTTATAACAGCCCGTTAATTGCGTGGTCCTTTTGGGTATAAATTGGTTATCGCATCATATTGCTAAATTAATATGCTCTAATGAAGCAACTGAAAAACGACAACGTCTTACTTGTGCAAAGTATTTAAAAAAAGTTTCTCCCTACAAACAACTGCCTGGTTTCATTAACATGAGTGTCGTAGCAATAGACTGCCCCAATGTTTAGGTTAAGTATAACTGGAGGCCACTGATTTGCACAACTTGTGCAGTTTTTGGTCATGATAATTCTTCATGTGATCAACAGTCTACATGCAACAATCATAAAGAAGATACAATTCTGCACCCCAATATACAAGACAAACAGAATGCAACTGTGAATCCTAGAAAGAATGGTATGCACATGGGTAAACTCAAAACATTTAACCAACAACATTGGAAATAGAAAATTGTTAGTGGGAAAGCATCAGAACTGGAGCATCAAATCCAATTACTTGATTAACAACAAAGAGAACAAAATAATGTAAAAGGAAAAAAGCGAGACATTGGAAAAAAAGCAAGCACAACATGAGGAGCATGTACATTTGAATTATTCAACTAATTCAGCTTTAGCACAAAACAATGAAGATAACATGTCAAATTGTGGTAAGAAAAAGCAATTGTAACAAACTAAACCATCAGTCGATTCAAATCAAAAAACAACTCGTCACGTGCACTTTGTGCATGTCTCTAACATGTTTTTAGTACTAGACGAAGATCAAGAAACCAAAGTGCACAAGATTGGGGAAGGAGAGAGTTCACATACACATAACAATACTGGAAATACTCTTGCACCTTTCTTAAATAGCATTCAAGGACAAGTGTTCGCTTTTGCAACATCAACCAATGACCTTTCTTCCTCAACCCCACTTCGAATTCAAAATTCAACAACTCCTCCAATTCTTCAGCAACCTGATAGCCTTGTTCAGTTGCATCATCGGAACCCTGAACTGCATCATCATGACCAGCCTAATATCATCCTCAAATCTCTCTCCACTATGCAAGAACTTAACCCTTCTAATTCTTTACTATCTCATTCCTCATCACCCCCTACACGTATTAACCAATTTGTTAACACTGATACTCCTTCTGATCAAGTGAACATCTCCACCCCTCTTTAATACTCTCATATCCCCCCTCTTGGCTTTATATCTCCAACTTCACCCACCAGTAGCAATCCTTCCTAACATCTAAAATGCAGCTGTCAAACAAGCTTAAAAACTAATTCCAATAAAATGGAAACATAGAAGAATCCTAAGAAGAGTATACTCAAATATTCGTCTGATGATGAAGAAGATTATAATGCAATTCAAGTTGCTCACACGGACTCTGTCTTAAAAGCCTCAACCTCAGCTCCCATCACTATATTAACAAGGCAATCTTTCTCCACCTGTAAATCTAGGAATTTTTTATGATACATACAATGGGGTATTAGAATATAAGAGGTGCTCATTTGCAGAGCAAGCAACATGAAATTAAAAACATGATAACTCTCCATATATTCAGCTTATGTATGTAGCTGAAACAAAGCTTGATCTCAACCTTACTAAGAAAGATGCCTCGTTCATAGCTCCTAATTGGAGTTTGATCATAACCTGATCCAAGCTCCTTATGGTTTCCTTTTTCTGTTATGGAATCCTTCCATTTTTAAAGTCACTTCCTTAACAAAACATTGCAATTCATTCACACTAAAATTCTCCACAAACAAACGAATTCGTCATTCTTTTCCACTTTTATTTATGCTGCTAATAAACAAGCACCAAGACAAATCATGCTAGAAATCTTGCCCACACTTGCTCCTTCCTCTTCCCCATGGCTCTTTTGTGGAGACTTCAACTACATCCTCTCTTCTGCTAATAGAATTGGAGACTCCCCAGTCAACTTTAGAGAAACTATTCCTCTAAACGATTTCCTCCATAAATTAAAACTGAATATCATCTCCTTTTCTGGCCAAATCCATACCTGGAATAATAAACGTAGGAGTGGCAATAGAACGTTCTCCAAAATCGATCATGCCTTCCTCAACAATCATGTTCAAAACCTCTGGCCAAACCTTAAAGCTCACTTCCACCCTCTTAACCTATCCAATCATGCTTTTTTCACCCTTTACTCGCAATGCTCTATCATCAAAAATATTCCTCATTTTAAAATTTTCAACCAATGGACTAACCACCCTGATTTTCATAACATTGTTTTATAAGCTTGGAGTGCAAGAGTTTATGGAAATATTATGTTTATTATTCAAACTAAACTTAACAGCACTAAGAATAAACTCAAACAAAGAGCTGATGGAACATTTGGCAAAGGAACTAAGCTTTCAACTAATATAGGAGATAAGCTTCATCATGTTCAATCCTCTCTTCTTATGCTTCCCAATGATCCTCTTCTTTCTTCTCAAGAGCACTTCCTTACCGAGTAGTTGTCTCAAGCGCTAAATACTAAAATAAACATGATTAAACAAAAGAATAACATCAGCAAAGATCTGCATGGTGATAGGAATTCCTCCTTCTTCCACAGCCAACTAAAAATCTCTCTTGCTAGAAAAAACATAATCGAGATAAATTCCATTGACGGCAATACTCACACTTCTCTTGAAGCAATTAACAGTGCCTTTATCCATTATTACACCAACCTTTATCAGCCTAGCACTTCTCCAACTGATCACTTCACCTTCTTTAACACTTTGAATTTTCCTACTTTCCCCACTAACCAAGCTCAAATTCTCATAACCCTAGTTTTCCCTAATGAAATAAAGAAAGTTATCTTCTCAATGAAATCCGGTAGCACTGGTGGCCCTGATGGGTTCAATGCCTTGTACTATCAAAATTTCTAGCCTATTATTTTTTACAATATCGTTGGTGCAGTTAAGAACTTTTTCAAAAGTAATAGACTCCACGGTGGAACTAACGCAACTACTCTTACTCTGATCCCTAAAAAGAACGATGCCATGATGGTTAGTGTTTTAAACCTATTGCTCGTTGCAATGTTATTTACAAATGAATTTCGAAAATCATAGCAACCAGGTTGAAGAGTACATAACCTGACCATATCTCCACCAACCAATCAGCTTTCATCCACCAACAAAGCATTATTGATATATTATGTTCTCTCATGAACTCCTTAGGAATTATAATAGGAAGAATATACCCCCAAGGTGTATGTTGAAGCTTAACATCAATAAATCTTTCGATACTCTTAGGTGGCAAGCTATAATGGGAATTATGTGCAAAATGAACTTTCCTCGCATCTTTCTAGCTTGGATCTATATATGCATTTCCACTCCTTTTTCCTCTTTATCCATCAATGGGGATCTTTGTGGATACTTCAAAAGTGGTAAGGGAATTTGTCAGGGAGACCCTATGTCAAGCTACCTTTTCATTATTGTGATGGAATGCCTAACTGTCATAATAAATAAAAAGTGCCATTGATAAGTCTTATATCCTTCATCCCAAATGTGCTCATCCTTCAATCTCTGCTTTCATGTTTATTAACGACTTGATGCTCTTCACTAACCTACCACTCATGAAATAACCACTATCCTCGACCTGCTGCAAACATTCAGTTCTATAAATGGACTTGATATTAATAACTCAAAATCTAATACACACACACACACTGCTGGTCTTGAACCATCTGCCACATCCCTTATTCATAACTTATCTAATCTTCAGCCACATCCACCTAATCAGATGTATCCTGGCTTTAACCTCATCTAGAATCACTAGAGCCCAATTCCTACCCTTCTTTGAGAAAATAACTACAACATGTTTTAATGGGTTAATAGGAACATTTCTCAAGCTGGTAGACTTACCATTTAAAAGCATATCCACTGCAATGAGCATTTACAAGTGCAGAGCCTACATTATTCTAAGTACTTAGTTAATATGATAAACAATGCTAATAATCATTTTCTTTAGCATGGCATGCCCTACAGTAGGAAGTTCAATCCCATTAAATATAGCAAACTCCAAATGCCTTTGAAGTAAGGTGGTCTGGGCATCCTAAACATTTCGATGTGGAACAAGGCTGTATACTCAAGGCATTTCAATCTCCTTCTCAATAATCAAAACACCTTATAGGCTTAGTGGACTGGTAATCATAAAATCAGGAAGAATAACTTCTAAACCCTTAAAATCCCTAATGATTATAGCACAACTTGGAGAAATATCTTGAAGCTTGGAACATTCTTCATCCCAGTTGTCCAATACAGCATTCAACCCAATAGTGCCCATAGTTTCTGGTTCATTCCTTGGACCAAGCCCAGTCTCTTGTTAGGAAATGCACTCAGACAAAATCAAAGAGCTTTATCTAGGATCCCAAAAAATGCTAAGGCCTCTTCCTACGTACATCATTCTACCATTGTCTTGCCTCACTCAAGTTTTGAGTATGTTAGAGGAATCTGGAACTCATTGAGCAATTGTACTATCCCCCATGGGTCGAACACAATCATTTGGTCCAATCAAATATAGGGACATTCTTTAGCTGCAACTTACAAGTCCATTCAGGCATTATCACAAACACCTATATGACCTTGGTCTTCTCACATATGGGACACCAAACATAGAATGAAAGATAACTTCTTGTTGTGGAAGGTCCTGAACAATGCTTTGCACACTCAGGATAAACTCTATGACATGCGTTTGATCAATCACTCTCAATGCACCTTTTGTGTTCGTGGTAATGAGAATATTCATCACCTTTTTTTCGTTCCAATTTACCCACAAGCTTTGGAGAAAAGTCCATGCCATCTCTGGCCTTGATAATCCAAACTCCGACAGTCACCTTGAATGGCACATCATTTTTAAAGCCACCAAATGGCGAACCCATTCTTCCTTTCTCCTTCTTGTTGCGCCGAAAAAAATTATTTTCATTGTTTGGGAAAAGAGGAACCACAGACTATTCAAGAATGAAACTCATAACGCTGATTTTCTTGTTCATCGTATCCTCTGCGTCGTTAAAAGGCAGATGATTAGTTTTGACAAAATTGTTCAATGGTTTGTCTGAATGGAATGATCAAGAGATTATTATTTCTTGGTAAGTCCATTTGTTTTAGTTTTTTAGTTTTTTATTTTATTTTACCTTCTTTTCTCTTTCTTTGTAATCTCTCTGGTTTGCTAATAAAAATAGTAAAGGACCATTCAACCCTACTAGCCTTGCTAAAAACATAATAAATGACATATATAATAGGGATTTTTAGGCTCAAGGAAAAATTTAGTTTTAGGGACAAGAAGTTTGTTTTTTAGGCTGAAGGATATTTTTTAGTGTAATTCACAGAATGATAGTTATAATTATTATTTTCAGTTTACACTAAAAAGTGTCCATCAAACTAAAAAGCAAACTTGTTGTCTCTGAAACTAAATTTTTTTGCAACTTCTTCCTTATGCTTATTTACCTGTACATAATATATGAATTAAATTGTTACCTCAATCGTAGCATAACCATGACACCTCGAATGCTATGTCTACAGAACTCCTAGGATTTGAATCTAATCTCTTCCAGAAAGTACCAACAGTCATAGAGATCTCTGCACCTTTCTTCTATTTGACTTGAGTTTGTATTTTTAATTTGAAAATAGTGAAGGGGGGGCTATGGTGTGTTCAGCCAGAAATGTAAAGGAGAGGAAAGCAAAATTCTAATGAAAAAATGAGGGGTAATGGGTTTAGATAAGAGAGAAAAGAGAGAAAATGTGGATTTAGAACCACTCTTTTCTCTACCAATTCAAACCCAAATATATCAACATAAACCCCTTCCTCCCCTTATGCCTTAGCCGACCTAACCATACGCTTTTATGGGCTTCCATTCCACTTCAAACCAGATTAGATAATTTATACTTAAATCAAATTCAATTGTATATCAATATTGTATATCGACACGTGTGTCTATAAATTATATATGCATTATTTTAATACAGACTAAAACAAATCAAATAAAATTTTATAATTAATATTTCACATATATTAATTAATTTAATTAATTAATAAAAAATTATAATTTAATTTAATTAAGTGGTTGTTGAAGTATTCAACATTGCAGTTATGTAACTCTTAGGTATAAATTCGATCAACGATCAATATCGAACAATTCAAATATTAATGTTCACATATCACCTTAGCTAGTGGTGTGACAGTTTATCATATTTATCGATTTACACAGTTTCGGTAAAATTTAATTTTACTTATTTTAACGGTCCTCGGCATTGACAATTATTTACACCAAGTCTCCTTGTTAAAACTATATCCCTTAAGGACTTATGGAATTTGGTATTGGTCAAAATTCTAATATCATCTACATTTAACTTGCATATTCCAAATACAAAGTCTTTGGTTAAATAATAACAATTATTATTAATCAAAACGCTATGGGCAAAAACTTTTACTTTGAGTTCACTTCAGTTGACTGTGATACTAACCTCATATTACTAAGGAGACGAATTCTCTATTGAATAGTGTTTCACTTCTAATGCTTCAACTCGACCCAACTCTAGTCGTTTGATGGACGACGTGCCACAATTTAACTGTAATCAACTCCACAAAAGTTCAATAGCATTCTCAAGTCGAGAGAACTATGTAATATTATCACATTGATATTTTCTATTTGACTTTGGTTATATTAACTAATAGAAAACTATCGAGTGAGTCATTCCATAGTTATCCATTAACAATGAGTACGTTACCCCTTGGTGCCCCAATAGCCAGGAGTAGTATACTACCCAACATTTAGGCAGCATCACGTACTCTAGTCTCAACAGATGTATCGATATTCAGTCTCGATGCATCTTGATTAGGAATATTTAAAATGATATGTTTATTATACTGTGATACATTGCTCATGATTATGACACTTTGTAATTACTACTATAGCTCGGACCATTTATGGATTTTCTATTAATATGCTTAAATTAAACAATTAATTAATATAGTACATTATAACAAGTATATAATAGAAAGAGAAACATCTTTTATTTCGAACGAAAATTTATTATAAAGTTAATAATTTACAATAAATTAGAATTACCCTAGGGCATACTCCTAACTCTATCAGACTATATCTATCATTTTGAGGCATGTATTCTCATAGGATTTGTTATGCCATTCACACTTTGTGTAGTGATGTTGGATCTTATGTCTTTTAATGATATTCATATAGTCTCTACATGTTTATGTTGATATTATATTTTATATCCTTCCGCTGTGAGAACTTGTTCGTTGAGATATATATGCTCTATGATATTTATTGTGTTTCATATATCTTACCCTTAACGAAACATCATCCATGACTCTATTAGGAAATCTGGTTTCTTAGGTGCATGGATTTTGGGTGTTATAGTAGGCGAGTCATTACAATATGCCAGCATGGTTTTGGAGATATATTCAGGCTATAGCGCAAAATGCCCCACCTCCAATGGAAGCCCCTCTTGTACCGACAATAGTTGGGATGATGTGTATTCCTCCATCGCCTCCACTGTCTGTTCTTGATTTTCTCCAGATTTATAGAGATTACCTTTATATGGGAGGCAAACCATATTTGGGGATGGAGTCATTCATTGAGACTCAAGTGTGGCTCTACACTAGTGAGTGGATCTTTGATGACATACCGCTTGAGACATTGACAAAGAGACAACTTGCTTCTATGCAACTTCAAGAGGAGACCTTGTGTTGGTGGGATGTTGTGATAAGAAAGATGGACGAGCATGCTATGACTTGGGAAGAGTTTCGAAGGAGATTTGAGGTTCAATTTATTTCTAAGGCCGAAGGGAGCTTACAAGCCGAGATTTTATTGTATCTTTAACAAGGTGAGAAGACCATAAAGGAGTACTTCAATGAGTTCGCACTCTTGGCTTGTTTTGAGATGAATATGATCAATTCTTCCATTGAGAAGGTAAAGAAATTTGCTATGAGACTCAATAAACTTATCAAGGACATCGCTCTTAGTCATTACTATGGGTGTTGCCTTCGAAAGTTTTGTTAATGTAGCCTTATTAAATTCTATTTTGGTGGGGCTCCTAAAAAGGAAGAAGCTGAAGTGGAAGTCAAGCCCAAGTTGTAAGGCAAGAGAAAAGGCAAATGGAACGTGAATGATCAAGACCGAGGAAAGAAATGAGGGGTAACTGCCATATATTCCACTTCAAGGTGCATGCCGTTGAAGTCTTTAAATTAACCTCCAAGCGAAGAAAGATTACAATTTGATCAATGGGACATTTCTAGAAAGATTATCCATCTCTTATAAAGAGTGGACAAGTAGTCAAAGCCTATGCTATCAGATACTCCTAGTTCGAGCGCTCTATCAAAGCTCAACAAGGAGAAAAATATCACCAAGGAAGGCATGCTTTCTATTTATGACTATCCTGTTCATCTTTTATTTGAAACGGGAACTTCACATTCTTTTATTACTAGTCAACATGTTGTTTGTGTGCGCCTAGTACCCCGTATTATCGGTGACTCTCTTATTATGCCGAATCATGTTTGGGGTTCGACGTATCTTTCTATGATATGCAGAGACATTAAATTATCTCAGGGTAGGTTTGGGTTTAATTGTGATATGTTGGTGCTTGGCATTTTGGCTTATGGATTTATCTCTAGCCACTCTTAGTTAATGAAACCCATAGGAAGATTGAGTCGAGAGAAAATCTTCATTCCTCCAAGTTTTTGAAGAAATCATCAATATGAGGAAGAAGATATTTGTTTTTTCTCAACTTATTAAATTCTTTATAGCCGATACATAATCTCGAAGATCCATCCACTTCAGTGGCAAACAAGATGGATGCTCCCCACTCCGATGACTCTGCTAAATAAGACCCTTCATTGAAAGTTCGAAATTTTGAGTTTCTAATTCTCTTCTTTCTCTTGGAGCCATGCGTCTAATAGGTAAGATGACCGGCTTCATATCTCACTTTAAATATACAAAATTCAGTTTTCCGACAAGGAGGTAAACATGAAACCTCTTCAAATACATCCTATGACAACCCGCACTCCTTGACACATCGATCCAAAGCCTAGGGCGACTTTCAGACTCGCGTCGGTGCCACGAAGTACAAGCTATCGGGTTTATATAACATTACAGAGACTAGTAGTAATAGATATGAACAAATATGATCTAAGATATACTACACTTTCAGAACTCACAGCGGAAGTAAGAAAATATAAATGCAGAAAATATCCATCTCGGAAAATATCCCAAAACACAGTCTTAGAATATGCAGTCGAATAAAGAGTATATAGAAATACCACTCAAAGTCTGATAAAAGAAATACTAGTACTAACAAGATAACTAGTTACATAGAGAGTAAATAAAGGGTAAGCAACTCTTGTGATGAGCTCGCCTCTCCATGTAATGAAATCGGACCAAATAAACTGCTGCCCCGTCCTTCTATGGTGGGGAAAAGAAAGGAAAAGGTGGATCAGACAAAAGTCTAGTGAATGAGTACAAGTTTAAAATATGGTGATCATATGTAGTTAACTTTAATTCTACCCTATGTGACCTATGTTGTCCATAAATTGTTCGTACATTCCTAGGGTCTATTACTTAAGATTTTTATCCAACCACACCTACACTACAACTTTTGCATGCTACTACAAGGATCGAACTAGGGATTGAACCTCAATAACTAACGATCGGCTGTAACATCCCTCATTTTGAGGCTCGAAATAAGCGCTACTGATGCTGCAATCATCAATAGTATCATTTCCCGCTAACAAAGTGAGATCGGTTAATTGTATCATAACATAAAAATCACAAGAATATGAAAATTTTAAAACACATTTCATTAGTAAATTTCCATATTCATTACATTGTCCCATCGATTCCACGTTAAGAGAAAATATAATAATTACAATAATAATCCAAGAGCGACATATGAAGATGCTTTATTGGGTGATTAGAGTCTAACTACTTAACAGTTATAAATTGTAACGACCCGGAATTTTGGACCATTCGCGTCCATTATAAGTGTATAGGTAGACACTCATGCCGGAGTTGAATTGCTCAAAATACCGCGTTGTTAATTTAAATTTGGCAAAACTGAACATATACAGTAAATAGATATAATCACAGATCACCGACACAGAGTAATAAATGCAGCGGAAATAAAAGAGATAGTAGTTCATGAAGCTACTATATGAATATATAAAAATACATCAGAGTTTACAACAGAAGAGTAATACGATACATCAGATACAAATCAGAATACATCACTGGAATCATCGAATACTGAAAGCAGAATAGATGGCTGGATCTTCAAGCAAAGCTCCAACTCCAAAGGTGAGTCTCGAATACTGGTACACTCAGTCTGACCCGAGCGTAAAGCAAAAACACAAGACACTCGAGTCAGGATTAACATTCTTATATTAATAAATCCAACTCAAGTGAAATAGCAATTGAAATACAAGTAACTCAAAGGATGTTTGGAATAACCATCCTTTAAGGATCCGTTAAACTATCTACTAGGTAGTAATGTACGCTAAGTAGATAATGTCTATCAGTAATATAAAGATATCAAAGTAGGGTTAAGCAGGGCCCATACACCTCTTAACCTGTTTATTCCCAAAAGCATATACAAGACCGTAGTTTCCCCAAAACCGGAAGTCACCAGAGGGCAATCCATATACTAAAGGTACAAATCAAAATCGTAGTGGTCGCGAATAGGATAATCAGTATGACAAGGTACATGAGGCGATACCAACTAGGATACTAGTAGTTGCCTGATCCGGACTGATGTTGGGCATAGCAGCTACCACCCCAACACCGCGAACAACACTCCCAAATCGAGGGGTGCACCCAAATCGAATCACAAAAGTAATAGATATGGTATCGAAGAAGTGTGTCCGCTAGAGATGGCGATCCTCAATGGCCCGGCGCGGCTCCTGTTTTAGTCATGTCAGGGGTCATCCAAAATCGTTCTCTTTCTTCAGTCAACGCGTTCATCAAAACCATCCACTTCGTTCTGGATCAACACTCCGCGTTTAGTTATTAAAGTGGTTTCGGTTCAGATAGAGAGTATATCCATTACCGATCCCGGTCTCTTTAATAACTTTCGTAATTATTACACCGATTGGTCGTTTATATATTTCAAAAACCAAATCAATTTCAATTTCAAATAGAATTCGTAAATCAACATTTCATTTGTCTTTCTAAACACTACGCCATAGATGACCTATCGCAACGAAAATACAAGGTGTTGCTAGCTACAATGTAACGATAGATATGCTGATTATTGTCTATTATAACACTCGCTTCAAGGTGTTAGCATAGGTATCAACAAGATGTTGCAGTAGCTATAGATGTATTCAAATTAAAAAATTAATAAAATTAGCAATCCGCGTGAATACGATCCAACGGTCTACATTTAATCCGATTGTTAAAATGGATCACCGATCCAACGGTCTATTACAACATTAGCTTCGGGATGTTAGTATAGATATCAACATATGTTGCAGTAGCTATAGACTATAAAAATATTATAAAAAATGAGCGCGGGCTGAAAAAAGAAAGCGGGCTGATGAATTCGCGACCACTCCTTTCTAGTTCACTTCCATCAGCTGAGATAAAAAGCAAATCCCTAAGCCTAATCCCCAAATTTGAATCGTCTTCTCTAATTCGTCGTGCCGCCGTTCCAAGTTAAAGCCACCTTCGGCAACTCGTCGTCGTCTTCTTTAAAGCATCACTGTTGGAGGCGCAAGCACCTTCGCTACCCAAGTCGCGACGCCGCTTGCTACTACGCGCATAAGTGAGTATTTTCTCACGATTGATCTTAAATTTCAAGTGTTTAAATTTGGATTTAATTGAATATGGTTGCTGCCTTGATTTGAATTGGTTTAGTTCGATAGCTTCGTGGGTTTCTCAGCCCTCTGTTGATTTTCCGATTCCTGATTATGTTAATTTGTGGACAATTAAACTGATAAGAACCGATACCGCTTGATGTTTTGTTGAAGTAGTCGTGATGATTTTGTGGTTCTTTTGGGTTCGCGTACCTCTGATGCGTGACTATGTTGTAGAAAAAAAAAACTGATAAGAACAGATACTTGCACTTGAATTCCATGTTTGCTGGGTTGAAATTTTAAATAAGAGATGCTACACTTGAAACTCCAAAATTTTTATAAAGATAATTTGGTACTAGTTTAATTTAGAATTCCGTTGGATTTTAAAACCTGTGTCCATCAAGCGAAACAAGTTAAATTGTTTTCTGTTGACCTTATTTTTTGGTTTATAATTGGTATTGTAAACTTAGACAGGAACTAGAGTTCAATTTTCATATTCTTAGCAGCATGTAGCAAATTATAATGATGGCATTTAACATTATTAATGTAATAATTTTGTTTGTTTTGTCTAGAAAACCGTTTCTGCTCATATAAAAATAAGAAGAAGAGAAATAATCGTTACCGTACGACACATAGCAGATTTATGAAAGTAACATAGAAGTTTGTATTCCGTCAACAAAGGTAACAGTAAGCCTGGTGAATTTTATGCGTTTTTCACTATAATAACGGCAAGTCTGCAACATGAAATTATCACAAAGAGAACTCAGTCTAAAATAATTAGTTGATGGATTAGTTGGCAGACTTTATGAGTTCAAGTCTACCACTGGTGTTTTAATATTTGTTGCTCCTTGTATCTAGTTTCAGGTTAATTCTACCAACTAATTTTTCAAAGTCCATTATTTAAGTTTATTATAAGAGAGAGGGACACCAGGCACCAGGTATTTAATTGGCAAGGATGCAACTTGTATATCAAAATGTTGTTGGATATGTGTTATATTAGTTATCTCTTTGCAAAAGAAAAAACCTTTTTTTTTTGGAGTTTACTTTTAGCTTTGCTTGGTCTTCTTTTAAGCTCTGGCTAATTGCTAAAGCACCTGCTTCATTTACTTTAGCCTATTTCAATGATACGCATTAGGAAGTTGATTGTCCTTACTCCTTGAGCCAATATTTCTTAGCAAATTCTGATTTTCAATCAGAAGAAAACATGTTCTAATTTAGCCTATTTCAATCACCAGTGAATATGAATTAGTCGATTGACTTACTGTCATTCTTCCCAGTTTGTTCTTATTTTCAATTAGAATGATCACTTCCATTTTAGATAGGATTCACTCAATTGCTTTGTCTTAGACTAAAATGTCCAGTAGTGGTTACGTATGAAAGATTGAGTTGAACACAGGCAAATATTGTTTTAGGTATGAAAATTAAAATACATATATTTCAAAACGACTTGAATACCAAAAACGTGTTTGTGTAGCATGGCGGTTGTGGTTTAAAAAATGTCAGGTCGGCCATTAATGACCGACCAGTTAAAAAAAAAATTATTGCGGTTGGCAGACAACCATGACCAAACAAGTGTTTAGTTGGTCGGCGGTTAACCACCATTGTAACGATCCGGAAATTTTGACATTTGTTTAAATTAAATTATGTGACTTACTGGATGACAGGAACCTAATCTGACATGTTGGTCTCCATCTAAAAAGAAAAAAAGAAACTTGGACTGCTGTGCATGTTAGTTCTTATGCACATGTTGTATGTGTGCTAGGAATACTAGATATATTTACGCATATGTTGGAAACTAAACTGACACGCTGGTTTTTCCTATGCTAAGTTTTGTTGCTTGCAAGTTTGAGTAGAATATGTATAAAAATTATTAGCGTTGCATGTACATGGATACATTTAGAGATGCTAAGATCAATGCTGGGTAGTTTTATGCCGATGTAAGTTGGTTCCCTGTGCATAAAATGGAAGAAAAAAAGGGCAATAATGAATAGGTATACAAATTAACTGATTTCCTATGTAAAGTTAGGTAATGGGTTTTTCTATGCATGCCCTCCCTGTATATATAAATATGTCGAATCTGCAGTTGTTAAATAAAAGAGTAGGGTACCTGAATAAAATTGTTAAGTGACTGTGCCTAAGTTTGTGCCTAAGTTTGTGCATGTGGTGTCCTATGAAATCAGGTCTAAACGAAATAATAAACTAGTGCATAAAGGCTCTGTCAATTTCTATATGCATGTATAAAAGGGGCAGTCAACACAAACTATCTTATCTCAAATAATAGAGTGCTTTGTATATACGGTACCTGTATATTTTAGACTGATATGCTAGATGTGTCACTAAATATTTACTTGTTAAACCTTTAAGTGATATTTATTTGTATGTACATTTTGGATGATAGCAGTACACATTTGCGCATTGTCACTAAATATATACTTGAATTCGCGTGTGTTGCATAGGTGGTATTGGTATATTATAAATTGTTTCCAACTATATATCTAGTTAAATCAATAAAAGTGTATAATGACAGGCTAAAAAAAAATCTTGAATGTACCATAGTCTGTTGGATTTTCTTTGCATATTGCCTTCCTGTATATTTTGCGCATGCATTTGGTATATACATGCAAGTTTGAAACTGTTGTGTATGTTAGGGACAGCTGGATTGTAAATAATTTAACGGGCACATAATTGATTGTTTGATATGCACTTGTACACGGAGACACGACATATGTATGAACACGTAGTATATGACATTGCTGTTGTTTACATTGTTCCATATATAGTCATATTATGTTGTCACGACACAATTCCCTTATTGACACAGTATTGGACCATAATAATGAACTGCATGGGTTGAAATGATATATACTCAAATTTGAAATTAAAATAAATTTCCACTTGGCCTAGGTAGAAAATTAAAAGAAATTGCCGCTTGGTAAAATTTAAAATAAATATTTGAAATCGAACTGTTTTGTCACTTTCAAATTGTTTATTGAAAATTCGTATAAAAAATTATATTTGGAAATTTGATTTTAATTTAAGTTGAATATTTAAAATTAAAGAATTCAATATAAATTGATTTGTAAGTTAAAAATTTGATTTGCGAAAATTTATAAAGTAATAGATGTGAATGAAACTTGGACGTGATAGCCCTTAGTTAGTGCCCTCGTTAACCCAATAAAAATATATTTTTCAAACGTGTTATGTTGCTTGCTGTGTTGAGTACTACTTTGTGCACTTGGCTTCTCCTTTGTACGTGACAGGTACAGAAGACTGGACAACTGGAATACAAGACAGAAGATGAAGGTCAAGTCAAGTGAAGATGAAGATTCAGTATATGAGTCAGTATGTGTCTGTAAATGAAACTGTATATGTAACGAGTGAACTGAGTGATGTAGTGAGGAATATCTGTATATGTGAATATCAGTATTATATATCATTATTGAACTGTAAAATAATGGACTCATGAATTTGTACTATTTCAAATGTTGAAATAAAATATTTATTTAAATAAATTACTATTTGAATATCAAATTCTGTGCAATAGCATTTTATTAAATAAAAATTGCAGAAGGTGTTGCCATAGATAGAATATAATGTTGCAGTATGTGATGTTAAATGTGGTAATAAACTGGAAAAGTGTTGCCATTTTATTGGTAAAAGTGTTACCATAGATTAATGAATATGGGCCCCACAAAACGGTTCCGTTAAGTTGGTTAACAGAATTAGTGGGCCCCACATGTACCTATGGCAACAACTGAACCGATGTTGCCTTAGGGTCGCAAAGATGTTGCATTTGACTCTGCGGCAACGCGGCAAAATGCAACACCGAAAAAGTGTTGCCTTAGCTCGTTTTTGGCCTACAACAACATTTTTTGGCACTTTCTGCATCACTTCTTGTGTGTTGCAGTATGCAATCTATGGCGTAGTGTAAAACAATTTCCAAATTTTCGTTTCAAAACTTCCAATTTTCCGTTTCAAAATCTTATAAGTCAATTTCAATTTCTATTTAAAACAATTCAAATATTGATTCGAGTTCGTATATAAGATTCATTTCGAAATCATTTAAATTAATTTAATTTAACATTCAAATCAATTTAAACTCATTTATCGATTTTATTCAATATTCGTTTAAGCAAATTTCATTCAAAACAATTTCTTTCTAATTTCCAATTTATTAAATCAATTTCCTAAGTTCAACTTCATTAAATCAAAACGTCAAATTTAATTATATTAAATTCGTCAAATCAATTCTTTCAATTACAAGTCTTATATTAATTCCAAAAATATCACATTTTCATTTCTTGTTAAAGAAATTCAATTTCACTTATTTACTTTCTTAAATAATTTCTAAAAACTTACTTAATCAAGAAAACTAAATTTCAATTATTTACGAAGTAAAATTCACTTATTCAAAAGTTAAATTTTCTTATTAAAGAATTCAATTCAATTTGATCATTAAATCATTAAATCTCATTTAATTATTAAATTGTTCAAAATTTAATTATTAAATAATTTCAAAGTTTAATAATTTCAAACTTAATTATTAAATCATTTCAAAGTTTAATAATTTCACTTAATTATAATTTCAAACTTAATTATTAAATCATTTCAAAGTTTAATAATTTCAAACTTAATTCAATCATTTCTCAAATTAAACAACATTCTTTCATCAATTACATTTCTAACATTTTGTTTTATATTATTAAATATTAACATTTTCCTTCCATTAAAAAATTCAAATTTCAACTTCATTTCAAAATCATATTATTGATTCAAATAAGATCTTCGTTTTATTTTAAATCAAATTATTGACCAATCGGGTTTTATTTAATTTTCTCTCCTAGGTCAAAGTTCAATTTGGGTATTTATCATTTCAACCCGATTCCAATTCAATTCAAAATCAAAACATACAAAGGGAACTTGCAGTGTGATAACTGGGATGGTGTCAAAGTAAATAAACAAGCAATAACGACTATCAATAACAATCCAATAATCAATTCAAATAATCCCGAAATAACCGTATTAATTCGCATTGTTATTCGTACGAATTAATATAATTATTTCTAGAATCTACACTATCATTTCATGTAGATTAAAGATTATTACATCACGGTTTTCACTTGTCATCTATTACGATTACATACATCATCAGTTTTAACAACATACAATTCAATGGTTCAAGGTATAGTTAACACTATTCTACGTGTCAATTTATTAACATTAAAAGGGGTCATACTATACAAATGTCAGTTAATCAAATTTAACATTTAATTATCCTATATCAAGTTCAATTTCATACTGTTTATCATTTTAACATCAACAATTTAACGTCCAATATAAACATCAACAATCAATCAATTATCAGCCAAACTGTATTATCATCGCATAAATAATTAACAGATAATGGTGTCAGATGTCACAGGTGAACTGATACAGGCAATAACATATATGACAGTGTATTTAACTAACGGCAGTACATTTCAATTGTCGTTTCAATTGAAATCAAATTTAATAAATAAAAGAACGTTAATCGTGAGTGAGTGCTCACCTTTCGAGGCTAGAGGATAGACAATGAAACGAGTTACGGATCCAAGCACGAATTCCAAAGCAAAACAGAATTGGCACGAATTGGTCGGACACAGCTGATAAATAGAAATGGATGAGAACAGATCAAATTAGCTTTATATAATTGAAATGAAAAATATTTTATTATTTTATTGCTCTCTTTCAAAAA
Source organism: Allium fistulosum (assembly GCA_030737815.1). Taxonomy (NCBI): domain Eukaryota; kingdom Viridiplantae; phylum Streptophyta; class Magnoliopsida; order Asparagales; family Amaryllidaceae; genus Allium; species Allium fistulosum. The sequence continues at coordinate 304,644,299 of CM060903.1, read as the reverse complement.
TGAATATTTACATCAAAACGCCTATTTTAAAATGAAATATACACATACATACACAAACACGAAAACAACGTAACTTTTTAAAACGTATACATATAGACATGTACTAAAATTTTATATCCAACAGCAAGTGCCGGTGATGCAAATCAACTTACACCTATAAACCACTATATCTAAATCAGGCTATAAACAATATATAACTCACGCCTACAATTTATATAATCGTTGAATACAGCCAATATTTTACTATTTACAATATCATATACATATAGTACTTTATAATATAAAATACTGAAAGTCTTCGTACCGTGAACGCATAACTATATTATAATATAATAAAATGAAATATGATGTGATATACTACATTAAATATGATATAACGTAATATAATACTATATACACTAGACGTACAATACTATGACTCAAAATACGTATACTACATATTATTTTTAACTTAGAAATCAACACATATATCTTGCTGTGAAGTTACAGAAATCTGATCATATATTATATATATAAATTTGTACATGTAGTGTACTTCTTGCGTGCTTACATATACAACACTATGCAAATACTAGCTGTAATCAATATTTTGAAAAATCATATATATATACTTTACAAACATGATATAGATTGTTATATTTATATATTACTCACATTATATATATAGACCCAGATATAAAGACATATGAAATAATATAGATCATACCTATAAATAACATGTGCATTCAAGAAGCCAAGACACTTACTATGGAAGATCTTTACTCTGCATATATATATAGACAAAGCAGGTGTAACTAAGTTAATACATCTATATATATACTTACAAAATATATAAACTATCATATTTGAAATCTATTAACAGCATACTTCAAATAATTTTATAAATTAACATACAATAGATTCAATTTATTATACTATATATACATAAACTCAAACAAATCTATATAACTTATATATAACTTATATATAATTATATACAACTTATAGATCAAAGATGAACTTATATAAAATAATATAGCTTATATATATAGTACTTATATATAGTAGATCTATATAATCATACTGTAAACTAAACATATGCAGATTTTATAAGTAAACTATTATAAACTTCTTTAACATAATATATATATATAAACAAAATGACTCATAGAAAAACATAGTATCATATAAATCCCCCATAAGCTTATACATATATTAATATAAACTAGTATAATTTATACACAAAACACAGATCATATATATAACCAATATATATACCTTCCTTTAACAAGATGCAAGACGAAACTAATATAAGAATAGAAAGTGGCTCAGCTGACCATGGCTTGCATGGTAGTGGTGATAGAGGAGCTGCATGGGCGGAGTTGCTGGCCGAGGCAGGTTGATGCGATGGTTGCTGTGAGGATGCGGTAGGCGATTGGAAAAACGAAGGCTACCAAGGAAAAATATGTGGATGGGTTTTTTTTTTTTTTTTTGTAGAGGAGGAAGGCCGAGTGGTGGTCGATGCAGAGTAGCGGCTGCTCGAAGTAGGGAGAGAGGGGCAAGAGTGGAACGGCGGAGAGGTAGTAGGGTTGTCATGCGGCCGTGGATAGGTGACGAGGGTGTTTGTTTGTGTGATAGGTTGGAAAGGTTGGTGGGGCGTCAGGCGAAGGAAAGTGGAAGGTTTGCGGGGTGCGCGGCCAGAGACAACGGAGGTGAAGTGGGTTTCGGCAGTGACTAGATAGAAGGGTAGGGACGCGTGATAGAAAATGAGCTGCATTTCCTATATTTCTTTCCAAACGAAAGAAGATGTACAGAGGACGGCTTTTATGATGCTGAGTTGAAGAAAGGAGAAGGAGAGCAGAAGAAGAAGAGTAACAGTCTTTAGCCGAAAAATATGACTTCGCGTAATATATTTCATAAATGATCTAGAGGCCAAAACCAATATGGGAACCAGCAGATAATAAATGGCAATAGAAATAGTGGAAGTCATATGTTGAATTCCAAGAATTATTAATAGCTAGTGACTGTTAATTTTACTAGACGAACAAACGAAAGGACGCAACAAGTCCACAAGCCCAAAGTGGTACCGATACGACAAATAGTTACGCAGATTTCGGCCACGTACCTAAACTTCAAAACACATAAATGAATATACCACAGTGATCAGCACGACGAGACGATCAAAACGGTATACAAATATCAGTGGTACGATCATCCTATCAAAAATCGATATCGGTACGAAAATGCTGCTATTTTGCAGAAATTAAGAACGACGAAGCAATAGATGTCCGAATTTGGAAAAATGACGAACTGATATTATGCTCAGAAGATGGTTTAGAATTTTTCTATGTAAAAATATTTAGGTTTAGGAAATATTTTATTTTCAACGCTTTTTAACTGATTAAATTGAAGTGAATTTACGCGCGAAATAAACTTTCATATTTTCGGACGAAAATTTACCAGTCGCTATGTTTAACTAGACGTATTCCAAATATTAAATTTTTATTTCAAAATTTTATCGTTTAAAATTTCACAAAATTTCAACTAATTACGTTATTAAAACAGTTGAAATTTACGGGTCGTTACATTCTCCCCCACTCAAAACTTTTCGTCCCCGAAAAGGAACGAGGTAGGAGAATAGAAACAACCAGAAAGAAAAACAGATTTGAAATACAAAATAACAATTAATTTAAACCATATAAATTCAAATTTAAATTAATTGATATTCAATAATTTGATTTAATCCATTTGATTTCACCAAAATCAATCTCAACCATTTCTAAATGCATTATCTTATTATCCAATTATCTTAAGTTTACAATTTCTAAAATCATACATTTGAATAGTCTTTTATTATAATCATATTTTCTTCAACAATTTTAAATTCTTCTCTACTCAAAACTATTGTTAAATTTATTCTACTTAATATATCTAATCATATATATTAACCCATATAAATAAATTTAAACCATAAAAGCTCTGATTTAAATTAATTTACATTTACTAATTGCTTTTAAATTCAAGGTATTTTCATAAGTTGATCAAATTTCAATTTATTAATTCTTTCAAACGAATTTATTAATTCTTTCAAAACAAATTTATTTCATTATTAACTGAATTTTACTTATTATCCTATCTTACTCTATTAACATCTTTATAATCAAAATTTAGTGTATAACATTTTATTTATAAATTCAATTTATCCTATATATTATCCAATTACATATTCAACTTCTGAATGATTTAGGTAAGTTGTATTAGAATGTAGTTGAACAATATACAATAAAATTTCCAAATTCAATTATTCAAGTTTAAATATTTATTCCAAATTTTGGTTTTATTTATAATTAAAATCATCCTTTAACAAAATTTAAGAATTAGATTTCCGATTAACTTTAAACAATTTAGAGTTATATATCATATATTTATATCAATCAAATTAAATTTTTAAAATAAGATACTTATATATATATATAAATCAAATTATACTGAAGAAATTCAAATCAAAATATTTTTCAAAACAAACCGTAGCAAAGCTACAGAATAGTATCTCCACTTCGAAACTCGAAAATGAATGTCGATGATGCGGCCGCCATCACCGAAATTATTTTCCAGCGACAAAGAGAAGAGCACTGATTTCAACGTTTTAAAAATTCTTTAGAACGATTTCTATTCGAAAATACTTTTAAATAATATATACTTTAAAATTTTAAAACCAAAGTTCGAAATCACCGGAAACTATATTCTCAAATTTCTAAATAAAATTCATTTCAAATTCCAAATCAATTTATAAACCGTATTTATAAATTTATTTAGAACAATAAATGATAATCAAATATTATCATTTCAAACAAACAATTTAATTAACCTATTAAATTCCAGAAAATTTTACTTATATTTCACAATATAATCAAACAAATTTATTTCATTTTCCAAATTTGAAACAATATTGTGTCAGTTTGCTCTGCTCAAGTGTTTTGGAAATCCTATCGATAGCGTTGATCAGACGAATCGATCGAAAACCCAAATCAACATCAACAACTCAAACAACACAATATAAAACATTTTTAAAATTAATTTACAATACACTTCCTCACTTAACGATACAATAATGGATTTCAAAGCAAGGATAGGGATTCAAATTTTTGATAGACTTAAATCAAAGGGAATTTCGATTCGAAGATAGGTTTGAACAAGGACGAGATAATTAAATAACAAAATAAGGCGATGGATAAGTTTATATAAATCGTGGGCAACCTTAACCGGGTCGACCGTGACTTCAAAAATAAGATCGGTGTAGAATTTCCGAGGTAAATCGGTATTCGATCTCAAGAAATAGAATTCAGGTATAGCAGGAGATAGATAGCATCGTAAACCGAGAATACAGAAATCTCCGGTAAATCAATGCCTATTGTAAAGGAGTTTTGCTCCTTTACGAATTATTCGAAGATTGGCGAGACCGCCGATCTATTATAGATATAATTCAAAATGGAGTTATGGGATGCTCCAGAATTGAAAGAAGACGAATAGTGAAGGACACGAATGAATTTCAGAACCGGGGGAAACGTTCCAAAAATTCAAAGGAATTGAGTCAAAGGAAGAGATTGAAACTCAAATGAGAGTGATTCTGTAAATACATTTACCCTATATGTTGAGTTTTGCCTAGAGCTACCAAAGCTCTGATACCAACTGTAACGACCCGGAATTTTGGACCATTCGCGTCCATTATAAGTGTATAGGTAGACACTCATGCCGGAGTTGAATTGCTCAAAATACCGCGTTGTTAATTTAAATTTGGCAAAACTGAACATATACAGTAAATAGATATAATCACAGATCACCGACACAGAGTAATAAATGCAGCGGAAATAAAAGAGATAGTAGTTCATGAAGCTACTATATGAATATATAAAAATACATCAGAGTTTACAACAGAAGAGTAATACGATACATCAGATACAAATCAGAATACATCACTGGAATCATCGAATACTGAAAGCAGAATAGATGGCTGGATCTTCAAGCAAAGCTCCAACTCCAAAGGTGAGTCTCGAATACTGGTACATTCAGTCTGACCCGAGCGTAAAGCAAAAACACAAGACACTCGAGTCAGGATTAACATTCTTATATTAATAAATCCAACTCAAGTGAAATAGCAATTGAAATACAAGTAACTCAAAGGATGTTTGGAATAACCATCCTTTAAGGATCCGTTAAACTATCTACTAGGTAGTAATGTACGCTAAGTAGATAATGTCTATCAGTAATATAAAGATATCAAAGTAGGGTTAAGCAGGGCCCATACACCTCTTAACCTGTTTATTCCCAAAAGCATATACAAGACCGTAGTTTCCCCAAAACCGGAAGTCACCAGAGGGCAATCCATATACTAAAGGTACAAATCAAAATCGTAGTGGTCGCGAATAGGATAATCAGTATGACAAGGTACATGAGGCGATACCAACTAGGATACTAGTAGTTGCCTGATCCGGACTGATGTTGGGCATAGCAGCTACCACCCCAACACCGCGAACAACACTCCCAAATCGAGGGGTGCACCCAAATCGAATCACAAAAGTAATAGATATGGTATCGAAGAAGTGTGTCCGCTAGAGATGGCGATCCTCAATGGCCCGGCGCGGCTCCTGTTTTAGTCATGTCAGGGGTCATCCAAAATCGTTCTCTTTCTTCAGTCAACGCGTTCATCAAAACCATCCACTTCGTTCTGGATCAACACTCCGCGTTTAGTTATTAAAGTGGTTTCGGTTCAGATAGAGAGTATATCCATTACCGATCCCGGTCTCTTTAATAACTTTCGTAATTATTACACCGATTGGTCGTTTATATATTTCAAAAACCAAATCAATTTCAATTTCAAATAGAATTCGTAAATCAACATTTCATTTGTCTTTCTAAAACAATTTCCAAATTTTCGTTTCAAAACTTCCAATTTTCCGTTTCAAAATCTTATAATTCAATTTCAATTTCTATTTAAAACAATTCAAATATTGATTTGAGTTCGTATATAAGATTCATTTCGAAATCATTTAAATTAATTTAATTTAACATTCAAATCAATTTAAACTCATTTATCGATTTTATTCAATATTCGTTTAAGCAAATTTCATTCAAAACAATTTCTTTCTAATTTCCAATTTATTAAATCAATTTCCTAAGTTCAACTTCATTAAATCAAAACGTCAAATTTAATTATATTAAATTCGTCAAATCAATTCTTTCAATTACAAGTCTTATATTAATTCCAAAAATATCACATTTTCATTTCTTGTTAAAGAAATTCAATTTCACTTATTTACTTTCTTAAATAATTTCTAAAAACTTACTTAATCAAGAAAACTAAATTTCAATTATTTACGAAGTAAAATTCACTTATTCAAAAGTTAAATTTTCTTATTAAAGAATTCAATTCAATTTGATCATTAAATCATTAAATCTCATTTAATTATTAAATTGTTCAAAATTTAATTATTAAATAATTTCAAAGTTTAATAATTTCAAACTTAATTATTAAATCATTTCAAAGTTTAATAATTTCACTTAATTATAATTTCAAACTTAATTATTAAATCATTTCAAAGTTTAATAATTTCAAACTTAATTCAATCATTTCTCAAATTAAACAACATTCTTTCATCAATTACATTTCTAACATTTTGTTTTATATTATTAAATATTAACATTTTCCTTCCATTAAAAAATTCAAATTTCAACTTCATTTCAAAATCATATTATTGATTCAAATAAGATCTTCGTTTTATTTTAAATCAAATTATTGACCAATCGGGTTTTATTTAATTTTCTCTCCTAGGTCAAAGTTCAATTTGGGTATTTATCATTTCAACCCGATTCCAATTCAATTCAAAATCAAAACATACAAAGGGAACTTGCAGTGTGATAACTGGGATGGTGTCAAAGTAAATAAACAAGCAATAACGACTATCAATAACAATCCAATAATCAATTCAAATAATCCCGAAATAACCGTATTAATTCGCATTGTTATTCGTACGAATTAATATAATTATTTCTAGAATCTACACTATCATTTCATGTAGATTAAAGATTATTACATCACGGTTTTCACTTGTCATCTATTACGATTACATACATCATCAGTTTTAACAACATACAATTCAATGGTTCAAGGTATAGTTAACACTATTCTACGTGTCAATTTATTAACATTAAAAGGGGTCATACTATACAAATGTCAGTTAATCAAATTTAACATTTAATTATCCTATATCAAGTTCAATTTCATACTGTTTATCATTTTAACATCAACAATTTAACGTCCAATATAAACATCAACAATCAATCAATTATCAGCCAAACTGTATTATCATCGCATAAATAATTAACAGATAATGGTGTCAGATGTCACAGGTGAACTGATACAGGCAATAACATATATGACAGTGTATTTAACTAACGGCAGTACATTTCAATTGTCGTTTCAATTGAAATCAAATTTAATAAATAAAAGAACGTTAATCGTGAGTGAGTGCTCACCTTTCGAGGCTAGAGGATAGACAATGAAACGAGTTACGGATCCAAGCACGAATTCCAAAGCAAAACAGAATTGGCACGAATTGGTCGGACACAGCTGATAAATAGAAATGGATGAGAACAGATCAAATTAGCTTTATATAATTGAAATGAAAAATATTTTATTATTTTATTGCTCTCTTTCAAAAATGAATATTTACATCAAAACGCCTATTTTAAAATGAAATATACACATACATACACAAACACGAAAACAACGTAACTTTTTAAAACGTATACATATAGACATGTACTAAAATTTTATATCCAACAGCAAGTGCCGGTGATGCAAATCAACTTACACCTATAAACCACTATATCTAAATCAGGCTATAAACAATATATAACTCACGCCTACAATTTATATAATCGTTGAATACAGCCAATATTTTACTATTTACAATATCATATACATATAGTACTTTATAATATAAAATACTGAAAGTCTTCGTACCGTGAACGCATAACTATATTATAATATAATAAAATGAAATATGATGTGATATACTACATTAAATATGATATAACGTAATATAATACTATATACACTAGACGTACAATACTATGACTCAAAATACGTATACTACATATTATTTTTAACTTAGAAATCAACACATATATCTTGCTGTGAAGTTACAGAAATCTGATCATATATTATATATATAAATTTGTACATGTAGTGTACTTCTTGCGTGCTTACATATACAACACTATGCAAATACTAGCTGTAATCAATATTTTGAAAAATCATATATATATACTTTACAAACATGATATAGATTGTTATATTTATATATTACTCACATTATATATATAGACCCAAATATAAAGACATATGAAATAATATAGATCATACCTATAAATAACATGTGCATTCAAGAAGCCAAGACACTTACTATGGAAGATCTTTACTCTGCATATATATATAGACAAAGCAGGTGTAACTAAGTTAATACATCTATATATATACTTACAAAATATATAAACTATCATATTTGAAATCTATTAACAGCATACTTCAAATAATTTTATAAATTAACATACAATAGATTCAATTTATTATACTATATATACATAAACTCAAACAAATCTATATAACTTATATATAACTTATATATAATTATATACAACTTATAGATCAAAGATGAACTTATATAAAATAATATAGCTTATATATATAGTACTTATATATAGTAGATCTATATAATCATACTGTAAACTAAACATATGCAGATTTTATAAGTAAACTATTATAAACTTCTTTAACATAATATATATATATAAACAAAATGACTCATAGAAAAACATAGTATCATATAAATCCCCCATAAGCTTATACATATATTAATATAAACTAGTATAATTTATACACAAAACACAGATCATATATATAACCAATATATATACCTTCCTTTAACAAGATGCAAGACGAAACTAATATAAGAATAGAAAGTGGCTCAGCTGACCATGGCTTGCATGGTAGTGGTGATAGAGGAGCTGCATGGGCGGAGTTGCTGGCCGAGGCAGGTTGATGCGATGGTTGCTGTGAGGATGCGGTAGGCGATTGGAAAAACGAAGGCTACCAAGGAAAAATATGTGGATGGGTTTTTTTTTTTTTTTGTGGAGGAGGAAGGCCGAGTGGTGGTCGATGCAGAGTAGCGGCTGCTCGAAGTAGGGAGAGAGGGGCAAGAGTGGAACGGCGGAGAGGTAGTAGGGTTGTCATGCGGCCGTGGATAGGTGACGAGGGTGTTTGTTTGTGTGATAGGTTGGAAAGGTTGGTGGGGCGTCAGGCGAAGGAAAGTGGAAGGTTTGCGGGGTGCGCGGCCAGAGACAACGGAGGTGAAGTGGGTTTCGGCAGTGACTAGATAGAAGGGTAGGGACGCGTGATAGAAAATGAGCTGCATTTCCTATATTTCTTTCCAAACGAAAGAAGATGTACAGAGGACGGCTTTTATGATGCTGAGTTGAAGAAAGGAGAAGGAGAGCAGAAGAAGAAGAGTAACAGTCTTTAGCCGAAAAATATGACTTCGCGTAATATATTTCATAAATGATCTAGAGGCCAAAACCAATATGGGAACCAGCAGATAATAAATGGCAATAGAAATAGTGGAAGTCATATGTTGAATTCCAAGAATTATTAATAGCTAGTGACTGTTAATTTTACTAGACGAACAAACGAAAGGACGCAACAAGTCCACAAGCCCAAAGTGGTACCGATACGACAAATAGTTACGCAGATTTCGGCCACGTACCTAAACTTCAAAACACATAAATGAATATACCACAGTGATCAGCACGACGAGACGATCAAAACGGTATACAAATATCAGTGGTACGATCATCCTATCAAAAATCGATATCGGTACGAAAATGCTGCTATTTTGCAGAAATTAAGAACGACGGAGCAATAGATGTCCGAATTTGGAAAAATGACGAACTGATATTATGCTCAGAAGATGGTTTAGAATTTTTCTACGTAAAAATATTTAGGTTTAGGAAATATTTTATTTTCAACGCTTTTTAACTGATTAAATTGAAGTGAATTTACGTGCGAAATAAACTTTCATATTTTCGGACGAAAATTTACCAGTCGCTATGTTTAACTAGACGTATTCCAAATATTAAATTTTTATTTCAAAATTTTATCGTTTAAAATTTCACAAAATTTCAATTAATTACGTTATTAAAACAGTTGAAATTTACGGGTCGTTACATAAATCCTGTCATTACATCCATTCAAAGAAAACATAAACTTTAAACAACACAGTGGAAATAAACTCCTAATATTAGATAACTTGCCTCATGCTCATCTTTAGAAACTTATTCGTCTAACCTGAAATCCCTTCTCTCGACCTACTCTAATGAGTACCTAAGAGTTTAGGAGGAAAAACAAAAACTTTAGGTCAGACATAAAGTCTGGTGTGACTAATAATATACCATCTCGAACCAAAACAGATATCTAGTGAGACCACGTCGCTGAGAAAAATGGGTTTCCCTTCACTGGTATCTTACTAAAATATAACAACGGTAACATAAATCTTGCACCTGCAACCACAATGGTCAAAACAAAAAAGTATATGATTATATGCATGTAATAAGGGTAAATATGACTAGTCTATCATTAAGGCTTATAAATTCCCACAGTTTACCCATCCCATAAAATAGACTATCTATCTTAAATCATAGTTTTTCTTAGGGTTATGATGAACCTAGTAGTTTTCACAGGCCAACTAATAACCAATCAGGCTGACTCAAACCAAAACATAACCAGATGTCCACAAATCTCCAAATATGTTTAGGAGTAAAACAATCTAAATAATCAGGTGAGCAATAGAGCTATGAGTTCCTTTCTGTGCATAAACATCCTTTTAGTCTCACTACCGTCGAAGCCCACGCACTGGAATCGCATACTTTTACCAATCGAGAGAGCCGAAGCATAGGCCACGACCCTATACTAGTCTACCTACAATCTTATCATGTTTTAAATCTGAGTTATGTCTTTTGATCGGTTCAGGGCATCCTAACACAATTGATCTATCTGATATCCTAGATGCGATTCTACTCACTCAGGAGTTTAGTATGACCATACTCACCACTGGAATAATCTAACTAGTAATTCTATTCCCAAATCCCAAGATGCAATCTTGGATAATGTAGATGTGAGTATGATAAATGATAAAACATGTAAATTTAACTGATCATATGATAATAAGAACATATAACATCATTCATCAAAATATGTTCAATTGATGGTCACATCCTTACAAAGCTTTTAAAAAATTCACTATCAAAACAGGGCTATTAAGCCTTTAAAATACATAAGAAATATGAGTTAAAGAGCCTTTAAAGTATATAAGCAATATAAGCTAAAGAGCATCTAAAATATGAGGTGTCAAGCCTTTAAAATATGAGATAAAGAGTCTCTAAAATATGAGGTGTCGTGCCTTTAAAATATGAGATAAAGAGTCTCTAGATATGAGGTATCGTGCCTCTAAAATACAAGATAAAGAGTCTATAGATATGAGGTAGGTAAAAAGTCTATAGATATGAGGTGTCGTACCTCTAAAATATAAGGTAAAGAGTCTCTAGATATGAGGTGTCGTACCTCTAAAATATGAGGTAAAGAGTCTCTAGATATAAGGCGTCGTACCTCTAAAATATGAGGTAAAGAGTCTCTAGATATAGGGTTTAGTACCTCTAACTGTAACGACCCGACTTTCCAGACCCGGAAAATCGAACCATTTTAGTTAAGAAGAAGAGGTAGAAGAAGAAAAATAGAAAACAACATCAGAATCTAACCATCGCAGCGGAATAAAATATAATATATATATCAACAGATCTTTACACAAATCAAAAACTATATCTGTTTATACAATTCATCATCAGAATACATCATCAGAGTACATCAACATCCATAACATACAAGTGAATACACAGCGGAAAAATAATAGCAAGTACGAGAGTACGTATCGACATCCAGCTCGTCTCCTGAGCTCCACAGCATCATATCCTGAACCTGTTTATCTCGGTCTGACCCGAGCATCATATAAAACAATACCCGAGTCAGTCTGGAATACCAGCGTGAGAAAATCACACTCAAATTGATTATTAAAGTTTCAAAAATCCTTTAAAATCAAAAGCATCTCGTAATACCACGACACAAATAAACATGTCGGGTTTTTACCTTACGATAGCTAAAACACTTTATATCAAAATCCTCTGATATTATAATAGTGTCTATATACAAATACTTATAAAATAGCCGAAATTGTTACATTCATTAAATTCCAGCATACTAGGTATACAAACAAAATTCGTACAAGGCACGTAGGGAGAATGGATTTCCAACGAATGACTAGGCACTGAGGTACCACCTGTCACAGTACGTGGCCTAGATCACAGTACCGAGGACCCACCCTAAGTCCCCTGCAACACAAGGCCGGAACCACCTATGGGCAATTCCGAATATGATCACCCCGCGGTTGGGATCAGCAACCGCACCACTAAGCCGAAATAAAAGGGACATCTAGACAGGGATGACCACACTCTCCAATGGGCGCTACCCACGAAGCCTTGCTGCATAACCCCTGATTTTCAGTCATTCCCGGTTGATGAGGCTTGAGGCTTAACGATACCTTTACAGAACATTTCACTTTGAATGCCCATCGTCCACCTGACGATGTCACGAAAGCATTCGTCCATACAAATACGTCCCGGGTTCGAACGGAACCGAAGGCACTATTCCTACTACATCCATTTTGGAAATATCCTCAGGATTAGTAACGACTAGCCCTTGCACTTCACTGCTCCATCTTCGACTCCGAAATCGTTTTCACGAAACGTACAAACCGGATCGAAGTGGTTTTCGAGAAATTAATCCCGATCCCGGTCTCTTCGAAACGATCAGCGCATTTGGCCAATATTGATAGTCGGTGATTTAACTATCAATTTACATTCACAAGCAACCATCACACAATAAATAATTTTCCACATTATTTATTTGTCTCAAATATCCTTTACAAGATATAATTCCATTTCCAACTCCCTTTGAAAACAGTTTCAAAACAGTTTCCGCTTACGGAATACATTTCCCAAATATTTATTTTTCTCCGAATCACCAAGTACAAAATACTTTTAATTTTAAATAATTTAAAAACACTTTATTTTAAATATATTATAACATTGAAATCAAACTAGCTTAATACTTTATTAAAAATATATACTTTAAAATAAACCACTTTATAAATATAAACTAAATTTCTTCTTTTAAAACATAATAGCAAATCACTTTTATATAATTACTACAATAATAGATTTTTGAAAATACTTACTTAGGAAATTAACATTTAGAAATAATCAATTTTCTAAAACATGCTTTTAAAAACACAATTAGAACTTTTAACTTATATTAAAAATTGCTTTGAAACCGTACTTGGCTATCCAGAGAAATACCCTTCTCATTCCCATCTTTTAAAAATAAATCAACATTTATTTTAAACCAAACCATATCCTTTTATAAATTCCCATCTTGAATTTATATTCTCAAATATCCACTGATATTTTATTTTACTTTATAACCCAGTTTCCAAAATCTCACTTCTCTTTAAATTTCAAATTCCCAAATATTTAAATCAATTTACAATTGATTTTCCAATTTATTTTACTTTGAAATAAATTTCCTTACTTAATCCATTTATTTCCAAATTCATTAACTTCCAGATTTTATTACTCATTATGATTTTAAATCTTTAAATCGAAACACAAGTCTCAGATTTCCCAAATTCCTTCTTTCTTTTTAATTACATTTAAACATTGAATTAAAATAAATTTTTATCCCTTTAAATAACATCACATAAATTTTCTTTAAATTCAATATTTCTCTATTTATTCAAAATTCCTCTTTTCCATATTTAATTTATTCGAATTCACTAGAATTACTTAACTAAATTTTACTCTTTTATTTCTTTCCAAAAATCCAATTCAATTGCTTTTGATAACTCATTATACTGGGAAATTCAATCCAACCAGATTATCCAATATAAATCATCACAGGATATCAACAATCATATCACAGAATATTTAAACAAAATTAAATATTTTGAGGAATCCAGTCGGATCCCTCCAACCTGTTTCCCTGCATCCACAGATGTTAGCACAATACCAATTCCACTTCGAGGTGGAATATCGCGGTATATGGGTTTTATAAAATATCATCCGCTATTATGCGGCGCATAGGGTCTCATCCGCTATATAATGCGGGAATCTCAACAACTCCAATATATACATATGCCAATATGTATATATTGCTATACTACTATATATATCACATCAATCAAATCAACCATCAAATAAATTATTTAAATTTAGCCATTTAAATTTAAATTTAACTGAGTGAGATTAACTCACCTTTGCTTTTATTTGCCATCCATTCCAACCCATTTTAATTCCAGCTTGTATCTTGATTTTAGATCTTGAATAAATATTTATACAGTGTATTAGTACTCGAAATAATCAAACACTTAATTTTCATTTAATAATTTTACTCAAATCAAATAATTAAATTTTAAACTAACTCTTTTTGTAACTAAAATTAAATAAGTAATAAAATAAGTAAATTTCCATCTTTCATTTGATTCTTATTTAATCAAATTCCATCCATTTATTTATTTAATATAAGTGGTCCATTCACTCAATCATTATGAATTTTATTTTCCATACTCAATTCATCTGGAATTATTTTATTAATAACCAGGCCATTTCCAATTTATTTTCACTTATTTGGATTTCATTCGCAATTCAAACCATCACTATGTTAATCCAATTTCATTAACTCACAATTCAATTTCATTAACTAATTTATTATCTAATTAGTTCCTCCGCTGGTTAAAATTAAATACTTGCTTTTTAATTCCAGATATCACTTTACTTAATTATCTTAAGTTCAATTTATTTTATAATTCAAGTTTGGATTTATTTTAAAAATTAAGATTACTCATCTTAGTCGTTTCCATTTGGTAATTACAATTTCAAATTATAACTCTTAATGGTTCAAAGAAATGAATTCCCATTTATGACTTACAATTTCATTTCTATTCATAAGTTTTAACTTACTTACTTAAGATCTGGGACTATTCATTTAAGTCCATTTTCATCTTTACAATCAAATTTCAAATTATTACACTTAAGAACTTAAGAATATGAATTCCTTTACACAATTATAAGCATTTTACATTACCTTTATATCCAATTCAATTCGACTTCAACTTATTTACATTTAATTCAATTCCAATTCTCAATTTTTATTTAACTTATCTTAAGTTAAATTCAAATATATTTTATTCACCTTCATATACTCGAATTAAATTTTAATCCCAGGATACAAATTTTATACGAGTTTTACAATTCATTTAAATTTCCACGTTTATATTTTAAATAGAATTCCCAGAATCCAATTGCCCGGTTTTATTTCAAAACCACTTTGAATCCATAAATAACTCATACACATCTGGTATATCACCTCAAACCCCAATTTCCAAAACAATCTGCTTTTACCAAACAATTTTCCCTTTGAATTTCAAAACCGACCCAGTTCACAATCATTTCCAATTTAAAACAGTTTGGTAGCAATTTCTCTTTGGAAACTCGAAAATAGACATCGATGATGCTGCAGTCATCACCGAAATTATTTTCCAGCGACCGAAAGAGAATTTAATGCTTTTATCACTTTAAAACATTTCAAACATTTTTAAATCCTAAATCCCAACAGATTTCAATTCAATTTCAAAAATATTCATGAAATATTATTACCATTATTTCCCCAAACCTTTAAAAACTATTTTTAAATCCAAAGGAATTTAAACCTTTCCCAAAACTTCAAATTCAAAATCCATTCAATTTTATATCCAAACATTACTCTGAAATTCTATCACATTTTACTTCAAGTTATAAGTCACATTTACAATTTACATTTACAAATTTAATTTGTTTATGAATTTATCTCATTCTAATTTTAAATATTTCTCTAGGACTTCATCTTAATTTCCATTATATATGACATTTAGTTTACATTTACATATCTCGTTTGTATATGAAGTTTATTTCAACTTATAAATCACATTTATAATTTATATTCTCAAATTCCATTTGTTATATAAATTTATTCTTTATCTTTGGTTATAAGTTTTCAATTTCTTATTCAATTTCCTCCTAATGATAATAATTTATTATCATCATCTAACAACCAAACATCCAAATATAACTATAATAATCTATAAAGATTATTTCTTTCATATACAAAAATAATTTGGGTAAATTATTTCATTTACCCTATTTAAAACAATACTGTGTTGAATTGTTCTATTCAAGTGTTTAGAGATTCCTATCAATGTTGTGGCGTCCCACACATCGACCAGAATCCATAAACTACTCAATAAACCAGCCAACACAATATAAAACCATTTTATATCCACTAACAAATACGCGCTCATATCTATTAATACTCTCAGAATTCCCACCAGAGCCAAGGTTATCGCTAGATTGTGCTCTGATACCACTGTAACGACCTAGGCTTTTCAACCATCAGCAACGGCTCACGACCGGTAGGCTTTTCAACCATCCCAGCCCCGCTGTGGCTCACAGTGATACCTCGGGTTTGCTTTTACGGCCAGCCTCTCGACTGTAAGCACCTAGCAAACCAACCCCAAAAGGCCTTATACTACCCCCGGGGACATGTAGGGGTAAGAGTCTCCCGTTCGCCACCTAACGCAAAGCGAGAACCCCCTATCACGCTGTAATGTAGCAAACCCGATCCCGGTCTCATCAAATCCAAACCGTGTCTTTTAAGGCCAAGTTGTTGTCACGACCCGCCCTTCACGACCCTCGAAAATCGACACAAAATACTCAACAGTATAATATGCCCACAATCGAATGCCGGAAAAACAGACTGTAGAAGAATAAGAAAGTAGATAGAAGAAGAAAGAACTAAACAAAATCAGAACCTCACAGTCGCAGCGGATAAAATATAATATATAGAACAGATCTTTACACAAATGAAAACTATATCTGTTTATATACAATACATCATCATCAGAGTATATCATAATACAATCATCAATATCCAGTCAATCAGTCAATACAACAATCACAGCAGCGGAATAATACAAGTACGAGAAATACGTCTCGGACTCCAGCTCCTCTCCTGAGCTCCATAACAACCTATCCTGTATATATAATACTCGGTTTGACCCGAGCATTATAATGAAATAACACCCGAGTCAGTCTGGAATACCAACGTAACATAAATACACCCAATTGATTATTAAAGTTTCAAAAATCCTTTGAAAACAAAAGCATCTCGTAAGACCATGCCACAAATAAACATGTCGGATTTTTACCTTACGATAGCTAAAACACTTTTATATCAAATCCTCTGATATTATAATAGTGTCTATATACAAATACTTATTCAAATATCCGAAATTGTTACATTCATTAAATTCCAGCTAATAGGTATACAAACAAATGCCGTACAAGGTACGTAGGGAAAATGGATTTCCAACGAATGACTAGGCACTGGGGTACCACCTGTCACAGTACCTGGTCTAGATCAGCGTACCGAGGACCCACCCTAAGTCCCCTGCAACACAAGGCCGGAATCACCTATGGGCAATTCCGAATATAATCACCCCACGGTTGTGATCAGCAACCGCACCACTAAGCCGAAATAAAAGGGACATCTAGACAGGGATGACCATACTCTCCAGTGGGCGCTACCCACGAAGCCTTGCTGCATAACCCCTGATTTTCAGTCATTCCTGGTTGATGAGGCTTGAGGCTAAGCGTTACCTTTATAGAACATATACCTTTGAATGCCCATCGCCCACCTGACGATGTCACGAAAGCATTCGTCCATACAAGTCCGTCCCGGGTTCGAACGGAACCGAAGGCACTATTCCTACTACATCCATTTTGG
The DNA here is from genome assembly GCA_030737815.1 of Allium fistulosum. Classification (NCBI taxonomy): domain Eukaryota; kingdom Viridiplantae; phylum Streptophyta; class Magnoliopsida; order Asparagales; family Amaryllidaceae; genus Allium; species Allium fistulosum. The sequence continues at coordinate 304,626,280 of CM060903.1, read as the reverse complement.
AAATATCCTCAGGATTAGTAGCGACTAGCCCTTGCTCTTCACTTCTCCATCTTCGACTCCGAACACGTTACATGAAACGTACAAACCGGATCGAAGTGGTTTTCGAGAAATAAATCTCGATCCCGGTCTCTTCGAAATGATCAGCGCATTTGGCCAATATTGATAGTCGGTGATTTAACTATCAATTCACATTCACAAGCATCCATAAGCATCCATCACACAATAAATAATCTCACACATTATTTATTCTTTCTCTTTAATATCTTTAAAAGATATATTTCCCACATTTCAAAACTCACTTTGGTTTAATTTCCAAAAATTTCTCCTTAACACGGTAAATCCCATTACCCTTTTATTCCCGTTGGAAATAACCAAGTATAAAACATTTTGCCTTTAAAAACAGTTGAAATACTTATACTGAAATATACTTTAAAATATGTAAATTACTTCTATCTATTTACTTAAAATATAGATTTAAAATACGTAAAGAAAACTATTATTAAGATATACTTTGATTTAAAATAAGGGTTTTTGTTTAACTAGATCAAAAATAGAGTTGTAAAAAGAATAATACTAATCTCAATAACTTAAGTCAAAACCATCCTTTAAATAAATCCATTTGTAAAAACAATTACTAATATATTCTCAAATCATTATGATTTTAAAAACTATTAGTTTGTTACTTTAAAAATAACGATTTCTTAAAAATACTCTTTAAACAACTTAAAAACTTAACTTTTAATTAAATAAAATCTTTTTAAAACACTAACTTGGTTTTCCTGGGTAACACTTCCCATTTAAACATCCCAAAGTATTTTTTTTCCAAATAAATCCAATTGATTTATTTCAATTCCATTTATGTTTCCAACATAAATTACTAATTCCATACTTCCTATAACTTCATCCGAAGTTCAGACTCGATTTTCCATATCCAGAAATTCATTTTAAATATATAGTTTAAAACATTTTTAAGTAAGATAAATTTGGAAAATTCTTCAATGAAAACCATATTTCCAATTTGCTTAAATAAAATCCCAATGGAGAAACCGGTATTTTAAAATATTATATTAACACTTAAAATTGTACATTTATATTCGGAAGCTTCATTTTAACATATTTTACTTTCCGGATATCACTATTCATCATTAAAATAAACCACTGTTATTTTACTCAATTTATAATTTCATAGAATTCATTTCCAGAAAATTTATATTTCACATTTAACGATTGATAAATTTCCCACAATATTTAAAATCCCAATTTTACAAATTTACATTTTTCATTCCAAAACAGAATCCAATTTTTATATTCCTTAAAATTCCTTATTTAACACTTTCTTTAATTTCTTTTAAATCCCCAATCTATTCATTTATAATTTAATTCTGGAATTATAATTTATACAACAATTTCACAGAACAATTTAAAATTCCAGATTTATCAATCACAACATATAAACAGGTATCACTATCAATTATAAAATAATTGCAACATTGCGAGGAATCCATTTGGATCCCTCCAACCTGTTTTTCCCTGCATCCACAAATATTAGCACATCACAATATAAATATCATTCCAAACTGATAACAACAGTTATAATCAACCAATCACACAAATATTTAAATATTAACTATTTAAAATGCCTAGCATCCAGATGTGAGTGAGAAAACTCACCTTGAGTTTCGGCGAGCGTTCGAAATTTAAATTAAATCGGACGGTGCCCGATTTAACCCAAATTTCTACTTGCCCGGAATGATTCCAGAACTGCACCATCGCGTAGTGTTCGTCTCTGCGATTCCAACGCTTCCAATTTCGTCTCAATCTGATATCGTATGAACTCGTTACGATTTTACAAAGTTTGAAATAAATTTAAAAACAAAATTCTTTTTTTTTATTTACCAAACAGGACGATCTGGCCACACATTCAAAAGAACAAATCACGGCCGCACGTCGCCTTCTCCCTCACGAACGCGATACAGTTCAAAGCCGAACCCAGAAATCGTGATTTAGGGTTTCGAACTACACCCTCTTCGATCCTCTCGAACGCGATCAAGACCCATCGTTCTGAAGCCTCCTGCCGCCTCCATCACCACCCCAGTTGCGGCGAGACTCGATCATCACTAGGCGTCACGGCAACCCATCAAATGCATGGCGAACGCGTCACCCTCCTGCCCCCTACGCTCCACGAGATACGATCTTAACCGTTCACTTCGAAGAACTCGCCATCCCCTTCATATCTCCAGTTGAAAATTTCTGAAATCGTTGCTTGGATTGGAAGATTTTTTTGAGGGGAAGACAAGAAGATATCGACCATTGAAAGATAAAAGAAACGGCGGCTGGGAGATAGATCTAGGGTTTAGAGAGATATAAATGTTAATATATATATATTTAATATTATTTAATTCATAAAATTCTCAAGTTAACCACAAACGCAAACGAACTCCAAATTACGCGTTCCGACAGGTGTTCCTAGGGTTTTTCCGCGTTCCGGACACAATGGAACAGTTTTCGTAAGCTAATTCAATCGTATGCACGAGATACGGAATTAAACGATCAATTTAAAATAAAATCGGTTAAATCGATTTCTATGCGTTTCGAGCTGCCACGGTCAAACGACAACTCCAATTGCTACGAAAATTGAAATCCGATAATAACTATCTATTACGGATCCAATGGAACTGGTTTCGTCGAATTCCGAGACTGTGCCCCGGAAAGCTATTTTAACTCGTCTATTAAATCGGGCGATTTTCTGAAATTATCAGAAACGCTTAAAAATTCACTTTTAAAATTTTATTAACTTAAAAATAAATCATATAAAATTTATAAACACATTAAAAATCATTCTGGCTCATTCCAGACTAAAATCTGATTAAATTGCATTTTAATAATATTAAATTCATTTTTAAATTAATATAAAATTCCAAATAATAACTTGTCGACTTTTAAATTCATCTAAAAATCCAACATTATTGTTTATAACCAATTGAACTTAAAAATACATTTAAACCTCATTTTTATAATCATTTATCCCAAATTCACCTCTTATCCCAATTTCGAATATTTAATTATTATTATCCAATCTCAGATTAAATCTCCACATTAGAAATTATCACTTGTTGTTTTAGTTTAAACCAATTCTTTTTAGTTCAAAATAAATCTTAAACCCATATTAAACATTTAAAACGAATTAAATGTTCAAATTCAACGGCTTAAAAATACGGGATGTTACATTTAAATTATGAGATAAAGAGTCTCTAGATATGAGGTGTCGTACCTCTAAATTAAGAGATAAAGAGTCTATAGATATGATGTGTCGTACCTCTAAAATGTGAGAGAAAGTGTCTCCAGATATAAGGTGTCGTACCTCTAAAATATGTAACGGCATTTCTGTAAAGTGTCTCCAGATGTAAAGTGCTTGTTTTAAAAATTTATTATGCAAAGGTTTTGTGTTGAAGTATATTTATTTGGTGAATGTTGTCGATAGCTTGAACTTGATATTGCTGGAATGTTGTACTTAACTTGCAGGAACTATTGAATGTTGTACTTAACTTGATATTGCAGGTTCTTACTTTCATTTATTTAACATGTATAAATTACAAAAAAAATGAAAAATGCATGGTTCTGACGGTTTGACCGGTTGACCCTCGAAACCTTGAACTTGGGTCATCGTGGTTAGGCCGACGATTTGGTGTTCAGAACATTGTCCAGAACACTCCCTACTCATAACCCTCGTTCACTTCATTAATGTTCATTCGTAGTTCCTTCAATTTTCCTTTTTTCACTCAAAATTGGTGATGTAGGTCACCAATTCTTCTCCCTAAAAGTGTTGCATCTCCTCTTCCTTTTAGCATCGGATCTGCTAATTCCAAGCAGGATTTAAGCCTCTATGCTCAACTTTCAACTTCCATTTATTTCCATGTCCAATTCCAATTGCCGGGAGTAATGCTTGTTTTTTACTATGTAGATCTAAGAAGTTCACGGCGTCAGGTCTTAGTGGAGTGAATGCTTAATCTCTTCAGTTCTAAGATCTCGTTTGAAAATTTCTTGCTTGCTGTAAATTGTAATCTATTCTTTTATGTATCCAGATTGTAATGTAAGGTTTGAGATAATGTAATTTGTTAGTTAAATGGTTCGAATTCCAATCCGATTGCTCAGCTCTTTGCGGTGTGGCTCTGATGAACTCGTTCCATATGGCTGCTTATTAATCTTTGAGTAGATAAGTCTAGATTTACAAAAATACATTACGTGTACTATTGCTAGAAGGAATGATAATGTATCGTCCTGAAAATTAGTGATAATTAATAAATAATTATTAAGGCTTAAAAATGAAATTTGAGCAAATGTTAAAATTTGGTCATGAAACTTACACAATTGTGTTAGTGGTGAATTTCTGAGCAATTTTTAAATATGGAGTTTTGCGATTGGAGTTCAAATGAGGAAGTTATCGGTGTTTAAAATTTTCAAAATGAAAATAATTAAATTGGAATTTAAATGGAAATAAATTATATTAACCACGTGGACCCCACCGGTTGATCCCCTCCTTGGGTCGGTCGACTGTTAACAATCGACCGCTTATAGGGTAGCGGTCGACCGGTTGAATGGTGACGGCTAGGGTTGAATCTTGGTCGAACGATCTGGAATTAATTATTTTAAATATAATGGATATGATTTATTCGAGCGCCTATAAATACAGGCCCAGACCCTCACTTTTCTTCTCATATTTTCTGATCAAAGCAACAGAGCTCTGCCATTTTCCCTTCTTCACTATTTCTATTAATTATAAAATATTATATGTATATGTATATATATAATCGAAGAAGGCATAAAATAAAAGAGAAGAAGAGGATCCAATCGATAATGCGGAAAAAGGTGATTTTTACAATTATAAATCTATTTTCCACTGAATTCAAATCTCCTCTCAGATTCGTAATTCTCATGATATGTATACATTTTGTTGTACATATTTTTGAATTGGAAAGGAAAATGAGTCAATTAAAGGGATGAATTTGAATTTGGGAAGATTCGGAAAGCTAGAAAGGCGAGTGGGAAATTATATGATTTATATATAACATTGAAATTTATATTGTTGACTTTTATTTAATTATTATGCCTAAGCTTAGAGAGAACATATTCAATTGAAATCTCGTTTACATATCCTGTAAGTTAGGTAATCGAAATAAGAATGTTGTTTACACAATAATCTGGAAATTTGGAAATCAGTCCCCAAATTTGTCAAAGTAGAAAGTTGATAAGATTGCAAGATTTGTTCTAGATTTAAGATAATTGGGTTGAGATTTGTTTGTATTAATTTAGTTATGCCCTAACTTGACTTGGAATGTGAATTTCTATGTTTTAATTTATTGGGAGTATTGTGGGTATAATTTAGTTGTAGCTATTTCCATGTAATTTTTATAAATTATCTACTTCCACATCTCTGTATAAAAAATGCATCGTTTGAAATAACAAAGAATATACCAAAAAAACGAGATGTCTAAAGTACGAATGTTCTCTTCTATAGTTTACATTGTCTATTTCAATAAAAGAAAAGAGATAATCCCTTGTAATTTCAAACGGAGAAAAACTCTCACTTTTGGGTAATTTGTGGAAAAATATAACGGTAATCCTTTTCGGGAAGGATAGCTCTAATATATTAAAACAAATATTCCTTACAGAATGTATATATAAGTGTATGTTCTGGAATTCCTAAGCGTAGGAATTGATCGGTTAGAAATAGGAATATATATATATATATGTGTGTGTGTGTGTGTGTGTGTGTGTGTGTCTGTGTGTGTATATATATGTATGTATGTATGTATACACACACACGTATAACCGCGCCTACCAATTATATAAATAGGCAAATATATGATGATATTCGTATTAGTTATAATAGAACGACTAGTTATTAATAGTGTTAACTTGTTTTTTGGCAAGGCGGTACACGAGCAGATTTAGCCCAACAGACTTCATGATCATCAAGGTAAAAAGTGCAGAGAGATGGTTACTAGAGATCGATTATGGACAGACTATGAATGACGGTCACATGGATTCAGAAAGATAGCACTCTGAAATTGGCTAAGCCTGGTATTGACAATTCCCTTAGGCAATGGAGCGGTACGATCCATCCTCGTACACCATGGATCGGACCGAATCGATATGGCTACGGATAACTCGGAATAGCAGTACAAATCAACAATGATCGATCCATAACTCAACAACCACAAGGGCGATCAAGGAAAACAACTTTAGAAACAGGAAGTAGAGGACAATGAGGACTCGCCGTATCGATCGTTGGGCCCCATGTGCAAATAAAAACAATCGGCACCAATCGTTCTTACAATGTTCGATCGACCCCAAATTTTGTGGGTCGGATCATTTGGCTCTGAAGGTTCTTCTGGCGAAATTTCAGCTCAATCCATGCAAGGCTTCACCTATAAACGTAGACTCGATTGTTCATTTTGGGGGATCTTCTTTCTGCTTCACTTCATCTTCTACCTATGCTATACTCTGCCATTTTTATTATTGGATTTCACCGATTTGTAACTGTAATCAGCAGTATAAACTAATAAAAGGAGAATCTTTAAAGCAGATGTAGGCCGGAGTTAGTCGAACCACTATAAATCGGTGTCTTTCTTTACTTGCTTTCTTATTGTTTTAATTTTGTTCTTCATTCATTTCTTTTCATATTTCTGTGATTGGATTGGATATCGGTGCTTTCACATACAACTGGGTGTTGGTGGCCATTTTTAACGCCAACATTTTGGTTCTTTCACTGAGAAACTTAGCCCCCGCGGATTTGGAGTTCAGATTTGGAATCAACTAGATAACTTAGATTTGGAGCAATGATTAGACGATCAACACGAAGAGTGCTACCAGAAAGAAGCCACCATGGAGGAAGTCAGGAGGCTTCCTAAGGAGCTGGAGCTAATCAAGCATTTATCTACATCACCTGGGATGAAATGGAAATGATGATGGATGCTATGCAGGAAAGGATGCTGAAAAGACAGGAGGAGAAGATAAAGAATTTACCCCGATAGATTGGACAAACTGGAGCACAAAACCAAGGGATTGGAGTAGTAGGAAATGCTGGAATTATGGATCATGAAGTTGGAGTAGCAGGAGCTATGGACAACCATAATCAGGATCATGGAAACAGAGCAACTGGACTAAGGAATGAAGTGGATCAGCCGGGAGCACCTCTCAGTCAACGAGTAACGATCAGCCCCGATCCATCCATAAGGATCGGTGCCGATTGATCTAGACTCTGGGGCATGCCCCCGGGTCAGGCTAGATTGATCCCACGCACGGTGTTGGACGATGCTGCGTAGCTTGGTTCCAATTGGAATTTGGATGCTCATTCGGAGGAGTGCATTCTAGAATTCCCTCGTGGGCTCGAGGGGCGTTTTGGAAATGATGATAGGAGACTACCGTTGGATGACAATGACAGGTTTGCAGAGATGATCAGGCGAGCTATGTATGGAGGATTGGTGAACATGGATCTAGAGGATGTAAATAGAAGTCTATTCTCTCTTAATATCAGGAATGCTAGGAATCCACCGAAGTTTAAACTACCAACGCTGGAAGTATATGACGGAAAGCCGGACCCAACTATGCTATTATGAGATATATGCAGCACATGGAAGTACTGGATGCATCAGAGGAAGCAATGACATGATGCTTTTCCCTGTATTTAATGGATATAGTTGCACTGTGGTTCAGGCAGTTGGAGATCGGTTCTATTGGCACATGGACATAATTGGTCGAAAGATTTATAAGGCAGTTCAAGGTTCGCATTTCGAGACCCAAAAATGTGATGAGTTTGGCAACACTGAAATAGAAGATCGAAGAGTCTTTAAGGAGTTTTCTAACACGATTTAATATCACGACAGCATAGGTGGATCGACCAGATCCATCCATGGTTTGGATGGCAGCTGTATCAGGAATTGCCGATGGCATGGATTTCTAGGATTCTTTGGCGTGGGATCCAACTATGGATCTCGAGGAGTTTTATCATGAAGTAGAAAGGTTCCTGGGGCAGGAAGACACATGAGCCGAAAAACAGGAGGTGAACGCTATGCAAAGCGGAAGTTCATCAGGAGATGCAAATAAGAATGATAAAAGCAAACGGAAACTGGATGATGGATATGATGGGATGAAAAGGCGATGGAAAGAGCAGGAGCCAAAGTTCTCCTCCTACTTGGATTTGACGGAAAGCCTAAAACGGATTTAATTGGACACTAGGGGGCAACTCCCCTATCAGAAAACAGTAAAGAGGGACCCACGGAGTGGGAGCATATGTCTAGAAAGTACTGCCTGTTCCATGAATTGAGCGGGCACACCACGGATGAATGTAGGTGTAACGACCCCCCAATTTGTCACTTTGATAAATTATATTTATTTTTAAAATTTTGCAAATAAAAGGTTGATAATACAAATAATATTGTTTCAAGTGATAATAAGTAATAATAAACTTATTTTGAATAAATATTTATAAGAATATTTTCCTCAGGATTTATATCGATAAGTGGCATTGTATTTAAATATAGATTTATTTAAATTAAATCAAGTTTTAATGATTTAATAATTATTTTAAATTATCCAACTAATTAATTTAAATAAATGATAATTAATTTTGAATAACTATAAAGTGATAATAAATCAATTATAATAGTTTTATAAAGAGATATAATTGATTTGAAAATATAAGGAAAAATTGATATCACTTTATCGGTATAATAGCAATTTTTGTAAATAATTTTTAATATGAATTTATATGGTTTTATAATTCAAATACGATCATTTTAATTAGTTTAAAATAATAAGAAATTTATTTTTGAATTTTGTTTACAAATATATGTAAGTTAGAGCATAAGTGAAAATATGACCGATAATCGGTTCTCCAAGTTTCAACGATTTAATGAACAAAAGTTGTTCGAAGACGTTCAGAGTGTTATGCACCTACACATACATACATTTATATGTTACATACACATGATAACATACACATAAACATACATATATAAATATAATTAAGTATAAGAAATATAATGTAAAATAAATAATATATTTTAAAGATTTCTTACTCTTTAAGCATAAATAAGTCAACATATGTATGCATGAGATAATGGAAGTGACGTGCACATGGGGGGGGGCTTTGGCCATGCATCGTGAAGAGGGGAAGTGTGTTGGAGAAGCCTTGAAATAGTGATAAAAGTGATGTGTACATGTCTTCTTTTATACTCTTCCTTTTTCCTATAAATACCCTACCATCTTCTCTTCATTTTCATTCATGTTTTTCTTTATATTTTCAAGCTTTTGCTTCCACTTTAATGGCTTCCATCCTAAGAGAAATAATGTCCAAATTTATTTCAAAAAGAAATTAAATTATAATATATAGTTATATATAATTAAACACCTCAAAACAAGCTCAAATCTCATCTCTCCACCTCCCAAACCCAAGGCACGACCATCCACCACCCTTGGCCGTGAGCTCCACCCCTTCCCAACCTAGGCCGTGAGCAACAAGGCTAGGCCAAGCCATTTCAAGGATCCAACTCGACTTCGTGGAGTTTCATTTCGAGATAGCGGAACTATAGCTGTTTTAAAACTAGTTCGAGTAGAAATGAAGGTGAGAACTCCTAAACTACTATATTATATTTTGGATGATGATATGATGATTTAAATGGATGTTTAATATGCTTTAATCATCAAGTTTGGTTGTTTACATAAGAATTTTGAATATATATGCAAGTCACGAATATATACGTCGATAAACACAAAGGAAATCACTTTCCTTGAATTAATGAAATGGTGTATATGGAATTGTTAAACCTCTTAAAAATGGTTTAAAATGTATTTGAAATGTTTTATAAACATTAAAAGTGTTCTAGTAAAGTTCGAAAAGAAATAGAAATTTTAGTTAAACATAAGCGCGTCGCGTAACGGTAGTTCGCGATTTCGCGCTATAAAAGTCAAACAGGTGTAAAAGTTGGAATATAGCTCAAATTCTTTGAGATAAGAATTTTCCGAACTATTATATCCATAATTTTCCAACAAAGAAAGAAAATCGAGATTCCGATAAGTAGATTTTGAAATATGAGTAAAACGAGCTTTGGAAAAATCCCGAACTTGCAGTTCGGAATCCAAAACTGGATATTTCTGAAAATGATGTTTTAAATTGTTTAAAAATATGGAATAGATCTTATGAATGTTTTAAAATGTTTTAAAAGTGATTTGAGTAATCAAAATGAATTTTCAAATAATAAAAAGTCGTTTTGATCAATATAGCTTAAAAAGCACTTTCTGCACCACTTTTATATAACATTTGAAATATAGTTTTAAACGCAACCATTCTTTCCCAAATCTTTTGTAAATGATTTTAAATGATTAATAAAGTGTTTTAAAGGTAATCTGAAGGATTTATGAAATGATTAAATGTTTTAATGATTTAGAGTCGATCAAATAACTTGACCGCCTTATGTGTGTCAAAGAGATAGTGTCTGGGCTTGGGTTTGAAAAACCAGCTTCATGCTCTCCTTGGCTATCCGAACTAGCCCGATGGAGGGGATAGTAAATTATACTTACTCAGATCAAAATTTTCCAAAGGATAAAGAAAGATATTTTCCAGGATTTAAACAATTTGGATTTTATAGAGATGATCTTCTTGTACTCGGTGTTAAAGCCCGAAGAGGGAACTCGTACTATTCATGGAATTTAAAAGGTGATTTCACCTTTATTCCACCCATAGTATTTGTTGAATACGGGGATTGATATTGAGTAGAATTATATGATTTCTATAGAATCTGCTCGCTTAATATTTACTAGTTTTGAATTAATATCCTAGATAACATGATTTTAACTAAATCAAAAGTATGAGTTTTGAATTAAGAAATCTTTGTTAAGAATTAAATGAAATGATTTGGAATATTTTCCTAAGAAAAGATGAAATGATTTGGAATTTAAAATGGGATTTAAGTAACTAAAGGTTTTGATAAGAGAGGTTTAATATTTTCGTATATGCCCAAAAGAAGTGTATTAAAAGTTGTGTATCTCTAAAAGAGATTTTTGATAAAAAGAACTTAATCAATTAACGAATGATTCCCTATTCACAAAACCTCTTTTTATCGATGATTGGATCGAAGGAACCGGGGTCGGATCTGGGGTAATTCTTATCCGAAAACCACTTTGAACCGATGTATGCGTTCGAAAAATGAAGACATGATAAAGAAAATGAAGGATGAAGACCAAGGATTCTCGGGGTGAAAGGACTGATTGTTGATAATTCTGGTTAGCTCCCAAATACTAAAGTAGCAGCGATCCCTTCATTTCTGAAACTCTTTGGGTTGCAAGGACTTTTCGCTACTAATCCTAGGGATAATTCCCAACAGGATGTGGTAGAAGGGTGTCTTCGGTTTCGTTTAGTCCCAGAACGAACTTGTATGGATGGATGTCTGACATTGCATTCTTGAGATTTTATCATTGACTTTTATAAACGTACATTTGTTTGGTGATGGAGAAGGCAACTTCTCTTAGCTTAACATCCTTATCTGAGACATATGAGCTTGGAGGTTGTATGTTTGTGGAAGTCAATAGTGATCGATGGAATGGCAGTGTGGCATTCAAAGGAAGATGATGTGCTATGATAAAGGTAATTGTTACCTCAAGCCTCACACCCGAAAATGGCCGAAACAAGGTAGATGCAACAAGGCTATATGGTTCGCAACCATTAGGGTATTATCATCCCCTTCTAGATATATTTCTACCTCCTATGATGTTCGAGTTTAAATTAATATGTATGTATGCTACGAGGATCCTCGAATAGGTCGGTAACGACCGGGGTGATGACATATTCAGTACTATCTAAGGAAAGGTAGGCCAGTCTTGTGTTGGTAGAGGTGTAGATATTATGTTGACCTCGGTACATTCCTCTAGAGATGTACTGCCGGAAGGTAGTCCTTTCTCCTGGTCATTTGTATGGAATCCATTCTCCAATAAGTGCTTGCCAGTTTGTTTGTAGAACCTACGTTTGTGGCTAGTATTGCTGGAATTTAATCATTGTAACAATTTCGGCTAAGATTAATAAGTTACTTGCAAATGTTTTCAAAGATATGTCATTAAAAGTAATATCCATTATTTTTACGTAAAAATGCTTTGGTTATCATAAGGTAAAAACCCGTTATGTGTTTATATGCGATGTGGTCTTATGAGATACCTTTTTTTTTCAAAACACGTATTTTGAGTTCCTACACCAGTCCCATGACTGACCCAGAGTGTATTCTCCCTTTTCCTTAAACTCTGGGTGCCCTAATTTTCCTGGGCAACCTAGTAGTTAGGTTTAGTTTAGAAGAAAGATGGATGGAGCTCAAAGCATGGAGTAAGAAGATTTTTCTGAAGATTGTTTCCATCACACTTATGTAGTATAGAATTCCGCATTGTAAGGATAGGAATTTATAACCGTCCATGTTTAACTCTGATAAATGTATTTTAATTTCAGTTGTAAAGAATATGTTGAAATAACATATGTGAGATTCTATTTTGTCTTATTTTTCTTTCTTACCCTTGAGAATCCGCTTCTCCGGCACTTGGATTTACGGCACGTGAATACCGAGGGTGTATTAGTGTCGATTTATGGGAGTCAAAGAAAGGACCCTCACAGCAGGCATTTAAGGATATAATCAAGGAGCATGTCAAAAATGGCAGACCGCCACAGTAAGTGAGGAATCAGACGACGGTGGTGGAACAGAAGCAACCACCATCCACATCGAATGGAAACGGGAATGGCCCTGGATCGGGGTCACAGATCATCATCAACTTATCGTAAAGGACGCGATTATTATCCCGATTGGAGTGACGGGGTGATAACTGCAAGGTGTGAGTCCCTTCGTTGGAGAGCGACAGAATGGACTCGTACATGGATTAAGTCCTCGGCCGGAGAGTCGAGGCCGGAGAATAAAATCCAACAGGGTGTCAAGTATGATTTTTTTCTGGCAAGGAGTAGGTCGCTTCGCCGGAGAGTGACAAGATCCACCTACTCAGGTTATCGAGTATGGATTATGCTCGGCAAGGGCCTGGAGAGACCATAATTGGCCTAGGACTTAGGCCAAGACATCACTTAACATTTAGGGACACTGAACCGGAGTACAGGAAGTAACACCACTTCGTCGTAGAGTGACATGATCGGCTTACTCGGTCATCGAGTATGGATTGTGATCGGCAAGGACCTGGAGAGGTCACAGATTTGGATATCAGCCTCGAACAGCGATGGATTTGGCTTCGGATGGATACAGATTTGGATAAAATGATCCGAAGAGATCGCGGATTCAGAATTGGATATTGATTCGGAATGGTCATGGATTTCACTAACGATCTGGCGAGATCATGGATTTGGATTGGTAACGGATTGGATTCAGATTGGATAATATGGCCATCGATGGATTTTGGACTTCGGATTTTGGATTTATGGCAATTCAAAACACACCTTCCTATCGCAAGCCATGTTTTGGGGGGCAAAATATTAACTTTCATTTTGGCAAGGCAGTACACGAGCGGATATAACTCAACCGACTTCATGATCATCAAGGCAGAAAGCGTAGAGAGATGGTTACTAGGATTGGAAATCGATTATGGATAAGACTAGGGGTGTTACGGTTGCGGTAACCACTGTTATTACCACCAACCATAACCTTAACCATTATTGATGGTTATAAATTCTTAATACCGTTACCGTAATCGTCTATGATGATTAATGGTCATATTTTCAATTTTGAAGCATTTTGTACATATATTTTCAATTATATGTATTATTGATGAAAAATTCATAAAGTTCTAATTGTTATTTGCAAATTTATATATTTGTTTATAAATAAAGCCATGCATGGACATTTTATTAGTTCTTGAAGGCACATATTATTAATCTACAAGTTATTCCTTTAATTTAAATTACTCATTTTTATACTTTAATGTTGAATATTATACAAAACATTCGTATATGGTTTGTATGGTCAACCGTGGTTATCTAATTTTTCAATCGTTGCCGTAACTATTACCATTATAGATGATAACCATATGAACGGTTGGTACGGTTGAGCGGTTGATGGTTCAACCTTAACATCCCAAGATATGACTATGGACAATAGTCGTATGGATTCGGATGGATAGCACTCTGGAATTGGATAAACCTGGAATTGACACTTCCCCTTAGCAATGGATCGGGTATGATCCTTCCTCGTACACTATGGATCGGACCGAATCGATATGGCTATGGATCACTCGGGTTAGCAGTACAAATCAATAATGATCGATCCATAACTTAACAACCACAAGGGCGATCGACGAAACAACTTTAGAAAGAGGAAGTAGAGGACACGGGGGACCCACCATATCGATCGTTGGACCCCACGTACAAATAAAATTGATCAGCACTGATCGTTCTTCTGGTGTGCGGTCGACCCTAAATTTTGTAGGTCAGGTCGTTCCACTCTGGAGGTTATTCTAGCGAAATTTCAGCCCGATCCATGCAAGGCTTCACCTATAAATACATACTTGATTGTTCATTTTAAGGGGTCTTCTTTCTGCTTCACTTCATCTTCTACCTAGGCTATACTCTACCATTTTTATTCTTGAATTTTACGGATTTGGAACAGTAATCAGTAGTATAAACTAATAAAAGGAGAATCTTTAGAGTGGATATAGGCCGGAGTTAGCCGAACCACTATAAATATGTGTCTCTCTTTACTTGCTTTCCTATTATTTTAATTTTGTTCTTCATTTATTTCTCTTTATATTTCTGTGATTGGATTGGATATCGGTGCTTTCACATACAATCGGGTATTGGTGGCCATTTTTGACGCAAACAAATAGCATAGTAAATTATAGGACTAGGAGGTAGAGATGGAAAAGAGACAGTGACACCAAATTTATGAACTATGACTACAAATTTAGTGGGCAATAAATGTGTAGTTAATAGGGAGTTACAGGAATTAAATGGGGACATAAATGCACTTAATTGGACTGATTAAAGAATTTAGTATGGCACTTATTGGGAAATGAAATAGGCATAATAAGCTGAATTTGAGATGGATAAGTAAGTGTCAATAGGATTTATCCAATTTGAATAATAATGACCATTTATTATGGACAATCAATAATTATGGGCCATAAAAGGAAGTGAGGAATATACGTAATAAGCGTATAATATAGAAATAAGTTCCCAACGAATAATTAAGGGAATATTAGTAAATAAACTTAGGAAGCAATATAATTTTTATAGTCGGAAATTATATAGCCTCAATAATATGTTTAGGATGAGTGTGAATTATTGGGCTTAGCCTAATATTCAGGCCTAGGATAATTGGTTTGGTTTAGAATTGGTTGGGATGCGAGGCAGTAGAGTTACACAACAGAAGTATGCCCTTTACCTAGAGGCTACCAGTAGTTATGTATACATATCATTAATGTGTGACATCTCCAACAATAGGACCCATGGAAGAGGGATTACGGTTGCTTATAGGTGTCGGAAAATACACCAAAGGTTCGCCTCGGATTTGATGTATTAAATGGCTCGGTACCTTTAGGAATGTCAAGGGGTTTACTTCGGGGTGGAAGGTATTTAATGACCATTGAGTTTGCCTTCGTCCTATGTAAGAAGCCTTAAATAGCCTACGATAGGACATAGTAGGGAAACTAGGTCTGCTTCATTTCTGACAAGAGCTATTAAGTAACTAGGATGGGTATTTTTCCTTAACTTGCATAATGTTAGTCTAAATGAGATTTCGACCGTGGAAGGTCGACGGGCTATGTCGGTGTTATTGTTGGACCAGTATTTAAGTAGTATGGCTGGCATATAGGCTATGACCATCAGTGGTCATTAGCAAAGACTTGGGTTATGCACTGATGGATTTTGGCCTCATTGTTTAATTAATTGTTTGTTTGTCGAAGGTGAGATAGTTAACCCTTAGATAAGTTCTTGGGATGCATTAGTAATATGGAAAATCAGATTATAGAGCCATATATAGGGGTCATCGGCCATTGTAGCTAAGTGCCGATTGACTAACGATTACATTATGGAGGGCTCGCTTCGAAGTTGAGTTATTAAATGGCTGATGGGTCCGCCTCCTCTCTATTTAAGAAGTATTACGTGGTTGAGGTTTTCTTTTGGGTAGTGCAACATCTAGATATATATGTATGTAGGCACATATATATATATATGTATGTATGTATGTATGTATGTAGTTATACCTTGGAGAAGGTTAGAAATATCGTATGCGTGGATTGAATTACATGGAATAGTCATGAATAATGGATATAACACTTAAATAGAAATCAATCGGCATAAATTAGTGTTATGGATAAATATGTAATTTTCCATTCTACTAGAACATTGTTTTGACCCCCTCTTCATTACAACCCACATGGTAGGTTTAGAGGGACAGACTACTAGTGCAAGACGGGAACTGCAGATGGTGAAGTCTTCTTATTCATGCTTGGCACTGGCAAGGCAGTCAGATACTGAAGGAATGATATTGATTCAAGGTAGTAGCCTTAGTCAACATGTATGTTCTATTATATTTTATCATTCCGCCATGAGTTCGTTCTCTGATATACTTATGTTTATTGCAGGCCACCAGAACCAACGATACGTATCCTAATGGACTTGTGTTTTGATTTAGTCGAAATTCGGGCCCATCAAGGTGCGGTTATTACATTTAGTATTAGAGCTTAGGTTAGTCGATCATAGAAATTAATATAAGCTGAGTGAACATGTTTGCATTATTACACATATACATATATATTACATATATATATATATATTATACCAAACTCTATGAATTTCAAATATAGAAGTAGTTGCAACCATATTCTTAAAAGATGGATGAGGCAACTATGAGTTGGAACAATAAATAAAGTTAAATAGATGCACCTACCCTGATTGCCTAATGGAGTGGATGCCCTACCGTAAGGAGTGGACTGAGAAGAGCATGAGCATGAGATATAGAAGGAATATGAAATTTTGATAGTACCTGACTCCTTTATTAAGCCTAGGCTACTTTATAACGTGGATTCCAATGGATTGTCGATTGAAGACGTACATTTCATCTAGACAAATTGGAAGTAAGAATCTATAGGTTGCAAGCATTCGGAAGTAAGATGTGAAAAATGATTGAGAACATTCCTGCATAAGTTGTTAATTAATCATCACAAGAGGATAGCCATATTTTTAGGATATACTCTTAAAAAGAAGAGGTTAAGAGTAAAGGAAAAGGAAGAAAAGACCAAAAGAAAGGACGATTAAAGTCTATTTCTGAATCCGACCCCATATGAAAGAATTTGACAAAAAGTTTTTTTTAATTCCTTGAAACATTTTGGATGGGTTATTCAAAGGATTTATGAGGAAGTTTTTATTTCAAAACGCAAGAAAATTTGGAAAATCCTAGTTTAAAATTTTATTGGGTCAAAAATTTTCGATTTAAAGGTTTTTGATAAAGGAATTTTTGGTTTTTGAAATAAATGGGAAAGAGAGCATATGTTTGGCTCAATGTTTCCTATTTTGATAAATTCAATGGTTATTAAAATTCTTTCTTTAAAAGGTGGATAAATAAAAATGGTACTTTATTTAAATGGGTAAAGAGTAAGGAAGGGTGAGAATGCCCGATAACGAAGATAAGAGGAATATTCTCGTATAAAGAAAATACGGAGAACAACAGCTAAAGTATTTTCGAGCTTTAGAAGAAGGTTGACTGCCAAAGCGGTATAAGTAAGTGTACTACAAAATTGAATAAGAATGGAAAGCTATTAAGGAAGGAATAAGAGAGCCCAATGAACAAGATGACAGCTAAGGCACCGTCATGTAGTAGATAGGGATTTCTCGAAGCAATACAGATCATATCGGATTGAAGATGAAGAAGCCAGAACGAAATGATATAATAAATAAATTTACCCCGACCTGAAAAGGTCCAGGTTCAACCAAGGCTTGAAAACAGGCAACCGATTGACAACCTAGTTTTAGGCAGTTGATCGGAAGCGGTCGATTGGCTAACCCTAGAGCTGTCAACTGGTTAACGGGTTTTTACGCAACTCGAATCTCAAACATAGAATATAGCAGCATCCAGATCCATTCCCATTTATTATTTTCCTTCTCCCCTCCCTCCGACCTTCCTCCTCCTCTCACCAACGACGCACCCTCCCAATTTCACATGCGACTCTGACATAGCCCCACCCTCTAGCAGCCCGAAGATAACAAGCACTCCACCCAATTCAACTCCCAAATCCAAATCGAAAACACAAACACCCCTCCTCGACAACTCAATCCATGGCACCACTACAAGTCGCCGCCACATCCTCGCACCACCTGAATCTTACTCCTCTAGAGGTCGCCTGGCTCGACAGGAATGCCAAAAAATCTCCACTTATGAAGCCTTAGAAAACTTCATGTTTCTGCAAGGACGACCAGTGAAGTTTGGGGACTTCACCGCCTATGGACTAGGGGATCTATTCACAGTCTCAGAGCTAGCATCAATCCTGAGCCACAACACTTTTGAGCAGGAATTGTACCCATACTGCATATGGTTATTTGATGCTAATATGCAATACTAGTTTGATGAAGACATCAATAGTCTTACATCAAAGGTGAAAGGGGTAGCAATTACTCTGACGGATGATGACTTTTGAGATATTCTAGAGATAGCCACGGAAGGAGCGGATTTGGTAGACATAGAGAATACTGATCTGGAGATTTTTCACGGATCTTTCTTAGAGCTATTGGTATTTGGAGGCCAAACAACTTACGGCCTATCGCCCGCCTTGTTGTTCACATTATTCAGCAGAACATCATTCCAAAGGTGGGGATTTTTTACCAGATTTATTCGCTGGTATAGAAGACCACCTATGCCATCATGGGTGGTACAGCTGTGAATCGGGCTCACACTATCATAAGCAACCATGTGGAGCTAGGAGTAGGGACTTTATAGAGCTACATTCTGTATTAAAATCTTATCACTCACATCTTCAGACGATACAAAGTGAACCTTCGTGAAGAGCAGGTCTAGAAGAAGGCCCCTGCTCCATTTGATAGGACCTCCAAAAGAAGGATAGGTGAAAGTACGGGTGGATCGACAGATATGGAATATATATTAAAACTAAGTGCGAAAGCAGTTAATAGCAGTAAAGTAAATAAGAGTAAGCACACCATGAATTTTTATACTGGTTCGAACTCCCGTTCTACGTCCAGTCCCAGACTAACTTCTGGCTTTAACTAACAATACCCTCACTTAACCCGGAGGAATAGGTCTGAGCAGCAGAACAGACACCTAAGCAGCAGAACATGATTTTTGCCTCAGCAGCCGAAGAGGACTTTCCCTTGCCTGAGCAACAGAACATGACTTAACAGAATATAAAAGTAGTTGAAACAGCGTGTTCTTTGATAACACTGATTTGTCTTTAAGATTACAAACTTCCTATAATCAATTCCTCAAGTATATAAAGTGTATGTGAAGATTTGAAAGGAAGAATATTGCTAAGAATCAAAGTATATGAAATATAATTCAAAGATTCAAAGCAATGAAGAGTATGAATGCACTAGAATAATCACAAGAGAGAATAGAAAGAATTAAAATCAGAATTGGTGATTGTGAAGTGTGTGAGAACCCTTATATATAGTTTTCAGAGAGATGCAACTCTTAGTGAAGAGTTTCAGCCAAGAGAGGCATCTTTTCCCGAAGTGCAACTCTTCATGAAAGAAGATGTCCATTCAGAATTTGACAGTTGAAGCCCGGTCAGTCGACTGGTTGATTCCAGTCAGTCGACTGAATTTGAAAAAAGTAAAATATTTTATGCACAGTCAGTCGACTGGGCATGCACAGTCAGTCGACTGGCTGTGCATATATTGCAGAGTGAACTTGTTTTTTTTAAAAACCATAGAACACTACAACTTTGAGGATTGATTTTAACATATGTCTAAGACTGAACACATATAATAATTACTTTACGCATAGAGTTGAAGTCTCGATCCTCTGATGTCTTCTTTTTGTCATGTATGAGTGCATATTCTTCTTTAGCTTCTGAACCGTTTTGTCATGAATCAAAACTAGTGATTCAACATTCTCCTCCTTTTTGATTAATGACAACCTGTATATATATTAGATAGAGAATTTTCTCCCCCTGAAATTATGACATCTTTTTCCTGCATCAAATATGTTAGTGCACACACTTTTTCTCCCCCTTTGTCATCGACAAAAAGGAGACAGATTAATTAAAATTTAGTGTATAACACACAAATAGATACAAAACAGTACATATATATAAACAGAGTATCATAGTACATGAGATAAAAACATAACCAACAATAATGAGACTACTTACTACAAGTCTCATAAATTTTACCAGAGTATTTTGCAAGGATAAAAAAATTGAACAAAGAACAATATCAAATCTTACCAAAAAGGCTTACTCATCTCGATCCCAGTCATATTCTTCGGTATGCTCCTTTCCAGGTCTTGATGTGTCTTGTCCACTACCACTTGGTCCGCTAGTATCGCTTCCGGTATGTTCCTCGGAAGTAGACCATGTGAATCTTGGTGCTTGTCGCTTACCATGTGCTACGGAAGAAGCAGTCGTGGATGAAGAGCATGAAATCGCATCCCATAGTATAGAGAAGAACCCTTTGATTTTGTCTAATTTTTTATCAACTTTCTTCAAACGAGTTCCTAGTATTTGTTGATTTCTAGATAGAATGTCTATGGACTCTCGAGTACTAGCGGATGTTGCAAGATGAATTTCTTCCTCTTCTTTGGGTTGGGGTGTTTGCTCTCGAATGATTGGTACGCCCGATTGTCGTTGTTGGTGTTGGCGACGCCATTCTTCAAAAGAGGTAAATGCCGGAGGAGCTGACGGTAGTTTCATGAGACTCAATGTGCGAATGTTTATAACTCCAACGAAAGAAGTTTCGGATTCCGGATGAGGAGCACCCACATTTAAAAGTAATCTCATTATATATTCCCCAAAGTAAATGATTCTCATATTTCCATTGTTGAAGGAGAGAAATTCATCCAATATTCTTCGTAGCCAATTTACTTTAATTCCTCCCCATACCGCATATAGTGCTTTGAAATTTTCCGGGTAGATAAGTTCATATGACCCGGTTCTCGGAAGAATACTTCTCATGAATGCTTTGTGAAGAATTCTTGCTTTTGGTCGAAGAAGAATGGATTTTTGTTCCGTCATATTGTCACCCATGAACATATGACTAACTCGATCTCTTTGTTGAATATTACAATCGACATTGTCTAGAGGGATACCTTGGTTAGGTGATTGAAGTATGTGCGCCATCCGATCTAAGGAGAAAAAGACTTGATTCCCACAAACTAAACTCCATACACAATCATCCCTATTTGATGGACATTGATGAGGAAGATTTAAATTTGCATAGAAGAGCTTCACCATGAGATGATTGATCTTGTGAGAATTGAGATTCATGTCAAGAAGAGATTCTAATCCGGATCTACGCATAAGATCTTGTAAACCGTAAGCCGCAAAATCATTGTAGACCATGAATAAACCTTCAAAGATCCACGAATTTTCCATTTTATGCCATCTTGCAATTGCTACATCGTTATATAGCCATTGTGCGATTTGGCTATCGGTAGGTCCGGCGGAGGAGGAGCTTTGCCTATGTCGCTTTTTATGAGCAATTTGAGGAAGGATTTGATGAAAGATTTGATTGGATTTGGAATTTAGGGTTTTTCTCAAGAAGGATTTTGGGTAAAAACTGAGAATGGTAAAGTGAAATAGGAGTAAAAAGTAACTATAAAAGGGAGGTAGTAAAATTTGCCAACAGTTAGTCGACTGGACGAATGTAGTCAGTCGACTGGTGCACTAAAAATAACACGAATTTCATACAGCCAGTCGACTGATCGTGATAGGTCAGTCGTCTGAATGGTTTCCCGAGAGTTTGGATTCCCTACAGTCAGTCGACTGAGCCTGAATTTCAGTCGACTGACTGGAAAAAAAATACAGAATAATTTTTAAGCAATATTTCAAGAAAACACACAAGTTTATTTCATGAATCTTTACTACTAATAATAATACTTCAATGAATAAAATCAACCGCGTCCTTTTGAAATTCCCGTAATACCCTTTTAAGTATTTCTCTGCTTCGCTGCTGCTTCTGGCCAACATCCAAAAACTTAAAAAACCCTACCTCTCAGATCGAACGCGATTCCAGATCTACCATCTTCTTCTCCAACAATCGGTCGATCAATGGTTAGTCTATTGAACCGCATAAACTAGGGCTACTTCAAAGCGATTCTAGATTACCGATTGAGATTAGCTCAACGATCGATGTCTTCTCCAACAATCCACTGAGATCAC
The DNA here is from genome assembly GCA_030737815.1 of Allium fistulosum. Classification (NCBI taxonomy): domain Eukaryota; kingdom Viridiplantae; phylum Streptophyta; class Magnoliopsida; order Asparagales; family Amaryllidaceae; genus Allium; species Allium fistulosum. The sequence continues at coordinate 304,603,921 of CM060903.1, read as the reverse complement.
TTCAGCACAATTCCAGATTTTCAGTTGAGATTACTTCGGCGATCGGCGACTTCTCCAACAATCCACTGAGATCACTCTAGCGCGATTCCAGATTATCCGTTGAGATTAGCTCAGCGAGCGACGACTTCTCCAACAATCCATTGAGATCACTATAGCATGATTTCAGAAATCCATCGACTTCAGATCGACGACCGACGACCCACTACGGTTAGTTCAGTGGACCATATGCTCAATTGTTTATTTGTCATGTGTTACTCATTCTTAATTTGATTCACTGTCATTAAATATCAATTGTTTGTTTATCTCTACTATTTGTTTATTGCTATCCATTATTTCTCCAGGGATGTTAGTATTAGTTTCACTTTTAATCCAATCATCAATGCAATATACTTATCCCTAGAGCTGGTCATTGTAATATTGTTGTGCCCTATAGGCGAAATATTGTATTACAGTTGTAACTTCAGCCATTAATATGTCGTCTGTGTTTGTTTTGATGTATTAGCTTCATCCATTAACATACCATCAGATTGTTTCAATATGTTGTCTGTTTTTGTTTCAATGTATTAACTTAAGCCATTGTCATCCATTTTAATAGCCTTGCATGGTATACTTCTCACTGATCTGTCACCTCAGGCGGTAGGCAGTTTCTATTGCCTTTATTTTCTCTACAAGGTACGCATCTTTAAACTCTATATTTTGACCAATTTGTTACATGCTTCGACTACCACCAGTTTTTAGACGGTCTCGCTATTTTTTGCTCTCGCGTGATTTGATATTTCTAATCTGATTTATGGTCTCCGATCTGATTTATGGTCTTGCTATTTTTGCTCTTTACGATTTATAGTCTTGCTGTTTTTTTACTCTTAATCTGATTTATGGTCTCACAATAGTATGGTGTCTCACTGTTTTTTGCTCACAGTAATTTGATTTCTCGGATCTAATATATGACTCGCAAAATCTACTTTTGACATTTCGCAAAATGTACTTCTGACATTTTACCTCATTATTTTATAACATAATAAAAATCAAAGGTTAGAAGATAATTTTATTCAGTTGCTATGACAATAAATTATGTGGCATGTGTATATATATTTTAATGCTTTTCAATGGAGCTGCTATAATTGAGATTTAATATTTTTGATGTTTAATACTATCATGCTAATAATTTTTCACCTATCTACCAAGGTTTACCTATTTTTGATGTTTAATACTATCATATCCAAAGAAAAAGTTAGTGAAAGATATTGTGTTTTTGAAAAGGTGTGGAAGACCAAAGCAAGTACAAATGATAATTGCCGAAATCCAATGGACATTGATGCAATGAATAACCCAGAAAAATAATTTGTTAACAAACAAAGCATAAATCAGGATAAGTAGTGTTCATGTGATATAAGTATTGAGAGCAGCTTGCAAAATACACTAAACATGGATACATAACAAAATGCAGGACACTTAGTTAATGTTCACATTCCAGTCCTTAGTATAGATACTTCATTAATTAAAATATATAATGATTACAATCTCCAGCTTTAGCAAAATGACAGTGCTAATGTTGTAATTCACGAATGCAAATCGGGGATATAACAAAATAACAAAGCCTGGGCTGAAAATGAAATACAAGTTTCACAGTCAGACCAATATGAATTCCAATAGGATTGCATGAATAGGATCAAATTCAACATGATAGTGTTGATATTGATGAACAGGAACCAAAGAATTTCACACTATTTGATTCCTCTATGAACCGGATTAGTCAAGAAGATGATGATCCTTCATCAACTAGAGCTAAAACCAGACATAAGATAAGCAGAAAAGTTACACTTGAGGATGTGATTTTTCAATTAAAGACTACTGCATTAGGAGATGTTATTGAAAACGCTATTAGAGCAACTTGATTGCCAAGTTAAATCAAAGCCAAGGAAATCAAAACGTTCAATAGTAAGTTCGTTATCATTTATTGTGATACAAGCGATAGTTGTTTTTTTGGCTTCAATATAAATAAGAAATAGTTTTTCTACAAAGTAGTACTTTTGCAAATCAACTCCTTACTTACTGGACATAACTCGCCAAGAGTGTTTTAAAATTTTAATGTACATGGGTGTTGCTTCTTTATATTCATGGTTGTAAATTACTATATTTTAGACTTCATAAACTTAAACCGTACAATAGCAGCATTTGGCTACCTTATGGATATTTATATTTGATATCGGTACTTATTTTATTAGTAGCAAAAGGTGTACTTGCAAATTAGTTATGCATACATAATTATTGATTACTATGTTTGATTTTTTTCTTAATTGATAATTTGTACAAAATTTGTCCATTGAATGTGAACAAAATTTAGAACTTTCCTATAGATTTTTTCATAATGTATGACATGATGATTTTGAGTGTATATGTTACATTTTTTCCGATGAAAGAGTGGTCCTCTTATGAGAAGAACACTCATTATTTTATTAAACAAAAATTAGAAACCATACAAAAGTTTGTTGGGTTTTAGTTATTACAAGAATGCAAATCATCACTATGATGATCCACGAGATGAGATAGATAGAAATAAATAAGATAATATGATTACAATTAATAGCAATGCCAGGCTCAGCTACAGAATGATACTACTCTATAATAGAGAGTGGAGATAACGGAGGAAGCGCATCAGGACCGTTGAGTAATGTGCTGGAGCCCAACAATGAAATGAGAACAATGAGTGATGATGTGTGTGAACAAGTGGCTGAGACAAGTAATGAAGCTTTAGAGGTTGCTTCTATGCAAGAAGTGGTACTGGTGATGCTTCAAGTCAAGGATACGATGTTGATGTGCAACAGCGATCATGTGATGCACTGTAATCCGACAGTAGCAATGATGCTAGGCAGAGTATGGTTGGACTGCAAGTAGCAATGAAGAGATACACCTAACAGTTGATGAAATTCACAGTGAGGTTGCATGTTGTTGCATGGTGGGGTGTACTGCGTATACATGTTACTGTCTGTTAGAGAATGTGATGCAAGGAGGTATTCTATGAAACTGCAGTTTGCTAGACTGAGTATGTGAGCTGCAATTGGTGAGCTGGAGGAGGTCAAGCCTGTAATGTTTTAGAGATTGTGAGCTGTGATTGGGGAGCTAGGGATGGTGAAACCTATAACGGATCTGAGTTGGAGAGTCAAATCGACGCTCTACTGTGCCTGAAAAAAGAGAGAAGAAACACCAGATTGTGTATACATTTATATGTATATACAAGTATATACATATCGGTGGTTATAAGATCCATTTGAGTATAATAAGATTAAAGGTATATTAAGTTTATGGCGATTTAGGAGAAATGGAGATTTATACGAGTATATATAAAAAACCATCGAATTATACTTATCGGTGTCTATCATTTAATCTTAAAGTCCAAACGCTTTGAATTCTTTGTATCGATCTATGTTTATACACACACATGTAAGTGTAGATACATAGTTGTTGGTTAATTCTTTATATAGAACTATGGAAAAAGCTTTAACCAATTTATTAGTCAAAAGTTAAGGTACATGTACACCCACACCCATATATATACAACTATATATATACATACATTTATATATACATACACACACACATGTATACATATATACACACACATATACACACACACACATATGTATATATATACATATGTATGTATGTTACATTAACAGAAGTTAACTCATATTTTTCTTTACATGTACAACGGATGCTCCATAGCTTTTACTTTCAGTTTCAATAGAACGTCGGACTTCAAAACGGAAACATTTATAAAATATTATCAATGGCATCTTTGAAGGGTTTACCATTGTCATAAATGGTTTTCCTTCCCACACGCGAAGCAACTCTTTATTTCATCTTTTTTAATTGCACACGTGAAGCGCGTGCCGGAGTACTCGACGATCGTATGCATCGACAATCCACAATGGTGCCACCCTGGTAATCCGTCCATCTTCGTCACCGCCACCAACTTCTGCCCACCCAACTTCGCCCAGCCTTCCGACAACGGCGGCTGGTGCAACCCCCCTCGCCCCCACTTCGACCTCGCCATGCCCATGTTCCTCAAAATCACTCAGTACAAAGCCGGAATCGTCCCTGTTTCTTACAGAATGTACATAACGCCTTCAGTTTTTGTCTTCTAAATTACCAAAACGCCTTCTGATGAAATGTACACGTGCAGGGTGCCGTGCAAGAAAGCTGGTGGGATCCGGTTTACGATTAACGGGTTCAGGTACTTTAATCTGGTGCTGGTGACGAACGTGGCTGGAGCAGGGGACGTAGTTAAGGTTAGTGTGAAAGGTAGTAAAACAGGATGGATCTCCATGTCCAGGAACTGGGGCCAAAATTGGCAATCTAATGCTGTGCTGGTGGGACAGTCTCTTTCGTTCAGGGTTACTATAATAATTAATACACTTGATTATTTACCTGTCTTCAATACATTGGCTAGGCTAAACTAAAAGGTGTTGGATCATAAGATAAATATTCATGTGAATAGTGATTTACTCTTTATTGAAACTACGTAAATGCTTATAATTTTTCTTTGCTTTTCTTTGCTGGAATTTTCCCAGGTGATGAATTGATCTGATGGGTTTGCTGCAATTTTCCCAGGTGAGTGTTGCGCACCTGATCATACTCTCAATGTATTACAGTTTATGAAGTTATGGTGGGTTTAATATATGATGCATGTCGTTTGAGCAGAGCACAAATATGAAATCGTTAAGAAGTTGCAGGAGCGGAAGCACATCTGTGGTATGACTGGAGATGGTGTGAATGATGCCCCAGCTTTAAAGAAAGCTGATATTGGAATTGCAATCGATGATGCTACTGATGCTGCTAGGAGTACCTCTGATATCGTGCTCATGGAACCTGGTATTGATAAAAATAGTGACAAGAAGAAAAGAACGTCGAAATGCGGTAACAAGTACCATAACGATAAAGATTTTGTGGTTGCATTATCAACTGGTATCTGATAACAAGTTCTTATCAGAGTACACATGCTTGCATGCACTGGCGATAATGTTGGAAGAGAAAGGGTAACAAGCTAAAATCTTGATTCCGTTGACTTCTTTTAGTGTGTTCATCTAAGAGAATGAATGAAAACAAGCCAAAACCAGTTCTGTAAATACTGTATAAATTTGACTACTAATAAGTATATTCAATGCATACTTGGTTGGATCTCATGAATAGTTTTAGACTGATATTGTTATGCCTATAATGATACATATCCTGTTAAATCGTCAACCAATGCAAAAAAGTTTCTTGAGAGTGCTTGCATCTAGACTATTGAAAATTAAAGTTACCCCTTTTCCTAATTACTTTTTTTGTAGAGAAGTGTAACATTTGATTCTATTCGAAATTTCAGAATGTTCTAACCATATTGCTTGGCGGAATAATGAGTAGAAAATATAAAAGACTTTGACAATATGACAAATTTAGTTCGCATAGTTGATTCTTTGAGCAGTCCTCATAATGTGAAGTGTCAGCGTTACTTGATTTGCTGTGTTCAAATATTTTGAAGGAGTCAATTAGACTAGCATGACTAGGACTTTTATTTGATTTACTGCATGTTATTTCACTAATCAGTAATCAATTCTTTTGAGTGGATCTGAGGTCATTTTGATTTTAGTCCTCTAATTTATATTGCTATTAGTTTATACCGTTTTCTTTTAAGAAGCCACTTCTGTGCTCTTATAACCAAGAACAAACATATTATGGCATGTTACTCAACTGTAGTTTTGACCTTTGTTTTATCAATCATGGCATGTTACTCAGTTTATACAGTAGTGCATTTCAGTGTCTCTCTGAATGAGCGCAGCTGTAGGTAGAAGACTATCTTTTGGTATGTGTTCTATATGCCAAAATTGAGTGCATGTGAACACTATTTTGTGCATAAGTATAATCTTTTTATCAAAATGTTACTTTGACTTTGTAGTTACTGAGCTTTTTTTGGATATACCGACCTTCAAATTAAGGACATATTTTAGTTATAATTCTAGAAAAAACTCACTTTAACTATAAATTTTGGTGCTAAAAAATATACCTGTTTTTCATTAGATTTGTGGTGAACATTAGGTCTACTTATGCATATAGTTTCCTTGGAAACTTACAGTTAGCGTAAGTTATTTTACCAGGCATATAACTCATTTCTTTTTATTAAGGAGGTGAACCAAGAGTGCATAGAGTGAGTTGTGTGCACTTGCATTTTATGCATTTAAAGTTAAATGTAACAACCCACCTTTTTGGACGGTTTAAATCGACAATAAACCACACATGTCTAACTCAAACAATTCAAAATGGAGGATTGTCAATCGGATAAATAAAAAAATAAGAGAAAAGAAGGAAAAATAAAAACACAGAATCTCACAGCGGAATGAAAAACTATAATAATCAAATAAATAGTTATGAAGCTGTTTTATAATATACATTTGATTACACAATTTTTACAACAATCAAAGTTCAAACGACGTACCAATAATGATGCAGAGGAAAATTACTAATAATTTAATATTGAAATCCATCTTCATCCTTTAGAAATAAAGTCTTCAACACTGAAATGCTCAGGCTGATCCGAGCGTAATGAAAAGACAAAACACTCGAGTCGGAACTAAAAGATCTTATGTAAGTTAAATCAACAAGAAGCAAATATGAGTGTAATGGCTTCAGAATTTACTAAGTTTATTCCAGAAACCTTCTGAAGAGATTCATAACAAACAGTAAAGAGGTATAATGCAATGTCCATAACTCCAATAGATTCACCTCCATAAAACTCTCACAATGCTGTAACGCCTAATGCTTGCGATGTAAAAATGTATAGTGATTTTTTTCCATGTAATGTTACTATGCATAGTGGTTTTTCCATGTAATGTGTATTTTAGCTAAGTGTGTCGAGTTTATAACTAATGTTTACAGTGCATTATGCATGAGTTGCAATGGTTGGTGTATCTCCTGCCTCCTTTCTGTGTTTCTATATGCTTTATGAAATATAATAGAGAACCGTTAAATTTTGTTTGCCTTGCGAACAAACTCATATTTCTTTTGAAAATAATTTCTTTTCAACAAAAGTAATAATAATGCTTTCAAAAGGGGTTGAACCACTGGGTCAATATGCTTATCAGTTATTATGCTCAATTAATGCACAAATTATGACATAATATATCAAAATATTGCCCTTGGTTCAACGTTTTGCAAATGACATTCGACGTTTATCTTTCTTCAAAAAACAACTGGTTCATACTTTTGAGTTCTTTTGTTAACATTTGCAACCTGAAAAAGTAGCTTATATTCAACACCTTTGGAAACTTCTTTCATTTCTCCATGAAGCATTTTAAAGAAATAAGAATTTCCTTGACTCCTTTAAAATGGTTGATACTTGCAAACTTGGCTATATTTGCCAAATAGGATAATTCACATTGTTGAATTATGCATACACATTATGATTAGATGCAGGCCCATCTGGGCGTGCGTATATACTCATACATTATAAAACAAAGACAATGAGCATACTTTGTGTAAAGAAAATTAGAAATGAGAGTGTGATTCTTCCGATTCTTCTCCCGGTTCAATTTTTGTATTTTCAGCAAATAGTTTTATAGGTGAACATTCTTTTTGAATCGGTGAGTTACTCGTTCCTCCATGTTCCCATGAATTTGATCCTCTACGTTCCCATGAATTTGGAGATACATGAGGGCGTTGAGGTGAGTGAATATGTGTGTTTGTGTTGATGGGGGAAGAACCACATATTTTTGCAGCACATCATTCAAGAAAACTAAGTCTCCTACCATGACTTTTTTGCTCATAATACATTTCACGCTGAAGATTAAGTGTTTCCCTCTGATAGTGATGTAAATCATCTATCTTTTCTTTAGTAGTTTGGGATGTCAATATGTTTTGTTCGTGAATGATTGATTGGATTTTTAGAAAGGTTGATAGTGCTTAGGTTTTCACAAAAAATTATTGATTTAGATAAATTAAAACCAAAGTCTTGAAGTGTTTGCTGCATATAGATTACTTGAGCACATGCCAAAGCTGCAGATATATATTGTGCTTCACAAGTTGAGAGTGAGACACAATTTTGTTTCTTACTAAACCAAGATACAAGAGATCGTCCAATGAAGTGACAAGTTCCGCTCGTACTTTTTCTATCCGTCCGACATCCTCCAAAATCAGCATCACTATATGAAACTAATTCGAAAGGAAATTCTTTCGGATAAAATAGTCCAAAGTCCTTGGTTTTATTAAGATATCGTAATATACGTTTCACTGCTCTAATGTGTGACTCTTTTGGATCTGCTTGAAATTGTGCACACAAACAAACACTCATCATTATGTCAGGTCTACTTGCTGTTAAGTAGAGTAATGATCCAATCATGCTTCGATATAATTTTTGGTCTATACTTTTGTCATTTTCATCTTTTTCAAGATGTATAGTTGTACTCATAGGAGTAGGTTTGGCAAAAGTATTTTCCATACCAAAGCGTTTGATTAGATTGTTACAATATTTTTCTCGATTTATAAAAATTCCATTTGGAAGTTGTTTAATTTGTAAACCAAGAAAATAATTCAATTCTCTCATGTGAGACATTTCAAATTCATTAGTCATTATTTTAGAAAATTCTTGACATAACTTTTCATTAGTAGAACCAAAAATAATATCATCAACATAAATTTGAATTATTAAAATATCTTCTTTCTTTTTCTTAATAAAAAGAGTTTGATCAACCTTTCCAATTTCAAAACCAGAGTCTATTAGATAACTTTTTAGACGATCATACCAAGCACAAGGTGCTTGTTTTAGTCCATATAATGCCTTTTTATGTTTATAGACATGGTCTGAAAATTTTTCGTGAATGAATAAGGGAGGTTGTTCAACATAAACATTTTCTTTTATAAAGCCATTTAGAAAAGCACTTTTAACATCCATTTGATATAATTTAAAGTTATGAAAACATGCATAGGCCAACAATATACGTATTGCTTCTAATCTAGCGACTGGAGCAAACGTTTCTTCGTAGTCAATTCCTTCTTCCTGATTATATCTTTGAGCAACTAATCTAGCTTTATTCCTAGTTATGTTTCCATGTTCATCAGCCTTATTTTTGAAAACCCATTTAGTACCAATAACTGATTGGTCACTAGGCCTTGGAACTAAATCCCAAACGTCATTTCTTTCGAATTGATTTAGTTCTTCTTGCATAGCGATAATCCAATAGTCATCAGTTGAAGCTTCCTTAATATTTTTAGGTTCTATATTAGAAAGAAATGCTACGTGGCCCATTTGATTTAATTGATTTCTAGTTCTAACATTTGAATTAATTTCTCCTATGACATTTTGAACTGGATGATCTTTTAATATCCTTGGTGGAGATCTTAATTCATTATTAGGAAAAGTGTTTTCATTATTGTTAGACAAGGTAGATTCTATATTTGTGATATTTTCAGGAACTTCTTCGTCATCTCTACTATTTGAAATTTTTTTAAAGTTTTCATCAAAAGATACATGAAGTGTTTCTTCGATGATATTAGTTCTTTTATTAAAAATTCGATAGGCTTTGCTTCGGTCTGAATATCCTATAAAGATTCCTTCATCGGATTTTGGATCGAATTTGCCAAGCTGATCTTTTGTGTTTAAAATGAAACATTTTGAACCGAAAACCTTAAAATAAGAAATATTTGGTTTTCGACCATTAAAAAGTTCATAAGAAGTGTTTTTAGTTAGAGGTCTTATAGAAACACGATTTAGTACATAACAGGTAGTTGCAACTGCTTCTGCCTAGAAATGTTTGGGTAATGTGCTTCCATTTAACAAGGTTCTTGCACATTCTTGTAAAGTTCTATTTTTCCGTTCTACTACTCCATTTTGTTATGGAGTACGAGGAAAATAAAAATTATGGTTTATTCCTTTCTTTTTACAAAAATGTTCAAAAACGTCGTTTTCGAATTCACCTCCATGATCACTTCTAATGTTCTTTATTTTTAAGTTTTTGAAATTTTGAATTCTTTTTGAAAAGACTTTGAAATTTTCAAAAGTATCACTTTTGTTGTGGATTGCACTTGTGTTGGTCCAAATAAATCCATATGTAATAGTTCCAGTGGTTGTGTTGTTGAAATAATCTTTTTAGATTTAAAAGATGACTTGGTTAGTTTTCCTAATTGACATGCATCACAAATATGATCTATTTTAAAGTTCATTTTAGGTAATCCTTTTACTAACTCATTTTTAGAAAGCTTAGTTAAAGTTTTGAAGTTAATGTGACAAAATCTTTTGTGCCATAACCAAGGATCATTTTCTTTGGCTAGTAAACACATATCTGAATTATGATTTATTTTCATATTCAAAATGTAAATATTTTTGTCTCTATTTCCTTCAAAGAGTAAATTTTGATTTTGATCAGAAATGCTACACTTATTTTCAAAAAAAGTAATTTTGAATCCTTTGTCACACAATTGGCTAATACTTAAAAGATTATGTTTTAAATTCTTGACTAGTAAAACATTTGAAATAAGAGATAAATTAGATGTACCGTTATTGCTCACATCGCCTTCGCCGATGATATATTCCTTGGAATTGTCTCCAAAAATGACAGAACCTCCATCTGAATAGATAATGTTTGATAACATATTTTTGTCTCCTGTAATATGTTTTGAGCAACCACTGTCTAATATCCATTTTCCTCTCTTTTTAAGTGGGTCCTGCAAAAAATAAAAAATAATATTGGTACCCACCTTTTTATAGGGTCCTAAGAGTTAGATCTTAGGAAACCAAACCCAAGAGGGTTCGGTGTTCCCTTTATAAACATAATTTATATTCTTATGTATAGATTCAATAAAGGAGTTTATATATTTCTTCCTAATCAAACTATTGTTTGTTTTAGGAATCCATATTTTTATAGTTTTCAAATTTTCCCTTTTTGAATTTTCTTTAGTGTTTGTGGGTTTGAAATCAATTCTCCTTTTATTTCTATTCTAGATGGAGCTATTGACTTTTTACCATAACCTAATCCCTTTTTACTTGACACCGATTGAGAATTTTCAATAATTTTAGACAAATTTTCTCTTCCTTTATTAAAGTTAGAAACATTTTTAGTAATATATTCTAACTTACTTTTTAGCACAGTATTGTCTAGTTCAAGTAATTTTACTTTTGTTTTTAACTCGTGATTTTCAGAGACATAAATATCATTCTTTTCTTTTTGAGTTTCAATTTCTTGACTCAATAAAGTAAGTTGAGAATTAGTATTAGAGACTGATTCTTGAAGTTTTTCAAGTTCTTCCTCTAGTATTTTCTTCTCATCTTTAAGCATATCTCTTTCGAAATCTGCTTTGTTTTGATTTTCGCGAGCTTCTTTATATTTTCTCTTGAAACTTTTTAGAGTGTTCAAAAGTTCTGAATTAATTTCTATTAGATTATCAAAGGTAAGATCACTAACCTCATTTTCAATGGCCATGAAACATACATTTGCTTGTTCATTTTCATTATCACCGTCACTATCTGATGATGAGGAATCCGAGTCGTCCCATGTGACAGAGAATGCTTTCTTTTTATATTTGTCTTTTCTGCCCTTGTTGGAATAACTCTTCTTTAGTTCTGGACAATTTTTCTGGATATGTCCATTCTTGTGACAGTTGTAACATTCTAAAGCTGATGCAGATAGTTTGCTTGAGAAGTTCTTTTTATCATTGAATCTGTTGTTCTTTCGATACTTTAAGAACTTCTTGAAATTCTTGGCAATGAATGCTAAATTCTCATCATCTGAATCTTGGTTCTCATCTTCTTCAGCTCGAAAAGCTATGTTCTTTTTATCTTGTGTCTGTACTCTTTTAGCCTGTAAATTAACTTCATAAGACATTAGATTACCTATCAACTCCTCTGGTTTTATGGTAGAGATATCATTAGCTTCTTCGATAGCTAAAACTTTTCTCTCCCATTCATCCGTGAGTGAGTTGAGGAGTTTTGACACAATATTAAAATCTGTATATTTCTCTCCCAGTGCGAACAATGAGTGATATATGTCTTGGAATCTAGAGTACATATCATTTATAGACTCATCTTGTTTCATTCTAAAGTTTTGAAACTAATTTTTAAGCATTGAAATCTTACTTTGCTTAACTTTGTTTGTACCTTCATGAGTTATTTTTAGTGTTCACCAGATTTCATAGGCTGTAGTGCACATGCTGACTCTATTAAACTCATTTTTGTCTAAAGCACAAAATAACATATTCATAGCTTTTGAATTATTTGTAGCATCTTGTTTCTGTGTGTGTGACCATTGTGCATATTCAGTATCTGGTATATGATGTTCAGTCTGAGTGATATTCCAGATTTCATAACTGTTTGACTGCATAAATATTCTCATTCTAGTGGACTAATAACTGTAATTTAAACCATTAAATAGTGGTGGTCGTGCAGTAGACTGTCCTTCATTGAAACTAGTGTTAGTGTTGTTTTCCATACTATCAAGATATCAAATAATTGTGTTATAGTTATTGGATGACCTTGCTCTGATACCAAATGAAAGTACGGGTGGATCGACAGATATGGAATATATATTAAAACTAAGTGCGGAAGCAGTTAATAGCAGTAAAGTAAATAAGAGTAAGCACACAAGGAATTTTTATACTGGTTCGAACTCACGTTCTACATCCAGTCCGAGACTAACTTCTGGCTTTAACTAACAATACCCTCACTTAACCCGGAGGAATAGGTCTGAGCAGTAGAACAGACACCTAAGCAGCAGAACATGATTTTTTCCTCAACAGCCGAAGAGGACTTTCCCTTGCCTGAGCAGCAGAACAGGACTTAACAGAATATAAAAGTAGTTGACACAACGTGTTCTTTGATAACACTGATTTGTCTTTAAGATTACAAACTTCCTATAATCAATTCCTCAAGTATATAAAGTCTATGTGAAGATTTGAAAGGAAGAATATTGCTAAGAATCAAAGTATATGAAATATAATTCAAAGATTCAAAGCAATGAAGAGTATGAATGCACTAGAATAATCACAAGAGAGAATAGAAAGAATTAAAATGTGTGAGAACCCCTATATATAGTTTTCAGAGAGATGCAACTCTTAGTGAAGAGTTTCAGCCAAGAGAGGCATCTTTTCCCGAAGTGCAACTCTTCATGGAAGAAGATGTCCATTCAGAATTTGACAGTTGAAGCCCAGTCAGTCGACTGGTTGATTCCAGTCAGTCGAATGAATTTGAAAAAAGTAAAATATTTTATGCATAGTCAGTCGACTAGGCATGCACAGCCAGTCGACTGGCTGTGCATATATTGCACAGTGAACTTGTTTTTTAAAAAAACCATAGAACACTACAACTTTGAGGATTGATTTTAACATATGTCTAAGACTCAACACATATAATAATTACTTTACGCATAGAGTTGAAGTCATGATCCTCTGATGTCTTCTTTTTGTCATGTATGAGTGCATATTCTTCTTTAGCTTCTGAACCGTTTTGTCATGAATCAAAACTAGTGATTCAACAATAGGGATCGTAGAGGTGTCGACTGAGGTAGCGGCAGCGGAGGTAGAGGAGCAGGAGAAATAGGTAGCGAAGCAAGGGCGGGGTGTTGTAAGGTTACTGAGCCCCGAGATAGTAGCAATTCGAGACTTTCAACTCCGGATTGAGGCCTAGCTTCGGGAGAAATGAGCCAAGCAACAGCGCCAGAGCCACGAGCTTAGATGCATAGCTACCATGTTGCGTCCATTTAGGGGTAGCGGCAATGTTTCGGGCTTTCGTAGGGGATTAGGACCATCCTCTAGCTCGTAAGTAGTATTTAGGATTTGTAGTAGTTGTTATTTTCTTCCAGCATTTGTTCATTTTCTTTAGGTTGTTGGGTCATAAGCATTAGTTGTCTCTTGTATAAAAGATGCACATGATATGTTATGAGATGTGTTTCTATTTAATTACTATGCTGATATTCTTCATAATTTGATAGTTATAGTATATTTGGAAAATAGTATAAATATAGAAATCTCATATGGACACTTAACGAACAATAAACGCAAAGTAAGACCGGGAGTTCGAAAATGAATTATTGCAAGCGAATGATAGGGAAAGGTTGTTGTGAAATCATGAGCTATTATCCATATGCCTTAAAAGCTAAAATTTATGAATAGGCTTGTGTGTCGTTGTTTCCAATAAAAGGAAAGGTTTTCAAAATCTAGGATTTATTGTGCAATACTAGGATCAATCATATGCATTAACTCATTGATTGAATCTCGATTACGTTAAGATGTGGCTCAATTTGTCTTAAAAGGAGTTGGGTTCAAATGCTTTTGAAAATTTTTGTTTGAATGTTTTGAAAAAATGGTGTTCAAATGCTTTTGGAAATTTGATTTTTCAAACTATTTTGCAAGTTTAATTGGAAGGGGAAAAAGGTTTTTGGAAAATAAGAAATTTTTTTATTTTCAAGGGACATATGCTTACCATAGGGAAGGTCGACAGGTTACCGGTTATGAATTTTTCTGTGCAGTAAGGGTTGTAGTATGTAAAGCACAGATAATAACAAGGGAAAAAACTATTTTAGCTCTGGAATTTCTATTTCCATACCTTGTTAAAAGCAAACGAAACTCATTTTTAAAAATAATTTCCATTTTAGAATTTTAAAATAAACCTCCTTATGCATATTGTACTTGGAAAAACTGAAAAGGATTTGGGGGCAAAAGAGAAAGTTCTAAAGTACAAACGGAATTGATATCCAAAAGGGACGTGGGAATGTAAAATTCTCCATCTAAATTTATTTTTCGGTATAAGAGTATAGGTTTAGGAAACAAAAATTTGATGTGTTAGATTTTGGATGGTAGGAATTGGATGCAAAATTGGTTGAACCATACTCCTACTCATAGGGGTCTGAAAATTATTGTGTGAAGACAATGATTTTTGAAAACTTATATACATATAAAACTATCAGTATATATAGGTTGTTTGTATCATATTTTTCAAAAGAATGCATTCATATAGAAGGAGCCAATTTGGAATTATTCAGCATGCATTTAATATATGTTATGATACACCTTTTTCCAAAAATTGGTTCTACACTAATTGTTGGATAGTGTAGATTAGTTGCACGCTATGTTACACGATTCACTCTTTGAGGAATTTCGGAGATGATATTCTTTTAAGTGGGAAGAATGTAACACCCCAAAAAATTAGCGATAATTAATAAATAATTACAAAGGCTCAAAAAGGAAATTTGGGCAAACGTTAGAATTTAGCCATGAAATTTGCATCATTGTATTCGTGGCGATTTTCTGAGCAATTTTCATATATGGTGTGTTGCGAACGGAGTTCAAATGAAGAAGTTATTAGCATTTGAAGTTTTCGAAATTGAAATTGATTAAATTAGAATTTAAAAGAAATTAAGTTATATTAACCATGCAGACCCAACCGGTTGACCCCGTCCTTGGACCGGTTGACCGCTATGGATACGACTGATTCAAGCGCATATAAATACAAGGACATCCCCTCACTTTTCTTCTCATATTTTCTGATTAAAGCAGCAGATCTCTACCATTTTCCCTTCTCCATTATTTGTATTAATTATAAAATATTATATGTATATGTATATGTATAATCGAAGAAGGGCGAACAATAAAAGAGAAGAAGAGAAGGAGCAAATCGATACTGCGAAAAAGGTAAATATAATTGTAAATCTGTTTTCCATTGAATTTAAATCTCCTCTCAGATCTATAATTCTAATGGGTATGTATATATCTTGTTAATAGACCAGTTATTAATTTTTATGACAACAACCATATACAATCATATAAAATATCGATACTAAGGTTTTGCTAAGTTATATATTATACAGTGCAGAAAATTACATAGGTATTAAATCGAAGACTGTATGGTATAAAGACTCACAAGATAGACATAAAGACTTATGAGTACAAAGGCGAAGATATGAAGATCTCAAAATTATAATTTAGTATGTAGAGTCATAGTTTATATTGTTAAAGTCCTTGATAGCAATCTTTGATCTCTATCTCCTATTTTTCTATCTTTTATATTTTTAAACAAAATAAATTTTCAAAATATATTTCAAAATACTTTATAAAAGTTTTTCAAAGTTCAGAATTTTTATAAATTATGTTCAAACTATTTTACAAAGTATCAAATTACTTTACAAAGTATTGGATTTTTAAAACATTTTAAAAGAAACAAGTTTTCAAAATATACATACATATGTCGACATAAATGCATAGAGTATGTCGACATACATACCGCCAAGAGCTTCTTCAAATTTTGGAAGGAAGTGTCTATTCATCGCAACTCTTCACGAACGGACACATCTGTTGATTTACTATATAAAAGGGAGTGCAAACAAATTTTTGACATATACCCTCCACTTACTCTCTTGAATATTCCAATGAATAATATGTTTAAATCTCTACATAATCATACAAAATCAATTCATACTTCTTTGCATTGATTCAATACTACTTTCTTACTGTTTTGGAAATAACTCTCTCTTAATTCAATGATCAAAGTGTTGTCGAAGAGGCTATAGGGTCCATTATATCCAAAGTTCAAGAAATTGTCTTTGGAAAAACTATCAACTCTATTTATATTTTCTCGGGTGTGCTTGTAGCCCGTTCAAATCAAGCGGGTGTGCTTAGTAACCCAGAAATCTAGTGGGTGTGCTTGTAGCCCGTTCAAATCAAGTGAGTCAACCCTAAGCTCGGAAATTCAGGAGGGTGTGTCTGGTAGCCTCGAAATCGAGATTGCATTTGAGTTTTACTTCTGCCCGTTAAAGATTGGTATTTGAAAATCTGTACAAGTAATTGCATGGGACTGGATGTAGGAGAAATCCAAACCAATATAAAATTCCCTGTTGTTATCTCTTTAACTCTTTACTTTGCTCTGCTACTTTTATTTTTTTCTATGATTGCATCTATGGCTGTTTGATAGTATAATTTTGTGTTTTTAATCTATGATTCAATATTTAACTTGAAAGAAATTTAAAAAGATTTACATTAGTTAGAAAACACTATTCACCCCCTCTAGTTTTTAATTAGCCTTAAGATATGTAATTCTGCAACTTACATTTGGAATCAAGGCAATAGGTTTTCAAAAACTCGTAATTTGATTTTCGAAAAGTTTAAATGGCTAGCAACACAGTTAGTGCACTTGTTAACACTTTTGTCGAAGGACAATCTAGTGCTAGACCCCCACATTTTAATGGCAGTAATTACACTTATTGGTCATGTCAGATAAAGATATATTTACAGTCTAATGGTATAGATATTTGAATACTACACGGTATGAGTACACAGAACCCCAGAATTTTTTTTCACAATGAACTGCTGACCAAATGACACTTGTATTTAATAACTCTAAGGCCATGAATATATTATTTTGCTCATTAGATAAAAATGAATTTAATAAAGTATCTATTTGTAAGTCTGCATACGAAATTTGAAGAAACATTGCAAATCACTCATAAAGGCACTACTAAAGTCAAATAGAATAAAATTTCCATGTTAACTAATCAGTTTTAGTTGTTTAAAATGAATCAAAATGAGTCTATTTTCGACATGTATTGTAGGTTTCAAGATATAATACACTCTTTAGTATCATTGGGTAAAAACTTTTCTAAAGAGGATCAAGTTAGAAAAATCCTCAATTCACTCGATTCAGAGTGGGATCAAAAGACACTAGCAATAGAAGAGGCTAATGATATTAGTACTCTGAAAATTTAAGAGTTAATAGGCAATTTAATGTAATATGAAGCACAATTACAAGGCCGAAGAGAAAGCAAGGCAATAGAAAAGAAATCCATCGCTTTCAACGCAATAACTGACGATCAGGATTCAAACGATAACAATGATGAGGAGATTACTTTCATGACAAGGAATTGCAGAAAATTTCTGAAGTATAGAAAGATGAATAACTTTCGAGGGTTTGAAAGCAAGACTCCTAGAACTGGAACTACGATTAAATGTTTTAACTGCGATGAGCCTGGTCGCATACAAAGAGACGTCTGCATCATAATAAGTCAAAGATCTTGCCGGTTACTGATCTATCCAGAAAAAGAGAAGGGCTTACACAACAACATTGGATACTTTAGATACTTCCTCAAGCGACAATGAACTAGATACCGAGGATGTGAATATGTGTTTCATGACAATAACAGACTAGTCGGAACTAATCAAGAGAAAGCGTGAAAAGTGGTACCTTTTATTTATTAGTTTTTGTTATTATAAAATCTAGCAAAAAATATAAATTAATAATAATACTGGATGTATATAAGTATACAGACATATATAGGAATATTTTATATAGTTTTATTTTTATGTCCCATATGTCGACACACATAGAGCATATGTGTCGACGTACTTGCCAAAAATTTGAAATTCATTTCAAATTCAAAATTTGAAATTCATTTCAAATTCAAAATTTGAAATTCATTTCAAATTCAAAATTTGAAATTCATTTCAAATTCAAAATTTGAATTTCCCTCTCTTTTGCACTTATTCCCATGTTCTGGAAAGGTGTCTTTTTTACCAAAGAACATGATCCTTCACTCCCTATTAATTCAGTCTATCTCTATCCATTCATTCACTCACTTTTATTCAAAATTCAAAAATCCATTCATTCTATGATCTCTTAAAAAACCCAAAAATGGCATCCTCAAGTAAAACTCCAAAAACCATTAGACTCTCAAAGAGAACCAAAGGCTTTCTTTTCAATGACAAAGAAGCCATTGATACTTATATGGAGTATGTTACTTTCGAAAAAGTTTTTCCCGGAAGATTTGCAAAATTTGATGGTTTCTCCTCTTATGGTCTTCAAGATTTTTGCTTTCAAAATGAAATTCTTGGTTTAGTCGACTCTTCTCAAAATGATTTTGTGTGTTATCTAGATTTAGTTAAAATGTTTTATGCAAATTTGAATGAAAATTTTTTCCAAGGAGAAGAGGGATAAATTTAAGTAGTGTAACTAGCACTCAAATTGTTTTAAATTGTGAACTTTTGGGTCCTATACTTGGTTGCAAATCTAGTGGAATTGACCTCTCTACTTTTTAAATTGATGAACAAAATCATGAAGTTTTTAATGACATTTTCGAAAGTGACGAAGAATTTGATTTTAAACACAAAAATCTCCAACCAAAATCGAGGCTTATGATTCTCATTTTACAATAAATTATCACTTCGAAGACGAGTATTTACAATAACCCTACTTAAAAAGTTTTTAAAGCACTTTTCACCATTTACGGAAACTACGACATTAGTTGGGCACAAGTCATCTTAGATGACTTTCTTTAAAAGAACATTTCTAGACCTGAGAACACACTCTACCATGGTATGTATCTTACTCAAATTTTCATATATTTTGATGTTGATTTACGAGGAAAATCAACTCTTCCTTGAAAAGTTTTCGACAAGACCAACATTTCTCTTATGCACATTCTGCCTTGTTTCGAACCATATGAAACTCTTGTTGAAAAAAAAGATTGACATGGGAAGAGGAGCGAGCTATAAAACAAGAAGAAGAGGAATAAGGCGACGAAATGGATGTAGAAGAAGAAGGAAATTAAGAAGAAGAGAAGGAGGAAATGGACTCTTCTTTAGAAAGCTTCGACAAACCATTCCACCCTTTCAACAAAGAGATTCTAAAGAACCAAGAGAAGCTTCTCAAAAACCAGAAGAAGCTTAAACGTTAAGTGGACAAATACTTTGGAAAGATCATTAGGAAGCTTAGTGGCTCATCATCATCACCATCATCATCCTTTCAAAACTTGTCTATCTAGCTTTATATTCATTAGTAATGTGTGTTTTTAGTTTAATTTCATGTTATTTTTATATATTTCTTTCATTTTTCTTTTGAAATCCATGCATTTTTCTATTCTTCGTAATGAAGTTTATTCCTTGTTGTTCTAAATAGTTCTATTAGTCTCTGAAAACTATAAAAATATAATGGCATTAAATAAAAACAAAATCTATAAAAAAAAATAAGATTTGCATTTCAAGTATGTATGTCGACAATGTACATTGTATATGTCGACATATGTTAGCCGTTTGGCAAAAATTCGAAATTTAAAAATAAAATAACTAATATCTATTCAAACTTTCTAAATGACTTTTCACTACTATATAAGCTTATTTCTACCAGAAAAATTCACTCATCATTTTATTCTCTATTCTCTTTTCATTTACAAACATTTTTTAACAAAAATGTCTTCTCCACACCAAAAATTGTGCGAAAACCTTGAACAAACACTTCAATCTTTCAAGGATATTCTTACCTTTATCTTAAGAAATCAAAGGCATTTAGAATTAAGTCAAATGTAGATGATCAAAGAGCAAGAAAAGCATTTCATCCCTTCGATGGTTGATTTCTTAGTCAAAGATGATCAAACCAACAATCCAATATGCTCTATCAACAAGGATAATGAAGATTGAGATGCCATCAAAGCAAATCCAATCTTTGGATTTGATGGTTGGGTTGAAGTTCCAAGGAACGTATAGTTATTCGGTTTGTTTTAAATTATAAATACGCAAATATATAACTTATTACACGTAAATTAATACTCTTAGGTTTGGATTGATATTTGGATTTGTTTGTTTGATTGTATGTTTGGATTTATAGAATGATTTGAATAAATGAATTTGAATTAATAAACATAGTTTTTGTTATCTTATTTATCATTATACAATAATTTGTCATATATCTAGTTTTAATTATCATAATTTATATCATAATCATCATATAATCATTATATAATGCTTTGATTATTTTAGTGCTTAATTATTGATTTTGACTCTATAGTTTCTAAGTATTTTATTTAGGGGAGCTTTTATTTTTCATCCATTTTTGTTGATGACAAAGGAGGAGAAAAGTATAAAATATATACATGCATATATTCAAGGGGAGTTATGTAACTCATGGAGAATTATATCATATTTTATGTATAGGAATATTTAATGATTGTCATCATCAAAAAGGGGGAGATTGTTAATACCTCAGTTATTGATTTTGATGACAACAACCATATACAATCATTTAAAATATAGATACTAATGTTTTGCCAAGTTATACAGTATATAGTGTAAAAAATTACACAGATATTGAAACAAAGACTGTATGATATAAAGACTCAAAAGATAGACATGAAGACTCATGAGTACAAGGACCAAGATACGAAGATCTCAAGATTATAATTTAGTGTATAAAGTTATAACTTATATTGTCAAAGTCCTTGATAGCAATCTTTGATCTCTATCTCCTATTTTTCTATCTTTTATATTTTAAAACAAAATAAATTTTCAAAATATATTTCAAAATAGTTTATAAAAGTTTTTCAAAGTTCAAAATGTTTATGAACCATTTTCAAACTATTTTATAAATTACAAATTATTTTACAAAGTATAGCATTTTCAAAATATACATGCATATGTCGACATATATGCATAGAGTATGTCAACATACATGCTACCAAGAGCTTTTTCAAATTTTGAAAGGAAGTGTCTATTCGTCGCAACTCTTCACGAATGGACACATCTGTTGATTTGATATATAAAGGGGTGTGCATATGAATTTTTTTGACAACTAATTACTTATTTTCTTCCCTCCTCTTACTCTGTTGAAAATTCCATTGAAAAATGTATTCAAACCTCTTTAAAATCACATAGAATCAATTCATACTCCTTTGTGTTGATTCAATGCTACTTTCTTACTGTCCTGGAAACATCACTGCCCCAATTCAAAGATTAAAGTGCTGTCCAAGAGGCTATAGGATCCATTGTATACAAAGTTCAAGAAATTATCTTTGGAAAAACTATCAACTCTAATTGTATTTGCTTGAATGTGCTTATATCCCGTTCAAATCAAGTGGGTGTGCTTAATAATCCGAAAATCTAGTGGATGTGCTTGTAGCCCGTTCAAATCAAATGAGTCAACCCTGAGCTCGGAAATTCAGGAGGGTGTGTCTTATAGCCTCGAAATCGAGATTGTATTTGGGTTTGCATTCTGCTCGGTTAAAGATTAGCATTTGAAAAGAAATTTGTACAAGCAATTGTACAACACTAGATGTAGGAGAAATCCGAACCAATATAAAATCCCCAGTGTCGTGTCTCTAACTTTTTACTTTTCTTTACTACTTTTATTTTTATCTGTTATTACATGTGTGACTGTTTGATTGTATAACTATGTGTTTTTAATCTATGATTTAATATTTAACTTGAAAGAAATTTAAAAAGATTTATATAAGCTAGAAAACACTATTCACCCCCCTTGGTGTTTAATTAGCCTTAAGATTCATAATTTCGCAACCCATGTGTCTTGTTATACATATTTTTGGATTGGAAAAGAAAACGAGTCAATTAAAGGGATGAATTTGGATTTGGGAAGATTTGGAAAGCTAGAAAGGTGAGTGGGAAATTTATGATTTATAAATAACATTGAAATTTATATCGTTGACTTTTATTTAATTATTATGCCTCTGCAAGATCTGTTGAGTTGTAGGCTTAGAAAGAATGTATTCAAGTGAAATCTCATCTACATATTCTGTAAGTTAGATAATTGGAGAAATTCTATTTACACCCTAATATGGAAATTTGGAAATCAATCCCTAAATTTGTTACAATAGAAGTTGAAAAATTACAAGATTTGTTCCATATTTAAGATGACTGGGTTGTAAATTATTGGTGCTAATTTAGATTGCCCTAATTTGACTTGGAATGTGAATTGCGATATTTTAATTTATTGGAAGCGTTATGGGTACAATTCAATTGTATATATTACACTATAATTTCCATAAATTATCTAATTCCACAACTACATATAAAAAATATGTCGTTTGAAATAATAAGGAATATACAAAAAGGAAACAGATGTGTAAAGTGCGGATGTTCTCTTTCGTAGTTTGCACTATCTATTTCAATAAAATAAAAGAGATAATTCTTTGTAATTTCAAATGGAGCAAAATCTCACTTTTGGGTAATTTATGGAAAATTATAACGGTATCTTTTTGGAAAGGATAACTCTAATTTATTAAAATATGAAAATAAATGTTCCTTATAGAATGCACATATAACTGTATGTTCTTAAATTCCTAAGTGTAGGAATTGATGAGTTAGAAATAGGAATAGATATATACACACATGTATAACTGCGCCTACCGATCCACTTATAGGGGCATTTCACTAGAGGGACAAACTTTGCAGTCCAATTAGTTTCTAGGACACACATCCACAGAAATTAATTTCAAGGCCAAAGTCAGCAGAGTGATTACTTTTAAGGACAAAGTCGGTAGTCCAATTACTTTCAAGGACATAATTTCATAGGTTTTTAGACCTTAGAAACTAATTATTTTCCATTTTGTCTTTAAAAGTAATTATTTCAGTTGTGCGTCCTAGAAACTAATTGCACTTGCTAAAGAGGCCCTTGTGGCTAATTTCCACTTATATATATGTATATCGTAATATAAGACAATATTTGTATTAGTTATAATTAAGAGACTAGTTATTAATAGCGTAGTAAATTATAGGACTAGGAGGTGGAGATGGAAAAAAGATAATGACCCTAAAATTTATGAACTATGACAACAAATTTAGTGGGCAATAAATGTGTAGTTAAAAGGGAGTTACAAGAATTAAATGAGAACATAAATGTGCTTAATGAGAACATAAGTGCGCTTAATGGGACGGATAAAAGAATTTAATATGACATTTATGGGAAAACGAAATACACATAATAGGTTAAATTTGAGATGGATAAGTAAATGTCATTAGGATTTGTCCAATTTGAATAATAATAACCATTTATTATGGATAATTGACATTTATGGGACATAAAAGAAAGTAAGGAATATACGTAATAAGTGTATTAGATAGAAATTGGTTCGCAGCGAATAATTAGGGGAATATTAGTAAATAAACTTAGGAGGCAATATAATTTTTATAGTAGGAAACTATATAGCCTCAATAATACATTTAGGACGAGCATAAATTAATAGCCTAGCCCAATATTTAGGCCTACGATAATTGGTTTGGTTTAGAATAAGTCGGGATGCAAGGTCGGTAAAGTTATATAATAAAAGTCCACCCTTCACCTAGAAGCTACTTGTAGTTGTGTATACATACTACTGATGTGAGACATCTCAAACCATAGGACCCGTGGGGAAGGGATATACAGTTGCGTATAGGTGTGGGAATATATACCAAGGATTCGCCTCGGATTTGAAATATTAAATGTCTCGGTACCTTTAGGAATGTCAAGGGGTTTACTTTAGGATGGAAAGTATTGAATGGTCGTTGGAGCTGCCTCCTCCCTATATAAGATGTCTTAAATAACCTACGATGGGACCTAGTTGGGAAATTGGGTCTGCTTCATTTCTAACAAGAGGTATTAAGTAATTATGATGGGTATTTTTCCTTAACTTACATTAGGTTACTCTAAATGGGATTTCGGTTGTGGGAGGTCAGCGAGCTATATTAGTGTTATTGTTGAACCGATATTTATATAGTAGGGCTGGCATATAGGCTATGACCACCACTGATCCCAAGTGGTCATTAGAAAAGACTTAAGTTAGCAATGATGGATTTCTCTTCCTACCAGTGTCAAATCTGTATGGGATACGCAAAGACCTCATTGTTTAATTAGTGGTTTGTCTGTCGGAGATGGGCTAGTTAATCCTTAGATAACTCTTTGAAATGCGTTAGTAATATAGAAAATTTGATTATAGAGCTATATTTAGGGGTCATCGGCCTTTGTAGCTAAGGGTAGGTTGACTAACGATTACGTTACGGAGGGCCCACTTTGGGGTTGAGATATTAAATGGTCGATGGATCTGCCTCCTCCCTATTTAAGAAGTATTTAGTGGCCTGGGTTTTCTTTTGGGTAGTACAACATTTAGATATATATATATGTGTGTGTGTATGTATATGTGCATATGTATGTAGTTATACCTCGGAGAAGGTTAGAGATATTGTATGTGTAGATGGAATTACACAGAACAGCCGTGAACAGTGGACATATACTTAAATAAAAAACACTTAAATAGAAATCAATTGGCATAAATTAATGTTATGGATAAAGTATGTAATTTTCCAATCACCAGAATGTTGTTCTAACCCCCTCCTCATTACAACTCACATGATAGATTTAGAGGAATATGCTACTAGTGCAAGACAGGAACTGCAGATGGTGAAGTCTTCTCATTCATACTTGGCGCTAGTAAGGCAATCAGATACTAATAGAGTGATATTGATTCCAAGGTAGTAGCCTTAGTCAGCATGTATGTTCTATTATATTTTACTATTCCGTTGTGAGTTCATTTTTTGATAACTTATGTTTATTATAGGTCATCAAAACCAACGATCTGTATCCTAATGGATTTAGGTTTCAATTTAGTTGAAATTCGGGCCCATTAAGATACAAGTTGTTACAAATGAATAATCCTCCTTTTGCTTCCAGATGTTCCTAAACCAATAACAAGTCAAAACAGCGAAAAAATAAGGTGCAAGGTACATTCAAACCTATCCAAAGGGGTGCTATGTGGCGTCACCTCAGTAATAAACATATACTCTCATTTCAATCTAAAACCTAGCCTTCCCAAGGTTGAGTGATAAGCCTCTTTAAGCCCACTGCATGCATATATTTTCATCGTCTGTGCTAGCGTAGTTAATGGTTTTGATTTCATTTGTCTGGTTCTGACTATCATCTTGATATACTTGCATAATTGACTTGTTGTTTTGTGTTTGGATTTGTTGAAGATTCTTTCATTTCGTTCTTTCCAAATGCTCCATAAGCACACCAAATAAACTAGCTTAGCTGTATCCTAACTTTTGCATTTAGAACTGAACCATTGTTGAATGTTTTGAATTTCTGGCATGATAGTTAACTCCTCAGTATGACTTGCTGGCCAATTTAGTTTTATTCTGCATCCTTTTCACACATATGCCGAAAATTGCATTTTAAAAATAACTGATTAATAGTTTATGCTTCAGTGCTACAATGAACACACACCGGGTCAACTGCAACCAGGCATTGAATGGGTCTTTCCGTTGTTGGGAGGAGATTCATTACCGCCTTGTAACTATATAGAGATATTTTAGGATAGTTTATGCTACCCCAAATCCATCCCCATCACGTGGTCTATTCATGTCTGTTTCTTATTGCCTCAATTACTTTTTTCAGCACAAATCCACCCTTCTTATGTCCCAAGCGTGTCCAAAAATCCACGTTTCATCCTCTACAAATTTGACATTTTCAATCACAATACATACACTTCCTATAAAACTAACTCTATCTGCCCTCCATTTACCATTCTCCAAAAATGTCTCTTGCTAGCATCTTCTCCCCCTTTACTAACATCATAGTCTCCATTCCCAGCTTATCGATTAAATTTCCTCCCCTAATCCAGGGGTCATACCATAGACATGTGCTTTTCCCGTTCACAATTTGCTTCTTAAAACATTTTGATGCATCAACTCTAATACTTAACATAAACTTCCAAACCCTTAAGTCTTCATTATGCACATTGCATTCTCACAATAATTGGTTTTAACATATTTAGCATTTATAATTTTGGCCCAAAGGCCTTCTTTATTCAGCACTTTCCACAACTTCTTAATCCCCATAGCTACGTCTAATTCTTCCAAATTCTGTAGGCCTAAATCCCCCTCTCGTTTATTCTTACATAGCGTTGACCAAGGAATTTTGCTCATTTTCACTTTCCATAAGAAGTTGGAACATAGTTGTATGATCACATATATGGTTGCTTTTGGAAGTTTGAAGCACTGCATTCAGTATTGGATTATTGGGTATACTGTCAATCTTATAAATTCAGTCCTGCCCACAAAACTAAGCATTCTCCCTTCCCACCCCTCCATCTTATTTTTAATCTTGTCAACCATGGGTAAATAATTTGGATGTTTAAGGTTAATGTTGGATAGTGGAATGCCAAGGTATATAATAGGAAGGTAGCCTTATTCGATTCCCAATATGTTGCATATCTCATCCTTGTTCACGCATACTCCTTCGAAGAATACAGATGATTTCATGTCATTAATTTGTAGCATCTTTGCTTTATAGAACTCGGAAAACACTTCTTTAATAGCACATGCACCTTTGACATCCACTTAACAAAGATTAGAACATCGTCGGCATAAATGAGATGTGAGACTTTTGGTTCATAATGATTAATCACTTTCAATCTTCCTTCTCTTAACACATTATCCATCATAATTGAAAAATATTCCATCACTAACATAAAAAGCATCAGTGATAAAGGGCCACCTTGTCGAAGGCCATTTATAGCATTGAAATACCCATGACTACTGCCTTGAAATGCAATCTAAAACGTGGGAGAGTTAATCATTGCCTTGATAATCATCTTCCATTTTTCAGTGAATCCCATGGCATCCATCAAATGGATTATGAAATCTCTATTCACCATGTCATAAGCTTTTATGATATAAATCTTTAGACACATGTTATTATTATTCTTATTAAAACCCCTCACCATCTCATGGGTCTTCAAGATCCCATCAGCAATGAGTTTGTATATGAAATTGCACCATGAGATGCGGTTGAAGTCCTTTATGTCTGCTGGGGATTTAACCTTCAGAATCAAATAGACAAGTATACGGTTGCTCTCTTTTATTATTTTACCCGAATCGAAAACCTCCCACACCATTTGTATAATTTCATCTTTTAGAACATTCGAGTGAGTTTTATAATATTTCGAGTTGAACTAGTCCAAACTCGCTGCAATGTTATCTTTCACTAGGAACATCACCTCCTTGACTTCCACCTCCTCTATGTTGTCATTAAGATAGTTCTGTAATCCGTAATCCCTCTCTTGCAAGTAATAGCTGGGTGATAAGGCTCTGATCCAGAGTTATATAGACTTTCGAAATAATGCGCAGCTTTCGCCCAAAATCATTTACATCCACATAATTATCTCCATTTACTTTGATGACAGGATTCCAAACACTCCTGCTTCTTTTGCTTGCCATTTTGGCATAAAAGTATGCCACCGGTTCATCACTATTTAGTAACCAATCGCATTTAGCTTTTTATAAGGCGTCCAAATTATATTCACGAAGGAGGGCTATGTCAATGTCCTTTTTAAGTGCTTCCAGTTCGTTAGCCGTGTCTAAGTTACGTTTCTCTTCCCAAAAAATTGTAGTTGATCGCATCTTATTCTAAGTTCCTCCACCTTCTTCTTATTGCCCCTCTTATTTTTGCTCCATTGTTTCAAGCATTCTTTGCATAACTTTTGCCTCCTCAAAAGCCTGTACATGGATCTCCCATCTATGTCCAAACTCCACACGTCTTCTAGTACCTCAAAGGAGTCATCATAGGCACTCCAACAATTCATGTAGTTAAAGATCTTGATATTCTGTTGGTTTTATTGATGTAAGCTAACCAAATAAGGGAGTTGTCACTGCTACTAGAGTGTCGATATCTCAACTTGCATGTGGAAAATTTCTAAACCCATGCAATGTTGGCTAATGCTCTATCTATTCTTGTCATAATATCCTTCTTCAGTCTCTACCACCATGAGTAGCTAAAACCCTTGATATTTAGTTTGGTTAACATCGCTCTACCCATACACAAATCAATCTCGTACATTTTGCTGCTAGGAACTCTATTTCCATCCAATTTGTTGCTAGCATGTCTTATACAATTGTAATCTCCTACAAGCAACCAAAGATGAATAATATTATAAGCATCTTGTTCCAGGTTACTCTAAGGATTTGTTCTCAGTTGCTCAAATTTATTGCTATAAATGAATGAGCAAACAATGTCCGGACTTTCCAAACTTCGTGGGTGAATGGTTATATGTTGATCACTCATGGAGATTAGGTGATGTCTCCTAATGTCATGGTCTATCAAAATAATAATTTTGCATTATAGTAGCACTCCAGGTTACTTAATGATTCTCCGATTGTTATCGAATTTCTACTCTATATTTCAATTTCATCCATCTTTAAATTATTTTCAAGCATGCCTACACAACTCGCTTCACACCCATACACATGATTTTTCAGATTAAGTTTACCAGAGGGCTTGTGAAGTCCTCTTACATTCCAGCATAAGTTATTCATTTAGTGAGTTTGTTACCACTTCTCAGCTCCATTCCCCTGTGAGTACCAGATTTCTGCTCACTGCCTTTCTTCTTTTCAAAATTCTCCCAGGCCAAATTATTCTTTACCAGTAATTCCACTTTGACCTTATTCATTTTCTTATCATCCTTGGCAGGGCTTGTGGCACCTCCTCTGATTGCTGTTTACGATCGTATATGCTTATTGGGCTATTAGAGTTGCTTGCCACTAGCTATTCCCCGGACTTGATCTCTTGTACCTGCACACATTTCACACCATTAAGACCCGAACAAGGTTCATGGGAAACATAAGCTAAATTAGAAAGTGTTAGAAAGTGGAGTTGAAGTGGGGTTTGATGATGAAACTCCTCCTTTAGTGGGTACTGTAGGTGCATTCTGGTTTTTAGTGGGTGCTAGCGTGGCTCCTGAAATGGTTGTAGTGTAACGCACATCATTCATCATATCTGGTTGCGCCCCCATCTTTATGGAGGACCTTGAGGGCCCTACCCCTTCGCTAGAATTACCAGGCTCCTTCTTTACTTTGACCTCTTTTTTATCA
Source organism: Allium fistulosum (assembly GCA_030737815.1). Taxonomy (NCBI): domain Eukaryota; kingdom Viridiplantae; phylum Streptophyta; class Magnoliopsida; order Asparagales; family Amaryllidaceae; genus Allium; species Allium fistulosum. The sequence goes on along the minus strand of CM060903.1, from coordinate 304,574,293 downwards.
CCCGACTCCATTGTCTCTTTTGTCTCTAATACCTCTACATCCTTACTCAAAACTTTCCTCTCCTCCTTTCTCCAGGAAGACGACTAAACCTCCTTCGGAACACATTTTTTAGCCATTGTCAACTATTTTATTGCCTCTTTGATTTATTTGCAGTTTTGTCAAGTCTGTCAACATCATCTTGCTCCCCATCATCTCTATCAAGGTCTGGCTGATCCGAATTAGGCTTTCAATCACTTGTCCCCCAGTGTCCTTTGTGTAACGACCCAGGATTAAATTACCTTAACTATGGATATTTAAATATATTTTTATAATTAATTAATGGATTTTATAACTCAAATTAAAACTCTTTTAAATAATAACTAATGATGTTGAAATATTTTTTAAATTTTGTTTACAAAAATAAATAGTTCAAAACAAAATAGAAGATGTGATTGAAAATCATTTTTCGAATTTTAGGTGTCGAAAATTTGTCAAAAAACGTTGTGCACATTTGTGTAACATATATACACATTTATATACAAGTTAGACTACATTTTAGGATATACATATATATTTATACTTTAATTTATCATAGTCTGAAATGACATTTTATGAAAATTAAATAAATTTAAAAGGTAAAAAGGAAAAATTGTCATAACATGTCATGTCTTTAAAAACATAAGTACCATAGTAAATAAATGTATGTTGGATTTGAAATGAAAGGGAGGGGGACAAGAAAATGATGTGGCAAAAATCTAGTGGAGGGTATGTACTCTTAGGCTATTTTAGTAATTTAACCTTTGCACTAGTATATAAACTCATTTCCTACCATTTTCCTCGTTTTCTAAATTTATTTCTACATTCTAAATTCTCTTCCAAGCTTTTATATACACTTTAATGGCTTCCTAAATATTTCTAAAAGCCTAAAAAGTTTAGTGCATCCACTTTTAAACTTCTAAATTCTTATTAAAGCTTTCTTTCCTCATTTCAACACCTCTCCTCCACAAAACAAGCACATACCCACCCTTAACCACCTTAGGACAAGCCCATATACCTCTAAGCCGAACCCTTTTGTGCACATGAACCCTTCAAAAATCTTATTTTTTCCAAATGAAAGTGAAGACTTAGCTCATATACAATATCTAGAGGAAGCTGCCTTGATTTGGTCAACTTTTGGTGAGTAAAGTTCTCACCTTTTTACTAATATTTTAAAACACATATCATTGCTTAATTTGTTATATATGTGATGTGTGTTTGGGTGAAAATAATTGTTGGTTTGTATGAATGTATAAGTGCTTGAATTATAGTGATGTTTGGTTATGATTTATATGTGCTTATGTGACATGATTTGAAATTAGACTTGAAATGAAGTCTAATGTTTATATTAGCTAGAAAGTTTACATCTTGGCTAATGTTAGTAGTTTTGATGTGAATATGAATGTTATGGTTTGAATACATGATGTATGCTAAGAAAATTAGCACCTTTGCTCATTTAAGTGACATGTAATCCCTTGTGTAAAAACTTTGAACTTGGGTTTTAAATTTTAAAATATATTTAAGTTAAACTTGTTTGGTTTTGAAAATACGCCTTTATGATTTACAAAGCGGTAAAGTTCCAAGAGTTAAAGTTCAAAGGATTTAGAAAAACTCAACTTCAAGTTTTGAAATTACAGATTGTATAACGATAGTCGCTATGGAAGTAGTTCGTAAAACGAACTAGTTTTTCAAATCTATAAACGTTTTACTTAAGTTTATTTTTATAAAAGTCTTTTTTAACTTATGTTAAGTAATTAGAAAGGTATTTATTATTTAATTAATTATTTATTTAATAAATGATTATTTAATTAAGGTAATTAGTACTTAATCATTAATTAACAAAGGTAATTAGTACCCAAGTGTTAATTAAGTAAGTTAACTATAATTAGTTAACTAATTAAAAGTTAATTACTATTTAATTATCAATTAGGATTTATTTGTTATTTAGTTATTTATTTAAAACTAATAATAATTAATAATTAATTTAAAAGAGGATTTAATAATAATTAATTACCGATTAAGTTAAATTTAATTAAAACTTAATTAAGATTTAATTATTATTTAATAAACATTTAATTTATTATTTAATTATTAAATAGGGGTTTTAAATCTCTTTGTTTCTAAAATATCAGTTTTGTTTAAAACTGTTTTTCTTTTTCGAAAATGTTTTAAATCAAGGTATTTCTTTGTTGATTACCCTTAAGTAACCTCAAACAAATATGAAACTAAAGTTAATGTGGTGACACATTTATGGGAAGTAAGTCATCCCATACTTAGCACTAAAAGCCGATGAGTAGGTTGATCCTCTATCTATGAGACCTAAAGTTTATTTCTAAGCGAGGGATAAAGTTAGGTCGAAATATCAGAAACGTGATAGATATGGGAGGGTTAATTCCTATCAATGTGTCATGTTTAAATTAAGTATATGGTTATCCATATGTAAACTCTGTATAATTACTCTAAGTAGCGGATTGTTCGCTATTTATAACTTGACCTATTTTAACTCATGAAATATGTTGTGTATATTAGAGTTCCTCGGTGAGGACTCGAATACTGGTTACATACTTCCAAAAGAATTGGAATTGAGTTAGCCGAAAATTATCGCTTAGTTTGGAGACCCCGGTTTTGGATAAGTATAATTTATCCGAACCACTCCAAACTAATAATGCTCGCGATGGATTGTTAGAAAGTATGCTATGGAGATGTACTATTCTTCCTCAGGGTGATTCCATAATGGAATATAGTAAATGTTGAATGTTTGTTCGATCCTGGAACAACTTGTATGGATGAATGCTAGCATTGCATTGGTTGCCTGGAGGGAAATGTTAGCATTCCAAGATAGTATGTTTAATGAAAAGGTAATCGTAACCTCAAGCCTCACACCTGGGAATGACTAAAATCAGGGAATATGCTTCAGGGCTATGTGGTTTACTACCATTAAAGTATGGTCATTACCCAATCTAGATCGATATTATAGATTTTATACTCGGGGCCCATTTAGGTTGTTGATCCCAACCAGGTTAATGACATATTCGGCGCTATCCAGCAAGGGGTAGGGCCGGTCTTGACACGCAAGGAGTCCATGTGAGGCTCTCGGTGTATTTTATCTAGAGATGCACTGTGATAGACGGTACCCCGGTGCCTTGTAATTGCTGGAATCCATTTTCCAATATGTGCCTTTACGGACTTAGTTGTGCCCAACTACTGAAATGTGAGATGCAAGCATTTCAGCTATATTACATATTTATTTTAAACTTGGACATTAGGATAATATCAAATGATTTTATATAGAAATGTTTTGGTTATCGTAAGGCGAAAACACATCTGTGTTTATATGCGGCGTGGTCTTACAAGATACTTTAGGTTTGAAGGTTTTTTTATAAAGTTAAAAACTAATGTTTTATACACACTAGACCCATGTCTAAGCCGGAGTTTTATTTTCTTTCCATAAAACTCATGGGTACTCAAATTTGTATGAGTAGCCAAGTGATCTAGGTTTTTAACGGATGCATTTTGGAGGAGCTTGGAGCAGGTGGCTTCACCGATAGCTAGCTATTATCTTATTTTGCTATGTATGTATGTACTTTGTATCAGTTATGCTGGGATAGACAGTTATAACTGTCCTTGTTTGGAATTTGTACTGTATGACTCTAATGTAATATTATTTTGGTGATGATTCTATATAATCTTATGCTGATTATTGTATATTATTTCGTTGCGTTGTGAGATTCTGTGTTGTTTAGTTTCTTCTTATCTCTCTTTTCTTTACACAAATGACTCGTCTTTCGAAGTAAGAAAGGCGGATTGTTACACTTGGTATCAGAGCTTAGGTTGAGCGAACACCTAGGCTTTGGGTTAGGGTCAACTTCGAGAGCGCGTATTTTTAAAATTTATTCATATACATATATACCCTTGTTAGTTAGATTAGCTTTGATAGGTTTGATTAATACCCTTCCTTAAAGATTTATCTTGTCGAAGTATCTTAAAGATATCTTACTTTATTCAGGTAGTAAGAATGAGTTCGAGAAGGGGACGAGGAAGAGGAAACAGTAGCACAACAACCACAAATGGAAGAACCTCGAATGTTTGAAGGGGTGGAATAACTGTTTATGCCATAGCTCCAGTACAGCCTCGAGTAAACTTCGCAACTCTATGCAAAGACTTCACGAATCTAAAAGGAAAACCTTTCAAGGGTACTGAATCTATCATTAAAGTACAAGCTTGGCTATGGTCTTGTGAGAAGATTTTCAAAGGTTTTGACATTTCTGATGATCATAAATGGTTCTTAGCATCATGGCAATTGCAAGAGGGTGCGGCTGCATGGTGGGATTCTATCACCGCAAATGTTCCAGAAGGTGGGTTCTCATGGGATAGATTCAAAGAAGTATTCGAAGATCAGTTCATGCTAGCTGTGGGAAAAACTCGATTATATAGAAGTTTCATGGATCTCAAGTAGGGGGACCTATCGATGGCTGAATATGAGACAAAGTTTAATAAGTGATCCCGTTTCGGTCTTGGACTTATTGATACCCCACTAAAGAAGAATGAGATGTTCGTATTGGGTATGAGAGAAGAGTTCCATGAAAAGATGACCGCTCATATAAAGGAATCATTTGTGGAACTAGTAGACATGGCCCTGAGATATGAAGTGCTTTTGAAGAAGAAGCCATCAACAACAGCAGTAGCACCCAGTGGCGATACCGTCAATCCAAATAAAATGAAGTTTAACCCAAACTAGAAAAGGAAGCATGGTAAGGGAAAACCAGTAGGAGGAGATCAGGGAAACAAATATAAAGATGTCGTTTTTTTTATTTGTAATAAAAAGGGGCATATTTCAACACACTATCGGTAGGCAAAGGCTATCTCTCCAATGGTTCAGAAGACGCTTTGCTATAATTGCCATCAGCTTGGACACATGGTTAAGGACTACCACTATTGAAGAAGGGATAGCAGATTAAGGTCTATGCTATTAAGGATGAGCCCTCAATCTCTAAAGATGTTAAAGGGAAGGGAGTCTTGGAAGGTACTTTACTTATTAATAGCATTTTTGTTAGAGCTTTGTTTGATACCAGAGCTTCTCATAGTTTCATCTCTAAAAAATTGGTAGATAGATTAGAACTTACCCTGGAATTTGTAGAAACCCCTATCTGTGTGTCAAATCCCGTCGGTGGTATGACTAGTCTATGTTTAATTTGTAAGAATGCACAAATTTCCCACCTTATCCATCGTTTCCCATTGAACATGTTTGTGCTTTATTTTAAAGGTTTTGATGTTTTTCATGGATGGATTGGCTAACTAAGTATAATGCTATCCTTGACTGCGTTAATCGGAGTATAGTGTTGAAAGCAAAGACCGGAAGGGTACTAGAATAATATCGTGTGAGGTCCTAGATAATCGTATGAATAGTTTCCTTTATTCCTTAGAACCATCCTAAGAAGAGCTAGAGTCTATATTAGTATTTAAAGATTTCCCGGATATTTTTGAGCCGATTAGCAGTTTGCCTCCCATCGAGAAATTAAATTTTGTATTGATCTAGTTCCCGGTGTGAAACCTATTATTTAAACCTTACATAGAATGGCCCCGAGAGAGAAGCAGGAGCTAATAAGTCAAACCGATGAGTTGTTAAGAAGATGGCTGATTAGACTGAGTCGTTCGAGTTAGGGATCGGCAGTAGTTTTTGCGGCTAAGTTTGATGGTTCTTTAAGATTGTGCGTTGACTAGAGGGAGTTGAATAAGAAGACCATTCGGAATAAGTATCCGTTACCCGAATAGATGATATGTTTGACCAACTTAATGGGGCTAGAGTATTTTCCCAATTGGACCTCGCTACTGGTTCCCATCAGTTAAGGGTAGCGGAGGATAGTATACCCTTAACTACTTTTAGAGAGCCAGACCTTTTCTACGAATGGTTGGTTATGCCTTTTGGGCTAACCAATGCACCTGCACTTTTCACTGATCTTATGAATCCAGTTTTTAGGGATGTCCTAAATAAGTTCATGTTGGTTTTCATTGATGACATCCTTATTTATTCCAAGACTGAAGAAGAGCATAAACTCCATTTCGAACTAGTGTTAAAACATTTTAAAGGCTAAGTTTTCTAAGTACCACTTTTGGCAGTCAAAAGTGAGATATTTAGGTCATGTTTTATCGGGAGATGATATTTTAGTGGACTCGGCTAAGGTAGTTGCTATGCAAGACTTCAAAAGACCCCAAACTCCCACAAAAGTGAGAAGCTTTTTATGGACGGTGGGTTATTATATGAAGTTCATAAAGGATTACTCTAAGATCGACTCTCATCTAACCAAGCCGACGAAAAAGGATGTTAAATTTGAGTGGACTCCAAAGTGTGAAGAAGCATTCCTTGAGTTAAAAGAAAGGTTAACCAGTGCCCCGGTTTTAGCTATTATAGTTGGAGGAGAGGGGTTGACTGTTTATACCGATGCTAGTAGAGTTGGGTTGGGGGCAGTGTTGATGGAGCATGTGAAGGTCATAGCCTATGCAAGTAGACAGTTAAAGCCCCATGAGAAGAATTATGCAACGCATGACTTGAAACTGTTAGCCGTAGTATTTGCGTTGAAGATGTGGAGACACTACTTGCTCGGTAAGAATCCTTCTATTCCTCTTTAGTTTATTACTAATCTTTAAGGATACTTGTAGTAATTTCCTTCTTTAAATAGGTGAAAAGTTAGAGCTCTTCACGTATCACAAGTTCTTGAAGTACCTTTTCACTCAGAAGGACATGAACTTGAGGCAGCAAGCGATGGCTAGAATTCCTGGCGGCTTACGACTTGGATATTCTCTATATTCCAGGGAAAGCAAATATGGTGGTAGACGCTCTAAGTAGGAATGTAGTTTTGGTTCTCTTGTCGAAAAAATTACGAGCAAACAAAGGGAAGATAGTTTTCTATTGGAAGTTATTCAAGGCATTGAGAAGAACCAAAGTTCTAGTTTCGAGATTGATAACCATGGTACTTTAAGGATAAATGGAAGATTATGCGTTCCTGATGTAGATGGTCTTAGACAAGAAGTTTTAAAGGAATGTCATAGGTCTAAGTTAATAACCACCCCGGAGTTAATAAGATGTATAAGAATATGAAGCGAGTGTTTTGGTGGCCCGGGATGAAGAAAATATTTCAATCTATGTCAGCCGATGTCCGATCTGTCAACAGGTAAGATAAAACGCGATCACCAGAAGATGGCTGGTTTACTTCAACCCTTAGAAATCCCAAATTGGAAATAGAAAATGATATCAATGGATTTTATCGATGGTTTACCCAAAACCAGAAAAAGAAATGAAGGTGTGTGGGTCATTGTAGATTGGCTAACGAAGAGTGTTCGTTTTATTCTGGTAAAGCCGACAAGAACTGTAGCTTCTTTGGCAGAAATTTACATAAAGGAGATAATAAGATTGCATGGAGTCCCAGTAAGTATAGTAAGTGATCGAGATCGTATCTTTACTATTTAGTTTTGGGAGTCTTTGCAAGTAGCTTTAGGAACAAAGCTAAGCTTGAGCACAGCATATCACCGCCAAACAGATGGACAAACAAAGAGAGTGAATCAGATTCTAGAAGATCTTTTGAGGGCGTGATTCTAGATTTTGGAGGATCATAGGAAGGTCATCTTTATTTAGTGGAATTCTCCTACAATAATCGCTATCAAGCGAGCATTGGCATGACATCCTATGAAGCTCTCTATGGACGTCCTTGTAAGTCGCTGGCATGTTGGGTTGAGACTGGAGATCGGCTAGTACTTAGGCCGGACATGACTCAAGAAGCTACTGATGAGGTTGCGGTGATAAAGAGAAGGATGAAGGAAGCCCATGATCGCCAAAAGAGTTATGTCGATAAAAGGAGGAGAGATTTGGAATTTGAAATCAGATACTCTGTACTTATAAAGATCGCCCCAATCAGAGGAATTGTTCGATTTGGAAAGGCCGGGAAGCTAGCATCTAGGTATATTGGACCTTTTAAGATTATTAAAAGGATTAGACCGCTCGCCTACAAGGTTGAATTACCAGAAAGTTTGTTGGGGTCCATAATGTTTTTCACGTGTCTCATTTGAGAAAGTATGTTCATGACCCATCATTGATTGTGGAGCCATCGGTTCAAGAGGATTTTGAGGTAGAACCGAACTTGACGGTGATTAGGCATCTAGTTCATATTTTAGACCAAGATGAGAAGAGGTTGTGGAATAAGAGGTGAAGTTAGTAAAGATTCAGTGGAGTGAGGATTGTCAAGATTGTACTTGGGAGACGGTGGATCACATGAGGGAAGCCTATCAAGAATTGATGTTAGGATAGTCATTGTTTGTATGTATAGTGTATGCATTATTGTGTTATGGATGCATAGTGTATGTCCTTTGTATGGATTTCATGCTATATAATATATGACCTTTGAGTTATTATGAGTTATCTCTTTGTTTGCTAATTTTGGGATGAAATTCTTTTAGGGGGGAGAGTGTAACGACCAGGATTAAATTACCTTAATTATGGATATTTAAATATATTTTATAATTAATTAATGGATTTTATAACTCAAATTAAAACTCTTTTAAATAATAAATAATGATGTTGAAATAGTTTTTAAATTGTGTTTACAAAAATAATTAGTTCAACATAAAATAGAAGATGTAACCAAAAATCATTTTTCGAATTTTCGACTTTTAGGTGTCGAAAAGTAAGTCGAAAAGTTGTCCGAAAACGTTGTGCACATTTGTGTAACATATATACACATTTATATACAAGTAAGAATAAATTTTAGGATATACATATATATTTATACTTTAATTTATCATAGTGTGAAATGACATTTTATGAAAATTAAATAAGTTTAAAAAGTAAAAAGGAAAAATTGTCATAATATGTCATGTCTTTAAAAACATAAGTACCATAGTAAATAAATGTATGTTGGCTTTGAAATGAAAGGGGGACAAGAAAATGATGTGGCAAAAATCTAGTGGAGGGTATGTACTCTTAGGCTATTTTAGTAATTTAATTTTTGCACTAGTATATAAACTCATTTCCTACCATTTTCCTCATTTTCTAAATTCATTTCTACTTTCTAAATTCTCTTCCAAGCTTTCATATACACTTTAATGGCTTTCTAAATATTTCTAAATGCCTAAAAAGTTTAGTACATCCACTTTTAAACTTCTAAATTCTTGTTTAAAGCTTTCTTTCCTTGTTTCAACACCTCACCTCCACAAAACAAGCACATACCCACCCTTAACCACCTTAGGCAGAGCCCATATACCCCTAAGCCAAACCCTTTTGTTCACTTGAACCCTCCAAAAATCTCATTTTTTCTAAATTAAAGCGAAGACTTAGCTCATATACAATATCTAGAGGAAGCTGCCTTGATTTAGTCAACTTTTGGTAAGTAAAGTTCTCATCTTTTTACTAAGATTTTAAAATATATATCATTGCTTAATTTGTTGTATATATGTGTGTGTTTGGGTGAAAATAATTTTTGGTTTGTATGAATGTATAAGTGCTTGAATTATAGTGATGTTTGGTTATGATTTATATGTGCTTATGTGACATGATTTGAAATTAGACTTGAAATGAAGTCTAATGTTTATATTAGTTAGAAAGTTGAGATCTTTGGCTAATGTTAGTGGTTGTGATGTGAATATGAATGTTATGGTTTGAATACATTATGTATGCTAAGAAAGTTAGATCCTTTTCTCGTTTAAGCAACATGTAATCCCTTGGGTAAAAGCTTTGAACTTGGGTTTTTAAATTTGAAAATATATTTAAGTTAAACTTGTTTGATTTCTGAAACATGCCTTTATGATTTACAAATTGGTAAAGTTTATAAGAGTTAAAGATTAAAAGATTTATAAAAACCCAACTTCAAGTTTTGAAATTACGGGTCGTATAGCGATAGTCGCTATGGAAGCAGTTCGTAAAAAGACTAGTTTTTCAAATCTATAAGTGTTTTGCTCAAGTATATTTTATAAAAGCCTTTTCTAACATATGCTAAGTAATTAGAAAGGTATTTATGATTTAATTAATTAATTATTTAATAAATGATTATTTAATTAATTAATTAAGGTAATTAGTACTTAATCATTAATTAACAAAGGTAATTAGTACCTAAGTGTTAAGTAAGTAAGTTAATTATAATTAGTTAACTAATTAAATTTAATTATTTATTTAAGATTAATTAATAATTAATTTAAAAGAGAGTTTAATTAATAATTAATTACCGAATGTTAAATTTAATTAAGATTTTAATTAAGAATTAATTAAGAATTAATTAACTAAATAAAGGTTTAATTTGTTATTTAATTAATAAATAGGCGTTTTAAATCGCTTTGTTTCAAAAATATCAGTTTTGTTTAAAATTGTTTTTGTTTTTCGAAAATGTTTTAAATTAAGGGATTTCTTTATCAATTTCTCTTAAGTAACCTCAAACAAATATGAAACCAAAGTTAATATGGTGACACAGTTATGGGAAGTAAGTCATCCCATACTTAACAATAAAAGCCGATGAGTAGGCTGATCCTCTATCCGTGAGATCTAGAGTTTATTTCTAAGCGAGGGATAAAGTAAGGTCAAAATATCGAAAACGTGATAGGTATGGAAGGGTTAATTCCTATCAATGTGTCATGTTTAAATTAAGTATATGGTTATCTATATGCAAACTCTGTATAATTACCCTAAGTAGCGAATTGTCCGCTATTTATAACTTGACCTGTTTTAACTCAGGAAGTATGTTGTGTATATAGTTCCCTAGTGAGGACTCGAATACTGGTTACATACTTCCAAAAGAACCGGAATTGAGTTAGTTGGAAATTATCGCTTAGTTTGGAGATCCCGGTTTCGGATAAGTATAATTTATCCGAATCACTCCAAACTAATAACGCTTGCGATGGATTGTTAGGAAGTATGCTACGAAGATGTACTATTATTCTTGAGGGTGATTTCAAAATGGAAGATAGTAAATGTTAAATGTTTGTTCGATCCCGAAACAACTTGTATGGATGAATGCTAGCATTGCATTGGTTGCCTGGAGGGCAGTGTCAGCATTCCAAGATGGTCTACTTAAAGGAAAGGTAATCGTAACCTCAAGCCTCACACCCGGGAATGACTAAAATCAGTGGATATGCTTCAAGGTTATGTGGTTCGCTACCATTAGGATATGGTCATCACTCAATCTAGATCGATATTATAGATTATGTATGCTCGGGGCCCATTTAGGTTGTTGATCCCAACTAGGTTGATGACATATTAGATGTTATCCAGTAAGAGGTATGGCCGGTCGTGACTCGTAGGGAGTCCATGTGAGACTCTCAGTGTATTTTATCTAGAGATGCACCGTGGTAGGTGGTACCCCGGTGCCTTGTTATTGTTGGAATCCATTTTCCAATACGTGCCTTTATGGACTTAGTTGTGCCCAATTACTGAAATGTGAGATGCAAGCATTTCAGCTATATTAAATATTTATTTTAAACTTACACATTAGGATAATATAAAATGATTTTATATAGAACTGTTTTGGTTATCATAAGGCAAAAACACACCCGTGTTTATATGCGGCGTGGTCTTACGAGATACTTTTGGTTTGAAGGTTTTTTTCTATAAAGTTAAAAACTTATGCTTTATTCACACCAGACCCATGTCTGACTCAGAGTTTTATTTTCTTTTCCATAAAACTCTTGGGTACTCAAATTTGTATGAGTAGCCAAGTGATCCAGGTTTTTTATGGATGCATTTTGGAGGAGCTTAGAGCAGGTGGCTTCATCGATAGCTAGCTATTATCTTATTTCACTGTGTATGTATGTACATACTCTGTATCGGTTATGTTGGGATAGACAGTTATAATTGTCCCAGTTTGGAATTTGTACTGTATGACTCTGATGTAATATTATTTTGGTGATGACTCTGTATGATCTTATGTTGAGTATTGTATATTATTCCATTGCATTGTGAGATTCTGTGTTGTTTAGTTTCTTCTTATCTTTCTTTTCTTTACCCCAATGACTCGTCTTTCGAAGTAAGAAAGGCGGATTTTTACACTTTGTCTCCACTCGGGGTTGCTGCACTTCTTCACCATGGACCGTTTCCTCATCATTCTTTTCTAGAGGTTGCCACACCTTTATCATAGGACATTGTGCCTAGTTGTGTCCAAAACAGATGCAATTGTCACATCTTGGGGGTGGGTTCTCAAATTCAACCCTTTATTTATACACACTCCCATCTTTAAAAACTCCTTCAATCACCTTCGGGAAACCAGCATCTACCTTCAAGTCCATAAGGACCCTAGCAAAGGAAATACGCCTTCTATTTGAAGTAGGTCTATCCATTTTAATTGGAACACCTATTGAGCTTACAAAAACTCTAATTGCTAACATTCCTCATACTTCAAAACTATGCCCAGGTAGCTTAATCCAAACCAGTAGTGATAACTATATATCCTTGTTCATTCTCATGTTGGGGTTAAGTCTCTTCATAGTCATTAGACTATTATCAAAGAACCATGAACGCACGCTAATTTATTTATCACAATCCTTTTCATTGCTAAATTTCACTATAAAGAAACCATTTTTTTCTTGAAAGGAGAGAGAATTCCCCCTTTTTCCATGCTCTTTTCATGGGTCCTTCCAAACTCTTGAAATATGATCTAGGACCTATAGATAAGCGCAAAGTTCCTCCATCCTCTTTCCACCTCTAATGTCACTTTATTCGATATAACCCCTTTTTTGCTACCTTTGACTTCAATTGGTGCAATGAAATGTAATTTTACCTCCTCAGTTCAATAGAATCCCTCCCTTTTTATGACATCGTTATAAGTAGTCTTACGTGCGTTAGGCCCCACAAGCAATCTAACACTGTTCGCATTCGGTTTTTTGATTGGCTGTCGTTGGAAGTTATTACATGCCACCACTGCATAAGTTCTCCTTTGTTTTCTATTTTTCACAATTTGCCATTCACCAAACGCCTCCCCCCACAGCCTCTGTCGAATTTCACCATCCTCCTCCATTTTGCCTTTCCTGTTAATGTCCTTATTTTTGGTTCCTATCAAGAAATCGAGACCGATATTAGTTAACTTTAGTAGATTAAATTAGATTATGAAAGAGAAATTCAAAAGAAATATGAAAAGATGTGAAAGAGGTTAAGAGTTTGCAGAAACCCTACCCGCCATTAGGGTTGTAGTTGCTCAAAAAGATGTGAAAAAGTCTTTTTTAAAAAAAGAAGATATTTTAAGTCTTTTTTTCTTTATAAATAAGTTTGAATATAATAGGAGAGTGATAGAGTGATTACCAAAATGCACCATGAAATGATGGAATTTTTTATAGTACATAGAATTAATGAACAATCGATCAATTTTACTATGAACATTATAATCTTGTCCGCCCCTCCATGTGAAGAAATTGCCATTAAAATTGGGTTTAGTTAGGCCTTGTAGAGTTATATATTGTTAGAAATTTAAATCAACTGCAACAATATATGAGTCAATGTTTATTCTTTCATATTATAGAGAATATAATTAAAATCACTTACTACGGTCCGTGGAACATTTGTTCTTTGTGATTCTGTAGCTAGAAATTCCCGTAGATTTTTTATTTGACCAGCAGCGTTATGAGCATATACGGCCTTACATATAATCTTCAGTCCTCCATTAGCATTAACAAACATGAAATGAACTGGTCACTTTTGTGTACATTTACATGAATTTCTAATTGTCATCAAACTGTCGTCGCTCTTAACATGAACCGCCATCACACTCAGTATCATTGCGGTCCCTCTCTTTTCTTTGATGCAACTCTCACCTCTATTTCTTCATCATTCCGCTTTTCAAACAATAAAATACACTAAAAATCCATTTCTCGTCTTGCGTTGGCGAGGACTTAGATGAAGGTTAAGAAAATAGCAATTGATACGATGGAAGATCCCGGTTGGTCTATGGTCTTTGACATGGTGGTGGAAGAGTTAATGCGGTCAAGAAGAGGTGTTTTAAGGTAGGAGAAGGGGAGAAGTAGTAACAGGTAGAGGTTGTAGATGAAGAAGCGGGACATAAAGGAGGAAGAAGATGATGTAGAGGGAGATTTAGGCCAGAAAGTTGAACAAAAATTGATGTACGGGGGAGGTGGAAGAAAGGTACGGCAATACATGAGTAATCAAGAACACAAAGAAAGTGAAAAGATGTATATTTCATTTATTCGTCCATCCTTGTTTTATAACTGCATGGTGATATATATACATACTCATGCACTTACATCAACTTGCCCCAACCTGGTTCACACCCTTGCCTGGTTCGAACCCTAACCCAATCCACCCACATGACCCTAAAAGAATAACTGCTGTTTATAAAAGTGGTAATAAGTAAATAACTTCAGTTTACAAAATCAGTAAAAGAATACATGCACAAGTGCACACACATGCACATAAGGATACACACATATATCTCTCTCCTCTGGCCTTGGCGGCTGCAACTTAAGCATCTGTACCCCTTCTGACATCATTAGCCACCAACTCTGATGATATGACAGCAGCATTCTGGTGAACTTGGTTGGAATTAGTATTTTCATATTTCTTGCAATTTTCCACCATAGCCAGAGTTGTTACGTCTCTCCTTCCCTTCAAAACAACCTTGTCCTCAAGGTTAAGTCAAATTATGGAGGTAAAATAGATTCTGGAAATATTTATAGCTGAGATGAGTACCATATGTAGACCACACCTTAAATTGCATTTTGCATCAAATGTACTACCATCTGGGTCAAAAATGAACACCTTCCTTTCAACAACAACTAATTAAGAACCTTTAATGTAACTGAAGAATGTTTCAGCTTAGAATCAATAAGAATACGCATCCCTTTATTATTGTTGGTGCGTTGCATTCTTATGGTATGCAAAATGCTAAGACTATGGATCCCACATATAACATGAAATGATATGGTAGGTGGTTGTTCTGGTTGATGATTAGTTACAGTCTCCTGATCTATGGGTTTTCCTTCATCCTCTTCTTCATTTTCAGTTAAGTTTTCTAAGTTCATAGCACCATCAAGAATGTAAACTTGGTTTTTACACTAATGCCCCACATGCATTTTTTCGATACAACCACAACATAGTTCCTCTCTTCTCCTTTCCGACAACTCTAACGGGGTTGGATCCTTGCTTTTTGCCAAGTTTTCAAGGTTTTTCTTACCTTGCATTTTTTGTGATAGGAATTGGTTATTAGGATTTTTAGTTGTTGATGCATTGCTATCAAGAATTGGTTTGGGCATTGCTGCTTCGTCATTGCAGTTATCTTGTTATCCTTTTAATCGTTGAGCCATCCGCCTTTAGATAATCTGGCTAATGAAACTGCTTCTTTGAAATCTGCAGGTTTACAAGCCAATACGTTATATCTAATTTCCTTTTTTAATCCATCCAAAAATTTCCTTAATTATTCTTTAGTTTGATTGATGTTAAGAGTATTATTAGCCGTGGTTCTTGGGTTTGGGAAGTTGTTTCTTGGATTAATAGGTAGGGCTGCTAGGATAGTAGTTGGAGAATTTGCGGTATATAGATTGGAAAGGAGGGGTTCTTGTGATTTGTAGCAAGTTTTGGAGGGGTTGGTGTAGTCCAGATCTTGATTTGCTGAAGATCACGGGCAAGGGTAGTGAATGGATTAAGTAGAAAAGGTTCTTGATGGTGTACATGTGGTGGTTGAGGCATAGTTGAAGTTTTATTCTTGAATTGTTGAAATTCTTAAACTAAGTGGTGAGTACATTGCTGTGCGGTTAATGCCCCGCTATTACCCCACTATAACCCTACTATATCTCATAGCGGATTTCTACTGCTACGATTTTTCCATATAGCCGCAAATATAGCCTTTCCGCTTTAAGCCCCGCTATTTTCGCTATATCTCGTTGTTCCCGCTATATTTCGCTATTTCCGTTGTATCTTCTTTAAAAGAAATGGATTGAAAAATGACATTTATACATTATAAAAATTATGAAATTAATTTATTTAGTTGAATTTTTAATATATTTTCAGAAATGAAAATTTTCTAATATTCTACTAAATAAATTATGTTATATAACATTTTTATGTTTATTTATAGTATATTCGCACATGTTTTTATTCAAAATTATTTATGTATTAATTATAATTCAATTGAATGTTAATTTTCCATTTAATTACCATTTATATATTTGTAAAAACATTAAGTACGAGTTTTATATGCTATTTTAAAGTCGTCCGCTATATCCCGCTATATCCTCACTGTATCTCCGCTATGACTTTTTGCACCTCCACCGCATTGAATGTGCCGAGCACTTTAACTGCACAAGTACATTGTGTATTCCTTTGAATTTTGTGTTTAAGGCTTGTGTAGCATGCTCTAAATTTTTGGGAGAGTAAATTTTCTGTTGTTTATTTCCTCTTGCCTTGCCCATACTTGATCTTGTTCTTGATTGGGATGTGTGGTTTGAGAAGTGTTGTTGGTGATGTTTGGATTGGACTGGGGTTTGCAGCATCTCCAATTGAAGGCTCTTATACCAAGTTGGAAGATCCTGGTTGGTCTGTGATCCTTAACATGGTGGTGGGAAAGTTAATGCAGTCAAGAAGAGGTGTTTTTAAGACAGGAGAGATGGATAAGTATCAGCAGTTGGAGGTTGTAGATGAAGAAGCAAGGGATAGGGGAGAAGGTGTAGAGAAGAGGGTTTTGGTGAACTTTGTCGGAATTAGTATTTTCCATACTTCCTACAGTTTTCCACCATAGCCATCATAGAAGAGTTGTTACACTTGAAGATTAAGATGTTTCCACGATTTTAAATTTTAATAATTTTTATTTTTTTATTTTTTTATTTTTTTAGAGTTAAAGAATTATATTTTAGGGTTTGAAGATAAGATAAATATATTATTAGTAGGATACTAATAGGTAAAAAAAAGTAAAAGAATAAAATTATTATAAAATGAAAATTTAATAATTTAGCCTAGTTTGTAAAAGGAGAGAATTAATTATATTCGATTCCCTCCAAAAATTTAAGCTGGAAAGGTTTTTCTCTGGATTTTTTTCAATTTGGCCTCGTTTTGAAAACTATTATCACAAATAGCCCAGTTTTAAACTAATTTCATTTATAGCCCTGTTTTGGCCAGCTTAGTGTTGAGCTGGCCAAAACATACCGGCGCCTTTTCAAAAGGCGCCAGTGTATTTTTTTGTTGGTTTCTTGTTGGCGACTTTTAAAAGGTGCCATACGGGGTTCTGCTACAAAATAGAACCCCCTCTTCCCCTCCCATCACTTTCCCCTTTCTTCAACTTGTACACAAAACCCAAATCCTTCAATTTTTACACTTTTTCCCCCAAACTTTAAATAGCAATCAAATTTTAGTAATTTTTTTAGAAAATTGGAAGATGGCAAGCTCTTCATCGCGGGATGCTCCTCTAGGTATGTTTTATTCAAAAATTTCTAACTTTAGGGTTTTCAAAAAAATGGCAAAAGTATAGTTTTTAAGATTTATAAATAGTCATTGATTGTAGAGATAACTAAAGATATGTGAAATCATTGTTACATTGTCGAAAAACAATGCTTAAATTTATAGTTTTGAATTGGAAAATAAATGTGAATATCTAATTCTTGTATATGTGTAGATTACTCGAAGATGTTACCGGGACCAATCGATGATTCTGTACTATATTTGCAAGAACATCATCGAACGAATAATCCTGAATTCGTCGCGGTAAAATTCTTAGCTTTGAAATGTAAATATTGATTGATATTATCTGTTAGATGTTGATATCATTTTGTGATATTTTGACAGCGCAATACTACAGACGGGACCATGGACCATTCGTCTAAATTGAAGAGAGCAACATCTGCTCATCCAAGCGTTCTACAGTTGATAGACTAAGCCGGGTTTGGACTTGTTTTTCGGTTGGGGAACATCCAATTAGATCATCATCTTATCACCGCTTTGGTGGATAGGTGGAGGCTGGAGACATCTACATCTCACCTACGTGTAGGGGAGATGACTATCACATTGGGTAATGTTGCGTGCTTACTTGGTATAACCATAGATAGTGCTCCGTTGACCAACCCCGACCCAGTTGATTTCCTAAGTTTATGCCAGGGGCTCCTAGGTCTAACTCCTCTAACTGAGGAGTGGTGGGGGTAACGAGATGATACAGACTAGATGGTTTAGGCAACATCTTGCGGATGACATTCCAGTGGACGCCATAGAGATTCAGATTCAACAGCGAGCCAGAGCCATTATATTGCATATTATTTGTTCGAGGTTGATTTACGATCATTCGAAGACACGAATATGACTTAGATGGCTCCCATTTCTAGAAGACTTTGGTGTTTGTCGCCGGTATTCTTGGGGCAGTGCAGTTCTAGCTTATACATACGCCGAGCTGTCGAGGCTTGCTTTACAAGAGAGCACAAACATTGGTGGTTGTGTGAGTCTAGTACAGGTATTTGCATTATTTACTTTCGCCGACAATTATTTCATATGCTCTTATTCATTTGAAAATATGTGTCTACTATTATTTGCAGCTTTGGTGTTAGACTTATCTACATGTCGGTAGAATATCCATGAGGAGGACGGCGATTGATTTATCATTGCCATACGGTGCCAGGTATAATTAGTGCTGAAGTATAGTACGTATAGTTGTTCAGATTAGATAAGTTACATTTTTATATTGTTGCAGGTGGGTAGGACCTAAAAGCACCGTTAAATCGCCGAGGCGTAATGTTACCTTCTACCGTAATGAGTTAGATGTGCTAGAATATGATTCTGTGACTTGGACCCCATACGTAGATGTGCTTGGAGATCTACCTAAGTTGTGTACCACTTCCATTCAGCTATGGACTGCTCGTGTTCCTCTCATTTGCTTTAATGATGTCGCGTTCCATCTTCTCGACCGAGTGATGAGACAGTTGGGTATGGCGCAACATTTATCAGAACAACCACCACATTACATGATAGATGTTGCAGCTGGAGAGTACGCTATGGCGATTGAGACATGGGATGATCGCTATATGCACACGCAACAAGAATGCGACTTCACATTATTCGATGAAGAATATCTTTCTTGGTACTAGAACATCACGCGTTGATGTTCTTCGTGGTATGGAGCCAGCTACAGCGCCTCCCGTTGTTACAGACCCTTACACTCCCAAAGCGCAACTTGAAAGGAATGTGGTACGTCGTACGCCCATTCTTTATTCAAATATTCGAAATAAATACGTTGACTTGTAATTTATGTTATTATGGCTGGCGGGTGACATTTACTGTGCAATCGAGATTGTAGATGAACTTGCAGAAGAGGTTTCTGGAAGGTCGCAAGGGAAATGCTTTAGTGTTAAACGCATTTTAGAATCTATTTTGGAGAGGAACAAGTTAACAAGACCAAAACCGCCTCCACCACCTCCTCCACCGGCGGTCATAGAACATGCCATAAAAGGCATTAATATTCCTCGTACTACTCAGGTATATCAGCGACGGAAACATCGCATGTAAGATTGACCATTCATATAGTTATTGCAGAAATTTAGCTTTGTTCTCAAAAACCATGCCAACTTTGGAACCAGTTTGTACGCTAGAAGATGAAAATAATTCGTCGTTGAAGTGTACATTTGCTACTATCGACCTAGCCATAATTTGTGCATTGCACAAATCATCGTCCATCGGTATCTCCATTTCCGGTTCATCACTATCCACACAATCTGGTTCTTCACCTCCGAAATCATAGTTCATTGGATCATTGTTTACTTGCATATTTTCCACCCAAGTTTTATCAACCTCTGGTATTGACACAACAGTCATATTATCAAGCGTAGGAACATCTTCAGCTTGTACATCTTCTTCATCATCCACAACCATATCGTCGTTACATACACTTTGACCCACTGGTTCATTCGATGGTTGGACGTATGACTATGTAGCAGTATTGTTTGCTACAAAGCTGCAATAACAAAACACATCAATTTTTGTATATTTCTACATACCAACGATTTTGAATCATATTGCAATATTTAACTTACTTTTGGCTTAATTGGCAAAGTTCAGACGGAGTTGGCTGCATTCGTTCGGATGTACGGCTACTCGATGGTCTAGCACTTCTTTGAGTGGAATTTTGAAGTGGGATAAAACTGCACAGAATACAATTTTTGTATAATAATTAAATCAATTCAATATAGTATGTAATCATAGTTAAATGTTACCTTTGACTCATTCGTGCAACGCTATCTTGCGTCAAACGTGGATAGCTAAATTGGACATTTGACTGCAAATTCATGAAAGGATGATAACCATAAAACATTTATTGTTGCCTGTATTGCGATACGTTCTGAGTCAGATTACTAAAACTAGGAGACGGAATTCCTTGCCCAGTACTCATGTTCCCCACCATTCTAGAATATTCTTCAACGCCAAAATTTGATACAGGTGCTGCTATTGGTTGTTCTACAACCAATCTTCTATTTTTCCCAACAAACAACTCAATTGATTTAGTCACAACAAACATTAATTCAACATCGTCGTCATCGATAATTTTTATTGCTTTAAATCCAGAATCGGTTAGCCAATTGCAAACTATATCTATATTATACTCTTTCGATTTTATCTTTGTTGCTTTGTAAACCGACTCTTTCAACTGTTCAAAATTAGATCCTTTTCGAACTTTAGCCGGTTTGTAAGATCCACAAACATATTTCCCACACATTAAATCATCAATAACCAATTCACCGTCATAATAGCATATGGTTGGAATATAACTAGGAGTCATTCTACATCAACCACGCAAAAACTACATAATCAATTTAATTTACCAACTAATCGGAAAACTTAGGTTTACTATTACGTACCTTGATTGGGTCCAACTTAATGAGAAATTGTTATGCTTGAGCTAGATCTTCGAAATCTAATGCTTTTATTAAGAATAATGAAATTTAAGATGATTTTAAATTTTTTGGAAGTAGAGGGTTTGTGTTTTTTGTAAAAGTTGAAGAAAGGAGAAAGTGAAGGGTAGGGAAGAGGGGGGTTCTGTTTTGTAACAGAACCCCGTATGGATGACTTTTGAAAAGTCGCTCATAAACATTAATTAGGTAGTACGTTGGCGACTTTTCAATTTCAAAATTCGCCAACAAGAAACCAATAAAAAAAACAAAACATCGGCACCTTTTCAAAAGGCGTTAATATGTTTTGGCCAACTCAACGCTGAGCTGGCGAAAACGGAGCTACAAATGAAATTAGTTCAGAACTGAACTATTTGTAATAATAGTTTTCAAAACGAGGCAAATTGAAAAGATTTTTCCTTCCATTCTCATCTAAATTCTTTATGAATTTACTTTACGACCCCTTTCTACTTACTAAATTCTTTACTAATTGAATTCGGTAAGCTCACCGCATCTTCCATTTTTAAAACCCCTTTCTACTTGTTAAATAGATATGACCTCTTGCGATCGCATTCATCCAAGACACACTCCCCAAATATTATATGGATCATATCGGAGTTTATACCGGTGCTGGAATTGTTCTACTATCATTCCTTTTCTGGTTCATTAGATGGTTCAACGATTGGAGGTTCGCGAGGAGGGCGGGGTCCGATTCGGGTTCGAAGTTACCGCCCGGTTCGATGGGATGGCCGCTGATAGGAGAGATGTTTGATTTCTTGTGGTGTTTTAAATTTGTGAAAAGGCCTGATGATTTTATTAACAAGAGGAAATTGAGGTAATGGACCGAAGGTTTGTTGATTTGATAAATTTGATGCTTTGGCTTGCGTAGTGTGTATAAATTTGGATTGTGCTTTGGTAGAGGAAATAATTGTAAGCAAATATTTTAATTTATTTTGTACATATGATGCATATGCTAGCTATTTTCACTTTGTCAAAGGTTTATTGCTGAGGCTCAATACAAGTAACTGAAGTGTTCTTAGGAACTATCTAGTCAGAAAACTGGACTGAACCTAAGTTAAGTGTAGATTGACAGAAACATGATCGTGTAATTAAACAATTGTTCAAGTGTTCAACAACAACAAATATGTCAATTTGCACTCCAAAATAGTGTTATAATTATAATAATAAATATGCATTTTGCGAGGAATTTTAGGTTATCAAATTTGATGGAACCAATGTATATAGTGTGGCATAGTAAGCTGAATTTCACACAGGTTCCAGTTGGTTGTGTGTCATCTCAAATAATTTATGAGTGATGCTAAATGCACTGCATTGGGTACTCTGTTTTATCCAGAAAATTCATTCGGTGGTATACCGCCGGGTGGTTCTGAAGTAAGTTCGTCGTACTGTTCTGAAGTAAGTTCGACGTCATACTGCTGAATGGGAGTAAAATTTCTCTTTTTTTAAACTAAATTTCATTCGGCAGTATACTGCCGAATGACACTGGGTAATTTAGACACTGTGATGCGGTGCATTTAACACTACTCTAATTTGTTGTCTTGCTCAATACATTAATATTTCCCCAATCAAATTGGGATAAACGTATATGAGTATTCATGCTTTCTACATGATGCTGATAGACCTTGTGCAGTAAATCATTTATCAAAAGTTTTGTTCCTTCCACTTGCAAAGCTTTGTCTTCAGAATGAAGCTAGGACTTGAATACCTTGCTAGAGTTTAAAGTAATAGTATGTTAAGCATGTTAATGGATACCAAAATTTTTGGAAATCGGTGCACATTCATATCTGAAAAATAGATAAATATCTGATATTCGAAAAAACGGATATATATGCGAATATGAGGGCATCCGTATCAAAAAATTATCCGTTCGTGTTTGCAGAGATTGTAGTTTTTATCTTGTGTATTTAAGTATTATGAATGATATTTTTGTTTTGATTTATTAAGTTAATGGTTTATATACATGCATTTAATGCATACTAACTGCTCAAAATTATCAATTATCATCATATTTGTTTATTTTCATGATTTTATAATCACGGGGATTGAAAAAAAATACGTTACACTAAAATTTTCTATTTATGTTTCTTGATCTATCGATCGTTGGCGGATAGGATAAATATTTGATATATGTCCATAACCGCGGATGTGGATATAAATATCAGAAAATGATCTCGGAAGCGGATGCAAATATGATACTATCCGCATCCGAAAACATCTGTTAATTGAACTATAGTTTGGCATCTATTCTATGCCCAATGAACCGATATTTTATTTACTGTTAAACCTTTTCTCTTTGGCACAGAGAACGCTAATTCCTACTCAAATGTTAGATCATTTTTTATTTTTTTGTTCTTTTTAATGAAATACCCAAACAGATGTATAACGGAGTGTATTGAAAAATAAGTTTGAACAAAATTTGATATGATCATATCCTACTGTTTCATGTAGATATGGAGATGTAGGTGTGTACCGGACCAGCTTATTTGGATATCCAACTATAGTTTCATGCTCTCCGGAATTCAACAAGCAAATTCTTGGCAGTAGAACAGAGGATGGGAGTTTTGGTCCTGGCTGGCCTGCCACTGAGCTGTTTGGAGAGACCATGGTGGTTGTTACCAGTGGCATGTTGCACAAGAAGATTAGAAGGCATTTTATGCAAGCATTCAATAGTCCGAGTTCTCTTCATTCCCATCTTGCTGCTGCACAACCTTCCCTTATATCTGCTCTCGAGGATTGGGCCTCTAAGGGAAGGATATCCGCATACCACGAGACCCGAGCGGTAACTTATCACAAATTTATTTGTTACCTTAATCATCACAAATATTGATTTAACCGTTTAAGCTCATTTAGTACGGCAATGAGCAAAATGAGTTAAAATGACTAATTTGCTACAAATCCTTGATTTTTCTAATAGAAAATGAAATATTCATATATCTACTTTGTGATACTTTACACGCTGGTTAAAGTACTCTTACCATATATGTTTTACAGATAACAAATCCTTGGTTTATGTATATATCTATATGCACGCTAACTCTCTCTCACCCACTCGCGCACGCTCGATCGGCTACACCCCTATGCTATAGCTCAATGTTTTATAGAGTTATACAAGTTGAAATGAAACCAAAATTTGTGGATATGTTTTTGTATCATTCATGATCATTTTCACCAAATTTGGGATCATTTTGAAACTTTTAGGCATCGTTTGATTTAAAACGAGTTTTATGTTTTGCGTTTGCAACGTGTACATAAAAGTGCATGGAAAAAGAAGAAGAATGTGGAAAACAGTCGATTCGAAAAATGATTTTCATATAAAATTGAAAATGTCTTTTTCTTGTTTTCTGTCTTTAAAAAAGATCAAAAACCATTTTCTCTCTTCGTTTTCCCCTATATTGGCATGACTAGGAATTTTCAACTCTTCATTTTTTTCAACGCCACTTGACACACATATTGAAAACGCAAAATACAGAACTCGTTTTCAAGCACTACCTTAGTACTCAAAATGTTGGATTATTTTCAACCGTCTCGACCATCTATTTGAGATAAAAAAAAATTTCTTGAAAATCCTAGATGGTCCAAACAAACCAATTTTGTAATGATGATTTTGAATGTTATATTAGCATAACTACAAAATTTGTTTTCAATTTGAATCATATAACTCTATAAGACATTGAGGTGTAGCTCAAAAGGTGGTGCATAAGGGGTGTAACATAATGTGTAGTGCAATACACACATTTTTGAAGTGTTCGGTTTACATTAGATCTGTCTTTTATCCCATCTGGATCCGCGCTTGATAAATCGGTTAGGATATCATCTTTTGACCCATAATCCGTTTAAGATACAAATCTATGCCCGATTAGTTAATGGACTGGATTGAATATGTATCAAGATTCAATCCATTAATGATCAGAACCATTAAAAAAATTATATAATCAAAGTATATTTGCAAATATTTATATAAAGTATGGATATTCCTATACATCAAATCAAATGTTTAAAAGAAATGAAAATTATTGTGCATACTACAAAGTTTTAAATGAAATAACAAATATATAAGCTTGAATATTATATTAATGTAAACTCCATTTTTACTGGATTATTCTGGTAACCTTATTATCTAATGTTTTGATAATAAAAGTGATATTTTATTCAAACATAGCATTCATTTTGATGTTTTGGGTTCGAACCCATTGTTAGATCTCGATGATACGATACTTCCATATTAAAGAAGATTTGTGAGATATTTGAATCAATACGCGACTCAAATTTATTGTCTTTTTTAATGCATTAAAGAATGCAGATAATTATCTAAATGAGAAGGAGCTATTTTGAGAGGTTGAAGTAATCAATCAATTCCATAATCAGCTGATTAAAGAAGACATTTTATCAGATGCATGCAAATGAGAGGAAACTAGAAAAATCAAATGGATAAACGTTTCTCATATAAATAGAAGAATTGATAAGACATTGATTTATTACCATAAATCAATTACTTCAATCTCAAGTAATAATCTATATATAAGGATAGTCATTCTTTAGAGAGTAATATCATCCCCTCAACTTGTATTTATTCACATTTCTTCTTCTTAGCTTCCATTATCAATTTTGTAATTTTCTTTCTTCAAAAACTAATAAAATTTCATCTTCTCAAAGTGGGCATACACTATCTCACGATAGTGAAACCGCTATAAATCCCGTAAGCTATTTTCTTTTCTGTTTGTGTATCTGTAATCTGTGATTGCTTATAGTGGGATATTAATTTTCTATTTGTTCTACCTCACCATCAACATGATCATATTATTTTTGCTGCGTTTGGAGTGTTAATCCAAATTTTTTTCCAATAATCTGGTATCAAAGTTATTTGGTTGTTGAAAAAAGTTATTAGGCAGTATGGAAGGAGATGAAGGTACTCCAGTTAAAGCAAGACCCTATGTTAGAGGATCTTATGTGGCGTCGGGATCTCAGTTGACGATAGAGAAGTGAAACGAGGATAATGACGTCGAGAAGTGGTAATGAAGAATGAAGGCTGTTCTACGAAGGAATATGATTCATCAAGCGATGTTTGACACCAAGAAGTTGCTCGTTGATATTTCAGCCGTGGAGAATGAGAAGATGGAAGAATGTACTTTTACTACTCTCCGGTTGGCCATGGAAGAGAATGTTATTTCGGAGATTAGCAGTGAAACAACTGTTAGAGGAATTTGGACCAAGTTGGAGAATCTCTATCTGAAGAGGTCGCTAACAAACAGTTTGATTTTGCTAAAGACATTTTTCACCGTGAAGATGAGAGGGTGCTTCAGTGAAGGCGCATCTTAGTTTCTTCGATGATCTTTTGATGAAAATGAAGACTGTTGATTTAAATGTGAATGAAGAATACGAGGCGATTGTTCCTTTGTGTTCCCTTCTGGAGCGTTACATAGGTTTTGCCAACAGTAGATATATAAGAGAGATACCTTAACATTAGAAGATGTGAAGTTGGGTCTTCTCTACGAAGACTTAAGAAATCAGATAAAGGATATGAGTGAAGTTAAAGGAGGGAGTAGTAGTCATGGTTTATTCGTTGAGAGAGAAAAGAGGAAAATAAGAGTTGGAACCTTATGGAGTGTTCCAAGTCTAGGAAGCATGGAAATGGTTGGAGAGGAAAGTTTAGAGATGAGAAGTGTCCACTGTAAGAAATTAGGCCATTGAAAGAGAGATTGTCTTGATTTTAAGAGGAAGACTAAAGATGGATCTTCATCAACCGCAGTGGAGAAGGTTGAATTTGACAACGTGTTGACTGCAGCAGCATCTGATGCATCAGACCATTGGGTGTTTGCTTCAGGGACGTCATTTCACATAACGTCAAATAAGGATTACTTCAGCTCTTTTGTTTGAAAGGAGGGAAGTGCAAGTCTTATGAGAAATAGTGCTTGTTGTAGAGTCATTGAAGAGGGTACAATACAGATTCACATGTTTGACGGAGTGATTCACACTTTGACAGGTGTTCGCTATTTTCCAAGTCTTCAGAAGTCATTGATCTCTTTGGGGGCAGTTGACATCCATAAGATGCAAGGTGACTATAGAGAAGGATAATTTGAAGGTTTCTAGAGGTGCGTTAGTTTTTGATGAAGGGTGGTGTGTTCCAGAATATGTATCTGCTGAAAAGAACCACTGTGCTTGAAGAGTCTTGTATTAGAGTAGGTAGTTCTCGTGCTTTGGATGCCACCAAATTTTGGCATCTTAGATTGGGTCATATTTCAAAGGACTTGGAGTTGCTTCGCAGACTGAAGATGGTCAAAGGAGAAAGCTTCGACAACTTGGATTTCTGTCAGGAGTGTGTGTTGTGTAAGCAGACAAATGTATATTTTGGAGTTGGACTTCATAGATCGGGGAGAGTACTGGATTGTGTACATACAGATGTCTGAGGAACAATAGCTACCGCTTTCATCCGAGGAGTGAAGTATTTTATTTTCTTTATTGATGACTTTTCTCGGAAAGTTTGGGTTTATGTAATAAAGGCCAAGCTAGAAAGTTTTGAGAAATTTAAAGCTTGGAAGGCGCTAGTTGAGAACGAATATGTTTGTGAGTTGAAGGTGCTTAGGTCTGACAATGACGGTGAGTTTGTCTCTAGAGAGTTCCTTGATTTCTGTAAGCATCATGGTACTCAAAGACATTTCACTACACCTGGTGATACGCAATCCAATGGAGTTGCTGAGAGGATGAATCAGACTTTACTTGAAAATGCCCGTTGCTTAATATTGACTGTGAGCTTATCTAGAGGCTTTTGGGTTGAAACTTTGTCGATTTCAACTCATATTATAAATCAAATTATGTGCTCAGCCATAGATCATGGTTCGAGATTCCGGCTGGCATGTCGAAATCTTGGCCATTATGTTCCGGTTCCGGCGATGACCGGACCATAATTGGGCTCGAAATCCGGTGTTGGATGCTACAATAACAAAGAAGAATAATTTTACCGATGTCTGTAAGAAAAGAGAGAGAGAAAGAGCAAGAGCGACATTAGGAAGGAAGAAGGCAGCAAAAACGACATCTAGAAGGCTGCGAGAAAGGCGACAAGCAAAATGGAGGTGGAACATTATCGACATCGGTGATTAGGGTTTTTTTATAAATCAATTTAGGGTTGGATCATATTTTCATTGTCTTTGGGCTAGGCTGTCTTGCTACAGTTTTGAGTATTTATTAACTTTGCAATAACTATAGCCTGAACATTTAAATTAGCACGGATTATATATATAGTATATTGTATGCTATAATTAAATAACAACGAATGGTACAAAATAATTTATGTAAAATTTATGTGAAGTTTTTTTCTTTTCTATTTGTATATAGTTCGAATGTTTATATGAATAAATTGTATTAATCTACATATTTATATAAAAAATACTGAAATTCATGAAACGGAAATAAAACGGAATTTTCTAAATTTTCGAAACGAAACCGAAATTTCAAAATTTCTTAATAACCGGAACGGAAAACGAATTTTTGAACCTTGCCATAGATTAAAATATTTTAGAATAAAAATGGAGTGGTAAAACAGTGTATCTTAGTTATTTTCGTATTTTTGATTGTCCTGTTTATGTGCACCATACACGTGATAATAAGTTCGAGGTTAGATTATACAGGAACATATTTATGAGATACACGGATATGGTCAAAGGCTATCGAATTTGGAACCCAGTTGATAATAAGATTATACATTCCCGACATGTTACATTTGATAAGTCTAATGTTCAAGCTTGAGGAAGAGTTATCTACCACATCAGTTGATTCTGATAGGCCTAAGGAGATGAAAGTAGTTTCCACATTTCAGCGTAGTAGTAAAGTTGTAGTTGTTGTTGATAGAAGCGAAGATGCAGCTGATGAGACGTCACATAGTAGTCCACAAGTGCCTTCAGTAGTGTTTGTGATGTGCATGAAACTAGAGGAAATTTGGTTCAAGGTAATGCTGAAAAGAGTTTAGACGATGTTATACATACTTGAGTCAGTCGACTATTAGAACGCTCAAGAGGTATGGAGATTGACAATATGTAAACCTTATCCTTGATGATCAGTTTGACCATGTCATACATGTGGTTCATGATGAGTCATTTGACCTTGAAAAAGTCATGAAGTCGAGTGATAGCTCGAAGTGGATTTGCACTATGGAAGAGGAGTTGAGAGTCATTGAAGAAGAATAAGACTTGAAATTTGGTACCATCTCCTCATGGAAGCCAAATCATAGGTTGCAAATGAATATTCAAGGTGAAGGTTGATGAGAGATACACGGCTAGATTAGTTGCAAAAGAGTTTTCACAAAAGAAGGGAATGAAGTACGATGTGATATTTGCTTTTGTAGTGAGACATACCTCCATTTAGATTTTGCTCGTCATAGTTGCTATTCATGACATGGAGTTGGAGCAACTTGATGTGAAGGCTGTTTTCTTGCATGGTGACTTGGAAGAGGCCATTTACATGAAGCAACCAAAAAGATTTGTTGTAAATAGGAAAAAGATTGTGTTTGCAAGTTGAAGAAGTCTGTTTATAGACTTAAGCAGACGTCTATATAGTTGTATAAGATGTTTGATTTTTTTATGCTTTCATTTGGTTTTAATCGTGATATTAAAGATGTATGTGTTTATTTTAAGCATTTAAAGAAGGGTAGTTGGGTGTATTTGCTCTTGTGTGTGGATGATATGTTAATTGCATCCAAGGATAAAGCTGAAATAAATAAATTAAAGTTGAAGTTAAAAGCATAATTCAAGATGAAAGACTTCGATGAAGCAAAGAAGATTATCGAAATGGAAATCCAAAGAGAGAAAATTTGAACTTTTTTAGGCTCACTTAAAAGATTTATATTCGAAAGGGGCATGCTCGATTTAGCATGGAGGGAGCAAAGATATTTAATACACTCATGCCTTTGCATATACAGTTTTTTAGTAAAACTTTGATCTTAGAGAAGAAGGCCTACATGAAGAAGGTGTCATATGCAAGTGCAGTTGGTAGCTTGATGTATGCTATGGCTTGCACTGGACCTGACATTGCACAAACTTTGGATTGGTTAGTAGATATATGACAAATCCGGGAAAGATGCATTGGAAGGCGGTGAAGTATATTTTTAAGTATCTTAGAGGAACTTCAGATCATGGATTTTTTTTTACGACAAAGATATAGATTTCAACTTGGTTGGATTTTGTGATTTTGACTATGCCTGCGATAGAGATCAAAGGAAGTCAACCCCGTGTTATGTTTTCACTCTTGAAGGGACAACTATTAGTTGGAGAACGTGGTTGCAGATGAGAGTTGCTTTGTCTACTACAGATGTACAACTGATAGCCGCTATTGAAGCGGCTAAGAAGGCAATCTACTTGAAGCAGTTGATGTATGATTTGGGCTTCATATATGATAGAGTTGTGATGAGTTGTGATAGTCAAAGTGCAATTTACTCAGTTGAAAATCTGGCTTTCAGCTCGAGGACGAAGCATATAGAGGTGAGAGAGTTCTTTCTTGTCTCGATGAAGGAAGAGAAGCCAGTTCGTCTTTATAAGGTTCACACGAAGGAGAATGCAACATAATAACATATATGTTTCTTGCCTGCTGCAAAGTTCGTGCATTGATCCACTTGTTGAAGTGTTATGTGCCACATGGTGGCATATAAGGAGAGCTAGTTGGTAGACGGAGATGTTTATTTTCATTGTGGAGATTGATATGTTCTACACGGAAATGATACTTTCAACACTTTGACGGACGTTGTCTTGTCGAAGTTCGTT
Source organism: Allium fistulosum (assembly GCA_030737815.1). Classification (NCBI taxonomy): domain Eukaryota; kingdom Viridiplantae; phylum Streptophyta; class Magnoliopsida; order Asparagales; family Amaryllidaceae; genus Allium; species Allium fistulosum. Next base: position 304,543,679 of record CM060903.1, on the reverse strand, counting down.
GACAAAGTGCAATGAGTGAAGACCATACCGGAGTTCAATGCGAAAGTATCCATGGTGTCTTGTTTGAGAGTTGCTTGAAGTATGAGAATGTAGATGGAGTTGGTAAGGTTGCATGGAAATATAGTATCAAGATGGAAATTGTTAGATTGCGATTGTACAATATTTCTATATTAAAGAAGAGTTGAAAGATATTTGAATTAATGTGTAACTCAAATTTATTGCCTCTTTTAATGCATTAAAGAAGAGAATTATCTAAATAAAAAGGAGTTATTTTGAGATTTAAAGGTAATCAATCATTTTCCTAATCAGCTTGTTAAACAAGATATTTTATCATGTGCATGCAAATAGGAGAAAATTGAAAAAATCAAATTGATAAATCTTTTCCACATGAGTAAGAGAATTGACGAGACATTGATTTATTACCATAAATCAATTATTTCAATCCTAAATAATAATATCTATATAAAGATAGTCATTCTTTTAAGATTAATATCATCCTCTCAAGTTGTTCTTCACATTTCTTCTTAGCCTTCATTATTAATCTTGTAATTTTCTTTTATTGGAAAGTAATAAAATTTTCTCTTCTCAAAGTGGATGTACACTATACGCTATCTCACGATAGTGAAACCACTATAAATCATATGTTATTTTCTTTTCTGTTTGTGCATCTGTGATCTATAATTGCCTATGTTGAGATATTAGTTTTCTGTTTGTTCTATCTCACCATCAATACGATTCTATTATTTCCGCCACGTTGGTGGTGTTAATCCAAATTTTTTCTAACACTCACAACCTTTAAAACCTCAGTCTAAAGCGTTGTACCATTTGCCATTTTGAGCTTGTGGTCCTTGACTTGTTATCTACTATGCTATTAATTTATTTCATTTTTTATTTTTTATTTTTTATTTATTTTATGAATAATATAAACCCATTTTTTCTGAACGGTTCTATCTCATTGATCCATCATGAAATTAAACCTTTGTTAATCCGTTGGATTTTTACTGATCCAGATTTGGATTTAACAGTTCATAATCCATCTGGCAAACGGATCAAATATGCATCACATTTTTTAATATTATAATAAGTGGATATGGATTGATGTTGATCCGATTCATCGACTAGTCTAGTCTACATATATCTTTCCCCTTTGTTTGATATCTTTTTAGTCATAATGTTAGGGTGAAAAGTATAAGTTAAAGAAAAGGGTAAAACTTGTAGTCCAAGACGATCTTTAGTTGGATTACCAAAAAAGTAGTGTGGCTTTTTAGATTATTCCAAACAGAGAACCTACGAAAGTTCTAGAACTTCCATCATGAAAATTGGATCCTTGCAAGTAAAATTCAATCACACTATGCTCGTAAGTGACATCAAAGAGCAATGAAATTTCCAGATTTGCAACGATCTTAATTACTTCAAAAGCTGAGTTCTCTCTTTATTATATTTTCAGCTTACATTTCGCAACATTTGTGAAGTTATCACTAGTTTCAAATCAAAGGAACTCCTAGATACCATGGAGTATTTATATACTGGACTTATGGGTGGAATTCGAGCAATGACAATAAACATTCCAGGAACAGCTTTCCACCATGCATTGAAGGTTATTACTGATATACAGTTTATCTATTTATTAAAGAAATTCCCTATTAAATGAAATTTCGGTACAAGCTCAATTTTTTTCATCCTTTTGTTTTCCTAACGTCTTTCCTATACTATTTGCATAAACAGTGTAGGAAGAAATTGTCTGACATATTATTGAATGAAATAAGGAGGAGGAAAGAACATGGGCATCCAAATAATGATTTTCTGAAATATATGATGGAGTCTGTAGATGAAAATGGAGATAAATTGACTGAGACTGAGATCAAGGAGAATGTTGTTTCAATAATTTTGGGTGGTTATGAATCCACGTCCAATGTAATGGCATGGGGATTATATTATCTTGCTAAATATCCAGAGGAGCTTAAGAAGCTCAAGGTATAAACAAACAAGTACTCATGGTTATTTTTTGAATTCTACCAACTATTCATTCAATTTGATTGTACTATTCTGTTCTACTACAGGAAGAAGTTAGTTCTATACAGGAGAGGAAGTCTAATAATGAACTTCTCACCCCAGAAGATATAAAAAACATGAAGTATACTTCTAATGCAGCGGAGGAATTGATTAGATTGGCAAATATCACACCTTTTGTACATAGAAAAGTTATGAAAGATAATGTAGTTGTTAATGGTACGTACACATGCTAAACCCTTTTTTACTTTGGTTACACACTTATCCATGTAACTTTTTTATTCTGGCTTCCCTTGTGCAACTTGGTTAATAGGCTACAAATTTCCTAAAGACTGGAAGGTAGCTGTTTGGATTCGTTCACTTCATATAGATTCTCTATACTTTGATGACCCTTTGACTTTTAATCCAAATCGATGGAACGTAAGTATTCTCTATAAATATCATTAATCGAGTTTAGTAAAAGATTAAATGCTCTTTTTTTTTTCTCAAAATTAAAAATAAATGGTTAAATGCAGGATTCAAAACCGAAGGCTGGTGCTTATTCTGCTTTTGGAGGAGGACCAAGACTTTGCCCAGGCAATAATTTTGCCAAAATTCAAATAATGATGTTCCTATATCATGTCTGCCTCAAGTATAGGTAGGAAGCTAAATTGCATGACTATATGCATACGCTTTATAAAATATAACTGGATCCTTTTTTTTTTCAAATCCATTTGTGCCGCGTTCCAGAAGTAATAAAAAAGCATAGACCAAATTCAAAATAAGTTACAAATTTAGATCACTTTTTACCATGCTGGGCGTCAAATCAGCATTTTGTAGTGGTGCAATTTGATTACAATTTTGCATTAAATAAACAAAATTACATTGGAGTTATCTGAAATTGCATCGGTGTAAATTAATGAAAAGAATTACATTGAGACGATTTGAAATAACGTCTGTATTAGTTACTCTTTTGGTGCCAGCATGACAGAAAGTGGTTTAAGTTTGTAAAGTTGTTTACAAAATGAGCTATATCTGTTATTTGTTTTTTCAAAGCAGAACAAGTTGATAATGAATCAATGTAATATTTATTAGTATGTTAGGAACATGTAGAATTTCCTCATTTTACTTTATTTAATTTGATTGTGTGAAGGTGGGAGCTCTTGAATCCAGATTCTGGCATGATATACTTGCCTCAGCATAGACTGCAGGATGGTGTCCAAACGATCTTTACGAAAGTGTCTTAAAGTTTGAAAGTTTAAAGGCCATATGAGGAAAACGTTTCAGTTGCAAATAATAATTTGAAGTGAAGAGAAAAAACACCTTCAGGTGAAATGCACATTACAAATGCTATTTACTGCAATATTTCATGCAAATATTGGTTGACGTCGGTTTTGCTTATGTTGATCTTGAAATATTTTTTTTGTTTATGGTCTAGTAAAAGGAGAATTGTTTCACATAGTGTTTCGTTTTTGATGGTTAGTAGTATTGCGAACACGATTTACCTCTCTTCATTAAGACAACTACCATAACCGAAATTTGAAAAGCATTCAATCTGAGAATTGCCAAGGAAAAGTGTTTTGGATATCAAAAACAACTATTTTTCTTTTATTAAATAATTTATCAAGGGGAGAATCAGTTCATCGATTTTTTAAAATTAGAGATAAGCAAAACTGACTAAGTTGACATTATATAATTATCTTTCCTCTCATCTTTCACTTAATTTTCTATCTGTTTAAAATCAGTGTTTTTTTTAATCTTTCTTCCTTAAAACCCAAAAGCCACAGCTCTCTAAGTAATCAAAAAAACTTCACCTACATTAAAAAAAGATCACATAGAACCACTAAAATAGCCCAATAAACCGTACCATATTTTCTGATCAAATCAAATTTTCTAATTCGGACAAATCCAATTTAATATAGTGTGATTATGGTTTGAATGATTGAATCAACCGTATCAAACCAGACCATAACGCTCGGTAGAATTTAAAGATTTTGATGCGATTTTGTATTTTTTTTCCTATTCAAAACTACTAAAATATTAAGTGTATAAGTATTTGAACTTCATATAATCAGGCAATGAACCATTTTAGCATCTTCATATGTATAAAAATATACACACGTACATGTATTTATGAATGTGTCTTTCATTTGAATTCGTTAGAATTTTTCATTAATTTGCTTACTATTTGTTAAATAATTATTAAAGTTGTTCGAACAAATATAATATGGGTTCAAGCCGAATCGAATTGAAATCAAACCATAGTTTTACTTAACTGGATCAGAACCAAACCACATTAAGAAATAACATTACGGTTATTGATTTTAACTAACGGTTTAAAACGGTTTGGACTCCAAACCAAACTAAACTAAGCTGTACCCACCACTTAAATAGTTAAATATTGTGAATCATGGAGGAGGAATCACCTCAATTGTCATCTATATTTCTATTATCTCAATCTTCATATGAAAATGATACAAATGGATTTTCAATTGAAAATCTTATACTGAATGAATTTTTAATGATATAAAAGAGAAGGAAGAGTGCATTTTTAAATTAGAAAAAAAATAAAAGTGAGAAAGGTATTTTTCAAAAAAAAAAAAATAATTTTCTGGACTAAAATATGCACCGAATAAATATTTCTCCTTCTATAATTTTTTTTTATAATTCCTCCACCTATCATTCACTCTTCTTATAAAAGTACTTCTCCCTTTAACTTTTTAACATAAATTTTTACGGTACATATTCATGATTGTTTAAATCTTCGGTTACTTAACTATTATTCAAAAAGGGAAATTTAACTCAAGGACCTCTCTTGCACATTTAATTATGTTTCAGATGGTTCAATTAAAATTTTGGTTAAAGGACACACTGCTAAAAATGACACCGGTATCCCATGGAATTCGAGACAATAATCCAAATACAAAATATACTCTATCATTTAATTTGCATATATTCAACCGATTCCCTTCATGTAATCACAAAATAAAATCATTTGGATCGGTCTAAGCTCTCTCTGTATTTCAAACCCGCGATCCATGCTTGACCCGTTGGGTTTAAGGGTATACCGTAGATACCCATCCTAAAGGATTGATGTCAATTCCATCCTTTTAACTTTATTTTGTTTTCTTCTGAAAATTGTACGCACACACAATTTATCAACAAACTGGATGATGATAAAAGCAGATTCACCTACAAAATCTACAAACTAAATAGCACATAACAAAATGTAGTCATATATTTTGTGTTATGTACAATAATATTCGAGTTTGGATCCAAATCGGATCGGCCAATGATGAAACCATACACGGTAGCAATAGTAATTGATCGGTGTTCAAACCAGAGTTCGACTAAACATAGCTAAATTCGTATTCGAACTAATTGGGTGGAGTTAGACTGAACAAAGATACATATGTATGTGTGTATGTAGAAGTAACAAAAATAATGCATACAGATTGTGTATGTAGACTCAAATGTGTTTCCCTCCTATGTGTACAATAATAGGTATGAGACTCTCACCTAACCATACTCATTGAGTGAGATTGGCCTATTGCACCATGCTCATGCTTCACTCTTAGAATAATAAATATCATGCAGATGACGTTTGGGTAACAACAACCAAGAAATAGCATGTCTATACATATTAAAGAAGAAGGGTAAGTGTCACTCACCCTTAGGTTTTCCCAATGTCATCCAACTTCAACTTGAAGGCAATTACACCATACTGACGTACTCATGGTTGATCGTTTTGGACAATATCGATGAACCTACCCAACAACTTCAAGGTTCGAATAAAAGCATATAGATAGTCTACACTTATAAAGTGACCTTATAACCACAACCTAAACTTGAATAAATTATCAAGTATGTATAATATACTTGTATGTATTAATAATTTTCCAAAATAAAAAAGTAAGTAAAAGAGATAAGAAATGCAAACTTAGTAAAAGAGGCAAAATCAGTTTTCACCCCGATTTGTCTCCACTGCTATACTTCGGTCTTGTATCTTCCCCTTATAAACAACATACTTGACCTGCAATAATACATTGCAATCTTACCTATCACCCAAAGAGATAAAACAAGCTTGTCATCCATTATAAGACACTTCAACAACAATTCTTTACTATGTATACAAGTCTTGCCAATATAGTAAAAAGAACTCCTATAATCCCCAATAATATAACGTGTAATGTGTGGTCGAAAGTTATGGAGTGAATAAAAATGAAAGTGTTAACGAAAATCATTTGAAAGAAAATATAGTATAAAATAGAGTTTGAACTCTTTACAAAGCTAGAGAGTTTAGAGTGCAAGAAAGTTATTCAAAACTCCATGAAGAACTATATTTATAGCATTAAAAATGTTCTTTAAATTGTTACAAACTTCCATGGAGAAAACGGCTCTTTCTACGAGGAGTTGTGACCAATAGAAGAAGAAAACTCTTCAGAAAACAACAACGGTCAGATCTATCTCGATGTATGTATATAGGTACGTTGACGTGCCATAGAAATTCAAAATTTCATTATTTTTTAAAATGGGAAAATAGTTTCAAGGACAAACCTTAGAAAAAGTTGGCCCTAAGGACATGAAGTTTTAACTTTGGATTAAAGACAAACTTTTTCCAAAAATTTGTACAGCCAATTTATTTTGGTCGAAGTCCGCTTCTTATTCCCACCTAAAAATAAGGCGATAATGATGGAATGTAAATAGTGCTGAGTGTAGGCGACGGTGACAGGAGATTGGAACATAAGGCGGTGACAACAAAGACAATAGTAGGTAGAATTGATGAGATTAGGGTTTTTATTTTCTTTAGAGGGAGGTTGGATTTTTAAGGAGATGCGGCGAGGACAAATGTCAGCTGTGAAGTATGATGAATTTTGGGCATTGATGGTAGTTGTGGTGGAGGCAAGGGTGGGTGGTGGAATTTTTTTCGAGAAGTAGCATCGTAAAATGCTAAATATAACTAGCATTATCTGAACTATGAAGATGATTACAACACTATATTCATATATATGATAGTTTAATTTAGCATTTTTTTGAATCATAAAAATGAACGTAGCTTTAAGTTCATTTAGTGCGAGTTCTAGTCAACAGTTTTTTAATTACAAAAATGAATATAACATGCCAACAGAGTTGGCTTAGTTGGTTGATAGTTTAGACTACGAGATTAGATGTCACAAGTTTGATTTTCGAGATCGACCCTTGTTAGCATTAATGAACCATGTTTAAAAAAGAATATAACAATACATTCATCTAATGATAGTTTAATCAATGCTAATTATAATTAACAATTTTTTGAACCATAAAAATGAATATAACATTATATACATATAATATTGTCTTAATTTAGCCTTTTTTTAATGCTGATTGTTTTAAGAATGGCAGGTGCGACGATGGTGTCGGTACTCTGGTGAGTTGGCATGGTGGAGAGATGCATCGTCTAGATTTGGTGGCTGATAGGGTTTGTATTTAGAATCATGGGTTGTTGGAGTTGGTGCGATGGAGGCGATGACTATGAGGGAAGGGGTGACAACGAGTGGGGGTAGGAAGGGCAACTAAACATGGTGGTGGTGGGGGATGGTGGCGCGATGGTGGAGGTTGTGGTGGTAGGGGAGATTTAAGAGCGTAAGAGAACCGTGGATTTGAGGAAGTAGTTATCATTGTGGCTAACAACTGAAATTTGTGGGTTAGATCTTAGAAAAATTCTAGAGTTTTCCTTTTGGTCATTTTTTCAATACACACACAGAGATCCAAGAGTCTTTATCAATATAAGCCATTTTCAATTTTTTGAAATAATATATGTTCGGATAGGTGCCATATGTCGATTCTGCCATAATATATGTTGACCTAAACATGGTTATGTTGACATATACATTGTCATATGTCAACATATGCTTTGTTTTTTAGCACTTTTGACATGATAAAAGGTATAAAAATATGTAGAAAAACATTTTAAGTGCAGAAATCAATTTTAAACATGTGTACTGGAATACTGGTGACATTGTGAGGTTTTACAAAAGTATGAACACTAAACTTGAATATTTAACCCTATGCGCATGTCCTTTGTACTTTCTTTTGCATCGCTTGTGCAAATTTTCATTCCTTCACTTTAAGGGCTCGAATAATTGCAATCCTACACTTATGACCTATAAAGACTCGGTGAAAATAAGTAACACGATTAGATACTTATCATCATCAAAACACAATATAGATAATTCTGACAATCTCCCTTCTTTTGATGATAGCTATATAACATTTATATAAATATATAACATAAGCTCCCCTAGCTATAAGTATTCCCTCATCATTATACCTAATATATGTAACTTTTCTCATTCTTTGTCTTTAACAAAAAGAAATAAAATTATATTTACATAAGTGAAAGAGGATACATTTTATTGGTTTATAAAAACACAATGAATAGTTGCAATCGTAAAACATTATGTGAGAAGATGTAAAGTCAAAAGAAATAAATACATGCAACATTTTGAGTTAGGAAATATTTAGAATTATAGTAAAATGATGGATAAACTTAAGAATGAGAATGATGCTTGATTACCAAACATAGATCTTCTCCATGGAGATTCTAAATACTTTGATGCCCTCAATCTTTTCATCGTTTCTCCTTTTCTCTTGTGTTGAGTACTTATTACATAAAAGAAACACATTGGAACCAAACAGTAGCATCTTAAAAAGTTAGATCTAAGCATATCAAACCCAAGAGAAGTTTAGCTTTCACTTAAAAACACAAGTTATGTTTTGTGCGCATTTTAAAATCATCAATATAGTTATTTCTATATTTTTCATTCAAATTTAAAGCCGTTTCAAATTATTACCAACCTTTTTACCACCACTAAAGATCTCTGTACTACTAATTACTTATGTACCAAACTTAAAGAAATTTATCGGTTTGCCTTATCAACACCCAATCATCCAAAATGTTGTGGCAAACCTCATCACATAACTTAGATAAGTTAATCTCCCTATCGCATTGTGTAATTTCGATGAGTTACTCTCCTTATGGCATTACCCCCCTTAATATGTTATACCATCCATCGCATCTATATTACGCTTACATTGCATTAATGGGAACCTTTCCAACGCATAACACCGCATTGCATATTAGATTACATTACCCATCACAATCATATACCATCGCATCACTCTTCCTATCGGACCTGCACCATCCTTCACCCTACCATTTTATAGTGTTATAGTACCACTATTTTATAGCATTACCATAACCATTGCATCTTCATTCCCATTGCATACCTTTAGTGCTTTGCCATTTTCTAATTACTTAACTACTTTAGTGAAGGAACTGAGCCAGCCCACAGCGGAAGAAATTGGTGAATTTCAATTTTTTTACCTTATTGGATCTTAGTTGGGTCTATGAAGCCTAATTTATTTAGAACATTTCTAAATTTGTTTTAAATAAAATCATTTATTTTATTTAAATTAGTTAAAGGTAAGTTTTTAATTTCAAATGTATAGTATATCAAATAAACCTAAGATTTAGTTAATGTATAGGGAATGAAACCTTTCATTTCTTTCCCTGAAACAAGAATTTATTGAGAGTATTAATTGTATTAAATGGAGAGAGAAACCTTTTATTTTCTCTTTTTAATATAAATTGATTAATACATTAAATATCATTAATTAATAATTTATTCATGGCAAGATTAATTACTATGTCCATATATGTATTCTAACTGTACAAATTATAGTTTGAGATTTATTTGATTTTTCTTTATTTATCTATATAAGTATAAATATATATATATGATCCATATATATATATATACATGCATATGTACGTGCATGTGTAACATCATAATCCGTGAAAGGTATAATGTGCCCGTATATAGAAGTTGGGATTTACATTGCAACAGACACATTAGCTCATTTTGTGTATACTGTAATTTATTCAAATATGTGCTTGTATAATATGTCAAAATAGGATATCAATATATGTATATGAATATATATATATATATATATATGTGTGTGTGTGTGTATGTATATGTATGTATATATGTATATATATAAATTATTGAATTAAACAGTTTATGCCACAATAAATTAATGTAAAATAATCACTTGCTAAAAATACAAGTTTTATATTTTTAGAAAATCTGGAAACATATTCAGGGTTTAATATTAATTTATGGAATTTTTTTAAATAAAATAATTTTTATTTTTAAATAGTAGATAATAGTCCTTAATCAAATTAATTCTTAAAAATAAGAAATCAAGTTGAAAAATTCTGAAACTATTTCTGAAGGTAGAAGAGACATATATTGGGCTTAGGAAAATTTTATAGAATTTTCTCAACGGAAATTATATTTTGAATTAAATAATTAACTGCAGTTCGAAAATAAATTAATCATAAAAAATATTAAATTAAGTTTTAAAAATTCGAAATTTTTTCTAATGGTATCTGTGAAACATCTAATGCTTGTGGAAAATTTCCAGAATTATTTCAATTGAATTTTTATTTTTAGTTAAATAATTGATTGCGAATTAAAAGTTAATTAATTTTTAACAATAATAAATTAAGTTCAAAAAATCTTAAAAGTTTACAGTAAGCATCTTACATGGTGTAGAAAATATAAAAAATATATAATTGAAAATTTGAAATTTTGATTATTTTATACATAATAAAAAATTCATAAAATCATTAAATGATAATAAAATATGTATATACATATTTAATAAAATAATTTTATATTTTATGATTCACAATAGGTATAAAACATCATAAATATTTTTTGAGATTAAATATATACAAGGTATAAACATATATACAATATACATATATACAATTTGAAAATCTGTATATATTTAATCTAGATCTATTTATATATATTAATATAAGTCAAAATTATTTTTCTTTTTAGAAAAAAATTCAACAATAAATCAACAAACAAAATACTACAACAAGCACATAACCAACCCAATTTTAACAAACACATGTACCTACAAAAATCTCACCTAATCTAAATAATAAACAGATATGAATACAAACAATAATAATAAATAAAAGTTCACATCCTATTGAAGCCTTTGAGTCCACGTTGGACAATGAATTCTCTTCTAAGAACAATTCACAATCCATCATGTTGCTAATATGGAATTGAGACCTTTTACTACAAATTAGTATTTTTTAAATTAAATTGGATTTGAGAATTTTTGGAATGATTTTAGTGGAGAGTTGCTACCATTAAAATGAGGAAGAAGAAGAAGAAAGTGGCGGCTCAAAAAATGAATTAGCATTTTACTAGGGTTTTGAGATTAGCTTTTATATTGGTAGGATAAGAGAGCAAATAATGATCTCAACCACACATCTCAAAACTCTAATTTCATGTATAGTAGCTGCCCTCTTCCTCTATCAAAACCAACGATTTTCACTTCTAAAATTCATGGGTTGTGAGTCCATTTAACCCAATTTAAATATACATAATTATATTCAACTAAATTTGTTGACGATATCTCATATCGATCAACATGTTTATAACCTTTTTATAAATACATGCAACAATTTTATTTCTCAAATCTTATCCAAATTTTATAATTAATATTTCATAAATATTAATTAATTTAATCGATTTATAATAATTATGAACTAATTAAATCATTCGGTCTTAAGAAATTCATCAATTCGGTTGTGTGACTCTTGGTGTAAATTCGGTCAGCGGTTAACGTCGAACTATTCGAACGTTAACGTTCACACTTCACTTAGCAGATGGTGTGATATTATGGCCAAATTTATCACTTGCTCATTTTCAGAAAAATCTTATTTTTATTTAATAAGCGTTACCCGGTTGTGACAATTGTTTACACCAATTATCTTCGTCAAACTATATCATTTTGGACTTATTGAATTTGGTAATGGTCAAAAATTCCAACATCATTCACATTCAACTCTATAGTCCAAACACAAAGTCCTTGGTTCAATAATTATAATTATTATTAACCGAACTATTCTGGCCAGAGATTTTGACTTTTGGTTGACCTGAGTTGATCGTGATACTAACCTCATATAACTGAGGAGACGAATCCTCTCTTGAATAATTCTTCACTTCCAATACTTCCACTCGACCCAACTACAGTCACTTGATGGACGCCGTGCCATGATTTGACTATAATCAAAGCGGAGCTTTCATATTGAAGATTCACAGTATTCTCAAGTTGAAAGAACTGTGTAAATTATTCATATCGATATTTTCTATTTGACTTTAGTTATGTTAACCAATAGAAAACTATCGAATAAGTCATTCTGTAGTTATCCAATAACTATTAGTTTGTAACCCCTAGGTTCCCCCTACAGTCATGACTAATACACTGTCCAACATTTGGAAAGCGTTACGTACTCTAGTCTCAACGAATACATCGATATCCAGTCTCGATGCATCTTGACTACAAACATTTAAAATGGTATATTTATTTTTATTGTGATAAGTTACTCACGGTTATAACACGTTATAACTACTATAACAAAACATACCATTTATGGATTTTCTATTAAATATACTTTTAATTAATTAATTAATATAACTACATTATATCAAATATATAATAGAAAGGAAACACCTTTATTTCGAACAAGATTAGTCAACGAGTTAGATATATGTAACAAATTACATAATTCGCTCTAGGCCATACCCCAAACTCTATCAATCTCCCACTTGCACTTGGGGTGGAATATGGAATTTTGTTCCTACTTCTCCAATCAGTTTTCCCAAAACCAATTGGATTAGTCCCTCAGTGAACGGGTATGCTATTATGTTTCAATTTTCTACTCTGTCAGTCAACTCTCTCCAATGGTGATAAAATATTTTATCATGTGGAACAATTTGGAGTATGTCTCTCGACTTCCAGTGAGCTCTAAGTTCTGTTTATGAACTATACCACGACATTGTTATCATGTAACAATGTCATGGGATTCTCAACATTTGGACTCGTCTCAGTTATAAATTTGTGCATATATATATATATATATATATATATATATATGCTTTCGTTGCAGCGTATTCAAGGCGATGTACTTAGTCTTTTTCATCGAATCAGCCATAGTCTTTCATTTGGAACATTTTCAACTTAAAGATTCTTAACTTGAATTTATAATTGACATATTATATTCAATATCACTTATGATGTTTGAGTTTGTACACTTCTTCATAAGGAGTTTTTGTTTCTGTAAACAATTCTCTAGTATTTCATAAATACACGAGAACATTTCAAACGACCATTTAGTGATATTTATTTGGATTTGGTATTTGCTTCATGTATCAAATACATAAACAAATCACGATATTGTAGACAACATTAATGTATGATAATTCTTATTACCAATGCATAAGGAACTCACCTCACATGCTCCCTATTAAACAATTTAATAAGGTGTCTTTACATATCGATTTGGGACATTCCCAATATCTTCCATACTCATTATAAAAGACATCATTTACAATCCAAAGTTGAGTATTAAAACAACTAAGGTTGATTTAACAGAAGTACGTCGTTAAAATCAACAGCGTGTTGTTTACTTATAGTTTAGAAATATCAATGTACCTTTTAACGTTCTTTTTTAATGAACACACGCTTCCTCTGCACTTTGTTTGAAAATCAAAATATTTGATATTTCTATTCTAAATCATTATTTAGATTTTTCTATTTCAGCACTTGTGTACCAAAACACTAGGTCTTATCAAGCGATAATTTTATGAGTAAATCTGAAATAACTTAAGTACGTTGAATAACAAATTGTGCTAATTTCAACAATTGAAATTTACGTGGATATTCTTATCAACATTGCTCATTAAATTTCAACTGCATTATTCTTGCTCATAAAGTCACAATTGCAGCCGATGGATCACATCCCTTCGGTTATGACTACCAAAATCATATTTTGATAGCGTACTTGAAATTCTTTCGGATTTACGCATCATACCATATAATAGAGTCAACATTCTTAATGGTTTAATTAAACAACCGAGAATTATATATTTTCGACATTGATAAAAAACTCGTAGTTTCTCTTTAATGTGGGAGAATACACATTAGACACTCTAATGCAATGTGTTTGCTTAGTTTAGTTAATTTTATTTCATCTCACCTAATCAGTTCTATCTATGGATCGTGTCCATTTCCATTTTACTATGAATAATTCCTCAAATGAATTTCTTCACAATGAAGTTGGTATTTCTTAAAACAACAATTATTTCTCAATGCAACAGAACAAGTATTCATAAACGTTTTATGAATTTCTTTATTTATAAAATTGATTTGATTTTAGTTTACAAAACTTATGTTCAAAATATAAATATGTCATCCAATGATAGTCTTTTCCAAAATCCTTTTGGGGAGATTCATACAAAATCCCTCATGAACAATTATTACGTGCAATGTTTCAACTCACACAACCTGCCAACTCTTTGGCTTAGGATATGTTGGAGTTTCTTACAAACCTTATCTTGTGTGATTTTGTAAACTGTTATTTAGATGAAATAATATTAACCTTGTGTACTATTCTTAAATACATGACCTTATAGACAGAAACTAACTCAACTTCACTCATAATTAATCGTACATTGTCTAACAAAGTACGATTAATCCCTATCGATGCATCATTATGTATCACATGGAGGAATGACGTTTGAGATTGAATCTTTATTCATTTTTAGATACGTTCAGAACCTTCTCCAATATATTCACTCATTCGATCAAATCGAATCATTTCTATTGCATGTTATTTTATTTACTTCTGTTTTATACTCTGTGAGTTTACCATAGACATATTACATGTGTATCAAATATACATGTCCCCGTCTGTGATAACTCATCGGTGAATATGACAAAGTACGTGGAACCATTTTTGTATTAATGGACTTACAATTGCTTACATCAATATGTATCAATCCATTGTTTGAGGTATAATTAACCAGTATCATGTGATTCAAAATCATATAATAAAATTATTTTCTCAAAACTATAGCTTAGTCTATAATTTCAAAATAACTGTAAATAATATTAGATACTTTTGTATTTTCTAATGTATCACTTTTGTTATAAAAACAAATACCATATTATAGTTTTATTTCATAACGAATATTTATAATTCATATAGAAATATAGCTATGTCTATTTCTCAATCGATACCGAAAAATAGTCATTATTTCGTAAATAATGTTCAGCACGTTATACGAAAACAATTTTTGTAATATAATGCAATCAATAAGTGTTATATGGTACGCTCTCACTATTTCCACCATTACTATAATAGCGTACTATATTCGGAGATCCATCATTCACTTAATATAGATTTATTTATTTCACATACTGCAACTAGTTTACTGTGGAGAGTTCTTCTATCAAATATTTTGAACTTAAAAGAAATAAATATCATAGAAAACAATTTTCTATATGAAAATATATTTCAGAATAGAAATCATATTTCTTATTCCAACGTTAAGTGTCAATCATTATTACTACAATTCCCGTTTCTAATGTTTCTTTATGTAGTAGAAGTGACTGTTCACTCTCTTCGTCCCAACTATACCTTAAATCACATCTACTCACATTCGTTTTTCTTTCTAAATGGTCAAACCATTCGAAGGAAAATCCTTACTACAATATCCTAATGAACCCTTTACAAAAATGCATTCGATTATCCTTAACTTTTAAGAATATCAAATATGTCACGCTTTGCGTAAACTGATCAAATTGACATTTTAGTGATCGAGTTCTTAGATTTATATCGTAGTTTTGGTCTAGTGTTATAGTTAACACAATATGATCCTTTTGTAATTAATTAAATTGAATACTTGATCTTGCTCTAAGGTTTATTTGGTTTTTCGGATGAACTAATTTCATTGAAATGTGTTACATTACAAACTCTAACCGTTCACCATATAACATTTATATGTGATTGTATATGGATCAAATATCCATAGTCTTATATTGCTTTTAGAGTTCAAAACTCATAGAATGTAATACATGGTATGGACCAAATAAATGTGTAAGTGACCAAAATATGAATGTATTTAGTAGTTGTAATATCGGACACTTACATGGGTATTGAAACGTTAATATGCAATAATATTTTATTTGTAGGTATATGTTATATTTCTATTTGTCAATCTTCATTTCATTTGTATATCTCAATTGATAAACATTTTATCAATCCTATTAAATTCACAAAATTATTAATGTAGTTTATTATAACATTATATATTATATGTTCTTACAATATTTGAAAGGTTAAATGTTATCATTTCATTTTTCTAATAAGACACCCACTAGTCTTTTATGTTTCACCAAACCTTAAGTGAAACAGAGAAGTCTTTCGACTTCACTAGTGGGTGTTAGGACTCGTCCGTCTTGAAATTCTAATCTTGAGTTTGCTCAACAAGTCATAGCTCCACGGTCGATGGATAACTCCTTGTGGGTTGTATCACATACAACTCCTTACCCATGTTGCTTTGTCCTGACCTCATTTTGACCTTGAGTTTGCTCAACAAATCGAAAGAGATTATTCACTCATACCTACCATATCGCGACGGCCTAAGTATAATATATGTACCTTGAGTTTGCTCAATAAGTACATATAATTATCTTACCTCGTCTATTCGATATATTAATAGTACTACAAATAACATATCTAGCCTGAGTTTGCTCAACAACTAAGGAGTATGCAAGTAATTTATTAATATATATATATGGTAGATGACAATTTTATATTACAGATTCATTATCTTCAATATATTATGTAACAGTCTGAAATTTTCAACCATTTGCATCCATACATGTCGTATTTGAATTGCTTAAAATATCAGATTGTTAATTTAAATTTGGAAAAACTCAGCATATACAGTAAATAAATACATCACAGAATCACAGACACAGAGTAAAATAACAATAAACAAAAGAATAGTAGTTCATGAAGCTACTATATATATATATATATATATATAGCAGAGTTAAAATAAGATACAACAGAAGTCTCGAATACATAGAAGTCTCAATACAATAGTCAAATACAAGATCAGAATATATCTCTGGAGTCAAACTGAATAACTGAAAGCTGGATAGATAGCTGGATCTCCAAGTGAAGCTCCAACTCCAAAGGCGAGTCTCAAATGTTGTATCACTCAGTCTGACCCGAGCGTAAAGCAAAACACAAAACACTTGAGTCAGGATTAACATTCTTATATCAATAAATCCAACTCAAGTGAAATATCAACTGAAATACAAGTAACTCAAAGGATGTTTGGGATAACCATCCTCTAAGGATCCGTTAACTATCTACTATGTAGTAATACGCTATTATAATATGTCTATAGTAAAGTAAACTATTAAAATAGCGTTAAGGCTTTACATTTTCCACCTTAACACATTTTATATATTCCCATAGTCTATACAGTACTGTAATCTCCCCCGTAATAGGCGTCGTCAGTGGGCACTCCATAGGTATGGTACAAATCAAACACGTATAAGGCGCGCTAAGGTAGGTGACACGACACAACTAGGCAATGCCAGGGTAGATATACCAATTACGCATCCGGATTGGTGGTAACGCATAGCAGCCACTACCGCCCACCTCGAGCCATACTCCCAAAAATCAAAGGTTCGCACCAAAACAATCACAGAGTAATAGAATGGCATACGATGGAGTGTGTCCGATCAGAGGAGCTACCTCATTGGCTCGGAATCGCTCCTGTTTTAGCCACCTTATATCAACTCACGGGAGTCGGGTCCATGTATATACCTCATATAGGATCGTCGCCACCATCCTACTTCATTCTGGAATCTCCACCGCGTACACAGTTGTTAAAGTGGTTTTCGGTATCGATAGAGAGTATGCCCATATCCGATCCCGGTCTCTTTAACAACCAATCGTTATTATAACACCATGGTCATTTCAAAATAGTTTATACTTCAAAACCAAAATATCATTTTTCATTTCAAAAACCAAATCAATACGATATCATTTACACTTCAAAATATTCACTTCCAAAATCATAGTACTTTCAAAGTTATAATACTTTCGAAACCAAACAATTTGAAATAATAATAATACTTTGGAAATCAAAATACTTTGAAATTCATAACTTTGGAAATCATAACACTTTGAAATCATAACACTTTCCTTCAAACAGTTTAGATATTAATAATAGTATATATAATAAAATAGTTTATAAAGTAAAATAGTTTATATAATAAAATAGTTTATAAAGTAAAATAGTTTATATAAAATAGTTATAAGTTAAAATAGTTTATACTAAAATAGTTATAAGTTAAAATAATTTATAAAGTAAAATATAAATAAAATAGCCACCTCAATTTCAAAAATCAATTCAAATCAACTCGACTTCCAAATTCAACTTAATAAAATCTCAATTCATAAATTTCAACTCAATTTAGTTTCTCAATAAATCATTTCAAAATATATCGATTTCAAATATAGATTTGAACCACAAAATAAACCTTTTAATTCAATATATTTCAAAGCTTTAAATATTCAACATTTCAAAACTAAATTCGATAATTTCATATATATATATATATATATCAAATTCACTTTACTATTATTTAGTTTTGAAATATTTACTCAATCATTTCAAGAACATCTAAATACAACTTCAATTTACAAATTTAAATAAACAAAATATCCCATTTAAATTTATATAAGTTTGAAATATTCATTTAAGTCACTTTTAATCAAATCCAAGTTATAAAATCATATCTTTAAATTTAAATTTTAATAATTTCAAATCAAACTTATTTAAGTAAAATTCTTAAATAAATAAAATTTCAAATCAATTTCAAATTCATCTTTCCACCCTGAATCATTATAAACTCTATATTTGAAAATATAAATTTTATATAAATACTTAAACATATTATATATCAACTTTATTAAATCAACTTTAATAAATCTTTAAAATCAATATTTATTAAAACCATATATTACTTTTCAAAACAATAGAAATTATTTTCAAAATATTTATCTATAAGCCAACAGTGTTTGTATATAATTTTCTATCCTATGGTCAAGTGATATAGATATTTATCATTTCAATCCGCAATTTAAAATATATACGGGTATATATCTTTTCAACCCGCAATCCCAAATTCAATTCAATGAAAATCGCCTGGGTTTATCATTTCAACCCAAAATGATTTTCTTCTATTCTACAGATCGTTCGGGTATGTATCATTTCAATCCATAGTGAATTCTATACTAATATGGATCTTGCAGAGTGATAACAGATATGATAATAATATAACAATCAGTAACATGCATATATCATCAGTGATAAATAACAGATAATGGTGTCAGATGTCACAGGTGAACAGATACAGATAACAGCATATATATAGCAATGTAAATAACTAACAGCAGCATATTTCAATTTTCATTTCAATTGGAATCAAATTTAATAAATATAAGAACGTTAAATCGTGAGTGATTGCTCACCTTTCGAGGCTAGAGAGGGTAGACAATGGAATTGAGTTACGAAATGCAAGTACGACTTCCAAAGCAAAGCTAGATTGACACGAATTTGACGGACATGCTGATAGATAGAAATCAATGAGGAAAATCAATCAGTTTGATAGAAATAGAAAAAATATATATATCTTATATTTATTTTCAAATCAATATTGATTTAAACACATGTTAAATTAAATATATATATTTCGAAATCATTGTCTTAAATAAACACATATAAAACAAACATATCTTCATGATAAAATTTGAAATAAATACATATATCTACTCTCCAACTATTAATATTAGTGTAAGTATAACATATTATATAAATATACCTATTTTCAAAATACTAATATAACCTATGTATTTCAAACAAATCTGATATACAACAAATATACACTCATACCACAAAGCAGCTATATATAATATATATATATATATATACTATGATATATAATAAAACACTTTACACTTATATATTCTACTGTAACATGTATACTACTTAACATATTATCAAATAGCACAAAGCTTAACTTTATATATTTTTTCGGCAAAAAGGCAAACAAGATTTCCATAAACAAAATAAAAAAATAAAGTATATATATGCAGAGAAAATAAAATGTATACATAATATATATAAATACTAACATATGTAAATTTCATTTTGAAATCTTTATACATCGAAACAAACGCAACACTTAAAACATAAACTTACTATGTAAATTTCACTTTGTATATACATATATAAAACAAAATCATAACTCATATCATATCTGACCCGATATATGTGAATACTCTAAAACACATACATATAAACTCTTATATAACAGTAAAGCAGTTTTCTAAAATTAATGGCTTGAACATGACTTGAATATATACCTTTATATAACTGCAGATTTGAAAACTTCTATAAGAACTCACATATGAATATATATGTACTCAAAACATAACACACGAACTGTGTACTACTATAATTCCATATATAAATACATTTAAAGTATTGAAAATCTGCTATATACATATACTTAAAACCTAGAACCCATCAGTTATATGATATAGATATATACTAGAAATATATATTATTAAAATATATCAATACTAATATATAAACAGACATATCTATATATGCGTACAAGAAAATTATACTACATATAACAATATGCACTGAAAAGCAAGATATAAACTATATATAAGCTAACAAAACAGGCTATATACGTATAAGCTAATATATTATGTACATTTGTTTAAAACCGGGTATATATGCACATAAACAAAACATTATACTACTCTGTATTTGAACAGCTTCTATAAATTTACACTTTATAAAACTTACATAATATTAACAACTTAATATATATATATAAGCAATTCACCTAACATTCATTCAATAGGCTATATACAAATTATTATACTTTACATATATAACTTACTATTAAACAGAGAGGCTCGGTCTGGGTGCTGGCCAGTGGCAGGCCGAGATGGCTACGGTGTTGAGGCGTTGGCCGAACAGGGGAGAAGTGTAGGAGCTTGGCCATGCGGAGGGAAAAATCAAGGTGGCAGGAGTGATGACGTGGGAAAGGAGGGAGGGGCGGCACAAGAACCATGTCAGGCTTGAGAATGGGTTAAAAGAAATGAAGAGGTTTGCAAATGAAGGTGATGCACCAGTTTTTTTTCTTAGGCAATACGAAATAAAATATAGTACTTTACATTTTAATTAACTCAATAAAGTTAGAATGGCAAGAATTTTAAAAGGCAACTAGGATATACAAAGAGGCAAATGACTATTGACTGTTGATTGTACGGTGGGGGTGACAAAAGGTCACAAGGAAAACCAGAATTAATCGATACAACAAGTCGTTACGTTGATTTCGCAACATATCAGACATCAAAATACAGAAATGAATATACTGCGGAGATCAGTACGATGAAACAATCAAAATGGTATACAGATATTAGTGGTACGATCATCATATCAAAAGTCGATATCGGTACCAAAATGCTGCTAATTTGCCAGAAATAAGATAAACGAGGCTAGAGAAGTCCAAATTTGACGAACGAAAGATCACGTCTCACTCAGAAGATGATTTACAAATTTATTGTATAAAACTATTCAAGTTTGGAAAATATTTTATTATCATTGATTTTTAACTGATTGGAATTTAAATAAAATTACACAAGAAAATAAACTTCCATATCATCTGATGAAAATTTACCATTTGCTATGCTGAAGTAGACGTAATCCAAATATAAAATTTTTATTTCAAAATTTTATTATCTAAAATTTCACAAAATTTCAATTAATTAAATAAATTAAACCACTAAAATTTACGGGTCGTTACACTCTCCCACACTCAAAACTTTTCGTCCCCGAAAAGGAACGAGGTAGGAGAATAGAAACAACCAGAAAGAAAAATAGATTGAAAAACAAAATAAAACATTTAATTTAAAACCATATAAATTCCAATTTAAACAAATTACTATTTAACAATTTGGTTAAATCCATTTGAGTTCACTTAAGTTAAATCAATTCATCTATTTCTAAATTCATTATCTTATTGTCTAGTCATCCCCAATTAACAATTTCTAAATCATCAATTTGTATAATCATTTATTATACTCATATTTTATTCAAAAAATTTAATTCTTTTATTCCAAATTATTATTAACTTTATTCCACTTAATATATCTTATCACATATATTTAAACCATATAAATTAATCTAAACCATATAAATTTCAATTTAAATTAATTTATATTCAATAATTGATTTTAAATTCAAGGTATTTCCATAAGTTAATCTAATTTCAATTTATTAATTCCTTCAAACAAATTTATTTGTCTCATCTATTATTCAATTAACTTATTATTCTATTTATCGCTATTAACATCTTTATAATAAAATTTTAGTGTATAACATTTATTATAACACTCAAATCTTTCCTTATAAAGTCATTTTATATGGTATATTATCCAATTACATTTTTAACTTCTGAATAATTTAGGTAAGTTATATTAAAACGTAATTGAGTATTATACAAGTAAAATTTTCTCATTCAACTTATTTCAAGTTTAAATATTTATTAAAATTTTTGGCTTTATTTTATATTTGAAATCACCTTATCAGAATTTTGAGAATAAAATTTCCAGTTTCAATTCAACCATTTAGAGATAAATATATACTATATATATATATCAAATCAAATCTATGATCATATACCAATATATATATTATAAATCAAGTCTTACCCCAGAAATTCAAATCAAATTCAAATTCCAAAACAATAGTGTAGCAAAGCTACAGAGTGGCCTCTCGTCTTCGAAACTCGAAAATGAATATCGATGATGCTGCAGTCATCACCGAAATTATTTTCCAACGACAAATAGAAGAGTACTGATTTAAAACTTTTAAAATTCTTTGAAATGATTTCAATTTGAAATTACTTTAAATAATATACACTTTAAAACTTTAAAACCAAAGTTTGAAATCACCGAAAATTAAATCCTCAAATTCTTGATTTAAATTCATTTAACTTCCAAATCAATTTATAAACCATGTTTATAAATTCATTTATAGAACAATAAATGATAATCAAATATTATCATTTCAACAACCAATTTATTTAACAATTTAATTTCAGAAAATTTTACTTATATATATAATATAAAATTTATTCCATTTACCAATTTGAAGAAACTATTGTGTCAGTTTGCTCTTTTCAAGTGTTTTGGAAATCCTATCGATAGCGTTGATCAGACGAATCGATCGAAAACCCAAATCAGCATCAACAACTCAAACAACACGATATATGAAACATTTTTAACATAAATTTCGAAATACACTTCCTCGCTCGACTATACTAGAATGGATTTCAAAACATGGATAGAGATTCAAATTGGAGATACCCAAATCAAAAGAATTCAAACTAGAAGATAGGCTCGAAACGAAGATTAGATGATTGGATTACAAACTAGGAAGATGGATAAACTTATATAAATCACGGGCGACCTTAACTGGGTCAACCGTGACTTCAAAATAAGATCGAGGTAGAATTCTAGAGTAAATCGACATTCGACCGCCAGAGATAGAATTCAGGCATAGAAAAAGATAGTAGCATCGTAAACCGAGGATGCAGAAATCTCCGGTGAATCAATGCTTGTTGTAAAGAAGTTTCACCCCTTTACAATCATTCAGTGGAGCTATGGGATACTCCAGAATCGAGAGAACACAAATAGAGAGACAAGAATGGATTTCAGAACAAGTGGGAGAGTTCCAAAATTCAAAGGAAACCGAGTCAAGGGAAAGGGATTCTAGCTCGAACGAAAGTGATTCTGTAATCAAATTTACTATATATGCCAAGTTTGCCTAAAACCAGAGCTCTGATACCACATGTAACAGCCTGAAATTTTCAACCATTCGCATCCATACATGTCGGATTTGAATTGCTCAAAATATCAGATTGTTAATTTAAATTTGGCAAAACTCAGCCTATACAGTAAATAAATACATCACAGAATCACAAACACAGAGTAAAATAACAATAAGCAGCAGAAACAAAAGAATAGTAGTTCATGAAGCTACTATATATATACAGCAGAGTTAAAATAAGATACAAAATGTAACAACCCGCATATTTATCGATTTTATATTTAAATATTTTATTGTTAGTCGGATGTTAGCCCGAAAAGCTACTTTTTGCATACGGTCAAATTAGGACTCGAGACCACCCCCATTGAGTTCAAAATGACGTTTGCGATCTTTTTGAGTGTAAACTTTGATATGTTTGGAGATAGTGGAATTTTCGTCACTTTTTGTGTTGGGCTTTTGGTTTGGGCTGCACCTCTTCTAACTCAGCCCAACCCCTTCCTTCTCTTCATCACTTCATCAACTTAGAAGCTTTAGCAAAAATGGTGGAGGGAATAGGAAATTAAAATTCCAAGCTCAAGTTCTTTAGCAAATTCAACATCTAACTCCAAATTCAAAGTGAAGACATTGATTCAAGCTTGTGGTTGATCTTTGCTTTGCCCCCAAGCTTCATCTTCATCAAATTCCGTGAAAAGGTGAGATTTTTAATCTCACATCTTGCCTATATTGTCATTGGGTTGTTGGGAATGATTCCCCATCGCTTTAGCATGCATATTCGCTTTTGGTTTGGATTGAATTGGCGAGAAACCCAATTTTTCAGCATTTTTGGCAAAATCTGGGCTATAGGTCGTACTGCCTCAAAGCCTCTGTCTGCAGATTTTCGTTCTGGTGCTAGGTCGCTCACGAGTTAAGTGTTAGGTCGCTCATGAGTTAAGGACTTAGGTCGTTCGCGAGTTAGCACTTAGGTCGTTCTGGCCATTTTTAGCTCGCTCGGAGTTAGGTCGCTCGTCCTTAGGTCGTTAGGTCGTATAGACCTTAGGTCGTGCACCTTTAGGTCGAAGCATTTTAGGTCGAAGCATTTTAGGTCGCTTCCCCTGGACCTCGTTAGGTCGTTCACTTTAGGTCGCGCACCCTCCATAGGTCGCAAGACCTTAGGTCGCGAACCAGTTAGGTCGCACCATCCTTAGGTCGCGAATCAGTTAGGTCGCGCACCCTCCTTAGGTCGCAAGACCTTAGGTCGCGAACCTGTTAGGTCGCAAGACCTTAGGTCGCGAACCTGTTAGGTCGCACCATCCTTAGGTCGCGAACCAGTTAGGTCGCAAGACCTTAGGTCGCGAACTTGTTAGGTCGCACCATCCTTAGGTCGCGAACCAGTTAGGTCGCGCACCCTCCTTAGGTCGCGAGTTTTAGGTCGAATACCTTCGTTAGGTCGCTCGCGAGTTAGTACTTGGTCGTTTAGCATGTTCTTCTGCTAGGTCGCACGGCAGTCTTCCCTTAGGTCGTATGACCTACTTTTCCTTAGGTCGCTTGACCAGCCTGCCTTCACTAAGTCATACCGTGACGGGGCGCTGCCCCGCACCCCGCCGTGGGCGCTGCCCCCTGGACCCCCGCGACCTGACCGGCAGGTCGAACCCCGTATTACTCTGCGTAGGCAATCTTATCTGAAAAGCGTTCAACAGAACTTCTTACTTTGATGGTTTTGAGAATTGATTTCTTTGAACCTTACTCACGTCTTCGTACGTGAATTTTTATGATTGATTGTTTCTACAATCACTTCTATGATTTGTCACTTCAAAATATAAAGGTTTCCAATACTAGTAGTAAATATCAAAACTCTTTCATCAAAACGATTTCAACTCTATTTTCAATATCAAACTCGTTTATAAAACTGTTTTCCAATCTACTAGTATATACAAACCTTTACCTCATTCGTATGAGAAAATATAATTAAACGGCTTAGCAAAACAAGTGGTATGAAACGCTTGCGTTTACTTCGTCGGTTAATTGATGGACTTGTTCGATTGAAACTCTTGTGACAATTTCCTAGTGCAGATCTACAATCTGTTCGTAAATATTTGAGTTAAGCAAGTGGTTATGGGACATGAAGCTAAACTCTTATATTTACTAGCTTAGTGTAATCGACACTTCCTTATGATCACGGTGATCATTCTTGTGATTTAGACTAGCGATTGTGCTATGTCTCTTTGTTTGCGAGGTTAGACTAGACACCATTTGTGTGATTTCGATTCACACATATCTCTTTATCTTTAAGGTTAGTCTATGCCTCATTGGTGTGATTTCGATTCACACATATTGAAACTCTTTATGATCGATGACGATCATTTTATGGTTTAGGCTCATGGGTCGTATCTATTTAGGTGCGTCGATGTTTACTTCTCACATGGGTCGTATCTATTTAGGTGCGTCGATGTTCATCTATGCATGGGTCGTATCTTTCTAGGTGCGTCGATGTTCGACTTTTCATGGGGTGTATCTTTCTAGGTGCATCGATGTTAGACATTACATGGGGCGTATCTTTCTAGTTGCGTCGATGTTTATTTATGCATGGGGCGTATCTTTCTAGGTGCGTCAATGCTAGACTTTACATGGGGTGTATCTTTTTAGGTGCATCGATGTTAGACTTTTCATGGGGTGTATCTTTCTAGGTGCATCGATGTTAGACTTTTCATGGGGTGTATCTTTCTAGGTGCATCGATGTTAGACATTTCATGGGGCGTATCTTTCTAGTTGCGTCGATGTTTATTTATGCATGGGGTGCATCTTTCTAGGTGTATCGATGCTAGACTTTACATAGGGCGTATCTTTCTAGGTGCGTCGATGTTCAGTTTATGGGATTGGTCATCCTCTCTTCTTGAGATTTCTGGATTTTATGTTTCACCAGCTTTTACCATTGACATTGATGAGTATGTCATTCTATTGTGGTTTGGTGAATTAAATTAAGAATTTGACATTCTTTTAATCTTTGAGAAGATTCTTGTGATATTGATTAATCTCTTGTTGATTATCATTTTCATACTTGTAGTAGTATGCTTTTATGGATATCTTATATGTTTATGCCATATCTCTTGTTCTATATCATTTTATCTGATAATTATAGCTAGACTGATCCGTTTATTATTTTCTTCTTAAATAATACTCGGGTCAGACTGAGATTTTACAGGTGCTTCCTCATGACTTCTTATCTGGAGCCATCTTCTGACTTTTGGCTAACTACTCTAGTTTAGTAGTTTTTTTTGTTTGTATACATTTGAGATTAGACTCCTTGATGTATACATATTCTATTATCTTGCACTTGTATCTATTCACTTATGTTATTGTGGATCTCATTTGACCACCACTCTGATGTACACTTTCATGTGTTATATTCATATCTCTTTCCGCCTTTGTGATATGAATTGTCTGTGACTGATTTGTGTTACGTTTATTTCTATATTTGTTTCCGAAGATCATATATAGCCACCGTGTGATAGCTTTGTGTTTGTATCGGTATGTCGGATTTCCTCCTTAAAAGATATGCATTCTATTCTATCTGACATATCGGTGCTCGCGCAAAGAAGTTACACAGATGGTCGCTCCTCAACAGCCTTATCCTCCGTGCTAATTGACAGCACTACACCGTAGTGTTCTTGGTTAGCGTGGGTATAAAGGTGGGGCGTCACACAAAAGAAGTCTCGAATACATAGAAGCCTCAATACAATAGTCAAATACAAGATCAAAATATATCTCTGGAGTCAAACTGAATAACTGAAAGCTGGATAGATAGCTGGATCTCCAAGTGAAATTCCAACTCCAAAGGTGAGTCTCAAATGCTGTATCACTCAGTCTGACCCAAGCATAAAGCAAAACACAAAACACTCGAGTCAGGATTAACATTCTTATATCAATAAATCCAACTCAAGTGAAATATCAACTGAAATACAAGTAACTCAAAGGATGTTTGGGATAACCATCCTCTAAGCATCCGTTAAACTATATACTATGTAGTAATACGCTATTATAATATGTCTATAGTAAAGTAAACTATTAAAATAGCGTTAAGGCTATACATTTTCCACCTTAACACATTTTATATATTCCCATAGTCTATACAGTACCGTAATCTCCCCCGTAATGGGCGTCGTCAGAGGGCACTCCATAGGTATGGTACAAATCAAACTCGTATAAGGCGCGCTAGGGTAGGTGACACGACACAACTAGGCAATGCCAGGTTAGATATACCAATTACGAATTTGGACTGGTGGTAACGCATAGCAGCCATTACCGCCCACCTCGAGCCACACTCCCAAAAATCAAAGGTGCGCACCAAAACAATCACAGAGTAATAGAATGGAATACGATGGAGTGTGTCCGATCAGAGGAGCTACCTCATTGGCTCGGAATCGCTCCTGTTTTAGCCACCTTATGCCAACTCACGAGAGTCGGGTCCACGTATATACCTCATATAGGATCGTCGCCACCATCCTACTTCATTCTGGAATCTCCACCGCGTACACAATTGTTAAAGTGGTTTTCGGTATCGACAGAGAGTATGCCCATATCCGATCCCGGTCTCTTTAACAACCAATCGTTATTATAACACCGTGGTCATTTCAAAATAGTTTATACTTCAAAACCAAAATATCATTTTTCATTTCAAAAATCAAATCAATACGATATCATTTACACTTCAAAATATTCACTTCCAAAATCATAGTACTTTCAAAGTTATAATACTTTCGAAACCAAACAATTTGAAATAATAATAATACTTTGGAAATCAAAATACTTTGAAATTCATAACTTTGGAAATCATAACACTTTGAAATCATAACACTTTCCTTCAAACAGTTTAGATATTAATAATAGTATATATAATAAAATAGTTTATAAAGTAAAATAGTATATATAATAAAATAGTTTATAGAGTAAAATAGTTTATATAATAAAATAGTTTATAAAGTAAAATAGTTTATATAAAATAGTTATAAGTTAAAATAGTTTATACTAAAATAGTTATAAGTTAAAATAGTTTATATTAAAATAGTTAACATTAAAATAATTTATAAAGTAAAATATAAATAAAATAGCCACCTCAATTTCACAAATCGATTCAAATCAACTCGACTTCCAAATTCAACTTAATAAAATCTCACATAAATTTCAACTCAATTCAGTTTCTCAATAAATCATTTCAAAATATATCGATTTCAAATATAGATTTGAACCACAAAATAAACCTTTTAATTCAATATATTTCAAAGCTTTAAATATTCGACATTTCAAAACTAAATTCGATAATTTCATATATATATATATATATATCAAATTCACTTTACTATTATTTAGTTTTGAAATATTTACTTAATCATTTCAATAACATCTAAATACAACTTCAATTTACAAATTAAATAAACAAAATATCCCATTTAAATTTATATAAGTTTGAAATATTCATTTAAGTCACTTTTAATCAAATCCAAGTTATAAAATCATATCTTTAAATTTAAATTTTAATAATTTCAAATCAAACTTATTTAAGTAAAATTCTTAAATAAATAAAATTTCAAATTCATCTTTCCACCCTGAATCATTATAAACTCTATATTTGAAAATATAAATTTTATATAAATACTTAAACATATTATATATCAACTTTATTAAATCAACTTTAATAAATCTTTAAAATCAATATTTATTAAAACCATATATTACTTTTCAAAACAATAGAAATTATTTTCAAAATATTTATCTATAAACCAACAGTGTTTGTATATAATTTTTTATCCTATGGTCAAGTGATATAGATATTTATCATTTCAATCCGCAATTTAAAATATATACGGGTATATATCTTTTCAACCCGCAATCCCAAATTCAATTCAATGAAAATCGCCTGGGTTTATCATTTCAACCCAAAATGATTTTCTTCTATTCTACAGATCGTTCGGGTATGTATCATTTCAACCCATAGTGAATTCTATACTAATAGGGATCTTGCAGAGTGATAACAGATATGATAATAATATAACAATCAGTAACATGCATATATCATCAGTGATAAATAACAGATAATGGTGTCAGATGTCACAGGTGAACAGATACAGATAACAGCATATATATAGCAATGTAAATAACTAACAGCAGCATATTTCAATTTTCATTTCAATTGGAATCAAATTTAATAAATATAAGAACGTTAAATCGTGAGTGATTGCTCACCTTTCGAGGCTAGAGAGGGTAGACAATGAAATTGAGTTACGAAATGCAAGTACGACTTCCAAAGCAAAGCTAGATTGACACGAATTTTGATGGACAGGCTGATAGATAGTAATCAATGAGGAAAATCAATCAGTTTTATAGAAATAGAAAATATATATATATATATCTTATATTTATTTTCAAATCAATATTGATTTAAACACATGTTAAATTAAATATATATATTTCGAAATCGTTGTCTAAAATAAACACATATAAAACAAACATATCTTCATAATAAAATTTGAAATAAATACATATATCTACTCTCCAACTATTAATATTAGTGTAAGTATAACATATCATATAAATATACCTATTTTCAAAATACTAATATAACCTATGTATTTCAAACAAATATGATATACAACAAATATACACTCATACCACAAAGCAGCTATATATATAATATATATATATATATATACACTCTGATATATAATAAAACACTTTACACTTATATATTCTACTGTAACATGTATACTACTTAACATATTATCAAATAGCAGACAAAGCTTAAATTTATATATTTTTTTCGGCAAAAAGGCAAACAAGATTTCCAGAAAAAGAATAAAAAAATAAAGTATATATATGCAGAGAAAATAAAATGTATACATAATATATATAAATACTAACATATGTAAATTTCATTTTGAAATCTTTATACATCGAAACAAACACAACACTTAAAACATAAACTTACTATGTAAATTTCACTTTGTATATATATATATAAAACAAAATCATAACTCATATCATATCTGACCCGATATATGTGAATACTCTAAAACACATACATATAAACTCTTATATAATAGTAAAGCAGTTTTCTAAAATTAATAGCTTGAACATGACTTGAATATATACCTTTATATAACTGCAGATTTGAAAACTTCTATAAGAACTCACATATGAATATATATGTACTCAAAACATAACACACGAACTGTGTACTACTATAATTCCATATATAAATACATTTAAAGTATTGAAAATCTGTTGTTTACATATACTTAAAACCTAGAACCCATCAGTTTTATGATATAGATATATACTAGAAATATATATTATTAAAATGTATCAATACTAATATATAAACGGACATATCTATATATGTGTACAAGAAAATCATACTACATATAACAGCATGCACTAAAAAGCAAGATATAAACTATATATAAGCTAACAAAACAGGCTATATACGTATAAGCTAATATATTATGTACATTTGTTTAAAACTGGATATATATACACATAAACAAAACATTATACTAATCTATATTTGAACAACTTCTATAAATTTACACTTTATAAAACTTACATAATATTAACAACTTAATATATATATATATATATAAGCAATTCACCTAACATTCATTCAACAGGCTATATACAAATTATTATACTCTACATATATAACTTACTATTAAACAGAGAGGCTCGGTCTGGGTGCTGGCCAGTGGCAGGCTGAGATGGCTACGGTGTTGAGGCGCTGGCCGAACAGGGGAGAAGTGTAGGAGCTCGTCCATGCGGAGGGAAAAATCAAGGTGGGAGGAGTGATGACGTGGGAAAGGAGGGAGGGGAGGCACAAGAACCATGGCAGGCTCGAGAATGGGTTAAAAGTGAAGAGGTTTGCAAATGAAGGTGATGCACCAGTTTTTTTCTTAGGCAATACGAAATAAAATATAGTACTTTACATTTTAATTAACTCAGTAAAGTTAGAACGGCAAGAATTTTAAAAGGCAACTAGGATATACAAAGAGGCAAATGACTATTTATTGTTGATTGTACGGTGGGGTGACAAAAGGTCATAGGGAAAACCAGACTTAACCGATACAACAAGTCGTTATGCCGATTTCACAGCGTATCAGACATTAAAATACAGAAATGAATATACTGCGGAGATCAGTACGATGAAACGATCAAAATGGTATACAGATATTAGTGGTACGATCATCCTATCAAAAGTCGATATCGGTATCGAAATGCTGCTAATTTGCCAGAAATAAGATAAACGGGGCTAGAGAAGTCCAAATTTGACAAAACGAAAGATGACGTCTCACTCAGAAGATGATTTACAAATTTACTGTATAAAATTATTCAAGTTTGGAAAATATTTTATTATCATTGATTTTTAACTGATTGGAATTTAAATAAAATTACACAAGAAAATAAACTTCCATATTATCTGATGAAAATTTACCATTTGCTATGCTGAAGTAGACGTAATCCAAATATAAAATTTTTATTTCAAAATTTTATTATCTAAAATTTCACAAAATTTCAATTAATTAAATAAATAAAACCACTAAAATTTATGGGTCGTTACATATTATATCGAGTGATATCGACTTATGGAATATTGTATTTCTTATGACTCTCATAATTCAAGTGTCAGACACATCATAAATCTTGGTATACGTACATATACGTATGTATTTATTCCTTAAGTCTATTTAGGCTTTCTTTAATGTTCCACCTTTAATTATACATTTGTATTATATAAGTTTTATTATTATATAACTTTTATATTTCATATTACTTGTATAATAGTCTTATGTATAACATTATATTAACTAAATCTTATTTAATTAATTTTAATTAATTAACTCTTTAATTAATTAGTATTCCAATATAACTTTTATATTGGATATATCCACTATAACCTTTATAGTTAATTAACCTTTAATTAATTTATTTAACTAAACTATTTTAATTAAATTATATTAATTTCAAAATTCAGTTCACATACATACATGTATACTTATGTTATTTTAAACAATTTAAAAACAACATAATATATATCCCAATCTATAATACACGCACATGTTCGTTAATTAATTAACTTATTTAATTAATTTACTGTTATTAATCTTATTAATAAATTTAAAATTTAAAATTAGTGTGAATTGTTTTTCAAACATTTTGAAAAATATGTTATACTATAACTTTTATAATAAACATATTTTATTTAAATTTAACAATTAAATTTAAAATCTTTAACTTTAATTTTCAAAACATTTTGAAAATTAGCCCAAGGCCCAATTCAAGTTGGGCCTTTTCTATTAGGGGCAACCTTTGGGCTCACATCACCTTTGTAACGACCCGTATTTTTACAGATCGACATGTTCGTCAAAATCTGGAATTTTAGCACTTTCATGTCATTTCAGATTTTTAGGCAGATTTGTCTAAGTCCTAGGTCGTACGCGACCTAAATGTTGTTGGCGACTTAGAGAAGATCTGCGACCTAAGGGGATAGGTAAGTTAAAGGTTAGGTCTGGGTCGAGTTGCCGACTTAAGAGGCTTAGGCGACCTAAGGGAGAGTAGTAGGCGACCTAAGTATTCTGGGGTAGAGTTGGGTCGGCAACGACCTAAGGGAATGTTGTGAGCGACCTAAGAGTTTCGGTGAGCTAAGTGTTAGGTCGGCAGGGTGAGTTAGCGACCTAATGGTTACCGGGTTAGCGACTTAGTATCTTGGAAAGACCTATAGGTTAGCGACCTAAGAAGGGTAGCGTGTTAGCGACCTAAGGGTTAGGCGACTTAAAGAGTTAGAACATAACCCAGTTAGGTCGCGTGAGTAGTTTGTTGTATGAGTTGTTAGGTCGTAGGAAATAGTTTAAGTATTAGGTCGCGTGTATTCTAAGTCGTAGGTCGCGTGAGTGTTAGGTCGCTGGGCTTTGGCTTAGTAGTTAGGTCGAAGTCCAGTTGTTTGCGACTTAG
The DNA here is from genome assembly GCA_030737815.1 of Allium fistulosum. Lineage (NCBI taxonomy): Eukaryota > Viridiplantae > Streptophyta > Magnoliopsida > Asparagales > Amaryllidaceae > Allium > Allium fistulosum. Next base: position 304,509,855 of record CM060903.1, on the reverse strand, counting down.
GTTAGGTCGCGTGTTGTTTTAGGTCGTCATGCGTTAGGTCGCTGAGGAGTTAAGTCGTAGCATCTGTTGGTCGCTAGGTTTTGTCTAAGTGTAGGTCGTAAGTCGTATACAAGTGGAAGCGCATTTGCTTTAGGTCGCCAAGGGTTAGGTCGGAGGCTCTGTTAAGTCGTGGGGGTTTTTAGGTCGTAGGTCGGCATAGTGTTGAGTCGGCAGCGACTTAAGGAGATAGCCGAGTTACGACTTAAGGGCAGTTTTCAGCTATAAATAGGAGGGGTTGTTCTCACTTTTTGGGATCCGGATTTTGAAGCGACGAAGTGCTGCCATTTTGAGAGCTCGACTTCTACACTTCTTCACTTCTTTTCTCCACTCTAATCTAGTGCTTCCATCCATCCAAATCGAAGATCAAGATTGAAGATTCAAGAGCTTAGATTGAAGATCTTCATCTTTTCAAGAGAGATTTCTTCGTTTGAAGCGGATTTGTGATAGATCTAGCTTAGTTCTTCGCTGTCCAGATCTGAAGCGTGTTGATTTGGGTTTGTTTAGGTGATTTGGTGAGTGGTGATTATCTCTCACACGGATCCAAAGGAGTATATCGGATTGTTGGCTCGATTTGGTGTTAAAATAGTGATTTCCATGCATTTTCTTCATAATATGTGTAGATCCATATAGATCCATTGTTCATGATGATGTTACATCCATTTTATCATATATTAACCTATGCAAGTTCATTCATCAAGTTTGTAGAGATATAATCCATGTTTTCATGCTTATTGGACTTTCAACTCTTTAATTACGAAAATGCCATTATTGTTATAATTGTCTACTTAGATCATTTTTGAATGCTTGATTGCTTGGATTGATGTTTGATTTGATTGCTTGTTATGAACTAGATGATTGATGATTAGATTTAGATCGAAGGTGATTCAAAAGCTAAGGGAAAGGCTCTTGAATTGGGAAAGCTGCTCGTGGCATATGTAGCGGGATGATGAAGCTCTTATGCATAGATGTGATGAGAAGTTGAGATGAGGCTTTGCAAGGATGTAATGAAGCGAGGCATCATATGATGAAGACTTGGTCTAATCCAGACGGGATCATTCCAAGCATGTTGATAACTCGGTGATATGATTCGAGTTGAGGATAATGAATGGATATGAGAATAGTCGTCGAGGAGGATGACTAGGAGGCTTGGATAGCATCGTTGTTGAAGGTTCTAGCATGCTCTAAGCAAGAGTACGTTTGGGCAGATTCGATAGTCCCAACGGCCAACTGTTGATAGTCGAGTACTCTGGGCAGATTCGATAGTCCTAGGCACGGGCTGCGACGACGTGCGGGAGTTATGTCTAGAACCGGGGTTTCCATTAGCCCTTGACGGACGGCTGAAAGAATGTGCCGGTCATTCAATTAACGGTGATATCGAAGCAATGATAATAGTGATAGCCAGAGTCATGGATGTTTGGTTGTATCGTCATTCGGACTCAAGAGCGGTATTTTCTGGGTGCTTATCTGATTTAGGCCTTGGTACTTGGAAAACATCGCCCTTGACTCGAGTGATAGTAGTTTTACTTTAAATTGTATGCTCTGCTATGTTTGTTTCTGCTTAGTGTGTGTCTGGGGGCTATCACTGTAGAATGAGGTTGGAGTGGGAGGGTTGTATTCCTATTCCTTTTCCTTTATGCTCTTTTGGTATGTTGTTAGTTAATTTACTGCTCACTAAGACTGTTGTCTGACTCAAGGCTTTATGTTTTAATTCTTATTGCCTTGGGCTGTTCGTCCATTTTGGGACGGGCAGACTAGGTAGCAGGTGACAGGTGCTGTTCTCTTCTCACGATGCTGATATCGAAGACGAGCTAGAGGGTTGCATATTAACTTCTTATTATATGTACTAGATATTCCGCTGTTTTGTATTCTCTGAGAGATATGTAGTAAGGCTGGATGTATTGACTATGTGATGCTTGTATTCAACTATTGTGGAGTTTTATATGATGTCATTTTGTTCTGTAAAGCTTCACTATATATATGTTCTATTGTATTTTGTCCATGCGCTGTGAGTAATGCGATAGATTCTGTTGTTTTAAATCTTACCTTGACAATCGTCCATGGTCGCCTGGCACACTTTACAGCGATCTATCTCTAGATTCGGTGCAGGGGTCATGGGCGGTCGTCACATTTGGTATCAGAGCATTGGTTAATCGATTTTACCCAACGCTCGCTGAAGTAACTACGTATGAGAGACGTAATTGTATTTTGATGGATGATTACTATATATAATATAGTAGCTTAGTAGGGTTTGAGTCCTTTATGCAGTTGTTTCTCTAGATGTTCTAATCATTCCTTTTTATAGATATTGAGAATGAGTCGAAGAGGGAGACCAGCTGCTAGGGAAGGCCGTGCTACTGAAGAGACTGCTGACTATGCAGCCATGTTCGAAGCTATGATGACTTCGATCATGAGAAGGATACCAGTTCCGAGGGCAGCAGTTGATGTTGGAGTTCAAGTCCAAACTCCGAAACCAGTGGATTTTGCTAAGTTGTGCAAGGATTATACTGCTCTTGGAGGGAAGGTTTTCTTGGGAACAGAATCAACTATTGAGGTCCAGAGGTGGATAGATGCTTGTAGAAGGATCTTTGGTGATTTGGGAATTGATGATGCAACTAAGAGGAAGTTGGCATCAAGGCAGCTTCAAGGGAGAGCTTCTGATTGGTGGAACTCTATTACCATCACTACTCCGGAAGAAGAGATTACTTGGGAGCAATTCCAAGTCAGATTTGAAGCTAAGTTCATTTCTACAGCTCAGAAGTCTGTTCTGTTCAAGAGGTTTGTGGAGCTCAAGCAAGGTGGAAGATCAGTTCTTGAGTATGTTTCTGAGTTCGAAGCTTTGTCCAAGTATGCCCGGTCGTATATTGAATCTGCTTATCAGAAGAATGAGAAGTTTGTGACCGGCTTGGATAGTTATCTTGGGAGATAGTTGGTGGATCATTTGGACGATTCATTTGAGAAGCTTGTGGAGAAAGCTCTTAGGCATGAGAGTCTGTTTCCTAAGGAAGGACCTGTTGTTGCTGTTACCAAGGGAGAATCTAAACCACAGCAGGGTGGAAACCAAAAGAGGAAGCAGCAGCAGCAAAAGGGTAAGGATGGCCAGAAGAAGCCGAAAGGCGAGGTGACTTGCTACAATTGTCAGCAGAAGGGCCATTTCTCTAAGGATTCATTCGGCGTAGTGTGTCTGAATGGGGTGCACCAGTTGTGTTCGCAACCAAGGCAGATGGGTCATTAAGACTGTGCGTCGATTATCGTGAGCTGAATAAGGTGACTAAGAAGAACAAGTATCCATTGCCGAGAATAGATGACTTGTTTGATCAGCTTCACGAAGCTAAGGTGTTTTCTCAGGTGGATTTGGCAACGGGATTTCACCAGCTGAGAGTGGCTAAGGATAGTGTGCCGAAGACTGCTTTTAGGACACCATCCGGTTTCTATGAGTGGCTGGTAATGCCGTTTTGATTGACTAACGCGCCAGCATACTTTGTGGATCTTATGAATAGAGTGTTCCGAGATCAGTTGAACAAGTTCGTACTTGTGTTCGTGGATGATATTCTGATTTATTCCAGAACGGAAGAAGAGCACAAGACGCACTTGCGTATTGTTTTGGAGATCTTACGGAAACATCAACTGAAGGCTAAGTTTTCGAAGTGTCACTTCTGGAAGAGTGAAGTGAGGTTCTTAGGCCATGTGATTTCTGGAAATGGAATAGCGGTTGATCCCGCTAAGGTGGCAGCAATCCAGGATTGGGTTAGACCTAAGAATGCATCTGATGTGAGAAGTTTTCTTGGATTAGCAGGATATTATCGACGGTTTATCAAAGACTTCTCCAAGATAGCTGCACCGTTAACAGGATTGACGAAGAAGAACCAAGTGTTCAGTTGGGATGCTAAGTGTGAGCAAGCTTTCGGAATCCTGAAAGAGAGATTGACGAGTGCTCCTGTTTTGACTATTCCAAGTGGGAATGATGAGATGGTGGTTTACACCGACGCATGTGGTACTGGACTTGGAGCAGTGCTGATGCAGAAGGATAAAGTTGTTGCATATGCCAGTCGACAACTGAAGCCGCATGCAAGGAATTACCCAACTCATGATTTGGAATTGGCGGCGATTGTATTTGCTCTGAAGATGTGGAGACATTATCTGTTGGGAGTTCGATTCGAGTTATTTACGGATCACAAGTCGTTGAAGTATCTTTTCTCCCAAAAGGATTTGAATCTTCGGCAGCAACGTTGGCTAGAGTTTTTGGCATCGTATGACTTTGGTATAGCTTATACTCCGGGAAAAGGTAACGCAGTGGCTAATGCGTTAAGTCGAAGACATGCAGGACTGGGAGCCATGTTTTCAGAATGGAAGAGTCTCGAGTATTTAGCTGGATTTGACTTCAGGCCTAGATGCGAATTGGAACCTGAGATGTTGGCAAACTTATCAATAAGACCCACTCTTGTGGAAAGGATTGGCGAGAGCCAAAAGCGAGATGATAAGCTTGTCAAGATTATCCGTGAATTGGAATCTGGATTGGATCCAGAAAAGGATAAAGGATTCGAGGTCGATAGAGAAGGTTGGCTTCGAAAGCAAGGACGACTAGTTGTTCCCGATATAGATGAATTGAGGAGTGAAGTTCTGAAGGAAAGTCATCACTCGAAGTTGACAATTCATCCAGGTGGAAATAAGATGTATCGGGATATGAAGAGAACCTACTACTGGGAAGGCATGAAGAAGGATGTTGGAGATTTCATTTCCAAGTGTATGAACTGCCAGTTGGTAAAGGCTGAACAGAAGAAGCCAAGTGGATTGCTTCAGCCCTTAGAGGTTCCTACATGGAAGTGGGAACAAGTGTCGATGGATTTTATCGATGGATTGCCTAGAACCAGAACGGGAAATGAAGGAATTTGGGTCATTGTAGATCGTCTGACTAAGAGTGCACGATTCATTCCTGTTCGATCGACTAGGACTGCATCAAAGTTGGCTGAGTTGTATGTTAAGTGGATAGTCCGATTTCATGGTATTCCGAAGAGTATAGTGAGCGATCGAGACCCATTGTTCACTAGTGGATTTTGGAAGAGCTTCCAGAAAGTCTTGGGAACCGAGTTGTGTTTGAGTACAGCTTATCACCCTCAAACAGATGGTCAGACTGAAAGAGTCAACCAAGTTTTGGAAGATCTCCTCAGAGCTTGTGTTTTGGATTTCAGAGGATCATGGGAAGATCACCTTCATTTGGTGGAATTTGCGTACAACAACAGTTACCAGTCAAGTATTGGTATGGCACCTTATGAGGCATTGTATGGAAGACCGTGTAACTCTCCGACATGTTGGTTGGAAACCGGAGAGAAGCTGATAATTGGGCCAGAGATGATTCGACAGACTTCAGATTGTATAGAAATCATTCGGCAACGAATGAAGGCAGCCCAAGACCGTCAGAAGAGTTATACCGATAAGCGTCGAAAGGATTTGGAATTCGACGTTGGTGATATGGTTTTTGTGAAGATTTCTCCACTGAAGAATGTTATTCGATTCGGGAAGAAAGGAAAATTGACTCCGAGATTTGTTGGACCATTCCCGATCATCGAGCGAATTGGAAAGCTCGCCTACAGATTGGAGTTACCAGAGAAGATGTCGAGTGTGCACAATGTTTTTCATGTATCATATCTACGGAAATATGTGCACGACTCAAATGCAGTAGTTTCTGCAGATAGCTATGAAGATTTTGAAGTTGATCCAGTTGATAGAAGACCTCGTAAGCCGCTTCGTGTTGTTGAAACCGACACGAAACAGCTTAGGAGAAAGGTAGTTAAGTTGCTCAAGATACAATGGAGTGATGATGATAACGACTGTACGTGGGAGGTGGAAGAGAGGATGAAGGCAGCTCATCCTGAACTCTTCAAGGTATGGCCCTAAGGTGTCGTCTCATCTCGCGATATTGTAACTTGTTCTAAGTCTTAGAATTCTGTACGCTAAGCTAGAATTGGATGCATGGTTTGTTGATTGCTATGGATGGTAGGCGTACAGAATAGTTTTTGATTGCTTGGAATTTCGGGGGCGAAATTTCTAAGGGGGAGAGAATGTAACGACCCGTATTTTTACGGATCGACATGTTCGTCAAAATCTGGAATTTTAGCACTTTCATGTCATTTCAGATTTTTAGGCAGATTTGTCTAAGTCCTAGGTCGTACGCGACCTAAATGTTGTTGGCGACTTAGAGAAGATCTGCGACCTAAGGGGATAGGTAAGTTAAAGGTTAGGTCTGGGTCGAGTTGCCGATTTAAGAGGCTTAGGCGACCTAAGGGAGAGTAGTAGGCGACCTAAGTATTCTGGGGTAGAGTTGGGTCGGCAACGACCTAAGGGAATGTTGTGAGCGACCTAAGAGTTTCGGTGAGCTAAGTGTTAGGTCGGCAGGGTGAGTTAGCGACCTAATGGTTACCGGGTTAGCGACTTAGTATCTTGGAGCGACCTATAGGTTAGCGACCTAAGAAGGGTAGCGTGTTAGCGACCTAAGGGTTAGGCGACTTAAAGAGTTAGAACATAACCCAGTTAGGTCGCGTGAGTAGTTTGTTGTATGAGTTGTTAGGTCGTAGGAAATAGTTTAAGTATTAGGTCGCGTGTATTCTAAGTCGTAGGTCGCGTGAGTGTTAGGTCGCTGGGCTTTGGCTTAGTAGTTAGGTCGAAGTCCAGTTGTTTGCGACTTAGGTTAGGTCGCGTGTTGTTTTAGGTCGTCATGCGTTAGGTCGCTGAGGAGTTAAGTCGTAGCATCTGTTGGTCGCTAGGTTTTGTCTAAGTGTAGGTCGTAAGTCGTATACAAGTGGAAGCGCATTTGCTTTAGGTCGCCAAGGGTTAGGTCGGAGGCTCTGTTAAGTCGTGGGGGTTTTTAGGTCGTAGGTCGGCATAGTGTTGAGTCGGCAGCGACTTAAGGAGATAGCCGAGTTACGATTTAAGGGCAGTTTTCAACTATAAATAGGAGGGGTTGTTCTCACTTTTTGGGATCCGGATTTTGAAGCGACGAAGTGCTGCCATATTGAGAGCTCGACTTCTACACTTCTTCACTTCTTTTCTCCACTCTAATCTAGTGCTTCCATCCATCCAAATCGAAGATCAAGATTGAAGATTCAAGAGCTTAGATTGAAGATCTTCATCTTTTCAAGAGAGATTTCTTCGTTTGAAGCGGATTTGTGATAGATCTAGCTTAGTTCTTCGCTGTCCAGATCTGAAGCGTGTTGATTTGGGTTTGTTTAGGTGATTTGGTGAGTGGTGATTATCTCTCACACGGATCCAAAGGAGTATATCGGATTGTTGGCTCGATTTGGTGTTAAAATAGTGATTTCCATGCATTTTCTTCATAATATGTGTAGATCCATATAGATCCATTGTTCATGATGATGTTACATCCATTTTATCATATATTAACCTATGCAAGTTCATTCATCAAGTTTGTAGAGATATAATCCATGTTTTCATGCTTATTGGACTTTCAACTCTTTAATTACGAAAATGCCATTATTGTTATAATTGTCTACTTAGATCATTTTTGAATGCTTGATTGCTTGGATTGATGTTTGATTTGATTGCTTGTTATGAACTAGATGATTGATGATTAGATTTAGATCGAAGGTGATTCAAAAGCTAAGGGAAAGGCTCTTGAATTGGGAAAGCTGCTCGTGGCATATGTAGCGGGATGATGAAGCTCTTATGCATAGATGTGATGAGAAGTTGAGATGAGGCTTTGCAAGGATGTAATGAAGCGAGGCATCATATGATGAAGACTTGGTCTAATCCAGACGGGATCATTCCAAGCATGTTGATAACTCGGTGATATGATTCGAGTTGAGGATAATGAATGGATATGAGAATAGTCGTCGAGGAGGATGACTAGGAGGCTTGGATAGCATCGTTGTTGAAGGTTCTAGCATGCTCTAAGCAAGAGTACGTTTGGGCAGATTCGATAGTCCCAACGGCCAACTGTTGATAGTCGAGTACTCTGGGCAGATTCGATAGTCCTAGGCACGGGCTGCGACGACGTGCGGGAGTTATGTCTAGAACCGGGGTTTCCATTAGCCCTTGACGGACGGCTGAAAGAATGTGCCGGTCATTCAATTAACGGTGATATCGAAGCAATGATAACAGTGATAGCCAGAGTCATGGATGTTTGGTTGTATCGTCATTCGGACTCAAGAGCGGTATTTTCTGGGTGCTTATCTGATTTAGGCCTTGGTACTTGGAAAACATCGCCCTTGACTCGAGTGATAGTAGTTTTACTTTAAATTGTATGCTCTGCTATGTTTGTTTCTGCTTAGTGTGTGTCTGGGGGCTATCACTGTAGAATGAGGTTGGAGTGGGAGGGTTGTATTCCTATTCCTTTTCCTTTATGCTCTTTTGGTATGTTGTTAGTTAATTTACTGCTCACTAAGACTGTTGTCTGACTCAAGGCTTTATGTTTTAATTCTTATTGCCTTGGGCTGTTCGTCCATTTTGGGACGGGCAGACTAGGTAGCAGGTGACAGGTGCTGTTCTCTTCTCACGATGCTGATATCGAAGACGAGCTAGAGGGTTGCATATTAACTTCTTATTATATGTACTGGATATTCCGCTGTTTTGTATTCTCTGAGAGATATGTAGTGAGGCTGGATGTATTGACTATGTGATGCTTGTATTCAACTATTGTGGAGTTTTATATGATGTCATTTTGTTCTGTAAAGCTTCACTATATATATGTTCTATTGTATTTTGTCCATGCGCTGTGAGTAATGCGATAGATTCTGTTGTTTTAAATCTTACCTTGACAATCGTCCATGGTCGCCTGGCACACTTTACAGCGCTCTATCTCTAGATTCGGTGCAGGGGTCATGGGCGGTCGTCACAACCTTTAAGGCCAGACCGGTAACCAGGTTGGACATGGTACTTGATTACCCAATTCCAATCCTAGACATTACCTTTCTAAACACCATACTAAGAGGGCAAACTTAATTAGTTAGCCCTAATATAACTTATTTAGACCGCATATGCTATTGTGTTGTGATACCATTGAAGAAACTGGGCCAGCCCGTAGTAGAAGAAATTGGTGAATTTAAAAAAAAATTACCCTATTGGATCTTAGTTAAGCCTATGAAGCCTAATTTATTTAGAACATTTCTAAATTTATTTTAAATAAAATCATTTATTTTATTTAAATTAGTTAAAGGGAAGTTTTTTATTTCAAATGTATAGTGTATCAAATACACATAACATTTAGTTAATGTATAGGGAATGAAACCTTTCATTTCTTTTTCTAAACAAGAATTAATTGAGAGTATTAATTACATTAAATGGAGAGAGAAACCTTTCATTTTCTCTCTTTAATTTGAATTGATTGATACATTAAATGTCACTAATTAATAATTTGTTCATGGCAAGATTTATTACTATGTCCATATGTATTCTAACTGTACAAATTATAGTTTGAGATTTATTTAATTTAATTTAATTTATTTATATAAGTGTGTGCGTATATATATATATATATATATATATAAACTACACACACATATATGTGTGTGTGCGCATGTGTAAAATCATAGTCCGTGAAGGGTATAATGTGCCCGTATATAGATGTTGGGATTTATATTGCAACGGACACATTAGCTCATTTTGTATATACTATAATTTGTTCAAATATGTGCTTGTATAATATATCAAAACAAGATATTAGTACATGTGTGCGTGTGTGTCTATATATACATATATAAATTATTGAATAAAAAAGTTTCTACCATAATAAATTAATGTAAAATAATCACATGATAAAAATACAAGTTTTATAATTTTAGAATCTGGAAACAGATTTGGGCTTAAGATTAATTTATGAATATTTTTAAAATAAAATAATATTTATTATTAAATAGTTGATAATAAATCTTAATCAAATTAATTCTTAAAAATATGAAACCAAGTTGAAAAATTTTGAAACTTTTTTATGAAGATAGATGAGACATATTTAGGGCTTAGGAAAATTCTATAGAATTTTCTCAACTGAAATTATATTTTTAATTAAACAGTTAACTACGGTTCGAAAATTAATTAATTATAAAAAATATTAAATTAAGTTTTAAAAATCTGAAATTTTTTCCGACGGTATCTGCGAAACATTTAATGCTTATTAAAAATTTCCAAAATTTTACCAATTGAATTTTTATTTTTAATTATATAATTGATTGCAGGCCGAAAGTAAATTAATTTCCAGAAATAATAAATTATGTTCAAAAAATCTTAAAATTTTACAGTACGCATCTTACATGGTACAAAAAATATAAAATCGAAATTTGAACCAATAATTATTTTATAATAAATAATTCACAAAATTATTAAATAATAATAAATATGTATATACATATTTAATAAAATAATTTTATATTTTATGATTCACAATAGGTATAAAACATCATAAGAAATTTTTTAGATTAAATATATACAAGATATAAACATATATACGATTATACATATAGACAATTTGCAAATCTGTATACATTTAATCTAGATCGATTTATATACATTAATATAAATCAAAATTAATTTTTTAGAAAAAAATGCAACAATAAATTAATAAACATATACTACAATAGGCACATAACCAATCCAATTATAACAAATACATGTACCAATAAAAATCCCACATAATCTAAACAATAGACAGATCTGAATACAAACAAGTGATTTGGATGTAAATCAACATTCATATGATAAACTTGAAATCAAAATAATAATAATAAATAAAAGTTCAGCTCCTAATGAAACCTTTGAGTCCATGTTGAACAATGAATTCTCTTCTAAGAACAATTACCAATCCATCAGGTTGCTATTCCGGGATCTGAGACCATCTACTACAAATTAGTATTATTTAATTTAAATTGGATTTGAGAATTTTTGGAATAATTTTAAAGGAGAGTTGCTGCCATCAAAATGAGGAAGAAGAAGAAGAAAGTGGTGGCTCAAAAAATGAATTAGCATTTCACTAGAGTTTTGAGATTAGCATTTATGTGGGTAGGATAAGAGAGCAAATAATGATCTCAACCACGCATCTCAAAACCCTAATCTCATGCATAGTAGTTGCCCCCTTCCTCTATCAAAACTAATGAATTTCACCTCTAAGATTCATGTTGTGAGCCCATTTAACCCAATTTAAATATACATAATTGTATTCAACAAATTTGTTGTCGATATCTCATATCGAGATATCGACCAACATGTTTATAACTTTTTTATAAATACATGCAACAAATTTATTTCTCAAATCATATCCAAATTTATAATTAATATTTCATAAATATTAATTAATTTAATCAATTTATAACAATTATAAACTAATTAAATCATTCAGTCTTAACAGAATTCATCGATTCGGTTGTATGACTCTTAGGTGTAAATTCGGTCAACTATTAACGTCAAACTATTCGAACGTTAACGTTCACACTTCACTTAGTAGGTGGTGTGACATTATGGCGAATTTATCACTTACTCATTTTTGAAAAAAAATCTTATTTTAATTTATTAAGCATTACCCAGTTGTGACAATTATTTACACCAATTCTCTTCGTCAGAACTATATCACTTTGGACTTATTGAATTTGGTAACGGTCAAAAATTCCAACATCGTCCACATTCAACTCTATAATCCAAACACAAAGTCCTTGGTTCAATAATAACAATTATTATTAACCGAACTACTCTGACCAGAGATTTTGACATTGGGTTGACTTAAGTTGACCGTGATACTAACGCTATATAACTGAGGAGACGAATCCTCTCTTAGCTTCCAATACTTCCACTCGACCCAACTGTAGTCACTCGATGGACGTCGTGCCATGATTTGACTGTAATCAAAACGGAGCTTTCATATTGAAGATTCACAGTATTCTCAAGCCGAAAGAACTGTGTAAATTATACACATCGATATTTTATGTTTTACCTTAGTTATAACCAACAGAAAACTATCGAATGAGTCGTTCCATAATTATCTAATAACTATTAGTACATAACCCCTAGGTGCCCCCACCAGCCATGAGTAATACACTGTCCAACATTTGGAGAACGTTACGTACTCTGGTCTCAATGGATACAACGATATCCAGTCTCGATGCATCTTGACTAGGAACATTTATAATGGTATATTTATTTTTATTGTGATACATTACTCACGATTACAACACTTTGTAACTACTATCACAAAAATACCATTTATGATTATCTATTAAATTAACTTTTAATTAATTAATTAATATAACTACATCATATTAAGTACATAATAGAAAGGAAACACCTTTATTTCAAACAAGATTAGTCAACGATTTATATATATGTAACAAATTACATAATTGCCCCTAGGGCATACCCCAAACTCTATCATTTAGAACATGGAAACTTTCTCTGATGGCACCTTCGTGAATCTAACTACAGTGACCTCTCAAAACGTCTCTATATGCTTCTTTAAATCTCTTCATATAGCTTATGATGGCTAATGCTTTTTGATGCCATTCCAGTTGTCATGGATTATGCTTATGATAGCTTCCTAATCCTTGTTGTTATCCTATGCCGATGGTATATAGTTGCGATGACAACAATTTTTTTGATAAATTGCAACTTGTATTGACATCCACTTTACCATAACATCTAGTTAAGATAGTCATCCTTTTTCGATAGAAATACAATTTATTATTCTGATGCCAAGCAACTTGCAATGTTCATCACTTGCCACCATATAAATTTGTGGTTATTATTATTCTTCAGTTACATGCATAGTGCTTTCTTCGATGTCATATCAATTTCTACCAAATACCTATTACTCAGATGATATGTTTTTGACAGTTTTACTTGCATTGTATAAGGAACATGTCAGATCCCACTGTACTATACTCCAATGATGATGCTATAATGGCATGATATATGCTTTGCAATGATTATCATTTGCTAATGCTCTTTGATAACCCATATACGTTTCCACTCATCTTTGATGGCCATCTCTACCAAATGGGTGCTTTAGATGGATTTAAAGCATGAATTTGTTAAGATGAATAACTAACTCTTGTGGTTGTTAATGGTTACAAAAGCTTAATGGATCCATTATGTTAGTTGCTCATTTATATAAACATGATATAAACCATGATATACTCCACCTAATATGGTCAATCACTATCAAACCCCTTGTGATAACTCAAGGAGTTCACTACTTTTATGAAGTATGATGAAATTCCAACCATTTACTCTAGCCATCTTAATACATCACGTGTGAACATTAAAACAAATTATTTTGATCCTAAACCAGTGGAAATATCCAGTAATGTCTAAAAATCAATTATACTATTTTGAGGTATTAAACCCATTTTTACATCATGAGTTTTCACAGAATATTCTCTAAGCTATGTATACGCTTTAAATCTCATTTAGAAGGGGTATCAACCATTTTATAGATGTTACTCTAGTATCCATAGGAACCTATGATATAAAGCATATGGTTCATGAATGAAATTTAACTCACCTTATATTTGAAAAGTTTGTAAATATGCAAGGAAATTATTGTTATTGATCTCCACTACAACTTGTCTTATTGTTGTATGATTAATCTCTTACTCATGCTGTATATAAGTAGTACTTACGACTATGGTGGAAAGCATACCGCCATTGCAAAAATTTCAAAACTATGGTCGACTGGCCAGACACTAATTTTAGGGTCAATAAAGGTGCAAAAAAATACTTAATTACCAAATAGAAACAAATAAATATAAAACATGACATGGAAATTTAATGTGATTTAGCCAAATTGACCTACATCCACAAAAGTCCAATAACTTTTATTCCTTTATCATTATTTACAAGTTAGATTACAAAATAATCGCTATGTTAAATATTAAAGCATAGAAACATGAAGAAAATAGAGATAATCTACGGTGAGAAGCAAAATCTAAATAAGTGTACCCAGTTTGGGCTGAAACACCTGAAATTGGATGAACAATGAGTAAGGCATTTCCATTTTCTAATTAGGTTTAGTGGAACTCTAATATAGAAGAATAATATGTTTTGATATATATATATATATAGCTTCAAAATAATATCCATCATAGGGTTAAACAACACTAAGATCACCACTATTGGAATATAGTAGCCCATTCCCAAAATCCAAGGTGCTAGCATAATTTGCAATCAGAAAGAAAACTGAATTATCGCTTAGGGCCTAACAAACTACCGATAGATCAATTTATTGAGTAGTTTGATTTAAATCCCTAAGTGGTCGACTACTTTGGGCCTAGTAGTCAATCGCTTGGAGCTCACCCACAGTAAATAGTATATCATATGGCACATCCATTTCTTCGTCAAAGTTTGGAAACCTATAACATAGCTCCAAGCAACCTCTTGTTTACTCCATTATGAAGATCTTGATATACTTTTCAACATACAAATTGGTGCATATTTGAGTTGTATCAATTCAACACTCCATCTTGATTCAAGTATACAAACCTCCCGTCTAGCACCCTATGGTCAAATGAAACTAAGCTAATCAAGTTTGAGCAATGCTCAAACTTGTCTCTAGGAAGTGACTTAATCATCATACCTAAAGGGTTGCCTTTTGTATGCAACTTTTTCAACTTTATCTTATCGCGATCCTCCTCAAACATAACAAATAACCTTCTAACATCAATGTGCTTCATTCTAAATTAGATTTTGATTAACGGATATTCCTTGAATCTTGAATGGATCCCATTGTGTTTCTTGATTGTTGTATTGACTTATCAATCAAAAAATTAGATTTTGATTTTGCATTTATGATATGAATTTGACCCATTGATTGTTAGGGTGCCTTTGCTTGTTATATGGGGTTTACAATTAAATTTCCTTTGTTTAATCCTTTCTTGGGTTCTTATTTTGTATTTTTTTTATTTGACTCAATTGTTAATGCGCTTGGTTTTCTTAATCGAATGATGAAATCCTGGTAGATTCACAAGAGGATCTAGATAACATTCTTTGTGAATTTGACATATCAGACATGAAGGCAATTGCTCTAGGCCTTGACGATGTTTGGAATACCCTCCAGAGTGATGCTTTTCATGGGCTGTGGAGTATTTTTCGAATGTCATATCCCTTCCCTTGCTCCTTTCTTTGTTGATCTGCTAGAGTTTTTCAACCTTAATCCATTCCAACTTCCCCTGTCATTCAATGCTATTTCGGCCCTAAGAGTAGTGTACTTTCAAAGGAGTTACATTATATTGCCGACGGAGATAAATTTTTTATTTGAATTGACAGCTACAAAATCTCCTACTCCTATGCCAGTATATTTCCTACAAATTAGAAAGAAGCATCCTCTGGTTAACCTTATCAACAAGATTGTAAAAAAGTAATGGTTTTATGTTAACGCCAACAACCCTAGGATTGTAATGGATTTTTCGAAGGCTGGTAAGTTGATTTCATATTTGACTAGTTGTATTTGTTAATCAAATTTTAGTGATAATTTTGGTATTTATTTATTATCAGGGAGACCTAAAATATCAATAGATATTGAGCATTACATGGCTTGTTATAATAATGTTTTAAACCTTTTGAAAGATCAGGGTAGTGCTAACAGGTATTGGTGGAAGCTAACTTGAAAGTGTGTGGCTTGCTTCTCCCAAATGTCGTATTTGAAGGGTACTGTAACGCCCCACTCCGAGACCCACATTGGCAAAGAGTATCACTAGGTAACACCGTCTGCTAATGCGGAGAATAGAGCTGGATAGGAGCGACCATCTATAACCTTGTCTTAATTATCTATTGAATACGCCGACAATTGCCACTTCTTACTTAAATGGATCGACATATCCAATACATACTTAATACAAAGCCATAGGTGGCTGAAGGATCTATCAGAATAAAATATAACAACTCAATGTAATACACATCACAGAACAGTAGATCATCACATACATTTTCACATATACAGATACATAATAGAGTTTACAAAATGATACGTGTCAAGTGGTAAAGCAAACCACAATATACAGGCGAGGCAATAGAGTACATATCAGAGTTACAGACAAAAAGTACTACACAAAAAACTATAACAAAAAGGAGCTAGCGGAATAGTCCATGCGGAAGCAAAATAGGCTAAGTCCAATGTACCTAACCTGAAACATCTCGGTCTGACCCGAGTATAAAATACACGGGTCAGTCTAGCTAAACAAATCAGTTAGATATACTAGATGATAATGAACATACAAAGTCATAAAGTACCACAAATATCTCCAAAAGAGATAACCAAATCATCTAACATAAGATGAATCAAACAAGCCTCGTATCATAGGCAACTCAAATAAACCAAGGATATCATATCCCAAAACAAGCCAAAAGGCAAGTAACAAATACCAATACAGGTAACACAAATTTCCATAAGGCAATCGCTATATATCGTGTGGTTCAAAGAACCTACCCCGAAAGGAGATACACTTAGGGAGATATAATTGTCAAAGAAACAAAAGATGCTCGAGCTTAGTACTGTATAACAAGGATCCACAAGCCCGAAGGCAACAAACCCAAATACCTCTCGAGCGGTGACGAATGACCAACTCCAAAAGCGATACTATAGGGCAACAAACCCGAAGGCACAAACCCGAAGGTACAAGCCCGAAGGCAACATACCCGAAGGCAACAAACCCCGAAGGCTCAAGCCCGAAGGCAACAAACCTCGAAGGCAACAAACCCCGAAGGCTCAAGCCCGAAGGCAACAAACCCCGAAGGCAACAAACCGTAGTGGCGAAGGTCCAAAGACCCAGAACTGGACACCACTAACTGGCAGAATGTGTCACAATTCTCAGAAAGGAACCCGAAAAATGTTAACATGAGTCCCATACCACACGTTCGCACTAAACGGTTTACTAACCGTTAGTCAATTTCACACTCAAAGCAGTACAAAGTTCATCTCATATCATCAGTAAACCAAACCCAAAGGTCAAAACGGTCAAACGAATAGATTAGGAATTAACTTAAAAGATAAACACGTGTTCATAGCACGCGTTTTATTTAATCATTTAATTCTCCTCCCTCTTCGCTCGAAGTGCAAGATTGTGTGTGTGTTTTAAATAGAAATTATAAATTGGAGAAACGAGCTTTTAATACAATTTGAAAAGATCATTTTATAAAAATCCATGTATGAAATCAAAAAGGAATCATCAAAATCAAATATGCAATAACAACTAATTGGAATTGACACGAATCGATTAAAATTGGAAACCAAGCAAAATAGGCAAATCTGGGCTGAGACAAGCAGGTCAATCGACTGACTGCAGAGGCCAGTCGACTGATCCAGAAACCCGAAAGTTTCAGTTCCTACAGTCAGTCGACTGACTACAGAGGCCAGTCGACTGACTGCAGAAAACAAAGACTTCCGGTTTCTGCAGACAGTCCCAGAAACTTTCATTTTCTACATCCAGTCGACTGACTGCAGGGGCCAGTCGACTGATTGGCACTGAAACTATTTTTCAGCCTATCAAAATGAAGAGCAAACTCTTCCAATTTGCGATCGGACGAGCAGTGGGCGCTAGGGGTTTATGCCAATCGACAACCCAGCTCTATTGGCTCTTCAATACACCACCAAAAGCATGATCAAACATCAAAGCTAAGATTTTTAGAGTTTTAGACTTCAAAACACCAAAAATTGAAATGTTCACCAAATCAATTCAAATCAAAAGCAAATGAACATGAATAAGTGTTAGGAATTCATACCTAACATCAATGATATCAAGAGAAGTAGATGTGATTTCAAAACTCACCTTTTAAACCCAAACACAAATGATAAGCTCAAGAACAAGAAATAGGTTGATCTCTCTTCAACGCCACCTCAAGAACTTCAATCTAAAACAAAGATGGAGTTTTCTCAAAGTTAGGGTTAAGAACATTTCTAAAATTGAAGAGGAATTGAGATGGATAAGATGAAGAGGATGCTAACCAAAGCTTCACCTTTAATTTGGAGCAAGAATTTGAGTTTGCAAGAGGAAACTAGGGCTTGGAAATTTCTATTTCCCATTCTCTTCCCCCATTTTCAGTTGAGCTTGAGTTTTTAGGAAATGAATTGAGTGTATGGAGAGGAGAGGGGGTTGAGTTAGGGTATAGGATGAGTTGGGTTAAACCCAAAGCCAAAAGCCCACTAAAAAAATAGCAAAATTCAACTTACTCCAAACATATCGATGCTTATACTCAAAAAAGTCGCAAACGCCATTTTGGACTCAATGGAAGTGGTCCCGAGTCCTAATTCAACCGTTTGCAAAAAGTTACATTTCGGACTTAAATCCGACTAACGACGTTATATTTAAATAAAACATTTAAATATAAAATCGTAAAATATGCGGGTTGTTACAGATCTCCCCTCCTTAACAAAATTGCATCCACGCAATTCATAGAGAAGAATTTGCAGCAACTACATACTTACATCACCCAAAAAGAAAAGAAAATTAGCTTGAGATAAAAAGATATTCTTACCATTGCTAAGCAAAGGTAGAAAACCTGGATAGGATCGCTCGATAAACTCTTTGGTTTCCCAAGTACAGTCATTGGGATTAGCGGACCATTGAACTTTAATGAGCGGCACGTCCTTGTTCCGAAGGTGTCTCACCTCCGACGCAAGTACGCGAACATGCTGCTGTACAATAGATAAGTCTGGTGAGATCTCAAGCCCTTGCAAATCAGGAGAGTCGATAACAGAATCCGATTCTCGAAGACACTTCCGAAGCTGAGAGACGTGAAACACGTCGTGAACCCCAGATAGATGAGCTGGAAGTGAAACTCTATAAGCCACAGGGCCGATACGTTTAGTAATAGGAAATGGTCCCACAAAGCGAGGAGCCAATTTCCCTGTCACACTGAAGCGCATAACCCCTTTTAAAGGAGAAACACGAATAAAGACAAGATCATCAACCGAGAACTCGAGAGGCTTCCTACGGTTATCCGTGTAGGATTTTTGGCGGCTCTGTGCCTCTTTTATTCTCTGCCAAATAAGAACAATCTTCTCAGAAGAATCATGAACAAACTCCAGGCCAAGAATAACCTTCTCCCCAGATTCCAACCAACAAGAAGGTGATCGACATGGCCTTCCGTATAAGGCTTCGAAAGGAGCCATACCGATACTGGACTGAAAACTATTGTTGTAGGAGAACTCTATAAGGGGTAGATGATCCTCCCAACTACCTCTGAAATCAAGAATACAAATACGGAGGAGATCCTCTAAGTTACGATTCACCTGTTCAGTCTGTCCATCAGACTGTGGATGATAAGCTGTGCTGAAGTTAAGCTTTGCTCCCAAAGCTTGCTGAAGACTCTTCCAGAAATGACTGGTGAATAAAGGATCACGGTCACTCATAATCGAACTAGGAACACCGTGAAGTCTCACGATTTCCTTGATATATAACTTAGCCAAAAGAGAAGAAGTCCTATTAGATTTAATAGGAACAAAATGAGCTGATTTGGAGGCGATCCACAATAACCCAAATGCTAGAATGGCCCGATCTCGTACGAGGTAGGCCATCAATGAAGTCCATCGAAATCTGATCCCATTTCCACAATGGAATCTCTAGAGGCTGAAGGAGACTAGAAGGGCGCTGATGTTCGGCTTTAATACGTTGATAAGTCATGCAACTACTCACATAACTCGCCACATCGCGCTTCATGCCTTCCCAATAATAAAGGCGACGCATATCGACATACATCTTACTACTGCCAGGATGAATAGTATACTTAGAACGATGACAGTCATCAAGAATGTCATGCCTAAGTGCAGAATTAGAAGGCACAACAAGACGGTTCTTCTTGCAATGACACCCATGAAGATCAATGCTGAAATCTCGCAACGCCTCATCACGGGGTTCAGTCTCACGAAGCTGAATAAGATGCACAAGATCAGGATCACGCCGCTGAGCTTCGGCAATACGATCCAATAGAGAGGGTCGAGATTCCAAACTTAATAATACTAGCGGAGAATCAGAGGATGGAGCTCGATCACGAATATCACAAAAAGATAGAGTCTCAAGAATATCCCATTCGGCAAGCATCATAGAAACGACAGCCGAATGTATGCGACTAAGCGCATCAGCAACACGATTACCCTTACCAGGGGTATACTGGATATCAAAGTCATAGGAGGCAAGAAACTCGAGCCAACGCTGTTGCCTCATATTGAGTTCCTTCTGAGTGAACAAATACTTCAAGGATTTATGATCTGTATAGAGAATGAAGCGTTCGCCTAATAAATAGTATGGCTAAATCTTCAAGGCGATGACAATGGCGGCTAACTCAAGATCATGAGTGGGATAGCGAGCCTCATTCGGACGCAGTTGCTTAGAAGCATAAGCAACTTCCCGATCCTTCTGCATAAGCACGGCACCGAGACCACTACCACAAGCATCGGTGTAGACAACAAGATCATGATTCCCCTCGGGAACCACAAGAATATGAGCATTAGTGAGAAGTTCCTTTAATGTCTGAAAGGAAGCTTCACACTTATCTGACCAAATATAACAAATGCTTTTCCGAGTAAGGCTGGTGAGAGGAAGCACCACACGGGAAAAATCCTTAATGAACCGACGGTAATAACCCGCCAATCCAAGGAAACAACGAATCTCATGAACATTCTCAGGCCTCTTCGAATTCTAGATAGCTTCGATCTTTGAGGGATCGACGGAAATGCCGTCGGAAGATACAACATGGCCTAAGAACTTAACCTTATTCTCCCAAGAATGGCACTTGGAGAATTTGGCTTTAAGCTGATGGTGACGAAGAGTACTCAAGACAATTCTCAAGTGATTAGCATGCTCGGCTTCAGATTTAGAATAAACAAGAATGTCGTCAATGAACATAAGGACGAACTTATCGAGATATTCCCGGAATACTAGATTCATAAGATCAACAAAGAAAGCCGGGGCGTTCGTCAAACCGAATGGCATAACGAGCCAATCGAAAGAACCATATCGAGTGCGGAAAGCTGTAAGAGATATGCTATCTTCCGCGACTCGGAGCTGGTGAAAACCAGTGGAAAGGTCGAGCTGAAAAGACCTTAGCACCATCCAAAAGATTACTTAGGTGATAATCCTAAGACAAGCTCAAATATACCAGAAAATCCACAAACTACTTGAATGAGAGAAATAACACTTTCCTCATCAAGTGAGTTTAAAGAATTAAAATGATATCACCGAATTTGGAAATCAAAATCATTAAGAACCAAAGAAATCTGCTTAATAGATTGAAGATGTCGAAGATGAATAGTCCACATTGGACATAGGATATGGGCTTCATAATAATTAAGCCAATCCTTTCCCAAAAATCAATTTCGAAGCCTAAATAACGCATAACATGCAAATCAGCTCGAAAAGAAGAATCACAAAAATAATCTCGACATTTACAAAGCAAACTGAGTGTTGCGGATCGACCAATCGGATTTGCAATTCTCGGTAAAGTCGTCAAACCCATAATATTTAAAGAAAAAGAATCAACAAGTTCGTTTGGTATAAAAGAGTGGGACGTACCCGTATCAAAAGAAACTAAATAGGAAGACCACGAAATAAAATAATGCCATCAAGGATAGGAGGAGAATTACCTTTGGGCTGAGAGGAACCTCCAGAAGCCTTAGCAACATAAAGCTTGCCAGACTTGGCACTAGAAGGAGCAGTAGGGCAGGTGGAAATACGATGACCTTCCTTCTTGCAATAACGACAGAAGAGAGGCTTAGGACAAGCTCGAATAATATGATCAGGAGAACCACAATTGAAACACTTCCGAATGGAAGGTGTTCCTGCAGATTGAAAGTTAGAACCAGATTCAACGGGCTTTTTCTTCTTGAAAGGGAAAAATCCCTGCTTCCCTTTTTTTGTTGGGATTAGGACTTTTGAACTTAATATGCCTCTTTTCGTTGATGTTGAAGTTTTGTTTGGCATCCACAACTTCAACATCATTATCTTTATCGGCCTCTTCAAGTCGAAGAGCGATATCTTCAAACTGGTCGAAAGGCACTTCTAATTTCAGAGGTAAAACCTTTTCGGGGTTCTTTCCTAAAGCACAGATAAACCTTTGATTCTTTACAAGATCCAAAAGTTGTTGAGCAGTCATAAATACGCCATCCAGAGAAGGACTACTGGATTGACCGACGCTGGGACTTCCAGATCTAACCATTTCTTCTTCTTTAAGAAAGAAAGAAAGAAAAAGATAGAAGAGGAAAAAGGTTATTCTCAAAATGAATATCAAACAAACTTGATCGATAAATAAGGCATCACAAAAGAAAATAGGATAGAATGGTACGAAGACACGAATTAATTCCTATGGCACGATGATTCAAAGATTCGTAACATTCGTACTACCCTTTGATGTACCGTAATATGTGTCTCTGTTCTATGTTTATCATATTTTGTTCTGAACTCAGCTCTGATACCAAGCTGTAATGCCCCACTCCGAGACCCACATTAGCAAAGAGTATCACTAGGTAACACCGTCTGCTAATGCGGAGAATAGAGTTGGATAGGAGCGACCATCTATAACCTTGTCTTAATTATCTATTGAATACGCCGACAATTGCCACTTCTTACTTAAATGGATCGACATATCCAATAAATACTTAATACAAAGCTATAGGTGGTTGAAGGATCTATCAGAATAAAATATAACAACTCAATGTAATACACATCACAGAATAGTTGATCATCACATACATTTTTACATATACAGATACATCACAGAGTTTACAAAATGATACATGTCAAGTGGTAAAGCAAACCACAATATACAGGCGAGTCAATAGAGTACATAGTTACAGACAAAAAGGACTACACAAAAAGCTATAACAAAAAGGAGCTAGCGGAATAGTCCATGCGGAAGAAAAATAGGCTAAGTCCAATGTACCTAAC
Source organism: Allium fistulosum (assembly GCA_030737815.1). Classification (NCBI taxonomy): domain Eukaryota; kingdom Viridiplantae; phylum Streptophyta; class Magnoliopsida; order Asparagales; family Amaryllidaceae; genus Allium; species Allium fistulosum. The sequence goes on along the minus strand of CM060903.1, from coordinate 304,486,954 downwards.
CTGAAACATCTCGGTCTGACTCGAGTATAAAATACACGGGTCAGTCTAGCTAAACAAATCAGTTAGATATACTAGATGATAATGAACATACAAAGTCATAAAGTACCACAAATATCTCCAAAAGAGATAACCAAATCATCTAACATAAGATGAATCAAACAAGCCTCATATCATAGGCAACTCAAATAAACCAAGGATATCATATCCCAAAACAAGCCAAAAGGCAAATAACAAATACCAATAAAGGTAACACAAGTTTCCACAAGGCAATCGCTATATATCGTGTGGTTCAAAGAACCTACCCCGAAAGGCGATACACTTAGGGAGATATAATTGTCAAAGAAACAAAAGATGCTCGAGCTCAGTACTGTATAACAAAGATCCAGGCAACAAACCCAAATATCTCTCGAGCGGTGACGAATGACCAACCCCAAAAGCGATACTATAGGGCAACAAACCTGAAGGCACAAACCTGAAGGTACAAGCCCGAAGGCAACATACCCGAAGGCTCAAGCCCGAAGGCAACAAACCTCGAAGGCAACAAACCCCGTAGGCTCAAGCCTGAAGGCAACAAACCCCGAAGGCAACAAACCGTAGTGGCGAAGGTCCGGAGACCCAGAACTGGACTAACTGGCAGAATGTGTCACAACTCTCAGAAAGAAACCCGAAAAATGTTAACATGAGTCCCATACCACACGTTCGCACTAAACGGTTTACTAACCGTTAGTCAATTTCACACTCAAAGCAGTACAATGTTCACCTCATATCATCAGTAAACCAAACCCAAAGGTCAAAACGGTCAAACGAATAGATTAGGAATTAACTAAAAAGATAAACACATGTTCATAGCATGCGTTTTATTTAATCATTTAATTCTCCTCCCTCTTCGCTCGAAGTGCAAGATTGTGTGTGTGTGTTTTAAATAGAAATTATAAATTGGAGAAACGAGCTTTTAATACAATTTGAAAAGATCATTTTATAAAAATCCGTGTACGAAATAAAAAAGGAATCGTCAAAATCAAATATGCAATAACAACTAATTGGAATCGACACGAATCGATTAAAATTGGAAACCAAGCAAAATAGGCAAATCTGGGCTGAGACAAGCAGGTCAGTCGACTGACTGCAGAGGCCAGTCGACTGATCCAGAAACCCAAAAGTTTCAGTTCCTGCAGTCAGTCGACAGACTACAGAGGCCAGTCGACTGAATGCAGAAAACAAAGACTTCCGGTTTCTGTAGACAGTCCCAGAAACTTTCATTTTCTACAGCCAGTCGACTGACTGCAGGGGCCAGTCGACTGACTGGCACTGAAACTGTTTTTCAGCCTATCAAAATGAAGAGCAAACTCTTCCAATTTGCGATCGGACGAGCAGTGGGCGCTAGGGGTTTATGCCAATCGACAACCCAGCCCTATTGGCTCTTCAATACACCACCAAAAGCATGATCAAACATCAAAGCTAAGATTTTTAGAGTTTTAGACTTCAAAACACCAAAAATTGAAATGTTCACCAAATCAATTCAAATCAAAAGCAAATGAACATGAATAAGTGTTAGGAATTCATACCTAACATCAATGATATCAAGTGAAGTAGATGTGAGTTCAAAACTCACCTTTTAAACCCAAACACAAATGATAAGCTCAAGAACAAGAAATAGGTTGATCTCTCTTCAACGCCACCTCAAGAACTTCAATCTAAAACAAAGATGGAGTTTTCTCAAAGTTAGGGTTAAGAACATTTCTAAAATTGAAGAGGAATTGAGATGGAGAAGATGAAGAGGATGCTTACCAAAGCTTCACCTTGAATTTGGAGCAAGAATTTGAGTTTGCAAGAGGAAACTAGGGCTTGGAAATTTCTATTTCCCATTCTCTTCCCCCATTTTCAGTTGAGCTTGAGTTTTTAGGAAATGAATTGAGTGTATGGAGAGGAGAGGAGGCTGAGTTAGGGTATAGGATGAGTTGGGTGAAACTCAAACCCAAAAGCCCACTAAGAAAATAGAAAAATTCAACTTACTCCAAACATATCGATTCTTATACTCAAAAAAGTCGCAAACGCCATTTTGGACTCAATGGAAGTGGTCCCGAGTTCTAATTCGACCATTTGCAAAAAGTGACATTTTGGACTTAAATCCGACTAACGACGTTATATTTAAATAAAACATTTAAATATAAAATCGTAAAATATGCAGGTTATTACAGGTACTCTTTGCCAAAGGCGACAAAGACTTCACCATAAGTGGTGGTAGTTGAAATTTTGAGAGAAGGAGATAGTTCTTGTACCCCTGATCATGTTATAATTTCCAAAATTAACATCGCGGCTAGACCTTGGACTTAACCCTTTAGAGTTATATATATATATAAATATCCATCTTTCATATTCGTCTGTAGACTTTAGGTTTATTACTTTTTATGTATCTTTTTATGTAATATTATAGATATGGATACTTCATATAAGGCAAAGCTAGCTTTCTCTTATTAAAATATAAACTTGGGACTGAGAAATCTTCCAACCCGAAGATGACTTCCAAGGGTGTTAGAGGTGTTAGTAAAAAGCGACCAAGGAAGGGTACTGATAACGAGCCTTCGAAATCACCCACTGGGAGTTCGACTTAGCAAAGAGCTTGCATCTCTTACTTTTGAATTTCCTCCTGCGTCATAAAGTTATCGATTTACCAAATTAGTTAAGCTTGATTTTGATTCTCGCATTAGTGCTTCCACTGCCGTAGCTAAGGTAGAGGTTCTAAAGGCTCTGCAATACTTTGTGAAAATACTTGAGTATGGTCTTTAAGAGAGTGTTAAGTTTATTTTTCTGATTTTGTTCGTTGCATCCGGAAATTCACTCGTATTTTGGTTTTATAGGTTGTAGTTGAGTTATCTGTTCATAGTATAAGTTTTTATGGAATATAAGAAGACTTTAGATGAGGCCACGAGTGCTAAGGATGAAGCTGCTATGTTTAGGATGCAGCGTGAAAATTTAGAGGAGAAAGCTGCAAAATTTGAGAAAGCTACAAATGAAGGTAAGGCCAAGGAGGCTCTGCTCACAGATGAAGTGGCCAAGCTTGGGGCCGATCTGGAAAATTTGAAAGAAAAACCGACCAAGAAAAATGCTGAGTTGGCGGAGGCCCAGAAGGGGACCAAAGGTCTTTTGACCTCTGAAATAGCTGAATAGGTTGCCAGCGTAAAGGCTTTTGATGTGTTGTTTTATGCCTATGCGGATAGCCAAAACAAGGGCTTCCATTTTTCTTATGCTTTCCTCGGAGATAATGCATCAATAATGATGATGACCTTCGGTCATCAATATGAAGAGGACAAATCTAAGAAGGACGAAAGCGTTCATGTTGTCGCCCTTTCCCTTTCCGAGGTAGAGGAAGATGCTTCCTCTCTTGTTAATTTTACTTCAATTGATAATGACCAATCTTTAATTCTTGGACTGTAATTATTATTGTGTGTACCACAATACTTTATTTATTGGTTGTATGGATGGTTTGAACACTTTTATCTCTACTAATAATATTCCCTTTCGATTATGCTATCTAAAATGCTTTGTTTTTACTTATATTAACTTGATGAACGTGATCTCGACTTCTATTTCACATTACAAAGTTTTATGGAACCAAGTAAGACTAAGAATTACCAAAAAACCATCAACACCCTCAAGAATCATCTTCACGCAAGTAGATTGCAAAATACTAGTTTAACTAATAGCTTTGCAGATGTGAAAAACACACACGTAAATTCATGTGCTTAACTTATTGAGTCCCTTTGGCATAAGGGTTTTAGGTTGACTAGTCGCATTCTAAATCTGACTAACTGACTTAGGTCCGCTACTCAAGATTGAAATGAAGTTTTCAGGAATTCTCGAAATTGTCAAAGCAATATCAAAGGGATAATATTTGAAATAAAAAAGACTTGAATTTCTCCATAAATCTTGCGGTTCGAAAATCAATGTAACCCTAGAGGTTGTCCTTGGGTTAAAAGAATGATTCCCTCTCCTTTGGCTATCACTAAAGGAAAATTAGCTAAAAGTGATTCTATTTCGGAGTATGTCTCTCAAACATGTTCTGGGGTTTACTCCTAGGCTAGAGCTTCTGAGTTCTTCTCCCTTGGAACTTTCTATACCAAAGGCTAGGTTAGGAAAGAACATTTCTTCTTGAAAAATGGCTAGACCTTTGGAGACCCTTGCCGAAGCTAGGTCTAGATATCTTAGGATTATTCTAAGTATGAAAGAGAAGTTTGGTCTCTAGAATGTAGTAAATCTTGTATTTTTCTTTCATTGTTTGTTGTTTGTAATCTTTTTCAATAAAATAGAGCTTAAATTTCTTTACTTCTTGTTTTGACTTTATGTTCTATTTTGTTATTTCAGAAGTTGTTATCCCTAAATTGTCTAAGCAATAAGCAAACTTGCGAAATTATTCAAAAAACTTACGGTAATATAATCGTTGAGATGAAAGTACTTTATTTAGAACTTACTATTTTGAAAGGTCGCATGGACTTCATTCAATCTAAGTTGGATATAGAAGATGCCGCCTTGGAGATTGTCAAAAAAATGAGGCACTTAAGCTAAAGGTAGAAAATTTGGAGAGGAACATTGAATATGTTTCGGAAGTGGTTCCGAATATAGGTCAGGCTTCGGAGAATTTAGTTTTAGATTTATCCAATTCAGTATCTAATCTTAGACAACAATTGGATAAAGCCAGCAAAGAGCTTTCTAGGATTAAGCTCATGGAGATCGAAAATGAAAAAAGGTTTCAAGCAGTTACAGTGGCTACCCCCTCTTCTCGCGCAAAGGGAAGAGGTCGAGGCAGTGGTTTGTTTAAACTCCCTCGTTCTTTTACCACTACGGTTGTTACAGAATGATGTAGCCTCATTCAATAATCAAAGCAAGATGAAGAGGGTTCTTCCTCGGCTCTCCTTATAAAACAAAAACTAATTATCGTTGAATTGAAAGACGGAAAAGTTGTTCCTTTAAAAGGTTATAAGGCAAAATGGCTTGAAAACACAAACAATTGCTTAGAAAAGCATTACGAAAATATTTCGAATGTGGCCATTGCTAAAGCTAAAAAGCAATTGAACCAAATGCTCGATCATTACCTTAGACTTGAGGGTTATTATAAATACGTGCTTAAGTCATTTGTGGCATACGGGGTTCCCCTGGACCTTTCTTTTATTTTAGATGAAGTGGAGCTTGATTGTGTTATGAGAATAGTACATAAGATGAGTCAACATATTACTTCAGCCCACTCCTCTTTTGATTATGCCCGACCTCTGGAGGGTGAAAAGGACAACAATTATTCGGGACCTTGGAGAGGTTTAAGTTCCAGGATGTTCTCCAGTAGATGCACAAGAGGAAGTAGAAGGCTGGGGAAATGCTATAGTGGAAGAATATATTCTTATATGCCTTCATCATATAGGTACTTTGTAACAACTTTAGTTTGTGATTTTTATGACTTGATTTAGGCTTCTTTCTTTGCCTATATATGATGTCTTTTGGGATGTACAAATATTGTTTTACCACTTCGATGTTAGAGTATTTTATTTATGTACATGTATATTTTGTAATACTAAGGAATTTTTGTCCTCTGAATATTGCATTTTAGTTTAATTAAAATGCGTCATAGCCAATGCTTTTAGGTCTAAACGAGACTGATTTTTTAGTTTAGAGGGCTTTATGCCCTCTTGCATTTAGTTGTTCTTGCAATAAAATAACCTCGTAAGATTTAGAGTATTACCGTTACATATTTAGATAGGTTTATGACATTCGTTATTTAGTGCCTTAGCCATATCACGATAGTATAGTCTGATAAGGTTTCAGATGTTGTTACCTAGGTTGGTTTGTGGTAATCGTTAGTTGGCATCTTAGACATAGTATAATTTGACAATGTTTCGGGTGTTGTGATTACCTATTTAGGTAGGTTTATAGCATTCGTCAGTGAGCATCTTAGCCATAATGTAATTTGATAAGATTTCAAATGTTGTCATTACCTATTCAGGTAGGTTTATAACATTCCTTATTTGGCGTCTTAGCCATATCATAATAAGATCTTGGGTCTTATCAAGCCTTTTCTTGAATATTTGTTTATTGCCAACCTTATGACCGACGTTGAGGGTTTACCTAATGCTTCTAGGGGCTTAGGACTGCTACCTAAGACTTTTCTATTTTAATGAGGGAATCAATCCATTAAGTACCTAGCCTTTTGCTAGGATTTTCGATGGGAATCTTATCCGCTAAGTACGCAGTCTTTTGCTAGGAATTTCGATGGAATTTTATCCGCTAAGTACCTAGTCTTTTGCTAGGAGTTTCAGTAGGAGTCTTTTTCGCTAGACTTCTATTAGGGCATGGTACTACTTGACTATAACTCTCTCTTGCGTGCATTGTCGACAATTTATGAAACCTAGGTATATGGTTATTTCTTATAGGCGGTGGTAAGAACATTGCTAGGGCGTATCACTATAAGGGTTTGTAGGGAACAGATCTCTCCAGAGATCTTCTACTCTTTGCAAAGTCACCCAACCAATTTTAAGACTAAGTAAAAAGGTTAAGGCCATGAAAATACTTACGAAAATACTATGATAATTGTAGACATCCATTTATGGCAGGGATTAACCATTGAAATAATTTCTATTTACTCTGTATTATGCTATGGTGGAGTAATGCACTTTTCGCTACCACACTGCACCGTAACAAGAAAGATTTTTGGTTTTTTCAAAGAAATATGCCTTCGGTGGAGAAGCCATATTTCAGTTCTTCACTTTTTGAAAAAGTTCTACAAATAGAACTCCTGTGGCTACTTTTTAAAATACATATGTTTTCTACAAACTTTTCGTGTTGAGGCTAATTTGGTGTACATCTGGTAATCAAGATCAAAGCTTCCATTTTACAAGAAATTTTATAAAGCATTTGCATGAAAAAAAAGCCCATTATTAACCATAGAAGGAAAAGAATGGGGATTAGAAGGTGGGACGGTGACCATTTTGTTTGAAATCATAAAATTGCTAGAGTTAGAGGCATGCTCCAGGATCAATTATATAATCGTTACATATATCTAACTCGATACTCAATCTTATTCGAAATAAAATGTGTTTTCTTTCTATTATATACTTGATATAATGTGTTGCATTAATTAATTAATTTAATTAAAATTATATTTAATGGAAAATCCATAAATGGTATATTTTGTGATAGTAGTTACAATGTGTTGTAATCATGGGTGATTATCATAATAAATAAACATATCGTTTTAAATATTCTTAATCAAGATGTATCGAGATTGGATATCGATACATCCGTTGAGATTAGAGTACGCAGAGCTCTCCAGCTATTAGATAGTGTATTACTCATGGCTACTGGGGGCACCAAGGTGTTATATATTGATAGTTATTAGATAACTATGGAATGACTCACTCGATAATTTTCTATTGGTTAATATAACTAAGGTCAAATAGAAAACATTGATGTGACAAAACTACATAGTTCTCTTGACTTGATAATATTGTTGATCTTCAATGTGGAAGCTCCGGTTTGATTACTGTTAAATCGTGGCATGACGTTCATCGAATGACTATAGTTGGACAAGTGGAAAATTAGGAAGTGAAATACTATTTAAGAGAGGATTCGTCTCCTTAGTTATATAGGTTAGTATCACAATCAACTGAAGTTAACTCAAAGTCAAGGTCTCTGGCCAGAGCAGTAAGGTTAATAATAATTGTTATTATTGAAGGAAGGACTATTTTTGGACTATAAAGTTGAATATGGACGATATTTGAATTTTGACCATTAACAAATTCCATAAGTCCTAAGTGATATAGTTTTGACAAAGAGATTCAAGTAAATAACCGTCACTATTGGGTAACGCTCAAAATTATAAAATTGGATTTTACTAAAACTATGTAAGCGATAAATTTGGCCAAACTATCACACCACTAACTAAGGTGACGCATAAACGTTAGTATTTGAATCGTTCGATATTAATCGCTGGCTAAATTTGCACCTAGAGAGTCAATACAACCGCAATATTGAATCCTTCGTCTACCATCCATTTTAATTAAATTATAAATTTTATAATTAATTAATATTTATAACATATTAGTTATAAAATTTTAGTTGAATTGTGTTGGTCGGTATTAAAAATAGTGCGTATATAAAAGTTATGTATACACTTGTCGATATACGATATTGATGTATGTTTAAATATGATTTAAATGTAAAATATCTGATCTTACATGAAGTGATTTTGAGGTCCATGTAACATCCTGCCTTGTCGACCCTTAAAAATCAACACTAATACATCTACCTTATTCATGTGTCAAGCATCCGAGTGCCGGAAAGACAAATTGTTGAGGAGAAAGAAAAAAGAAAGATAGAACAAAATCTCACAAAACATGACAGGTAATATATAACACTAAACAGGTCTTCACAAAAACACGAGACTATAATATACATATATAAATCAGAGTACAACACTAACCCATCATTAGCCTGGATAGTTATAACAATCTGTCCTTACAATTGCTAATAATCACAAAAAGAACAAAACAACAAAAGATAAAAGATACGTGCATACATCTTAGAGGCATCTAGCTCATCTCTTGAAGCTTCAAAGCATCCAGCTAAATCTGAAAACTATGCTCGGGCCGACCCAAGCATTATAAGAAAAATAACGCTCGGATCAATCAGGTAAAACCAGTGTGAGAAACACAATCAAATGAATTCTAAATCTTGTAAAACTTTTCAAAAATAAAAACATCTCATAAGACCACGCCACACATAAATGTGGATGGGTTTTTACCTTACAATAACAATACCATTTTTATTGTAAATTCAGTGATATTACAATAATGTCTAGGGTTGAAAATAAATATATAAAATAGCTAAAATGCTTGCATCTCACATTCAATATAATTGGGCACAACTAAGTCCATAAAGGCACGTATTAGAGATTGGATTTCCATTAATGACAAGGCTACTGGGGTACCGCCTTCCACGGTACACTTCTAGAAAAATGTACCGAGGTCGAACCAATCGACCCTACAAATCAGAGCCAGCTGCCTCTTTAACATGGCATACCAGATTACATCATCCCTCGGGTACCAGAAGTGGAAACCTATTCCAGACCCTGATCCACCTCTGAACACATACCAAAACTATAAATATCGATTCTAGATCGAGGAATGATGCTCCTAATGGCAGCGAACCACATAACTTTGAAGCATATCCTCTGTTTTAGTCATTATTGGGTTGTGAAGCTTGTGAGGTCACGGTTACCTTTTTCCTCTCTTAGCAAATACTACTTGGAATACTAATACTGCCTTACAGGCGCGATGCAATGCCAACATTCGTCTATACAAGTTGTTCAGGATAAGAATAAACTAAAGGCACTACTTCTATTACATCTATTTTGGAATCACCATTAAGATTAGTATCAAGTAGCCCTTGCACTTCAAAGAGCTCCGTCTTTGATTCCATCATCTTCAAACTATCTTCAATTCGAACGCTTAAGTTAGTTTGAAGTGGTTTTCAGATAATTTATACGTATCCAATCCTAGTCCACTACAAGAAAAATGGTCTTTTGCAGCTCTATATAACAACATTTAATTCAGAAGGATGTTATCCTTCAATTTTACGTTTATAATTATATTAAATATAAAAAAATGTAACGCTGCGTGAATGTTTATTCGGTGGGGAGAAAAATTTTTGGCCGCTACTTTTTCGTTCTTCTCATCTTCTTCCTGCAAAGCTTCGTTCCTCTTTTTTATTTTTTTTCATTTCACTCCTATAAAATAATCCATACTCAAATCTGTTCGCCTCTGCAAAATCGCCGCACGCTTTCAATTTATCGGCTCGTTCATCTTCTCGCTCATCGAAATGAGCCGCTCTCATCTTCTCGTTCATCGAAACAGCCGCTCTGTTCATCTTCTCGCCATCGGTATCAAAAGGTAAATCGGGAAATAGGTAGATTAGAATTTATCATGTGTTGATTATCTTGTAAAGTTCTAATATCCTCTATGGTATTTGTGCTGAAACAATTAGGGTTATGAAGTAATTTTTTGATTTTCCATGAAGTTGCAACAAAAAAAGATGAGATATATCAATTTGATGCAGTACTTCAAAAAAGTAAATAGAAAATAATAAGGGACCGATAAATGCTTTATTGAGCAGATAAAAGGAAACTACACATATCGATTTCTGGATATTGTAATCGAACTACACTTTCAATCTGCGTAAATGTTGGATCATTAAATATGCCAACCAAATATTTTGTTTAATTGATTAACTTCAATGCTCTGTAAACTTTTTTATAGTTTCTCTTGTGTATCGCTATTGCAAAATGTTTGATCTGGAGTTCATATCTTAGTTTTCTTTTTAAGATATCTTATTGCAGTAATTTGGTAACCCATTTATTTTTTTAATTAGACGTCTAGTTGCATATAGCATAAAATTTGTATGTTTAAAAGTATGAGTGTTATGAGTTGCTATTCAAAATTGAGATGCCTGCATACTTTTTTTCTTTCTTTTGTTGAAATGTTAGGCTATGGATTTGCTGAGATTGTACAAGGAAAGGAAGAAAATGTACAATGAAATTGAATCTTTCAGCATTAAGACTACTGTGGTTCATTAAAAAAAAGATATCACAAACTTTTCAGGTTGCTGCTGCAGTATGCATAAACACTTTGTTTTAGAATTAAATGGGTAAGGAAGTAATAAAACAATGAGATGTCCATGAAATGTGAACTTACGCATTTATGCATCTTTGGTAAAAAGATAAATTCAAATTTTTTTTGCAAAAAGTCCTTTTTTAAAAAAGAAGAAAGGAAAAGAAAATTTTAATAATGAGTTTCATGTACAGCAAATGGTTTATAATAGAATCCATAAATATGTTATTTCCAATCAGTCCATTGTATATGCAGTAAAGTAAAACATATAGTACGTTTACCTCATATTTTAGAACATTCAAGTCAATCTGCCTGCTATCCTATCTCATATCATCATTTGGGGTGTAATATTCATATGATATTTCTACGGATGTATTATTGAACATAAATGTTTAATAGTAATACTGCTATCTGGATGCTTTTAGAAAAGATTTTTAAGAGACAGCAAGGCACGACCAAACATCTAACGACGGTTTAATCATGTTAGCAACAATATTTTCAAAGCAATATATACAAGAATAGCTGACCATAAACTTGATATCAACCTGATAACGTCTGGAAACATGAAGCTGAAGTTACGCTTACTGATTGGAGATGTCTTGGTGATGATTTGAAAGCTGTTTTATGGGATTGCATTCAGGTATATTTTTGAAATGTAAGTTGAATATTATATTTGATGCATTCTTTTCCGATTTGATATTGAGTAAACAATATTGATATAGTGAGCATTAGAGTATGGCCATTGATTTTGGTATGATGAAATATGGAGTTTGATTATCTGTAGTGTTGTTTACTAGGGAAGTTTGAGATTTGTAGATGGTATACTATAAAATTATTAGAGGAGGCGAGATTATTTCTAAATAGTACAAGATTGACGTGTGTCAGTTAGGCATACATTTATTCCTTTTCAATATACCCTGCAACTGCTTTAATGGACAGTGGAGTAATTCTTCTTCCCTTTTGGTGGCTCGGTTGCTTCGTCCCCATAGGACACTGCTATCAAGGCACACTTACTAAAATTAGAATAACTTGGCTGAATTCTGGTCAAGCAGTAATAATATAAGTGGTTTATTTTTGACCAATTACTTTTACTTGGCACAACTTTTGTATTTCTTCATTTACCCCACGTTGCTGAGTTTGGCAATGGAACAATGAGAGATAATTCAGAACTAAAACTTAATATAAAAGTAATTTTTTTATGTATAAAAAACCCAGCTCCCTGTAGACTTCCGTACAAGGACTCGTTTTTTTCCCAACACCACCATGTTTATGGAAAATCAAGACCAATTCCATTTTATGATACTGGTTCATTCTTAAACTCTTCTTTAGTTAGAGACATAAATATGGCAATCTTTGATATTATAGTTAAATTATTACACATTCCCATGAAATATAGTATCCAAAAATATTGAGTGACCAGTGAATCGAGCATAAGGTATTTTTTCAGAGACTTTCTTGTGCTAATCAATGGAGCAACCTAAAAATATCCAGTGACCATTGTTTGGTAATTCAACCCAAACAAATACTTAGTCTTGTTTCGAAATAGTTAATTCATTATTATTATTATTTTACTACAAGGAACCTTCAGAAAAAAAATAAAAAATCAATATCAAAATCAAACTGGTAAAATAGGCATTGTTTTGAAATTGCTATAACTAAGGATTTTTTCTCAAAAAAAAAGAAAAAAAATTCCTTAAGTTTTGAAAACATATGAACTCCTTTTGCAACCTCAATGAAAGCTAACTTCTGTGGGGTGGTAACTATGACTGCAGCTGTCAATGGACAACCTAAAAATATCTGAATAAAATTAATGCGAGAAAACTGTGAAAACATAAGATATTTACTCTTATATTTCAGAAAAATATATAATAAACCTGGCAACAATGTGAGTTGAATGTCACCAGTCCCAAGAGGCATATCAACAACAAGGTAGTCCAGTTCTCCTCTATATTATTGTATTGTGCAAGAGTCAGTACCATATAGTCTACATAAATATTGCACACATAGTAAATACATTATCATGTAATAAATTGTTAATTTTAATAGACAATGTAACAAACCCGCACCTCACTTGAGGTGGATATTATCCCCAACTTCGTCAATGAAGATAAATATTGCACACATAGTAAATACTATAAGTGGTTTATTTTTGACCAATTATTGAAATACAAAAGCAGTAATAATATAAGGTGGGGTAAATTACTTTTATATTTATTTGTGTGAACCACTACATTAATAAGCTGCTTGTCAGCTTTAATGTAATCCTTATGGGATTGCATACGTGACAATTATTATATTATCTTTCATAACAAGGTGTATGTAATTGTTCAGTTGTTTCCTGAATGTGTCTATTCCTCTCTATGATCTATGAACCAGGTTGAAATCATGAAGGTAGTATAGTACTAGCAAAATGATGGAAATATTATTGTAAACTTTAATGTTGTATCATATTTTTTTTGGATACAACCATTGATATATTATTGCAAAATGACATTGAAATATTTATGTGGAATAAATAGGTACAGTGTACATGTAGTAATACGAATGTATCCATGTACACTGTAATATGATATGCATGCTTACATTTTTTATGTGTGTATAAATATACATGCTTACTTTGTTTTTTTGGTTTCCAAATTGATACAGGCTAGATTTAAGTTGGATGAGGAATGGAAAAAGGTCCCTATATTTCAGCAAATGGGATGTATCTTTAGGTGCTTAAAATGTAGAGTAGTTAATCAATTAGTAAAAGCAAAGTCTAAGGAGGAAAGACTTCGACTGAAACCAGATAATATTGGAAGTATTACGGAGTGGAATGATTTTATCAGCTTGAAAACTAGTTCAAAATTCAAGGTAAATTATATCTAATTGGTCCCTTTTTTTAATGAATGAATTAACTATTTAATGTGATTTAAGTTTTTCATTTCAGATAAAAAGTGACATATACAAAGCTCTCAGGCACAAGCAAGTGCCACACACATGCAGCCGTAAGGGAATGGCTCGTTTAGCTGCAGATATGGTGAGAATTTTTCTTTAAATATTTTTACTTGTCATGTCATCTGTTTCTATAGTTATGACAATCGTTCTATTCAATTTTTGTTATTATAGAAAAAAGAGAGTTCCAATCCCTCTTCCATTTCTAGAGCTCATGTTTGGATTAGATCTCGCACTCGAAAAAATGGCGAACCAGTGAGTTTGGCCATTAAAGATACAATTGTATGTGTTTTGGTTTTAGTTTGATTATTACCAAATCACTTTTGACTATAATAGTTTTGGAAATTATAATACATGTTACCATTTACAGGAGAATATTAAAAAAACTGAGAGTGAATTGCAATCCAGCTCCAAAACTAACATGAGGGAAGACGCTCTTTCAGTAGTGTTGGGACAAGATAGACCTGGACGATTAAGAGGAATGGGAAGAAGTATGACCTACACCAAGCTTATTGTGTCACAAGCTAATCAAAAACAAACAAACCAGCTTCAAAATAGAGTTAACGATTTAGAGAAGATGGTTCAAATGCTACAAAATCAGGTAGGATTTATGCTTAAATAGAAGTACTTATGCTTTTTCAGTTAGTTTTGAACTTGCAAATATGGAAAAAATAAGCTGTAAACCACTTAATTTAATAGATAATTACAATATTGAGATGCTCAACAATTGTATGACGATAATAAAATATCTGTATATTTACAATGGTTTCCAATTCTGTATAGTCAGTACAGATAATGATGCTATACATTTAGCAAAGAAATATATTTGTTTGAGGCATGTGAAAACCTTGCTATGTGAGCTAGTGCAACCAGACACCAGATATAATTTAAGGCAAAATTAATTCAATAAGGAAACAAATCATGTTGAATGATACATACGCACGAGTGAGGGGTTTATTTGACTTATTTCCTTCTTCAACAAAACTATGCTTGAATCTGCAATCTGAACCCTTTTCGCATTTTCCTTTGTTAAGAAATTCAATACAAACTTTTCTCGATGACTGCTCTCTTGCTGCATCGTCATGTCTAAAGTTACACTTATCCCCATGGGCGCATGAACCAGTGGAAGTGAACTTGAAGCACAAACTGTCAGCTCCTTCTTATCTCTGCTGCTTTTGTGAAACGTCATAGCGCCAATATTGTGAATTAACATCATTGTCAGGTGGCCGTTTATTTTCTTCCCTTGTATGACTTGACTTAGTAGCAATAATGTATGGTGAGAAGGTTGTGTTTGGTGGTCTTGATTGAATCTCAACAGGTGACATAGCGGATGCAAGAGTAGGAGAAATAGCATGAATAAATTTCTGGGAACATGTACAACTATGTTAGAGTGATCTTATCAAATTTCAATTACATTTTATGAGTATCCCTATTACTTCGGGGAACATGTAGGAGAAATAGCACACTAGCGTTGTTTATGGACTTTGTTATCAGCTTATCCATATTAATTTTATTAGGCTGTCTAAAAGGAATTAACTTTCAAACTTTATATACATTTCATAAGCGTATACTATTGAATTCTGACTGGGATAACAGTGCAACATAATGATGATGGAAGAAAACATTGTACAAATCTATTCATTTTAAGTTTGGTACATACTCAATAAAAAAAACTTACTTCGGAGCATTGAATTCATCTTCAATAATACAGAGACCTATCTGATCCTTGGTCTAATTTTGCACCTACTTTTCAATTTCCACTTCTTTGTTGTGCTTTTTGGTTTCCACTATTATGTACTTATTTATTATTTCCTTAAATGAATGTACACAACTAATGCAGCAACCAAGAAGGAACGAAGATGAGAATGCATCACAAGTGGTAAAAGTTATTTATATATTCGTGTGATGTCATTTGAATTTGGATTTTTGGTTAAGTACTTAGCGTTATTGTTTTTGATTAATTTTAGAACAAGTATGACAAAACAACAGCCAAATGTGATTTATTGGATTGGACTGGGATAGATGAAATAGTTGCTAAAGGAAGAGTTCTTTCAACTAACCCGAAAGAGCTTGTACATAACATTCCTCTTGGACCGAAAGACATGAAAATTTTAACAGTTATCCCAAAGAAATTGGATGCTTTTTTATGGAGGTCTACACCTAGGATGCTCTCACATATTGGAGAAGCTAAGGATGAGATAGTAGCATGGCCAGCTGATAGAGTTGTTTTGCACACGATGATTTACTCTGAAAAAGATGACATTATGGTAAATTTATTTATTTATTTATTCGGCACCTTTATGATTTGATATACAAAATTTATACTTTATTTTGTTTTCATATGTACTAATTTGTTTTTATAGAGTACTAGTAGCAGTACAAATATCAAATGCAAGCTGTATGATTGGACTGGAAGTAAAGAATTAGTTGCTGAAGGAAGGTTTTACTCTAGTGATCCAAGTATGCTTGTGAATAATATTCCTCTTGGACCATCTGCCGTGCTTGTTTTGATTGATGAGGCAAAGAAATCAAATGCATTCTTGTGGAGACCACCAGCTGGTATGACATATGTTGGAGAAGCTATTGGTAGCAAAATAGCTTGGCCAGAAACAAATGTAGTTGTAGAGAATGTTAATGCTACAACATCTACTCGTATGACAAATGTTGTATTATCTCCAACGGTAATGTGTATACTTTATGTATTGATTTATTCAAACATATGCATTGACAATCTTTTATTTTTAGGATCACTTCTATTTCCAAAACTAATTTAAACGGTTTCATTTGTTGCATGGCAGAGCGCAAATTCCAAGACAAATATTAAATGCAAGTTGATCGGCGTTCATGGAGCCAAAGAAGTAATTGCCGAACGGCGCTTGTCTTCAACCGACCCTAAAGCATTGGTCCATTTTGTTCCACTAGGAGAAAATGTAGTCAAAGTTTGGGTTTATGTTATTAAAGTTCCAAACGCACCTTTGTGGAGACCTACTTCTTATTTTGAGTTTATTGAAGATGCACTTGGTTCTACTATAGCTTGGCCTTCCGCAAATTTTATAACCGAATCAATTTCAAGTAAGTATGAATTATCTTTTTTCTCTTGCGATATAATTTATTATGCTTATATCTACAACTTAGAATATATTTTTCATGGCTTGATGTTATAAAACTTCAAAATAAAATGAACTTAAAGTGTATTGCAAGTTGGTGATTAATGGAGAATGTGACGGAACATGAGACAACTTCAGGAATTAAAAAAAAGGTATACACTGAAGTGGTAGCAGTGGGTTGTGAACAGAAAATAAAATGTAAACAAAAAATGCAAATCGTTTGGGGATTTGAAATTGTTGTCTGAATGAAATTCCAACTCAACTACAAACTAAAATGAAACCATTTTTTTGTAATGAAATGTAACTATACCAATAAAATGAAATGCAAATTCAAATGAACATAAAATGTAGTGTAATGCATTAAAACTATAACATAAAATAGGAAACAACAAATGCAATGTAAACTGAAAACAGAGGTGGTAAAAAGTAGTGTGAATTATACCAGTAATTTTTTTTAATGAAAACTGTAAATGCAATGTATTGATGATGGTTGGTGAGATGATTGTGGTAGAGCATAGGGATTGTATGGGTAATGGGATATGATTGTATGGGCTATTAAAGAATTATATCAACAACAACAAGACAATTATCTACTCATTTTTGCATTCAAAAGACCCGCAAAATAAGAAGAATGACATGCGAGCATTTAACCTTTTTTTATTACTGTAAATTTGAACTAACCTGTTGACTGTTCCATCAGTAGACTGTTTCATCTAGTTTCTATCTGTAGAGAGCCAAGTCGTGTACATGATGACATATAGATCATGTTAATTCACATCATTCACAGAAAACCAAGAAATCATCAAATCATTCACTAGAAATAAGTATGTACAGCAAAACAATATAAGTAAGATCATCATATATACCAAATACCACAGGCTCCATCTTAAATCGAAGATGAGAACAGACACTTCTCTGTTTGAATTACCGATAGTGCATAATGCTTGCAACCTTACTAAATTGAGCAGAGTTATTATGTACCCATGGGTCAATCAAATAGAGATGAAATGTTCAATTATGTCGTATTTTTATGCATGAACTAACTATTAACATGTTTTTTTAATTATAGCAGTTTCAAAGTGAGCATGCTCATGTAATTTGGCTGACCTAGTGGACAATGAATTGTTGAAGAGGACTAGCTTGGACTCTACACAACTCATATTTTGTTTCATTTAATATGCTATTTCTGTAAAAGCATGTTACTGTGATATTTGATTACAACATTATGTATGAAATGTTGATTATTGCTTATTTTGTGTATGAAGTTGGTGCAACTTTTAGTTATGTTTATGTTATCCCAACTTTTGGCAAAGCCGAGATACCCAAAGATTAACTGAAAATCAATGATTATTAGTCATGAACATCGATTGTGCATCGCAGGTTCACCATGGATATCGATGAATTTTTTCCGAGTCCGGATCGGGCTGCAATTGATGAGACATGTCAAGCAAGGCCAGATGAAACAACGTTCCAAGTTTCGAGTCAATCCGAGTTCGTATGCTCAAGATATCACCAAAAAGAGATGGATGATATAGCATAGGTTCGAATCGATAGACCACATGTAGGTTCGAATCCTTCCACGAGGACACGGTTCGAATCCATCGAGGTACTCTTGCCTTCGAATCCATCAAGGAGAGATCCTCCGAATCCATGAAAAGGACTATAGCTTCGACTCCATCGAGCCAGCCTCTGCCTCGAATCGATCACGACAAGCCTTGCTTCGAACCCATCAGAATACGCCTTGCTTCGACTCCATTGAGCAAGCCTTAGTTCGAATCTAATAGCTCGAATCCATTGGAACGTTCCCACCTTCGAATCCCTTCAAACAGTGGAGTCTTCGTATCAATCGACTGAAGGTTACCCAGATCGATTCGAAGGAAGCACGTCTTCGAATCGATCACCTCGAATCCACCACGTCTACATAGCTAAAACCCCGGCCACGACTCAGTAAAACTCGGAGATAAAGGAGGGTTGACCCGAGGCATGCGCACCACGCCATAGTCTTCGCGTGTAGGAAAATCGATTCAAACGAATCGATTCGAGCATATCGATTCGAACGACTCCAGGAAGCGAAAAACGTCAACTTGAATCGATCATAACTTGAGATCTACAAGTCCAAATGCTATGAAATTTTCACAGAAGCTTGAGCACATATTGAAGAATGTTCACACCAAATTTCAGCTCGATTGGATGATTTCTTGATCGATTCGAACATAGCTTCGAATCGATCCCAAAGTGGGCCCGGATTTCTAGAAAGCGGGCATGTGGGCCCCCTCACGAGCCAGAACTGGTCTCCCCGAATTTTAGGCGAAATATCAGCCTCCTACACCTATAAATAGAGCCCCTGCTCATTCAGAAAAGGGGTCGGACAATTTTGAGAGCTAAAGAGCGCCCAGATTCTGCCAGATTTACCCCAGATCACCATTGCTGCCTTAGATTCAGACTTAGTTCAGCAAATCAGTTGTAATACAACATACGAAATTGTAATCTTCAAGCATCGAGCAATAAAATCATAAAAACCTTGAAGTGGACGTAGGCCGAAGATAGCCGAACCACTATAAATTGTGTGTCACTGTTCATTATTTCTTGATTGCTGCTTGTTACTTGCTTAGATCTGTGATTTGTGTGTGAATACTGTTGATTCGTATTCATACGCTGGTGCTTTCACTACACTTGGAGTTTGTGACCATTTTTGGTGCAAACACTTTGGTGCTTTCACCGAGAAGAACTAGCACCCGCTACACCAGATTCAGAGTTTAGACTTGAAATTTTAAGGGTTCATATTTGGCTCTACAATGACTCGACAAACAAGACAAAGAGCTGAAAGGAGCCAACAAGGAGGAAGTCAAGAGGCATCCTCTGGCGCTGGAGAAGGACAAGCTTCGATCTACATTACTAGAGATGAGATGGAGGCTATGAATAACCTAATGCAGGAGAGAATGATGAAAAGCCAACAAGAGATGCTGCAGAATTTCTTCGAGCAGATAAGAGCTGCAGGAACACAGAACCTTGGACCAGCTACAGCGGCTGTGAATGTGGAACAAGGAGCTAGGGCTATGGAACCCAACGGAGGACAGAATACAGAACCAGAAGGCAATCAACAAGGGCTTGGGGGCAGGCCCGCAGGATCCAACGCAGAAGTACCTTTAGAAGGAGCTCAACCGGCTAGGGCCAACACAAATGCTAACGAACCACCCGAAGAGTACGTACCAGAATTCCCTACAAGACTCGGAGGGCAAGACAGAGACATGACAAGGGGGCAACCCCTAGATGGAGATGAAAGAATGATTGGCCTAGTGAGACGACTCATGAGAGGGGGATTGTCAGGCAGAGGATTGGAAGAGGTTAGTCGAAGTCCGTTCGCTCCAAATATCCGAAATGCAAGGAACCCTCCAAAGTTCAAACTACCGATGCTGGATCCTTATGACGGAAAGTCAGACCCAACCATGCATATCACCAGATATATCAGACACATGGAAGTGTTGGGAGCATCCGAGGAAGTAATGGCACGATGTTTCCCCTTATTCTTATCAGATTTGGCTGCACTTTGGTTTAGACAGCTAGAGACAGGATCAATCAGGACATGGGGAGAGCTTGTGGATTGTTTCATGAAGCAGTTTAGGGTTCACATAACGCGACCCAAGAGCGTGATGACTTTAGCATCAATAAAGCAAAGGACTGGAGAGTCCATAAAAGATTTTTTGTTACGATTTAACGCAACGGTGGCTTCTGTAGATCGCCCGGACCCATCGATGATTTTGATGGCGGCGATGGCAGGAGTTGGAGAAGGCACCGAATTCAAAGACTCTTTGACTAAAGATCCACCGCAAGATCTTGGAGAGTTTTTTCATGAAGCTGAAAAATTCATTCGATTAGAGGAATCACGAGCCGAGAGGCAGGAAATAAATGTTGCACAAGGCGAAGGAAACGCCAGTGAATAGTCCAGGGCGGACAAAGGAAAGAGAAAGCAGGATGACGCACATGATGGTCCTGATAAACGGAAGAAATTCCGAGAGCCCAGATTCAGGCAATACACAGACTTGGTGGCAGGACTGGAACGAATTTACACCGAAACTCGGGGGCAACTCCCCTATCGAAAACCACCGAGGAGAGATCCCACAGAGCGGGAACGTAGAACCGGAAAATACTGCCTATTCCATGAGCTGGATGGGCACACTACCGATGAATGCCGCCACCTGAAGGATGAGGTGGAAGAACATGCCAGGAGTGGTAGATTGCCGTAGTATGTCAGAGAACGTGCAACGGCGGTTAGACCCGAACAACTACCGCCTCAACCTAACAGGAATGATCCTGGATCGGGATCACGACTCGTCATCAACTGATTGTGATGGCAAGGGCCAAGTTCAAGATTTGGACTCTGTCGATTAGTTTTCTTAGATTTGATTTCCAAAATAAAACGGCTATCCCACTTACTCATGTACGGGAACCGGAGAGATCCCTAGGCATGCTCTGAGATGGAAATAGACCGCTCCGCCCAGAGAGGCATTATCTTGTTTTTCCTGGTGTTTGAGATTGAACAACTAGGATTTGAATTTAATAAAGAAACACTTATTAAAATAAACCTTTGACCGGAGAGTTAAAGGATAAACATTAAATATCAATATAAACATGATCGCTTTATGATCCTACCCGGAGAGGCAGGGTCCGGAGTGCAAGAAGTGAGTTGCTTCGCCGGAGAGCGACAGGATCAACTCACTTAAGCATCATTTCCTATTCACCGGAGAGTGATTGGATCAGGATTCGATAAGAGCCCAGAGAGGCTATGATCGGCCCACGATTTAGGCCATGACATCGCTTAATGTTCAGATTCACTGAACCGGAGTGCAAGAAGTGAGTTGCTTCGCCGGAGAGCGACAGGATCAACTCACTTAAGCATCGTTTCCTATTCACCGGAGAGTGATTGGATCAGGATTCGATAAGAGCCCGGAGAGGCTATGATCGGCCCACGATTTAGGCCATGACATCGCTTAATGTTCAGATTCACTGAACCGGAGTGCAGGAGGTGAGTCGCTTCGCCGGAGAGCGACAGGATTGACTCACTTAATGTTGTTTCCCCTTCACCGGAGAGTGACAGGATGGGATCCAGCATGAGCCCGGAGAGGCTATGATCGGTCGAGAACGACCAAGACATCGCTTTTACGCCCTAACTGGGGTCGGAGTGTAAGGGGTAGAAAGCAACATCGGAGTGCAATAGGATCTTTCTATTCGATCACTAAGTCTGGAATGGGCTCGGCAAGGGTCCGGAGTGACCATCGATAATACGGAAAGACGGTAGAATCTCATTCTTAACTTCCACTAAAAGAAATTGATAACAATTCGGCTTCGAACAGCCATGGACTTGATTGAAAATGCTATAAGCTATGAGTAAAACATGAACTTACTGCATCCAACTTAAGACTGATCAAAACACGCCTTTTACCAAAAAGGCATGTTTTGGGGGGCAAAATGTTATCCCAACTTTTGGCAAAGCCGAGATACCCAAAGATTAACTGAAAATCAATGATTATTAGTCATGAACATCGATTGTGCATCGCAGGTTCACCATGGATATCGATGAATTTTTTCCGAGTCCGGATCGGGCTGCAATTGATGAGACATGTCAAGCAAGGCCAGATGAAACAACGTTCCAAGTTTCGAGTCAATCCGAGTTCGTATGCTCAAGATATCACCAAAAAGAGATGGATGATATAGCATAGGTTCGAATCGATAGACCACATGTAGGTTCGAATCCTTCCACGAGGACACGGTTCGAATCCATCAAGGTACTCTTGCCTTCGAATCCATCAAGGAGAGATCCTCCGAATCCATGAAAAGGACTATAGTTTCGACTCCATCGAGCCAGCCTCTGCCTCGAATCGATCACGACAAGCCTTGCTTCGAACCCATCAGAATACGCCTTGCTTCGACTCCATTGAGCAAGCCTTAGTTCGAATCCAATAGCTCGAATCCATTGGAACGTTCCCACCTTCGAATCCCTTCAAACAGTGGAGTCTTCGTATCAATCGACTGAAGGTTACCCAGATCGATTCGAAGGAAGCACGTCTTCGAATCGATCACCTCGAATCCACCACGTCTACATAGCTAAAACCCCGGCCACGACTCAGTAAAACTCGGAGATAAAGGAGGGTTGACCCGAGGCTTGCGCACCACGCCATAGTCTTCGCGTGTAGGAAAATCGATTCGAACGAATCGATTCGAGCATATCGATTCGAACGACTCCAGGAAGCGAAAAACGTCAACTTGAATCGATCATAACTTGAGATCTACAAGTCCAAATGCTATGAAATTTTCACAGAAGCTTGAGCACATATTGAAGAATGTTCACACCAAATTTCAGCTCGATTGGATGATTTCTTGATCGATTCGAACATAGCTTCGAATCGATCCCAAAGTGGGCCTGGATTTCTAGAAAGCGGGCATGTGGGCCCCCTCACGAGCCAGAACTGGTCTCCCCAAATTTTAGGCGAAATATCAGCCTCCTACACCTATAAATAGAGCCCCTGCTCATTCAGAAAAGGGGTCGGACAATTTTGAGAGCTAAAGAGCGCCCAGATTCTGCCAGATTTACCCCAGATCACCATTGCTGCCTTAGATTCAGACTTAGTTCAGCAAATCAGTTGTAATACAACATACGAAATTGTAATCTTCAAGCATCGAGCAATAAAATCATAAAAACCTTGAAGTGGACGTAGGCCGAAGATAGCCGAACCACTATAAATTGTGTGTCACTGTTCATTATTTCTTGATTGCTGCTTGTTACTTGCTTAGATCTGTGATTTGTGTGTGAATACTGTTGATTCGTATTCATACGCTGGTGCTTTCACTACACTTGGGGTTTGTGACCATTTTTGGTGCAAACAGTTTATTTCTGTTGTTTTAATTAACTAATGTTATTAGATATAAAATTTTATAGCTGGTGGGAATTGTTTGTAAATGCAAAGGGTACATTGAATTTCAGATGACTGTTGACAGGAGGAAGAAAACTGTGGTAATCTGATATATAACAGCGTTTTATAGGAGCTGTGAAAGTGAAAAACGCTGCAAATAAAATACTACTTAGGCTAAAGGGAAAACGCTGTAAAATAAAAGCCATACGCAACATTTATTTTACGTAGATAAAATCTTGTCTATAGCGTTTACAAAATGTTGTTAAACACTTTCACAGCGTTTCTACGAAGGTTGTCTAATAGGACAAGAAGCAATGGGTAAGGACATATCACAACGGTTACAAAAACGCTGTAAAAACAGAAACGCTGCAATACCTTGCTTTTGTGACAGCGCTTTTAAAATCTTGTAATATATCTTGGCCCTATTACAGCATGTTATTAGACAGCGATCTTCGTAATGCTGTTAAAGTATGTTATAGCGTTTATAAAACGCCGCGAAAAGTCTTTTTTCCTATAGTGGTCTCTTCAAACCAACACTCGATAGTTTCTAGTAAACTCAACACCAGTTCTTTTGGAAATATACAAATAATACATAGGAGCGGGAATCACCCCCTAACCGTTTAAGTGGACGAATCTCACTATGGTTTGTCCTAGGAGAACATAACGAGATTTATATGAGATTTATATGCATAGTACAACATTGTCAAAGATGACTATGCCATATAACTCAAGTGTTTCTCCTAGATATTTCCAGAGTTATATTTTGATCCAGATTTGATAGTCAGTTATTTCACTATCAAACAAACAAACGATCAAACATAGATTTAATTCCATATGGGATCCACTAAGCCTCCATTAATTTATCCTCATTAATTAAAATCTCTTTCAAATATTTGATTTAAAATACCTTCACAAAAGATATATTCATAAACCCCTTTATACTCTTTTCAATACTTGGGAAAACATAAATATACTTATCTCACCGATCTAAGTATATTACCAAACATTTTATTTTCAATACTTAGAAAATATATCCATATACTTATCTCAAAGGTATAAGTATATTAACAAAAGCTTGAGGGAGATTCCTCTTTCCAAATTAAATTTAAATGGGCCCGAAATGAATATCATTTAAAACATACTTATTATAAACCAAACCCCTATCCTTCGGTGTTAAGTATGGAAAGAATGCTTCCATACCACCATAATTAAGAAGGATTATTTATCAAAAACAAATCTCATTCTTTTATAAAATCACATTTTAATAAGCCCTTTTTATATATACAACCCCTTTAATAAATCCCTAAATTTATTTATAATACTTCTTTATAAATCACTAAAATGATTTATAAAATTCCATTCTATTTATACAACCCCTTTCTATTATCAAAACTCTTCTATTTATAAAACTCTTTTATAAAATCTCCCTTTACAAATTCCTTTATACAAATCTCTTAAACAATCCTTTATAAAATTCTTTTCTTTATAAATTCCTAGTCCATTTTATAAATCATATATATTTATCAAAATCTGCGATAAATTACCATTTATAAATCTCTCTTACAAGTATCACTTATAAATCTCCTTTACGAAATATCATTTATAAATCCCTTTTATAAAATATCATTTTTAAATCTCTTTTACACAATATCATTTGTGAATCTCCTTTTAAATGAATCCTTTTATTTAATAGAATCCCCTTTATAAACCTATTCATCCTTTATAAACTCCCTTTATTAAATATAAATATAAATTAATTACCTTAAAACATCATAAATGAAATAAATAAATTTAATTAGAAACATTATTAACAAAATAAATTAATTTACTTAAACATCCTTAATAAATTAATTAATTAACTTAAACCATCATTAATTAAATAGATTAACTAACTTAAACAACAGTAATGATGTGATTAAATCTCTTTAAACAACATAATTAATATAATTAAATAACTTTAAATAACATTAGTAACATAATTAAATAACTTTAAATAACATTAGTAAAATAATTAACTAACTTAAACATCATTAATAAGCAATTAACTTTTAACATTATTAAATAAATAAGTAATTAATTAACTTCAAATAACCTTGATAATATAATTAATTATCTGACTTAAAACATCTTTAATAAAGAAAATGAAAATCATTTATTAATTAAATAAACACTTAACATCAAATTGTCAAAAATTAAAGTTAAATTCAAATCCATAACTTTACAAATTCAGAAAGAGCTTAGCAACCACAATGGTACTAAATCAAGCTACCGTTTAATTCAATTTAACTTTCATGTCACATAACTGGTATTTACATACGCACTATATATGTAAATAAAATCATCAATTCAAAATCTCTAGTTAAATCCATCACTTATCCAGTATTAATTAATCCATAAATTAATTAACCGGTATATGAATAAATATCCAAATTAATATAATTGCAGAACAAAGATTTATTCTACTAACAGATGTTGTCAATAATCTAAAAAATTTGTTTTATAGTAGAAAGTTGTTTTATTCTACTCAATAGATGTCCAAAAATAATCTATTCAATTAAATTTAACAGATCAGTGTTTTATTTGGCCAAATAAATGTCACAAATAAGATATTATTTATTTAACAACGTTATTCTTTAAAATAACATAATTAAATTCAATCCTTAATAATTATTAATATTTGTAATATCGCCAAATCTAATAACAAACTATACTACAATATTGTACTCGACTATACGAGTCCAACGTATAAATTCGCAGGTAAATCGGGTTTCATATGAGAGAGTTATCATAAACCGAAGTTAACTAACTTGATTTATATTTAATAAAACAATTCAAACAAAATATACATATATGCTCCTCACCCTACTTAACAAGGCCCGACCCATCCCAAACAGACCCGGCCCTATGCACAGTGCTTCTTCTTCCCTCTCCTTCAAATTTCAAACTCTAGGAACCCATTAATGTGCATGGCTGTGCACGTGCATGCTCCACCCTTCTATTGAATCAACAGACGGACCTTACCACCATCTCCCCCATCCATGCCCGACTCACCCGACACCACACTACCTGCCTGACCTCCCAGGCAAAATGCGACACTAGCCTACCCCTCGACCTATTGCAAATCACACCACACCTAAATTAGCACCGAGCTCCACCAAAATGCCTCCACCGATGCGCCTTCCCTTTACAAAGCCAATGCCGATGATCCCGAGACCTAATTCTGCCCCTAGCTCCGCTTAGGCAGAACCCTAGTTCAACATGCCTTCGGCCACGCCTAAGCCAAGCTTCGCAAATTCAATTGAACCTTTCGAAACCCATACTAAAAGGAAGATCTTGCCAGAAGAAACTCAATACAATTTATTTCATGATTTTTAGTTGGCTAATATATTTGATTTTGAATTTTGAAGTTCATTGCCATTTTGTTTTTGTTTTACTGATGAATGAACTTAAACAAAAAATGAAGGGACCAAAACCAAATGAAGGATATGGTGGTATTTATAACTAACATACTTCAAATTCAAGTTATCTAAATTTTGCAAGCCAAACCAAACTTCAAGCAACCTTAGTACAAAGTCTTATGGATATATGTTGGATAATTTGGTGTTTTATGCACTAAATTCATTTCTACCCTTAAGGCATCATTCAAATTGCACATCCATCTTTTCAAAGTCAACTTAGTACAAAGCTATGAGAGAAAATGGTGGATAATAAGGTGTTTTATGTACCTTAAGTTGATTTTTATACTTCAAGCATCTTACATCATTTCAAAATCAAATTTAAATATATATTTTACATTTTAAATACTTATTATTCCTATTTTACACATTTCAAAATAAAAGCGTGTTTAAGATTTAAAAGTTGTTTTAAATCAAAATCAAATATATTACAACTTCTAATAATTTGTCGTTCGATAAAAAGCTAAAAATCCAAAAAGTGTGTTTCGGTCACATTTTCAGTTTTCCATTGAACTATCTATTTGTTGTAGATAGAATTTAAAAATAAATTTTCTATTATCATTTATAAATTAAACGAGGGTGTTAGTCCCTGAGGAGTTGGTTTTGATGACAACAACTTTAGAATAGATTATAAAATATAAATACTAACATTACAAGTTTAGATATATATGTATATGCAGGATCTAACCATGCAGGTATCAAGAATGAAGACTGTACAGTATAGAGATTCAAGATATCGAAGATTGAAGACTCATGAGTATCAAGATTATCAAGAGTTCAAGATTTCAAGGTTAAGTTTGTTTTATTAGGAATATTTGTTAAAACTCGTAGAAAAGCACTGGCATCTTAATATCCAATTTATTCATGGAATGGAATCCACTTCGAGCCCGTTAAAGGGATGGAACCCTAAGTAGGATGGAACCTACGAAAATCTAGTGGGACATTGTTTTATATCCACTAATTTAAATTCAAATGATTTTACAAAATTATCTTGTTTTCAAATTGATTTCAAAACTTTCCTTTTAAAAGATTCAAAACTCTCTGTCCTGATTTTAAATAATTTTAGCCTCAAAAACATCTTTAATTCAAAGTCAAATTACTCCTGATTTTAAACTATTTTCAAATAATATATTTAACATTTAAATATTTATACTTAGATTTAAATATAAAATTATAGTTAAATTATGTATATATTGTTCTTTATATTTACTTATGTATTTTAATTATAGTTAAGTATATTTATAAAGTTTAAAATAATTTTAATATAAAATAGAGGTTATTTTCAAAGAAAATCAAAACACCAAAAATCCCTTTGGGATGTCGACATGCCCATATACCCCATGTCGACATAGTGTCGGTTGGCTTCAAAATTCAAATTTCAAAAGAAGTGTCTATTCGCCATAACTCTTCATGAATGATCATGGTTGTTGCTCTTCTATAAATAGGGGTCAATTTCAATGAATTTTCAATCACTTTTTTCTGGTTTTCACTCCTTTTCTTCTTCCACATTTCTTAATACAAAATCATACCATTACTCTGCCGAAATCAACATCGAATCATACTCGATTACTTCTAGTGTGGTTCTCCATCATTATCTCTACAAGATCCAAGTGCTATTTAGAGTTATAGACTTCTTTGTAATCAATCGAGCGAAAAAAGGTGTAATTGTAGCCTTGGAAATAAATTGAGCGAGAGAAGGTGTGATTGTAGCCTTGGAAATCAATTGGGTGAACTTGTTGCCCCAGAAATCAAGTATCTCTACCCAAAGGATTGCTATTCTGGAGGGTTTACCTCGTAGCCTTGAAACCGAGGGTTGTAATTGTTGAATTGGATTGAAAGGAAATCCATACTTAGTTGTGCGGGACTGGATGTAGGGTAACTCCGAACCAGTATAAAATCCGGTGTGTTCTTTCCTTTACTGCTTTTACTTTATATTTGCATCTGTGTTTGATTCTGTGTTCATATCTGTGTCTGGTTAGTGTATACATTATTAACAAATTAAGATAAACTCAAAAAGATTAACAGATTTCTTTAAACACTATTCACCCCCCTCTAGTGTTAATTCTAGCCTTAAGATCCTTAATACGCATTTCTCACATTTGGTATCGGAGCTTTGTTTTCAAAAGTTTCATAATCTGAATTTTGAAAAGTTTTAAAATGGCTATTTTTGAAAAATCTGTTAAAACTAGTTTAGAATTGTTTAAATCATCATTGTTCCATGAGTCTGCATATGAATGTTATTCAAATTCTAGTTGTCTACCCAAATTTTATAATGTACATCCAAGATGCTTTATGGGCATTAAGGAAACAATCCACAATGGACAATCTATGCAGATCAAAAGGAATAAGTGGATACTTGATAGTGGATGCTCTAGACACATGAATGGTAATCCAGATATGCTGAATAATATTATATACAAAGACGGAGGACTGGTTAACTTTGGAGACAACTCGAAAGGATACGTGGTTGGCATCGACAATGTTGGTAACTCTGAAACTCCTACTATTACTAATGTTTTGCTAGTTAAGAATCTGAAACACAATCTGCTAAGTATAAGTCAACTATGTGATAAAGGATATAAAATTAAATTTGAAAAAGACAAATGTCATATTGAAGATAATAACTCAACCATAATATTTGAGGGAACTAGGAAAAAGAATATTTATATTCTTAGTATGAAAGTTTCAAATGAGAATCTATGTCTTTTGGCAAATACAAGTGACCCTTGGATTTGGCATAAGAGATTTGGACATTTGAATTTCAAACTCTTATGTAGACTGTCAAAACATAATCTAGTAAGAGGTCTCCCTAAAATGAATTTTAAAGTAGATAGTTTATGTGATGCATGTCAATTAGGAAAGCCTAGAAAAAGTTCCTTTAAATTAAAAGATACGATTTCAACTTCAAAACCCCTTGAGTTACTTCATCTTGATTTATTTGGCCCATCTCAAATTCAGTCAATAAATCATAGTAAATATGTTTTTGTAATTGTAGATGATTATTCTAGATTTACATGGACAATATTTTTGAAACATAAAAGTGATACTTTTGAATGTTTTAAGAACTTTACAAAAAGGATTCAAAATCAATTATCTTTAAAAATTATAACTATTCGTAGTGATCACGGTGGTGAATTTGAAAATGAAAAGTTTGAGGAATTCTGCAATAAGAAGGGAATAACTCACAATTTCTCATTTCCAAGAACTCCACAACAAAATGGAGTAGTTGAACGTAAAAATAGAACGATACAAGAGTGTGCGAGAACTATGCTTTCAGATAGTAATTTACCAAAACACTTTTGGGCAGAAGCTGTTGCTACCGCCTGTTATATTTTGAATAGAATTTTAATTAGACCTTTAACTGATAAGACTCCTTATGAACTTCTTCATGGAAACAAACCTAAGGTATCATACTTCAGAATTTTTGGAAGTAAATGCTTTATTTTAAATACAAAAGATAATTTGGATAAATTTGATCCTAAATCCGACAAAGGAATCTTTATCGGATATTCTAATAGAAGTAAAGCTTATAGAGTTTTTAATTTAAAATCTAACACCATCGAAGAAACAATGCATGTTTCGTTTGATGAAAATTTAAAAGATTTTGAAATTACAAATGATGAAGATGATTTAATTACTCAAAATCAGGAATCAACCGAAATTAATAACGAAATTAATCATCCTAATAAAAGGATTAAACTTTTAGAAGATCATCATATTGAAAATATAATAGGAGATATGCAGTCTATTGTTACAACTAGAATCAACTAAGTAAAATGAGTAATGTAGCATTTATATCAACTATTGAACCCAAAAATCCTAAAGAAGCATCAACTGATGATTCATGGATTTTGGCTATGCAAGAAGAATTAAATCAATTCACTAGAAATGAAGTTTGGGAACTTGTTCCTAGACCTGAAGATGAAACTATAATTGGAACTAAATGGGTTTATAAAAATAAAATGAATGAACAAGGTGAGGTCGTTAGAAATAAAGCACGATTAGTCTCCCAAGGTTATTGTCAAGAAGAAGGTATAGATTGTGACGAAACCTTTGCTCCTGTAGCAAGATTAGAAGCCATTAGGATTCTACTTGCTTTCGCAAATCATAATAATTTCAAATTATTTCAAATGGATGTTAAAATTGCATTTTTAAATGGTTTTATAAAAGAAGAAGTATATGTTGAACAACCACCACTTTTTGAAGATGAAAATTTTCCAAACCATGTGTACAAACTTAAGAAAGCTTTATATGGTCTAAAACAAGCTCCTAGAGCCTGGTATGATAGACTAAGATCTTATTTATTACAATCAAATTTTGAAATTGGTAAAATAGATAATACTCTTTTTATTAAAAGAAATAAAAATGATATTCAACTAGTACAAGTTTACGTAGATGATACCATTTTTGGATCAACTAATTTTGAAATGAATAAAGAATTTTCTGAAATAATGACAAAAGAGTTTGAGATGAGTCATATGGGTGAATTAAACTTCTTTTTAGGATTACAAATAAAACAGTTAGATAATGGTATTTTTATTAGTCAAGAAAAATATGCTAAAGAACTAGTTAATAAATTTGGTTTGACTACTGCGAGTGGAAAACCTACTCCCATGGCAACCAATGAATATCTAAGTAAAGAAGATCTCTCAAAAGATGTAGATCAAAAGTTGTATAGAGGAATGATCGGATCATTGCTCTATATCACTGCTAGTAGACCTGATATCATGCATAGTGTATGTCTCTGTGCAAGATATCAATCTCATCCTAAAGAAACTCACTTAAAAGCTATAAAACGTATCATAAGATATATTAAACACACCTCTGATTATGGCTTATTTTATTCTAAAAATGATTCATTTGATTTAATATCATACTGTGATGCTGACTATGCTGGATGTAAATCAGACCGAAAAAGTACAAGTGGAACTTGTCACTTTTTGGGGCATTCTCTGGTTTCTTGGTTTAGTAAAAAGCAAAATACAGTTTCTCTATCAACAACTGAAGCAGAGTATATTTCTGCTGCTTTGGCTTGTTCTCAAGTAATATATATGCAACAAACCTTAAGAGATTTTGGATTAAATATCTCAAAATCGCCAGTTTATTGTGATAATACTAGTGCAATAAATTTATCTAAAAATCCTACTCATCATGCTCGAACTAAACATATTGATATTCGACATCATTTTCTTACAGATAATATATCCAAAGAAGTAATTACTCTTGAATATATAAACTCTGAGAATCAAATCGCTGATATCTTAACAAAACCCTTAAATGAATCAATTTTTACTAAATTAAGAAGAGAATTAGGTATTTGTTCCATAACTGAAATATGAAATATAAATAACAAGTATAATTAATAATTAATATTAAAAAATCTTATAGTTAAAATATGAGGACCATGTCGACATCCCCTAGGAAGACATGTCGACATGTAATGTTTTTATTTTTTTAATTTTGTTCCCACCAAAAATTCAAAAATTCAGTTATATATTCTTCTCTATTTCGAATTCTTATTCATTCTCTCTGTTTTCTCTTCATTTTCTATTCTGAAATATATATAATAATGGCATCTTCCTCTAAATCAAACTTAAAACCAACTTTCTTATTCCCCTCTCCTACTTCTGGTCCATTTCAATGATCTACTCTCGCACGTGTAACTAAATTGGAGGAGTCTATGAAGGATACTCTTCATATGTTGACTGAAATTCAAGTGACTCAACTTCGTATGGCGAAAGAGCAAGAGAGGCAAGGAAAGATTCTTAGGAATTTACAAAAATTCCTAATGGATAACCATGCCAACCCTATCTTGATCGATGAAGACTCTTCACTCAATCAAGAACATGAGGTCAGCGACGAAGAAGAAGAAGAACCAATGGAAGAAGCACACGAGGAGGATCATGACCAAGTAGTATGCATTGGAGAAGTGTGTTTTGACAAAAATGGGAATCTTGTTGAACAATGTGGAAATTTTTGTTTCCACTATCCAAATTGTTCAATTCATAAATCTCCTATGTTCAGAAACACACATTAGTTTTTTCTCTTTCTTTCCGTTGTTATTTGTGTTTTTATGTCTTTCAATCGCAAATGTAAATACAACCATATTCGTAATAAATAAACTCGTGTTCTTATATATGTTAGTATTGTTGTTAATTCTTAGTTAGGATAGTTAATAGTTTAGGATTATATTTTATTTAAGTACTGATTATGTATGATAACACTATCATTATAATCACAAGTAATGCAGTCTTAGTTTTAGGGGGAGTTATATAG
The DNA here is from genome assembly GCA_030737815.1 of Allium fistulosum. Taxonomy (NCBI): domain Eukaryota; kingdom Viridiplantae; phylum Streptophyta; class Magnoliopsida; order Asparagales; family Amaryllidaceae; genus Allium; species Allium fistulosum. Next base: position 304,453,625 of record CM060903.1, on the reverse strand, counting down.
AGTTATATAGTTTTTGTTGATGACAAATGGGGAGAAGTATAAAATAGGATAGTTATGCATATATTAAGGGAGAGTTATTAGAGTTATTAGGATAGAATTGATATTTTATAAACAAAGGTTGTCATCGTCAAAAAGGGGGAGATTGTTAGTCCCTGAGGAGTTGGTTTTGATGACAACAACCTTAGAATAGATTATAAAATATAAATACTAACATTACAAGTTTAGATATATATGTATATGCAGGATCTAACCATGCAGGTATCAAGAATGAAGACTGTACAATATAGAGATTCAAGATATCGAAGATTGAAGACTCATGAGTATCAAGATTATCAAGAGTTCAAGATTTCAAGGTTAAGTTTGTTTTATTAGGAATATTTGTTAAAACTCGTAGAAAAGCACTGGCATCTTAATATCCAATTTATTCGTGGAATGGAATCCTCTTCGAGCCCGTTAAAGGGATGGAACCCTAAGTAGGATGGAACCTACGAAAATCTAGTGGGACATTGTTTTGTATCCACTAATTTTAATTCAAATGATTTTACAAAATTATCTTGTTTTCAAAATGATTTCAAAACTTTCCTTTTAAAAGATTCAAAACTCTCTGCCTGATTTTAAATAATTTTAGCCCCAAAAACATCTTTAATTTCAAAGTCAAATTACTCTTGATTTTAAACTATTTTCAAATAATATATTTAACATTTAAATATTTATACTTAGACTTAAATATAAAATTATAGTTAAATTATGTATATTGTTCTGTATATTTACTTATGTATTTTAATTATAGTTAAGTATATTTATAAATTTAAAATAATTTTTATATAAAATAGAGGTTATTTTCAAAGAAAATCAAAACACCAAAAATCCCTTTGGGATGTCGACATGCCCATATACCCCATGTCGACATAGTGTCAGTTGGCTTCAAAATTCAAATTTCAAAAGAAGTGTCTATTCGCCATAACTCTTCATGAATGGTCATGGTTGTTGCTCTTCTATAAATAGGGGTCAGTTTCAATGAATTTTCAATCACTTTTTTCTAGTTTTCACTCCTCTTCTTCTTCCACATTTCTTAATACAAAATCATACCATTACTCTGCCGAAATCAACATCGAATCATACTCGATTACTTCTAGTGTGGTTCTCCATCATTATCTCTACAAGATCTAAGTGTTATTCAGAGTTATAGACTTCTTTGTAATCAATCGAGCGAGAAAAGGTGTAATTGTAGCCTTGGAATCAATTGAGCGAGAGAAGGTGTGATTGTAGCCTTGGAAATCAATTGGGTGAACTTGTTGCCCCAGAAATCAAGTATCTCTACCCAGAGGATTGTTATTTTGGAGGGTGTATTTCGTAGCCTTGAAACCGAGGGTTGTAATTGTTGAATTGGCTTTGAAAGGAAATCTATACTTAGTTGTGCGGGACTGGATGTAGGGTAACTCTGAACCAGTATAAAATCCGGTGTGTTCTTTCCTTTACTGCTTTTACTTTATATTTGCATCTGTGTTTGATTCTGTGTTCATATCTGTGTCTGATTAGTGTATACATTGTTAACAAATTAAGATAAACTCAAAAAGATTAACTGATTTCTTTAAACACTATTCACCCCCCTACAGTGTTAATTCTAGTCTTAAGATCCTTAATCCGCATTTCTTATAGAGAGTTATTCAATTATTAAAACCACTAGTCGAATATTTTAAATTAAATTAAATATTCACAAATTAAATCGATAAAATTCCATGTCATTATTCTCCCCCCATTTCATCTCAAATCAACAAAGAAGGGAACCAGTAAATCTGAAAAGTGTGTTTTGGTCACATTTTCATTACATCTTAAGTTTGAAAACTTTTATAATATCCTACTGTATACTGAGAGTATATACAGCTATTTGAATCAAACCTTTTAAATAATTTATTTCCCTTTAAGTAAACACAAGATCCTAATACACGGTTTTATTTCAAAATCCTATTTGAAATCATACTGTATAATTTATCCATAGAATAAATATATAGCTCGAGTAACCCCAAAATGAAATTAAGGAACTGGGTACTACCGAACAGTATCATACATTCCCTTATCGGAAGGATAATACTTAAGAGTGTGCTTACCATCTGAACCCACCTCTTTCCCATTTTTAGTTATTTTTAGGCCACTCGAACTAGTTAACCTAAAAATACTCCTTCTATTTCAAAATTCCCTTTTTGAAACAATACAGTATAAATTTCCACACAAATAGTTTTAACAAAATATCTATGACCAACTTGCTTTGGGTTCATTTGGATCCAAATTCATTTTGATCGTACAATGAGAAAGAGAACAATTTACTAAGTGCACTACAACGTTCGTCTAGGCAAACATCTGATTGTCACTTAGAAGATTATTCAGATCATCACAAAATGAACCAAGACAACTAATCCAAAGAAAATATTCGTTACTTAAAACTTCCTTCATAAAATACTAACACTTGTAAAACTTTCTCGAGTAAACTATTACTACTATTTCCAAAAATCATTTGAAATAAAAATATACATATTTCCATTTATAAATCAAACCATGACTTTGGAATTAAATCAAAATCTGCTTTATCAAACAACCCTATAGCAAGTTACTATTGTAGTACTCCGTCACTTAGAAAATCAAAAATGAACGCTGATGATGCTGCAGTCATCAACGGAATATTTTTCCAGCTACCAAGGTGAGTTCATGCTGCTATATCTCTTTTGAAAACCCTTTAAAATATTTATATTCATAAATATTATCAAATAATACCATTATTATCTTCTCAAAACATCGAAAAACAATTTTTCAAAAGCACTGGGATTTAAGTTATCAAATTCTTAGTTTAAATCCATTTTTATTTAAAATCATATTTATAAACCATACTTATATAATTTCACTTTCTTATATAAAATCATTCGCAATTGTATATCCTTGTTTATCATAATAGACAAATTTTAATAAAATTAATTTTTAACCCAATATTAACACCGAATGCCTTATAATAAAATTGTGAAGCTGAATTCACAAGATGTTCGTTTCAATGTTCCCTAAAATTACTACCTACCTAACCCATGCAGTAAAAAGGTAAAACTGCTCATAAACTGGTCAAACATACATAATCAATCAATAAATAGTAATAATTGAATATTATCATTTCCTAACACTTCACCAATCTATATATATAAATTTCTAGAAGCTATTCTTTATATATAAAATATAATTTAGGTAAAATTATTTCATTTGCCAAATTCAAAATAATACTCTGCCGGGTTATCTGGTTTAAGTGTTATCGATACAGTTGTACCTCCCTCATCGACCAGAATTAACAAACAACTCAATAGATAAATCAACGCAATATAAAATATTTTTATAGTGCTATCAAATATGTGCTCATATATATAATACACTCAAACTCATCCTAGGGTCTCACTTATCCTATCTCAAATGAGTTTACCCCATAAAAGCCTAAGTTTCTCTCAACATAAGCTTTGATACCATGTGGAACATCCTGCCTTTTCAACACTTAGAAGTTGACACTAATACATCCACAGTATTCATGTATCGAGCATCTAAGTGCTGGAAGACAAATTGTTATGGAGAAAGAAAAAAGAAAGACAGAACATAATCTCACAAAACTTGACAAGTAATATATAATACTAAACAAGTCTTTGCAAAAACACGAGACTCTAATATACATACATAAATCAGAGTACAAAACCAACCCATCATCAACCTGGACGGTTACAACAACATGTCCTTACAATTACTGATAACTACAATAGGAACAAAATAGTCAAAGATAAAAGATAAGTGCATATGTCTTGGAGGCATCTAGCTCGTCTCCTGAAGCTCCAAAGCATCAAGTTAAATCTAGAAAATATACTCGGGTTTGCCTGAGCATTATAAGAAAATCAGTGCCCGAATTAGTTTGGTAAAACCAGCGTGAGAAACATAATCAAATGGATTCTGAATGTTATAAAACTTTTCAAAAATATAGGTATCTTGTAAGGCCACACCGCACCTAAATACGAACGGGTTTTTACCTTACGATAACAATGCCATTTTTATTATAAATCCAGTGATATTATAATAATGTCTAGGGACGAAAATAAATATATAAAATAGCTAAAATGCTTGCATCTCACATTTCAATGTACTTGGGCACAACTTAGTCCGTAAAGGCATGTATTGGACATTGGATTTCCATCAATGATAAGGCCACTAGGGTACCGCCTACCAAAGTACACCTCTAGAAAAATGTACCGAGTTCGAAACTATTGACCCCTGCGAATCCGAGCCGGCTGCCCCTTTAACATAGCATACTGGATTAAATCATCCCTTGGGTACCAGCTATGGAAACTGATGCAGCCCAGAATAGTGGAGAGATAGGTCGCGAGCGACCTAACCTATTATTGAGTCGTACACGACCTAACGAGCCACTAGGAAAGGAGCTACGACCTAACGGGTTCGAGAGTATCGAGCTACAACTGGGAAATAGGTCGCCTGTACGACCTAACAGGTTACTACGACCTAACGAGTTGGAAAACAAGGTGCTACGACCTAACGAGTCACGACCTATGTTAGGTCGCAAAGAAAGGAAACGACCTAAGTTAGATCGCGGGGAGATCTGGAGAGATAGGTCGCACACTATAAGTCGCGAGGCCTTAGGTCGTGAAGACTTAGGTCGCGCTGATGGGGATGCCGTTCATTTTAGGTCGCTCGCTCCAGATGCCGTTCATTGTTAGGTCGCGCACAAAGTAAGTCGATGTAGCTTATGCCGCCTGGATATGTGGAACCGCTATCTCTTAAGTCGCTTTGTTTTAAGTCGCATTTGTTGTTAGGTCGCTGCCGACCTATACTAAGTCGTGCATGTTGAGTCGCAAGTTGTAACGTGTTGTGCTGTAATCTGTTAGATCGTGATGTTTTAGGTCGTGATGTTTTAGGTCGTGATGTTTTTAAGTCGTGATGTTTGTTAGGTCGTGACCGACCTAAGTGTTGTATAAATTTCTGTTTTGGCGTGTTGAGTTGTAGCCTATAAATAGGCATGTGTGGTCATTTGTAATAGTTTAGTTGATTTGAATAAAATTTCGTTTTGTTAGCTTTGTGCTTTCATCCAAATTGGTAGTTGAGTGTAATCTCCTATCTCCACCTTCGACATTCGAGTGCGCTCGAATCTTCGATTGTTGAAGCCGATTCGCGGAATCAAGTGCGCTTGATCAACGCTCGAAGAATTGAAGATCTCTTTTCACGGTATCATGCGCGATCAACGTGTCAGAGATAGCTAGAATTCGGTATCTTCGGATCAACAAATTTGGGCATTTCAGTATTCATCAATCCATCGATTGCTACTTTCATCGATCTACATTGTTTTGTGTAATCCGCTGCGTCAGTTTGGTATCAGAGCTTGTTTTAGCCAATCATAGCTAAATCGAGTCTTGGAGCCGAGAATTTCGAAGTTGAAGTGTTAGCCGAGCTTGAAGTGTTGAGCCGTGCAATTTAGTTTGAAGTTTTGAAGTTGTGTTCATCGTGTTCATCATATTTTTTGCAACAAAGTGGGAGTTTTGGATCCATTTCATTTTGGATCTAAGTTCGAAAGGTGTTTGAAATTTGGAGTGGAGCCGAAAGTCAAAATTTTGAAGAATAAGCCATGCCGCCGAGAAGAGCTAATCGTCACCAAAATATAGAAGCTTTGTATAGAAGAGAAGAAGCTGATGAGATGGAGCAAAGAATTAATGAAAATTTTAGTGAGAAACTTAATGAAGGAATTGGTCGTTTAGAGAAGATGATGTTGGAGCTGAATCAGAATCAGAGAAGGGTTTCTCCTGAATCCAACCATGGAAGAAGTAGAGTTTCGCCACATTCCAATCGAGAGAGAAGTAACGATAATAATCATCGAAGCATGAGCCGAGACAGTTATAGAAATGTTGATGAACGGGAACGTGATCGGAGGAATGCCGGTAGAAGGGATGTTGGTGGAAGGAATGATGGTAGTAGAGATGTGGGTGGACGAGATAGACAACGATATACATCTGATTTTGAAGAGGAGTTTGATGGAGGTAGTGTTCATGGGCGTGGACAAGGAAGAAATCAGTCAGAGTATGATCACAAGTGGGAATCTGGGATGAAGACTGAAATTCCAGAATTCAAAGGTGGTATGCAAGCTGAGGAGTTTTTGGATTGGTTGTCTAATGTGGAGGAGATTTTTGACTTCAAGGAAGTTCCAGAGAATCGTAAAGTAAAGTTGATTGCTACAAGGCTGAGGGGTAGAGCTTTGGCGTGGTGGCAGCAAACCAAACTTACACATGAACGAATGGGGAAGTCAAAGGTTGAATCATGGGAAAAGATGAGGAAAATGATGAAGGCCACATTCTTACCTTATAACTATCAGTCGCTTATGTATCAGAGGTTGCAAAACTTGAGACAGGGGACGAAATCTGTAAATGACTATGCTGACGAATTTTATCAACTGATTGCAAGGAATGATATTATGGAGACAGAAGAACAATTGACAGTGAGATTTGTTGGGGGGTTGCGAATGCAGATACAGGATATGGTTAACATGTTTGATCCCAGATCTGTTGAGGAAGCACACCAGAAAGCATTGGCTTGGGAGAAACAGGGAAGACGAGGTGATGGTGTGTTTACAAATTCCAACAATCCAGTGAAGGGTGTTAGTGGAAGTTCTAATGTTTCAAAAGCTGTTGCAAAAACAGTTGTGAATGAGGTTGGGAAGATGAAAGTCAATAATGGTTTCAAGTGTTATAATTGTCAAGAAGTGGACCACAAAAGTAATGAATGTCCAAAGCCGAAGAAACGAGCTATGATAGCGGAGGTTGAGGATGAGGATGAAGACGCTGAGTGTTCCAATTCACCACCTGATGAGGGGGAAGAAGAAGTGTCAGGAGACGAAGGTTGTAATCTGATGATGAGGAGGTCTTGTTTGACACCCAAGCAAGAGGAGGATGGTAGTTGGTTGAGGAGCAATATTTTTCAGTCGACATGTACTATTCTGGGGAAAGTTTGTAAATTTGTTATTGACGCTGGAAGCTGTGATAATATAATTTCTTCAGAGGCTGTGAGGAAGTTGACATTGAAGACTGAGAAACATCCGAAACCGTACAAGTTGGCTTGGTTGAGGAAAGGTGGGGAGGTGAAAGTTGGACGAAGGGCTTGTGTTAAATTTTTGATTGGGAAGAAATACAAAGATGAAATTTGGTGCGATGTGGTAGATATGGATGTTTGTCATCTGTTGCTGGGGAGGCCATGGCAGTATGATAGGGCGGTGCAACATGATGGACGTACCAACAGTTATAGCTTTATGTTTGAAGGCACGAAGATTACTCTAGTTCCGAAGAAGCGACAACAGGAAGAAAACAAACTGGAGGAGATTGAAGAGCTGAAAACTTTATTATCCTTGAAGGAGTTTGTTAAAGAAGTTGAAGAGGAGCCAGAGGTGTTTTTGTTGATTGGGTGAGAGAGCAATGAAGAGGTTGAGATACCTGAAGAAGTTAAACCAGTACTTGAAGAATTCAATGATGTATTTCCTGGAGAGCTGCCAACGGAATTGCCACCGTTGAGGGATATACAACACCAGATAGATCTTGTTCCAGGTGCGGTGTTGCCACATAAACCACACTATAGAATGAGTCTGAAAGAACATGAAGAGTTGCGTAGGCAGGTAGAGGAATTGCTTGAACAGGGTCGAATACAGGAGAGTTTGAGTCCGTGTGCTGTTCCAGCCTTACTCGTACCAAAGAAGGATGGGTCATGGAGAATGTGCACGGATAGCAGGGCACTGAACAAGATAACTGTCAGATACAGATTTCCGATGCCGAGGCTTGATGATCTGTTAGATCAAATCAGTGGGTCTGTGATCTTTTCAAAAATTGATCTTAAAAGTGGTTATCATCAAATTCGAATTAGACCAGGAGACGAGTGGAAGACAGCATTCAAGACGAGGGAAGGATTGTATGAATGGCTAGTCATGCCGTTTGGTCTATCGAATGCACCGAGTACATTCATGAGGGTGATGAACCAAATTTTCAGGCCGTACATTGGGAAATTTGTGGTGGTTTACTTTGATGATATTCTGATCTACAGTGCTAGTACAGAAGAACATGTTCAGCATTTGAGGAAAGTGTTAATTATCCTTCGTGAAGAACAATTCTACGCTGCTACGAAGAAGTGTGTTTTTATGGCGAGGAGTGTTTTATTTCTAGGGTATGTTGTATCGAAAGAAGGAATACAGGTGGACCAAAGTAAAGTTGAAGCTATCAGAGATTGGCCGCAACCCAAGACGATAACGGAAGCTCGTAGTTTTCACGGGTTGGCTTCATTTTATCGGAGGTTTATTCCACACTTTAGTAGTGTGATGGCGCCTGTGACTGATTGTATGAAGGGTAAACAGTTTGCATGGACGAAGGAAGCAGGGGTTGCTTTTGAGCAAATCAAAGAACTTTTGACGTCAGCACCAATTCTAGCTTTACCTGATTTTCAGCTGTTGTTTGAATTACATATCGACGCATCGAAGGTTGGAATTGGAGGGGTGTTGAGTCAGAGGGGGCGTCCTATTGCATATTTCAGTGAGAAGTTATCAGGAGCGAAGATGAGATATAGTACATATGACGTGGAATTTTATGCTGTTGTGCAAGCTATTAAACACTGGAGACGCTATCTATTTCAGAAAGAGTTTGTTCTTTACACTGATCATGAGGCGTTGAAGCATTTACAAGGGCAAGACAAGATTTCAGCGAGACATGCATCATGGATTACATATCTGCAATAGTTTGCGTTTGTTGTGAAACACAAATCGGGAGTGACGAATCGTGTTGCGGATGCATTGAGCAGAAGAAATCATTTGTTGACTACAATGAAGGTCGAAGTGACAGGGTTTGATGTGCTACCAGAATTATTTGTTGAAGATCCTTACTTTATGAAGTTTGTAGATAAAGTCAAGAATGGGGAGACGGATGAGTTCGTGATGGTGGATGGTTTTCTGTTCAAAGGAAATCGATTGTGCATACTTGATTGTAGTTTGAGAATGAAGATTGTAAAGGAGCTACACGGAGAAGGCCACGTGGGTAGAGACCGTACACTACAACTGATTTCTCAATCTTATTTTTGGCCGTCGATGAAGCGGGAAGTTGGAAGGTTTGTGGAAAGATGTCATATTTGCCAAGTTTCCAAGGGAACAGCAACGAATGCTGGATTATATATGCCGTTACCTGTACCAACTAAGCCTTGGGTTGATGTGAGTATGGATTTTGTTCTGGGGTTACCGCGAACTCAAAGGGGAAACGATTCCATTTATGTGGTGGTTGAACGATTTTCGAAAATGGCACATTTTATTGCTTGCAAGAAGACGGCGGATGATGTTCATGTTGCTCAGTTATTTTTTAAAGAAATTTATCGACTTCATGGATTGCCAGAATCTATTGTGTCGGATAGGGATAATCGTTTTCTGAGTCACTTTTGGCTAAGTTTGTGGAAGAAGGTGGGAACGAAGTTGAACTTTAGCAGCGCTTATCATCCGCAAACGGATGGACAGACCGAGGTTGTGAACAGATCATTGGGAAATTTGTTGAGATGTCTTGTGCAAGACAATCTGAAGAGTTGGGATATGAAGCTATGCCAAGCAAAGTTTGCTCATAATCATGCTATAAACCGTAGTACGGGTTTCAGTCCATTTCAAATAGTGTATTCAAGCTTACCGAAGGGACCGTTGGATTTAACGGTAATACCACACTTGAAGGGGACAGTTAAGAAAGCTGTTGATTTTGTTGAAGGGTTGACGGAATTTCATAAAATCGTTCAGGAACGACTGGAGAAAGCAAATGAAAAGTATAAACGATCTGCGGATTTGAAGCGAAGAAGCGTTGAATTTAATGAAGGAGATTTAGTATATGCTGTACTAACAAAAGATCGTTTTCCAGTGGGAGCATACAATAAACTTAAGGCTCGAAAGATTGGTCCTGTAACAATTGTGAAACGGATCAATGAGAACGCTTATAGGTTGAAGCTGCCGGAGGATATATACACGTCTGATGTATTTAATGTTAAACATCTGATACCGTATCATGGGAAGGAGTTTGTTGTGAAGGAAGAGGGCGCAAATTCGAGGACGAATTTTTATCAACCTAGGGTGGATGATGCAGCCCAGAATAGTGGAGAGATAGGTCGCAAGCGACCTAACCTATTATTGAGTCGTACACGACCTAACGAGCCACCAGGAAAGGAGCTACGACCTAACGGGTTCAAGAGTATCGAGCTACAACTGGGAAATAGGTCGCCTGTACAACCTAACAGGTTACTATGACCTAACGAGTTGGAAAACAAGGTGCTATGACCTAACGAGTCACGACCTATGTTAGGTCGCAGAGAAAGGGAACGACCTAAGTTAGGTCGCGGGGAGATCTGGAGAGATAGGTCGCACACTATAAGTCGCGAGGCCTTAGGTCGTGAAGACTTAGGTCGCGCTGATGGGGATGCCGTTCATTTTAGGTCGCTCGCTCCAGATGCCGTTCATTGTTAGGTCGCGCACAAAGTAAGTCGCTGTACTTATGCCGCCTGGATATGTGGAACCGCTATCTCTTAAGTCGCTTTGTTTTAAGTCGCATTTGTTGTTAGGTCGCTGCCGACCTATACTAAGTCGTGCATGTTGAGTCGCAAGTTGTAACGCGTTGTGTTGTAATCTGTTAGATCGTGATGTTTTAGGTCATGATGTTTTTAAGTCGTGATGTTTGTTAGGTCGTGACCAACCTAAGTGTTGTATAAATTTCTGTTTTGGCGTGTTGAGTTGTAGCCTATAAATAGGCATGTGTGGTCATTTGTAATAGTTTAGTTGATTTGAATAAAATTTCTTTTTGTTTGCTTTGTGCTTTCATCCAAATTGGTAGTCGAGTGTAATCTCCTATCTCCACCTTCGACATTCGAGTGCGCTCGAATCTTCGATTGTTGAAGCCGATTCATGGAATCAAGTGCGCTTGATCAACGCTCGAAGAATTGAAGATCTCTTTTCACGATATCGTGCGCGATCAACGTGTCAGAGATAGCTAGAATTCGGTATCTTCGGATCAACGAATTTGGGCATTTCAGTATTCATCAATCCATCGATTGCTACTTTCATCGATCTACATTGTTTTGTGTAATCCGCTGCGTCAGAAACCTATTCTAGAGCCTAGCCCCACCCGTGCGCGCAACCTAAAATAGTAGATATCGATTCTAAATTAAGGAATGATGCTCCTAATGGTAGCGAACCGTATATTTCCAAAGCATATCCCTTATTTTATTCATTACCGGGTTTGAGCTCGTGAAGTCAGGATTACCTTATTCCTCTCTTAGAAATTCCCACTTAGAATGCTAACACTGCCTTCTAGGCGCAATTCAGTGCCAGCATTCGTCCAAACAAGTTATTCAGGATAAGAACAAACCGAAGGCACTACTTCTACTATATCCATTTTGGAATCACCCTTAGGATTAGTAGCAAGTAGCCTTTGCACTTCAAAGAGCTCCATCTTCGATTCCATCATCTTTAAGATGTCTTCAATTTGAATGCTTAAGTTTGTTCGAAGTGGTTTTTAGGTATTTTATACTTATCCGATCCCGGTCTCTTCAAACCAACAGTTGATAATTTATGGTAAACTCAACCCCGGTTCTTTTAGAAATATACAGAAAATGCATAGGAGACGGGGATTACCCCCTTTCCATTTAAGCAGACGGATCATTCTATCATTTGTCCTATGAGAATAGAATGAGATTTATATGCATGGTACAATATCATCCAAGATGACTATGCCATATAACTCATGTATTTCTCCTAGATATTTCCAGAGTTATATTTGGTCTTGATTTGATAGTTGGTTATTTAACTATCATATAAACAAACATTCAAACATAGATTTAATTCCATATGGGATCCACAAAATCTCCATTAATTAATTCTCATTAATTAAAATCTCTTTCAAGTATATGATTTAGAATACCTTCACAAAAGATATATTCACAAACCCCTTTATACTCTTTTTAATACTTGGGAAAACATAGATATCCTTATCTCACTGGTAAAATTATATTACCTATATATATGCTCCTCACCCTACTTAATAAGGCCCGGCTCATCCCAAAAAGACTCCAACCCTATGCTATTATGCTTCTTCTACCCTCCCTTCAAATTTCAACACCAGGAACCCATTAACGTGCGTGGTTATGAACGTGCACACTCCACCCTCCTATCGAATCGACGAAAAGACCTTACCACCATCTCCCCATCACGTGCTCGACTAACCCGATACCACAACCACCCGCCTGACCTCCCCGGAAAAAAACGTGACACCAGCCTACCTCTTGACCTGCTACAAATTGCACCCCTTTCCAAATTAGCATCGAGCTTTAACAAAATGCCTCCACCGATGGACCTTCTCTCGATTAAGTCATACCAATGGCCCCGAGACCCAATTCTACACCTAGCTCCGCCTAGGCGGAACCCTAGTTCAACATGCCTTCGTCCATGCCTAAGCCGAGCTTCCCAAACACAATCAAACCTTTCAAAACCCATACTAAAAGGAAGATCTTGCCAAAAGAAACTCTATACAATTTATTTCATGATTTTTAGTTGGCTAATATATTTGATTTTGAATTTTGAAGTTCACTGCCATTTTATTTTTGTTTTACTAATGAATGAACTTAAACAAAAATGAAGGGACCAAAGCCAAATGAAGGATAGGGTGATATTTTATAGCTAAACATAGCTTCAAATTCAAGTTATCCAAATTTTGTAAGCTAAACCAAACTTCAAGCTACCTAAGTACAAAGTCTTATGTAAATATGTTGGATACTTTGGTGTTTTATGAACTAAATTTATTTCTACCCCCAAGGCATCACTTAAACTGCAATCTTTCAAAGTCAACTTATTACAAAGCCATGAGAGAAAATGGTGGATAATAAGGTGTTTCGTGTACACTAAATTGAATTTTATACTTAAAGCATCTTACATCATTTCAAAATAAAATAAAATATATATTTTACATTTTAAATACTTATTATTCCTATTTTACACATTTCAAAATAAAAGTGTGTTTAACATTTAAAAGTTGTTTAAAGAAAGTCAAAGATATTACAACTTCTAATAACTTGTTGTTCGATAAAAATTTAAAAATCCAAAAAGTGTGTTTTGGTCACATTTTCAGTTTTCCATCGAACTATCTATTTATGTAGATAGAATTTAAAAATAATTTATTATTATTATTTATAAATTAAAGGAGGTTTATTTAATTATTAAAACCAATTGTCGAATATTTTAAATTAAATTAAATATTCACAAAGTAAATCGATAAAATTCTGGGTCGTTGCAGCCCAATAGAAGGGCAAGTTTGGCCGGCCATGAAGGGGATGGGTTGGCTCAGAATTTGATTCCAAAAGGTGTAAAAATGGCTAAGGAAATGAAAGATATGCTACATCTTTGACCCCCTTCTTTCCTATACTATTTAAACATCTCTTGCCATTCTTTTCTCCAAATTCTTTCTAGGATTTTTGCCTCCGCTCTTCTCTTTCATGCCTGGCCGACAATCCCCCTTCTCCTCCTCTTAAATTCAAGCAAAATACAAGACAAATTCAATCAAAAATAAAAATAAATGGTGTGTAGCTTTCTCAATGGGGTTGCGCCTTTTGAAAGTGTTGATCAAGACTTCAAGCGGAGTAATGTAGATTCAATATCTAAGGTATTCTCTTAGGCAACAATAAAATATCTTTATTTACAAACTCTTACAATTATATAATTGATTGTTACATGATTTTGTTTAATTAATTATTCATTATCACGATTCCCTATATATATATATATTATCGGCATGTGATGTTAAAACATGAGCATATGTATGTATGTATTTGTAATAGCCCTATTATTAATTACCTAATTATTTAAGTTTAATTATGAATAATTAATTATTAATTGTGCTTTGTGAAATTTAACTATGAAATTAAATCTATTATTTGAGAATAGTTGATTTGATTTATCTTAATTAATCTTAAGGTAAAATTGAAAATTTTATAAAATATCTCAGTATTAATAGAAGTAGGATTTTTAACTTATTGCATTAGTTTTGGGAAATTTGGAGAAAACTGAAGTATGACAAATAAATCATCGTTTAGTGCAAATTGGTGTTTTATTAGTGAGGAAACAAAATATAAATTAGTAACACTTCGCTTAGAAAATTTGTAACACCTTGTTATTGGATCCATATCTCAACCCTCTTGGCCCATATAGGTGATTATAGTATGTAAGAAATGAGAAGTACGTACATTTCTTTTCTCATTTTACTTCAGCCAAAAATCTATAAACTTCTTTGTCTTTATATCAAGCCCTTAAAGTTACATTAGCCCCCAAATCTAATCAAATTAAAAGGCTTTTGGATAATTCTAGTAGAAATAATAAGAAGGTAATCACTTCCATCCTATCGTACATCTATTAAGGTTTTAGTTTTAGATTTCACTTTAGCTAGTAATTTCATTTTTGCAAATTTCTGAGTTTAACCTAGGTCTAAATAATGAGAGAAGCTAACCTAGGAGAATCCGGGTTTTTATCATCAAATTCAAGATAAAGATGAGTTTACCTCACACTACTGTCTCTAAATAGAGTGCATGTTGATGTTTGTTGGTTCAGATGATTCTATGATTTATTTTATCTCATTTCTTGTGATGTTCTAACCTTGGTTTCATATTCTATTTACTGAAAGTTAGGTTTACATATATAATTAGTAAACATGTTAATCAAATTGATGTTTAGATGCCTAGAAATACTTGAAAGGCCTGCTTGAACACCTCTAAATTAACTACACAAAACACTGGAACCAAACGCCGTCATCAGGGACTGATCAAAGAGAGACTAGGAGCTAAAAAAGCCCTAGGTCATGGCCACACTGGTTCGCCAGTGGGCTCCATCGATGCACCGGTGGCATGCACTCATGTGGCTATTTCAGCTCCAGGACAGATCCTCCAATGCGTCGTTACTCGCTCGTCCACCGCCTTATTTGTTATTGTTGTTTCTTATGATTTGTGTGTTTGTTTATGGACTTCTAGTGTTCATTTCCAATGATCTGCTAAACTATAAATTAGGTTTAGAAATAACATAAAGTTAGAACCCTATGGAATTAATACATGGCTATAAGATTGTGATGACGTAGTATTTGTTGAAGTGAATTCTCTTATGTTCTATGGATTTTGAATCACTTTGATTCAAAGGTTTGGGATTTATAAGCTTATATCTATTTATTTTCTAAACAAGGTATAAATAATTTTGTAAAGGAGAGTTTATTAAGTTTACAAATATCAAACTTGTTTTTAAATTAATCTAGTTCTTTTTATATGTAACTTTTACAAATATTTATATATATATATAGTATTAGTATTATAAATGGTTATGGATTTTGGAAATATGGTTTTGGAAATATAAAACCAATTTATTTCTAAATAAAATGGTTATATATATACATAAAATTGAGTTTGAAAGAATACTAAATATAGTTTTATAAATATATAATTATTTATATATAAATATGAAATTTGGAAGATGATTTGTGAATAATATATTCTTTATGGAATTTGAGACAACTACATCTAATTGTATATTGAGATCAAATGAGATATATGGTTTAGTTTATCTTATGATAAATAAAGTATTTGGAAATTATTTCCTGTATGGAAAATTATAATATTGGATTTCAAAATTATAAACTCTTATAAGAAAATGTTTTGAGAGATTTATTTATATAATGTAGGGAGTACTAATAATCGACTTAATGTTGTCGATTGGTTTAAATGCTTTCGAATAACACCTCATCGAATATAGTATAACTCATTGAATAGAATGTTTGAGTGGAACTTACTAGCCTATTAGCGAATACTCAAATTTCACCGGGTAGTATGGGATGCCATGGTAAAATTCTTATGATTTCTATTAGGAAGTATTTAACACTTTAGAGTTGCATTCACTTTTGGTGTTCGGTCGGACTGCTAGATCCTTAAGAGAATATAGTTTAGGTTTTCCAGTGGTATTCGTAACAAGTAAGATTTACTAGCCTCTAGTAAATACTTGAATTTCACCAGGCGGTACGGGATGTTTAGTTTAAGTTTTAGTGATTTCTAAAAGTGATAGTATTTAGCACTTTAGAGTATTTCCTTTTAGGGTTCGGCTAGTAGCCGATAAATCTTTAAGAGGTATACTCCTAGATTTCTTTGCAAACACAAATATATAATAATATTGAATAATCTTGACTTTTCGAGTCATGATTTCCACGATCATCTTGATCCATCAAGATTTGGTTTTCCCAAATCCTTGTGATCGTGTTGAGATTCTGTGTTCCTCTATCCTTGTGATCGTGTCGAGCTGTGTTCCCCGATCCTTGTGGTTATATCGAGATTCTATGTTCCCGATCTTTGTTATTAGATCGGTACAAGTGATAACACAATTGTTTGTTTATCATATTATGGAATTGGTTTCTTTCTATTAGGAATACTGTGATTTATTTTGTGATTCTATGTTTATTGACAAATGTGTGTTTGTGACCAATTATATATACATACCCGTGCCTTGAAGTAAATTATGAGTTAAATTAATTAAGTGACTTGTTATATTTTAGACATCTGGATTAACTTATATGTTATTTATTTTTATGTTATGTCTTGTTCTCAGGCTTTTGGATATTTAAAGATAGTCTGATCCATTTATTTTATAATACTCAGGTCAGGCCGAGACATTTTAGGTTATAGGACATGTAGACCTTTGAATGATTTGACTTGCAAGGAGATAAACGATTTTGACTATTAATTTATCTCATTTAGGATTTTGTGTTGTATATGAGATGTATATCTGAGTATGTGATTTATAACACATGTATATTATATGAGTCTAGTATTTTCTTTGTAGACCTGCAACATGTATTTGTATAAGTTGTATTTTATTCCGTTGTGGTCTGTGACTATTGTTTATATGCTATACTATTTTGATTCTGAGAAACCGTTATGGATATGACTTTGGGCTGAGACTGAACACGTCAAATTTTATTCCAGAGATTAAGCAAAACCGTAAGTATGACATGTTAGTGTTAGTTTAAAGATATATTCACACTCGATCGCCCTTAATAAGCCGCATTCTCCTTATTATTAGACGACGTTGTTTGTAATGTTCTTTAATAGTATGTGTATAGTGGTGGGTTCGTTACAGTTTGGTATCATAGTCGAGTCAAAATATTATGGAATATAATATCACAGATCTAGACCTAGCAGGATTCCTATCCCCGGGGCGTGTGGTAGATAGTTATATTAGTTATAGGAATATAAATTGATTATCGGGACAATCAATTAGTACATATTTTTTATTTAAATTTTTAATTAGATAAGTTGGAATTTGTGATATTAAACTTTTGAAAAGTAATGTGTTAAAACCCTTTAGAGTTTGGAAATTTACTTTTCGATTATTAGGCAATTAGTTTTAAAAATAGATAAACTGGAGTAAATTGATTTAAGCGAACAATTTTCTTTTAATCGAGAATTTGGAAAATTTGAGTAAATAAGTTTAAAATTTAAATAATCTTAAAATTGACCAGAGTTGCGTGGCAGAATTTTAGAAATAGAATTATTCCGCTGTAAGTGACTATTTAGTTTTGGTTGACTGGCTGTTAGGAATTGGTGGCTTGGTTGTATTTATTTATACTAAATGCTTAGATGCTTTTGATAATAAAATAAACATAACTAAGGAAAACTTGTGATTATTTATTGTGTTTACTTGTTTAAGAAATGTTTGAGGATTCTAATCGATATGTGGGACGCCATGTTATCGATAGGAATTCCTAAATATCAAACGAGACATTTTGACATGAAAAATAAATAATTTGAAAATTTGGAAAATATTTGAGTTAAAATAATATTGTAGCCCTTGAATAAATTTTGAGAAGTGGAGAGCATGATGAGATAATGTTGATGTCCTATGTAATCAACTTTGTAGCCCAGTGACGAAATGAATCACTAAATTTCATGGCTTAATATTATTTTATATAAGGAGATAAGTTAAGGGAGTTGCTTTAAATTTTAGAATCGGTATATATTAAAGTTAAATGGAAATTAATTGGAAAACTTTTGAAAAGAGAATAATTGGAAATCTACTTCCAATTGTGAATTTAACTTTCAAGTTCTTTGGTTTGAATGAAAGTAAATTGTTATATATGAATCTTATTTAATAAGAAGTTAAAAATTAAGAAATTGTGAAAATAAATTTTGGAAGTAAAAAGATATTTTGTAGAAAATATATACAAATGCGATAAGTTTAAAACTAAATATTAATCGGAATTTTGATAATAGTATTAAGTAAATGATTTGAAACTTGTTATTATTATTTGTGAAAGTAGGAAATTTTGGGAAAAATATTTTGGGAAATAAATTCAAAGGGAAATTTATCTATTAGTATATATATATGTGTTTAAAAGTTTGGTGATTTAGAAAATAAAAATGGAAATTATGAAAGTGCATTACATATGTATTATTTTTGGATGACGTGTGTGACCACCGAATTTTAGCAATAAGAGAGGCCAGTAGCGAGGTCATGTTGACTTCACAATCAAAATCTCAGCCATTTGACGAAGTGATTTGCTATAAATAGATGGCAAGATAACGTCATTTTATTATTTAATATTTGTAAACTATGAATGTTTATTTAAGATATATGCTAAGATGAATAATAGATAATAATTTGATTTATTATGTTTATCATTTTATAATTTAGATATATGTTAAATTTTGGAATTTTAAATGAGAAATTAATGGGAGATGGAATTGGAACCTTATATTTGATGATCTAGATTATATTCTTTGGGAAGACGTAAAATTTTAAAAAAGTTAATTAGAAGCAATAATTGAAATTTGGAATTAAAGGATGAAATTTAGAAAGAATTGAATTTAAAAAAGATTTTCTTTTATTTTAATCTTGGGAAAGTAAAGAGTTAGAATTAAAAAATTTATTTAGAATTCGTGAAATTTAAAATTTCTTTCATTAAGGAAATTACGGGGATGTAATTTTTTTAAGTGAGGAGTCTGTAACAACCCTGTTGTTAATTACCTAATTAGTTAAGTTTAATTATGGTTAATTAATTTTATTAGAAAGTTGTGAAATTTAATTGTGAAGTAAAATTTAGTTTGGGAATTTTTTTTTGATAAACCTTATACGTGAGAAATGGAATTAGTTAGATTTAAAAGTTTTTAACTTTGGAATATTTCATTTAATGAAAATAAGAGATTGTTTCTTTTTGAATATTAAAAAGAAGGTTAAAATAATTTTTTAAAATCTTGTTTGTTTCTTTTATTTTGAAGTTAAAAGGTTGAAGTATAATGTAGAGTTTTTATATAATTTTTTCTAACTGTAATCTAATTTGTAATGGGAGTTAAAATGAAGGAAATATGAGGAAAATATAGTTTTGAGTTATTTAATTAAAATATGGGTTTGGGCCTAAGTAAGTTTCAGCCCATTAGTGCAAATAAGAGAGAGTTTTCTCTCATTGGCAAACTCTATGTGCACTATATGTTCATTTGCTCAACTAGCAAACAAAATAAAGATATTTTTTCTCAAATCTAAGAAAACCCTAGCTCCAATAATCCCCAATTTCAAGTTCTAAATCAAAGAGGCATTTAGCTAATTCTTGTAGAAATCAACTTCAAGTAATCTCCTACACCCCTAGTGAATCAATTAGGGTTAGTAATCTCAGTTTTTATCTTTTGTTTGTAACCTCTTTGTTGCAATTTTTGAAAATAACCTAGGTAATTATAAAGAGAAGCTGATTCGGGTATTAATCTTCAATTCAAGTGCTTATAGGTGAGTTAATCCTCATATAACCTATCTCTAAATTTCTGATTTTCATGTACAAGATTTTTATGATGAATGATTGTGGAATTGGATGATTATTTGTTTGTTGTTTACTGAAAGTTATGGACATATATAATTAGTAAACTTCAAAATCAAATTGATGTTATGATGCTTTGCATGACTTGAAATTGCTGCATATACACCTCGAAACAACTGCATGAAACCCAAAAAAAAAGCCACCATCGTTGGGATTCGCCGGAGGACTTCCTGGAGCTGAAACAGCTCTAGGATTCGTCCCCACTAGTGGATCGGAGGGGGGAGTACCACTGGTGCATCGGTGGTAGTCTCCTAGAGCTATTTCAGCTCTAGGTGAAGGCCTTCGATTTGCCCCTTGTCGTCCCATTTGTCATCCTGTTTGGTGTCGTTGTTTCAAATGTCTTGTGTGCTTTGTTGCGACTCTTTTGGCATTCATTTCCATTGCTTAGCTTTGATAATTTACTAAAATATGTTAGGAGATGATATAGAAGTCAAACCCTATAAACCAATTTGTTGTTATGATCATGCGATGTATAGTAGTGTATTCACTTGTGTTATGGACATGAAATCACCTTGATTTAAAGGATTGGAAATTTATAAACTTCTATCTATCTATTTTCTAAATATGAATATACATAATTTTGTATAAATAATTTTGTAAAAGAGAGTTTATTAAGTGTTAACCCAAAAAATGGATCAACACATTGGATTGAGTGTGACATCAGCCCTGTTTATCAAGGAAAAGAATAAAAACAAGGAATAATAACTTGCAGATAAAGTAAAGAGACAAGAGTTTTTATAGTGGTTCGGCTGTTAACGAAGCCTACGTCCACTCTATAACTTTTGTTATTGACCGACTACAACTACAAGTTGAATCTGATTACAATTTGATTTGATCTTGTGAGTTAGATCAAGTCACCAATGTTAGAGTTCACTGGAGAAATACAACGAACCATTTAGATGACTATTGTGTGGGAGGAGAAGAGTGAAGAATAGTTTCTACAGAGTTTCAGCAGCCTGTCTAGAAGATCCCCTTTATTTTGAAGGTAGGATTGTAGTTATAGGGGCTAGAGAGCACTTGGGCCAAATTCGCTTTTCCAGATACTTACATTTGAAGGTACGAAGATGCTCAAGAAATATCATAGCGAACCGACCTAATATGATGGAACGTTAGTGATCATTAGGGCATGGATCACTAGCGATCCATGGTGTTAGAGTGTTTTTAGCTCGTTTCAATTGGATCGTGTTCCTTGCCTTGTGTAGATGCTCTCCATGTAATTTCTTGACTAGATGCCTTGTTTTGATGATGATTCATGTACTAGTTGCATTGAATTATTGTTGGAATCAGATGAATGCTCACTTCTCGGTCTAATGCTTCATGATGCAAGAAGAATGGATGATACATGGTCGATATTGATGGATCGCTTGCGATCCTTAGGTGATGGATCACTAGCGATCCATCCCTTTAAGCAATTTTTGCCTTTTCCTCTTGTAACCTTCTTAGTTTCTGCTTCTGATCCTTCTGGTTGGTTCTTGAGTTGTTTCGACTTGACGTAGATTTTTGACTTACTTTGAATTCTATTGGGTTAAAAACCTAGATAACATTTTCTCCTCAGAGTATGCTTTCGTTGGAAACAAGGCGTGCTCTGTAAGTAACCGCCTATGAGTTCCCACTTTGTGAAGTTTAATTGATCACGTTGAGGCTATCATATGAATTTGCTTTGGTCATCCATCCGTTTGTTGAGTTTTTATGTAAATCACCATTGCTCGTCATAATAAATTAATTTCAATCCCACAACTTTCAAGATGCTTGCAAAAGATACATAGATTATGCTTAGTGAGTTTAGGAAAGTTTGGTTTCAATTATATGGACCGCCAGCGATCCACAGTCCATGGATCGCTCGTGATCTAATGACTTAGCATATTTTTCCTGTGCAATGTCATATTTAGTTCATTCGAGCCGACCTTTTTCAATTTCATATCTTCATTTGCGACTCGATCCTTCTGCCTCGCGACCTGAACCAAGGCATTCAAAACCTAGCTTTACCTCTGCCATCGCCTCTGCTTATCTCCACCGCCGAAACTTCTCGCCATTGACTACTTGACCTTGCCATCGCCTTATACTAGCCCCTTGTTCCCATTGCTTCGTCTTTTGGATCGTCACCGAGCCTATCCCCTTGGATCGTCGCCGATCTTACCTGCTTTAGGTCGCTAACATCCTAAGTTCAACCGTGTTCTCCTTTTGATTCTTGACTAGAGGTGGATAATGCAGATTTTGGCGTTTGTTTAGTAATTCGACATTGAGGTTGTATTGGTGGTGGTCGTTATGGAAAATTCGAGTTAATTACGATTTTGTGGAAGAAGATAGTAAATCGGTCTTGAGTTCTTCACGGAACGAAATTCGGGTGTTTCCCCAGTGCTTGACATGTTTTGCTATCTTCGTCCACATAATCAAAATTAATTTACACTGATTTACATTGTTAATCAGACACGATGTCTTATGGATTGGTTTTGGTTTTTCTGGGAGATGATAATAGCTTAGGGTAGCATCTCATGTGCAGCTTATGCTGTTATCACCTTCGGGAGAGCTGAAATCGACTTATGCTGAGAATTCTCAACTTGATTCGGACCCATCAATCTATAGTAGCTCACTTCGGGTTGGTCCCGTTATTGCACAATCGATGTACCTAGAATGGGAAGAGCTTCCGGCGTTGCTTCGAACATCGGATCCGTTATCGATCGTTGATCGATAATGGGTGAGTGTAGGAGAAATAACTTCAATAAATGATACGAGAAGCTCTTTTCTTTCTTCACTGCGAGTGAACTATCTACACAGGGTAGATCATTTGTAGTGTTCAGGACACCGAGCCCATCCCACATAGATAACACATTGCACTTACCCCAGTCAACACTTGGAACGCGATGTGTCGATATAAATCGATATTTTTTCGGAGTTCAAGTGTCGTAGGGGGACTTTTAGTCAAAGATAGAATTACCTGACCGCGTTAGATACAAGTTCTTTCGTATAGAATGAAGCACCCATCATCTTGTCGTAAGTCCAGTGGAGGACGTCCATAACTTCTAGAGCTTCGTTATCAGTTGCACCTTCACAAACAGTTTCAATAGTGCCTACTTCTTCAGTACCGCGAGTTGAATACGGTCAATTGGTTCCGGTTGGTCTGATTGTAGATCGGACTCCTCCAAATTTTAGAGTTCTACTCAATCCTTCGGAGAGAGCTTCCTCCATAATCTCTGCTAAAGTTCTGCATAACATTTTCTTATAACACGGCATTTCGGACGATGATGTGCGCCTTTCGTCGAAGAATGAGTTTGCACATATGCTGCCTTCAGGGTATGCCGCATGCCACCGGCGTATGTGCTTAAATGGAGCAGTGCCCCCTTTCGATCACTTCTTGAAAGAAACCCTTTTGAACTTGGGAATTGCTCCATTTCAAATTCATCCTAATGGATATGCGATCTTGACTTGCCTTCACGTCTTGTTTATGCGTACATTTAATCGTGCCCCAAGTTTCGATGAGTTGAAATATTTTCTCTCATTGAAGCAGAGAGACGAATGTCCATCCTTTGTCGTCATTGAGGCCCAAAGAAACAGCAAGATCGTGCTGCAGCTTCAAAGCGACCTATCTCAATTCAAGACCCAATATTTATTTGTTAGGTGTCCTGAGGGATTTAATCATCTTTGGACGATGGAGGGTAAATTCTCTATTTTACTTATTGAGATTTAATATGTCACTATGGGATTTTTGATATATTTAATACTTCTTGCTGTTATTCCAAGGCCAAACAAAGATCCATCACTCGATCCCATTCTCCGTACTCTCAAGGCTATAGACGCCAAAGAGAGATCGGTCAAGATTTTTCTAACGAACGAGAATTTGCTTCGGTATGGGCTATTGCATCCCAGGAGGTCTGCCATGGCCGTTGAAGTTCCATCTCCTTCCTGTTCCAGAATTCGAACACGTTCCACTTCTTCATCATGCGGCTCCGAAGATGGCGATCTCCCAGAAGGAGAAGGTCCGTCTGGCAGGTCGACTGAAGAAATTCATAAAGGAAGGGGTGTTACGACTGAAGCCAGCTACCCACTCAGGATGCCCTCGATTCTGGAGGAGGAGGGAGAAGAATTCGAGCAGCGTAAGCATAAGGCTGCAGTGACAAAAAAGAGGAGGGTGAAATTGAGGACAGCAGCAGTTATGATTCCTCCTTCAGTTATGATGAATTCGATGCAAGCTTCGGTGATGGAAACTTCGAATCATGTGATGAAACTCCGGGAATGAGTCCCATTCTCCCTTATTCGCCTCCCTAAGAGATTCATGATAAAGATGATCCTTTAGCAGCCGAACGACTTCAAGATTCCCCGCTAAAGGAAACCGGTACTGACTTTGGGGATTTGAGCAACGTTTACATAGATATCGATGAACTCATGGGAGAAGATTTCAAATTCGAGGGATCGTCTCCTCGTCCCGGTCATATTTTGTCTAAAGTCGGCCCAATTTCTACCATGGTGGCTTCCCAATCCGATTTGTGACGTCCTTTTAAGTTGCCTATGACATGTTACACATTTCACTATGGTCAAGTTCACTTACACATGCATTATTTAGGTCCATTTTTTGTCGCTAAAGCTTTTTATTTATATACCAGGTACTATGAGAGGCCGTGTATTTACGAGGATCTTGAATAATTCACTGATTCGCAACACTGGTCAAGACGGTCTTCAAGCCGCCATCAGCCCCGTGAAACCGAGGAAGAGTGGAGAAGGAGGAAAGACTTCGAAGTTGACGTACATTGTCGGAACGACAGAGAATGCGATAGGGTTTACAAGAGTGGTTATGAGAAGAGAAAAACTCCCGAGGACCGAGAAGAGCCGCCCAAGAAGCCGAAGGTAGATCGCGGTTCTCATGCCTCTGAGCACCAAGCTTTTGCCCCGACCTCAATCTCTATCGGAATTGAAGTTCCGGCTTCCACTGTTCAAGTTTCACCTTCATCCCAAGCTCCGTCAACTCACGTGGTGCCCACTTCTGTTTCTTCACGTCCTCGCAGGAGGCCGGCTTTTATTCTTCCTTTCGGTCCCCCTTGACTCGAAGCTGCACTCCCCAGGTGATTTCTAAAGGGAGTTCAGTTTGACCGCGTCCTGCGCCCAATCCGTAAAGATTCCTATGTGCCCCATCTCTAGGCAATTCAAAGTGATTTGGATTAAGCTGAGGGATGATAAAAGTTAGGCAAGCAACTGGCAGACACGAACCATAACAACTATCAAGAGATCCATTCCTGTGAATTAGAAAAGGACGACTATGAGAGGGTGTTAACGGAACATGATGCTAGAATCGAGCGATTAACAAAGAAGAGGGATGCCGCACTCCGAGAGAGTAAGACCAACGCCAGCTTACTGAAGGAACTGAAAGAGGCCCACGCAAAAATAGAGATTGTATTCCAAGATGAAATCAAAAAGGCCCACGCGGATGAGGTTAAGCCGAAAGAGGAGCTTGAAGGCCGTGGATCATTGAAGCTCAGAAGAAAATTATTACTGATCATAACGAAGTTGTTGAAGCCTATAAAAATACAATTACTGATTATGCGGGAATGGTGGAATCCCGTGACAAGAGCATTTCTGATCAGACTCAAATGATTGCTTCGCTCCAGGAGAGAGTCGTGCAACTTAACATTGAGAAGACCCGAATTGAAGTTGAGAAGGCCACTGTGACAGCGGACTACTTGGAGTTGCATGATACTTTTGAAAAGAAGACGTAGAAGATGGATGACACCATCTTGAATTTCTATGTTAACTCCTTGCTGCATCAGGGAAGCCTCAGCTATCTAGGCCCCAAATTCCCACGTACTCTTGCCGTGGTTTAGGAAGAAGTTCTAGCCTATTTCCGAGAGAACGAAGATGTATACACCGAGCAAGAGTTGGAGGATGTCTATCTCAATGAAGAATCTAAGAAAGCTTTGATAGAGGGTCAAGAGATCATTCGAATTGAGAGGGAATAGGAGGCCGCCGATGCTACTGTGATTGCAACTGCTAAAATGCTGCCGGACCCTTTCATTTCTGGGCTTGGCAAATCAACAAAACAGCCTCGTGATTAGTTAGCAAGTTCGTCCGGTGCTGCCTTGTTGTCTGCCCCTCCGATGGTTGTTTCTGAAGCTTCGGGTGGTCCTGGAACTTCTCCAAAGATCGTGCAGCCATCCAAAGAAGGAGAAGGTGGGGAGCATGAGATTGAAATTCTCGGTCGTTCTTCTGATGCAGGTAACCTTCTTGTTTTCCTTGAGTTTGAGAATTTTCAGCTAACGCCGCAAGAATAGGATGAACTTAATGCTTTCATTTTTGATCTTATAGGTCCGTCTTCTTTACCTACCAACCTGCTGATTTCTTCGATCCCTGAGCTTGCTACTATTTCAACTGCCTCAATGCTCGTTTCTGTAGCCGCTTCGATTGCTGCACCCGTGTCTGGCTCACAACCAGGGATGGAATCCGAGAAGATTGCTGCATTGCACGGTCTGAACGACCCTTCCTTATCTTTGGAGGGCAATTTCACGACAGCTGAAGCTCAAGAGTAGGATGACCAAACTGGCCAGCTAAATAAATCTGAACAGCAGATGGTAGCCATTAATAAGGAAAAGATCGAGGAGAGAAAATCTTCAAGGAGCTCCTGCAAGTCCCAGAAGCGCAAAACCAAGGGGGATTCTTCCGAGAAGGTCGAAGAACAGAGAGGAGATACTAGCGCAAAGGAGATAGTTGATATTTGAGGCAGCAACACTACTTCTGGCAGGGATTATGAGAGGAAGAAGAAACTTTCGACTAAAGGAGGGAAGGAGAGCGGTGGAAAGAAGCATTGACAGGGTCAAGTAACAGTGGAGCTAGATTTTGGACACTTTGTTTTGTTTGATACATGTTTTGTACAAGTGCAGAGTCTGCACTTATTGCTTCTATTGTTGTAGCATCTCTATTTTCCTTTTTTTGTTGGCCGATATTATGTGGGTACGACCCCCACATTTTGACTTTGTATAGAAAATGTTATAAGTAATACAATGTTGAAATTTTGATTGTAACTTTATCTGTTTACTTATCTACGTTTCATGACTTATGCCAATTTTATTTACTGCTATTTTATCTAGTCCTGTAATTACCGCCAAAATTCTTTGTTTGGAGTAACAGATCTGTGAAGTGCTTGGGTTTTTGTTTTTGAGTATCGGTGTGTGTTCCCCCAGTTCACGAGGCTGTTTACTTCAAACACTTGATGAATGACCGGTTAATCCCTATGATTCTTTGGAAGTCTGTAACCGAGTCTATTTTGCGGTTCCTACCTTCGGGAATTTGCAATTTGAGCATCTCAATTTCAGAGATTTTGTCGGTCAATAATTAGAATTCTTTACCGGTTCGTAGTCGTTTGTCATTCCTGGATTCATACCCATTACTCCTGATAGTGGGAGTTGATTGATTCTTGTTAGTCCTACAATAGATGAGTTTATCGACACTGCCGGGACAATGTCGGTACTTAAGAGTGTGTGCAACTTATGAGATGTGCGGTTTTTAAGAGTAGTGCGGCTTATGAGATGTGGAGCTTTTGGGAGTGTGCGCGGCTTATAGGATGCGCGGCTTTTGGGATCGATATGGCCTGTCGATTCGGAATGGTTTGGAATCTCCCGACGTTACCAATCTTCGGATAACATGAGGAGTTCATGTTTCGAGAGCGTGTTTCCACGACTCAGGTTCAATGCACGGCTTTGATTAGGGCCTTCCTAGTGTTACCAGAGCAACACCAGTTCTCAAAAGGCAGGGATCGAGTTCTATTGACCCAATGGTTTGAGTCGATTTGCTTCCGTCGACCCAACGGGTAAATGGGGCATACTTGAGCATCGTTCCACTATCTCAAGCAGCGATAGGATGGTTTTGAGTCAATTTGACCTCGTCGACTCAGCAGGTTACTTTTGTGAACACAGTTTTATTGGTTTAGAAAGAAAAGCAATTTTATTAATGAAAGTTGGGAAAGTTCTGCCTATTTACAATGCCTCCAGTATTTTGGGGTGGCTTATTTGTTGGAAATACATAAGATAGCTTAGATAAAGTAAGGACGTAGCGATTCACTATTCCATACTTGGGGAATTTGGGCTCCACCAATAGTTTCTTGCTTGAATGTGCCATCCCCTAGCTTCTGAATGATCACATATGGTCCCTCCCAGTTTAGCACGAATGCTCTGGTACAGGGTAGACCCTCTTGAGTACAAGGTCTCCCACCTTGAAGGTGTAGTTATGAATTTTGGTGTTGAACGATATACATTTATCGGTTACTTTTGAGATAAACCGGCTCAGTGCTGCAACCTTTTACTCTTTCCTGTTCCTTGGGGCCTCGACTTCCCGCAAAGCGGTTATTTACTCGGGATTTGCTTATGATGAATCCCAAGAACTTTCCAGAGGCTACCCCGAAATGACACTTAAGTGGATTGAGCTTCATTCCATATTTGCAGAGTATTTCGAACATTTCGGCAAGGTTGTCCAAGTGATTTGCAGCTATGCGTGAATTAACCAACATATCGTCTACGTAAACTTCCATTGCCTTCCAAATCTGATGTTTAAACATTGCGTTCACTGGTCGTTGGTAAGTTGCCCCACATTTTCTTAAGCCAAATGGAATCACTTTGTAGCAATATAGTCCCAAATTAGTAATGAAGCTGGTATTTTCTTGAACTGGATCGTGCATCATGATCAGGTTGTATCCGAGTATGCATCAATAAACGATAGCAATTCATGTTCAGCCATCCCGTCCACAAGCTGGTCCATTCTGGGAAGTGGAAAGCTGTCTTTCGGGCAAGCTTTGTTTAGATCCAAGTAGTCAATACAAGTTCGTCATTTCTCATTGGACTTCTTGACCAAAACCGGGTTAGATACCTATTCAGGGTAGGTTGCATCGCGGGTAAAACCATTCGCCATCAGCTTATCTACTCCTTCTCTTAGCGCTTTTGACCACTCGAGCCCTAGGCTGCGCCTTTTCTGCTTCACTGGCGTATACTTGGGATCAATGTTAAGTGTGTGGCACGCTATCTCCGGCGACACCCCGCACATATCAAAATGCGTCCAAGCGAATACGTCTAGATTGGCATGAAGAAATTTGATGAGTTCCAGTCGCATCCTGTTCCCAAGATGCAATCCAATTTTGAGGACCCGTGTTGGGTCATCCATATCAATCAGGACAGACACCATCAATTCTGCGGGTGTTGCCCTTTCCTCCCCCGAACTCTTTCTAGGGTCCAAAGCCTTATCGAATCGGCTATGGTCCCCAAACCAGGGGCGGCTATGCAGTTGCTATTCGGCAGGTGCACGAATGTAGAGAGTTCTCCCCGCATTCTCTTTTCTTTTAGACTCGCGTAGTTCCACGATATAACATTCCCTAACGACACTTTAGTCTCCCTTGATCACCCCGACTCCATTTTCTGCCAGAAATTTCATAGTTAGACACCATAGAGCTAAAGCAATCCTAAAATCTACCAAGGTGGGTAGCCCAGGAATGCATTGTAGGTAGAAATTTCATCTACGGTCATAAAGGTTTGGATGAGGGTGACTCGTTAGTCGCCTTCTCCGAGTTCTACAGGTAAGTCAATCGTTATGATGGGTTGTTTGGATTCACCGGTGAATCCTTGAATCTTTGTTTAGCAAGCGGATACATCTTTCATACTAATTTTCATCTGATCAAAGGTGCATTTGAAAAGGATATTCATAGAACTGCCGCTGTCTACCAATACTCGTCGGACCGTGGCGGGTCTGATTCCTACTGTCACGACCATGGGGTCGAGAGTTAGAGCTTCTATTCCTTCAGTGTCCCGATTTCGAAATACTATGTCATTGTTCAGGGTTCTCTACTGCTTAGCAGGGGTTCCATCTTCGATTGCAAAGCACGCATCTTTCGAATTGTTCTTTAATGAGGTCGCATACCGCTCCATTTCTCCCCAACTCTTCTGCACGGGATGTGGCCCTCCAAATATCATTCCAATGATGAGTCTCTGGTCGGTCCATCTGGGTCCCTCTTTGCTGGTTCCAGCTTGGTTCCCTTGGTCTCTAGGAGCTTTGGGCGCTATGAGTTGGTCAGGATTTAGTGGTTTCCTCGCATACTGTTGAAGATAGTTTTCCCGAATCAACTCCTCAATCAAATTCTTCAGGCGACGACACTCATTCGTGTTGTGGCCATGTGTCTCATGGAAGCGATAGTACTTTTCGAAATGCTTTTGCTGTTTAGTTGCTTCCTTTTTAGGCGGCTTCTTGTACTCTTCCGTCCCCTGTGTCGCAAGGTAGATGTTTTCTGGAGTATCGTCGAGCGGGGTGTATTCTTTAGACCATAAACCCTTGAGTCGCTTGCTACTTCCATTTCATTTGTTTGAATTCTAGTTCTTCCTTTTAAGATTTCCATTTTTTCCTGCCTTCCCTTCTGCGGTCCGGGAGGTATTTATATCTTAGTTTATCGCCATACCACTCTGCTCAACATTGGTTGGTTGTAAGTTAGCATATTTAATTTCTAATTCCTGTCCCTTTTCCAACCTGAAGTACTAGCTCGCCTTTCGGTTGAAGTCCTTCCTAGTGGTAGGTTGTTTCATTTTGATCCATTTCCCGAATTCAGTTTCGAAGTGAATTGCACGGACCAAGGCCATGAAAACCATATCCTCATTCAGATTACTTACTTCAGTTACCATGATGTTGAACCGATTCATGAAAGACTTCAGGGATTCATTCCATCCCTGGAATAGTCCGAATAAGGACTTCACATCTTTTAGTTGTGCCGTGTGAAGTCTAAACTGATCAAGGAATCTTATTGCCAGTTGATTGAAAGTGGAGATGGATCTTGGCGGAAGCCTAGTGAACCACATGGAAGCAATTCCCTACAAAAAAATTGGAAAACATCTACATCGAACGGCATCCGAAGCATTCGCTCCATCCATGTACTAACCATACTTATACAAGTGGGGTTTAGGGTCTCTCGTTCCATCGTAAGACGGAATAGTTGGCATAGTGAACTTTTCGGGGTACCGCTCATTCGGAATGTCATCAGTGAAAGGAGTCCGACTTGGAGCGGATTCCTATTCATCATCGCTTCTATCCTTACTTTCATCCATTAGTCGCTTGACCATGTCCGCGATATGCCTCAAATGTCCGATAATCTAGGGGTCGGCTGTCATTGACTACACAAGTGTTTGATTTTGCAAACGATCTTGGTGAGCGGGCTAAAGCCTAGGCTCTCCAGTCTTCAGGAGAGCCACTCCCTCATGGTTTTGTTGGCTTGCGATTAGTCTGATGGGGGCAGTTTGGATCTCCCTTGTGTCATTGAATGCAATGGTATTTCCTTCCAACTTGGCGTCGTCAATTCGCTCACCATCTTCTGAGTCGGAGAGATACATGGCTATATCTTCCCGTGGGGTTTTTTGCTCCTAGATTCAAGTTTGTAGCTGGTTGCCTCGCGATTGGTGGAATGTTGGCATTTCCTTCCATATTGACTCATATGGTTCCACCTATCACCCCTTTATGCGGCCGCTTCCCGTTTCTCCTGTTCAAGGTAGAGACGAAAGAATTTTCTTGCTTCATAGCAGCCGTAGGCTTTGTCATGGTTCTTGAAGCAGCATATGACTGTAAGATCAATATGGCATTCAATTTGTCCATCATAGCCCTTTGGCTATTTTCCATCTTCTGATTAATTTCATCAACCATTTTATTTAATTCATCTCCAGAGACAATCTCATGCTAAATAGAGGATCCTGGAATCTGATCTTTGGAGTTAGCTCCTACCTGTAGATTGTTGGGGTTGTTGACTTCAATCTGCTGAGAGTTTGTTTCTTCTCCACCAATGGTAGCTCCTATGGATCTTTTAGAAGTAGTTCTCCTTCTTTCAGGCGCCTTCAATTCTCAACAGCAGATTTTCTGAGCAGAGATTCAAGATCTAACTTCTGAACCAATTTGATCCAAAGTAGATAGCTAGATCCAAGCATGAGTTCAGCGTTCTTAGTGAAAGCACCAAAATGTTAACCCAGAAAATGGATCAACACCCTGGATTGAGTGTTAAAGCAGTAGCCTTGTTTATCAAGGAAAATAAAATAGAAACAAGGAATAATAACTTGTAGATAAAGTAAAGAGACAGGAGCTTTTATAGTGGTTAGGTTGTTAACAAAGCCTGCATTCACTTTATAACTTCTATTATTGACTGACTGCAATTACAAGTTGAATCTGATTACAATTTGGTTGGGTCTTACGAGTTAGATCAAGTCACCAGTGTTAGAGTTCAACGGAGAATCACATTGAACCCTTTAGATGACTGTTGTGTGGGAGTGGAAGAGTAAAGAATAGTTTCCGTAGAGTTTTAGCAGCCAGTACAGAAGATCCCCTTTAATTTGAAGGTAGGATTGTATTTATAGGGGCCGGAGAGCAGGGCCAAAGCCGCTTTGCCAGATACATTTGTAGGTACAAAGTTGCTCAAAAAATTTCACAACTAACCGACCCAATATGATGCATCGCTAGCAATCCATGAAGTTAGAGTGTTTTTATCTCATTTCGATTGGATCATGTTCCTTGCCTTGTGTAGATGCACTCCATGTAATTTCATGACTAGATGCCTTGTTTTGATGATGATTCATGTACTAGTTGCATTGAACTATTGCTGGAATAAGATGAATGCTCACTTCTCGGTCTAGCTAGCTTCGAACATTGTGAAACTTAGCAAATATGCTTAGAAAAGATAATTCTTCATGATGCAAAATAAATAGATGATCCATGGGAAATATTTATGGATCGCTAGCAATCCATGGGTGATGGATCGCTAGCGATCCATCTCCTTTGGCAATTTTTTCCTTTTTTCTCTTGTTTCCTTCTTGGTTCCTTCTTCTGAACCTTCTGGTTGGTTCTTGAGTTGTTTTGACTTGACGTAGATGTTCCGACTTCCTTTGAAGTCTATTGGGTTAAAAACCTAAATAACATTAAGTTTACAGATATCAAATTTATTTCTAAATTAATCTAGTTTTTTTATAAGTGACTTTTACAAATAGTTATATATATAGTATTGGTATTATAAATGGTTATGGATTTTGGAAATATAAACCTAATTTATTTCTAAATAAAATGGTTATATATATATATACATCAAATTGGGTTTGAAAGAGTTATAGATATAGTTTTATAAATATATGGTTATTTATATATAAATATGGCCTTTGGAATATGGTTTGTGAACAATATAATCTTTATGGAATTTGAGACAACTACGTCTATATGTATATTGAGATCAAATGGAATATATGGTTTAATTTATCTTATGATAAAAAAGTATTTGGAAATTAGTTCCTATATGGAAAATTATAATATTGGATTTCTGAACTATAAACTCTTACAAGAAAAATGTTTTGAGAACCTTAGTTCTATAATGTGGGGAGAACTAATAATCGACTTAGTGTTATCGATTGGTTTAAATGCTTTCGAATAACGCTTCATCGAATATAGTTTAACTTATTGAATAGAATTTTTGAGTGTAATTTAGCCCATTAGTGAATACTCGAATGTCACCGGGTAGTATGGGATGCCCTATTTAAGTACTTGTGATTGCTTTTAGGAAGTATTTGACACTTTAGGGTTGTATTCTCTTTTGGTGTTCGGTGGGACTGATAGATCCTTAAGAGAATATAGTTCAGGTTTTTTGGTGGTATCCGTAACGAGTGAGATTTACTAGCTTCTAGTGAATACTTGAATATCACCAAGAAGTATGGGATGTTTTGGTTACGTTCTTATGATTACTAAAAGTGATCGTATTTGACACTTTAGAGTTTACTATCTTTTGGTGATTGGTGAGACCGATAGATCCTTAAGAGGTATACTCATGGATTTCTTTACAATATATATAATAATAATAATAATAATATTGGATAATCAACATTTTTTGAGTTGTGGTTGCCATTATCACCTTAATCGGTCGAGATTTGGTTTTCCCCGATCCTTATGATCGTGTCGAGATTCTGTGTTCCCCGATTCTTGTGATCGTGTCGACATTCTATGTTCTCGATCTTTGGTATCAGATCGATGCGAGTGATAACACATTTGTTTGTTTTCCATGGTATGGAATTGGTTTCTTTTGTGTTAGGAATATTGTGCTTTATTCTGTAATTCTATGTTTTGTGACTAATCTGTGATTATGACCTTAGTATATAACTTTGTATCTTGAGATAAATTCTAAGTTAAATTAATTTCGTGACTTGTTATATCTTGGACATTTGGATTTACCTGTATGTCATTCACTCTTGTGTTATATCTTCTTCTCACCTTTTTGGATATTTAGAGATAGTCCGGCCAGGGTGTTATTCTATTGCTCGAGCCAAGCCGAGACTTTTTAGGTTACATGATAGGTTGACCTTCGGATGGTTGTGCTAGAAAGGAGATAAGCATTTTTTATTTTTAGTTTGTCTCATTTAGGATTCTATGTTTGATTATGTAATGTATATTTGAGTTTAGAGATTTGTTAGAGATTTGTGCCGGATGTAAAAAGTGTTATATTTTGAAGACTCTCGGTTTTTATATATATGATGTTTATTATTCCGCTGTGATCTGTGACTATTGTTTATACAATATACTATTCTAATTCTGAGAAACCTTTGTGATTATTACTTTGGACTAAGACTGCACACTTCAAATTTAATTCTAGAGATTAAGAAGTTTAAAGATATATTCACAGTCGATCGCTCTTAACAAGCCATATTCTCCATATTTGTAACGACCCTCTATTTCGAACTATTAAAATCGACAATAATCCACACATGTCAGACTTAAATTGATCAGAACAACAGATTGTTATTTTATATTTGGCAAAACTTAGCATATACAGTAAATAAATCAATCACAAAATCACAGACACAGAGTAATATAAAAATAATAAGCAGCGGAATAGATAAATAGTAGTTCATGAAGCTACTACAGAACATCATAATCTAAAATAAAATACAACAGAAATCCCAGATATACAGAAGTCTCTAATACAAAAGAAAATGAAAAGTCTGATCATAAATAACAGGAAACAACTGAAATAACTGAAAGCTGAATGGATAAATGATAGATCTCCAAGCAAAGCTCCAAGCTCCAAAGTTGAATCTCAAATGCTGTGATACTCAGGCTGACCCGAGCATAAAGCAAAACACAAAACATTCAAGTCGGGATTAACATTCTTATACAAGCAAATAAACTCAAGTGAAATGCCCAAGTGAAAATGCAATATAACTTAAAGGATGTTTGAGATTCCCATCCTTTAAGGATCCGTGAAACTATCTACATACATAATACAATACGCTACATAGATAATGTCTACAGTAAAGTAAAATATTATAATAGCGTTAAGGCTTTACTCATATCCCCCTTAACACATTTTTATATAAATGTCGTAGTCTATACAGTACCGTAATTCCTTCGTAAATTGGAAGGCTATCAAAAGGCACTCCATAGTGTATGACACAAACCAAACTCGTAATGGGCGCGATAAGGCATATTACAAGGCACGCGAGGCAATGCCAGGGTAGGATTCTACCGTTTGCACTCCCGGACTGGTGGTAACAGATAGTAGTTACTACCGCCCACCTTAGAACATACTCCCATAATCAAATTGAAGGTGGCCATCAAATCAATCACAAAGTAACAGATATGGTAACGAAAAAGCATGTCCGATCAGAGGAGCAATCTCACATGGCCCGGTAAAGCTCCTATTTTAGTCATATCAAGCTGACCCGAGGGGGTCAGGGCTGCGTTCATACCTCATACGGACGTTCGCCAAACCATCCTACTTCGTTCGGGATTCTCCACCACGTACACAGTTATTAAAGTGGTTTTCAGTATTGGCAGAGAGTATGGCAATATCTGATCCCTATCTCTTTAACAACCAAACACTTATTTCACACCATGGTCACTTTCATTTCAAACAGTTCATACTTCATATCAAAATATCATATTCATTTCAAAATCATATCACTTTCGAAATCATATCACTTTCGAAATCCTTATTCGCTTTAAATCATAACAGTTCCAACTTAAATAGTTTAAATATTGAAAGTAGTTTATATATTGGAATAGTTATACCTTAAAATAGTTTATATTTAAAAACATGTTATAGATTAAAATAGTTTATATATCAAAAATAGGTTATAGATTAAAATAGTTTATATATTAAAAATAGTTTATATATTAAAAAGAGTTTATATCGAAAATAGTTTCAAATTAGAATTGTTTCTTCCAATTCCACAAATCAATTCAAATCAACTTTAGTTCCAAAATTCAATTTAAATCAATCTCAGTTCAACAATTTCAATTAAATAGGTTAAAGGTACAATTCAAATTCTCAATTAAACCATTTTTCATTTATATCGATTTAAAATCCAGGTTTGAACTACAAATTTAAACCACTTCCAATTCAACAGGTTTCAAGGTTTAAATATTCAAACAATTCACAATAACTCAATTTGATAAATTTCATTTATATTTCAAAATTTAACTTTAATTTTATTTAAATTTGAAAATATTCACTTAATCATTTTTTATAACATTTAAATAAAATCTCAAATTACAAATTTAAATCAATATTAAATATTCAATTTCAATAATATTTGAATTTGAAAATATTCATTTAATCACTTTTAATCAAAATTCAGTTATCAAGTTATAAAAATCATATCTTTAAAATCTCAAAATCAATAAGTTTCAAATCAACTTTTTTTATTTAAATACAATTCTTAAGCAAATAAAATTTCAAATCAATATCAATTTATCTTTCCAACCTTAATTTATTAATGTTATTACAAAATCTATTTTTAAAATATTAATATAATTTTAAATAAATACATAAACATATTATATATATACTAATCAAATTAAATTTTAATAAATTTTATTATATTAAATTTTATTAAATTAAATCTTATTATTAAATTTATTTTATATTAAATCTTATTTTATATATTTAAAAAATAATAAAATTATAAGTAAAATCTTAAAATTTACGTTTTCAAAAGTTAACTTATAAATTTAAAATTTCCAAATATATAATTTAAAAATCTAAATTTTAAACACATATTAAAATAAAATAAAATCTTTATATTATATTTAAAAATCTAAACACATATATTTTTATTTTCTCAAAAATTTATAATCATTTAAAAATAGACCAACGGTGTCCGTATATAGTTTTCTATCCTATAGTCAAGTGATACGGGTATTTATCATTTCAATCCACAATAATTTAAATTTACGAGTATATATCATTTCAACCCGCAATCCCAAAAATTCAATAAAATCAATAAAATCGCTTGGGTGTATCATTTCAACCCATAATGATTTTTCTTAATCTATAAGATCGTTCGGGTATGTATCATTTCAACCCATAGGGATTTCCTAACTAACAGGGAACTTGCACTGTGAGAACAATACAATAATAATAATAAAATAGCATAACATATTAATTTCAAGCATGGATCATAACTAACAATTTGAAATATAATATATATGCAATGTGTTATGGTGTCATATGTCAATTAACATAGGTTAACAAATGCAGATAATAACATATCATACTTAACAAATTAAATTCTAACCAATTCAAAATTTAACAACATATTTCAATCGTCATTTCATGTGAAATAAATTTATTAAGCATATGAATGTTAATCGTGAGTGATCGCTCACCTTTTGAGGCTAGAGAAACAACCAGAACGAAGAAAGAGACACAGACACGCATACGGATACAGGCACGAACTAGCAAGACAGCGACAAGCTAGACAACTACTGCGACACTGGACAGGACAGCAGAGAAACAAAGCAAAACCAGCTTTAACTTGAGAGTTAGAGAATCAAATATATTACATAATATATATATATGTAATACATACCTCTTTTTTTCTCTTTTTTTAGTAGCAGGAAGGGA
Source organism: Allium fistulosum (assembly GCA_030737815.1). Lineage (NCBI taxonomy): Eukaryota > Viridiplantae > Streptophyta > Magnoliopsida > Asparagales > Amaryllidaceae > Allium > Allium fistulosum. Next base: position 304,415,816 of record CM060903.1, on the reverse strand, counting down.
CCAGGAAGAAAACAAACTAGGCTCCAATGGGAAAGAAGATGAATAGGGCAGGGTTTCACACAAAATATATATACAACTATTTTTTTTAATATAATAAGAAGAGAAGGCCGGGGTTACCGCTCGAGTCAAGGAGGAGGCTGGTCGGCGAGGTCAGAGGGTGCTGCTGGGTACGACCTCAGGTGGGTTAGGGGTTTGCAGCAGCTACGGGGAGTGGAGGCAGTGAGACTATGGGTTTGGTTCGGTTATGGGTCTGTTGCGTGGAGTATGGCGGCACAAGGCAGCGAGGGGTGTTCGGTAGAAATGAAGGCCGGAGGGAGAGAGGTCGGAGGAGTTGATGAAGTGAGGGCTGAAGGGGAAAGGCACAGTGTGGAGTTCGGTGGTTCGGAGTGGAGGAATGCCGGATCTATGCAATGTAGAGTGGCTGCTGTGATGGTAGGAAGTGAGGCGGAAAGCCAAGGTGGCGGTGCTAATGGGCTGGGTGACTACTGTGGGTGGATGAAGTGGGCTGATGCGTGTAGAGTACAACTAGGCAGCGGAGAGAGGGCGGAGCTAGGAGTTTGGGTCGGGGTTTTCAAGTGGAGGTGGTAAGCTGCTGTGTATGGTCGGGAGAGAGGTTGCTCGGTGAAGTGGAAGGTTCGATGGATGGAGCAAGGCTTGCTAGGCGGTGGAGGGATGGCTGTAGGTAGAGGGTGAACGATTGGAAAGGTGGGCGTTGGAGGAAAGCCGAGAGAAAAAGAGGGTGAACGGAGATAGGATGCACGACAGGAAAATGCTTATATTTTTTTATGAAATAGGAACAGGACGAAGTAGAAGTGAAAAAAGAATGGCAATGGAAGGAAGAAAATGGAACGAACCATATTATATTGGAAAAGTGGGAATGGTAAAAGTCATACACGAGAATTCAGGGAATTATAAAAGAAAATGCCTATTGGTTTCACCCGTTGGATAATTGAGTGGACACAGGAAACCAAAAGGCTCAATCACGGAACCGATACGGCTAATCGTTTCGCAGATTTCGTCGCGTACCGGTCACCGAAATACACAAATGAATATACCACAGAGATCAGCGTGATAAGACGAACAAGATGGTACATAGATATCTATGATATGACCCACCTATCAAAACTCGATATTCGTGCCAAAACTGCTGCTAAATCGCCGAAAATAAGATAAACGGGGCTAGAGCAGTCCAAATTTGGCGAAACGAATTATAACGGCTCACTTAGAAAACGATTTACATTTTTCTTATGTAAAATATTCAGATCTCAAAAATATTTTATTTCCAACAAATTTTAACGAACTTAAAATTTTAAATTGAAATTTCACAACCAAACAAACTTTCGTATTTTCAAATGAAAATCTGCCACTTGCTATGCTTCAATAGACGCATACAAATATCAAATTTTCATTGCTAAAACCTTATTGTTTAATTTCAAGAAAAATTTAGTTAATTACGTTATTTAAATCGTTAAAATTTTCGGGTCGTTGCACTCTCCCCCACTCAAAACTTTTCGTCCCCGAAAAGAAACAAGATAGGAGAAAAGAAGCAACAGAAAGGAAAGATAGATTCGAAATACATAGTACCAGATACAAAAATTAATTCAAAACCATATAAATTTCATTTTCCAGTGTTAACATTATATATCTCATTACTTATTAACGTCCATTTATTATTATCATTCTAATTAACTCACTTTCAATTAATTTACATTCATATCCAATTTATATGCATTCACCTTTTCTTTATAACTTAAGTTTATTTTTTTACAAAACAAATTTTATTTAACTCATTTATTTAATCCATTTGACTTCACTTAAGTTAATTCCACTTCATAATTCAATTTCAACTATTATTTGAAATTTACATTTGTATCACAAATAGTTTACAAAGATATGAATTTATTTATTACCTGTTTAGTTTCTTAAGTTCATATTCTCTTTTTATTATTCAATTTTTTCCACTTAACATATCTTGCAACATAGGTTAAGTGTATAAACATTTATTATAACCACTCAATTTTTATTTATACATTCCCTTAACAAAATTTCATTTTTGGACATCTTATTACTTACAATTTAAATTGTATATTATTCAATTACATGTTCTCATTACAATCAAGCTTTTTCCCATGTAAGTTTTATTAATGTTTCCGAATGTAATTGAGCACTATACAAATTTACCATTTATTTACAACATTTCTTTTTAAGCAAAATTTAGTTTGAACATTTTTATTACTTAAGTTTTCTCTTGTATAACCTTCAGTTACATATTCACATTACATTTTAACTTTTTGAATATTTCAGGTAAGTTATATATGTTTTAGAATGCAATTGAGTATTATACAAATTAATTTTATCCTAGTTCAATTGTTTTAAGTTGTTTCAATTTCATTTCTCATTTTAGACAATCCAATTATTCAAAAACTTTGCTTCATTTAAAAAATTGAAAACTGTCACTAAACATAAACTTAAGAGTTAAATTTCTGGTTTCACTTCAAACCATTTTGAAATAATATATACATATATATATATATATATATTTTGTACATCAAATCATACTCAAGAAATTCAAATCAAATCCATTTTTCAAAACAAAAGTGTAGCAAGCTACTAAATGGTCTCCCCACTTTGAGACTCGAAAATGAATGTCGATGATGCTGCAGTAATCATCGAAATTATTTTCCAACGACATAAGAGGAGAGTACAGACTTACTTCTTTTAAAAATTTTTGGAAACAATTTCCATTCGAAAATTCTTTCAAATAATATATTTTCCCAAAACTTCGAAAACCAAATCTTGAAAAGCACCGAAAATTCAATTCTCAAATCCTTAATTTAAATTCATTTCATTTGCAAATCAGATTTATAAACCATGTTTATAAAATTTCATCTCCTTATAACATACAACAATAGCTAACGGTTTAGGATTGTTGACAAAAAAATGATAATCTAGTGCTATCATTTCTAACAGCCAATTCATTTAACTATCTAATTTCAGAAAATTATACCTTTATATATAAAATATAATCATACATAAAATTATTCCATTTAACAATTTCAAAAACAATATTATGTCAGTTTGCTTTATTCAAGTGTTTTGGAATTCATATCGATAACATTAGCTAGACGAATCGATTGAGTCCCAAAATTAAAACTTAACAACTCAAACAACACAATATAAAATATTTTATACCAATTACAAATACGCTCTCTCATAGGATGATTCAAGAAAGGATTTTAGAATAAGGATAGAGATTCAAACTTAGAGGGACCCTAATCAAAGAGAATTCTAACTAAGAAGATAGGCTAGAAAGGAAGATAAGATAATTAAATTACAAAAGTGGAAAGATGGATAGACTTATATTAATTGCGGCGACCTTAACCGGGTCAACTGAGACTCCATTTTCAGAAACAATGTGCCCAAGGAATCGGACTTCATCCCTCCTGAAATGGCAATTAGAAAATTTGGCTTTCAACTGATGACTCCTAAGTGTTTCCAGCACATAGCCTAAATGTGACTCATGTTCCTTCTCAGACTTAGAAAAGACGAGAATATCATCAACGAAAACTAGGGCAAACTTGTTGAGAACATTACGGAAAACACGATTCATGAGATCGACGAAGAAGGCATGAGCATTGGTTAATCCAAAGGGCATGACTAACCATTCTCCATTCAGAAAGCTGTCTTGGGAATGCTCAAGTATAAAAAAGAACATGAACAAGAAAAGACAAGAATGGATATTAGAATAAAGGTAAAGTTCCAAAATTCAAAAGAAATCCTAATCAAAGAGGATCCTAACTAAGAATTTCAAGCTCGAACGAAGATGATTCTATAATTAATTTTACTCATTCTAGGGTATTACTACTCTATCTCTAATGAGTTTTTACTCCATATGCTAAGTTTTACCTAAACCAGAGCTGTTATACCACTTGTAACGATCCGCTATTTTGAACTATTCAAATCGACAATAATCCACACACGTCAAACTTGAATTGCTCAGAACAACATATTGTTATTTTATATTTGGCAAAACTCAGCATATACAGTAAATAAATCAATCACTGAATCACTGACAAAGATTAATACAACAACAAAATGCAGCGGAATAGATAAATAGTAGTTCATGAAGCTACTACAGAATATCAGAGTCTAAAACAAAATACAACAGAAATCCCAGATACACAGAAGTCTCTAATACAAAAGCAAATGACAAGTCTGATCATAAATAACTGGAAACAACTGAAATAACTGAAAGTTGAATGGATAAAAGATAGATCTCTAAGCAAAGCTCCAAGCTCCAAAGGTGAGTCTTAAATGTTGTGATACTCAGGTTGACTCGAGCGTAAAGCAAAACACAAAACACTTGAGTCAGGATTAACATTCCTATGCAAGTAAATCAACTCAAGTGAAATGCCCAAGTGAAAATGCAATATAACTTAAAGGTTGTTTGGGATTCCCATCCTTTAAGGATCTGTGAAACTATCTACATATATAATACAATACGCTACATAGATAATGTCCATAGTAAAGTAAAATATTAAAATAGCGTTAAGGCGATACCCATATCCCCCTTAACACATTTTTATATAAATGTCGTAGTTTATACAGTAACATAATTCCTTCGTAAACCGAAAGGGCTATCGGAGGGCACTCCATAGTGTACGACATAATCCAAACTCGTAATGGGAGCGATAAGGCATATGGCAAGGCACGCGAAGCAATGCCAGGATAGGATTCTACCGTTTGCACTCCCGGACTGGTGGTAACGGGTAGCAGCTACTACCGCCCACCTAGGACCACACTCCCGTAATCAAATCGAAGGTGGCCACCAAATCAATCGCAAAGTAACCAATATAGTATCGAAGAAGCATGTCCAATCGGAGGAGCGACCTCACTTGGCCCGGTATAGCTCCTGTTTTTATTCATATCAAGCTGACCCGAGGAGTCGGGGCTGTGTTTGTACCTCATAGAGACGCTCGCCAAACCATCCTACTTTGTTCTGGATTCTCCACCACGTACACAGTTGTTAAAGTGGTTTTCGGTATTGGCAGAGAGTATGACAATATCTGATCCCGGTCTCTTTAACAACCAAACGTTTATTTCACATCGTGGTCACTTTCATTTCAAACAGTTCATACTTCATATCAAAATATCATATCACTTTCGAAATCATATCACTTTCAAAATCATTATTCACACTAAACCATAACAATCCAACTTAAACGGTTTGAATATTGAAAGTAGTTTATATATTGGAATAGTTATACCTTAAAATAGTTTATATTTAAAAACATGTTATAGATTAAAATAGTTTATATATCAAAAATAGGTTATAGATTAAAATAGTTTATATATTAAAAATAGTTTATATATTAAAAAGAGTTTATATCGAAAATAGTTTCAAATTAGAATTGTTTCTTCCAATTTCACAAATCAATTCAAATCAACTTTAGTTCCAAAATTCAATTTAAATCAATCTCAGTTCAACAATTTCAATTAAAAAGGTTAAAGGTTCAATTCAAATTCTTATTAAAACCATTTTTCATTTATATCGATTTCAAATCCAGGTTTGAACTACAAATTTAAACCACTTCCAATTCAATAGGTTTTAAGGTTTAAATATTCAAACAATTCACAATAACTCAATTTGATAAATTTCATTTATATTTCAAAATTCAACTTTAATTTTATTTAAATTTGAAAATATTCACTTAATCATTTTTTTATAACATTTAAATAAAATCTCAAATTACAAATTTAAATCAATATTATATATTCAATTTCAATAATATTTGAATTTGAAAATATTCATTTAATCTCCTTTAATCAAAATCCAGTTATCAAGTTATAAGAATCATATTTTTATAATCTCAAAATTAATAAGTTTCAATTCAACTTTTCTTTTATTTAAATACAATTCTTAAACAAATAAAATTTCAAATCAATTTCAATTTATCTTTCCAACCTTAATTTATTAAATTTATTACAAAATCTATTTTTAAAATATTAATATAATTTTAAATAAATACTTAAACATATTATATATATACTAATTAAATTTTATTAAATTAAATCTTATTATTAATTTTATTTTATATTAAATTTATTTTATATTAAATTTTATTTTATATATTTAAAAAAATAATAAAATTATAAGTAAAATCTTAAAATTTACATTTTCAAAACTTAACTTATAAATTTAAAATTTCCAAATATATAATTTCAAAATCTAAATTTTAAACACATATTAAAATAAAATAAAATCTTTATATTATATTTAAAAATCAAAAAACATATATTTTTCTTTTTTCAAAAATTTAGAAATCATTTAAAAATAGACCAACGGTGTCCGTATATAGTTTTCTATCCTATGGTCAAGTGATACGGGTATTTATCATATCAATCAACAATGATTTAATTTTACGGGTATATATCATTTCAACCCGCAATCCCAAAAATTCAAAAAAATCTATAAAATCGCTTGGGTTTATCATTTCAACCCATAACGATTTTTCCAAATCTATAAGGTCGTTCGGGTATGTATCATTTCAACCTATAGGGATTTCCTAACTAACAGAGAACTTGCAGTGTGAGAACAACACAATAATAATAATAAAATAGCATAACATATCAATTTCAAGCATGGATCATAACTAACAATTTAATATATATATATATATATGCAACGTGTTATGGTGTCATATGTCAATTAACATAGGTTAACTAATTCAGATAATAACATATCATACTTAACTAATTAAATTTCTAACCAATTCAAAATTTAACAACATATTTCAATCAACATTTCATGTGAAATAAATTTACTAAGCATATGAATGTTAATCGTGAGTGATCACTCACCTTTCAAGGCTAAAGAAACAACTAGAACGAAGAAAGAGACACAGACACGCACACGGATACGGGAACGAACTAGCAGGACATCGACAAGCTAGACAACTGCTGCGACACTGGCCAGGACAGCAAAGAAACAAAGCAAAACCAGCTTTAACTAGAGAATCAAATATATTACATAATATATATATATGTAATATATACCTCTTTTTTTTCCTCTTTTTTTAGAGGCATGAAGGGACTGGAGTTGTGCTACTCGGCTAGGAAGAAAACAAACTAGGCCTTAGTGGGAAAGAAGATGAACAAGGCAGGGTTTTACACAAAATATATATACAACTATATATATATATATTAATATAATAAGAAGAGAAGGCTGGGGTTACCGCTCTAGTCAGGGAGGAGGCTGGTCGGCGAGGTCAGAGGCTGGCCAAAGGGTGCTGCTGGGTACGATCTCAGGTGGGTTAGAGGTTTGCAGCAACTACGGGGAGTGGAGGCAGTGGGAGTATGTGTTTGGTTCGGCTATGGGTTTGTTGCGTGGAGTATGGCGGCACAAGGCAGTGAGGGGTGTTCGGTAGAAATGAAGGCCGGAGGGAGAGAGGTCGATGGAGTTGATGAAGTGAGGGCTGGAGAGGAAAGGCATGACGTGGAGTTTGGCGGTTCGGAGGGGAGGAAGGCCGGATCTATGCGATGGAGAGTGGCTGCTATGATGGTAGGAAGCGAGGCGAAAAGCCAAGGCGGCGGTGCTAAGGGGCTGGGCGACTGCCGTAGGCGGATGAAGTGGGATGATGCGTGTAGAGTACGGCCAGGCAGTGGAGAGAGGACGGAGCTAGGAGTTTGGGTCGGGGTTTTCGAGTGGAGGTGGTAAGTTGCTGTGTATGGTCGGGAGAGAGGCTACTCGGTGAAGTGAAAGGTTCGGTGGACGGAGCAAGGCTTGTTGGGCGGTGGAGGGACGACTGTAGGTGGAGGTGAACGGCTGGAAAGGTGGGCGTTGGAGGAAATCCGAGAGAGAGAGAGAGAGGGTGAACGGAGATAGGATGCACGGTAGGAAAGTGCTTATATTTTTTTTATGAAATAGGAACAGAACGAAGTAGAAGTGAAAAAAAGAATGGCAGGGGAAGGAAGAAAATGGAACGAACCGGATTATATTGGAAAAGTAGGAATGGTAAAAGTTATACACAAGAATTCAGGGAATTATAAAAGCAAATTCCTATTGATTTCACCCACTGGATAATTGAATGGACACAGGAAACTAGAAAGCTCAAATACAGAACCGATACGGCTAATCGTTTCGCAGATTTCACCGCGTAACGGGCCCTGAAATAGACAAATGAATATACTACGAAAATTAGCACGATGAGACGAACAAGATGGTACATAGATATTAATGGTACAACCCACCTATCAAAACTCGATACTCGCTGCCAAAACTGCTGCTAAATCGCCGAAAATAAGATAAACGGGGCTAGAGCAGTCCAAATTTGGCAAAATGAATTATAACGTCTCACTCGAAAAGTGATTTACATTTTTCTTATGTAAAATATTCAGATTTCAAAAATACTTTATTTCCAACAAATTTTAACTCACTTAAAATTTTAAATTGAAATTTCACAACCAAACAAACTTTCATATTTTCAGACGAAAATCCTCCACTTGTTATGTTTCAATGGATGCATACAAAATATCAAATTTTCATTGCTAAAATCTTATTGTTTAATTTCAAGAAAAATTTAATTAATTACATTATTTAAATCGTTAACATTTTCGGGTCGTTACAATATTATTAGACTACATTATTTATAATGTTCTTTAATAATATGGGCATAGCAGTGGGGTCGTTATAGTTTGGTATCAGTGCTGAGTCAGATCATTATAGAATATAATATCACAGATCTAGACTCAGTAAGACTTATAGTCTTGCCCCTTAAGGTGTGTGGTAGATAGTCATATTAATTATCTATTTCGGGATAGAAGTATAAATTGATTATCGAGATAATAAACTGGGACGTATTTTTGATTTAAAATTTTAATTAGATAAGTTGGAATTTGTGATATTAAACTTTTGGAAAGTAATGTGTTAAAATCCTTTAGAGTTTGAAAATTTACTTTTGGATTATTGGGCAATTTATTTTAAAAAGAGATAAACTGGATTAAATTGATTTAAGTGAACAATTTTCTTTTAATAGAGAATTTGGAAATTTTGAGTAAATAAGTTTAAATTTTAAATAATCTTAAAAATGATCGGAGTTGCGCAGCGGAATTTTAGAAATAGAATTGTTCCGCTGTAAGTGACTATTTAGTTTTGGTTGATTGGTTGTTAGGAATTTGTTGCTTGGTTGTATTTATTTATATTGACTGCTAGGATGCAAGTGATAATAAAATAAATATAACTAAGGAAAACTTGTGATTATTTATTATGTTGACTTATCCAAAAAAACTTTAAGGATTCTGATCTATATGTGGACACTATATTATCAATGGGAGTTCCTAAACATCGAACGAGACATTTTGACATAAGAAATAATTAATTTAGGAATTTGGAAAGTGTTTGAGTTTAAAACAATTTAAAATAATTTTTTTGCCATCGAGTAAATCGTGAGAAGTGGAGAGCATGGTGAGGCAATGTTGATATTCTATGCAATCAACTTTGCAGCCAAGTGACGAAATGAATCGCTAAATTTATGGCTTAATATTATTTATATAATGAGATAAGTTAAGGAAATTGTTTTAAATTTAGGATTGGTTTATAATAAAATTTAAATGGAGTATGAAAATAGAATAATTAAAAATCTACTTCTATTTATGAGTTTGACTTTCAAATTCTTTGATTATATTTTGTGAATTAATTATAAAGGATTAATTAAAAAGGAATTAGATTAGAAATATTTCTTTAGTTGCTAAAATTCCAAATTAAATGAACTTGAGTTAAATAGGATAATCTTTTTGAATAAGAATTTTAAGGTTATGGAAAGTCATCTTTTACATTTTGGAAAATTTTGGTTTTGAGTTGATGATTTTAAAATTTTGTTAAATAATAAACCCTTTAAATATTACAATATAATAGTAAAGGTTTAAGTAAAAGATAAATTTTGATTTAAAATGGTTTTCTTTTATTTTAAAATTTGGTTTAGTAAAGTAAAGATTAAATATTTCTTGAGATCGTAAATGTGATAAAATTTTGCTAAAGAGAAATTAATGATAAACAAAAACAATTTTAATGCGGTAACTTTTGAGGAAAATTTTGTTTAGTAGAATTTTGTTATGGGTTCTTTTCATTAAGAAAATTGCGAGGATGCAATTTTCTTAAAGGGAAAGTCTGCAACAACCATGTTGTTAATTAACTAATTAATTAAGTTTAATTATGGACAATTAATTTGTAATTGTGCTTTGTGAAATTTAACTATGAAATTAAATCTAGTATTTGAGAATAGTTGATTTGATTTATCTTAATTAATCTTAAGATAAAACTGGGATTTTATAAAATGTCTCAATATTAACAGAAATGGGATTTTTAACTTGTGGCATTGGGTTTGGGAAATTCGAAGAAAATCAAAGTATGATAAATAAATCATTGTTTAGTGTTAATTGGTGTTTTATAAGTGATAAAACAAAATATAAAATTAGTAACACTTCTCTTAGAAAATTTTTAACACCTTATTATTGGATCCATATCTCAACCCTCTTGGCCCATATAAGTGATATTAGTGTAGGAAATGAGAAGTACGTACATTTCTTTTCTCATTTTACTTCAGCCAAAAATCTATAAACTTCTTCCTCTTCAATATCAAACCCTATAAGCTAAATTAATCCCCAAATCTAAATCAAATCAAAAGGCATTTGGCTAATTATAGTAGAAATCATAAGAAGGTAATCTCTTCCATCCTATTATACATCTATTAGGGTTTTAGTTTCAGATTTCACTTTTGGTTAGTAATTTCGTTTTTGCAAATTTCTAAGTTTAACCTAGGTCGTAATGATGAGAGAATGATGAGAGAAGCTAACCTAGGAGAATCCAGGTTTTTATCATCAAACTCAAGCTTATAAAGGTGAGTTTACCTCACACTACTATCTTTAAATAGAGTGCATGCCACTGTTTGTTGGTTTGGATGAATCTATGATTGATTTGATCTCATTTCTTATGATGTATCAACCTCGGTTTCATTTTCTATTTGCTGAAAGTTTTAGGGTTATAAATATAATTAGTAAACATGCTAATTAAATTGATGTTTTGATGCCTTGAAATCACTTGAAAGGCTTGCTTGAACACCTCTAAATTAACTACACAAAACATCGGAACCAAACGCCGTCATAAAGGACTGATCAGAGTGCAACCTGGAGCTGAAATAGCTCTAAGTCACGGCCACACCGGTCCATCGGTAGGCTCCACCAATGCACCTATAGAATGCACTCCTAGGGCTATTTCATCTCTAGGAGACACCCTCCGACCTACCGTTACTCGCTCGTCCGACACCTTGTTTGTTATTGTTGTTTCTTATGATTTGTGTATTTGTTTGTGGACCTTCTAGTGTTCATTTCCAATGATTTGCTAAACTATAAATTAGATTTAGAAATAATATAAAGTTAGAACCCTATGGAATTATTTAATGGCTATAAGATTGTGATGACGTAGTATTTGTTGTAGTGAATTCTCTTGTCTTCTTCGGACCTTGAATCACTTTGATTCAAAGGTTTGGGATTTTATAAACTTATATCTATTTATTTTCTAAACAAGAATATACGTAATTTTGTATAAATAATTTTGTAAAAGAGAGTTTATTAAGTTTACAAATATCAAACTTGTTTCTAAATTAATCTAGTTCTTTTTATAAGTGACTTTTACAAATAGTTATATATATATAACATTGGTATTATAAATGGTTATGGGTTTTGGAAATATAAACCTAATTTATTTCTAAATAAAATATTTTATATATATATATATATATCAAATTAGGTTTGAAAGGGTAATAAATATAGTTTTATAAATATATAGTTAAATATGGCCTTTGGAATATGGTTTGTGAACAATGTAATCTTTATGGAATTTGAGACAACTACATCTATATGTATATTGAGATCAAACGGAAAATATGGTTTAATTTATCTTATGATAAATAAAATATTTGGAAATTTCCTACATGGAAAATTATAATATTGGTTTTCTAAATTATAAACTTTTATAAGAAAAATGTTTTGAGAACCTTAGTTCTATAATGTGAGGTAATCGACATATTGTTATCGATTTGTTTAAATGCTTTCAAATAACGCTTCATCGAATATAGTATAACTCATTGAATAGAATGTTTGAGTGGAACTTACTAGCCTATTACTGAATACTCGAATTTCACCGGGTATTATGGGATGCCTTGTTAAATTCTTATGATTGCTATTAGGAAGTATTTAACACTTAGAGTTGTATTCTCTTTTGGTGTTCGTTGGGACTGATAGAACTTTAAGAGAATATAGTTCAGGTTTTCCAGTGGTATCCATAATGAGTGAGATTTACTAGCCTCTAGTAAATACTTGAATTTCACTAGGAAATATGGGACGTTTTGGTTAAGTTCTAGTGATTACTGAAAGCGATAGTATTTGGCACTTTAGAGTATTTCCTCTTAGGGTTCGGTTGGGGGCCGATAAATCCTTAAGGGGATACTCCTGAATTTCTTTCTGAGCATAAATATATGATAATATTGAATAATCTAGAGTTTCGAGTCATGGTTGCCACAATCATCTTGATCGGTCGATTTGGTTTTCCCCGATCCTTGTGATCGTGTAAAGATTCCGTGTTCTTCAATATTTGTGATAGTGTCGAGATTCTGTGTTCCCGGTCTTTAGTATCAGATCGCACTACAAGAAAAACAGTCTTTTGTAACGCTAATTTATAACGCGTTGTTTCATTGTGTTATTGTTTATTCTAATTTTTTTATTTGGAGCCAGTATTTGGTTGCAAAACGCTTTCTACCACCGATTATTTCCTTTTGCCGCGTCCTCATCTAATTATTTTGCTGTTCCCTCTTTCATAAATTATTTCCCTCTTTTTTTTCCTTCCCTCTTTCTGAAATTATTCTCTCTCCATAATCACAAAATTGGCAGATCTCAAACCAAACAGTTATCCTCCTTCGATTTAAATTTTATTTGTTTTGCTCACTACTTGCTTCCTCTCTCACCAGCCCAAATCAAAAACCCGTTGCCCCTAATTTGATTTTGTCCTAAAAATTCGAACGCACACGATTGACGAAAAAAAAGGACGCATGATCCAGGCCAAGACAACCGATGCATGTGAAGACGGGTGTAGCACTTGTAGTGCCAACGCGTTCGTGAGGCCACAATCAACCTGGGAGCGAACAAACTAGGTGGCGATGCGAGCAGATTCTTGTGTTGCGTGCGTATGTGGAGGTAATTGCTAGCGTTCGATTTGGGGGTGACGAGACTGAAGGAGAACTGGGCAGTGGCAAGGATGGTAATGAAGATGATTGACATTTAGGCAAAGCATGTATGCGATTTTATGAAGCGGTAGTGGAATGGAGTGCTGGCGGCTGAAGTTAGGTGAAGGCAAGTACGACTTCGCTCAGTATTTTGGTGAGTTTTACACTCAAAATATTATCTTAATCTTATTTGCTATGCAATATTAACATTTGTATCCTATATTGCGTGAAGTTAGGTGAAGGCATTCGTTTATCACTGTTCATTTCATTTGTTTAGGATTTTTATCGTTCAATGTATTTTTAGTACATTTGTTTATCATAGTTCATTTCATTTGAAGCAATATATGTTTGTTTAGCATTCGTCTATCACATTCATAATATGATTGAGTTGTCATGAGTTCTAGAATTACAATATCTTTATTTTCCTTAAGCTTATGTTTATTCATCAATAGTCTTTAAAGTGTAAGGCTGAATGTGTTGGAGTCTTGTGTGAGCTCACTATAGTACTAGTGCTTTCGTTACTTTAAATTTGAACTTGAAAATTGAGGAATTCTTAGTTATGTATTCTCATTTTTATTTTCCTATATAGTTTTTGAGATTGTTTTCAAATCATGTTATCAGATTAGTCAGTCTAGTTTTCAGAATCAGGTTTAAAATATACTATTGTCGTCCAGAAATCAAAATAATGGGAATGAGAATACATTGCATTTTCTTAAACCATTTTTAGTAATAGTCACATAGTCTATGTTACTAGTCCAATGCACTGTCCTATTTTTTATTTTTAGTGTATCCTAGTTGGTTGTTAGTGATGCTTTAGATGTCTTTGCCTATAGTATGGCTTTTATATGTGGAATTTGTATATTAACTGTTGTTTATTGACAGTATCTTAATCTTATTCTTTAGCTCAGATCTTAAAATGCTTATGTTGTGGCTTTTATATGTTTTGTTACATGAAAATATACAAGGAACTTTCAGTTGATAATATGGCTTTTATATAACAATATTTGTTTGAATTTGATTTATTTAGGGATGATTGTGGAGTTTTACTATACATCTAATTGCCTTTGGCTATATTGTTCATGTGGTAATATTTCATAGAGTTCAATTCATTTAGCTGCTTTGTTTGGTGTAATATTTATTGGCAGCAATTAGGTTTATATATAACAATTATGTCCGTATATACAATTGATTACGTTGCAGAAACTATGCATATACAACTCTTCTAGTACACTTCAGTTTGTATATAGGCATATAATTTGATGTGTCTTCATTTAGGCCTATAGCTAGATGTATAAACTATAAAGATTTTGAAAAAAATGAACTAGAATAGATGGAATTAGATGAAAAGAAGAAAAACCATTGAAAACTGATGCTAAATTACTTGTATATTGTAATAATGGTAGGTTGCTTGATAGAAATATTAGGAAAGAATACTCGATTGGATCTTTTATCTATTTGATGTAAAAAAATGTCTATGGAAACATAAGGGTTTTTTCTTTTATTAGTGGGCTACGTTATTACATGTATATTACATTTTGTGACAAATTATAACCAAGCTGAAGCTCAAGAGTACTTAATGCATAGACCCGTTCCTGCTTGAATCCACGCATGTGCACAACATGTACACTGGTAAGGCTTAGCAATAGTATACCTGAAATTTCAGTTGCTTGGGCATTATTGTTTTAGTGTGCTCTGTACCTTCTTTTAGTGAATGGATTTAGTTGATTCCTCTTTAATGTGTATTGCTTTAGTTTACGTAATGCTTAATTTTATCAGTGCAAATTTCACCCTAATTTTGCAAATGAACATCGGGTATGGTGTTTGAATCCACAATGACTAATTTCTTGGTCGGGTTCTCAATAAAGGAAGAAAGTTAGACTTTGGATTGTGCACTTAGTTTAATTTGTTTGGATGCATTTAAACTTGAGAGTTAGAAAACCACCCCACCACCACCAACATCCCCACCCCTCTTCCTTTTTGTTTCATTTAAATAAACAATTATATGAAATTTTAGAAAGACATTTTATTCATTAGGATTATTAGTGTCACGGGTTTAATTGTATTATGGATAATAACACTATACACTCTATGGTAAATGGTCCAAATGCAAGGAATTGTTCTTGGAAAACAATTCGGTTGGTATCATGAATTAGCTCAACATGCGTGTGGAGAAAAATTAAGCTTGGTTTAAGAATTGTGCCGCCTCAGAAAATGGTGATAGATGTGGCAGTATGTAATTGTTTGCTGTTTTTAGTAAATATTTTATTGCAGAACTAAAATTTGAATTATAGTGTAAAAAAGGTAAGAAGTTGAATTTACAATATAAAATGAGCAAGGATATAATGGTTCTCCTTTCTATTTTGTTAAAGCAGATAGAATTAATTATATAGTACTGTAAAACCAGAAAGATTTTAAGGTATCAAAACTAGTTCATTAAATTGAAATTAGATCATCGGTGCATGCAGGATCAGACCCAAATCAGCATATGGCAGGTGGGAGATGTGCTTGCTATTTCTCGCGTATTTTGTGATAAACTCTTGAAGCAATATGTTGTTGTTGAGCCTGAAAGTAAGGTATTTTCTTCATCATGTTATATTCTAGTTGTGCACATTTTTGCAATTGAAGTGCATATACTGCTTATTACCGATCAATTTCTGTGAGGAAAGGACTTTTATCCTGCTAATGCGAGAGGATGGGGTTGAAGGATCACTTGAATTTTTCATTCTTGCAAGTGATGATTTATAGAATGTGGTACCAAATGAGGTATTGTTATTTAATTTTTTACTTTCTACTATTACGAGCCACCTAGTGTAATCAATTGCTACTATTAAAATGAATTTGATTCAGGAAGCTGTTACTATCCTTGTTTGTTAAGTAAGATTTACAAAAATTAAATAATTTTATTATAATAATAATAAAATATTAACAAAGTTTATGAAAATTAACCAAGTTTATAATAATAATAATAATAATACTTATATATTACTAACCAAGTTAACTAATTTTATAAAATTTAACTAAGTTAATATAACAACAACAACAATAATAAAATAATTATAAGTTTATAAAAACTAACTAAGCGCGGTATAATAATAATAATAAATCATAAAATATTAACCAAATTAACTAAGTTTTATAAAAACTAACTTTTTAGTCAAAATCAAAATAAATTAACTAAAATTATAAAAATTAACTTCATTAATTAAGTTTTATAAAATTTAGCAAGTTTATAAATATTAACTAATTTTATAATATAATAATAATAATGTAAATAATGTTTATGAAACTTAATTAAGTTTATAATAAATAATACTAACAAAAATAATAATCATAATAGTAGTAATAATAATAAATAAACTAAGTTTATAAAAATTAGCTAAGTTTCATAACAATTAACTAAGTTTAGGATATAATAATACTAATAACAACAACAACAATAATCATAATAGTTACAACAAAATTTTATAATCTTAGTTAAATAATCATAATAATAAAATTAACTAAGATTAGTTGAATTAACAAACCATAACAATAAAATTTAAATAATTACAATAATCACAATAAAATTAACGAAGAATATAAAAATTAACTTTGTTAGGGGGATGAACCATAAGGATTGGAAGGGGATGAAGAACTGGAAAGACCGTCAACATGAATATCAGTAGGAGCCAATAAAGGGCTTGCTGAAGCATGAAAGGGAGCTAACTCCTCATTAGACAATTGGACCGAGCAACTTGTTCTGCAACAACAACATTTGTATATGGGCATTTTTCAGTATGGATTTCGTGATGTTCTAGTTCCATCACCGACTTTACATTATTATCATTATATACTTGTATAATGCAAATATTTTCTACTGTAAACTCCTTTAAAAATATAATATTGAAATATTTATGTTCAGGTTCATATTATATCTTGCAAAAGCATCATTGAACCCTGGAGCTAGAGACATTCTCATGGGATCTCTAGGATCGGTCATACATTCGTTTACACTTTCAATGTTCAAACAGTGAAAGGTATTTACAAATGCTATATGTTACCATTCTATCCTATAATTTTGTGTATGAATTGTACTTAGTTGGGGTATTTTATCATGTTATAAAAGATTGTGAAGTGACATGCAATAGAGAAATTCTCATCAGCGATGAACGATTTTCTTTTGTAATAAATTTTTGTCTTAGTGGCACAAGTGGAGATTATAGGTTTTAACAACTGCCTCAACTTTTACTACCCATTGTCTTTATACTGGCATTGTCGTATATATTTTGTTGCTTTTAAACAGGGATGAAAGATAATATGGATTGCAAACAAGACATCATTCATTCCAAAATAATAATAAAAAGAACTCTCTATATCCTATTTTTTCCCCTTTACTTGGTTATATAATATTATGTTGGTTATTAGATATCACTGATCTATAGTCTGTCTCAATCATGCAGGCACAATGGACCAAAATGTTCAATTGCCATCCAACTTGATATATGGGACTAAATGGTTAATCATTAGAGTTAGGGTGGCTTGATTATGGATTTTTGTCAGCCATAGCATGAACGCACCTTATTCGCTTGATCTGCAGCTTCTGGATAATGAAGTAAGTCTATTTCTTTTATTCCTTTATGCATATCCAAATTCCACATTTATGTTAATTACCCGGATTTAAATTTATGTTAATTTTCTTTTGACTTTGTATTTTCTCCCTATTTTGTACAATATACAATTCCATGTCATTTTATTTGCTACTATGTATTTCATTCCAAAGTTTTGTTACAATTTCATTACAATGTGACAATGTGTTTCCTTTCCTCTTTTACCTCTGTTTAGCTCTAATGCTAATATACACTTTTTTCTTTTATGCATTTTCCTATAATGATTTTCTATAGTGTATGCTAGAACTTATTGAACATCAATTCTCTAGTGCAATCTCACCTCTTACCACAGTGATACAATTGAAGAAACCATATTAAGAGGGCTTGAATATGAACTTTCCAATAGTCTGTATCTGATTAAACAAGCCACAGCAAAAAATAAATATTAACCTTTGAATGTTGAAACTCAAAATACACACACACACACACACACACATATATATATATATATGAAACAATTATCAATTGTATATAGGAATCAGTTAGCTCGGAATGCCACAAATGGAGAACCAAAGGTGTAAACATAGATTATGTAGTTAGGGATAATAGAAAAGGATACAAAGTAGGGGCTTTGCATGAGGGAATGAAGAAGGATTATGTTCAGGAGTGTGATTATGTTGCTATGTTTGATGCCGATTTTCAACCCGATTCCGACCATTTAAAGAAGACTATTCCATTACTCGCATACAACCCTGAAATTGCTCTTGTTCAAGCTCGATGGTAATTTTGTAGGTACAAATATTGTTACTACTAACGATAGGTTTGCCTGAAATATGGCACGTTCTGATTATAGAACCGATGATCCTTGTCAATTCAAAATTACACCTCATTTTGATTGGCATCAAACTGTACAAGAGGCACTGGATAAAAGCGTACTTGATGTTAAATCTTAGAAACTAAAGGTTTTATTTGCATTACTATTGATTAAAAAAATGTAGTCATGTATAAGCTCAAAATAAGTATTAAGGTTCAATAAACAGTGAAATATATAAGATAGATGATCACAAGTCTTGAAATCTCTAATGAATACATTTATTATATAGACATTCAAATTTTAGTTTTCTTGTACATACTCTTTGCAACTATTTAAATTACGTTTTCCTTTACATTGTGCATTTTGTTGCTTTATTGTTTTATTAATCTTCATTGATTCAAACCATATCTTTTAACTTGCTTTAGGATAATTTTTTTTAATGTTGGTTGAATTTTGCTCAAATAAGGAGCAGTCCCACCTCTAGTTGCTTTGTCTTACTTCTGGATGCCTTGGTCAAAAGAAAAGGTAAAGTGTATACTTGTGTTGTGATTATTCATTTTTGTTATGCTAGGCTAGAAATCTATTTCTATATTTCAAGTGTTTTGGCTAGAAAATACCATGAGTACATATAAATCAGGCAAGTAATGTGTGTGTGTTCATGATCTTAGTTTTTTCTTCTTTGAATGAAATCGTTGATCGGGACCTTATTTCTTTCTTCCAGAGAGTTAGTGTTAACCATATATTAAATTTGAAATAGTTAATACTTAATATGATATAACTTGACTTAAATATATGTTTTTCTTTTTCCAGTTCACTAGCAACTCAATGTTTTCAACTCATTGGAGATTTTTTTACAAATTTGTATTAATTTGGGATGTGAGGCATTTATTAAATTATTTTTGTTCAATAATCTATTAATTATAAACTAATTATGAATATAAGGATACATGGAATAGGAATATGTTATAGTGCGTGTATTATATATGTTAAAGAGTAATATAATTAATATTATTTGCATCCTCTTTAGAGTTGGACTATGGACTACATCAAATCCTTTCAAATAGATTAGTACTCATGAAGTCATCCCTTTTTCAGTGAATCGGTGTCAATAATAACAATTGTTCATATTTTTTCTAAACCAAGCAACACTAAAAGTTTTAGTTTCATATAGAATTAATAGAATATCTGGTTAAATTCATACTTTGTTGGACTTTGTCAAATCTTCTTATTCATGCGGGAGTTGAGGGACTGGTTGTAAATGATGTAAACTCAAGTGGGAAAACCAGTGCATGATGCTGCAGTTTCAGGTGGGAAGTGATGCAGGCCTTGCATGAGATGGTGTGTCATTGAATGGAAGTGCCTTCAATCACCCAATGCCCATTCGAGCACAGGTAATCCTTGCATGCTGGCTCAACTTTATAATAACATTTGTGTGTATAGACTAGCATATCTGGCACGTTAAGCAAGTGGTGGTGAGTAGCAGAACTGGCATGAATTAGTTGCACATGAACGAGTGAGGCTGCGATGTTGAGTATGCGATGGAAGTCTGGATAGAAGTATGTGTTGAGCAAGTGATGGGATCCTTGCAAGCTGTAGCATATTAGTGAGTGACGTTGCGATGTACGTAATTCTGACTGGAGTACCTGTGCAATACCAGTGTAAAAGTGAGTGCACAAGCAAAGCCACCATATGCAGTGCGATACCACCAGACAATAAGACAGGATGTAGACGGGTTGAATGCTGATGCAGCGGCCATGACCAGTGTACTGGTGGTATTCAATAAAGTTCAGCTCTTATAGCATTTATGTCATATCTTCCATTAATCAACACAGGAAATTTTTGAGAATAAAGTTATAGTTATTAGCTATTGTTTTACTCAAATTATTTGAATTCTTTACCAGGAGATAAACTTGTGGGGAAGGTTAGCAAACTTGTTGTGGTAGAAACCTACATACAAGCTCTTGACATAGAGTTTAAGAGCATGGTTCATATTTGCAACAGACTGTAACTAAATAAACGATTAAAAATAGGGAACTCAAGAAAAGGAAAAGAATATGTCTTTCAACTGTCTAGTATATACAAATAAGTAGCAGCTACATAAATGCCTTCCAGTATACCGTTCATTTTAATGTTCCATATGTATATACAATAATCATAGCCAATAAGAATTCATGCTACTTTTTTCTATTTGACAAAAGTTAATTCAGTTATTTTCACCTTTAATATAAGAAGAACATCTCATCATAATCTGTAAAGTATTATTTAACTGATATGAATTATACTGGCTCAATTATTCACTAATGAATTTGTTGCATGTTTTGCTACCGTGCACGTGCAATTTTTGCTAAATTCGATTAGGAGCTGCAGTTTTGATGTTCTGGATTTGAAGTTGAGAAGAATTTTTTGCCTTGTCGCCTTTGTGGTTTCACTTGAAGTTGTAGTGGCATGCCTAGCGAAATAGGTACCTATTGATGTTGTGTTATTTTGTGTATAATAAAATGATTGAAGCTTCAATATACGTATGTGTAGATTTGAGATTAAGAATGAATATTATAGAGATTAAGAATAAATTATTCACTTTTTTAATCAATAAGGGTTAAGGCATTACTGCCAGCCTAATATAAACATTACTGTGAAATCTCTATTTAGCACTTTATATATATTCTTTGATATTATGAAAATTTCCTCGGTTTGATTTCTCATTTGAACTTCAGGAATCCTTTTGACATTTCACATTTTTATCTTTATCTTGATGCCAGTGATTTGATATCCAAACTATATCAAATTGCAATATTATTCATATCATTCATAGTAGATAATTTTATATGAATTTGTTGAACTGTTGTAATATAAAAAAATTGATTGTAATTAAAAGCTAATTATTTTTTATTGACATTGTTTGTATTGTTTTACTTAGGTATGGTAACCAACAATACGACCTTCTCAACAAGATCTTTAAACAGTATAGCTGCTGGGTTTTCTTTTTTGTATCTATGATTTGTTATGATGGTTGAAGAAATCAGTTAGCTCAAAATTATATAGGAGAAGTTTGGTTGCGCTCTTTAAAAAAGTTTAAAGTAATTAAAACACTCATCGCAATACAACTTTTTAAAATACTTGCATATCTTTCAAAATTCATCTAAATCTAAAAAGAAAAGAAAAGAAACATTGATTGATTTTGTGATAACAAGAGATCATCTAATAGTTTATTTGATGTTAGGTACAATAACTTATAAACATCTTACTGAGTCATTTTGGTGTATTTCAAATATGCATTGCACACAATCTCTTGTTGTCTCTTTACATCATTACTTATGAGTAAATCATTATTCTTTACCCAAAAAAGATAGCGTTATACCGTTTTAAGCCCTACCCACCTAAATTACGACATTAAAATTTATGAATACATTGTTAATGTTTCCTCTGATTGTTGAGTTGTATATCTTATTTTTAGAGCAGCTAATATACGTTTTAATGATATAGTTTAATGATGAAAATATATTTTAATTTTGACTTGAGAAGAAAAAGAAATTGCAATTTCAGATTTTATTTTATTTTATTTTCACTTAATTAATTGCCACATCACATACTAAAAAAGACTTTTGCTACCGTATTTGATATCAATCATAGTTTTATATCGGGCCAAGGATAAAAAGATTCACTGGTCTGTTATTTTGCAGGCAATAAACATGTATTGGTAGTATCTAAGAAAACCATAATGCTTGTTATGGCAGCGAAGCAAAGCATAACCATGAACATGCTGAAGGCATTAAGGTTGCTATCACAGAGCCATATGAAGAAGGTCCTACAAAAGAAGTCTACAATAGTTTAAGTGGAGAAAAAGAAAACAGGCTAATGTATTCTAGGTAACAAATCGACAATCATTGATTTATCATTTTATTCTCCTCGTTGTGTGAGTAGTAATACCTTTTACGATCATTTCACTTACCAATATAATTAAATGCGAGCTCTTGGTTTTAAGCTGCCACTCCCTAATCTGTGATTCACATGTGCCTTGCATTTCTTCTTTATGTCATCTTGGAAGATTAGGTGTTATGTCTCCATTTTTTGGCCAAGATATAACAAGAAATTTAGAAATCTTTATGAAAACCCTTCCATAAGAACTATCTAAATGTTCTGAAAGTATTTTGGAAAAGATTGTTTTTAATTAAATATTTTGTACTACACTTCTTGATCAAATTTTGCAAGCCTTACATACAAGCTGATCATTCAAGATATACTAGTAACTTAATTCTACCTTTTGAACTTCTTTCTTTAGAAAAGATATCATCAACGGTAAGTTTTAATATATATAAATATAGTTGCAGAGTTTACTTTTTACTATTATATTAGTTATTTAGTCCGTACTAGTTAACCAACACGCACGATGCGTTTAGATAAATTTTTTATGTTTGGCTGTGTTTTAAATTATTAGAAAATGTATCCCAGAATAGTGTGAAGTCCAACATGCTTGCCTGTTTGAATACTATGGACACAATCATTAAAAAAATCAAAATATTCATGCAATGATAAAAAATCAAAAACAATACCAGTTTTAGCTATAGCCTTACATTCATGCAATGTTTTTTGTAAGCAAAGGCAACACTTAAAGGGTACAGAGGGTCATCAAGGTCTATAAATAAAATCAACATATTGAAAAATTAAGCCACATTGTGCTAATGATCTTAATGGTAAATAAATTTTAATATGATACCAAAACAAAATACCAAAGCTACGAGACAATCAATCTTGGAGCCCTTATCTTGTTTTTGATCCATCTGTATAAACTAAAATTTCAAAACTTGATTAATTATAAGTCATAAAGAGGAGAGCTAATACTGCAAATGTGGCCTTAGAAATAGTCTGTTATCAGCATACACCAATGTAATGATTAGTTGCACTTCAGTTTTCCACTTGTTCAGTAAAAATCTAAACTTAATACCAAACCTTCCAAAAAGTATTAACATATTTACTTAAATTACGGATCAAACTTATTCAATTCTAAATAAATTAAGAACAAAGGAGCCTTTGTTTTCTTATGTTTGAATTGAGAAGATAGAGAAAGGGGAAAGAAAGGACAAAAGTTATCGGATTTAAATAACCAAGCCTTTGATAGATATAACGTGTAAGGTAGAAAAAAATTAAATGCATAATTTTGAAATATGACACATTAAAAAAATAAGACAGAAGTTTAAGAGTTGGAGAAATGAGGGTACAGTATTTGCTATAAAGATAACTGTTTTGATTATAGGAGCGTTTCTCAAGGTATGTCTATCTAAATTTGTCCTACAAATATAGTTGTGCTAATTTGTATGGACCAATGGTTTTGTAGCTAATTTTTTTGGAACTATGGTTATTGAAGTCAATTGAACTTCTAATCTTATAGTGACATCCTTAGGTTAATATGGAGGCCATTAATTATTTCCTAGAAGTTAGGGGCCGTAAAGAAAATACTGCCATCTCAAGATAAATATTTTGTCATCTGCAGACAATCATCGTTCTCCAAGTTCATCAGTTAATTCCAAAGATGGGTATAGGTAAAGTTGAAAATGCAATTCTTGTTTTACTGCAGATTATTCCTTTTCTAATATTACGTTTCTTACTTTACATCTTTTCTGATTGGTTTATCCATGATGATTTGCTTGCTCACAAATTGACTTCATTTCGACCATCAAAAGATGATTCTGTTATATCAGGTTCTATTCTTCCTCCAAATTGTCGTGGGACTAATTTACTTTCAAAACATGCTAAAAGGTTTCTTCCCTTGATTTTGGTTTTGATATTGCCACTTAATTTCAAATTCTTAAAAATTGCTTAGATTTTCTGTGGCTTGGATGTATTTTGTAGACAAGTTAAAAAAGGCCTTAGTTTCAACTTATCAGCTCTTTATGCACACATACTACACTATGCTATCTAAAAATCAATTTCGTCATTGTTTTATTCATATTTGTTCCTAATGTAAATATTTATCTTATGTGTAGGTGTGTGAAAGAAGAAGGATGCGAAAGTTGTGGTATTCTTTTTGATGCAAACAACCAAATATGTACTTGTCTTTTTTGTTAAACTTTGCTACTATTTTTTGGGGTGTGCTTAAAACATTTGCTACTACGTTTTTATTTATGTGGTTTAAGCTATAAGATATTATGTGTATAAATATTTGATATGTTTAATGTAATGTGTTACATCTCTATATTTATTATCTTTTAGGATTCTTGCGTTATTTAAATGATTTTATGTTTAAAATGATTATTATTGTGCATTTTGATATGGTATCTTATACTGTAGTTTATGAATAGGATGCATATTATATTTGAATTGTGAAACTAAACCGTAGCACTTGAAAACCGCTACAAATATTTAATAGCGTTGAATGACCGTGATGTGCACGTAAATGTGCATATATTTACATCCATATTTTATCTCTTTTTATTTAAATAAACATCATATTTGGACATTTTTACATGTTAAAACCAAAATTCAATTATTTTCAAACCATCATATTTTCATCTTCATTCAGGGGCAAAATGGTCATTTGTGTGCATGTGTTAATTTAAGAATTTTTACTTGGACAATTTTTATGATTTTTATAGGATATTTTGATGCATTTGGAAGTGGGATTCATGATGATATATGCATGCACAAGGAAATACAAAGGAATGAAGAGGAAATAATTCAAGTTCAAGATCATGGAGGACCCCACCCACTTACCTAAATGTACAATTATGAGCTAATGGACGACTAAGTGGAGGTTAAAGCTTCATGCACAACAAATGATGGATTATTTAGTGGCTAATGGTTACTTAGTGGCCATACTTCCAAAAGGGCATTTTGGGAAGCACCCTAAAAATGGAATTAGGGTTTTATGCATGTTTAAATAGCCCACTTGAGCTTACAATTTGATCTCTTAATTTCCAAAGTAAAATGAAAGAGTAGATGCCCTTTTCATGTACACAAGTGGGCTATTTAAACATGCATAAAACCCTAATTCCATTTTTAGGGTGCTTCCCAAAATGCCCTTTAGGAAGTGTGGCCACCAAGTAACCATTAGCCACTAATTAATCCATCATTTGTTGTGCATGAAGCTTTAACTTCCACTTAGTTGTCCATTAGCTCATAATTGTACATTTAGGTAAGTGGGTGGGGTCCTCCATGATCTTGAACTTGAATTATTTCCTCTTCATTCCTTTGTATTTCCTTGTGCATGCATATATCATCATGAATCCCACTTCCAAATGCATCAAAATATCCTATAAAAATCATAAAAATTGTCCAAGTAAAAATTCTTAAATTAACACATGCACTCAAATGACCATTTTGCCCCTGAATGAAGATGAACATATGATGGTTTGAAAATAATTGAATTTTGGTTTTAACATGTAAAAATGCCCAAATATGATGTTTATTTAAATAAAAAGAGATAAAATATGGATGTAAATATATGCACATTTATGTGCACATCAAATTATTCGTCCTCGAATAAAGGAAAACTAAGATAAATCCATTTTCGTAGGGAGCACGATTGCATTGAGCGTATGCAACAAGCCGTTAAACCTCTGGGTGTCCCTAGTAGGACGAGTGTTGTCTCGTGAGGGTTTTCAGCGGATACTACCAACAAAATCCAGATGCAAAGTGAAAATATTTACAAAATGCAAGATTTATTTACAATGGGATGAATGCAAGTTCTTGAAAATATTTACAAATGACGGATTTACTCTTAAATCGACACAAAGAAGTTAAATATAAGTCTTGGTCATTATCTTGAAAATTTAAGTCATTTACTCATCAAAACTTCTAACAAAAATCAAGTTATCATAGCAAATAGACAATAGT
The DNA here is from genome assembly GCA_030737815.1 of Allium fistulosum. Taxonomy (NCBI): domain Eukaryota; kingdom Viridiplantae; phylum Streptophyta; class Magnoliopsida; order Asparagales; family Amaryllidaceae; genus Allium; species Allium fistulosum. The sequence goes on along the minus strand of CM060903.1, from coordinate 304,389,312 downwards.
TTAACTCGATGTTTTGGTTGATAACAAAGTGTAACTATGAAATAAATCCTTAGTTGATTATCAAAGTTTATTAAAGTGTTATTTTCATTTCTTTTCAATAACAAATCAAATCAAATAAGTAAAAATAGTGCTAGGATTTCAATTGCTTGCTCTCTTATTATTTGTAAGAAAAAAAACTACACACCTATCTCAGGTAAACTGAGGCCAGATATACCACCCATGCACTGCCTTACGGGCTTATGTGAGGGGAGAACAGAGCATGGCGAGTGCACACACTTTCATGCATACACCTATCGACCGTAGGTGGTTTTTATTAAGTCTGTTCTTTGTTTTTTTTACATGTGTTCCATACATGCATAACCATAAGGACATTTAAATGAGTATGAAACCACATAATCAAAGATTCCAAGTAATTCACCCATGCATAACCGTGAGGACTTTTAAATGAGAGTGAATACTTTGGATTTTATTATATATATATATATATATATATAAGAGAGAGAGAGAGAGAGAGAGTTTTGCAAAATCATCTTAGCACCATTTAACTTAGAAGATAAAAATGTTATATCCTTTACTTTAAATTTACCACTTTTTAAACAAAGACTTTCAATTAGAACATACTTCATAATTAACATAGATGAACCTTCCTATATACTAGTTAAACCATTTTTATTTGTAATCAGACTTCATTTTTATTTTTGTTAAGACAAACAATTTTTCAAAAATTTCAATATTAACCAAAACTTATACTTATCCCATAGTGTTTCTTCAAAAATAAATCAAAATGCTAAAAAGAAAATGTTTTTGAGATTTTGAAATTTTGTAGATTTTTTTTAACTTTAAAAAAAATTAAAATTCAAAAATGCCATGAAACCTAAAAAAATGAAAATGAGACTCCCCTACACTTAATTTTGACTGTGTCCCCACAGTCAATGCATGATATAATGAGTGTAACGGGGAAAAACTATGTACATATTTACAAAAGAGGGTTAACATTCTTACTAGACATAGCTTGGCTCATGAAGGATCATGAGCTCCTCCTCTTGGTTATTTGGCAATTCCAAGAAAGGTTTCAGACGATGACCGTTGACTTTGAAAACCGATGCATCCCTGGGGTTTTCTATTTCTATGGCACCATGTGGAAAAACAGTTCGTACCACAAATGGTCTGGTCCATCTCGATTTAAGTTTCCCAGGGAATAAATAAAGTCTTGAGTCATATAAAAGAACTTTTTGGTTAGGCGAAAACGTTTTCCTTAGGATTGACTTGTCATGAAAAACTTTGGTTTTTTCTTTGTAAATTTTCTCGTTTTCATACGCGTCGTTCCTAAGTTCTTCTAGTTCGTTGAGTTGTAGTTTTCGGTTTTCACCAGCTTTCCCAAGATCAAAGTTTAAGTTCTTAATTGCCCACAACGCATTGTGTTCGATTTCAACGGGTAAATGGCAAGCTTTACCGTAAACTAAACGAAATGGGGACATCCCAAGGTTAGTTTTAAAAGCGGTACGGTAAGCCCAAAGCGCGTCGGTCAATTTCTGAGACCAATCTTTTCGATTTTTATTCACAGTTTTTTCCAAGATTTGTTTTATTTATCGATTTGAAACTTCAACTTGGCCACAAGTCTGAGGATGATACGGAGTGGATAACTTGTGGGTGATCGAGTATTTTTTCATTAAAGTTTCAAAAGAACGATTACAAAAATGGGTTCCATTATCACTGATTATTGTGCGAGGTGTGCCGAACCTCGAAAAGATGTTTTCTTTGAGAAATTTCACAATAATTTTATGGTCGTTGGTTTTGCAAGGAACGGCTTCGACCCATTTTGAAACGTAATCGACAGCGAGAAGGATATACAAGTTTCCAAAAGAATTGGAAAAAGGTCCCATAAAGTCTATACCCCAAACATCGAAGATTTCGATGGTAAGAATGGGGTTTAGAGGCATCATATCTCGTCGAGAAATTCGTCCAAGCATTTGACATCGATCGCAAGTTTTACAAAATTCGAATGAGTCTTTGAAGAGAGAAGGCCAATAGAAACCACACCGAAGCACCTTTTCCGCAGTTTTTCGAGGACCGAAATGTCCACCGCACGCTTGATCGTGGCAAAATGAAAGAACACTCCTTATCTCATTATCCGGAATGCAACGTCGGATGATTTGGTCGGGACAATATTTGAACAAGTATGGATCGTCCCAATAGAAATATTTCACTTGGGACATGAATTTGTATTTATCCTGTTTGGACCACGATGAGGGAGTTTCTTTAGTGACTAAGTAGTTCACTATATCAGCGTACCATGGGTCGATAGAAATTGAAAGAAGTTGTTCATCGAGGAAGTTTTCATTGATCGGCAAAGAAGATGGTGCGTTCGGAAGACGAGACAAGTGATCGGCTATGACATTATCGGATCCTTTTTTGTCTTTGATTGTAAGGTCAAATTCTTGAAGTAAAAGGATCCAACGAATCAAGTAGGATTTGGCATCCTTTTTAGAGAAGAGATATCGAAGTGCGGAGTGGTCCGTGTACACAGTAATGTGTGACCCTATCAAGTATTGTCGGAATTTTTCGAGAGTAAAAACGACAGCTAGAAGCTCTTTTTTGGTTGTTGTGTAGTTGAGTTGAGCGTCGTTCAAAGTCATACTCATGTAGTAAATCACGTGAAGGATCTTGTTGATGCGTTGTCCTAAGACAGCACCAAAGGCAAAGTTTGAAGCATCACACATTATTTCGAAAGGAAGATCCCAATTAGGCGCACAAATGATTGGAGCAGAAATGAGTTCATTCTTAAGACGTTCAAAAGAAGAGATACAATCAGAGTTAAAATCGAAAGGAACGTCTTTTCCAAGAAGAGTCGTCAAAGGACGAGCAATTTTGCTAAAGTCTTTCACAAAGCGTCGGTAAAAGCCAGCGTGTCCAAGAAATGATCGAATGTCTTTAACAGTTTTGGGAATGGGTAGATTTGCAATAACATCGATTTTCGCTTTATCTACCTCAATGCCATTATTTGAGATGATATGTCCAAGGACTATGCCTTGTTTGACCATAAAGTGGCATTTTTCCCAATTCAAAGTCAAATGGTTTTCTTTACATCGATTTAGAACCAATTCGAGATGATGTAAACATTGGGAAAAAGAATCGCCAAAGATTGAGAAATCATCCATAAAAACTTCTAGAAAGCGTTCAATCATGTCGGAAAAGATTCCAACCATGCAGCGTAGGAAAGTCGCAGGAGCATTACAAAGACCGAATGGCATACGTCGATAAGCAAAGGTACCGAATGGACATGTGAAAGTCATTTTCTCTTGATCTTCAGGAGTGATGGGAATTTGGTTATAGCCGGAATAACCATCGAGGAAGCAGTAAAATTCGTGGTCGGCTAAACGTTCGAGCATTTGGTCGATAAAAGGAAGGGGGAAGTGATCTTTTCGTGTTGTGGCATTTAGTTTTTGGTAGTCAATGAAAACACGCCAACCCGTTTGAGTACGAGTTGGAATAAGTTCGTTTGAATCGTTCCTGACAACGGTTAGCCCAAACTTTTTCGGTACAACGTGAATTGGGCTAACCCATGAACTATCAGAGATTGGGTAAATGATTCCGTTGTCGAGAAGTTTAAGAATTTCGTCATGCACCGCATCTTTCATTTTTGGATTAAGCCTTCGTTGCGCGTCACGAACTGGCTTGGCATCGTCGATTAAATGGATGCGATGTTGAACAATAGCAGGGCTAATCCCCTTTATATCCGAGATCGACCATCCAATCGCTTCCTTGTTTTTCGAAAGAATAGAAAGTAAGGAGGTTTCTTGGTCAAGAGAGAGAGTCGCAAAAATTATGATGGGTAATGTTTCGTTATCACCAAAGTATGCGTACTTAAGGTGATCGGGAAGTGGTTTGAGGTCCAACTTCGAGAGTTTTTCGATCAAAGAGTTTGATTGAGATTCAGACTCAACTTGAAACGATTCAAAGGAAAGAGTGTATTCAATCTCGTTGGGAATTTCGTGAAACAATTTTTCGTACTCGGCCTCGTGTTCATCATTAAAATCAAGTATTTCATTTTCAAAGTTTTCGTGAATGGCACTAACTTCCAATGTTTGGTCACGAGGTTCGTTCGATTAGCTTTCAAGATTGAAAATGTTGAGATCCAAAGTCATGTTTCCAAAAGAGATTTTCATCGATCCGTTACGACAATTGATTAAGGCATTTGAGGTGGCTAAAAATGGTCGGCCTAGAATCAATGGAATTTGACTTGCGGGATTTGTCACGGGTTGTGTTTCGAGAACAATAAAATCAACGGGGAATATGAATTGCCCTACTTGAATGAGCACGTCTTCGTTTTCTCCCACGGGCTTCTTAATGGAACGATCGGCAAATTGAAGCGTGACTTTTGTGGGTTTGAGCTCACCTAAGCCTAATTGTTCGTACATGGAATATGGAATCAAGTTGACACTCGCGCCTAAGTCTATCAAACATTTGTTAATCGTCTTGTCACCAATTGTACACGAAATCGTAGGGCAGCCAGGATCTTTGTATTTTACGGGCATGGATTCTGATAAGACTTCACTCAGACTGGCGGCTAAGAAGACTTTTTTGGGCACTTGAGTGTGTCGCTTTTGGGTACACAAGTCCTTAAGGAATTTCGCGTAAGTTGGGAATTGCTGAATGATGTCAAGAAGCGGAATGTTAACTTTGACTTGTTTAAAAATTTCCAACATCTTTTCCATTTGGTCCGAGTGTTTCTTTGGTCGAAGACGATGTGGAAATGGGACACGATACTCGGTAGGCGGGTCTACTCGAGTAGAAGAAGAAGAGTTTTGATTGGCATTTGATTCAACGTTTGGCTCCACGTTCTGTTTAGATTCATTTGTTGTTTTAGAAGTATCGAGAGAAGTTTCTGGTAAATCGTTTGGATTAACGACTTGATTATCGATTTGTTTCCTGGAACAAAGAGTTGTGATAGCATTCAATTGGGTGACGTTGCTATCTTGAACAACATGGGCTTGATTTGAATTTGCATTTTGATTTCTGGGATTTGAAATGGGTTGGCTTGGGAATGTTCCTCGTTCACGTTCGCTCACAGACGTGGCTAATTGACTCATTTGCATTTCAAGTTTTGCAATTGATTGGTTCGTGTTTTGCATATATGAAGTCAATAAAATTTGCAAATTGCTATTTGATTGAAGGCTTTGAGTGGTTGCTTTAGCCAATGTTTCAAGAGTTTTCTCAAGTGAAGTTAAACATTTATCATCTTGGGGAGGATGAGCAACATTTTGTTGCGGTTGATTATGCGACGGACCCACAAGGTTTGGTTGAAAATTGTTGGGCTGAAAGGGAGGATTCGAAGCATTATTCAGAAATGCTTGAAAATTGGGACGAATTGTATTTGTGTTGGGATTGTTTTGGTTCCACGCAAAATTCGGATGATTTCTCCAACCAGGGTTGTACGTTGGAGAAAATGGGTCATTTTTGGCTTTATTGAAAGCATTGATTTGTTCGACAGAATTGGGACACTGATCGGCTATATGATTATGATCGTTGCATTTATAACACATCGGTTGGGAAGTTTGGTTCATTTGATTCGATGAGAAAACGTTATCGAATTTTTTAATCATTGCGTCGATCTTAGCTTCCAAAGCAACAGAGGATCCTATCGGGTGTGCACTCGATCGTGAGTAAACTGATTTTTCATTCGAACGTTCCCATTGGGATGATTTTTCGGCAAGGTTTTCAAGAAATTGCCAAGCATCGTCATGATGTTGGGCAAGAAAGTTGCCTTGGCACATTGATTCGAGCATGGTACATGAGCTATTTTCGAGTCCATCGTATAAAATTTGGCAAATCGTCCATTTTTCGAAATTATGGTGTGGACATTTTATCAAAAGCTCTTTGAATCTTTCAAAATATTTTCCGAATGGTTCTCCCTTGAATTGATGAAAGTTTACAATTTCGTTTCGGATTCTACTCGTTTTTTCCAAAGGGTAGAACTTTTTTAAGAAAGCTTTTACGAATTCTTCCCACGTTTTAATCGAGTTCGATGGTAAGCTGTACAACCATTTTTCAGCATAATCCGTAAGAGCGAATGGGATCAATCGAAGTTTGATTCCATCATCATAAAGTTATTTGAGTTTAATGGTTGCACAAACTTGTTCGAATTTAGTCAAGAAGATGTATGGATCATCGTGTTCGAAATTGCCAAATTTTAGAAGAGTGGCAATATGGTTTGAGTGAATTTCAAAATGGTTACCCGTAGTTGCGGGTAACGTGATGCAAGATGGAATAGAAACTCTATCGAGAAAGATTCTATCCATAAGAGTTCGAGGGGAGTTATCGTTCGCCATTTCGGGAGGATCATTTGTTCGAGTTAAACGGTTTGTAGAAGGGTCGCGAGTCCAACGATTTGTTATCATGTCACGAGTCCAAGTACTCATGCACAAGTGAAAGTCGAGAAGAGAAAGAAGTTAGAATCGAGTTTAGTGAATGAAAGAATATTTGAAAATCGAAGTGAAATTTTTTTAGAGGAAGAAAAATATTTACCAAGTGAAATTTATTTTCAAAAGAGAAGTTTGATTTTTGTTTTTCAAATTTTTATATATTTTTTGTTTTTGTATTTTTTTTTTGAATTTTCAAATTTTTTTTAAAAGGTTTTATTTTTTTTATTTTGGATTTTTTTTTTATATATGCATGAACTAATGCAACTAAATGAATGCAAAAGACTTAATTACAGTTTTCATTCCTTGTAGCTCCTAACCCAAAATTATATAATCTGTAACGAGTCGGATTTTTTGCGTTCGAAAATCGACATCCGTACTTCACATTGTACTAGAATGCCGCAGATTCGATCGTTCAAATCCGATTCGCCGGAGCTTATAACAACATTAAGTATAACAACACAACGGAAGAAAAAGAATATATCAATATATATAACATTGATACAATGACAGATACAAAAATCTGATACAACATGATCAACAGAATGATACAACAGATATCAATATACATCAGAGATATGATACAAGAAATAGCAGCGGAAAGAAAATAGATAACACCAGCAGCGGATATAATATCACCAATAGAATGCTCCAATCCATAGCTAGCGTAAAACAAGGTCAGTCGTCCAAGGACTGACTAGCTCCAGATAATCTACTCAACCTGAATATCTAAGAAACCCAACTCTAGACTTCCCGTGTGGAAAATGGTGGGCACCTAGAGTTTAGGAAGGGAACAATAAACTCTGGATCAGTCATGGGACTGGTGTGAGCAACAAAAACAGTTTATCTTTAAAATAAACACAAAAGATCTTTAAACATTGAAACCCGCAATGCTTTTGGAAAATGAAACTACCATAAGGCCTCCCGCACACACACACAATGCAAACGCAGAATCAGAGGAGATTTCTCCTTATGATAGTCAAAGATGCTTACTATGCAAAACAAATCATTGGATATTATTATTAGTGCATAGTGCAGAAAACATTTTGCAAGTATAATATAATCTTAGCCAGCATAGACATTTCGAACTATGCCTATTATAGCTACCATCTAAACAGTGGGGCGCCACCATAAGTAAATGGCAGGTTCTACAACTAATACCGTACAAGTTCCGTATTGGGAAATGGATTTCCAACAAATGGTCAGGCTAAGGAACTTCCTTTCCTACTGCCGAATGGGATCGCCTCTGCCTGGACGTTCCGAGAGACAAACTGCTCTCTGCCAACACAAGGCCGGGTTACCCCTGTAACTAGGTAACTCACGACTATGCCATCTCCCGGTCCTTTGGGACCTTTATCCGAGCGCTCGGTAACAACATCACACATAATAAATAAAGTGTGTCCACATAAGTAAGTATCTGGGCTCCATACCATGATACCACCCCTTTCCAGAAGGAAATGACATAACCTAAAGGGTGCGCCCTCATAACCTTATCGCAACATTCCTGTTTTGACCATATCCGGGTTGTGAGGCCCTGATGAAGTCTCGTCCACAAAGCTACGCTTTGGCACAAAGCCATGCTTTGGGTCAAAAGATGGTCAAAGTAATGATCACAAAGGTAAATGATCACAAAGGTAAATGATCACACAAATGATCATATCACAAATGATCAAACAATGATCATCATACAGCAACACTCAGCATGCCACATTACCAAATTGGGAATATATCGCTGATAAATTTCAACTACATAACCTCTGAGCTCGTATGTCTCAGAGAAGGGTGTTAAGCTAAGAGAATAAATTCTCCACCACCAACAGAAATGTATTTGAAAGAAATCAGCTTTATATCTCAAAATGTAATGTCAGACATGTAACCATACAAGTCTGTTTCGGGTTTGAACAGAACCGAAGGCACTTTCGAAGAAGCCCTTGCAAATCCGCGTATTCACAATCCCGATCGGACTTTCCATCACTTAGGGAATCTCTATACCGGGTGCTACTCGGTGCAGAGACAATCGATAGGTCATCCTATCGTTCTCGCAAATACCCGGTCTTCACCACCGGTCTTCAATTGCTATCCATATACGTCGTATCACTATTCGGAATGGGTTATATGACACAAAGGTCCTCTCCCGGCTAACCCGAATAGTGCGCAATATTTTAAAAACATATGGATATTGGGATTTCAATTAAGTCATAACTTATTACCCAAAACTTTTCTTTCAAATGGTTTAAACACGTTACCATTTTCAAATCTTTAAACATAAAGATTCATTTTAACAACCTTCAACGGTTTAAACAATTTCCACACTTTAATCTTTTAAACAAAAGATTCATTCACAGATTTTCCAAATTAATTCCCATTTCAATTGATTAACTCGTTAAATCTTTAAATCAAAGATTTAACTTATAGCTTTCAAAAACAATTCCATTTCAAATGTTTTAAACAAACCATCATTTTAAATCTGTTAAAAATAAACAGATTTAATTCATAGCTTTCAAAAAGAATTCATTCATAACTGGGAAAACCATTTTTCAATTTAAACTTGAAATTCCTTTACATAAATTGGAATTTCATTTCTTATCTGAAAGCTTTTATCATTTGAAAACAAACAGTTTTCATTTTGGAAATCTGATTCATTTATACGAGTTAAGGTTCTTGGGTTAAATCCAAATTCTCAAAATCATACCTTTTAAAATGGTTTAACTTCATATAAACACATTTATAACATCTTTAACCATAATTTCCAAACATGGAATTCAATTCTAAATTATTCGAATTCAAATTCAAATTGAATTATTTAAATTGAAACTTTACCAAGTTATTCAAAATAGCTTTTATCTTTGAAAACACCTTTTCAAAAGCTTTAACATTTAACCCAAATCCATTTTCAAAATCAATTGAAATTAAAATTTTAATTTCAAAAATTTAAATCATCTGTGACTTAACTGGTTTCCTCGTGAAATCCATATTGGTGTGTGTAAGAGTGTGGTCCAGGGGTTCAACACAATAGTGCAACATCATTTAATCATCACAGATTAAAATACAGAAATATAATTGATAAGCGATATAACTATAACGCTTATCGTCCATTCACAGATTCACAAATAGTATACAAATGTATCACAAATGAATGAATAAATTTCACACAACTCAATCCACATAACAAAATATTATAGATCAGATAGGACAATCAATTCAAGGCATCACATATAATACGATCATTCATAAGTAAGGTCAAGCATTTAATAATCATTTATGAGCAGGATTAATTAATTGTTTAATCCTAATTAATTCAATTTATTTTCAATCAAATTTATTTACTTATGAATTTATTATCCAATTCTGATTTATTAATCACAAATCATTTGATGTAAATTAATTTATCAAACACTTTAATTAATTAAATTTTTCTTAATTAATCATATTAATTAAACCAACCTTTAAACAAATTACTTAATTAATTAATCTAAATAAATCAAAATATCCAAAATTAATTACAATAAGTGATTAATCCTTAATTACTTTCATTTAGTAATTTCATTTAAATAATTTATAATTGATTATCTAAATAAATAAATCCAATTTATTATTAACGTCAATCACTTTAATCAATACTTAATAATCCTTAGTTAATTATCTTTATTAACTAATAATATTTCTTTAATTACTTCCCTAATTATCATATTAGTTAAATCACTTAATTACCTTAATTATCTCTAAGATAATTAATTTCTTTATTAGTGGCTTCATTAATATTTAAGTGTATTTTTAACATTACCCTTTAAATTTTAAATTCAAATTAATTTAAAAATACACTTATCATTCAAATTATTTAGAACAATTTTAAATTTAAATTTTCAACTAAGTTTCAAAACTGAACTTGAATTTACATTTTAACTTGAATTTAAACTCAGTTTAAACCTGGATTTATAGATTCAAATTTTAGTTTTTAAATTTCCAAAACATTAACAGATTCTGTCCAAACCTGGAAAACAGGTTATACCCGAGCCTTCCCCCTTTTACTTCGAGTCCAATGCCCCACTGCCTCGAGCAAAACTACCCAGTGCTTCGAGTAATACTCGAGGAAAGCACGAAGAAAACCCCAGACCAACTTCTTCTTCCCCAACCAATCACGCTGACACACCACCAATCCTCGTACACGTGCATAACTGGCATCGTCACCTCCGGCTGAACTGCTGGTCGCCAACACGTCCACGATGATGCTCTCGAATCTCTCGAACACTCAAAAGCTCAAACAAATCATGATTTCGAAATCTCGTCCTCAAACCCAAAACTGGAACGAATAGAACCCTCATCCAAATGCCTTGTCCTCCTCGCACATTTCACCAGAAAACCCACGATTCCGGCCATAGCACGTCGACACTTCGTACTACCCTTTCCCAAAATCTCGAGACACTCGATCACGTGAGGGCGACGAGCACACCATGTTACAGACATGTTCAAAAACTCCAACTAAAACCCTAAATCAAATTCGTTCCTTTAATTTATACAATAGAAAAATTTTCTGATAATTTTCTCAAGATACTTGATGTTAATACTAGCTCCAATTCAAGTTTCAACATTTATTTTTGATTCAATCACTAGAAGTTGATAAAAATACAGTTTTTGCAGAAGTACAAACTGTTCTCGAATTACTGCACTAAAAATCTTCATTCTAGTTTTAAAAATCATAATTTTCAGTAAGCATTCAAGTTATAAACTTGAATTAGCTTTTATTAACAATTTAATATCAATCTATTTCTTGATTTCCTGTAACCATGCCTTCCAGTAAAAATATTCCACCAATCATGTTTTAACCAACTTGCAAAACCTTATTTTAGTTTTTAAAACCTTATTTGATTGCAACTGAAAGTTTTACAATGATTTGATGAGCATAAATATTAAGTTTGGAAAGAAATATGAACCTGTAACAAACAACATAGAAGTACAGAGCATCACAGTGATATATTTAAACAATAACATATGCAAACTATATTTCCAATAAATCTAGAACCATTTTCAATCAACTTAAAGCTTTAAAATTTGATGTTTACTCACTAGAATCAATCAGGCAACCATATAGAAATACACTTAAGCATTTTAAAAATGAAGTTACTCACATTGAAAAATGGCAGAGAAGAACAGAGATCTGAAACTTGAATTATTTGAAGTCATTTGATCTTCTGCTTGAACGTGATGCTTACATACTTCAATTTTAAGTTTGAACTTTTATGCTTGATCAGGTTGCAGGTTTTGAAACTGTTATTGGAAACTTTTGATCTCTGGTTTTGTATTGATAGTAGATTGTTGTTTTTATTGAATTTTGTTGAAGTTTTTAGTTGATATTCACTTCAGTTTTTCTTAGCTTTGAAGGAACGAAACTGAATGAAAAGGAAGATGGTATGTATATGAAGAATGAAGTCACAGGCTATCATTATTTTATTTGTACAATAGGGTAATATTATCATTTTGTACAACATAGATCAGAGAAAGTTTCTTTGCATGAGGAGGCTGAAGTGTTTTTGAATTGACTTTGTTTACTTTGTTGAGATGAAAGCATTTAATGCTTGAGTCCTTTATGTTTCTATACTTAACCTCTTTGTACAAAGATATTTCATTTTCTTTTGCCTATCATATCTATCCTACAGGTAACATACATTATATTATTATTATTTTCTCTCTAGTACAAATATTTGTACCATAGGAAGATGATATTTTCGTTGGGGCTGAGATGTTTACTTTAGTGCGCTAGCATTAATTTGTTGTGATGGCTTGCATTAATGATGTTGTACAATATACTTATCTCTTTTGCCTTTGTTTGTACATACTTATATTTACATTTGCTTGCCTTGACTATGCTAAGTTTGATTTCGGCTTAAATGATTTGTTTTGGTGCTTATATTTTTGTTTCATTCTTTTGCAGGTTCATTTACATAGATTTTTGTTTTATTTCTTATTTGTTTAAGTGTACATACTTATATTTATTTGTTCATATTACTATATAACATAAATGAACTTCTATTTTATTCTATTTCCTTTGATTATATTTTGTATCTATTTCGTATTATTTTGTATTGATTTATGATATCAAAATTTACTTTATATTGTATGAACTATATGTATTTTTCTATAATTTATTTCTATCTCCATTATTTATTTCTAACTTAAATACTAATTATTTATACATTCATTTGGTAATATAAGTGAATTTCTAGATTTTAAATTTGTTATTAGATTTTATCCAATGCATTTATTTTATACTTTATAGCTTATATAATTTCATTTTTAAACCATTTATTTATGATTTAAATTCAAATCAAATTTATATATATATAATTTAAATTTTACTTATATATGCCTGTATACATATATATATTCACATATATACAATATTTACAATATTTTTAAATGCTTTATATAAAATTTATTTGAGTTCGGAGAAACTCGCAATTAATTTATAATTTAATTTCACAAATTTTTATTCAAAAATTCATTTAATTATCAATTTAAATATATATAAAATTCTGGGTCGTTACAGACTTCCCCCCTTAAAAGAATTTCGTCCTCGAAATTGCCAGGGAGACACAAAGATAGATGAAAAATGTTTCATAAAATAAAACTGAACATCTATTCTGCATTTGGCTTACCAAATCAGAATATCAATAATAGATACAAGAACGAATCTGTTTTAACATTTCACAAAATACTCGGGTTATCCAGATCTACGAAATATACAGTGGCATCGGTTAGTTCGAAGAGATAACTAACCATTCGTAGAATATATTAGGACCCAAAGAATAGATAGATACATGGATACGATTTCAAAACTTTTAGTTTAGAAACTAAAGTATACCTATCCACCATAGCAAACAAAACAACCAATTCATCTAAACAAATAATTTTGGTCTATCCGGAGTTTATGTCCCATATTAATATATCGAATTTCCTTCCTGGATCTACTAGGAACTATCGAAGAATTGAGAAAAGATGACGAACAAAAGAGATTGATAGAGAAAAGATTCTTTCCTTGTTGTTACAGGATATTGACCATTTATAGTCGTATTCCCCTGTCCCCTATCTCATCCTCTTCTTGCACTCATACTTACTATCAGTGGATAGTAAGAGAATTTACTGAGGCATACAGACGGATATTTGAGAATTACTCATTCTAGGGTATACTTTACCCTATCTCTAATGAGTTACTTAACGTGTTATACTCCTGAGCTAAAGTTTTACCCTCAGCTCTGATACCAAATGTAACGAGTCGGATTTTTCGTGTTCGAAAATCGACATCCGTACTTCACATTGTACTAGAATGCCGCAGATTCGATCATTCAAATCCGATTCGCCGGAGCTTATAACAACATTAAGTATAACAACACAGCGGAAGAAAAAGAATATATCAATATATATAACATTGATACAATGACAGATACAAAAATCTGATACAATATGATACAACAGAATGATACAACGGATATCAATATACATCAGAGATATGATACAAGAAATAGCAGCGGAAAGAAAATAGATAACACCAGCAGCGGATATAATATCACCAATAGAATGCTCCAATCCATAGCTAGCGTAAAACAAGGTCAGTCGTCCAAGGACTGACTAGCTCCAGATAATCTACTCAACCTGAATATTTGAGAAACCCAACTCTAGACTGCCCGTGTGGAAAATGGTGGGCACCCAGAGTTTAGGAAGGGAACAATAAACTCCGGATCAGTCATGGGACTGGTGTGAGCAACAAAAACAGTTTATCTTTAAAATGAACACAAAAGATCTTTAAACATTGAAACCCGCAATGCTTTTGGAAAATGAAACTACCATAAGGCCTCCCGCACACACACACAATGCAAATGCAGAATCGGAGGAGATTTCTCCTTATGATAGTCAAAGATGCTTACTACGCAAAACAAATCATTGGATATTATTATTAGTGCATAGTGCAGAAAACATTTCGAAAGTATAATATTAATCTTAGCCAGCATAGACATTTCGAACTATGCCTACTATAGCTACCATCTAAACAGTGGGGCGCCACCATAAGTAAATGGCAGGTTCTACAACTAATACCGTACAAGTTCCGTATTGGGAAATGGATTTCCAACAAATGGTCAGGCTAAGGAACTTCCTTTCCTACTGCCGAATGGGATCGCCTCTGGCTGGACGTCCCGAGAGACAAACTGCTCTCTGCCAACATAAGGCAGGGTTACCCCTGTAACTAGGTAACTCACGACTATGCCATCCCCCGGTCCTTTGGGACCTTTATCCGAGCGCTCGGTAACAACATCACACATAATAAATAAAGTGTGTCCACAGGAGTAAGTATCTGGGCTCCATACCATGATACCACCCCTTTCCAGAAGGAAATGACATACCCTAAAGGGCGCGACCCTCATAACCTTGCCGCAACATTCCTGTTTCGACCATTTCCGGGTTGTGAGGCCCTGACGAAGTCTCGTCCACAAAGCTATGCTTTGGCACAAAGCCATGCTTTGGGTCAAAAGATGGTCAAAGTAATGATCACACAAATGATCATATCACAAATGATCAAACAATGATCATCACACAGCAACACTCAGCATGCCACATTACCAAATTGGGAATATATCGCTGATAAATTTCAACTACATAACCTCTGAGCTCGTATGTCTCAGAGAAGGGTGTTAAGCTAAGAGAATAAATTCTCCGCCACCAATAGAAATGTATTTGAAAGAAATCAGCTTTATATCTCAAAATGTAATGTCAGACATGTAGCCATACAAGTCTGTTCCGGGTTCGAACAGAACCGAAGGCACTTCTGAAGAAGCCCTTGCAAATCCGGGTATTCACAATCCCGATCGGACTTCCCATCACTTAGGGAATCTCTATACCAGGCGCTACTCAGTGTAGAGACAATCGATAGGTCATCCTATCGTTCTCGCAAATACCCGGTCTTCACCACCGGTCTTCAATTGCTATCCATATACGCCGTATCACTATTCGGAATGGGTTATATGACACAAAGGTCCTCTCCCGGCTAACCCGAATAGTGCGCAATATTTTAAAAACATATGGATATTGGGATTTCAATTAAGTCATAACTTATTACCCAAAACTTTTCTTTCAAATGGTTTAAACACATTACCATTTTCAAATCTTTAAACAAAAAGATTCATTTTAACAACCTTCAACGGTTTAAACAATTTCCACACTTTAATCTTTTAAACAAAAGATTCATTCACAGATTTTCCAAATTAATTCCCATTTCAATTGATTAACTCGTTAAATCTTTAAATCAAAGATTTAACTTATAGCTTTCAAAAACAATTCCATTTCAAATGGTTTAAACAAACCATCATTTTAAATCTGTTAAAAATAAACAGATTTAATTCATAGCTTTCAAAAAGAATTCATTCATAACTGGGAAAACCATTTTTCAATTTAAACTTGAAATTCCTTTACTTAAATTGGAATTTCATTTCTTATCTGAAAGCTTTTATCATTTGAAAACAAACAGTTTTCATTTTGGAAATCTGATTCATTTATACGAGTTAAGGTTCTTGGGTTAAATCCAAATTCTCAAAATTATACCTTTTAAAATGGTTTAACTTCATATAAACACATTTATAACATCTTTAACCATAATTTCCAAACATGGAATTCAATTCTAAATTATTCGAATTCAAATTCAAATTGAATTATTTAAATTGAAACTTTACCAAGTTATTCAAAATAGCTTTTATCTTTGAAAACACCTTTTCAAAAGCTTTAACATTTAACCCAAATCCATTTTCAAAATCAATTGAAATTAAAATTTTAATTTCAAAAATATTAATTTAAATCATCTGTGACTTAACTGGTTTCCTCATGAAATCCATATTGGTGTGTGTAAGAGTGTGGTCCAAGGGTTCAACACAATAGTGCAACATCATTTAATCATCACAGATTAAAATACAGAAATATAATTGATAAGCGATATAACTATAACGCTTATCGTCCATTCACAGATTCACAAATAGTATACAAATGTATCACAAATGAATGAATAAATTTCACACAACTCAATCCACAGAACAAAATATTATAGATCAGATAGGACAATCAATTCAAGGCATCACATATAATACGATCATTCATAAGTAAGGTCAAGCATTTAATAATCATTTATGAGCAGGATTAATTAATTATTTAATCCTAATTAATTCAATTTATTTTCAATCAAATTTATTTACTTATGAATTTATTATCCAATTCTGATTTATTAATTACAAATCATTTGATGTAATTTAATTTATCAAACACTTTAATTAATTAAATTTTTCTTAATTAATCATATTAATTAAACCAACCTTTAAACAAATTACTTAATTAATTAATCTAAATAAATCAAAATATCCAAAATTAATTACAATAAGTGATTAATCCTAATTACTTTCATTTAGTAATTTCATTTAAACAATTTATAATTGATTATCTAAATAAATAAATCCAATTTATTATTAACGTCAATCACTTTAATCAATACTTAATAATCCTTAGTTAATTATCTTTATTAACTAATAATATTTCTTTAATTACTTCCCTAATTATCATATTAGTTAAATCACTTAATTACCTTAATTATCTCTAAGATAATTAATTTCTTTTTAAATGGCTTCATTAATATTTAAGTGTATTTTTAACATTACCCTTTAAATTTTAAATTCAAATTAATTTAAAAATACACTTATCATTCAAATTATTTAGAACAATTTTAAATTTAAATTTTCAACTAAGTTTCAAAACTGAACTTGAATTTACATTTTAACTTGAATTTAAACTCAGTTTAAACCTGGATTTATATATTCAAATTTTAGTTTTTAAATTTCCAAAACATTAACAGATTCTGTCCAAACCTGGAAAACAGGTTATACCCGAGCCTTCCCCCTTTTACTTCGAGTCCAATGCCCCACTGCCCCGAGCAAAACTACCCAGTGCTTCGAGTAATACTCGAGGAAAGCACGAAGAAACCCCCAGACCAACTTCTTCTTCCCCAACCAATCACGCTGACACACCACCAATCCTCGTACACGTGCACAACTGGCATCGTCACCTCCGGCTGAACTGCTGGTCGCCAACACATCCACGATGATGCTCTCGAATCTCTCGAACACTCAAAAGCTCGAACAAATCATGATTTCGAAATCTCGTCCTCAAACTGGAACGAACAGAACCCTCATCCAAATGCCTCGTCCTCCTCGCACAGTTCACCAGAAAACCCACGATTCCGGCCATAGCACGTCGACACTTCGTAATACCCTTTCCCAAAATCTCGAAACACTCGATCACATGAGGGCGACGAGCACACCATGTTACAGACATGTTCAAAAACTCCAACTAAAACCCTAAATCAAATTCATTCCTTTAATTTATACAATAGAAAAAATTTCTGATAATTTTCTCAAGATACATGATGTTAATACTAGCTCCAATTCAAGTTTCAACATTTATTTTTGATTCAATCACTAGAAGTTGATAAAAATACAGTTTTTGCAGAAGTACAAACTGTTCTTGAATTACTGCACTAAAAATCTTCATTCTAGTTTTAAAAATCATAATTTTCAGTAAGCATTCAAGTTATAAACTTGAATTAGCTTTTATTAACAATTTAATTTATCAATCTATTTCTTGATTTCCTTTAACCATGCCTTCCAATAAAAATATTCCACCAATCATGTTTTAACCAACTTGCAAAACCTTATTTTAGTTTTTAAAATCTTATTTGATTGCAACTGAAAGTTTTACAATGATTTGATGAGCAGAAATTTTAAGTTTGGAAAGAAATATGAACCTGTAACAAACAACATAGAAGTACAGAGCATCACAATGATATATTTAAATAATAACATATGCAAACTATATTTCCAATAAAGCTAGAACCATTTTCAATCAACTTAAAGCTTTAAAATTTGATGTTTACTCACTAGAATCAATCAGGCAACCATATAGAAATACACTTAAGCATTTTAAAAATGAAGTTACTCACATTGAAAAATGGCAGAGAAGAACAGAGATCTGAAACTTGAATTATTTGAAGTCATTTGATCTTCTGCTTGAACGTGATGCTTACATACTTCAATTTTAAGTTTGAACTTTTATGCTTGATCAGGTTGCAGGTTTTGAAACTGTTATTGGAAACTTTTGATCTCTGGTTTTGTATTGATAGTAGATTGTTGTTTTTATTGAATTTTGTTGAAGTTTTTAGTTGATATTCACTTCAGTTTTTCTTAGCTTTGAAGGAACGAAACTGAATGAAAAGGAAGATGGTATGTATATGAAGAATGAAGTTACAGGCTATCATTATTTTATTTGTACAATAGGGTAATATTATCATTTTGTACAACATAGATCAGAGAAAGTTTCTTTGCATGAGGAGGCTGAAGTGTTTTTGAATTGACTTTGTTTACTTTGTTGAGATGAAAGCATTTATTGCTTGAGTCCTTTATGTTTCTATACTTAACCTCTTTGTACAAAGATATTTCATTTTCTTTTGCCTATCATATCTATCCTACAGGTAACATACATTATATTTTTTTTCTCTCTAGTACAAATATTTGTACCATAGGCAGATGATATTTTCGTTGGGGCTGAGATGTTTACTTTAGTGCGCTAGCATTAATTTGTTGTGATGGCTTGCATTAATGATGTTGTACAATATACTTATCTCTTTTGCCTTTGTTTGTACATACTTATATTTACATTTGCTTGCCTTGACTATGCTAAGTTTTATTTCGACTGAAATGATTTGTTTTGGTGCTTATATTTTTGTTTCATTCTTTTGTAGGTTCATTTACATAGATTTTTGTTTTATTTTTTATTTGTTTAAGTGTACATACTTATATTTATTTGTTCATATTGCTATATAACATAAATGAACTTCTATTTTATTCTATTTCCTTTGATTATATTTTGTATCTATTTCGTATTATTTTGTATTGATTTATGATATCAAAATTTACTTTATATTGTATGAACTATATGTATTTTTCTATAATTTATTTCTATCTCCATTATTTATTTCTAACTTAAATACTAATTATTTATACATTCATTTGGTAATATAAGTGAATTTCTAGATTTTAAATTTGTTATTAGATTTTATCCAATATATTTATTTTATACTTTATAGCTATATAATTTCATTTTTAAACCATTTATTTATGATTTAAATTCAAATCAAATATATATATATAATTTAAATTTTACTTATATATGCCCGTATACATATATATATTCACATATATACAATATTTACAATATTTTTAAATGCTTTATATAAAATTTATTTGAGTTTGGGGAAACTCGCAATCAATTTATAATTTAATTTCACAAATTTTTATTCAAAAATTCATTTAATTATCAATTTAAATATATATAAAATTCGGGGTCGTTACAGATAATCACACTTTGTCTTAATTCAACAAAAATATTTCTCAGCCAGGTAACGGGCAGGAGTTATCGGTGCACCACGAATCACCGTAGCAATGCAACCGAAGGTTTAAGTACCTTCAGAGGAACAACCAGTATACTATTTACGTATCACCGTAATTTTTATAACTGGTTATTACTCTGCCGTAGCCTAGACACCAAGAAATAAAAATTTTCAAAGAAAACAATTGTGAAAATACAATTAAGCCCTAGTTGAGCTCGCAACACCCTTAAGTCGAATGTCTAACCTTTATTATTAGTCAAATTCTACGATGAAATGCGTTTGTGGGCTAAGGAAAGGGTGATGAAATCCCTCACCTTATGTGAATTGGGGTATTGCCCTTAGAAAAGAAATTAAGATGAGATGGATGCAAAACAAAAATTAAACGTGAATTTACAATGCAACTAAAATGAAGTTTGTTTTTGTTTTTGGATTTTGTAACTTTTTTTTTTATATATAAATGCAAATGCAAGCAACCAACAATGCACTAGAGATGAAAGCACAATACCAGAGCGTGCAGATTATTAGCATTTTTTTAAGCGGCAATTTTTTTAGCAAGGCAAAGCAGTTTATTTGGACAAGCACTTCTTCCTTTTGAATTTCTGCTTTGGCAACCTGAGATGAAACACAAGATATATTCAACAATTATTATTATTATTATTATTTAGTATGTTTATAAAAGATGAAAAACAAAATAAGAGAAAAACAAAACAATTGAAAATAAAATAAATGAAAACTAAAACAAGTGAAAACAAATGAAAAATGAAAATTAAACAAAGTTGATTTTTTTTTAATTTCTTTTTTTTCTTTTTGGAGAGGAAACTTAAAAGTAGAGTTTTACTTAAAAAAAATGAACAAGTAGGCAAGCAATTATTTTAGCAACCTGAAAATTAAAACAAGATATATACAAGTTTTTTTTAATATATACGGATGAAACTTAAAAAGAATTTAAAACAAAACAATTTTTTAAGGAAGAACAAAACAACACAAACAAACAAATTGAATATTGTTTTTTTCTAAAGATGAAACTAAAAACAGTTATAAACTAAACAAACCAACCAACCGGCCCGTTTCAAGGCCCACAACTCAATACCTACTTTCACAAATACTGTTACTTTTCTCCTTGTTTAAAAATGAAAATACAACTGGAATCGCGATCGACAACTCAACAGGATAGAGAAAAAAATCAAGAAGACTCGCGATGTCAAAATAATTGCACCCAATGGGAACTCGCGATTTTTGGATTAGGCGATGGGCTCTGGTGAGGAGGCATTCGAATTGGATGAGGCGTTCGTGGATTGAGTCGAGGGTTTCTGGTGATTGTAAGTTGTTCGTAGTTGAGTTCAAGTTTGACTTATTCGATTTTGGTAGAGTTTTCGTTCGCGATTAGGGCTTCGGAAATTGGTTTTGTCGTCAGTTTCAGGTCGCGATTGGTGGAGTGAGTTGTGAAGGGTGGGGGCAGCGTCTGATTATGGTCGCGCGTTGAAGGTTGTGGCTGCTTCGGATTTGAGGTGGTGGTTTGGGCTGGGTGATTGAAGGCGTAGGGGGAAGTCGCGATTGAAGCAGTGGTGATGTTATGCGTCCGAGGCAGCGAGATGGATGAAGGCAAGTGGATGATGCTTCAGGTATGCAGTGTGGTTTGTTTGTGCAATTGGTGTTTGGTGATAGAAGTGGTAGGTTGATTTTGCAAGTTGGAGGAGATTTTCTGGTGGTCGATGGTTGTCAGGTGGTTTTTGAGCAGCAGTGTCAGGTGGTTTTGGAGGTGTATTTGAATGATAGTCTATGTTGTATTGGTTGTGAATGTCGGGATGAGGCTATGGTAGGCAGAGTAGGGAGAGGTGCAAAATTTATTTTCTTTGCTTTTTTTTCAAACAAGAAAATGATGCAGTAAGGTGTGATGATGGTTGGTTACTAATTTGCAGTGGCAGGGACTGACTGTTGTTCTCTCTGGAATGCTCTGCAGTTTTTGTCACGGTGGAGTGGCGGTATGTTTGAAGTGGATGGCGATGTTAATGGCACATTGCTTGGTGAATGTGAATGTAAGAGTTGGAGTTGTGGAATTGCAGTAATGGAGTTTTGTGATGATGAAGCAGATTGCATGTGAATGGGAAGTATGGTCGTAGCAGTTTTATGGTGAGGAAAATAGTGGACGGTGAGGCATAGTGCTATGGCCAGAGGTAAGTGATGAAGTTTGTAGAAGTTGTAAAAGTTTGTTGGTCGATTGTGGTAGCAGTGTAGAGTAGAGGATGCTGCTGTGGTGTTGGAATGGTCAGGTGATTGTGTGCTTGAAGTTGTTGAGGGTGAGAAGTGGACAGTTTTTGTCCAGAAGTTTACAAAGATGAGTTGGTCGATGGTAACAGAGCAGATGATGGAGCAGGGTAGGGAAGTCAGTGGTCGGGAAGTTAGTGATAGAATATTGTATATGACAGGGTATGGAGTGATGTATTGAAGTGGTTATGGAATTGATGCTTGAGTATGCAGCAATGAACAGTTATGTGGAGGTTGGCAGAAATGGACTTGAATGTGATGGAGTGTTGATGGGTTGGTGTAGGGGAATGATTGTATGGAATTGCAGACGAAATGACAGTGAGTTTAGAAGTATGCAGGGGATAAACAGTGAATATATACAATGCAACAGTGAATGCAATAGTGAATTGTAAATGTAGAAATTTGAATGCAAATGTAATTGAAAATGGAAAATAATAAAGAAAAAATTGTTTTGAAATTGTGATTGTCTTTTTTTTTAAATCAAGAGATGCAAATGCAAAATGAAAATAAAACAACAAGCACTCAAAAAATTGAAAGCTAAAATCAAACAACAACACACAATTTTTTTTCTTTTTTTTAAATGCACACACACACAAAACAAAAACACACAAAAATCTAACAAACTAATTCGAAGAATAGAAAAATAAAAATCAAAGCAACTCCCCGGCAACGGCACCAAAAACTTGTTCGGACGGCTAAATGTCTATCGAGTTAGAAAATAGCCGACCGAATTTAAATTAAAAATAACCGCAAGCGCACGGCGTACACTTTGTAGTACGTGGCGAATACCGGTCGATCCGCAGGGAATTGTGAGATATTAAAAATCTATTCAATCAAATTAGACCAAATGGAGGAGGAATTGTTAACTAAAAATGAAGCTAAAACTAAAACGTGATTTAAAAACTATTAAACTAGAGAACAATTTAGAGGCAAATCCACTCTAATATTTTTGTAAATCAACAAACATAGAATTTATGATCTCTAATTTTGATATTAAGTGAAATAAGTGTTGCATTTATCATAAGAATGGTTTGTTTATGTTAGACCGCTATTAAATCTGTCGGTATTACAGATGCGTAACAGAAAAAGCGCTATGGTGTTATAAAAAGCGCTATAAAGAATGATGAATAATAGGTCAGTAAGTGCTATAAAAGAACATATCATAACAGAGTATAAGCGCTATTGTAGCTGAATCTTTATAGCGGCATATTGGTGTTGTGACAAGTCAAAATCTACAATAACGTGTCCATATACAACGCTTAAAATTCGCTATTAATACTTTTTATAGTGAATTATTAGTGCTCTCTTAGAAAAACAAAAAGTATTTTGTGGCTGATAACGAATTTCATAGCGGACAAATAGTGCTATTATAGTAATCAATAACACATAATTTGCTGCTATAAAAATGTTTAAAATAGCGGATTATTTGCGCTATTATATTAATACTTTTTATAGCGCTTATTATGCTCTATAAATTGTTCATTGTTTTTAATAACATTTCGTTATACAACGTTTATTTGGCGCTATCGTAGGGTCTATTTGTTGTAGTGTCGGTACGAGTGATACCATAATTGTTTATTTGCCACGGTATGGAATTGGTTTTTTGTGTTAGGAATATTGTGATTTATTCTGTGATTCTGTGTTTAGTGACTAATGTGTGTTTGTGACCAAGTATATATTTATATGTGCCTTGAAGTAAATTCTGAGTTAAATTAATTAAGTGACTTGTTATATTTTAGACATCTCGATTTACTTATATCTTATTCATTTTTGTGTTATACCTTGTTCTCACCTTTTTGGATATTTGGAGACGATTTAACCCGTTTATTTTATAATACTCAGGTCAGGTTAAGACTTTTTAGGTTACGGGACTAGTAGACCTTTAGATGATTTGGTTAGCTAGGAGATAAACCATTTCGACTATTAGTTTATCTTATTTAGGACTTTGTGTTGTATATGAGATGTATATCCGAGTTAGAGATTTGTAAAACATGTATATTATGTGAGTCTAGTATTTTCTTTGTAGACTTACAACATGTATTTGTCAAACTTATATTTTATTCCGCTGTTATCTAATGACTATTATTTATATGCTATTTTGATTCTGAAAAATCGTTGTGGATATTATTTTGGACTGAGACTGAACACGTCAAATTTTATTCTAGAAATTAAGCAAAACCGTAAGTATGACGTTTCGGTGTTAGTTTAAAGATATATTCACACCCGGTTGTCTTTAACAAGTTGTATTCTCCATATTATTAGACGACATTGTTTATAATGTTCTTTAATAGTATGGGCATACCGGTGGTGTCGTTATAATATTTGATTAACATTTTGATATGTATATCTGTTTGGATATGTAATTATGGTGATGAAATCAGAATTGATTTCTTCATTTTCAATCTTAAATTTTGCAATGTTTGAAAATGAACTTTATCAGATTAACTTTAATATAAAAAGGAACTACATACATAGTCATATAATTATATAGTTTTATTAATTAACTCAATTTTTGCACATGTATAACAATGTAAATTACAATTTTGTTTATATGTAGATGTAAAATTTAATTATATATATATATATTTGTGCGTGTGTGTGTATTAGGAATTACAATTAATTGTTGATATATATGTTATATCATATCCATGTTTATTAGAAATAAATATGCATATAGGTGGGTGTTGTGTGTATTAATTTCCTTTTGTTTATAAAATATACATGCAATTTGATATAAAGATATAGAATTGAAGTTTTTCCTATCAAAAAATGCAAAAGGTTTCCTTTTGTTCTAAAACTCACTAGTAGTCTTTTATGTAAAGTTATAAGATTTTGTTTCCTACCTAAGTTAAAAGATTGAATTAAATTTGTTAGCATTAAATTTAACCATATATGTTTCTTGAATTACAACACACACACACACACATAGAGTTTAGGCTACAAATATTTTAACAAAACTAAATTATTTTTCATGCATCTATATAATTTTAGTTTATTGATTTAAGCTTAGAATTAACAGATATTTAATATTAAAATTTAGATTTGATATCATAATTAATCATATATATATATATATATATATATATATATATTAAGATTTAGAGTTGATAGAATAACATTCTTTTATGGAATAATATCTTTTTATATTTAAAGGTTACTCATTTGAATTACTTTAAATAAAGAAAATAAATTTCTATGTTTAAATAACTTTAACTAGATTTGACATTATATGCATATAGTAGATTACAAATATGTATACGGATAACTTTAACTTGATACATACTTAACTATATATATATATATATGCATATATTAGACAACACATATGCTTACGGATGGGCTCAGCTATACACGGGCATGTGAAATATGTGCACTATTTATGTCGCACATGCATGTGCCCGTACATATGTATGTGATACGCATGAACATTAAATAATTAACATACATGTTCAAAATAAAGCTTCAACTACAAATTAAATAAAATAGTGATTTTATTTAAAATAAATTTAGATAAGATCTAAATAAAATTTAAACTTCATAGGCTTAACAAGATCCCAATGGTAGAAATATTTTGAAATTCACCCATTTTATCCGATGCGCGCTTGACCAGTTCCTTCAATGGTATTAGAGCTAAATAGTCTATGCGGTTTGAATTAGTCATGATAGCGCTAACCAACTAAGCTTTCCAATCAAGTAGGGTTTCTAGAAAAGTAGGGTCTAGGATTGGATTTGAGTAATCAAGTACCCTGCCCTCCCTGGCTACTGGCCTGGCCTGAAACGTGATGTGAGCCCAGTGGTTGTCCTTAACAGAAAAGACCCAATTTGAATTAGGCATTGGACTAATTTTCAAAATTGTTCTGAAAACTAAAAATTAAAGATTTTAAATGTAAAAGTTAAATTTAAAATAAGATATGTATATTATAAAAGTTATAATATAATAAGTTCTCTAAATATTTGAAAATATTAATAAATTAATTCAAAAATATTATTTATTAATAAGACAAATAAAATAAATGAATTAATTATACACACACATGTATAATATATATAATGAGGTATGTTATGTTGTCTTGAATTCTTTAAGACAATATGAGTAAAAGAATTCTCGAAATAAATAAAATTTAATTAAAATTATCTAGTTAAATAAATTAATTAAAAGTTAATTAATAAATTAAAATACATATATATAAGATATATGTGTATTACTATAAAGGTCATAGTGTATATATATTTATACTCAATATAATATGTTATAATTGAGTAATATAATAATTAATTAAAGTGTTAATTGATTAAATAAGATTTAATCAATATGATGTTATACATAAAATATTATATAAGTTAAATAAATTTTAAAAGTTGTACAATAATAAAACTTATATAATATAAATATATAAACTAAAGGTGGAACATTAAAAAATCCTAAATAGACTTAAGGAACAAATACATATGTAAAAGTACGTAACCGTGATTTCTGATGTGTCTGACAATTGTATTATAATGGTATTTCATAAGAAATACATTATTTCATAAGTCGATATCACTTAACATAATATATTAAAGATTATAAATTTTTAATATAAAGTTGTTCTCTTCCATTTTTATATTGATAGATTACTTGCATACTCCTTAGTTGTTGAGCTTCCTCAAGCTAGTGATGTTATATGTAATACTATTAATATACTGAATAGACAAGGTAAGATAATTGAATATATTTGTTAAGCCTTCCTTAAGGTATGTGCACTATACTTAGGTCGTCACGAAATGATAGGTATAAGCAAATAATCTCACTTTATTTATTGAGCTTTCCTCAAGGTAAAGATGAGAGTAGGACAAGGAACTACCGGTTATAAGTTGTATATGATACAGCTGATAAGGAGTTATCCATCATATGTGTATCTATGATTAGTTTAGCTTTCCTCAACATCAAAGGCATATGAGTCCTAATATACAATAGAGAAATTAAAATATTTCTATATTTTCTCTTAGAGTTTTGAGAAACATAAAAGTCTAGTGGAAGCCTTATTAGAAAAATGAAATTGTAATATTTAACCTTTCTAATATTGTAAGAACATTTGCTATATAAAGTTAAAATAATCTACGTACATAAATTTGTGCAACTAGTAAAAATTGATAAAATATTTATCAGTACAATATACAAATGAATTGAATTAAGATTGACATATAAGTATAAAATATACTGGCTAATAATATGTTTTGCATGTTGTTGTTTCAAGACCCATGCAAGTGTATTTCATACAACTACTAAATACATTTGTAACTTGGTCATTAACGTATTTATTTGCCCGAGACTATGTGTTATCTTTTATGAATTTCGAACTCTACAAAATACTTTAATATGGATGTCTGATCTATATTCGATCACATATAAATGTTATAGGATGAACGATCACAATTTGTAACGCACAAAACTTCGATGAAATTAGTTCATTCGAAATAACCAAGTAAACCATAATGTGAGGTTATGTATCCAATATAATTGATTATAATCATGATCTTGTTCTGTTAAATGTAATATTAGACCAAAAGCTACAAGATAAGTATAAGGACTCGATCATTGAAATGTCAGTTTGATCAGTTTATGTAAAGTGCAACTTATATGATATCCTGAAAAGTTAAGGATGACCAAATGCATTTTGGTAAAGAGTTGTTTACGATATTGTAGTAAGGGTTTCCTTTAAATGGTTCGACCATTTAGGAAGGAAAGCGAATGTACAAGAGTAGACGTAACTCAAGACACGGTTGGGATGAAGAGAGTGAATGGTCACTTCTTCTTCATAAAGAAATATAGAAAACGGGAATTGTAAAATAATAATAGATACTTAACAAGAAAAGAAATAAGACATCTATTTCAAATGTATCTTTATATAGAAAATTAGTTTCTATGAGATTTATTTCTTTGAGTATAAGATATTTGATCTGAAAGTTCTCGATTGTAAACCAGTTACAGTAGATAGAATAAATAGTCTATATTAAGTGGTTGAATAGAACTCCATATTTCATACGCTATTATAGTAATGGCGGAAATAGTAGGAGCATGCCATATAACACTTATTGGTTACATCAAGTTACGAAAATTATTTTCGTAAAACATACCAAATATTATTTATGAAATAATAACTATTTTTCAGTGTTGACTGAAAAATAGACATAGTTTTATCAATATGAATATTCATTATGAAATAAAACTATAATAGTGGTATTTGTGATGCACTGGAAAATATAAAAGTATCTAAATTTATTTGCAATTATTTTAGGTTTATGGACTAAGCCAAAGTTTGGAGAAGTAATTCTTTGATTATTTGATAATAAATCATATCTTACTAGTGAATTATATCTCGAACGATAAAGGGCAATGCATCTGTTCGGTGGGAGCGATCATAAGAGTTGATGAACTCTTTGGATTAATACATACATACATACATATATATATATATGTGTGTGTGTATATGTATGTATGTATGTATGTATGCAATCATAAGCCTAATAATACAAAAATCGTTCCATGTATTTCATTGTATTAATTAGTGAGTTATTATAAACATGAACATGTGTATTTGATACACATGTAGCATGTCTATGATAAGTTTATATAATATAAAGCAGAAGTAAATTAAATTACATGCAATAGAGAATAAAATGATTCGATTTAATCGAATATAAAAGCATATTGGAAAGAGTTATGAACGTACCTAAAATGAACAAAGATTCAATCTCAATAGCCACCTCTCCCTATGATATATAATGATGTATCGATAAAGAGTAATCAAACTTTATTGAACAAAGTACGACTAACTATGAGTGAAATTGAGTTAACTTCTTTCCATAAGGTCGTGTACTTAAGAGTAGTACACGAGAATACAATTAATTTCATTTAAATACTAGTTTACAAAATAATACAATATAAGGGTTTATAAGAAACCCCAATTATCCTAGGCCAAGGAGTTAGCAGGTTATGCGAGTCAAAAGTTTGTATGAAATAATTATTCGTGAGAGATCTCGTATGACACACCCCAAAAGGAGTATGGGAACAATCATCATTGGATGACCAATTTATCTTTTAAACATAAGTATTGTAAACTAAAACCAATCGGTTCTATACAAGGAAATTCATAAAATGTTTATGAATACCTATTCTGTTGCAATGAGAAACAACTGTTGTTTTAAGAAATACAAACTTTGTAGTGAAGGAATTTCTTTTGAAAATTATTAGTAGTAAAATGAATTTGGATACGATCCAAAGATGAAACTGATTACATGGGATGAAATGAAATTAACTGAACCTAAACGAACACAATGCATTATAACATCTAATAAATGTTCTTGCACATTGAAGAGATACTATGAGTTTCTTATCATTGTCGAGATAGATAATCCTTAAAAGTCAATTAAACTATAAAGAGTATTGACTCTACAATATGCTATGATGCCTAATTTGAAATGGATTCCAAGTACAGTATCAAAATATGATTTTGATAGTTGTATCTGAAGGGATATGATCCATTGGCCGCGAATGAGTCTTCAAGAGCAATATTAATGTAGTTAGAATATAATGAACAACATTAAAATGAATTACATCGTAAATTTCAATTGTTGAAATTAGTGTAATAGATTAATTATTCAACGTGCACAAGTTAATTCAGATTTTACTCACAAAATTATCACTTGGCATGACTTTATGTTTTGGTACATATATATTACAACATAAAATTATAAATAACTATTTAGAGTAGACTGTTTGTACGTAACAACCAAAGTGTTTTGAAGTCAGTGGAAGCGATATTGAACTTGTGGGTTTTTTGGATATGATCCAAGAAGTGATATGAAAGCATCATAACTGAATGAGCATTTTGATTGAAATATCGAATAGTTTGATTTTAGTCAAAATACAAAGGAAGCGTGTGCCCATGAGAAAGAATATTAAAAGGTAAATGGATATTTCTAATTTCCAAAATTATAAGTGAACAACATACTGCTGATTATTAATGATGTAGTTATATTAAAATTAGTTCTAGTTTGGTTGTATAATACTTGATGATAGATTTGTAAATTATATCTTTTATAATAAGTTTAAAAGGATGTTGGGAATGTCCCAAACGATATGCGAAGACACCATATTAAAATGTTTAAAATGGAACATATAAGATGGATTCCTTTGTATTGACAATAGGAATTATCATACATGTTGTATTGTCTACAATATCGTATCTTGCTTATGTATTTGATGCATGAAGAAAATATTAATTCCAAATTAAGGTCACTAAATGGTAGATTAGAGTGTTCTCGAGTATTTACGAAATACTAGAGAAATGTTTACTGTAACTACGAACTCTTTATAAAGAAGTGTTCAGACCCGAACTTCAAAAGTGATATCGAGTATAATATGTCAATATTAAATTTACGTTCAAACCTTAACTAAGGAACCTAATGTTGGAAATGTTCCAAACAAAAGGTTGCGGCTGATTCAACGAAAAGGCTAGGTACATCATCTTGAACAGCGTCACGATAAAAGTAATGTATAAATATAAATGCACAAATTTAAAACTGAGCTAGGGGTGATTCCAAGTATTAGGAATGCTACGTCATTGTTATATGATAAAAATGTAATGATAAGAGCTTATTAGAAGTCGAAAAACATACTCCGAATAGTTCCATATGATAAAAGTAGTTCATTAGCATCAGAGAGAGTTGATTGATGGAGTAGATAATTAAACCAACAAGTAGATCCATTCATGAAGGGTCCAACTCGATTAATTCTCATCAAACTGATTGAAGGGATGTGATAGAAATTCCCTAATTGGCCCCAAGTGCAAATGAGAGATTGATAGAGTTAGAGTTATGCCCTAGGGGCAATTATGTAATTGTTACATATATCTAAGTCAATAACCAATCTTGTTTGAAATAAGAGGTATTTTCTTTTTATTATATACTTGATATAATGTGTTATATTAATTATTAATTAAATTAAAAGTATATTTAATGGAAAATCCATAAATGATATGTTTTATGATAGCAGTTATAATGTGTTGTAATCATGAGTGATTTATCATAATAAATAAACATTTTTTTGAAAGGAAAAGGTTCTTTATTGAAAAACGAATGAGAACCATATAACAGCAGGATTCGCCTCTTTAAAAAACCTTACCATTGTGGTATGGAAAAAGAGCACGACATCCTCTATTTAAAGCAAGAACTCCATTACAGTTTTGGTCAAACTACAAATACAAGATAAATAAACACAAAAGAAACAAATAAAAAACATCGGGCCCAAACTGGGTTGAGAGTTGAACACCTCCGCATTCCTTAAGAGCTAAGCGGCCACCCATATCATAGTAGAAACATGCCTATCTTCGAGCTGCTAAAACAATTATCCAGAATCATCTAAATCGATACCCCATTTCCATAATTTCTCTCTCTCCACCGGAGATAAAGTTCGCGTTTGGAGGCGACGTACTAATTGCAGTCAAACATTATCTCAGTTAGCTTCATCCTTTGTTCTACCGAGCATCCCTTCCCTTCAAATCGGCGGCGAACTCTTTCTAGCCATATGTGGTGAGTCGTCGTTGCAGCCGCCACATATGCTATATGTTGAGCAGCTGATTTCGATGGGTAGATTCGCTTCAAACTCGAGAGTTGTTGGCACAAAGATTTCACGGTAACAGGTAGAAGATCTAATTTAAGAAGAAGCATTTTCCACAGATAAGTACTATACTCACAGTCAGTGAATAAATGTTGATGAGTCTCATTATAGTTGTTGCAAAGTGCACACTATTGCTCTATGTTCATGCCCCAATTTAGTAGTCTATCCGTTGTCGGTGGATGTTGTGTGTATGCCAAATACGTTGTGAATGAGAATTTTCTAGCAACCTTGTTATGCCATATAAGTAAATAATCATCATCTTTTTCTACAGGTTGACGAATCTCGTTCCACACCGTAGCAAAAGTAAATTTATTTTGGTTAGCGATAGTCCAATAATCTGTAGGTCTGTCTGAATATATCTTAACCTGCTTAACCAGCGATGAAATTTCCCTGGTTTCTGATAGAAGCTGTGGCTGAAATTGTATTTCTCGTATAATCTAACACACCTTGTTGTTAGCAGAATTGCTTAGAAAGACCCTATTCCAGCCAATTAAATCGACCAAAAATTTATGATTAATCCACGTGTAACAATCCGCATATTTTACGATTGTATATTTAAATATTTTATTTAAATGTAGAATCGTTAATCGAATTAAATTCCGAAAAGCTACTTTTTGCAAACAGTCGAATTGGGACTTGATACCACTTCCATTGAGTCCAAAATGGCGTTTGCGACTCTTTTAAGTATAAACATCGATATATTTGGAGTAAGTTGAATTTTGCTATTTTCTATTGGGCTTTGGGTTTGGGTTTCAGCCTCTTTAACCCAACTGAATACCCTATGCTCCTCTCAAGCTCCTTCATTAATTCTCATTCTTCTTATATTCTCTAGCTAAAGCAAAAATGGTGGTGGAGATGGGAAATTAAAATCCTAAACCCTAGTTTCATTAGCAAATCCAAGTTTTAGCTCCAAATTCAAAGGGAAACTATTGGTAAGTATCTCCATCTTCTTCTCCAACTCAATCTCTCTT
The DNA here is from genome assembly GCA_030737815.1 of Allium fistulosum. Lineage (NCBI taxonomy): Eukaryota > Viridiplantae > Streptophyta > Magnoliopsida > Asparagales > Amaryllidaceae > Allium > Allium fistulosum. The sequence goes on along the minus strand of CM060903.1, from coordinate 304,356,528 downwards.
TAAATTCAGAAATTTACTAAAACCTAACTTTGGAAATGTTCTTCTTTTGAGCTTAGATTCAAGCTCCTAGAGTTGAGATTGAAGAGTGGTTGATTCTCCTTTGTTTTCAAGCTTCTTCTTCCTTGTTTTTGTGTAAAAGGTGAGATCTTTATCTCACATCTTTGTCTATAACTATCTTTGATTGTTAAGTATGGATTCCTAACATCTTTACATGTTCATTTGATTTTGGTTTGGATTGATTTGGTGAACATTTCAATTTTTGGTGTTTGAAGTCTAAAACTCTAAAAATCTTAGCTTTGATGTTTGATCATGCTTTTGATGGTGAATCGGAAAGCCTATAGGGCTGGGTTGTCGATTGGCAAAAGCCCCTTAAGTCCATTGCTCATCCGATCGCGAATTGGAAGAGTTTGCGCTTCATTTGAATAAGCTGAAAAACAGCTTCAGTGCCAGTCAGTCGACCGACTCTCTACAGTCAGTCGACTGACTGTAGAAATCAGGCCAATCTGGGTTTGTCTGCAGAGAACAGAAGTTTATGTTTTCTGCAGTCAGTCGATTGACCCTCTGCAGTCAGTTGACTGACTGCAAGAAATGAAACATTCTGGTTTCTGGTTCAGTCGACCGACTCTCTACAGTCAGTCGACTGACCTGCTTCTCTTTGCCTATTTTGCCTAATTAGTTTGAGGATCCAACTTTTATCGATTCGTGACTATCCGATTAATTGTTATCTGATGACTTCTTTTTCAGGATTTTTGAGAATGTCCATTTTAATGGAATTGGTATCGATTTCTTTGGATTTAATTCACGTCTTCGAATGTGGATTTTTGTGATTGATTGTTTCTACAATCATTTTGTGATTTGTCACTTCTAAATACAAAGGTTTCTATACTAGTAGTAAATATTAAAACTCTTTTACAAAGATGATTTCAACTCTATTTTTTATACAAAGCTCTTTTATAAAACCGTTTTCCAATCTATTAATATATACAAACCTTTACCTCACTCGTATGAGAAAATCTAATTAAACGGCTTAGCAAAACAAGTGGTATGAAACGCTTGCATTTACTTCATCGGTTAATTCTCGGACTTGTTCGATTTAAACTCTTGTGACAATTTTCGAGTGGGAATCTACAATTTGTTCGTAATATTTAAGTTAAGCTAGTGGTTATGGGACATGAAGCTAAACTCATATATTTACTAGCTTAGTGTAATTGACACTTTTATTGATCGATGATGATCATTTTGTGATTTAGACTAGCGATGTGTGATGTCTATTTGTCTACGAAGGAGACTAAACCCCATTTTGTGGAACTTCGGTTCAATTTGGCAGGGTAGCGACTCGTGGTCTTCGGACCATTTGTGGAGCTTCGGCTCGATATTTATGGTTAACGACCATGGAATAGCTTTCCATTTGTGATACATGTGTTGGTGAGTTTTCATGCTCCCGTTTGTGATAGGCCTCCCCCTTTGAGATTTCTGGATTTCTAATTGATGACTTCTAGAATTTATGTTTCACCAACTTTTGCGATTGACATTAATATGTTTGTCAATATTTGTAGTTTGGTGAATAAAATAAGAATATGATATTCTTTTTGGTACTTTGAGATTTTTGAGATATTGTATGATTTTGTTGTTGTTTTATATCATATTTGTTCTAGTATGACATTATCGTTATCATACATTCTTATTATATCTCTGCTTATATCTCATTCCTTTATCTGATATTCATAGCTAGACTGATCCATTATTATTTTCTTATTAAATAATGCTCGGGTCCGACCGAGATGTTACAGGTGCTTCTGCTTGACTCCTTGTTTGGGATCATCTTCTGACTTTTGTCTAACTACGTTACATTTGTAGTTTTTGTGGTTATACATTCGACATATAGACTCCATGATGTATACTTATTCTTTTTTCCAACACTTTTATCTATTCTTTTATGATATTGTGGATCTTATATGACCACTACTCTGATGTGCATCTTTTTGTGTTATATATTCATATCTGTTTCCGCCTTGTGATATGAATGTCTATGACTGATTTATGTTATGTTTATTTCTATATTTGTTTCCAAAGGCCTCATAGCCACTGTATGGTAGCTTTGAGTCTGTATTAGATATGTCGGATTTCCTCTTGAAATGAAATGCATGTTATACTATTTGGCATATAGGTGCTCGCATAAGGCAATTGCACAGATGGTCGCTCCTCAACAGCCTTATTCTTCGCGCTAGTCGACAGCATTACCCAGCAGTGTTCTTGGCTAGCGTGAGTATAGAGGTGGGGCGTCACACCACGGGTCGAACCATAATTTTGTATGCTCCCCATTGACAATAACTCGAGTCATAATTTTAGCAGCTATGTCATGCTGCCTAAGGATTGATTTGAATGTACCTGAGAAGTTTTTGTTAATGGGCAATACCCAGAAGTTTGTCTAATTTAGTTCGCATCCATCTCGACCAGAGGCAATTTGTGGTTAATAAATTCTAGAGCAACTTAAGCCTGGAAGTAGTAGTAAGATCAATAAATTTTCGAAGTCCAATACCACCTTCCACTTTTGGCTTGCATAAGGTATCCCAAGATATCTTATGTAGCTTTCCATTCCAGAAAAAATCTGCGCATAATTTATCAATTTTCTTCAAAATTGAAATTGGCAAATTGTAAATTAAGATCCAGTACATAACAATGTGGGTTATTGTATTATGAATCAATTCTGCTTGTCCAGTTGTTGTTAACAGCTTATTGTCCCAACCTTCTAATTTAGAAATGATTTTATGTAACAGGGGAGTACAATGTCCAGCGTGGATATAATCCGAAGTTAAAGGAATGCTGAAGATACTTGATAGGTAAATTCTTCTCGGTATATGTAATATAGTAGAGATCTCATATTTACATACACCACCTGAACTAAAAAACAGTTGAGACTTAGTTTGATTGATGAGTAGACCAACGGTGTCCTTCATTATAATGAAAATATGATTCATGTATCTAGCATTTTCTGTAGTAGCAGCTAGGAAAATCATGACATCATCAGCATATAGAAGGTGCGTTACGGTAGGTTGAATGGTAGATGTGGGCTGTAAATGTTTGTCAACTACTCCCTCTTCCATTAATAAGGTGAAAAATTCCATAGCTATGCAAAATTCTATTTGAAGAAAGAAACCGTGTGGTCTCCCATCAATCATTATTGAGAAAGTAGGTGTTGAAATGCATCCATGAATTAACTATATAACAGATGATGGAAATCCCAAACACATAAGCATGTGACAAACGAAATTAAGATTCACCATATCATAAGCTTTTTGTAAGTCAATTTTAATGCATATTTTTTATTTTCCCCACTTAGCAAAGTCCTGAACCTGTTCATGAGCTAGTAGAACATTCTCACCAATGCATCTACCGGGTATGAATGATGATTGATTTTCTACAATCAACAACAGCAAAAACCATTTAATTCGATTACAAAGAATCTTTGAAATAATTTTATATAAGACATTAGCACATGCAATAGGTCTATAATCTGAGATGAGTTGTGGCTTATCTTTTTTGGGAACTAAAGTAATGAAATTGTGATTAACTCCATGTGGTAGTTTTTTCGTCTGAAATATCTCTAACATGGAATCGAAAATGTATTCATGCAGGTCATCCCATTGCAGTTTGTAAAATTTGGCTGAGAATCCATCAGGCCCTGGGCTTTTGGGATCGTCGATAGAAAATGAAGCCAATTTAACTTCTTCCAGTGTGACTGGAGAAGATAAGTATATTTTCCCTGAATTATCGACTTGCATTCTGGTAGCAATAGTTGGGTAAACGGCGGCTGTGTCCCCATTGAATATATGTTGGTAGTAAGCAATAGCTTCGTCTCTAATTTTGTTGCTGTCGTAGATAAATTGTCCTTAAGAATTAAGTCAAGCGTGTATCTTATTTCTATGCCGCCTCCTAGACATTTTGGCATAAAAATATTTAGTATTTTTATCCCCTGTTATAGCCACAAAACTTTGCTTTGTTGCGTAAGAAAATCATGATGTTTGCAAATCTGATCATTTAACTGTTGTCCCAGCAAATACATATTGTCATAAAGATTTAAATTTTATGGGTATTTTCTGATTGGTGGAAAACAGAGTCGAACTCTATTTGCAATGTAGTGATAGTGTTGTTAGTAGATCTTAATCAATGCCATGCTTTCAATTCTAATTTTACTGTCTTTAATTTGTGAAGTAGTCTGTATGAAAGGGGACCCCATGTGGTAGTAGACAGCCCTTTCTCTATGCAGTGTGCATACCCTTGTATATAGCAGAAATTGTTGATATAGAAAAAAGGAACTCTTTTCCGCTGTCGACGTAGTGTGCTAAAAGATATCAGAATAGGGGTGTGATCACTTATGGAGGAAGGCAGGGCAATAGTACTGAATTGCGGGAACATAGACATAAATTCGAAATTGACAAGAACTTTGTCTATGTTCGTTGCAATTCCCCTCCTGCGCCAAGTGTATTTGCATCCCTGTAATGGGGATTCAACCAGGCCACAATTAAAAAGATAGTTTTTGTGACGACCCGTAATTTTTGGATATTTGAAATTGGAATATTTAATTGATTTTAAATATTCGGGTATTGTTTTTTTAACTTGAATTTCAAATGTAACCAATTATTGGATAATTAAATTATTGAATTTAATTATTGGAAAGTGGATAAAATATTGAATCTTGGCTTTCAAGCTCATGAAAAAATATTTTAAAGGCTTAGAAAATTCATATTGATGATACTGAAGGTAATAGAACTGTTAAAATTGAATTTAAAAATGTTTTGATCAGTTTTAAAAATATATCGTTTAAATCTATATTTAAAAATAGCCTTCCGAGGCACGGTCTCAGAATTCGATCAAACCAATTCCACTAGATCCGTAATAATGTATTATTATCGGATTTCAAGTTTCGTAGTGTTTGGAGTGGTCGTGTGACCATACGGTGTATAAACGCGCTGAAATCTATATCGAAATTTTAAGTTGCGTAAATCAAGACAATTTGTATCTACATTAATATATATATATATATATATATATATCCTAAGTCAACACAGCAGAGATTCTTTTTCAGCCGCTTCCTTTCTCTATCAAAACTTTTTGCCTTCACTGTAGGCAACCTTCTCATGCACGCCATCCTCTCCTGTCTTTCACCTTCCTCTTCACAACCGCGTGTCCCTTCCTTTTCAAATAAATTAGCAGGCAACGAGAAACCCCAAAAATTCGTTCAATCAGAAGAAGAAAAAATGCCGGACAAACGAAAGGATCTCGTCCAATTTAAACCATCGAAATCATTCACCAAATGAAATCGATTTCCATTCGAAATTAGAGAAGCATCGCCGAATGGCATCACGGCTCGATTCGAGCTTGCATAGGCGTGAGTCGTCTCGATTTAGGCTAGGCTCGTCGTTCTCGAGTTGAGGCAGCGAGAGGTGATGGGGGAGCGAGCGATCAGAACCGCGATGGATGTGATTTCGAGGGACGGTGATAGGTACTCGCGAGTGGCCTTGGACAACTGAGGAAGTGGGCGTCGTGGCTCGGCTGAGCTCAAGGGGTTGTTCGGTTTGGGGATTTGCGATCTGGTGTTCGAAGTCAAGAATGATGGTAGTGAGGGTGTACGCATTCGATGGCTGTGGTTGTTCGATCTTGGCTGTGAAGGTAGTTCTTTCTATTTTAATTTAATTATACATAGGTATAGGTAGGTGTGTGTATATATATATATGGGTTTGGAGAAAATATATATTACAGTAAGAGGTGAAATTGTAAAAAGTTAACTGAATGCTAGGGTTTTTTGTTTTAGAACAGAATGAAATTTTTTACAGTGAAGTTTAAGTTAAAGATCTATTTTGAAAAGTTTTACAGTAAGATAAAAGATTTTTGAATAAATTTTATTGGTTGATGTTTGGAATGTTATGGTTACACTTTATTTATAGAATGTTAATTAATTTATTAAATTTATGGATTTATATAATGTATATACATATATAGGTAAATAGAGGTTATTATAAATTTGGAAAATATAGGGATTTAAATAAAAATTAGATTTTCAAATCTATATGGATTATTTTTATAAGTATATATGGAGTTTCAAAAAAAAATAAAAAAAAATAAATATGGATACACACATAGATAAACAGTGAATATATATATACAGGAAAGATTTTGTGACGACCCAGATTTTAACGTCTGATAATTGGGAAATTAACTGATTCAAACTATTGAAATATTAATTTTGATTAGTCGGATAGATAAATTTCTGATGGTTAAAATATTTGGATATATAAGTTAAATTACTGGATATAATAAATATTATAGAAGTGTGAATATAAATTCCACCATTTAAAATTTAGATATAATATTCAGTGATGTATATACAAATATGTACAAAGCTTTATGAGGCTAGACAATATATATATAAGTATATAAATATGCAAGTATTTGAATGTATACCGTATGAAGTAATATATATGAAAATTTGTATAATTGTGAATATATATATGTATATATATAATATCAAAAAAAATATACCTAAGCAATGTATATGAGAAAATGTATGAGTAGGAATGTGTGTAATATGGTGACAAATACAAGAAATGTATGTGTACATATTAAATAGTGAAAAAAGTAAGCATATATGACAACAACATATATGTATAGATATATGTATATGTTTATAAAAGTATTGTATGGGTGAATAGGTGTATATATGTTATTGAAACCTTGCATATGGTCTAAGTGGTAGAAATTATATATAAAGGGAATATATATGGATAAGCACACATGGAGATAACATCATGGCAAATGGCATTTCAAGCACACAAAACCTTAAATCAAGGTCAAAACCAAATCTAGTCAAATACATAAAATGGCAAATCAACCTGAAAAAAAAATCAAATCAGCCTTTTGTTAAATCAGGTCGACTTGTTTTCAAAACTGTACATGTATATTTATCTTCTCCCTTAGCTTACACTATACGCATCCACCTTCCTTAAAAAAAATAAAGTTTATACTAGCTGCCATTTCTCAAATCAAAGAAGATAAAATAGCTAAACAAGTATCAAGACAGAAGAAGCATGGAAGCAGGGTTTCATCAATATACATAACAGTGAGTAAACATTTTATTTAAAAAGCTTAAGTAAATTCAAATCTGTGCATGTGATTTCTGGATTGAATTGTGCTTTGCATATATATATATATAAGTGTGAATCCTATATGCTTGAATGTGTTAGAGTGTGCATGTCAGATTTATCTAAAGTTCTTCTTTGTTTCATAGTTACAGAGTTTCAATTTAAATCAAAATTTAATATCTCTTTATCTATTCACTGATAGGCCTTAGTTTTCAAACACCATATGTTTGTTTAAACATAGATTAAGGTTTAAAAATATATTTAAGTAAATTAAGTTTGTAATTTTCTGGAAACCAAGAAGAACAGTGGAAAATTTAAGATATGTTAAAATTCAAATCTAGGCTTCTCTGCTTCTTCACAGACAGGTGAGTAAATATTTATTTTAAAAACAGGTTTAAATGTTGGTGATGGATATTTGTTGAATTTGTTTTGCATATGTATATATATATGTGAATGCATGTTTCAAATGAAATAAAGGCCTGTATAAAGACTGTGTATAAATATATGATCTCTGTTTATTTCCAGGCTCCAAATTATATAAAAAAATTCATATCTCTCCCTGTGATCGAATTTAGGCTTCGATCTTTAAATAGAAGTTGATTGTAAGATTATAACTTTATTCTTAAAAATAATTTCAAAGGGTTATATTAAGAAATGATTTCAAATTGGGATTTTACAGTAAAATACCAAATATATGTCAAAAATAAATAATCATAATTTAGTAATTTGATTTCTGAAATAGGTCAGTAATACGGAATGATGAATTTAGATATAAAATTTTTGATTTTTAGAAGGGGAACTGTGGTGATATTCTAAGATGAACGAATTTGAGCATTTTGTTGAATTCCGATGAGCGGAGACGAGATTGACGTCGGGGTTTGGTTGGAAGGTAGGTGGTATCAAGGAGGTCTTTGGAAAAATGGTGAGATGTTTTAGCAATGGCCATGGTGGTCGGGCTGAGGCGATTTAGGGTTTAGTGATGGATTTTGTTCGTCGGGGTTGTCGAGGTGTTTCCAACGTGGGCGAGGGACCGAGTGCAACCGCGATAGGGGGAATGGGTACTGGAGGTCAAGGCGATGCTTCGGTGAGATTGGCATGGGTTCTCAAGGTAGGGTTCGACGGTGATTGGTGGTTTTCCGATGGTGAAGGTTCCAGTTTTTGGAACGAGTGTCTCGATTTCGTTTGACTAACAAAATCATCATTTTGGGTGGATGTATGGGTAGGCGAGGTCGGAATTGATATGTCGATGGTCGGGAAGTTGGCCAGTGGTGGTCGAAGGGTTGTGCACCATGCACACGTGCGCGTTTTGGCGACCGGTGAAGGACCTGGAATGGGAATGAAGGCTGGCATCGGGTTTATTTTCGTGTTTTTCGCGTGTTCGACTCGAAGTATGGTTCGTGATGACGCGAGGGAATGATTACGCGAGTGTGCTCGGGGAAAATTTGAGTTTGTCTCGGGTTTTGTTGATTTTGGCTCGGGAATGTTTTGTTTCCAGATTTTAAACCTGTCCAGGTTATTTTAAACTGTAAATGAGTTTCAAAATTTAAAGCAAAGTTAAATTTTAAACAAAGTTTTAACCAGTTTTTAAAGATGTATGAAATGTGGAGTTTAGAGAATGATGTTAAACAAGTTTAAGATTTAAAAGAATATATTTTCAAAGTTTAAATTTTATTTTAAAAATAGTTTTGGTGTATATAAATATTACATTAAACAAATTTTTGAAATTTGTTCCTGAATGTTTTCAAGTAAAATGTAATCGATGAAATTGAAATGTGTTTAAAGTGAAAGGTATTTAACTTTAATAAATTAAAAGATGATGATTTTGTATAAACCAAATTCAAGCTTTTAATTTAATTTAAATGGTAGTTAAGAGTTTAATGTAGTAAATGGGTTATCTTAATTTAATCAAGTTTTATTAACAAAAGTAATTAAAGTATAATTACTTAATTAACTAAGATGATTAATTTAGGTAATTAAATTAAGATAAATTAATTTGGGTAATTAATTAAGGGTAGTTGATTGCTTAATTTAGGATTTATCTAAGTAATCAACACTACGCCATAGATGACCTTCTGCAACACAAAAAAAATATAGGCTCAGGCTCGAAAAATGTTGCCATAGGTCTATGGCAACACTTTTAGGGTGATGCAATTTTTGCTGTTGCCTTAGACCTCAAAGGCAACATTTTGACTATCTAAGGCAACATAAGTAATATTGTTGCAATAGAACCCTATTTGGGTATATGACAACACCCATAGGTATCTGTAGCAACATTCCAAAATGTTGCTATAGATATTAACTTTCTGAATTTGTGGGGCCCACAATGTAGAGCATATTTGATTTTTTAATAAAAATAAATATTTATTTAATAAAATGCTATTGCACAGAATTTGATATTTAAACAGTAATTTATTTAAATAAATATTTTATTTCAACATTTGAAATAGTACAAATTCCTGACTCCACTATTTTACAATTCAATGATATATAACACTAATATTCACATATACAGATATTCCTCACTACATCACTCAGTTCACTCATTACATATGCAGTTTCAATTTATACAGACACCGACACTGACAAATATATGACGAGCCAAGTGCCGAGCCGAAGGCGAGCCGAGAAGCGGGTCCGGGCGCAGCGCCGGCGGGGGTCCGGGGAACCGCAGTCCCGGCGGGGTCCGGGGCACCGCCCGATTCATCCGATTTTGGAAGATCGAGCCTTCTTTGAAACCTGTCTTCAAGCTCATGCATTCATACACTCTTGCACATTTTATTTGACTCTGTCTTCAAGCTTGTATCCAGCTGTCCAGTCTTCAATACCTGTCACATATAATTCAAAAGCAGTAATCTGGAATATAATATTTAACTCGAACAGAAAATGAAAATATTTTTGTTATAATATTTGCCTCAGGTATTTGGGTTGTTTCTTTTCATAAGTGCATAAGCCAAACATGAATGCAACACATGGATACAAGGACACGGCACAAGGTCAAACCCGAGTCATCGACTGGATTCAACTCAGGGCCAAGCAACCAACAAAACAAACAAGAACCAGGTTCAGCAAAATATAGACAAGCCAGTGCAAGAAACACAGCAGTTGACATAGGCAGCCCATCAAGCAAAAACAGTGAATGCATCAGGCATGTACAAGAGAAACATAGGCAGTAATATGATATACAGAGGACTTGGAGCATCAGTTCACGTTCTGGTTTAACAAATGCAGTAGAAAGGAGCTAACAAGCTCAGATCAGAAATAAAAAACAAGCCAGTGAACCAAAATCCAACATACCAAATAATATCACATCGCAATTCATCATCGGCAAAGAAAAATCAAGCTAGTGAACCAAAATCCAACATACCAATACATCATTGCAATCCAACATACCAGATTTATCAAAGTCCAACAGAAAGATTAAACCCGAGATTATAGGAAATAAAGCCTATAAATAAATCCCAATTCATCATCGGCAAAAGCATGCGAGTGTAACCAAAATCGAGAATAATCAAGTAAACCAGAAGGCCGAAAACATACCAAATAATATCACATCGCACCCGACGACGACGTCAAAGAAATTCGAGCAATCAATCAAGGAATTGAAACTGGTTTTATGATTGCTGGCCAATTTGAAAATTTAAGCGGCATTCTCTCAAACAAGAAATCTGCGTTTGACATCTTCCTTGAATCCGAAAATGGTACTTTTTGAAGCAATCGAGCGAAGCTTCATCAGAATCGAACTTCTTCTGAACATTGGCGAGAAAGATTCAAGCATCGGATCTGGTCGAAGTATCATAAATTGCCAACCCTGCCGTCACGGAACCACCAAATTCGAGGAACAGCAGCTGAGCCACAACTATCGCCGACGTATCGTCCTCGATGGGTCCATTAAGGCAGTTGACGCGCTCTTTGAGAAGCCGGGAAAAGATATCGCAGGCACGCTGGCCACGGGATGTGTGCTCGATGACTATCGGAATCAGGCCGTAGAAACGACGGTGGGGTAGTGGAGTTTTGTTGGGGGCTGCGGTTGGTAGGATTTGGGAGAGGTTGCGTATCGACATGTAGGCAAACAGCAGCGAAATTGGGGGTGAGAACGAAATGGGAACGAAAATATGATTTGGAAATTGGGGATTTGGAAATTGGGGGTGAGAACGAAATGGTATGAAAAGTAAAGCGGGAAAACGAAAATTTAGGGCAAATTGTAGCGGTGATCCATGTTAACAATCAGATTAAATGTAGACCGTTGGATCGTATTCACGCGGATTGCTAATTTTATTAATTTTTTAATTTGAAAACATCTATAGCAACACTATATAAAAATGTTGCATCGTGTTACACTTGTTTAGCTAGAGCAACACATTTTTATGGCTAAGGTAACACCATAAATACAACGTTGCAGTAGGACCAAAATTTTATATCTATCGCAACATTTTAGCTGGCAACACCTTGCAAAAATGTTGCAGAAGGTCATCTATGGCGTAGTGCAAAGGTTAATTAATTTGTGATATTTATTAAAGGCTAATTACTTAATGTAATTAAAGAGGATAATTAACGGATGATTAATTAATGGTTTGTAATTAATTAATGTTAAGTAAGGAGGATTAAAAGTGATTGAGGTAATTAATTGAATTTATTTTAAATTAATTAGAAATGGTATGACAAATTAATCTTGCTTATGAATGATTGAATGATAGTGTATGCCCTTAATTGATTTTATCTCTGATGGGCGATTGAAATGTGATGTGATATGAATGGGTTAAACTGTGATAATGTGGGTTACCTATCTGAGTTGAATTGTTGTCTGATATGATACCCTGGATATGAATTGTATTGTTTAAAACTTAACGACTTGGATTAGAGATGACATTGAATTCGAAGAGACCGGGGTCGGGTATCAGTAAATACCCGAAACCACTTCGATTCTTTATAAATTTGAGTTTGGAAGCAAACAGGCTGGAATGAAATAAGTTAAGTATTATGGATACTTAAACTGGATAACGATTCTTGGATATTGTTTTGAGATAAATGATTGACTTAAATAAGATTAGAACTCGTAGAAAAGTACGAGTTACCTTGGTAATTCACTTAAGTTATATAGCTTGGTATTTCATATTATGGGTTTACTCACCCTGGTTTCCAGCCTGACCCGGGTGTTACTTTGATGTAATGCTCGGGTCAGACCGAGTATTACAGATTTTCAAGTAAGGACGTTCTGGAGCTCAGAAGGCGAGCTGGATGGCAGGAACTTATGGAGTGTTTCCGCTGTGATATTATTTCTGTTTATCTGGGACATGTGATTTGTATATGTCAAGTGTTTGTGTATGTGTGTAACTTGAACGTAAAAATGTAATTGACAGAGACAGTATTCTTTTGTAAACTGTTATTATTTGATATTATACTTGATCCACTGCGTTTTGTGAGAATCAGTGATGTGTTTCTGTTTCTTCTTCTTCTATCTCTTTCTTCTTTTCCTAACTATCTGGAATTTTCGCGATCGAAAATTTCGGGTCGTTTCAAATTTTGAAAATAGAAATTTTTAGTTAAAAAGTTAATTAAGTAAATTTATTAAAATAGTAATTGATTGTTTGATTTATTTCAAGTGTTAATAAAACCGTAAAATGTTTATACAAGGTCTAAAATCATGAAGGAAATAGCCGGTTTGGATCGGATTGCAAAACAAAAATCAAAGGTGAGTTAATCTCACTCTTCTGGATTGCTATTTAAATTTAAATGGTTAAATTTAAATATTTGGTTGAATGATTGAATTGATGGGATATGGTATATTACATATAGTATATATATTGGAGTGATTGATTTCCCGCATTATATAGCGGATGAGACCCTATGCGCCGCATAATAGCGGATGATATTATATTAATCCCATATACCGCGATATTCCACCTCGAAGTGGAATTGGTATTGTGCTAACATCTGTGGATACAGGGAAACAGGTTGGAGGGATCCAACTGGATTCCTCAAAAAAATTTAGATTGTTCTAATAATTCTGTGATATGATTATTTGATATTCTATGATGAATTATATTGATAATTGGAGATGATGGATGCTATGGTTTGATTGAATATATTTGGGTACACTATGTTACCAAATATATAGATTGGATTTTTGATAAGAAAATAAAAGAGAGAATTTTTAAGAAAAATAATTATAAAGAATTTGAATAAGTTAAAGAATGGATTGGAAAAGAATAAATGTGATTTTTTTAATTCCAATGAATAAATTCCAAGTATGGGATAAGAGATTTTTGAATAAATGGAGATACGTGGATTTTTTTAAACTTAGGTAATATTAATTAAGGAATGAAAGATTTATTTTTGAATTCGGAATTAAAATGGTTTCGAAAGAAATAAAGAAGAATTTTGGAATAAATATGAAAATTTGTATTTTCAGTTAAAGTGAGATTCTTAAATCATCATAAGGAAGTTAAACCTAAAATTAATGGGTTTTGAGCAAATTGGATAAGTAAAGAAATTTATTTTGATTGGAGTTAATATTGAAAATCAATTTGGAAATTGATTTAGTGTTGAAACTGTGATTTAAAGAAAGATGAGATTATGGGATTTATAAACTGGGTTTATAAGGTGAAACAAGATATCAGTGGATATTTGAAAATATAAATTCAGGGTGGGAATTTATAAAGGAATGGGTAAATTTGTTTTAAAAATAAATAGTGATTTATTTTTAAAAAGGTGTGAAAGAGAAGTGTATTTCCCTGGAGAGCCAAGTATGTTTTCAAGCAGATTTTTAAATATAAGTTGAAAGTTTTAAAGATTGTTTAATGGAATGTTTTTACGAAATTATTATTTAAGTTGTCAAAATTTTAAAGGTAAATATTTATTAAAATATTTATAGTAGTAATTATTTTTAAAGGTTAATTGGTATTATGTTTTAAAAAGATAATTATTAATATTTATATTGTATAAAGTAGTTTTATTTTAAATATTCTTAAAGTATATATTTTTGAATAAAAGTATTAAAGTAGTTTTTAAATGTAAATGTTTAAAGTATATTTTATAATATACCGTTTTAAATTATATTTAAGTCTTAAGTATTTGTACTTGGTGATTTCAGTGGAAATAGAGAATATTGGGAAAATTATTCCGTGAGAGGAAGTTGGTTTAAACTGTTTTCAAAGGGTTGAAAATAGAAATATATCTTACGAAGATATTTTGAGATTAATAAATAATTTGGGTAATTATTTATTGTTTGATGGTTGTCTATGAATGTTAATTGATAGTTAAATAACCGACTATCAATATTAGCCAATGCGCTGATCGTTTCGAAGAGACTGGATCGGGATTGATTTCTAGAAAACCACTTCGATTCGGTTTGTACGTTTTCATGGGGAAACGAGTTCGAAGTCGAAGATGGAGCGGTGAAGTGCAAGGGCTAGTCGCTACTAACCCTGAGGATGATTCCAAAATGGATGTAGTAGGAATAGTGCCTTCGGTTCCGTTCGAACCCGGAACGGACTTGTATGGATGAATGCTTTCAAAACATCGCCAGGAGGACGATGAGCATTCTAAGGGATATGTTCTAAAAAGGTAACGCTTAGCCTCGAGCTTCATCAACCGGGAATGACTGAAAATCAGGGGTTATGCAGCAAGGCTAAGTGGGTCGCACCCATTAGGGTGAGGTCATCCCTGTCTAGATGTTCCTTTTTATTCGGCTTAGTGGTGCGGTTGCTGATCCCAACCTTGGGGTGATCTTACTCGGGATTATCCAGTAAGGGGTAGTCTCGGTCTTGTGTTGCAGGGGATTGGGAGTGATCCTCGGTACGTTGATCTAGGCCACGTACTTTGACAGGTGGTACCCCAGTGCCTAGTCATTAGTTGGAAATACATTCTCCTTACGTGCCATTTACGAATTTTGTTTGTATAACCCACTTTGTGGCTAGTATGCTGGAATTTAATCATGTAACAATTTCAGCTATTTGAATAAGTATTTGTATATAGACACTATTATAATATCAGACGGATTTGATAAAAGTGTTTTGGCTATCGTAAGGTAAAAACCCGACATGTTTATTTGTGGCGTGGTCTTACGAGATGCTTTTGATTTCAAAGGGTTTGGAAAACTTTAATAATCCAATTATGTGTGTTTTCTCACGCTGGTTTTCCAGACTGACTCGGGTGTTATTTTATTATAATGCTCGGGTCAGACAGAGTATTATATAGTATACATGATAAGATGCTGTGGAGCTCAGGAGACGAGATGGATGGCGAGACGTATCCCTCGTATATGATGTATATTCCGTTGTGGTGTGTATGTTGTGTATTCTGTATGTGGGACAAGCTATTATAACTGTCCTGAATTGTGATGTTGATTGTATTGTACTCTGAAGTTGTATCCTGATGATGTATGTATAAACAGATATAGTTTCTTTTCTGTAAAGATCAGTTATTATCTATTATATTTTATTCCGCTACGATGTAAGATTCTGTTGTGTTGTTTTCTTTCTTCTACCTCCTTCTTCTTCTAATCCTGATGGTTCGATTTTTTTCGGGTATGAAAAATCGGGTCATCACAGTTGGTATCAAAGCCGAAGGTTAGCAATAACCTTGGCTCTGGTGGGGATTACTCATAGAATAGAGTCCGTAGCACAATAGAATGAGTTTGAGTGTATTAATAGATATGAGCGTGTATTTGTTAGTGAATATCAAATGGTTTTATATTGTGTTGATTGGTTTGTTGAGTAGTTTATAGATTCTGGTCAATACGAGTAATTAACGTTATTGATAGGGATCTATAAACACTTGAATAGAACAATTCGACACAGTATTGTATTAAAATAGGGTAAATGAAATAATTTTACCCAAATTATTTTAGTATATGAAAGAATTAATTTTCCGTAAATTATTATAGTTATATATGGATGCTTGGTTGTTAAGGAGTGATAATATTAAATTATTATCACTATTGTGAGGAAATTGAATAAGAAATTGAAATCATACCTAAAAGCTAAGAAATAAATTCATTTACAAATGAGATTTGTAAATGTAAACTATAAATGTGATATATAATTTGAAATAGGATTCCAGAGAAATATTTGAAAATAAATTGAGATGAAAATTCCAGAGTAATGTTTAAATATGAATTGGATGGATTGGGAATTTGGAGTTTTTGGGAAAAATTTAAATTCCTTTAGGTTTGAAAATGGTTTTCAAACAGTTTTGGAGAAATAATAGTATTATTTTAGAAATATTTTGAATTGGATATGAAATCTGGAGAGATTTGAAATTAAAAATATTTGAATCGTTTTTAAAGAGATAAAAGCATTGAACTCTTTCGGCCGCTGGAAAATAATTTCGGTGATGACTGCAGCATCATCGATGTTCATTTTCGAGTTTCCAGGAGAGGAATCGCTACCAAATTGTTTTAAATTGGAATTGTTTGCAAAAATTGGATTTGATTTTAGTAATGCAAAGGATTTTGGATATAATTGATTTCAAAGGTGATTTTGAAATGTTGGAGTTTTGGTTTGGTAAAACTGCTTCGATTTTTGAAATACTTAAGAGATTGTTGAAAACTCTGGAGTTGGTTTAAGTGTTTTGGAATGTTTAAGAAATTGTTTAAACTCTGGAAGCTTATTTAAAATATTATGGTAATATAAATGGGTTTGTTGAGTTAAAAATGAATTGATTGTAAGCAATTAAGTTGTAAACTATTTAAATTAAATGAAAATAATATATGGGTTGATTGAAACAATTGAAATAGTATATGAATTGGTTGTCAACAATTAAAATTAATATTGGAACATTGGAAATTGCTAATGAAAGACTGTTTAGTATGCATTGTTTATCTAATGCATGTTTCAGCTATTTTAAATAAGTAAAATACTAGTGAATTGTATGTATCTAGCACTTACATGTTTTAATTGAGTAAGTACAGGTATAGGGAAGCCGTGTGGATGGATTTGGTTGTGCTAATTGCTAAAATAATAAGCCGCTTGCTTAAAAACGTTAAATAAAGGTACGCCTATACAATAAAAAATAGGAAATATGAACTGTTGTTTGTTTTTTTGTTTTCCGACGGTGTGGATCGATGTATATATATTTATATCTCTTGTCAAATTGCAAAAGCTCCTCCGTACAAAGGAGACTCTGCCAAAAAAATTCGAAATTTTGGGAGTTAGAAAATTTTTAAAATTTTCACTAACGACAAATGATTTAAAATTAGTAAGCAAAGAGAATTGAAACTAAATATTGAAATCTAATTTAAAATTGTGTATGTAAAGTAAGGTGAAATCGAAGAAATTGTTCGAAGAAACTAAAGGAAGAAAAAGTTTGCAAATAAACTTTTATTTGAGATTTTAAATAAATTAGTAAGTGGACTAATAAAAGGAAATGGCTAATTAAATATGGGTTGAGATAAGGTAAACAAAATTCAATATTCAGAGTTTGAAGATAAATTGAATTCAAGCAAAATTGAAAATGAAAATCTGAATGAAAATCGGGAGAAAGTATTTAGATTTGAAAATAACTAATAAATTGAAGCAAATTGATTTTATATGGAATTGGAACTCAATTGGAGTATACTCTTCAGTAGTGAAGTAGTAAAAATAAATATAAGAAATATTTATATTGAACTTAAGAAATGAAGAATGAAGTTCTTAAGTAAATTGGTATTGGGAATATACTAAGTAATTTGGGAATGGAGAAATATACTAAGTGAATAATTGAATGAAGATTAAAACTGGAAGTTGTGAGATGGGATTATTGTGGATAAGTGAATAGAAATCAAATGAATGTGAATAAAAGAGAATTGATATAGCTAATAATCAATTGAAATTAATACGTAGGATGTACGTATATTATTGTATTCGCATAGTGATTTGATCCGGTAGCACATAATTTCGAGGTAATTATATCGATCGAGTTAGGATTTTTTACTCGATTTTCGACGGTGAACCTTGAATATGGAATTTTGATTGATTCTGGAAATTCTCTATCATAGTTTACAGCTATGCAAGGAGAATGACGGTTTCTGATCAAGAAACCAGATCTGAGTCCGCACTAGGAAGTCGGGTGGACGATACTAGTTCGGAAGTGAAATTGTGTGATCGAGTGAGCGATCGAATTTGGTATTGCGTACGAATGATATATGTGCATTGTACGAATGTGAATGAAATAGATATGAAAATTTTTGAAAAGAAATGTATAAAATGATTTTGAATATTGTGGTTGGATATTATTGCTAAGTAGGATATACAGGTGTTTTAAAAAGCAAAAGAAAATTGGTGTTTATGATTCAGAAGATAGAAATTTGAATTACTCGACTTAAAGGTATGTATTTCAAATTGTCATATGACATTTGATGGTTTTCTGATCTAGCCACTTGGCTTTTGTTTTCTTTTGAAATTTGAGGGCCCGTAGAGGCATTTTGTAGTCGTACCGATCTAGCCGCGCAAAGGAGACGCTGGTGAAATTTTTCGAAATTTAGGAAGTTAGAAAAATTTTGATAATTCAAAATTTGGTTTCAAATTTAAATTTGAATTGATAAGTAAGTAATATTGTTTGGAACTAATGGATAAGCTGGAAAGTTAGAAAGAGGGTTGGTGTATCTTGGATAAAAAGATTTGTTTTGGCAAGTTGTTAAAAACTATATGGGTTGAGGAAATAGTTAATGGATCATTCTTTCTAACCAGTAATTTCGGGGACGAAATTCTTTTAAGGGGGAAGGAATGTGATGACCCGTAATCTTTGGATATTTGAAATTGGAATATTTAATTGATTTTAAATATTCGGGTGTTGTTTATTTAACTTGAATTTCAAATGTAACCAATTATTGGATAATTAAATTATTGAATTTAATTATTGGAAATTGGATAAAATATTGAATCTTGGCTTTCAAGCTCGTGAAAAAATATTTTAAAGGCTTAGAAAATTCATATTGATGATACTGAAGGTAATAGAACTGTTAAAATTTAATTTGAAACTGTTTTGTTCAGTTTTAAAAATATATCGTTTAAATCGATATTTAAAAATAGCCTTTCGAGGCACGGTCTCGGAATTCGACAAAACCAGTTCCACTGGATCCGTAATAATGTATTATTATCGGATTTCAAGTTTCGTAGTGTTTGGAGTGGTCGTGTGATCATATGGTGTATAAACGCGCTGAAATCTATATCGAAATTTTAAGTTGCGTAAATCGACACAATTTATATTTAAATTAATATATATTTATATATATCCTAAGTCAACACATCAGAGATTCTTTTCCAGCCGCTTCCTTTCTCTATCATTTTTTTTGCCTTCACTGTAGGCAACCTTCTCATGCACGCCATCCTCTCCTGTCTTTCACCTTCCTCTTCACAACCGCGTGTCCCTTCCTTTTTAAATAAATTAGCAGGAAACGAGAAACCCCAAAAATTCGTTCAATCAGAAGAAAAAAAATGGCGGACAAACGAAAGGATCTCGTCCAATTTAAACCATCAAAATCATTCACCAAACGAAATCGATTTCCATTCGAAATCAGAGAAGCATCGTCGAATGGCATCACGGCTTGATTCGAGCTTGCGTAGGCATGAGTCATCTCGATTTAGGCTGGGCTCGTCGTTCTCGAGTTGAGGCAGCGAGAGGTGATGGGGGTGCGAGCAATCGGAACCGCGATGGATGTGATTTCGAGGGACGGTGATGGGTACTCGCGAGTGGCCTTGGACAACTGAGGAAGTGGGCGTCACGGCTCGGCTGAGCTCGAGGGGTTGTTCGGTTTGGGGATTTGCAATCTGGTGTTCGAAGTCAAGAATGATGGTAGTGAGGGTGTACGCATTCGATGGCTATGGTTGTTCGATCTTGGCTGTGAAGGTAGTTCTTTCTATTTTAATTTAATTATACATAGGTATAGGTAGGTGTGTGTATATATATATGGATTTGGAGAAAATATATATTACAGTAAGAGGTGAAATTGTAAAAAGTTAACTGAATGCTAGGGTTTTTGTTTTAAAACAGAATGAAAAATTTTATAGTGAAGTTTAAGTTAAAGATCTATTTTGAAAAGTTTTACAGTAAGATAAAAGATTTTTGAATAAATTTTATTGGTTGATGTTTGGAATGTTATGGTTACACTTTATTTATAGAATGTTAATTAATTTATTAAATTTATGGATTTATATAATGTATATACATATATAGGTAAATAGAGGTTATTATAAATTTGGAAAATATAGGGATTTAAATAAAAATTTGATTTTTAAATCTATATGGATTATTTTTATAAGTATATATGGAGTTTCAAAAAAATAATAATAAAATAAAATAAATATGGATATACACATAGATAAACAGTGAATATATATATATATACAGGAAAGATTTAGAAAATAGAAATTTTTAGTTAAAAAGTTAGTTAAGTAAATTTATTAAAATAGTAATTGATTGTTTGATTTATTTCAAGTGTTAATAAAACCGTAAAATGTTTATACAAGGTCTAAAATCATGAAGGAAATAGTCGGTTTGGATCGGATTGCAAAACAAAAATCAAAGGTGAGTTAATCTCACTCTTCTGGATTGCTATTTAAATTTAAATGGTTAAATTTAAATATTTGGTTGAATGATTGAATTAATGGGATGTGGTATATTATATATATATATATATATATTGGAGTGATTGATTTCCCGCATTATATAGCGGATGAGACCCTATGCGCCACATAATAGCGGATGATATTACATTAATCCCATATACCGCGATATTCCACCTCGAAGTGGAATTGGTATTGTGCTAACATCTGTGGGTGTAGGGAAACAGGTTGGAGGGATCCAACAAGTTCCTCAAAATTATTTATATTGTTCTAATAATTCTGTGATATGATTATTTGATATTCTGTGATGAATTATATTGATAATTGGAGATGATGGATGCTATGGTTTGATTGAATATATTTGGGTATACCGTGTTACCAAATATATAGATTGGATTTTTGATAAGAAAATAAAAGAGAGAATTTTTAAGAAAAATAATTATAAAGAATTTGAATAAGTTAAAGAATGGATTGGAAAAGAATAAATGCGATTTTTTTAATTCAAATGAATAAATTCCAAGTATGGGATAGGAGATTTTTGAATAAATGGGAATAAGTGGATTTTTTTAAACTTAGGTAATATTAATTAAGGAATGAAAGATTTATTTTTGAATTCGGAATTAAAATGGTTTCGAAAGAAATAAAGAAGAATTTTGGAATAAATATGAAAATTTGTATTTTCAGTTAAAGTGAGATTCTTAAATCATCATAAGGAAGTTAAACCTGAAATTAATGGGTTTTGAGCAAATTGGATAAGTAAAGAAATTTATTTTGATTGGAGTTAATATTGAAAATCAATTTGGAAATTGATTTAGTGTTGAAACTGTGATTTAAAGAAAGATGAGATTATGGGATTTATAAACTGGGTTTATAAGGTGAAACAAGATATCAGTGGATATTTGAAAATATAAATTTAGGGTGGGAATTTATAAAGGAATGGGTAAATTTGTTTTAAAAATAAATAGTGATTTATTTTTAAAAAGGTGTGAAAGAGAAGTGTATTTCCCTGGAGAGCCAAGTATGTTTTCAAGCAGATTTTTAAATATAAGTTGAAAGTTTTAAAGATTATTTAAAGGAATGTTTTTACGAAATTATTATTTAAGTTGTCAAAATTTTAAAGGTAAATATTTATTAAAATATTTATAGTAGTAATTATTTTTAAAGGTTAATTGGTATTATGTTTTAAAAAAATAATTATTAATATTTATATTGTATAAAGTAGTTTTATTTTAAATATTCTTAAAGTATATATTTTTGAATAAAAGTATTAAAGTAGTTTTTAAATGTAAATGTTTAAAGTATATTTTATAATATACCGTTTTAAATTATTTTTAAGTCTTAAGTATTTGTACTTGGTGATTTCAGTGGAAATAGAGAATATTGGGAAAATTATTCCGTGAGAGGAAGTGGGTTTAAACAGTTTTCAAAGTGTTGAAAATAAAAATATATCTTACGAAGATATTTTGAGATTAATAAATAATTTGGGTAATTATTTATTGTTTGATGGTTGTTTGTGAATGTTAATTGATAGTTAAATAACGGACTATCAATATTGGCCAATGCGCTGATCGTTTCGAAGAGGCCGGGATTGGGATTAATTTCTAGAAAACCACTTCGATTCGGTTTGTACGTTTTCGTGGGGAAACGAGTTCGAAGTCGAAGATGGAGCGGTGAAGTGCAAGGGCTAGTTGCTACTAATCCTGAGGATGATTCCAAAATGGATGTAATAGGAATAGTGCCTTCAGTTCCGTTTGAACCCGAAACGGACTTGTATGGATGAATGCTTTCAGAACATCGCCAGGAGGACGATGAGCATTTTAAGGGATATGTTCTAAAAAGGTAACGCTTAGCCTCGAGCCTCATCAACCGGGAATGACTGAAAATCAGGGGTTATGCAGCAAGGCTAAGTGGGTCGCACCCATTAAGGTGAGGTCATCCCTGTCTAGATGTTCCTTTTTATTCGGTTCAGTGGTGCGGTTGCTGATCCCAGCCGTGGGGTAATCTTACTCGGGATTATCCAGTAAGGGGTAGTCCCGGTCTTGTGTTGTAGGGGATTGGGAGTGATCCTCGGTACGTTGATCTAAGCCACGTACTGTGACAGGTGGTACCCCAGTGCCTAGTCATTTGTTGGAAATCCATTCTCCCTACGTGCCTTTTACGAATTTTGTTTGTATAACCCACTTTGTGGCTAGTATGCTGGAATTTAATCATGTAACAATTTCAGCTATTTGAATAAGTATTTGTATATAGACACTATTATAATATCAGACGGATTTGATAAAAGTGTTTTGGCTATCGTAAGGTAAAAACCAGATATGTTTATTTGTGGCGTGGTCTTACGAGATGCTTTTGATTTCAAAGGGTTTGGAAAACTTTAATAATCCAATTGAGTGTGTTTTCTCACGCTGGTTTTCCAGACTGACTCGGGTGTTATTTTATTATAATGCTCAGGTCAGACCGAGTATTATATAGTATACAGGATAAGATGCCGTGGAGCTCAGGAGACGAGCTGGATGGCGAGACATATCCCTTGTATATGATGTATATTCCGTTGTGGTGTGTATGTTGTGTATTCTATATGTGGGACAAGCTATTATAACTATCCTGAATTGTGATGTTGATTGTATTGTACTCTGATGTTGTATCCTGATGATGTATGTATAAACAGATATAGTTTCTTTTCTGTAAAGATCAGTTATTATCTATTATATTTTATTCCGCTGCGATGTAAGATTCTGTTGTGTTGTTTTCTTTCTTCTACCTCCTTCTTCTTCTAATCCTGATGGTTTGATTTTTTTTCGGGTATCAAAAATCGGGTCATCACAGATTTTAAACGTATTCAAATAGGAAAAAGGGATAGGCAAACCTCCCTTCTTATCCTATGGGTTAAGAGCATTATTAAAATCTCCCATTACGAGCCATGGATACCCTATGCTAGAAGCGTTGAGACGAAGCGAATCCCAAAGTTTTTGACGCTTAGAGAATGAATTGCTAGGATACACACATGTGCAATAGCACTGCAAACCCCCTTTATTTGATAGCAGATGAGTAACATGTTGTTGAGATTTGGTGAGCACAACATAAACCCAGACTAATTTATCAATTAAAATTAAAACACGACCTTTGCTGCCAGTATCGTTATTATGGACTATATGCCATGTAGGAAACTTAGCTTGTAGTTTTTCAATACTATGTGAATAAAGTTTAGTTTCAACTAAGCTTAGTAGGCTAAACTTGTGAGTATGTAGAAGTGTGAATACCTGATTGACTTTGTCGTCGGTATTCATACCTCTAATATTCCAAGTCATAATATTCATTTACCTACCGATGTGCTCTGTGTAGATCTTTTAGGAGGAGCGTGAATTGGGTTTTTGGGATTTGCGAAAGTCTCCCGCTTCTTCAAAAATGTGGGGTTCTTCGATACCATGGGGAAACTTTTTCTGTTGGATGTATTTTGTTTCCTCTTTCTTGGATCCGAGTTGCTATGTTGTGTATAAAATTAGCACTGTCTTTAGAATTTTCAAATTTGTCTTCGTTTTTCTCTGAATCATTATTTGTTTTATTATCATCTATAATAGGGGAAGTGTTCTTACAGATCAGAGGAGTTGCAGATGTGGATGTCATATCGGAGCGTTTAGGTTCAGCCAGCATGGTCATGTGGGAATCAGGCTTTTGCGATAGAATAGAGAAGGAGTTGTGAAGAGGAATAGTTGAACTGGGTTGTTCGCCAATGTGGCTGCAAGTCATTTGTACATCAGAGCTTAGTAAACTAGTTGTTGTAGTGGTAGATACTGGCTGTATTGTAATATCAGTTGTTATTGTACTATTCTTTGGCTTCCATTCCTTCTTTAATTGTTTGTAACATGTAGAGTCCATATGGCCAAAAACTTTGCATATTTAATAAATAAACACACCATTTTAAATATTTCTAGTCAAGATGTATCAAGACTGGATATCGATATATCCTTTGAGATTAGAGTACGTAATGCACTTCAAAATATTGGGCAGTGTGTTACTGATGGCTGCTGGGGCCACCAAGGGGTTATGTACTGATAGTTATCGGATAACCATAGAATGAATCACTCGATAGTTTTCTGTTGGTTAATATAACCATAGAATGAATCAATATGGAAGTTTCGCTTTGATTACAGCTAAATCATGGCATGACGTCCATCGAATGACTATAGTAGGGTAGGGTGGAAGCATTGGTAGTGAAATAATATTCAAAAGAGGATTCCTCTCCTCAGTTATATGAGGTTAGTATCAGTCAATTGAAGTCAACTCAAAGTCTCTAGCCAGAGCTATACGGTTAATAATAATTGTTATATTGAAATAAGGACTTTGTGTTTAGACTATAAAGTTGAATATGGATGATACTGGATTTTGACCATTACCAAGTCACATAAGTCCTAAGTGATATAGTTTTAACGAAGAGAATTGGTGTAAATAACTATCACTATTGGGTATCGCTTAAAATTATAAAATTGGATTTTACCTCCACCGCTCTCTTTCATGCTTGACCTAAAATCCCTCTTCTCCTCCTCTTAAAATTCAAGAAAAATACAACACAAATTCAATCAAAAATAAGAAGAAATAACGTGTAGCTTACTCAAACGCTTTTTGGAAGTGTTGATCAAAACTTCAAGCAGAGTAATATAGATTCAATATTTAAGGTATTCCCTTGAGCAATAGCAAGGTATTATCATTATTTACAAACTCTTACAATTATATAATTGATTATTACACACTTTTGTTTAATTAATTATTCATTATCATGATTCCCTATATGTATGTGTTATCGGCATGTGATGTTAAAATATGAACATATGTATGTTCATATTTTATTAAAATTTTGATATGTATACATGTTTGGATATGTAATTTTGGTGATCAAATCAAAATTGTTTTTTTTCAATCATAAATTTGACAATGTTTGAAAATGAATTTTATTAAATTAACTTTAATCTATAAAGGAACTACATATATAATTGTATAATTATATAGTTTTATTAACTAACTAAACTTGTTCACATGTATTATAATTTTATAACAAAGGAAATTACAATTTTGTTTTATGTATGGATGTTAAATTTAATTATATGTATAAACATATATGTATATTAGAAATATAATTAATTGTTTAATATATATGTTTAATTAAATTCATATACATATTTATTAGATACAAATTATGTGTATACATATAAGTTTCCTTTTATTCATGAAATATACATGCATTTTGATATAAAGACCTAGATTTGAAGTTATTCCTGCCAAAAAAGGCAAAAGGTTTCCTTTTATTCTAAAATTCATTAGTAGTCTTTTATGTAAAGTTATAAGATTTTATTTCCTGCCTAAGTTAAAAGATTGAATTAAATTTGTTAACATTAAATTTAACCATATATGTCACTTGAATTATAATACACACACACAAACACACACACACACATATGTATAGTTTAGGCTACGAATATTTTAAGAAAATTAAATTATTTTTCACAAATACACACACACTATGTAATTTTAGTTTACTGATTTAACCTTAAAATTAAAAGATATTTTAATATCAAGAATTAAATTTGATATCATAATTTACCATATACATTAAGATTTAGATTTAATAAAATAACATCCTTCTATGGAATAATATCTTTCTATGTTTAAAGGTTACTCATTTGAATGACTTAAATAAGAAAAAAACTATTTATGTTTAAACAACTTTAACTAGAATTGATACTATAAGTATAACTTGACACATACTTAACTATACATACATACATATATATATGTAGGTGTGTGTATGTGTGTGTGTGTGTGTATATATATATATATATGTATGTATGTATGCATATATTAGACAACACATATGTTTATGGATGGGCTAACTTGTCCGTTGTGGTGTAAATCCCAACATCTATACATGGGCTAACTTGTCCGTTGTGGTATAAATCCCAACATCTATACATGGGCATGTAAATCCCAACATGTACATTAAATAATTAACATATAAGTTCAACAGAAAGCTTCAACTACAAATTAAATAAAACAATGAGTTTATTTAAAATAAATTTAGATAAGATCTAAATGAAATTTAGACTTCATAGGCTTAACAAGATCCAAATGGTAGAATTTTTTTAAAATTCACCTATTTTATCCACTGCGTGCTCGACCAGTTCCTTTAAAAATGAGATCTTTAGTAAACCCAAAGGTTTAATGAAGAAACTCTAACAGTTCCCACCAAGTATAAACTTGGTAGGATGGGTAATAGCTAAAGGGTAATATTATAAGTCCATGAATTCCAAAGGTCAATATACCCACAAGTATAAACTTGGTAGAAGTGTTAATAATTGAAGGGCAATATTTAAAGTCCAAGAGTTCCGAAGACCAATAAAAAATCCATTATATTCCCCCAAGTATAAACTTAGCAGAAGGGGTAATAGCCGAAGGGCAATATTTGAAACTCTAAGAATTCCAAATGCCTATATAAGACATTCCATAAATGCCCCCTAAGCATAAACTTGGTAGAAAGGGTAATAGCCAAGGGGCATTTGTTGAAGAGAATAACCGAAAGCTCTTCTAGGAAAATCATCACTTAATCTGAGGGGTATTGAGGACACTGGGACCTAGTGGCCGTCATCTGAAGGCATAAAACTTTTCTAAAGGGACTTAAAGCTTTGCCTTAGTTTTGATCCAAATTTCCCAAAATGAACCTTGTATTGGCCAAAATATAAAAGATATATCCATTCGTTCACCAAAAGATTTGAGTTTGACATAAGATTTTTCCTGGGGAGAAAATGACAACGAGATTAAACAGTGGATCAAAACAAGTTATTAAAAACGTACTTCTTAATAAACTCAGAAAGTTTGTAACAACCCGCATTCCCCTAAATGGATCGTGTGAAGAAATAAGAGCTGTTACTTTTTTAAAACACTACAGAGCATAATAAGAAGGATGGGTTCTAACTTACACTTTTAGATCTCAGAGTGGAAGGAATTAAAATATAATTATATAAAATGGACATCTCAATAAAACAGTTTTCAAAATACTTGTTTTACATATACACTGTTCTTAAAGTACAATATAAACGCTACAGATACTTAATACAATAGATGACTACAATAGAAATAATATAATATGAGAACTCCATCATTGAGCTCCTTTTCCCCTATACTATTTCCAATCACTGCTAACCTGTCATCGTATGATGGTAGGGAAAAGGAAATAAGAGGGTGGGTCAGACAAAAGTCTGGTGAATGAGAACAAGACTAATAAGATGATTAAGTGCAATTAATTCTAAATCTACTCTAAATGATACAGTGCATATACTGTGTATGTGCATTCCTAAGGTCATATACCTAAGGATAATTATCTAACTCACTAGGTCAGATCTACAAGTCAAAACCTCTGATTACTGATCTACCAAACCGAGATCTAGCATCCCTTATTTACTCCACTACACCTGGAGAGGGAGAACATGAAATGTACTTTAGCAAAGTGACTCATCGAATGCACTCGTTCTCATCTCTCGATCGTAGTGGCAAGCTACCACTTATTGCCTGCTCCAGTGTTCATCGCGTGCGGATCACCGCCAGTACCGACCTTCCATCTAGTATCATCATGTTTCCTATGACCACTTATTGTCTAGCTCTAGCGTCCAACAGTACCACTTTGCACAAGAAAATGTGACGAACTTGAATCCCCTGTTATGACGGGGCCCCCTTCAGAAAGTGTTCTTGCTAATGTTGCACCCACCGAACGTAATACTCCTTGGAACTAATGTGAATAAATCCAGTTTTGACATCCGCCTAATGGACCGCCTACTTGCCTACGTTTACGGATCTTTTAGATCTTATCCACTTAGCGAAGTAAATTCGCCCTACAACTCAGATAAGGAACTAACTTTCCCTCTCACACAAACATCATGGCCCAAAACAGCTCATTTTTTAGTTCATTAACTATCTTATTTTCATTTATTTTTTAAGCCTAAGGCCAAAGTCCGATTTGTCCATTTTTGCTCTGGACGGTCGACTTGAGAACACGTAGGTTGACCGCCTACGGTCGAGCGTGACTATTCTAGGCTCGACTGTCCCCTTTGAATTTTTTAAAGTACGATCTTTTATATTTTCATGCGATTTGTTTGTTAATTTCGTTCATTGATTCCCAATTGATTTTTTCTCTGATTTTGAACCTGATTTCCAATTAACTAATTTGTAGTTTAAACCCAAATTTCCAGTTTAATTAATTATCCAATTTCTAGCAATTCTATGGTTTGTAGATTAGCATTAACAAGAGTCCAATTTACCCAATTTTATAATCTAATATCAACCTAAATATGTTTTAGGGTTTAGCCAATTCAACTCCAAATTAACAAGTTAATTAAGGGTTTCAACAATTTAACATGTCCAATTTAAAACACTTTAACCATCAAATTCCAATTTAAATAAAAGAGTTTACAACTTAGCAATTTAAATTTCAGATTAACAGATACAAGATTCAAGTGTAGATTTTTAGGGTTTACAATTTATCAATTCAATTTTAACTCAATAGATTAATTAGGTTACTAGGCAATCTAATTAGTTAATAGATTAACTCAATTCAAATAACCAAATTATCATATCTATGCCCACTCACCTCATAGCCTAGCTCTTCCTATTTGGTTGCTTGGAATCATCTTGTCTACGCATGGATTTTTCCCTTTTGTTGATTTAACAAAGTCTCTTTTTCTAAATCTGGATTTATCCCTCTTCTTTTAATTATATAAAGATCCTGACTCAGCCTTCGAAAATCGACACCCGTACTTCACTTGTACTCGAATGCCGCAAATTCAAACGCCGAATCTGGCTCCATACCATGATACCACCTTTTTCCAGAAGGAATGGACATACCCTAGGGGAGCTACCCTGAAACCTTGCCGCATTTTTTCCTGTTTCGACCATTTCCGGGGTGTGAGGTCCGATAAGGTCTCGTCCACAAAGCTACGCTTTACACGAAAGCCATGCTTTGATCAACAAATGATCAGCAACACACAGCAACACTCAGCATGCCACACTACCAAATTGGGAGTATATCACTGATAACCTTCAACTACATAACCTCTGAGCTCGTACGTCTCAGAGAAGGGTGTTAAGCTAAGAGAATAAATTCTTCGCCACCAAACAGAAATGTATTTGAAAGAAATCAGCTTTATATCTCAAAGTGTAATGTTAGACATACAACCATACAAGTCTGTTCTGGTTTGAACAAACCGAAGGCACTTCAAAAGAAGCCCTTGCAAATCCGGATAATTTCTAATCACGTTCGGACTTCCCATCACAAAGGGCGCTAAAATCTCTATACCGGGGATCAGCCGATGCAGAGACATTCGATGGTAATCCTTTCGTTTTCGAAAGTATCCGGTCTTCACCACCGGTCTTTAAATGCTATCCATATACGTCGTATCATTATTCAAAATGGGTTATATGACACAAAGTCCTCTCCCGGCTAAACCGAATAATGAGCGCAATATTTTAAAACATATGGATATTGGGATTTCGATTAAGTCACAACTTATTACCCAAAACTTCTCTTTGAAATGGTTTAAACAAATTACCATTTTAATCTTTTACACAAAAAGATTTATCTCACAAAGTTCATCCAGTTTCACAAAGATCTATTCATAGATTTTCAAATCGATTTCCATTTCAATTTGGATTTAACTCGTCAAATTTTTAGAACAAAGATTTAACTGATAGCTTTCAAAACAATTCCATTTCGACCTTTTATACAAAAGGTACACCTTTCCAATTTCAAAACAAAGTTCAACAATCTTTCACAAAGATTTATTCATAACTCGGAAAACCATTTTCATCTCAAACTTGAAATTCTTTTGACACAAATTGGAAATTCATTCCTTATATGAAAGCTTCTATTATTTGAAAACAAATAGTTTTCATTTCAGAAAATCTGATTCATTTATACGAGTTAAAGTCCTTGGGTTAAATTCAAATTCTCAAAACCATACTTTTAAAATGGTTTAAATTCATATAACACATTTATGACATCTTTAACCATAATTTCCAAACATGGAATTCAATTCCAAATTTTGAATTCAAATTCAAATTAAATTATTTAAATTGAAAAACTTTACCAAGTTATTCAAAATAACTTTTATCTTAAAAACCCCTTTCCAAAAGCTTTAACATTTAATCCCAATCCATTTCCAAAATCAATTGAAATTTAAAATTTCAATTTCAAAAACATTAAATTTAAATCATCTGTGACTTAATCGATTTCCTCGTGAAATCCCTATTTGTGTGTGTATGGTGTAGTCCAGGGGTTTAACACAATAGTGCAACATCATTCAATTATCACAGATTCAAATTCAGCAATATATTTGATAAGCGGTATAAACTATAACGCTTATCCTTATTCACAGATCCACAGATAAATCAAAGATAAAATAAATTACATTCATCACAGCTTGAATTAAAATAATTCATATCACACAGCATCACATAGTAGGGATATCAAACCATTCACAACATTCAATAACAATCAACCATCTTCAATTAAGATGAATAAATCGTGTGGTTTTAAATTTATCAACCACATAATTACTTTCATTAGTAGTCTTTAATCAATGATTAATTATCATTAATTACAATTTGATTAAGTCTTAATCACCTTCATTAATTAATCATTCCTTAATTAATTATCTTAATTAATTAACCCTTAATTGTTAATTAATTAACTCTCAATTACTTTTATTAATTAATTACTCCTTAATTAATTATTAATTAATAACAAATTAATTAACCTTAATCATAAACAGTAATTACCATCCTGTAATTACTTACCTTAATTAATTAACTCCTTAATTAATTATATTAATTCATTACACCAAGTACTTAATCCTTAATTACTTCTACTAAGTAATTATACTTTAATTACTTCCCATTAAGTAATTCCTTTAATTAATTACATCCAGTAATTATACATTAATTACTTCACTAAGTAATTCCACTATTCAATCTCATTAAGTAATTTTACTTAATAAATCATCAAATGATTATCTTCAATTAATTAACAAATTAATTAACTAAAATTTATCACATTCACTTCCTTGATTACAATTGGTAATTCATCCCTTAATTACCTTTAAAACAAATTAATTAATCTTTAATTATGGATTAATTATCCTTTGATTATTAATTAATTAAATCTTAATCACTTGATTAACCAACTTTAATCATTAATTAATATTTAATTAATAATCCTTAATTTAAAAAAGTAATTATTCCTTAATTAATCTCCATTTGATTAATTATCCTTAATTAATCATAATAAGTAATTACCCCTAATTACTTAATTAATCAACTATCAATTTGTAATTAATTTCTTAAATAGTTAATCCTTAATCATGAATTAACTTTAAGATAAACTCATTCTTATAAATGATTTCATTATCATTTACAAAGCATTTAAAAACAATTTACTTTTAAATTTACTTTAAATTCCATTTCAAATTAAGATTTAAATCAATACAAATTTAATTCTAACAAAATTTAAAACAATTAAAAAAAACTTTTAAATCACATGTTAAAGACATATTTATCTTATAAAAGGAATTTACAAGAGTTTTAAAACCAAATTTATTTTAAATTCAAATCACTTTAACATACACTTTAAATATTTTAAAGTTGTTAAACAATTTAATTTTATAAAACTTTATTTATTTCAAAACTAGGATTCAAATTTAATTTGAATACATACTCTAAAATTGATTTAAACTTTGTTTAAATCCCGCTTCAATTTTTAAACACACTTTAAAATTTTAAAAATGACAGGTTTAAAACCTGTAACCACACATTGACCCGAGCCCATCCTTAAATTACTTCAAGTCGAACTCCCTAAAACTTCGGGCAACACACATAAACTACTCGAGAAAACTCAAGTACCCATCTTCCTCAAAATCAGACTTCACCAGGAACAAAAATACACCGTGCTCGTGCACGTGCACGTCGCCGATGGCCACCTCCAGTCATTGCCACTACATCGAGCAAGTCGACAATCACCAACAACCCATCCTCCGACCATCAGAATGCCACCATCTCTTCGAACTCGAAATCGAGCATCATCACCAAAACTGGAACAAAACTTTGATCAACTATATCGATTCGCCCTGCCGCCTCAGGCCACCAGAGGTCACGAAACTCCGGCCATCACTTCGTCAACGTCTATGCTTCCATCCCCTCGAGTCTAGTTGAACTCGACCAACCAGAGGTATCGCGTGATCAAAAATTCTAGAGCATACGAAAACTAGGTTTAAAAATTTCAAATGTTCGCCGCCGCCTCCACGTTCACCTGACCTCCACCGCACTATTTTTCCCAGCCCCTCTGATCACTTCTCCACCTCTAGGAGGAAACTCGACCCCTCCGATCAATGAGATCACCCGCGGCGTCCCAAAAAGAAAAATACAGTCGAACCCAAACTGCTCTTCATTCCTTGATCTAAAAATTACGATTTTAGCTTTAAAAATCATGTTTTCATATATGAATTCAACTTACATCCCTGAAATCGTGAATTAAGAAGTCTAAATTTTGACTAATTTAAAGTTTTCCTCTGTTCTTTTAATTTCCAAAGCTAATACTAGGTTGTTTTGACTTGAATAAATTTTTAAATCAAAGCTTATGATAAAACAACCAAGTTTTGTTTTGATCTTGAATCTAAATCATGCCTTGATCAGGAGAACATGATTTTGGAAGCTGAAACTAGAGCTTGAAACCAGAAACAAAATGTTACAGGAGATGACTGTGCATATACATTCATACATCACTCATGTATACCCAGAGAACATACATATATACAAGTATATTTACCACAAATACTTGCAACATAATCAAGTTTTAAAATTTTAAATAGAAAAGTTACTCACTTTGATTTTCCGGAAGAAAGAACAGAGCACTTCTTCTTTATGTTGAAACAGGTTTGAACTTGCTAGCTGGAATCCCTTTTCTTTGATCTCTGGTTTAAATTATATTTGTATTGTTATTCTAAGTTGAATTATGTTTAAGTTTTGATAACTTTTTACTTCGGCCTGGAATGGACAAGAATGAAATGAGAAGTTGTTGATGTATATAGGAAATGAAGTTTACAGGTGATATGTACAAACTAGTACAAGATACTTTGTATTTGGTCAGAAATTTTTTCTCCTATGGTGGCTGATGAGATATTGTTGTAGTGTACTAAGGTTTCATGCATTATTATCTTGTACAAATATATATTTATCTATACGCTATATCTTCCTTTGCAAGCCATTTCACTTGTTTACATTTCTTTCCGTTACAAGTTGATTCGTACTTATCCAATTTGTTTTTCAAGTCTACACTTATCTTTTATTTGTTCATATTTGAATGTATTTCTTTCTTTTCTTTTTCTTTAGTAATATTGCTAAATAAATTTCTATTTTAATTTTGTTGTTAGATTTTATTTATGTGTTACTTCATTTTTATAATTTACCTTATCTAATTTGTATTTTTATTTTCCTTTCTAGTTTATCTTATATATATTTATTTCTATTTTTTTATTTTCTTTCTTGTGTCAAAGTCTATATTTTTGTAACGACCCACTATTTTGGACCATTCAAATCGACAATAAATCCACACATGTCGGACTTGAATAATTCAAAATAATAGATTGTAAATAAAATTTGGCAAAACTCAACATATACAGTAAACAAATAACCACAGATCACAGACACAGAGTAATATAACAATAATGCAGCAGAAACAAAAGAATAGTAGTTCATGAAGAAACTATATATATAACAGAGTTAAACAAGATACAACAGAAATCTCGAATACAATACTCAAATACAAAATCAAGTTACATCACTGGAATCAACTGAATATCTGAAACTGGATAGATAGCTGGATCTCCAAGCGAAGCTCCAACTCCAAAAGTGAGTCTCGAATGATGTATCACTCAGTCTGACCCGAGCGTAAAGCAAAACACAGAACACTCGTGTGACGACCGCCCATGACCCCCGCACCTAATCTAGAGATAGTGCGCTGTAAAGTGTGCCAGGCGACCATGGACGATTGTCAGGGTAGATTAAAACAACAGAATCTATCGTATTACTCACAGCGCATGGACAAAATACAATAGAACACATATATAGTGAAGCTTTACAGAATAAAATGTCATCATATAAAACTTCATATAGTTGAATACAAGCATCCAAATAGCCAATACATCAAGCCTCACTACATAACACTCAGAGAATACAAAAAAAAACAGCGGAACATCCAGTACATATAATAAGAAGATAATATGCAACCCTCCAGCTCGTCTTCGATATCAGCATCGTGAGAAGAGAACAGCACCTGTCACCTGCTACCTAGTCTGCCCGTCCCAAAATGGACGAACAGCCCAAGGCAATAAGAATTAAAACATAAAGCCTTGAGTCAGACAACAGTCTTAGTGAGCAGTAAATTAACTAACAACATACCAAAAGAGCATAAAGGAAAAGGAATAGGAATACAACCCTCTCACTCCACCTCTTTCTACAGTGATAGCCCCCAGACACACACTAAACAGAAGCAACATAGCAGAGCATACAATTTAAAGTAAAGTAATAATCATTCGAGTCAAGGGCGATGTTTTCCAAGTACCAAGGCCTAAATCAGATAAGCACCCAGAAAATACCGCTCTTGGGTCTGAATGACGATACAACCAAACATCCATGACTCTGGCTATCACTGTTATCATTGCTTCGATATCACCGTTAATTGAATGACCGGCACATTCTTTCAGCCGTCCGTCAAGGGCTAATGGAAACCCCGGTTCTAGACATAACTCCCGCACGTCGTCGCACCCCGTGCCTAGGACTATCGAATCTGCCCAGAGTACTCGACCATCAACAGTTGGCCGTTGGGACTATCGAATCTGCCCAAACGTACTCTTGCTTAGAGCATGCTAGAACCTTCAACAACGATGCTATCCAAGCCTCCTAGTCATCCTCCTCGACGACTATTCTCATATCCGTTCATTATCCTCAACTCGAATCATATCACCGAGTTATCAACATGCTTGGAATGATCCCGTCTGGATTAGACCAAGTCTTCATCACATGATTGCTTCGCTTCATCACATCCTCGCAAAGCCTCATCTCAACATCACATCATCAAATCTATGCATAAGAGCTTCATCATCCCGCTACATATGCCACGAGCAGCTTTCCCAATTCAAGAGCCTTTCCCTTAGCTTTTGAATCGTCTTCGGTCTAAATCAAACCATCAATCATCTAATTCATAACAATCAATCAAATCAAAAATTAATCCAAACAATCAAGCATTCAAATAAGATCTAAGTAGACAATTATCACAATAATGGCATTTTCGTAATTAAAGAGTTGGAAGTCCAATAAGCATGAAAACATGAATTATATCCCTACAAACTTGATGAATGAACTTGCATAGGTTAACATATGATAAAATGGATGTAACATCATCATGAACAATGGATCTATATGGATCTACACTTAGGATGAAGAAAATGCATGGAAATCACTATTTTAACACCAAAACGAGCCAACAATCCGATCTACTCCTTTGGATCCGTGTGAGAGATAATCACCACTCACCAAATCACCTAAACAAACCCAAATCAACACGCTTCAGATCTGGACAGCAAAGGATCAAGCTTGATCTATCACGAATCCGCTTCAAACGAAGAAATCTCTCTTGTAAAGATGAAGATCTTCAATCTAAGCTCTTGAATCTTCAATCTTGATCTTCAACTTGGATGGATGTAAGCACTAGATTAGGGTGGAGAAAAGAAGTGAAGAAGTGTAGAAGTCGAGCTCTCAAAATGGCAGCACATCGTCGCTTCGAAATCCGGATCCCAAAAAGTGAGAAAAACCCATCCTATTTATAGCAGAAATTCCTTAAGTCGAAATTTGGCTATCTCCATAAGTCGCTTCCGACTTACGACCTAAGCCCCTACGACTTAACAAAACCCAACGACCTAACAAAGCCCTACAACTTACGACCTAACGAGGCTACGACTTATGACTTAACGACCTAACCACAGGTGCGACCTAACACTTAAGCGCTTACACGACCTAATCAACATAGCGCATCAGCGACCTAACTATGCTACGACATAACATCTCAGCGACCTAACACATGACAACCTAAAACAACACGCGACCTAACTCCCACGCGACCTACCAACCTATGCGACCTAACAACTTACGCCAACAAGCGACCTAACTAAAACAGAACTCACGACCTAACTTAGGTCGCGTACGACCTAACTACCCTAACCAGCCATCCCCTACTCTTCTTAACTCTTAGGTCGTTAATAATTAGATCGCTAACTCCTATAGGTCGCGAACTATTATAGGTCGCATCTCACTAGTTTCCTTAGGTCGCTGCCGACCTAAATATACTAACTCGGTAGCCACTAGGTCGCAACTCACTCAACCTGCTAACTTCTATTAAGTCGCTGCCGACCTACCCCTTAGGTCGCCAATCCTATAAGTCGCTAACCCACCCAGTCGACTTAACTTGGCAACGACTTAAACGCTTAACTCGGTAACAACTTAACCCTTAGGTCGCCTACGACCTAACCAACCAAGCTACCAGACGACCTAATACATAGCGACCTATCCCTTAACTCGGTCACTACGACCTAACTCTAACCTTAAGTCGTCTACAACCATAAGTCGGTCAACCCGCTAACTCGTCCAACCGACCTAACTTCTCTACGCTCTAAGTCGTTGCCGACCTAACTGCCTTAACTCGCCATTCACCTGGGTAGCTCCAATCCCCTAAGTCGTATACGATTTACGACTTATACTAAGTCGTGAACGACTTAGGACTTAGCCATATTTTTGCCTAAAATCTGAAATGGCTCAAAAATGCTAAAATTCTAGATTTTGACAAACTTTTCGATCCGTAAAATACGGGTCGTTACATTCTCTCCCCCTTAGGAATTTCGCCCCCGAAATTCCAAGCAAACAAAGCAATCTAAGATTATTCTGTACGCCTACCATCCATAGCAATCAACAAACCATGCATCCAATTCTAGCTTAGCGTACAGAATTCTAAAACTAGAACAAGTTACAATATCGCGAGATGACACGACACCTTAGGGCCATACCTTGAAGAGTTCAGGATGAGCTACCTTCATCCTCTCTTCTTCCTCCCACGTACAGTCGTTATCATCATCACTCCATTGTATCTTGAGCAACTTAACTATCTTCCTCCTAAGCTGTTTCGTGTCGGTTTCAACAACACGAAGCAGCTTACGAGGTCTTCTACCAACTGGATCTACTTCGAAATCTTCACAGCTATCAGCAGAAACCACGGTATTCGAGTCGTGCACATACTTCCATAGATACGATACATGAAAAACATTGTGCACACCCGACATCTTTTCCGGTAACTTCAATCTATAAGCGAGTTTTCCAATTCGCTCGATAATCGGGAATGGTCCAATAAATCTCGGAGTCAATTTTCCTTTCTTCCCGAATCGAATAACATTCTTCAGTGGAGAAATCTTTACAAAAACCATATCTCCTACGTCAAATTCCAAATCCTTTCGACGCTTATCAGCATAACTCTTCTGACGGTCTTGGGCTGCTTTCATTCGTTGCCGAATGATCTCTATACAGTCTGAAGTCTGCCGAATCATCTCTAGCCCAAGTATCAGCTTTTCTCCAGTTTCTAACCAACATGTCGGAGAGTTACACGGTCTTCCATACAATGCCTCATACGGTGCCATACCAATACTTGACTGGTAACTGTTGTTGTACGCAAACTCCACCAAATGAAGGTGATCTTCCCATGATCCTCCGAAATCCAAAACACAAGCTCTGAGAAGATCTTCCAAAACTCGGTTGACTCTCTCGGTCTGACCATCTGTTTGAGGGTGATATGCTGTACTCAAACACAACTCGATTCCCAAAACTTCCTGGAAGCTCTTCCAAAATCCACTAGTGAACAATGGGTCTCGATCGCTCACTATACTCTTCGGAATCCCATGGAATCGAACTATCCACTTAACATACAACTCCGCCAACTTTGATGCAGTCCTAGTCGATCGAACAGGAATGAATCTTGCACTCTTAGTCAAACGATCAACGATAACCCAAATCCCTTCATTTCCCGTTCTGGTTCTAGGCAATCCATCAATAAAATCCATCGATACCTGCTCCCACTTCCATGTAGGAACTTCTAATGGCTGTAGTAATCCACTTGGCTTCTTCTGTTCAGCTTTAACCAACTGGCAGTTCATACACTTGGAAATAAAATTTCCAACATCCTTCTTCATGCCTTCCCAGTAGTAGGTTCTCTTCATATCCCGATACATCTTATTTCCACCTGGATGAATTGTCAGCTTCGAGTGATGACTTTCCTTCAGAACTTCACTCCTCAATTCATCTATATCGGGAACAACTAGTCGTCCCTGCTTCCGAAGCCAACCCTCTCGATCGACCTCGAATTCTTTATCCTTTTCTGGATTCAATCCAGATTCCAATTCACGGATAATCTTGACAAGCTTATCGTCTCGCTTTTGGCTCTCGCCAATCCTTTCCACAAGGGAAGGTCTTATCGATAAGTTTGCCAACATCTCAGGTTCCAATTCACATCTAGGCCTGAAGTCAAATCCAGCTAAATACTCGAGACTCTTCCATTCTGAAAACATGGCTCCCAATCCTGCATGTCTTCGACTTAACGCATCTGCCACTGCGTTACCTTTTCCCGGAGTATAAGCTATACCAAAATCATATGATGCCAAAAACTCTAGCCAACGTTGCTGCCGAAGATTCAAATCCTTTTGGGAGAAAAGATACTTCAACGACTTATGATCTGTAAACAACTCGAATCGGACTCCCAGTAGATAATGTCTCCACATCTTCAGAGCAAATACAATC
Source organism: Allium fistulosum (assembly GCA_030737815.1). Lineage (NCBI taxonomy): Eukaryota > Viridiplantae > Streptophyta > Magnoliopsida > Asparagales > Amaryllidaceae > Allium > Allium fistulosum. The sequence goes on along the minus strand of CM060903.1, from coordinate 304,316,924 downwards.
GCCGCTAACTCCAAATCATGAGTCGGGTAATTCCTTTCATGCGGCTTTAGTTGTCGACTGGCATACGCAACAACTTTATCCTTCTGCATCAGCACTGCTCCAAGTCCCGTACCACATGCGTCGGTGTAAACCACCATCTCATCATTCCCACTAGGAATAGTCAAAACATGAGCACTCGTCAATCTCTCTTTCAGGATTCCGAAAGCTTGCTCACACCTAGCATCCCAACCGAACACTTGGTTCTTCTTCGTCAATCCTGTTAACGGTGCAGCTACCTTGGAGAAGTCTTTGATAAACCGTCGATAATATCCTGCTAATCCAAGAAAACTTCTCACATCAGATGCATTCTTAGGTCTAACCCAATCCTGGATTGCTGCCACCTTAGCGGGATCAACCGCTATTCCACTTCCAGAAATCACATGGCCTAAGAACCTCACTTCACTCTTCCAGAAGTGACACTTCGAAAACTTAGCCTTCAGCTGATGCTTCCGTAAGATCTCCAAAACAATTCGCAAGTGCGTCTTGTGCTCTTCTTCCGTTCTAGAATAAATCAGAATATCATCCACGAACACAAGTACAAACTTGTTCAACTGATCTCTGAACACTCTATTCATAAAATCCACAAAATATGCTGACGCGTTAGTCAATCCAAACGGCATTACCAGCCACTCAAAGAAACCAGATGGTGTCCGAAAAGCAGTCTTCGGCACACTATCCTTAGCCACTCTCAACTGGTGAAATCCCAATGCCAAATCCATCTGAGAAAACACCTTGGCTTCGTGAAGCTGATCAAACAAGTCATCTATTCTCGGTAATGGATACTTGTTCTTCTTTGTCACCTTATTCAGCTCACGATAATCCACACACAATCTCAACGACCCATCTGCCTTGGTTGCAAACACAACTGGTGCACCCCACTCGGACACACTATGCCGAATGAATCCTTTCTGTAAAAGGTCATCAACTTGCACCCTCAACTCTTGCTGTTCTCTAGGCGCCATCCGCCTAAGAGGCATCACAACAGGTCTGGCTCCTTCAACTAGATCTAAACGAAACTCGATCTCTCTATGCGGCGGCAACCCTTTGACTTCGTCAAAGACATCCTCGAATCCATTTGCGATTGGCACTAAAGACAGTCCATCCCGTGGAACAACTAGCGAATACATGAAGCTCATGAAGACGCCTTCCTCATGCTTACATCGTATCACAATCTTTCGCCCCTCCACATTCTCGACTGTCACCTCCAGCCTCTCACAATCAACCTTAGCCGCATACTTCCTAAGCCAGTCCATACCCAAAATAATTCCGAACCCCGAAAAGTTCAGAACAAAACAATCACAAACAAAAGAGCAACCATGACTCGACACAATCAGACCACGGCATAACATACACAAACAAGACGAACCCCCAACTGGATTAGTCACAACCAATGGCCTATCAACAATATCCGGTTCCAAACCCAACCGGCCTACGAGTTCACTACAAACAAACGAATGCGACGCCCCAGTATCAAACAGAACTCTAACTGGAACACCACATAGGAAAAGAGTACCTTGAACAACCACACTCTTTCCTTTCTCTTCAGCAGTAGGAGCTTTCGAAGACGACGGAACAGCTCCCAAAGCATAAGCTTGCACAATCTGCTTGTCCTTCCTCGGTTCTGAACAATTCTTCCTGATGTGCCCTGGCTTGTCACAGTTGTGACACTTCATCGGTGCCTTCGGATTCTTACAATCCTTCGAGAAATGGCCCTTCTGCTGACAATTGTAGCAAGTCACCTCGCCTTTCGGCTTCTTCTGGCCATCCTTACCCTTCTGATACTGCTGCTGCTTCCTCTTCTTGTTTCCACCCTGCTGTGGTTTAGACTCTCCCTTGGTCACAGCAACAATAGATCCTTCCTTAGGAAACAGACTCTCATGCCTGAGAGCTTTCTCCACAAGCTTCTCAAATGAATCGTCCAAATGATCCACCAACTGTCTCCCAAGATAACTGTCCAAGCCTGTCACAAACTTTTCATTCTTCTGATATGCAGACTCAATATACGACCGGGCATACTTGAACAAAGCTTCGAACTCAGAAACATACTCCAGAACTGATCTCCCACCTTGCTTGAGCTCCACAAACTTCTTGAACAGAACAGACTTCTGAGCTGTAGAAATGAACTTAGCTTCAAACCTCACCTGGAATTGCTCCCAAGTAATCTCTTCCTTCGGAGTAGTGATGGTAATAGAATTCCACCAATCAGAAGCTCTCCCTTGAAGCTGCCTTGATGCCAACTTCCTCTTAGTTGCATCCTCAATTCCCAAATCACCAAAGATCCTTCTACAAGCATCCATCCACCTCTGGACCTCAATAGTTGATTCTGTTCCCAAGAAAACCTTTTCTCCAAGAGCAGTATAGTCCTTGCACAACTTAGAAAAATCCACTGGTTTCGGAGCTTGGACTTGAACTCCAACATCTACTGCTGCCCCCGGAACTGGTATCCTTCTCATGATCGAAGTCATCATAGCTTCGAACATAGCTGCATAATCAGCAGTCTCTTCAGTAGCACGGCCTTCCCTAGCAGCTGGTCTCCCTCTTCGACTCATTCTCAATATCTATAAAAAGGAATGATTAGAACATCTAGAGAAACAACTGCATAAAGGACTCAAACTCTACTAAGCTACTATATTATATATAGTATTCATCCATCAAAATACAATTACGTCTCTCATACGTAGTTACGTTAGCGAGCGTTGGGCAAAATCGATTAACCAATGCTCTGATACCAAATGTGACGACCGCCCATGACCCCCGCACCTAATCTAGAGATAGTGCGCTGTAAAGTGTGCAAGGCGACCATGGACGATTGTCAGGGTAGATTAAAACAACAGAATCTATCGTATTACTCACAGCGCATGGACAAAATTCAATAGAACACATATATAATGAAGCTTTACAGAATAAAATGCCATCATATAAAACTTCATAATAGTTGAATACAAGCATCCAAATAGCCAATACATCAAGCCTCACTACATAACACTCAGAGAATACAAAAAAAAACAGCGGAACATCCAGTACATATAATAAGAAGATAATATGCAACCCTCCAGCTCGTCTTCGATATCAGCATCGTGAGAAGAGAACAGCACCTGTCACCTGCTACCTAGTCTGCCCGTCCCAAAATGGACGAACAGCCCAAGGCAATAAGAATTAAAACATAAAGCCTTGAGTCAGACAACAGTCTTAGTGAGCAGTAAATTAACTAACAACATACCAAAAGAGCATAAAGGAAAAGGAATAGGAATACAACCCTCCCACTCCACCTCTTTCTACAGTGATAGCCCCCAGACACACACTAAACAGAAGCAACATAGCAGAGCATACAATTTAAAGTAAAGTAATAATCATTCGAGTCAAGGGCGATGTTTTCCAAGTACCAAGGCCTAAATCAGATAAGCACCCAGAAAATACCGCTCTTGGGTCTGAATGACGATACAACCAAACATCCATGACTCTGGCTATCACTGTTATCATTGCTTCGATATCACCGTTAATTGAATGACCGGCACATTCTTTCAGCCGTCCGTCAAGGGCTAATGGAAACCCCGGTTCTAGACATAACTCCCGCACGTCGTCGCAACCCGTGCCTAGGACTATCGAATCTGCCCAGAGTACTCGACCATCAACAGTTGGCCGTTGGGACTATCGAATCTGCCCAAACGTACTCTTGCTTAGAGCATGCTAGAACCTTCAACAACGATGCTATCCAAGCCTCCTAGTCATCCTCCTCGACGACTATTCTCATATCCGTTCATTATCCTCAACTCGAATCATATCACCGAGTTATCAACATGCTTGGAATGATCCCGTTTGGATTAGACCAAGTCTTCATCACATGATTGCTTCGCTTCATCACATCCTCGCAAAGCCTCATCTCAACATCACATCATCAAATCTATGCATAAGAGCTTCATCATCCCGCTACATATGCCACGAGCAGCTTTCCCAATTCAAGAGCCTTTCCCTTAGCTTTTGAATCGTCTTCGGTCTAAATCAAACCATCAATCATCTAATTCATAACAATCAATCAAATCAAACATTAATCCAAACAATCAAGCATTCAAATAAGATCTAAGTAGACAATTATCACAATAATGGCATTTTCGTAATTAAAGAGTTGGAAGTCCAATAAGCATGAAAACATGAATTATATCCCTACAAACTTGATGAATGAACTTGCATAGGTTAACATATGATAAAATGGATGTAACATCATCATGAACAATGGATCTATATGGATCTACACTTAGGATGAAGAAAATGCATGGAAATCACTATTTTAACACCAAAACGAGCCAACAATCCGATCTACTCCTTTGGATCCGTGTGAGAGATAATCACCACTCACCAAATCACCTAAACAAACCCAAATCAACACGCTTCAGATCTGGACAGCAAAGGATCAAGCTTGATCTATCACGAATCCGCTTCAAACGAAGAAATCTCTCTTGTAAAGATGAAGATCTTCAATCTAAGCTCTTGAATCTTCAATCTTGATCTTCAACTTGGATGGATGTAAGCACTAGATTAGGGTGGAGAAAAGAAGTGAAGAAGTGTAGAAGTCGAGCTCTCAAAATGGCAGCACTTCGTCGCTTCGAAATCCGGATCCCAAAAAGTGAGAAAAACCCTTCCTATTTATAGCAGAAATTCCTTAAGTCGAAATTTGGATATCTCCATAAGTCGCTTCCGACTTACGACCTAAGCCCCTACGACTTAACAAAACCCAACGACCTAACAAAGCCCTACAACTTACGACCTAACGAGGCTACGACTTATGACTTAACGACCTAACCACAGGTGCGACCTAACACTTAAGCGCTTACACGACCTAATCAACATAGCGCATCAGCGACCTAACTATGCTACGACATAACATCTCAGCGACCTAACACATGACAACCTAAAACAACACGCGACCTAACTCCCACGCGACCTACCAACCTATGCGACCTAACAACTTACGCCAACAAGCGACCTAACTAAAACAGAACTCACGACCTAACTTAGGTCGTGTACGACCTAACTACCCTAACCAGCCATCCCCTACTCTGCTTAACTCTTAGGTCGCTAATAATTAGATCGCTAACTCCTATAGGTCGCGAACTATTATAGGTCGCATCTCACTAGTTTCCTTAGGTCGCTGCCGACCTAAATATACTAACTCGGTAGCCACTAGGTCGCAACTCACTCAACCTGCTAACTTCTATTAAGTCGCTGCCGACCTACCCCTTAGGTCGCCAATCCTATAAGTCGCTAACCCACCCAGTCGACTTAACTTGGCAACGACTTAAACGCTTAACTCGGTAACAACTTAACCCTTAGGTCGCCTACGACCTAACCAACCAAGCTACCAGACGACCTAATACATAGCGACCTATCCCTTAACTCGGTCACTACGACCTAACTCTAACCTTAAGTCGTCTACAACCATAAGTCGGTCAACCCGCTAACTCGTCCAACCGACCTAACTTCTCTACGCTCTAAGTCGTTGCCGACCTAACTGCCTTAACTCGCCATTCACCTGGGTAGCTCCAATCCCCTAAGTCGTATACGACTTACGACTTATACTAAGTCGTGAACGACTTAGGACTTAGCCATATTTTTGCCTAAAATCTGAAATGGCTCAAAAATGCTAAAATTCCAGATTTTGACAAACTTTTCGATCCGTAAAATACGGGTCGTTACAACTCGAGTCAGGATTAACATTCTTATATCTATAAAACCAACTCAAGTGAAATATCAACTGAAATACAAGTAACTCAAAGGATTTTTTGGGATAACCATCCTCTAAGGATCTGTTAAACTATCTACTATGTAGTAGTGTACGCTAAGTAGATAATGCCTATCAGTAATATAAAGTATCAAAATAGTGTTAAGGCGTTACCATTATCCCCCTTAACACATTTTATATAAGCATCATAGTCTATACAGCACTGTAAACTCCACCGTAAACTAGTGGGCTATCAGGGAGTACTCCATAGGTATAACACAAAACAAATCGTAGTGGTCGCGCATAGGGATATGAGTATGACAAGGCACATGAGGCAATACCCAAGATAGTGAAACTACCGTTTGCCTGATCCGGACTAGTGAAAACGCATCGCTGCAACGATCGCAACACCGCGAAACAACACTCCCAAATCAAGGGTGCGCACCAATCAAAAACAAGTAATGAGTAGTTTACGAAGAAGTGTGTCCGTTAGAGGTAGCTAACCTCACTGGCCCGGCACGGCTCCTGTTTAAGTCATTTCCGATTTGACACAAGTGTCAAGGTCATCCATTATCGTTCTCTTTCTTCACATCCAGAAACGTCGTCATTCCAATCACTTCATTCTGGATCACACTCCGCGTATAATAGTTATTAAAGTGGTTTTCGGTTTGGACAGAGAGTATGTCCCTAACCGATCCCGGACTCTTCAATAACTTCGTAATTATTACACTGATTGGTCATTTAATAAACTTTCAAAATAGTTTATATTTCAAAATCAAAATATCATTGCCATTTCAAAACCGTATCAATACAATATCACTTTCATTTCAAAACCAAATACGATATCATTTCCATTTCAAATATATTCATCTCAAATATATCCATTTACAAAATCTTAGTACTTCAAAGCTATAACACTTCCTAAATCAACACTTTGGAAATCATAATTCTTTGGAAATCAAAGTTTAGAAATCATAGTGCTTTGGAATCATAACATTTTCCTCTTAACCAGTTTAGATATTAAAATTAGTATATATATATAATAAAATAGTTTATAAATAAAATAGTTTATATAAATAGCTATAAGTTAAAATAGTTTATAATAAAATAATTTATATTAAAAATGATTTATATTAAAACAGTTTATATTAACATAATTTATAAAGTAAAATATCAATAGTTTTAAATATAATTTTTTAAAATTTCTTTATAAAATAAAATAGTTTCTCGACTTTCACAAATCGATTTAAATCAATTTGAATTCCAAATTCAAATTTAATCAAATCTAAATCATCAATTTCAATTTCAATTCAATTAACCATTTCCAAGTTATATCGATTTCAAATACCGATTTGAACCACAAATAAACCATTTCAATTTCAATATATTTCAAAGCTTCAAATATTCCACATTTCAAAACTAAATTCGATAATTTTATATATATATATATATATATATATATCAATTCACTTTTCTATTATTTAGTTTGAAATATTTACTTAATTATTTCAATATCATTTGACTACAATTTCAATTTACAAAATATCTCATTTAAATTCATATAAGTTTGAAATATCCATTTAAGTCACCTTTAATCAAATTTCAAGTTGTAAAACACTTCTTTAAAATTTCAAATTCGATAAATTTCAAGTCAAAACTTTTTAAGTATAATTCTTAAATAAATATAATTTCAAATCAGTTTCAAATTTATCTTTATAACCCGAATCATTACAAACTCTATATTTGAAAATATAAATTTTAAATAAATAATTAAACATATTTATCAACTTATTAAATCAAGATTTATCAAAAACCATATATTTCTTTTCAAAACCATAGAAATCATTTTCAAAATATTTAGCTATATAGACAACGGTGTCTGTATAAAATGTTCTACCCTATGGTCAAGTGATACAGATATTTATCATTTCAATCCGTAATTTAAATATATAAGGGTATATATATCATTTCAACCCGTAATTCCAAATTCAATTCAATTTGAAAATCGCTTGGGTTTATCATTTCAACCCATAACGATTTTCTCCTATTCTAAAGTCCGTTTGGGTATGTATCATTTCAACCCATAGTGATTCTATACTAACAGGGAACTTGCAGAGTGATAACAGATATGATAAATATATAACAGGCATATATCATCAATATAAATAATAGATAATGGTGTCAGATGTCACAGGTGAACTGATACAGGTAATATCATATATATAACAGTGTAAATAACTAACAACAGCATATTTCAATTGTCGTTTCAATTGAAATCAAATTTAATTAAAAAAAACATTAATCGTGAGTGATTGCTCACCTTTCGAGGCTAGAGAGGGTAGACAGTAAGATGAATTATGAATCCAAGCACGAATTCCAAATCAAAGCTAGATTGGCACGAATTTGACCAAGCTGATAGATAAGAATTGACGAAACCAAATCAGAACTGGATCGATGAATATAATTGGTACAGTGGACATATATTTATTATTTTCATGAAATCAAAATTTAATTTACAACAAGTATTAAAATAACATATGTATATATATATATATATGAAACTAGATATGCGATACTATACTATATTTATTATAAAATTCAACATAAACATGCTTTTAATATAATATAGCCATAAACTCAACTGCTTTAAAAGCAACCACACACATATAGTACCCAACGCAAAAAGTAAATATATATTTTCAAAAATCTATATATATATATATAACTTGTATATAAACCTATATATGATAGGAACGCATGTATATAGAACAGTTTTATATATTCGAACAATAGGACCCAGACTAGAGGTATACATATACACGCAAACCGGTATACAAATTATTCACCTAAACCAACATATACAAACATCATATATATTAAAATGTTCACCTAACTCCCCACAGCCGAAAGAATATACTGATATATGTAAAAGATATATATAATAATATGTACAATTAAACAATTCACGTCAATCAAGCTAGTACAAAATGAAACAGAGCAAGCAAACTAGTATTTCTGGAAAACAGAGTGTAAATATATTATAAATTTAATCATCAACCCGATAGTTTAACATATATACATATAAATCAACCTCACTATATTATAAAATAAGCTTGTATGGACATACAGTATAACAAAATATGTTGTTAGAAGAGAATATACAACAATAGGTATAAAATTTACATAAATATATATAATATAAATTTAAGTATATATTGAACAACTTACATACATACTTTAAAACATAAAAACTGAATATACACTTCATTATCAGTATATATAAACACAAGTTAGCAGGCATATATAAGCTAATACAAGTAAAATTTATATAGACTGCATATAACTAACACACTAATATATACTGTAAACACCAAAATATATCCTGATATATATACACCGACCTTTCGAAAATCAACCTACCCTATACATAACGTGTACATAAACTTCTGTACCAATTGTATTAACAATATTTAATATAAAACAATACAAACTTACTCTACTATTATACCTATACTTCAAGAAAATCAAAATCAAACAGATTTCATACATATACGAACATACATAAATAAAATATGTACAACAGTGTATTATACAAAAATCTTATCCAAATTTTAGATATAAACCGAATATATATAGTATAAAGTACAACCTGGATTAAATGAAAGCTAACCATCAAAAGAGTAATATATATACATTTAAAAGGTTGCAGGTTGATAATAATATATAAAAAATATATATATAAAAAATCTATACCTTTATATATGTAAGCGGTGAGATGAACAGGGGCGGCCAGCTCAGAGGCGGTGGAGGGAAGCAAGGTGAAGGAGGCTATTGGGTTGGATGGGATACGTATTGGCTGCCGTGGCCATGTGGTTTGAGGAAGGTGATATGGGTTTCGGTGGAGGCAGGGGAGAGCTAGGGGTCTTGGAAGGTGGATGAAGTGTTCGGCCTTATGTTGTGGGAATCGAGGCATTTGCTGAGGCCTCGCGGAGGGTGGAGGAGCAACGGTGCGGTGGAGAGGAGAGTGGAGCTGTTGGGAAGAAGGTTGGGGTCATGAGTGAAGCGGCACGTGGGCGAGGGGATGGGGTTGGATCGGGTTCTGGGCTGTGGTAGGGTGTTCGGCGGAGCTCGGTGATGTTGGTCGAAGCAATGGCAGGGTGGCAGCGGCAACATGGTAAAAGGACGAGAAGCAGCATGGTTTCCAAAACAGAGAAATGAAATCTTTTATACTTTATGATGTATACAAATGTTTTGAGGAGGATAGAACAAAATAAGAAAGTGAATTTGAATACAAACAAATGTTTCAGATAAAACAAATGTTTCAGATAAAACGAATGTAGACACTCTATATAAAACTTAGATAAATATTAGTTTCTTTTAGAGCACAGCATGAAGAAGGAGAGACTGAGAGAAAAGAAGGAACCAGAATAATAAATAAACAATGGGAAGAGTGAAGGTCTAAAGTTGGATTCCAGTAATCATTAAATTCTGAGAATTTGAAGTAATGACTGTTTGCTTTAGCCGCTTGACTAGTGAATGGTCACAGAAGTTTAAAAGCCCAAAATTTCGGAACCGGTACGATTACCGTTTTCGTAGTTTTCGCCGTCCACCGGACGTCGAAACACACATACGAATATACCACGGAGCACAGCACAACGAGACGATCAAAACGGCATACAGATATCAGTGGTACGATTGAATTATAAAAATTCGAATTTTCTACTAGCGGAAAATGCAGCAAAAACTGCAGAAAAATAAGATCGACGGAGCTAAAGAAGCCCGAATTTGAAAAACGAAAAATGACGTCTTAGTCAGAAGATGAATTAGAATTTTTCTATGTAAAAATATTCAGGTTTGGAAAACATTTTATTATCATCAATTTTAACTGATATAAATTGGAATAAAATTACACTAGAAAATAAACTTTCAAATTATCTGATGAAAATTTTCCAGTTGCTATGATTAACTAGACGCATTCCAAATATCAAATTTTTATTTCAAAATTTTATCGTTTAAAATTTCACAAAATTTCAACTAATTACGTTATTAAAACAGTTAAAATTTACGGGTCATTACAATTTTTATATTTAATATTTAAACCATTTATTTAAGATTTAACTCAAATCCAATATGTGTGTGTATATATATATGTATAAATATAAATTCAAATCTACTCATATATACCCATATATATATATATTCACATATATACAATTTTTATTTATTTATATGATTTAATATATATATTCTATTTGAATTGGGGAAACTCGAATCAGTTTATCAGTTAATTCCACAATTTTTATTCAAAAATTAATTTAATTATAGATTTAAACTTATATAAAATCCGGGATCGTTACAAATTAGATCTATCTCTCTTCATTTAATTTAATTTATATTGAAGAAAGTTTATAAGTGGAGAGAAGAAGTTTTGGAAGAGCTTTAATACACTGACTAATAGTTGTGATCAACTAGCTAGGTGTGTATTTATAGGGGATTTACATTGGTTCTAACCGTTGATTAGTTATTTCATTCACAAGTAAAGATATCTAGGCGGTTCGACTACGTATGTTGCACATGGACGCCTTCTTAATAAGTTATTTATTTACATCTTCCTTTAATTAATCAATCGGTAAATAGGTCAATCAATCAATTAATCAATTAATCAACCAACCAATCAATCAATTAGTTTAATTATATCATAATTTATGTTACTCAAATTTCATGTATATATTATTAACCATTTAAGTACACACACACATTATTAGCTAACATCTTTATCTACACTTTCCCTTAAAATAATCTTTTACCTATATGTATATACATTTATTTTCCAAATATATAATTGTGTAACTTTTATTAAATGCTCCCTTTTCAAAATAAACCTTTACTTTTGTACGCATAAATATATTTCCATTCTTTTCTTTTTTAAATGCACATGTATCATTATACCCTTTTTCTTTTCTTTTTCCTTAGGGTAATCTGTACATATTTAATTTATTTCTTAACAAATAAATTTTCTTTATTCTTTCTTTAAACTTAAATTTACTCTCAAAAATAGGTGCAAAACACAAAATGTGTGCTACCGTAAACGTTCCGTGTCTTTTTTATACGATATCTGTTTCTAACAACTTATATATGAATTTGGGCTAGAAAAATCTACTTGACCTAATGGAAAAGTTGGATTTTCCAAATTTCTTCATTTATAGAAATTTACTATTTCATCCTTTTATGTAAAATTATATTTTTACCTTTATTAATATTTTAATTTATTATTAAAATTTTCGAATGTTATAAAATTCTGCGTTTGCATTCATTTTTTTGATGGCATAAGATAACTTCTGACATTCGTCAGACATGTGTCCACTTGTGAGATAATAAATGCAATATTTTTTTCCATTCAGACTTTCTCTTTTTGATAAGCATAATTTGGATAGGAAAGTTTTTTATGAGTCTTTCGAAAGATTCAAGACATGCTTTCATTAAGTAGGGTGAGAATGCTTTTCTTTTTGAGCTTCTTTCGGGGTTCGTTAATTGGAGTAGTGGGAACAGGCCTTTTAGCTGTGAGGGCAAGGTCTTCATATTCCATTAGCTTAATACTCAGATTCCTCACTTTGTCGTTCATGGCCTTAGCCATTTTTTAGAGTTGAGCTAATTGCTAAAGGGATTGGTGAAGACATCCTAAAAACTACCTAATTTGGAGAGCTTGAAGTTCAGAGACAGTGTCATATTCTCCATCTTTGTCTTTTTTTACAATTAAAGCGACAAGACACTCGTTGTTTTCTTCTTCAATGAGATGAATAAGAAGGTTGACAGTTAATTCTGAGTTAAGCTTTTAACTATTATGTTGCTAGAGTTAGACTAACTATTTGGGAAGAACAGTTGATTCTTGAGGTAGACGAATAAAGGCACGGAGGTTTGGACCCTCCTTCTCGCGTCGAAATGTTGGTTTGATTCTTTATCTCCTTGGTCGCACTTATGTTCAACTGATCAAACACCCGTTGTTTTTAGTAGTTGGTTTCATGGTGTCCAAACACGTTTCGTATTATCTCATTTGTCATTTCATATGGATGGTGATGAAACTAGTGCCTAAGATCTGGAAGATGTCTTCAAACTGCCTTAAAACAAAAAATTCCTATATACACCATTCTACAGACATCAATAATCCATGTATATACACATCAACAAGTGTCTAAGCACTCGTCATGATTATCAAAAAGTTTAACTGGCCATGAAAAGACTGTGAATGCATGCTTAAGCTGAATTAGTAATACACTATATCAACCATCTACATACACCAATTGTTATGAGAAAAGTATTGATGCAGCGCGAAATCAAAATCAACGAATTACCTTAGGTCGCGCGCGTGATAACCCTAGGTCGCTCCTCGTTTTAGATCGCGGACGATCTACTTTAGGTCGCGAACTAAGTCGCGAAGAGGACTATCAGTTCTTGTGTCGCAAGGAAGAAGAAGAAGGTCGCTGCCGATTAGGTCGTTGCCGTGTTGCTCCCATAGGTCGCGATTGTTTCCTCCCAGTAAGTCGCGAAGGAGAAGTAGGTCGCGATTGTTTCCTCCCAGTAAGTCGCGAAGAAGAAGTAGGTCGCGATTGTCTTCCGGTAGGTCGCGGCAAGCGTAGATCGTTCCTCTTCCTTAGGTCGCGAATGAAGAGTAAGTCGCGAAATCTTCTGGTAGGTCGCACTCGAAAGTTAGGTCGCAAACAAGTTTCTTTAAGTCGCTGACAGTTACTAGGTCGTTGTTTCCTGAAGCACTGTTTGATAAGTCGTTGTACTTTGTTTTCTTATGTTGTTAAGTAATATTTTGTTAGGTCGTTTGTACTAATGTGATTTTTTTTTTTCTTAAGTCGTTGGAAAAATTGTAAAGTGTGTTGTAAGCCTATAAATAGGCAGGTTTGTGTCACTTGTAATAGTTAGTCAATTGGAATAAAATTTCTTTTGTGTGCTTTTGTGCCACCATTAAAATTGGTAGTTGAGTGTTATCTCCTATCTCCACCTTCGGTTATTCGAGAGCGCTCGAATCAACGATTGTTGAAGCCGATTCACGAAATCTAGTGCGCTAGATCAACGTTCGAAGAATCGTAGATCTTCTCTCACGGCATCGTGCGCGATCAACGTGTCGAAGATAGCTAAAGTCCGGTATCTCTTCGTGATCAACGGATTTGGGCGTTTGGTATCAGTAATTCATCGATTCATATTGCTTCATCTAATCGTTTCATCGATTAGTTTGACACGAAATCTTCATTTCGTTGTCATCCGTTATTTCCGCTGCGTCATTTGGTATCAGAGCTAGACTTAGCCAATCATAGCTAAGCCGAGCCTGTTGGAGCAAAGTGAAGTGTTCAAGTTCAGATTTGTTCAAGCCAAGAGTTGAAGTTTGTTGTTTGATTTGACAATGCCTCCGAGAAGAGTTAATCGTCATCAGAATATTGCCGATGTTTCTAGAAGAGAAGAAGCTGAGCAATTGGAACAACGTATCAATGAGAAATTTGATGAAGGCATTGGGAAGTTAGAGAAACTGATGATTGACATGAATCAAGGTCAAAGGAGAAGGTCGCCAGTCTCGAACCATGGAGGAAACAGAGTTTCGCCATCGGTTACGGAAGCGAGGAGGGTGTCGCCGCAATCTTACCGAGAAAGAAGAGAATCTTCTGTTTCATTGAGAAGAGAACATCATGAGTATAGAAATGAAGAGAGAAGAACTCCACATGAGTTTGAACTTGAGCTATATCGTGATGATGAAAGACATGGTAGAAGAGACATGCGTGATCGAAGAGATGTTGATGGTCGAGATCGATACCGAAGTACACGTGATTATGATGAAGAGAGTGATAGAAGTAATATTCATTATCGAGATCGAGACCAAGTACGAAACGCATATCGGGATGTAGAGGATGATCGTCGATGGGAGTCGGGAATGAAAACTGAAATTCCAGAATTCAAGGGTGGAATGGTAGCGGAGGAATTTTTGGATTGGGTTTCAAATGTTGAGGAAATTTTTGACTTCAAAGAAGTTCCCGAGGATCGAAGAGTGAAGTTGGTTGCTACGAGATTAAGAGGGAGAGCTATGGCGTGGTGGCAGCAGATTAAGCTAACACGGGAGAGAATGGGGAAGTCAAAGATTGCTACATGGGAAAAGATGAAGAAGTTAATGAAGGCTACATTTTTGTCGTATAATTATCAGTCTCTTATGTATCAACGATTGCAGAATCTGAGACAGGGAACAAAGTCAGTGAATGATTATGCGGATAATTTTTATCAATTGATTGCGAGGAATGACATCATGGAGACGGAGGAGCAGTTGACCGCTAGATTTGTTGGAGGGTTGAGAATGCAGATTCAAGATATGGTGAATATGTTTGATCCCAGAACTGTTGCTGAAGCACATCAAAAAGCTCTAGTTTGAGAGAAGCAAGGTAGGAGAGGAGGTGGTGTGTTTACGAATTCCAACAACCATAACAAGGATGTTAGTAACAGTGTGGATGTTTCCAAAGTCGTCAGTAAGCCGATTGTTAATGAAGCCAACAAAGCAAAGGTCAATAGTAATCTCAAATGCTTTAATTGTCAAGAGTTGGGCCATAAAAGCAATGAATGTACAAAGCCAAAGAAGCGAGCAATGATTGTGGAGATTGAGAATGAAGGTGCAGAGGTAGAGTGTTTCAATTCAATACCAGTTGAAGAAGAATTATTGTCTGGGGATGAGGGTTGTAGTTTGTTGATGAGGAGATCTTGTTTAACACCAAAGCAAGAGGATGATTCTAGCTGGTTGAGAAGCAACATTTTTCAGTCAACATGCACTATTCTGGGGAAAGTTTGTAAATTTGTGATTGATGCCGGAAGCTGTGATAATATCATTTCTTCAGAAGCTGTAAAGAAATTGTTATTGAAAACAGAGAAGCATCCAAACCCCTACAAGTTAGCTTGGTTGAGAAAAGGAGTGGAAATGAAGGTTGGACGAAGAGTTTGTGTTAATTTTTCGATTGGGAAGAAATATAAAGACAAAATTTGGTGTGATGTGGTTGACATGGATGTATGTCATTTGTTGTTGGGGAGACCATGGCAATACGATAGAGCAGTGCAACATGATGGTCGCACCAACAGCTACAGTTTTATGTTCGAGGATACACGAATCACTTTGGTTCCTAAAAGGCGTCAACATAGTGAAAACAAATTGGAGGAAATCAAGAAACTAAAAACTTTGTTGTCTTTGAAGGAATTTGTTGATGTGGAAGATGAAGTCGATTGTTTTCAACCACTAAATTTTGATAAAGATGAAGTTGATGATTTTCAACCAACAAAATCTGATGAACATGAGATTGAAAATTCACAACCAGCAAAGTTTGATGAGGATGAAGAAAGTGTGTCAGGAGATGAAGGGGGTGATTTATTGGTGAAGAAAGTAGATTCAACTAGTCTACAATCTACAAGAGAGTTTGTTAAAGAAGTGGAGGATAGTGCAGAAGTATTCCTGTTGAATGAAAATGAAACCAGTAAAAGTGTTGAAATTCTCGAAGAGGTTAAGCCAATAGTGAATGAATGTGAAGATGTAGTTCCTGCAGAGTTGTCCAATGAATTACTGCCACTAAGGGACGTACAACATCATGTTGATCAAGTGCCAGGTGCTATTGTACCGCATATGCCACGTAATCATATGTGTCCGACAAAGCAGGTAGAGTTGAGAAGACTGGTGGATGAGTTTCTGTTCGAAGGAAGGCAATTGTATACTCCTAATTGCAGTTGGCGAATAAGAGTTATCAAAGACTTACATGTAGAAAGACACGAGGACTGTGATCGTACCATGCAGTTGATTGCAACGTCTTGTTTTGGGCCGTCAATAAGGAAGGAGGTTGAAAGGTTCGTTCAGAAGAGCCATAATTATCAAATTTCAAAAGAGACCGCGACGAAGTCAGGATTCTGTATGTCATTACCTATACATACTAGATTATGGGTGGAGGTAAGTATGGACTCGGTATTGGGTTTGATGAAGACGCAAAGTGGCAACGAATCTATCTACTTGATGGTTGAACGATTTCTTGTTGGTACTTACAACAAGCTAGATGCTGGAGGGATGGGTCGTTTGGAAGTTGTGAAGGGAATTAATGAGAATGTTTGTAAGTTGAGTTTGTCGGGTCATCTTCCTATTGCCAACATTGACAATATCGAATACTTGGTTCCATTTCACGAGGATAAGAGTGTCAAAGAAGAAGAAACTGTAAATTCGAGGACGAATTTTTCCCAACCAGGGGAGGATGATGCAGCGCGAAATCAAAATCAACGAATTACCTTAGGTCGCGCGCGTGATAACCCTAGGTCGCTCCTCGTTTTAGATCGCGGACGATCTACTTTAGGTCGCGAACTAAGTCGCGAAGAGGACTATCAGTTCTTGTGTCGCAAGGAAGAAGAAGAATGTCGCTGCCGATTAGGTCGTTGTCGTGTTGCTCCCATAGGTCGCGATTGTTTCCTCCTAGTAAGTCGCGAAGGAGAAGTAGGTCGCGATTGTTTCCTCCCAGTAAGTCGCGAAGAAGAAGTAGGTCACGATTGTCTTCCGATAGGTCGTGGCAAGCGCAGATCGTTCCTCTTCCTTAGGTCGCGAATGAAGAGTAAGTCGCGAAGTCTTCCGGTAGGTCGCACTCCAAAGTTAGGTCGCAAACAAGTTTCTTTAAGTCGCTGACAGTTACTAGGTCGCTGTTTCCTGAAGCACTGTTTGATAAGTCGTTGTACTTTGTTTTCTTATGTTGTTAAGTAATATTTTGTTAAGTCGTTTGTACTAATGTGATATTTTTTTTTTCTCAAGTCGTTGGAAAAATTGTAAAGTTTGTTGTAAGCCTATAAATAGGCGGGTTTGTGTCACTTGTAATAGTTAGTTAATTGGAATCTAGTGTGCTAGATCAACATTCGAAGAATCGTAAATCTTCTCTCACGGCATCGTGCGCGATCAACGTGTCGAAGATAGCTAAAGTCCGGTATCTCTTCGTGATCAACGGATTTGGGCGTTTGGTATCAGTAATTCATCGATTCATATTGCTTCATCTAATCGTTTCATCGATTAGTTTGACACGAAATCTTCATTTCGTTGTCATTCGTTATTTCCGCTGCGTCAAGTATAATTAGATCTTGTGCTTGATTTTCCAAGTGCACGGTAAAATAAATCCTCTAATGGTTGATTTGATGTATCCTTTGCGACATAGTTTATGAAAAGGGAAAGTTGTTCTACCTTAAAAAAATTTGTTAAGAAATCTGAGAGGAAAATCAATGGATGCTGGACTTCACATATTAAACTGATGTTTCTTCCTCTTTCCTCGTATTTGGATTATTATGGAATTGTTCTTATGAGAAGTACGAGAGGCCACACAAACTTGTCCAGCGCACGTTCATAAAATGAGACATCATTATACATTTACACCTAAATTTTTTATACCTAACGGCTAACGTTATCTTCTCAGTAATTTGGGAGTATTGAATATGGCTCCATCTAGACTGCGACATATCAGCTACCAACCTTGATTTCTTTGCACACTTTCACCCAACATTAGGAGTTGCTAAGCTCGTTTGGACATGCTCAAGTTATATTCTTACAAAATGCGTCTACCTATACTAATTAATAATCCTGAGTATGAGTATGTGTCGGCTGCACAACGTATACCTTTTCAGAATTTACAAACTGAGTTTGATTAATGTGGATCTAAATAAAATTTATGATGTTCTCCATAAGCTAATATTAATCGGTTGGCCGTGATATGCTCATATGACTAAAACCAGCGAAACCATTCGGAATTCCATGTCATGGAGAACTTTCACAAGGAATTCATAAACTGCAAAATAGTTAAAGTGCAAGAACAACGAAGTTATGAACTCAAATATATTAAAAGTTAAAGCCTTAACTGAAACTGCCGCGAAAACAGGACACCAATTTACCAACACCGTTCCTAGGGTTTATCTTCTTCTTCTTCTTCTCCGGAGAAGAAACAGCAACTTCCAACCCAACGCCATTATTCACATCACCACCATCAGGCAGCTTCGGCACATCATCTTCATCCAAAAGAGCCAGCTTCCATTCCCCTTCATCATCAACCACCATTCCTTTATTCTTCTCAATCCACCATGACCCAGGAATCAGACACTCGTCTTTCAAATACTCCGAAGACTTGTTCACCAAAGCAATGCTCCTCTTCACCTTCATTTCAAACTCTCCTTCTTCCCCATTCCACCCTGCTACCCCATGCAGTATCCCTTGCAAGTTATGCCAGTCGCTCGGGTTCTTCGAATCCTTTATGTAAGGCGACTTCCTTGCATCCACTACCAGCTCCGTACCCGTATACACAAAGCCCAATAACCCAGTCGGGTACAGTGGTATCAAATCGATCTTGTTCTTGACATGAAGAACCTTCAAGTTCGGCAGCCCTTTTAACCTTTCATTGAACTCCTTGTTCCCTATTTGTGGGCTTCCAAACACTACTGCACATACAGGAAAGGTGCCCAGGCCATTTTCAACTATGTCGAATGCACTCAGCACAGCCAAGCTAGCTCCTAAGCTATGCCCTACACATATAATGCTGAGCTTCTCGTCTTTGTAGAGGTTGACCAAGTATTTGATTCTGGTCAGTAACTGGTCTCTGGCACTTGTTTTGTTAAACGGAGACTTGGGGTCGGTTGAGGTGTAAATTGTGTACCAGCCCTTCATGACTTTGATATTTTCATTGGATGTAATGGAAGGGATGGAGACGAGTTCGGGCTGGAAAACATCGGCCCATTCGAGGTCGCGAATGGTGCCACGCCATGCAATGTAAATATCGCGTCTTCCTGTGGCAAGGGAGGATTTGTCTGTAGAAACGGCGATGTAGCCGATCCAATTGGATTCCCTGCTCCAGGCTTCACGGGACAGGGAGAAGAGGAAGGCGGCAGGGAGGTTGAGGGTGGAGGTGGCGTAGATGAACTCAGAGACAAAGTAGTCGGAGGAGAAAGGGAAAGAGGTTTTGGAGAGGAGGTTAAGTTTGCCGTAGCGGCTGGCACCGCAGTACTTGGAGTGCTGGTCGTTGTTGAAGGCATCGTAGGTGACCTGGCAGAAGTCGCCACAGAGGAGGACGAGGTTGCGGAGTGGGAGGGAGAGCGGGTTCAGGAGGTGGGTCCAGTTTGTTGAGCCTAATAATTCTGGCCATGGAGTGGTGGTTGCTGTAGTTGAGTTGTTTGATTCCTGCATTTTGGATTGAATTTGGTATGGTGAGACATCCTGTTTTGATGAGTACATGTATTAAGTGATCTCTAATCTCTTTATGTGTGGAGCATGTATCTGAAAATGATGTCTGATGGACTTCTCACCTTACAAATTAGTTGTTACATAACTGTGTGGATTAGCTCTGGCTTGCTTTTTTGAGTAGAAACTTCAAAATTGGTTCATCTCCTCCATTGAATTGTTCAGTTTTAGATAAAACAATTAGATCCCAACTCAATATCGGAATTTTAGCCTCTCTACCCTGTAATGATAACCGTACAACGGTGGAGAACTGACCGTTTCATTATAATTTAGAAAAAATTATTTGTTGTAATTTTTAATAACTTTTAATTATATTATACGCATAAGGATAACATATTGAATAAAAAATTATTTGAATCATTAGAACCATAAACAATAAAACGTTGTAGAAGACACACACACTATACAATAAAATGAATTTGATTCACAACAAAGACACACACAATATACAAGAAAATCAAATGAAACAAAAAAAAAAGACGAGTAAAGTTAACAAACTATAACCCGACTTATAACCGATTATATACAATATGGATTCGATTCACATTTACATCATATAAGAGGAATCCATTTAATATATTCAAAAAGCAGACAAAATGTAAATGTTGAGACAAAATGTAAATGTTGCGAAAATCTGAAAGAAACAAAGAGAAAATTAATTGGGAAATACCATAACATATTTCTTTAAAAGAAAATGTATTACAGTAATAAAATAAAATAAAAAACAATACATGAGTGCTCTATCGTTAATATAACAACATTACAATATTAAACATATCATTAATATAACATCTTTACAATATTAAACATAAGACAAGAAGTTAGTATACTAACTCAATGGTTCAAATAAGATAGATTTGATTCACTTATCAAGTATTAAAACCAAGGTTCGAGAACTCGGTTTCCATCTCGGTTTCGGTCAATTGAAATTTTCTTAGTTTCGGCCAGTTTCGGAAAATTCGAAAGTTTCGGTTTCGGTCCTGATATCGAGTTTCCATATTTTCAATGAAAAAAGTAATGGTAGACGTTGCACACAAGACACAAATATAGTCCATAAATAGATAATAATACAACATACAACATTAAACGTAAACAAAGTTTAAATATAAATTAAAATCCATCAATTTAAAAATACTATTGAACTGATATGAACTAGAGCAGCCCGTTTAAATATAAACTAGAGCAGCTCATTTAATTATAAATTAGAGCAGCCCATTAAACTTTAGCCCATCCATTTATTTTATATTCAATATCTAACTTAACCATAACCCTAAAAACGCAACTAGCGTCGTCCAACCAAAACAACAAACCAGAAAAAAGAACGAAAGGGGAAAAAATTCACCAACGACGGCCGACGATGCAGACGAAAATGATAAGCCGTTTGAATTCCAGTCTGATGCTCGATCTTCTGTGTTTTATGTCAAATTTGATCTACACTGTCTCTAATATTTGAGATAAGTTGTGTTTTCAATTTTCTGCTTTATAGATGAGTTTGGATTCGATTTTACTCCTCTTTCTCACTCACTATAGAAATCCCGTATTTTTTTACATCGACGGCACCGGGACGAGATTTTGATCTAATCTCGTCCAGCCCCTAGCCGGAACCGAATCGAGATGGTCGAAATCTCGTGGTTCCGGCCGGAAGTTTAGACCATGATTAAAACTAATATCAATGAAGTATTTTATATGCTAGCTAAAATAGTTCAGTGGTTCAATGTATAATTCAGCTTTGTACACTAGATACAAGGAAAACAATACATTCGATGAATTTTCAGGCACTTAGAATTGCAAAGATTACTTTATAAAATCCTAGGGAAGTCTGCTTCTTAGACTTCTTTTTACCTTCAAGTAGGCATGTCAACGGATGTTTTCGCGGATATTGTCATATCCGCATCCACATGCGAAATCATTTTCGGATATCGGATATCCACATCCGCAGGTACGGACGAATATCGGATATCGGATAATTATCATATGCGCTAACAATTAATAAGCATTAAATGCATATAAATTAACAAATATTATAATAATAAATAATTTCGAGCAGTTAATAAGCATTAAATGCATATAATATAAAATATCAACTTAATAAAATAATAAACGAATATCTTTCATTGCACTAAAATACACATAATTTAAACTATACTCTTGATAAAAACCGAACGGATAATTTTCGGATGCGGATGTCTTCGTATCTGCATCCGCATCCGTTTTTTCGGATATCGGTTATTTATCCACTTTTCGAATACGGATGCAGACGGATTTCGGATTTTTCTGGTATCCATTGGCAGCCCTACCTTCAAGTCTTACACGAGTCTGCTCAAATTCTTCTTTAGTTGGTTTATATGTTGCTTTGGTATGGTGTCTAGAAACTAGAGAGGAAACCAAGAATTCAAACTTCTTCTTCCTTTGACCTTGACATATTGAGCGAATGATGCAACTAAATCATTCTCTTCTTTCTTTTTCGTAGATTTATGAGTATTTGATACATGAGTTAGGACATAAATATGTTAAGCAACTAGAAGGAAATGAGAAAACAAAAATTTAAAATGAGCTCACTTTAACCTTTGAGTTAAAGGATCAATTAGTGGTTGTAATCTATATATTTGTTTTTCCCACTTCTGGAATGCTTTTGAGCTCTCATGTTTGAACATTAAAAAAAAGGCAAATTCTATTCACACACTAAAAATCACTTAACATGCACCATTATTTTCCTATAAAAATCTATGATTAAATTACCACTTTTTCTTAATTGCAGTTTTGATCTTTTCATATAATCAACAACTAACCTTAAAATTAATGAAATTTGGTCCAATCTATATATTTCGATGAAAAAGTTAATGAATTAGTTTATCATGAAACTTAAAATTTAAATTAAGACAACATTCACATCTAATTGCTGTAATCTAAAAGTGTATTATTTTGTAAAATTAAATTTGATTTTATTGAAACTAAGAAATTTTTGAAAAAAAATAAAAAGTTACAATAGTGGTGCAAAAACAAAAATTCATTTTGTTGAATTTTAACTTAATTTAGTGTAATAAATTTCTAATTTTGTGTCAATAAGTTGTAAGTTGAAAGAGGGATAAAAAAGATGAAAACAAGGATATTTTTGTAAAAGCCATAGTGTATGTAAAGTAACATTTGGTGTATAGTAGTTTATTATATTTTGTTGTGTACGTTTAGCAATTGTTGGTGTATGAATAGAATCAGCCAAAAAAAAAAAATTAAACAAGTATTGAATAAAAGGAAGTTAATTTAAAAGCTTATATGGTGATATGTAAACTGTATAGAGCAAACTTGTATATGTAAAAGGGTGGTGGTAGACTATGTTTACTTAGATTTGAATATGAGAGAAATGTACAAGTGTAGTACAAATCCATGACAGAACTGGATTTTCCAATGGTTTATTTCCTAGTCTCACGTTCTATGAATAATTTCCTTGGACAAAGAAGTGAAGAATCCACTACTATGCATTTAGTTGTTTAATTTTATTTTTTATGAAAAATATAGGTGAAACTACCTTACAAAAACACCAATATCAAAAGCATGACAATTCGAAAGAAAAAAAACCTCAGAATATGTACTCGTTAGTCATTTTACACTACTGATGCCTAAACAAATACAGGATAGAGAACCTAATTTTCAACAATGCGAAATACTATGCATTAGGTAACACGAGGCATACATCCTGTAAATTCAGGTCATGTCAAAATAAAAAAAAGGAGAATGAATGTCATGTAAATTTAAGAATTTTATTGGGAGATCATATTTTAGTCTAGTTTTAGAAATCTAACCACTGCCACAGAATGTTGCTTCCTACAATGCATTTGACTGAAAAGTTCTTAATTAATAGATATAAGGTTTAATACATAAAGATTAATATGTTCAACACCTACCAATATATAAATTTTGAAATATATCATACCATTAGCTATTGTTTCATCAATAATATCCATGAAGAAATGTGAATCCAGCTTTGGTTTGAGACAAGGCATTGAACTGAAAAGCCTGTCAAACATGAAAAAGAAATATATTCACTTGTTAAAATGCACATATATATCGTTTTGGTTGAACAAAATAGACAAACTACATATGATTCTTTCAAATTCAAAGTTGTAAGTTTAAATATTTTGTAGCATACCATCAATTTGGATCTTCAGAATTTGAATAACTGCACTGATTATAACAATTCTGAATCAAACCAACAAATACTATTATTTGCTAGTTAAGAATAAGATTAATAGGCAGAATAAAGCTAAAATTAATATAACTTAGGAAATCAACAATTAAAGGATATTATGTATTACAAAATAAAACAATAATGTAATGGGTTCAATAATATGTTACATGCTTACATTGGGTCCAGGAGATGTAAAGTGGTTAATGTCAAGAAAAGAACAAGGTATGCACCTAACATGATTACAGCTGTTATATATACAAAATTAAAGCTTGAAAATTAACTTCCATAAAAAGGTGTTTTCTCGGTCAGTACAACTACCTAACGCATTGATCCATTTTGTACCCAATCCATAATCATGCATTTAATGTATAAAATCCCTAATTGATTATGCACAATATGAAAACTCCAAAATAAAACGATATGCCTGAATTAAAAAACGGGGTTTTCATCTCAAATTGGTATCAATTACATTCATATTCAAACAGTCAACTAAGCTTCAAATTTTATCACCACTAACATCAAAATTAAACACTATTATGCAAAATATACCAGTTGAGAGCCACCTCTGTCACCAGGCAAGTGATCAAGAAGCAACCAATCGACTCTGGCTACGTGGTCCACCATTGCCGATGGTTGTAACCCAACGAACACTGGCGGTCCGATCTTTCTAATCGCAGCCCCAGGCAGCTCTCGCTCCGCCCCCATTTTTATTTGTCTTATTCTTTTGATTTACCTTTGAATGAACATATATATGAAAATCTGGGGTATTGGAAAAAAGAAGGGTGAATATGGGTCTGAGGTATAAAGGCTATATATTATTAGTACTTAATAAATGAGAAATGCTACAATGACCGAAAACAAGAAATACGGATATGCGGATCTCAAAATTAAAGGTGGAAATCAGACGGTAAAGAACGAGGGTTTGGATTGTTTTCGCAGAAAATAACAAACAGAATTTCGAGCAAAGCAGCATTTTCGATAATAAATATAGAAGAAAATGGCAAACTAGGAGGAGAACACGATGACAACACGGAGGAGAAATAAAACAATAGACAGAGGCAGATGGCAAACTAGGAGGGGAACACGAGGACAACACGGAGGAGAAATAAGACAAAAGAAAGAGGCATGTGATTTTGGCTTCGCATTGATTTATTACCATATTTTCCCTGATGGAACTTATCACATCTTCGAGGTTTGCTTATATTTCATTTTAGGAACTTACCATATTTATTCATGATTGATGTTGTAAGTACATCATTGTAGCCTCATTGTTGTTCAAACAAGAAAGCAAAACATAGAAAAGAATTGAGTGTAAATCCATCATTATTCCTTTTGTGAGTAAACCATAATTTGTATAATGAAATTAAATAAGAGGTTTTGAGTGGATTCAAGTAGATGCAATTTATTTGTAATCTCTGGTTGGAAGGAATAAAATTATATTTGTTAGATCCGTGGACAAAGGCAATTTGTTAAAGCACGTTGGATCTTTGCGTTCTCTCTTTATATTGTTTCTTTTATGTATGTTATTAATACTATTTCATGTGATGAGTATTGTGTTCAATTGGTTTCTTATCGACAAGCTAGAACCTTGGGATAACTTTCCCAATAGTTGCGATATTATTTTTTATGACAGATTGGTACTGAAGCTATCTGTCTTGTTTTATATTACTTTAGTGGTTAATTCTTCTAAGAGTGACACGAATAATTATAGAGTCGTTAACTTTGACGTGAAAGGATATTTTGGAGCAGGAAAGTTTAAAATGGAGATGGTATTGAAGAAGGAGAAAACCTTGAAGATGTTTCATCTTGGATAAACTAAAAGACTTAGTGATTGATGAATCAAAAGAGATGGAAGATGCTCTCACATCCTTTTAGTTAAGTCTATTAGATGAAGTTCTTGGAAAGTTTTCTCACAAGAAGAAAGCCAAAGAATTATGAGATGCATTATAGGCAGCTTGTTAAAATAAGTTCTTAACCAACTACATTATTCTCCAGCAACAACTATATTCTTTTAATATGAAGACTAGCATTACACTTTCAAAGCATATAGATACACTAACTACTTTGAGTATGAACTCGAGGGCATTGTATGTTTATATTGGTGATGAAGCATATGCAGTCATTTTGATGTGTTCATTACGTTGGAGTATATGGTGTTTGTGAACTCCATGATTTAAGCGAGGAGCTCAATTAATCTGTCTTATGTGAAGGTAGGTTTGCATAATGATGAGTTGAAAGGTAGGCTGACTAGCAATGCAAGTTTTGATAGTGATGTGGAAGGTTCGGTAAGTCAAAATAGAGATAAATTCCAAAAGAACCTTCGAGATAGGAGTGATATACATAGGT
Organism: Allium fistulosum; assembly: GCA_030737815.1. Lineage (NCBI taxonomy): Eukaryota > Viridiplantae > Streptophyta > Magnoliopsida > Asparagales > Amaryllidaceae > Allium > Allium fistulosum. The sequence goes on along the minus strand of CM060903.1, from coordinate 304,290,377 downwards.
CCTAGATTAGAAGGCGTAAAAGGTGTTCTTTTTAATGTTGCTATAAGAAAAGGCATTTCATATGTGAATGTCTGGTTCATAGAAAGAAAAAAGAGAAAGGAAAAGCTTCAACTTCAATGGTTGTTAGTTCACATGCAGATAGTAATGATAGTGACACATATTGGTTTAAGCTAGTATTTTATATATAGGTAGGACATTTGGATGATTGATTCTGGTGCCTCTTACCATATGATTGTATATAAGAGCTTTTTTATCAGTTTTCGGGGATTGATGGTCAGGCGGTTCATATGAAAATGGCACATCTTGTCATATTGTGAATGTTTGGAGTGTGAGAGGATGTTCGATGGTGTTGTTAGAACTATCACAAATATTAGGCATGTTCCGATATTGCGTAGAAGTATACTGTCAATGAGAGCTTTAAGTAGACTTGGCGTGAGGAGAGTAGTGGGTGAGAAGAGATTGAGAATGGTGAAGGTTCCTTGGTAGTGATAAAAGGGGTGCGAGTTGACGATATTTTTGTGCTTCAAAGAGAATAAATCTTGGGAGATTATGTAACTTCTACTAATTTTCGTGTTTCAGATTCTACTTATGTTTTCTTCGCTTAGGTCATGTTGATGAGAGGGTGTTGGTGTATTACAGAAGTGAGAGCTAATTGTTTGTGTTGAAAGAGTTAGAGGTATGCCCGAGGAGCAATATATAATTTGTTACATATATCTAACTCAATAACTAATCTTGTTTAAAAATAAAAGGTTTTTTTATTACAACATACTTGTTATATTGCGATATAATTAATTAAGAAATTAATTTAAAGTATATTAAATAGAAAATCTTTAAATATATATTATGTGATAGTAATTATAATGCATTGTAACCATAAGAAATTCATCATATAAAAAATAATATATTATTTTAAATATTCCAAGGATGTTTCTAGACAAGATATCAATATATCTGTTTAGACTATAGTGCATAGCACTCTCCAAATGTTGGGCAGTTTATTACTTTTGGCTGCTGAAGCACCAAGGTTATGTCCTAATAATTATTAGATAACCATGAAATGACTCACTTGAGAGTTTTCTGTCGGTTAATATAACTAAGGTAACGGTCAAATAGAGAATCTTGAAGTGACGATGTTACACAATTTTCTCTACTTGAGATTACTATGGAAATTCAATATGGACGCTCCACTTTGAGTATAGTTAAATCGTGTCATGACATCCATTAAACGACTATAGTTGGTATGAGTTAAAGCATTGAAAGTGAGCATCATTCCATAGAGAATTTGTCTCCTTGGTTATATATGGTTAGTATCACGATTAAATGTTATAACACCCCAAAAATTTAAATGAAAATTTAATAAAAGAATTAAATTAAATATAGCAAGGGTAAAAATGGAGTTTTTACAAATATCCGAATTTGGTATGAAACTCACACTGTTGCGTTCGTAGTGATTTTCTAGACAATTTTCATGTATAATATTTTGAAATCGGAGCTAGTATGAAAAAATTATAAACGTTTGAAAATTCGCGGTAAAAAATAATTAAATAAACAAAGTTGGAAAGAAATATTTTAAAAATAGAAAACCCCACCGGCTGACACCGTGACCTTGACTGGTTAACTCCCAGAGGTCGATTGCTCTAGGGCAAGCGATCGACCGGTTAACATCATGCGGCTAGGGTTTGGGTAGGCCAATGACCCGGATTTAAATAAATATTAATTAACAGCTGACGTTAGTTTATACTGCTATAAATAGAACGCTAATATAAACCCTACTTCACAAATTAGAACCATTATATCGAAACTCTACCAAAATTTTATTTCTCCCCAAATCAAACTTTCTTAAAAATTAAAATTAAATCAAAGTAGAGAAATTGATAAAGATTAAATCAAAACAAATCAAGGGGAGATCTAGAACAACCGGAGGGGATTTTAAGCGAATTACAGAGAATAGCTTTTGTTTGAGGTGAGTGGGTTCCTGATTAGTAAGATGATTATATGTAATTAATTTTATTGTACCTTATTTTATTTAGAATTGTGTTAATTGAAATGGAAATGTTGTTTAAATTAGAATAGAAATTTAATAGTGATTAAAACCTACATGAAAATGAACCCTTTCTCTTAATCTAGATCCGGGTAATGTAAACCTGTTAATTAATAATTGATTCAAATTAAACATACCTTTTTTGGTCGAATTAACATGAATTGGTAACTCTGTTGATGCTAAACGTAGATTAATTTGATTACTGAAAATTGAAAATATTGTATATGAAATTTAGACGATTATGAATTATAAATATGTAATTTAGGTTCACTTAATTAGGGTTGTTGTATGTCAAATTATAATTTAAGTTTACTGTAATAAAAAACGACGATGATTAATAAACAATAAAAACGATAATCAGTGATTAAAAATAGTAAACAACGACGATCGGACGACTGTTCACTGGAGTCGGTCAACAGCAAGCGGTCGATCGCTCCAGTAACTAGCAGTCGATTAGTTAGTATCCAATGGCTAGTGGTCGACTAGTTATCAGTTCTGGGCGTGGCCTGAAGCACTACCTAAGTTTCAAATATAAATTAAATTATATAGTGTGTGCATATATATATATATGGATGTTAGTAATTATAGGGAATCCCTATGTTGGCGACGCTAGGACATTACAGGACTAGATAAATGCTACTTATCCGGTAAGGTCGATATTTGAGTGGGACGGTTCTATCGCAAATTGCATTCACGGGAGGTTCTACGGTGGATGCGCTGCACTGATGATGATGCCTGGTGAAGTATGCCCGACACTAATGAGAGTTTCTTGGTATTTACAGACGTGGCATGGTACTACGTGTTGATGGATTCTGGCACGGTGGACATGGATGCGGCAGACCTTGACATCTTTGACATGAGGTGGCATTGCGGGCTCCCCTTCAATGCGTAAATATTATATGTGTAGTCGTAATGTGGAAAATGCAGTCCTATGATGGAAATTGTACGGAAACCTATGTTAAAGCAGTTGCATGCAGTCATAAAGTGGGAAATGTAGTCCCATGGTGGAAATTGTAGGATAATCCTATGTTGGAATAGTTCTAGTAGCTATTGGTCGATCATTAGTAGTTCAGAGGTTCAATTAGTTGTTCAACCCTAAATATAAGCCTTCACAAGTTGTTATTGTAGGTGTGTTTAAGACTATACCTCTTAAATAAATGAAATAAGTAATCCATGGATACTTGTAGAAATCCTAGGTCACATAGAGTATTACAAAAGTCAATTGCTGTAACGATACAGAATTTCAAATACGTCATATTTAAATATTTGAATTATTTAAATATTTTCATATTGGATTAAATGTTATTAAAATGATTTAAAAATCTTCTTAACCTCCTTTTAAATCATAAGTAATGATGATGAACTTTTTTTAGAAAATTGTTTACAAAAATAAATGCTTTGAAGAAAAATCGATAACGTGACCGAAAATCGGTTTATCGATAAACAACTTTTTATTCGATATAAGTTGTTCGAACTCTTACTTGTCTAACGATCAGATGAACATATTAGGAACTAATTAACACTTCTCTTCATAAAGAAAATAGAAATTTCTAGAAACTTCCAAATGGATAAGAGATATTAACACGTTAAGAGTATTTAAGTATTTTATTAAAGGGGCATTTCACTAGAAGGACAACCTTTGCAGTTCAATTAGTTTCTAGGACACACATCCATAGGAATTAATTTCAAGGCCAAAGTCAGCAGAATAATTACTTTTAAGGACAAAGTCAGTCGTCCAATTACTTTCAAGGACATAATTTCATAGGTTTTTAAGCCTTAGAAACTAATTATTTTGCATTTTGTCCTTAAAAGTAATTATTTCAGTTGTGCGTCCTAGAAACTAATTGCACTAGCTAAAGAGACCCTTGTGGCTAATTTCCACTTTATTAAAAGTGAAGTGATGTAAAGGAGAAGCGATGGGCATGTGTGGAGGTAAGGCTTTCATGGCATGATTGTGGGGATAAGAACAAGCTTAGGCAACACCTTATAAAGCGTATATAAGGAGGGGGCATACCCTTGTTAAATAATCATAAATTTACAAAACTAAAACTAAGCTTCTTTAATGTCTTCCTCTTCTCTTATGTTCTAAAGAAAATTTTTGCAAAACAATTCCAAATCCATCAAACCTTTCCACAATCCTTAGGGCAATATTAGAACACCTTCCACCATATTAAATCTTGAAGTTTGGAAGGACAACTCTCCCATCCCTCAATGGTTGTGAGCAGTATAAGGCATTTTGCCTTGGAAAAACAAGTTAAAGCAAAGAAGGAAGGAGGAAGATGGTTGCAAGGTGATGGTAGGAAGTGTTCATGAGTTTGGTTGTGCTTGAGCTTATGTTTGACTTGGATCTAATTGAGTCATCTCATTGTCTTGTTTGTATATATTATGTGTGTGTGTATATGTTCTGTGCAAATATAAAATTAAAGTGACATTAACTAAGTAAAGTTATAAACTTTGAACCCCTTTTTCTTTTGAAAGCAAATGACAACTTTATATTTTATAACATCACTTCTATTATCCTATTAAACATGTGGCATGGACTTGACTTGATGTTTAAATAGTTGTTTGAATTATGTGTTGAATCGAAATATGTTTGAAAGTGTTTGAAGCGAGAATAGTCGCTATAAGTGCACTTTGATATCCCATTGCTTTAACTTGTGTACATGGAAGTTTTATGAGCTTAACATGGGATGATTTGATTTGGTTGTTCTCTTTACATATTTTTGTGTAAAGAATAGTAAAGAAATGGTTTGGAAATTTATAGAAATTGTGAACCTAAATTGTGAACCAAAGTTGTGAAAGCTGAAGCAAAAATATGTTTATAAATACACTGTAAATATATAGCTTATTTTCGGGAATTTTCATAAATAAATTAGAAGATATTATTAGGGATTTCTTTCCATGATTTTTAAGTATCCTAAGGGCAGTACTTACTATAAGAATTTCAAGTCTTAAATCACTTGTTAAGATGATTAAAACTAGTCACAAGGATAGTGCTTTTCAATGTTGCTTTTAACAAAGACTTTTAACAGCATTTATAAATGCTCTGGCAAGTTACTTATGTTTTATGTGTTTAAAAATGATATTTAAATTTGATATTTTTCTCTAATATTTTTAGAGATGTTTTCTAACCTATTTTGAAGTATTTTAAAGTTGGTTTTAAGTTTATATATATTTTTAATAATTATATGTGTATTTCAAACTAAAGAGGTTTTATAATAAATTAATTATTTTCAAGTAATTTTTTACATAGATATTTAAAACCTATTTACATGTATTTTTAAAGTATATATAAGTTTTGAAAAAGGTAATTAACTAGGCTTAACACTAAAAGCTGACGAGGTAGACTTACCTATTTGTGAGAGTAATGTCTAGTAGGGACATGAGCAATAGAGCTTTAACCTACCAGTTTCCCTCTTGACCGAAGAATATTTAAGTTAGAATGTTGAAAACATGTTAATCTCGTTGTTTACTTATTTGTTTGAAAATTAATTAACCTTATTTAATGCTAAAAGTCGACGAAGTAGGCTTATCTATTTACGAGAGTTAAGATTGATGTCGAGTAAGGATATGAGTAAATAGAGCTCCAACCTATCCCTCTTGGCTGAGGATAGTTAAGTCAGGAATGTCGGAAACGTGTTAGTCATATCGTTTACTTACTTATTTATGAAAGTCGATAATATTATACTTAACACTAAAAGCTGATGAGGTAGATTTATCTACTTATGAGATTCAAGAATGAAGTGTCTAGGCAAGGCTTTGATATGCAACCAGTGCTCTAACTTACCTGGCTTCACTCTTGATTGAGAAATAATATAAGTTGGAATGTCGAAAATGAGTTAAGTATACAAACCGTGATTTCTATAAGTGATCGTTTTTAACTAGGTACTCGCATAGTCGACTATCGAACTTAACCAAATATTAACTTAAATCTTTAAAAGAATGTTTTAAAGATAAATATAAGTATGTAATGGTTTTGGGTTTGTTGTATCAATGTTTTAATAACATTCATCTTTAACCCTTTTTTATTATACTTTTAAATGTAAATAGATCTTTAAGTGAAATGGTTTTGGGTTTGTAGTGACAATGTTTAAGTAACATTAGTCTTAAACCTTTAAATGGATTTATGAAAGTGCTTAGACCCTTAAAATGGTTATGTTGAAGGAAATTATAAGGAATCTTTTGGAAAAAGATAGAAAAATCAAAGGCTTAAAGTAAGAAATATTGTTAATGATTTGTGAATATGCTTATACCATTTGAGATAAGCATATAAATACTTTTTGAAGTATTGAAAGAGTACAAATGAATAGTAGAGATTGATAAAGATATTTTATTAGATAAAAGAAGTTTTACTAATAAAAGAGGTTTTAATTAATAAAAGATTAATTAAACAAAAAGGGGATTAGAAGTCGCTTATGTGACTTAATCGTGCTTTGTATGACTTGATCGTGCTTTGTAAGTTTACTCGTTTATGGAAAACATTTAGTCGTATACTTAGCACTAAAAACCAATGAAGCAGACTTGTCTATCTATGGGAGTTAAAAATGATATTCGAGTAGGGATATGAGCAATAGAGCTCTGACCTACCGGCTTCACTCTCGACCGAGGGATGGTGTGAGATGAAAATATCGGAAACGTGATAAGTATACGAGACTTTGTTTCCATATGCGATCGTTCTCATTATTATTGAATGACCAAATTTTTCGATTCAGTCTAGAAGAGATAGAGATTGGTAAATGTTTTACTTATCAAAAAACACTTCAAGATTGAGATACATGTTATACCTCTTGGAAGTCGATCTATTCATGATCTGTCTAAGATGTGGGAATCCGATTGGGGATTCGTGTTCCGTGCTGGTGATGAAGACTCGTGTGAAAGATGCCAAACGTAACCTCAATATTGGAAATGGCTAAAAACAAAGTAGGCCTCACAATCTCATGTCTAGCTGACTCATGAGAGTATATCAACTCCATATCCAGAGTATTCTTATCAATATGTTGCGTGTGGGAGTTGTTGATACTTGGTTCCACATGGTTCATGAAAGTATTATGGCGATGGGCCAATTTTATTTATCTTAATGTTATATTTTATCTAGAGATATACGATGCTTGGAAGATACTTTCAAACCCTTGTGCAAGAGATCCGCTTTAGTTTACTTAAGGCGTCTCTATGGAAAATCCAATATGCAAACGTTTTTGTCGGTTTTGATTGTACCCTTTAACATGTTGTTGAATGTAATTAATGTAACCATTCCGGCTATGTTATATATTTATATTCTACAACCTAGACATTATCTATTATATCACCTTATGTACTTATTAGATAGTGGTTTTTTCAGAGATATCCATTATGGCATTCCATGCGGTCTCAAAAGTACCGTTATATGTTGGCCGCATATTTCTTGAGTTTCTCTTACCAGACTTATGTCTGACACTTGGTTTTTTTGTTTTCCCTATATTCTTTGCGTACTCTTTCGAGTAGTTTGAGAAAGGTAGATTTTCGTTGATGTTCATTGTAGCTCGAGAAGACGACCTGGATGTTTCACCTACCTCGGTATTCTTATTTCCACTACATTACTATATTATTCATATCAGCATTTGTGATGACAGATAGTTATAACCGTCTAGGCTGATGATATTACATAGGTTTTGTAACTTCAAAATTTCTATATCGGTATAGCCCTTTGTACTGTTCTTTTGATATATATCACCGTTCCACTAGTGAGATTCTAATGTTGTGTTCTCTTCTTTCTTGTTCTACTTCTTTTTCATTTTATTTTACTCTAACAATTCGTGTTTCTAGCACTTGGATGTTCAGCACATGAACATCGTGGATGTATTAGTGCCGACATTCGATGGTCGAAAAGGAAAGTCATTATAGCTGGTATCAGAGCTGAAGGTTAAGAGAGAACATTGGTTTTGGTAGGGTATGACTCATTAAGAGATAGGGTAATGGAATGCCCTAGCATGAGTCGATTATATTATACATATGAGAGCGTATTTGTACTTGTTATAAAAGTATACCTTAAAGGTAATTACAACAGCGAGAATTAAAGATCTTATATAAGTTAACTTATATAAGTGTGAATTGTTAAAGTGTAGTTTAATTAATGTAGGGATTAATGATGTTCATTCGTTACCCTTCATTAATTTGTTCAGTCATGCTTATCTAATTTATGAGCATTAACTATCATTTGTTGATTATTGATTTGTACTTAACTAGTTTATGAGTAGTTTTACCTTCTACTGCATGGGTTGCATAGACAGTATTTGTAGATGCATTGAAAAGAACGCCTTATGAATTAATTTCCACAGTTTGACTATAAAGCATTCTATGACAAAGTTGGTTAAAAATTAGATTTAGTAAAAGTTGTTTATTTTTATTTGAAGTAAAGATAAGTTATTTTGGAAATAAACATGTGTGAAAGGATTTAACTAATATTCTGAGAACTTAAACCCTAGCGTCTTTGAAAATGTTTTTTCAAGATTTTTGAGGAAATATAGTAGTGTTATTTCAAAGTAAGTATTTGGGAAATTGGTTTGTGAATTTGATATCATGGTACTTAGTAATATTTACAAAGTATTTGATACCATTTTGAAATGATTTCGGTTAAGTCCGAAAGGCACGAATTGGATATATTGAATCACTTCTGTCACTTGAAAATAATTCGGGTGGTAATTTCAACATCATCGGCGTTCATTTTCGGGTTTCTAAGTGAGGGATGCTATAGGTTTGTATTAGTAAAAAGGATTTTGATTTGATTCCAAAGGTATGTTTGTTAAAAGATATATGTATGTATTATTATTTCAAAGCAATTTGAAATAAAAATCTGCGTTTAGTTCTAAAGTTTTTCTTTAAAAGAAATTCGGTATGACCTTTTTGTGCAAATTTATTTTATGAGTATACTATGTAGGGTGCCCGAGTGGTAGTGGCATAGTACAGAATCAATGTTGGAACCTTTTAGGTTTTTCCTTTTTGGGTAAAGTGTGTTTAATAAATTATTGAAATTTGTTAAGTTATTTTATGGATACATGTAGCCTATGCATTATGATTGTATGGTATATGCATCATATTACGATATGTTGTTTGGTAGTTTTCATTTGCTAAAATAAAATAGGATTTTCGATGATTTAGGATAGTCAAAAGCTTTCGAATCGTTATAGAACTTGATGCCAAGTGTTTTTGTGAAAGAAAAATAAAAGTTGAGTTTTTGTAACTCTTGAATTGAAAAGGTAGTAAGTTAATACAAGTTTAAATTTGTTGAACAATCTTAATAAGTAAAATGAATTTGATATTTTGTGTATACTCTTAGAATGTAGTAAAGTGTTATACGAATATGAACTTAAGTTATAAATATTGATAAACTTGAAGTTATGTTTTATGAAATGGTTCGTAAATGATTTAGTATAGAATGACATACTGTTTGTATAAAAGAAAGTGATATAACTATATTGGTATAGTTAAGAAACCAATAGGATAAATACATAAGTTGTCCGTAGATTGTTTTATCGCGTGACTGTTCTTGATCCAGTATTCGAGTACATGATTTTGAGGTGACTTACATCGGTCTAAACAAGGATTTTTCACCGGATTCTTGACGGCGAACACTTGATATGGATTCTTGATATGATCCAAAGTTTTCTATTATAGTATATAGCTATATAAGAAGAAAAAAGGTTTTTAATCAAGGAACCGGATCAAAGTCCCCATTAGAGAGGTCAAGTGATCTACACTAGTTGGGAAGTGAATTTTTTGTGATCGACCAAGTTATCGGAATTGATATTGCATACGAATGATCCATGAACATCATACAAGCTTTAGTATATTTGCATATTATGTTTTGATTGGCTTATGGAAAGTTTAGGTGATGACTCTTTGATTTTTTATGAGGTAACATGAATAATCAACTAAGTAATATCCTGAGGCAGTTGAACGTAAGGTACGCTTAGTAGATTATTTATCGTCCTTGTACGACAAGAGTATTTTTGAACTTGAGCAAATCGTGAGCTTTGTTTGCTAGTAATTTTGAATACTATTGAGTATTTCTATGTGGTTGTTTCTTTTTGTTGCTCATGTTGGAATTTCGAGGACGAAATTTCTAAGTGGGGAGAATGTAACGACTCGGAACTTTTTGGACACTTCGTATTTGAATATCTAAATTTTATTAAATATTTGAATTTTGGATTAAATGTTATTAAAATGATTTGATAACCTTCGTAACCCCCTTTTAAATCATAAGTAATGATGGTGAACTTATTTTTGAAAATTGTTTACAAAAATAAATACTTTGAAAAAAAATCGATAATGTGACTAGAAATCAGTTTATTGATAAAAAGCTTTTTATTCAATATAAGCTGTTCAAACTCTTATGCACTTGTCTAATGATCAAATGAACATATTAGAAACTAATTAACACTTATTTTCAAAAAGCAAATAGAACTGTCTAGAAACTTCCAAATGGATAGGAGATATTAACATGTTAAGGGTATTTAAGTATTTTGTTAAAAGTGAAGTGATGGGCATGTGTGGAGATAAGGCTTCCATGGTATGGTTGGCGGGTGATAACAAGGTTAGGCAATACCTTATGAACCCTATATAAGGAGGGGCATATCCTTGTTAAATAATCACAAATTTACAAAGCTAAAACCAAGCTTCTTTAATGTCTTCTTATTCTCTTATATTCTAAAGAAATTTTTTGCAAAACAATTCAAAATCCGCTCAAACTATGCCACAAACCTTATGAGAATATTAGGACACCTTCCACCATATTATATCTTAAAGTTTGGAAGCACAACTCTCCTCTCCTCAATGGTTGTGAGCAATATAAGGCATTTTGCCTTTGAAAAACAAGTTAAAGCAAAGAAGGAAGGAGGAAGATGGTTGCAAGGTGATGGTAGGAAGTGTTCGTGGATTTGGTTGTGCTTTAACATGTGTTTGGCTTCGATCTAAGTGAGTCATCTCACTATCTTGTTTGTATATATTATGTATATATATGTTGTGTGCAAATATAAAATTAAAGTGACATTAACTAAGTAAAGTTATAAACTTTGGACCCCTCTTGCTTTTAAAAGCAAATGACAACTTTATATTGTATAGTAGAACTTCTATTACCCTCTTAAACATATCGTGTGGCCTTGACTTGATTTTTAAATGATTGTTTGATTTGTGTGTTGAATTGAAGTATGTTTTAAAGTGATTCAAGCGAGAATAGTTGATATAAGTGAACATCGATATCCCTTAACTTTTAACTTGTGTAAATGGAAGTTTTATGAACTTAACTTAGGATAATTTAATTTGATTATTCTCTACAAATATTCTAATGTATTTGGCAATAAGAAATGGTTTGGAAAGTTATAGAAATTGTGAACCGAAGTTGTAAAGGTTGAAGCAAAATGTGGTTATAAATATACTTTGTAAATATAGCATGTTTTCGAAAAAAAAATATAAATAAATTTGAAGATAATCATAGGAATTTCTTTCCATGTCTTTAAGTAGCCTGAGGGTAGTGTTTACTATAAAAATTTCAATTCTTAAATCATTTGTTAAGGTGGTTAAAACTAGTCACGAGGATAGAGCATTTCAATGTTGTTTTTAACAAAGACTTTTAACTGCATTTATAAATGCTATAGCAAGTCGCTTATGGTTTTAAGTGTTTCGAAATGATATCTAAATTTGGCATTTTTCTCTACTATTTTTATAGATGTTTTCTAACCTATTTCGAAGTATTTTATATTAGGTTTTAGGTTTAAATATATTATTATTTTCAAAGTAAAGAGGTTTTGTAATATAAAACATGTTTTTTTATTAAATTATAAATTAGTTATTTTCAAATAATATCTACATAGATATTTAAACCTATTCACATATATTTTTAAAGTATATATAAGTTTTGAAAAAGGTAATTGATTAGTCTTAACACTAAAAGCCAACGAGGTAAACTTATCTATTTGTAAGAGTTAAGATTGATGTCGAGCGGGGACATAAGTAATAGAGCTCTAACCTACCGGTTTCATTTTTGACAAAGAAATAGCTAGGTTGCAATATCAAAAACGTGTTATTCTTGTTGTTTACTTATTTGTATGAAAAGTAATTAACCTTACTTAATGCTAAAAGCGACGAAGTAGGCTTATCTATTTGTAAGAGTTAAGATTGATGTTGAGTAGGGATCTGAGCAAAAGAGCTCTAACTTACGGTTTCCCACTTGACCGTGGTATAGTTAAGTTGGGAATGTCAGAAATATGTTAATCATATTGTTTACTTACTCATTTATGAAAGTTATTAATACTATACTTAACACTAAAAGCCGCTGATGTAGATATTTATCTATTTGCGAGATTCAAGAATGAGGTGTGTAGGCAAGGCTTTGATATGGAACCAGTGCTTTTACTTACCTGGCTTCACTCCTAAACAAGGAATAGTATAAGTTGGAATGTTGGAAATGAGTTAAGTATACGAACCGTAAGCAATCACTTTTAACTAGGTAGTCGCTTAGTCAACCATCGAACTTAACCAAATATTAACTTAGATCTTTAAAAGAATGTTTTAAAGATAAATATAAGTGTGTAATGGTTTTCGGCATGTTGTGAAAATGTTTTAATAACATTTGTCGTTAACCCTTTTTTATTATACTTATGAATGTAAGTAGATCTTTAAAAGAATGTTTTAAAGAAAAGTATAAGTGAAATGGTTTTGGGTCTGAAGCGACAATGTTTAAGTAACATTAGTCTTAAACCTTTGAATGGATTTGTGAAAGTACAGAGATCCTTGAAATGGATATTTTGAATGAAATTATAAGTAAGGTGTCTTTTGGAAAAAGATAGAAAAAGCAAAGTTTAAAAGTAAGAAATCTTATTAATGATTTGTGGATATATTTATACTATTTGAGATAAGTATATGAATACGTTTTGAAGTATTGAAAGAGTAAAAATGAATAGTAAAGATTGATAAAAGATGTTTTATTTGATAAAAGAAGTTTTACTAGTAAAAGGTGTTTTAATTAATTAAAGGTTAATTAAAAAAAAGCAGATTAGAAGTCGCTTATGTGACTTAATAATGCTTTGTATGTCTTGATCATACTTTGTATGTTTACTCGTTTATGGAAAACATTTAGTTATGTATTTAGCACTAAAAGCCGATGAAGTAGGCTTGTTTATCTGTGGTAGCTAAGATTAATGTTCGAGTAGGGATATGAGCAATAGATCTCTAACCTACCGGCTTCACTCTTGACCGAGGGATAGTGTGAAATGAAAATATCAGAAAAGTGATAAGTATACAAGACTTGGTTTCTATATGCGATCGTTTTCATTATTGAATGACCAAATGTGTCGATTCAGTCTTGAAGAGACCGGGATCAATAAGTGTTTTACTTATCAAAAACCACTTCAAGACTGAGATACGTGTTATATCTCTTGGAAGTGGATATGTTGTTAGAATCCATGTGCGGTTTCAAGATTTTTTTATGATGTGGGAATCCAGTTAGGGATTCATGTTCTGTTCAGATGATGAAGACTTGTGTGAAAGAATCGAATGTAACCCCGACATTTGAAATGGCGAAAAACAGAGTAGTCCTTACAATCTCAGGTTTAGCTGACTCATGAGGGTATATCAACTCCATATCTAGAGTATGCTTATCGACATGTTGCCCACGAGAGTTGTTGGTACTTAGTTCCACGTGGTTCACAAAAGTGTTCTAGCGATGGGCCAGTAGTATTTATCTTAATGGTATATTTTATCTAGAGATATACGATGCCCGAAAGGTACTTTCGCCTGAAAAGTTATAGCGGAGATACAACAAAAAATAAAGGAGGTGCAAAAACCTCCATTAGGTGTAAAACTAAATATTTAGAGTTAATTTATTATCATTATCACATCATTTATGTACAAAAAGAAATAATGTTTAATCCTATATAACAAAATCAAATAATATCATGATTTATGTAGTCCAAATTTGACGACGACAACAGATTTCTAACTTATATTGAGCACTCATACCTTAAAGTTAGGTCTTTGCCCCCAACATTTTTCATTTGGTTTGAAAAAGAACTAGTCAAATGAGCCATTTTATATCAATGTTGCTAAAGCGGGTGCTAAAAAGCCTTGATTTAGTAGGTGTAACGGAAAATAGCTGGGCTAAGAGCAGACCTACTTTCTAATAGCGGTAAATCGAAAAAGCATAGTGTCGTAGAGTGCTATATGCTATAGCGGAGATTTTCCTGGGTTTAGTGGGGTTTTAACCGCACAGCATATATGTTTATTAATAAGTATATATATTTATAAATTAATAATATTGTTTCGGTTTGTTATAACTTTTTTTGGCTAAAGACATTTTGTTTTATATATGTACTATATATTCAATCAATAGATTTTTTACTGCAAAATTATAAAAAAAATATTTTTGTAAATTACAATTTATTTAAAGTATTATGATAATTTTATTTGAATTTAATATGTATTATATGTAGATTTTTTTTCAAACTTGTAAATTCAGATCTGTTTTTGAATTGTTTTACTAATCAAATGATTAGATATTTTGGAAAAAAAATTAAATTTTGAAATTATTGACTTGGTCACAATAGTTAAATTTTATTTTAAAAAAAAATCGAAAATCATTATGTAAATCGCAACACCTATATATGTACAAATTAACTATGTATATAATATATTATGTCGGACATGCACTATACATACATGAGTATATTTTAATAACCAAATTCAAATTTGAAGTTAAAATAAATTCATTATCCATTAAACCAGTAAATTAGATTAAAAAATGATTCTATTTAAATAATATTTTAGATTGGATCTAAAATCAATTAGACTTCATATGCCCAGCAAAGATCCAAAATGAAAGAAATGAAATTCACCTATTTAACCCGCTGTGACCCATGTCTATTCCTTTAATTTTTCCTAACATATCAAATTCCGACTCCATTGAGCTTTTGAACTCATCACACATTCTTATATCATTTCATGTATATATTATATCATCAACATAAAGACATACTATTAAAATCTTTTGTCCCCTTTTCACTTCGTAAAGAGTATATTTTTCCAAAAGCATCTTTTGAACCTTCTTGGGTAAAGTAAGTTTCTATTTTGTTATACCATGCTCTTAGCGCCTATTTAAGCCTATACAATTCTTTCTTCGACTTGTAAACTCTTCCCACTTCACCTCTCTTTACATATCTAATAGGTTGCTGAAAAAACATCTTCGTTGAGCTCACCATGAAGTAATGGGCACATCTTCATTGAGCTCACCATGAAGTAATGGGCTCTTTACATCTAGTTGAAACACATTCCATCTATCTTTTGGGCTGCCATAACAAGGACCAACCGAATGGTGTCAAGTTTAGCCACTGGAGCAAACACTTTGGTGTAATTCACTACATATTGTTGCACATACCTATTTTCCCCCAATCTTGCTTTGTACTTTTCTATCACTCCATTTTCGTTAATTTTGAAATTGAAAATTCACTTAACTCTAATCGGCTTCACCCCAATCGGTAAGTCTGTCAACTCCCAAGTCTTGTTTATTTCTTCTATTGATTCGCTTTCACCCACCATTGCATCCCTTCACTTCGTACTCTTTACAGCCTCCTCGAATGTAAGTGGATCATTCTCAGTTATCATCATTGCATTCATACCATCTTCATCTGACAGACCTTCCCTAGTTTCTTAATCATACAACCAAAATGGTGCCATTCTTACTCTCATGTCGGTTGTAGCATCTTGGACTTCCTCATGCGGGACATTGGGAAGTGAACTAGTTTTACTTGAATTGTCATCGAGACTTCTTAATCGGCACCAACTTGTCTTCTTCATTATTGCACGCCTCCACTTCGACATCACTCTTATTCTTATCATATGCCTGTTATAAGCATTCAACTTACATTCCTTTTCCCTTCTTCCCTAGTCCCGACTTTCTTCTACATCAAATACATTCTTCATCAAATACCACAGCCTTACTAATGATAAGTTTTTTGGAAATTGGATTAAATAATCTATAGTCCTTTGATTTATCGCTTACTTCCAACAAAAATACATTCTTTCTTTTGTCATTTAACTTGATTCTACTGATTCGGTACATGAACATGAGTCGAACACTCAAAAATACAAAAATACTCCACTATTGGCTTTACACCATACCATGCTTCTGTTGGGTTTTCATTTTGCACTACCGCAGTAGGAAACCTATTGAAATGGACACTCCATTTTACTACTTCGGGCCAGATTACCTTAGGAGCTTTCCTCTTGACCAACATAGATTGCACAATATTCATTATTGTTTTATTCTTCCTCTTAACAACACCATTCTGCTGAGGAGTGTATGTTGCGGTCAATTGTCTTTTTATGCCTTGAGCCTTGCAAAATTCTCTAAACTCGTTTGATTTGAACTCACCACCTCTTATCTGTTCTCAAACAAGTGATATATAAACTAACTTCCTTTTCAACATAGTTTTTGAAACATTTAAACATAGCAAAGGCTTGTGACTTTTATGTAAAAGGTAACTCCAAGTTTTGTAAGAAAAATCATCGATAAAACTCAAAATATTCCTCTTAGCACCATCTGAAGTTAGTTTGATAGTCCACATATTATGCGTGCACATGTTGAAGTTTTTTTTATGCTGTCCACAAGCTCCTTATCTGCATAGAATCTCTATGTTGTTTGTTGGCTAAACAATTTGTGCATAGTTTCTTTGGTGTCTTGAGAGAAGGTGGTCCACTCACTATCTTCTTAAAAGAAAGTGTTCGAAGTCCTTTAAGGTTTAAATGGCTGAATCAATGGTGCTAAAGATGAGATTCATTCTCTGATATGGCTTGAAAAGATGTAGATGGATTTGGCACCATAGGAGCAAGCAAGAAGACATTCTATTCCTACTCATATTTGTTGCAATAATCAGTCCTCTTCTAGGATGATAGAATTTGTATTTTCCATTATGAATCAAAATAGTTAGATCTTTTTCTTAAAGCTGTCCTATGCTCAATAAACTAATTTTAAGCTCGGGAATATAATAAACATTTCAAATTACATGAACATGCCCATTTATTTATAGGAGAATGCCACATTTTCCTTTCTTAGCCATTCTAGTGTCATTGCCAAGTTTCACATTCTGCCTAAAGCTTACGTCGAACTTCGAAAACCACTTCTTGTTTCCACTCATACGATTGTCGCAAACTGAGTCTAAAAACCAAACTTCTTCCTTATCGCTTTGAGTGAGATGAACATATGACATTAGCAGAAGCCCCACTTATTCATTTACTTCAGCATAGTTTGCGTTTTCATCCCAATTAGGACATTCTTATTGGTAGTGTGTGTAACGACCCATAATTCAATCACTTTAGATAAACATATTTAATATATTTTTAAATAATTAATTTATGGAATTTATAACTCAAATAGAACTCTTTTTAATAATAACTAGTGATGGTGAAAAGATTTTAAAAATATGTTTACAAAAATATTTAATCCAATGGAAAATAGAAAATAATGACCAGAAATCATTTTTCGAATTTTTGACTTTTCGGTATCTAAAAGTTATCGGAAACATTGTGTACAATATAGTTAACATACACACACATTTACAAATAATATAAGTGAGGTTAAGGTTGATTATAATAAGATAAATATATATTTACTTAAGTAATAAGTAAAAAGAAGAAGATGTGACATAAAAATGAAGTTAAGTGTAAATTTCAATTTAAAGTACATGGATACACCTTCTTAACCACCATACCTTCATGTATTTTATACTTTGATGTGAGAAGGTGTAAGAAAGTGGGAGTAAGATGTTTATGAAGGCAAGGAAGGAGGATGAAGTGATGATGTGGAGAAAATTGAATGGAGGTCATGGTTTCTAAGGTTAGTTTAGTAATTTTACAATTTCCATTTATATAAAACTAACTTTAAAATTTCTCTCCCCTTCACCATTTCATTTTCCATCCTTTTCAGTTTCTGTATATCTTCTTCCTAAGCTTTTCAAAGCTTGTTAATGGCTTCTTAAATTTAGATTCAAAAATCCATTTATTCACTTCTTTCTAAAAGCAAAAACACAAAAGTTAGCTTCTTTCTTCTCTACATCACTTCAAACCAAAACAAAGACCTGTACTGCTCCAAAACAACCTTGGTCGAGCCCTATAGCCGATAGCTGAACCACTTTAGCCTATTTAGGATCCAAAAATTCAAACTTTAGAGAAGCAAAAGATAAATCGGGTGTTAGTGCATAGCTTAGTGGTAGTTCGACTTAGTTTGGTTGCATTTTGGTGAGCAAAATCTCATACTTTTCAAAAAGTTATGACCTTTATTTTTATGATGCAAATATATATTATTACTTGCATTTATATGTGATGGGTTTTTGGCTTGCTTACCTCTTTAAAATGTTGACATCTTTTGTAATTAGTAAGTGATTCGAGCTTAGTTGAATAAGTTTAAATAAGTAACATAAGTGATGCCATCTACATGTTCTATAGTTGTCATTTACTTTCTATGCTCATACTTGTACTGTGTGATGCTTGGATAAATAAATGACATGTAAAGCGTTTTCGAAAGTATCTGTATAGCGACTATCGCTATATTGGCACTTGTGAAACCAACATCTTTTTTATAATCTTTGGTTGAAAACTTGTGCTTGGGTTTTACAAGGGTAATTAATTACTTTGATAATGATGGTTAATTTTAATTAACCATTTTAATAATGATGGTTTAAGGTTAATTAATTATTTAATAATGATATTTTCAATTTAATTAATTATTTTAAATAATGATGATTAAGGTTAATTAATAATTTAAATAATGATGTGATTAAGGTTAATTAATCATTTTATTAATGATGCTTAAACTTAATTAATCATTTTAACTAATGATGTTTAAGGCTAATTAATTATTTAATTAATGATAAATTAAAGTTAATTAATCATTTTGTTAATGATGTTTTAAGATTAATCAATCACTTTAATAATAATTTTTTAAATTTAATTAATCATTTTAAATAACGATGTTAAAAATTAATTAATCATTTTAATTATGATGTTTAAAGGTTAATTAGTTATTCTAATAATGATGTTTTAAAGTTAATAAATCATTTAAACAAGAATGATTGAAGTTAGTTAATCATTTTAAATAATGTTGTTTGAAGTAATTAATTAGGATTAAAGCTAATTAATTATTTTAAATAAAGATGTTTGAAATAATTAACCATTGATTAAAGTTAATTGATCATTCTAGATAATGATACTAAGGTAATTATTTTATGTTTAAAGTAAATCAATTCATTTTGATAAAGTTGTTTAAAGTTAATTTTTTTAATGTGAAACCCCAACACAAGTTTGGTTTTAAAAGTAAAAGTTCGATTCGGTTATGGAAACAGAGTTTTCGTAAACCGATATCACTTATATAGAAAGGATTTAGTCATGCTCTTAATACTAAACGTCGAGGTAGGAACTCGTTTCTATCCCGAAGGTTAAAAATGTCATCTAGGCAATGCCTACAGGTAACACCACTTCAACTTGCCCAACTTCATTTTCAACCATGGGATGGCACTTGTTTGGAATTGACGAGTGGTGGTAAAAATATGAAATTTAATTTCCATATATGATCATTTTTAATTATCCCCGATAGTTGATTTATTAACTACCGGTTCCGCATTCTTTATTGTGTATCGTCAATCTAAGACAATTTGTTACCCATTTGGGCATTGATATCTTTTATCGGAAATGACTAAAACCAAAGCACGGGTGGGGGCCAAGCTATGTACGATTGCTCCTATTATGGTATTTTTACATCTACTCTAGGTCGGTTTGGGTTATATACGCAATAACATATGAAATACTCAGATTCTCGGTAAAGGTGGGTGGGTTCCGGGTTGGAGGTTTCTGAATGCCATCATAGTTCTCAGGTATATTCTAGAGGTATACTTTCAGTATGGGGGGTGCAACCTCCTAGTCATTTGTTGGAAAATTTTCCTTTCCTTTCCCTTGATATTAAAATTTTAAATTTATCTCTTTCTTAATTGCATCTAGAAGTGTTGTAAGCATTTTGCGATGTTTAATTATTTATGTCCATCATTGTGATTGAATGTTGTTATTGTGAGGGGAACCCGTTCCGCAGTTGGCGGTGTGGTTCCACATATTTTGTTTATTTCCACCCTTTTGTTTAGAGTTTTGCTCGTACCAGACTTATTGCTTAACTAGAGTTGTTTGTTTTACCTAAACTCTCGAGTACTCAATTATATTTGAGTAGTCTGAGAGTAGCAGGTCTCCTTTAGCCTCTCTGTAACGACCCGTATTTTTACGGATCAAAACATTCTAAAATGATTGACCTTTGGTTGTATGGTTGTTAAGTCATTTCTGGTTTTGACAGATTTTGCTTGAATTTTGCTTAAGTCCTAAGTCGTAGCCGACTTAGGAGTTTGGACGAGTTAAGAGAAGTCTGGGTTGAGTTGCCGACTTAAGAAGTTAACTGGGCTAAGATGGTGGCATATGATTTTTAGGCAGAAATATGGCTAAGTCGTAAGTTGTATACGACTTAGGGGATTGGAGCTACCCAGGTGATTGGCGAGTTAAGGTTAGAGTTAGGTCGTAGTGACCGAGTTATCGAGTTGGCGAGTTAAGTGTTAGGTCGGCAGGGCGAGTTAGCGACCTAAGAAACTGACCGACTTAAGGATGGCGACTTAAGGGTAGGCAGACCTAGTGGAGTTAGCGACCTAGTGGTTACCGGGTTAGCATGGTTAGGTCGGCAACGACCTAGGGGAGCTGGGGTAGCAAGTTACCGACTTAGTAAAGTGAGCGACCTATGGGATTGACCGACCTAAGAAATAAGCGGGTTAACGACTTAGTAGTTAAGTCGTTGGACGACCTAAGGGGTTAAGTATTAAGTGTTAGGTCGTAACACTGTTAGGTCGCGTGGGTTGTTAAGTTGTTAGGTCGCAAGGTTTTATAAGTCGTAGGTCGTAGAGAGGCAGTGTGTTAGGTCGCTGGGTTTCGTCTAAGTGTTAAGTCGTGCATAGTTAAGTCGCGCAGTGTTAAGTCGAATGGTGCTAAGTTGTTAAGTCGTCCAGGCGACTCAGGAGTGAAGCGCGCATAAGTTAGGTCGCGCGCATGATAAGTCGTAGGCTTGGTCTGTTAGGTCGGAGTTGTTGGCTAAGGGTTAGGTCGGAGGCTCTGTTAAGTCGTAGGGGTTTTTAGGTCGTAGGTCGGCATAGTGTTAAGTCGGCAGCGACTTAAGGAGATAGCCGAGTTACGACTTAAGGGCAGTTTTCAGCTATAAATAGGAGAGCTTCTCTTCATTTTTGGGATCCGGATTTTGAAGCGACGAAGTGCTGCCATTTTGAGAGCTCGACTTCCACACTTCTTCACTTCTTTTCTCCACTCTAATCTAGTGCTTCCATCCATCCAAATCGAAGATCAAGATTGAAGATTCAAGAGCTTAGATTGAAGATCTTCATCTTTTCAAGAGAGATTTCTTCATTTGAAGCGGATTTGTGATAGATCAAGCTTGATCCTTTGCTGTCCAGATCTGAAGTGTGTTGATTTGGGTTTGTTTAGGAGATTTGGTGAGTGGTGATTATCTCTCACACGGATTCAAAGGAGTATATCGGATTGTTGGCTCGATTTGGTGTTAAAATAGAGATTTCCATGCATTTTCTTCATCCTATGTATAGATCCATATAGATCCATTGTTCATGATGATGTTACATCCATTTTATCATATGATAACCTATGCAAGTTCATTCATCAAGTTTGTAGAGATATAATCCATGTTTTCATGCTTATTGGACTTTCAACTCCTTAATTACGAAAATGCCATTATTGTTATAATTGTCTACTTAGATCATTTTTGAATGCTTGATTGCTTGGATTGATGTTTGATTTGATTGATTGCTATGAACTAGATGATTGATGATTAGATTAGATCGAAGATGATTCAAAAGCTAAGGGAAAGGCTCTTGAATTGAAAAAGCTGCTCGTGGCATATGTAGCGGGATGATGAAGCTCTTATGCATAGATTCGATGATGTGATGATGAGATGAGGCTTTGCGAGGATGTAATGAAGTGAGGCAATCATATGATGAAGACTTGGTCTAATCCAGACGGGATCATTCCAAGCATGTTGATAACTCGGTGATATGATTCGAGTTGAAGATAATGAATGGATATGAGAATAGTCGTCGAGGAGGATGACTAGGAGGCTTGGATAGCATCGTTGTTGAAGGTTCTAGCATGCTCTAAGCAAGAGTACGTTTGGGCAGATTCGATAGTCCCAACGGCCAACTGTTGATGGTCGAGTACTCTGGGCAGATTCGATAGTCCTAGGCACGGGCTGCGACGACGTGCGGGAGTTATGTCTAGAACCGGGGTTTCCATTAGCCCTTGACGGACGGCTGAAAGAATGTGCCGGTCATTCAATTAACGGTGATATCGAAGCAATGATAACAGTGATAGCCAGAGTCATGGATGTTTGGTTGTATCGTCATTCGGACTCAAGAGCGGTATTTTCTGGGTGCTTATCTGATTTAGGCCTTGGTACTTGGAAAACATCGCCCTTGACTCGAGTGATAGTAGTTTTATTTTAAATTGTATGCTCTGCTATGTTTGCTTCTGCTTAGTGTGTGTCTGGGGGCTATCACTGTAGAATGAGGTTGGAGTGGGAGGGTTGTATTCCTATTCCTTTTCCTTTATGCTCTTTTGGTATGTTGTTAGTTAATTTACTGCTCACTAAGACTGTTGTCTGACTCAAGGCTTTATGTTTTAATTCTTATTGCCTTGGGCTGTTCGTCCATTTTGGGACGGGCAGACTAGGTAGCAGGTGACAGGTGCTGTTCTCTTCTCACGATGCTGATATCGAAGACGAGCTAGAGGGTTGCATATTATCTTCTTATATGTACTGGATATTCCGCTGTTTTGTATTCTCTGAGAGATATGTAGTGAGGCTGGATGTATTGACTATGTGGATGCTTGTATTCAAATATTATGGAGTTTTATATGATGTCACTTTGTTCTGTAAAGCTTCACTATACTTATGTTCTATTGTATTTTGTCCATGCGCTGTGAGTAATACGATAGATTCTGTTGTTTAAATTCTTACCTTGACAATCGTCCATGGTCGCCTGGCACACTTTACAGCGCTCTATCTCTAGATTCGGTGCAGGGGTCATGGGCGGTCGTCACATTTGGTATCAGAGCATTGGTTAATCGATTTTACCCAACGCTCGCTGAAGTAACTACGTATGAGAGACGTAATTGTATTTTGATGGATGAATACTATATATAATATAGTAGCTTAGTAGGGTTTGAGTCCTTTATGCAGTAGTTTCTCTAGATGTTCTAATCATTCCTTTTTATAGATATTGAGAATGAGTCGAAGAGGGAGACCAGCTGCTAGGGGAGGCCGTGCTACTGAAGAGACTGCTGATTATGCAGCCATGTTCGAAGCTATGATGACTTCGATCATGAGAAGGATACTAGTTCCGGGGGCAGCAGTTGATGTTGGAGTTCAAGTCCAAACTCCGAAACCAGTGGATTTTGCTAAGTTGTGCAAGGATTATACTGCTCTTGGAGGGAAGGTTTTCTTGGGAACAGAATCAACTATTGAGGTCCAGAGGTGGATAGATGCTTGTAGAAGGATCTTTGGTGATTTGGGAATCGATGATGCAACTAAGAGGAAGTTGGCATCAAGGCAGCTTCAAGGGAGAGCTTCTGATTGGTGGAACTCTATTACCATCACTACTCCGGAAGAAGAGATTACTTGGGAGCAATTCCAAGTTAGATTTGAAGCTAAGTTCATTTCTACAGCTCAGAAGTCTGTTCTGTTCAAGAGGTTTGTGGAGCTCAAGCAAGGTGGAAGATCAGTTCTTGAGTATGTTTCTGAGTTCGAAGCTTTGTCCAAATATGCCCGGTCGTATATTGAATCTGCTTATCAGAAGAATGAGAAGTTTGTGACCGGCTTGGATAGTTATCTTGGGAGACAGTTGGTGGATCATTTGGACGATTCATTTGAGAAGCTTGTGGAGAAAGCTCTCAGGCATGAGAGTCTGTTTCCTAAGGAAGGACCTGTTGTTGCTATTACCAAGGGAGAATCTAAACCACAGCAGGGTGGAAACCAGAAGAGGAAGCAGCAGCAGCAGAAAGGTAAGGATGGCCAGAAGAAGCCGAAAGGCGAGGTGACTTGCTACAATTGTCAGCAGAAGGGCCATTTCTCTAAGGATTGTAAGAATCCAAAGGCACCGATGAAGTGTCACAACTGTGACAAGCCGGGGCATTTCAGGAAGAATTGTCCAGAACCAAGGAAGGACAGGCAGATTGTGCAAGCCTATGCTTTGGGAGCTGTTCCGTCGTCTTCGAAAGCTCCTACTGCTGAAGAAAAGGGAAAGAGTGTGGTTGTTCAAGGTACTCTTTTCCTATGTGGTGTTCCAGTTAGAGTTTTGTTTGATACTGGGGCGTCGCATTCATTTGTTTGTAATGAACTAGTAGGCCGGTTAGGTTTGAAGCCGGATATTGTTGATAGGCCATTGGTAGTGACTAATCCAGTTGGGGGTTCGTCTTGTTTGTGTATGTTATGCCGTGGTCTAGTTGTGTCGAGTCATGGTTGCTCTTTTGTTTGTGATTGTTTTGTTCTGAACTTTGCGGGGTTCGGAATTATCTTGGGTATGGACTGGCTTAGGAAGTATGCGGCTAAGGTTGATTGCGAAAGGTTGGAAGTGACAGTCGAGAATGTGGAGGGGCGAAAGATTGTGATACGATGTAAGCATGAAGAAGGCGTCTTCATGAGCTTCATGTATTCGCTAGTTGTTCCACGGGATGGACTGTCATCAGTGCCGATCGCTAATGGATTCGAGGATGTCTTTGACGAAGTCAAAGGGTTGCCGCCGCATAGAGAGATCGAGTTTCGAATAGATCTAGTTGAAGGAGCCAGACCTGTTGTGATGCCTCTTAGGCAGATGGCGCCTAGGGAACAGCAGGAGTTGAGGGTGCAAGTTGATGATCTTTTACAGAAAGGATTCATTCGGCGTAGTGTGTCCGAGTGGGGTGCACCAGTTGTGTTTGCAACCAAGGCAGATGGGTCGTTGAGATTGTGTGTGGATTATCGTGAGCTGAATAAGGTGACTAAGAAGAACAAGTATCCATTGCCAAGAATAGATGACTTGTTTGATCAGCTTCACGAAGCTAAGGTGTTTTCTCAGATGGATTTGGCAACGGGATTTCACCAGTTGAGAGTGGCTAAGGATAGTGTGCCGAAGACTGCTTTTAGGACACCATCCGGTTTCTTTGAGTGGCTAGTAATGCCGTTTGGATTGACTAACGCGCCAGCATATTTTGTGGATCTTATGAATAGAGTGTTCAGAGATCAGTTGAACAAGTTCGTACTTGTGTTCGTGGATGATATTCTGATTTATTCCAGAACCGAAGAAGAGCACAAGACGCACTTGCGTATTGTTTTGGAAATCTTGCGGAAACATCAGCTGAAGGCTAAGTTTTCGAAGTGTCACTTCTGGAAGAGTGAAGTGAGATTCTTAGGGCATGTGATTTCTGGAAATGGAATAGCGGTTGATCCTGCTAAGGTGGCAGCAATCCAGGATTGGGTTAGACCTAAGAATGCGTCTGATGTGAGAAGTTTTCTTGGATTAGCAGGATATTATCGACGGTTTATCAAAGACTTCTCCAAGATAGCTGCACCGTTAACAGGATTGACGAAGAAGAACCAAGTGTTCAGTTGGGATGCTAAGTGTGAGCAAGCTTTCGGAATCCTGAAAGAGCGATTGACGAGTGCTCCTGTTTTGACTATTCCAGGTGGGAATGATGAGATGGTGGTTTACACCGACGCATGTGGTACTGGACTTGGAGCAGTGCTGATGCAGAGGGATAAAGTTGTTGCGTATGCCAGTCGACAACTAAAGCCGCATGAAAGGAATTACCCGACTCATGATTTGGAGTTAGCGGCGATTGTATTTGCTCTGAAGATGTGGAGGCATTATTTGTTGGGAGTTCGATTCGAGTTGTTTACGGATCACAAGTCGTTGAAGTATCTTTTCTCCCAAAAGGATTTGAATCTTCGGCAGCAACGTTGGCTAGAGTTTTTGGCATCATATGATTTTGGTATAGCTTATACTCCGGGAAAAGGTAACGCAGTGGCAGATGCGTTAAGTCGAAGACATGCAGGATTGGGAGCCATGTTTTCAGAATGGAAGAGCCTCGAGTATTTAGCTGGATTTGACTTCAGGCCTAGATGTGAATTGGAACCTGAGATGTTGGCAAACTTATCGATAAGACCCACTCTTGTGGAAAGGATTGGCGAGGGCCAAAAGCGAGATGATAAGATTGTCAAGATTATCCGTGAATTGGAATCTGGATTGGATCCAGAAAAGGATAAAGGATTCGAGGTCGATCGAGAGGGTTGGCTTCGGAAGCAAGGACGACTAGTTGTTCCCGATATAGATGAATTGAGGAGTGAAGTTCTGAAGGAAAGTCATCACTCGAAGCTGACAATTCATCCAGGTGGAAATAAGATGTATCGGGATATGAAGAGAACCTACTACTGGGAAGGCATGAAGAAGGATGTTGGAGATTTTATTTCCAAGTGTATGAATTGCCAGTTGGTGAAAGCCGAACAGAAGAAGCCAAGCGGATTGCTTCAGCCATTAGAAGTTCCTACATGGAAGTGGGAACAAGTGTCGATGGATTTTATTGATGGATTGCCTAGAACTAGAACGGGAAATGAAGGAATTTGGGTCATTGTGGATCGTCTGACTAAGAGTGCACGATTCATTCCTGTTCGATCAACTAGGACTACATCAAAGTTGGCTGAGTTGTATGTTAAGTGGATAGTTCGATTCCATGGTATTCCGAAGAGTATAGTGAGCGATCGAGACCCATTGTTCACTAGTGGATTTTGGAAGAGCTTCCAGGAAGTCTTGGGAACCGAGTTGTGCTTGAGTACAGCTTATCATCCCCAAACAGATGGTCAGACTGAGAGAGTCAACCGAGTTTTGGAAGATCTTCTTAGAGCGTGTGTTTTGGACTTCGGAGGATCATGGGAAGATCACCTTCATTTGGTGGAGTTTGCATACAACAACAGTCACCAGTCAAGCATTGGTATGGCACCATATGAAGCGTTGTATGGAAGACCGTGTAACTCTCCGACGTGTTGGTTGGAAACTGGAGAAAAGCTGATGCTTGGGCCAGAGATGATTCGACGGACTTCGGATTGCATAGAGATCATTCGGCAACGGATGAAGGCAGCCCAAGATCGTCAGAAGAGTTATGCCGATAAGCGTCGAAAGGATTTGGAATTCGACGTAGGAGATATGGTTTTTGTGAAGATTTCTCCACTGAAGAATGTTATTCGATTCGGGAAGAAAGGAAAATTGACTCCGAGATTTGTTGGACCATTCCCGATCATCGAGCGAATTGGAAAGCTCGCCTACAGATTGGAGTTACCGGAGAAGATGTCGGGTGTGCACAATGTTTTTCATGTATCGTATCTACGGAAGTATGTGCACGACTCGAGTACAGTGGTTTCTGCTGATAGCTGTGAAGATTTCGAAGTTGATCCAGTTGATAGAAGACCTCGTAAGCCGCTTCGTGTTGTTGAAACTGACACGAAACAGCTTAGGAGGAAGATAATTAAGTTGCTCAAGATACAATGGAGTGACGATGATAACGACTGTACGTGGGAGGTGGAAGAGAGGATGAAAGCAGCTCATCCTGAACTCTTCAAGGTATGGCCCTAAGGTGTCGTGTCATCTAACGAAATTGTAACTTGTTCTAAGTCTTAGAATTCTGTACGCTAAGCTAGAATTGGATGCATGGTTTGTTGATCGTTATGGATGATAGGCGTACAGAATAGCTTTGATTGCCTTGTTTGTTTGGAATTTCGGGGGCGAAATTCCTAAGGGGGAGAGAATGTAACGACCCGTATTTTTACGGATCAAAACATTCTAAAATGATTGACCTTTGGTTGTATGGTTGTTAAGTCATTTCTGGTTTTGACAGATTTTGCTTGAATTTTGCTTAAGTCCTAAGTCGTAGCCGACTTAGGAGTTTGGACGAGTTAAGAGAAGTCTGGGTTGAGTTGCCGACTTAAGAAGTTAACTGGGCTAAGATGGTGGCATATGATTTTTAGGCAGAAATATGGCTAAGTCGTAAGTTGTATACGACTTAGGGGATTGGAGCTACCCAGGTGATTGGCGAGTTAAGGTTAGAGTTAGGTCGTAGTGACCGAGTTATCGAGTTGGCGAGTTAAGTGTTAGGTCGGCAGGGCGAGTTAGCGACCTAAGAAACTGACCGACTTAAGGATGGCGACTTAAGGGTAGGCAGACCTAGTGGAGTTAGCGACCTAGTGGTTACCGGGTTAGCATGGTTAGGTCGGCAATGACCTAGGGGAGCTGGGGTAGCAAGTTACCGACTTAGTAAAGTGAGCGACCTATGGGATTGACCGACCTAAGAAATAAGCGGGTTAACGACTTAGTAGTTAAGTCGTTGGACGACCTAAGGGGTTAAGTATTAAGTGTTAGGTCGTAACACTGTTAGGTCGCGTGGGTTGTTAAGTTGTTAGGTCGCAAGGTTTTATAAGTCGTAGGTCGTAGAGAGGCAGTGTGTTAGGTCGCTGGGTTTCGTCTAAGTGTTAAGTCGTGCATAGTTAAGTCGCGCAGTGTTAAGTCGAATGGTGCTAAGTTGTTAAGTCGTCCAGGCGACTCAGGAGTGAAGCGCGCATAAGTTAGGTCGCGCGCATGATAAGTCGTAGGCTTGGTCTGTTAGGTCGGAGTTGTTGGCTAAGGGTTAGGTCGGAGGCTCTGTTAAGTCGTAGGGGTTTTTAGGTCGTAGGTCGGCATAGTGTTAAGTCGGCAGCGACTTAAGGAGATAGCCGAGTTACGACTTAAGGGCAGTTTTCAGCTATAAATAGGAGAGCTTCTCTTCATTTTTGGGATCCGGATTTTGAAGCGACGAAGTGCTGCCATTTTGAGAGCTCGACTTCCACACTTCTTCACTTCTTTTCTCCACTCTAATCTAGTGCTTCCATCCATCCAAATCGAAGATCAAGATTGAAGATTCAAGAGCTTAGATTGAAGATCTTCATCTTTTCAAGAGAGATTTCTTCATTTGAAGCGGATTTGTGATAGATCAAGCTTGATCCTTTGCTGTCCAGATCTGAAGTGTGTTGATTTGGGTTTGTTTAGGAGATTTGGTGAGTGGTGATTATCTCTCACACGGATTCAAAGGAGTATATCGGATTGTTGGCTCGATTTGGTGTTAAAATAGAGATTTCCATGCATTTTCTTCATCCTATGTATAGATCCATATAGATCCATTGTTCATGATGATGTTACATCCATTTTATCATATGATAACCTATGCAAGTTCATTCATCAAGTTTGTAGAGATATAATCCATGTTTTCATGCTTATTGGACTTTCAACTCCTTAATTACGAAAATGCCATTATTGTTATAATTGTCTACTTAGATCATTTTTGAATGCTTGATTGCTTGGATTGATGTTTGATTTGATTGATTGCTATGAACTAGATGATTGATGATTAGATTAGATCGAAGATGATTCAAAAGCTAAGGGAAAGGCTCTTGAATTGGAAAAGCTGCTCGTGGCATATGTAGCGGGATGATGAAGCTCTTATGCATAGATTCGATGATGTGATGATGAGATGAGGCTTTGCGAGGATGTAATGAAGTGAGGCAATCATATGATGAAGACTTGGTCTAATCCAGACGGGATCATTCCAAGCATGTTGATAACTCGGTGATATGATTCGAGTTGAAGATAATGAATGGATATGAGAATAGTCGTCGAGGAGGATGACTAGGAGGCTTGGATAGCATCGTTGTTGAAGGTTCTAGCATGCTCTAAGCAAGAGTACGTTTGGGCAGATTCGATAGTCCCAACGGCCAACTGTTGATGGTCGAGTACTCTGGGCAGATTCGATAGTCCTAGGCACGGGCTGCGACGACGTGCGGGAGTTATGTCTAGAACCGGGGTTTCCATTAGCCCTTGACGGACGGCTGAAAGAATGTGCCGGTCATTCAATTAACGGTGATATCGAAGCAATGATAACAGTGATAGCCAGAGTCATGGATGTTTGGTTGTATCGTCATTCGGACTCAAGAGCGGTATTTTCTGGGTGCTTATCTGATTTAGGCCTTGGTACTTGGAAAACATCGCCCTTGACTCGAGTGATAGTAGTTTTACTTTAAATTGTATGCTCTGCTATGTTTGCTTCTGCTTAGTGTGTGTCTGGGGGCTATCACTGTAGAATGAGGTTGGAGTGGGAGGGTTGTATTCCTATTCCTTTTCCTTTATGCTCTTTTGGTATGTTGTTAGTTAATTTACTGCTCACTAAGACTGTTGTCTGACTCAAGGCTTTATGTTTTAATTCTTATTGCCTTGGGCTGTTCGTCCATTTTGGGACGGGCAGACTAGGTAGCAGGTGACAGGTGCTGTTCTCTTCTCACGATGCTGATATCGAAGACGAGCTAGAGGGTTGCATATTATCTTCTTATATGTACTGGATATTCCGCTGTTTTGTATTCTCTGAGAGATATGTAGTGAGGCTGGATGTATTGACTATGTGGATGCTTGTATTCAAATATTATGGAGTTTTATATGATGTCACTTTGTTCTGTAAAGCTTCACTATACTTATGTTCTATTGTATTTTGTCCATGCGCTGTGAGTAATACGATAGATTCTGTTGTTTAAATTCTTACCTTGACAATCGTCCATGGTCGCCTGGCACACTTTACAGCGCTCTATCTCTAGATTCGGTGCAGGGGTCATGGGCGGTCGTCACACTCTCTGAAGACGATGGACGAGCAGGAGGCTCCTTTTTCTTTCTAGTTTTTTTTGCTGTGTGTTTATGTATGTATCTATTTTGTATCAAAAAGTGTAGAGGCAGAATGTATAACTGCCTAGTCTGATAGTTGTAGTACTTTTGTGTAACTATGATAACTCCATATTGGGAGTATCCAGATGTACTATATTATTTTTGTATTATATGTATCTGTTCCGATGTGAGACTTTTCTGTTCTTTTATGTTTTGTTCTTTTCCGTTTTATTCTGATCTGTTCTTTTATTTCACTTCAGGAAAACTCATGTTTCAGATTCTTGGGCAACGACATATGAACACCAGGGTTGTGTTAACTGCCGTTTCTGATACGGTTGGTGTAGATAGCGTGATAGTGGGCTCTAACATTGTGAACTATGTGACGAAGCTTTGTAACTCACCCCTACACGTCCCTTTATGGGTTGGTTAGCAGATGGCCTATAGTCGAGAGGTTGGCTGTAAAATCAGGAACGAGGTACCATTTGTGGTCACCTCCAAGTAGGGAGAACATCATAGTTGGTATCAAAGCTTTGGTTGAGCAAACACCTTAGCCTGATTAGGGTACAACTCATTAGAGATGGGGTAAGTGATGCACTAGATGAGTTAATCTTGAGAGAGTGTATTTATATTTTTCTTTATAATAATAATAATAATAATCGTTCCTATCCTCTAAAGTCTTGTTCTAGATCCGTTTGTGTTGTTTTTCTTAAAACTATTTTGATCATATTCTTTTGTTTTAAAGATACCCATTATCTATCCAAGTGATAGAAGATGAATAAAAGAAGAGGAGGAAGGGGTGGATCTGGAACTAGCACAGCTATAAATGACAAAGTAGCCTTCATATACCAATAACTTATGTGTTATACAATTTTATTTGGATGATATGAATGCTTGCTTGATGATTTACTCGAATGTTTGATTAATGTATGCATGGTTGTATTAATGTTTGTTGCTTTTGATTGGGCTAGTCTAGAATGCAAGAGTTAAGTAGGAGTTATCACACAAAAAATTTCTAAATCCACTTGAATCTGGACGAACCTAATTATTAATAAAAGCCAGCGGTTTCTCTAAAATAGAAACGCTGAGGGGATAGTAAATATGTTTAAGAAATTAATGAAAACTATATATGTTGTGTGTAATTAAAATATAAATTTGGAAAATTATATATATATATATATAATAAATAAAATAAAATAAAATGTGATTGATTGAATGATTGCTTGCTTTTGTAAATAGCTGATTGTGGTGTGATGTATTTCATTGTTGTTAATGGTCGATGAATTGAATATATGTGCAAATTTCGAAAGTAAATATTTTCATTCAAGTAAGCATATGATTTAATAAAATATGAAATAATTTTATAAAGTGAGTGAAAATATATTTTAATGGTTTATTTTAGTGTTTGTCCGCTTAGCGCTTTAAGGATTCTGGTTGATGCGTTTGATCAGCGTTATTGACGGGGATTTTTAAACGCTTATACGAGGAATTGCAAAACAATATTTTGAATTGTTAAGAAACATTTTACTTAGAATTATATACCGTTTTATAAAGTAATATACTATTATTTAAGAAAATTAATTTATAAAAATACTTTGAAGTGAAATATGAATGTTGAATAGAAGTACGAAACTTATATCTGTATAATAATATCTTGAGATAAAAAATTGTCTCATTTTACCATGTAGGAAAAATTCAAGAGTAGTTCATTATCGATTATCACAGTTCTATTATTTAACAAAAGCCAAAATTATGAGCTAAGAAAATGCTTACTGAAAATGATATAGATTACATAGCATGTCACAACAAAAGTATCAATTTAGGCATCAGCAAATAACTACCATCAAGCAAGAGGTAAAAGAAAAGTAATTGAATTTGCTTTCTAACAATATTTTAGTATGATAAGTTTATGCAAGTATCAACAATCCAAGTTTGTAAAGCTCCAAGATTACTAAAGTTGAAAGCCTTCAACAACCTACTTTTTTTTCTTTTTCCTTTTCAGCCAACACATTGTTACTAAAACTAGATTATTCACTTTAAATGAGCCCAACATATATTCAAATTTTCTTATATTCTCAGGAAAACTCCAATTCTGGGTTATTGTAATTATACTTAACTAGCACATGTGTTTGAATTCTTAAAGGCTCTTGATACTATGCATGGGTCACTTATATTTCCTTTAAATATAGTATTTTATGAAATTGCGCCTAGAGCGCAAACCAACAATCAGTGTGAAAACATTAATGTGGCATTACCAAGTCATACCTAAGGTCAATGTAATACTAATTTCTATAATGAAAAACTACTATTATGGCCACTCATAATTGCACTATAGTTTCAACAAACAGATTTATATTTAAAAATAGTTATCCAAGAACCGGATATGCAGTTCATTAGTATATTCTAAGTTTTTCTTTTAAAGAACAAATAGGTAAGGCCATTGCACACTTAAACAATTGTTATAGTTATGATAATCGTCAGTCGAACCAAAATTAGTTAAAAGTAGAGAAATGCTTACATGAACAACTGAAAACGAAGATATGCGGGAAACATTTGATTGGATATTTTGATAATACAAATAAGTATTATCCTCTTTCACATTTTTTGTAACATTATCCCAATGCTCCAATAAATAACAACAACAATAACAACAATAATACAATTGGGCATCCATCAATCTTCTACCTATCCATGTTCCATTTGTAGTCAACTTGAAACCAATTGTTATGTGAGTTTCGAGTTATAAGGTACTACACCTACTACCGTGACTCTAGCATGAGAGAATTTGTTTGCTTTTATGAAATTAGCATTGTGGTTTTTACAATTATTGATGGATCAATAGGGGATTCAATTCATTTGAGGATTGTTTGTTTAGTAGTATTTTCACACCGACTGTATCCTGATATGTTCCTATTTTCATGAATTTCACCATTGGTCATTGCCTGTACAACTGATTAAATAATGAAAGTTTCTTGAATTCTCACACCTTAAAAGATGAAAGAGAAATATGGCTAACTTGAAAGGTAAAGTAAATGATACATGACTGCACTATACAATGCACATGGTAAGGCATTGAAATTTTCTTTGATGGATTGAATGCATGCATAGTTATAAATATACAGTACTTGCTCCAGCTTAACTATAGAATCATTTTCACATTGAATTTAGTGTATCGTGACTACATTTAGTTTAAACAAACATTAAAACTGTAGTTTTGTAACATTAGAGAGGATTAATTATATCCTGACACTTTTTAAAAAGAAAAGTGGTTTGTTTTAGAATTTTATACTTTGTAAGTGCTCAATAAATATGGACATAACTTTTGATTTATTTGTCTGATTTTGATTACCCTATTAGTATTTCAATATAATTTAAGATTGATTAAGCATGAAATCCAAGATCTAAATAGGTGACCTATATTGATTTGATTGAGAAGAAATCAGAGGAAAGAAAATGAATTAGCGGAAGCCATACCCGAGTCCATAGTTGCTCATTGGAAAAGTAAATTTGGTTTGGTTTTCCACATTGACATAAGCTTAGATCTTATATTAGATCTGAATCCATAGTTACTGCTTTTATAAACTGATTAAGAAAAAGAGATAAACATAAAAGACAAGAGTTGGATTCGATCTTCCAAATTGACATAAACCCTAGATCTGATTAATTTCCATATAAGAGATTAGGAAAATCACTAGAGCTTATGTAATTTAGGGACCATAACTCATTATTTATGATGTTGGCATTTTCTAATTTAGCAATTCCATAGAATTGTCCTAGTATCTACACATTAATACCATGACAATTAAATCTTTAAGCCTTGTAACTTTAATTCAAAATTTGATCACTTCAATTAGGCTTTACGCCAAAATAGCACAACACATTTTATTTGACATGTATGGCCCACATGTTGAAATTTTCCAACAATCTCCCTTTGGGTCATATATATGTAATAACCTTATAAATGTGTATTAACTTTATGAGCTCCAAAATTTCCAGTTTATAACATAAGGAGTTTCTAAAATAATCTCGTCCATTAATCGTGCTGGCAAAGGATCAAAGCGGCTTTCGTTACTTTTAGCTTAACTAAACCCATCAATGGTCACATATCCCAACTTAATCAAATGACATAGATCAATCATGAATGTGTAGCATGGAAATTACATGAGGTGTCATTTATACATGTTTATTTCTAACTAGTCATACTTTAGTTAGATCAAAACGTTCAATATTTGAACAATCTAGAGTGCAAAAAAACTTTATTACTTTATTTCTGATAAAAAAAGAACTCGACATATATCTATAACCGAAGTATAAAGCAATGTGTCATATGACAGTACAAAATTCAAACACCCCTGAACCAAAATATATATAACGAACCAGGTTTTTCGACCCTTGAAAATCGACACTAATATGTCCACTTTATTGCATGTCGAGCATTCAAGTGCCGGAAAGACCGATCGTTAGGGGAAAAAAGAAGATAGAAGATAAGAAGAAATTAAATAATCGTAGAATCACACAACGCGATGGAATAACTTATATTAATCAACATAATTCTTTACAAATTCATTTCCAAATAATACATCAGAGTCACACTAATAGAAATTTTACCCTGAGATAGTTATAAGAGCTCGTCCCTGCCTAACTGATACAATATACATATAAAGTGTGGAAACAAGATAATAACTAGCTATCGATGAAGCCTCTTGCTCTAAGCTCCTCCAAGGTGCATTAGGGGAAAACCCGAACTAGTTGGTTACACATAAAAATTTAAGCACCCAAGAGTTTTAGGGAAAGAAATAAAACTCCAGGTTAGACATGGGTATGGTGTGAGGAAACTCAAACATCTGAATTATTATGTTTAAAACCTTTTAAAATAAAAAGTATCTCATAAGACCACGCCGCACATAAACACAGATGGGTTTTTACCTTACGATAACCAAAACACATTTTATAGAAAATCTAATGATATTATAATAATGTCTAATGGTTCAAGTAAAATATGAATATAGCTGAAATGCTTGCATCTCACATTTCAACATAGTTGGGTATATCTAGAACCGTAAAGGCATGTATTGGAGAATGGATTCCATACTATGATAAGGTAAGGGACTACCTTCCGATGGTACATCTCTAGATTAAATGCACCAGGGTCTGACAAGAATATCTTGTACCCCTGCCACACAGAACTGGCCTACCACTTGACTAATAGTACCGAATATAATCACCCCACTTTAGGCCCCGAAGCATACATAAGTAGATAGTAATCAAACTAGATTTTGGATAAACATACCCTAATGGAAGCGACCCACATGGCATTGCTGCATGCTCGATTTTTGTCATTTCCCGATTGATGAGGCTTGAGACTATATTTTACATTTATTTAGCACTTCCCACTTGGAATGCTACACTGCCCTCCATGCATCAATGCAATGCTAGCATATCCTTTTCAGGGAATTCCTTCCAGGATTAATAGCAAATAGCCCTTACACATCAAAGCTCTATCCTCAATTCCATATTCTTCAATATTTCTTCAAGTCGAAACGCTTGTGTTGGATCGAAATGGTTTTTGGATGACATATCTGATCCTGGTCTCTTCGAAACAACTTCCAGTTGTTTCCAGTAAAATCAACCCCGGTTCTTTAGGAAATAAGTAGACAAAAGATAAGAGCGGAGATCACCTCCTAACCGTTAGTGGACGGATTCGCTTATCATTTATCCTAGAAGAATGAAATGAGATTTATACATACAGTACAACATCATTAGGGATGATTATGCCATATAACTCATATCTTTCTCCTAGATATTTCCAAAGTTACGTTTTGGTTCTGGTTTGAAAATCGACTATTTAACTATCAATAAACAATCATTCAAACATTGATTGTTCCATATGAGATCCTCTAAGCCTTTATTGATTAACCTTTAATTAATAAAATCACTTTATAAAACTTGATCAAAAGATCTTTACATAACACTATTTCCAAAACCTTTACTTCCCTTTTATACTTGGGAAAATATTTATACTTATCTTAGTGGTATAAGTATAATATCAAAACATTCGGAAAATTCTCTCTTTTCAAATTCCTTTAGAAAACATTACTTACTATAAACCAATCCACTTATCCTTTATAAAAAGTCCCTTTTAAAAGCTCACTTCACATTTAAATACCTTTATAAATTTCCAAAATCAATTTACAAAACACTTTTATAAATCAACAAGTCAATTTACAAAACCTCTTTACAAACCTCTGAAATCATTTATAAAACGTTTCCCCATTTAAAACTCCTTTGATAAATCTTCTTTAAGAAAAATCCTTTACAAAATATCTTTTGCAACTCGTCCTTTTAAATCACTTTAAATAAACATTTTTACTTAGTAAAACCCATTTTTATAAACAAGTTATTATTTATAAATACCTTTATATAATATAATATAACTTGAAAAATCATTTATAAATCATAACTCCAAATTGACTAAAGAATTGAAATTAATTCAAAACCATACTGCATAATTTCAAAAAGAGCTTAGCAATTCCAATGGTAGTAATTTAAGTTACCATTTAACATCAATTTTACTTTCAAGTCACTTAACCGTTTATTTACATAAGTTAACATATATGTAAATGTAATTCATATCCAAATTAGGGAATAACATGTCAATACAACTGAACTAGCATATACATGTCCAAATAACACAATAGAAGGATGGTGATTTGTCCTTTTAAATAGATGTCCAAATTATCCACTACTTATAGGAAACTGGGAATTTATTCTACTAAACATATGTCCACACAATAAACAATTACATTATAGCAGAACGGTAATTTATCCTATTATCAGGTGTCCAAACAATCAACTTATAGTAGAACGGCAATTTATTCTGCTAACACATGTACACGCAATCAAACCATTTACATAACTCATTCACAACTGTTTGTTTACTTAATGGTATCGACATTTGAATCCCTTGTGTTCAAAACCATCTTTGGAAAAGAAGTACCTTTAAAACAATTTGATTCTTGGAAAACAAGGATTAAAAACTTAAAACTCCATTTTAAAATGATTAATTACAAGGTGAACTCTTTATTAAATCATAATTAATCTTTATTAAGTTTTAACTTAATTTAATTATAAATTGATAAATAATTAAACCTTTAATAAATAATTTGTTTATAAATTAAACCCTTAATCAATCCTTTATTAAATAATAATTTAAAACCTTTACTAATAACTAATTATTAGTTAATCACAATTAACTAATTAAATAATCTTTTAATTAAAACTTAAATAATAAATTAAACATTTAATAAATAATTATTTTAAATTAAAATCTTAATTAATTTATCATTAAAAATAGTTAAATGATTGATTAATTAAATAAATAAATAGTTAACCTTAATTTTATTAATAATTAACTAAAAGTGAATCATATATTTAACTCATAATTAATTAAAAATTAATCTTACTTTTAAAGGATAATTAACTAGTACTAATCTTTATTTAATTAAGTTTAATGAACTATGTTTAATACTTAATTAATTATTAGTTACTAAGCTCAATTAATTAATAATTAGTTATTAAAACTTAATTAACTTTTAAAAACATTTTTATTAAGTTTACACAGCCTATCCAAAATAAGTTTAAAGTATGAAACTGAATTTTCAAAAAAAGAGACCTTTATCGAAATTTCATCCATAACGATTATCGCTATGCCATACTTGCAAATGTTTTAGCTTTCTAACTTTTTAAAACATAAAGTAAATAATTTGAAACCAAGTTTTAATTTTTAAAATCGATTTTGATTACAAACCAAAACTCGTACCAATCACATAGGATTCTTCATCGATAACTGTGACGACTGCCCATGACCCCTGCACTGAACCTAGAGATAGTGCGCTGTAAAGTGTGCCAGATGACCATGGACGATTGCCAGGGTAAATTAAAAACAACAGAATCTATCGTATTACTCACAGTGCATGGACAAAATACAATAGAACATATATATAGTGAAGCTTCACATAATAGAATCTCATCAATAAAACTTCATAATAGTTGAATACAAACATCTGAGTAGTCAATACAACAAGCCTCACTGCATATCACTCAGAGAATACAAAGCAGCGGAACATCCAGTACATATAGTAAGAAGTAATATACAATAATCTAGCTCGTCTTCGTCATCAACATCGTGGAAAGCAAGAACAGCACCTGTCACCTGCTACCTAGTCTGCCCGTCCCAAAATGGACGAACAGACTAGGTAGCAGGTGATAGGTGCTGTTCTTGCTTTCCACGATGTTGATGATGAAGACGAGCTAGAGTATTGCATATTACTTCTTACTATATGTACTGGATGTTCCGCTGCTTTGTATTCTCTGAGTGATATGTAGTGAGGCTTGTTGTATTGACAACTCAGATGTTTGTATTCAACTATTATGAAGTTTTATTGATGAGATTCTATTCTGTGAAGCTTCACTATATATATGTTCTATTGTATTTTGTCCATGCGCTGTGAGTAATACGATAGATTCTGTTGTTTTTAATTTACCCTGGCAATCGTCCATGGTCATCTGGCACACTTTACAGCGCACTATCTCTAGGTTCAGTGCAGGGGTCATGGGCGGTCGTCACATTTGGTATCAGAGCATTGGTTAATCGATTTTACCCAACGCTCGTTAACGTAACTACGTATGAGAGACGTAATTGTATTTTGATGGAGGATTACTATATATAATATAGTAGATTAGAAGAGTTTGAGTCCTTTAAGCAGTTGTTTCTCAAGATGTTCTGACCATTCCTTTTTATAGATATTGAGAATGAGTCGAAGAGGGAGACCAGCTGCTAGGGAAGGCCGTGCTTCTGAGGGGACTGCTGATTATGCAGCTATGTTCGAAGCTATGATGACTTTGACCATGAGAAGGATACCAGTTCCAGGGGCAGCAGTAGATGTTGGAGTTCAAGTTCAAACTCCAAAACCGGTGGATTTTGCTAAGCTGTGCAAAGATTATACTGCTCTTGGAGGAAAGGTTTTCTTGGGAACAGAATCAACCATTGAGGTTCAGAGATGGATAGATGCTTGTAGAAGGATTTTTGGTGATTTGGGAATTGAGGATGCAACTAAGAGGAAGCTAGCATCAAGACAGCTTCAAGAGAGAGCCTCTAATTGGTGGAACTCTATTACCATCAATACTCCGGAGGAAGAGATTACTTGGGAGCAATTCCAAGTCAGATTTGAAGCTAAGTTCATTTCTACAGCTCAGAAGTCTGTTCTGTTCAAGAAGTTTGTGGAGCTCAAGCAGGGAGGAAGACCAGTTCTTGAGTATGTTTCTGAGTTTGAAGCTTTGTCCAAGTATGCCCGGTCGTATATTGAATCTGCATATCAGAAGAACGAGAAGTTTGTTACAGGCTTGGACAGTTATCTTGGGAGACAGTTGGTGGATCATTTGGACGATTCATTTGAGAAGCTTGTGGAGAAAGCTCTCAGGCATGAGAGTCTGTTTCCTAAGGAAGGATCTGTTGTTGCTGTGACCAGGGGAGAGTCTAAACCACAGCAGGGTGGAAACAAGAAGAGGAAGCAGTAGCAGCAGAAGGGTAAGGATGGCCAGAAGAAGCCGAAAGGCGAGATGACTTGCTACAATTGTCAGCAGAAGGGCTATTTCTCCAGAGATTGCAAGAATCCGAAGGTACCGATGAAGTGTCACAACTGTGACAAGCCGGGGCATATCAGGAAGGATTGTCCAGAACCGAGGAAGGACAAGCAGATTGTGCAAGCTTATGCTTTGAGGGCTGTTCCATCGTCTTCGAAAGCTCCTACCGCTGAAGAGAAAGGAAAGAGTGTGGTAGTTCAAGGTACTCTTTCCATATGTGGTGTTCCAGTTAGAGTTCTGTTTGATACTGGGGCGTCGCATTCGTTTGTTTGTAGCGAACTTGTAGGCCGGTTGGGTTTGGAACCGGATATTGTTGATAGGCCATTGGTTGTGACTAATCCAGTTGGGGGTTCGTCTTGTTTGTGTATGTTATGCCGTGGTCTGATTGTATCGAGTCATGGTTTCTCTTTTGTTTGTGATTGTTTTGTTCTGAACTTTGCGGGGTTCGGAATTATTTTGGGTATGGACTGGCTTAGGAAGTATGCGGCAAAGGTTGATTGCGAAAGGTTGGAGATGACAGTTGAGAATGTGGAGGGGCGAAAGATTGTGATACGATGTAAGCATGAAGAAGGCGTCTTCATGAGCTTCATGTATTCGCTAGTTGTTCTACGGGATGGACTGTCATCGGTGCCAATTGCGAATGGATTCGAGGATGTCTTTGACAAGGTCAAAGGGTTATCACCGCATAGAGAGATCGAGTTTCGTATAGATCTAGTTGAAGGAGCCAGACCTGTTGTGATGCCTCTTAGGCGGATGGCGCCTAGGGAATAGCAGGAGTTGAGGGTGCAGGTTGATGACCTTTTACAGAAAGGATTCATTCGGCGTAGTGTGTCCGAGTGGGGTGCACCAGTTGTGTTTGCAACCAAGACAGATGGGTCGTTGAGATTGTGTGTGGATTATCGTGAGCTGAATAAAGTGACTAAGAAGAACAAGTATCCATTACCGAGGATAGATGACTTGTTTGATCAGCTTCACAAAGCTAAGGTGTTTTCTCAGATGGATTTGTCAATGGGATTTCACCAGTTGAGAGTGGCTAAGGATAGTGTGCCGAAGACTGCTTTTCGAACACCATCCGGTTTCTTTGAGTGGCTGGTAATGCCGTTTGGGTTGACTAACGCGCCAGCATATTTTGTGGATCTTATGAATAGAGTGTTCAGAGATCAGTTGAACAAGTTTGTACTTGTGTTCGTGGATGATATTCTGATTTATTCCCTAATTGAAGAAGAGCACAAGACGCACTTGCGTATTGTTTTGAAAATCTTGCGGAAACATCAGCTGAAGGCTAAGTTTTCGAAGTGTCACTTCTGGAAGAGTGAAGTGAGGTTCTTAGGCCATGTTATCTCTGGAAATGGAATAGCGGTTGATCCCGCTAAGGTGGCAGCAATCCAGGATTGGGTTAGACCTAAGAATGCATCTGATGTGAGAAGTTTTCTTGGATTGGCAGGATATTATCGACTGTTTATCAAAGACTTCTCCAAGGTGGCTGCACCGTTAACAGGATTGGCGAAGAAGAACCAAGTGTTCAAGTGGGAAGATAAGTGTGAGCAAGCTTTCAGAATCCTGAAAGAAAGATTGACGAGTGCTCCTGTTTTGACTATTCCTAGTGGGAATGATGAGATGGTGGTTTGCACCGACGCATGTGTACTGGACTTGGAGCAGTGCTGATGCAGAGGGATAAAGTTGTTGCGTATGCTAGTCGACAACTGAAGCCACACGAAAGGAATTACCCGACTTATGATTTGGAGTTAGCGGCGATTGTTTTTGCTCTGAAGATGTGGAGACATTATCTATTGGGAGTTCGATTCGAGTTGTTTACAGATCATAAGTCGTTGAAGTATCTTTTCTCCCAAAAGGATTTGAATCTTCGGTAGCAACGTTGGTTAGAGTTTTTGGCATCATATGATTTTGATATAGCTTATACTCCGGGAAAAGGTAACGCAGTGGCAGATGCGTTAAGTAGAAGACATGCAGGATTGGGAGCCATGTTTTCAGAATGGAAGAATCTCGAGTATTTAGCTGGATTTGACTTTAGGCCCAGATATGGATTGGAACCTGAGATGTTGGCAAACTTATCGATAAGACCAACTCTTGTGGAAAGGATTGGCGAGAGCCAAAAGCGAGACGATAAGATTGTCAAGATTATCCGTGATTTGGAATCTGGATTGGACCCATAAAAGGATAAAGGATTCGAGGTCGATCGAGAGGGTTGGCTTCGGAAGCAAGGACGACTAGTTGTTCCCGATATCGATGAATTGAGAAATGAAGTTCTGAGAGAAAGTCATCACTCGAAGTTGACAATTCATCCAGGTGGAAATAAGATGTATCGGGATATGAAGAAAAACTATTACTGGGAAGGTATGAAGAAGGATGTTGGAAATTTTATTTCCAAGTGCATGAACTGCCAGTTGGTGAAAGTCGAACAAAAGAAGCCAAGTGGATTGCTTCAGCCGTTAGAAGTTCCTACGTGGAAGTGGGAGCAAGTGTCGATGGATTTTATTGATGGTCTACCTAGAACAAGAACGGGAAATGAGGGGATTTGGGTCATCGTAGATCGTTTGACTAAGAGTGCAAGATTCATTCATGTTCGATCGACTAGGACCGCATCAAAGTTGGCTGAGTTGTATGTTAAGTGGATAGTT
Organism: Allium fistulosum; assembly: GCA_030737815.1. Classification (NCBI taxonomy): domain Eukaryota; kingdom Viridiplantae; phylum Streptophyta; class Magnoliopsida; order Asparagales; family Amaryllidaceae; genus Allium; species Allium fistulosum. Next base: position 304,247,235 of record CM060903.1, on the reverse strand, counting down.
CGATTCCATGGTATTCCGAAGAGTATAGTGAGCGATCGAGACCCATTGTTCACTAGTGGATTTTGGAAGAGCTTCCAGGAAGTTTTGGGAACCGAGTTGTGTTTGAGTACAGCTTATCACCCTCAAACAGATGGTCAGACCGAGAGAGTCAACCGAGTTTTGGAAGATCTCCTCAGAGCTTGTGTTTTGGATTTCGGAGGATCATGGGAAGATCACCTTCATTTGGTGGAATTTGCATACAACAACAGTTACCAGTCAAGCATTGGTATGGCACCGTATGAGGCATTGTATGGAAGACCGTGTAACTCTCCGACATGTTGGCTAGAAACAGGAGAAAAGTTGATGCTTGGGCCAGAGATGATTCGACAGACTTTGGATTGCATAGAGATCATTCGACAACGAATAAAGGCAGCCCAAGATCGATAGAAGAGTTATGCCGATAAGCGTCGTAAGGATTTGGAATTCGACGTAGGTGATATGGTTTTTGTGAAGATTTCTCCACTGAAGAATGTTATTCGATTCGGGAAGAAAGGAAAATTGACTCTGAGATTTGTTGGACCATTCCCGATCATCGAGCGAATTGTAAAGCTCGCCTATAGATTGGAGTTACCAGAGAAGATGTTGAGTGTGCACAATGTTTTTCATGTATCATATCTACGGAAGTATGTGCACGACTCGAATACAGTGGTTTTTGCTGATAGCTGTGAAGATTTCGAAGTTGATCCAGTCGATAAGAGACCTCGTAAGCTGCTTCGTGTAGTGGAAACCGACACGAAACAACTTAGGAGGAAGATAGTTAAGTTGCTCAAGATACAATGGAGTGATGATGATAACGACTGTACGTGGGAGGTGGAAGAGAGGATGAAGGCAGCTCATCCTGAACTCTTTAAGGTATGGCCCTAAGGTGTCGTGTCATCTAACGACATTGTAACTTGTTCTAAGTCTTAGAATTCTGCATGCTAAGCTAGAATTGGATGCATGGTTTGTTGATTGCTATGGATGGTAGGCGTGCAGAATAGTCTTTGATTGCTCTTGTTTGTTTGGAATTTCGGGGGCGAAATTCCTAAGGGGGAGAGAATGTAACGACCCGTATTTTTACGGATCGAAAAGTTCGTAAAAATCTGGAATTCTTAGCGTTGTTAAGTCGTTTCAGATTTTGGGCAGAATTTTGTTCAAGTCCTAAGTCGTGACCGACTTATAGATTGGACGACTTAAAGGAAGGAAGACTTAAGTCGGTGACGACTTAAGAGTTAGATCGTCTGGTAGCTTAGGTCGTGTAGGAAGTAAGTTGTGGGATAGGATAGGTCGAATGAGCGACTTAAGTTAGTGGCGACTTAGGAGTTAGCGACCTAAGGTTTGGAGCGACCTAGGCATTGGGATAAGTCGTGGGGAAATTAGGTCATATGGGGTGGCTTAGGTCGAGTGACCGACTTAGGAAGTGTACGACCTAAGAGATAGACGATCTAAGGAACCGACCGACTTAGGAGAGATTGGGACGACTTAAGAATTTGGCGACTCAAGGATAGGCAGGCTTAAGGTAATGACCGACTTATAGATAGAAGACTTAAGTCGGCGATGACCTAAGAGAATGGACGGGTTTAATGTTAGGTCAGTTGGGCGAGTTAACGACTTAAGGAGTGTTGGAGTTAGGATGTGAGGGACCTAAGTCTAGCAGTTAAGTCGTAACTCAGTTGAGTCGTGGCCGAGTTAAGGGAATAGGGTGATGAGTCGTTAGGTCGCGTGTGTGTTAAGTCGGCCAGAGATAAGTCGTTATGTCGTATACCCAGTTAAGTCGTTATGTCGTATACCCAGTTAAGTCGTTATGTCGTATACCCAGTTAAGTCGTTATGTCGTATACCTAAGAGTTAGGTCGTGGGTTCTGTGTTGCATTAGGTCGCGTGAGTTGTTAGCTTGTAAGCGACCTAAGGAGGATAGCTAAGTGTTAGGTCGCGTCTTGGTTAAGTCGTAGACAGGTGAGTTAGCTAAGTCGTAGGTCGTCCGGAGTGTTAGGTCGGCACAGCAGCTAAGTCGTAGGTCGTCTGGAGTGTTAGGTCGGAGAAGGAGTTAAGTCGGCAACGACTTAAGAAGGCGGACGAGTTAAGGGGGTTTTCAGCTATAAATACTCGTCCATTTCTCACTTTTTGGGATCTGGATTTCGAAGTGACGAAGTGCTGCCATTTTGAGGGCTCGACTTCTACACTTCTTCACTTCTTTTCTCCACTCTAATCTAGTGATTCCATCCATCCAAGTTGAAGACCAAATTGAAGATTCAAGAGCTTAGATTGAAGATCTTCATCCTTTGAAGTGAGATTTCATCATTTGAAGTGGATTCGTGATAGATCGAGCTAGATCCTTCGCTGTCCAGATCTGAAGTGTGTTGATTTGGGGTTGTTTAGGTGATTTGGTGAGTGGTGATTATCTCTCACATGGATCCAAAGGAGTATATCGGATCGTTGGCTTGATTTGGTGTTAAAGTAGAGATTTCCATGCAATTTCCTAATCATATGTGTAGATCCATATAGATCCATTGTCCATGATGATTTGATATCCATTTTACTAACCTATGCAAGTTCATTCATCAAGATTATAGAGACATTGCTCATGTTTTCATGCTTTTTGGACTTTTGACTCTTTAATTACGAAATTGCCATTATTGTTATAATTGTCTATTTAGATCGCATTTGAATGCTTGTTCTCTTGGATTAATGTTTGATTTGATTGATTGCTATGAATTAGATGATTGATGATTTATTTAGACCGAAGATGATTCAAAAGCTAAGGGAAAGGCTCTTGAATTGGGAAAGCTGTTTGTGGCATATATGGTGGATGTGGACGCTCATATGTATAGATTCGATGACGATGATGTTGAGTTGAAGCTTTGCAAGGATGTGATGAAGCGAAGTATGATATGAGATAGTCTTGGTCTAATCCAGACGGGATCATTCCAAGCATGTTGATAACTCGGTGATATGGTTCGAGTTAGAGGATAATGGTTTGCTCGAGAGGCGCTTGAGCTAGTATGGAAATAGTCGTCGAGGAGGATGACTAGAAGGCTGAGATCTTATCGTTGTTGAAGGTTCCAGCATGCTCAAAGCAAGAGTACGTTGGGCAGATTCGATAGTCCCTGAAAGCTAATGATTGATAGTCAAGTACTCTGGGCAGATTCGATAGTCCTAGGCACGGGTCATGATGACGTGCGGGAGTAATGTCTAGAACCGGGGTTTCCATTAGCCCTTGACGGACGATTGAAAGAATGTGCCAGTCATTCAATTAACGGTGATATCAAAGCAATGATAACATTGATAGCCAGAGTCATGGTTGTTTGGTTGTATCGTCATTCGGTCTCAAGAGCGGTATTTTCGGGGTGCTTATCTGATCTTGGTTTAGGCCTTGGGGGTTTGTACTTGGAAAACATCGCCCTTGACTCGAGTGATAATTGCTTTACTTTACATTGTATGCTCTGCTATGTTTGCTTCTACTTAGTGTGTGTCTGGGGGCTATCACTGTAGAATGAGGTTGGAGTGGGAGGGTTGTATTCCTATTCCTTTTCCTTTATGCTCTTTCGGTATGTTGGTAGTTAATTTACTGTTCACTAAGACTGTTGTCTGACTCAAGGCTTTATGTTTTAATTCTTATTGCCTTGGGCTGTTCGTCCATTTTGGGACGGGCAGACTAGGTAGCAGGTGACAGGTGCTGTTCTTGCTTTCCACGATGTTGATGACGAAGACGAGCTAGAGTATTGCATATTACTTCTTACTATATGTACTGGATGTTCCGCTGCTTTGTATTCTCTGAGTGATATGTAGTGAGGCTTGTTGTATTGACTACTCAGATGTTTGTATTCAACTATTATGAAGTTTTATTGATGAGATTCTATTCTGTGAAGCTTCACTATATATATGTTCTATTGTATTTTGTCCATGCGTTGTGAGTAATACGATAGATTTTGTTGTTTTTAATTTACCCTGGCAATCGTCCATGGTCATCTGGCACACTTTACAGCGCACTATCTCTAGGTTCAGTGCAGGGGTCATGGGCGGTCGTCACAATAACCAAATCTAATTGTTAACTTTTCTCTGCAAAACAACCACATAATTATGTCCATAACAACTTATTCATACCATAAACCTAAGCAAACAAGATCACACTTTTACATCATTCACAAAAATCTAGACTTCACATTCAAGCACGTACTAACTTAACCACGTGCATTCACATATATAAGCAACATATATATGCATCCAAACCATACAATAATCCAACAAAAAACAATTATTTATAACCATATAACCAACATATATATAAAAGAATATTCTTTCCCAAAAATTTAAGAATTTACTCTTCAAAATTGCAAAACCCTTTTGAAAACTTGAAATACTTTAGAACTTGCAAAACATGGAAAACCACAAAATCAACTCGAAAATGGGTCATCTTCCCCTTGATTTTTGGCCATGTTACTCTTGGGATTTTAAAAGGTTATCACAAGAAAAGTTCTTGAAAATTCTTTTTTCTATCATTAAAAAAAAAGAATCACTCAATTTGGATTTGTTTTGAGGGAGATATGGTCAAAAGAAGGAGTGTTATTTTCGGGCTTGAAAATATGGATCCGAAAATTAGTCAGAAAGAAATATATTTTTGAACCAAAAATATTCGAAATCTGAAAAAATGGTTCGTATTAAAGTTGTAGCTACCGGAATTCTACATGGTTTGAAAAAAAGTAAACCTTGATTTGGAGTAGTCTATAGGAAGTTATGGCCAAATGAAGTGGGAGGAAAATGGAGAAAGAAAAAGTTTAAAACTATGTTTTTTAATCATTTTAAAAGGATGTAAAAATTCAAATTTCAATTCTTTAGAATTCTAAATGGAAGCCATTAAAAGGTTTCAATAAGCTTTAAAAAGTTTGAGAGAATAGGAAGTGAAATAAAATGAAAAAGAAAATGGAAAAATTAGTTTTATATGAAATGAACATGAAAATTTACCAAACTACCCCTCGTCCTTTACCCTCCACTCCTCGAATGCCACGTCACCACCTCCTTTCCATCACACCATTTCAGCCCATAAAGCCTCCACCTCCCTTTCATGCAAGGAAAATAAGTTTAAACATGTTCTATGTACTTTTGTACATAATGTCTCCTTTGATGTGACATTATATCTTTTTTTTTCTTAATTATATTTTAAACTTTATATACCTAAACGTATACATATGCATACATACATTATACAGACCTAAATTATTTAAAAATTTATATGTTTGATTAATACAAAGAGTTCAAAATATTTTCGATAACTTTATCCAACGGAAAGTCAAAAAATTCGGAAAACGAATTTTGGTCTCATTTTCGATGTTTCTGCAAGCTAAATATTTTTGTAAACAAATTTTTAAAATTATATCACCATCGTTATTTATTATAAAAAAGAGATTTATTTTCATTATAAAACCTATATATTTGAATATTTAAAATTAATTAAATATTCAGAAATCAAAGCAGTGAAATTCTGAGTTGTTACATTCTCCCTCCTCAAAAGAATTTCATCCCCGAAATTACACCTCAAGCTAACCCAAAAAATACTTAACACTATACATCAGTTCGTATGATGTACATAGATCATTCTTACACAAAAATATGATTCGATCACTACTCGAATACATAATTTCACTTCCGAACTAGTATCGCTAACCCGATTTTCTAGTGCGGACTCTGATCAGGCTCCTTGATTAGGAACCTATGTTCTCCTTACATAGTTATAACTATGATAGAAAAATTTGTCCCATATCAAAAACCCTCATCAAGTGCTTGTCGTCAAAAATTAAGTAATAGATCTTTATTCAGAATGGTGTGAAACACCTCAAAGTCATGCACTCGCATCTTAGATCAAACTACATGGAAGGAGAAATGATCTACGTCCAACCTACGCACTTATTTAGTTGGTTCCCTCTGATACCAATTCTATTTCCACTAAATTATTTATGAAAACATTTCATAAAACTCAATTTAGGTTCACTTGGATACTACTCCACTGCATCCTAAGAGTATATACCCCTAACTACTTCAACTATTCCATTTTTCATTTATCTCCCTAAGAAAACTCAAGATCCAAATACAAGATCTTATTTCAATTTTTTTTTGAAACGATACTAAAATTTTTATTCTTATAAATTTACATATAGCTCGAGTAACTCAAAAATGATACTAAGGAACTGGGTACTACCGAATAGTATCATACACTCCCTTACTAGGAAAGTTAATACTCAAGAGAAGTGTTTACCATCCGAACACATCTCTTTCTCAATTTTAAGTTATTTTCAAGCAAATCGAACTAGTTAACTTAAGAATATTACTTTAATTTTAAAATCCTATTTTTTTAAACAATACTTCTCATATTTCCAACAAGCATTTTTCACCAACTTGTTTTGGGTTCATTCGGGTTGAACTTGTTTTGATTGTATAATGATAAAGACAATAGTTTACTAAGTGCACTACAACATTCGCCTAGGCAAACATGCAATCGTCAGTTAGAAGATTATTCAGATCGTCAGAAAATAAATCGAGACTCCTTGCCCTAACCAATCCAAAGAAAACACTTCTTACTTGACATTTTCATCCCTAAAATTTTATTCTTGACCAAAATTGCTTTTAAATAATACTATTATTATCTTTCAAAACCTTGAAACATTTTCCAAAAGCCCGGGGATTTAAGTTCTTAAGTTTCCAACTTATATTCTTTTTTTAATTAAAAGACACATTCTCATAAATCCATTTTATAAATGAAATTTTATAAAGAATTTTCCAAATATTCTAGCTTTTCATAAACATCTTTTATTAAATCAGTTAACCCCACATTATCAATCGAACACCTTATATTCAAATTTTGAAACTCAATTCACAAGGTGTTCGTTTCAATGTTTTCCCTATTTCTATTTACCTATCCCAAATCTTAAAAGGGGAAGCTACCTACACAGACTAACAATAGTCAATGCTCAACTGGAGAAGCATGACTAACAAAATCCTAATTGATAATGATAGAATATTATTATCTCTTAACAAACAACACATCAACTAACAATACCATACTATATTATACTATTTTAAAATCATTCTTTTTTATATGTATTATAGACTTTTGGGTAAAATTATTTCATTTACCCAATTTCAAAACAATACTGTGTTAGTTTGCCTGGTTCATGTGTTTAGGAACCCCCATCGACATCATGGCATCCCACGTCTCGACCAAAGTTCTTAAGCCATTCAACAGATAAATCGACACAATATAAAACACTTTGTATTCACTAACAAATACGCGCTCTCATATATAATACACTCCTCATTCTAGGGTCTCACTTACCCGATCTTAAATGAGTTTACCCCACTAAGGCCAAGGTTCTCACTTGATCTTGCACCCTGATACCAATTGTAACAAACCAGGTTTTTCGACCCTCGAAAATCGACACCAATACGTCTATTGTATTGCATGCCAAGCATTCAAGTGCCGAAAAGACCGATCGTTAGGGGAAAGAAAGAAGATAGAAGATAAGAAGAAACCAAACAATCATAGATTCTCACAACGCAATGGAATAACATATATTAATCAACATAATTATTTACAAAGTCATTTCAAATGATACATCAGAGTCATACTAATACAAATTTTACCCTAGGACAGTTATAACAGCCTGTACCTACCTAACTGATACAGTATACATATAAACAACAGAAAAAAGATAATAACTAGCTATCGATGAAGCCTCCTGCTCCAATCTCCTCCAAGATGCATCCGGGGAAAACCTGAAATACTTGGTTGTCCATAAAAATTTAGCACCCAAGAGTTTTAGAAAAAGAAAATAAAACTCCGAGTGAGACATGGGTCTGGTGTGAGTAAACTCAAACATCTGAATTATTATATTTAAAATCATTTTAAACTCAAAGGTATGTCGTAAGACCATGCTACACATAAACACGGACAGGTTTTTACCTTATGATAACCAAAACACTTTTTATTGAAAATCCAATGATATTATAATAATGTCTAACGGTTCAAGTAAAATATGAATATAGCTGAAATATTTGCATCTCACATTTCAACATAGTTGGGTACATCTAGAACCGTAAAGGCATGTATTGGAGAATGGATTCCATACTATGACAAGGTAAGGGACTACCTTCCGATGGTATATCTCTTGATAAAATGCACCGGGGTCTGACAAGAACATCTTGTACCTCTGCTATACAGGACTGGCCTACCACTTGCCTAGTAGTACCGAATATGATCACCCCACCTTAGTCCTCGAAGCATACATGAGTAGATAGTAATCGATCTCGATTTTAGATGACTACACCCTAATGGGAGCGACCCACGTGGCCCTGCTGCTTGCTCGATTTTTGTCATTTTTCGGATGATGAGGCTTGAGGCTACGTTTTACCTTTATTTAGCACTTCCTACTTGGAATGCTACACTGCCATCCTGTAATATCCCGGAAATTTTAACAATATCAATTTAATAATCTGTTGAATAATTAAATTGATATGGATAATCTTTGATAATAAAATTTGAATTTAATTTAATAATCCGATTAAATTAGTATTTAATTGATGATTTTATCTTTTAAAAAGTTAATAAGATATTTTCTATTTGAATATATATATTTATTTGTATATATTTTAAATAGAAGCTTTGGTAAATTGGAAATTTAGATTTAAATTAATATGGACTTTTCAAAGATATTTAAATAAGTAACTTTATAGTTTTAAAATACTTTAAGTAAATATTTAATTGTTTAAGAGATATTTTAACTTAAGTTTAAATAAATAAGATTTACAAAATTGGTTTGTTTTATTTCTTTTAAATATTTCTTGATAATATAATCTCTTGTTTAAATGATAAAATATGTTATTTTCAAATAACAAGTATAATGTATTATTTTTAATATGTATGAATTTTAATGCTAAAAGGAATTGTTATTTTAAATGGAATAAATAGTGTATGTATATATATATAACCTAACTTTTAAATTGAATCTTAGGATTTAATTTGATTTCAAATTGAATTTAAAGTTTAAAATTCAAAAGAATAAATATTTAAATTGTTTTGGATTTTAAAATATTTGTATAAACTTTTATTTATAAATATAATTAGCTTTTGTTTCTCTTTAAAAAGTAATATATATAGATAAGTGTTTAGATAAATAAGAAAAAGGCTTTTTAAATAACTTTTAAAGTAAATGAAATATGAGTAATTACTTATAAGACATGTGTCATTTATCTAAACCCTTTGTAAAACATGTGTAATTAAATAAACAAATGTATAGGACAAGTGTCCTTATTTATTTTCATTTTCTTTTATTTTATAAAATCAAAAATATACATGTATGTAAACATTTGCATTTTCTTCAATTCATTCTTTCTAAAACTCTTTTTCAAAGCCAAGAGAAAAACAAATTAGATCTTTCCTCTAATTCAATTCTGAAACAAATCAGAGATCTAAATGCCTCAAACCAAATCAATCCCTATAATCTCATCTTCAAATCAAAACCACTCAAGCTAAACAATCAAACCCCTGTAATTCTTTTCCAAATCAAAGAAACAGTCTGCATACTTTCTTCAATCTGGAATCATCTCGAAAGCCCTGTTGCATTCATTTGCAATCTGGAAACAACTCAAGCCAGTCTGCATTCATCTCAAAAACTGCCTGCCGTCATTTTTCAATCTGGAATCAACTTTGAAAATCAAGAGCAAACATGCATGTAGTTTATTCAAGTCTGTAGCCTGCTTGCATTCAATTTTCAACATGGAAACCAGCAACTCAAGTTTTAAATCAAACTCAAAGGAACATGCAAGTTTACAGTTTCAAAAGCTTTTCAAAATAATAGGCCTCTGTTCATCTTTGTTTAAGGTGAGTAACATCATTTTTAAAAGCATAAGTATTGGTTATTTATTTGCATGTTGATTTCTGGAATGAGTATGCTTTACATGTATATATATTGGTGAATCCTCTGTGTGTATATGAATGTATATATGTGTGTTTGATGTGTATCTGTTCTTGACTGTTCTTGAGTTTAAAATTAGGAATTTGGTAAAAATTATATTATCACTTGATCCGATCTTATTTAGGATTTAAGATTAAAACAAAAATTGATTGTTTCATTTCAAACATTGGTTTAGAATTTTAAATTAAGTCAAAATAATATTTATTTGGCTCTGGAAACCATAAGTATTGGATTGCTTAAGATAAGTCAAAATTCAAATGTGTTAATTTAGCAATTCAGGAACACGAACTGAATCCTTATACCAAACAATGATTTTAGAAAGCAAGATTTTATTTTTTTAGTTGAGCTTTGAACATCCATTTCTGGTTTGACTAGCTGGGAAATTTTTAGTTGCCTCTGGAAATCTAGATGATATGGAAGGCTGGAATTTTATCTGGAGTTAGGTGGATGATTGGGGTATCTGCGAAAAATAGGGAATGGATGGTCGGCGGCAAGTGGTGGCAGTGGTGGTCATTTTAATTTCCTAAACCTAGTTTATCTGGGTTGTGGGTTTTGGCTCTGTTTGTTTCCTCTGGAGCATCGATTTAAGCGAAGATTTGGGAATTGGTAGAGGTGTAGTAGTGGGTGCTATGGCCGGAGGCGCTGGAGTTCAAGTGGTCGGAATTTCGAGGAAGGGATGATGACAGGTCTGGTGATGGTGGGAATATGTTGTTCCAGGTTTCGAATTCGAGTTCGATTTCGAATTCGAGATGAAGACAAAGCTCTGGCGATCGGGGAGAGAAGTATGGGTGATCGCCGACCTGTTCGACGTCGAGGCAACGTCTGGAGTTGATCAGAGATGCCGTGCACGTTCACGTGCACGAGTTCTGGAACCTGGGAAAGTTTGGTAGCCTGGGTTGAAGCAGAAGACTCTCGAGTTATTTCGTGATTTACTCGAAGCAGAGGACGAAGGACTCGAAGCAAAAATCTGGTTGTCTCGAGTCAATTGTTTGGTTCAGGCAATTGTAAGCTTGTCTATTTCCAGGTTTTTAAATTTTATTCAAATTTAAAAGCAGGATTTAAACTATGATTTAAATATAAATTTAAAGTATGGATTCAAACGAATCTTTTGAATCTTAAGGTTTTAAAATGAATTTGGAGTTTAAATCAAGAATTAAAAATCAAGGTTAAAAGCAAGTAAATCGAATTTAAATCAAAGTTAAATTTATAGATTCAAGTTTTCTTGAATTCAAATCTGAAATCTTAAATCAGTTTTTAAATTTGAATGTTTTAAAATTAAGTAGTTTAAATTAAAAGGCTTTTCTTATATAAGTAATAAATGTTTTTACATTTCTTTTAAAACTTTATAAATTAATATTTAAATTTGGTTAATGTTAAATGGTAAATCATTTTGAATCTTAAATTCAAAATGGGATTCAAATTTAAATTCAAAAAGAGGTAATGTTTAAAATACACTTCAATAATTATTAAGTCATTAATAAAGGAATAATTTATCTTAGATAATTAAGATATTGAAGTGAATTAGTAAGATAATTAAGTGAGGACTTTTGTATTTAATTTATAAATTAATAATTTTAGATTAATTTATGATTAGAGATTAATTAAGGAATTGTTTTTAATAAATGAAGATAATTAACTAACGATTATTTAAATATTAAATTAATGTGATTAAGTTTGATAATTAATTAGATTGATTAATTTAGATAATCTATTGTAAATTGTTAAATGTAATTACTTGATAAAAGTAATTAAGAGGTTAATTACTTATTGTAATTAATTTTGATAATATGATTAATTTAAGTTAATTAATTGAGTTTAATTAATTTTGATAAGTGAAATTACTTGGTGTAATTAATGGAGCATAATTACTTAGGGAAGTAATTAGATGGTAATTACTTAATGTAATTAATATAAGATGATTTGTAAGTAAGTAATTTGGGTAATTACTTTTGTAATTAATCAAAGGATTAATTAATGGAGATAATTAATTAAGGAATAATTAATTTATTTAAAGAAGTAATTAAGGGTAGTTAATTACTGAATATGATTAATCAAGAGAGATTAATAATTATGATTTAATTAAAGATAATTACTTAATGTAATTAATTTAAATAAAGTAATTAATAATAAAAAATGTAATTAGGGATCATTAATTAATATAATTAATGATGTAATTAAGTATTGATTAATTAAGAAATAATTAATAAATGAAGTGATTAATTAATGTAATTAATTAAGGAGTAATGTAATTAATTATAGTTAATTAATTAATGAAGTAATTAAAGGTAAATTACTATAAGTCGTTAAAGAATAATTAATTTGTGAAATTAATTTAATACTAATTACTTGAATGTAATTAAATGTAAATTAATCAAGGATGATTAATTAAAATGAATAAATGGATGATGATTTATTAATTGATTGATAATTAATTAATAGTGATTTAAGCAAGATTGAAAATGATGGAAGTAATTAATTTAATTTACTTTAAATTAATTAAGGATATAAGTAATTAATTTAATTCATTTTAAATTAATTATAGATTGTGAATAATAAATCATTGCTTATGGATGAATGATATTGATATCACATTGGTTGATTTTGATCTCAGATATGAGATGAATAATATCTATTGTGATATAGATGCTTGTTTTAAGTAGGATAATATTGATTATCTGTTTGAATTGATAATATGGATTATCTGTTTATGATGATGATGTGATTATCTATTGTGATATGTGAATTATCTATCCATGTGTATATAGATAATAATTGAATTGAATTGTTTTAACCTTTAAAACAACTTGGTCTTAAAAGATACGCCTTGGATTTCGATGAGACCGGGATCGGGTTTCCGTATACCGGATTTCCAGGTCTGGAGACCCGAATACCACATCGATCCAAATTAACGATAGGTCGTGAATCAAGTGAAGATGAAGATTCAGAGTGCAAGGGTTATTGTCGTTAACTCTGAGAGTGATTCCAAAACGATTGTAACGAAATAATGCCTTCGGTTTCGTTCGAACCCGGAACGAACTTGTATGGATTGAATGCTTTCAGAACATCGTCAGGTGGACGATGAGCATTCTAAGTGATGTGTTCTTTTCTAAGGTAATCGTGACCTCAAGCCTCACAAACCGGGAATGGCTAAAACAGGGGAGGTGCAGCAAGGTTAGTGGGTAGCACCCAAGTAGGACAAGATTACCTCTGTCTAGAAGTCCCTTCTTATTTCGGCTTAGTGTGTGCGGTTGCTGATCCCAACCGTGAGGTATCTTGTGCGGGAATTATCCAGTAAGGGATGTTCCGGCCTTGTGTTGCAGGGGATTGGGAGTGATCCTCGGTACGGTGATCTAGGCCACGTACTGTGACGGGCGGTACCCCGGTAGCCCTGCCATTGTATGGAATCCAAAATCCAATAAGTGCCAACGGACTTGATTGTATAACCCACTTTGTGGCTAGTATGCTGGAATTTAATAATGTAACAATTTCAGCTATTTCATATTTATTTGAAAACCCTAGACCCTATTATAATACAATCGAATTTCCTATCAAATGTTTTGGTTAGCGTAAGGTAAAAACTTACCCATGTTTATGTGTGGGAAGTCTTACGTGATACCTTTTCTTTCAAAAGGTTTTGAAGTTAAGCAAGTTTAACCTGTTACTCACACCAGACCCATGACTGACCCAAGTGTTTATTTCTGTTTTATATAAACTCTTGGGTACTCAAATTTTTACGAGTAGCCAAGGGATTCAGGTTTAGCTTTGACGAATATTCTGGAGGAGCAATGGAGCAGGAGGCTTCGGCGTTCGTAGATATAGTATTCCGCTGTGTTGATATCTGTGATAGTGTCTTGTCTTGTATTTGAGTTGTAATAACTAGACAGATGTTTATAACTGTCTAGTATATGATGTGAATCGGTGTAACTCTGATAAGTGTTGTATATGATACTATGTAATATTTATGTGATATAATATATTTTGTTTCGTTTCGCTGTGAGATTCTGATATTGTTTAGTTCTTTCTTTCTCTTCTTTTCTCTTTCTATCCCTTTCTTTCTTATTAGCGATACGACTTTCTATGGAGAGAAAGTCGTGGTCGTTACAGTGGTATCAGAGCATAGGTTGAGCGAATGCCTAAGCTTTTGGTTAAGTGAATATCAGAACACTAGGTTGAGTGAATACCTAGGTTCGGAAGGGTTGTTCATTAGAGATAGGATCTGTAGCAACCTGTTTGAGTGTATATATATATATACGAGAGCGCGTATTTGTTAGTTATATAAAATGGTTTTATATTGTGTTAATTGATCGGTTGAGTGGTATATGGATTCTGGTCAATACGAGTAGCTAACGTTATTGATAGGGATCTCTAAACACTTGAACCAGGCCAACGGACACAATATTGTTTTAAAGAGGTAAATGAAATAATTTTACCCAGAAATAATTTTTATATAAAAAGTATCATTTTAAATATATATATATTTCTACCTATTTGTTGGGTTACCTGTTCGGGTTTTCCAATATAAGTTATAAAGGTAGATGGGGTAGTGGTGTGTGAAACACGACTACCAATGGTTGGAGTTTAAATGTTGAGGTTGGAAGTGTATTTGTCGAGACTGTAGACCCAATACCGTCTCGAGTAAGCTTTGCTGTGGTGAAGGATTTCATCGATCTCCGAAGGAAACTGTAATGGTTCGGAGTTTATCTCTGAAGTTTGGATGAGTAGAGTTGGATCTGTCGATGAGGCAGAAGCGAGTGATGGTACCTTGATACCTCAGGTAATAGTAGCTGTATGATGAGATACAGTGACGATGGATGTTCCCGAAGATGTTTTCTTTGGAACAAGATTAAGGAAGTGTGTATGCTTTGGTATTGTGGCTGAGTTCAGCATGGTGTTTCTGTTTGGTTTGGAGTTCGAGTTTCTCGAAGATCTTTGGAATAGGAAGTCCTTGGCATCAGTGTCAGCAGTGCAGCTCGGAGTATTCTGTGATGGCAGGAAGTTTTCTAGATGAGCAGTTTTTCTGGAAGTGAAGTTCAGAAGCAGCAGAGTGGATCCATTTCTTCGATAAATTGGATAAATAAGTGTAAGCTGTTCTGATTGGTAAAGAGAGAACAGTCTGTTTGGAATTAGGATGGGTTGATCGCAAAAGTGACTTGCGATTGCTGAGTGTTCTCTTGGGTTGTCAGAATTTTCTGGATGTCTTCAGAGAAGTCAGAAGTTTGTCCGCATCTGAAGGGTGAGTTTTCTTATCGACTGGATTCCAGGAGTGATACCGGTGGTTCAGTCTAGTGGAAGGATGTTTCCTAGAGATGGAATTGGTGAAGCAGCTCAAGTTTTGCTGGAATATCTGAGTTTTATGTATGGATTAGTGAACCTTATTTCTAGAAGTGAGTTGTCCAGTCTGTGCTTGTGTTCTACCTCAGATCAGAGTTGAGCAGCGAAAGTAGTTTGGAGTGTATCTCTGGATGGGAGAAGTAAGTTTAGAATCTACTGATGTTGTGAAGTAGAGTTGTGTTTGGATCTCGTCTGTGTTCTGATTTGGATAAGTATTTGGACTTCTGAATTGAATTGTCAGTTTGGATAACTGGAATTCATTGTGTTTTACGTATCTCTGAGAGAGTACGTATTTGATCTATCTCTGGTTTTAGAATCTGCAGTTTGAGAAGTTTGGTAGTTGAGTCAGACTCGTCTGTAGTCTGATATTCTGTTTAGTTCTGTAGATCTAGATGTGTAGGAGATCTATAGCTTAATAGTTTAGATTGTTTGTAGAGCGAGTATCCCGATATATATATATATATACTTGGGGAAACTCGAGGTATTTTATCTAGAATTTAGTCTAGATAGTTAGAATTGTTTGACTGGATGATTTGGTTGCTATGGTTGCTAGCATATGGATGATAGTAGATGCTTGTGTTTTGAATTTAAATCTTTAATAAGATTATTAAATTACCTTTGTTTAAATTTCGGGGACGAAATTATTTTAAGGGGGGAGGAATGTAATATCCCGGAAATTTTAACAATATCAATTTAATAATCTGTTGAATAATTAAATTGATATGGATAATCTTTGATAATAAAATTTGAATTTAATTTAATAATCCGATTAAATTAGTATTTAATTGATGATTTTATCTTTTAAAAAGTTAATAAGATATTTTCTATTTGAATATATATATTTATTTGTATATATTTTAAATAGAAGCTTTGGTAAATTGGAAATTTAGATTTAAATTAATATGGACTTTTCAAAGATATTTAAATAAGTAACTTTATAGTTTTAAAATACTTTAAGTAAATATTTAATTGTTTAAGAGATATTTTAACTTAAGTTTAAATAAATAAGATTTACAAAATTGGTTTGTTTTATTTCTTTTAAATATTTCTTGATAATATAATCTCTTGTTTAAATGATAAAATATGTTATTTTCAAATAACAAGTATAATGTATTATTTTTAATATGTATGAATTTTAATGCTAAAAGGAATTGTTATTTTAAATGGAATAAATAGTGTATGTATATATATATAACCTAACTTTTAAATTGAATCTTAGGATTTAATTTGATTTCAAATTGAATTTAAAGTTTAAAATTCAAAAGAATAAATATTTAAATTGTTTTGGATTTTAAAATATTTGTATAAACTTTTATTTATAAATATAATTAGCTTTTGTTTCTCTTTAAAAAGTAATATATATAGATAAGTGTTTAGATAAATAAGAAAAAGGCTTTTTAAATAACTTTTAAAGTAAATGAAATATGAGTAATTACTTATAAGACATGTGTCATTTATCTAAACCCTTTGTAAAACATGTGTAATTAAATAAACAAATGTATAGGACAAGTGTCCTTATTTATTTTCATTTTCTTTTATTTTATAAAATCAAAAATATACATGTATGTAAACATTTGCATTTTCTTCAATTCATTCTTTCTAAAACTCTTTTTCAAAGCCAAGAGAAAAACAAATTAGATCTTTCCTCTAATTCAATTCTGAAACAAATCAGAGATCTAAATGCCTCAAACCAAATCAATCCCTATAATCTCATCTTCAAATCAAAACCACTCAAGCTAAACAATCAAACCCCTGTAATTCTTTTCCAAATCAAAGAAACAGTCTGCATACTTTCTTCAATCTGGAATCATCTCGAAAGCCCTGTTGCATTCATTTGCAATCTGGAAACAACTCAAGCCAGTCTGCATTCATCTCAAAAACTGCCTGCCGTCATTTTTCAATCTGGAATCAACTTTGAAAATCAAGAGCAAACATGCATGTAGTTTATTCAAGTCTGTAGCCTGCTTGCATTCAATTTTCAACATGGAAACCAGCAACTCAAGTTTTAAATCAAACTCAAAGGAACATGCAAGTTTACAGTTTCAAAAGCTTTTCAAAATAATAGGCCTCTGTTCATCTTTGTTTAAGGTGAGTAACATCATTTTTAAAAGCATAAGTATTGGTTATTTATTTGCATGTTGATTTCTGGAATGAGTATGCTTTACATGTATATATATTGGTGAATCCTCTGTGTGTATATGAATGTATATATGTGTGTTTGATGTGTATCTGTTCTTGACTGTTCTTGAGTTTAAAATTAGGAATTTGGTAAAAATTATATTATCACTTGATCCGATCTTATTTAGGATTTAAGATTAAAACAAAAATTGATTGTTTCATTTCAAACATTGGTTTAGAATTTTAAATTAAGTCAAAATAATATTTATTTGGCTCTGGAAACCATAAGTATTGGATTGCTTAAGATAAGTCAAAATTCAAATGTGTTAATTTAGCAATTCAGGAACACGAACTGAATCCTTATACCAAACAATGATTTTAGAAAGCAAGATTTTATTTTTTTAGTTGAGCTTTGAACATCCATTTCTGGTTTGACTAGCTGGGAAATTTTTAGTTGCCTCTGGAAATCTAGATGATATGGAAGGCTGGAATTTTATCTGGAGTTAGGTGGATGATTGGGGTATCTGCGAAAAATAGGGAATGGATGGTCGGCGGCAAGTGGTGGCAGTGGTGGTCATTTTAATTTCCTAAACCTAGTTTATCTGGGTTGTGGGTTTTGGCTCTGTTTGTTTCCTCTGGAGCATCGATTTAAGCGAAGATTTGGGAATTGGTAGAGGTGTAGTAGTGGGTGCTATGGCCGGAGGCGCTGGAGTTCAAGTGGTCGGAATTTCGAGGAAGGGATGATGACAGGTCTGGTGATGGTGGGAATATGTTGTTCCAGGTTTCGAATTCGAGTTCGATTTCGAATTCGAGATGAAGACAAAGCTCTGGCGATCGGGGAGAGAAGTATGGGTGATCGCCGACCTGTTCGACGTCGAGGCAACGTCTGGAGTTGATCAGAGATGCCGTGCACGTTCACGTGCACGAGTTCTGGAACCTGGGAAAGTTTGGTAGCCTGGGTTGAAGCAGAAGACTCTCGAGTTATTTCGTGATTTACTCGAAGCAGAGGACGAAGGACTCGAAGCAAAAATCTGGTTGTCTCGAGTCAATTGTTTGGTTCAGGCAATTGTAAGCTTGTCTATTTCCAGGTTTTTAAATTTTATTCAAATTTAAAAGCAGGATTTAAACTATGATTTAAATATAAATTTAAAGTATGGATTCAAACGAATCTTTTGAATCTTAAGGTTTTAAAATGAATTTGGAGTTTAAATCAAGAATTAAAAATCAAGGTTAAAAGCAAGTAAATCGAATTTAAATCAAAGTTAAATTTATAGATTCAAGTTTTCTTGAATTCAAATCTGAAATCTTAAATCAGTTTTTAAATTTGAATGTTTTAAAATTAAGTAGTTTAAATTAAAAGGCTTTTCTTATATAAGTAATAAATGTTTTTACATTTCTTTTAAAACTTTATAAATTAATATTTAAATTTGGTTAATGTTAAATGGTAAATCATTTTGAATCTTAAATTCAAAATGGGATTCAAATTTAAATTCAAAAAGAGGTAATGTTTAAAATACACTTCAATAATTATTAAGTCATTAATAAAGGAATAATTTATCTTAGATAATTAAGATATTGAAGTGAATTAGTAAGATAATTAAGTGAGGACTTTTGTATTTAATTTATAAATTAATAATTTTAGATTAATTTATGATTAGAGATTAATTAAGGAATTGTTTTTAATAAATGAAGATAATTAACTAACGATTATTTAAATATTAAATTAATGTGATTAAGTTTGATAATTAATTAGATTGATTAATTTAGATAATCTATTGTAAATTGTTAAATGTAATTACTTGATAAAAGTAATTAAGAGGTTAATTACTTATTGTAATTAATTTTGATAATATGATTAATTTAAGTTAATTAATTGAGTTTAATTAATTTTGATAAGTGAAATTACTTGGTGTAATTAATGGAGCATAATTACTTAGGGAAGTAATTAGATGGTAATTACTTAATGTAATTAATATAAGATGATTTGTAAGTAAGTAATTTGGGTAATTACTTTTGTAATTAATCAAAGGATTAATTAATGGAGATAATTAATTAAAGAATAATTAATTTATTTAAAGAAGTAATTAAGGGTAGTTAATTACTGAATATGATTAATCAAGAGAGATTAATAATTATGATTTAATTAAAGATAATTACTTAATGTAATTAATTTAAATAAAGTAATTAATAATAAAAAAATGTAATTAGGGATCATTAATTAATATAATTAATGATGTAATTAAGTATTGATTAATTAAGAAATAATTAATAAATGAAGTGATTAATTAATGTAATTAATTAAGGAGTAATGTAATTAATTATAGTTAATTAATTAATGAAGTAATTAAAGGTAAATTACTATAAGTGGTTAAAGAATAATTAATTTGTGAAATTAATTTAATACTAATTACTTGAATGTAATTAAATGTAAATTAATCAAGGATGATTAATTAAAATGAATAAATGGATGATGATTTATTAATTGATTGATAATTAATTAATAGTGATTTAAGCAAGATTGAAAATGATGGAAGTAATTAATTTAATTTACTTTAAATTAATTAAGGATATAAGTAATTAATTTAATTCATTTTAAATTAATTATAGATTGTGAATAATAAATCATTGCTTATGGATGAATGATATTGATATCACATTGGTTGATTTTGATCTCAGATATGAGATGAATAATATCTATTGTGATATAGATGCTTGTTTTAAGTAGGATAATATTGATTATTTGTTTGAATTGATAATATGGATTATCTGTTTATGATGATGATGTGATTATCTATTGTGATATGTGAATTATCTATCCATGTGTATATAGATAATAATTGAATTGAATTGTTTTAACCTTTAAAACAACTTGGCCTTAAAAGATACGCCTTGGATTTCGATGAGACCGGGATCGGGTTTCCGTATACCGGATTTCCAGGTCTGGAGACCCGAATACCACATCGATCCAAATTAACGATAGGTCGTGAATCAAGTGAAGATGAAGATTCAGAGTGCAAGGGTTATTGTCGTTAACTCTGAGAGTGATTCCAAAACGAGTGTAACGAAATAATGCCTTCGGTTTCGTTCGAACCCGGAACGAACTTGTTTGGATTGAATGCTTTCAGAACATCGTCAGGTGGACGATGAGCATTCTAAGTGATGTGTTCTTTTCTAAGGTAATCGTGACCTCAAGCCTCACAAACCGGGAATGGCTAAAACAGGGGAGGTGCAGCAAGGTTAGTGGGTAGCACCCAAGTAGGACAAGATTACCTCTGTCTAGAAGTCCCTTCTTATTTCGGCTTAGTGTGTGCGGTTGCTGATCCCAACCGTGAGGTATCTTGTGCGGGAATTATCCAGTAAGGGATGTTCCGGCCTTGTGTTGCAGGGGATTGGGAGTGATCCTCGGTACGGTGATCTAGGCCACGTACTGTGACGGGCGGTACCCCGGTAGCCCTGCCATTGTATGGAATCCAAAATCCAATAAGTGCCAACGGACTTGATTGTATAACCCACTTTGTGGCTAGTATGCTGGAATTTAATAATGTAACAATTTCAGCTATTTCATATTTATTTGAAAACCCTAGACCCTATTATAATACAATCGAATTTCCTATCAAATGTTTTGGTTAGCGTAAGGTAAAAACTTACCCATGTTTATATGTGGGAAGTCTTACGTGATACCTTTTCTTTCAAAAGGTTTTGAAGTTAAGCAAGTTTAACCTGTTACTCACACCAGACCCATGTCTGACCCAAGTGTTTATTTCTGTTTTATATAAACTCTTGGGTACTCAAATTTTTACGAGTAGCCAAGGGATTCAGGTTTAGCTTTGACGAATATTCTGGAGGAGCAATGGAGCAGGAGGCTTCGGCGTTCGTAGATATAGTATTCCGCTGTGTTGATATCTGTGATAGTGTCTTGTCTTGTATTTGAGTTGTAATAACTAGACAGATGTTTATAACTGTCTAGTATATGATGTGAATCGGTGTAACTCTGATAAGTGTTGTATATGATACTATGTAATATTTATGTGATATAATATATTTTGTTTCGTTTCGCTGTGAGATTCTGATATTGTTTAGTTCTTTCTTTCTCTTCTTTTCTCTTTCTATCCCTTTCTTTCTTATTAGCGATACGACTTTCTATGGAGAGAAAGTCGTGGTCGTTACACATCCTGGCATCAATGCAATGCTAACATTCATCCATACAGGTTCGTTCTAAGGCTGAACAAACCAAAGGCACTACTTATATTACATCCTTTTCAGTGAATCCCTCCCAGGATTAACAGCAAATAGTCATTGTACTTCAAAGCTCTATCCTCGATTCCATATTCTTCAAGATGTCTTCAAGTCGAAATGCTTGGGTTGGATCGCAGTGGTTTTTAGATAACATATCTGATCTCGATCTCTTCGAAACAACTTCCAATAGTTTCCGGTAAACTAACTCGGTTCTTTAGGAAATAAGTAAACAAAAGATAAGAGTGGAGATCACCTCCTAACCTTTAGTGGATTAATTTCCATATCATTTATCCTAAAAGAACGAAATGAGATTTGTACACATAGTACAGAATCATTGGGAAAGATTATGCCATATAACTCACGTGTTTCTCCTAAATATTTCCAAAGTTACATTTTGGTCCAGTTTTGATAGGCGTTTATTTAATTATCAGTAAACAATCATCCAAATATTGATTTTATTCCATATGGAATCCTCTAAGCCTATATTAATTAATCTTTAATTAATAAAATCACTTTATAAAACTTGATCAAAAGATATTTACACAACACAAGTTTCAAAACCCTTACTTCCCCTTTATACTTGGGAAAATATTTATATTATCTTAGGGGTATAAGTATATTATCAGAACATTTGGAAAATTCTTTCTTTTCAAATTTCTTTTGAAAACATTACTACTATAAACCAATCCATTTATCCTTTATAAAAAGTTCCCTTTTAAAAGCTCACTTCGCATTTAAATACCTATATAAATTTCCAAAATCAATTTATAAAACACTTTTGTAAATCTACAAGTCAATTTACAAAACCTCTTTACAGACCTCTAAAATCATTTATAAAACGTTTCCCCATTTAAAACTCCTTTAATAAATCTTCTTGAAAAAAAATCCTTTGCAAAATATCTTTTGCAGCTTATCCTTTTAAATCACTTTAAATAAACCTTTTTACTTAGTAAAACCCATTTTTTAAACAAGTTATTATTTATAAATACCTTTATAAAAAAATAATATAACTTGAAAAGTCATTTATACTTAACCCTAAATTTATTAAAAAAATTAAATTAATTCAAAACCATAATTTATAATTTCAAAAATAGCTTAGCAATCCCAATGGTAGTAATTTAAGTTACCAATTAATATCAATTTCACTTTTAAGTCACTTAACCATTTATTTACATAAGTCAACATATATGTAAATGTAATTCATATCCAAATCTTTGAATAACATGTCAATACAACTCAACTAGCATATACATGTCCAAATAACATAATAGTAAGATGGTGATTTATCCTGCTAAATAGATGTCCAAACTATCCATTACTTATAGCAAAATGGGAATTTATTCTACTAAGCATATGTCCACACAATAAACAATTACTTACACAATAAGCTAAGTGATACGAATTTTCTTAAAATCAAGTATATATCTTTATAAAACTATTATAAATGATTTATTACCACTTCATAACTAATTAAATTGAATTATTATCACTTAAAAACCATTATTCTAATAATTATAATAATTATTAAATCATTCAATCTCAATTTAAATTCATAAATCAATTATTAAATATGATGTCATTATTGATGATGTCATAAATACATTTATTTCCCAAAACAAAATAAATAATTTTATTTCATATTCTTGTTTAAGTGGATAAATAAGTGTATGCATCTAGCTTCATGTGCGATTTTTGATAACTATAGAGCTATGTATCGATAAAACGGTTATCGGTCATTTCATCGATATTTTTCCGAAGTATATATCTTTTGTAAATACTTATTCAAAATAAGATTACCATCATTATTTATTATGTAAGACAACATAATCCATGTTAAGAAGCCTTATATTTGAATAATTAAAAATAAATATAATTTATCAAATCGATAACAATGAAGGTGTTTGCCCAAAATATTTATTTTTAAACTTACACTCGTACGATTTATATAGATCATTCGTATGCAATATATGATTCGATCTACTATTCGAATTTACAACTTTACTTCCGAACTAGTATTGATCCCCTGATCCTCTAGTGCGGACTCCGATCAGAATTTTAGTTTTCCTTGTATAGCTCTCAACTATGATAGAAAACTCAAGTATCCAACCACAAACACTCATTAATGTTCGTCGTTAGGAATCGAGCGATAAATTCTTTTTCAGACCGGTGTAAACACCTCAAAGTACCATAACCGAATCTTAGATCCAAATCGTACGACGAAATGATTAACATACCTCATACGTACTTAGTTATATCAAGTTCCTTTTTCAAAATACATACCTCATACGTACTTAGTTATATCAAGTTCCTTTTTCAAAATTATTTATGAGAACATTTCATAGAACCTTTATATTTTATTCAAACATTTTTATAAAGGTACTTCTTTATATATAATTACTTTAAAAAATTTATTCACCAAAACTTTTCATCTTCTTTCCAAGAAAACCTTTAAATTTTAACACTTAGAAAATATCTTTATATACATAAATCTGTAATAAGTCTATTTACTAAGCTTTGACGAAGCTTTATATTTTTCCATAACACACTTTATTGGTTCAAAACGAATGTTGCGTAAAACATCGTTACGCAACCCAAAAACACTAGTATATGGATCTGATTAATTATACGTACTATTAATTTTCGATGTCGAACTTAAATTATTTATTAGTTAACAATGAAGCTAATCAAGTTGGGGTATCATTACCTCTCAGACCTTGAATGGACGATATTCTCAACTTAAAAATGGATATAAGTTACCCACCCTTAATCTTTACACTAAATATAGGATATGAATAAATCTCATATATTATATAAAACATCTCCTTTTGGAAATCACTTACTATAATAATAGTGTTATAGTCCATGCTTTTCTCACTTTCCCAAAAACATTTATTATAACTATAAATGTTGAAATCTATGTCTTCATCACATAGTACATTTTAATCACTTTTAAAGTCATTAATCTTCATTTGAAAAATGTTAATTTCAAAAATTTCCTTTAAAAGATTATTTTAACTTTTAAAACGTGAATGTATTTTCTCTGTAAAATCCGTACTTAAATCTCAACACAAATCATTTCCATATTTATAAAACTATGTTTATAAATTTCCTTTCTGTTTTATAAAACTTTTTCCTATAAAATATCTTTATTTATAAAATTCCATTTATAATTCAACTCTTTTATAAATCTCATTTATTTATAAAATCTCATTTATTTATAAAATCTCATTTATAAATCCATCCACAAAATATCAATTACAAATCCATTTTTAATATTTGTAAAACACCATTTATAAATCTATTACTTTATTTATAAAATATCATATTTATAAATTTTGCTCTTAATATATATATATATATATATATGTATGTATGTATATGTATGTATGTATGTATGTAAACACACATGCACCACTTTATATAAAATGTTTAATTACTTTATATTAGATGGCTTTGCCCTAATTTCTTTGAACTTTGCCAAAATTTTCAAAACACTAGGATTTAAATTCTCAAATTCCCTTTTATATAACATATCTTCCAAATTCAACTTGTACAAAATCATTTGATTTTCTTATGAAACACACTTTTATACGACATGCTCATTTATTGTCGTATAAATTCATTAAGCTATAACAATAGTGTTATAGTACATGCTTTTCTCACTTTCCCAAAAACATTTATTACAACTATAAATGTTGAAATCTATGTCTTCATCACGTAGTACATTTTAATCACTTTTTAAAGTCATTAATCTTCATTTGAAAAATGTTAATTTCAAAAAATTCCTTTAAAAGATTATTTTAACTTTTAAAACATGAATGTATTTTCTCTGTAAAATCCGTACTTAAATCTCAACACAAATCATTTCCATATTTATAAAACTATGTTTATAAATTTCCTTTCTATTTTATAAAACTTTTTCCTATAAAATATCTTTATTTATAAAATTCCATTTATAATTCAACTCTTTTATAAATCTCATTTATTTATAAATCCCATTTATAAATCCATCCACAAAATATCAATTACAAATCCATTTTTAATATTTGTAAAACACCATTTATAAATCTATTACTTTATTTATAAAATATCACATTTATAAATTTTGCTCTTAATATATATATATATATATATATATATATATATGTAAACACACACGCACCACTTTATATAAAATGTTTAATTACTTTATATTAGATGGCTTTGCCCTAATTTCTTTGAACTTTGCCAAAATTTTCAAAACAGCAGGATTTAAATTCTCAAATTCCCTTTTATAAAACATATCTTCCAAATTCAACTTGTACAAAATCATTTGATTTTCTTATGAAACACACTTTTATACGACATGCTCATTTATTGTCGTATAAATTCATTAAGCTTAACCCAATATTATTACCAAACACCTTATAGTCAAATCGTGAAACTTAATTCACAAGGTGTTTGTATTTAAACTTTTAAATCAAACAAATAATAACTTTAACATTAACTATATTATTTGAAAGGTATTTCTATATATTCAAAATATAATACTATGTAAAATTATTTTATTTGCAAATTTTCCAAATCAAAAATCATTTTTGGATATCATTAACAAATACACGCTCATATATAATACTCTCAACTCATTCTAGGGTGTCACTTACCCTATCTCTAATCAGTTACTCATCCTATGGTATTACTAAACCTATCTCTAATGAGACTTTACCCCTATCAGGTTTAGGTGTTCGCTCAACCTAATCTCTAATACCAAATGCGACGACCGGGCTTTTCGACCCTCGAAAATCAACACTAATACATCCTTGGTATTCACATGCCGCAAATTTAAGTGTTGGAAAACCCGACCGTTAAGGGATAGAAAAAAATAAAGACAGAATAGAGTCTTACACAAATGGAATAACATATATTATTTCAATATATATATATATATATATCTTTACATTGGAAATTTAAATACATTTATCAAAGTCTATCTTATAAATAAGCCTGAACGGTTATAAATCTCTGTCCTTATAAATGCTAAATACAATTAGTAAACTAATGCAGTAGGAATGGAAATGGAGAACTATCCATAGGAACATCTTTAGCTCCAAACTTCAAGCTCCATCACAATGCTCCACACAAAATTAACTACTAGGATGCCTGGAAAAATAGGGCACCCAGAGTTTAAGGAAAATAAAATAAACTCTGGAGCAGTCATGGGACTGGTGTGAGAAACTCAAAATACAAATATTTGAAAACAAATGGTATCTCGTAAGACCACGTTGCACATAAACACGGAATGAGTTTTTACCTTATGATAACCAAAATCTTTACAACGCAAAATCTGGGAATATTATTTTTAATGACATTCTTTTGAAAACACTTTTCAAGTAAACTTATATAATCTTAGTTGAAATTGTTACATTATTAAATTCCAGCATACTAGGGTCTACAATTAAGTTCGAAGGCACTTGTTGGAAAATGGATTTCCGTAAAATGGCAGGTAAGGAACTACCTTCCATATAGTACATCTCTAGAGGGATGTATCGAGGATCAATACCTTTTGAAACCTCTGCACCTAGCAAGACCGGCCTACCCGCAGACCCATCTGATGGCGGATAGAACCAAAAATGGCATCACCCCGGTCGTTCCCGACCTATTCGAGAGCTCTCTTAGCATACGCAACACACCCGATATTTTAATGGTAATCTAGAAAGGTGATGATCACGCCCTAATGGTTGCGATCCACATAGTCTCACAACATGCTCTATTTAAGTCATTTCCAGATGACGAAGCACGAGGTAATGATTACCTTTCACATAGCACATTCCACTTTAAATGCCACATTGCCAGTTCCATCACCCACCATTGATTCCCACAAATGTACAACCTTTGAGCTCGTATGCCTCAAAGAAGGATGTTAAGTATAGTAGATTTACTTCATACACCACTAAATAGATCTACATTCGTAAAAATCAATATACATGTATGTTGGAAATGTAATGTCAGACATTCGTCCATGCAAGTTGTCTAGGAACATGACAAACCGAAGGAATTCTCCTACCACATCCTGTCGGGAATCATTCCTAGGATTAGTAGCGAGCAGCTCTTGCATCGAAGATCAAATGAAGATACTACTGCCACATATAAATGATATGGGTAATTTCCCCCGAGGGTCAGTGACAAGCAACCTTCATTCATTTATTATCATTCCAAGTCTTTTCCTTTGAATGCGTAAATTGGTTCGAAGTGGTTTTCGAATAAGAATCACTCAAATCCGACCCTGGTTCCTTCAAACCAATCCTCGGTAAAAGATGTTAAGATAAATAGGTACTTATCATTTGATTAATTACTTTCTTTTTATCAAAAATATCTTCTAGAGATATATATCTTTAAAATATTTCTTTCCGGTATCTATGGAATCATTCAACCTCCTTTTAACTTTGGAAATACTAAATCAAAATCATTTCTCATAAATGATATCGCAAAACCTTATTGATTAAAAAGGGTCGATAGAAATTATACTAATTCTACTCGACATCAATTTCCGTATTCAACCTTTATTATCCGTCGAATAACGGTGAAATCACCTTTTAAATTCGCCCAGATAGTATGGGTTCTCTCCTCGAAATTTAAAACCAAGTGTAAGAAGATTATTTCTATACAAATCAAGTTGTATTAAATTTGAAAAATTGAAATCTTGTATACTTGCCTCGTTTCCGACATTTCGACCTTACCCATTCCTCACCCAGGAAAAAGGCCAGGTGAGCCAGAGCACTGGTTGCTCCTGAACATCTTCTTAGTTTAAGAACCTCACATCTAGATCTCACAAATAGAAAAATCTAGTCTACTCATCGGCTTTTAGAGCCAAGATTAAATCACTTAATTATAACAGCTTTTCTTTAAACATTTATTTAAACTTTTTAAAATAAATTATAAAACCTCCAAATCATCTTTAAATTACTTAATTATTTATTTGAAAATATTTACAAAATATTTGGGAAATAATACTTAAGTTCAAAGCCATATTCCAAAAGTTATTAAAAGTGCTACAAAAAGTGCTGCGAATAGTGCTACGAATAGTGCATTTAAGGCTTACTTGATCAAAATCACTTTTCTATTATTTAGACATTCATTTTTATACTCAAATATATTTTTAAAAAAATAAAAGATTTATATAATTTATCCCATATTTTTAAAGAATTAAAAGTATCATTTTTAAAGAATTTAACGCTTTGGTTTCCGAACTGCTAAACCGCAACTATTTTAAAAAAGTGATTTGCTCATATTTCAGAATCTACTAAACAAAATCTTAATTTTTTTCTTTTGTTTGAAAACTGTGATTATAAGAGTTCGGAAAATTCTTATTACAAAGAATTTCGACTTTGAATCCATCGTATAAATAGATTTAACTTTCTACGGCGCGAAATCGCAAATTGCCGTTACGCGACGTGCCTATTTTTGACTCAATTTTTATAACTTTTCAAAAGTTCACCAAATTGGATTTATGTTTATAAAACATTTATAAACCATTTTAAATAAGCTTAACAATCTCATAGACATCATTTCATTATTTAAAGGAAAGTGATTTCCTTTGTGATATTCGACATGTATTAAACGTGAATCATTTCAACATCAAAATTAAACATATAATCTACATCCAAACTTGATAATCAAACATAGTAAAAAAACTATAACAATCATATAACATAATCAGTTGATATATATATATATATATATAGAGAGAGAGAGAGAGAGAGTTTCTGACCTTTATAGGATATCAAACTTAGGAAAAGAGACTATAGCTTGGCTACGATCGAACGAAAATCTATGGAGTCGAGCCCGGGATCTTGGGATAGCCGCGGCCTAAGCTTGCAAGTGGAGATAGGCTCTGCCTTTCTGATGGAGGGTGGTGGCTATGGGTTTCTTGAGGTGTAGGGTGGAGTTTGGCTTCGTTTTGAAGTGCAGTGATGATGTATGTGTGTGTGTGTATATTTATTTATCTTCATTTTGCTATAATTTCATTTCATAATTTTCTTAAGAGAAGAAGAGCCATTAAAATAGCTTGTTACGAAGAAGAAGAAGTAGAAGAACGTATGTAGAAATGAGAGGGTGGATGAATGTATTTATAGGCTAAAGGTGGAGTGAAAACATCATGATATTTCCACCTTACATGTGCTTGCTCACATCACTCACTACCATCACCATACATGGCCGACCATGAAGCCCACTAACCCCTCCATGTGCTTAGCTTGTGATGTGATGAGGTACTTTTTTGTCTCTTGTTTACACATAAGGAGCTTGTATATATACATATGTGATGTAGCAGCGGATAACAAAAATGATGATACGGTGAAAGTAGCGATCGATGGAATAGAAGATACCGAATGGCCCAAATCCGTTGATCCAAAGATACCGGATTCTAGCTATCCCAAACACGTTGATCGCGCACGATACCGTGTTTAAAGATCTATGATTCTTCGTACGTTGATCTAGCGCACTAGATACCGTGAATCGGCTTCAGCAGTCGTTGAATCGAGCGCACTCGATTACCGAAAGTGGAGATAGGAGATCACACTCAACTACCAATTGGAGAAGAGGCACAAAGCTCTCAAACAAAAGTTTTATTCAAAATCAACTAACTTTACAAATGACTCAACCCCGCTATTTATAGAGTTTTACAACACACACAACTCAATATTTTACAACACTTAGGTCGGAAACGACCTAACACACCCAACGACCTACGACCTAAGACAGACGCGACCTAACATTACAACATCAAGCGACTTATCATATGTACAACACAAGACATATTACAACATGACAACATAACAAATACAACATACAAACGACATCAGGAATACAACATAACAAAGAGTACAACAACTTATATACAACATGACTCAAGACAGCAGCGACTTAAGGAATAGTCTTTGGAAATCTTCATGCGACCTACCACTTGAGCGGCTTAAAAATGGATGGCAGCGACCTAATCTTCATAGCAGTATAAGGTCGAACGACCTAAGGCCTCACGACCTATAGTGAGCGACCTAAAGTGAGTGGCATGTGAGTTAGGTCGTTCGCGACCTAATAGAGTGGCCTGTGAGATAGGTCGTTCGCGACCTAAAAAAGTGGTATATGAGTTAGGTCGTTCGCGACCTAAAAAAGTGGCATGTGAGATAGGTCGTTCGCGACCTAAAAGAGTGGTATGTGAGTTAGGTCGTTTGCGCCCTTCTTCAGCGACCTTGGACTTAGGTCGTACACGACCTAATGTTGCTTCATTTTGCACTGCATGCTTAGGTCGCTCGCGACCTAGAACGTTGTTAGCTCGCATTACATCTTCGAAGTTAGGTCGCAACTCCTTATCACGCGACCAGTTAGGTCGTTCTCGACTTACGAATAAGTTAGGTCGCTCGCGACCTATCACTTCACCATTTTGGGCTGCATCAATATGTGTTTGGATATTTTCTTTGCTCGATTTGACTAATTCCTAAGCATAATTAAATGTATATGTGCATACATTTGTATATGTGTTCATGTATGTGTATATGTATCACAACTCTGTATTGATTTGTTTACAACTTCTATGCTTTATATCGTTACGAATTTCTATTCCGATCTTCCGTCATATTGTTACTTCTTAGTTTACACACATATATTTGTAAATAAAATTTGAAAACTAATTCCTCATCATTATAAATTAATTAAAATGACTACATTTGATTTGCAAAACCATATAAATTAATATTAAAAAATTGTTTACAAAAATGCTATTATCGGTAAAGCGATATGAATTTTCTTATATTTTCAAATCAAGTATATATCTTTATAAGACTATTATAAATGATTTATTATCCCTTCATAACTACTTAAATGAATTATTATCATTTAAAAATAATTATTTGAATAATTATAATTATTAAATCATTAAATCTCAATTTAAATTCATAAACCAATTACTAAATATGATGCCATTATTAGTGATGTCATAAATACATTTATTTCCCAAAAATAAAATAAAGAATTTTATTTCATATTCTTGTTTAAATGGATAAATAACTGTATGTATCATGCTCCATGCGCGACATTTGATAATTATAGAGTTGTTTATCGATAAAACGAATTTTGGTCATTTTATCGATATTTTTCCAAAGTATATACTTTTTGTAAATACTTATTCAAAATAAGATTACCATCATTATTTATTATTTAAGACAACATAATTCATGTTAAGAAGCCTTATATTTGAATATTTAAAAATAAATATAATTTATCAAATTGATAAATTTGCAGGTCGTTATAATTAATTAATTAAATTATATATAACATATAAAATGATATATTTTACATTATCATGAACTGTTTAAGGTGATGTAAGTATATATGAAATTTTTTGAAATTAAAATAACTAGTTAAAATTGTTTAATTAAATTAATTAATTAGATGTTAATTGATAAATAATATAATTAAATAATATAATACACATATATAAAAATGTGTGTGTGCATCTATAAATCTTATGGTATGCATATTCAATACATATGTTTAATTGAAATATAAAATTAATTAAATTATTAATTAGTTAATTAATTAAAGTAGTTAAATAAGATTTAAATAATAATATTAATGTAAGATTATACATAAGAATATTATATAAGTTAAGCAAATTATCAAAGCTATATATTAATTAAAACATATATAGTATGCATGTATAATAAAAGGTGGAACAATAAGAAACCCATATTAGATTTTAAGGAATAAATACATACATATATGTATACTGTGATTTCAAATATGTCGACACTAGAATCATGAGGGTATTTCAAAAGAAATACATTATTTCATAAGTCGATATCACCTAGTTAAATATGTTAAAGATCATGAATCTTTAATATGAAGTTGTAATCTACCATTTATATATTAATAGATTACTTGTATACTCCTTAGTTGTTGATATTCCTCAAGTTTAGGATGTTAAGTGTTTTACTATTAATAACTAAATGGATGAGGTAAGATATATGTATGTATTTGTTGATATTCCTCAAGGTTTGTATCTATACTTTGGCCGTTATGAAACGTAGTTATGAGTAAATAATTTCTTTCGATTTATTGATATTCTTTAAGGTCGAAATGAGATTAGGATAAAAACCGCAGGTTAGGCGTTGTATATGATACAACCGATAATGTGTTATCCATCGCTGTAGACTAGCGATTTGTTAATATTACTCAATGTCAAAATCTAAAGGCAAGCGAGTCCTAACACCCACTAGAGAAGTCAAAAGACTTCTATGTTTCTTCTTAGGGTTTTGAGAAACATAAAAATCCAGTATGAGCCTTATTAGAAAAATAAAATGGTAACATTTAACATATCTGATATTGTAAATACATTTTAAATAAAGTTAAAATAATCTATATCGATAAATTTGTGTAACTAGTATAATTGATAAAATGTTTACCAATTAAAATATACAATTGACTGAATTAAGATCGACGGGAAACATAAAATATTCTCACCTTTAAATCCGTGGCATGTTTTTACTTCAAAACCCATGCAAGTGCTAATTTACAAAACCACTAAAACATTCATGCCTTAGTCGTTCAAGAATTTATTTGTCCGAGACTGCATATCGTCAGTTATGAGTATTGAACTCTTAAGAAATATAAGAATATAGATATTTGATCCATATTCAACCACATATAAATGTTATATGGTGAACGTTCATAGTTCGTAAAGTATTAAACTTCATTGAAATTAATTCATTGAAATAAGAAGAAAAAAAACCATTGTTCAAAATCGAGTATTCAATACCACTGATTACATTAAGTATTTGCTTTGAAAGGTTTGACTATTTTGAAAATAAAAGTGAATGATCAAGAGTGGATGCATCTTAGGCACAGTTGAGATGAACAGAGTGAATGGTCACCTCTGCTTCAAAAGGGACATCAGAAGCGAGAATTATATTAAATACCAATAGATACTTAATGTCGAATACTAAAGGTAATTTGTGTTCCAATTATGTTTTCCATATAAAAAATTATTTTCTGTAAAAGTCATAACTACGAGTTTGAGATATTTAATCGAAAACTCTTGACTATAAACTATTGGTTGTAAAAGAAATAAATAGTCCATAATAAATAGTTCAATGAAGCTTCGTATTTCATACACTATTATAGTAATGGTGGAAATAGTAGGAGCATGTCATATAATACTTATCAAAGGATGCATCAAGGTATGAAAAATTATTTTTGTAAACATGAAAATAGGCACAAGTACAAACTTAGGAATAAAATTAGGCTAAGGGAAAGCAAGTTTTTTTCAGGCTGAAGGACAATGCTAATTATAACCAGCATTTTGTATAATGCAAAACTAAATATAATTCTAGTCATAACTAGCATTTTGTATAGTGTAAGAGTTGAATATAATGCTACTTATAACTAGCATTTGTTCTTCAGCCTAAAAATAAAACTTGATATCCTTCAGCCTAATTTTTTTTCAAAGTCTATCCTTTTCCCTAATTCTCCTTTTTGTAAATATACCAAATATTATTTATGAAATAATAATTGATTTTAGTATTGATTGAAAGTGAAGATAGTTTTATTTTATGATGAATGTTTTGAACATTTGTTATGAGATAAGCCTATTAGAATAACGGTGTTTCTTGTATTACCTAAAAAACACAGAAGTTTATATAACTTGTTACAATTATTTTGCAATTAAGGATAAAGCCCCATTTAGTAGGTGCAACATAAGAGATTGTGAACTCTTTAGGTTGGATGAAAATTCTAATGATACAAAAAATGATTCCACACATATTATTTATTGACATGTGAATTATCAAAAAATTAAACATATGTGTTTAGTACATGTGCAGTATGTCTACGATAATGTAACAACCCTGCTTACTATGCCGTATAAATAAATTCAATTAAAATAAAAGTGTTTAAATTCAAATTATGATGATTATATTTTGAAAATAAATTTTTAGTTAATTAAAATTCTATTTAATTAGAGATTTTGTTGCGATAAATTGAACTAAATTAGTAAATTCTTTTCGAATAACTTGTTAAAATCAAATAATTTTTTTTAATCAATATGAAATATTTTGAAGTGTAAATAATTTAAAATATGTTTGAAATAGTTCAAAAAGAAATTTATTTTGTAATGGTACAATGAATGATTAAATAAAATAAGCGAACATCAATTTAGAGGAAATTATGCAGTCATTTAGACGTATCTTGTAGAATGAAGTGTAAATCAATTTATGTTGGGCTGAAAATTATTTATAAACAAATTTAAAAGTTATTTGAAGAAAAGAAAAGATAATTAAATTAAAATCAGGTCCAAAGCAATCTCAGCCCAAAACCCATTTCCTTTCTCCATGCTATTGGAAATTTTGTCCCGCTTCTTGATTCAAGCCTGAACCCCTATCATTCTACCCGGGCCCTAATTCTCCCTCAGACGATCAAAAAAATCACGACCATACTATAAAAAAGAAATCAAATCGTGCAACGCGCTCGAAACTTGGAAAAACGATCGATGTTAGGGGCAGGCTCGCAATGGATGAGGCGGTCTGCTGGAAGGAGATCACGGTGACTTTGAGGTATTTGGAGATGTGTCAGGACCTGGGTTTAAACATGATGGAGGAGGAGTAGGCGAGTAGAGGCATGCATGCGTGTCAGGTGGAGGTGAGCTTCGGAGCAGCGATGCAGGTGAACGATGCTAGTGACAGGTACATGCATGTGTTAATGGGGGAGGGTGCTGTTTTGACTAAGTGTGTGCTAGAATGACAGAGGTCTACTGCTTGGCAGAGTGGACAACTACAAGCGAAGGATGGTGATTAGACGCTTATATGGTCGGATGAGCATCATTTTGGTGAGTTTTCTCACTCGCAGCTATGTTTTTAACATATTATTCGATGTGTATTTTCCCCATATATTGTCTGATTTGCTTGGTTGTGTGAATTGTTGGTATATTGGATAAAATTAACTGTTTGATTGATGGTTGATATGGTTTTAATTGATTGGAATTGTATTGTGATTGATGGTCGTGTTATTTATTAGCTTATTATTGATTATACCCTTGTTGTGCGATGTTTGAGTATGAAATAGATGTTTATAAATAATCAAGTGATCTTTGAAATTAATCCAAAATGGGGTAAATGAATTAAATGATAAAGATTTGAAATGAAAAATTAATTTTAAGAATATATGGAATAACTAAATTATTATAGAGAATAATTAGTGGATTTTTAGAATAAGGTTTTTTTAATTTGAAATTATTTGCAAATAATGTAAATCTAAAAGATGGATGATTTTGGGAAAAAATATAAGTGCAATAATTTTGAATATTTTGTGAATTGAAATTATTTGGTTATTGATGAGTTTTGGAAAATTTTCAAAGAGTTGAATTATTTGTTTATTGTTGATTATAAAAATATTTGAAGGATATTTATGAAATGGAATTTAAAGTTGTTAGCGCCAAAATTGGTCACTAACACCCAAATCCAGATGAAAGCACCAACCAACGACTACATATCACAGATAGAATGTATGTAGAGAGTAATAATGTGAAGAACAATAAAAATTAAAAAGAAAGCAGTAAGAACAGAAGATTTATAGTGGTTCGGCTGACTCCGGCCTACGTCCACTCCAGAAATTTCCTTTTTTATTGATGTTAGAATCAATTACAGTTACAAAATGGTAGAGTAGCCTTAGCCTTAGAAAATAGAAAGCAAGAGAGCCGAAAAGAAGATCCCTCCAATCTGGAGACCCACACGCTGTATTTATAGGCAACTCCAGGTAATTGGGCCTCCTGGGTGACCCAGGGCCCATTAAATCCATAGTCGATCCAGAATCCATAGTTGCGACCAGTTCCATATCCAAATCTTACCGACCCACGAAAACCACCAAGATGTCTCGAAGCACCGCCACCTTTGACTCGAAGCAGGGCATCCCTGGACTCGAAGTAGCTAAATGCCAAACCATGAAAACACCGACCCATGAAGTCACGAAACCGACCCGAAGCATGTAGCCAAAAAACTCGTAGCAACCTAGAAGCCTCAAGTGATTGACCCACAAAACAAGGCCGACCCACCTGGGTTCTGACCGAACCACACCATCAACTCGAAGTAAGGAGCCTGGAGACTCGAATCACCGAACCACCTTCAAACGCCGATCTACCTTCCATCATACCGACCCACACCCTAGGATTCGAACCACAAAGACTCGAAGCAAGGAGCTAGAGGACACCGAGCGACACCCCAAGCAACCATGCTGATCCACTTGATACTCCACCGAGCTACCCGAGTGATGACCCGAAGTCACATGCCTCAGGACTCGAAGTTGTCGAGCGACAACCAAGGCCGAACCACCATTTAGCTAAGCCGAGCCACCCTCCACAATGAGCCACCTTTGCCGAACCACTTCCTACGCCGAACCACCAACACGGCCAAGCCACTTATGTCGAACCACCTTCAACATGACCGAACCACACCATCAAGACCGAACCATGCGTGATCCCCTCTCCTTGACCGAGCCATGTACGACCGAACCTTGCGTGATCCCCTCTCCTTGACCGAGCCATGTACGACCGAACCACCTCTCCTCAAACGACCCACATCGAACCACATACGACTGATCGTCTATCCATCCAGATGCCTCAAACCCATCATATTCCAGTCGTGACAAACGAGCAGTCGTTTTTAGTTAAATCCACCGGTCTACGGCCTTGCCAAAAGGCGGGTTAACAAAAGTTATATTTTTTAAAAGTGATGAGTAATTTGAATTTAATAGATAGTAAGTTTATAATATAATATTTTGAAGTAATTGGAAGTTGAATGCAATTTATTTTATTTATTGAATGAAATTTTCCATTTATGGGTTTTGAAATATATATTGTGAAGTGAATTTTTGGAAGTAATGTATTTTTATCTGATTATTGAAGTATGTTGAATATATATATAAGGTTAAAATTTAAGTCTGATGAATTATTTCTCGATAATAAGGATTTTAAAGAGGTTTTGAAAATAAATGAGGATTTTAAATGGTGATTTTGAGATTATAAACTTATTAGTAGTATTTCTATAATATATTGATGAAGTAGAAATTTTAGGCGAAAGGATTTTGGTGGTTTTAAATTTATTGATGGATTTGAATAAAGGTTTCTTTGAAACCAATTATGCAGTTTTAAAGTATGAGACTTTGGAATTAGATAAGAGAATTGGTATTTTTTATTTTAAAATAAGAGATTTTGGAGCAGCGAGGCTCGGTTGTAGACTTGGCTTCTGGCAGTTTCAAAAACAACAGCATATATAATAGCTATAGTAGTGATGAAAACAAAAATGAAGAAGAAAATAAATAAATCTAATACTGCTAAATAAAAATGAATTAATTGATGTTTGTGGTGTGCTATGTGCGATGTATGTGATGTGTGTTGTGTGCAATGTGTGAGGTGTGTGATGTGTAGATGTATATGATGTATGTTGTGTGTGATGCATGATGTGTAAGCTGTGTGTTGTGTGGGAAATGGATGCTTGGTGTGTGTGGTGTATGCAATGGATGCTTAGTGTGTGTGGTATGATGTGTGTGACTGTGTTCATTATTTTATGAATGTTTTGATATTTGATGTTTTATGGATGTTGTTCAATATGCTGTGGATGTTTCATTATTCTTTTAGTTGAATTTTTTTATTATGCTATGTATATGTTATTCCTCAAGATATCGTTTATATTTGAATCTGTACATTGTTTGACCCATTTATTATTTATATAATATTCGGGTTAGTCCAAGACATTTTAGGTTCCGGGACAATGTGATCAGATGGATTATTAGGCTTAGGTAGAGGCTAGATATCATTAGCTATATTGAGTACCATTTTGTATGTGTTAATGTGATGTTGAGATGTAGATATTAGACATATATGTATATTTTTGATGATTTGACTATTTTATTGTAGACCCACTTAGACTCATGTATATTTATTATTATATATTAGCGCTGAATTGATGACTCTGTGTTCTCTGTGATTTATTTTATATTTGTTCTATGCTTGAGAACCATACGTGTTTATTGATTTGTACTGAGATTGTTTACATCGGGGTGAGTGGTTTTTATATTATGTAACGTCTTCAGTTTTGGTCCAAGAGAATATTCACGTATGTTTAACCTACATCGTCTTATTCTCCATGTTACTCGACAGTATTGCTCGGCAATACTCTTGACTAATATGGATATAAAGGTGGGGTGTTACATTTTTGGTATCAGAGCAGGTTTAGAACATTGTAGAGTATAAGAGACATGAGCCTTAACCTTATTTGAGACTTAGAGCCTCTGTCTTCATGGGTGTGGAGTAGATAATTGTTTATACTAAGTGATAGTAAGAGTATATGATGATTACTAGATTAATCATCTGGAGACGTACTTATATTTTTCTTATATATATTATATAATAATAATATGTTCTTTCTACCATTTCTTGAGAGTAAGTCTCTGTATAAGATTTAGAGGAGTAGATGGAGGTTGAAGTGATGAAAGTAGTTAATCTGGCCAGTTGTCGGTATGGATGATGAATGTTAGACCTCTATGTGGCTCTGAAGTTAGAGTTAAGTTTTTTACTTAGGGAGGCTGTAAAAGACCCTAATTCGAATCTTGTATTGAATACTTTACAATTTCAAATTGTGATGAGGTGAGATGAGTTAGAAGATCCAGAAGTGATTAGAGTGGTGAAACAGAAGTACATAAACTGCTTTTTGCTAAATATCTTGATTGTTTGGCTGTACTGATTGGATGATTGATGTTTGGATGTCTTTGTGTGATTACATTGATTGTTGATGCTTTGTTTGTGGATTCGTCTTGAGTGTGGTATTTGTTAGAAATTATCACTCAAGTTAGCATCTCATATGAGTTTGGATGATTTGAACCCAATGGTGTCTTCGGTTGCTAAGTTACCACAAGAGATAATGAGAATTATTTTCATAAAAAATAAAACAGTATATTTTTATTCAAAATTAAAATGGGATTAAAATGTAGATGGGAACTTGCTTGTTTATTTTTATGAATATACAATTAGCGATGTTTATATTTGTGTAAGCTGAGTATTTCTAGTTGTACTCATATATATTATATATAAAATATTTTAATATAAGCAAGCATATGTTTTGAAAAAAAAATCTTTTTAGTTATAGTATATATATGGTTTGAAAAGAAGTCTTATTAGAAGTTAGTAGATATTTTTATAAAAGATTAAGCTGTACTATAAGTAAACATTTAAAGAAATTTTTAAAGTGATTTTGTGTTAATTTGTCCGTTGAGTGCTTTAAGAAATCTTGTCAATGTGTTTGGCTAACGTTATCGATAGGAATTTCTAAACACTAGGACAAGACAAGTGGACACAAGATTTTAAATAGTGATGTATTAATTTGGGGAGAGGTAATATATTTCGAGGTATATTAAAAATAGTATATGAAATAATATTTTGAAGAAAGTTATATTAATTATTTTTAAGAAATTAGAGTGATGTGAAGAATATTTCAAAACGAGCAAAATATTTCAAAGAATGAAGAAATGTTGTTTTGAAAGAAATATATAATATGAGGAAAACTGTAATTAATATTTTGAAAAAGATGTTTTGCAAAGAAATCGATATTCTAAAGAAGCATTTGAGTTAAGTTTTGAAAAGAGTATAGATGAGTGTTTAAGAAAT
Source organism: Allium fistulosum (assembly GCA_030737815.1). Classification (NCBI taxonomy): domain Eukaryota; kingdom Viridiplantae; phylum Streptophyta; class Magnoliopsida; order Asparagales; family Amaryllidaceae; genus Allium; species Allium fistulosum. The sequence continues at coordinate 304,206,886 of CM060903.1, read as the reverse complement.
GAAAGAAAACACACACACACACATATACATATATATTGATAAGAGGAATATCCTTTTAAGATAATGATTTAGTAAAGTTGAGATATGAAAATTTTATAATATCTTAAAGTTTTATAAATTGTTGCGACTTGAGTGTATATATGTATGTGTGTATATGAGGGTGAGTATTATTATGGTAAGGTAATAATTTGTTTTGGATAATAATAATAACGATATTTTCTATGTTTAAATATTTAATGTGATGATTGTAGCCATCGAGCATTAGTGGACAGCTGAAGTTGACGGCAAAGCAATGTTGATCACATAATCATCACTGCAGCTAATTACCAAAGTAAAGCACTAGAAATTCATGGCGTGGCATTGTCGTTAAATTTATAAATATATTTGAATTTGAAATTAGTACGGTATATGATGTTGCGATTGTATGTCGGCCATATTGTATGATGTCTGTGATTTAGATGTGTGTTGTGGATATGTCTAGAATGTGATGCATTATGGAAAAAATGATGAATGAAAAAAAATTGGATTTTGTATGCTAATAAAATATATTGAATTGTTACTACTATTTGAAAAGATTCGATGAAAGACTTGAAAAGGGTTTTAAAGTATTTGAAGATTTTAAAATGAAGATGATATATATATATATATAATTAGAAGTGATATAATTATTATTGAAAGAGATTTGTAAATTGAATGATTTTTGATAAATGGTTTGAAATTGTTTTGGAAGTGAAATTATTCTATAGTATTTTAAAAATACTACGATCGGTTTTAAATCTTAAATTTCAAACTATAGAATCGGTTTAAATTATTTCAATTTCATTAGAAAGATATGTCATTAGAGAATAATTTTTATTTGAAATGCAATGCAAAATTTTGAGAATTGCTATGGTTTAAACATGAATTCAAATGAATATGTGTTGCTAGCCTAAAATGTAAAATCACATTAAAACAGAGTTGAACTCATTTGTTTGTAACATTTGAACAGTTTGTCCGATTGCGATGATTTTGCCCATTTCAAAAAGCTTATAACGTAAGAAACAACTTTGTTTGAAGTGTTTCATAAATTTTTGATGATTTCATAGCTAAACATGCGAATTTAATAAGTGGAATTGTGCTTATAAAGGGGAAAACCTAACCTACTTGCCTTTGGAAAATCCCCCATAACTCGAGTTTTAATCTATATTTTTGTGATCCGGAAGATGTTTTAGAAAGTTAACATACTATTTCACAATTTATTCTTAGAAACTATTAATTAATTTGGTGATTTTGACATTTGAAATCTTGCTAGAAGTTGGATTAAAAATGAAGCTATGTTTCTTTGCTTCACATAAATGCAAACATATTATACTTCCACTTATGCGACTAACATTTGCACTTGAGTTGAGAATAGATGCTTATGAACTACATTTGGTCTGTTTGGGGATTTTGGCACGCTTTTGCTTGCTTAATAGTAAGCAAATTTGCTTAGAAATGCTAAATAAAGGTACGTTTTTATGGTATACATATATATGTGATAATATTATATTATTTCCTGTGTTTATGGATGCCTCATGTTGGGATGTATATATATTTTGTGATTATAATGTGTTTCGGTTTTTTGGAATGTTATCCGTAAAAGGAGACTCTACGGAAATTTTTCAAAAAATCCAACACTTAGAAAATTTTCACAAAATATATCGTATGTGAAGAATAGAAAGTCGTAAATTTAATCTATTTAAAATCATAGCATACGATAAAATGAGTTGAAGTGTAAAGAGCCACATAGAGGACTGAATAGTTGAGTTTGATTGAAGAGCGTTTAATACGAATAAATTCAGGGTATGAGTTGTCTGTATCGACAACCTTATAAAAAATTACGAGGATTCAATTTTCTTAAAGGGGACGTCTATAACAGCTCTGCTTTCTACGCCATATAAACAAATAAATTTAATTAAAATAATAGTGTTTGAATCCGAACTATGATGATTATATTTTGAAAATAAATTTTTAGTTAGTTACATTCTATTTAATTAGAGATTTTGTTGTAATAAATTGAACTAAATTAATAAATTCTTTTCCAATAACTTGTTGAAATCAAATTAAATGTTTTGATCAATATGAAATATTTTGAAGTGTACATAATTTCAAATATGTTTAGAGTAGTTAAAATAATTTTATTTTGTAATAGTATATTGAATGATTAAATAAAATCAACGAACATTGGATTAGAGGAAATTATGCGGTCATCTCGATGTATCTTCTAGAATGATTGTAAATCAATTTATGTTGGGCTGAAATTTATTTTTAAACAAATTAGAAGTTATTAGAAGAAAAGAAAAGTTGATTAAATTAAAATTGAGCCCAAAGAAATCTCAGTCCAAAACCCATTTCCGCTTTCCATGCTTCTAGAAATTTCACCCCACTTCCTGATTCAAGCCCGAGCCCTAATTCTTCCTTAGGCAATCAAAAAAATCATGACCATATTATAAATTAATCAATCAAATCAAATCGCAAGACGTGCTCGAAACCTGGAATGATGATCGATGTTAGGGGGTAGGTTCGTGACGGACAAAGCGATTGAATGGGAGGAGGTGCGGTGACTTTAAGGCGGTTAAAAATGTGTCACGGCCTAGGTTTAGGTGCGATGGAGGAGGAGTGAGCAAATAGAGGTGTGTGTGTGTGTCATTTGGAGGTGAGCTCCGAAGCAGCGGTGTAGGCGAACGATGCCAATAACAGGTGCCTAACTGCGTTGATGGGGGAGGGTGCTATCTTAACTAGGTGTGTGCTAGCGTGAAGAAGGACTACTGCTTGGCGGAGCGGATGACTTTAGGCGAAGGATGGTGATTAGACGGTGATATGATTGAATGAGCGTCATTTTGGTGAGTTTTTTTATTCTCAACTATGTCTTTAACATATTATTCGATGCGTATTTTCCCCATATTTTATCTGATTTTCTTAGTTGTGTGAATTGTTGGTATATTAGTTGAAATTAATTGTTTGATTAATGGTTGATATGGTTTGAATTAACTGGAATTGTGTTGTGAATGATGGTTGCACTGTTTACTAGTTTTGTGGATTTTACCCCTGTTGTGTGATGTTTGAGTATGAAATAAATATTTATAAACAATCAAGTGATCTTTGAAATTAATTGCAAATAGGGTAAATGAAATGGGGTACATGAAATAAAAGACGAAGATTGAAATGAATACATTATTTTAAGAATACTTTGAATAAATAAATTATTCTAAGAATAATTAGAGGATTTTTGGAATAATGTTCTTATTTGACTTTGAGATTGTTTGCAATTAATGTAAATCTGAAAGAGGGATGATTTTGGGAAAAAAAATAAGTGGAATAATTTTAAAGATTTTGTGAATTGAAATTATTTGGTTATTAATGAGTTTTGGAAATTTTTCAAAGAGATAAATTATTTGTTTATCGCTGATTATAAAAATATTCGAAGGGTATTTATGAAATGGAATTTGAAGTTATTAAAACTGATGAGTAATTTGAATTTAATAAATAGTAAGTTTATAAAATAATATTTTGAAGTAATTGCAAGTTGAATGCAATTTATTTTATTTATTGAATGAAAAATTCCATTTATGGGGTTTAAAATATATATTGTGAAGTGAATTTTTGAAATTAATATATTTTTGTCTGATTATTGAAGTATTTTCAATATATATATTTACGAGGTTAAAATTTAAGCTTGATGAATTATTTCTCGATAATAATAGTTTTAAAGCGGTTTGGAAAATAAATGAGGATTTTAAATGGTGATTTTGAGATTATAAACTTCTTCATGGTATTTCTATAATATATTGTTGAAGTAGAAATTTAAGGCGAAAGGATTTTGGTGGTTTTAAATTTATTGATGGATTTGAATAAAGGTTTCTTTGAAACCAAATATGCGATTTAAAATATGAAAATTTTGAATTAAATAAGAGAATTGATATTTATTATTATAGAAGAAGAGGAAATAAATAAAAGAGGAGTTTTATTGTAAAATATAATTGAAGTTTTTTTATAAAAAGAAGGAAAAATGAAGCGAAATATATTTAAATAAAAACCTTCATCTCGTTAATCATAATTGAACAATAATATTGATTTCTATATGAACGATTGTTGATTTGTTTGCTAAGAACAAGATGAAGTTTAATTATCTACAATATGGAATTATAAAGTAATGAAAATAAAGAATAATGAACTGAAGTAAAAAAGTAAGCGACGAGTGATTTAATAAGTGAAGCGAAAATTTGTTTAAAGTTGATTAACTGAGGATGTTGTATATATAATTTTATTTCATTGGGCGCTATGGGACGTCCATGTGGGTGTATTTATTTACTCAACACAAGTATAATGTTAGGTAATTCATTGAAAACCAAGTAATTCATATTTGGATATCGGTGGATTATTCTATATTATACACCAATATTAATCGATATTACTTAGGTTTCTGACTTGACATGTGAGGTAGATTATATATTTCCTTATTTTATTTTAAAGTGGGAATATGATTATCTCCGCTTTTGAGTGGATCAAGGTGTACGATGTCCCTTACGTAGATGTGATGGCTAGAAGTTTTTTCTAGCCCCATCCTAGTTTGACCGACTGTGGTGTAGCTCTCTGATGGTTGCAGCGACATGGTCTCCTTGTCGCATGGTCACAGTCTGCTGCACAGGCCAACGGGACGAATACAGAACGAGGGGAGGAGTTTGACAATGGAAGGCGAGATACGAGGAAGCGACGTGTGTTTATTATGTAGCTAAAGACCGGTGAGGACACTCACAAAAATATTTACGAGTAGGATCTTCCTTTGCATCTGAGAAGCAGTGAGGTTTAGGTGTAGACTCGGTTTCTAGCAGTAGCAATAACAACACACATATAATAGCAGTAGCAGTAATGAAAATAAAAATGAAGAATAAAAAATGAATAAATCAAATACTGCTAAATAAATATGAATGAAATGATGTTTAAGGTGTGCCGTGTGCGATGTGTAAGGTGTGTGATGTGTAGATGTGTGCAATGTATGTTATGTTTGATGCATGATGTGCAGATGTGTGCAATGTATGCGATGTGTGTGATGTGTGATATGTGAGTTGTATGTTGAGTGTGATGTGTGAGGCAGATGATTGTTGTGTGTGTTGTGATGTATGCAATGGATGCTTGATGTGTGTGGTGTCATGTGTGTGATTGTATTCGTTAATTTATGAATGTTTTGATGTTTGATGTCTTATGGATGTTGTGGACGTTTTATTATTCTTTTAGTTGGATTTCTTCATTATGTTGTGTATATGTTATTCCTTGAGATATCGTTTATATTCTTACCATTGAATGTATAAATATTATGACTTGTTTATTATTTATATAATACTTGGGTCAGTCCAAGGCATTTCAGATTCAAGGATGATGTGCAGATGGCTTATTGGGCTTATTTGGAGGCTAGATATCATTAGATGTATTGAGTACCATTTTGTATGTGTTAATGTGAAATTGAGATGTAGATACTGGACATGTTTCTATATTTTTATGATAGTGGGCATTGACTATTTTTTGTAGACCCACTTAGACTTATGTATATTTATTATATGATATCGTTGCGTTGATGACTCTGTGTTCTCTATGATTTATTTTATATTATTCATTGTTCTGTCCTAGGGAACCACACGTGTTTATTGCTTTATATCGAGACTATTTATCTTAAGGTGAGTGGTTTTTATATTTTGTGGTGTATTCAGTGTTGGCCAAATGGAATATTCACATGTGTTTCTACAATGACCTGGAATTTCAGACACTTCTTATTTAAATATCTGAATTATTTAAATATTTGAATCTTGGATTAAATGTTATTAAAATGATTTAATAATCTTTTTAACCCCCTTTTAAATCATAAATTATGATGGTAAACTTATTTTGGAAAAATGTTTACAAAAATAAATGCTTAGAAAAAATACCGATAATGTGACCGAAGATCATTTTAGCAATAAAATGTTTTTTAACTATCAAAAGTTGTTCAAATTTTTTTTACATACACTTATTTTCTTAGGAAATTAAGAAAATGAAACAAAAACTTTTTTCCATTTATGGAAATAAACTTTTTGGATGATTTCATGGGTGATATCATCTAAGATATTTAGAAAACGACCTTTTATGGTAATATTGAACTTTTAATCAAAAGAAGAGAGGAGTAAAGTTAACATGTGAAAAGGAGGCTCCTTTGTGACCTTTCATGGAAGGTAAGAGGTGGTTATGACTTCTTGTAAAACCCTATGTAAGGAGAGGCATATCATACATAATAAATCACAATTCACTAAGCTTGAGATGGAGTATGAGAATTAAAATGCTGGAAGTGCTTAAGCACTAACCGACTAATTATTCTCTAACCTTTTCCAGTATTAACCAAATCATCTCCAATCTCTTTTAAACTTTGGCTTTAGGCCCAATACATCATAGGAGGCATAATTAGGAAGAAAAAAGTGGGAGAAGGTGGGAGGAAGAGGAATTTCCAAGGAGGGGTCGTGAGCATGGAGGAGGAAGGGAGGTGGTTGCTTTGGTTTGGAAGTGCTAAAGGTTGGATCTTTAGGCTTTTAGTGATGGAAGGAGGTGGTTCTTTGCTCTTATGGCTTTGTGCTTGGGTTTGTCATGGATCTAAATGAGTTATTTCACTATCTTATAAGTATATATTATGTATATATATGTTGTGTGCAAAGTATAATAGTTAAAGTGACATTAACTAAGTAAAGTTAAAAACTTTGGACCCCTCTTGCTATTGAAAGCAAATGACAACTTTGTAATGTATAAAATCACTTCTATTACCCTCCTAAATATATGGCATAGCCTTTACTTGATGTTTAAATGGTTTTTTAACTTATGGGTTAAATTGAAGTAAGTTCGAAAGTGTTAGAAGCGAGAATAGTCGTTATAACTGCACTTCCAAATCCCTTGTTTTTGGGAATTTTTATAAATAAATGGATATATATTCTTAGGGGTTTCTTTCCATGGTTTTTAAGTATCCTAATGTTAGTACTTACCATAAATTTTTTAACTCTTAAATCATTTATTAAAGTGGTTAAAACTAGTTACAAAGATCGTGTTTTTCAATGTGTTCTTTAACAAGAACCTTTAACAACATTTATAAATGTTGTTGTAAGTTGCTTATGGTTTTATGTACTCAAAAATGATATTTCAATTTGGAATTTTTCTCTAATCTTTTTAGAGATGTTTGCAAAAATGTTTTGAAGTATATTAAAGTTGGTTTGAAGTTTAAATAAATTTTTAATAATTACATATAAATTTCGGAAAAGTAAAGAAAAGGCTTAACACTAAAAGCTGACGAGGTAGACTTCTTTATTTCTAACAGTTAAGATTGATGTTAAGTAGAAATGAAGCAATAGAGCTCTAACTTACTGAGCTTCCCCCTTGAACGCGGAAAGGTTAAGTTGGAATGTCGAAAACATTTTAATCTTGTTATTTACTTGTTTAAAAGGTAACTAACTTTGCTTAACGCTAAACGCCGATGAAGTATGCTTATCTATTTCTAGAGTTAAGATTGATGTCAAGTAGGGATGGATCAATAGAGCTCTAACCTATGGGTTTCCCTCTTGAACGATGAATAGTTAAGTCGAAAATGTCAGAAACAGCTTAATCATGTTTTTTGTTACTTATTTATGGAAATCATTTACTTAACACTAAAAGCCGACGAGTACGCTCATCTATTTGTGAGATTGAAGAAAGAAGTATCTAAGCAAGGCTTTTGATGCTGTAACGACCCATATTTTTAACTATTTTAAATTATTGAATTTAATATGATTATTGGATAAAATGGTTAGAAATAAATATTTAATGATTATTAATGTAATTTATTGGAGGATTTAAATTGTCTAAATTTAATATTGGAAATTATTTGAATAATTAAATTCTGAATTTTATGTGAATGAAAATGGTATCGGAAGTCGATTTAAATTTTATTTAAAAAATGAATGGAGATTGTTAACATTTAAAATTGAATGTAGAAGTGAATAATTAAAGTTGAAATTTTATATTATAATTAACGAGTAAAAATAGCCATTTTGGCCACTGTCTCGGATTTCGAAAAAACTAGTTTCATCGGATCCGTAATAGTGAGTTATAGTAGGATTTCAAGTTTCATAGCGATCGGAGTTGTCGTTTGGCCGTGCGAGCTTGAAATGCATAGAAATTTATTTCGGAATTTAATTAAAATAATTGATTCTAAAAAGCAATCATCTGCATACGATCGAATTGGCTTCCAAAACTAGTTCCATTATGTTCGCAATGGAGGTAAAACATTATGAACGCCAGGTGGCACGCTTCGTTTGGAGCTCGAGAAATTTCGGACGGTAAACGTCAGATATTTTCAATTTAAACAATAATAAATATCCCCACCTTTCCCTAAACCGTGCAAGCCGCCTATTCTTCGTTCCACTCCCTTATCTTCTTTTCCCTCTTCTCTTTTGAAATCACAGATTCAATTCGGAAAAAAAAGACTGTCGTTCTATAAAAAAAAGCGATGTCGATCTAGGCGAGTTCGTGAGACACCGGAGCAGGCGGCGTGTGTGGACACGAGGTGCAAGGAGGCAGTTGAGCTCAGGCTTGGGTCGCCGACGTTGGATGAGGGAGCGGAGCGTAGGCTACTTGGGTTAGCGAACGTGGAGTTCGTACGTACGTGGAGCGACCCGAGGGAGTTCATGTTCGAGGGTTTCGGCGAGGTTGATTTCGATCGGCAAAAAAAAAGCCGAGAGTTGTTGGAGAAGGAAGGTTTTGTGTGCGTGCATACTGGGAAGAAGAATTCAACGCTAATGACGTGATTAGGATAAGTAATTAACATTTAATTTAATTGATTAATTCATATTTAAGTTAATTTAAATATAAAGATGTTAACGATATTGTATACCTCTCGTACAAGGTCGTATTGGCGCGCGATCAGTCACGTTGGAATCGGGTCGAAGTCGTCTATGGCGTGGAGTGGATTTGGGATTTATTTGAAGCTGAATATTTTCAGTTTCAAATAGAAAGGTGAGTGTTTTATACGCTCACGATTGAATAAAATATTTTTATGATAGTTGAATTGAAATTCTGAAATGATTGGAATTGATTGATTTTTTGGTTGATAAATTTAATTAACATTTAAATTGACATCTAAATTACCTGGTAGAATTTGAATTGACAGTTAGATTAAAATTAGAATTTAACTGCAAGTAAAATACCTGATATTGATAAATTATGAAATTGTTGTGAATTTCATTGACTGTTTGGATGATTGGTTGTGATGGATGCGATTGGTTGATAATTTGGACGTTTACTTATTTTTATATATAATGTTATCATCCTGTATATTATTTACAGTGTATAAAACGGTAAATTGAATTATTTTGAATAAATTAAGAAATAGGATAAAATGATATATATCTATGGCATTTATTTTGGATTGAAATGATATATATCCATTTCTGGAATTAAATTTAAATAATTGATTCACTTTGCCATAGGGTAGAGAATTATATACGGACACCGGATTGGTTAAATTAAACAATTTTCAAAATTTTGATTTGGAATTATTTAAATGATTTGGTTTTAAGAAAAAATCGAATTTATGGAAATCGAATTATTTTTGAATTGGAACTCGAAATGTTGAAATTTAAGTTTGAAATAGGAATGTTTTAAATAATCAAAGTTGAGATTTTTAAGTTATAATCGAAATATGATGTGAATTTCAGAAAATCGAGTAGTTTTAAAAGATTGGACTTTTATTCGAGCTTTAAATATTTCTAAGTATAAGGTGATATAAAATGGCATTTTGAAATTGAGCTCGAAATTTAATTATATTTGATATTTGGATTTTAAATTAAATATTGAAGGAAAATTTGATTCAAGTGTTTTGAATTGATATTTTGGAAATCGAATTCGTAATTGATATAAATCGAAACGGTTTAAATTTGGAGTTGAAATTAATTTGGAATTGGAATTTTAAATTAATTTGGAATTGGAGTTGAAATTAATTTGGAGTTGGCATTGAAATTAATTTGGAATCGAAGTAAAATTCGACTTGAAATCGGAATTGAATCGATTAAATCGAAATGGAAATTGGAACTGATTTGAATTGGAAAATTTGAAAAGTGAACTGGTTTGACTTTGAAACTATTTTTAAATGAATATTTTAGTATAAACGGTTTAAAAATATATATTCTTTAAATATTCAAATTATTTTGATTTTCCAAACTACTTTACTATATGAACCATTTTTAATACTCAAATTATTTTCTATTAAACTATTTTACCTACTTAGCTATTTTAAACTATTTTAGCTATTTTCTAAAAATTCAAACTAGTCAAAAGGGTGGAATTTTTATATTTAAATCTGAGATTTAAAAGCGAATTGGGTTAAAGTGAATTATAACCAAAATTGTAATTCGAATCAAGTTTTGAAGTGGAATCGATATATCGAATTGAATTAACATTTGACGTAAAGATATGGTTTTTGAAGCGAATATGATGATTTCGAAATGGATATGGTATTTTGAGTAAATACGATGATTTCAAAATGGATTTGATTTTTATGCGAATATGATATTTTGATATCAAGTACGAATTGTTTTCAAATTGTAAAAGAACCAGTCGGTGTGTAAAACGACGTTTGGTTGTTAAAGAGACTGGAGCCTCTTATTGGCATACTCTCTGTCAATATTGAAACCGCTTTAACAACTATGTACGCGGTGGATGATATCCAGAATGTAGTGGTTGAATTGGCGACGTTTACTAGAATGAAGTAAGAGAACGATGATGGATAGCTTTGACACTCGTGTCATAATTAAAATGACTAAAACTGGAGCCTATGTCTGGCCAATGAGGTTAGCTACCTCTAGCGACGTTGATCCCTTGTATTACTATTGTGATTTCGTATTCGATGGGTGCACCTTTTTCGTTTGGATTGATTGTCGCGGTCGACCATGGATGGGTTACGACATCCCAGAAAGGATAAACTGGTAGAATCCTACCTTGGGCATTGCCTCACATGCTTGTCATATTTATCCCTATACAAGCCCATTACGACTTTGGTTTAAAACTGTAAAAATGTGTTGAGGGGGATAATGTAAAGCCTTAATGCTATTTTGATATTTATTTTACCGATAGACAATATCTATTATAGCGTATACTATTATATATAAATAGTTTAACGGATCCTTAGGAGATGGAAAATCCCGTAACATCTCTTAAGTTATCGCAGTCATATTTTGTGATGTTGATTTGACTTACATAGGAGTATTTTAGTCCTGACACGAGTGTTTGTTTGTCATCACGCTCGGGTCAGTCCTGAGTTTTTTTTTCCAGCGTATTGAAGATTATTCTCTGGAGGACGAAGACGAAGATTTTGGCATATTACTATTATTGTTATTCCCTTATTCATGCTATCATGTATATTGATCACTTGCCCCTGATGTGTATATATATAACTCTGATAAATGTGTATAGATTATAATCAACTAAATAGTAAACAGCTTCTTGAACTGCTATTTGTATATGTTATCGTTTTCGATGTGAGATTCTGCATTTGTTTTCTTCTTTTCTTATTTTTCTTATTTAACCCCATTGATTATGTACGTTCCGGATTGTTTAAGTTGATCGTGTGGATTATTGTCGATTTAAACCTTTCGAAATGTGGATCGTCACAGTTGCAATCAGTGCTTTAATTTATTTGCTTCGCTTTTGAACGAGGAATAATTAAGTTGGAATGTCAAAAACGAGTTAAGTATACGAACAATGATTTGTATAAGCAATTGTTTTAAATTAATCGATTAATCGACTATCGAACTTAACTAAATATTATCATGGATCTTTAAAGAGAATGTTTTAAAGATAATACTAATATGGAATGATTTTGGGTTGGTTGTGACAATGTTTTAATAACATTCATCTTTAACCCTTTTTTATTATACTTATGAATGTGAATAGATATTTAAAATAATGTTTTAAAGATAAGCACAAGTAAAATGGTTTTGGGTTTGTTGGGACAATGTACTAATTACATTCATCTTTAACCCTTTTTGAATATACTTATGAATGGTGAATAGATCTTTAAAAGAGTGTTTTAAAGATAAGCATAAGTGAAATGGTTTTGTGTTTATAGTGACAATATTTGAGTAACATTAGTCTTAAACCATTTGAATGGATTTGTGATAGTACTTAGATCCTTAAAATGGATAATTCGAAGGAAATTATAAGTATGAAATCTTTTGGAAAAATATATAAAAAGCAAAGGTTTTAAGTAAGAAATCTTATTAATGATTTGTGAATATACTTATGATTTATGAATATACTTATACCATTAGAGATAAGTATATGAATACTTTTTGAAGTCAAGTAAGAATTTTATTAATGATTTTTTATTATACTTATACCATTTGAGATAAGTATATGAATACTCTTTGAAGTATTGAAAAGAGTACAAATGATAGCAGAAATTCATAAACAATGTTTTATTAGATACAAGAAGTTTTACTAATAAAAAGGGGTTTTAATTAATAAAATATTAATTAATAAAAGGGATTAGAAGTCACTTATGTCATTTAATCGTGCTTTGTATGTTTACTCGTTTGCGGAAAACATTTAGTCGTATACTTAGCACTAAAAGTCGATGATGTAGGTTTTTATCTCTATGGGAATTAAGACTGATGTCCGTGTAGGGATATGAGCAATAGAACTCTAACCTACTGGCTTCATTCTTGATCGAGGGATAGTGTGAGAGGAAAATAGCAGAAATATGATAAGTATACGATACTTGGTATCCATATTCGATCGCTCTCATTATCATTGAATGACCAAATTCGTCCATTCGGTCTTGGAGAGACTGGGATCATTAAGTGTTTTACTTATCAAAAACCACTTCAAGGCTAAGATATGTGTTCTATCTCTTAGAAGTAGATCTGTTTTAGATGTGGGAATCTATATGGAGGTTAGAGATCTATTTAAGATGCTCGAACACATGTAGTTGTTCGTGATCTATTCAGGATATAGGAATCCATGTGTGATTTCGTGATCTATTGAGACATGAGAATCCATGTGTGGTTTCAAGATCTGTTCGAGATGAGGGAATCCATTTGGGATTTGTGTTCTGTTTGAGCAATGAAGACTTATGTGAAAGATGCCGAACATAACATCGACATCTGAAATGGCTAAAAATATAGTAGGCCTCATAGCCTGGGGTTTAGCTAACCCACCACAGGATATATCAACCCCATATCTAGAGATACTTACCGATTGTTGGCTGGCGGAAGTTGATGATATGTGGGATCACATGTTCAGGCGTGGACTAGCTAGCTATGTTTACCTAAAAGTATATTTTATCTAGAGGTATACATCGCCCGGAGGTACTTTCTGACCCTTGTGCAGGAGATTGGATCTGGCTCCGCCGGAGAGACCTCATAGAAAATCCAATAGGAAAACATTCCTTATCGGATTAGATTGTACTCCTAATATGCTATTGAATGTAATGAATATAATCATTCTGGCTATGTTATATATTTATATTCTACACCCTAGACATTATCTAGTATATCACCTTATGTATTTATTAGATGGTGGTTCTTTTTGGGGGATAATCATTATGGCATTCCATGCGATCTCAAGTGTACTGTTATATCTTGATTACATATTTCTTGAGTTTCTCATACTAGACTTATGTCTGATGCTTGGTTTTTGTTTTCCCTAAATTCCTCGTGTGCTTTTTCGAGTAGTCTAAGAAAGGCAAGTTTTCGTTGATGTTCATTAGAGCTCGAGAAGATGAGCTGGATGTTTCACCTACCATGGTATTCTTATTTCCGCTGCATTACTATATTGTACATATTAGCATTTCTGAGGATAGACTGTTATAACCGTCCAGGTTGATGATGGTACTTAAGTGTTGTAACTTTGAAATTTATGTGTCAAAGTAACCTTTTGTACCGTTCCTTTAATATTGTATATTACCGTTCCACTAGTGAGATTCTAATATTATGTTCCTTCTTCCTTGTTTTGTTTTCTTTTTCTTTTTATTTCACCCTAACAAAATTCGTCCTTCGGACACTTGGATGCTTGGCACATGAATACCGATGTATTAGTGTCGACATTAGAGGGTCGAGAAAGCGGGTCATTACAGTTTCAGCCACATCGCCTCATTCTCGTGTTATTTGACAATATTACTCAGTAATACTCTTGGGTAATATGGGTATAGAGGTAAGGAATTATAGATAAGTTTATTAAATATAAAATAGAAGTAGAAAATGCAACGTACATAAGAAATAAAAAAATTCGATTTGATCGAATAAGTGAGTATATAGGGAAACTGTTCCAAAAGTACCTAAAAATGAATAAGATTCAATCTCAAAAGTCACTCCTCCCTGTAATACATGATGATGTATCAATAAGGAGTGGTCAAAATTTGTTAAACAAAGCATGACTAATAATGAGTGAAGTTGAGTAATGAACATAAGTTTGTAAACAATTATTGTCTGAGTCGACAGGCTGCACGTAATATTTTGCCCACGAGGGATCTTGTGTGAACCATCCCAAAGCAGTTTGGGATCGAACAATGTTGATTGACCAATTCATGTTATGAACATAAGTTTGTAAACCTAAACTTAATCTATTTATACCTATATGTCTATTCCGTTGCATTAAGAAACAATTGTTGTTTCAAGAAATGCTAGCTCATGACGAAGGAATTTAATTTAGAAATTATTGGTAGTAAAATGGATTTGGATACGATCCAAATATAAAACTGATAACTAAGGATGGAATAAAATTAACTAAACTAAATAGACACGACACATTAGAATGCCTAATGATAAATCTCACATATTAAAGAGAACATATGATATTAATATCGAGAAAATAACTTTCTCAGTCTTAAGTAAACTATTAAGAGTATTGACTCTACTATGTGGCAAGACGCACTATTCGAAATGGATTCCAAGTATATTATCAAAATATGATTTTTATATTGGTACCTGAAAGGATATGATTCATCAGCTGCAAAAGTGTCCTCAAGAAGAATATCAACGCCGTTGCAATATAAGCCACGTTGATAAAAATAACATCGTAAATTTCAATTGTTGATACTAACGTAACAGATTCATCATTCAACATGCTTTGGTTAATTCGGATTTTACTCACAAAATTTATCGTTCGTCATGACTTTGAGTTTCGGTACATATATATTGAAGCAAAAATTCTAAATTAGGATTTAAAATAGACCTTTTGCATATAAAAATCAAAATATATCGAAGTCAGTGGAAGCGATAATTGGGTTTATGAATATTGGATATGATCGAAAAAATGATATGAAAGTGTTATTCGATAAGCATCAGAGTTAAGTACGTATTTTAACAGAAAAATCAAATAATTTGCATTTTAATCAAAATGCAGAGGAAGCAGGTGTCTATAAGAAAGAATATTAGGTACTAAAACGTATTTTAAAAACTATAAATAAACAACAAACTTATAATTACTAATGACTTTTTCATGTTAAAATCACTTCAATTTGATTGTTTAATACTCGACATCGGTTTTGAAAGTGACATCTTTTATAATCGGTATAAAAGGATGATGGATTTTCCTATATGGTATATGTAGACATGGTATTAAAATTGTTTAATATGAAGCATGCGAGATAGGTTCCTTATGTTTCAACTCATTATTTCCAAACTGAAATGCAAATCCACATGCATCAGGTCTAGAAATAGAAATTAAATTCCTAATTGCACTAGGAATATAAATTACATCATGTAAATCACGGATAAAGGCACTCTTCAAAACCAAACAAAGAGTTCCAATATCCTCCACTTCAGCCTCTAATCCATTAGCCACTTTAAATTTCCTTTCTCCCCTTTGAAGCATCCTCATGGAATGGAATTTCTGCATTGGGTTCGTAATGTGCACAAAGGTGCTAGTGTCAACTCACCATGTATTTAAGGGAACATCAACTAAAAAGGTTTCACAAATCATGAAATTTAAATCATTACCCTTATCAGCGAGTCGGTCTTTAAACTTCTCACAGTCCTTCCTCATATGTCCACGCTTCTTACAGTGATGACACTTAGGAGTATGCACGGGTTTTGTGCCAGATATACTAGTCTTGTTAATACCAGTAGTCATATTCACTTTATTTTTACCTTTACCATTGTCCTTATTTTCAGTTTTGGACTTCAACAATGTGTGCATAGTTGGGTTTCTCGGTCTTAATCCTTTCTTCTTCTTCAACACACATAGCAATTATTTTGCTATCTTCTACTTTTTTTTCTACGTATTATAATTGATCTTGAAAGGACCAAATTGTGTAGGAAGAGAATTTATAATGAAATAAACTAAAAAAGCTTCAGAAATTTTCATATCCATGTCGTTTAATTTTGCGGCCATATCATTCATCATCATGGTATGCACGTAGGCCAATTGTCCCATTATACGTGGTAGTGAGCATTTTCATTATGAGAGTACTTGCATTATTCTTAGAAGTACTTTTAAACTGCTCTCCGACAAAAGCCAAATACTATTTTACAGTGAAAATATTATTTGTATCATTCTTCTCAGGAATACCTCCTCTTATTGCAGCTGTAATAGTACTTTTTATAATCATGAGAGACATACTGTTTGACCGCCCCATTTTGCAAAATTAGTCTTTTCATCATCAGTACTTATCGCTATAATTGTCTATTTGTAACGCCTGGTCAATATGCAGAATACCAAGACAAATCTCAATTTACTCTTTCCAAGTGGAAAAATTAGATCCGTTCAATGCTACTATTCTAGAGATTTAAACATGAACATTATTCAATGCTGCATTAGATTCAGAAAAAATGAAATGCTTACTATTATCAACTATAAATCTACAAATAGCATAACAACATTAAATCAACTATATATAAAGGGATTAACATTAATTATACTTAAATAAATAATAAAACACCAAATTATATTTTAGTCCCATCATAACAGTTGTCTGCATAAAATTCAATTCATATTACGTTGGGAAAAAACAAAATTGAATTGTTAAAATAAATAAATTCACTTAATAAATCATAATGACAATTAAAGTCGGTAAAATTACCATTCATAATCTATTAAATGTATGACCATAATTTCATGAAAATTAATGTGTTTCACTGTTGGATAGGAACAAACTGAATCATGAAAAAAATTCACTTAATAAATCATAGTTGCAATTAAAGTTGGTAAAATTACCGTTCATATTTACTAAATATAAAAATGTATTCATAAAAATTAATTTGTATCACCATTAGGCAGAAACAAACTAAAGCATTAAAAAAATACATTCACTTAATAAATCATAATAGCAATTAAAGTTGGTAAAATTACCGCTCATAATTTATTAGATGTAAAAACGTAATTTCATGAAAATCAATTTGTATCGCCGTTGAGCAGAAACAAACTGAACCATTAAAACAAATAAATTTACTTAATAAATCATACTGGCAATTAAAGTTAGTAAACCATTTATAATTTATTAAATGTAAAACATAATTGTGATTTAAATCACAAAATTCATTTTAATAAATTGGCAGTTACAATTCAAAGTTGATAGATATTGACAACAACCAATTACATTTACTACTGATAATGAGAATTCTATGAACTAATTTCAACCGTGTCGTTTTGGATTATCAATAATACCCTTGCATCTTTATCCTCATTGGTGTGCTGGTGTGCTGGTATGTACAGTGTGAACTATGTGTGAGCTGAAGAAAGATGAGAAGAGTTATGTTTTGTCTGAACAATCAATTTGTGATGGTCCTATTTGCATTTGCAGCATTACTAGACCAAATGTTAAAATATTTTCACGTATTTTCTTCAAAAGCACAATAAAAAAATAGAGGAATCATTATCTAGGTGGCGAGGTCTTAATGGAACATTTTATATTTTTAGTTTTCATTTGAAACATCATCCTGATGGATGAGAAATCCATATGCAATGAGATGTTAACGAGCTTTTTATACTGATTTTTATGCTAAATTTATTAAGACGGTAATTTTGAATAAATTCCACTGGAAATTTGGCTATTGTATGTTATTTTTAGATTTAATACGTGAAAAGCTCTATTAAAAATTTGTTCTAAATTACATTTTCAATTTTAATTTCAGTAAAAAAAAATTATTTTTGGAAATTAAATTTGAACATTATTTGTATATTTCAATGATTAAAGCATTTCTTTTTGAAAAAAATATAAATATTTGTGGAGTTTTTCGCGAATATTCTGAAATTTAAAAATAGTTTTTTTTTAGTGAAACTGGATAAAAACGTCTTTAAAAAAGTAACTTGAATTCTATGTGATGAGACAAATTTATTAGTTTCAGTATTTAGTGAAGAATGAGATTTGAATTATTCATTCAGCTTCATCAATTTCTATTAGTTGTCATGAGAGAGTTGTTGATTATAAAAAAAAGTGCTGAAGTGAGTATTAATAGTTACTTCCTACCCAACAAGGGTATCAATTGGCTATTATCATACAATTTGTTGCGTTATTGCCATCGTCAGCCTTTAGTAAGCGGATCAAAGAAAATAAAAAATTGGAATCAGTTTGGGTTTTTAGTTTCTTAAATAATACTTCTAACATTTTTAGTGTCGCACTTTTTGGGTATAAACTTAAACTTTTCAAAATGTATTTTTAAATTCAAATTACATTTAACATATGTAGATACACTCCCAACTTAGTTGGAATTCAAAATTTTGCATTTCATTACTTGATCAATTGCTCTTATCTTTTAATTAAAGTGGAAACTGTTCATACCTTAATTAAAATGCAAGTTTGCCGTTTATTAAAATCAAGTCAATCAATTATATCTCAATTAAATTTTAAATTAAACTGCCACTACCTTAATTAAAATGCAAATTTATGTATACTAAAACTAAAGCTGTTTGTTTGAATAAAAAAGGGCTGAATGTTAATCTCTAATATTAACCTTTATTAATAGTTGTAATACCTTTGGTGTCACACTTTTTTGGTATCAACGTGAACTATCAAAAATGCCCCTTTATAAAAATTATTAAATATTAATATCACTTAAAAATAGGATCTAACGGATAAGTTTTCTTTACCAATTCAAAACGATCATCTACAAATATTATTAAAATCTCAATATCACTTAAAAATTTGATCTAACCAATAAATTTTCTTTTCAAAGTCGTCCTTTTAATAATAGAACTAAAAATTCAAACTAATAAAAAATTAAATTCATTTTTTATTAATTCACAATAAAAATGAAAATTCAAACTAACAAAAAATTAGATGTTGCATTGCAATTCAGAAAAAACAACTAAAACTAACCGCATATCATTTCAACGCAAAAAATGACTAAATATTTATGCAAATCATAATTTTTCCAAACGAGAAACATATACAATTTGTAAAAAAAACAAATCACGCGCAAAGTGTGTACCATACTCACGTGCGAAGGACGTGCCGTAACGCTCGTAAAGAAAATTCTATCAACATGATTTACAGGCGTCTTTTTGAAATTTTAAAATTACCCCTCTTTGTTAATGGAATCTTACCGGTCTTGCCGACTATCCATCAGGGTAATTTTACTATCAATTTATTTTCGATATCACCAACAAAACAACTTGAAATGTGTTGTGACTACAAAAACATTTGCACTTAAAACACACATCAATCCAAAATAAACATCTTTGGATATTAGATGCACGTACGTGCGTTGTATACTAGTTAAAAATAATGTTATATGGTTTAAATTATTTATAAAAAAATATACAATAAACCATAGAGAATAATAATAGATTCAAAATGCAACATATATAGATATATCAAAACTCTTGGTCATGATCTAGTTTGGACCAAAATTTCACACAAACTTAGTTGCATTAGATCCAACATATCAAAAGAAGAGTGCTCATATGATTGATGATATGATGCCTCTTGGTTAAAGGTCTTCACCATTACATCCCATGAAAAATACATTAATTAACATATATGCGTATACATAATAAAGAAAAAAAATTCTTCTTTTGAATCTTTCATCCAAAATTATAAGAAAATATTTACACATAAGTTAATTGAATCTGTATAGCTTTTATACAGACCACTGAAAATCAATTTCGTAAAAAAAAATTGCATTTTATATGAATTTACGACGGCTTTGATACCAAGTAAAAGAGATTTAACAAAATCGTAATATGTTTTGCACTTGGAAGACAATCAATGCAGAATTCGTAAATGGGTTTTGGACCAAAGGTCCCTATTTTCAAAGCTCGTGCACAAAAAGTCCCTGCTCATAAACACATGTAAATTTGGTCCCTATTTTGTTATTTTTTACCAAACTATCCTCTTTAGAAAATCAACTTAGCATTCTTTTCAGGGGCAAAAGCGGTATAAATTAGCCAAAATCTAAAAATAGGGATCTAATTTTCATAACTTATTCGGGAGGGACTTTTCTTACATCATCTTTCAATTCCAGGGACTTGACAGCAATTCCTTGATTCGTAAATCCAAAATAAAATAGTAAAATAATTTAAATCATACGGTTTTAATTTTAAAATATCATAAGTCCAAACAGAGAAGTGATCTATGTATAATTATTAACAGTAATTTAAATCTTTCCATTAAAAATTCAGATATCATTTTATTAATTCTTTAAATCAAATTGATGCAGAATGATAACATAGGCTAACCAGCAATCAAATTTTGACGTAGTGGAGAAAGGAAAAGAGAGCTTTGCATTGCAATAGACAGAGGTGAAGGCGGTCGGTGAAGGGATGGCAATGATATCACTGCGAACGCAGACGAGCATAAACTTCACTACTGTAGAAATAACCCCAAAGCTTGAGTGGGTATCACTTGTGATACTAGGTAGATGAAGGGTGTGTGACGATGAGGTGGAAATGAGGATGGCGGCACGATGAGAAAGGTGAGGTGGGTGGAAGTGCAATTTAAGCCCTAAAGCAGTCAGGACACCAAGAAGAGGGAGAAAGGATAGGCACATGGTGGAAGGGAGACACTGAGGTGAATAAATGGTGTTGGCCTGAGAAGAAATCAAAGGGAGCAGGCACCACGACTGAAACCCTAGAAATCGAGAAGCTAAATTCCGCCTTTGACCATTCAGCATTCATTTGTTTAACATTTATAACTTCATTCAATCAGTTTTTAACAAGTGAGATTGATTTGGACACATGAAGGATGTCCAAATTCCAATGACGGTCTATCTAGCAAAAGTAGTGCATCATCACATACGAGGTGCAAAGATTGCAAAACTTGAACTTTTGGATGCTTGCCGTTAAAACTTGAACTCATATATCATTATTTCAAATAAAATAAAAAATAATGAATAAAAGGGCAAATCCAATTTATGGATAGAAGAAGAGCAGGAATAGCACAATACGCATATTTGAGAACCGAAGATATATAACCAGGTTACCAGATCCAAGGAGGTGAATAGATCAAATAGAAACTGACCCATGTGTGCATGTCCTATCGTATAGAAATTTCAGATAGACATGGATCAAATGAGAACTAGATCCGGACAATCTTTGAACAAGCCAAACGAAAATCATCAAACAATTCAAACACGATATTTGTATTTACTTCTTTTCATTTTAATTGGTTTCCTAAATGAGAATCAAAAAACAAAGGTTCTTCGACCTCAAACTAGAACCAAAGTATAAAACATACACCTCTTTACGCCCCTAACAAAAACAATGTATAAGAAAATGTCCATGGCAGCTTAAAAACAAGTAACGATGTATACCATCTTATTTCATGAATGATTGCGTCAAAATACATAAAATATTAAATAATACTTCCCTTAAAAATTTAATGACCGACATATCTTTTTCTCACCATGTTTGATTTTCCACACCAAAAATGCTATCAAAACAAACCATACAACAGTAACGTGTACATAAACAGTTACATGCTCTACAAATACACAAGCGATCGCCCCGGACTAGTAAAACTAGGAGCTCCTGCTTGACACAATGTATTAGCACGAAATCCAAGCCCATGTCAAACAAAGGTATTCAGTTGGTCACTACCTTGCTGGACTTGTGTATTCGTTTTCACTATCAGCTGATGTCACAGTCGACGATGCAGCATCAGATGTTGCATTGTCATTGACTCCATTCCGGAAGCTTCTTGAATCCAGTTCAGGGTTGTTTCTACGTGGTTCTGGAGCTGCAGCTTGCTGACCTGCATCTGCTAGTTTCTTAAGAAGACTCATTACAGTAGGAAGAAATTTTGTTGACAGGGAAAGAATGCCAGGAAGCTGTACAGAGAATAACACGGATTAATCCCAAATTGACATAGGCGTGTTAAATATTTTTGCTAGAAACTGGTAATATTCTTATAACAACAAAATCCTCTAAATGACTAAATCGCACGTATCTTTTTTTTTACTTTTCCAAATAAATGACCTAAACCGTAAATAACTCACAGCGCCATTTCGGAATTCGCCTGAAATATTAAGCTGAACCCAAAGAGCTTTCCCCAGTAGATAAGCAACAAAAATAACAATAAGCCATAGAGGGTTCCTGATGAAAATGTTAAGAAGAATATAAGAAATGCATATGCTTAGGATATTATACAAGCAATGCATTTCAGCAGTGATTGTACCTGAGAAGGGTCATTATTTCATTGAATCCCAAGAATAGCATGGCAAGAATTGCCCATGGAGGGGGCATAGCACTGTTGTTTCTCTTACTAGCTTCCTGATTAACATGTTAAGGGCAGACTAAGAATGATAACAAACATCGAGAAATTGTATGAACAGAAAGCACGAATAGAAGATCACTGTACTAAATAGAGTAGTTCTCAAAGACTGCACCTGAGCAGCAATGGCCTGGGTAACAGTATACTCAGTTTCTGAATTGAACTGCCTCCACAACGACTTGCACTGAACAGGTGTGATCAATGTTTTCTCTGGAGGTACCTGAAAGAAAGTTGAATGCTTTGGTTGACATCATTTCTTAATTTAACTACTGAAGAAGCTAATATACTTATTAAATGTATTTATTCCAGTCTACTATCTACTTTCCATCTCACTGGTTATTCATAAAATTAAAACACTTCAAATCGAATATTTTTTAGCAGTATGTCGTAACTATTTTCATAGAAATCTGTGGTTCTTCAAATTATTACAGTCATGTGAAACTATATGCAGCCCTCCCCATTTCTGTTGGTGAAAGTATAATCTTCCTATCTCTTTAAAAAGTTTTTGCGCTACTATTTAATTAAAACAAAACATGAGGTTGCAGTGTGAAAAAAAGACACTTCACAGGATTACAGGGATTTATGGAGTCTAGTAACAAATGGACTAACTACTGCTTGAATTTTACTGATCGTGTGGACCATGTGAAGTGCATTAGCTCACACTTTTCTGTAGGAGCATGAGAACTATGCATGAAATTTTAACCAAACTTGTTACATTTATAGTATTATATGACCACTGAAGTGGAAAAAGGAAACGACATTGACACAATTATTTTGGATATGAGCTAATTGGGTGAGCAACATCAACATTTTTAAGTTTTTGTTGATTTGAACTTTATGCAAATTTTGACCCCGAAAAAGTAAGAAAAAAAAACTGGAAAACAATTAGGAATTCATCCTGATTTTGTTCGTATCAATTTGGTCGTAACCAGAATGATATTGCAAATAATAAATCTCAAAAAGTGCTAGCTCTTCTGCAATTAATTAGTGAACGCAGACCCCACAACAAAATTTAATTTTCTTCTTATTTACTATGAGCAATAACTGGTGCGTAAAACTAAACATTGGTTCTAATATTCATTAGGAAAAAGTTAAATACATTCAAGAAGCAAGTTCTGTTAATTTCTATGTTATCAAATAATTATAAAAAAAATTAAGTTTATCAAAAAAATATAAAACATGGTTAATCAACTCCCATAAAAATCAAAAAAAGAAAAAAAATCATGCATTTGCTATATATGTAGAAGCCAAGAGAGGCGTTACCTCCGCTCGGCTTTGTAGAAATAAATAGAAAGAAAATGTTGCAGAAATAATTGATTGATGTAGTGATTTTGAGACCCTAAAAAGAGAGAGAGAAGATTACAACTCAATTGTTATGTATGGACATTATAATAAGCGTCTTGCGAGTCGTGGCATTCAAATTTTACCAATTTTCCTTCTCTAGCAAATTTGTTCAGTCATAACAAGAAGAATATCTGAGTTTCACATTAAAAAAAAATTGAGTCTTAATCATGGACAAATATACTAATTAGTATTTTGTTAAAAAGTCTAAATATGAACTGTTCCTCTTTCCCTAAGAGCAGAAAAATATGTTATCTTAATTTCCTCCAAGATTATAACAATATTGGAAAAATATCATGTTATGTTATTAGCTCTACGGATATGTTTCTTTTTTTCTTCTTTTTCATTCACGTCTTGATTTTCAAATTATGACAGTATTTTTACCATGAATAAATGAGTATAATAAATAAACCAGTGAAATCCTTTACTATGAAATAAATGAGTTAAGCCATTTTATAGTTTTGTTCTAATAAACATGCAAGGTATCAAGAATTTTAAATAGACTTCTTTTTTCGTTTATTTATGTTTAATAATAGACGTTATTTAAGCTACTGTAGTTTTGCTCCTCCTCAATAAATAACCTAGAACCTGTACCTCTGCATGTGATGCACAAATACCTATATTATTATTAGTAGTAGTAGTATAGCAGCACTCATAATACATGCATAATTACATAATGCTCAATTAAAAATTATTAATTAGAATATGTATAACTACAACATACGTTCAGAATAAGAAATATCTGAGTGATCTGTATAGCCCATAATGCAGATGCAAGGAACTTGGTCAAAGTCTAGCCTCGAGCTAGTATGAAGAAGTTATCGCGGTTCAAACGAAAAAAATAGCGACTTCTGACTAGTCGGAGTTTAGATATGAGAATGAAGTCTGTTATTTGCTAGATACAACTGTTAGTCGCTATGGAGAACAACATACGTTCAGAATATAAACATCCGAGGGTCTTCTATCGTCCGTAATGTAGATGCGAGTTCATTGATCAAAGTTTTGTCTCATCCCAAGTCTGAAGAAGTTCTTGGAATTCAAACAAAAAAACAGTGACTTATGCCTAGTGATATGATGATGTAGCATGTTATTTGGTAAGTAGACTATTAGTCACCATCGAGAACTACAAGGTACATTCAAAATATAAGGTATCTGAGTATTCCGCATCATCCGTAACGTAGATGTGATTTCATTAGACAAAGTTTCATCTGATCCCAAGTCAGTATGAAGACGTTCCTGCAGTTTAAAAAAAATAGCGACTTCTGTCTAGTTGAAGTGTGTACACATATGGAAGGTACACATGCACGCGTGATGGAAAAATATTGAGGGCATTTTAGAAATTTCAAAATGACGCGATAGAAACTAATGGAATGAATTTCTTTATCAATAGTAGAGATGATTATTATTACTATTGCTGCTGCTGCTATTAGTTATTGTACGATCATCATATTTATATTGGTATCCTGAATTTCAGAGGTTTGTAATAGCCTCATATCGGATTGTACCAAATTACTAGTCAACCTCGTACTTGTGCTAACTTGGTGCACCAATATTATATTTTACCAAATTGTTCTTTATTTTCACAAATATCAGATTATTGAATAAAATAATACACCAATGATCAATATATGCGTGTGTATAACAGAAAATGAAAGCATAAAAGGCTGAAAATTACTGACATTGGGAGCACGTGTTTCTATCAACAATTGTTGCATAAAATGATAAAATCTGTCATTTCCACTTTCTATGCAAAAAACAAAGGCAACAATGAACTTGTTGCAAAATATTCTTATTCTGTAGTTTTTCTATCTTTCTTGGCTAAACAAAATTTAGCATTTTCTCATATAATTAATTACATCTGATAGAATCAACAGTTGGAAATAGTATCATAATTTAATTTACACAGCAAAAATTGGAATAAACAGAATGCTTATTATTTGATATTGATTTGGGACAGAAATACTATAGTATAACTCTTGAAATTCATAATTAACTCAAACATAGAGAATATACATAAATCTCATCCAGTAAACTAATTGCAACTACCTGGCAACTCATTTCAACAGAAGAGAGTTGGGCAATATGTAGACATAGGAATATAACTGTGTGTAGGAAATAATCACCAGAAGTTTATACGCTTTGAAACCGGGAATCAAGGTAAATGGAAATAGAATCGTAAATCATATAGTTAAAATTCCAAATCAAAATTGGATTTCAATCCTGAATTAGATTCAGAGAATGTAAATTGTATTATGAATAGATACTTTACGAACTAGGAATTTTGCTCTATGTAGGTTACCATATGGCATTCGAGTATACGTAAACATTTATTTTTCTTTACACACCAGTAATGCATATTTTTGATGTTGAATTTGATGCATGGGTTTCTACATTTGTAAACCTAAACCATAGGGCACGTTCATGGACAATCAATCCATTGATGGAAAAGTAGCAAGCGAAAATTTTAAATGTGTTTTTAAATATATATTAATAGGAAAAAACTATAGTTATTAATTTTTTAAATAAGATTTATTTCTTTAAAAATAAAATTTTGAACTATTAACATATATTTTTAAAGGTTGATTACCGTCCACAGGAACGTTTCCCTCGCTTGATGTGCATAATGTGTGTGTGTGCGCGCGCTCGCGCGTGCAAGAACTGAAAAGTTACTTCGTAACGATACCTCTTCCCATGAGCTTGATGCAAGTGGGTCAGTTGGTTGGATACTCCTATTTGTACTAGCATTGTTGCCAGAATCCACAAGGGCCAACGAAAGAGTGTTCTGTATGTTGTCAGTTTCCTCATCCAAACGAATTGCAGCCATTACAGACAGCAATTTCAGAGACTGGAAGAAGCAGACAAAAAAGAAGCTATAATCACAAGGTGCAATATCCAAAGGTTAAGCAACATGAAATCATGTATTACCGCAGAGCGTGCAGTTTTAGTGATTGCTCTGATATCTTCCTTTCCTGTCCACACTCTTGGCATGGAATCTGAATCACGACTAAACAATGTAGTGAACCTGCAAAATAATACAATATTTTAACCATCTAATACATTTTAACTTGACAAACCACTATAAGTTGGTTAGCACTGCTACCTGTCCTTCATCCGAATCAAAACTCTTGCAGATTCTTCTGCAGCCTTGGATTCAACAACACTTCTAGCGTAATCTTCTAATCTTGCTGTCATTTTCTCTATGGTTACATTGTCTAGATCAAATGCAGAAAGTGCAGAAGACAAACTGGATGTAGCTGACTTGGTCTCTCTTTGGAGAAGACTTCTGATAGCTGGCCACGTGTTATCACTGGCTTCATCTAGAAGAGCTCCTATCGGCTCTAGAAGTGCTTTATCCAGTTGTTTCTGCAAATAAATTAATCTCCTGAGTTGCTTGCAAAAAACACAACTTTAACCTATCCATACGAAGGTTATTTCTCATAATTTCCACTAAATATAACAAATACGCACCTCATAAAGTGAAGTCAATTCCAACAGCTTTGCAGCACGAACTGAAGCAACATGTGCATCAATATCACGGCGAAGCTTATCACGTGCTTTTGATGGGTCCCAGTTTGCTTGTCGGATAGTTGCATCTGTATATATGATACAAATAAACTTCCTTCCATTAACTAAATTATCCCAGAGTTTATAGCAATGGAAATGCAAATGAGTCCTTGATAACTTGAGGTAAAAACATGAGCAATAAAAGCCAAGGAGAAAGAAATGAGAAGGGTGCTTCTGCATACTGACCTTTATTTTTTATAGCCACCAAGAATCAATTAATCAAAGAGAAAATGGGCAGAATAAATGAGGGGACTTCTGTAGTTAGGGTGAGAAGGATACGAAGAATTATTGCAATAATTTGTGAATGATCAAAAAATCTGAGGGAGGTAGGGTAGGAGATCAAAAATAGATACTGTATTGATGCTAACTCATTGTTAAAAAAAAAGAAGTAAATGATGATCAATAAACATAAAGCACAACCACATGCATGTGCAAAGATAATTTAATATCTTACAGGGAGAAAGTGTAATATGCAAAAATAGATTTAGTCTATGAGTGAGCAACAAATTCGGTAGAGTTATTTTACGACATATAAAAGCTAATGCTGGAATATCAAAATCGGGCTGCCTGCACTAAAAAAGAGAGTAAATTTTGTATACATACCTTTGATTCCATCGTCAAATTTTGAAATGAAAATTTGAGTGCAATCACGAGTAGCATCAGCAAATCGTGCACCACTTTCTAAGGCCTTAGCCAGTGCTTCCTTAAACTCGTCTAAGGATTTAGATCTTAAATGCCCTGTCATGGACTGGTAAGCAGGATGCACCAGCTGTACAAAAATACCAAAAATGAAGGGGAAAACTACAAGCTTGGTATTGTAGAAAAGTACAATAAGATATGAAGTGATACCTGTAGAAGTTTGGATTCTAGCTGCTGTCTCTTTGCATTTCTGACTTCCTCCTCAAAATAAGCAGCTTCCATGTCATATCTGCACAACCAAATAAGGAATAAAATGTAAATCTCATGACAAACGAAGATCACTTCAACTATGTACTTGGCAATACAATATTGTGAAGGCAGAAAAGTAACTTTTAATATGGCTAGGTGCATCTGTAAATGATAACATTTTGCAATAATATAGTCCATGTTTCGATCTAACACTACGAAAGATGAAATCAAGTATTGACAAATGCAAAATCTCAACACAAGTTCAGATGGTAATTAAGGATTCCAAGATCAAAATAAACACGAACAGCAGATATGCATGTCATCAAAAAGTATATAAATTTTATATCATTAATTAGGAAACCATTACCCTGATAAGTATTTGTCCAGTATTGTACTAAGCTTCTTGCCAAAACCTGGTACAACACTTGTTTGTACAGCCTCTTCAAGTTGGCACCACTCCTGTAATTTTCAAACAATAAAATATACCCCCATACGCAACCAACTTAAAATTGGTAAGCATATTTATGTTGGAGAGGTTTAACCAATTACCTCATCAGAGGAAAAGGAACCAATGCTCTCATTTGCAATCTCCTCACAACGGACGGTGGCTACCATAACCTATACAGCCAATGGAAAAATTCAGTGGTCACAAATAAGAATGTTAACTTGATGTCAACAATCTGAATAATTACATCAATACCTTGTGAGCAGGTAAGTCGAGATCTTTATTCTCCTTGATGACTTTCCAAATTTGTTGTGCACTAAACGAAAATCCAGAAGCAGGAACAACCCCACGTCTGTCTCCAGCCAGTCCACCAGGAGCAATGGAATCGAAAAACCTTTGTCTCAGATTTGCAACCTTAAATCATATAACCCATATTTGTAATTACAATACATCCTAATAACCTAGGGTACAGTGATTCTGCATGAACTTTGAAGCTTGGTAACTTAGGGCATCTCCAGTCCATTAAGGACTGAATATTCAGGAGACTGAATATTCAGCCCTTAATTGGGCTGAGTTCCCCAAGGGCCAGGCGCCCATTTAATGGGCGTCTGGCATCAGGCGCCCATTAAATGGGTGCCTGGCCTCAGGCCCCCATTTAATGGGCGCCGGCCCCCTCCCCCCACAGACCAGCTGGCGGGGGGAGAGGGCTTGGGCGCCCAATAAATGGGTGTCCAAACCCAATTCAGTCTTCTGAATTGAAAACTGAATGTTAAGCTTAATATTCAGCGCTGAACGGACGACTGGAGGTGATTTTCGTAATATTCAGCCCTGAATTGCAACGACCGGAGATGTTCTTAGAATCAAATGCTGTATAATGTTAGAATAAAATTTTCAGAGTATCCCAGAACAAAATTATTAGCCCAAAAGCATGCTACAGCCTACAGGACACAGAAAACAGCGAATAATCACCTGCTCCTTAAATTGCTCTTCTTTTTCCTCGTAACTACTGAGGGCAACCACTTCTACCTGATGTTACAGAAAAAACTGAGTCCAAAAGTAAAGCTAACACACGCGCACGCGCACATATAACACACATTACAAACACTTAACTTACATTAAAAAACTCACTAAGAGGAGTTTCTTTGTGAGCTTGTGGTTTAGGAACGGAATCCCATATCTGAAACACAAAGTAGATAGCAATAAGACGATAATTTACTTCGCATGACAAAGAATCCAGAATATGATGTACCTTCTGAATATCCTCCCTCAGAATGGGTTCTAGGTTTTCTAAAGGTGTCTGTTCCATTCATTTGTAGAAATAGGTATTAATGTGATTAATAAGAAGAAGAAATAAAACATGATTCAGATATAAGTTAGAAATACCCTGGTTTTATCACGTATGACGAAAAGTAAAGTTGTTTTACGAGGGCTGAACAACCGCAGCATGACCTGTAATAAAAATTAAAAATCAGTAAAACTTAGAATAATAGTAGTATAAAAATTATTTCGATGTATACATGCCATAATGTGAGTACCTGAAATACGGTTTTTAAAAGAGGTTTGTTTGCAGCCTGCTCTCGTCCAATATCATGACACCACCTAAAATTCTCATGTTGAAAGAAATTGTTAGCCAGCAACTCTCTGAAAAGTGGAAACTGATGATGCAATAAAACTTGCATTCTTACATATTTATCAATACTATGTCTGAGACGGCTAGAGCAAACAGAGCACTCTGCTTCTCAAATGCAGTATCATCCTAAAATACAAAACTGAGAATGTTAACATGCTACAAGTAATCAAAGACCAGTAATGCAATTCACATGGTACCTTGTTACAACAGCTTTCACTTATTAAAGCATGAAAAGGGGTGTTGATGTATGTTTATATTTACAGCTATCATGGTACAAGTTCACGGAGGTCTCATGTGTGAGATACAATATACTGGTTCCAGATTTTCTACTATGACTATAAGAATCCATTGCACCACAATTTTGTGGCTAATCCCCCCCACCCAACCCTGTTAAATACAATATACTGCTTCCAGGTTTTCTGTTATCATGACTATATATTGGTACACAGTGTAATGAATTGATTTATGCAAAAAGTAGATATGTTTTATAGTGATAATGCAAATACTGATCTCATGCAGTTCAATGAAGTTACACCAACAAAACACGGTGACCCTCACACATTTACCTCTCCTCTTTCTCTCCCATCTGACCCTTCCAAATCCATAACGATTGTGCATGGTTCAATACCACGGCATCTTGCCATCCATATGCCTTTAGTAGTTTGTGACCTAAAACATGAATTGCTAGTATTTCAGAACTACAGATACATAAATTGAACAAAATATTACAATTCTTAACCTTTCAAAACTAATTGATAGCACTTCTTCCAAATCTTACCTTCCTTTAAAAGCATCCATTTCTTTGAAATTTGTATAAAACAAGTGATTCAGCAAAGTGCTTTTCCCTGCCATGTATATTTCCTTTCTAAATTAGTATTGAATTCGCACAATCTAGTTGATATGGTATAGTACAAAATTGTTAATTAATATCCAAGTGCTAACCAAAAAACTTTATGCGCTACTAACATACCGCTACTTTGGGGACCCATTATCGCTACTACAGCATATGATAGCCCACATTCAGCTAACTTCACTGTCTTTGTGAACTTTTCGACACCATCCACATTAAACACACCATCTCCATCAATAAGCTGAGTTGAGCAACTATCATCAGCCATTTCTGAACATATGAAAAGTAGAAGTTAAGTCATGTTATGGTTTAGTTTACTGCTTTACTAAGACACTAAATATATGAAGAAACCAGCTTCAAGATAAATAACTTCAAAAGGCAACAAACTTATAAAGTTAATTGTCCTGGAATAGTTTTGATGACGACTTCAACACCTTAAATGTCCTAAGTAGCTATTAAAATGATTTTGTCCGTGGAATTTTTTTATCAGTACTTTGTATGCTAATAAAACAAAAATAAAAACTCCATAATTTTCTAACTAACATCAATTTTTTTCGCAATCTTCTTATTTGAAAAATTATTCTAGTGGATATCTGATAAATCTCGGTAATTACAATCAAACATTCGAATAAAAAAATTGAAAAAAACAGAAGTTTTTATCACCATTCCAGATTGACAAGAGACTACGAGATCTGCACGATTAAGCCAAAAATAAACCAATTAAATTGAAGAAAACGTACTCTAAATTCGATGTGAATCGAAGGACGCTTGGGAAGAAAAAGTAGAGTGCGAAAAGGAATGATCTAGCAGAGCCATATCTTCCTTCTACTTTTTCATATTTAAACAGTTTGCTTTGATTAAAGAAACATGATTAGTTTAAAATGAATTTAGCCAGCAGTAAAAAAAGATTCTTTGAAACTCGCAACATTTCTATCTGGCCTATTCTATTAAAACATCTAGATTTACTTTCCCGAGTCCAAATATTGATTTGGGATTTTCATCTCAGTACACATTCAATTATACACTGACAAAATAACTAACCAAAAAATAAACTGTGGTCTCGGTAGGAATGAAGGTATAAATTATATCTCTACCAGGAAGTGCAAGCTAACCTGCAGTTTTCGAAAAAATAAAATCTATAAAATCCGCTAATGGTGATAACTGTATTTATTAACTAAAATTATACTTAAATCGCGATTATTATTAGTCCTGGATAAAGAAATTTGATTTTTCAATTTTTGAAAAGCTCAAATTAACTTACATTTTTTTATCAGGGAACAAGTTAATTTGCGCATTCTAATTTAGAAAAATATAAACATAATTTATATATCCATTGCTACATAGACTTTTCTTATAACATCAGAAATATGGACCTGGTGTACAAAACCTCAAATAATTAGTATGGTAGCTATTTCTTTCGGGAGGAAATCTAGTACAACTTCCCTGTCCCCGTGTCGAGCCAATCAGGACCCAATGGCTTTTGCAAATTTTGCAAAATCACCTTTGTTGGAAGAGAAAAAGTACTTTTCTATAAAAAAATCCTTATATTCTGATCGGTTAGACACACCGAGACAGAGGAAATTGAGACCATGTGATTTCCTCCTATTATTTTCATACTTGGAAAGCAAAAACTTCGTAATTCACTTACTTCCATTATTTTCTCTGGAAAACTTTTTCGTCGTTTTCAATAAAAAATGTGCAGTCTATGCTGCATATATATTCAGTTCTAATTGCACGTTTTTGTAAAATAAATATGTACTGTGTAGAATACAAATATTTACGGTATAGACGGTAGATTTTCTTTGAAAAACCTCCTCGTCATTTCCAATAAAAATGTGCGGTCTATACTGTATATATTTGCAGTTCTAATTGCATATTTTTGTAAAATAAATATGTACTACATAGAATGCAAATATTTACGGTATAAGTAGATTTTCGTTGAAGATACGAACAGAGATGTTTCGTGAAACTTGTCCTTGAGAAGGATTTTTCGGATATTAAATTTGAAAATAAGGAAGAATCCTAATTATCACAAAATAAAATGTTATATAATTTAAAGTTGAATACATAAAAATATACTAACATAATGTATGCAAGCTCGACATAAGGCATGGACGAAATCGGTCCAGCCTAGAGGGCTTTAATTTCATAAAAAGTTTTATTTACATTGCTTTGAATCATAAACAAGAGTGTGGTTAAGTGGCAAGGATGTTAAATGTGAGGCGAGCAAGGGATTTCATGTTTCGGCTAACCTAGAACTTTATATTTTCTTAAATCTTTACAGTTTTGCAACCACTTTTGTTTGGTTTAGAAGAAAATCGTCTTGGGCCTCCTACATGCTAGGGTCATTCTTGAATATATGTAAAACATGAAGCCAAGTCTAATAAGTAGATGAAATAATAATATTATTTAATATTATTGCTGTGAGAATAATATATATTTAATATTATTATAGCGAATGTTTTTCATCTTTTTTTTGTTTAACGTCGTAGCAAATGATTATATATGACAAACCCAAAAATATTTATAAAAAATTAGCGTAGCTTACCGTTTGAAAAAAAGGGCACAAACACCCAATAGATTTCGTAGAGAATAAAAAGCGAAGAAGATAAAATGAAAAACAAGCAAGAAATAGAACACACGTGATTTATAGTGGTTCGGCGTACTCCGGCCTACGTCCATTTCAAATTTTCTTTTATTATACTATTATTTTTCAAGTACAGTTCTTACGAATCGGTATAAATCCGTGAACGATTATAAGAACTTAAAGTAAGAAAGTAAGAGAGCCAAAAAGATTCTTAAAAATGGGTCCCGCCCTTTTATTTATAGAGATAGGAAGCCTAAAATCTCGCTTGAAGATCTCCACCTCGTTCTCTATGCCTAAGACTAGTTCTCTAGAAAATATAGGTGTCACCTCAACCAAAATCACGGATCGGTACCGATCCACGAGATAGTCAAATTGGTCGTTGTGGACTCTTTGTTTAAGCTCGACTCTTGTTTAGCTTCGTGATTCCATACTTGTTTGCACCATTATTTGTTTGTTTCTGAGTCCAAATAATGGACCTATGGACGAATGGAGTTGCCAATTTTGAGTGCTCGTGAAGATCGATAGAGAATTGCATGGGATCGACAAAATAACACTTGAGTGTGTAGGAGGAGCAGGGGCAAGTTTGGAGGAAAATTCTCGAATTGGTACCGATCCAACACATGTTGAATTTTCAGGTTTTGGTTTCCTTGAGATGTTTTGTATTTGTCATGTGATCTTGGCTGCACTTGGTTTTTGGGCTTCGCAGACATCTCTTCAGGTGTCTTGCCTTGATAACTTTGATGTTTGACTCGTCAACTTTGTCTGTATACTGCTCGGTCAAAGGTAAGATAATACTTGCCTCCCAAAGCAAGCCTTGCGGATGGAAGGTGTGCTTTGTTTAAGAACAAGTTCCAAACATTAATCTACGTTAATTAAGCTCTTTGGCTACTTCAATCTTGATGAATCGTTCAGTTCTTTTGGATTCTCTTGTCAATCACGAGTTGTTCCAAACATGTTACAGCCTAAGACTCTAGACTCTGCCTATGTGTAATATATAAATCATCACAATTCTGATTTCATTCGGAGTTATTACATCTATCTAAATCATCTCGTGTTCATCCGGGATTTACCAGTTCCACTTTAATTACAAGGCATTCAGATCCTTTTATCAAATCTATATTTGTTCTAAGGCTTGATCTCTCCGGATTGTTTTATATTCAGTTTAATGCATGATCTTTTTGGATCGTTTTATATTTAGTTTAATGTGCGATCTATCTGGATCGTTTAATATTTAAGTTAAAGGGATAATCTCTCTGAATCGTTAATCAGATCCATGGCTGTTCAGGGCCGATAGTTAAATCTGCGATCTCTTCGAATCATTAATTGAATTCGTGGTCGTTCAGGGTCGATAGTTAAGTAAAGCCAAGGTCTCTTCGGACCGTTAATGAAGCCGATAATCAAATCCATGGTCATTTCAGACCGTTAATCATATCCATGGCCGTTCGGGGCCGATAATCAAATCCATGGTCTCTCCGGACTACTAATCATATCCATGGTCGTTCCGGGCCGATAATCAAATCCATGGTCTTTCCAAACCGCTAATCAAATCCATGGTCGTTCGGGACCGATAATCAGATCCATGGTCTCTCCGAACCGCTAATCAAATCCATGGCCATTCGAGGCCGATAATCAAATCCCTTCTCTCTTTGGACCCTTGTTGAACCTAATCTGATTGCCTTCCAATGAGGGAACTCAACAACAAGCAAGCCCATTCGCTCATACTCCGGTAAGGTAACTTACTTCCTACACTCCTGCCCCATTTCTCCAGATAGGACATAAAGCGATCTATATTGTACAAGTTCATCCGCTCACTCTCCATTGAGGGCACTTGCACCCTGCACTCTGGTCTCGTCTTTCTGGATAGGACTTAAAGCGATCAATATCATACAAGTCCATCCGCTCGCTCTCCGATGAGGGGACTTGCACCTTGCGTCCCGGTCCTGTCTCTCCAGACAGAAATTAAAACGATCGATATCAGTCATTACATGCAACGTGGTTTTTTCAAAAATCCAAATATTCAAATCAAAGCAAACAAGCAAAAAATTTAAGCGTTCATCCTAGTCATTTGACTTAGAGTGTGCCTAGAGACCAATCCAAGTCTCATTCACGTGTAAGCGGTCCAAGGTTATTACTATCCTAAATAGTCATCTCAGACATCCGACTCGGAGCGTGCCTAGGGACCGTTCGGGATCCCGCACATATGTAAGCGGCCTGAGGTTATTATTGTCATTATTAATTAATACGAAAAGCAAAATGCAAGAAAAAATGAAAAAACAAAGTGCAGAAATCGAATTCGACTCTCATCTATCCTGATCATGCGATGACCATCATTGACCTCGATCCAAGGCCGTTTCCATTCGTTACGGATGATGGTTACCCTTGTTTCACCACTGTAGCTTAGTTTCTCACATACTGCTGCAATTGGTTGTTTCTGATTTGTTCCTTGATCAGATCGTGCATGTGTCTGTAGTCATTTGTGTTATGCCCATTCAGCTCATGAGATGGGCAATATTTTCCAGACGTACTTTCACGGTCTATAGGCTCTCTCCTTGCTAGTTTCCGAAAGGGGATTTGTCCCTTAATATTCGGTAAATCCACTCTAGGGTTTCACTCAATTCCATGTAAGAAGAGAATTTCGGTTCCCTCATTTATCGCTTTGGTACTTTAAAGCCGTCATCCATCTTCTGTTTTCCTTTATCCTTGCTAGATGCTGCTCCAAGCGATCCTCTGCCATCCAAAGCATTAACCTCTTCCTCATCAGCTTTAGTGCCCTTCTGGCGTGGAAACCTTTCAGCCTCGTGATAAAAATCCACAAGATCCATCGGTGGATCCCATTCCAAAGCAACCCTAAAATCCGTCTTACCAGCCACTCCAGAAACTATCGCTATTAAAACCGCTGATGGATCTGGCCAATCTACCATGGCAACCGCCATATTGAATCTTGTCAGAAAACTCATGAGGGACTCTCTAGTACTCTACTTCATAGTCGATAATGTCATCACATTCTTAGGTCATGAGATATGGACCTGAAATTGTCTCATAAATCTATCCATTAACTCGGTCCACTTGCTTACAAAATCATTTTCCAACTGCCTAAATCATAACGCTGCTAAATCGGTCAAATACAATGGGAAGCACCATTCCATTACTTCTTCAAATGCACCCAACACCTCCATATGCCAGATATACCTCATCAAATAGACTGTTGGGTTTGACTTCCCATCATACGTCTCCAAGGTTGATAGTTTGAAATCGGGAGGATTCCTAGCATATCAAATGTTTGCAGTAAACGGACTCATGTTCCATCTTCTAGGCCTTGGTTAGGCAATCCACCTCTCATGGCTCATCTCACCATCTCCACAAGTCTCTCATAATCATTTAAGGGAATTCTAAGGTTTGATTTCTTAGCCTGCCCCCTGACTCCACGAGGGAATTCTGGCATGTACTCCTCCTACTGTGCATCAATGTGCTGATTCACATCCATATGCCCAACATCGTTCCCTGGACACAATATTTCTTCCTAGGCCAGCATGATCCATGCCCCCGAGCACTTGGGGATTGGTGCCGACCCTTTGTGGATCAATACCGATCCATATTATTGGCTCGAGGTTCGCTCCATTCTGCCTTCTAGCATATTTGCTCATGCTTCAGGTCTGTGGTTCTGGTTTGCAGCGACTCCAGCTATTCCTGCTTGTCTCATTCTCCTGAAGAAATTCTCCATCATCTCTTCATGATGAGTAATCCTCCTTTTTTGCAATCCATTCATTATGGTTTTCATCTCATTCCTAGTTATATAGATGGATGGGAGTTAGCTCCTGAGGATGCCTCTTGGCTGCCCCCTTGTTGATTTCCTCCAATAATAGCCTTCCTCGTAGATTGTCTTGTCATCTTGAATGTTTCCAAGTCTCAAATTAGCAAATTCAAGTGTCTCTCAATGAAAGCACCAAAATATTTGAACCAAAAATGGCACAAATGCCTAATAGATTTGGTAAATAATAAAAAGTGAAGAAAATAAAATGAAAAATGAGCAAGAAATAGAAAACACAAGATTTATAATGGTTTGGCTTACTCTGGCCTACATCCACTTTAAGTTCTCTTTTATTGTACTATTGTTTCAAGTACAATCCGTTACGGATCGGTATAAATCCATGAGTGGTTATAAGAAATTAGAGTAAGAGAGCAAGAGAACCAAAAAGATCCTTAAAAATAAGCTCTTCTCTCCTACTTATAGAGGTAGAAAGCCTAAAATCTCGCCCGAAGATCTCCACCTCGTTCTCCACGCCCGAGACTAGTTCCCTAGAAAATGTAGGTGTCATCTCAACAAAAATCATGGATCGATAACGATCCATGGGCCTGGATCGATACCGATCCATGGGCCTGGATCGATACCGATCCATGAGATAGTCAAATTGGTCGTTGTGGACTCTTTGTTTAAACTTTACTCTTAGTTAGCTTCGTGATTCCATACTTGTTTGCACCATTATTTGCTTGTTTCCGAATACAAATGAAGGATCTATATATGAATGAAGTTATTGATTTTGAGTGCTCGTGGAGATCGATAGAGAATTGCACGGGATCGACAAAATAACACTTGAAATAGGCTTCTAGCATCAAGTAGAGTATATAGGAGGAGCTGGGCGAGTTTGGAGGAAAAATCTTAGATCAATATCATCCATGGTACCGATCCAACACATGTTGGATTTCGGGTTTTGATTGCCTTGAGATGTTTTGGGTTTGCCATGTGATCTTGGCTATACTTGGTTTTTGGGATTCACAGTCATATCTTCGGATGTCTTAACTTGATAACTTTGAAGTTCAACTTGTTAAGTTTGTTTGTATACTGCATGTTCAAAAGGCGGGATAACACTTACAATGTTATTCAGACTATCAAAATAAAGCATTGATGTTTAGTTAGGTTTAGTTTCATAGTTCGTCATCATTTATTAATTGTTAAACCAAAAACTAATTCAACTGAAAATTGTTTAAGAATGAGATAGAAAGACATGTTAATATTTTTAGTGGGTTGTGAGTACTTCACATGCAATGTATGTGCGCATGAAGAAAAAAATTTAATGAAGTACATATTTAATTGAGATAATTAAACTTCCATACTATTAATTATTTTATATTTGATTAAATAACTAATATACATAGGCCTATGTATGTATGTATGTGTGTATGTAGGCCCGGCCCAAGGACAAGGCCCATGAGGCATTTGAATTGGCCAACACCCCTTGATGGGGACAACAAGTGGAAGAAGAAGAACATTAATTGTTTGTTTAAGCTTTAAATAAATTACTACACACATATACAGATATATATATATAAGATGATTTGGCTAAGTAGTTATTTGGTTGTTATTATAGTAGGATGATACAGGTTCAATTCCCACTAGTATCAAAATTGTTAGTATTTTTGCTCACCTTTTTGCCTTTCTCTTCTTAGACTTTAGTTGGCCTAGAGCAGCCCAACCCGTTGGGTCGGCTCTCTCTCTCTCTCTCTCTCTATATATATATATATATATATATATATATATATATATACATGTGTGTGTGTGTATGTTAGTGTGCATGCGCGTATTTATGCAGTTAGAATTAAAAATATTTAAGCCCTATAGTTAAAAAAAAGTAAAGACACATATGTGCGCATGCGCTCATGTAATCTTATTTTCATTTGATAATATATATTTAAAGTTGTTAAATTTTAAACATTTGAATGCAACTAAAATAATGTTATTTAAAAAGTAAATTTATTTATTTATACATGAAATTATCATTTAGGTTCAAATATTTTAAAAAGTCGTTTTTTCACAAAGTAAACTAAAAATATACAAATTAAAATTAGAGTGTTATTTGACAGAATACTAAAAACAATGAATGGATATTGGGATCCCTCACTATTCTTAACGCCTAAAATTAATGTCAAACATCGTTAATTAAAGCCGTTTTGCACTAATCTTAGATGTTAAAAATAATGGATTGTTGGATGTATAATTTGGATGCTAAAAATATAAGCATATAGGAAAACCTCATAACAGAATAATGTTAAATAAACATATAGATATATAATGTTTCATACAAATAAATGTTACAAATAATACATGTATTATTTGTCTATATCTGTATTACAATCATGGGTTTTTTAATATAAGAAACATAATATTAACTACTTAACAAAAATGTAAAACATACGTGCAACCTATAGGCATAAATCATAACCTCTCCTCATTCCACTCCCCTTGCCTCAAGCTTGAGAAATAAATACATGGATTACAACAAAGGCATACACTAGTACAAATAGAAATGAAAAGAAGGAAAAAAGGGTCCTCAATCGAGGGACTGTATTTCGCACCATGGTCCTGACTTGGGCACTAGTTCCAAACCGACTTGTCCAAAGGTGACATAGAGATATATTGTTTATGTACTCGCTTAATTCTTGGCGGAATCAAGTCTACATAATTCTATCTTTATACGTAAACCTCCCGTTTTCCTACAATTAACAAACGTTAGTACAAAATAATATTTACTGCTGCCGCACCAACATAATAATATAAGCATATCTATCATATTAACCACGGTATGATAATACCAATTAGGAAATAATACTCAACACACATGCGCACATAAAAGTCGTCCAATCCTTATCTTCAATAATATTAATCCAAAGAATTGAAAAAACACCAATGGTTAACCTCAAAATGAATGCACAATCCATGATGGTAACTACACTAGCCATACATCAAACAACAATAATAACTCTTAGTGAAAAAGCAACAACTACACATCCTAACAAACGGTATATACTAACAACCACATATACTAACAACGAGTAAATATCAGCAGATAATAATTAACCCTCATAGATAGTAATTGCTTCCCTACATGCTAAATACTAATTTAATATAACTTGATGGATTTCGACTCTACAAATTTCTTGAATGAATTGTAATTAAAGATTAATGTATGTCATTAGAGGTTGATTAAGTAGGAGATTAGGTTAAACACCTATTTATAGCGAACAATCGTTTTTTTGGGTCTAAAGTAGTTTTGGACCCAAAAATACCTAATTTGGTCAGCATATCTAGACCCTAACGTATTTTACACACGCACGTATATATAACATACGTATATGTGTGTGTGTTCATATAATACATAACTCTTGGATATTCTGAACACAAAAGGAATATTGAAATGTCAAAAAAGGCAAGCCTACACAAAATTGTATTTAATCATCAATTCAAATCAAATTATTGTTGATGATTAATCAGTAGTAAATGTGTTAGGTTTGCGAGTAGTTACATTCCTCCCCCTTCTCTTTCCACTTAAAAGAATTGTGGGCAAGAAAATCACCTAAGAATAAATTATTATCCAACGCATAATAAAATATCATATTGTATCGTATGCTTAACCATATAAACATTCACAAAATACGGAAAAATATACAAAACATAAATTAACTACTTCCAAAGTAGCATACGGCAATGGAAAGACAACCAAATACGACACAATCAAACACGTATCCATTACAAGAAATACAATTTTTCATGCTCACATACAATATTAACACGTACATTTTCAAGACAATGCAAACAAAACTACAGGGTTCAAAAATAATAATCCATCAACAAAGAATGAAATTATTTACCAGGGTAGTTCATAAACAAAACTTATGTTGGTTAAAATGTCCATACACAAACAAATATATGAACTAATTAATATATCCCATCAAAACAAAGCACATACTTGAAAACAACAAGGTATTATCATCATATCACTAACATACTAACAAATAACGTATGTATACTAAATCCAGTAATGGTTACATATCAACAAGTACTTATGTACAACTTAGGTATATATTTTAAGAAAGATTTGTGCACTTTTTCATAGTTTGATCCATGGATTTTCAGTGATTCAACGATTTACCACTTAGTCAACAATCTTCACTATGGTTGTTTTCAAAGGATCGTTGTCATGTAACTTGTCCCTTGAATTAGACCTTACTTTGGTAATCTAACAAAGGCATACTGATGTAGCGCAGAAAGTTAAAGGCCTAGGTCGCTCACGACCTAAGAAGTTCGTAGGTCGCTCACGACCTAGCGAGATAGAGGAGGGAGCAAGTAATGCTGGAAAAAGTGGCAGTGTCCAAATTGGTGAAGTGTTAGGTCGCATACGACCTAACGAGGCTTTTAGGTCGCTCCAACGACCTACCGAAGATTTGCAAGCTAACGAACTAATGGAACGACCTAACATGTTTTTAACCCGTATACGACTTAGCGAGTTAGAAGATAGGTCGCAAGAAGGACTTAACCAATTAACTCGTGTACGACCTAGCGAGATAAGGAATACGTCGCTGGAACGAGCTAAGAAGGTGCTACGAGTTAACAAGTCGCGACCTATGATAGGTCGCAGGAAGACGTTACGACCTAAGTTAGGTCGCAAGGAGTTAGGTCGCGGAGTTTTGATTCGACCTAAGTTAGGTCGCATAAATGAGTTACGACTTAAGGTAAGTCGCTGGGTGAACTGGGAGTTAAGTCGCAAGGACTTAGGTCGCAAGGCTTAGGTCGCAAAGTTATTCCTGGAACCGCTTATCTTTTAGGTCGCGAAGCTCTGGAAGCCGTTGATTCGTCTGCCGAGTTAATCTCTGCCTTTGATTCCTTTAATACGTTGATTTGGGATGCCGCAAGTTTTAAGTCGCTGAAGACTTGTTGCCATGGATTCTATTGCCGACTTAATCTGGACCGTTGCTTCCTTGGGTCGTTGATAGATACAGATGTTATG
Source organism: Allium fistulosum (assembly GCA_030737815.1). Classification (NCBI taxonomy): domain Eukaryota; kingdom Viridiplantae; phylum Streptophyta; class Magnoliopsida; order Asparagales; family Amaryllidaceae; genus Allium; species Allium fistulosum. The sequence continues at coordinate 304,164,093 of CM060903.1, read as the reverse complement.
TCGTATGATTGTAAGTCGTGAGTAGTTAGGTCGCGTACGACCTAAGTGTTGTAAAGACGTTGTGTTTGTAATGGGTGTGTTGTAATAAAGACTGCTAGGTCGCTGGGTTTTATAGGTCGCATCATTGTAGGTCGTAGGTCGTAAACGACCTAAGTACTTGTAATATTTTGAAATTTCTGTTGTGTTGAGTTGTAGCCTATAAATAGGCGTGTATGGTCATTTTGTAAGGTTGTTGATTTTTGAATAAAATTCTCTTTTGATTGCTTTGTGCTTTCATTCCAAATTGGTAGTTGAGTGTAATCTCCTATCTCCTCTTTCGGATAATCGAGTGCGCTCGATTCAACGATTGTAGAAGCCGATTCACGGAATCAAGTGCGCTTGATCAATGCTTGAAGAATTGAAGATCTTTGAACCCGGTATCGTGCGCGATCAACGAGTTCGGGATAGCTAGAATTCGGTATCTTCGGATCAACGAATTTGGGCATTTCAGTATCTTCCAATCCACCGATTGCTACATTCAACGATCTACATTGTTTTTGTAATATCCGCTGCGTCATTTTGGTATCAGAGCTTGTTCTAACCAATCATAGTTAGATCGAGACTTGGAGCCTAATCATTTTTAAGTTGAAGTTGTTGGCCGAGAAGTTTGAAGTTTGAGCCGTGGCCGAGAGGAAGAAGTGTTCATCATTGTTCGAAGTTGTTTGATCGGATTTGAAGTGGAGGCCGAAACTTTGTCCATCGTGTTCATCGCGATTTGCTACAAAGTGGAAGTTTTCGATCCGTTTCATTTTGGATCAAAATCCGAAAAGTGTTTGAATTTTGAAGTATTGAAGAAATTGTGAAGATTTCAATCATGCCACCAAGGAGAGCCAATCGACACCAAAACGTAGAAGCTTTGTATCGAAGAGAAGAAGCTGATAAGATGGAGCAAAGAATCAATGAGAATTTTAGTGAAAAGCTTAACGAAGGAATTGGCCGGTTAGAGAAGCTTATGACGGAGATGAATCAAAATCGGAGAAGGGTTTCACCTAAATCTAATCATGGAGGTAGTAGAGTCTCACCACATTCAAATCGAGACAGAAGTGTTGAAAATGATCAAGGGCGTGGGAGGAACGTGAATGATCGTGAACGGAGGAATGTAGATAGAAGGGATGATGGTGGAAGGCGTAATGGTAGTAGAGATGTGGGTGGACGAGATAGACAACGATATACATCTGATTTTGAAGAGGAGTATGATGGTGGTAGTGTTCGAGGACAAGGACGAGGACAAGGAAGAAATCACTCTGAGTATGATCACAAATGGGAGTCGGGGATGAAGACTGAAATTCCTGAATTCAAAGGTGGTATGCAAGTAGAGGAGTTTCTAGATTGGGTGGCTAACGTCGAGGAGATTTTTGACTTCAAAGAAGTTCCAGAACATCGTAGAGTGAAGTACGTTGCTACAAGGCTGAGGGGTAGAGCTCTGGCATGGTGGCAGCAAGCCAAGCTTACACGTGAACGAATGGGGAAGTCAAAAGTTGAATCTTGGGAGAAGATGAAGAAGTTGATGAAAGCAACGTTCTTACCTTACAATTATCAATCTTTGATGTATCAACGTCTGCAAAACTTGAAACAAGGGACGAAATCTGTGAAAGACTATGCTGATGAATTCTATCAACTTATTGCGAGGAATGATATTATGGAGACAGAAGAACAGTTAACAACCAGATTTGTTGGAGGATTGCGAATGCAGATTCAGGATATGGTTAATATGTTCGATCCCAGATCTGTAGCGGAAGCACATCAGAAAGCGTTGGCTTGGGAGAAACAGGGACGGCGAGGAAGTGGTGTGTTTACTAATTCTAATAATCAAGTGAAGGGTGTTGGTGGAAGTTCTAATGTTTCTAAACCTATCAGTAGACCAGTAGTGAAGGAGGTTGAGAAGACAAAGGTTAACAACAGTTTCAAATGTTACAATTGTTAGGAATTGGGTCATAAAAGCAGTGAGTGTCCAAAGCCAAAGAAGAGAACCATGATTGCAGAAGTTGAGGATGAGGATGAAGAAGCTGAATGTTCCAATTCACCACCTGATAAGGAGGAAGAAGAAGTGTCTGGAGACGAAGGTTATAATCTCATGATGAAGAGGTCCTGTTTAACACCAAAGCAAGAGGAGGATTGTAGTTGGTTGAGGAGCAATATTTTTCAGTCGACGTGTACTATTCTGGGGAAAGTTTGCAAATTTGTTATTGATGCTGGAAGCTGTGACAATATAATTTCTTCAGAGGCTGTGAGGAAGTTGGCATTGAAGACTGAGAAACATCCGAAACCGTACAAGCTAGCTTGGTTGAGGAAAGGCGGGGAAGTGAAAGTTGGACGTAGAGCTTGTGTGAAGTTTTCAATTGGGAAGAAATACAAAGATGAAATCTGGTGTGATGTCGTAGATATGGACGTTTGTCATCTGTTGCTGGGGAGACCGTTGCAGTACGATCGAGCGGTGCAGCATGACGGACGGACCAACAGTTACAGTTTCATGTTCGAAGGCACAAAGATTACTCTAGTTCCAAAGAAGCGACAACAGGAGGAAAACAAATTGGAGGAGATTGAAGAGCTCAAAACTTTGTTATCGTTGAAGGAGTTTGTGAAGGAAGTAGAGGAGGAACCTGAAGTGTTTTTGTTAATTGGGCGAGAGAGCAGTGAAGAGGTTGAGATTCCAGAAGAAGTAAAACCAGTTTTGAAAGAATTTGACGATGTATTTCCAGAGGAGTTACCAACGGAATTGCCACCGTTGAGGGATATACAACATCAGATAGATTTTGTTCCAGGTGCTGTGTTGCCACACAGACCACATTATCGAATGAGTCCGAAGGAACATGATGAGTTGCGGAGGCAGGTAGAGGAATTGCTTGAACAGGGGCGTGTGCAGGAGAGTTTAAGTCCTTGTGCTGTACTAGCTTTATTGGTACCCAAAAAGGATGGAACGTGGAGGATGTGCACCGATAGTAGAGCATTGAATAAGATTACTGTGAGATACAGATTTCCGATGCCGAGGTTGGATGACTTGTTAGATCAAATAAGCGGAGCTACTATCTTTTCGAAGATTGATTTGAAGAGCGGATATCATCAAATTCGTATCAGACCAGGCGATGAGTGGAAAACTGCTTTTAAAACCAGGGAAGGTCTATACGAATGGTTGGTCATGCCATTTGGTTTATCCAATGCACCGAGTACTTTTATGAGGGTGATGAATCAGATTTTTCGACCGTTCATTGGGAAATTTGTGGTGGTGTATTTTGATGATATTCTGATTTACAGTGGGAGTCCAGAGGAACATTTGAATCATCTTAGAGAAGTGCTGATGGTATTGCGACAAGAACAATTCTATGCTGCAACGAAGAAATGCGTGTTCATGACGCGTAGTGTTTTATTTCTGGGATATGTTGTATCGGAAGAAGGAATACAGGTTGACCAAAGTAAAGTCGAAGCAATTAGAAATTGGCCGCAGCCCAAGACGATAACGGAAGTTCGTAGTTTTCACGGGTTGGCTTCATTCTATCGAAGGTTTATACCACACTTTAGTAGTGTGATGGCACCTGTTACTGATTGCATGAAGGGTAAACAGTTTGCATGGACGGAGGAAGCCGGGGTTGCTTTTGAGCGAATCAAAGAACTTTTGACGTCTGCACCAATTCTAATATTACCAGATTTTCAGTTAGTGTTTGAACTACATACTGATGCATCCAAGGTTGGAATTGGAGGAGTGTTGAGTCAGAAGGGACGTCCAATTGCATATTTTAGTGAGAAGTTGTCAGGAGCGAAGATGAGGTATAGTACGTATGATGTGGAATTCTATGCTGTTGTACAATCTATTAAACACTGGAGACACTATCTATTTCAGAAGGAGTTTGTTCTGTATACTGATCATGAAGCATTGAAACATTTGCAAGGGCAAGACAAGATTTTAGCGAGACATGCATCGTGGATTGCATATCTGCAACAATTTACATTTGTTGTGAAACACAAGTCGGGAGTGACGAATCGTGTTGCGGATGCGTTGAGTAGAAGAAATCATTTGTTAACTACATTGAAGGTTGAAGTGACGGGGTTTGAAATATTGCCAGAATTATTTACCGATGATCCTTACTTTGCAAAGTTTGTTGATAAAGCCAAGGAGGGAGAGACGGATGAGTTCGTGATGGTAGATGGTTTTCTTTTCAAAGGAAATCGATTGTGCATACCGGAGGGTAGTCTGAGAATGAAGATTATCAAGGAGTTACACGAAGAGGGACATGTTGGGAGAGACCGTACCTTACAGTTGATTTCACAGTCCTACTTTTGGCCATCGATGAGGAAAGAAGTTGAGAGATTTGTGGAACGATGTCATATCTGTCAGGTTTCGAAAGGAACTGCGACTAATGCGAATTTATATATGCCGTTACCGGTACCAATTAAACCATGGGTTGATGTGAGTATGGACTTCGTGTTGGGATTACCGAGGACACAGCGTGGTAACGATTCCATATATGTGGTGGTGGACAGATTTTCGAAGATGGCATATTTTATTGCTTGTAAGAAGACGGCGGATGCTGTTCATGTTGCTCAGTTGTTTTTCAGAGAGATCTATCGACTTCATGGATTGCCAAAATCGATTGTGTCGGACAGGGATACTCGTTTTCTGAGTCATTTTTGGCTAAGTTTGTGGAAGATGGTGGGAACGAAGTTGAACTTTAGCAGTGCTTATCATCCGCAAACAGATGGACAGACTGAGGTGGTTAACAGATCATTGGGAAATTTGTTGAGATGTCTTGTACAAGACAATCCGAAGAGTTGGGATGTGAAGTTATGCCAGGCAGAGTTTGCCCATAATCATGCGATAAATCGAAGTACTGGGTTCAGTCTGTAACGACCCCGAAATTTAATTTAATTTAAATTTATAATTTATTGGATTTGGAATAAAATTTTAAATAAATGGTTTAATAATGATTGATAATAAATATTAAATTATAAATAGAATTAAAATGAAGTAAAATATAAAAAAAACAAAACTTTATATTCAAATACAAAAGCCTGGAAATTAATCAAGCAAGTGTAGACAAGATAAAAAGAGAGAATAAAAGCAAAACAAAATAAAAATACAAATACAATATAAAATAAATGCCAGTACCTCTAGCATGGCCGAACAAAGAAAAAAATAAAAATACATCACTATATTGTACAAAATAATAACATACCATGTCACCCATATCTATGTATAAACAAATCAATGCAAACCATCCCTATATCTATCAGCCGAAGTATGACATTGACAAAAGCAAATAGAAAAAAAATGTGTAACCTGGAAGCAAAGAAGACATAAAAGACCATGGTAATAAATGCTACATACTTTCATTTAATGCAAGATCAACTTTAGCCCCCATATACGAAAAAGTCTCTGGGCATAATAAAAGAAATATTGTACCTGTAATGTACAAATAATAATATACCCTATAAGTTTTCTTTTATATATAGTAAGCTCTTCATCTTATTCCTTTTCATTCATCAAAAATAAGCAAAGCCAGAAAAGAAAAACAGAAACAAGATATCAAAGCAAAGATTCAACTGAGAAGAAAATTTAAACTTCAATCAGATCAAATTCAAAAAGCGAAATAGTTTGGGAGCAAGGCATACAATAGATAGTAAAATCAAATTTAGAAATCAAAGCAACTCTGTTCTTTCTGAAAATCTGTGAGTAACTTTTCTTTTTAAACCAGGTCTCCTTGTTTCTTTACCTGTGAGTAAACATATTCTTCTTGAAATCTTAATTATGATAATTAGTTCATATATATCTTGTGTTGCTATATATTGTGGTATGTAGTCCTGAGATGCTATCTGGAAGTTTTGAAGATGTGATGTGTTCTTCAGTATTTTTAAATTTCCTGAGCAAAGAAATGTAAAGAAATTTATACATTTTCATATAAACATCAAAAGCTTAGGATTTTAACTGAGTAGGTTGTTTAAAACTAAAAACATAACCTGGAAGTGATTTTTAAACCATAACAGTGAATGTAAATATTGTTTATACAGGTTTAAAGAAGATAACAATAAAAATGTTGAAATTTTAAATGTTTTAATTTGTTGATTCGATTTCATATCTTGATTAAATATACCAAGCTAAGATTTTTAAAACAAAAATGATAACTCTTAGGCAAGTATTCAGAGTGCAATTCGTAAAAGAACAAAAAATGCATTTTTATGAATATCTGATGATTTAACAAATAATTAATATTGAAATGCGTTGTAGAGTTAGATTTTTGATTTAGGAATTGAGGAAAAATGTTGAAAAAAATTTCGAATGCAAGAAATTTTGAGACGAATCAAGATTTGGGTCTTGGGTCTAGTTCTGTTCGACTTTGTTCAAAGGGAAATCTCGTGGTCGTTGTACGATCGGAATCGTTCGCATTTGGGGATTCGTTGCGTCCTCGTACGTTGAAGCTTTGGACAGGATGGCAGAGTTGCTGGAGGTCGGTATCATCGGCGTCGTGTAAATGGTTGGTGATGGGTTTGGTTACGGGCATGCCCAACTTGCTCGATTTCATTTTTGCTACTGATTTAAGGACCTAGGTGGCCTGGAGGTCTGAGGGGGTCAACGGTGACGTGTTGATGGTCGGGATGTTGGCCGGAGGTGATCGAGGCAGTCGTGCACGTGCACGGTGGCGATCGATGTCAGTGATTCGAGTTTGATCCGGGTGTCGTCGCGTGGTTTTGCTCGAGTATACTCGAGGTTTTCTTCGAGTTCGATCTGGGTGCGTGCGTGAGTTTAAAAGATTTCAGTTATTAAATTAAGTTAAGAAAGAAAAAGAAAAGAAGGTAGAAGAAGAAAACAGTAGGCGAGTAGAAAACGAGAAAGAGACGCGGGGAAAATGGGAGGAGACTCGGGTTACTACTCGAGAGAGCAGGGTGTGTAACTCGGGTCCATTTTCTGATAAATTAGCCTAAATACTTTAAGGGTAGTTTGTTATACTAAGTTAGTGTTAATTTAATAAATAATGATGGTTAGTGTTAAGCTAAGATTTGATTTAGAATTCGTTAAGAAAGGTTTGCTGATGTAAGATGCTTTAATTAATTAAGTGTGCAGGTTAACTAAGAATGAAATTAATTTATGCTTGTAACGTAATAAGTAATGTAAGATTAAATGAATTTGTAATTAAGAATTGATATCCATAATCTTATGTTTAAATCAATTTGAACTTAAGAATTTAATCAACTTCTAAAAGTTAATTAATAAATGAATAGTAATTAACTAATTGAGAAATTTATTAAGGATTTGTGATAAATTAATTTGTAATTTAATAATTAGGCGTCTAATTTATTTGTAATTAAGAAGTGTTAATGATAATTTATTTCAAAGGGGTTAATTAAAGAGTTTAATAAGTTAAGTGAATTAATTAAGGATAATTGAATAATTAAAGGATAATTATTAAATTAATTAAAAGTTGATTTATTAATTTAATAAATGATTAAAGGATATTTAATCAAATGATTGGAGATTAATTAAAGTTAATTAACCATGACTGATGATCTAATTGATTTAAATTTATCAGACAATTAACTGACATTACTTATGAATGTTTGGATTCTGTTGAATGATATGAATTGTTGGACATCCCTGATATATGATGCTTAGTGATACATCCTGATTTATGTTGTGATCTGAGATTTTCTGTTTTCTGTGATATATTACTATGTGGATGTGAAAACCCCTTGACCCGTAAAACGGCACTTGAATTTCGATGCGATAGGGAGTCGGATTCCAGTTGGTTATCCGAAACCCACATCGAATTGTAATGATGAACCCTTGTGATTGATAAATTTATTTTATCTGTGAAATTGTAAATGAAGATAAGCGTTGTGGATTATACCGCTTATCGATATTGATATATCTGTGATGATTGACGATGTTGCACTATTGTGTGAAACCCCTGGACTACACCTTTACACACACAAATATGGATTTCACGTGGAAATCGATTAAGTCACAGATAATTTAAATTTGATGTTTGTTTTTGAAATTGAAATTTTAATTTCAATTGATTTTGAAAATTGAAAATCTGGGGTTTTAAAATGAAAAGCTTTTGAAATGGAATCTCAAAGATAAAAGTTATTTTGAATAACTTAATCGAGTTGTGAAAATTTAAATAATTTGATTTAAATTTGAATTCAAGTTTGAAATTAAATCTATGATTTGGAAACTAGGGATAAAAGATGATATAAATGTGTTTGTATGAATTAAACCATTTTAAAGTATTAATTTGGGAATTTGAATTTAAACCAAGGATTTCAACTCGTATGAATGAATCAGATTTCCAAATTGAAAACTGTTGTTTTCGAATGATAAAAGCTTTCAGATAAGAAAAGAAATTCCAGTTTAAATTAAAGGAATTTCAAGTGAATTGAAAAATGGATTTTCCAAGTTATGAATGAATTGTTTTGAAAGCTATGAATTAAATCTGTTATTTTTAACAGATTTAAAATGATGATTTGTTTAAACTATTTGAAATGGAATTGTTTGAAAGCTATAAGTTAAATCTTTGTTTTAAAGATTTAACGAGTTAATCAAATTGAAATGAGAATTAATTTGGAAAATCTGTGAATGAATCTTTTGTTAAAAGATTAAAGTGTGAAAATTGTTTAAACCGTTGAGGGTTGTTGAAATGAATCTTTTTGTTTAAAAAGATGTAAATGGTAATTTGTTTTAACCATTCAAATGGAAAGTTTTGGGTTTTAAGTTGTGACTTAATTGAAATCCCAATATCCATATGATTTTCGAATATTACGCTCACTATTCGGTTTAGCCGGGAGAGGACCTTAGTGTCATATAACCCATTCTGAATAATGATACGTCGTATATGGATAGCATTTGAAGACCGGTGTTGAAGACCGGATATTTTTCGAAAATGAAAGGACAACCTGTCGAATGTCTCTGCACTGAGTCGCGCCGGTATAGAGATTTATATCACTCTTTTTGTGACGGGAAGTCCGGACGTGATTGAAAGTTATCCGGAATTGCAAGGGCTTCGTGAGAAGTGCCTTCGGTTCTGTTCGAACCCGGAACAGACTTATATGGATACATGTCTGACATTACACTTTGAGATATAAAGCCGATTTCTTTCAAATACATTTCTGTTTGGTGGCGGAGAATTTATTCTCTTAGCTTAACACCCTTCTCTGAGACGTACGAGCTCAGAGGTTATGTAGTTGAAATTTATCAGCGATATATCCCAATTTGGTAATGTGGCATGCTGAGTGTTGCTGTGTGATGATCAGTGTTTGATCATTTGTGATATGATCATTTGTTTGATCATTTATCTTTGTGATCATAGGTTGATCATCTGTTGACCCAAAGCGTGGCTTTTTTTGAAAAAGCGTAGCTTTGTGGACGAGACTTCGTCGAGCCTCACAACCCGGTAATGGTCGAAACAGGAATCGTGCGGCAAGGTTTTCAGGGGTAGCTCCCCTAGGGTATGACCATTCCTTCTGGAAAAGGGTAGTATCATGGTATGGAGCCCATATACTTACTCATGTGGACACACTTTATTTATGACGTGTGATGTTGGATTCGAGGCGCCTCGGTTAAAGGTCCCAAAGGACCGGGGGTGGCATATCTGAGGTTTCTTTTATCCCTTGGGAAAAGGGGTTGCCGGCCTTGTTTGGCAGAGAACAGTTGGTTCTCGAAACGTCCTGCCAGAGGCGTTTCTTTCGTGGAATAGGAAGTTCCTTAGCCTGACCATTTGTTGGAAATCCAAACAAAACAATACGAGCCCTGTACGGTTTTAGTTGTATTACCTGCCATGGAATGTGGTGGTAACCTGCTATTGAACATGGTAGCTATAGTAGGCATAAGTGCGAAATGTCTATGCTGGCTAAGATTTATATTCTACTTTCGAAATTGTTTTCTGCACTATGCACTAGTAATAATATCAAATGATTTGATTTTGCGTAGTAAGCATCTTTGACTATCATAAGAAGAAATCTCCTCCAATTCTGCGTTTGCATTGTGTGTGTGGCGGGAGGTCTTATGGTAGTTTCATTTTCCAAAAGCATTTCGAATTGACTTTAAATTCTCTGCTATTTGTTTTTAAAGATAAACTGTTTTTGTTGCTCACACCAGTCCCATGACTGATCCGGAGTTTATTGTTTATTTCCTAAACTCTGGATGCTCAAAATTTTTCTACACAAGCAGTCTAGAGTTTGGTTTTTCAGATATTCAGATTAGTAGATTTTCTGGAGCTAGTTCAGTCTTTGGATCGGACTGCACTTGCTTATCTTTGTGCCTTGTTATTGGGAGTTCGAGCTATTTCTGGATTGGTGCTTTGAAGATGGAGATTATCCGCTGCTGATGTTATCGTTTTCTTTTCCGCTGCTATTTGTTGTATCATATCTCTGATGTACATTGATATTCATTGTATCACTCTGTTGTATCAGATATTGTATATCAATGTATTATTCTTTTATTCCGCTGTGTTATTTACTTAACTGTGTTATAAGCTCCCAAGAACCAGATTCGGCATTTGAATCTACGACATTTTGAGTACAAGTGAAGTACGGGTGTCGATTTTCGAAGGCCGATTTTTGGGTCTTGACAAAGTGGTATCAGAGCTAAGGTTGAACTTTAGCTCAGGAGTATAACACGTTAAGTAGCTCATTAGAGATAGAGTGAAGTAAACTCTAGAATGAGTATTCCTCATATATCCATCCGTATGCCTCAGTAAATTCTCTTACTATCCACTGATAGTAGATATGAGTGCAAGAAGAGGACGAGATAGGGGACAAGGGAATACGATGGTAAATGGTCAATACCCTAAAACAGTGGAAATAATTTTCTCTATCAATATTCTTTGACTCGTTTGCAAATTCTTTTGATTTCTTCGTACCAGCTACAAGAAGAGGTTTCCGAGCGGATATTACAAAAACAATGTAGATCGTTGAATGTAGCAATCGGTGGATTGGAAGATACTGAAATGCCCAAATTCGTTGATCCGAAGATACCGAATTCTAGCTATCCCGAACTCGTTGATCGCGCACGATACCGGGTTCAAAGATCTTCAATTCTTCAAGCGTTGATCAAGCGCACTTGATTCCGCGAATCGGCTTCTACAATCGTTGAATCGAGCGCACTCGATTATCCGAAAGAGGAGATAGGAGATTACACTCAACTACCAATTTGGAATGAAAGCACAAAGCAATCAAAAGAGAATTTTATTCAAAAATCAACAACCTTACAAAATGACCATACACGCCTATTTATAGGCTACAACTCAACACAACAGAAATTTCAAAATATTACAAGTACTTAGGTCGTTTACGACCTACGACCTACAATGATGCGACCTATAAAACCCAGCGACCTAGCAGTCTTTATTACAACACACCCATTACAAACACAACGTCTTTACAACACTTAGGTCGTACGCGACCTAACTACTCACGACTTACAATCATACGACATAACATCTGTATCTATCAACGACCCAAGGAAGCAACGGTCCAGATTAAGTCGGCAATAGAATCCATGGCAACAAGTCTTCAGCGACTTAAAACTTGCGGCATCCCAAATCAACGTATTAAAGGAATCAAAGGCAGAGATTAACTCGGCAGACGAATCAACGGCTTCCAGAGCTTCGCGACCTAAAAGATAAGCGGTTCCAGGAATAACTTTGCGACCTAAGCCTTGCGACCTAAGTCCTTGCGACTTAACTCCCAGTTCACCCAGCGACTTACCTTAAGTCGTAACTCATTTATGCGACCTAACTTAGGTCGAATCAAAACTCCGCGACCTAACTCCTTGCGACCTAACTTAGGTCGTAACGTCTTCCTGCGACCTATCATAGGTCGCGACTTGTTAACTCGTAGCACCTTCTTAGCTCGTTCCAGCGACCTATTCCTTATCTCGCTAGGTCGTACACGAGTTAATTGGTTAAGTCCTTCTTGCGACCTATCTTCTAACTCGCTAAATCGTATACGGGTTAAAAACATGTTAGGTCGTTCCATTAGTTCGTTAGCTTGCAAATCTTCGGTAGGTCGTTGGAGCGACCTAAAAGCCTCGTTAGGTCGTATGCGACCTAACACTTCACCAATTTGGACACTACCACTTTTTCCAGCATTACTTGCTCCCTCCTCTATCTCGCTAGGTCGTGAGCGACCTACGAACTTCTTAGGTCGTGAGCAACCTAGGCCTTTAACTTTCTGCGCTGCATCACATACTAACCTACACAATCATGTACCATGGTAATGGTTCCCAACTATAACAAACAATCATAAAATCCTCGACTTTTACTCATATAGTATACTCAAACAACAAATAATCGTATAGTTCATGGCTTTTGCTCCTCCAGCATACTCTGATAACAAATAATTATAGAGTCCTCAACCCTTTCTCTCAAGCATATTATGAGTGACTCATGGATATTTAGTACATCTATTTAAAAACCAATCACAATCTACATACTATTTCCAACAACTTGTTGTCATCAACAAATTTTTCACAAAGGAAGACCCCGCTAATGACCTCATCACTAACACTCTTATGAAGGGAATCCCTACCTCTGCTAACAGCTCCTTATGACACTCCCGGTGGCCTCGGTCACCAAAGTTCCATGGCACGCTCTACTCGTAGTAGAACATCCTCAATCTGCTTCCAAGTTTCTTATGTAGCTCTTCCTCTTTCCTGGAATCTCTAAACTCATTTAGCTACTATTATCCCATACTGATTGTTATATTCTTATTTCCCCTTTATTTAAAGTACAATTTATTCAAAGCAAAATCACGAGCAATCAAAAAAGACAAACCACACAACCAAGTCAATTGGCAAACAACACAAGAAAACACAAAGGAAATAATACAATCAACTAAACAGTTGTCAATGAAATAATACAATAAAACAAAACAGAGGAATTAATATAACTAAACTATCCATTACACAATCATAGTAATAATGCAATCGACAATAAAGAAATATACACAATCAATATATATTGGTAAAGTAATCACTCAACAAATTATAAGAACAACACAAACAAAGCAAGAAACCCACAAATCAAATAAGCAACAATGATTAAACATAACTTGTTTCGTAGCTAAAATTAAACATCTCTACTCTATTGTTATACATAAATAGTAACAAATCCATGTTCCACCTCCTCTCAAAACGGATAAAATATGTATCTATACTATATTATTATTAGTGAGTTAAATTTCTAGCTCACACAGGCCCTCTTGAAATTTGGCAACTGAACAGTCTCCGAGTTCCATTTCAAACGCGCAGAAGGTCACTGGATATTTTGACAAATGAACGGTCACTATTTTTATTTTCCTCTTTTCGTGCCCATCTCTCCGCTTTTTTTCCATTCCCAGTCTCTCTTCCTTCGCACATAGCCTATGACCTATATCATTTTTTTCTATCCTAAATCGCTATTTCCCCCACGTTTTCTGACCACGACCTTACAAAAATTTCAGCAAAGCAAGAACTTTTACCTGTGAGGTGAAGGTGAAGCATCGATCTGCCTTCGTCCTGCTATCCATAGGAGACAGATTGGCTAACGGCATCAGGTACAACAACTATCTTTTTTTTCCTGCTACTTCAATCATTTCCCCTCTCACAAGTACATAACACATGCAAGATAAAAAGCCAAACCCTACAATGATGGCGAATAAACATACATCTAAACGCTGTCTAGAATAGTTAGAAAATTACTCATCTTAATTTTTGCTACAACCAATTATCCCAAATTTGTCATCAGATTGGATGTAAAGCAACATATAGGGTGATTTTGGAGTTAAAATAGTAGGTTGGAAAGTAGATTGGAAATAGATTTAAAAACTATCAGGATAACCGTCATTAAAAAGTTTCACCTAATAAGAAAAAGCTAAAATTCCTGAGGTTCTTCAAAAATGAAATCAACATCTGTTTACAATTGAATCTATTTTAGCTATAAGTCTTCTTAGTACAGTAATTTTTCCAGTTTTTTTTACCTCTTTCTATTATTTGGCCTGTCTATTTGTTGCAATCGAATATCTTCATGTTTTAGATATTACACATCACGAGAGGAATATGTGAAAGTTACCTTGCTTTTTATTTCATTTGCATTACTTGCTGAAATGTGAAAAAATGGAAAGGGTTCTTTATTGATGCTTCATGCATTCAAATTACCTGGTAATTCAACAAGTAATGTGTAAAATTAATTTATTTCTTAAGTAATCACTGGAGTTTGGAAAGGTTTAAGGGCAGATAATAAGTTTATTGAAATATTGACCCCCAAAAAAAAGTCAAACTTACAAATTGAAGTATATTGTAGACCCATTATTTGAGTGGGCCAATAAGGGTAGTAGACAAAGAAGGAAGTGCAGCAAAACCTGGGATCTTCTTGCAGTAGAAATATGCAACTTGGGCCCTTTGCCTGGAGATGAATGGGGCTATATTGGAACTTTTGATAGAGAAAATGGCGGTGGATTCTTAACCGATCATTTTCCTTCTACAACCAAAGCCATTTGGTATTTTGAAGGAATATATGCATATTCTCCTCATATACCAGGTTTATATGTAGCTATTTGGTACCTCCACACTGTTTTTTTTCCCTGTTTGTCTAATAAATTTCTGCTATCATTATGATAGGTGTACGGTTTCCAGGCTTAACTCATCCTGGGATAATAGGAACTGCACCATCAGTTGAACTTCTGAGTATTTGGAATGATAGAGAGCGGAAATTGGTTGAAAACGGTGTTGCATCTCTTAAGTTTTGTGAGGTTCTGCATCAGAGACCACTTGCTAGCTTACCCACATCAAAAAATTGTCTTCTAGGAAAGGTAATGAAGTAAATATAAAACTGGTATATGCCCAATTATGACATGAACTGTGTGCGCGCGTGTGTTTTCTCTTCCCATTATGCTAACCATTATACCTGCATTGTGACTTGGGTTTATGAAAATAATATGATCTTAACATGTATGTAGATCCAAAAGGAAGACCCAAAGTGGAACAAGATTGCAAATGAGGCATCAAGAACAATCCCAGGAAGAGAGAATGGAGGAAACTGCGACATAAAAAATCTAAGTAGAGGTTCTAAGGTTTATCTTCCTGTATTTGTCGAAGGAGCAAACCTTAGTACTGGTGACATGCACTTCTCTCAAGGTGATGGAGAAGTTTCCTTCTACGGCGCTATTGAGATGAGTGGATTTTTAGAGCTCAAGTAAGCATTCAAATTTCAAACTCTACATTGAAATAAACAAGTATACATGCATGATGTTGTATAAAGTTTCACGTCTACAGTCAAATGAACAAGTGATCAATTCAGTTTAAACATATGAAAATGTCTTCCATGTCCCGTTAACAATTATCATTTTACTGACCAAAAAATATTGTTTCATATTTATAGGTGTGAAATAATAAGGGGAGGGATGAAAGAGTACCTGACGCCAATGGGCCCAACACCTCTACACGTGAACCCGATATTTGAGATTGGTCCAGTCGAACCACGGTTTTCAGAATGGTTAGTGTTTGAGGGTATAAGTGTTGATGAGGGTGGTAGACAACATTATCTTGATGCTTCTGTTGCTTACAAGCGTGCAGTTTTAAATGCAATTGACTACCTCTCCAAATTTGGTTACTCTAGAGAGCAGGTGTGTGCATATATCTATCAGTATGTGCTGGTGAAACAAAATTTTAACTATCATTTGTGCAGGTTAAGGATTTTCAAATAATTTACATATCATTTATACAATATATATATATATAATCGATTTGTAGATTGAATTTCATCCCTCTTGTACAAGTGTGAGTGGATGTGGCATTTAGGACCAACGTGTCGTTATTACTCACATTTGTATAGATGAGGTAAATTTCAGCTGTGACACACAGTGAAGTTTTTGTTTATATTACGTAAGAACATCCCAACAATTAGTATATGTTTATAGTAATATTCCTATGTGGGATAATGAAACTCTGTTGCTACGCTGTCTAGAATAGTTAGAAAATTACTCATCTTAATTTTCGCCACAACCAATTATCCCAAAATTGTCATCAGATTGGATGTAAAGCAACATATAGGGTGATTTTGGAGTTAAAATAGTAGGTTGGAAAGTAGATTGGAAATAGATTTAAAAACTATCAGGATAACCGTCATTAAAAAAGTTGCTGAATCATGTTCACCTAATAAGAAAAAACTAAAATTCCTGAGGTCCTTCAAAAATGAAATCAACATCTGTTTACAATTGAATCTATTTTAGCTATAAGTCTTCTTAGTACAGTAATTTTTTTAGTTTTTTTACCTCTTTCTATTATTTGGCCTGTCTATTTGTTGCAATCGAATATCTTCCTGTTTTAGATATTGCACATCACGAGAGGAATATGTGAAAGTTACCTTGCTTTTTATTTCATTTGCATTACTTGCTGAAATGTGAAAAAATGGAAAGGGTTCTTTATTGATGCTTCATGCATTCAAATTACCTGGTAATTCAACAAGTAATGTGTAAAATTATTTTTAAATACGTACTTCTGTAACTTTTGGTTTTATTCCAATATGTAACCAGGTACAACTCTCCTGTATCCAAAACCGAGAAAAGATCCATGGTTGTAAATCTTTTGCTTGATGTTCGACAAGAGAATATGTAAGCATGTTAAAAAGTGGGTCATTGTTGTTCATGTTGATAATAGTAATCCTTATGGGTTAATGATGTTGATGATACTATGTTGTTTGCATAGCTATTTGTTCATTGTATTTTTATTCAATAGCTATTCGTGTCCAAATAGGAGCATGGATCTTTATCGGGTAGGTTTGGACAACGAGTAACAACCTTTGTTTCATTTGGCCAACCACGTCTTCCCCATGCCATGGATCATATTTCTAATTTCAACCCTTTGCTGATTTCGTATGCCGTAAACGTCGCATCATTTAAGCTCTGCTATTCAATCTATGCTAAGGTATGAATTTGTATCCTTTAGTACTTTATATATTTTCTTCTTAAAAATTAGATTTTCATATTATTTTTTTCATTGACCCTTAAGGATTTAGACACCGTTGCGATCTCATACCATATCCTAGATCTCATACCATATCACTTATTATGATGCACTCTTTTTTGTCACGTCATTCTTTTTACAATCTTAAGATATACTTGCACAGCCTCCCTTATGATCTCTAATATGTAAACCATGCATACCATACCGACATATATATTATTACTGATAATAAATTTTAGACAACGGTTGTTCATTGCTTCATTATACAGCTCTCATATGTCATTTGTATTTTCTCAGTCTTCTGCAATTGAGATAGAACACATCTTCCTTTTGATAATAAGTATTTCCTGTTTTGTTTACAGTTGATAAATAAATGCACCTCAATGAGAGGTGATATCTCTAACTATGTATCTTACTTTCACGCATTTTATAACTTGCTAATTTTAGACAGACATGTCAACAAAATAACTCATGTTTGAACTAGGGAAATTTTAACGTTGTTTCTTATAAAAAGGCCGGTGGAGAATATGAAAAAGAAAATGTGTGGTCTTACAAATAGCACCAAATAAGTAAATGGTCAAACGTTTTCTCTTCATCTACATTTAGAAGATGTCATTATTGGACTATGGAAATACCAAAGTTTAATGCAAATGCAGAGGAAAATTGCAGGAAACAGAGACTGTTTTCTCCTATCAAAGTCCCCAGCTGGCCAAAAACATATAATCATAATGCAATTAATAATGACAAGTTCAACGACGAAGATAATTAAAATGAGGGGGTCCCTCACATAAATAGATGGTTAAAATCTTTGGAAGAAATTAAGTTTCTCCCTTTTCAGTTTGTGAAGGAGCTGGAAGAAAAATAGAACAAAGAAAGTCGAGGAATGTTGTTTTATCAAAAATAAGGCTTTTTGGAGCAGGTAACTGAATATTTTTAGGGAATTATATGAATTCTTTTAGAATAGCATATATAAACACGTTTGAATAGTATATACATATAGTTACAACACCCTTTGTATTGATATATTAATCATGAATGGAAGAGTTTATCACGACGAGCATACTAAACCTTTAATGTTCATATTCCATTGAAGGTGGAAGTGTGTAAGCACGCATGTTATGGTGTAAGTGTGATGTATTTGAGACATATAGGATGTTATCATAATACACTTACACTCATAAGTTGCACATTACTTTATGGTGTTCCTTTCTTTTCGTCATTGTTCAGTTTGACTGTATTGTATTATATGTAGAGCGGTGACACAGAAGATGGATGAAAGACCAATAAATGGGAAATAGGAAGGACCTTATTCAGATTTGGCAACGTTGATGGAAAGAGATGCTTCGGAAAGGAGCCCTGGGGTTAAGTGAGATGATTTAGCTGGACATAATGAAGCAAAAAAGACTCCTGGAGGAGGCAGTTGTTCTTTCCCTATGGATGCCTGAATATTTCCATGTATGTGTTTTACACCTGAGATATTTTATAATTATTCTGAAATTATTTGTTATGCAAATTTTCATTTCTATTGTTGATCACTTACCCTTTTAAGAAAATCCACTTGCTCAATTTTGTTATAGATGAGTGTTCTTTATTATTGATAAAGAGTATTATTTTAGAGTTACACATGGTCTTTATATATATGCCTGATACTGTTCATGAAAATATGGCTCCAGTTCCTTTATCAAAATCAGATTATAATGAAATTTTGGACTTCTAATGATTGCATCAACATTTAAAATTACAAGTCAATGCTTTGGCACTAAATGGTTTTGTTTAATCCCTAAAACATCATTTTGAAAAATGAAGTTTAATATGAGGCTAAATGGGGCCGTGATCCAAATTGTCGCCTGATGACTATGATTTAGGGAGAATGGTGCGTGGAGCATATTCGCGTTCACATTTGACCTCACTGTCATTGTGCCTTTTAGTTGAGGTGTATGCAGGAATGTTCATCCACATATAGGGAGCTGATAATGAGCTCCACTGAATGATAGCCAACGGTATGGATATCCACACGTTATGTGAAAACCCCATACATAATAACAAGAATTATTCATTTGTAGGCCGCATGGTACGCAAAAAACCTACAACAAACCTCCTATCATATTGCATCCATGAAAATTTCTCAGCAACTGGAACTCATGAACAAGGCATAACTGAAGGCTAGAAGAATGGTGTTGCATTATATATTTTTAATAAAAATAATAATTCGGATTCAATAAAGTGTGTTGTATATATCATGTCCTGGAGATATAATAAAAATATCATGGGTTGTCTAAGTACTACATAATTAATTATTTGCTTTGTCAAGTTATTTTAATATATCATTGATCCTAGGTGTCTAATTGATCCATGAACGGAATATTAGTTTTTTAATAATAAAATGTATTCACTGTTAAATTATGTGCATAGATATACACGTTCACAAATGTTATGTATTTGAAATTGATGGCATGCATTATCATATGAGTGACCACGTATATATAGTGAAGTATTTTATTTTTTATTCCTTTATATAGACGAATGAGTATCCATTTTGAGTAGTCATTTGAGACAAATTGGAGATTTATAGATTACTGTAATAATAATGTAGGGGAACTCATTCACACTCAAACTTCACCAACCGGTAAAATGACACTTGCTTCAATATTCCTTTTGTCTTCATATTAAGTAATGTGATATAAGCTTATGCCATATAATATCACACAATATGAAAAGCTGTATAGGTAATATAACTTTGGCGCGTGATATTATTAAGGATTTGATCATCTATATATACTTTTTAGCAGAAATCGTCAACGTAGATTCAATTTTTGTAGTCTTTTTCATGCATTTATAAAGACAAAATGCAAGCTACAACTAACCCTCCATTTTCACATTTAAGACAGAAGAACAGTGTCGTATGACCAACACAACACTTCTAATTTATACGTCACATTAACTCTTATAAATTGCAAAATTAGCAACATTTAGTTAATAAGACAAAATATTAAAGACCTTATCACTAACTGTATTGTACGACTCCGTGTGCGAAGCACTAGTTCACACTAGTTATTATATATAACTCATTAGGGAAACTCATGCACGATAGGCATAAAGGCCGTCTCAGCATAATGGATTTTGGGGGAACCTAAAACTCATATCATTCACTCATATCACGCTCTATGTCACCCATAAGCATATCCAACAATAGTAGATAATATCATTCACTCATCTCGCGCTTTATGCCACCCATAAGCATATCCAACAATAGTAGATACAGATCAAAATTGATAAACTTCAATAGTTATCTTGAGATAGATATGAGATTTTGAAATCTCATAATTGTTATTTGATTCAAACATATAAAAAATATGTATCAATTCTCAAAATTATCTCGTTATTATTTAGTTCAAGAAAGCAGTACATCTACAACTATATTGTTACTTTTATTTGCTTCAAATTGGTAATAATTTACTTCGAATTCTTAACACTATTAAGGTTAGTTTTCTTAAAAGATAATCAATTTTTTGAGTACCCCAAAAGCACATTACTATTGTTCGTTAAATTTCCCTTTATTTCATAAATAGTAATTAATGATAACCCATCGGATTTCATAAATAACCATAATCATAATTAAATTCATTATAAATATCCTTATCACTATTTTTGATCTCAAGAATAATAATAGCTTATATTAATAAAATCTATTTTGGAGTAAGATACTGTCATTCACTTCGTGTAATCTTTAACAACGATATGGTCAGCAAACTATTTTGCAATAAAAATGCTTTCGAGCTATATTTCGATCAAAATACTTTCTTTAAAACATTTATCAAACAAAATATCTCAAAGACCATGTAATCCGTCTTCAAAGATTTATTTCTCAAATCATATAGTTCATTTTACTTCTTTTCCAGATGTATATTCATGAATCAAATTACTCTTTTTTTAAGAAAATATTTCCCACCAAAGTATTATCAAAATAAATATTGTAAAACACATTTTTTCCCTCATAGAACTTCTCCCAAGTATCTTCTTAATAGAAAAATATTTACGAACTTAATATTTCTCAACCAAAAATATTTTTACATGAAAAATGTGTTTTTCTTTCAAATCATTTTCTAACAAAAGTGTCTTTTAAGTTGAAATGCCTTTAAGCAAAATTGTATTCAAACAAAACACTCTTCCAAACTCAACATATTTTTATATAAATATAATATAAACAAAACAATTTTCTTTTCTTAACAAAATGATTCTCCCATACTTTACATAATAAGATATTTCTTAAATCAAAATACTTTTTAAATATTTTGCTCAATAAAATATTTCTCAAAATATTCTTCCAACTAAAAAATACTTTTGAAACAAAACAATCCCCTTTAAACGCCTTTTAAATAAACTTCTCCCAATTTTAATGATATTTCTAATAAACAAATGTATTTCTCTCTATACCTTCTAATAAACTTTACGCAAAAATATTTTTCAATAAAATACATTTAGAAAATATTTTTTAATCGAAATATTGTCAACAAAATACCTTTCATAAAATATTTTTCGCCAAATATTTTCAAATCAGAAACAATTTCAACCAAATTATTTTTCAAATATTTCAAACTAAATATCTTATTCCTCAAGTACTTCTGATAAACTTTTCGCAAAAATATTTCTCAACAAAACACTTGTAAAAAATATTTTCAAATCAAAATTTCTTCAACAAAATACCTTTCACAAATTATTTTTCACCAAATATTCTCAAATCAAAAACACTTTCAACCAAAATACTTTTCAAATATTTCAAACTAAATATTTATTCCTCAAGTTAAATTTTTTATTTTTACCTTATATATAATTTCAGTAAATTACTTCAAATCCAAAAATATACATATATTTTCTTTGCGACTCAAAAATATACATTTTGGTTTAATAATGTATCTTTAAAATCAATAATGTATATTTTACATTGTTCTATATAGGTTTCCAATTAAATACGTTTCATCAAACATTACATAAAATTAAACAATGAATTCGTTTATTAAGCTTAGGTTTTAATATCATAACTTAACATTATGTTGGTATCATCATAAAGGATGGTAAAATACTCCCTAACACGTTAACCGCCTAAAATTGATTACTTGAATTACAACTAGCACTCAATCCCTCCTATATGAGCCCAATCCTGCCCTGCTCCAACTACACCTATTTCTCACACAAAGGTTATTGTAAATCAATAACAAACATCATCTTAGGGCGAGGTAATGGTGGTTATACGTACATATATGCATACATCCTATATAAACACACGCAAAGCATACAACAATCAATGTTATGCTCTCTGATCCTATCATTAATCTAACCTAAGGTGTACAATGGTCACCTTAAACATGCTAAACTTACCCAAGGCTCATGTAATCAATAAACCTCAACTCTTATACGAAGTGTGGTGCCCCACTATTAATAGTGCCTAAAATTAATTTCAAGTGCAGTCAACTAAGTCTTTTACATTAATCTTAGATGTTCAAAACATTATATCATTGGCTCAATAATTTAAAAATTAAAAATATAAACAAATGGAAAAACCCCATAATAGAAAAATATCAAATAAACATTTAAATACATAATGTTTCATACAAGGCCACTATTACAAATAGCACACCAACTATCTGTTTATATCCATATTACAATCATGGGTTCTTTCATACGTTAAACAAAATACGATTACTCAATAATAATATATTAATATGTGTAACTTGTAGGCATAAGGCATAAACTCTCCACATTCCATTCCCCTTGTCTTAAGCTTGAGAAACAAATACGAGAATATACAACATAGATGTATATTAGTACAAATGAAAATGAAAAAGGGAAAGGGGTTTTCAATTGAGAGACTACATCACTAATATGCACTATGGTCCCAAGTTGGGTGCTAGTTTTGGACCAACTTGTTCAGAGGTAACGTAGGTAGAATGCCTATGTACCTACATAACTCTTGGTAGGATCAAGCCCGTATTGTAGTATTTTTAAGCCTGGATGTTCTTTTCTCCTACAATCACAAAATTTAGCATAAAAAAATATTTATTGTTATCATATAAATACAATAAATTTGGCATATTCACTCGATAACCCATGATGTCTTCGAGATAAATGACCAACGAGATATTCTATATGCCTTCACCAACCACTACAAACAAACCTTCTCCATACAAGCCAAACGACGAATACTGTTGCCTAGAAATCTTTTTATCCCTCTCTCAAAGAGATCTGGAAGGCATTAAACAAAATGGCTAATGATAAATCCCTAGGATCTGATGGTTCTCCCTTTTTCATTATTAGATACCGAGGCTTTCTCAAATTTAGAATTTTTATTATTTTCATGTAATTCCATCATGTCCCCTCCCTTATTGCTAAATTGAACTACGCCAACATGATTTTGATCCCAAATAAAGAAGGGGTTGATGGTATCACTAACTTTAGGCCCATCAGCCACCAAAATACTATATTCAAGTTGATGACCAAAGTACTGGAAAACAATCTCAAACCTCATATGCATTCTCTTGTTTATCCTTCCCAATCTGCCTTCATCCAAGATAGATCATTGATGGACAAGGTTGGTCTAGGAGGTAATTGGACACCGCTAAAAATCTGAAACCCATCGTGTTATTGTTAAATTAGACTTCCCTAAAGCCTTTCGTACCATCAACTGAGAATTCATTAAGGAGATACTTAAACATAAAGACTTCTCACACAAATGGAACTTCTGGATTTGACAAATTCTCAAACCCTCACTTTCCTCAATTATCGCCGATGGACAAAGTAACAACTTAATATAAATCCAAGGGAGGTCTAATGTAAGGAGACCCCTATCTCTGTTGCTATTTAACCTAACTATTAACATCTTTGTTGTCATAGCAAACAAAGCCACCTTACTAGCCTTATTCAATGTATTTGTCCTTCCTAATGTAGTTGTTTCTCTTCTATATGCAGATGACACTCTGATATATACCTTCCTAAACCGACCCACATTGATTCCCATGAACTTATGCTCTATTGTTTTGAAGTCATACCAAGATTGGTAATCGATTTCAACAAAAGCTCCATTGTTTTGATGGAACCGATCTTGAGATGGATAGAGGTGTTGGCTCTGCACTTAATTGTTACTCTTACCACTTTTCCACTCGAATACCCTAAACTCACCATCAAGCCTACTAAGCTTCTGCATGATGACTGGAAATTCTTTATTGACAAAGTTACCACAAGATTAGCATCATGGAAAGGAACCTCCATATCCAGAGTTTTTAAGCTAAAGCATGTTAGCTTTGCCCTCTCTTCTCTATTGACATTCTAGCTGAAGCTGCTGGAGTGGGTCATCAATAATTTGAAAAAATTAGATGTACATTCCTCTGGAAAGGCAATGATAGGGTGTCACCTTCCTGCTGCCTTGTAGCCTGGGACACTTAATGTAGATCAAAGTACCGGGGGCTTAGAATTATGAACTTGAGGCAATTGAATCTTGCACTCTTGTGCATATGGGGTTGGGGGATGATAGCATGCCATGAGAAACTTTGTGGATAATGAATCATTTATTATTACTACGGTGATAACTTCTCCTTATCTAACCTAAGATTCATTCTACCTCAAAACACCCACTTTTTGAAAAAATGCACTGAATTGCTTCCCCAACCTAAAGTTTAGCACTACAATAAAAGTTTCATCGGGCAATAGAACATCTTTCTAGCTTGACATTTCTTCACACTGACACCTTTCTCGTCCCTCTTCCCATGCATTTCCAACTTACCTGTAGATAAATACATTACTATTAAAGATGCTTTCGAAAGCGGTTGTTGTTAAATCACCTTCAACATCAGTCTAACAGGTAAATCGCTAAGACAGCTTTTCAAGCATCTAGACCTAACCTCTGACCATCAGCTTGGCATGAATATTGATTCATATTCTTAGGAGATGGAAAATGATGGTAACTATTAGGTAAAATCCTTCTATAATTTCATCAACTTCTCAAGTAAGTCCTTAAACTTTCACACCTTATGGAATTTCAATATTCCTCTGAAGTTCAAGCTACACATGTAGGTTCTAGTGTAGTGTAAGTTAAACACTGCTGATCAACCAGATAGGAATAAGATCGATGTGATAGAGTTAGGGTATGCCCTAAGGATAATTTTGTAATTTGTTACATATATCTAACTCGATAACCAATTTTGTCCAAAATAAAAGGTGTTTTCTTTCTATTATATACTTGTTATATTATGATATAATTAATTAAGTAATTGATTTAAATTATATTAAATAGAAATCCTTAAATGATATGTTATTTGATAGTAATTACAATGTGCTATAATCATGAGAAATTTATCATTAAAACAACATATTATTTTAAATATTCCTAGTTAAGATATTTTGAGACAGTACATCGATACATCTTGTAATAACCTGCACCTTCGAACACACGGATCCAAAGCGTAGGCTGACTTTCAAACTCGTGTCATGCTAAGAAGCACAAAATGTCGGTTTTTAAGACATTACAGAGTTTACGATATAATAGCATAAAATATGATAAGTACTAAATACAATAGATAGTTATATAGAGAATAATATACACTGCCAAAGCCAAGCTTGCCTCTCCACGTACTAGATTTGAGCTAATCACGTACTGCTATGTCCATCTGGGGTGGAGAAAAAGGAAAAGAGTGGGTCAGACAAAAGTCTGATATATGAGTTGTATTACTAATATATGGTTATCGCATGCAATTAGCTTCATCTATAATCTATGTGTCCTAGGGTTTCCTACTTTTATATATATTTTCATAAAGTTTATCTAATCATTTTCTTAATAGCATTTTCAACAGTGAACCATATTTTGTTTAACAGCGATTATCTCCTGAACCTATTTGTTAAGTCTACAATTCTGCATATAATTCCTATAATTTTCATGTATAACTTATAGTTTCATTTAATGATTTCAATTTATCAATTTCATAATCACATATGTATATTACATATCAAAATCAATTCAGGGTGAAACCAACAGGGTATATGCATATTAAATCAAATTTATATACATTTGCAGTTACTAAATAAGTAATATCTCAAGTTTCATTAATCTTCAAATTAAAGCTTTTATTTTAGATTTGAATAAGGTAAAATTTCAAATCAAATAGATATGTAAATAAACCCAATTACTTGTAAATCAACAAAAATATCCAAGATTCCCTAGGAGTTAGGCATGTATTGAGAGAACGTACTTGAATATTTTGAAAAATAATTTCAAAAGGTTTTCAAATATATATATATATATATATATTTGTGTGTGTATATCAAATTTTCAAAGGTTTAACATGAAATAACACAATTAGTTGTTCTTGTTAATATTATATGTGGGAAAGTTGCTAATAATTCCTAATCATGGATAGAGAGAATGAGCAACCTGTTGAATGTGGCTCAAGTGAAGCAGCTGAGATTCTGGGCGTGAACATCCCATTATAGTTTCGTCGGTATCCGTAAGCTAGAGGATAAGATGAGCTTAACCTAAAGAGGGGACCCATAGAGCAGGCACCAGGTGTAGTTCCTGTCAATCCACATGTCGCTGATTTTTCCAAGTTGTGTAAGAACTTTGTGAGTCTAGGAGGGAAACTATATGTGAGGACATGAATCTTTTATAGATTCAAAGGCGTAGATTCATACTTGTGAGAGGATTTTCAGATTGATGGGCCTTGGAGATGCTATTAGGAGATAGCTTACTGCCTGGCATTTGCAAGGAGAGGCTCCAAATTGGTGGAACGTGGTAGTGGCAGAAACCAATAAGGGGGAGATAACTTGGAAAGAGTTTAGGAGGCATTTTGACATGAGATTTCTTTCTATAGCAAAGTAGGGAGTGTAGTTGGAGGACTTCATACATTTTCATCAAGGAGAGATACCAGTGAGAAACTATGTAAATCGATTCATTGAGTTGGCTAGGTTTGGACTAGATCTTATAAATACACCTTATAAAGAAGCTTTGAAGTTTGAAAAGAGGCTGAATCAACCTCTTCGAGACTTAGCCCTTAGTCACATTCCTATGGGGGAGATTTACGAGGGTCTGGTGGAAATGGTTTTGTTGAATACTGTTTCTAATGAAGAAGTGAGGTGTGAGCCCAAGAAGTTAAGAGGAAAATGACCCCAGTAGAATCAATGCAAAGGCAAAGTGGGGATCCAAGGAAAGGTAAAGAAGCAAGAAATCAAGTGTAGAAGATGTGATAGGAAGGGACATGCCATGACGGATTACAAGATACACATCTCACATATCAAATGTTACAACTACAATCAACTCGGGCACATGAGGAGGGAGTGTCTGGCTGCATCAAAGACCTCAACCCAGGTGGTTTTAGCTTACGCACTGGATGTTGTTCCCAGCATGAGTGTGCTTTTAGTAGTGGGCAAGGGGAAGAAAGTCAGAATTAAAGGTGTGTTAACTTTATCTGATATTTCTGTTTGTACTTTTTGACACTGGGGCAATTTCACTCTTTTTTTCTAGTAGACTTGTAGAGGAGTTGCACTTAGACACTAGCATAGTTACTAATCCAGTAGTTGTATCAAACCCTGTTAGAAGATTAGCTCATTTATCTATGATTTGTAAGAGTTTGAAATTGTATGTTTTGGGGGTCGAGTTTGATTGCGATGTTTGTGTCTGGGGATTTTCCCGTTTAGATTGATTTTGGGCGGACTGGATGACCATGTATGGAGCAGTCTTATATTGTGATAGGAAGACTGTTCATTTAGGTACTTACAGTGGACGTAGCATTGAGGTTTATTGCGACCCCAGAAGTTCAGTTATGTTAAGTCACTTATATTCTTTAGACTTATCGCACGATGAGTTAGCTTTAGTAGTTTGAGAACATCCAGATGTCTTTTTCAAAGTTACCGGTCTTCCACCCGTGAGGGAGATCGTGAATCTACCTCAAGGAAAATGCCATAAATGTTGCCTTACCTTTGAGGCATACGACTCCTAAAGAAATATGCAAGTTGAATAAGCAAGTGAATGAGCCATTGGAGAAGGGCTTCATTAAGCGGAGTATTTTAGAATGGGGAGCACCGGTTGTCTTTTCCACTATGGTAGATGGGTCTTTAAGGCTTTACGTCAATTACCATGAGCTGAATAAATTGAAAAAGAAGAATTGTTAACTTGTTTCCATGTACACATGACCTCTTTGATTAGTTCGTTGGAGGGCTCTCAACTTGACTTGGCTATGGAGTTCCATTAATTGCATGTAGCCAAAGATAGTATTCAAAAAACCTCCTTTTGCAAACCTAATGGACTTTATGAGTGGTTAGTCATGCTCTTTGGACTAACCAATGCACCTGCTTATTTTGTTGATCCAACGAGTTGAGTTCTTAAAGGGTTGCTTAATAAGTTCATGGTGGTATTTATTGAAGACATATCGGTCTATTCGAAAAGCAAGGAGTAGCATATGTTGCATTTAGGAGAAGTGCTCAATACTCTCTGTGGGCATAATTGAAGGCAAAGTTTTCCAAATGTCACTTTTGATGAAAGGAGGTTCGCTTTTTGGGGCATGTTATCTCTAAGCATGGGCCAACGGTCAATCCTAGCAAATTTGTTGCAGTATGGGATTGACATATACCGAAGAATGCCACACCGAGGAAGAGTTTTCTTGGTTTGGCGAGCTATTATAGGAAGTTCATTAAGGACTTTGCTATAATTTATGCCCCTTTGACTCACCTTACCAAGAAGAATTTGGTTTTCTTATAGGATTCAAAGTGTAAGGATGCTTTTATTAAGCTGAAGGAGCCGTTGATTAGTGCACCTATTTTGGTACTACTTAAGGCATTCATAGTATATATAGATGCTTGTGGTATGAGATTAGGTGCAATTTTGATGTAAGAGAGGAGAGCAGTGAGCTGTGCTAGTCGACAATTGAAAGTCAACGAGAGAAACTATTCTATCCACGATCACGAGTTGGCAACCATTGTTTTTGCACTAAAGTCATGGGCATTATCTGTTAGTAGAGCGTTTGAGTTGTTCAGGGATCATAAGTCTCTAAAGTATTTATTGTAATGAACAGCCTTTTCAACCTCCGAATGCTGACACTAATACATCCACGGTATTCACGTGTCAAGCACCTAAGTGCTGGAAAGGTAGAACGTAGGGTAAAGGAAAAAGAAAAAAAAACAGTACAATAAAGAAGAACACAATATTAGAATTCCACATGTGGACCGATAATATATAATATCTTAAAAGATCTTTACCAAAAAGAAAACTTTAATATACATACAACAATCAGAGAAAACTTATCTATCATCAGCCTGGATAGTTATAACAACTTGTCCTAACAAACACTGATAAATACAATACAAAAAATGCAGTGGAAAATAAATACATGAATAGGTCTTGGAGGCATCCAGCTCGTCTCTTGAAGTTCTAAAGAGTCTAGCTAAATATGGAAATATATTCGGGGTTGACCCGAGCATTATAAGGAAGTAACACTCGGATTAGTCTAGTAAACCAGTGTGAGAAGCTCAAATCATATGGATTTTTATATTTATAAAACCCTTCAGAAATAAAGGTATATCATAAGACTAGGCCGCCAGTAAATACGGATGGGTTTTTACCTTAAGATAACCAGACCATTTCTATTTGAAAATCCAGTGATATTATAATAATGTTTAGGATGTGAAATATAAATAATCAAGTAGCTATGATGCATATGAGTGTACATCGCAACAATAATAGGTATACAATCAAAACTACTATGGCACGTTCGCTAATTGTGTAAGGTTCCATAGAGGTGCCTTAGTACTTTGAGAACGGTCCTCCTACACGAGGATAAGAGATATCCATCTGAAGCATTATACATCCCTGGCTGATGTACATAGGAAATGCATAGCTGGCCATAGCCTTAGGCCAAGTGCATAACTCGCGCATGTATAACTATAGGTATCTCTAGGGTGGATTCGTCTTCACCCTTGGGTTAGCTAAACCCATGATCTATGCATCCTATCTCTAGTTTTAGTTATATCCACTGGTGAGGCTACGTCCAGCATTCCAACATACGAGTCATCACTTGAACAGATCTCGACATACGAGTCCCCAACTCAAACAGATCTTGGAACCATGCATGAATTCTCATATCTCAACAGACCTCATAATCATATATGGATTCCCACGTCTCAATACATCTCGGAATCACACATGGATTCCTATATCTGAACTAATCTCAGAATTATACATGGATTCCCACATCCTGAATAGATTACAATCAACTACATATATTCAAGCATCTCAAAACTCCACATAAATTCCAGCATCTCGAACCAACCACAAACCACTTCCAAAGCATAGAACACATTTATGGTTTTGGAGTGGCTACAGTTTTGAGTCATCTCATATAAGTACACTGCCACGCTTACCGAGCACTCCAAAAACCAATCGATAGATTTTTGGTAAATTCAACTTCGGTTATTTTGGAAATAAAAAGATAGTACATAAGAGCTATAACATCCCCCATTTTGAGGCCCAAAATGCAGTCATCCATAGCATTAATTTCCCATGACAAAATGTGGTTATCTTAATCATATCAATAATACCAGAAGCACGTGAATATGAAACTTTTCAAACATAATTTAATAATAAACTTTCATATTTCGTTACACCAACAAGATTTCATATTCATTACAAATCCCATTCGATCCATCGTTCAGAGAAAATATTATTATTACAAAATACTCCAAGAGCAACATATGAAGATGCCCCCTTGGTTGATCAAATTTTAATACTTGGCAATTATACAATTTGTCATTACATCCATTCAAGCAGATAAAACAACACAACGAATAATTAAAGCTCATAGGAATAGCTAGCTTGCCTCCTGCACATCTCCAGAAGCTTGTTCGTCTAAATGGAAAACCTGAAAGCCCTACTCCCGGCCTACTCAAATGAGTACCCAAGAGTTTAAGAGGAAAACAAAAACTTCAAGTCGGATAAAAAGTCTGGTGTAAATAATAACATTCCATCTCGAACCAAATAAATATGCGAAGAGACCACACCAATAAGTGGAACGAGTTTTTCGCTCACTATTATCTTATCCAAAACATGTCAATCATAGTCATGCACCTGCAACCACAATGGTTAGAATAATATAACATAATCTTATGTAGGTATGCAATGTAGGTAAGTCTGATTCATCTGTCAATTTAGGGTTATATCTACCCTAAGTTTACCTATTCTCACAAAACTGGCTATCTGTCTCAACTTATAGTTTTCCTAGGGTCACAATGAACCTATTAGTTTTCACGGTCTAACTAATAACCTATCAAAATTCTTAGGAACTACTTGTCCTGAATCATAGTTTTCATGGGATCACTATGAACCTATTGACTTCCACCAATAATACTTTCCAATCATATTTTTCATTGGATCATTATGAAACTATTGGAATTTTCTAATAACATTTCTCAAACCATAGTTTTCATGGTATCACTACGAACCTATTGGGATATTCCAATAACATACCTCATATCATAGTTTTCATGGGATCATTGTGAACTTATAGGCTTTAACCAATAACACTACTCGAGCTATAATTTTCATGGGATTACTATGAACCTATTGGAATTGGACTCTTCCAATATCATATCTCAAATTATAATCTTTTGATTAATCTGGGTGGCCTGCACTTGTGATCTGTTTGATCTTCTGGATGCAATTCTACCCACTTAGGAGTTAAATTTGACTATACTTACTATTGGGTCAATCTAACTGGTTATTATGCCCTTAATTATCCCCAAAATGTAGTTAAGGATCATGATGATGTGAGTGTGACAATAATAATCATGCCAAAATAACTAATCAAATAATAACAAGAACATATAGCATCCATCACTCAAATATGTTCAATCGATGCTCATTGGCATCTTATAGATACTTAATTTTAAGTAATAACTCCCTTTGGTAATTTCATATCAAAACTTGGCTAATTAATAATTCATTCCTTGAAACCTTTATCATCATATATGATTAATCCCCTTAATTCATATTTAAAATAAGAAAAATATAGCCCATTACTTTACCGATTTCTCATGCAAATTTATAATCCGTTTTAACACCGCCACACATACTTTTGGTATTAATTTTAGGGACGTCGCGCCTCTTCATTATAGAACATAACGCCATAAGTTATAATATGTTCACCATTGAAAACTTGCGGCATCAATATAGCCGGCACTGATGACATACTACATCAATGTTACAAAGCTATTGATATCAGGTGCTTTAAAATAGCAAGGTCGACATTGATGACTTCCGACATTAATGCCTTAAAATAGTTGATATTGATTTTATAAAACTGGGCTACTACGCCATTATAAAATAGAATGCCACAGTTGATAACAGGTGGCATCATCGCCATTTTATATCAATGTTGAAAGTATGTAGGTATAAGCGGCATCACTGCCATAATACTTCTATCTCGTAAGTAATACTAGCGGCATCACTGCCTAAAGTATTTAATATCAAAAATAATACTTTATGGCATTACTGCCTTAAGAGATGGCATCAAATAGGAAGTATGCGTCATCGTCTAAAACCATGGTGAAAACAATGTTGTATGTTGTAGATTTCAAAACAAAGAAACAAAGGAGGTCGGCATAGTACTAATATGTTACAAGATTACCTATGTCGACATTGATTCAATGACACATGCCTTATAATATAAGACTTCAACTTGAACAGATTCATTCCAAACCAACTTAGTTGATATCGTATGCATCCATTCACGTTAATGTCGCTGGGGTTCGACATAGACATTAGCAACATGACAATATCGTAAATATCTAAAAAACTATTTTATTTTTTTAAAAGCAATTACTTTTCACCAACTCTTAACCCTTGTCAAGTTTCTATTGTTTAAAAACAATCTTTATCAAATTTCATTCAGAAAAAACTACCGCAACATATTTACCTCTTTAAAAATTCATTTTGCACCCCTTGATCAGTATTAATTATTTAATAATAATTATAAGCTTTCTAGCTTATTCAATTCATCATAAATCATAATTACATGGGAAAAATCCCCAAAATTCATCAAAAATTAGAATTAACATATTGTTTAACATATAAAAATTTCAAGAACAAAATCATTATTTAATTATTTTTAATAATTAATACCCGAAATAAATGCCCTTTCTTCCTTTGTAAATTCATAAAATATTCCCATTAATTTGGAAATATGAAATTAAAAACCCATCTCCAAAATATAATTTTACACAATATTCCAAAATTTCGAATCATTAGGAGATCAAAAACTTAGGTTTTACCCTTAAAACCTATTAAATCAATTTCATAAAAATTCTCATAATTCTTCATCGAATACAATAATGACATAACCAGTCCAATCATGCAATATTAACCCAATCAATTCGGAATTAGATCATAAATCCGAAATAAACATGAAAACTTGAGATGGATACTATTATTAACCTTAGATTGGAAAACAGAGTTGAGATTTAACAGAGAATGATTTACCGAGATTTTTCCTTGATTTTCTTTAGTTTTCCTCCTTTAATCTTCCTTAGTAATAGCCAGCCTTGCTTGAGTATTTCTTTATATTGTTTTTAGAAATGAGAGTGAATGAATGAGAGGGTAAGAGCTTAAGGGAGACTCTTTTCCTAATTTGCCCCTTTCATTTATTCCTCTCTATGTTAAGTTTAGAACAACCTTATTAGTTAATTAATTAATTCCTAACCCAATTAGTTATTAAATCTCAATCCCCTTATCACGTCATGTATTACCTTTTTTAATTTATTTGATTAAATCTCCTGAATAATGTTACTCAAAATTAGGGGTGTTACAAGAGCGGAGATCAGGACGGGGTCAGATTTCCTTATCATTTAACCTAGAAGAGCAAAATGAGTTTATACGTACAGTATAGCATCACCGAATATAACTGTACCATATAATTCTTGTGTTTCTTCTAGATATTTCCAGAGTTGTATTTGGTCAATTTCAACAATAAATGAGAATAATCGCATAAGGGAAACTAAGTCCCGTATACTTTCCATAAGCAAGTCTAAAAAGCATGATCGACACACACAAGCATAATCAACTCATACAAACGACTTCGAACCCCCTTATTAATTAAAACCTCTTTTATTAATAAAACCCCTTTTTGCTCAATAAACTTATTTATTAGTGAAACTTCACTTTTGCATTTAAACTTCACTATTTAATTAAAACTTCACTATTCATTTCTACACACTCCAATACTCTCAAAAGCATTTATCACATATCTCAATGATATAAGTACATTCACAAATCAATAATAATTTTTACTTACTTAAAACATAATTAAAAAGGTTAAAAACAAATATCACTCAAACATTGTTACTATAAACCCCTTTACTCTTTTATACTTTAAAACCTATATTTTTCTATCTTTTCCCAAGATTCCATACTTGTTATTATCTTTAAAATTTCATTAACAATGATCTAAGTATTTCTAAAATCATTTGATTATATTTTCCACTCTAAAATACAATTCAAGGGTTAAAAAAAACAAATGTTACTAAAACACAAATTTACTACAAATCCAAAACACTTCATACTTAATCATTATCTTTAAACTCACTTTGAAGGTTAAATTACATTTGTACGAGTTTAAAACAATTTTTACTCAAACAATGTCATAACAAACCCAAAACCATTTCTCATATTATTACTCTAAAGAATTCCTCATTAAAGTCATAATTACAATACCAATTATAATTACTTATCTCTACATTAACTTAACAAATTAATGTACTTCCACTTAATTTTACAAAAAAGTTTTAATAGAAAGTTCTAAAATCCAAACATTTCTTAGTTTATAAAAGACTTAACTGGCTTTTTCCAAACATATATATTTATTGAAAATCTTTTTAAAATGATTTTATTTTACGTAAGCTTTAAATTACTTTGATAAAATAATAACTAATTTTCTAAAACTATATATACTTAAAATGTACTCTAAAATACTTATACTATGGTTTAAAACATTTATTCTAAATAATACTTAAAAATACTTATTTTATAATTTATTTAAAAACCATACATGTTTTTTTAATTTAAAACTCTTTAATTTAAAAATTCAAAAATAATTATAAAAACAAATTTAAACTTCAACTTCCTTTCTAAAATATTTTAATAGCTTTTCACAAAATTACTTTAAAGGATTTGGAAAAAATATCTAAAGTAAAAAGCCTTTTTTACTTTGCTAAAAATCAGGCAACACAACTTTGTTTCACAATTTCAATAATTTTCCAAACCAATTCCTTTAGGTCAAACACACCCAAAAACATGTGTATAGAACAACCTTATATATATTTCCATAATATATTCACATTTTACCAATTTAACAAGTGTTAAATAAAGGGGATTTCAAAGTGTGTTTATAGTGACCATTTCGCTTCAACCATTTACATACACTTTCCAACTCAATCAAACAATAATATCAAACTTGTAAACAAGTCCGGGCCACGATATATGTTTTAGAGAGTTAAAAGAGAGATTATACTACATATAATGCCGTCACGTGCTTTCCTAAGCAAGGAGGGGTCCAAAATAATAACTTGCATCGTTATCTATTTTAATTTATATTTTGCACAACAAAATTATATCACAACCATATACAAATCAACCGGTGAGTAAACTTACCCAAGCCCAAACCAATCCAAGATGTAGAGGGTCTCGCTATGAGTGCAAGTCTACCTCTCTCCTCCTATCCTCCTCTATGCTCGACAAAATCGACAACCGCTTCCACCAACAAACGCCACTACATAAGAGGTACACCCCGACCCAAAATCATGCAACTCGGCAGCACCTAGAAGAATGTGATAGTTTTCGCCTTATCGACTTCATCAGGTCGCAATTTGCCTCATCACTTCAGAGCTTCTCCAACCACCATTAATCGACTTCCCATGCCCCCATATGCTCAACCACCACCTTAATTTATTCTCTGGCCCCTTCCTCCTCCTTATGACCCAAAGTTGTCAACATGATTTTGATTCCTAAAATTAATCGCAACACATTTTTAGCTCGCACGACCACACAACATGTCCGATCGCTACGAAACTCATCGGCATACAACAACTCATTATTCCAGATCCAATAACACAGGTTTCATCAAAATCTGAGTGTCCTGGGATGATAATTTCACACGTTTAGTAAAAAGAATTATTATTAAAACAAGTTTAATCCCATTAATTATAAATTAAAAGTTTACCATCACTGGTTATTAATTAAAAAGAGTTTAATATGCTTTTAAAATCATTTTATTCACATTAAATCCAAGATTTCAATATTGCAATTATTTAGATACTAAAATATACAGCGTTTAAAATTCCGGGTCGTTATATTCTCCCCCTAGAATAATTTTGTCCTTGAAATACTAACACGAGTAACAAAACAACAATCATGCATTGATACCTAATAGTATTGCAATTATTGGCAACCAATGGACATTCACATAATAATACTAGACAGTACTGCAATCACTAGCAACCATAACTTATGGTTCATCCAGGTTCAAAAACTTTCTTATCACACAAGCATAACAAACAGTCCACTAAGCATTATTTTACACTTAACAACCTCAAGCTATTATTAGTTGATTACTCATGCTATCTCAGAACACATCGAAGAGTCATCCTCAAATTCTCCACAAGCCAACAAAACATGACATACAAACATTATTAAAGCCCGTACTATGTACATGGACCATTCGTACACAATATCAAATCCGATCACTTGCTTGATCGCATAAATTTCATTTCCAAACCAATACATATCACTTGACCTCTCTAGTGCGAACTCCGATAAGGTTCCTTGATTAGAAACCTCTATTTTCCTTACATAGCCATATACTATGATAGAAAACTCCAAGATAATATCAAGAATTCGTATCAAGTGTTTGCCGACAAGAATCAAGTGAAAATCCAACTTGGACCGATGTGAATCGCCTCAAAATCATGTACTTGAATCCTGGATCAAGAACTGTCATGCGAATAAAATGATCAATGTATAACTTACGTACTTTATTCCAATTGATCTCTTAGCTTCACCAATTACTTGTCATTTTAATTCATATTCATTTTCCATATAGAACATTACTCGATGTTATAATCATTTCAAAAGGCCATAACTTCATTTTTTAAAAATTTCAAGACTTATTTTCATATTGTATATCAGTCTACTACATCCTAGGAGTATATACAAAATAATCTCATTCATTTTACTTATTAAAAATTTCGACGAAGGCCCAAAATAAATTTGGATCTTATGACTGAGTCAACTTCCTAGACTTCTTTAACCGTCGGGCTAGGCACGTAGCTAGGAAGAGTCAGACTCTAGTATCCAAACTCAATACTAGAGTCTACTTTTCTTAGACAACCCTTAGGTAAAGACATGTATTATTTGGCCTAATAACATCGATTGTTCTACTTAACAAAAATGTTCAATCAATTTAAAACTTATTTAAATTCTACCATCTTTCAATTTAAGGGTTACAAAAAATTTACTTTTTATATTTTCAAAAAACACTTGACTTTAATTTCTTATATTAATTTGGAAGTTTCCGACTGTTATAATCATCGAAAAATCCATTTTATTCAAATAATTGAAACTACTAATTAACATATCAAACAAGATGCACCGCCAATCTACCCTAGTACATAGGACACATGTGTCTTTAAAATAACTTAACTAAAAACTTTAAACACCGGGTTTCATTTCAAATCATTTTGAAATAATACGTACCTATAACTTTTGTATATCAAATCATACTTTCAGGATTTAAATCAAAATTTGTTTTACCAAAAAAACTATGAAGCAAAACTACTATGGTAGCATCCCCCACTTTGAAACTCAAAAATAAATGTGTATGATGCTGCAGTCATCACTAGAATTATTTTCCAGTGGCAGAAGTGAGTTCTGTACTTTCTATCTCTTTTAAAATCCTTTTGAAATATTTATATGCCTGAATCCTTTTAAATAATACTAATATTATTTTAGCTTAACAAACTTTGCAAAACGATTTCCAAAACACCTGGATTTAATTTCTTAAATTCTCAGTTTAAATCATTTTTATTTTAACTATATTTTATAAACCATACATATATAAAATCACTTTCTTATATAAAATCATTTTACAAATGTTGATTTTTAAAATATATTATCTTTCTTAAAGACTATAATGAACAACTTTTATTAAAATTAAATTTTAA
This sequence comes from Allium fistulosum, assembly GCA_030737815.1. Taxonomy (NCBI): domain Eukaryota; kingdom Viridiplantae; phylum Streptophyta; class Magnoliopsida; order Asparagales; family Amaryllidaceae; genus Allium; species Allium fistulosum. The sequence continues at coordinate 304,125,887 of CM060903.1, read as the reverse complement.
CTCAACATTATCACCAAACGTCTTATAGTCAAACTATGAAACATAATTCACAAGGTGTTCATTTCAATGTCACCATAATTACTATTTACCTAACCCATGAAGTGAAAAGGTAAAACTGCTCATAAACTACCTAAGCATAACTAATCAAATAATAAATGATAATAATCAAATATTATCATTTCTTAACAAACAAAGACACTATAAATAACCATATCAATTTTTGAAAATTATTCTTTTATATATAAAATATAATCAAAAGTAAAATTATTTCATTTACAAATTTCAAAAACAATACTGCATCGGTTTGTCTTGTTCAAGTGTTTAGATATTCCTATCAATAACATTAGAAACATGTATTGACCGAAATCCATAAACCACTCAACAGACCAATTAACACAATACAAAACATTTTTATAACAATAAGAAATACAGATTCTTTTATATATATATATGTATGTATGTATGTATGTAATACACTCAACTCATAATAAGGCATCCCATTACATTATCTCTTAATGAGTTACACCCTACCCACCCCAAGGTTCTCGCCTAATCTTCAACTCTAATACCAAATGTAATGAACGACCTTTTCGACCCCTTAATGTCGATACTAACACATCCACGGTATTTATGTGTTGAGCATCCAAGTGTTGAAAAGACAGAACGTTAGGGTAAAAGAAAAGGAAAAGGAAACAGATTAAGAAAGAAGAAAACAATGTCAGAATATCACATGCGGACCGATAATATATAATATATCTTAAAAGGTATTTACCAAAAAACTTCAATATACATACAACAATGAGCAAACTAACCTATCATCAGCCTTAACTGTATAACATCTTGTCCTCACAGACATTGATAAATACAAAAAAAGAAATGCAGCGGAAAACAATACATGAATATGTCTTAGAGGCATCTAGCTCATCTCCTGAAGCTCCAAAGTGTCCAACTAAATCTGAAAATATACTCGGGGCTGACCCGTTCATTATAAGGAAATACCATCCGGATCAGTCTAGTATACCAACGTGGGAAACTCAAATCATGTGGATTTTTATATTTATAAAACCCTTTAAAAATAAAGGTATATCGCAAGACCACACCACCAATAAATACAGATGGGTTTTTACCTTATGATAACCAAACTATTTCTATTTGAAAATTTAGTGGTATTATAATAATGTCTAGGGTGTTAAATATAAATAATCAAGTAGCTGGATGCATGTGAGTGTACATGACAATAATAATAGTAGACAATCAAAACCGCTAAGACGCGTTCTCTAATTATGTAGGATTCTACGGAGGTGCCCTCGGTACTTCGAGAACGGTCCTTCTATACATGGATCAGAGATATCCACTCGAAGCATCATTCATCCCTAGCTGATGTACATAGGAAATACATAGCCAGCCACAACCTATGGCCGAGTGCATCACTCACGCATGCATAAATATAGGTATCTCTAGGATAAAGTCACCAGCACCCTTGGGTTAGCTAAACCCTCGGTCTATGCATCATACCACTGGGTTTAGTCATATCCGCTGATGAGGATACGTCCGACATTCTAGGACACGAGTCCCCATTCAAACAGATCTCAACATAAGACTCCCCAACTCAAACAGATCTCGAAACCGTACATGGATTCATATATCTAAATAGATCTCAAAATAACACACGGATTCCTACATCCCTATAGATCTTAAAATCACACATGGATTCGCACATCTCAACAGATCTCAAAATCACACATAGATTCCCACATCCTGAATAGATCAAAAACAACCGCATGTGTTTAAGCATCTCAAAACAAATCTTGAATCTCCACAAAGATTTCAGCATCTCGAACTAATCACGAATCTCTTTCAAAGCATAGAACACGTATATGGTTTTGGAGTGGTTATAGTTTTGAGTCATCTCATATAAGTATACTCCCTCGCTTATCGGGCACTTCTAAAACCAATCGATCAATTTCCGTTAACCTCAACTTCAGATCTTTTTGAAATAAACAGATAATACATAAGAGCAAAGATCACCTCCTAACCAGACGGGATCGAATTTCCTTATCATTTGTCCTAGAAGAGCAATACAAGTTTATACTTACAATATAGCATCACCGAATATAGATGTACCATATAATTTCCATGTTTCTTCTAGATATTTCCAAAGTTATATTTGGTCAATTTCAACAATAATAAGAATAATTACATAAAGGAAACTAAGTCTCATGTACTTTCCATAAACAAATCAAAACGCATTATCAACACATATAAGAACGATCAAGTCATATAAAGGACTTCAAACCCCCTTATTAATTAAAACCTCTTTTATTAGTAAAACCCCTTTTTACTCAGTAAACTTATTTATTAGTCAAACTTTACCTTTTCATTTAAACTTATTATAGCGATCCAGAAATTAGAACAATTCGTCTTCGAATATCGGTACATTTTGGGATATGTTTAAGTGTTATGAATATGATTTTGTAGCTTTGTTTAACATCAGTTAATTAATTCATAATGATAATAAACTTTTTTTGAAAAGTGTTTACAAAAATATACTCTTCAAAGAAAAATCGATAATGTGACCGAAAATTCATTTATCGATAAATAGTTTTTCGATCGATATACCTTATTTGAACTATCATACACTTAACTAATGATCTAGTGAACACATTAGCAACTAATTAATCCACTCTCATGTTCATGAAGCTTGGAATATTCTAGAAATTTCTATCAGGATGAGAGATATTATATGGTAAGGGTATAATGGTAAAATGAATAAAGAAGAAGTGACATAAAGTTGTCATGATAAGAAGTGATTAATGTCATTAGGGTTTTGAGGGCTTTTTAGACTTTTACCATCATCATTACTAACCCTAAAACACGGAGGGGTACACCCTTAGTATTCATTCACAAAAAATTCCTAAGCTTTGAGCTAAAATATCCATGTCTTCATCATCTTCTTCATCTTAAATTCTTAAAGCAAATAATTTGCAAACCTTCTCTAAATCACCTACAAACTTTAAGAAATCCTTGCCACCAAATAACATCACCTTCCACCTACTTAAATTGTGAAAAAGCATACCCAAACTCCCCCACACAATATGGCCGTGAGCATTAGGAGGCTAGAGGAGGCTTGGAGCAAGGAAAGGAAGGAAATGAAAGGAGGTTGTTAGCTTGGGTTTGAACTTGAGTGCTTAGGCTTGGTTGTGTATTGGGTTTAAGGTGAGCTAAATCACCACTTGTATTATAATACAACTCATATATGATTATATTTTGTTGTGTTAAAGTTGTTTAAATTAACTTGGACATATGTTAAAACATTGATTTTTATTCTTGTTTTGAAAACAAGTGGCATAAGGATCCATATATAGACTTAAATGGACTTGTATGACATATGAATAGGCCTTGAACAAAGCACATAGGTTGTAGTTGAACATAGTTTGAGATATGACTTGGCTTTAGAAGCGCACTTATAGCGATAGTCGCTACAGATGCAGTTCGGAATTTCTTGTTTTTGACAAATGCTATGGAACTTTATAGAGAGATCCATAGGGATTTCTCTTCATATTTATATTTCCATATATGTATGTTTGTTTTCATTAAAAGCCTGAAAGTAAAAAAGTTAAGTAACATCTAGAAAATGGCCAAAACACCACTAGTGCAAAGCTGCACCGTTTAACCTTAATTTTTGAACTTCAAATGTTTCAAAAGGGACTTTAAGTTTGATCGATTTGTTTCATTCTTTTTAAAAGTATTGCTTAACTTATATTAGAGTATTTTAAAAGTAGTTAGAGATTTATGTGAATTTTTAAGAATTAATTATGAATTTATATAAAAAGAGTGTTTTGTAAAAAACACAGTTTTCTATGTTTTCAAGTAAAATCTCAAAATGATTATTTTTAAGTAATATTTTGTATAAATGTTTTAAAACCTATTATAAGTATTTTTAAATGTTTTAAAAGTATAAATGAAAGGTTTAGAAAAGGGGTTAGAATTGCTAAATGGCCAAATGGTAGATTGTTTAAATTACTTATTAGGAAAGTAATAATTATGCTTAACATTAATAAGCCGATGAAGTAGGCTCATCTATGTGTGAGAGTTAGGATTGATGTCGAATAAGGATGGAGCAGTAAAGCTCTAATCTACTAGGTTTCCCTCTTAACCAAGGAATATGTATGTGGAAAATGTCTGAAACGTGTTAATAGTATTGATTTCTTATTATTTATGGAAATCATTACTACTGTACTTAACACTAAAAACCGATGAGGTAGACTTGTCTATTTGTGAGATTCAAGAATGAAGTGTCTATGAGAGCCTTGGAGTAACTAATGCTCAAACTTACCTGGCTTTACTCTTGGGCGAGGAATAGTTGGAATGTCGGAAGCAAGTTAAGCGTATGAATATTTGTATAAACAATTATTTTGATTGGATAATCGATTAGTCGATTATCGAACTTGACCTAATATTAACTTAGGAAGCAATCAAAAGGCTTCATGATTTCATACCAATAAGAACCTTCTGGGAGGAGTATTGGTACGAAACATCTCTAGCTTTCACTTACTTATGAAAGAATTGGAATTGAGTTTACCAAAAATTCATCGATTGGTTTTGAAGAGTCTGGGATTGGTAAGTGTTCTACTTATCCAATACCACTTTAAAACTAGCATACGAGATCAATATTTTGGAAGCGGTTGAAGAAATGGAATCTATATCGAGATTCGAGATATATTCAAGATGCTCGAATCAATGTAGTTATTCGTGATTTGTTCGAGATATGGGAGTCCATTTGGGGATTCATCTTCTGTTCGAGTAATGAAGACTTGAGTGAAAGATGCCTAACGTAACCTTGACATCGGAAATGGCAAAAGAAAGAGTAGGATGCATAACCTAGGGTTAGCAACCCATGTCAAGTATTATCACTCCATATCTAGAGATACTTATCGATTGTTGGCCAGGTTGAGTTGATGATATTTGGTTCACGTTGTTCATGTTTATGTTCGTACGCTGGGCCGCTTGTGTTTACCTTATGTTATATTTTATCTAGAAATATACGAGCTCAGAAGGTGGTTTTTGATTCTCCTGCATGGAGATTGAATTCGGCACCCCCAAAAAGATCTCTACGGAAAATTCATTATGCGAACAAAGCTTAGCGGTTTTGAGTGTAACATAATATGTTGTGGTGTGACCAATGTAAGCGCCACAGCTATTTGATATTATTATATCCTACACCATAGAAATTATCTATCATAACACTATATTAAACTTAATGAATGGTTGGTTTCTTTTGAGGGGAAAACTGTTATGGAAATCCGTACGATCTTAATAGTTACTGTTACGTGTATTCATGTATCTTGTCTCATACCAGACTTACGTTTGGCGCTTTCTTTGTTTACCCTAAATTCCTCGCGTATTCTTTTGAGTAAGCTGAGTATGGCGGGTTTACCTTGGACACTTCATAGTTTAGAAGACAAGCTAGAGGCTTCCATTATCTATCTATTTCTATTTCTGTTGTTCCATATTAGCTATGTAAATATATCAGCGTTGTGAGGACAGGTAGTTATAGCTGTCCAGGCTGATGATAGTACTTAGGTTTTGTAACTTTGAAAATCATATATTCAAAGTAACCCTTTGTACTGTTCTTTTGATATTATAAATTATCGTTCCACTGTGAGATTATGATGTTTTGTTCTTCCTTTCTTGTTCTATTTCTTTTTTTATTGTTGTTATTTTACCCTAACTTTCTGTCTTTTCGGCACTTGGGTGCTCGGCACCGTGGATGTATTTAGTGTCGACATTCGAGGATCGAAAAGTCGGGTTGTTACACTCACTATTTAATTAAAACTTCACTATTCATTTCTACACATTCCAATACTCTCAAAAGTATTCATATACCTATCTCAACGGTATAAGTATATTCACAATTGATTAACAAGTTTTACTTACATAAAACGCATTCAAAGAGGTTAAAAACAAATGTCACTCAAACATTGTTACTATAAACCCTTTTCTCTTTTATACTTTAAAACTTATACTTTCTACCTTTTTCAAAGATTTCAGACTAGTTATTATCTTAAAATTACATTATTAAAGATCTAAGTATTTTCCAAAATCATTTAATTATATTTTTCCACTTTAAAATATAATTCAAGGGTTTAAACAAAAAAATGTTACTAAACAACCATTTACTATAAACCCAAAACATTTCACACTTAATCATTATCTCTTTAAACTCTCTTTAAGGATTAAATTACATTTATATGGGTTTAAAACAATTTTTACTCAAACAATGTCACAACAAACTCAAAACCATTTCTCTTATTATTACTCTAAAGTATTCCTCACTAAAGTCATAATTACAATACCAATTATAACTAATTATCTCTACATTAATTTAACAAATTAATGTACTTCCACTTAATTTCACAAAACCACTTCTTTTAATAAAAAGTGTTAAATCCAAACTTTCCTTACTTTATAAAAGGCTTAACTGCCTTTTTCAAACTTATATATATTTACTAAAAACCTTTTTAAAATGATTTTATTTTTCGTAAACTTTAAATTACTTTAATAAAATAATTACTAATTTTCTAAAACTATATATAATTAAAATTTACTTTAAAATACTTTAATACTTATATTATGGTTTAAAACATTTATTCTAAATATTACTTAAAACTACTTATTTTATTATTTATTTAAAAACCATAAAAAATGTTTTTATAATTTAAAACCTTTTACTTTAAAAATTAAAAAATAGTTATAAAAACATATTTAAACTTCAACTTTCTTTTTAAAATACTTTAATAACTTTTCACAAAACTACTACAAAGGATTTGGAAAAATGTCTAAAGTAAAAGCCTTTTTGCTTTGCTAAAAACCAGGATTTTCAACACAACTTTATTTCACAATTTCAATAACCTTCCAAATTAATTCCTTTAGGTCAAACACACCCAAAACATATGTATAAAACAACCCAGTATATATTTCCATAATATATACGAATTTTACCAATTTAATAAGTGTTAAATACAAGGGATTTCAAAGTGCGTTTATAGCAACCCTTTCGCTTCAACCATTCACACACACTTTCCAACTCTATCAAAAAATAATATCAAACATGTAAACAAGTTCGGGCCATGATACATATTCTAGAGAGTTGAAAGAGAGATTGTACTGCATATAATGATGTCACTTACTTTCCAAAGCAAGGAGGGGTCCAAAAATAATAACTGCATTGTTATCTATTATAATTTATATTTTGCACAACAAAATTATATCAGAACCATATACAAATCAACTAGTGAGTAAACTCACCCAAGCCCAAACTAATCCAAGACTTAGAGGGTCTCATTACGAGTGCAACGGCGAAGACGACATCTCGATTGGACCTCGTATGCAAAGTTAATGAATTTATGAGAATTTGGATTAAATAATTTAATTAATTAGCTAATTACTTTTATAAAATAATTACCTCCCCCAAATCCATTTCCCTCTTCTCAAATCCACCTTATGTACATGTCGTGCATAGATATGCACAAACCCATCACCAAGTCTACCTCTCTCCTCCTATCTCCCTCCACGCTCGAAGAAATCGACCACCATATCCACTAACAATCTTCATTAGTAAGAGCTACACCCCAACCCAAAATCATGCAACTCAGCAACACCTAGAAGAATGTGACAGTTTTTTCCCTAGTCAACTTCATCAGGTTGTGATTTGCTCGTCACCCCATAGCTGCTCCAACCATTATCAATCGACTTCCCATGCCCCCACGAGCTCAACCACCACATCGATTCTTCTCCGACTCCTTCCTCCTCCTCGCGACCTAAATTCAGTAACGTGACAAACAAAATGTCGCTTTTCATCACTACAGCCGCACCTCCCTCTGACCATCACAAAAACACTCACCTTCGCTTAAGAAACCTAATGCAACCATCGCCATAGCCTAACACTGCCTAAATCGCCGACTAACTTTAGCCCTAATTTCGATCTACAACATCGCTCCTCCCAAATCGACGCCACACCCATCACCGTACACACCAACACGTAGCTCTCTTCCACACGAGTTCAACGTATCTAATGCCGTGCTATTTCATTAAGAAAATCTCCGAGACGAATTTAGTTTATGGTGGCGGCTACTTTTAGTTAACAAGAAATGAAGAAAGAAAGAAAGAGGAGAGGGGATGAAGAGGATATGGTTGGGGTGGTATTTATAGTAGAAGACTTATTATATTTTAATTTCTAAAATTAATCACTACATGTTTCTAGCTCGCACGACCACACAACACGTCTGATGGCCATGAAACTTATCGGCGTACAACAACTCATTATTCTGAATTCAATGGCACTGGTTTCATCAAAATCCAAGACAATGCCCTGGGATGATAATTTCACGTGTTGATTTAAAAGAATTATTATTGAAACAAGTTTAATCCCATTAATTATAAATTAAAAGTTTACCATCACTAGTTATTAATTAAAAAGAGTTTAATGCACTTTTAAAACCATTTTTTTCACATTAAATCCAAGATTTTAATATTTAAATTATTTAGATATTTAAATATAAAGCGTTTAAAATTCTGAGTCATTGCTCCTAAAAGGATTTGAATCTAAGGTAGCAGAGGTGGATGGAGTTCGTGACATCATATGATATTGGTATCTCCTATACTGTAGTTGAAGTTAATGCCATGGCTGATGCCTTGAGTAGGAAGCAAGCGATGTTGAATCATATGTTCTTTGAGTGGAAGTACTTGGAGTTCATTTCTACATTTGACTTTCAACCTTCGTTAAATATTACTTCAGGATTGTTAGAAGCTTTGGATGTGCAGCCTACACACATGGACCACACTAGGTCAAGTCAAAAGCAATATATGGAGTAGTTAGATATTTTCGAGAAGCTTGGTAAAGGAGAGCAGTCGAATCATTTGAGGCGTTATACTATTGATTTGAAAGGGTGGTTACAGAGAGATGATAGACTATGTGTTCCTCTCATTATGGATTTGATTGATATGGTACTAGCTGAGTCCCATCTATCTAAAATAACCATCCATCCCAGTAAAGAAAAAATGTAGTGTGATATGAAGAGAGTCTTTTATTGGCCGGGTAAGAAGCGGCATGTAGCAAAGTTTGTGTCCAAGTGTATTACTTTCCAAAGGATAAAGGAGAAGCAAAAGAAACCGAGCGGATTGTTGCAGCCCATTGATATTTCAAAGTAGAAGTGGGAGAGTGTTTTTATGGATTTCATTGACGGATTACCTAAGAGTAAGAAGGGGAATTAGAGTATTTGGTTTATAGTCGATCGACTTACCAAATGCACTTACTTTATTTCGGTAAGGAGCATAAGGACTGCTGCATCTTTAGCGACCCTATATGTATAGGACATAGTTTGATTATACAGAGTTCCTTCTAGTACTATTAGTGACCGGGACCTACTTTGCACTAGCGAATTTTTGAGGAGTCTTCAGAAGGCTTTAGGCATTGAGTTGAGTTAAGTACCGCTTATCACCCACAAATGGTTGTACAAACGAAGAGGGTAAATAGGGTATTGGAGGATTTGCTTCAGATGTGTATCTTGGATTTCAGAGGCTCTTGGAAGGATCACTTCCACTAGTGGAGTTTGCTTATAATAATAGCTATTATGCAAGTATTGGGATGACACTGTTTGAGGTGTTACACAGGAGACCATGTAGATCACCGTCTTATTGGTGGGACACTATGGATAGGATCATTCTTGAGCTAGATATGATAAAGGGGACTTCATTGCAGATAGACCTGGTCTATAAGAGAATAAAGACCGCACAAGATAGGTAAAAGTCTTATGCTGACAGGAGATGCACAGAGTTGGAGTTCGCATTAGGTGACATGGTTTTTGTGATGGTCTCGTCGCTTAGTCATGCCATGAGGTTTGGTCACTACAAGAAAATATGTTATTACTAGCGATATATAGTAGCTTTTAATAACTAAGCGTAGCTATTTGTAAAAATTAAATAAAAATCAACACCAGTAAACTTATCCCACCCAACATTTTTAGCAGACGCAAAATCTTTCACCTTTCCCGCTTTCCTTTTATTTTTTCATTAACTCATCTTCCGTGAAAGTCATCCCTAAATTGAACTTCTCTTAACAACAAACAAAAAAATCTCTTAAATATAATTCGTAAAAATACATACCTCCTTCACAACATCATCCCATCAGTGTATTTATGAAATTCATCTGCAATTTGGATATGAATATCGATGTTGTGCGTGTGGCTTTGTCTAGACCTAAGAAGAGATAAAGATGTGGTCACATCTGCTACTATGGAGGTCTATTGCCTATGAAGTTCCAGATCTGAAAATCTATTCTCGAGGTTTTATGTTTGGTTGTGATTTGAAAACTCGCTGTGGCTTGTTGTGATCCGGTGGTACTAAACTGTGGTTGTTGAACTTGATGGCTTCAGTTGTGAGTGAAACCGCCTAATAGTCTAAGTCATTGCTGCCTCAATACTGGGTCACATCGCCTTTGGTGCTAGAAATCTGATGATGCCTGAAGCTATGAATTTTGAGCAGATCTGAACATTGCTACTTGCTTTTATGAAGCTTGCAATACTTGAGATGCTTGTGCTTGCCTAAACTCACGTCTCCTGTAGCTTTAACCACCACTGAAACGATGACGTAAAGATCATCATTGATGATTCATGTGCCTATACTACCTGAATAATAAGCTATTTGGAATAAGTGTTCACAATGATGATATTGTTTAAAGGTCAGTAATGCAGAAATTATTGGATCAAAACTCTTTAAAGACGAAGAAAACAATAAGGGCATCTCCAGTGGTATATGTATATCTTGAATTTGAAGAAAAAAACTCCCCAATCGTTCAATTCAACCGTAATATTAAGGGTAATGTTCAGGATCCAATTCAGGATCCTGAACTGGACTTGGGCGCCCATTTAATGGACGCCCAAGCCCTGGCGCCCATTTAATGGGCGCCAGGCTTCTGGCGCCCATTAAATGGGCGCCCAAGTCAGGCTCCCATTTAATGGGAGCCTGGCTCAGGCACCCATTTAATGGGTGCCTGGCCTCAGGCGCCCATTAAATGGGCGCCTGATGCCAGGCGCCCATTTAATGGGCGCCTGCCTCAGGCGCCCATTAAATGGGCGCCTGGCCATTGGGTGCCCAATCCGGATTCAGGGCTGAATATTCAGCGGGCTGAATATTCAGCCCTGAATCCACTGGAGATGCCCTTAGGGGATCTAAAGTGTATTATTACATGGGTACCACCGTAACAGGAATCGGTACTACAACAGAACAAATTGACGTTTTGTCATGGGTGTACGTTCATACGCTAAACATTTTTTTTAGGTTTATCTTTCCTTCATTTATTTTAAAGAAATACTGAATCCTAATAGATATATATTCCAAACTATGATAGCAAGGGAAGTCATTCACTACTAGTAATGCTAATTGATCGATCGTATTCAAAAGTTATTTGTGGACACAAGCTAGAAGGGTCTAGAGCTGGAACAGTGTGCTAATTCAGAGTACAAGAATCATCAACGACGTAAATCTTGTCCTTCAGCTATATCAATTTGGACCTCGTTCCATCGGAGTATTCAGCCAACCTACCGCCTTCACAACATCGCTTCACTCTTAGCCTCCCACGCCATGCTTCAAATGAGTTTTTTAAAGATTCATTAGTTTTTAAATTTGTTCAAATTGGAAAGAGATTTCAATTTAAAATTTGAATTGATGCTGGTTAGATTTGATTTATTTTTACCTGCTGTATGATTTTGTTCAACTTTGGTTGCTATGAGGTTGCTAAATAATTTCACCGTTCAACTTCATATATTTCAAGAGCATTGAACTGTTAGTCCTTGAGAAGGATGGTTTTGATGACAACAACCTTAGGACTTGTTATAAAATATAAATACTAACATTATAGTTTATATATATATATATATATATGTATATATATATATGTATATATAGGATATAAATATGCATGTACCAAGAATGAAGACTGTACAGTATAGAGATACAAGACTGATGAATTTAAAGATCAAAGATATCAAGGTTGAAGACTCATGAGTATCAAGAAATCAAGTTATCAAGAGTTCAAGATTTTAATAGTACAAGATAAGTATTGAGTCTAGAATTATGTTAAAACTTCATAATAGCACGGAAATCTTCATTCCATATTTCATTTGGGATGGAACCCATTTCTACCTTTTTAGTGGCTTACAAACCCACAACAAGTAGCTTACAAACCTACGACAAGTGGCTTACAAACCCACGAACATCCTGGTTTTGTACAAGTTCTCGAGTCCTGATGTGATGAGATATTCTATAGGAAGAAACTTTCAGAACTACTTCAAAATGACTTTTCAAAATGATTTTCAAAACTGCTTTTCAAAATGTTTTAGCCTTAAAATATTCTTTGTTTTTGTTTTTAAATAAACTCTTGTTTTAAACTTCGTTTGTTTTTAGAAACTATCTTATGATTTTTAAATATTCTTTATAATATATATATACTCGAGATTTAAAATCAAATTTATATATACATTCTAAAAATATATTTTTCTACTCTTCTTTATTTTAAAACATAGGAAATTAGTTTATTTTACTCCAGAATCATTTCATTTGTTTTCCTTTCAATATCATTTTCAAAACAAATTTTACATTATTTTTAATTAGGGTATGTCGACATCATGGGATACCCCACGTCAACATGGTGTCTGTTAAATTCAAAATTCAAATTTTCAAAAGAAGTGTCTATTCGTCGTATCCTTTCACGAATAGATATGGCTGTTGATTTTCTATAAATACCGGTAGTTCTAAACGAATTTTTAACCAGATTTCACTTGTTTTCTCTTCTCTTCATCTTCCACGTTTATTCTAAAGAATTCCAAACTATACTTTGCCGAAATACCAAGTGAATCAAACTTGACTCTCTTGTTTGATTCTCTGCCACTCTCTCCATAAGATCTCAGTGCTATTCAGAGTTATAGGATTATTTGTAAATCAAACTGTTGAGTAAAAGGTGCGGTTGAGCCTTGAAATCAATTGGGTGTGATTGTTGCCCCGGAAATCGATTAAGTGATCTTGTGGCCTGGTAAATCAAGAGAGTTTGTCCCGGACTCGAATATAGGAGGGTGTACCTCGTGGTCTTGAAATCGAGGATGTAATCTGGGAGATTATTTTTGATAAGAAATCCATAAATTTGTGCGGGACTGGATGTAGGGTAACTCCGAACCAGTATAAAATCCTGGTGTGTTTTTTCCTTTACTACTTTTATTTATTATTTGCATCTATGTCTAATTTTGTGATTATATCTGTGTCTGTGAATTGCATTTGTTGGTGATTAAATTTACATAAGTTTCAAAAAGATTTAGAAAATCCACAAAACACTATTCACCCCCCTCTAGTGTTATCCCAGCCTTAAGATCCGTAATCCGCATTTCTCACATTTGGTATTGGAGCAAGGTTTTCAAAGTTTTCATAATCTGAATTTTGAAAAGTTTTTAAAAAATGGCTACCAACACTGGTTCTGTTAACACTATCACTAGTTTATTTGTAGATGGTCAGTCTACTTCCAGACAACCACTTTTTAATGGTAGTAACTATGCATATTGGGCATGTAGAATGAAAATATATTTACAGTCAATAGGATTAAACACTTGGAATATCACACAGACTGAATATTCTGAACCTACAGTTAATTTTTCATAGTGGACTACTGAGCAAAAGACTATTGCACAAAATAATTCCGAAGCAATTAATATTTTATTTTGTTCACTTGATAGGAATGAATTCAATAGAGTATCTGTTTGTAAGTCTGCATATGATATATGGAAAACTTTGCAAGTTACTCATGAAGGAACAAGCAAAGTCAAACAGACCAAAATATCCATACTCACGAATCAGTTTCAATTATTCAAAATGAATTCTAATGAGTCTATTTCAGTGTATAGTAGATTTCAGGATATTGTGCATTCTCTAATATCATTGGGAAAAAGTTTTTCCGAAGAAGATCAAGTCAGAAAAATACTAAATTCTCTTACTCCAGAATGAGATCAGAAAACTCTTGCAATTGAAGAAGAAAATGATATTAGTACTTTAAAGATTGAAGAAATGAATGGAAATTTAATGTCGTTTGAAGCACAAATGCAAGAGAGAAGAGATAGCAAGGCATTCGAAAAGAAGTCAATTGCATTCAATGCATTAACAGATGGATCAGAATCAGGAAGTGATGATGGTGAAGAAATAGCTTTCATGACAAGGAATTTTTGGAAGTTTCTAAAATACAGAAAGATAAACAACTTCAAAAAGAATGATCATAGGAATTCTGGAAATCATAATGAAGTACCAAACCACGTCAAATGTTTCAACTATGACGAACCAGGTCATCTCAAAAGAGACTGTCCGCACCCTGATAAGCAAAAGTTTCCTGTAAGCGATGATTATACAAAGAAAAGGAAGAAAGCGTATACCGCTACAATAGACGATTCAGACTCAGACTCATCCTCAAGCGATGATGATCAGAAGATAGAAAATTCAAACATGTGCTTTACGGCTATTCATGATTTCGATGATCTCAGAGATACGAATCTAGAAAAAGATACACATTTACAATATATTGGTTGAAATTGTTTGCTTAAAATTGATTGATTGTTTTTGTTTGAATTTTATTTTTTTATTTTTTATTATGTTTATTTTTATTTTATTTTAATATTATAATATTTATTTATTAAAGTAATATTATTATATTAAATATTACTCCAGAAAATATATAGACATTAAAAATAATATATAAATATATAGAGATTAAAGTATATAGGAAAATATAATTCACATGAATTATCTGACCCATGTCGACATGGCCCTACCCATGATGTCAACATCCCTGTCAGAAATTTGAAATTCAAATTTGAATTCAAATCTTTGAACTTCCCTCCACCTTTTCACCAACTTCAATGTTCTGGAAAGGTATCTCTTGACCAGAGAACATGACTATTGAATATCTATTTATTTCCCTTATCTTATCATATCCTTTCACTTTCATTTTAAACTTCAAACTCTCTTTCACTCTTTCAAACTTTCTACTCTCTCCAAAAATGGCTTCTTCAAGCACTCCATCCACAATGAGGCTGTCTAAAACCATCAAAGAGTATCTCTATAGTGATCCGGAAGCAATCAAGGCTTATATAAGCTATGCTAATTACGGAAAAGTTCATACGGGAAAGTTTGCTATCTTTAGCGATTTCTCTACATATGAAATCAATACTCTTCTTGAAGAGAACCATATTCTTAGTCTTTTTGACAATTCTGAAAATGATTTTGTTTATTATCCAAATCTTGTTAAAATGTTTTATGCAAATTTGAATCGCAGTTTTCATGAAGGAAATGAAAATGAAATTTGGAGTAGTGTTAAAGGCACTAAAATTGTTTTTAATTGTGAAATTTTGGGCAACATTCTCAATTGCAAGAATTCGGGAATGGATCTTTCTATTTTTGATATTGATGAACATGATCGTGAGACATTTCATCACATTTTTGAAGGATATGACAACTTTGAATTTAAAAATCGTAACTTTCATCCGAAAGCACGTATTGTGTAACGAACGCGATCTTTCGACGCTCGAAAATCGACATTAATACGTCCACTGTATCAACTGCCGAGCAATCGAATGTCGGAAAACCGAATTGTTATGGAGAAAAAGAAGAGGTAGAAGAAGACAGAAGAAAAAAAAAGAAGAAACAACAGAAAAACACAGAAACAGAAAACAATATCAGAATCTCACATTCGCAGTGGAACAACATATAATAGATAAATGAATAATCTTTAAATCAAAGTACTATATCATTTTATACATTACATCATCATCAGAGTTTACAACAGCAATATATAACACAACACAACATTGGACAGTTATATAAACTTGTCCTCATAGAGAATACACAACGGAATAAATAATATCATATACAAATGCTACGCCTCGCCATCCAGCTCGCCACTGAGCTCCACAGCGTCTTCTAAATCCAGAATGACCTGATAACCTGACTCTAGACTGCCCGTGTGGAAATTGGTGGGCACCCAGAGTTTAGGAAGGAAACAATAAACTCCAGGTCAGTCATGGTGACTGGTGTGAGAACTAAAACAGTTATTTATTTTTAAAACAACAACAACCAAGGAAGTGGAAAATACATGCAATGCTTTTGGAAAATGAAACTACCATAAGACCTCCCGCCACACACACAATGCAAACGCGGAATTGGAGGAGATTTTTTCTTATGATAGTCAAATATGCTTACTATGCAAAATCATTCGATATTATTATTATTAGTGCATAGTGCAGAAAACATTTCGAAAGTATAATATTAATCTTAGCCAGCATAGGCATTTCACACTATGCCTACTATAGCTACCATCTAAACAGTGGTGACCACCATAAGTAAATGGCAGGTTCTACATCTAATACCGTACAAGGTTCGTATTGAAAATGGATTTCCAACAAATGGTCAGGCTAAGGAACTTCCTACTACCACATGGGATCGCCTCTGGATGGACGTCCCGAGAACTAACTAGCTCTCTGCCAACACAAGGCCGGGTTACCTCTGACACCAGGTAACTACTACACGAATATGCCACCCCCCGGTCCTTTGGGACCTTTATCCGAGGCACCTCGATCAAAACAACAATCACACAGTAAATGAGATTGGAGTATCCACATAGGTTAAATACCAGGGCTCCATACCTGATACCACCCTTTTCCAGAAGGAAATGACATACCCTAAAGGGAGCGACCCTCATAACCTTGCCGCATCATTCCTGTTTCGACCATTTCCGGGTTGTGAGGTCCGATGAGGTCTCGTCCACAAAGCTATGCTTTTTCACAAAGCCACGCTTTGATCACAAATGATCAATAAATGATCATCACACAGCAACACTCAGCATGCCACACTACCAAATTGGGAGTATATCACTGATAACTTTCAACTACATAACCTCTGAGCTCGTACGTCTCAAAGAAGGGTGTTAAGCTAAGAGAATAAATTCTCCGCCACTAAACAGAAATGTATTTTAAAGAAATCAGCTTTATATCTCAAAATGTAATGTCAGACATGTAACCATACAAGTCTGTTCCGGGTTCTAACAGAACCAAAGGCACTTCCGAAGAAGCCCTTGCAATCCGGGTATTCACAATCCCGATCGAACTTCCCATCACAAAGGAAATCTCTATACCGTAGCTAACGGTGCAGAGACAATCGATAGGTCATCCTACCGTTTTCACAAATACCCGGTCTTCACCACCGGTCTTCAATACGATCCATATCGTCGTATCACAAATTCGGAATGGGTTATATGACACAAAGGTCTTTTCCCGGCTAACCCGAATAGTGAGCACAATATTTAAAACATATGGATATAGGGATTTCAATTAAGTCACAACTTATCACCCAAATCCTTTCCTTTAAATGGTTTAAACAAATTACCATTTTAAATCTTTAAACAAAAAGATTTACTTCACAAAGTTTACCCAGTTTCACAAAGATTCATTCCTGATTCCCAAATCATTTCCATTTAAATTGAATTAACCCATTAAATCTTTAAATTAAGATTTAATTTATAACTTTCAAAACTATTCACAATCAAGTCTTTTATAATATAAAAGATACACCTTTTGAAATCGTCTTTTATTTCAAAATAAAGTTTAATTATCATCACAAAGGTTAATTCATAGTTTTCCCGACTATTTACAATATCATTTCAACTTGAAATGTTTCAATACAAATTGGAAATCTTTTCACTTTATGAAAGCTATTATTGTTTGGAAACAGATAGTTTTCGTTTTGGGAAATACTGATTTCATTTATACAAGTTAAAACCATACAAGTATAAAACTTGACTTTAATTTTAAATTTCCAAAACCATATTTTAAATGGTTAAAAACCCATATAAACACCCTTTTATACTTATAAAATCTTTTAAACCAAAATTCCCAATTCATTGAATTCAATTTCAAGATATTGAATTCAAATTTTAAATCAAATGATTTAAATTCCAATTCTATTAAGTTATTTAAAATAACTTTTATTTTTGAAACTCATTTTCAAAAACTTCCAATTCCAATTCCAAAACTATTTTGGATTCAAAAATTCAATTTTTTCAAAATTGATAAAAATCTGTGACTTAACCGATTTCCACGTGAAATCCACATTTGTGTGTGTATTGTGTAGTCCACGGGTTTAACATAATAGTGCAACAACATTCAACCATCACAGATCAAATATAATAATATAATTTGATAAGCGGTATAAATTATAACGCTTATCTTTCATTCACAGATCACAGATATTCATATAGATAAATAGATCATAAATCACAACACAGAACATGATATATCATAAAGCATCACATATCGGAGATATCAAACAATTCGACATCCAATATAATCCAAACATCCATAAGTAGGATTTATTTAATTATCTGATTAATTCAAATCAAATAAATTTCTGTGAATGTATTTTACTGGTCATGGTAAATTAATAATCAATTAATTTCAAATTGGTTTTCAAATTTATTTCAAAATACTAAATAGATTTCCAAATATTTTCAAAAGATTTATTTTCAATCACCAAAAATCAATTACCAAATGGATTTCTGAATCTATTTCCTTTTTAAAAAAAATTCCTTTTTAAGAAGATAAATTCCTTTATTTTCCAAATTATTCAAAAATCCAAATTTTTAATAAATTCTCAACTTATAAATAATATTTTCGAAATCCATTTATTAAGCCCTTTTTCCATATTTTGAAATTTTTTTCAATAAGATAAAAATAAAACTTTACCCTTTTCAAACTTCTTTTAAATTTATCCAATTATCAAAAATAAATTTTTCGATAAATTTTCAACTTAAATTTCGAAAATCCAATTTCTATTTATTTTCGGTATCCAACGATACCAAAAATATATCCGACTAAATTGTAGCCGTCAATAATTCCAATCACAAAATAATCACACGGTGATTATAAATAATCAACACACAACATATGAAATAAATTCAAATGTTTGAGGAATCCAGTTGGATCCCTCCAACCTGTTTCCCTGCCTCCACAGATGTTAGCACAATACCAATTCCACTTCAATGTGGAATATTGCGGTATATGGGATTTATAAATATTATCCGCTATTATGCGGCGCAATAGGGTCTCATCCGCTATATAATGCGGGAAATCAACTCCAAATACATATATAATACCAATTCCACTTCACAGTAGAATTATCGCGGTATATGTTTTTAATAAATAATCTCTGCTTAATATACGGCGTATAGGGTCTATTTAACACAACAGATAACAATTATCATTCAATTCACACAATCAAGCAATTTTAAATTCAACTATTAAAAATTTAAATCGAACACAAATATTCGATTGAGTGAGAAGTTCTCACCTTGCTTTCAATAACGGTTGCAGTATTTTATTTCAAATAAAATTAAACGCGCGTTTAATTTTACTCAAAATTTTCACTGACTCCAATTGACTCCAAACCAGCTCCATTGCGAATAGCTTGTCAATACAGTTCCAACGCAAAAAGTTTCGTCAAAAACGGACCTCGTATCAAAAAGTTATGATAGTTTAAAGTTTGAACGAATTTTTAAAATATAATAAATTCACTATTTTCTTTTATATTTTTTTTACAACCTTCAAATCTGGCCGTTCATTCCCTCACCCCAGATCTTAGCCGTGCACTTCATCTTCCCCCCTTACGTGAAAATCACGTTCAACTCAACCCATAGCCGCCATCAAAACCCTAATCGCCGTGGCCACTTCACTCGACTGGACAACGATCGGAGACCACCATTCAAATGCTCGTCACAAACTCCACCCCCACCTAGAACGCGCGCGAGCTCGGTTGTGCCATGCTCTCAAATTTCGTGAATGAACGTGCGACGTTCATCGTTGCTTTGCCGTTGATCCGTTGCTCCATTCTTGATCACAGCCGTTGGATAGAGAGATCTTGATGCTCTCTACGATATTGTAGTTGACAACTTTTTGTATAGATTGACGGATTTGGAGAAAATGAGGGAGAAAGAGGATGTATTCTGGCCATTGAACGTTAATGGCGGCTGCTGTAACCCTAGTAGAGTTATGAATGCAAATGGAAAAGATAATGTCCTTTTATAGAAAATGGCCAAAAAACTATTCATCGAAAATTTTCCGAACTCGAAATCAAGCGTGCCGGTTGGCGTTTCTAAGGTTTTACCCACGTTTCGAACACAATGGAATGTGTTTCGGGAGCTAATTCGGTCATATGTGCGAGTTACGGAATTAAACGATCAAATTTTAAATTAAATCGATTAAACCGATTTCGATGCGTTTTGGCTTGCCCCGGACAAACGACTACTCCGATTGACACAAAATTTGAAACCTTACAATAATTCAACATTACGGATCCGATGAAACTAGTTTCGTCAAAATCCGAGACTGTTTGAAAAATGGTCATTTTTACTCGTCAATTAAATACTAAAATATTCAATTTTCACAATTTAACTTTAATTTCAATTTTAAAAGTTCACAAACATCATTCTAACTCCAATATGATTTAATATAACTTTATAAATCATTTTTATACATATTTAATCCATATTTCATTTATTTCTGGAATTTCAAATATTAAATTGTCGATTTAATTATCCAATTAAATCAATATATTCGAATTAAAATCTATTCGACTTACAAATCTCACTTGTTAATATTTAAAATCAATTAAATATCTGAATTTCAAATGACAGAAATTCTGGGTCGTTACATATTATTAATCTTCTTTTGCAACATACTACCACTCCTAGATCGGGAAATTTCAATAACTGACTTTAAAAGTTTGTAAAGCTCTTTTTTCCATTTTTGGTCATTATGACATTAATTGGGCGCAAGTGATTATGGATGAACTTCGTCCTAAAAATTTGGAAATGGGTGAGAATACTTTATATCATGGAATCTATCTCACTCGGATTTTTAATTATTTTGGTGTTGATTAGAAAAGGGAAGAATTTGTTTCAAGAAAAGTGTTTAATCATGCCAATATTTCTCTTATGAAAATTCCTTTCATATTTCAACAACATGAATCTCTTGCCGAAAAGGATGAAAGGTTGGCACATGAAGAGATGGAGGAAGAAAATGAGGAAGAAGAAGAAGAAGAAGGGAAGGAAATGGAAATTGAAGAAGAAAATGAAGATACCTCCTTGGAAAGTATCGAATATCCTAACAATCCTTCCAACAAAACACTCCTCAAAAATCAAAATATCATAGTAGAAAATCAACGGATTCTCAAAAGATCCGTTAGTAAGAAATTGGATAAAATGACCACCAACATGAACAAGTTCTTTGCTAAAGTTGGTCGGAAACTTGGCTTATCATCCTCCTCCTCATCCTCTAGCACATTCTAAAAACTAGGATATGATGTACTAGTTTATTTTGTATGAACTTGTATTGCTCTTTTATCATGTTATGAAGTATCTCATGTATTAACTCATTTATCTATCTTATGTTTTTCTACCTTATCGTGTCTTTGAAATAAATGTTAGTATAGTATATAAGTTTATATATATACATACTTATTCACAAAACAAAGAAGACACATAGATTAACATACCCATGTCGACATACCTCAACCCACTATGTCAACATATAACTAACTCATGTCTGATTTGGTTATTTTTTTTAAACTTTGAAATTAAAATAACTAACTCATGTCTATTCATTTTAAATGAATTTCTTCCTATTTAAATACCTATTTCTTCCAGAAATTTGTAATCTCTTCATTTCTACTTATCTCTATTTATATCTTTTAACTACTTATCAAAAATGGCTTCCTCTTCTCAAACTCTAAGTGAAAATCTTGAAGAAACTCTCAATTCATTTGAGAATATACTTACTTTTATTCTCTACAATCAAAGGCACTTAGAACTAAGTCAAATTCAGATGATAAAAGAACAAGAGAAGCATTTTGATGCCCTCCGTTGGATGATTTCTGCCCTAAACAAAGATGATCTCGATGCAAATCCTGAAGGAACTTTAATTCAAGACGATGAAGATTGGGAAGATATTAAAAAGGATCCTATCTTTGGAGAAGAAGGATGGGTTGAAGTTCCTAAAATTATTTGATCTCCTTATGGTTTGAATTGCTTGTTTTTGAATTGTTTGATTTGATTTGAATTGTTTGATTTGATTTATTTAGAATTGATTTGAATGGAATGTATAAAATTATATGAAACATAGTATATGTTTATTGGATTTAAACTATCATATTGGTTATGTTTTCATTAATTAACTCATGTTATTATTATTATACACACACACACACACACACTCCATCTTAATTTGTCACAGTTACTCCAATATAAGACTAAGGGGGAGTTATATTAGTTTAGGATTAGTTTTTGTTGATGACAAAGGGAGAGAAATATAAAATAGAGTAGTTAGGCTTAGATTAAGGGGGAGTTATTAGTTTTAGGGGGAGTTATTGTAAAGGTGTCACGTACCGAAATTTTCGACCTTCGAAAATTCGACATCGATACTCACTTTATCGACTGCCGAGAAATCGAGTGCCGGAAACTCCAATAGTGAGGGTTTTAAAAAGAAGAGGTAGAAGAAAAAGAAGGAAGAAGAAGAAAAAGAAAAGAAAAGAAAAGAAGAAAGAAGAGAAGAAAATAGAAAAGAACAACAGAACAAGAGCAGAAACAGAAACAGAAAACAATATCAGAATCTCACATATCGCAGCGGAACAATATATAATAGATAAATGAATATCATTTAAAAACAAAAGAATTATATCTGTTATTACATTACATCACATCATATCATCAGAGTCAATAAACAACAATGGACAGTTATATAAACTTGTCCTCATACAGAATACACAGCGGAATAAATACTATCAGATACAAATACTACGTCTCGTCATCCAGCTTATCTCCAAGCTCCAGAATATCCAGAATATCCTGATAATATAACTCTAGGCTGCCCGTGTGGAAATTGGTGGGCACCCAGAGTTTAGAAGGGAACAATAAACTCCGAGTCAGTCATGGTGACTGGTGTGAGATCGTAAAACAGTTATTTTTCACAAAGAAAATAAAACAAATTCGCAATGCTTTTGGAAAATGAAACTACCATAAGACCTCCCGCCACACACACAATGCAAATGCAGAATTGGAGGAGATTTCTTCTTATGATAGTCAAAGATGCTTACTACGCAAAATCAAATCCTTTTTGATATTATTATTAGTGCATAGTGTAGAAAACATTTCGAAAGTATAATATAAATCTTAGCCAGCATAGGTACCATTATAGTATGCTTGCTATAGCTACCATATTAAATGGCAGGTTCTACAACTAAAACCGTACAAGGCTCGTATTGTTTCTTTGGATTTCCAACAAATGGTCAGGCTAAGGAACTTCCTATCCACGATGGGTACGTCCCTGGAATAGACGACCCGAGAAATAACCTAACATTACGGTTAGATCTCTGCCAACACAAGGCCGGGTTACCTCTGCGAAAATAGGTAACTACTGACACGCGTATGCCATCCCCCGATCGTAACCGATCTTCCCGAGGATCCCCGATTTCCAACAAACCACATAGATAATAATGCAGCAACCACATAGGTTAAGTATCTGGGCTCCATACCATGATACCACCTCTATCCAGAAGGAATGACATACACTAAGGGGCGCTACTCCCTAGAACCTTGCCGCATCCTTCCTGTTTTGACCATTTCCGGGGTGTGAGGCTCGATGAAGTCTCGTCCACAAAGCTACGCTTTCTACAAAGCCCTGCTTCGGGTCAAACAAATGATCAACCTATGATCACAAAGATATAAGATCAAACAAATGATCATATCGCAAATGATCAAACACTGATCATTTCACAGCAACACTCAGTATGCCACGTTACCAAATTGGGATATATCGCTGATAAATTTCAACTACATAACCTCTGAGCTCGTACGTCTCAGAGAAGGGTGTTAAGCTAAGAGAATAAATTCTCCGCCACCAACAGAAATGTATTTGAAAGAAATCAGCTTTATATCTCAAATTGTAACGTCAGACACACAATCCATACAAGTCTGTTCCGGGATCGAACAGAACCGAAGGCACTTCTCACGAAGCCCTTGCATTTCCGGATAAATTTCTAATCACGTCCGGACTTCCCGTCACTAAGGGTGATAAAAACCTCTAAATCGGAGATCAGCCGATGTAGAGTAACTCGACGGTAATCCTTCCGTTTTCAAAAATATCCGGTCTTCAACACCGGTCTTCGAATGCAATTCATAACGACGTATCACATATTCAGAATGGGTTATACGACCCCATGGTCCTTTCCCGG
Organism: Allium fistulosum; assembly: GCA_030737815.1. Classification (NCBI taxonomy): domain Eukaryota; kingdom Viridiplantae; phylum Streptophyta; class Magnoliopsida; order Asparagales; family Amaryllidaceae; genus Allium; species Allium fistulosum. The sequence goes on along the minus strand of CM060903.1, from coordinate 304,101,524 downwards.
CTAACCCGAATAGTGAGCGCTTATTTAAAAACAAGTGTGGCATTCAAATTCATCCAATTCACAACAAATACCTATCTAAAGGTAATTATTGATAGTCGGTTATTTAACTATCAATAAAGATGCGCGACATCATCAGATTCCAAATAATTTTCCAAATTATTTATTCTTCAAAAATATCTTTTACTAGATATAAAATTTCCACACTTAACCGTTTGAAAACAAATTTCAAATATTCACTTTTCAATTTATCTTTAAGAAGACAAAATCTCAAAACGTTTCATTTCATTTTGGAAAAGCCTTTCCATACTTATTTAAAAATAAGTATTTCACAAATCATTTGTTTTCAACATTTGAAAATATTCGATATACTTAAATCAATATTTAGTATATATTCATTCTTTAAGGAAATCATTCTCTTTAAACACATTTATTTGAGTCAAAACGAATGTTACGTAAAACATCGTTACGACGACTCAAAATCACTAGTATAGGGATTCAGATTTTTAAGATAGATATATATAAATCCCAATACTACATAAAACATTTTCTTTCGAAAATCATTTACTATAACAACAGTGTTATAGTCCATCATTTCCTTAAATTCCTCGAAAACGTCTATTTCAACAATAAAAGTTGAAATCTATGTATTCGATACTTATCACGTTTTAAAACATCTTTTAAAATAATTACTTCATTTCTGTAATATCGCTTTCCCAAAACAAGTTCATTTTACTTAACAATATATTCACTGTCCAAAATCGTGAATATACTTCACTAACCACATTTCACTATTTTCTACACATTTTATTTAAATAATAATCCGCTATCCAAAATCACGAATATATCTCCTTTAACATTTTAATTTATCAAATCCAATTGATTTCGAATTTATAAAACAACGTTTATAAATTCTATTTCTATTTTCTAACGACTTCAATTTAATAAATCTTCTTTATTAATAATTCGATCAATATTCCATTTAAAGGCAAAAAATCCAATTTATAAGTAAATCTCTTATAAATCTTTTATTCTACAGTTTCATCCATTTTAACTTCCCGATTTATACATCTATAAATTTCATTCTTTTTAACTTCACAATTTATACATCTATAAATTTCTAACACTTATAAAAACTCGTTTTATAATTCCAATATTTGATTTATAAAATATCAATTTTTATAAATCTTTTTATACAAATCGTTTATAGTTATTCAAAAATCCCAACTCAAATCATTTTATAAATAAATCGACTTTTATTTCAAAAACGACACTTCGGTTATATTTCACTAAAAATTATAACTTTTATAACTTTAAAATTTTACGTTTATAAATCAATTCAAAAATTCCATAAAACGTATATTTTCAAAAATCACTTTAAAAACCCTTTTAAAGTAAAAGTCGTTATTTCTACATTTCAAAACTGAATCCGATGATGCAACAATACCAATTAGTCCATCACAACAGTCAATATCATATATCAATATGATAACAGAATATACATCAATATCTGTAAATAAGTAAATACAGTTGAGGAATCCAGTTGGATTCCTCCAACCTGTTTCCCTGCATCCAAAGACGTTAGCACAATACCAATTCCGCTCCAGTACGGAATTATCGCGGTATATGAATTTTATATAGATAATCCGCTTACTAACGGCGTAATAGGGTCTCATCCGCTATACGAGGCGGGAATCAATCAATTCAATATATACATATGCCAATATGTATATATTGCTATATATAGATATATATCCTACTATATCTAATATCACATCCAATAGCAATCAAATCAATAACTGAAAATTCCACTTTTCAATTTTTTGAGTGAGAAGATCTCACCGTGATTTTAAATTCCGTTCCAGCGTTTATTTCGAATAAAATTAAACGCGCGTTTAATTCTACCCGAAATTCAAACTAGCTCCAAACGACTCCAAATCAGTTGCATCGCGTAGTGTTCGACAAAACGAAGCCAACGCTTTTCGTTTCGTAATTTTCTGATCACGCAGCAAAAAGTTACGTTATTACGAAGTTATACGAATTTAAATTAAAATCAATATACAATTTTATTTCATTTTATATTTTATATACCCAGCTCCATCTGCCGTTCATTTTTGAACGTGAAAATCCAGACTGAACGTGCCTTTCTTCCCTCCTCTCCCAGATAGTCACGAACGTGACTAAAGAACCCATTCACGCGTTCGAACTATCCCAGCCGCACCACCCTAACGTCGACGAATCTTCATCACACCCCCACCAACCGAACGGCCATCACCATAGCTACCCACGGCCGGAGCTAGGTGGAGCTTGATCGCCCCCAGCCTCCTGAAAACGAATGCGAACGACGCGACTCCCTTGGCCAGCTGCGCCTCCAACGATGCTTTAAAAATGATCATATCTGTATAGATCGACAGCTCTCGCGTAGCACTACAAATCTCTAGTTGACAATGTTTGCTAAAAGCGTGTGGATTGGGAGTAATTGATGGAAGAAATTCGAAGCTTTCTGGCCGTTGTTTTCTTTAGTGGCGGCCACGAAAATAGAAACTAGGGTTTCTCAAAAATGAAGGGGGTGGGTTGCTTTTATAGAGAACCGACGAACACTATTCACTTCGAATTTCCAAACTCCGATTTACGCGCGGTAACTGACGTTTCTAGGGTTTAACCCGCGTTCCGGACACAATGGAACAGGTTTCAGAAGCTAATTCGATCGTCTGTGTGAGATATGGATTTAAACGATCAATTTAAATTAAACCGATTTAAATCGATTTCGAGGCGTTTTAATTCGTACCGGACAAATGGTACATCCAAAAATTACGAAATTTGAAATCTTACAATAATATCACATTACGGATCCGATGAAACTGGTTTCGTCAAAATCCGAGACCTTTTGAAAAATGACTATTTTAACTCGACGATTTTAAAATTAAAACGATATCGATGCGTTTCGAGTTGCCACGGTCAAACGATAACTTCGATTGCTACAAAAATTGAAATCCGATAATAACTAACTATTACGGATCCAATGGAACTGGTCTCGTCAAATTCTGAGACTGTTTGAAAATTGGCTATTTTTCAGTCGAAAATTAAATATTAAAATATTCAATTTTCACAGATTAACTCCAAATTCGATTCTGAAAGTTCTAAAATATTTCTATAACTCCAGTATGATTAAATAAAATTTTACAAATCATTTTCAATCATTTTAAACTCGATTTTCAATTATCTCTGGAATTTAAATCATTAAATTATCGATTTAATTGACCAAATTAAATCCAATATCCTTTAAATAAATTATTCGACTTATTAAATTCATTTATTAATATTTAAAATCAATTAAATATTCGAATTTTAATTATCAAAAATTCTGGGTCGTTACAGACTTCCCCCCTTAAAAGAATTTCGTCCTCGAAATTACAAGTTAGGAAAAAAATATCCTTAACTCGTCTACTATTTTCTCAAATTCAATAGTTTTATCAATTTTCAAAACAAATCTCTCTACTAGAGATTCGTTATTAATTCAACTAAATTTCCAACTTCAATTATAAGTTTCAACAGCATTGTTAAACTTCTCAATTCAAATTCGAGTTTAAATTCAAATTTCAAACTTTCAAATTTTCTCAAAAATTTTCTAACGCCCTAAATTTCCAAAAAAATTTGCCAGCGTCTCCTTTGCGCGGCTAATACGGTACGACTACAAAACGTCCCTACGGACTCTCAGATTTCAAAAAGAAAAAGAAAAAGCCAAGCGGCTAGACAAGAAATCATCAAATCTCATATTGAAATTCAAATACATACCTTTTGTCGAGCAATTCAAATTATCTTCGAAATCAAAATTCCAATTCCTTTTATAACACCTGTATCTCCTACTAGCCATTATATCTAGTTACAGCATTCAAACTATTTTGCACAATTCTATTACAAAATTTTCAATATAAACTGCTTATATCGTTTTTAGTTCACTATTGAAGTTATATCCATTATCATTCAATTTTGTTCAACACCTTTCAATTAGCTTTAATGAATTTACACTTACATTCATTCTTCCATATCAATTTACTTTCATTAGGTTGATTAAGATCCAATACATTTATTTATCCAGTTGCTAATTCATTTAACATTTCAAGTTGAATTTCACTTTTATTTATTCAAATTTATTCACTTATACTTTCTTTAATTTAACTCCATTCTTTAAGTTAAATTTATTCTATCAAAATTCAAATTGTATAAGTTATCAACTTATTTCTTATTTCATAAGTATTTTTATATAGTATTCCAGAGTCTTTTCAATCTTTTCAAAAACCATTTTTTGAAAACAATTCAAATTATCCTTTGAATTTTCTAAAACAAAACCCAAATTTTTCAAACAACTTCCTTTTAAAACAATTTGGCAGCAATTTCTCTTTTGGAAACCCGAAAATGAACACCAACGATGCCGCGGTCATCATCGAAGTTATTTTCCAACGACCGAAAAGAGTTTAGAGCTTTTCATTACGTCAAAACATTTTTCAAAACCCTTGAAATCCATTTTCAAATCAAAAAGATTTAAACTTTTCAAATCTCCAAAATTCTCAAATTCTTTTCAGAACATTTCCAAAAACTTCTCTGGAATTCCGTTTTAAATTACAAATCACATTTATAATTTATATCCTCACATTTCATTTATATGTGAATTCATTTCTTAACTTTGGAGTTATAATTCCAATTTCTTATTCAATTTCAGTGATGATAATTCACTATTATTACTTCCTAACATCCATGCAACCATATACTATAATAATTTACAGAAAAATCATTTCTTTTATATACAAAATATAATCGAGGTAAAATTATTCCATTTACCCAATTTAAAACAATATTGTGCCGAATTGTTCTATATAAGTGTTTAGAGATCCCTATCGATAGAGTTGTACGGACAATACCGACCAGAATCCATATACCACTCAACAAACCAATCATCACAATATAAAACAATTTTTATATTCACTAACAAATACGCACTCGTATCTATTATTACACTCAACTCATTCTAGAGTACTACTGACTCTATCTCTAATGAGTAACACCCAACAGAGCAGGGTTGTCGCTTAACCATATGCTCTGATACCACGCTGTCACGTACCGAAATTTTCGACCTTCGAAAATTCGACATCGATACTCACTTTATCGACTGCCGAGAAATCGAGTGCCGGAAACTCCAATAGTGAGGGTTTTAAAAAGAAGAGGTAGAAGAAAAAGAAGGAAGAAGAAGAAAAAGAAAAGAAAAGAAAAGAAGAAAGAAGAGAAGAAAATAGAAAAGAACAACAGAACAAGAGCAGAAACAGAAACAGAAAACAATATTAGAATCTCACATATCGCAGCGGAACAATATATAATAGATAAATGAATATCATTTAAAAACAAAAGAATTATATCTGTTATTACATTACATCACATCATATCATCAGAGTCAATAAACAACAATGGACAGTTATATAAACTTGTCCTCATACAGAATACACAGCGGAATAAATACTATCAGATACAAATACTACGTCTCGTCATCCAGCTTATCTCCAAGCTCCAGAATATCCAGAATATCCTGATAATATAACTCTAGGCTGCCCGTGTGGAAATTGGTGGGCACCCAGAGTTTAGAAGGGAACAATAAACTCCGAGTCAGTCATGGTGACTGGTGTGAGATCGTAAAACAGTTATTTTTCACAAAGAAAATAAAACAAATTCGCAATGCTTTTGGAAAATGAAACTACCATAAGACCTCCCGCCACACACACAATGCAAACGCAGAATTGGAGGAGATTTCTTCTTATGATAGTCAAAGATGCTTACTACGCAAAATCAAATCCTTTTTGATATTATTATTAGTGCATAGTGTAGAAAACATTTCGAAAGTATAATATAAATCTTAGCCAGCATAGGTACCATTATAGTATGCTTGCTATAGCTACCATATTAAATGGCAGGCTCTACAACTAAAACCGTACAAGGCTCGTATTGTTTCTTTGGATTTCCAACAAATGGTCAGGCTAAGGAACTTCCTATCCACGATGGGTACGTCCCTGGAATAGACGACCCGAGAAATAACCTAACATTACGGTTAGATCTCTGCCAACACAAGGTCGGGTTACCTCTGCAAAAATAGGTAACTACTGACACGCGTATGCCATCCCCCGATCGTAACCGATCTTCCCGAGGATCCCCGATTTCCAACAAACCACATAGATAATAATGCAGCAACCACATAGGTTAAGTATCTGGGCTCCATACCATGATACCACCTCTATCCAGAAGGAATGACATACACTAAGGGGCGCTACTCCCTAGAACCTTGCCGCATCCTTCCTGTTTTGACCATTTCCGGGGTGTGAGGCTCAATGAAGTCTCGTCCACAAAGCTACGCTTTCTACAAAGCCCTGCTTCGGGTCAAACAAATGATCAACCTATGATCACAAAGATATAAGATCAAACAAATGATCATATCGCAAATGATCAAACACTGATCATTTCACAGCAACACTCAGTATGCCACGTTACCAAATTGGGATATATCGCTGATAAATTTCAACTACATAACCTCTGAGCTCGTACGTCTCAGAGAAGGGTGTTAAGCTAAGAGAATAAATTCTCCGCCACCAACAGAAATGTATTTGAAAGAAATCAGCTTTATATCTCAAATTGTAACGTCAGACACACAATCCATACAAGTCTGTTCCGGGATCGAACAGAACCGAAGGTACTTCTCACGAAGCCCTTGCATTTCCGGATAAATTTCTAATCACGTCCGGACTTCCCGTCACTAAGGGTGATAAAAACCTCTAAATCGGAGATCAGCCGATGTAGAGTAACTCGACGGTAATCCTTCCGTTTTCAAAAATATCCGGTCTTCAACACCGGTCTTCGAATGCAATTCATAACGACGTATCACATATTCGGAATGGGTTATACGACCCCATGGTCCTTTCCCGGCTAACCCGAATAGTGAGCGCTTATTTAAAAACAAGTGTGGCATTCAAATTCATCCAATTCACAACAAATACCTATCTAAAGGTAATTATTGATAGTCGGTTATTTAATTATCAATAAAGATGCGCGACATCATCAGATTCCAAATAATTTTCCAAATTATTTATTCTTCAAAAATATCTTTTACTAGATATAAAATTTCCACACTTAACCGTTTGAAAACAAATTTCAAATATTCACTTTTCAATTTATCTTTAAGAAGACAAAATCTCAAAACGTTTCATTTCATTTTGGAAAAGCCTTTCCATACTTATTTAAAAATAAGTATTTCACAAATCATTTGTTTTCAACATTTGAAAATATTCGATATACTTAAATCAATATTTAGTATATATTCATTCTTTAAGGAAATCATTCTCTTTAAACACATTTATTTGAGTCAAAACGAATGTTACGTAAAACATCGTTACGACGACTCAAAATCACTAGTATAGGGATTCAGATTTTTAAGATAGATATATATAAATCCCAATACTACATAAAACATTTTCTTTCGAAAATCATTTACTATAACAACAGTGTTATAGTCCATCATTTCCTTAAATTCCTCGAAAACGTCTATTTCAACAATAAAAGTTGAAATCTATGTATTCGATACTTATCACGTTTTAAAACATCTTTTAAAATAATTACTTCATTTCTGTAATATCGCTTTCCCAAAACAAGTTCATTTTACTTAACAATATATTCACTGTCCAAAATCGTGAATATACTTCACTAACCACATTTCACTATTTTCTACACATTTTATTTAAATAATAATCCGCTATCCAAAATCGCGAATATATCTCCTTTAACATTTTAATTTATCAAATCCAATTGATTTCGAATTTATAAAACAACGTTTATAAATTCTATTTCTATTTTCTAACGACTTCAATTTAATAAATCTTCTTTATTAATAATTCGATCAATATTCCATTTAAAGGCAAAAAATCCAATTTATAAGTAAATCTCTTATAAATCTTTTATTCTACAGTTTCATCCATTTTAACTTCCCGATTTATACATCTATAAATTTCATTCTTTTTAACTTCACAATTTATACATCTATAAATTTCTAACACTTATAAAAACTCGTTTTATAATTCCAATATTTGATTTATAAAATATCAATTTTTATAAATCTTTTTATACAAATCGTTTATAGTTATTCAAAAATCCCAACTCAAATCATTTTACAAATAAATCGACTTTTATTTCAAAAACGACACTTCGGTTATATTTCACTAAAAATTATAACTTTTATAACTTTAAAATTTTACGTTTATAAATCGATTCAAAAATTCCATAAAACGTATATTTTCAAAAATCACTTTAAAAACCCTTTTAAAGTAAAAGTCGTTATTTCTACATTTCAAAACTGAATCCGATGATGCAACAACACCAATTAGTCCATCACAACAGTCAATATCATATATCAATATGATAACAGAATATACATCAATATCTGTAAATAAGTAAATACAGTTGAGGAATCCAGTTGGATCCCTCCAACCTGTTTCCCTGCATCCAAAGACGTTAGCACAATACCAATTCCGCTCCAGTACGGAATTATCGCGGTATATGGGTTTTATAAAGATAATCCGCTTACTAACGGCGCAATAGGGTCTCATCCGCTATACGAGGCGGGAATCAATCAATTCAATATATACATATGCCAATATGTATATATTGCTATATATAGATATATATCCTACTATATCTAATATCACATCCAATAGCAATCAAATCAATAACTGAAAATTCCACTTTTCAATTTTTTGAGTGAGAAGATCTCACCGTGATTTTAAATTCCGTTCCAGCGTTTATTTCGAATAAAATTAAACGCGCGTTTAATTCTACCCGAAATTCAAACTAGCTCCAAACGACTCCAAATTAGTTGCATCGTGTAGTGTTCGACAAAACGAAGCCAACGCTTTTCGTTTCGTAATTTTCTGATCACGCAGCAAAAAGTTACGTTATTACAAAGTTATACGAATTTAAATTAAAATCAATATACAATTTTATTTCATTTTATATTTTATATACCCAGCTCCATCTGCCGTTCATTTTTGAACGTGAAAATCCAGACTGAACGTGCCTTTCTTCCCTCCTCTCCCAGATAGTCACGAACGTGACTAAAGAACCCATTCACGCGTTCGAACTATCCCAGCCGCACCACCCTAACGTCGACGAATCTTCATCACACCCCCACCAACCGAACGGCCATCACCATAGCTACCCACGGCCGGAGCTAGGTGGAGCTCGATCACCCCCAGCCTCCTGAAAACGAATGCGAACGACGCGACTCCCTTGGCCAGCTGCGCCTCCTACGATGCTTTAAAAATGATCATATCCGTATAGATCGACAGCTCTCGCGTAGCACTACAAATCTCTAGTTGACAATGTTTGCTAAAAGCGTGTGGATTGGGAGTAATTGATGGAAGAAATTCGAAGCTTTCTGGCCGTTGTTTTCTTTAGTGGCGGCCACGAAAATAGAAACTAGGGTTTCTCAAAAATGAAGGGGGTGGGTTGCTTTTATAGAGAACCGACGAACACTATTCACTTCGAATTTCCAAACTCCGATTTACGCGCGGTAACTGACGTTTATAGGGTTTAACCCGCGTTCCGGACACAATGAAATAGGTTTCAGAAGCTAATTCGATCGTCTGTGTGAGATATGGATTTAAACGATCAATTTAAATTAAACCGATTTAAATCGATTTCGAGGCGTTTTAATTTGTACCGGACAAATGGTACATCCAAAAATTACGAAATTTGAAATCTTACAATAATATCACATTACGGATCCGATGAAACTAGTTTCGTCGAAATCCGAGACCTTTTGAAAAATGACTATTTTAACTCGACGATTTTAAAATTAAAACGATATCGATGCGTTTCGAGTTGCCACGGTCAAACAATAACTTCGATTGCTACAAAAATTGAAATCCGATAATAACTAACTATTACGGATCCAATGGAACTGGTCTCGTCAAATTCTGAGACTGTTCGAAAATTGGCTATTTTTCAGTCGAAAATTAAATATTAAAATATTCAATTTTCACAGATTAACTCCAAATTCGATTCTGAAAGTTCTAAAATATTTCTATAACTCCAGTATGATTAAATAAAATTTTACAAATCATTTTCAATCATTTTAAACTCGATTTTCAATTATCTCTGGAATTTAAATCATTAAATTATCGATTTAATTGACCAAATTAAATCCAATATCCTTTAAATAAATTATTCGACTTATTAAATTCATTTATTAATATTTAAAATAAATTAAATATTCGAATTTTAATTATCAAAAATTCTGGGTCGTTACAAAAGGAGAAGTATATTTTATAAACATAGGTTGTCATCATCAAAAAGAAGGAGATTGTTAGTCCTTTAGACGGATGGTTTTGATGACAACAACCTTAGGACTTGTTATAAAATATAAATACAAACATTATAGTTTAGATATATATATATATGCAGGATATAAACATGCAGGTACCAAGAATGAAGACTGTACAATATAGAGATACAAGACCGATGAATTTAAAGATCAAAGATATCAAGATTGAAGACTCATGAGTATCAAGAAATCAAGTTATCAAGAGTTCAAGATTTTAATAGTACAAGATAAGTATTGAGTCTAGAATTATGTTAAAACTTCATAATAACACGGAAATCTTCATTCCATATTTCATTTGGGATGGAACCAATTTCTACCTTTTTAGTGGCTTACAAACCCACGACATGTAGCTTACAAACCTACGACAAGTCTTACAAACCCACGAACATCCTGGTTTTGTAAAAGTTCTCGAGTTCTGATGTGATGAGATATTCTGCAGGAAGAAGCTTGCAAAACTACTTCAAAATGGTTTTTCAAAATGATTTTCAAAACTGCTTTTCAAAATGTTTTAGCCTTAAAATATTCTTTGTTTTTATTTTTAAATAAACTCTTGTTTTAAACTTCGTTTGTTTTTAAAAACTATCTTCTGATTTTTAAATATTCTTTATAATATATATATATATATATATATATACTCGAGATTTAAAATCAAATTTATATATACATTCCAAAAATATATTTTTATACTCTTCTTTATTTAAAACATAGGGAAATTAGTTTATTTTACTCCAGAATCATTTCATCTTGTTTTCCTTTCAATATCATTTTCAAAACAAATTTTACATTATTTTTAACTAGGGTATGTCGACATCATGGGATACCCCATGTCGACATGGTGTCCGTTAAATTCAAAATTGAAATTTTCAAAAGAAGTGTCTATTCGTCGTATTCTTTCACGAATAGATATGGCTGTTGATTTCCTCTAAATACCGGTAGTTCTAAACGAATTTTTAACCAGATTTCACTTGTTTTCTCTTCTCTTCATCTTCCACATTTATTCTAAAGAATTCCGAACTATACTCTGCTGAAATACCAAGTGAATCAAACTTGACTCTCTTGTTTGATTCTCTGCCACTCTGTCCATAAGATCTCAGTGCTATTCAGAGTTATAGGATTATTTGTAAATCAAACTATTGAGTAAAAGGTGCGGTTGAGCCTTGAAATCAATTGGGTGTGATTGTTGCCCCAAAAATCGATTAGGTGATCTTGTGGCCTGGTAAATCAAGAGAGTTTGCCCCAGACTCGAATACAGGAGGGCATATCTCGTGGCCTTGAAATCGAGGTATAATCTGAGAGATTATTTTTGATAAGAAATCCGTACGTTTGTGCAGGACTGGATGTAGGGTAACTCCGAACCAGTATAAAATCCTGGTGTGTTCTTTCCTTTACTGCTTTTATTTATTATTTGCATCTGTGTCTGTGACTTGCATTTGTTGGTGATTAAATTTACATAAGTTTCAAAAAGATTTAGAAAATCCACAAAACACTATTCACCCCCCCTCTAGTGTTATTCCAGCCTTAAGATCCGTAATCTGCATTTCTCACATGAACAACCTATTATATCATTCAAATATTTATATAATTTTCTGAAGAACAAACACATTCCCCATTAAACTTAGTTTTAGTTGTCCACTCTATCGAGTATTTGTATTGAATTTACAAACAGATGATTTATCTTTCAGTTTGTTGAATAATTCCTTGGTATGTCTTATTTTTATTTTTATTTTCATTTTGACTTTACAAAACCACACGAAACTTTTCCTTTGTTTAATTTATGAAGTTCCTACCAAAGGTATTGTAATTTCGCAGCAAGTTAAAGAAGTTAAACTGTTTTTCAAGTAATTTTTTGAGTAACACAAAAGTAACTTTTCATATATGAACTTGCACTAGTATTCTCACTTTTTAAGTTATATTTATTATTCACTTAGAAAGTCACATTTGTTTGTGCGTGTGTTTATTCTTAAATTTGTAATTTCCTTGTTAATTATTTTTATATAATGATTATAATTCCAAGAAAATAACTCAATATACTATCATACTCTACTTACTGACTCACTACTTACATTTATGTCATATTAAGCTTTTTCTTATATCAGTATTAGTGAAAATTTGGATTATAGGGTACCAAGCTTTTTTAAGTTTATTTTAGTACTGAATCAAGTTACATAGGTCTTGTCTATATTAGTTATATTGAATGATATTTGCTTAATTATATTATATCTTTTACTTCTCTTTGATGTAATCATGTACCCATTTGGTTTACTGCATTCAATATATTACGCTATTCACATTCATGATATATATATATATATATATATTATATCTTTTACTTCTCTTTGATGTAATCATGTACCCATTTGGTTTACTGCATTCAATATATTATGCTATTCACATTCATGATATATATATATACCATTATACAGAGGGGAGTAGTTTTGGGATGGGATGATTGCTTATTATACATTTGTTTTGGAACTATTATAGCTTTTGTTTTGGAACTATTATAGCTTTTGCATTTTATGCTGTCGGAAGAGTTTTTTTTGTTTTTTTTATTATTTTTATTTTATTTTGTGGTATACCACATCTCAATCAAATGTTCTACGAGAATTTGTATATAAAATCCCAAAGCATAACATGCTATAAATGTTACAGTGTAACTTATTATTTCGTATAGTATATAATGTAATTGTTTCATTATTTTTAAACTACTCTACTGGCAGCTTGTAAGTATATAATACCCAAGGGTGCAGTAGATAGAATGTTGAACTAGGAATTAGGAACCTTATTCTTTTTGTTTCAGAGTATTCTAATTTTTGGTTCAAATTCTTGTAGTCTCCCTATTTAGTACAAATCATTGTATACATATATTTCTTCATCAAACGTTTCAAATCTGGCCAACCAATTATGGTTATCTTCTTGTATTTGTTTCTGTAGTATTATGTAGTATTCATCACATACTAAGTTTATCATCCTAGGTGTCAGTCGTGTTTCTGTTTTATTTTCTATTAGATAAAAAGTATTTTGTAAATTTTTAATGATTTTGTTTTTATCTAGTTTTGGATCATCTGTTAGTTCCGTATATTTTTTTGGATAATTATCCTTAAATTTTTTTCTATATTATACTGTTGGTTTTCATTTAGTTTTGTTTGCTTTAGAACAATCATAAGTTTAATCAAAAAATTTTGTTCTAAATACTTCTGTAATGATTCTATATCTTTAATATTTGGAAATCTGTTCATTATTAGTTTTTCCAATCATTATCTTCTGTGATGTTATAATCTGTTTTATTTTTGTTTTCTAAATAATTTTTCCATTCATTATAATAATCTTTTGCAAATTTGGGTGTTATAATAACATTTCCGAGTTCTGTATATATGCTAAAATTGTTGAATATTTTTATAAAATTCGTTTCACAATCAAAGACATTGATTATTCTGTAGTATATTTTTGTTTAAAAATATTTATTATTTCATGTTTTTGGTTATCTGTAATATTGTTGTTATTTTTCATTATGTTTATTATAAATTTATCTTCTAAATATTTTTGCAAATTTTCCATAATTTTGAATTTTCTCTTTTTATTTTTTGATTTTTAGGAAAAGTCGGGTATAAACCAAAGATACTTGGTGAAATAATCACAGGTAAACCTTTATTTACTATCTTCTTCCTCATCTCTTACTCTTGCTGTATTTAGTTTTAAAAATATGATTTTAACCTGGTTATGAATCATTCCCTCACCTTGTTACTCTAGATTTACTATTTTCCCTAACGGCATCATGCCTAAGCGGTACTTCTTCAATCATTTGCGAGCTTACGTCTTTTGGGATAATTCATAATTTTAGTTAAATACAAGTGGTTTTAAAACATGGATACAACCTCATAAAGCTAACATCATACTTGAGAAGATAAGTAAAAAGGAATACATACCTAGATCTCTTCAACTTTCTCTTGGTTTATGTCTGAAAATTGTTTAGCTATTCATCGTCTTCATGGGGAAGTAACAGAAAAGGAAGTCCACCATTAAAAGGAAATACTCAAGCTTTTTATTACTTAATAGTTTTTTGGAGTTGATACAATGATATTCGGTACCTTACAAACATACCGGATTGCCATATATATAGGCAATCCAAACACACCATACTATGGACAGCTGTTCATTACAAACTTACAAATGGAGGTAAAAAGTAGCATGCAGTACACACTTAGAATAATACATCTGTAAAGTCAGGTTCTAGTGGAATGTTTCTTTTCAAAAGTCTTTTGTCTCCTTTTGTCAATGGAGAAAAAAGTCTTCACCTATTTGTAGGTAGGTATTTTATCTGATTTCTTTTTTTGTTTAGTGGAAATATTTGTCACTGCGGGTCACATCCCTTTAGTCTTTGGGATCATTATTTCTTCGATTGCTTTTGTGTTGTCTTCGTAGCTGTCTTTATCTTCTTCTTCTTGGCTATAGCTTTTGTTTTTACTACTGTCTTCTAGTTGCCTGATCCTTCTGAAGTTGTTTATCATATGTTGGTTTGGATGGAATATTTCAAAAGGCCTTAGTTTGTATGCAAAGTCTTCGAAATATTCAGATATGTAGATTTTCATGATAGGGGATTCTGCATATAGTTTAAGTTGTTCTTTGTCATTCCAAAACATGTTATTTCCGATCAAATTTGCTCTGTATTTTTCATAGGTATATTTATCAGTTTCTGTGACAGGAGGAGGTGTGAGGTTTCTGTCTTCTGTCCATTCTTGGTAATCTGGATCAAAATTTTTTGCCCTTATTTTTATGATATGTCTGGCAGGGTCTATGGTGGTTTGACTGAAGTGAGGTGGTGTAGAGGTTATTTCTGTACATAATTCCTGACCTAAAAGTTCTGCATGATAGTCTAAGATGGAGGATAGCGGTTCTGGAAGTTCTGTGATACACCAGTTGTTGAAGTACATTTTTTCTAGGAACCCATAATTTAGAAGTGTGCTTGGGTCTAGGGTAATATTGTCTTGTACTATGTACCTGTATTTTGGGATATTTATTGTGAGAAGAGGTGTTGAGGCAATTATGTTGCATTTGCATTGGGTAGTGGTGTTTTTGCAGTCTTCTCCTTTTTGTGTACATGGAATATTTGTGTTTCTTATTATCTTCCATGTAATCTTCATTCCTGGAATGTTAGTAGTAGAACATTTTGCAATAGTATTAAAGATTTTTTTATAAGTCATAGCACTCATCTCTCTTGAAAGAAGTATGTGATTTATTTCTTTGTCAAATGAATCAACAAAACATATCATGTTCTGTTGGACAGTCTCTGATCGTATTGCCTTTATATGTGGAATTTGTCCAAGTTGGACCATTTTCCCTTTGTCTGCCACAGCCTTCTGTTTGTATGTGACCATAGGTCTAAGGCTTAATTCATCAGTTGGAACTTCATCTTTGATGAACACACCTGATGATATGTTTAGGTATTGTTTTATTCCTTCCAATGTATAATAATCTTTTCCAAGATGTTTTTCCATTGCCATTTTGGTTGTTTCGAAATTTGTATATCCTTTGTATTTAGGAATCCCATATCTTGGATTCATTTCTATTTCTCTGATTTTAGGAAGCATTTCTTCCCAAGTAGCATATATCCCTGCACTTTCTCCATTAAACAAACAGTAATGGGAGAATTTTTGTTTTGTTTCTTTCTGAAATTCATTTACTAAGGTATATAAGATACTGAGTTTCTGTTTGTTGTCTTGAGGGCTTGTAGCAAGATTCCATATATTATCCAATATCATTTGTTGATCTTCTGTGATATTTGCTTTAGTGACAAATCTGTTTTGTTTGTAGGTCTTCAGGAATTTTTTACTATCTTGACTTTGTGATGTCATGTCTGTATTTTCTCTGTACATGTAATTATAATCTGTCAGATCTTTATTCAGAAATAATCTAGATAATTTGTCAGGTAGGAAATTTGTTTTTCCTTTTATATGTTCCCAGTTTATTTTTGTTCCGCAATTGAATATTGCATTTTTGAATTTTAACCATCTATTGTTTAGGATCCCTTTTTCTTTTTTGTTTTCTGAGTATTTAACTATGGCTTCACAGTCCGTTCTAATGGTTATTTCTTTGTGTGAAATAATAAACAATTTAAAAGCTTCAAGAATATATATTATCGCAAGTATTTCATAATCTAGGGATGTTAAATATCCTTTCTCTTTAAAAGTTCCTGAAGCATACCTACAAATTCTTTCTGCAGATTTTGTTTCATATTTATTTGGTTTATTTATTAGAATACCTCCCCATCCTAGGGATGATCCATCAGTTTCTATAATTAGATAATCTGTGCTTAAGGGTAAAGCTAAGGGTTTTAATTCTTCTGCTAATTTTTTTATCTGTTTTATTTGCTTAGTATCTTCGTGGTTAAATTCTCTTTGTCCTTTTGGACTTGCCTTATTATATAGGGGTCCAGTGTATTTTGATAAGTCCTTTATGTAGGGCCTAGCATAATTTACAAGTCCTAGGAATGCTTGTAATTGTTTTAAGTCTGTTATTTTATCTGGAAATTCCAAAAAATTTCTTGTTATGTGGGATTGTAATTCAATTTGTCCTTTGCCTGTCTTTGTTCCTAAGAATTCTATAGTATTCTTAAAAAGTTCTATTTTCTTTTTAGATATAATTAAGCCATGGGCTTCTATTAGTTTTAATATGCTGTATAAATGCGATATGTGTTCTTGTTTTGTTCTGGAAAAAAACAAGTATGTCATCTATATATACACAGGTGTAATTGTTGCAGTTTTGAAAAATATTATCCATTTTTCTTTGGAAAATTTGTGGAGCATTTTTTAATCCAAATGGCATAACCAGCCATTCATAATGTCCTTCACTACATGTAAATGCAGTCCAAGGTATAGATTCAGGATGCATTTTTACTTGCGAAAACCCTGATTTTAAGTCAAATTTGGAAAACCAGTTTTTCCTTGTATTTTGTTTATTAGTACATCTTTATTTGGTATACAATATCCATCCTCATGGGTATTGTCATTAAGTCTGGTGTAATTCATGACCATTCTAGATTGGCCTCTTTTTCTCTCTGATTCTTTTTGTACTATGAAAGCCGCTATTCTATGTCTAGAATCGATTTTTCTTATAACATTTAGATTAGTTAATATTTGTATGTGCATTTTGAATTCTTTCATAATCCAATTATCATATTTTGGAGAACCTGTTTTTATTGTTAAATCTGGATTTATTATATCCAGTCTACATTGTACTGGGTTTCTATCCCAATATTTTAAAGGTTTTTCTCCAATGATTTCTAATTTTTCTAATTTAGAAATAATATTGTCTATATCATCTGTGGATAATAATAATCTACTCACGTCTCTTGGATTTATAAGTTGGATATTTTTAATAAATCCCTTTCTTTTATATTCATAGTTTTTATAAGTTTCTCGTATTAATTCTTCATTTGTTTTTTCTGTAATTGTTAGTATATTTTCATTGTTTTTGCATTGTCCTTGTATGGGGCAACTACATTTGTCTTTTTGATTTTGATGTTCTGTATTCCCACCACGCTTCTCAAGCACATACTCTGATAGTATTGGGGTTAGTGTGGTCTTTTTTGAAATTTGTATGTAATCTTTATTAAATGCAAAACTCCCGTTGTCATTTAATAAGAAATCTAGTCCTAGGATTAGTTTCATCCCTTCAAGATTTAATTCTAAAACCCATAATTGTTTTATGTTGTAAAAAGGAGACCATTCCCTACATGTATTAGTAAAACTTATGTTTATATTTTTAACAATATTGGTAATAATATTAGTAGTTCCATCAAATTGGATACTTTGTTTTGGTTTGTCTGCTTTTGTTACATATTTATGGGGTATAAGGCTAGAGCAAATAGTTGAACTGGTGGCTCCAGTGTCTATAAAAGATAATATCTGTATTTCTAATCCTTTTATATTTAATCTTGTTGGAACGCGTAATTCTTTTAGGCTTCCTAAATTACATATTAATGGGATTTGTATTAGTTTATCAATATTATTTAGATTATTATTTTCATATGATGTTGATTCATCTTGAATGACATTTTTTTTATCTAGGGTCATAATTTTTCTTTTATTTCTTCTATTTCTATTTCAATATTATTTGTTCTTTCTTCAAGTATTTTAATCCTTTCTTTATTTATCTTATTTTTGTCCGTGTAGGCAAGCTTATTTTCTTTAGGTAATTCTATGTTAAATTTGTTTTTTGCACATATATGGCATATTTCCATTATGCATTCGATGCATTTAAATCTTTTATCAAAGGCAGGATACCATGGACAAAATTCACATTTTGTGGTATCTGTTCCCATTTTATGTTTAAAATTGTGTTCACAAGAATTCTTATTTACCATGTTTATTAAATATTCTTGTTCTGCTAACCCTTCCAAGGATACTATAGAATATATTGTAGATGTTTCTGAAACATCAGAAGCAATTTCTAAGAGATCTTCTTTTACTGCATCTATAAGGTTAGATTCCCGTGTAAATAGGTTATGTTTTTTTGGACATGAGGAAGGAAGATGTCCTTTTTCGTTACAAGCAAAACATGTAATTGTACTTGTATATGTCTTTCTTGGATTGTATTTTCTGACATGTTTTTCTTTGTTGAGATATGGTTTTTTAGCATTTGATTTTCTTAAATGATACTTTTTTGTATATCTTCTTTTAAATTTAGGTTTTTTTATCTATGTTGTAATTTCTTGATCCATATTGCTGTGGAGTATATATTTGTCCACAAAACCCATAATTTTTTTGTTTTAATTTTCTCTTGATTTGTATATATGTACATTTGTTTTTTAGTTCGGAGATAATATGTGTTATTCTTATTCCAATGTTATCATATCCTTTAGGGATATTTGCAGTATTGTTTTGGTAATGTTCTATCCAAGATTTATGTATTTCCTTCCCTAAATCACCTGGAAGTTTGGAAAAGAGTCTATTTCCTATTTCAGTACTGTAATAATTTCCTGAAATAGTTGCATAATGCAAAAATTCTTTTAGGAATTTTATTATGTATTTCCAAATCTAACAATTGGATTTGTTCTAAATCTCTCATGGCCTCTTGTTGCCTTATGGTTACTCCTGTCTTTACATCTCTTCCTGTTATTATTCTGTGCATCGTATAAGCAAAGTTGTAAATATTGCTTCCTTGTATTATTAAGTTATTTATTTCTTCAGGAAAGCTCTGTTTATAGGCTTCCCATATGGCTTTAGCTATATCTCCTAAATATTTTTCGACGATTCTGATCATTTCTTCACCAGAATTTATGTTTGTATGTCTTGCTGCATAATCCCTTACTATGGCAGCAGTCCATTGTTCTAGATATGTGTCTAATAACCGTGGATGGCATTTTGTGACATTTAGTATTACTGAATTGTCTTTGAAAAAAGTTACTTCATTTGGTAATCTTTTTCCTATTGTTCTTAGGTTTTTATTTTCATTTGTATAGGGTTCAACTGGTTGTCTAGGAGGTTGTCCTAAAGTATACGGCATTGTTTCTTGGTTTTTATTGGGATATGAAACCCCTGAGCTTCCGCTTTCTTCATGGTCAGCTAAGTCTATGTGTTCTGTGAATTCTGATACTATATCTTTTAATTCTTTTTGTCTTTTTTCATTATTTGCTTCTTGGGAATCTTCCAAGAAGTCGTCTAGATTATATACTTCTCTTATTCTTACATTGTTCTCATCATCAACATAAACAAATGTATTTTCATTTATTTGGTTAGTTGATCTTAGAGTTTGTTCTAACTCATAAACTTCAGATGGTTCAAGAACCATTCCAAGTTCTTTTGGATATATAATTTTATTCATTAATTCTTTTATTTAATTCTTCAGCTTCTTCATCTGTTTCTATTTCTTGTTGGTTTGACGGTCCATAATCCCTAAACCTTATGGACATAGATTTTTTTAGGTTATTGTATGTTACAACATTATTTGCTTTTAATGTTGCTGTTGTATTTTTCGGATTTTCTATATTGCATTCATGGCCAGCAAGAATAGAAGAATCTATTTCCATTGGTTTTATGAAACTTATGCCTGTTGAATTTAAGGCTTCTATGACTTTGTCTAGTTTTATTTTTATTTTGGGAGTATACTTGGACATACATTTTCCTAAGAATGTAATGTCTAGTAGAATATTTTTTCCTATAAAGTTCTCAAATCCCTTTGTTTGTATTATAATTTTTATGTGTTTATAAAAATCATTTAATGTCATTGTAAAATTTGGAGCTATATAAACAATACCTCTGTTATTATTCATATCTACTTCCATCATTCAGAATATGGCTTTATCCATATCTTGGTGTCTATCGTCTATAAGTAGTAACAATAATTTAGTTCCAATTTTCTGTCTAACTAATCCTCTTATGCCTATGACTATAAGTCCTAGGTGCATTAGTTTGTATTTCTGGATTTTTAATTGTTTTATAGCTTCTTGTGACATTAAATTTATTACCTGTTGACTTCCATCTGGAATAGAAAGTATTTCTTCTCTATGGTGTCTATATAATCCTGTCATTGCTGTAAACAGTCATGTTCTATATATTTCTGTAGGATTTAGAGAATCCAGTTGGCTATTTGAAAATATTTCTATATCCCTATCTAAGTTTATTATTTCTTCTAACTGATTTTGTGTATTATTAGGTCTTCTCAATATATTATCAATCCATCCCATGGATGATAAGCTATTTGATTCTGTAGGTCTATCTGTTAAGGTTCTAGATGGACCTGTAAAAGATAATCTTCTATTATTCATATTTGATCAAGTTTCTTATACATTAGAAAATTGATTTTAGTCTTTTTACTTGTTATATGTGTAGTAGGATCATTAGGTCCTAAATTCATTTTTTGTAGACTTTCTGTGAGTTTGTTTATTTCAAATTCATGTTCTTTACCATTTTTGTCTATATCAAACATTTGTTTCTGGATATTATATATCTTGTTTTGTATTTGGGTTAACATTGCTATTATCATATTATTTTGTAATATTTGTATTCTATCACTTTTTCCTGGGAATTCATCTTTGTTATATCCAACATTTATGTTAGGATCACTGAATCTGTAGTTGGATTCTACATATTTAGTTGCTTCTTGGTAGTATTTGTTTTCAAAACTCATTAGCTTGGTATTAAATGTTTGATTTCATCCAACATTTTCTCAATTTGTTGTATTTGTTTTTCAAATTGGCTTTTATCTTTTTCTGTTTGTTCTTTTAATTCTATTATTAATTTTCTAGAATGTATTTCTATATCTTTTGGTTTATTTTCTTCTATTAAATTTTTTAAGTTTATTATATCACTTTTATTTGGAAATTCTTTTAATTTTATGACTTTGAATTTATTAGTTAGTTTTTCCAAAGTTATTTCCATGTTATCTATTTTGTACAAATTTAATTTCAAATAATCTTGGTTGTTTGAAATCTGTTTTAGTAACTTATTTTTCTCAATTATGCCTTCTAATACTAGTTGCATCAGGCTATGATGCTTTTCATTATAGAGATTTAAGTTTTCACTTAATTCTATAACTAAGTCTGTGAGCGAATTCATATGTTCTATTTCTGAATGTAATTTATGTTTGCAATCAGTTTCTTTGATATAACATATGTGTTTTTGTTTGTCTAAGGTAATAATTCTTTTTATTGGATTATTGATTTCTAAATTTAAGTAAATACATTTTCTTGCGTTCGATAATAATCCCTTATGTCAACATCTATGTAAATTTGAATTATATGTTGCAAAGCTGATACAATTCTATTTTTAAACTGAATATATGTATACGAGGTCTTGACCTTATTATTTGTATTGAATGATATTTTCTCGGTTAATTTATATCTTTTACCACTTCCATTCTGAAATCATGTACCCAGTTCCTAGAGACTAACCTGGTTTGGATATGGTATGTGGCATTTTCGGGCATAGCTAATTCTTAATTTTCAAAAATACTATAATATAATTCGTCTGGTCAGGCCTCTTACTTTATTAAAAAAATATTGATTTTCACTCTTTATATGCTGTCACTACAAGACATGCAATCAATTGAGATGAGTATTTTCCATTTGGTTGTTGATGTGTGTCAAAATGATGTATCCAAACGTGCAGCTTGTAATTACTGAAATTCTATCTTGTGATGTGGTAAATTAATACGCTCTCATTTTCTACTTTGGCTTGATTTTGTAGATCACGTCTTTAGCTACCCATAGCGGAAATGGTCTTCTCCTAAAAGGCATGAAGAATCATTGAGATCTAATGCAATCATGCATAAGGTTGGTTATTTTATATCCTGATAATTCTCTTTCCATAGGAAATTTTTGTATAGGTTCTCTAGACTTTGTGTTGATGTGCTCTACTTACATATTATCACCGAAGTAATACCCGATAGCCTAGGCAAAGAACTTATTGGACTTGTTACTTCAAGAGATGTTATACTTGATCTTCTAAAGGTGAACTCCGTTTATGACTTAATACAAGTTATAGTTACTTGATATTTAGTTTAGTACTAATAATTTTTTCTACAGCTCGATGATGTTATTGATCTTTTAATTCCACGAGGCAGTAATAAGCTTATTTATGAAATCAAGGAGTCAACAAAAATTCTAGTCCTAGGGCATTCAGGCAAGATAAAGTTTTTTTTGCTGTGGTTGAATCATAATAATATTTTTGGCCGAAAATGGTAAAAAGACTGGATGTGCCCGACATTATTTATATTGTCCACATATGGAATTTGTCATGTTTATATCGACAAATTGGCGAGCATGGGCATAACAAAACGTGTGGTTTTGAATGCAAAAGAATATCCTATACTATAAAAGTAACTCCATGGTATCCATCTTAACACATTTAATTTTCTTTTACCTACTTTTAGTAATTTTAATTAGTGCATTCATTTGAAGTCATTACTGGTTCTATTTTGTAACTATCTCTCGCTTTTATTGATTTTGTAAGAGCTTAAAATCTTTTAGATTATAAACATAACCTTAACCTAGTTATTCACCTATTTATTATTATTAATCTGCTAAGATAAGATGGTAGAAAGGGTTGAGAACGACACTTCAAATTCTCACATAACTACCTTTCCACTTAGATTGTCTGTATTCTATGGGGTCATGCAACTATTCATAATTATTATCACAACATCGAATTAAGGAGCATGCACTAATTGTTACATATGCCCAGACACATATACGTCCACATTCCATCCAAATCACCTTGTGTGTTTTCATTACTAATTAGTTATGCAGCATGTACCAATTATTAAAATTGTAGATTCTCTATTTGACCTTAGGTATAAGAGCACCAGTTAGGTAGAGAATGTTAACTATGGTAGGTAGTACTTACAAGAAAACAGGGAGGTGAATTTTCTTTATTTTAGCATGTTGTTCTTTATTTTATTATATGAACTTTGTTTATATGCCATGTGTATAGGAGGTCGTAGGAGTGGAAAGGTTACTCAATATGCCAATATTGCTGAATATTTTGGGTTTACCCATCTTAGTGCTGATGATCTTCTCCATGCTGAAAGTAAATCTGATTCTGAAAATGGGTATGAGTTATAAGTTAATATTTTATTTCTCTTTGATTGAATTACGTGAAGTTTATTAATGATGAATCTATTACTTAAAGCCTTTTGCTACAATCCATGTTTAAATAATCTACAGGAATTTGTTACATAAAGTTTTTTTCGAAGAAATGATCAGTTACAGTAATGAACTGGTACTTGCCTTAATCGTTAACTTGGTTTTGTAAATTTCTCTATGTATAGTTATGGATTTTACGTTAACTTAATTATCTTAAAACTACCGTATCTATACAGTTATGGATTTTATGTGAATGTGGTTTTTTGTTTAAAATATTTTGTGTCAAATTGTTTGTTTATCGTATTTTATTATGTGATTAATGTGTTTTTCGGTTGTTCAAATGTGATAATTATATAAGTGATTGTTGGTTTCTTACTGAAATATGACTAATACAATATAATATATGTTGCGAATAGAATGAAGTGGAAACTAAACGAGCTACCACAGCGAGGGAAATCTGTACAAAAAATCAATTTTTTTTAATAGCGTTTAATAAATGCTACCATAATATATATGGTGGCAGACCAAAAACGCTGCTATAATATTTTGTAGTAGCTTGAATAGTACTTTTTAGTGGCATTTGTAAAGCGCTACAATAAAAAAATTGGTTGTGTTTGTAGAACGTTGCAATATGTTTCTTTTCGGTAGCATTTATGAAAACGTAACATAAAGTTCTCTTTTAGTTGCATGTCGTATAACAACATTCTCTAAAATGCTACTATAAGTTACTGTAGTGTTCTTTATGCGCAACTAAATCTATTTTTTGGTGTAATGGTAGTTCAGGGAAGCTATCGCTAAGGTTTGTTGGGTCTTTTTCGATCACAGATAAAGTAAGGAAGTTAGCTTATAGGGTGAAGCTTCCAGAAAAGTTAGCGAGAGTATATGACGTTTTCCAAGTGTCACACTTGCGAAAGTGTCTACACAATACAATAGTTGTAGTCAAGCCGAGTCAATTAGAGGAGATAGTAGTGTAAACAGAGTCACTTGTTTGCCGTGCACCTACCCTTATCATTAAGCATGGTATAAAGTGACTCCACAATAAAGTTATTAAGCTAGGTATGGTCCAATGGGGAGACGATCCAACAAAGAGTACATGAGAGCCAGATAAGTAGATCTGAGCTATCCATCTAAAACTCCTTCTTTGTACATTCTATTTTAGTTAATATATGCATAAGTGCTTATGCACTTACGCTTTAGCTTAGTGTACTCTATAGGTGAGGATGTTTGGATGTTAGGAATACTTGTGGATGTGTCATTAAGACATGTTTTAGATGATGGTTACTAGAAGATGTACTTATCAAATTGATCTTTGCACACATAGGCAAATATATTCAGGGTAGCATGCACTCACACCATCAGTTGTTTCAGTTTATCGAGTTATGCATTCACACCATCATTTGCAGACATTTAAATACATGGCATAAGCACTTGCATTACAGAAGGTCGACTAGTTTAGGAGCCCGCCTAATTTTTTTTGCATTAGTTATAGGTTCATATGCGTTCCATGTCCATATGTACATATTGTATTAGAAATTTAAACTAAGGATAATGGTTTCCAGTGGTTGATAGTTGAGTAGATGGTTGTGGATATTGATATCGGCATATACGAGTTGCATTTTTCAATCCTCGGAGATTTCGGAGATGAAATTCTTTTAAGGAGGGAGAATGTAATACCTCGCAAAAATTAATCGAAAATTTAATAAAGGAAATTAAATTATTAATATTAAGGGTAAAAGTGGAATTTTAACAAATGTCATAATTTGGTAGCGAAAATTGCACCATTGCGTTTGTGGCAATTTTCTAGGCAACATTCATATATAAAGTTTCGTAATCAGAGTTCATATAAAAAAGTTATTAAAGTTTAAAGATTTAAATTTGAAAATAATTAAAATATATATACAAGGATAGTAATGTTAAATTAAATTAACATTAACCAGTCAACACCTTGATTGGAATCGGTAGATCCCTAGTGGTCAGTTGCCCCACATCAACCGGTCGGTTGGGCTTTGTCGGCTAGAGTTTGCCTAGGCCGAACGGTTCGGATTTTATTAAATTGAATTTAACGGTCACCATTGATTTCAACGTTTATAAATAGCTCACCGTAATTGTTTAAAGAACCCAAATATAAGTAGTATGCGCTAAACTCTATATCTCTTCTAAAAATTTCTAAAACAAAAATATAAGCGACGATCAAACTGGAGGTAAAATCAAACTAAGAGGGTGTAGGTCTGTAACAACCCGCATATTTATCGATTTTATATTTAAATATTTCATCGTTAGTCGGATTTTAGTCCGGAAAGCTACTTTTTGCAAACTGTCGAATTGGGACTCGAGACCACTTCCATTGAGTTCAAAACGTCATTTGCAATCTTTTGAGTATAATCTTTGATATGTTTGGAGTAAGATGACTTTTGCCACTTTTTTCTATTTGGGCTTGGGTTTGGGTTCAGCCCTTAACCCCACTTAACCCCCTAGCTCTCTAACCCTTCATCCATTCACTCCCATTTCATTTCATTTCCTCAAGCAAACTGAAAATGGTGGAGAGGAAGAGGAATTAGAAATTACAAAGCCCTAGTTTCAATTGCAAATCCAAGCTTTAGCTCCAAATTCAAAGAGAACCCATTGGTAAGCATCTCCTTCTTCTTCTCCAACTCATTCTCTTATCAATTTCAGAAATTCCTAAACCTAATTTAGGAAGTGTTCCTTTTTAGCCTTGATTCAAGGTTGTTGAGTTGGAATTGAAGTGCGATTGCTCTCGCCATTTGCTCTATAGCTTCTTCTTCATTGTTTTGGGTTCAAAGGTGAGATTTTTATCTCACATCTATGACTATAATTACATTTGGTTGTTAGGTATGAATTCCTAACACCTCTTCATGTGCATTTGCTCTTGTTTTGGATTGGTTTTGTGAATATTCCAATTTTGGGTTTTTGAAGTCAAATTTGCGTGTAAATCTTTTTATGGATGTTTGATCATGCTTTTGGTGATGCACCGTGGAGCATATAGGGCCGGGTTGCTGTTTGGCATAATCCCTTAGAGCCAATGTTCATCCGGTTGCATTTTGGAAGAGTTTTCACTTCATTTTGTATAGGCTGAAAAATAGCCCAGGCATGATTCAGTCGACTGAATTCTCTGTTCAGTCGACTGAACCTGGAACCCGAAAGTTTCCAGGCATGATTCAGTCGACTGAAAACTCTGTTCAGTCGACTGAACCTGGAAACAGAAAGGTTCCTGAACTTGGAAAATTTCCAGGTACAGGGTCAGTCGACTGAAAACTCTGTTCAGTCGACTGAACCTGCTGTTTCAGTCCAGTTTGCAGGTCGAACCCCGTACACCTCTGCGTAGGCGATCTTATCTGTAAAACATTCAACAGAACTTCTTACTTTGATGGTTTTGGGAACTGATTTCTTTGGATTTTATTCACGTCTTCGAATGTGAACTTTTATGATTGATTGTTTCTACAATCACTTCTATGATTTGTCACTTTAAAATATAAAGATTTTCTATACTAGTAGTAAATATTCAAACTCTTTACAAAGATGATTTCAACTCTATTTTTAATACAAATCTTGTTTATAAAACCGTTTTCCAATCTATTAGTATATACAAACCTTTACCTCATTCGTATGAGAAAATCTAATTAAACGGCTTAGCAAAACAAGTGGTATGAAACGCTTGCGTTTACTTTGTCGGTTAATTTATGGACTTGTTCGATTGAAACTCTCTTGTGACAATTTTCTAGTGGAGATCTACAATCTGTTCGTAAATATTTGAGTTAAGCAAGTGGTTATGGGACATGAAGCTAAACTCTTATATTTACTAGCTTAGTGTAATCGACACTTCCTTAAGATCATGACGATCATTCTTGTGATTTAGACTAGCAATGTGCGATGTCTCTTTGATTCGGTCCATCGGACGTTACGCTGTACGACGTCGTTGTTCCGTTTTATCGTGATTTGGTTCATCGGACGTTACGATGTACGACGTCGTTGTTCCATTTTACTACGTATTGGTTCATCGGACGTTACGCCGTACGACGTCGTTGTTCTTTTTCTTTTTATGGTGATTTGGTTCATCGGACGTTACGCTGTACGACGTCGTTGTTCCATTTTACTACGTGTTGGTTCATCGGATGTTACGCTGTACGACATCGTTGTTCCTTTTCTTTTTTATTGTGTTTTGGTTCATCGGACGTTACGCTGTACGACGTCGTTGTTCCATTTTTCTATGCTTTGGTTCACCGGACGTTACGCTGTACGACGTCGTTGTTCCTTTTATTTGTGCTTTGGTTCATCGGACGTTACGCTGTACGACGTCGTTGTTCCTATTTATTTTTGTCTCTAGATCATCGGACGTTATGCTGTACGACGTCGTTGCTTCGGATTATTTGATTTCTGGATATTGATTTCTGGAATTTATGTTTCACCAGCATTTACGATGGGCATCGATATGTATGTCATTTATTGTGGCTTGGTGAATTAAATAAAGAATATGACATTCTTTTTAATCTTTGAGAAGATTCTTGTGATATTGATTAATCTCTTGTTGATTTTCAATCACGTACTTATCACAGTATGGTATTATGGTTATGATACGTTTTTGTCATACCTCTTATTCTATATCACTTTATCTGATATTTATAGCTAGACTGATCCGTTTATTATTTTCTTCTTAAATAATACTCGGGTCAGACTGAGATTTTACAGGTGCTTCCTCATGACTTCTTATCTGGAGCCATCTTCTAACTTTTGGCTAACTACTCTAGTTTAGTAGTTTTTGTTTGTATACATTTGAGATTAGACTCCTTGATGTATACATATTCTTTTGGTTAGCACTTGTATCTATTCTTTTGTGTTATTGTGGATCTTATTTGACCACTTCTCTGATGTACACTTTCATGTGTTATATTCATATCTATTTCCGCCTTTGTGATATGAATTGTCTGTGACTGATTTGTGTTACGTTTATTTCTATATTTGTTTCCAAAGATTATATATAGCCACTGTGTGATAGCTTTGTGTTTGTATCGGTATGTTGGAATTCCTCCTTAAAAGATATGCATTCTATTCTATCTGACATATCGGTGCTCGCACAAAGAAGTTACACGGATGGTCGCTCCTCAACAGCCTTATTCTCCGTGCTAATTGACAGCACTACATCGTAGTGTTCTTGGTTAGCGTGGGCATAGAGGTGGGGCGTTACAGCGTAGGTGTATTTGAAACCATATCCCTTACGTTAGTGTGACCAACGCTAGTAAGTAATTCACTAACACAAGTAGGACACCCCAGGTTGCATATATTATAGATGAAGTCAATTGCATGTGATAATCATATTTTAATAATATAATTCATTAACCAGACTTTTGTCTGACCCACTCCTTTCCTTTTTCCACATCATAGGAGGACAGGGCAACATGTGATTGACCTAGATCTAATACATGAAGAAGCAATCTTGGCATTAGCATTGCATATTACCCTTCATTATTCTCCATGTAACTATCTATTGTATTTAATACTTATCAGACTTTATGTTGTTATTTTGTAAACTCTGGATTTTTGACTATGCATGTTTTAAGACTGTACTTCTAGGATATTTTCTAAGATGATTATTTTTTATATTTATATTTTATTGCTTTCGCTATGAGATCTGAAACTGTAGAGTGTCTTAGATTTATCATTATAGCCATGTCCTGTAATGTTTTAAAAATTTATAGCTTGTACTTCTTGGTACGATGCGAATTTGAAAGTCACCCTAGGTTTGGATCGGTGTGTCCGAAGTTGTGGGTTGTTACAATAGGTATTAGAGCTATAAAGTCAGTTGATGTTACTTTTTGAAAAGCTAACACAAAGATCTTTTAGCATAGAAGTTAGTGCATAGTGTTACTTTCCGAGATGGCCTGGGTTTGAATCCCATGGTCATCAAATTTGGTATCAGAGCCTATACCCAGCTAGAATTGTGTGTGTAATGCAGCAGACATTAGTCGGCTTACCGTTGATGCAGGCCATAAGCACATGCCTAGATGGTGTATGATGATGAGCCAATGAGGACGTTTGACTCTTTATGGGGGGTATTCTGTAACATCCTTTTTAGAAAACTAACACAAAGATTAGCACAGTGGTTAGTGTGTTGCGTTACTTTCCGGGACGGTAGAGGTTCAAATCCCATGGTCATCACATTTTTTAAGATGAGCAACTTGAGGACTTCCTAGGAGGTCACCCATCCTAGTACTACTCTTTCGCAAGCACGCTTAACTTTGAAATTCATGGGATATAGTGCTTTGTTGAATTCTTCTTTCCCTAATTCTTTTTCTATTTTTATTCGATTTACCCTATCTTTTTCTTTCTTTGGAATTGAAATTTCTTTTTGAAGAAGGAGAAGAGGAAAACTTCAAAAAGATGAGTGGGTTGATTATTAAAGCATGTTGATTCACAAGTAATTGAATTTACTTGTATCTCTACATATCTGGAAATCATATGATTTTAATTCAAGATAAAAGTTTTCTAATTTGAAGTTTATTTATTGAGAAAATTGCAACTTGTATAGAGATATGATTGAAGTCTAAATTGCATAAATATAACCCCTATTTGATTTAACTTGATTTAACAATGAGGAAATTGATTTAACTTGATTTTAGTATGTATACACCCTTTTATTTCACTTGAATTGGTTTGGAGATTTTAATATATACATACCCTTTTATTTCACTTTGAATGGATTCGGAGATTTTAATATGTATACACCCTTTATATCACCTTGAATTGGTTTTGAGATGTAAACAAATATATATATATATATAATTACAAAATTCATAAGTTGAATTTGTGTAAATAGAATTGTAAATTACACACAAAAATTGTTTGAATCATATCCAGAATCATTTGACAGAAATAGGATAAATTAGGGTTACACGTTCGAATTATATGATAATTAGTGTTAAACATAAATTTGCATTAACATAAATAACTTACTGCTAATAAACTCGACTGGCCGATGGCTCACCATAGCCTTTCGAAGCAAGCTGTCGACTGCTATAATAGCAAGCGGTCGACATGTTAGCATATTTCAGGCAGAGATTGAACCTCAGCCTATGGCCTAGATTTAGTGTATATATATATTAGTATATATTATATAATATGAGAAGTTGGTTCCCTAATCCTTAACTTTTGAATACTACAGGACTAAAGTAAACTTGTATGTGGGCAGTTAGGCCTAGACAATATTTATTTTGTGAATTTGATATTCGATATAAGGTGGTTTGATCGTGAGGGTGTGCTAAGCACATGGCTCTAACATGAGATTCTTTGATATATGCACGACGCTTTTGGTGGATGCCTTGTGCAGTGCATAGTCCGACGCTAATGGGAGGTTTCTCTGTGCATATGGAAATTAGGATGTGACACTGTTGGTGGATGCTCTGTGCGGTGCAATAAATGGCTTTACCATTAGGTTTTGGAATACGGGTGCTTTAGTAGACCTTAAGTCGTCATTGAAACAAGTCGGCATTACAGGATCCTCTCAATGTGTAAATACGATACTTGTAGTCATTTTTTAGCTTATGCAACCCTAAGTGTGATATTTTGTGCGGTCTTACGTTAGGAGCAGTCCTATAGATTATTAGTCGATCCGCTGTTGATCCATTATTGATCAGACCGTTGTTGATCAGTAGTTTGATCCTTGAGCATAAACCTTCACAAGATGTTTGGGTGTTAGTATATTTAAAACCATATTCCTTAGGTTAAGGTGACCAACCTTGGTAAGTAATTCACAAACACAAGAAGTACACTCTAGGTCACATAGAATATAAATAAAGTTAATTGCATGTGTTCACCATGCATTAATATAATTCATTCACCAAACTTTTGTCTGACCCACTCCTTTTCTTCCATTTTTCCCTACCATAGGGGAACATGCCAGCAAGTGAATTGGCCAAACACAGTACGTGGAGGGAGGAGCTAGGCGTTGAAGATATATTATTCTTTTTAGTTACTCTTCATGTACTATTTATCATATTTTATTTCAGTTAGACCTTTTGTAATTAGTTTGGGAACTTTGTATGTGGTCCACGTATTATTGAGACATTATCTAATATGTTATTTTTGGTACTTATATTTTATTTTCTTCTGCTGTAAGATTTGAAAATGTAGGATACTTTAAATTTTATCTTAGTCTCAGACCTGATAGCTCGTACTTCTTGGCATGACGCGAGTTCAAAAGTCACTTTAGGCTTTGGATCGATGTGTCCGGAGGTGCGGGTTATCAACATCCATTAAGACTAAAGTACACAGCGCTCTTCAAATGTTGGACAGTGTATTACTAACGGCAATTGGGGGAACTATGGGGTTACACACTGATAGTTACGAGATAACTATGGAATGGCTCACTCAAGTGTTCTCTATTAGTTAATATAACTAAGGTCAAACAGACAATCTTCAAATGATGATGTTACACAGTTCCCTCGACTTGAGAATACTGTAGAACTTCATTGTGGACACTCCAATTTGACTATACTTAGACCGTAGCATGCTGTCTGTATAACAACTATAGTTGAATCCGAGTTAAAGCATTGAAAGTGAAACACTATTAAATAAAATATTCATCTCCTTGATTATATAAGGTTACTATCATGGTCAACTGTGGTTAACTCAAAGTCAAAGTCTCTAGCCAAAGCAGTATGTTAATAATAATTGTTATCATCAAACTATGGATTTTGTGATTGGATTAACAAAGCTGAATATGGACGATATTGGATTTTTGACCAAAACCAAATTGCATAGGTACTAATGTGATATAATATTGATGAAGAGAATTAGTGTAAATAACCATTACTATTGTTGGAAATAGGCCAGCCCGCAAGGGAAGGAATGAGTGAATTTCAATCTTTTTTACCATTTTGGATCTTTATTGGGTCTATGAAGTCTAAATGTATATTAGATCCAATCTAATAAATTTTTAGGTGAAATCTTATTTGGTTTAAACTGTCAAAATGGAGAATATAATCTAAACTTATAGATATTATAATGAATGCATTATATACATTCATTTATGTGCATTGTAAGTGCACTTAGTGCAATATATAAGTGATGTATAAATAATACACATATAAATGAATTAAGAGAAGGAAACCTTTTTTCTACCTTACCCTATGCAATTAATAAATAGAACATATAGCAGTATATGAAAAGAGAAAAACCTTTTATTTCACTCCCTCTTTAATTGTACTAATTAATGTATTAAATGACATTTATAACTTATCAACCAAATTTACACATGCCTTTGTTGTCCAAGTTTTTGATTAATGAAATATATGCATGCATCCATAATTATATATATATATATATATATATATATATAAAGTGAAAACCTATTAGTTGTTTTAAATAATTTGAAATCCAAAAGTAACATAGATGGGAATGATTTCAATTAAAGAAAGATCTAACAATAAAAGATTATATTATTGTACGAAAGCCTCTTATAAATTTGAATTAAACTAAACATGTATATTTCCATATACATGATTATTACAATATAATAACTTAGATCCAAACAACATATATTTGCAAACATTGTAACATATAATATATGTATATACATATTTATACAAGTAAGTTTTTATTTTAAAGTTAAAAATTTTCATTAAACTTTTAATTTAGGAATGACACAATACCATAGAATTACATGAGACTTTAATATAGAAAATTTCAAAAGATTAGAATTTTCAATAAAGTATATTCATTAATCTTAAGTCAAGTTTTTTTATAAAACAGGGATTGAAGCAATTATATTCAACTATTTACCATATGAAAAGGTTAATTTCAAAATAGTAGATAATTTAACATATATAATTCAATTGCATTTAAATCTGTAAATATTATATAATTATATTTAAAAACTCATTCAAAATTAGTATTCGATTTTATAAATTTCCAAAATAAAATAAAAGAAATTTGGAGAAATTAGGCATGTGTAAATTTGTGATAAGAATTTACAGATTTATACAATAAAAGAATAATGGTAGGTTATCAAAAGTAATATGGGATTTAAAACACATCAATTTATCATGAACATATATTAAAGGGAGATGATGAACAAACATAAGTCTAAATCAAAGCAATACAATAGACATGTTTTTAATCAAAATAGACATACAGGAGATTTAATTCACATGTGGCAAGATGAATAACTAAAACATGAGGTGAATCATAGAAAATTTAATTATATCAATCATATAAATACATTGGTGAATTTAAATAAGAAAATTACTTTTGGATGTAGCCAATAAATCACGCATTGAACAATGAATCAAAGCTTTTAGATTCAGAAATCAACCTTTAAATTTTGTAAGGATCAAGAGGAATAAACTACCTTTAATGAATAGATTTGATTTGTATCTGATTTTGGGAATATTTGAAGCCATGAATGTTCTCATATTTTCAGACTTTAAAGAGGTAGGAGAAAACCAGAAATTTACAAAAAAGAATGAATAGCCAAAAAGGTTATTAAAAGAATGACATAAAGAAGGTAATCAATGCACAATCAAAGACAGACCTTTCTTTCTTTCTTTATATTAAACTTGTAATGACATAAAATTTTGGACACTTCGTATTTAAATATCTAAATTATTTAAATATTTGAATCTTGGATTAAATGCGATAAAAGTGATTTAATAACCATGTTAACCCTCTTTGAAGTAATAACTAATGATGTTAAACTTGTTTAGAAAAATATTTACAAAATAAATACTTTCAAGAAATATCGATAATGTGATCGAAAATCGTTTTATCAATAACAGCTTTTATTCAACAGAAGTTGTTCAAACCTTTTTTTACATACAATAAAGTACTTTGGAAATCATTAATAAGAAATACAAATATTTTATACTAAATCACTTAGGAAACTTCTAGAAGGGGGAGGGGTAATATGGTAATTGGCCAAGGGAAGGAAGAGATATTTTCATGTGAATGATGAGGTGTAAAGTGAAAGCATGCAAAGGAGAAGGGGGAGTTTGTGGCCGACCAAAGGAGGGGGCTAAGGGTCCATTACACTTCACAAATTCAAAAGCATAAAATAAAATAAAAAGATAAAAAATGGTGGAAGTGGATTAGAACTAATCCACTTTGTGAAAGTGTATAGGATCGTTTATGGCTAAATTATATAACAGTATATAAGTAGTATTATAAGCAGCTATTAGATTGAATAAAGTAAAGTAAAATTTAGCACACTAGACTTTTAATACTAGTTTGGACCATCGTCCTACGTTTATTCCCCAAATCACATATTCTGGCTTTTACTCACTAACAACCTCGCTTTTCCTAGAGGAATGGGCCTTTACACTAGCCTAAGCTGCTAAACAGGTCTTTTATATTATCTTAGTAGAATACAGAATTGGGCAGTAGTCATGACTTTGATACACCAATTTTCCCAATATAGTACAAGCTTCTATAACATATAAGAACTAATTTGTAATTGAATGGACAAGCGTTTAGTATGTACGAAAATCAAAGAATTTAATATTAACAAGGAATGATTACTGATTTGAGAATGTAGAATAAACTAGGGTTTTTTAGAAATCGAAGAGTGAATTACTGAATTAAACTTGTTGAAAACACAGTAATTTATAGGGTTGAAGGGATTTGACCTAGAGATATGTATCCCTCCATTAAAGATGGTCATGACTGAAGGAGGAAGAAAGATCATGTCTGTTGGAGTAAAAAGTTCATTTAAATTTCGTTTCTGGAAAAACAACTTAAAGTATTCACCGGTGCACCGATGGGCTTCCACTGGTCCGCCGGTGGTTACTTCTGGGTTGTTTTCCAGAAGCTTTTTAAATTTTAAATATATGTATATAATATATTATAAAAATTTGTCTTTTCGATCTTTGAAAATATGAAACAATTTTGTAACATTCTTGTGAGTTTTAACATCATATATCTAGGACAATACGACTCACAATTTTATACTCTTCAAGTGTGCTTCCAATAGCTGCCAATCGATGATCTTTGAAGCTTTGAGTGTAATATCTTTTCTCCTTTTTGAAGCTGTAGTAAAACTTCTTCGACTAGTGCATTTGAATCTCTAATATGGAGTTGTCATCATCGAAACTAAAAATCGTAGTTCTAACAGCTCCCCTCTTTTGATGATAACAACTTATATATGCATCTTTAATGAGATATTTATTATTAATGGTATGAATGCAATACTCCCCCTAACAATATGCTCAAAAATATTTTTATTTGTTAGTACTCCCCCTGATTGTATGCATACGATTGAATATGATTATTTTCCCCTTTTTGTCACATCAAAAAGGAGATATTGGCAAAAACAGAAGATATTACAATATGAACATCACATAACACAAGCCATAGAACATAACACAAACACAGACTAATGTCGACAGCATATCATGCAAATGGTTACAATATCCAACCATACAAGTGACAAATGTCAAAGTATGAACACTAGATATGAAACACATACCAACAATCCAAATGCAAAACATAAGATGCAAACAAAAATGTCAAATGCATGTTAATACAAACTGACACAAATGTCAAACACAGATGATAAAACATAGAGTGATATCATCTTGAAGAAGCTGCCAGTCAGGGGAAGTCATAATAACTTGAAGTAGCGGTAGGATCCGACTTCATAAAACTGGTGTTATGTCTATCTGGGGCTGGAGGACGAATTGGAAATCATGAAGCATAAGTAGCAACGACATGCGGCTTAGGTTCTCTCCTTAGATATCCTATCCTGGTAGGTCCAGGTGCTAGAAATGAAGGACTTGGTGTTCCAGAGCCATAAAGTCCCACTTGAAAATCGTGTATAGAAGGCTGGCAGACTAACAGGAGCTGAAGTGCGGCACTGGCCCCACTGCTTGTTTCGACTCCACTCTCTCCATTAAGTACTGACCCACATAATCGTGTCAATAGGGATTTAATAACTCTAAGCTCTCTCTTTTGCTCTAATTGCTCTACATATATTATCTGAATTAGTTTTTCTTGACTTTCGAGAACAACATGAATACGAGCTTCTAAAGGAGGTGTGAATATGAGAGTCACAAAGAGAAGATGGTCGAGGAATGTCTTCTTGAGCTGACTCATATACCAGGTTTTCAATGGTAATTTCATCCAAAGTCGATGGAATTTTCATAGTTTTTAACACTTTATTATCAAACACACTTGAGTACAGATGCCTAATAAGCGTCTCGTCATCTAATACAACTCCAAATCATTAAAGAATCATTGTAATTGAATTTTCATTGGGATTGTACCATCTCTTTTCACCCGATCTTTTCTCGACCATGTTGTTCATAATAGCATTAATCCAATTCACCTGAATATTTCCTAATATCGCATATGAGGCTTTTCGGACTAATGGGCATATCCCATCAAAACTATTGGTTTTTGGAATTAAGTTGTGTTGTAAAATCCAAATTATACTACGAGCTAAATGAGTTCCATGCTATAATGTAGAATATGCATGAGATGTGATCCTTAATAGTTCACTGTTGGCGGAAGCCAATGTCCTAGGGTCCCAGGGACTCATTTTGACTTAAACAAGTGCCTTTTATGGTATATCCGTGTTAATGAAATCCATCCCCTGAAATAAATGATAGTCCATTCTTGGGGTGAACAAATAGAGACTACTACTATGGCCATAACTTCTGGATCAACCTCAATGAATTATGATGCAACGCGCTTGATATAGATCCATAACCCGATCTGGGTCTTTAACCAAAACTAGGACTAGGCATGGATGGAAGAGCTCGATCAACGTCCTCCTCTCCTGAGGCTATAATGTGCATCTAATGAAATTTCTAATATTTCTCCTAATTCACTTTCGTTAAAAGCAATCTCTACATCTTTAACACTAGAAGATAGAACCAAGTCATGATCATCATAACCCACTTCAAGATTAGCGTAGAAAATTGCTATGTGTCGAAGGTAAATATCAATCTCATAACGATTCATATCAATAATATTCACCAGTTCAGCCCAAGGGAACAAATTTCTAATATCATACAAATTTAAGGAATTTAAGTTTACCAAATGCCCGCCTAGATGCTCGTTGGTCATCAAAGCTTTAAATTTCTTGATATTCTTGTGCTTATTCTTTGGCCAATTGCGAACTTCATCGGTGAGCTATTCTTCAATCGAGCCAAAGGAAGTGGAAGAGATACTCCTTTTTTCTCTTACCATTGTCAAAGATTTGATTTTTGATTGAGAAAACGATGAAATTTTGAGATTATGGGAACTGAAAATGGGGCTAGGGCTTAGGTCTTCGTTTTGGAATTTGAAAGTGAAAAGTGCAAGTGAGGGAATCGTTTAAAGGAGGTTTCAATGCTGAAAGAAAAACCATCACCAGTGGACCTGTGGGACTCGACCGATGTACCGATAGGGGCTTTGATTTCATGATGTTGAAGTTTAAAATTTATATTTATATATTGTTTTATTTAAATAGCTTAGATAACTAAAAAAGTAATTTTTAAATTTTAGAACAGTTAAGTTTTTATTATATTAGAATTCCTATATTCAAGTTTATTTCAACAATTATATCTGTAAATTTTTATAGAAATAATCGATTGAATATATACGTATACATATACATATATACATACATATATATATATATGTATGTATATTGCAATGTTAATGTTCAACCAAACTTGTTTTGAGCATATATTAAGATTTTTGAAAAAATAGCGAGTTTCTAAAATCATATTTTGAATAAAAATCTATTACTACAAGAATTGTAAATTTAATTTTTAAACGTAATATGAAGCATAAGGTTTGAAATTAAAAACTTTGAGAAATTATATAATTTGCTAAAGCATATTTTTTTAAAAAACTATATCATTTATCGAACAAATTCCTAACTCCCATTGTAGTCTAATATATGTATTTTTATTTAGGTTTGGTAAATATATCTGTTGTTTGATTTTCAAAATTCACAAATTCTAGAGTACTATTTTCTTTTCCGAAGCGATCTCTTAAAATATGGTGTCTTATATCAATATGTTTAGTTCTAGAGTGATTCACGGGATTTTTTGCTAGATTAATAGCACTACTATTATCACAGTAAATAAGTGATTTACCAAAGCCCATAGTAAATAGGTGATTTACCAAAGCCCATATAGGTTATCTGGGCGTAAGCTAAAGCAGCTGATATATATATATATATATATATATATATATATATATATATATATATATATATATATATTCTTCTTTACATGTGGATAGTGAGACACAATTTTGTTTCGTATTGAACCAAGAGACCAAGGATTATCCTATAAAATGACAAGTACCACTAGCGCTTTTTCTATCAATACGACATCCACCAAAATCAACATCGCAATATGATACTAATTCAAATAGACATCCTTTAGGATAGAAAAGACCATACACCTTAGTTCCGATTAGATATTGTAAAAAAAAAATTAACGACTCGTTAGTGTGAATCCTTAAGATTAGCTTGAAAATGGGCGCAAAGACACACGCTCATCATTATATCAGGATGATTCGTAGTTAAGTAAAGTAATGATCTAATCATACTTCTATAAAGTTTTTGATCAACAACCTTGCTACTTTCACCTTTATCTAGTGAATAGTTTAGCTTATTGGTGTAGGTTCGCTACTCATTTTGTCGGCACCAAATCTTTTAATTAGATCTTTACAATATTTTTCTTGTGAAATAAAAAGTCCATTTTTTAGTTGTTTTAATTTGTAATCCAAGAAAATAATTTAATTCATCCATATGGGGCATTTCAAATTTCTCTCTCGTTATTTAACAAAAATAAGTACAAAGTTGTACATTAGTAGAACCAAAAATAATATCATCAACGTAGATTCAGATCTTATGTTAAAATTTTATAAAAAATGTTGAGTCTACTTTTCCAATTTCAAATCCAGAATTTATTAAATAGCTTTTTAGTCTGTCATATCTAGCACGTGGAACTTGTTTAAGACTATATAGAACATTCTAAAGCTTATAAACATGATCAGATATTTTTAATGTTTAAATAATGGTGGTTGTTCAATATAAACATTATTCTTTATAAAATCGTTTAAGAAAGCGCTTTTAATATCCATTTGATATAATTTAACATTGTGATGATAGGCAAAAGCTAGGAGTATTCTAATTACTTCGAGTCATGCAATTGGAGCAAAGGTCTCGTTATAGTCAATTCTTTCTTGCTGATTGTATCCTTGAGTAACTAGTCTAGCTTTATTTTTTAACTATATCACCATTTTCATCACTTTAATTTTTATATACCTATTTTGTTCCTATTATGGCTTGATTATTATGTCTTGGGACTAATTCCCATACATTATTAAGTTCAAATTGATTTAATTCTTCTTGCATTGCTATAATCCAATATTCATCTTTTTCGGCTTCTTTATAATTTTTGGGTTCAGTTGTAGAAATAAATGCTAAGTGACTCATTTCATTTAGTTGTTTTCTAGTTAAAAATTTAGTCCTAGCATCATCTAGTATATTTTCAATTGGATGACCTTTCAATATTCTTGGAGTTTCTTTATTTTTATTTTGTTTTGGTGAGTTAACAATTTCTTGAGTAATTTCATTTTTTTTATCTTGTTCATTTTGAAAAGAAGTTGATGGTTGATTAATATTGATTATTTCAAAATCATCATCTCTTTTATCAAAATTTCATCAAAGGAAATGTGCAAAGTTTCTCCGATTGAGTTAGTCCTTTTATTATATATGAAGTATGCCTTACTCCTTTTTGAATAACCAATAAAATTCCTTCATCGGCTTTAGAGTCAAAT
Source organism: Allium fistulosum (assembly GCA_030737815.1). Lineage (NCBI taxonomy): Eukaryota > Viridiplantae > Streptophyta > Magnoliopsida > Asparagales > Amaryllidaceae > Allium > Allium fistulosum. Next base: position 304,060,746 of record CM060903.1, on the reverse strand, counting down.
TTACCGAGATTATCTTTCGTATTTAATATAAAAACTTTTTGATCCAGAAACCTTAAAATATGATATTTTTGGTTTACGTTGGTAAAAAAGCTCACAAGCCGTACTTTTGGTTTTAGGACAAATCAAAACATGATTTAGAACATGACAAGCAGTAGCAACAGCTTTAGCCCAAAAATATTAGGGTTAAGTGGTACTATTCAGCAACGTTCTGGTGCATTCTTACAAATTTCTACTAATCTTTCCATAATACTATTTTTCTACGGTGTTCTAGGAAAAGATAAATTACGATTAAGTCCCTTTTTATAACAAAAATTGGCAACTCATCATTATCAATTCTCCTCAGTGATAGCTTCAAATATTTTTAACTTCTAAATCTTTTAAATTTTGAATTCTTTTTACAACATTTCTAAACATTTCAAAAGTATCACTTTTATGTTTTAAAAACAAGGTCCAAGTATATCTTGAAAAATCATCAACAATTACAGAACATATTTATTATGGTTTGTTGATCTTACTTGAGTTGGACCAAATAAATCTAGATGTAGTAGTTCTAAAGATATTTTGGTAGAAATTTCATTTACAGATTTAGAAGAAGATTTTTCCAAGTTTTTCTTTTTAACATTCATCACATAGATGATTTACTTTGAAATTTACTTTTGGTAATCCTCTTATAATTTCATGTTTTGCTAGTTTATTTAATAGTTTATGCTTAATATGACAGAACCTTTTGTTCCATATCCATGGATCATTTGAATTCACTATAAGACATAAGTTATTATCATTATTAACTTTCATATTCAAAATATAAATGTTTCGCTTTCTTATACCTTCAAAAATTAATCTTTTATTTTGATAAAAAAATATTACAAATATCTTTTTCAAAATTAATTTTAAAACCTTTATCGCATAACTGAATAATAATTAAAATATTATGTTTTAAATTTTTAACCAAATAAACATTATTAGTTAAAGGTCAATTTGGATTACCATCGTTGTCGATGTCCCCTATTCCGATAATGTATCCTTTTGAATTATAATCGAAGGATATGGTACCTCCATCCATTGGTATAATATTTGTAAGCATATTTGAGTTTCCCATCATATGGTTGGAACATCCAATATCTAAAATCCATTTTCTCCTTTTACTAATGTGAGTGGATACCTGAAAAAAATAAATAAATTTATTGGTACCCACTTCCTACGTTAGGGTCATGGGGTTTAAGTTTTTGGTAACCATATCCAGGATGGTTTGTTAGAACCATTAAAAGGATAATTAATGTTGTTACGAACATCAATAAGAAATTTACTTATATATTTCTTTCTAATATGATTATTATTAGTTTTTGAAATCCAAATCTTTGTAGCTTTACCCTTAGAATTTCTATTTTCCTTAGAATTGCTAGATTTTTTAAAGTCAGTATAGAGAAGACTATTTTTCATAGAACTCTCCTTAATTTTTTATTTTTAAAACTCAAATCATTATTGTTGTTAGCAGATCTGCAATTTTTTTTATCAAATTTGATAAATTTTATCAACCTTTATTAAATTTTGAGATATTTTGTAGAAACCTCTTCTAATTTTTCTTTGCAATCTAAGTTTTCAGTTTTAAGAATTTTCATTTTTGAAATTAATACACAATTACCATTTAATAATCTGACATTTTCATTTCTATAAGAATCAACTTCATTTTCTAGCATATAAATTTTTTTAGTTACATTTTCAAATGAGTTTTGTGAATTTTCTAGTTCTTTAATATCATATCTAAGCTAATATTTATTTTCTAAGGAATCAATTTCTTTTTCTAAAAAATCAACCTTAGAATTTAAATTATTATTTGGAATTTTAAAATCTTTATTCAAATCTTTTAAAAGCTCACATTCCTTAGATAATTCTATTTTTTCTCAAAATGAAATTTCCATTGCATTTTCAGAAATAAATTTTCTAAAGATTTATTTTTGAGTTTCAATTACATCTTCTAAAATAGTTTCCTCGACTTTTAATATAGTTATTTCTAATTTGCTCTATTTAGGTTAAGTATGGTTTCTTTATGTGTTTTTCTTAAAATTCTAATTTTTGTATATAATTCTATAGAAAATTCAAACAGTTCGTTATAAGTTAAATCAGATTGTACCTCATCCTTTGTGGTCATAAAGCAGATGTTAGATTGCTCAGTATCGCTATCGTTATCTGAAGAAGATTAGGAGTCGAAATCATCCCAAGTGGCCTATTAAGTAGATTTATTTTTCTTTTTGTCAAATCTATTTTTACTTTTAAACTCCTTCTTTCCATTGTTTTGTAATCGATAATCTTTTATGATATGTTCACATTTATTATAGCCAAAGCATTTGAGTCCCGAGTTATTATTGTTATTATCATTTCCTCTCCTAACTTGCCTCTGAACTTTCTAAAGTTCTTTGTTGTGAAGGCCATTTCGTTTTTATCTAGTTTTGAGTCCTCCTCGACCTAGAATGTTGTGGTCCTTTTCTCCTGATTTTGAAATTTTCTAGCCTGCAAATTCACTTCATATGCCATTAAATTACCTGTTAACTCCTCAACCTTGAGTTGAGAAAGATGATTAACTTGTTCAATTCCTAATACTTTTCTGTCCCAATCGTTGGTTAAAGAGTTCAATATTTTTATGATAATATCAAATTCATATAAGGTTTCCCTTAGTCCTACTAGTGCATGTGTAATGTCATGTAAACAAGAATACGCATCGAAAATATTTTCATTATCTTTCATTCTAAAATTCGAAAATTGATTTTTTAACATAGCTATTCATCATTGTTTAACCTTTCTTGTGCCTTGATTAGTAACTTGTAAAGTATGACATATATCATAAGTAGTTTTACATATCATAGCTCTAATAAATTCATTTTGGCTAAAGCACAAAAGAGAATATTCATAGCTTTAGAATTATTAGTTGCAGCATTCTTTTGTTCAGTAGTTTATGTAGTTAGTAGTGTGGTTGGAATTTCATATTTTATTAGTGTGGCATCCCAAATTTCAACACCATTAGCTTCCATATAGATTCTCATTCTAATTGACTAGAAATTATAATCACCACCAGTAAATAGTGGTGGTCGTGCAGTGGACTGTTCTTATAAAAAAGCGCTTATTTGTGCCATATTAATTTTTTTTTAAAAACCATGTTACGATTTATGAAATATCCTGCTTTGATACCAAATGAAAGTGTATAGGATCATATATGGCTAAACTATATCATAGTAAATAAGCAGTGTTATAAGTAGCTATTAGATAGAATAAAGTAAAGTAAAAATTAGCACATTAAACCTTTTCTAGTGGTTTGGACCACTATCCTACACTCAGTCTCGGAATCTCCTTGTTTGCGCCAAAAATGGCCACAAACCCTTGAAGTAGCGAAAGCACTAGTGTTAACACACAAATCCTCAATTTCCAAACATAGATCTCAGATCCAGATGGTGTAGAAAGTAAAAATGAAGAAATAACAAAATTAAAATAAAAGAAAGTAAGGGAAGACACAAGATTTATAGTGGTTCGGCTATCTCTGGCCTACGTCCACTTTGAATTGATCCTTTTATTTCCTTCATACTGTGATTACAGTAACAATCCTTTGAATATCAATAACCAAAATGGCAGAGTCTAGCTAGAAAAGAAGAAGAACCTCCCCCTTTAGTTGCCATGGAGGTGCTATTTATAGGAGTAGATCTGGAAATATCTCCCTCAAACTTCGGAACACCTCTTCTCACACGCAGATGGCCCCACCAAATCGATCTGGGGTCGTTTGGGATCGATTCTAATCAATCCAAGTGCATTTTGTATCTATCCAAAAATGGCCCAATAAAGCTGAGATTGAACATGGACGTTCCTGAGTGAATAAGAAAGCTTCTGTGAAAATTTCATAGCATTTGGACTTGTAGTTTGAGAGTTATGATCGATCCAAGATTGAGTTTGTACATGCAGGCTGGAACCTTCGTATCCATCCAGAGCTTCGTATCCATCAATCGCGCATCAATCAATTATGTATCAATCCAAGTTTTGCGCTTCGAACCATGCAATGCGCTCCTTGCCTTGACCGGTTCTTTCGTATTGATCGATACAAACACGATCGATACGAAATGGCTCCTGAGTGCTTTTCGTATCCATCCAGCATCCTTCCTCTGTGTGTGTCCTTCGTATCGATCAGTAAGTGATCGATATGAAATACACTTCCAAACCTCCGTAACCATTGCCTCGTATCCATCCAATCGATACGCATGTATCGATACGAAGTCCACATCCATCAACTTGTACCCAACCTGGAGCCGCCTAATCGACACGAGATGTATCGATATGAATGTCAATCTATCCAAACTAAATGCCATAATGATCGATACGAAACCGTTTGTAACGATTGCGATCATTCGACGCTCGAAAGTCAACATTAATACGTCCACTGTATCAAATGCCGCGCAATCGAATGCTGGAAAACCGAACCATTAGGGTTAAAAAGAAGAGGTAGAAGAAGACAGAAGAAAGAAAGAACAGAAAAACAGAAACAATATCAGAATCTCACATTCGCAGCGGAACAATATATAATAGCTGAATGAATAATCTTTAAAACAAAAGACTATATCATTTTTTTTACATCATATCATCAGAGTTTACAACAATACACAACACTGGACAGTTATATAACTTGTCCACATACATAATACACAGCAGAATAAATATATAAGTACGAGTGTACGCTTCGCCATCCAGCTCATCTCCAAAGCTCCAGAATATCCAGAATATCCAGATAACATAACTCTAGGCTGCCCGTATTATGGGCACCCAGAGTTTAGAAAGGGAACAATAAACTCCGAGTCAGTCATGGTGACTGGTGTGAGATCGTAAAACAGTTATTTTCACAAAGAAAATAAAATTAATTCGCAATGCTTTTGGAAAATAAAACTATCATAAGACCTCCCGCCACACACACAATGCAAACGCAGAATTGGAGGAGATTTCTTCTTATGATAGTCAAACATGCTTACTACGCAAAATCATTGGATATTATTATTAATGTCTAGTGTGGAAAACATTTCGAAAGTATAATATTAATCTTAGCCAGCATAGGTACCATTATACTATGCTTACTATAGCTGCTATGTTAAATAGCAGGTTCTACAACTAAAACCGTACAAGGTTCGTATTGTTTCTTTGGATTTCCAACAAATGGTCAGGCTAAGGAACTTCCTTACACCAAAATGGAAACGCCTCTGGAAAGACGCCCCGAGAACCTAACCGGATCTCTGCAAACACAAGGCCGACGCTACCTTACGATGTACAGCTGTAACAAGGTAGCTAACACACAAGCTATGCCATCCCCCGGTCGCTACCGACCTTTATCCGAAGATCCTCAACCACAAAGCAACAACCACAAAGTATAATAAATTTGCAGCATCAACATAGGTAAAATATCTGGGCTCCATACCATGATATCACCTTTTATTCAGAAGGAAATGACATACCCTAGAGGCGCGACCCCTAAACCTTGCCGCAACAATTCCTGTTTCGACCATTACCGGGTTGTGAGGCTCGACGAAGTCTCGTCCACAAAGCTATGCTTTTTCACAAAGCCATGCTTTGATCAACAACACTTCGTATGCCACATTACCAAATTGGGAATGTATCACTAGTAACCATCAACTACATAACCTCTGAGCTCGTACGTCTCAAAGAAGGGTGTTAAGCTAAGAGAATAAATTCTCCGCCACCAACATAAATGTATTTGATAGAAACCAGCTTTACATCTCAAAGTGTAACGTCAGACACACATCCATACAAGTCTGTTCCGGGATCGAACGGAACCGAAGGCACTTCCAAAGAAGCCCTTGCAATCCGGGTATTCACTAATCACGTCCGGACTTCCCATCACAAGAAGAGTTATATAAATCTCTATACCGGAGCAACTCGGTGCAGAGACATGCGACAGGTTGTCCTTTAATTTTCGAAAATACCCGGTCTTCACACCGGTCTTCAATTGCAATTCATACACGTCGTATCAATATTCGGAATGGGTTATCTGACACAAAAGTCCTTTCCCGGCTAAACCGAATAATAAGCGTTTGTTTTAAAAACAAATTCAAGTGCCATTTCAAAGGCAATATTGATAGTCGGTGATTTAACTATCAACAATATTCACAACAATCATCAGATTTAAATAATTTTCCCAAATTATTTATTTTCAAATATCTTCAAAAGATATACATTTTCCCACACTTCAACAATTTGAAAACAAATTTCAAATCAATTTTTCATCTTTCAACTTTTGAAAATCAATTTCAAATCAATTTCCTTACGCGGAATATATTTCCAAATATTTCTTTTAAAAACCAACTTTAGAACCTTTAATTTATATTTTTTTAAAGCTACTTTGGAAATATATTCGGCTTTTCAAGGAAAATACACTTCCATTTCAAAATGGTCCATTTAAACCAATTAAATAAATCCTTACGATTTATTTTAAATTTACATCTCAAATTTTAAACTTATTTCCACATTTCAAAAATAAATAAGTGTTTATTTTTAAAACAAATTTCCCTTTCCTTTATAAGTTCCATTGTGAATTTAAATTTCCAAATATTCACTTTTATACGATTTTCAAATCGATTTCTCAAATATTCATTTTCAACGTCAAATCAACTTTCAAATTGATTTCCAAATTTATTTCAAATTCCAAATTGATTTTCCAAACATTTATTTCAAACACCAAATCGATTTAAAAATGGATTTCCCAGGATTTATTTTAAATACCAAATCGATTATCAAATTGATTTCAAACAAATTTATCGCCTTTTAAATAAATTCCTTTATTCTTTCCGAATTATTTAAAATTCCATTTTCAAGAAATTCTTCTGCTTTTAAACAATATTATTCAAAATCCTTTTTATTAAAATTCGTTCCCATATTTTGGAAATAATTCGACAAGATTATAAAAATCAACTTGATGCTTTTAAATTCCTTCTTTTAAATTCAACTAATTATTTCAAAGAAATTTACTTAAAATCTCCAACTCTAATTTCAAAAATCCAATTTTATTTATTTCTGGTATCCAACGATACCAAAAATACATTCGGCTAAATTATACCCTTTAACACATTCAATCATAGGTATAATCATTCACGGATTATAAATAAATTATCACACAACATATGAAACAAATTCAAATGTTTTGAGGAATCCTGTTGGATCCCTCCAACCTGTTTCCCTACATCCACAGATGTTAGCACAATACCCATTCCACTTCAAGGTGGAATATCGCGGTATATGGGATTTATAAAAATATCATCCGTTATTATGCGGCGCAATAGGGTCTCATCCGCTATATAATGCAGGAAATCAACAACTCCAATATATATATATATTCCAATATATATATTGCTATATACTACTACCATATATACTATCATTCAAGCACACAATCAACACAATCAATAATTTTAAATATAACTATTTAAAATTAAACAAAACCTTTTGTTTGAGTGAGAATATCTCACCTTCGCTTTTATTTGCAATCCATTCCAACTCATTTCCACTCCAGCTTGTTTCTCCATTTTAAACCTTGTATAAATATTTATAAATTTTATTAATATTCGAAATAATCGAATAATTAAATTCCATTTGATAATTTAATTAACTTGTGATTTTATTTTATCGAATGATTGATTTTTAACAAATACTTAAATTTTAAACCAACTCTTTCAAAAATGAGAACATGCATAACTCACTGCAAAAATTCTTTCTGTAATTTTTTTTCTATTTATGAACATATCTAGTATATTTAAATTAACAGCAAAATTTTATACCTTACTGCAAAACAACGAACGCCTCCTCGACTTGCGAACCCAACCCGTGCTTGTCGACTTCGCCTCGCCGCCAACAACATACCATCACGAATCTCGCGGCGTCACGACATGCCGAACGAACGCGACCACAAACCCTAGCACTTGGACTCGACTGGAATACCATCACGTCTACCGGAGAGAGTTCGTTTGCAACATGAATCCCCTACGCCTGCTCCAGCTTTGCCACTATCTCCTCATCTCGAGCTGCCGCCTTCACACTCGCCTCAAAAACCCAGCTGTGCCTCTGCGAAACCCCATCGAGCTCACGATCAATCAACCATCGCGCTGCCTCCTTTTTCGCGAATTGAGATTGCCGCCGCGACCACCTGAGACTTCGAGCTCGCCAATACCGCTATTATCCAGCTCGAACTGGTTCAAATCGAGGGACTCGATTCGATTTTTTTTCCTTGAGGCCAGTTCGATTCGATTTGAATCTTTTGAGCGGCTATGGATATTTTTTTTGTTTTCTTTATTTTATTTTATTTGGCGATTACGAATTGAAGTAAGGAGATAGAGAGGGTGCGATTTTTTGGTTTAGAACAGAAAGAAGAAGAAGATCGGCCATTATCTTTATATTTTTTTTCATTGTTTTAATCTTGCTCTGATGCGTGCATTTTAAAAAGAAACTAAGACAGGAAGCGATGTTTACTTGCTTCAACCAGTTTGCTACAGTGATTGAAATGAAGTGTAAAAAGTACTGGTGTGACATTATTTCAGCTGAAGGCTGACTATTGTATGTGAATAAATATATAAATATATATATATTTAAATTGAATTCAAATTGTCTCGTTATACACAACTTGAAATCTCGACCTTCTGTCAAGACGTGCCGCCAGGCGTTCGTAATGTTATACGCCTATTTCGAACAAAATGGAAAAGGTTTCGAGTCCTAATTCGATCGTATGGAGAAGATAGCCTTTTGGACCAGTTATTAAATTGAATTTCGATATAAATTTCAGCGCGTTTGCTTATCGTACGGCCAAACGATCACTCCAAACATTACGAAAATTGAAATCCAATAATAATACACTATTACGGATCCAATGAAACTAGTTTCGTCGAATTCTAAGGCTGTGCCCCGGAACGCTATTTTTAAATATCGATTTAAACGGAAAATTTCAATACTGAACAAATCACTTTCATATCCAATTCTGAAGCTTCTATTATCTTCCGTATTAAAAATATGAAATTTCCAAAACTTCATATTATTTTTAAATCAGCTCAAAACTGAAGATTCAAATTTTTACCCAACTTTAGTAAATTAAATTCAATAATTAAATCGCCAAATTCATTCTGATATTTGAATTTCAAATTAAACTAACTTCCAGATATTTAAAATCAATTAAATATTCACATTTCAAATGTCAAAAATTCAGGGTCGTTACACCGTTTTTCACCAATATTGATCCATCCAGTACTTGATCATATGAACTCCGATTGACCTGAAATTCGAAGTGTAGCCTCACCGTGCCTTGTTTATCATTCCGGATTGATCCCACCTTGGTTGGAGCTTGGTCCAATTTTCAATGGTATCGACCAAAACCTTGTTTTCAATCAATCTCCAATCCTGATATCCATCCTTTCTAACCAATTTGTTGATATTTCGGCCTTGACCAAAAGGCGGGGTAACATTTGCCCCCCAAAACATGCCTTGCGGTAGGAAGGCATTTTTGAATAGATTTATATCCGACATCCAAAGTCCGTATTCCGTCCATAGCCATATCATCTGATCCATAATCCAATCCATTACTAGGCTATTCTATCTAAGTGCTATAGCCATATCTTTATCCAAATCTACGACTGCTCTGAGTCATATCCGATTCCGAATCCGGTAACCAAATTCTTAGCCAATCCCATATCCATCCGAACCCGACAACCGAGTTTTAATCCATCCATATTCAGTAACCAATAACCAAATCCATGACCTCTCCGGGTCGATATCCAAATTCGAGACCGTTCCGGGCCCTTATCCAAATCCGGGACCACTCTGGGTTCATGCCCAAATCATTAGCTGTTCATAGCCAATATCCGAATCCATAACCTATTCGGGTTCTTGCCAAGCGTAATCCACACTCGACGACCTGTATTAAGCAATGCCTTGGCATAAGTCCTAGATCGACGGTGATCTTGGTTCAGTATCCCCGAACGCTGAGTAATGCCATGGCTTAAGTCCTAAGCCGAATCCTGGTCTCTCCGGACCCTTCCCAAGCATAGTCCATACTTGATGACCTGAAATAATATATGATAGATAATATGGGGCCTAATTCCTAGGCCGAATCCTGGTCTCTTCGGACCCTTGCCGATTATAGTCCATACTCGACGACCCGAATAAGTCGATTTGCCACGTTCGGACGATGCAACTTACCCCTTGCCAGGCATAATCCATACCCGATGACCTTTTATCAAAAACCAGATATAAATCCTATCAAAATCCAATCTGAAATCAGATCAAATCAGAAAACCAAAAATCCAAACCAAGATCCATGCCAAAAGATAAGCATCCAAACCAGAAAATCAACAAAACCAAGAGTCCAAACCAAACTCCAAAACCAAACTAGAAAAAAGCAAATATCCAAACCAAAGAGAAACCCAGGTTTCACAAACTAGAGCATCACGACTTATCATCATTTTAGAGCATGCCTAAGGGCTATCTCCATCCCTGTACATGAGTAAGTGACTTAACCGTCTGCCCAAAGTTTGCTACTTATTCCATACCATCCTGATCAGTTGATGACCAACCGACCATCATTCTTGGGCCTCGCGCCATTGCTGTTTGAGGTAGACGGTGGCTGCTCCTATTCCATTACTGCATTCCAAGTCCCGACATACTGCCGCAACTGACCACTCCTTACGTGCTCCTCGATTATATCCTTTAGATGCCTATAGCTGTTAGTATCATGCCCATCCAGGTCATGAAAGAGACAGTGCCTTCCCGATGCCCTCTTGCGTTCCGAGGGTTCCCTTTTTGCCGGTAGGGAAGATGATCCCGAGTTTCCATGTATATCTATTCCAATGCTTTATTCAGTCCTGTGTATGTGGAGAATTTTGGTTCTTCCTACCGCTTCCTTGCCCTACCAGAATCGTTATCCGACTTCCCCTTCCCTTTATCCTTATCCTTACCCGAGCTTTCACCGGATGGTTCTCCATTCTTAACCATGTTTACCTCCTTTGGTTTCATATCCAAGCTTGCATCCTCTTGTCGAAAAAATCTCTCGGCCTCGTGAAAGAATTCCCCAAGATCCATTAGTGGATCCCGTATCAATGATACCTTGAAATCCGAGTTGTCCCTGACTCCTGACACTGCCGCCATTAGAACCATTGGTTGATCCGGCCGATCCATCGAAGCAACCACCGCATCTCCTAAGCGATTCTCCTATCCTCTGTTTCACCGACGTCAGTGTCATCACATTTTTCGGCCTCTTGATATGAATCCAAAATTTCTTCAAAAACCTATCATCAATTATGTCCATGTCCCGATAGTTCCATTTTCCAACTGCTTGAACCACATAACAGCTATATCCGTCAAGTATAGGGGAAAACACCAGGCCATAACCTCCTTCGATGCCCCCAGCACTTCCATGTGTCTTGTATACCTCATCAAATGATCGGTAGGATCCGTCCGACCATTGTATACTTCCAGAGTAGGTAGCTTGAACTCTGGTGGATTCCTAGCCATCTTGATGTTATGGGTAAATGGACTTCTGTTTACTCCTTCTAGATCTCTTTTTGTTAGACCTCCGCGCATAGTTCACTTGACAATTTTAGCTAATCCAGTGTTGTTCACCAAGGGTTGCCTTCCGTCTTCATTTCCTAACCGCCCCTAAGTCCTTGAAGGAATTTTGGTACATACTCCTCATCACACACTCCTGTATGTCTGTTGGCGTCGGGTTATGCAGCGTCAGCTGGCATTCTTCCATGAATTGGTCCAGCATTACACAGGGGTGTGCCCCTGAGTCTAGATCCGTCCAAATTGATAGCTGTTTGCTGACTGGGGGCGGCCTCCTGCCGAACTGCTCCATCTGATTGCCTGTTGACTCCCTCTGGTCCAGCTCCATGGATCTGTGCTCCAGCAGCTCCTGCTGCTCCTGCCTGTCCGAACTGCCTGAGAAGGTTCTACACCATCTCCTCCTGCCTTTTCATCAACTGCTCCTGCATGGAATCCATCATAGTCTGCATCGCATCCCTCGTAATGTAGATAGATGCATGATCTTCTCCAGCTCCGGACGAAGCCTCTTGACTTCCCTCTTGATGGCTCCTTTCCGCCACTTGTCTCCTTATCGATTGCCTAACCACGGTTCCTCCTAGATCTGATCCTTTAGCTTTCTAGATTTGAACTCCAAATCCGATGTAGCGGGTGCTGGTGTTCTCAGTGAAAGCACCAAAGTATTTGCGCCAAAAATGGCCACAAACCCCAGAAGTAGTGAAAGCACCAGTGTTAACACACAAATCCTCAATTTCCAAACACAGATCTCAGATCCAGATGATGTAGAGAGTAAAAATAAAAAATTAATAAAATTAAAATGAAAGAAAGTAAGGGAAGACACAAGATTTGTAGTAGTTCGGCTATCTCCGGCCTATGTCCACTTTGAATTGATCATTTTATTTCCTTTATACTGTGATTATAGTTACAATCTTTTGAATATCAATAACCAAAATGGCAGAGTCTAGCCAGAAAAGAAGAAGAAGAACCTCCCCCCTTTAGTTTCCATGGACGTGCTATTTATAGGAGTAGATCTGGAAATATCTCCCTTAAACCTTGAAATACCTCTTCTCACATGCGGATGGGCCCACCAGATCAATCTGGGTTCGTTTGGGATTGATCCTGATCGATCCAAGTGCATTTTGTATCGATCCAAAAATGGCCCAATGGAGCTGAGATCGATCATGGACGTTCCTAAGTGAATAAGAAAGCTTCCATGAAAATTTCATAACATTTGGACTTGTAGTTTGAGAGTTATGATCGATCCAAGATTGAGTTTGTACATGCAGGCTAGAACCTTCGTATCCATCCAAAGCTTCGTATCCATCAATAACGCATCAATCAATTACGTATCGATCCGAGTTTTGCACTTCGATCCATGTGATGCATTCCTTGCCTTGACCGGTTCCTTCGTATCGATCGATACAAATGCAATCGATACAAAATGGCTCCTGAGTGCTTTTAATATCCATCCGGCATCCTTCCTCCGTGTGTGTCCTTCGTATCGATCAGTAAATGATGCATACGAAATACGCCTCCAAACCTCCATAACCATTGCCTCGTATCCATCCAATCGATACGCATGTATCGATACGAAGTCCACATCCATCAACCTATACCCATCTTGGAGCCAACCTAATCGATACAAATTGTATCGATACGAGATGTATCGATACGAATGTCGATCGATCCAAACTAAACGCCACAATGATCGATACGAAACCATTTTTCACCAATATTGATCCATCCATAACTTGAGCGTATGAACTCCGATTGACCTGAAATTCGAAGTGTAGCCTCACCGTGCATTGTTTATCATTTCTGATCGATCCTACCATGATTATAGCTTAGTCCAATTTTTGATGGTACGATCACAGCCTTGTTTCCAATCGATCTCCAATCCTGATATCCATTCTTTCTAACCAATTTGTTGATATCCCGGCCTTGACCAAAAGGTGGGGTAACACTCCTATTCTGGATTTTACTCACTAACACCCTTGCTTTTCCTGGAGGAATAGACCTTTACACTTGCCTGAGCCGATGAGTAAGTCTTTTATACTATACTAGTATAATACAGACTTTGGCAGTAGTCGTGTCTTTAATACACTCCCAATATTATACAAGCTCCTATATCTCATAAGAACTAATTGTAATTGAATAAACATGAGTTGAGGAGGTAAGAAAATCAAAGAATTGAATGTTATCAAGGAATGATTGCTGATTTGAGATTGAAGAATAAACTAGGATTTTTAGAAATTATAATAGAAATCAGATAGTGAATTAGTGAATTAAACTTATTGAAAATACAGTTATTTATAGGGTCGAAGGGATTAGATTAAGTGGTATGATATCCCTCCATTAAAGAAGATCGTGATTGAAGGAGGAAGAAAGATTGCGTCAGTTAGAGTAAAAAGTTGTTTAAAATTGGTTTTGGAAAACAAACTCGAAGTATTCACCGGTGCAACAGGTCCATCGGTGGGTACTTCTAGGTTGTTTTCTAGAAACCTTTTTAAATTTAGATGTGTGTGTGTGTATAAATTACAAAAATTTGTTTTGTGATCTTTCGAAATATTAAATAATTTTGTAACGTTTATGTGAGTTTTAACATCATATAACTAAGACAACATGACTCATAATTTTATATTCTTTAAGTGTTCTTCCAATAGCTGCTAATCGATGATCTTTAAAGCATTGAGCACAATTTATTTTCTCCTTTTTGAAGCTGTAGTAAAACTTCTTCGACTAGTGCATTTGAATCTCTAGTATGGAGTTGTTGTCATCAAAACTGAAAATCGTAGTTCTAACACTTTGTTCTTCACTAATCTTTCTTTAATTAGTACAAATCTTCTCCAAACTTCACCAAATTTTCATCAACACCAAGGAAGCATGGATCTAAAGTCAAAAGTGGAAGAGGTGTGAAGGAAGCGGGGTTTCTAGTTTGAGTTTTGAGCAACGATGTCGAGGGGGAGGTGTTACCTTGGTTTGTATGTGCTAAAGCCAGGATCATTGAGTTTTTAAAGATGGTAGAATGTGTTATTGAGTTTATGTGTGCTTGGGATTGTGTTTGGCTTGTATTTGAGTAAGTTTACTCACTATTTGGTATGTGTATGTGTGTGTATATATATATATATCTCAGTGTGTGTGTGTTTATGTCTAAATATAAAGTTAAAGTGACGGTAACTAATTAAAGTTATAAACTTTGGTCCCCTTTACTTTTGAAAGCAGACGACAACTTTATATCGTATAACATCATTCATATTACCTTCTATAACATGTGGCATAGCCTTGACTTCATATTTAAATGGTTGTTTGGATCGTGTGTTGAGTTTGGAATGGATACTGAATGGTCCGTTTAGCGATAGTTGTTATAACCGCACTTTGAATCCCCTTCTGTTTAAACTTGTTCTATGTGATTATTTGGGAATATATTGTGATATAATATATTTTGATTTTTCTCTACACATGTTTTGGTGTATGGTGCAGCAAAGAATTGGTTTGTAAAGTTATAGAAATTTTGAAACTAATTTGTGAAAGTTAGAAGTGAAAAGGTCGCTATGGACGCACTTTGAAAAGGCCTTGTGTTCGACGATTTTTAAAGTCAACTATAAGAGACATCCTATGGGCTTCTTTGCATATTTTATAAGTACTATAAAAGTACTTATTACTACAAAAATATCAAGGTTCAAAAAATTATAGAAGTGGTCGAACGAAGTGGCAAAAGTTATAGTGAGAAGAAGGTCGTTATATGAGCACTTTGGAATACCCTATTTTTATAAATAAATTGTATGACATCCTTAAGGGTTTCTTTGAAATTGGAGTTTATAAGTGGTCAAACAAGGTGGCTAAAGTTAGATAAAAAAGGTGGTTGTAAATGAACTTTGAAATATAGCTTGTTTTGAGGAATTTTTATAATTAAATTGGAAGACATTCTTAGGGGTTTCTTTCAATGGTTATTAATTACCCTAAGTGTAGTACTTAGTGTAAAAATCTTAAGTCTGAAATCATTATTTATGTGGTGAAAACCAGCTACAAAGATCAAGCATTTTGATGTTGATTCTCAACATAGAACTTTAGATTGCATTTATAAATACTATCCTTGGACGTGTTGCATTGTTTTGTTAAAATGCGACGTTTGGACTAGATTTTCATGATTTAAATAGTTTATAAATTATATTCTTTATAGAATCATTTTATCAAATTTCAAATAAAATGGATTTGAATATGAAAAAAGAATATAAGTTTAAACATAGTTTTAATAATTATTATGAATTTATAAAGTAAAATGTTGTAAAATATAAAATGAGCTTTTGTTGGTTTTTGTAAAATTTCAAAATTAGTTATTTTTAAGTAATATTTTACATAAATATTTAAAAACTGTTATAAGTATTTATACATATAATTTTGGAAAATAAGTGAAGTATTTTATAAAAGGATAAGTGTTTTTGGATTATAACACTTATGTTAAAATAAATGGTTTGGGAAGTTAAATAAAAGTATATTATCTTGTTAATAAATAAACGTAGATCATTAAATAGAATGTTTTAAAGATTTATAAGTGGAATGTTTTTGGGTTAAACAGAATGTTTTAAAGATTTATAAGTGGAATGGTTTTGGGTTAGTAGGACAATGTTTAAGTAACATTTGTCTTAAACCCTTTTGAAATAGATTTGTGAATGTTCTTAGATCTTTAAAATGGATATTTTATAGAAAATAACAAGTATGAAATCTTTTAAACAAGGATAGAAAAGGTAAAGTCTAAAGTAAGAAATCTTGTCAAAGATTTGTGAATATATTTATACCATTTGAGATAAGTATATGAATACTTCTTAAAGTATTGAAAAAAGTACAAATGAATAGTGAAATAGTGGAATACTTGTATATGTCTTTAATAAAGGTATTTTAAATACACACACACATAAATATAAAAAGGAGGTGAATAAGAGCATCGTGTACTCATACGGTTTGAGATTCCCCGGGAGGAGGGACTCATTCATTTGAATAGTCTCTAGCTTTTAGAATGTATGTATACGAGATCCCCCGAGAAGGAGTCCTATATATGGTTCACTTAATTCTGAAGGAAGTAGTAATTGGTAGACGAAGTTTTATTAGATAAATAAATTTGCTAATAAAAGAATTTTTTATTAATACAAGTAATAATTAAATGAAAAGAGGATTAGAAGTCGCTTATGTGACTTAATTGTGCTTTATGTGACTTAATCATGATTTTTGTGTACTCATTTATGGAAAGTTTTAGTCACGTACTTAGCATTAAAACCAACAAAGTAGGCTTGTCTATCCATTAGAGTTAAGAATGAAGTCTCTAGGTAGGGCTTTGATGCAACCAATGCTCTAACCTACTTGGCTGCGCACTTGACCGAGGGATAGTATAAGTTGAAAAGATCGAAAACATAATAAGTATACGAGACTTGATTTCCATATGCGATCATTCTCATTGTTGTTGAATTTGACTAAAATAGCTTAGGAAATATCTAGAAAAAACATGAGGGTTATACGGTATAGTTATCTTCGTTGATGCTATATTGCACTTATAAACTCATCTTGTTAATCTAGTACAAACGATAAGGAAATTCATTCAAATAGGAGACGATCTCTACCCTTATGCATTGTATGTTTATTTTTGAAAGAACGGATGATAAGTTATTCAGAAATCTATCAATTGGTTTTGGAGCGTCCAGTAAGCGGGGAATTGTACTTATATGAGATGACTTGAAACCGTAACCCCTTCAAAACTATATACATGATCTATGCTGAAATCTATATGGAGATTGATGATGTGTTCAAGATGCTCGAATCCATGTAGAGATTCATGATCTGTTCGAGATACTAGAATCTAAGTAGGGAACCGTGAATTGTTCTAGAAACTGGAATCCATAGAGATTAGAGATCTGTTCGAGTGATGATGATTTATATAAGAGATACTGAACGTAACCTCACCACCAGTATGGCTAAAAACAGAGTAGGATGCATAGCCATGAAGGGTTTAACTAACCTGTGACGACCCACATTTCGGAAGGTTTAAGTCGATAATAAACCACACATGTCCAAATCAAAATAATCTGAAACACAGATAATCAATGGTTTAATTAAGAAAATAAGAAAAGAAGAAAACAAACACATAATCTTGTAGTGGAATGATAAAATATAGTAATCAAATAAACAGTTCATGAAGTTGTTTATACTATACATTTGATTATACTTTTACAACATCAATCAGAGTTATACATACAATAGAGACAAAATAAAACAATGCAGCAGAATAACATGATGCAGGGGACTAATACTAGTAATATAATATGCCAAATCTTCATCTTCATCCTCCAGAATAATACGATCTTCAAGGCACTGAAAACTCAGGGCTGACCCAAGCATATAGTAAAACAATACACTCGAGTCAGAACTAAAATATCCTTATGTAAGTCAAATCAATATCACATATAACAGGAGTGTAATAACGTTAGAGATGTTTACGGGGTTTTACATCTCCTATCTAGTGTATAACATGCATGCAATAACTCAAGAGATGTTATGGGATTTTCCATCTCTTAAGGATCTGTCAAAATATCTATATAGTAGAATACATTGTATATGTAATGTCTAATCAATAAATAAAAATATTTTCCCTAGTGTTAAGTCTTTACATTAATCCCCCTTAATGCGTTGTTAAGCATTGGCATACAGTTTGCATATAACACCCTAGTAGCACGTCATGGGATAGGGATGCATTGTGATACGACAAAACCAAACCAAACTAGTAGTGATCTCGTATAAGGATAAAAGTATGACAAGGCACGTGAGGCAATGCCCAAGGTAGGATGCTACCAGTTCGGCTCGCATGGCTGGTGGTAACGCATCGTAGCCACGACCGTCCACCGCGTCCATCTATCCCATATCGAGTCAAAGTGAGGTCATCCCAAATCAAGGTGCACAAATCGAAACCAACATCAAGGGTAATAGTATGGACCGAGTCTACAAGAAAATCGAAGAACAGAAGTCCGCTAGAGGTAGCTACCCTCATTGGCCTTGTCAAGCTGTCTTGTTTTAGTCATTTCAAATTGACACAAGTGTCGGGGCTATCCATCATCGTTCTCTTTCTTAAAATCCAGCAACGTACACCAAATCCAACCACTTCATTCCAGAGTCTCCTCCACGTACACAGTTGCTAAAGTGGTTCCAACATTGACAAATAGTATGCCAATAATCGGCCCCGGTCTCTTAACAGCCAAACGTCGTTTTACACACCGGTTGGTACTTTTACACTTCGAAAACGATTCATACTTGATATCAAAATATCATACTTGCTTCAAAATATCATATTTGCTTCAAAATATCATATTTACTTCAGTATGTCATTTTCACTTCAAATATCCTTTTATTCACCATGAAATCAATTTTACTTCAAAATCATTATATTCACTTCGAAATCAATTTCATTTCAAAATCATTTCAAATTCTAACTTAGGTTATATCTTCATTTTAACCACATTCGTATTTAAATCAATGATTTAGACATAAACAATTCCCAACATGAATAGTTTGAATTTTTGAAAACAATTTGAATAATTTAAATAATTTAAATAGTTTAAATAGTTTAAAAATTGAAAATGGTTTGATATAAAATAGTTTGAGTATTGAAAATGGATTATATATTAAAATGGTTTGAAAATTTAAATAATTTTAAATTTTTAAAAAGATGAATTTATACTAGTTTATGGTAAAATAGTTTCAAATAAAACTGTTTCTTTCTATTTCCAATAAATCTGGACTTAAGTTCAAATTTCAATCAAATTGATTCAATTTCAAACCTTCCAATTCAAATCATCTTCAATCTTAAAATCAATTTAAATCGACTCAATTTCTATTTCAATTCAAATAAACTTCAATTTTGATTTCAATCCGAGTTAACTTCAATTTCGAAACGTTTCGTTTTTAACTTTAAATATGATTCAATGATTCGATTCAATGGTTAAAATTTCAATTCAATTCTTATTTTAAACCATTTTAATTTATATAAATTTCAAGTCCAATTTCAATTTACCAATTTAAATCACTTAAATCAAATTAAACTTCAGTGTTCAATTTAAGGTTCAAATCTTTAAAATAATTCAATTCCGAGCTCAAATTTGAAATATCCATTTATATCACTTTTACTTAAATAAATTCGAAGTTCAAGTAAAAGTTCAAACCTTTAAAACAATTCAGTTTCCATAATTCAAGTCATATCTCGATTATAACTTCACATTTCAAATTTAATTCTTTAAAACAATTTCTTTTACAAATTTCACCTTCAACGTTTCAAAGCTCAAATTTGAAAATAATTCAACCTTTACAAATTTGATTTTTATTTCTTTAAAACATAATCATTTAAATAGATTCAAATTCAAGAATTTAAAACTACTTAATTTAACCAACCCGGTGTCCGTATATAATTTTCTATCCTATGGCCAAGTGATTAGTTATTTTAATTTTAATTTCAGGGATGGATATATATCATTTCAATCCAAATCAAAGTGTCATAGGTATATATCATGTCAACCAATTTCTTAATTTATTCGAATATAATTCAAATAATAGTTTATATGCTGTCAAGTAATATACAGGGTGATAATAGGATATATATGAATAAATAAACACCAGTAATCCAATATATCAACGAATAGCATCCAATCTCAATCAACATCCAAATCAGCCAATAAACCCCAACAGTTAACTAGTTATCAATATCGGGTGTTTAACTAGCAATTTAATTTCAATTTCAATTTCAAATTTAACCATCGATTTCAAATTCCTAACAATTCAATTCATATGTCAATTTAAATGTAAGTTAAATTACTGTACAACAGTCAATAAAAATAAATCATTTCATGATTTCGATTTAACTAACATCAAAATATTTTAGTATTTCATGAGCAGTTTAAAACACTCACCTTTATTTGAAACTAATTTTTTTTCAAAGTCAAACAAATTCAAATTCAACTCCATGTCGTAGAAGACTTCGATACGAATCCAACGCAACTTGTTTCGCTCGAATCCGACCTCGTATGAAAAGGTTACGGATTTAATAATAATTGATATAATTAAAACCATAATTAACTTAATTAATTTAAAATTAAACTAACCCTTTCTTAATCCATCCCTCTTATTCGCGTTATTCCCAGGTCGATGGATTTTTCTTTTTTTTCTTTTTTGCAAATCTTCGATTGATCAACCACCAGCCGACATCGCCCCATGTCACGCGCGCCGCCCTTGCCTACAGCCGCTACCATGCCATCCCATAGCCGCACGTGTGAATCGACACGCGAAACCCAAAAATGCAGCAAATGAACGCGGTCCCATCTCCATCGCCTCAAGCCAACATTTGTCAATCCAACCATTGGATGCGTAGAGGAGATCGAACTCTATAACTTCCGTGTTGAAGCCGAGGCGTAAAAATGAATGGATGAGGAGAAATCGGGGAAGAACGAATGGAAGTTTCTGGCCATTGAAATTATGAAGGAGGCGACAAAGTTAGGGTTGCAAATGAAGATAGTTGAAGGCTATTTAAAGAAAATATTCATGGCACTATTCATCCATGAAAATTTTGAACTCCAAATGAAGCATGCCGCTTTCCTTTTATATGTTATACCCTTATTCCGAACACAATGGAACATATATCGGGAGCCAAATCCATCATATTCAGAAGATAGCTTTTCAAAATCGATTTATATTAATTAAAGTTCTAAAAATACATTCTAAGCGTTTCAAGCTTGCACGACCAAAATGATAAGTCTGATCGCTACGAAACTTGAAATCCTATAATAATTCACTATTAGGATCCGATGAAACTGGTTTCATCGGAATCCGAGACGGTGACTCGGAAAGCTATTTTTACACGTTAATTAAAACAAGTAATTTCCTAAAATAAATTTATTCACTTTAATTTTAAAAGTTAACAATCTTCATTTTTGTTTAAATAGAATTTAACTCAACTTTTGAAATTGTTTTAATTCGTATTAAATTTAAGATTCAATTATTTAAACAATTTCAAATATTAAATTCAAATAGTTTAATTAATAATTCGCTATATTTGAAATATAAGTTATTTTGCTTATAAAATTTAACTTTTAAAACGAATTCAAATAATAAAACAGCTACTTCCACTTTACAGTAATTCAACATCAATGCAATAATTGTATACATCAAAAGTTATTCCTTTCTTACTAAATAAGTGTTTTCTTATTTCTGAAATTTATACTTATTAAACATACAATTTCATATAAATAAACTTATGCTTTTACTTTTCATAAACATTCATTCGATTCTTTATTAACTTAACATTGATTATTTCAATTTCTCTTATCAATTACTTACAATTCAATATCATTTAATTTACTTCCTAACATAAGTTATCATTTTTTATCTTATTGAATTTTGTTATTTAAAATTTTATCTAAGTTCATATCTAATAAATTACATTAATAAATCATTACATTTTTATTTCTAACCATTTTTTTAATAATTATATTAAATTTAATAATTTAAAATAGTTAAAAATACGGGTCGTTACAAAACCCAATAGGTTATATCAACTCCATATCTAGAGATTCTTATCAATGTTGCTTGGGGAGTAGATGATATTCAATATCACATGTTCGAGCGTGGGCTAGCTATGTCTACATTATGGTATGTTATATCTAGAGATATACGACGCACGGAAGGTAGCTTCTAACCCTTGTGCAAGAGATTGGATTCGGCTTGGCCGAAGAGATCTCAACGGAAAATCCATTATACGTGCCTACCTTAGCATTTTTGATTGTACTTTTAATATTGTTGTGTCCTGAGATGCAAGCGGCACAGGTATTTCCTGATTTATATTCTACACCTTAGACATTATCTATTATATCACCTTATGTACTTATTAGATGGTGGTTCTGGGGATAACTGTTATGACATTCCATGCGGTCTCAAAAGTACTATTATATGTTAGCCGCATATTTCTTGATTTTCTCATTCCAGACTTATGTCTGACTCGTGGTTTTATATTTGCCTTATTTCCATGAGTGCTCTTTCGAGTAATTTGGGAAAGGTAGGTTTTCATTGATGTTTATTAAAGCTCGCGCAGACGAGCTGGTTGTTTTACCTACCGTAGTATTCTTATTTCCACTGCATTGCTATATTGTATATATCAGCATTTATGAGGATAGGTTGTTATAACAGTCTAGGCTGGCTGATGATAGTGGTTAGAATTGTAACTTTGAAATGCTATGTATCATAGAATGATGGTTTGTACTGTCTTTTAATACTATATGTTTGTTGCTAAGATTTTTGATCTCACAACACCTCAAATGATCGCAAAAGTAATTATAGCGTACTTCTAGGGATTAGAATCAACAAATTTAAGTAATATTAAATTTTTCTTTAGGCAGTAATCAAGTTGCTAGGAGCTTACACAATTACGTAGTTCACTTTAACCGCTTGTTAAAATGGGAAGTTGGGTTTATAACCAATTCAAATAAATAAAAGGAAACAAAGTAGAAAAGAATCTAACTCTGAAAACTAGCTAGATAAAAGTGCAAAAAAAAGTAAAGACATAGAGAATTTTACATGGTTCAGATGTTAAAGGATCTTACGTCCATGGAATAAATATCACTTTCTTCTTTTATATTCCTTATACAAGCGTGGCAGGGAGTACAAAACATTTTTTCACTGCCCGTAAAAATATCAAATTGGTAAAAAGGTCCCTTTCTTGCGACAATGTCTTTTCTATTTATAGTATAGAGATGCACATGGATCGTTGTCACTCTTCTCTGTTGTTCATCTTTGGATTTTGCCATGTGTTATCAATCCGTATTGTTTTTTTGATGTGCATGGATTGCCGATGTGTCTTGGGCGGGAAGCCTCAATTTGAGTAGTTGAATTCTAGGTATTGGCGGAAAGTTTGAAATTGAAGCGGGAACATCTGAAATTGAGACGGAAAACTGAATTTTGAATGGACCATGCACTTCTGATCTGAGGGGCAAATGGCCTGTGTACTGCTTTTATGGGTGAGTGAGAGTGTAATGAGACGTTTACCTTTTCTTCATTGCAGTTGTGTCTTGGCACTCTTACCACGAAGATTTTGAGAGTTATTCCTTTGTTTTGTTTTGACGTGTCGTGGATACATATGAAGCAGAACTACACCATTTGTATGATACTATCCTTGGGGTGGTGAGGATTGAGTTGTCTTGCCCTGTCTACAATATTTGTTTGACATTATGCTAAGGATAAATAGAGTTGGGTTCCTTTGCCTCAACTTGCGATGTTAGCTCAATATTTGTATGAATTTGTTCTGAGCTTCTCTTAAAGTTGGTATGCAAAGTATTCACTTATGGTTGCTCGGAGTGACTCGGGAATGTGTTTTAGTGAAGGGTTAAGCGCAGTGCTTGTGTAGTCCGCCATGACCTTTTCTTGAACAAGCTTCAGTGATTATCCAACATCATTTATCTTACCCGGGTATTCAGTTTTCAGAAGGATAGGTTATGTCTAGTGCAGTTCATTAGCTTTGGGCAGAATTTCCCTAAAATTGCAACGTAGTTTTGTCATTTTGAAGTCAGATAAAGATGACAGCACAACCTCATAGTTGTATATGTTGATGTAAGATTGTGGTGCAGGCCCAAGAGCAATGTTTCCATTCTGAGTATTAAGGTTACAGATCGTTTTTCTACGCCTTATGACCACTTCAGATTTTTTGGCTCGGTATCATAACGTAATGCTGGAATTAGGAGATCGACGCAGCCTTTGAATCTTTGTCACCATCTTAAGTTTTTTGAGTGCAACACTCAATGGACTTTGCCTTATTCTTTACTTCCTTTTCTTGCAGCCTAACTTTTATTGTGAGAGCAGTTCTTTTGGTTTAGTGCTTACATTATCTTGCCTTCAGCGGGTTTGGGAAATACAGGTGTTACAATGTTAACGTTCCATTATGAGATTATGATATTGTGATCTCTTCTTTCTTGTTCTAATTTCTCTTTTCTTTTTATTTTACCATAACAATCTGTCTTTCCGGCATTTGGATGCTCAGCATGTAAATATCGTGGATGTATTAGTATCGACATTCGAGGGTCGAAAAGGTAGGTTGTTACAGCTGGTATCAGAGCTAGGTTTAGCGAGAACCTTAGATTTGGTTGGGAATGGCTCATTAAGATATAGTGTAATAGAATGCCCTAGCATGAGTTGAATGTATTATATATATGACAGCGTATTTGTAATTGTTATAAATATATGCCTTAAAGGTATTCCAATCGCAGAAATTAAAGGATCTTATATAAGGTAACTTATATAAGTATGGATTAATAAAATGTAGTTTAAATAATGCAAGGATTAATGATGTTCATTTATTATTCCTCATTGATTAGCTTAGTCTTGCTTAGCCAGTTTACGAGCATTATTATCATTTGTTTATTGATTAGTCATGCTCGGCTAGTTTGTCAACATTGACTATTAGTTGTTGATTATTGATTTGTGCTTGATCAATATATAAGCAATTTACCTTATATTACATGGGGTCGATAGACACTAATTGGGGGTGCATTGAATCGAACACCTTGTGAATTTAGTTTCGCAGTTTGACTATAAGGCGTAGGGTGACAATATTGGGTTAGGAGTTAAATTTAACAATAAATGTTTACTATAATCTAAATGAAAGATATGATATTTTGTAAATAAACATTTCTGAAAAAAAATTATATAAGAAAGTGATTTTGTATAAGTAGGGTTTATAAATATGGTTTATAAACCAAGAGGATTTAAACTGATATTTGAAGAACTTAAATCCCAGGGTCTTTGAAAGCGTTTTTCAAGATTTTGGAAAATAATAGTAGTATTATCTAAAAGTAAATATTTGGGAAATTGGTTTATGAAATAGAGATCATGATACTTAGTAATATTTATGAAGTTTTTGATATCACTTTGAAAATAATTCTGGTTAAGCCTAAAAGTATGATTTAGATGTACTAAACTTACTTCCGTCCCTTGAAAATAATTCTGGTAATGACTATAGTATCATCGACATTCATTTTCAGATTTTTAAGTGAGTGATGCTACCATAGTAGTTTGCTACAAAGGTTTTTTAGTAAAAAAAATTTTGATTTAATCCTGAAAGTATGATTTGATATACAAAAGATATGTGGATATATTATTAATTTACTTGATTTAAAATTAAACTCGATGTTTGGTTCTAAAGTTTTCCTTAAAGAAATTTGAGATAAAATTATAGAGTAATTTAATAAAGATTTTAAGATAAGCTTTCTATATGGAAAAGGTTTATATGTATGCTATGTTGGGTGCCCAAGTGGCAGTGGCATAACCCAAATAATTAAGGAACCTTTTTTGTTTTCCTTTACAGTAAATTGTGGTTAATAAATAATTAGAACTTTGTTAAGTTATTTAATGAACACATGTATCATATATGTTAGGACAATATGGTATACGCATCATGTTATGATATGTTGTTTGGTTGTTTTCATTTGTTGAAATAGAATTTTCGACGATTTTGGACAATTGGAAACTTCCGAAATGTTATAGAACTTGAAGCTAAGTAATTTTTTAAAAAATATAAAGTAGAGTATTTGTAACTCTTGAATTGAGAATGTAGTAAGTTAAAATAGGTTTTGAATTTGTTGAACATCCTTATTAAATGAGATAAATTTGATGTTTTGTATATACCCTCAGGAGGTAATGGAGTATTATACGAGTATGAACTTAAGTTATAAAATGTTTATAAACTTGAAGTTATGTTTTATGAAATGCTTCATAAATGATTTTAGTATTTAAAGAGATATACTATTAGTGTGAATGAATGCGATTTATAGGAAATTGGTATAGTTAAAAAACCAATAGGATAAAATGCGTAAGTTGTACGTAGACCATTTTATTCGCATGATAGTTCTTGATCTAGGGTTCGAGTACATGATTTCTAGATGATTTACACCGGTCCGAACAAAGATCATTCACATGACTCTTGATGGCTAACACTTGATACAGATTTTTGATATGATTCTAAAGTTTTCTATCATAGTATATGGATATGTAAGGAGAACAAAGATTTCTAATCAAGAAACCTGATTGGAGTCCGCACTAGAGAGGCAAGTGATCTATACTAATTTGAAAGTGAGATTCATGTGATCGAGCAAGTGATCATATTTGATATTGCATACGGATGATCCATGTACATCATACAGACTTTAGTATATTTGTGTACTATGTTTTGTTGGCTTATGGAGAGTTTAGGGGATTGACTCTTCGATTTGTTCTAAGGTAGCATGAATGATTGACTAAGTAATGACATGGGGTTGTTGAGTGAAAGGTACGCTTAGTAGGTTGTTTACCATTCTTTTACGATAAGGGGATTTTTGGACTTGAGCAAACTATGGGCTATATTTGCTAAATGATTGAATATTGTTCGGTATTGCTATGTGATTGTTTCCTTTTGTTGCCCATGTTGGAATTTCGAGGACGAATGTTTTAAGTGGGGGAGAATGTAACGACCCGATATTTCGGACACTTCGTATTTAAATATCTGAATTATTTAAATATTTGAATCTTGGATTAAATGTGATAAAAGTGATTTAATAACCTTATTAACCCTCTTTAACTAATAACTAATGATAGTAAATTTGTTTAAAAAAATGTTTACAAAAATAAATACTTTGAACAAATATCGATAATGTAACCGAAAATCGTTTTATCGATAAATAGCTTTTTATTCAACATAAATTGTTCAAACTTTTTTTACATGCACTAAAATACTTGAGAAATCATTAATAATAAATAAAAATATTTTGTACTAAATGTCTTCGGAAGCTTCTAGAAGAGGGAGGGGTAATATGGTAATTGGATAAGGAAGGAAGAGATATTTTTATGTGAATGATGAGGTGTAAAGTGAAAGCATGCAAAGTAGAAGGGGGAGAGTTTGTGGCCAACCAAAGGAGGGTAAAGAAGGGGGCAACGGATCCATTTATACTTCAAAAATTCAAAAGCTTAAATTGAAATAAAAAGATCAATCCACTTTGTTCTTCACTAGTCTTTCTTTAGTTAGTTCAAATCTTCTCCTAATCTTCTCCAAATTCAAAAGCTTAAATTGAAATAAAAAATCAATCCATTTATGTGACTTTTAAATTGACTTTGTCATTTAGTTTTGGGTTCCATCTCTATCCGACCCCAACTTGTTTGGGAATAATGGCTTAGTAATTGATGTTGTTGCTTCTCCAAACTTTACCAAACTTTCACCAACACCTTAGAATGGCTAAGGAAGCATGGATATAAATTCAAAAGAGGAAGAAGTGAAGAGTAAGTGGAGTTCCTAGTTTGGGCCATGAGAATGATGTGGAGGGAGAGGTGTTGCCTTGGTTTGTATGTGCTAAAGCTTGGATTTTTGGGTGTCTAGAGATGGTAGGAAGTATTCTTGAGTTTGCGTGTGCTTGATCTTATGTTTGGCTTTGATTTAAGTGAGTTTACTCACTATCTTGTATGTATATATTTGAAATGACCCTCCTATTTTACCTTAATCTCACAAGGATTTTTTTTTTGAATACTAGCTCAATTGAACTTAGTATAAATTTCTCAGGGTCACTTTTCTTTTCAAACATTGTGTTCTGGATTTAATTTTTCTACCAATATAAACATATCAGTTCAGTCATAGAAATATACACATACATATGATGATATATGTGTTCCTCTTGTTTAAAATCAGAGTTTATTTTTTTTTGACAAGAGCTAGTCTGTCTGATTTGAATTTGAAATGGACCTACTCATAATTTGAATTCCCATGTTCTTTGATATTTACATCATATAAGTGGATCTTGTTCATATTTATTTATACTTGGATTTGATTATGTTAACCATTTTTTTCCAGATAATCTTTCAACACTAGAGTTCATATTTTTTTTGCATAGTTCAAATGTTTGTTATTTGCCTAAGTACCAGAAAATGATATCTGCATTTACCTCTTTCAATTTATGTATTTTCTTTGAAGCCTCTCTTATTCTTTACTTATACAATTTGACATAACATAAGTAATTCATTTATGTTACAGATTTCTAAGTTTTCTATAATAAAAGTATTGGACTTTATAAATGTTTTTTTAAAAAAGAGCAACCACTTTGTTTCAAGTGAACCAGATTTTGGATTCAAAATTCTTCCTGAAATAATAATACCAATCAGTTTTAAATGCATGTTTGTCATTTATCATTTGAAGAAGATTCTAACATAACATTTAACAAAAGGATGTAAAGTACTTTTTGTTCTTAAATTGCAGACCAACATGCTAAACCAAGACCCCATTCTTTTGAAGCTGGTTGAACCATATGGTTGTGCTAACCACACACTTGATCATGGTAATTGAAATGTTATTCAGTTACCAAGTGCTAAAAGCTTTCTTCAGAAAAATTCATTTCTTAAAGCAACACACACAAGTGAGCTTGAGTTCTCTTGCAAAATATTTTAATAAAACAACCAAATGTCTGAAATATACTTCAAATTTGAAGTCAGGTTTTCACTTCATAGCTCAGTGACTTTAAATGATTCAAACCTGGCTACATCAGGTTATAAATTTTGTATGAAGGTTACTTAAATGTAAATACACTTCTTCTTCAGATTTTCAAATTCTACCACATAACAAAAATCAACTGACTAACAACTGATTTAATCAAACAAAGGAAATTCATTACATATTCAAACATAATTCTCTCATGAATACATGTAGATAAAATCATCATAGGCTCTTATTAAAACTAGCTAGCATGTTCATTCACTCCTTCTCATTAGCCATAACTTCATTTTCTACTTAGTTCCAGCATTACCTGAAAGAGCATTAGTGACTGCCTCATTTTTAAATGAGACACCCCCATATGCCATGAGCAAACAAGGGTCAGATCTATGATCTGGTATGAATAACATCATTATATTCATGATATTAAGCAATTGAATGACGCATAAGTTTTAGCCAGTTACTTGAGTAACTTATCAAAGCAGCTATATTCTATGTTTCAGGTTAGACGGTCATGCAAGTGTAATAACTTCATAAGTCAACTAATTGCACAATCATAATCATACATTCATTCACATCAATCTACAATACTTAGATGCTCTGGAGTGAGTAACCATGTTTCCGTTTCAACAAATCTAAGTAACACTCATATCTTTTGCTTCCTGGTTTAGGAGTTACCTATAAGTATATACATGTCAATTTATGTTTCAGCCTCTTCTGCTATTAAGGAATCACTGGGACACATTGCAATAAATTAATTCACATTATTGCACAAAGATCTCAGGGCTTAAACAAACCATGTGCCAACTTGCATACTTCAAATATAACAAGCATTCTAGCAGCCTTCTTGGCTCATCATCCCTAGTTTATCTACTAGAAGCATTTGTTTGATTTTTATCATCAGATATTTAGATGAAAAATGCCACTGCATACATGAAAGCTTCCCATACATCTTGTAAACATGATCTCCAGAAACAAATAATCATTTTTAATGATGTTGTCAAGAGATATCTGGGGCTTAGATCCATACAAGAATCTTTACAACTATAAATAGAGATATGGCATGTTGGGTTTATTTTGATCTGCAAGTAACTATGGTTGAACCAGATTCACAATCTAGCTTAACCATAATTTTAACTTGTGGGTTTTATTATTTTTTCTTTTCCCCTTTTTTTTGATCAGGGGTTCAGCACTCAAGTACACCCTTAATACACTGTTCTAAGCCTCAGCACTTATACATAGTATAATGCAGCTCATAATATTTTCTCCTATTAAAATTTTTCATGCCATAGATCCAGATTAGTTGTGAGTATTCTTGCCTTGATCTTAAGGTTTTATGTTTTAACTTTTCTGGGTGTAATGAAACAGTAAGTTGCACATCCAAGACAAACATCACAATAGATCAAAGATCACCCAAAACATCCATAATAAAATCATGACAGACCCAAAACATCCAAAGAACATTGATAAAACCATTTTCAACAAAACTAAAAATAAGCAAATAACAATATTAGAATTGGCTGCCTCATCTCAGGTCTTAATGCCATGAATATGGTGAGGTTACTCACCTAAATATCTCCTTCTAGTTAATCCAGAAAATCCCTGAGTATTATTTTCTCTTTCTCCTCTAGAAGTTTTCTTTCTTATTTTAAGTATCTCGGGTAAACTGATTCCCCTGGCTACAACTACTCATTTATAAGCATTTTACTAGGGTTTTATCAAACAAAATTCCATTTTTGTCCTGACCAATATCATGCATTTTGTATTTATATTTTAACATTCCTATTTTCAGTTACCCCGGCCATATTTCTTTTATTAAAGGCAGCATTTTCTTTTTCCTACTTTTTCAGGAAATGGCCAGTCTACCTAAATCATGTTAAAAGTGTGACCAAGCACATTTGTTTATTTATGGGAATCCCCATTTTCCTATTTTTGCCCATACATAATGTACTTACTTATTTTATATTTCATGCTACTTTAATGTTATCATTATTTCCTTGCTCAGTTTCAATATATTTCTTCTCACAGAAAATATACATGTGTATAGGTATTTAAATATTTATTTTATTTAATTTCCCCCCTGTTTCACCGAAAATATGTTTAAGCACATATTTCATTTTTAACTTGGGTTATGCTTCAGTTACATCCCAATGCCTTAAATAAAGAATTTACTCCTTTATTTTAAATAGGTTTTTCTGTCTTTTTTTTTCAATATCTAAATATTATTCTAGTTTCAATATGTATACTTTTTTTTCACAGAAAATCTTTAATTTCAATGTATACAGAAAACATATTTAATTTGATCAATGATTCACATTTCAAGATCATATCTGAAATGCTTCCTTCCTTTGTTTATTTATTTTATTATCATCATTATATTTTTTTTCAGAAATTTTTTAAATCTCTTCCTTGTGCCATTTCCAGTGTGCATGTGCACACATATCCCTGCACATCATTCAATTCAGAAACTCCATCAACATTTGATCCAATATATATATATATATTTATATTTAAACTGAATTGTTTTAATTTTTCCCTCAAAAGTTTTGGGGCATTTCAATATTGTGTGTGTGTGTGTGTGTGTGTGTGTAAATATAAAGTTAAAATAACATTAACAAATTAAAGTTCTAAACTTTAGACCTCTTTTCTTTTGAACGCAAATGACAACTTTATATTGTATAACATCATTCCTATTACCTTCTATAACATATGACATGGCCTTGACTTGATTTTTAAATGGTTGTTTGGATTGTATGTTGAGTTTGAAATGGATACGGAATGTTCTATATAGCGATAGTCGCTATAAACACACTTTGACTCCTCTTATGTTTAAACTTGTTCAATGTGATTATTTGAAATATATTGTAATATAATATATTTTGGCTGTTCTCTATATATATTTTGGTGTGTGGGACAGTAAAGAATTGGTTCAGAAAGTTATAGAAATTGTGAAACAAAGATGTGAAAGTTAGAAGCGAAAAGTCGCTATGGATGCACTTTGAAAATGCCTTGTGTTCGACGATTTTTAAAGTCAATTTTGAAAGACATCCAAGGGCTTCTTTGCATTTTTAATAAGTACTGTAAGGTTACTTATTATTGGAAACATATCAAGGTTTAAAAGGTTGTAGGGGTGGTCGAACGAAGTGGAAAAATTTATAACGAAAAGAAGTTCGCCATATGAGCACTTTGGAATGCTCTATTTTTGGGAATTTTTATAAATAAATTGAAAAACATCATTAAAGTTTCCTTGAATTTTAAGTGTACTTATCACTGGAAAAAATGGGAGTTTAAAAGATTTTATAACTGGTCAGAGAAGGTGGCTAAAGTTAGAGCGATAAGGTGGTTGTGCATGCACTTTGAAATATAGCTTGTTTTTGGAGATTTTTATAATTAAATTGGAAGATGTTTTTAGGAGTTTCTTTTTATGATTTTTAGTTACCCTTAGCGTAGTACTTAATATAAAAATTTCATATTTAAAATCATTTTTTTAAGCGGTTAAAACTGGTCATAAAGATCCCTTGTATTTGGTATATGTTTGATAAATTTTATATGTGAAGTTGAAGTGTGTTTTAAATGTTTGAAGCGAAATGGTCGCTATAAACACACTTTGAAATCTCTTGTATTTGACATATGTTAAATTGGTTAAAGTGTAAATATATTATGTATATATATATATATTTGGTTGTTATTTACACACATTTTAGTGTGTTTGACATAGAGGAATTGATTGGGAAGTTATAGAAATCGTAAAACAAACATTGCGATGGTTAGAAGCTAAAAAGTCGCAATGGATGAACTTTGAAAATGCCTTGTGTTCGGCGATTTTTTAAGTTAACTTTGAAAGTCATCCTAGGACTTGTTCGTATTTTTAATAAGTACTATAGGTTTATTTATTAGTGCAAAAATATCAAAGTTTAAATATATTTTTAATAATTATTTTTGAGTTTTTAAAGTAAAAGGTTTAAAATTATAAAATAAGTTTTTACGTTTTTAGAATAAATTATAAAAAAAGTATTGCTAAATAATATTTAAAATAACTGTTTAAACTATAGTATAAGCATTTTTAAAGTACTTTTAAAGTATTTCTAAATATATATAGTCTTTTGAAAATTAGTTAAAGGTTTTATTAAAGTATTAAAAAGCTTGTTTAAAATAATATCTTTAGATTGTTTTAGAATTTTATTAATTATATTAGCTTAAAAATAGATTGGTACACACATGAATATACATCATTTTAGAAAAGGTTTTAAATAAATATATATAAGTTTTAGAAAGTAAGTTAAGTATTTATAAATGTAGTAAATGAAGTTTGGATTTTAATACCTAAGTTAAAATAAACTATTTTGAGAAATTAAATTGAAAGTGGTAATATTTGTTTTTAACCTCTTTGATCATATTTCAAAGTAAGTAAATCTTGTTAAGTGATTTATGAATATACTTATACCATCGAGATAAGTATATGAATACTTTTGAAGTATAGAAAGAGTATACGCGAATAGTAAATACGTAAATAGTAAGTATGTGAGTAGTAAATACGCGAATAATAAATATGTGAATAGTAGACTACAAATTTATATCTAATATAAAGGGAAACTAAATCTATATAAAAGTTTAAATAAGTGAAGTTTTAATTAACAAGTTAAGTTTGAATTAAATAAGAAATTTTAATTAAAAATGAAGTTTAATTAATAAGGAGTTTAATTAATAATGAAGCTTAATTAATAAAGGAAGTTTTAATTAATGGAAGAAATTTTATTAGATAAAAGAAGCTTTACTAATAAAAGAGGTTTAATTAATAAAGGGCTAACTAAATAAAAATGGGATTTAAAGTTATTTATGTGGTTTGATCGTGCTTTGTGTATGTTAATTGTGCTTTGTGTGTTTACTTGTTGGTAAGCATTTAGTCATGTACTTAGCACTAAAGCCGACCGACTCGACTTGTTTCTATCTTTGAGAGTTAAGAATGATGATTCAAGTAGGGTGTAGAAGCAATAGTGCTCTAACCTACCGTGTTTCATTATTGGCCGAGGGATAGTGAAAATTGAGAAGGTTGGAAACATGATAAGTATACGAGACTTGGTTTCCATATGCGATCATTCTCATTGTTGTTGAATTTGAACAAATTATTTTAGGAAGTATCTAGAAGAAACACAGGAATTATACTATTCAGTTATTGACTCGGTGATGATATAACCTACGCATAAACTTATCTTTCTCTTCTAGGACAAATGATAAGGAAATCCGTCCAGATAGGAGACCAGGAGTGGATCTCCGCCCTTATCTATTGTCTGTTTATTTTTGAAAGAACTGGAGTTGAGTTAACCGGAAATCTATCGATTGGTTTTCACAAAGATATTTTATTTTTCAAAATAAATAATTTTGAACCAAAATTCTCGAAAGTATACATATTATATATTTTCTTCAAAATAATTTATGCCACATCTTATGAAATCAGTGTTTAGTTAACAGTCTAATGTCCACAGTGGACTTCACCTAATTTCATGGTAAATTTTCAGTTTCAAAACTTTTTTTATTTGTTATTGCAATCAGCAAACATTTTCAATTATAAATTTTAGCTTTTTAAGGTACAAGGACATTGACCCATGGCTTCGTAACAACTTTTCCCCTGTCCTTCGCTTGCCAAAATTTACTTACCGAAAGTTTTCTAATTTTTGGGACTTAAAATCTTATTTCTTTTACTATAGTATCTTTATAACTTTCAACCTCTTTTTCCATTTTCTTTTCTTTTGCATTAGTTAAGTGTCATTTTTTTGAAATTTCCTTGTTTTATTGTTTTCCCAATAATATCATGGTCCACACAGAAAACACATAAAAAAAGAACATTTCCATAAACATCGTACGTGCTTTTACATAATAGAAACAACTAATGCTTATAACCCAACCAAAATAAAAACAACTATTGGAAGCAAATACAACTACTACTAGTAGCTACTAACTACTACTATCCATGGACCTTTTTAACCTTCCATCATTCTCCAACCCATATATATTAACTTTCCTTTATGGCTTCTGATGAATAAGGTCCATCCATTACTTCCATTACCACACTCAAATATGGAATACACTGTGCATCCCTTATACTGTAGTGGGTAAGAAATACAAACTATGCACCTTTTGATAACTCACTGGCAACTGGCCTGGTGGAATACTATTCCGCCCACTATCTTGCCTTCCTTGACTTTCGGTCTACCAATGCCCTCTATTTATATTTGCCATCTTATTATCCTCTGTTAGGATCTTTTTTAATCCAAATCTTGGTATCTACTTTCTTTATCCTTTATCTTCGTACGAGCACACCCTAGAACTCATAGTAGTGTACTTAGATACCATTTATCATTCTTTTGCGGCTCTTCTTATGGCTTGCACACATGTCTAATAAAACATTTCCAGGTTCTCACAAGTATTCTTTACACTCCATTGGGAATTCTTATTGCCATTCTAAGAGTATTCATCGCTATCTACTTCATAGCCTTTTTACCCCGTCTTACCTAGGCAGTCATTCCTATCTACTCTATATTTAAATTTTGGTTTGGTCTTTGCAAATTTTTCTTCAAAAATTAAAAATTAAAAATTTTGAATTATTTAATCCTAAAACTTTTAACTGTAAAAGAACAACTTATAAACCTATTCAGCAGATTCAAAATAATTTAGTGTCTTAACTTTAAAATTATAATTAATTTTTAAAAAAGTTATTTTCCTTTTAAAGATGTAACGACCAGACCTTTTCGACCCTCGAAAGTCAACACTAATACCTCCACGGTATTCACGTGTCGAGCATCCAAGTGTGTGAAAGATAGATTATTGGGGAAAAAGAAAGAAAAGACAAAACAGAATCTTACATCATATCGAGTAATATATAATATACAACAAATCTTTACAAAAAAACCATAATATACATACATCAAATCAAAGTACACAAATCAATTCATCTGCCTGGACAATTATAAAAATCTGTCCTCATAAACGCTAATAAATATAATCAACAAATGCGGCGGAAAATAAAAACATACGTGAATACATCTTAGAGGCATTCAGCTCGTCTTCTAAAGCTCCAAAGCATCTAAACTAAATCTATAGATATGCTTGATCTAACCCAAGCATTATAAGAAATATAACGCTTGGATCAGTTTGGTAAGCCAACGTGAGAAACGCACCTCAAATGAATTTTAATATTATAAAAAATTTCAAAGTAAAGGTATCTCGTAAGACCACGCTACACATAAACACAGATGAGTTTTTACCTTACGATAACCAAAACATTTTTATAGAAAATCCAGTGATATTATAGTACTGTCTAGGATTTAAAGTAAATTATGAATATAGCTGGAGTGCTTGCATCTCATGTTCCAGCATAGTTGAGCATAACTAAGTCCGTACAGCGCTTATTGTAGAATGGATTAAATACAATGACAGAACACCGAAGTACCACCTACCACGTACACCTCTAGAAAAACATACCAAGAGCCATACATAGACTCCCTGCCAACACAGGACCGACCTACCCCTTACCGGATAGTATCGAATATTTCATCACCTTAGTTGCTTTTGCAACCTTTTCAAGAGCTCTCATGCACAACCAAATCCAGAAATGAATATTTCTAGAAAGGTGATGACAATACCCTAATAGGTGCGACCCACTTAGCCTTGTTGCATCTCCCATGTTTTTGTCATATCGTTCGATGAGGCTAGAGACTACATTTTACCTTTTGAATATCAATCCCACTTGGAATGCTGACACTGTCCTCAAGCAGAAATGCAATGCCAGCATTCATCCATACAAGTTCGTTCTAGGTTTAAATGAAACCGAAGGCACTACTTCTACTACATCCATTTTGGAATCACTGTTAGGATTAATAGCAAGTAGCCCTAGCACTTCAAAGAACTTCATCTTTAAAACATCATCAAGATGTCTACCATTCGAATGCTTATACTGGTTCGAAGTGGTTTTCTGATAACATATCTGATCCCGGTCTCTCCGAACCGACAATGATAGTTTTAAAACTGGCCAAGATTTGATAGTCGGTTATTTAACTATCAAATAAAAAACAACAATCAAACCAGGGATTTATTTCCATAGGGAAACCAACATTGGTTAAGCACATAAGCAACCGCTAACCTCTTTAATTTGTCCTTTCGTTCATTAAAATCACTTTGTAAATACTTGTATCAAAATACTTTTACAAAGATATATTTACAAACCCTTTATACTTCTTTACTTAGAAAAATATCCATATATTTATTTCAACGATATAAGTATATACACAAAAGCACTACACTTTCCCTACATAGAAAATATATTCATAAAAAATTATGAAAGATTTCTTATTTCAAAGTCATATCAAAAGGATTAAAACAAATATTGTTTTAAAAGAGACGGAGATAAGGATAAACCCAAATATTATTCCTTCAGTGTTAAGCATGGAATGAATGTCCACACCACCAAATTTAAGAAGATCGATTTGGGGAAATCCAATCTTAATTTTTTTAATAAATTTCTTCAATAAATATTTGTTGATAAATCTCTGTCATTTATGAACATCCCCTTTACTAAAATTCCAAATCTATTTATAAAACTCCTAATAAATCTCCAAGTTTATTTTTAAGAATCTTATATAAATATCCAAAACCATTTATAAAACTCTTAATAAATCACCAAGTTTATTTATAAAACTCTTTTAAAAATATCCAGAACCATCTATAAAACTCTTAATAAATCTCAAAGTTTATTTATCTCCAAGTTTATTTATAAAACCCTTTTATAATTATCCAGAACCATTTATAAAACTCTTTATAAATCTCCAAGTTTATTTATAAAACTCTTTTATAAATATCAACTCTTTTAGAAATCTCTAAAACTATTTGTAAAAACTTCTTTTATAAATCTATTAAATCATTTATAAAACTCCTTTACAAAGATCCTTAATATAAATCCCTTCTAAAACCCCTTTATAAATCCTTTATAAAAATCCTTTTTAATGCCCTTTAAAAATTCTTATAAATCCAAACCTCATTTTCATTTATAAACTCTTAAATAATTCTCTTATATTAAATGAGATTCCTCTTATAAATCAATTTAGTATTTATAAATACAATTAATAAGATAAATGAATTTACTAAATATTCTAAATAAATAATAAATTGACTTTCCAACATCATTACTAAAATAATTCGTTAACTCAAAAAAATCATTATAATAATAATTAATAACTCGAGAACATTGTAAATAAATAATTATTATTTACTTTAAAACACTATTATATAATAATAATTATTAACAACAAAACATTACTAATAAATAACAATTATTAAATTTAAAACATTGTAAATATAATAGTTAATAATTTCAAACATTATAAATAAAAAAATAATTATTAATTTTCAAATATTATTACAATAAATAATAGTTAACTTCCAAAATATTATTAATAAATAATAATTATTAATTCAAAAACATTATTAATAAATAACTATTATAAGTTCCAATACATTTTTAATAAATAATAATTATTAATTATCTTCAACCGATATTAATTATTTTAATAAATAAAATTTTACAATACTAAAATATCGTTAAATAACTTCAAACAATTAAATATAAATAAACAATTTTTAAAATGCTATTAAACAATAGTTAAACAACTTTAAAACATTTCTAAATGGTTTAGAAAAGACAAATAGAAAGGTTGAGATAAAATAGAGAAGTTCAAAGTCCGCTTAAATAAAAATATTCCAAAAAACCTAAAGATTGAATTTAAAATCATTCCCCGAATCAAAAACCAATTTCAAGCCAATTGGCAATAAATAGCATTTCAAAATACTAAATTAAGGCCAATTGCCATTAAAGCACTTAACCGATATTGTTATTTATTTTTATCACCACAAGGGCTAAGTTCTGAACATATAACATTATCATAACTAATAGTGCTAAACAATCAAGATTTAGCAATTAACAATCCATATAACAGGGTTATAACTGAAATAAAACAACAGGAATTCAACTAGAAATTAATAATCACAATTTAGAGAAATCCAGATTTCTTTACAAATTTTCCTCTATTTCAATTTTAAATACTAACTGCTTTCCAAAGCGGATATTTTAACCAATCAATCAATAATTTCAACCAAACATAAATAGTAAAATATAATCTACTATACATACTGATTTATCTAAAGAGGTGAGTTATTCTCACTGAAATTCCAATTGACGTCGAAGCGTGCCAGTTTTGATCTAAAATTGAACGACGTTCGATTTTAGCCCAAATTTCCATATTGCTTCAAATCTGTCAAATCTAATTCCAAAGTGTAGCCTATGTCATTATGAGTGCAACGCATAAAGTCTCGTCTCAATTGGACTCGTATGAGAGAGTTATAGCATTTATATGATTTTGATTTCATTAAATTAGTTAATTACATTATAAATTACTAATCACCAAAATTAATAATTTAAACTTATTTCTCAATCCATAATTCCTCCCGCCTATCATGTACACGAATAAAAATGCAGGCCTAATTCATGCACAAAATCAAGCCGATCTCCATTGATTCACCATGGAATTGAAATCTGTCGACCCCATTGAGCTCCATACCAAAATCTCTACGTCAAGCACCCGACGATACCAAGCTCGACCCCACCGTGGTCGTCACGGCCTGACACTGCCTGCACCGAGCCCTAAAACCATCGGTCCCCTTATAGCTCCACCGCAACAAGCCCGAAGACCAACGCAGCACCTCCTTCACCCGAGAATCACATCGCAACCTTCACCAAACCCTAATTCTCCCTTAATCGACCCGAAACTAAAACCCTAGCTACCCAATAAACTGTTGTGTAACAACCCTAGTTTTGGTGATTACTTGTAAAATTAAAGTATAACAGTGGTTATATTATAATAATAAATAAAATAAATTGGAGTTGGAAAATTTATAAATTTTTTATTTTGAATAATCAATGGATTTTGGTGAATAAAATATAATTTAGATGGTTTGGTTGGAAATTAAGTTGAATATAAGAAATGTGTTGATTTGGAGATTTATTGAATTAAATAAGTGAAGTAAAATAGTTTAATTCAATATCATTTGTTGTACATAAATAAATAGTGTTGGAAATAAATATATAATGTTGAAAACCAAATTTTAAAACTTTACTATGTTAGTTTGTGATAAAAATGAACATTATATGGTTTTAATTTAGTAAAATGCAATAATTTTGTGAATTATCGCCAAATGTTGAATTTTGTTAGTTTTAATAAAGTATTAAAATTTTATATGGTAAATAATGTAAACAGAAAGGTGGAATTTTTTTTAAAATAATATTTGGGTGTAAAAATGATGTTAATATGGTTTATTACATTTAATTGTACAAGGAAATAATTTTTATATAAATTTTGGTGTTAAAAATAATGTTTTACGTAATTAAAGGTGTAAATTAAAGTATTTAATTAAAAATAAGAATTTAATGATGAAAATAATTTTAAATGGTTAAAATATCTTTTATATGTTGTAAAACATTTTTGCAAACATAAACACATGTTGTATAAAATTTATTTGGTGAAGATATGTGTAAATAGGTAAAGACATGGTGAAATAAATTTTTTATCATGAATTAGTTTGGATAAATTTTGATTAAGTATAAACATATATGCATTTGGGTAATGGGTTCAAGCCTAAACCCATTTCTAAGAATAAGCAGGAGACTTTGGAAATGAACCGTACGTTCATTTTCCTTCCTCATTTCTATCTTCCTTGTAAACAAACCAGAAAGAAACAAAAATGGCTGTTTTCTTCTAATCTCCAAACTAGCTTCAAAAATTAAGTGAAATCATGGAAAGTTAGTAATCAAAAACCAAAATCAAAAATCCTTTCATCTATTTTAATTTTGAGAAATTGTTGTCTGTAACTCTTTTCTTTTTGCTGCATGTTCTTTCTCAAGTTTCTACAGGTCTGTGAAGCTCCTTTGGACCAGAAAGATCTTGCTTTGCAACTCAAATCCACTCAAAAACATAAGGTGAGTTGCAAACTCCCAAAATCTAGCTGAAATAAAATTTTGCAAGCTGTAAACTGCTCAAATTTGCTTATTGTAAACAAAATAAGTTGCTTAGAAGTTTACAACAAATATATGTTTTAGGATGCTTCCTTTTGTGTTCATATCTCTCAATTCTTGTCATGAAATCATGTCGGAATTCTTCCGGATTGTTGTCCATGTGTTGTAGATTGTACATGCCAAATTTCATGTCCAAATGCATCTTGTAAGTGCTTGAAACAATTGCTCAAAATCGAATGGAAGAAGGTAGAAAACTACCTGTAGAAACGCGACCATTTGGTCGACCTAGAATGCCATAGGGGTCGACCATATGGTTGACCTAGCCTATCCAAAGGTTGACCTTAGGGTCGACCTATGAATCATGATGGTCGACCTGTTGGTCGACCTACATGTCGACCTGGGCACTTGCATTTGCCCAGTTCGATCCCCTTACTCTCTTCTCCACGGTTTTGTTCTGCCAGCTTGTTCTACTGACTTTTGCAACTTTCTTTTGTGATATTTTGGAACATTTTTGAAGGGCATAAAGCGTATCAATAGGCAAGCCAACATTTTAGTCAATTCGTAATTCGGATTGACTCGTTTTTGAGATGATTTCTAATGTCGATTTTTGGTGTTTTCGATGATTTCTGTTGTTTTCGAGCACGGGTTTTCTAAAACAATTTCGAGATGATTTTTATAATAAAATGGCTTTCAAATTAAATATTTTATAATATTTATAATTATTTTAAAAGCCATTAAAAATTTATATTCTCTATAATAAAGAGAAATTTTCAAAGATTTGTTTTCCAAACGATTTCAAAAATTGTTTTAAAAACTAGTTATCTCAAAACAAATTATTTTCTATATAAAATACATATTTTTGCACACTTCGAGTGTATTATGAAGAGAATTAAGCGATTTAGTAAAACATGTGGTATGTGACACATGTGTTTACTTTTTCGGTTAATTCTGGACTTGTTCGTTTGAAGCTAATTTTGCACCCTTTGAGAGGGCGATTTGTGATTTAAATGATTTTATTTTCTAGTGTGGTATTGACTTACGGTTAGTAAACCAATAAGTGAGAACGTGCGGTATCGGACGCACATTTACCACTACTCGGGTTACTCTATGAGATTTTATGACACATTTACGAGTTATTGCCAGTACTTGGGCTGTTGGGTCCTATGTATACAAATATAGCTGTTGGGCTAATCATGGGCTGTTGGGTCCTATTTGAGGCTGTTGGGTCTCTTAACATTGTACTTGGCAGGCTGTTGGGCCACTGATTGGGCTGTTGGGCCACTGATTGGGTTGTTGGGTCCTTTCTACATTTATAGTTGTTGGGCTATATTGGACTGTTGGGTCCTATTCTTTACATTATTGCTTTTCTAGATTTCTCTATGTTGATTTCTAGAATTTTGATGATTTATAAATATTTTCACCATAGTTACCTCTGTTAGATTATTTATATAGCCTGAGTGCTATCGTTTTGTTTATTATATGGTGATTACATTTTGGAGTTTTGAACTCTTAGTCGAGTTCTACATATTGTGATTTATAGTTGTCATTCTTTGGCCTTTTTGAGATTTGTAATCTCCTATTTAGGAGTTATTATTTATGAGAGCCATTATATTGGCTTTTGTACATGCCGATGATATGAGGTGAATATTTGTGATTATTTGATATTGTTGTTGAATTTGCCTCTTTCGAGAAACTTCTATAAGAAGTATTTTAGTGATATTACCTCATATTTAGTAGTTGACATATGTTAGTGCTTCTTCTCTTTTGAGAAGAGATGTTATCACTTATCCCTTTATTTCACCTTGTATATGCTAATCAGTTTATTTTAAGCTAGACTGACTTGTGTATTTTTATATACTCGAGTCAGACCGAGTTCTTTCAGGTTAGACACCTGTTGTAGATATCTGCTATGCTGCTTCCACTTTGGACTTTCTATTAGTCACCTTTTGTTAGTTGTAGTAGATTTGTAAACTCTGATATGGATCTATTCATTTTGACTTGATGTAAATATTATGGTCTTTGTACCACCACTTTTGTATCACTATGTAGTGTACTGTGATGTATCTGTATATATGTATATATATATGTTTGACTGCTGTTCTGTGAGCCTTTGAGTTCGTTGTTATATTTTTTTCTGATAGATCCATTAGCTACTGTAGTTTTGTATTAAGCATATATTGAGTATGTCGATCCACTTGAGAAAGAAAGAAAAAAATTTAGAGCACACAATCGACGTATTCAATACATGTTTAATACAAAGCTATGGATGGTCGCTTCTAACCAGCTCTATTCTCCGCATTAGCAGACAATATTACTCAGTAATACTCTTTGTTAATATGGGTCTCGGGTGGGGCATCACAGC
The DNA here is from genome assembly GCA_030737815.1 of Allium fistulosum. NCBI lineage: Eukaryota > Viridiplantae > Streptophyta > Magnoliopsida > Asparagales > Amaryllidaceae > Allium > Allium fistulosum. The sequence goes on along the minus strand of CM060903.1, from coordinate 304,017,252 downwards.
TTGGTATTAGAGCTGAGTTCAAAACAAAATATGATAAACATAAAGCAGAACATATATTACGGTACATCAAAGTATAGTATAAGTGTTACATATTCCCTTATTATCGTGTACTTAACCTTTTCATTTCCTTGGGGGTAGATATAAGTTGGGAAAATGTCTAGGAATGAATTATAATTCCGTAGTATTCCACAATTAAATTAATGATATCTTACCCTATGAATAATCCCAATTGTGATTGTTTTATTCTAGTTATCTTCGATACGGGTGCTTGACACTCATTCGTATCGAAGGAGCTTGTTGATGTTATACCGTTGGTTGTTTCTTTTCATGTTACTTCCTTGAGGATTGCGAATCCTATCGGGGGATCTGCAACCCTTAGCATGTTTGTGAGAATATTGAGATTGCTCTTTGTAGTTTTTCTTTTCATGCAAATCTGCACGTTATTCGCTATCTTGGGTTTGATGTGAATTTGGGATGGATTGGCTTGCTTGTTATCAAGCTGAATCCTATGTTCTGAAAGAATCCTATATCTCGGGTATCCTAATTCAGCCGATCTGTTGTCTCTTGTTCTTCGGAATGTTGATGGAGATTTCGAAGCATCTTTATTTGCTCTTGAGTCTCGAGATTATGATGATGTATCTCAAATTCCAGTCGTTTGTGATTCTGTTGATGTTTTGAGTCTGTTTCGAGTTTGCCACCCAAGCGGGCAATTGAGTTTCGTATTGACCTCATTCCTGGTTCTCAGCCTGTTAGTCGTCCTCCCACAAGGATGTCCACTAAGGAAAATGAGTAACTCAAAAAGTAATTGTTGGAGCTTGAAGCCAAGCAATTTATTAAGTCCAATTCTTCACCGTGGGGTACCGCGGTCGTCTCTGTTAAGAAATCTGACGGTACTCTTAGGCTTTACATTGATTTTCGCAAGCTTAAAGATTTAACCATTTAGAACGAGTATCCATTGTCTAGGATCGATGATACGTTCGATCAATTGAGTGGTTTTAGGGTCTTTTCTCAGTTTGACCTTGCCACCGATTTTCATTAACTACGAGTTGCGGAGGATAGCATCCCTCTTACCACATTCCGCACTCATTATGGTTCTTAAGAATGGCTCGTTGTGCTGTTCGGTTTAACGAACACTCCAGCTTATTTCGTCGATCTTATGAATCGAGTATTCTATGAATATCTCAATGAGCTCCTCCCTGTATTCATTGATGATGAGTGAAAGCAATAATTTAAATTGCAATTCATTCTAATAGAAGATATACTTATAATTATAATTGGGTTCTGTTTATTAAGACAAGCAAATAATATTTTGTAAAAATTATATAAGAGGCATTTTTATCAGATAAAAATGATTATTGTGTTGGATTGTCCATTGAGTGCTTTAAGAATTCTGGTCGATGCGCCTGTTCAATGTTATCGATAGGAATTTTCTAAACACTGTGATGAGACAGTCAAACACAGTAAATTGAGTTGTAGTAAGAAAAAGTTTGAAAATAAATTAATATGGGATTGAGTATTAATTTTATTTTAGATGAAAAATGAAGCCATTGAACCATAGTGATTGTTGGATAAGTGGAGAGGGAGTTTTGATCATTTGGTCAACTCTACAGCCAATTGATAGGGTTATACACTAAAAATCAATGGCAAGACAATGCCATTATATTACTGGAAATTTATGAAATTGTATATGGTTATGTTTTTAATTGGTTATGTAAGTATAACCAATAGGAATCTAATAATGATATCATATATAAATTTGAGTAAGTAAGGTAAATAATTCTAATTAAAGAGATATTTTAATTGGAAGAGAATATCATGTGATGCTTTGATTAATAAAATGATGTATTCAAGATAAGAAAATACATTAGTTAGAAAAATTAAAATATCAATTGAATGTTTTAGTTCAAAGCTATAAATGATGATTGTAAAAATTTGTTTTGACAATTGGTTGTTTGAATTATAATAGATAATAAGATTTAAAACTCTATCTTAAAGTAAAATAAAGAAATGCTGATTTTAGACTTATAGCATGAAATTGTGAGCAAGCCCTTGTTTTAAATTTTGGTAATATTAAAGATTTGTTGGTATGAATTTGTAAAATTCTTTTGAAAACAAGTTTAAGTTAATTATCAACCTTAGCTAGTTTTATGTTGATAAGATGGAATTTAATTTTTGTGATAAGTGGAAATATGAATTTGAATTGTCCATTTATTATAAAATGCTATATTAAGAAGTGCAAGGTATAATAAATGAATAAGGGATGAGATACAACCATTTTAAAGTGTAAGAACAATTTTAAAATTAATATGTAAATCCAAAATTTATTTTGGATAGATAATTATCTCTTAATAATGAAAGAGATTAGTAATCTCTTTTAAAATGAGTCTTCAAAATTAATTGTTTGGAAAATAAAGAAGAGAAATAAAAAATTTGATTGTGTAAAGTGATAAAAATGGTTCTAATTAATGAATTGTTCTTTTAAGATGATTACATATGGTTAATTATAATTTTGAATGTTTTAGCTTTCCGGAAATGGTGATTATGTAATAATAAATAATTTAGCATAAGAAGGTTTGTTTAGAAAATATAGTTTTAAATTAGAATGGTTTGGAAATTTCAAATTTTAAATTGATTTTAAAAGATGAAATTTTATTTGGAAAAGTGCTGTAGTAAAACAGATATAACTTGAGATTTATAACTCCAAATGAATTCAATCTGTAGGATCGATTTCACCCTAGAGGGAGGGGGGTGAATAAGGTGATACTAATAATAATAAAAATCAATGCGGAAATATATATATATAATAACTGCAGCACATATAATAGCAGAATAACAAAAGCAGAAATAGAACAACACATATTTACCCAGCTTCGGCAAAACCCTGCCTACGTGCTGCCCCCAAGGTTTCTACTAGAAATTAAGTAGTCAGACGCTTACACACGTAAACTTGCGACACCCACTAACGACTAACCTAACTCTACGCTCAAAACTCTGCCACAACTCAGCCACTGAGTTGCGAATTCTCGAACTACACCATCGTAGTTCGTAACCTAGTTACACAACTAGAGTTTGATTTGAATTTAAAAGGAAAATAAACTAAACAAAATAAAACAACACCCTAATTAAAATTGTGGCCCAAAATAAATATGACCGGCCCACTTGATAACCCAATAAAGAAAAATCTATCTCCTTATCCCTTTCAGTAGAATTTTCGGCCGTGTTCTCTTTTAGTTCATGCTATTCCGTTTTCAACTTGCGATCTGAAATTAGGGTTGTTGAAAATTGAAGCACCGATTGGAAATTGATCGATTTCAGTGATGATTTGAGATTCCTTCCCAATCGATTCCTTTCCCTTGATAATTCGCAGCGGCTTCAATGCTCCTTCAATTTGGCTTGCGGTTGATTTCAGGATTGAGTTCAAAACTGTGAATCTGGTATGTAAATTTTGTCGTTTAACTGCTCTGTTGTTTTGCTTTGGTTCGAACTCGATTTGAGTTATTGATTTGGGATTTAATTTGAAACTTGGCTCCGTGATATTTTTCTTGAACTCGAATGAGATAATTGCCGATGATGAACTGGGTTTATATAGGGAACGAACACCCTATATTTTCGTTCATATAAATATGTTTGAATTCTTCCGTGATTTTACTTGGCCATGATTTTTTAATTGAACGATGGTGTTATTTGCTGACTTGTTCCATAATTGATGAATTTGAATTTCACTCTGATGCTTTGGGTTTTCTCTGAGTCGGTTTCGTTCTTTTCACCTATGACTTCGGCCATTTGAAATTTTGATAATCTGGACTTTGACTTTCAATTCACTGACTTGTTCGAACTGATAATTTTCACCATGATATTCTTTATTTGAATTTTATCCTATGTACATGTGATTTCATATCCATTGTTGTTGCATTTGTCACTTGTTACTGATTTGGTGCATTGTGTTGAGTCGTCACTGTTGATGTTCATGCATTGTCATGTGGTTTGTGCCTTTGTGTACATTCTGTCTGGAGTGGTTCTTGTTAGTCTTGCATTTTTGTAGTCTGGTCTAGGTTGCATCCCTTCCATGTCCAGTTGCTTGTATTGACTGGTTCGATGTGTGTGTGTTCATAGTTTCACTTGATCACCGATTCAATCTTCACCTGATTGTCACTACACACACAGACATATATATATATATATATATATATATATATATATATATATATGTTCACACATGCATCCATGTATGCTGTGTACTTCATTTTTGTTGCATGTTCACTTAAGTCTGTTGAACAGCTTGTAGTTTGGTTCCACTGGCTTGTTGAGTTCATTTGTAGTCATATGTGTTGCCATAACCACTCGTGTGTGTGTCTTGTTGTTGAGCGCCTGATTTTGAACTTGTTTTGCTTGAAGTTTGGTGCGTGCATTTGTTCACTTGAAATTGGATTCTTGTTGTATGTTGGCTTGCAATTCAAGTGGTTTACTGTTGCATACATGTCACTATATCATGTCTGATTCAAGTGGTTGATGCTTGTTCTGGTTCATGTTGTACTGGCTTGCTTTATTTCATGTTACTTGTATTGAAGTTTGGTTGCACTTTGATTTTCTGGCCTTGTTACATGTTAGGTTGCATTGTTGATGTTGAAACTGGTCAGTTCTGAAAGAGTCTATGCGGTAGGATCGTATAATATGGAATAGTGAAATGGTCTAGGTAGATAGTAGTAAGCAGTAAGTAAAGTAGACACCAAGACTTTATACTGGTTCGGACCTCTTGTCCTACGTCCAGTCCCTAAGCTCCTCTTAGGAATTCAACTAACCAACAACCCTCTCTTAACCCGGAGGAATAGGTTTACAACTTACCCGAACAACCGAACGGGATTTCTTGCCTCAACTGCCAAAGAGGGCTTCAACTAGATACTAAAAGTATTTCTGACTTGTTGTGTTCTTGATAACACTAATGAGTCAAATTGAGTACAATTTTCCTATAATCTTATCCTCGAGAGTATACAAAGTGTTTGTGAAGATTTAGGAAAAGTGAATTGCTATGAATCAAAAGGTGTTATTGTTAAAACAGAGATTCAAGCAATTGAAGTGGTTTGTGATTGCTTTTGAAAACTTTAATAAATCTGAAAGTATGTTCAAGAAAATAGAAAGATTAAAGCAATTAGAATTGGTAATTTGCAATTGTTAAAACCATGTTTTTATACTTGTAGAAGAGGTGCATTTGTTTGCTAGAGGTGCATGCAAGAGATGCTTCCATTTCCATTGGAGAATGGTTGCAACTCTTGGGAAGAGGAAGGTGTCTATTCAGAGAAAATTCGCAGTTACAGATTCAGTCGACTGAGCAGAAAATTCAGTCGACTGAAAATATACAGAGAAATTTTCAGGAATGAATTCAGTCGACTGGGCAAGAAATTCAGTCGACTGAAACTGTGCATATTTGTACTTCTGTGCCAGTTTCAGTCGACTGGCCATGCCTGTTCAGTCGACTGAACTATAAAAAACTACACAGTGAATGTGTGCATAAAAATGAAGTTTTACGGATGTGTTTTAATGTTCGTGCAAATCTCTTGAGGATAGATTTTAACAAATAATCTAGACTTTAGACCTATAAAAATCATACTCATGTTTACACTTTGGTCTTCATCGATCTTCCTCTGATTTTGCATATATCTCTTCCTTTTTGTTGAAGCACATTGTCATTGATCAAAATCTTCGTGTATCAACAAGTTCCTTTTCTGGTTTCATTGTCCATGGTTCCCCTTGAGTCTTGTGTATATTCTGGCTTGTTATCACTTCAATTCTATATATTGAATTCATATTGTCTCGAATTTGAATGGTCTGTACAAGTCTGGGTTGCCTTGACCTGATATATGTTTGTGAGGTCTGATTGATACTTGTTTCTTTGAGTCTGTACTGTTTGGTGTTTTCATGTTGGTCGAGACTCATATGCGTCTGAACTGATATATATGTGTTCATGCATGTATGCTGGTGCCTTGTTTAGTGCACTTGTATTTGAACCTATCTTATAGTCTGGTTTTATTTTAGATCATGTTGACTGACCATTGAAACTTGTACTTGTTTTCGTATTGCACCTGAGTTGAATCTTGCCTCGGCTTGGGTTTGACCTTGTGCTCACCTGTCCCTATAGTTTTATCAAGTGTATATCAGTGTGCACGACCTTGTGGCACATATAGTGACACACTGTGCATGTCACAAGTTGTTCGTGTACGATGAATTCAAAAGGAATGATGACGAACAACCCAAATAATTGAGGCAAATAATATTTTCAAAACACACATTTTATTGTATACTACAAAATATTTCTTTTTCAATTTTACTGCGTCAGTGTTTATTTTGCAGATAATTCAGATGCTAAATACAAACTGGAATACAGTTAAAGATAAAAATATGAGCGTGAGTGAATATGTAGTGAGGTAAAAATTGTAGATTGAAAGATGTGTTGTAATTAAAATTGTATTGAAATTGAAAATGTAGTGAGAGCTCAAATTTGTACTATTTGAATTTGTAATAAAATATTTGTTTGAATAAAATATTTGTTCGAATATGAATTCTGTGTTATTTATTTTATTCAACAAATATTTATTAATTATGTGGAAAATAAAATAGTACAATAACAAATACATTTAAACGAATATATATATATATATATATATATATATATGTTTATTATCATCAAACAAAAATCATATACTCGCATATTCTACAATCTCCCCCTTTTGATGATAACAAACATATGTTAAGATTTTGAATTTATTAAATGTATTTGGTCATTGATGAAATCTATTTGCTCCTCATATTTGAATGCTTCCCCTACAACCAAGCCCCCCTTTCACATATGCATGAAAAATATGCAAATAAAAAAACAATTGCAATGAGCCTATATGAGAATATGTTATGCAAATAGATGAGAATATGCAAAATAAGAGATTTGAATTTATTTGCCAAAATCTTAACCTTTCTCTCCCCCTTTTTGTTATCAGCAAAAGAGTAATAGTGTTAGAAAAATAGAGATTTAGCGATAGACATTAATACAACATTAATACCTAATCGAGTATAAATATTAAATTTCAATAAAAAATCAAACAAAAATCATAAATACTCTATTAGGCGCATATTCCACTTTAGAGTGATAGGGGTGATGTCGACATATAAAACCATATAGTTGTGTCTATTTGTGGTATATATTTATATCAAGAATTTGAATACTTACTAACCATGCATAACCGTTAGGACTTTTAAATGAGATTAGTAGTATTCCCAATTTTTAAAAAAACAAAAAAAATGAATTTCAAGTATCTTCTAACCACGCATAACCGTGAGAACTTTTAAATGGGATTAGAATCAACTCGTCTATTTAATAATCAATTTTGATATGTGTTCCATACATGCATAACTGTGAGGACTTTTAAATGAGCATGAAAGCACATAAACAAATATTCCAAGTAATTCACCCATGCATAACTGTGAGGACTTTTAAATGAGAGTGAATACTTTGGATGTGTTTATTGCTAAAAAAATAAAATAAAAAGAATAATTTCCCTTTTAAAATACCACATTTTGACATACTATATTAGATTTTGATGAGTGATGGTCGTTAGAAATATGATAGAAATAGAGATGGTCATGGAATTTTTACCAACAAAAGTTATTATAAATCTTGTTTAAATTTTTAAAGAAATTTGCTAAATATACTGTCTTAAGTCATAATATATGATTAATATCGACACTCATCACTATTTCAATTACTATTTATCTTTTCGATAATCAGTAGGGAGTCAGATTAGTTAATGTAGTTATTTAAGATCAAATGATTCAAATCCAAAAACAAATATAAAATCAAATTTCTAAAATGTCTAATTTGAAATGAAGTCAACTAATTTCTTAAAGGGGTTTTATGAAAAAAATGTATGTCAATCAAAAATCAGTTAAAATGAAAATTATGCAGATATTTTATTTGGAAATGTGATGTAACTTATGAATTTCCCTACATAAAACACATTCCACTAGTAATTTTTCTATCAACTAGACTACCAGCAGAATCTGCATCTGAATACCCCTTTAAATCACAGTTATCATAAATTGGATATCATAAACCAGACCGTGAAGTTGCAACAGATACTTATAATCCTTTTACAAATTTTAAAATGAGATTGATTTGGATTTGATTGAAACCGTGTACACAAAACATAATGTTAGGTCAAATATATCCACGTGTATCAAGAATAATCATCAACCAATAAAACAACATAATTAGTCCAAACAAACCTATATGAACCAGTTTAAGGATGAAAAGATGATTGGTCAACATTTTTGCACAAATCAGAATCAAAATCAACATTTATTTCCTTATCACATAACTAGCTGATTTAAATCAGATTATGGTGCAGATTTTCAACATTTAATATATCGTTCAAGATAAATGCATCGTTATCTATTTTACCTTTACCAATAATTTTTCATTATTGCCCATTGTGATTCTGCCACCATTATACTGGGCTAAGGAACTTTTGATTTGTCGCCCGTCATGTGCCTGGAACAGCCAGAATCCAGGTAATATTGTTGTTGTTCCTTAGCCTGCTACCATACTACACGAGGAAAGATTTTTGTGACCTATTTATTTTTATAGGTCCATGATTGTTAGTGACAAAATATTTTAAAGAACAAGTTTGTGTAGAACCAAAACAATTTATATTTGTTCCTTTTGGCACCCAAATTTGTTTGACTTTAAGGGATTTTATATTTGTACCTTTAGGAACCCAAATCGGTTTGGTATTCGTGTGTTTGGATCTAAACCAGCAATTATTGTGATTGTCTCCAATTTTTCCACAAATCGTGCACTTGGAATTGACTTGATTAATTTTGCTTCTACCACGTTCAGATTGAGTATACCCAAGTCCTTGTCTAACCGTATTGACAGTTTGTTTCCCTAATAGCATATTTAGTGATTTTTCTCCTTTGGAGAATTTCTCTAAAGTTGTAGACAATTGTTGGACTTGTGTTTTGAGAGATTCATTTTGATTCAATAACAAAGTACACTTTTTAATAGAATTTTCTCTTCTAGTATTTTCACTTTCTTTCAAAATCAGAATTTCATTTTCAAGTGATTTAATTTTAATTTCTGATTTTTTAATTTCTTCTTCGAATGATGGACACTTATCACACTTAGGGATCTTATTTCGATAGTTTTTAACCAATTGATCAAGCTGCTTATTTAGTGCTATCAAACTATCACTTTGTGATTCAATTTTAGCGTACTTCTCCCTAAGTCTTTCAAAACAACTATTTACCTCGTGAAAATATATAAGTAATTCTGAAAGAGTAAGTTTTGATACCTCGCTTGGCTCGTCATCATCGCTATCAGTTTTATCACCTCGAAGACACAGATCTGCTTTTTCACTCTCACTGCTAGTGCTTTTATTATCATCATCACTTTTATTCCAAGTGGCTGCAAAACTTCTCCTTTTCGGTTTTTTCCTCGGCTAAGTCGATTCTGAGGACAATTTGGCTTGATATGACTAGGTTTATTGTAGTTGTGACAGATGATCTCCTGCTCTTCTGGGTTGTCTAGAACTTTGACTATTCTGCTTTTCAGTTGTTGATTTAGAGCTGGATTTCCATACTTGTGATTCCACCTTTTGAATTTCTTTATTATCAGCGCCAGTTCTGCTGCACTATCATCATCATCATCATCATCTTCACTTTTAGTTGTTCCTTTGAGAGCTATTGATTTCTTTTGAGTATCACCTTCTTCCTTGAATTTCATTTCTAGCTCATAAGTGGTCAGATTTCCAATGAGTTCTTCAACTTTAACTAGTTTCAAATCCTTTGATTCTTGAATGGAAGTAACTTTTGCTTCAAAATTTTGTGGAAGGACTCTGAGGATTTTTCGGACTATTTCCAATTCTGTGTATGGTTTTCCGGGAGCTTTTGATTTGTATACAAGATTAGAAAGTCGTCCATACATCTCTTTGACATTTTCATCCTTGGCCATTTGTGAAGTTCTCATATTCGCAACTAAGCATGCCAAGGCGAGATTCTTTGACTTGGGAGGTTCCTTCGTGAGTCACTTCAAGTGTGTGCCAAATTTCCTGCGTAGTTAGACAATATGAGACACGATTAAATTCAATTTGATCCAATGAACATATAATATAATTCATAGCTTTAGCATTAGCATTCTGCAGTTTATTTTCAGTATCTGTCCATTGATCCACTGGTTTTTCAATTTCTTGATTATCTACCACTATAGTTGGTGTCTTATATCCCATCTCAACAATATTCCAAGCATCAATGGTTTTCATAAAAATTTTCATTCTATTTTTTCAGTAAGCATATTCACCATTGAACATGGGTGGTCTAACTATGGACTGACCCTCAGCAAAAGCATTATTAAAAGCAGCCATTTAAAAAAATCAAAATTTTAAAATAAAAATTGGTTTTTGAAAAATCAAATTTTTAAAACAAAAAATAGTTTTTGTTCCAAGCTTTGATACCACTTGTAGGATCAATTTCACCCTAGAGGGGGGTGAATAGGGTGATACTAATAATAATAAAAATTAATGTGGAAATATATATATATATATATATAATTGTAGCACGGATAATAGCAGAATAATAAAAGCAGAAATAAAACAACACAGATTTACCCTGCTTCGGCAAAACCCTGCTTACGTGCTGCCCCTAAGGTTTCTACTAGAAATTAAGTAGTCAGACGCTTACACACGTAAACTTGCGACACCCGCTAATGACTAACCTAACTCTACGCTCAAAACTCTGCCACAACTCAGCCACTGAGTTGCGAATTCTCGAATTACACCACCGTAGTTCGTAACCTAGTTACACAACTAGAGTTTGATTTGAATTTAAAAGGAAAATAAACTAAACAAAATAAAACAACACCCTAATTAAAATTGTGGCCCAAAACAAATATGACCGGCCCACTTAATAACCCAACAAAGAATAATCTATCTCCTTATCCCTTTCAGTAGAATTTTCGGCCGTGTTCTCTTTTAGTTCATGCTGTTCCTTTTTCCACTTGCGATCTGAAATTAGGGTTGTTGAAAATTGAAGCACCGATTGGAAATTGATCGATTTCAGTGATGATTTGAGATGTCTTCCCAATCGATTCCTTTCCCTTGATAATTCACAGCGGCTTCAATGCTCCTTCAATTTGGCTTGTGGTTGATTTTAGGATTGAGTTCAAAACTGTGAATCTGGTATGTAAATTTTACCGTTTAACTGCTCTGTTGTTTTGCTTTGGTTCGAACTCAATTCAAGTTATTGATTTGGGATTTAATTTGAAACTTGGCTCTGTGATTTTTTGCTTGAACTCAAATGAGACAATTGCCGATGATGAACTGGGTTTATATAGGGAACGAACACCCTATATTTTCATTCATATAAATATGTTTGAATTCTTCCATGATTTTACTTTGCCATGATTTTTAATCGAACGATGGTGTTATTTGCTGACTTGTTCCATAATTGATGAATTTGAATTTCACTCCGATGCTTTGGGTTTTCTCTGAGTCAGTTTCGTTCTTTTCACCTATGATTTCGGCCATTTGAAATTGTGATAATCTGGACTTTGACTTTCAATTCACTGACTTGTTCGAACTGATAATTTTCACCATGATATTCTTTATTTGAATTTTATCCTATGTACATGTGATTGCATATCCATTGTTGTTGCATTTGTCACTTGTTACTAATATGGTGCATTGTGTTGAGTCTTCACTGTTGATGTTCATGCATTGTCATGTGGTATGTGCCTTTGTGTACATTCTGTCTTGAGCGGTTCTTGTTAGTCTTGCATTTTTGTAGTCTGGTCTAGGTTGCATCCCTTCCATGTCCAGTTGCTTGTATTGACTGGTTCGATGTGTGTGTGTTCATAGTTTCACTTGATACCGATTCAATCTTCACTTGGTTGTCACTACACACACAGATATATATATATATATATATATATATGTTCACACATGCATCCATGTATGCTGTGTACTTCATTTTTGTTGCATGTTCACTTAAGTCTGTTGAACTGCTTGTAGTTTGGTTCCACTGGCTTGTTGAGTTCATTTGGAGTCATATGTGTTGCCATAACCACTTGTGTGTGTGTGTGTCATGTTGTTGAGCGCCTAATTTTGAACTTGTTTTGCTTGAAGTTTGGTGCGTGCATTTGCTCACTTGAAATTGGATTCTTGTTGTATGTTGACTTGCAATTCAAGTGGTTTACTAGTGCATACATGTCACTATAACCATGTCTGATTCAAGTGGTTGATGCTTGTTTTGGTTCATGTTGTACTGGCTTGCTTTGTTTCTAGTTCCTTGTATTGAAGTTTAGTTGCACTTTGATTTTTTGGCCTTGTTACATGTTAGGTTGCATTGTTGATGTTGAAAATGGCAGTTCCTTTTCTGGTTTCATTATCCATGGTTCCCCTTGAGTCTTGTGTATATTCTGGTCTGTTCTCACTTTAGTTCTGTATATTGAATTCATATTATCTCGAATTTGAATGGTCTATACAAGTCTGGGTTGCCTTGACCTGATATATGTTTGTGAGGACTGATTGATACTTGTGTCTTTGAGTCTGTACTATTTTGTGTTTTCATGTTGGTCGAGACTCATATGCATCCGAACTGATATATGTGTGTTCATGCATGTATGCCGGTGCCTTGTTGAGTGCACTTGTATTTGAACCTATCTTATAGTCTGGTTTCATTTTAGATCATGCTGACTGACCATTGAAACGTGTACTTGTTTTCGTATTGCACCTGAGTTGAATCCAGACTCGGCTCGGGTTTGACCTTGTGCTCACATGTCCTTGTAGTTTTATCAAGTGTATATCGGTGTGCACGGCCTTGTGGCATGTACAGTGATACACTGTGCATATCGCAAGTTGTTCGTATATGATGAATTCAAAAGGAATGATGACGAACAACCCAAATAACTGAGGCAAATAATATTTTCAAAACACACATTTTATTGTACAATGGAAAATATTTCTTTTTCAATTTTACTATGTCAGTGTTTACCTGCAGATAATTTAGATGCTGGATACAAACTGGAATAGAGTTGAAGATAAAAATACGAGTGTGAGTGAATATGTAGTGAGGTGAAAATTGTAGATTGAAAGATGTGTTGTAATTAAAATTGTATTGAAATTCAAAATGTATAAATGTAGTGAGAGCTCAAATTTATACTATTTGAATTTGTAATAAAATATTTGTTTGAATAAAATATTTGTTCGAATATGAATTCTGTGTTTTTTATTTTATTCAACAAATATTTATTAATTATGTGGAAAATAAAATAGTACAATAACAAATACATTTAAACGAATATATATATGTTTATTATCATTAAACAAAAATCATATACTCGCATATTCTACACAATCTTTTGCAAATAAAAGTACTTTCAGTAAGCTATAAATCTTCTTTTTACCACGTTGGAAGATTTTGCATTTTATTCGGTCTAAAATGGGTTTGAAAGTGGATGGACATTTCTGTCTTATTATAAAATTTCTAAGATTTAAGCTGAAAGTAAATTTAGCATAACTTTCAAACCATGAGTCCAATTTTGATGATCTTTATATTGTTGGAAAGCTTAGACTTAGAAGAACAACTTTCACTTTATAAGTTGTATCAGATTTTAATGTTTGCTATGTCAAAACTTGAGTTCTTTACAGCAAGTCTGAAATTGAAAAATGATTTATTTCCCTTAATTGTCAAATGTAATAATTCTTATTTTGTGAGTGTAACCTAACGGATTATTAATGTTAAAATATGTTACAAACTAATATATATTTGTGAAATAATTAGAGTATGAAACAACTCAAATTTTATTTGCTCTAAATAAAGAGTAATGAGATAAATTAAAATTTAAATAAGAAGCTTTGAGAATTTTCAAGTGTTGAAAATTTAGAATTTGTTTATAAAGATAATGGATTTGAAAACTCTAAGAACATTTGATAAGTAAATGAAAGTATAAAATCCATTCCTGTGTTTATCTTGCCTTTGTGCAATTATTTAATGATTTGCATTTATGCAGTCGTATGAGTTTGGTGGTATTGGGAGGGACCACCTACCTCTTGTTGAGTTTTCTTACCGTAAAGGTTGTCAATTTAATATCGGTATGACTCCTTTCGTAGCTTTATACGGAAGATCGTGTCGATTACCATCTTATCGAGTGGAGTCCGGGATAAAGTTGCGCTGGCCCCGATTTTATTCGTGAAGCTTCAGAGAAGATCGATCTTATTCATCAGAGAATGAAAGAGGCACAAAGCTGTCAGAAATCCTACGCAGACAACCGTAGGAAGCCACTTGAGTTCTCCATTGGTGATCTTGTTTATATTCGTGTGTCTCCATTGAAGGGGGTAATGCATTTCAGTAGGACCGGGAAATTGGCTCCTCAATTCATAGGACCATTTCCTATTACTGTGCATATTAGCACTGTTGCTTATAGAGTATCACTCCCGGCTCATTTATCTGGTATTCATGACGTGTTTCACGTCTCTCGGCTCCGGAAGTGTCTTCGTGATTCAAATTTTATTATTTATTCTCCGTATCTGCAAGAGCTTGAGATCTCACTTGATCTACCTATTGTGCAACATCCTGTCCGTGTTCTTGCTTCGGAAGTGAAACGCCTTCGAAATAAGGATGTACCGCTCGTGAAGATTCAATGGTTCGCTAATCCCAATGACAACACTTGGGAAACCAAAGAATTTATCGAGCGATCTTATCCTAGTTTTCTATCTTCTCATGTTGAAGGTGAGAATTTTAAACTCAAGCTATCAATTCTCTTTTGCTAGATGAAATAAATCATGTTGAATACAGCTCTTCTCTAGAAATTGCGAGAATGCAATTTTTATAAGGGGAGAAGTCTGTAACAACCCTGGTTTTGGTGATTACTTGTAAAATTAAATTATAATGGTGGTTATATTATAATAATAATAAATAAAATAAATTGGAGTTGGAAATTTTGTTAAATTTTGTATTTTGAATAAACAATGGATTTTGGTGAATAAAATATAATTTAGATGGTTTGGTTGGAAATTAAGTTGAATATAAGAAATGTGTTGATTTGGAGATTTATTGAATTAAATAAGTGAAGTAAATAAGTTTAATTCAATATCATTTGTTGTATATAAATAAATATGTTGGAAATAAATATATAAAGTCGAAAATAAAGTTTTAAATCTTTATTTTGTTAGTTTGTGAAAAAAATGAACATTATATGGTTTTAATTTGGTAAAATGCAATAATTTTGCGAATTATCGCCAAATGTTGAATTTTGTTAATTTTAGTGAAGTATTAAAATTTTATATGGTAAATAATGTAAATAGAAAGATGGAATTTTTAAAAAAAATAATATTTGGGTGTAAAAATGATGTTAATATGGTTTATTACATTTAATTGTACAAGGAAATAATTTTTGTATAAATTTTGGTGTTAAAAATAGTGTTTTACATAATTAAAGGTGTAAATTGAAGTATTTAATTAAAAATAAGAAGTTAATGATGAAAATAATTTTAAATAGTTAAAATATCTATTATATGTTGTAAAACATTTTCGCAAACATAAACACATGTTGTATAAAATTTAGTTGGTGAAGATATGTGTAAATAGGTAAAGACATGGTGAAATAAAAATGGTAACATGAATTAATTTGGATAAATTTTGATTGTATAAATATATATGCATTTGGGTAATGGGTTCAAGCCCAACCCCATTTCTAAGAATAAGCAGGAGACTTTGGAAATGAACTGTACGTTCATTTTCCTTCCTCATTTCCATCTTCCTGTAAACAAACCAGAAAGAAGAAAAATGGTTGTTTTCTTCTAATCTCCAAACTAGCTTCAAAAATTAAGTGAAATCAAAAGGGGAAATCATGGAAAGTTAGTAATCCAAACTCTAGCAAGTAATCAAAAACCAAAATTAAAAATCATTTCATCTATTTCAATTTTGAGAAATTGTTGTTTGTAACTCTTTTCTCTTTTGCGGCATGTTCTTTCTCAAGTTTCTACAGGTCTGTGAAGCTCCTTTGGACCAGGAAGGTCTTTCCTTGCAACTCAAATCCACTCAAAAACATAAGGTGAGTTGCAAACTCACAAAATCTAGCTGAAATAAAAGTTTGCAAGCTGTAAACTGCTCAAATTTGCTTACTGTAAACAAAATAAGTTTCTTAGAAGTTACAATAAATATATGTTTTAGGATGCTTCCTTTTGTGTTCATATCTCTCAATTCTTGTTATGAAATCATGCCGGAATTCTTTCGGATTGTTGTCCATGTGTTGTAGATTGTACGTGCCAAATCTCATGTCCAAATTCATCTTGTAAGTGCTTAAAACAATTGCTCGAAATCGAATGGAAGAAGGTCATGTGTATGTGGAAAACTTTGGATCCTTCCATCGCTTCCCGGCTTTTCCTGAATCGTCGTCTTCCTTTTTCCTTTGTCTTTATCCGAGCTTCCGTTGGATGGTCCTCCACCCCCAGTCACATTCACCTCCTTTAACTTTAAATCAGTACATGCGTCTTCTTGCCGAAGGAACCTTTCAGCTTCATGGAAGAATTCCCCAAGATCCAGTGGTGGGTCTCGTACTAAAGATACCTTAAAATCTGAATCCTCTCTGACTCCCGATACTGCCGCCATCAAAACCATCGATGGATCCGGCCGATCCACCGAAGCAACCGCCGCATTAAATCGAGTTAAAAATGCTCTAAGCGATTCATTCGTTCTTTGCTTTACCGATGTTAACGTCATCACGTTCTTAGGTCTTTTGATATGAACCCGAAACTGTCCCAAAAACCTATCCACCAGTTCCCTCCAAGTCCTGATAGATCCTTCTTCCAGCTGCCAAAACCACATTGCCGCTAGGTCTGTCAAGTATAAAGGGAAACACCTGGCCATCACTTCCTCCGATGCCCCCAGCACTTTCATGTGTCTAGTGTATCTCATCAAGTGATCAGTCGGGTCAGCCTTTCCATTATATACTTCCACGCTAGGTAACTTGAACTTAGGTGGATTCTGAGCTATCCTGATTTCCCGAGCGAACGGACTCCTGTTCACCCCTTCCAAGTCTCTATTGGTCGAACCTCCACGCATAGTCTTCCTAATGATTTCCATTAATCCAGCATTGCCTGTTAGGTGTTGCCCCCCATGCTCCCGAGGGAACTCCGGCACATATTCTTCATGTGGCTCATTAGCCGCAACGTTGGCTCTAGCCTGCTGAACTCCTTCCAAAGGTCCTTCTGCGTTGGATCCTGTGGGCCTGCCCCCAAGCCCTTGTTGATTGCCTTCCGGTTCTGTATTCTGTCCTCCATTGGGTTCTGCAACCCTAGTTCCTTGTTCCACATTTGCAGTCGCTATAGTTGGTCCAAGGTTCTGTGTTCCTGCGGCTCTCATCTGCTCGAAGGAAGTCTGCATCATATCCTGTTGACTCTTCAGCAACCTCTCATGCAATGAATTTGCCATAGCTTCCATTTCGTCTCTGGTAATGTAAATCGGAGCTTGTCCTTCTCCAGCTCCGGAGGATGCCTCTTGACTTCCTCCCTGTTGGCTTCTCTTAGCTCTTTGTCTTGTTTGTCGAGTCATTGCCGAGTCAATCTGAATCCTTCAAACTTTCAAATCTAAACTTCAATCCGATGTAGCGGGTGCTAGTCCTTCTCAGTGAAAAAACCAAAGTGTTTGTGCCAAAAATGGTCACAAACCCCAAGTGTTGTGAAAGCACCAGTGTATGAATACAAATCAGCAATATTCAAACACAAATATCAGATCTAAGCAAGCAACAAACAATAATCCAGAAATAATGAACAGTGACACACAATTTATAGTGGTTCGGCTATCTCCGGCCTACGTCCACTTCAAGGTTTTTATCTTTTTATTGCTCGATGCTTGAAGATTACAATTTCTTATCGCGTAGTACAACAGATTTTATGAGCTAAGTCTAAATCCAAGGAAGCGGTGGTGATCTGGAGTAAATCTGGCAGAATCTGGGCGCTCTCTAGCTCTCAAAATTGTACGACCTCTTTTCTGAATGACCAGGGGCTCTATTTATAGGTGTAGGAGGCTGATATTTCGCCTAAATTGAGGGGAGACCAGTTCTGGCACGTGAGGGGGCCCACATGCCCGCTTTTTGGAAATCCGGGTCCACTTTGGGATCGATTCGAAGCTATGTTCGAATCGATCAAGAAATTGTCCAATCGAGCTGAAATTTGGCGTGAACATTCAACATGTGCTCAAGCTACTGTGAAAATTTCATAGCATTTGGACTTGTAGATCTCAAGTTATGATCGATTCAAGTTGACGTTCTTCGCCCTATGGATTCGTTCGAATCGATATGGTTCGAATCCATAGGGTCGAATCCATGCTTTTGCACGTGAAGACGGTGACGTGGCGCGCAATCTTCGAGTTGATCCTCCTTTTTCTCCGAGTTTACTGGGTCGAGTCCTTGGTTTTAGCCGCGTTTACCTGGTGGGCTCGAGACGTTGGATTCGAAGGTTCGCTTCCTTCGAATCGATGGAACTGGCACTGGTTCGAATCGATCAAGACGCGCTGCTGTGGATCGATTCGGAGTTGTCTTATCCTGGGGATTCGAAGGTTATGGAGTCGAGGCACCCTTAATTGCATGGATTCGAAGTAACAGTTCCAGATGGATACGAAGTGACCAGACTTTGTGGATTCGAGTGAGTGTTCACCGAAGGGTACGAAGTAGATGGAGTCGAACTTGTTGGAGTCGAGCGTGATGGATTCGAAGCTGGTGATGCGAAGTCCATGGATTCGAAGTATTATGCTACTTCTTGATCGATTCGAACATGTTGTCCCAGAGCAAACGACTGATTCCATCTTCATCGATACGAACCATATCGATGCGAAGTGCAGTGAACTTCAATCAATTCGAAACTTCATCGATTCGAACCAACATCCATCGATGCGAAGTACATCGATTCGAACCGTGCTCTGTGCATTTTAATTCATTCATATCTTGTGCGTACGAACTCCGATCGTCCTGAAAATTGAAACATAGCCTCTCCTAACCTTGATTGTCATTCCCAATCAATTCTGCCTTGATCGGAGCTCGGCCAAATTTTGACGACATCCATCGCAGCCTTGTTTCCAATCGACTTCCAATCCTGATATCCATCCTTTCCTGTCGATTTGTTTGATATTCCGGCTTTGACCAAAAAGCAGGATAACATTTGCCCCCCAAAACATGTCTTGTGATAAGAAGGCTTGTTTTGAATAATTCCGTATCCGATATTCAAAGTCCATAGCCAATTCCATGTCCATCCGTACTCGAAGACTGAGTTATTAATCCATCCTTATCCAACAACTGAATCCAAGACCTCTCCGGGTCGATATCCAAATCCATAACCTCTCTGGGCTTTTGCCGAGCGCAATCCACGCCTGACGACCGTGGTCCAGTGTCCTTGGACGTTGAGCTAACCTCTCCGGGTTCTTGCCAAGCGCAATCCACACCTGACGACCGTGGTCCAGTGTCCCTGGACGTAAGTAATGCCATGGCTTAAGTCCTAAGCCGAATGCTGGTCGCTCTACACCCTTGTTGAGCATAGTCCATACTCAACGACCTGAAACAATAATCGATAGTAGGGGGCTTAAGTCCTAGGCCGAATCCTGGTCACTCCGGACCCTTGTCGAGCATAGTCCATACTCGACGACCTGAAATGATAACCGATAATATAGGGCCTAAATCCTAGGCCGAACCCTGGTCTCTCCGGACCCTTGCCGAGCATAGTCCATACTCGACGACCGTTTATCAAAAACTAAAAAGAATCCAATCAAAATCCAATCCAAAATCCAAATCAAATCCGAAAATCAAAAATCCAAACCAACATCCAAAACAGAAAACCCAAAACAAAAACCAGTCATCCGAACGAAAATCCAAAACAGAAAGCAAACAAAAACCAGGAGTTCAATCCAAACTCCAAAACCAAAGCAGAAAACCAAGTGTCCAATCAAAAACAAAAGACAGATTTCGCAAACCATGGCTTTGCGGTTTATCATCATTCAGAGCATGCCTAGGGGATATCTCCGTCCCCATACATGTGTAAATGACTTGGTTGCTCGCCAATGGTTTGTTACTTATTTCATAATATCCTGGTCAATGGATAACCAATCGACCATCATTCCTGGGCCTCATGCCATCATGGCTTGAGGTGGGCGGTGGTTGCTCCTGCTCCACCGCTGCATTCCGAGCCCCAACATACTGCGTCAATTGTCCATTCCTCACATGCTCCTCAATTATGTCCTTTAGGTGCCTGCAGCTGTTGGTATCGTGTCCATCCAAATCATGGAAGAGACAGTGCTTTCCTGATGCCCTTTCTCGTTCAGAAGGTTCTCTCCTAGCTGGCCTTCGGTAAGGAAGGCGATTTCGGGTTTCCATGTATATCCGCTCCTGCGTCTCGTTTAATCCTGTGTATGTGGAAAACTTTGGATCCTTCCATCGCTTCCCGGCTTTTCCTGAATCGTCGTCTAGCTTCCTTTTTCCTTTGTCTTTATCCGAGCTTCCGTTGGATGGTCCTCCACCCCCAGTCACATTCACCTCCTTTAACTTTAAATCAGTACATGCGTCTTCTTGCCGAAGGAACCTTTCAGCTTCATGGAAGAATTCCCCAAGATCCAGTGGTGGGTCTCGTACTAAAGATACCTTAAAATCTGAATCCTCTCTGACTCTCGATACTGCCGCCATCAAAACCATCGATGGATCCGGCCGATCCACCGAAGCAACCGCCGCATTAAATCGAGTTAAAAATGCTCTAAGCGATTCATCCGTTCTTTGCTTTACCGATGTTAACGTCATCACGTTCTTAGGTCTTTTGATATGAACCCGAAACTGTCCCAAAAACCTATCCACCAGTTCCCTCCAAGTCCTGATAGATCCTTCTTCCAGCTGCCTAAACCACATTGCCGCTAGGTCTGTCAAGTATAAAGGGAAACACCTGGCCATCACTTCCTCCGATGCCCCCCAGCACTTCCATGTGTCTAGTGTATCTCATCAAGTGATCAGTCGGGTCAGCCTTTCCATTATATACTTCCACGCTAGGTAACTTGAACTTAGGTGGATTCTGAGCTATCCTGATTTCCCGAGCGAACGGACTCCTGTTCACCCCTTCCAAGTCTCTATTGGTCGAACCTCCACGCATAGTCTTCCTAATGATTTCCATTAATCCAACATTGCATGTTAGGTTTTGCCCCCCATGCTCCCGAGGGAACTCCGGCACATATTCTTCATGTGGCTCATTAGCCGCAACGTTGGCTCTAGCCTGCTGAACTCCTTCCAAAGGTCCTTCTGCGTTGGATCCTGTGGGCCTGCCCCCAAGCCCTTGTTGATTGCCTTCCGGTTTTGTATTCTGTCCTCCATTGGGTTCTGGAACCCTAGTTCCTTGTTCCACATTTGCAGTCGCTATAGTTGGTCCAAGGTTCTGTGTTCCTGCGGCTCTCATCTGCTCGAAGAATGTCTGCATCATATCCTGTTGACTCTTCAGCAACCTCTCATGCAATGAATTTGCCATAGCTTCCATTTCGTCTCTGGTAATGTAAATCGGATCTTGTCCTTCTCCAGCTCCGGAGGATGCCTCTTGACTTCCTCCCTGTTGGCTTCTCTCAGCTCTTTGCCTTGTTTGTCAAGTCATTGCCGAGTCAATCTGAATCCTTCAAACTTTCAAATCTAAACTTCAATCCGATGTAGCGGGTGCTAGTCCTTCTCAGTGAAAAAACCAAAGTGTTTGCGCCAAAAATGGTCACAAACCCCAAGTGTTGTGAAAGCACCAGTGTATGAATACAAATCAGCAATATTCAAACACAAATATCATATCTAAGCAAGCAACAAACAATAATCCATAAATAATGAACAGTGACACACAATTTATAGTGGTTCGGCTATCTCCGGCCTACGTCCACTTCAAGGTTTTTATCTTTTTATTGCTCGATGCTTGAAGATTACAATTTCTTATCGCGTAGTACAACAGATTTTATGAGCTAAGTCTAAATCCAAGGAAGCGGTGGTGATCTGGAGTAAATCTGGCAGAATCTGGGCGCTCTCTAGCTCTCAAAATTGTACGACCTCTTTTCTGAATGACCAGGGGCTCTATTTATAGGTGTAGGAGGCTGATATTTCGCCTAAATTGAGGGGAGACCAGTTCTGGCACGTGAGGGGGCCCACATGCCCGCTTTTTTGAAATCCGGGTCCACTTTGGGATCGATTCGAAGCTATGTTCGAATCGATCAAGAAATTGTCCAATCGAGCTGAAATTTGGCGTGAACATTCAACATGTGCTCAAGCTACTGTGAAAATTTCATAGCATTTGGACTTGTAGATCTCAAGTTATGATCGATTCAAGTTGATGTTCTTCGCCCTATGGATTCGTTCGAATCGATATGGTTCGAATCCATAGGGTCGAATCCATGCTTCTGCACGTGAAGACGGTGACGTGGCTCGCAATCTTCGAGTTGATCCTCCTTTTTCTCCGAGTTTACTGGGTCGAGTCCTTGGTTTTAGCCGCGTTTACCTGGTGGACTGGAGACGTTGGATTCGAAGGTTCGCTTCCTTCGAATCGATGGAACTGGCACTGGTTCGAATCGATCAAGACGCGCTGCTGTGGATCGATTCGGAGTTGTCTTATCCTGGGGATTCGAAGGTTATGGAGTCGAGGCACCCTAAATTGCATGGATTCGAAGTAACAGTTCCAGATGGATACGAAGTGACCAGCCTTTGTGGATTCGAGAGAGTGTTCACCGAAGGGTACGAAGTAGATGGAGTCGAACTTGTTGGAGTCGAGCATGATGGATTCGAAGCTGGTGATGCGAAGTCCATGGATTCGAAGTATTATGCTACTTCTTGATCGATTCGAACATGTTGTCCCAGAGCAAACGACTGATTCCATCTTCATCGATATGAACCATATCGATGCGAAGTGCAGTGAACTTCAATCGATTCGAACCTTCATCGATTCGAACCAACATCCATCGATGCGAAGTACATTGATTCGAACCGTGCTCTGTGCATTTTAATTCATTCATATCTTGTGCGTACGAACTCCGATCGTCCTGAAAATTGAAACATAGCCTCTCCTAACCTTGATTGTCATTCCCAATCAATTCTGCCTTGATCGGAGCTCGGCCAAATTTTGACGACATCCATCGCAGCCTTGTTTCCAATCGACTTCCAATCCTGATATCCATCCTTTCCTGTCGATTTGTTTGATATTCCGGCTTTGGCCAAAAAGCGGGATAACATTTGCCCCCCAAAACATGTCTTGTGATAAGAAGGCGTGTTTTGAATAATTCCGTATCCGATATTCAAAGTCCATAGCCAATTCCATGTCCATCCGTACTCGAAGACTGAGTTATTAATCCATCCTTATCCAACAACTGAATCCAAGACCTCTCCGGGTCAATATCCAAATCCGTAACCTCTCTGGGCTTTTGCCGAGCGCAATCCACGCCTGACGACCGTGGTCCAGTGTCCCTGGACGTTGAGCTAACCTCTCCGGGTTCTTGCCAAGCGCAATCCACACCTGACGACCGTGGTCCAGTGTCCCTGGACGTAAGTAATGCCATGGCTTAAGTCCTAAGCCGAATCCTGGTCGCTCTGGACCCTTGTTGAGCATAGTCCATACTCAACGACCTGAAACAATAATCGATAGTAGGGGGCTTAAGTCCTAGGCCGAATCCTGGTCACTCCGGACCCTTGCCGAGCATAGTCCATACTCGACGACCTGAAATGATAACCGATAATATAGGGCCTAAATCCTAGGCTGAACCCTGGTCTCTCCGGACCCTTGCCGAGCATAGTCCATACTCGACGACCGTTTATCAAAAACTAAAAAGAATCCAATCAAAATCCAATCCAAAATCCAAATCAAATCCGAAAATCAGAAATCCAAACCAACATCCAAAACAGAAAACCCAAAACAAAAACCAGTCATCCGAACGAAAATCCAAAACAGAAAGCAAACAAAAACCAGGAGTTCAATCCAAACTCCAAAACCAAAGCAGAAAACCAAGTGTCCAATCAAAAACAAAAGACAGATTTCGCAAACCATGGATTTGCGGTTTATCATCATTCAGAGCATGCCTAGGGGCTATCTCCGTCCCCATACATGTGTAAATGACTTGGTTGCTCGCCAATGGTTTGTTACTTATTTCATAATATCCTGGTCAATGGATAACCAATCGACCATCATTCCTGGGCCTCATGCCATCATGGCTTGAGGTGGGCGGTGGTTGCTCCTGCTCCACCGCTGCATTCCGAGCCCCAACATACTGCGTCAATTGTCCATTCCTCACATGCTCCTCAATTATGTCCTTTAGGTGCCTGCAGCTGTTGGTATCGTGTCCATCCAAATCATGGAAGAGACAGTGCTTTCCTGATGCCCTTTCTCGTTCAGAAGGTTCTCTCCTAGCTGGCCTTCGGTAAGGAAGGCGATTCCGGGTTACCATGTATATCCGCTCCTACGTCTCGTTTAATCCTGTGTATGTGGGAAACTTTGGATCCTTCCATCGCTTCCCGGCTTTTCCTGAATCGTCGTCTAGCTTCCTTTTTCCTTTGTCTTTATCCGAGCTTCCGTTGGATGGTCCTCCACCCCCAGTCACATTCACCTCCTTTAACTTTAAATCAGTACATGCGTCTTCTTGCTGAAGGAACCTTTCAGTTTCATGGAAGAATTCCCCAAGATCCAGTGGTGGGTCTCGTACTAAAGATACCTTAAAATCTGAATCCTCTCTGACTCCCGATACTGCCGCCATCAAAACCATCGATGGATCCGGCCGATCCACCGAAGCAACCGCCGCATTAAATCGAGTTAAAAATGCTCTAAGCGATTCATCCGTTCTTTGCTTTACCGATGTTAACGTCATCACGTTCTTAGGTCTTTTGATATGAACCCGAAACTGTCCCAAAAACCTATCCACCAGTTCCCTCCAAGTCCTGATAGATCCTTCTTCCAGCTGCCTAAACCACATTGCCGCTAGGTCTGTCAAGTATAAAGGGAAACACCTGGCCATCACTTCCTCCGATGCCCCCAGCACTTCCATGTGTCTAGTGTATCTCATCAAGTGATCAGTCGGGTCAGCCTTTCCATTATATACTTCCACGCTAGGTAACTTGAATTTAGGTGGATTCTGAGCTATCCTGATTTCCCGAGCGAACGGACTCCTGTTCACCCCTTCTAAGTCTCTATTGGTCGAACCTCCACGCATAGTCTTCCTAATGATTTCCATTAATCCAGCATTGCCTATTAGGTGTTGCCCCCCATGCTCCCGAGGGAACTCCGGCACATATTCTTCATGTGGCTCATTAGCCGCAACGTTGGCTCTAGCCTGCTGAACTCCTTCCAAAGGTCCTTCTGCGTTGGATCCTGTGGGCCTGCCCCCAAGCCCTTGTTGATTGCCTTCCGGTTTTGTATTCTGTCCTCCATTGGGTTCTGCAACCCTAGTTCCTTGTTCCACATTTGCAGTCGCTATAGTTGGTCCAAGGTTCTGTGTTCCTGCGGCTCTCATCTGCTCGAAGAAAGTCTGCATCATATCCTGTTGACTCTTCAGCAACCTCTCATGCAATGAATTTTCCATAGCTTCCATTTCGTCTCTGGTAATGTAAATCAGAGCTTGTCCTTCTCCAGCTCCGGAGGATGCCTCTTGACTTCCTCCCTGTTGGCTTCTCTCAGCTCTTTGTCTTGTTTGTCGAGTCATTGCCGAGTCAATCTGAATCCTTCAAACTTTCAAATCTAAACTTCAATCCGATGTAGCGGGTGCTAGTCCTTCTCAGTGAAAACACCAAAGTGTTTGCGCCAAAAATGGTCACAAACCCTAAGTGTTGTGAAAGCACCAGTGTATGAATACAAATCAGCAATATTCAAACACAAATATCAGATCTAAGCAAGCAACAAACAATAATCCATAAATAATGAACAGTGACACACAATTTATAGTGGTTCGGCTATCTCCGGCCTACGTCCACTTCAAGGTTTTTATCTTTTTATTGCTCGATGCTTGAAGATTACAATTTCTTATCGCGTAGTACAACAGATTTTATGAGCTAAGTCTAAATCCAAGGAAGCGGTGGTGATCTAGAGTAAATCTGGCAGAATCTGGGCGCTCTCTAGCTCTCAAAATTGTCCGACCTCTTTTCTGAATGACCAGGGGCTCTATTTATAGGTGTAGGAGGCTGATATTTCGCCTAAATTGAGGGGAGACCAGTTCTGGCACGTGAGGGGCCCACATGCCCGCTTTCTGGAAATCCGGGCCCACTTTGGGATCGATTCGAAGCTATGTTCGAATCGATCAAGAAATTGTCCAATCGAGCTGAAATTTGGCGTGAACATTCTTCAACATGTGCTCAAGCTACTGTGAAAATTTCATAGCATTTGGACTTGTAGACCTCAAGTTATGATCGATTCAAGTTGACGTTCTTCGCCCTATGGATTCGTTCGAATCGATATGGTTCGAATCCATAGGGTCGAATCCATGCTTCTGCACGTGAAGACGATGACGTGGCGCACAATCTTCGAGTTGATCCTCCTTTTTCTCCGAGTTTACTGGGTCGAGTCCTTGGTTTTAGCCGCGTTTACCTGGTGGGCTCGAGACGTTGGATTCGAAGGTTCGCTTCCTTCGAATCGATGGAACTGGCACTGGTTCGAATCGATCAAGACGCGCTGCTGTGGATCGATTCGGAGTTGTCTTATCCTGAGGATTCGAAGGTTATGGAGTCGAGGCACCCTTAATTGCATGGATTCGAAGTAACAGTTCCAGATGGATACGAAGTGACCAGCCTTTGTGGATTCGAGAGAGTGTTCACCGAAGGGTACGAAGTAGATGGAGTCGAACTTGTTGGAGTCGAGCGTGATGGATTCGAAGCTGGTGATGCGAAGTCCATGGATTCGAAGTATTATGCTACTTCTTGATCGATTCGAACATGTTGTCCCAGAGCAAACGACTGATTCCATCTTCATCGATACGAACCATATCGATGCGAAGTGCAGTGAACTTCAATCGATTCGAACCTTCATCGATTCGAACCAACATCCATCGATGCGAAGTACATCGATTCGAACCGTGCTCTGTGCATTTTAATTCATTCATATCTTGTGCGTACGAACTCCGATCGTCCTGAAAATTGAAACATAGCCTCTCCTAACCTTGATTGTCATTCCCAATCAATTCTGCCTTGATCGGAGCTCGGCCAAATTTTGACGACATCCATCGCAGCCTTGTTTCCAATCGACTTCCAATCCTGATATCCATCCTTTTCTGTCGATTTGTTTGATATTCCGGCTTTGACCAAAAAGCGGGATAACAACCGGGGAATTGTTTGATTTTATTTTCTATTCTTCGAATTATTTTCTTTTAATTAATTGTGTGTTTGTTTTGTGTGTTGAGTGCATTAAAAAAATTGTCGTGTGTTTGATTTGTGCTTGCATTTGTTTGTGTGTTTGTAGTTTTTCATTTTGCATTTCTATTTCTATTTTTTAAAAACATACAAAATTTCAAAACAAAAACAAAGAAATTTTATTTCCTATTCATTTTCTTTACAATTTCAACACACATTCTATTTTTTCTACATCATTTCTGGCCATACTATTCACTATTTTCTACCATTTTTCTGTGCACATTTACTGTGCACCATTTCAAAACTTCTTCTCTTCTTCTCTGTTCTACACTCCAAACCATCTCACAGCACAACCTTCCCCTTATCTCTCCATTGCCATAACAAGACTATGCATACATCTACAAACTGTCAACAAACCCTCTACATCTACATTCACAACCAACAACCACAAGCAACATCACACTGCTGTCTCCATCCACACAAAAAAACCCACGGTCATAGCATCCTCTCTATACAATCACCAAATCACCACTGCTCCTCTACTATAACTTCAAACATCACACCGCCATTGTGCACTGCCACCATACAACTTCCCCACTTCCTCTGCCGATAACCAAACTTTTGCTATTCATCACTCTATCACTTGCCTATTCACCGCCAATCGGCCTTCTTCAACATTCAAATCCCATTGCATACAAACATCAACTTCATATCGATAGCCCCACCAATACAACAAACTAACACATACAAACCATACGTTAAACCACCATAACTTCGACAACCATCATACCATTCAAACATCAAATATTCTGCTGCTCCTCACTGTCCACTTGATCATCCACACCTCCCTCAATTTCTAACTTCCTGACAACACAAAACCACCACTGCATATAAAACTGCTGCACACTATCATATCACAAATTCCTCTACTCCCCACTGCTCCGACCGCGGACCACAGCCATATCACCCTCACTTCAACAACTTCTCCTGCAATTTCAACACACTTCATATCATACACTCTAAGACAACGATACACTTTGTTGTTGCATTGCCATTGCCATAACACCTCTGTTTCAACTATCAAGCCTTCTACTGACATTAACTTCTGGTTCATACAACACACAACCCAAACAGTTCCCAATCACACTTCAACTTCACTTGCAATCCAGAACACCACAATCCCTGTCAACAACATATCACTCACAGCCATCAGCATCATTCACTCCTCTACATTACCTTCCCATCCACCCCTCCAAACTGCTGACCATAACACTGCCGCTACTTCACCAGAACAGCCAACATCAACAACAACAATCCTCTCCAGCAACTACAATACTTCCACCTTCCTGTTCATCCCAAACCAACCACCCCTGCCACCATATACTTCATCCATACATCAGATTTTCTTGCCATTACATTCAAATTTCACCCATCTCCTCTATATACAGACAAACCACAAGCCATCAACAGAGAAACTTTCTCCTTGCCTGCATTCTCATCAATAAACAGTGCCCAATTACCTACTGCACTTCTTTGTGCACTTCCATCAACATTACTGCATTGCCTTCAACACTTACTTTTGCTTTTCTTCACAGCCAAACAACAACCAGAAACTACAGTCAATATCACTTTTTGCCATTCATTACACCATCACCACCACGCTTGCCTCCCTAAGATCAAAGAACCACTATCCACTCAACTTCTAACTGAACAGCCACTGCCTCGGAATACAACCAGAAACCATCTGCAAACAAACTACCTTAAATTTCACTTCATTAAACAGCACCATCCTCTTCAACCTACTTGCCTCTGCCAACATCTGCTTCTGCAACCCCACGCGACTCTCGCCGTAACCCAAAATCGCAAATCAACAGTCAACTCCTTCCTCCACCTGACTGCTACTAACCACTTCAGTAACTCGAACCGCCTCATCACACTGCAATCGAATTCCACATACAACCGCATCCCCAAATCACCACTGCGACCTTCATCAACGCCTGAACCACAACCGAACTACCTTCGAACCTGCAACAATCCACAATCCATTTGATCTCAATGCTCCACCTCGTTAAACAACTCTTCCTCAACAGCGCCTGGATCACCTTCAACCGCAACCATTATTCGAGCATAAATAGTCACAAGAGCTTTTGATTTCGAGTTGTTTTTCTTTAGAATTTCAATTGGAAATACATCACAGTATTCATCCATGTGGAATTTCGATATTCTGATTGGATTCGATAATTTTTGTTTGAGAAATTGTTACTTGGATTTTGATATTCATCGTATATTTGTAATTTGTTTTTAAGAATTGAGGTTTCCTAGTAATTGAAGTGGGCCGGGTGCATTTGGTTTGGGCCGGCTAGGTTCTATTCATTTTTCTTTTTGTTTTTAGTGTAGTTTAGTTTAGTTTGGTGATGTTGTGAAAGAATTTTTTGTTTTTTTGTTTTTAGTTTTGCATTGTGAAGTGGTTTAGAGAGAAATAATTTGGTTTTGTTGAGTTTGCAATATATTTTTTTAGTCCATTTGCCTTTTCGTTTTTCCATCTTCTCTCTATTCAATTTTTTTTTAAGTAAAACGTCACTTTTAAGTTTCCTTTTCAAAAAAAACAAAAAAAAAACTTGTGTATATATCTTGTTTTTATTTTAGGTTGCCGAAGCAGAAGGAGACAGCCTGCCTGCCAAAAAAAAGGAGAAGAAAATAAACCGCTTGCTTGCTATATTTATTGTTTTTATTTATCTTGCATTGTTGTTTGCTTGCTTATGCATAAAAAAAATTCAAAATCCAAAATTCCATTCGTAGTTGCATCGTTAGATTCACGTTTAATTTCAGTTTTGCATCTCATTTTTGATTAATAATAACGTTTAGACATCGATAGCTCTTAATTGTATATTTGCAAGTTGTCTTCTTTGAACAATTTAATTTCTTGGTGTCTAGGCTACGGCAGAGTAATAACCATTTATAAATATTACGGTGATTCGTAAATATTATAGTGGTTGTTCCTCTGAAGGTACTTAAACCTTCGGCTGCATTGCTACGGTGATTCGTGGTGCACCGATAACTCCTGCCCGTTACCTGGCTGAGAACTATCTTGTTGATTTAAGACAGAGTGTGATTATACAATTTTGGGTTAACTTAGGATAAATCATTTGTAATTAACCATTGCATTCATTTAGTTGCGTTAGTTCATGCATATTTAAAAAAAATCCAAATTTTATTTTGTAAATATTCCTTTTTCCTTTGGAATTTTTAAATCCTTTTCCTTTGGAATTTCAAAAATCCAAAAAAAAAATTTAGAAAAAAACCAAAGTCCAAAAAATATATATATAAAACCTTTTCAAAAACAAAGAAAAAATTGAAATACCAAAAAAACAAAACAAAAAATCAATTTCCCTTTTGAAAAATAAATTTTATTTGTAAATATTTTTCCTTTATATATAAAAAAACCCAAAAACATTCTTGAAAATGTCCGAATTTCCATATTCACTTGAATTTTACAATAGTTGTGAAAATCAATATAATCCATATGATTTCACTCCAAATTCGTATGGATATTTTAACAACAACTATTGTGTAAATAATTCAAATTTCGAACAACAAAATTTTCAAAATGATGACCAACCCTCGACTGTTGAAAATAGCATTTCATCTTTACTTGAACTCTCCACACAACAAAATCAAAGTATAAATGATTTGTGTAATTCATATTTGTGTAATAACTCGAGTCAAGGATTTCAAAATTTGAATTCAATTCAAAATTCAAACGATTTCAATTATAACCCATGCCAATTCAATTTCGAACTCCAAAATGAATTTCAAACTCAAAATGAAAATGGAAACAACTTTTCAAACGAATTTGGCAATGGGAATAATCTTAACCATGATACGGTTGAAAATTTATGTTCTCAATAATTTCAAAGTGAAAATCCTCATGTTAATAATTATAAATTGGATTTTGTTGAACAAATGAATGAAATTTACGATGATCACATGGATTCGTTGTTTGAAACTTATATGAAACAACGTGAACAACAAAACCAATTCCCAACTTGTGACGAGTCAAATGATAATCCATCTTTTACCCAAATTGGCGATTTTCAAATAACAACTTTTGAAATTGAAAATGATGATCTTAATGAAGTTGTTGAAAATTTGGTAATTGAGTTGGATTTCAATTCTTTTGAGGGTGAGAAACTCGATTTAAATTTCGATCTTCCTTTTTCTGAAAATTGGAATACAACAACTTTGAATTTTGAACTTGATTTATGCAATAAAGTTGTTGATAATCCAACAAAGGAAGTCGAATTTAACGAACACGATTTTTTGGGACTTTTCGAAAATGAGTTGCTAAACTCTGATGGGGAAGATTTAAATCACCAATTTGATTTTGAAAGCATAATTCTAAAGAATTTTTCACTGAAAAGCTTGAATATCAATTTGGTGAAAATAAACTTGAACTTCAATTAATCATTTTATCAATCCCAAAAATCATTGAAAATAAAACGACTCGTACAATTTTTAATAAAACGGCATTCATTTTTCCAAATCAACATTCCACTTCGAAATCTTTTAAGATTTGGTTTTCCGAGCTTAAGCTGTGTCTCGTATACTTGACGAGACAAATGAATCGGTCTTTGGAAGACCGTTTCATTTACTTTTTGACGATATACTTTCCGATCTCGTGTAAATACCATTTAAATAAAGGTCATGTTTTTATTTTTATTTTTATTTTTCTCCTTCCACTTGGGTTGACTGTGGGGACACGGTCAAAATCAAGTGTGGGGGGAGACTCGTCTTCATTTTTAATTTTTCATGATTTATTTTTGCCTTTTCTTTTAAAAACTCAAAAAAAAATTAAAAAAAATCCTAAAAATATTTTTTTTAAGCATTTTGATTTATTTTTAAAGAAACACTATAAGATAAATATATGGTTTTGGTTTATTAAATTGAAATTTTTGAAAATTTATTCGTCTTAACAAAAATAAAAATGAAGTTAGATTACAAATAATAATGGTTTAACTAGTATATAGGAAGATTCATACGTGATAATTATGAAATATATCCTAATTGAAAATCTTTGTTTTAAAAAGTGGTTGATTTAAAGTAAAGGATATAACATTTTTTTTGTCTTCTAAGTTAAATGATGCTAAGATGATTTTGCGAAACTCTCTCCCTAAAAAAACAAAAACAAAAAAAAAGTTCTTGTATACATGTATATATTTTCTTAATAAACACCTAGAGTCATGTGTTCACACTTGTGTGTTCACTCGCTATGCTCTGTACCCTTCTCACGTAAGTTCGAAAGGCAGTGCACGATCGGTATATCTGGCCTCAATTTATCTGAGTTAGGTGTGTATATAAAAAAAAATTCTTTTACTAATAACGCATACAGTCAATAAGCATTCACACTTGTGTGTTCACTCGCCACGCTCTGTATTCCCCTCACATCAGTCCGCAAGGCAGTGCATGGGTAATATATCTGGCCTCAGTTTATCTGAGTTAGGCATATGTAAATATTGTTAATATTAGTATAATTTTCAAAAGAAAAAATGGAGAGAGTAAGCAAATTAAATCCAAGCACTATTTTTACTTAGTTGATTTGACTTGTTATAGAAAAGAAATGAAAATACCACTTTGATGAACTTTGATAATCGATAAGAATCCATTTCATAGTTACACTACATAATCAACCGAAACAACGAGTTAAACTATAGTCTATTTGCTTTGATAACTTGATTTTTTATTAGAAATTTTGACAAGTAAAATGACTTAAATTTTCAAGATAATAACCAAAACCTATATTTAACTTATTTGTGTCAATTTAAAAATAAATCCTTCATTTGTAAATATTTTCAAAAGCTCGCATTCATCTCTTTGTGAATAAATCTTGCATTCTGTAAATATTTTCATCCTGCATTTGGATTTTGTGGGTAGTATCCGCTGAAAACCCTCACGAGACAACACTCGTCCTACTGGGGACACCTAGAGGTTTAACGGCTTGTTGCATACACTCAATGCAATCGTGCTCCCTATGAAAACGGATTTATCTTAGTTTTTCTTTATTCGAGGACGAATAAAAAGATAAGTGTGGGGGTATTTGATGTGCACGTAAATATGCATATTTTTACCACCATATTTATTCTATTTAAATTAAATAAATGATCATATCGGGTATTTTAACTTGTTTAAACCAAAATTCAAATTATTTGAAATTGTCACATATTCATCTTCATATAGGGCAAAATGGTCATTTTTATGCATTTATTAAATTGTGAAAATTTACTTGGAATTTTATATGTTGCTTTGTAGGAAATTTGGTGAATTTTACAAGTGGTTACATGATGATATATGCATGCATAAGAGTGAAGAGAATAAATGATGATGGAAATAATTCAAAGTGAAGATAATGGAGGACTCCACCTACACACCTACCTTAATGTACAAATTAGAGGCTAATGCACATGCTTATGGAATTAATGGCTTCATGTACACTTAAATGAGGATTATTTGAAGCTAATGATTACTTGGCCTCCACACTTCCTAAGAGGGTATTTTGGGCATTCCCTAAAATTATGAATTAGGGTTTAACACATGTATAAAATCCCCTTATGTTTCATGTACTCTCTTCTCCTTTAGTCTCTCTTAGTTTAGTTTAGGCTCACAAATAAACAAGCTCTTCTCTTCTTTTTCCATGGCTACTTAGCCATTTTATTTCATGTAATTTTTCTTTCTTTTATGCAATGTTAATTCTCTTTTATTTACATGCTTCTTCTCTTCTTATGTTGTAGTGTAGATTTCTTTTCTTTTCCATGCAAGTAGAATAGTTTTCTTTCATTTAGCTTTCATTTTTCTTTATTTTTGCTTTCATGTTGCAAGCTACATTTGTTAATCAAATGACAAATATGAGAGGCTAAACCCCTTCAATTTAGGGATAATGAAGCTCTCTAATTATGTAGCTTCAACTATTTGTTAATTCATGGTCTCTTTTTTGTGCTTAATAATGATGATAGAAATGGTTTACTAGTTGTTTTTGCTTTGAATTTGATAGCCTATATTGTTGACATCAAATAGGCTATGCTTAAACAATCACTAACACTAATTGCCTCTTCATCAAAATATGATTATGGCAAAAGAAAGTGATTTGAAATTAAAATTTGATGGTCTATATTTCTAATCAATAGTTAATAGGCCATACTTAAAATAGATTTCATTTTCACTTTCATTGTCGAGTTACATGAAAGTTAGTAAGTGGTTTAAGGGGTGTGTTATAGTTGGATGGCTTATGCTGGCTAATCAATAGCACAAATATGTCATACTTATGATAAACACATCAATTAAAGCACTAATGACCATAAAAGAAAGATTATGATTTCATATGTGTTGAACTACATGATCTAGAGAGTGGATTTATTCTCTAAATTGTCATTTAACTCTTATATTTGCATTTCTTTTCTCTTTGTTAGTTTTCTCATTTTTCTAGCTTAACAATCTCTTGACTTTGGTATAATTTGATTGAATAGAATTTTAAAATCATCAATTCCCTGCGGATCGACCCGTATTCGCCACGTACTACAAGTGTACGTCGTGCGCTTGCGGTTATATTTTATTTCTAAATTTGTTCGACGGTTTTCTAAACCGATAGAATTTCCGTCGACGAACACGTATGCATGTGGTGATGTGGCGCGAGATTCTTGGATCGCTCCATCTTTTGTGCCGAACGATCGAGTCGTCCTTGTGCACAGGCCTTGTTCGCATCGATCGGTAGTGACGTACATCGTGTTGAATGACACACTGTTTACATCGATCCAACAGTTGCTCTCTTCGAATCGATGATTCAAAGGCACTTCGTATCGATCGCTATCGTTCGTATCGATCGATCGTGGTGTTCGTATCCATTGATTATCTGTAAATCGATCGATACGAATGAGTGTTTGTTATGGATCGATACGAACTGTCGACGCTCGATGGATTCGAATAAGACTTCACTGGAGCCAGAAGAATATGATGGATACGAAGCGAAGTCACTCTGATCGAGTCGAACTCGATGGATTCGAACAGTGCGACCATGGATCGATTCGAACAGGATCGATTCGAAATCAGACTTTACTTAATCGATTCTAACAGTACTTCTTTGGATCGATTCGAACAAGGCGCCGAGATTGATACGAACAGCGTGTTTCCCTCATCTTGTATCAATCATATCTTGAGCTTGCGAACTCGGATTGACTTGAAACTTGAAACGTTGGCTTCTACGGCTTTTCTCGTTGTGTCTTGTCGATTGTAGCTTGATCCGGACTCGGACAAAATTCGCCGATATCCATAGTGAGCCTGTGTATAACCGATATTCGGGAAGGCTAATCATTGTTTTTCAGCCAATTTCTTGATATCTCAACTTTGTTAAAAAGTGGGATAACACTTTGCCCCCCAAAATACGCCTTGCGGTAGGAAGGTGTGTTTTGTAATGCCATAAGCTGGATGTTCATATCCTGTTGATGACCTGCAATGAAATTGATAGTTTTATCTGACCGCGAATGACGATCATTCGGGGTAGTACGTGACCGTTCGGGGTCGGATGCCATTCGCGGCGAATGATGACCGTTCACGGTCGGGGTGTCGTTTGAGGCGATTTGCGATCGTTCGCGATCGAGTGTCGTTCGAGGCGAATTGTGACCGTTCGTGGTCGGGTGCCGTTCGAGGCGATTTGTGTGTGCCCGGGGGGAGACTTAGTATCATTAGTGCCAGATTTCACGTTCGAGTGATTTTCTGAACTGTTTGTTATGACGGTTTATCGCCATCTCAGAGCATGCCTAAGGACCGTTCGCGACCCCGTGCATGTGTAAGTGGCTTAGCCGTTATGGAACCACAAATGGCATGCTTTTATCCAAAATAAGTCTTCCAACAGAAACCTTAAACAAAATCGAGTCTAAACATGAGAAATAGAAAACAAAAGCAAAACAGGGACGTCAAATTGCAAACACTTACATCGATGCAGTTTATAGTCATATCAGAGCATGCCTGAGGATCGTTCGCGGTCCTGTACATGTGTAAAAAGACTAAATCGCGTTGGTGTGGAGTTTTCTACTTATTCGTCATTATCTCAATCAATTGATGACAAGCTGACGCCTCGATCCTGAGCCATCCCCAGTAGGTGCAGGTGGTGGTCGCTCCCGTTCCACCGTTGTCGTTCCCCTTCTTACATACTGCGATAGCAGACCATTCTGGATATGTCCCTCAATCTCATCCTTCAAGTGTCGGCAATCGTTCGTGCTATGGCCATTCAGCTCGTGGAATAAGCAGTACTTGTCCGACCTTCTTTCATTGTTGGTCGGATCCCTTCTCATTGGCTTTCGATAAGGAATCTGCCCCCTGGTGTCCTGGTAGATTTGTTCCAAAGTCTCATTCAATTCCGTATAAGAGGTGAATCTCGGTTCCTTTCGTGGTCGCGTCGGTCCATCACTATTATCCTCAGCTTTTCGTTTCCATTTACCAGTTCCTGCACCTTTTTCAAGAGGGTTTTCGCCCTTGACCGCATAAACATCGGTTCCATCTCCTTCCTCTCTTTCAGCATTTGCATCCTCTAATTGTAAAAATCCTTCGGCCTCATGATAAAATTCTCCTAGATCCATAGGGGGATCCCTTGTCAATGAATTCTTGAATTCTGTTCCATCAGCTATACCAGATACGGCTGCCATCAAAACCATGGATGGATCTGGTCGATTCACCGATGCTGCCGCTGCATTGAATCGCGTCAGAAAATTCCTCAAAGATTCCCCCGTTCTTTGCTTTAGTGCTTCCAAACTCATCACACTCTTGGGTCTCGAAATGTGAACTCTGAACTGCCTCATGAACCTTTCAGTCAAATCGGTCCATGTTCCAATGGAACCGCTCTCCAGTTGTTTGAAGCATAATGCTACAATGTCTGCCAGGTACAGTGGGAGGCACCGGACCATGACCTCCTCCGATGCCCCCAGCACTTCCATGTGCCTCATGTACTTCGTCAGATGAACCGTAGGATCCGTCCTCCCATTATACATGTCCAATGTTGGTAACTTGAATTCCGGTGGATTCCTGGCTTGCCTGATTGTAGGAGCAAAGGGACTCCTATTCACATCCTCCATATCTCTGTTCACTAGTCCACCTCTCATAGCTCGTCTGACCATCTCCGCCAATTTGTCACTGTCTCCAAGTTGTAGTCCTTGTCTATTGCTTCTGATTTGCCCCCCGAGTTCACGAGGGATTCCCGGAATCTGCTCTCCTGGCGGGGCATTCATTTCTCTGTCAATGTCGCGTTGCGCAGTTCCACCTGGTACTTCACCCGGGATTGGGCCAACATGCTCTAGATTATTGCCCCCTAGTTCTGGTGCTGCGCCAAATGGTCCTGCTCCGTTCTAAACTCTGGTTGCTCCTTGATCTTGCGCTCCAAGCTGCCTAATTTGAAGAAACAAACTCTGGATCATTTCCTCTTGTCTTTTCATCGTTGTCTCCATCTCATCCCTGGTGATGAAGATTGATGTCTGATTTGCACCTGAAGAGGCCTCTTGACTCCCTTCATGCTGACTTCTCTCTGGCTTTTGTCTTCTACTTGATTGCCTTACCATTACTTTTCAGATCAGAATCTCTAAACCTTCGAACTCAACTTCCAAGCGATAGGATTCCTGAATTAGCCTTCTCAGTGAAAGCGCCAAAATGTTTGCACCAAAATTGGGCACAAACACCTGATTGTCGATGAAAGCACCAATTCACAATCATAGATTACAGATAATGAGTATGTAGAGAGATAAGAATGGAATACACTCAGAAAATTCAAGAGATCATAGTAAACAACACAGAATTTATAGTGGTTCGGTGATCTTGCCTACGTCCACTCTGAAGTTAATGATTTTATTGATGTTCACTTGATGATTTCAATTGATTATAGCAGGTTTCAGATGATAATAATGATTTACAGCAGTGAAATTCGTTAGCAGCAGCAGCAATGGAGTTTAGAACTGAATCCGGCAGAGTCTGGGCATTGGAGAATTCAAAGAAGAAGAAGATCTCTTTTCTGTTGGCTCTGGGGGTCTATTTATAGGTGTAGGAGGCTGATATTTTGCTCAGATCTCGGGAGACTCCCTCTGGCATGTGACTAGGCCCGCGCGTCCAAGCCCGCGAAATTTCGTCCCGATCCGTGATCGATACGAACGGATTTCATATCGATCATGATTGTGTCTGATGCAGTCGAAATTTGTCGTGGACGTTCTTTAGCATGCACGTAAGCTTCTATGAAAATTTCATGGCATTTGGACTGGCGGATCAGGAGATATGATCGATACGAGATGGAGTTTTCGGTGGGCTGCGCTGTTCGAATCGATCTATTCGTATCGTTCTGTTCGACTCGATCCTGGGCACGTATGCATGTGGTGATGTGGCGCGAGATTCTTGGATCGCTCCATCTTTTGTGCCGAACGATCGAGTCGTCCTTGTGCACAGGCCTTGTTCGCATCGATCGGTAGTGACGTACTTCGTGTTGAATGACACACTGTTTGCATCGATCCAACAGTTGCTCTCTTCGAATCGATGATTCAAAGGCGCTTCGTACTGATTGCTATTGTTCGTATCGATCGATCGTGGTGTTCGTATCCATTGATTATCTGTAAATCGATCGATACGAATGAGTGTTTGTTATGGATCGATACGAACTGTCGACGCTCGATGGATACGAATAAGACTTCACTGGAGCCAGACGAATACGATGGATACGAAGCGAAGTCACTCCGATCGAGTTGAACTCGATGGATTCGAACAGCGCGACCATGGATCGATTCGAACAGGATCGATTCGAAATCAGACTTTACTCGATTGGTTCGAACAGTACTTCTTTGGATCGATTCGAACAAGGCGCCGAGATCGATACGAACAGCGTGTTTCCCTCATCTTGTATCGATCATATCTTGAGCTTACGAACTCGGATTGACTTGAAACTTGAAACGTTGGCTTCTACGGCTTTGCTCGTTGTGTCTTGTCGACTGTAGCTTGATCCAGACTCGGACAAAATTCGCCGATATCCATAGTGAGCCTGTGTATAACCGATATTCGGGAAGGCTAATCATTGTTTTTCAGCCAATTTCTTGATATCTCAACTTTGTTAAAAAGTGGGATAACAGGTCCTATTCTTTACATTGTTGCTTTTCTAGATTTCTCTATGTTGATTTCTAGAATTTTGATGATTTATAAATGTTTTCACCATAGTTACCTCTGTTGGATTATTTATATAGCATGAGTGCTATCGTGTTGTTTATTATATGGTGATTACATTTTGGAATTTTGAACTCTTAGTCGAGTCATACATATTGTGATTTATATTTGCCATTATTTGGCCTTTTTGAGATTTGTAATCTCCTATTTTGGAGTTATGATTGATGAGAGCCATTATATTGGCTTTTGTACATGTCGATGATATGAGGCGAATATTTGTGATTATTTGATATTGTTGTTGAATTTGCCTCTTTCGAGAAACTTCTATAAGAAGTATTTTAGTGATATTACCTCATTTTTAGTAGTTGACATATGTTAGCGCTTCTTCTCTTTTGAGAAGAGATGTTGTCACTTATCCCTTTATTTCACCTTTCATATGCTAATTAGTTTATTTTAAGCTAGACTATCCGTGTATTTTTATATACTCGGGTCAGACCGAGTTGTTTCAGGTTAGACACCTATTGTAGATATCTGCTATGCTGCTTCCGCTTTGGACTTTCTACTAGTCACCTTTTGTTAGTTGTAGTAGATTTGTAAACTCTGATATGTATCTATTCATTTTGACTTGATGTAAATATTGTCGTCTTTGTACCACCACTTTTGTATCACTATGTAGTGTACTGTGATGTATCCGTGTATATGTATATATATGTTTGACTGTTGTTCTGTGATCATTTGAGTTCGTTGTTATATTTTTTTCTGATAGATCCGTTAGCCACTATAGTTTTGTATTAAGCATATATTGAGTATGTCGATCCACTTGAGAAAGAAAAATAAATTAAAGCACACAATCGATATATTCAATACATGTTTAAGACAAAGCTATGGATGGTCGCTCCTAACCAGACCTATTCTCCACATTAGAAGACAGTATTACCTAGTAATACTCTTTGTTAATGTTGGTCTCAGGGTGGGGTGTCACATGTTGAGCCTTCCAAAGAGTGCCACATGCACCTAGATACCCATCAACAAGTAGATCTACCCAAAATAAACTCAAAGATTCAAGCTTTTTATTTTTATGATTTTTATATGATTTTTTTTATTTTCACAAGAAGTGGATTTTTTTTATTTGAATAATGGATGGAACGGTAGAAATGAAAAGAAGAAGGAAGATGTGTTTCTCAAGCTAAGACTTAGTTTCAAGTTTATAATCAGATTTCTGGCATTTCGCCGCACAGATTTTTGTTCCTTGACGAACCATGAATGACAAAAAAAAAATACAGCCGTGCTCCAATCAGCGACGCAACCTCAAAACAATAATAATATACACCGGTTATCGATTTTTGCAAAATCATAAAAACACTGCCGTTTGTCGAAAAATGGTCAAACGATAACTTAAATATTTTCAAAATTAAAAATTATGGAAAAAACAAATAAATTAAAATGAAAATACATCAATAAAAATCAAGTCGTTATAATAAAATTTATTTACTGATTAATTATTCGAACTATTTATTACTGTAAGTAAATTTATAAAATAAATTCACCGTTATTATTTATTCTTTAAAGGAGTTAAATAAAACCCTTTAAATCCATTAAATTAATATTCAATTCAAAATCCAGATATTTACATCACTATTCAAATATTAAATTCACATTTCAAATAATTTAAATAATCTCTATATCTGAATCCAAGCTATAAACTTTAAAACTCAATTATTAGATATTTGAAATTAATTAAATATTCAAAATCAGCGACAAAAATCCGGGTTGTTACAAAAAAGCATTCTAACTTTTACCTCTTAAAAAATAGAATTTTAACTCAAACCGTTTATTAAGTTTTTCTTTTAAAAACTCAACTACTACACCAAATCATTTCTTTTCAAAAATGCACTTTACAGTGTTTCTAAACATCCTTTATTATTTTTAAATAATAAAAACTCGAGTAGATAAGAATAACTCTCACTCTATCATTTTCCTATCACTCATACTGTCTCCACTTCCAATCCTTGGTGGAGTCTCTAATATCATGTGAGAGGGACTTTTAAAAGATACTTGTAATAAATGTGCATAACAATAGAAAATGTCCATTTTCCTTTGTTTTGTCTTTAATTTCCTATGTTATTCTAATTAGATCATTAATTTTTTTTAACATAATCTCCTAACATTATTTCTAATTACTAACATTATTTTACATAAATTCCTAATATTATTTATATTTATATTTAATAATGCTATCACTATTCAACCTTCCTCTACCTAAACTGCCTTATTACAATTGCTTTATTTTCGAGTTTTAATCTTTTTTCCTGTTCTTTTTACCACATTTCAAACTTGTACCACTTCCTATTGTCCTCCCCTTAAAAAGAATTTTCCAACTTAAATTTTTTTTCATCTTAGAAAAATCAACGAGCTATATACACTCTATTATATTTCATTTTAAAAAGAATTAACCTTTTTATTGAAACTCATTTACTGTTGTTTTCGATCCAACAAATTTTAATTTTTCTACTAAAACTTTTTATTTAACATAGCATAGTTATCTATATTTTTTCGAAAATTTAGCATTGCTTGCTTTTTAAAAATAGCATTTTTCTACCTTCAAATAATCCTTTGAAAATCATTTCAAATATATTATATATATATTCTTAAATTTTTATATTTAAATTGTTTCAACTTTTATATTAAATCCTTTCATACGAGGTCAGACCAGTGGATTCTATTTGTCTCTTTTTTCAGACTTTTCTTGTTTTCTACTTACTTTCTGACTTATCTCCTTTCAAATACTAAAAATACGGTTATTATCTTAGAGTGACTACTTCAAACCTTTCTTCAGGAACTCAGTTGCTTCCAAATATCTACAATATATGGGTTCTTACTTTCCCTTATCTGAACTTTCTGTACATCATCAATCGGCATCATACGAAGAATCATTGGGCTCTTGGGAGCCCAACTAGAGAGTCACATACTATCCGTCTTCACGGACCACTACGCCATAAATGGCCTACTGCAACACAAAAAAAATGTTGGCTCAGGCCCGAAAAATGTTGCCATAGGTCTATGGCAACACTTTTAGGGTGATGCAATTTTTGCCGTTGCCTTAGACCTCAAAGGCAACATTTTGACTATCTAAGGCAACATAAGTAATATTGTTGCAATAGAACCCTATTTGGGTCTATGGCAACACCCATAGGTATCTGTAGCAACATTCCAAAATGTTGCCATAGATATTAACTTTCTGAATTTGTGGGGCCCACAATGTAGAGCATATTTGATTTCTTAATAGAAATAAATATTTATTTAATAAAATGCTTTTGCATAGAATTTGATATTTAAACAGTAATTTATTTAAATAAATATTTTATTTCAACATTTGAAATAGTACAAATTCCTGACTCCACTATTTTACAATTCAATGATATATAACACTGATATTCACATATACAGATATTCCTCACTACATCACTCAGTTCACTCATTACATATGCAGTTTCAATTTATACAGACACCGACACTGACAAATATATGACGAGCTGAGTGCCGAGCCGAAGGCGAGCCGAGAAGCGGGTCCGGGCGCAGCGCCGGCGGGGGTCCGGGGCACCGCCCGATTCATCCGATTTCGGAAGATCGAGCCTTCTTTGAAACGACGTAAAATGATGCAGAAATGAACACCTCCTGCGAATTTGAACACCTCCTCGATGATTGACTTTTGCAACTCTTTCGTGGCTTCTTCTGAATCATCCGACCTTACTTTTAGCTCTGCCTTGGTAAAAGACCTGAAACCATGATAAATAAAAATTGACATTTCATCGAACATGTTGCGTGTTAATAAGTAATACATTACCACAGTTCACTCATCTAAACATCCTACTAGACATCAACTCCTTCTCCTTGAATACTACCAAACTTCAACCTCTACACTGCCACCATCCACTCCCCAAACTGCTGCAACTTACATCCCCTACAGCCCTTAACAACAGTTGGTACATTTTGAATCAGGATATGAAATTGCAGCCTGAAATCTAGTTGGCTACTTTCTAGTATAAGCACGTGCAATCTATACTGAGATTGGAACTGAATGTAATCAAAGAGCTAATCATAGCAGCAGTATGTTCACATAATTAGTCATAAGCCAAGAGGAGGACAAAGTGGCAACTCGTGCTGAACTAGCATATCACCACAATTACCAATCAACAAAAACATGTAAGCCTATTCGTCGGTAAATGTAAATCCAATGTTAAAGTTCACAACTTTTCCATAAATATAACAAAACATCACCTGGCACGCTCAATTACCATTGTCAGCCTCAATTACCACTTGCCCATCAAACTTCAACACTACTTCGACAACACTTCGAACCAGCTTCAATCAACAGAACATTATACACAGCTGCCATTTCCAGTAACTGCAGCCATACCACCACAATACTCAACCAGTCAACTGCCAACAACCATCAATTGACCCTCAATCGGCAGCATCGCAACCCAACCAACGACCTACTTCAAACTTTGACTTCCTCTGCAAATTAATAGCAGCAGCGAACCCAATTATAACCACCAATCGCCAATTTCCATCACTAAATCCGAACTCCATCGCCACGGGATATGTGCTCGATGACCATCGGAATCAGGCTGTAGAAACGGTGGTGGGGTAGTGGAGTTTGTTGAGTCAAGTTTTTTATATAGTTTTGATTTCTGACAAAGGGATAAACCGTGATCGTCAAAAAGAAGTCATTCATTGAGACACAACGAGCTTCATACATTAGAGGTGGATTATTTGGTATGTTAGTAATATTAGTTATGTTAAAATCTATCCTCAAGATAATCATGCATCTCAAAAGAATCAATGTATAAACGTTTTGGATGACAGCGCACATTCACTGTGCAATTTAACAGCGACCGGTCGATCGGTCCAAAACCAGGCGGTCGACCGTTCCTGTGTGAATTGCACAATGAACGTGCACACATGCACATAACGTCTATATATTTGAAATTTTCGTCTACTGGTCATTTTTGACCTGTCGACCGTTTTTAAACAGAAAGCAACCTTTCCCAAAAGACACTTCTTTCTTCAATGGTTGCTTCTCTTTCCTTTCATCAATGATCACATCTGTTAATGGCTACTCTTCACAAAGAGTTACAACCATTTATTCTCTATATAAACATATCTAAATCATTGATTGAAACACAACAATTCT
This sequence comes from Allium fistulosum, assembly GCA_030737815.1. Taxonomy (NCBI): domain Eukaryota; kingdom Viridiplantae; phylum Streptophyta; class Magnoliopsida; order Asparagales; family Amaryllidaceae; genus Allium; species Allium fistulosum. The sequence continues at coordinate 303,972,541 of CM060903.1, read as the reverse complement.
TTGCTTTAAAATTCTGATCTTAAATTCTAAATACTCTTGCATTCTAAAAGCTCTCTACTTCAAATTGCTTATTGAATCATTGAAATTATTTCATATCTTTTGATTCAAATAAGTAATATACTTCCTTCAATCTTTACAAACATCATTCACATATTTTGAGGATAAGATTATAGGAAGGGTGTACTACAAGTGACAAATCGGTGTTGTTAAGAGCACAAGTTGTCAACGACAATTGTATTTATTTTTGTTGAAGTCCTCGGTGTTGTAAGAGGCACGAAATCCCGTTCGGCTGTTCGGGTGTCATAAACCTGTTCCTCCGGGTGAAGCGAGGTAGTTGGTAGTGAAATCCAGATAGAAGTCTGGGACTGGACGTAGGACGGGAGGTCCGAACCAGTATAAAAATCCCTGGTGTGATTTTTACTGTTTACTGCATTTACTATTCTATATCTGTGAATTGCTATTGAATATTTACTTATATAGCAATTGTATATAACATTCCGCATATATTAGTCCATATTACACGATCCACAATTAGTGTGCACAAGCATACACACTTTCATTTGGTATCAGAGCCAGGTTATCATATAACCGTAACACCGTTATTTGTTATATTCTTGTAATATGGCAAATAACGCAAGCACTAGCTCTAGCACTTACACGGAAGGTCAATCAACACAAAGACCTCCATTCTTTAATGGTCTCAACTATAGCTATTGGGCTACACGTATGTCATTTTTCATGCAATCAAATAGTTATGATGCTTGGAATGCTACTCAAAAAGAAATAGTAAATCCAACAACTGAATATTCAGAATGGACAACGGCTGAGAAAACGGCAGCAGCCGTAAATGCAAAGGCAATAAATATGTTGTTTTGTGCATTAGACCAAAATGAATATAACCGTGTTAGTATCTGCACTACTGCATATCAAATTTGGCAAACGCTGAAAACCACTCATGAAGGTACTAACAAGGTTAAACAAGCCAAAATAGCCATGCTGAAGAGTCAGTTTCAAAATTTCAAAATGAAACCAAATGAGACAATCAATGATATGTATTCAAGGTTTCAAACTATTCATCATGCACTTATCGGATTAGGGCAAAAATATTCAGATTTTGATGTTGTTTCAACAGTCCTACATTCTCTGACTAGTGAATGGGAAGGAAAAGTATTAGCAATTGAAGAAGCTAATGACCTTTCCATCATGAAGCCAGATGAATTGATAGGAAATTTAATGTCCTATGAAGCAAATTTGCAGGCTAGAAAAGAACAGAAAGAAGAAAAGAAAAATGTAGCATTTCATGCTGAGAAAGATGAAAATGAATCAGATTCTGAAGATGAAGATTTGGCATTCATTGCAAAAGGATTCAAAAAATTCCTAAAATATCGAAAAGCCAGTCGCTACAACAAAAGGAAACCTGGATCAAGCAAACCATCTTCATCAACTATAGAATGTTTCAACTATCACAAAAAGGGGCACATGCAGAAGGATTGTCCAGAACAGAAGAAGAAGTCAGAAAATGATAAATTCAAACATAAGAAGGACAAGTCAAAGAAACGAGCTTTCTCAGTAACATGGGATGATTCAGACTCATCCTCATCTGAAAGTGAAAGTGATCAGGAGAATGAACAAGCTAATATTTGTTTTATGGCAACAGAAGATGAGGTACAAATTCCTACATTTGATGAATTACTTGATATTAATTCTGAATTGATAGTCAAATATAAAGACATAAAACGTCAATTAAAAATAGCCAAAGCAGATTTGAGTAGAGCAGAGTTTGAACGAGATATGTTAAAAGATGAGAAGAAAGTATTAGAAGAAGAACTTGAAAAACTTCAAGAATCATCATCTAATGTTGACTCTCAATTATCTCTTTTGAGTCAAGAAATTGAAACTCAAAAAGAGAAAAATGATGCTCTCGCTACTGAAAATCATGAGCTTAAGGCAAAAGTCAAAAATCTGGACCTAGAAAAGGCGAGCTTACAAACTAAGTTAGATGACATAACTCAAAATGTTTCTAACTTTAACAAAGGTCGAGAAAATTTGACAAAAATCATTGAAAGTTCACAATCTGTTTCAAATAAACAAGGTTTGGGATATAGGAAACAAGAAACCAAGAAACATCTTGGTAATGAAAGGAAAAAGAAAGTACAAAAGACTGAAGCTAAGAAAAATCTTAGTTTATTATATTCCAAACCAAAACCAGTTGTGAAATTTCAGAAGAAAGTTGTCAAGACTATCAAAATATGGGTTCCTAAAACAAATAACAATTTGATTAGGAATAAATATATTCAGAATTTCATGAATACTGTACATCTTAATACTAATTATATATATAAAGGGGATACCGGACCCGTATGGGTTTGGACTCCTAAGACCTAACTCTTAGGACCCCATAAAAAGTGGGTACCATGGACTTAATTTTATTTTTTGCAGGTCCCACTTAAGAAAAGAGGAAAGTGGATATTGGACAGTGGTTGCTCTAAGCACATGACTGGAGACAAGAGCTTACTAACAAATATTACATACTCAGATGGTGGCTCCGTCACTTTTGGAGATAATTCAAAAGGCTATATCATCGGCAAAGGCGATGTGAGCAATTGCGGTACATCTAACTTACCTCTTATTACAAATGTCATGCTAGTTAGAAATTTAAAACACAATTTACTTAGTATCAGTCAATTATGTGACAAGGGTTTTACAATTTCTTTTTCAAACAATAAGTGTAGTATTCTAGATAAAGATCATAATTTAATTTTCGAAGGTTATAGAGACAGAAATATATATATCCTGAATATGAATATTAATCATAACTCAGATATGTGTCTTATAGCTAATGATAATGATCTATGGCTATGGCACAAACGCTTCTGTCATATAAACTTCAGAACTATTGACAAGCTAGCCAAAAACAATCTAGTTAGAGGATTACCCAAAATGAGTTTTAAGGTTAACAATATCTGTGATGCATGTCAATTAGGAAAATTAACCAAATCATCTTTTAAATCCAAGAAAGTCATATCAACACTACAACCACTTGAGTTACTACATATGGATTTATTCGGACCAACACAAGTTCAGTCGATAAATCATAATCGATATGTATTTGTAATAGTTGATGACTATTCTCGGTATACATGGTCTATTTTCCTGAAAAACAAGAGTGACACTTTTGAACATTTTAAATCTTTCGTCAAAAGAATTCAAAAATCGAAAGGGCTAAAAGTTAAAAACATAAGGAGTGATCATGGTGGTGAATTCGAAAATAACGAATTTGAACATTTTTGTACAAAGAAAGGTATTAACCACAATTTTTCGTTTCCTAGAACTCCACAACAAAACGGAGTTGTAGAACGAAAAAATCGAACATTACAAGAATGTGCAAGAACGTTATTAAATGGATCTACTTTACCAAAACATTTCTGGGCAGAAGCCGTCGCCACTGCGTGTTATGTTTTGAATCGTGTGTCCATTCGACCACTCACCAAGAATACATCTTATGAATTATTTAACGAAAGGAAGCCAAATATATCTTACTTCAAAGTATTTGGTTCAAAATGTTTCATTTTAAATACGAAAGACCAACTCGGGAAGTTTGATCCGAAAGCTGATGAAGGTATATTTGTCGGTTATTCGGAAAGAAGCAAGGCATATCGTATTTTTAATAAACGAACCAAAACTATTGAGGAATCTCTTCATGTTTCCTTCGATGAAATCTTTCAGCCATCTCAACCAAAAACTGATGATGACGAAACTATACTTTCTGACACCCCTATCATCACAAATTATGACTCTGACTCTGAAAATATTGTTGAAAATATTTCTCAACAACAACCAGCTTGTGAAATACGTTCCCCTCCAAGATTATTGAGACACCATCCGGTTCAAAATGTAATTGGGGAGGTCGACTCACAAGTAAGAACTAGGAGTCAATTACATCAAATGGGATATGTTGCGTTTCTATCAAATATCGAACCTAAGAATCCTAAAGAAGCAGCTACCGACGAATATTGGATCATTGCCATGCAAGAAGAACTAAATCAGTTCGTGCGCAATGACGTCTGGGAACTTGTTCCAAGACCAACTGATCAGTCAGTGATTGGTACTAAATGGGTCTATAAAAATAAGGCTGATGAACAAGGGAATATCACCAGAAATAAAGCAAGGTTAGTAGCACAGGGATATAATCAGGAAGAAGGTATCGATTATGAAGAAACTTTTGCACCAGTTGCTCGACTAGAAGCTATTAGAATCCTTTTATCTTTTGCTTGTCACCATAATTTCAAACTTTATCAGATGGATGTCAAAAGTGCATTTCTTAATGGATTTATCAAAGAGAATGTATATGTCGAACAACCTCCTTTGTTTGTACATGAAAAATATCCTGATCATGTGTTCAAACTAAAGAAAGCTCTTTATGGTTTAAAACAAGCACCTCGTGCTTGGTATGAACGATTACGTAGCTATCTTATTGACTCAGGATTTCAAATAGGCAGAGTCGATCAAACTTTGTTTATCAAACATTCTCAAAAGCATATTCTAGTTATTCAGATATATGTAGACGACATCATCTTTGGTTCAACAAATGATAAACTCTGTAAGGAATTTGCAAGTATTATGACCAAAGAATTCGAAATGTCTCATATGGGAGAACTGTCATACTTTCTTGGACTTCAAATCAAACAACTTCCGAATGGTATTTTTATTAATCAAGAAAAATACTGCGGAAATCTTATCAAGCGCTTCGGATTAGAAAATACATCTGGTAAACCAACTCCTATGAGTACAACTACACATCTTGAAAAAGATGATAATGGTAAGAGTGTTGACCAGAAATTATATCGAAGCATGATTGGTTCTCTTCTTTATCTTTCAGCTAGTCGTCCAGATATAATGATGAGTGTTTGTCTATGTGCTCGGTTTCAAGCAAATCCAAAGGAATCGCATTTACGAGCAGTGAAGCGTATAATTCGTTATCTTAATAATACAAAAGATTTCGGTCTTTTTTATCCAACAGAATGTCCATTCGAATTAGTTTCATATAGTGATGCTGATTTTGGAGGTTCTCGAACGGATAGAAAGAGTACAAGTGGTACGTGCCATTTTATTGGAAAATCACTTGTCTCTTGGTTTAGTAAGAAACAGAATTGTGTTTCACTATCAACATGTGAAGCCGAATATATATCAGCGGCTCTCGCTTGTACTCAAGTATTATATATGCAACAAACACTTCAAGATTTTGATATTCATTTATCAAATTCTATTATATACTGTGATAACACGAGTGCTATAAATCTTTCTAAAAATCCAGTGAATCATTCTAGAACCAAGCACATTGATATCCGTCATCATTTCCTTAGAGATAATATTGAAAAAGGAAATATATGTCTTGAATATGTCCAAACTGATAATCAATTAGCGGACATTTTTACTAAGCCTTTGCTCGAATCTAGTTTTATTAAATTACGAAGAGAGCTTGGTTTAATTTCTTTAAAAGACCTTGTCTAATAATTATTGATGTTAAACTTTTAAGTTCTTTCGTTTGATTATTCTTTTTTAACTATAGATATTTTAAGCTATTTTTAAATTTGAGCCTCTGATTATTTTACACCATCAAATTCCTATTTTTACTCTTAATCATAGGCTTATATATAAGAACTGTCTATATAAGCTGTCAAAAACATTCGTTCTATTCATCTTCCCTTATCTAATCATAAATACAAAATTTTCTATGGCACATATTTGTGATGAGTGTGCTCAAAAAAACTCACATTTCCATTACAAGTTCTGAATCAGAAGAATATCTTTCTCCTGAAACACCAAAATATAAACCAAAGTGCCATCATCAATGTTCTCGTACACCTGGAAGTACGCCTAAATCAAAAAAGGCAAAGAAAGTGCTATTCTATTCTCCTCAAACCAAAGAGAAGATCGATGAAATTCATCACTATCAAAAACATCAAATAGATCTTCAACGTCAGCTTCATTATGGACAACAACAGCTTCATCATGAACAACAGCAGACTTCGGCACGATTATCTATTTTAGAAAGAATGACATTCTTCTTCTGTGGATCAAACAAACGAGATGTTCATGAGCCAATGCCAAATGCACCTTCATCTTCTAGAACCCCAAACTCATGGGATAGAAACTATGCTCAGAATGAAGGGGCAACTGAAAAATGGTCATCTTGGAAGGCTCGCATTGATGATATTAACGAAGATTCAACCGATCTTCCTTCTCCCACTCTTCATTAATTTTATTTCATATATATTGTATTGTTGTTTATTTTCTTTTGTAATCACTCTTTTAAAAACATCTAAATATTATAATAAGAGTGATATAAAATTTATAGGTCAAAATATATTAAAAACAGGCTGAACTGTGATACAGAACAGCACCGGTCGACAAGGTAAAATGGACCGGTCGACCGTTTTGCTCTCTGGATAAAAACGGTCGACCGCCCCATTTTCACCGGTCGACCGGTTACGTATATCCTGTTTTTAAATATACCTTCCGTTCACTTTTTTCCCCTATCTCTCTTTTTACTTCATAACCAGCCTTCTTCCCCCAAATCAAAGAAACCCTACATTCTCTTATTAAATTTCTTTCTTCAAACTTATCCCTAATGGCTCCTCAACAAAAGAAATTTAAGCAAGCTTCTACCTCAGAGACACAACCCATTGATCTCTCTATCAAGAAATGGCTTGTGGATCCAATTTCACTCAAAAGGTGGAATGAAATGAAAGATTTTACTATCCATCCGGGTTCGTTTGTTAAATTCTCAGATTTCTCTAGTTATCGTATTTTAGATTTAGCAAGGGATACCGACATTGAAAACCTAATTGACTATGATCAAAACAATGTGGAAATTAACCATGTCATGATCAAGTTATTCTATGCTAATCTAAATATAGAGAAAAACAAACCCGCAAATCCCAATTATTGTCTTTGGTCTGTTGTATGTGGCAAAGAAGTGTTTATCTCATGTGATAGGATGGCAAGTGTTCTTGGTTCTAGGTTTATTGGTGAAAAATTCTCAAATGACTTTTGCAATATTCATGTCCGTAATCAAATTAGTCATCAATTTACTGAAGATGACAAGGATAGCACTAAGTCTATTGGCTTAAGGCCGTCTGCAAGAATTCTTCATCATACTCTTATGCACTCCCTTTTCTGAAGAACTGGAAATTTTGATGCCATCTATAAAGAAAATTTCAAAGCATTATATGCAATTTATGGGGGTATTCGTATAAACTGGATTGGTATGATCTTTGATGAGATCTTGAAAGTAAATGATAGCTCTAGACCTCACTTGTTTTATAACGAGTACATTATGCGACTCTTGCTCGATTGTGGCATTGAACCACCAAAGTCTTCTATTTCCAAACCAAAAGCCATCAACAAAGCTTCGATTGCAAGAATGAAGCTTCCAGCTCCATACTTCAATATTATGTCTTTTGAACAATGGAAAGACCAAGGACATAGAGAGGCTTCCTCCCGTTCATCCCGATCTAAACCTGGAGAAGTTAAACTTTTAAGATCATCTTCCTCAACAAAAGAATCACTTAACACTATTGCTCAAAATCAATTTCTTCTAGAAGCCCGACTTAAGCGCATGGACACCAAAATGGATAAACGATTTAACAAACTAAAGTCGTTCTTCAGTTCTATATGTGAAGCAATATCATGTGGAGCATCATCCTCATCCATGCCAACTCAAGACCCTGGCAAGCGCCCAGCTCCTCCTACTTTTGCTTGGACATCCTCGGAGGAGGGTACAAGCTCGGGAACGAGTCATGGACGTGGATACGGAAAATCTCAGCTTGTTGAAGAAGAAGAAGAGGAAGAAGAGGAGGGTGAGACAGATTCATATTAAATCCTTTTAGTCTATGTCTTTATCTACTATTATGTGTAAATTATGACTTAGTTCTTGCTTTAAGACATTATCTGGCACTTGTACTAAATAGTGTCGCATTTTAATTCGTACTAGACTCTTTGGCATCATCATATTATGTGACTCTTAACTCTTGATCTATGGTAGTAGTCTTATTTTGCTTATACTCTGAATTATATAATTTATATCCTCTATTTTAATAAACTCCTTTTTGTCGATGACAAAGGGGGAGAAAATTGTGCTAACAGTATATATGCAGGAAAATATAGAGTTACAGGCACAATCTCAGGGGGAGATCAAATACAGGGGGAGATTCATAACTATGTTGTCATCAATCAAAAAGGGGGAGAATGTTGAGTCAAGTTTTTTATATAGTTTTGATTTCTGACAAAGGGATAAACCGTGATCGTCAAAAAGAAGTCATTCATTGAGACACAACGAGCTTCATACATTAGAGGTGGATTATTTGGTATGTTAGTAATATTAGTTATGTTAAAATCTATCCTCAAGATAATCATGCATCTCAAAAGAATCAATGTATAAACGTTTTGGATGACAGCGCACATTCACTGTGCAATTTAACAGCGACCGGTCGACCGGTCCAAAACCAGGCGGTCGACCGTTCCTGTGTGAATTGCACAATGAACGTGCACACATGCACATAACGTCTATATATTTGAAATTTTCGTCTACTGGTCATTTTTGACCTGTCGACCGTTTTTAAACAGAAAGCAACCTTTCCCAAAAGACACTTCTTTCTTCAATGGTTGCTTCTCTTTCCTTTCATCAATGATCACATCTGTTAATGGCTACTCTTCACAAAGAGTTACAACCATTTATTCTCTATATAAACATATCTAAATCATTGATTGAAACACAACAATTCTTTGCTTTAAAATTCTGATCTTAAATTCTAAATACTCTTGCATTCTAAAAGCTCTCTACTTCAAATTGCTTATTGAATCATTGAAATTATTTCATATCTTTTGATTCAAATAAGTAATATACTTCCTTCAATCTTTACAAACATCATTCACATATTTTGAGGATAAGATTATAGGAAGGGTGTACTACAAGTGACAAATCGGTGTTGTTAAGAGCACAAGTTGTCAACGACAATTGTATTTATTTTTGTTGAAGTCCTCGGTGTTGTAAGAGGCACGAAATCCCGTTCGGCTGTTCGGGTGTCATAAACCTGTTCCTCCGGGTGAAGCGAGGTAGTTGGTAGTGAAATCCAGATAGAAGTCTGGGACTGGACGTAGGACGGGAGGTCTGAACCAGTATAAAAATCCCTGGTGTGATTTTTACTGTTTACTGCATTTACTATTCTATATCTGTGAATTGCTATTGAATATTTACTTATATAGCAATTGTATATAACATTCTGCATATATTAGTCCATATTACACGATCCACAATTAGTGTGCACAAGCATACACACTTTCAGAGTTTTGTTGGGGGCTGCGGTTGGTAGGATTTGAGAATTAGGGATTTTTGGAAGAAAAAAAAGAAACGAAAATATGATTTGGAAATTAGGGATTTCGGAAATTGGGGGTGAGAACGAAAATGATATGAAAAGTAAAGCGGGAAAACGAAAATTTGTGGCAAATTGTAGCGGTGATCCAGTTTAACAATCAGATTAAATGTAGACCGTTGGATCGTATTCACGCGGATTGCTAATTTTATTAATTTTTTAATTTGAATACATCTATAGCAACACTATATAAAAATGTTGCATCGTGTTACACTTGTTTAGCTAGAGCAACACATTTTTATGGCTAAGGTAACACCATAAATACAACGTTGCAGTAGGACCAAAATTTTATATCTATCGCAACATTTTAGCTGGCAACACCTTGCAAAAATGTTGCAGAAGGTCATTTATGGCGTAGTGGACATTCCATTTAATACACTCATGCTCTTCTTAAGTCAACGCCTTTTCATACAACTTATTTTCCATGGGGTATCGGGTAGGTGTACATCTTCAACTTCTTCCATTATTCCGACTTATGATCAACTTATCCATATTTTAGTGTATGGTTACAACTAATCTTAATCGGAACTTGTTGGATTTGGTGTACAATCTATTTATATTTATAGATTACAAATACGTTTACTCAATGTTTCCTAATTTTTAAGATCGACTAACCTTGACCCGATACAAAATGTAACAACCACACTCTAGTGAGCTCGAATTTTCACTAAATCGAAAACTCATGTCCATCAAAGTACGGATCATTGGTTTGGTATCCCGCAGATAAACAAATAATTACATATCAAAGCACTATCGATATATCTCACAGTGGAATAGTAAAGTATAATAGAAAATATAGTTACTAACCAAGGTTAATGCTTTCAATATCTAGTGTCCTTGTCAGTACCGAACATGCATTAGAAAACTTGTCCTTCCACTATTTCCGCCTCGCACTTGTACCTCTAAAGCTATCCTATGGGTTGTAATGAGGAAAGTGGTCAGACCAATGTTACGGTGGCTGGTGAATTGTACATTTTATACATAGCATAGTTTATGTCGATTGTCTTCCATTACATGTTATGTCTTTTCATTTTCACTTAGTTGCCTCGACTCCACGTTCACATAAGATACGCCCCATCTACTTAAAGTAAACCATACATACATATATACGCACATACATACATACATACATACATACATACATACATACATATATATATACTACTGTAACAACCCACCCTGAAACAGACCTAAAATTCAATCCTTAAAAGGCCCATCGAAACTTAAGCTTATTCCAAAGCTGATTGTTGGTTGGTAAGAAAAATAATACAGAGCTATTTACCTACACATTTAGATCTCTAGTGGAAGAATAAAATATAATAATTCCAACAGTACCCATTTCATTCAAAATGCCATAAAAATCCATAACACAATATCAATAACAACCGTCATATATCCATGTTACAACACTTCAAAATATAACATTGTTTCCAATGGGTACATCAGAAAATAACATGAATAGATTAATAAATAACTACCAAAAGTATCCTCCTTGCCTTTTCCTTTTGTATCGTCTTTCCTAACCAGTTTTGTAATGAGGAGGAAGTCAGAACAACACATGTTTAGTAAATAAAAATCTCAAGCCTTACTACTATAGTACTTGGGTAGTATAACTTAAATAGGAATATGTCTTTCGTATTTTATCTACATCATAAATCTTTCCAAATATAAGCCCAAAGGCTTTCCAAATACTAATAAAAAGGCTTCCTAAATATAAGTCCATGGCCCTTACGCTTTCAACCCAATAACTCATATAGCTAGGCAGATTTACCCTACAGAATTTGAGATTAACCTAGCGTCATCCGTAGTTACTTATTATATGCGATGTCACAGATCAGCCACAAAGTCATATTGTTGGCAGCCAGATTAGCTGGGCAGACTTCTATGCACTTTTGATTGACCTCGCATCCCTATAACTTAGCCATAATTCATAACACTCTCTATATATTATCACACATCTCACCCAATGTATTATTTAGGCATTATAAGAAATCTTTCTTGTTTCGCCTCTACATTTGAATACTTTCCTAAGGGGGATTTAGTAACAATTTATAGCTTATCAACTATGCAATTAATACGTCATAATTTACGTCTACGTTAATATATATGTATGTATGTGTATCTATATGTATGTATATGTGTCTGTATGTGTACACACACATACATACACGCATACAGACACACACACATACACACATACATACGCTTGGCAATTTCTAAACATGCGGAGATTACGTCCTAAACTAGCGTTTAAATGTCAATTCTTTCAAAATTATACAAGTCTCATATCCATATTAACAATATACCATAAATTTAATATCCAAAAATCCAATCAACAGACTTAGACACAAATAAAATTTAAGCTCAACCTATTTTATACTAAAACAAGGGGATAAACTAATAATAATATACACTTACAATTTCAATTATTTTCACACTCTATTCAACTTCAACTTCTCTTTTACATAAAATTAGACAAGAGAATTCTTATTCAAACTGTGGAAATAAGCGGTGCAAACCATGAATAAGAATTCGTACCTTGCACTCAATTTTCAAATCAAAACCCTTAATCAAATTCAAAGAAAAGAATAAGCAGTGAAGTAGAAGGTAAAACACTAAAATCTAAACTATACACAATTCTTATTATCGACTATTAATATAATTAAACTAATAAGCAGTGAATAAGTGTCTTTTCACACTTCCCAAACTGCCCTTGGCATGTTTATTGATCCTCCCGCTTGGTAAATTCTAACATGCTGTTTCTCCCCCAATTAGCTTACTTTCCCAAACTCAGTTCCTCAAACCCCCGATTCTAATTCATCGCTGAAAACATTCCAAATTCTTCAGAAACTTAGGACCCGTTTGGTTTCGTTTTGAATTTTGTGTTTTGTGTTTTCAACATACACTACAAAATACAAGAAAACATGGGATTTTTTTTTATAATTCTTAGCCGTTACAACGATGGACGGAAAATGGAGGGGAGGAATTGTTTTCCGTCCTTTGTTATGTCTCAAAACACGAAAAATCAAGTAAACTTGTTTTCTATTTTCTATGTTAATTTCATTTTTTAAAATTGTGTGTTTTCCAACAATGCATAAGAAATGTGCATTTTTATTTAGACGAAAACACAAAACTAAAAACAGCAAACCAAACGGGCCCTTAACTTCAACCGTCATCACCTTCCATCATCATCGCCACCTTCTGTCATCATTGCTGCCAACATCTTCAATCTCGCTCCTTCAGGTAAATCCTCTTTTTCGCATGTTAGGCTGCTCTTTCGCCAATTCCAAATCGAAACAGATTTTCAATTACTAACTCGAATCAAAGTTATGATTCAAATAGACTCATGTTTTACTTATAGATTTACTTGAATTAAATTTTTAGATATGATCGAAGTGATCTAAACCAGATTTCATATTCCATTGGAGTTTGATAGTTTAAATTGCTATAGCTAAGATCATTCAAATTCGAGTAATCGTATCACTATGCCACTGTTATGCTTAAGGCTGACATTTGCTTTTGTTACTCTTAAATTTTTTATTGAAATGATTTTTGCTGCTTATCTCATGGAATGTGTGATGGCTAAATTGCTTTGTTGTTAGTTGTTGAATTTATTTCTCCATTTAATATTTGATGGCCTGCTATGATTGCTCTGAATTTCTTGCTCAGTTCAACTAAACTCAAATAAAAATGTTAATGATGCTGAGGCTTGTTTAGTTTACACATAAGTTTTCTTTGTTTACTGATAAATTTAAAGATAAAGTTAGTAATATTTCTATTTTAGCTATGAACTGATGTTATTTAGAGGATTTTATCTAAGAATTAAATAAATAAATTCATAACTTTGTTACAAAAAAATTTCATGGCTTGAATAGCCTTATATTGTGTTTAAGATAATCAACCAAGTTATTCTTTTTAGAAAATTAGCTTCAATTGTATAAATACAAGCACATTCACAATTAATACTGCAATTGTGAAAATAGTCCACTGTTATAAAAAGGTAAATCGATTCGATGGATATTTAAGAACAAAACTAGGGCAGAACTGAATTAGTGAAAATAGTTCAAATAACATGAAAATGTAAAAAAATGGAATCATGTTTTATACCTTGACAAAATGGCTGTGAACCTTGACAATGCTCATCAAGAATTTTCAAATGCGATAGTGGTAATGTAATGTCCTTTCCTTTTTTATCAGTATGGTATAAATTTAAGAAAGCTTCTTTTTTACTTCACCCTTGAATTTTGGTGATAATCTAAATCCTATTAGTTCTGCTAGAATATTGTTCCCATGAAATATGGAATTACTTTTCAGTCCAATATACTCCGAAAGCCTTTTACTTATCTATTTCTGTTTAGTAATCCATTTTTCCCCTTGAGCGATATAATTCTTGATTTCACTACAACTACTTTCTGGAAATTGAAATGTATGTTCTTTATGTTTATGTACATGCGTACGCACGTGCGCGTATGCCCCCCCCCACACACATGTATGTATGGACATATCTATATGTATAGGTCAATTATTTATAATATGAGACTGAGGTGGTTGCAATTTTAGTTGATTTTGATGTTTCAACGTGTTTGAAACACTAGATTATAAGAGCAATATCGAAACAAATGTCAAACATGATTTTCTAAGGCCTTACATGGATGTTATTGATAGCCAAATTTTTTGAATTATTCTCATTACTCATAGGTTTATAATGATATTTATATTGTACCGAGGTTCTCACAAAGATTCACATTTGCAACTATGTTGATGATTTGATGGTTATTGCGGTATAGATTGTATTTCCTTTCAAGTTCAAGTTTGCTGATTTAGTTTTTTGTTTCATTTTAATCACGTTTACTGATATGGTTGTTGGACTATATTGTTTTATGAACACGATAATAAAAATGAAATAATGTATTGAGAAATATCAATTTTCGAGGCATACTATTTGATGTTCAAGACTTTGTTCTTTAGACAGTCAGCACTTGCAAGGATTGTATTCATTTGAACCATACTTGGTAGTAATTAGACATACAATAAAACTTATAGTATGTTAATAAATGAGTGAATCAAATAATGTGTATTAGTTTTAGTTTAATTATGCATTGGGCAAACATATATAATGATACATTTATGACTAATTAATCTTTTGTGGACTTATCAACAAATCTTTTGTATACTTATTAACGAGCCATTTGTGATTAACTTCAGCTGGTTCAAAATCTTCAACATTCAATTTGTCCAGATGGTAGAAGTGGTAGACAGGATTTTTGCTATTTTTGTTATATAATGATACTGTAAATTTAGGGCATTTTTGCTATTTCCCCTCATGTTTGATTACACTGACCCATTACTCCAAGATATCTGCATAACCTCTAAATGAAAAGTTCTCCCATTGTCACTTTAGTTTCTCTTATCAAATTAAATCGTGTATTTTCTTATTTACTAAGTTCATTTTGGTGGTTATATTTAAACCTGAACAAGTAATGATGATCTCTACATTGTTTTATCTATGATATTATTTTAACGTTATGCTTTGAATTTTGAAAGGTTACATTTAATTAGTATTTGAAATCCTTATCTGGTCGAACCATCAAAAATTTAATTAAATTATTTAAAACTTTAGTTTGATCTTGCTTTGTTAATTATATTGACAAACACAAGTGACTATTTTTCTAATTTAAAGCTTAAACTCTCAAGTCTTATATTTAGGAATGACTCTAATCATAATGGTATGCAACTTCGTAGTAAACAATATGCTCATGTACTGACACATACATATTGCCATTTTTGTATCATAGAGTTGAAAAGAAAGTATGAAATCCAGTCCTGTTAAAAGAAGCAAAGGGAAACTGCTTTACTAATGAAACAGCTTCAAATGACCGTTTGCAGCTAATGTAGTGTAAAAATGTTAGCCAGGTTTTTAATTGAGAAATCCGGACTACTAAATTAAAAGCTTGGAAGTGTTCGACAATGAAATATAGGAAGCATGAAGCTTTATGCGTTGTCTTGGAATTTATGATATTTTTTATGTGTAGCTTGTTATTAGTGGGCAAAATATAATCTGAGGCATCTACAGTTAAAGTTTTGTTGCTAAGAAAATTGTCCCTTTGTATATTTTGCACGAGACATGGATTGGTGGTGCAATAATTAATTATGAAAATAATACGTGTTAGATCTTAATGAGCGTTTCAATCAGTAAATAAAACTGTAATTTGCACTCTTATTCCCTGGTTTAGTATAAGTTTTTATTTAATTATGGGACGCAGACGAATTGTTGAATAACTAATACCAAAATTGGCATTCATACCAAAGACTCGACATGCAAGTTTCCTTGAATTTAAATACATAATACATAATACAAATGCAGAAATAAAAATTCATAGTTCAGAATTCATAACACAAACGTAGAAATAAAAGTACCGAATAAAAATGCAGAAAATAAAATACAGGTAAAACAAACTACATTCTCCTTCTCAACTGGGAACAAGATAAAACAAACTATATTAAAAAAATTACTTGAAAAAATCGACGACGATTATTGTAGAAATTGTTGAATTTCGGATTTTTTGGTTTTTTTGTTGGTGGTTTGGTTGAGAAATGGAATGGTACATATAGTGAGTGAAGGGTAAATGGCGGTTGGGAACGAACTGTTCGCGTCAGACGGCGTCCGACGCGAACGGTTCGTTTGAACTAGGCAGCAGCGTGTGACCCACGCTTGACGCGTCAGACGCGGACGCCAACACTGACTGTCCATTTTGCAAAAAGAACGGTACCTAAATGTAAAAGTAATACTTTATACATTATAAATCCTAACCCTATAGCAGCGTACACACAATTTCACTTTAAGCAGTTTTACTGTTCAATCATCTCGGTAAATAAAACTAAAGGGCATGCTTAGGTTTTTCATTCAAACCGCGTTAACTTGTTCATATTGATTAGGAATCGGGTAAGACTTTCATCAACGAACTCCCATATATATTATGGACATTATGGAACATCCATATACTTCATATTCTGAATGTATGTTGTATCTCTTCGTAGTGATCAACAATTGTAATTAGTAATAGGCTATAACCTCGTATTTAAATTTCAACTAGGCAGAAGTCGTTATTATTTTTCGTTCAAACTACAATAACTTATTCATAGTAACTCAGGATCAAGCAAAATTTTGATCAATGAACTCGCATTTACATTACAAACGATATGGAACACTGGGATACTTCATATTCATGTTGTAATTTTGTATGATCACTAACATTTGCACTTAGCAAATGAAAGTCTACATCCCATATTTAAACTTCGATTAGGTAGAATCGTTATTTTTTCATTCAAACAGCAATAACTTATTCATATTTACTTAGAATATGGTGAAACAGATCAATGAATTCGCATTTACATTTCAGACTATACGGAACACTCGGGTACTTCATATTTTGAACGTACATTGTAGTTTTTCATATTCTGAATGATATTATTTATAATTGAGCGTCATGTAATCAACGCACGAATTGTGCGTGTTGCTATATTTTTAATATAAAAACAATTAAGACTCCAACCTAAGAATTAACATTTCGCTTTGGAAGAATTTTGGGGTTTTTAATGTGATGTTTACGTAAACCAAAATTTCTCAAGGTATATTTCAAAGGGGGAATTAATTTAAAAGACAAAAATTTGTATATTTTTAGCCTCAAGAACACGACCTCAATATTTTTACCACAAAGACAAACATTCTTCCAAAAATTAATCACAATGACAAACATTCTTCCAAAATTATTCATAAGGACAAACATTCTTTCAAAACTGCCATCGAACTAAAAACTAATACCTAAAAACTGCTACCGATAACTACAAACTGATACTTAAAAATTGTTATCAATAACTAAAAACTGATACCTAAAGAAAGTTGTCATTCAGGCTAAAATACTGAAGGTCTGTCCTTGAGGCTAAAACGCTGAGAAATTTTGTCCTTGACATTAATTTCCTGTATTTCAAATCCAAACTACACTATTCAATTACTAAAATAAAAAGACTAAGATTTCTACTCACGGTAGGTCTTTAGCTTTACTTCCTTTTCAATTTGACAAGCCTACGATAACCTCCTTCAGATCTCTGTTTTTATTACAATTATGCAACAAGGGAATTGCATACGGATTAGATTCAAAATTTAGGAGTTGGAGGAGAAAAGATTAGAAAATAAACAATAAACATATACAATTCCTTACCTGAAACCCTAAAGAAACTTTTTGAATCTTTTGAAGAGAGGAACCGACAGCGCTACGTTGGACTTCCAAAATAATTTGTGAACGAAAATGAGGGGGCTAGGCTCTTTTTATAGTGGTTAGAATGCACTAGAACCGTCGAATTTAGATCGGTTAAAGAAAGAAAAAAATCGACATTCAAAGTGCAAAATCCTAGCCGCAACTTCACAGTTAACGACCAACCGACCTACCCTATCAGTAGACTGCTAGCGGTTAACCGGTCCTAGAGAGTAGTCGACCGTGACGTTTATTTTGGGAAGATTTTTATGCCATTGTTTTTTAGTTATTTTCTTCCTTAATTATCATTTAACGTTAACGTTAATATTTAACGATTACTTAACCGCAAGTCTATTTACTGTTAACTTTCAAATTTCAATTTTAAGAATTATTTATTTATTTGAATTTTATTTAAATTATTTTGAGTTCGAAAACTTCGAACGTCCATAACTGTTCCGTTTGAGCTCCGTTTTCAACATATTATATATGGAAATTGATCAGAAAATCATCATGAATGCAACGACAAAACTTTCATGGTTAAATCCTAATTTTTGTAAAATTTCCTTTTTAGCCTTATCTTATTCAATTAATTTATCTAATTTATTTATTTCTTATTAAATTTACAGAGTGTTACATTCTTCCCCTTAAAAGGATTTCATTCTCGAAATCTTTCCAAGGGGCAAACATCATAACGCGTAATAATCATCCATGTTATACAATCAAATATCTGCACAATCATCTACTCAACTAAAGTGCAATGTGATTATGTGCATACATACTATAAATGAGCTCAATCCTAGCATGAGTATGTGATCGTGACATATAAGTATGCATGCAAAACACCCTAAACATGCATAAAATTTCTATATGAGTGCAAAGTGATGGTGAAAAAGTGTAGCAACCATCTCCTATCATCCAATCTAGCAACCATGATGCAACCAAAACCTAGTTTTGGAGAGAAAAGTTTACCAGTGAAAAGATTAGGATGAGATATCCTCATCTTCTCTTCAGTTTTCCATGTGCCTCTGGCGGGTTGTCTACCCATTGTACTCGAACCAACCTAATTTCTTTATTGTGGAGCTTTCTAGTTTCGTGCTTCACAATGCATGTGGTGGAACAGGATGCTATTGGTTCCATCTCAATATCTCCTAATTGATCAGGTTCTACCACAGAAGCTGTACTATGAAGGCATTTCTTCAAGTGCGAAACATAAAAAACATTGGACTCCGGCCAGTCTATCTGGTAACTCCATGTGGTAAGCAAGTTTTCCTATTTTTTTCCAAAACTCGGAAAAGCCCAACAAATCTTGGTGCCAACTTTCCCGATTTTCCAAATCTCACGATCTTTCTTAGAATGGAAGCTTTAATAAACACCATGTGTCCAACCTCGAATTCCAATTCTTTTCCTCTCTTATCCGCATGAGATTTCCAGTTGTCTTGCACTGCCTTCATACGTTGCCTAATCAACTCTATCTTATTCGAAGTTTTGCGAATCAAATCTGGTCCGAGTAGAATTTTGTCAGTGGTTTTCCACCTTCAATTTGGTGATTTGTATGGTCTTTAATAAAGCGCTTTAAAGGGTGCCATACCAATCGTCGATTGGTAAGTGTTATTATACGTGAACTTGACTAATAGTAGGTGTTACTCTCAGTGTCCTCCAAAGTCCATGATGCAGGCTCTCAACAAATCCTTCAAGATCCTATTCACTCGCTTAGTTTGTCCGTCGGTCTATAGGTGGTAAGCCGGACTAAAATTCAATGAAGTCCCTAAAGCTGCTTGCAAACTCCTCCAAAACTCACCAGTAAACAAGGGATCCCTATCACTAACAATACTAATCGGAATTCCATAAAGTCGAACCACCTCCTTGATGTAAATCTATGCTAGAGATGCGACGGTCTTATTTCTCCTAACGGGAATAAAATGGGCATTTTTGGTGAGTTTATCCACTATGACCCAAATTGCTTCATTGCCTCTTTGACTTCTAGGCAACCCATCTATAAAGTCCATTAATATATGTTCCCATTTCCAAGTCTGAAATTTTAATGACAGTAATTATCCTCCGGGCTTCCCTTGCTTAGCCTTTATACTTTGGCATGTTAAACATTTAGAAACAAATTCGGCTATTCTCCTCTTCATCCCTGGCTAATAGAAAACTCATTTCATATCCATATACATCTTATCTCCTCTAGGGTGAATTGTCATCTTTGAATGGTGACACTCCACAAGCACTTCCTCCAATACACTATAAATCTTTGGAATGCAAAGATGTCCATCTCTCCTCAAACATCCCTTCTCATCAACTGCATATGTGGGAAAATCGTTTCCTCTACTTAGCTTGCCCAAAATATCAATTATTTCCTCATGACCTTACCTCCATTCTTGTTAAATAGTTTTAAGTGGGTTCTGTTGGAAGTTGAAATTCGAGAGGAACTCCAACCGCCTCTACTCAAATATAGCTCCCAAGGTAGCATGCCTCCAGCAAGAGCGTCGGCGACGACATTCCCTTTCCCGGAGGTATACTGTTTCCCAAAGTTGTAGGATGTTATAAACTTCATCCACCTCTGCCATCTAAGATTTAAATAATTTTGGGAAAATAGGTATTTGAGCGGTTTATGGGTGGTGAACAGCTCAAAATTTTACCCTAAAAGATAGTACCTCCAAATTTTCAAGGCAAAAACAATAGCTGCCAATTCTAAGTCATGAACTGGGTATCTCTTTTCATGGTCCTTCAATTGCTTACTAGCATAATCTATTACCCTTTCTTCTTGCATAAGGACTCCTCCCAATCCTATGCCCACATGCATCCATATGAACTGTAAAAGGCTTCGTCCCCTCGGGAATGATGGGTATAGGTGCACTTGTCAATGGTTTCTTTAGCTTCTCAAATGCTTTCGTGCATTTCCCATTCCATGCAAAGATTGATTCTTCTTGGTTAATCGGGCTAAAAGGATTGCTATCTTTGCAAAGTTCTTTATGAACTTTCTATAGTAACCCGCTAACCCTAGAAAATCCCTAACCTCTATCGCATTCCTTGAAATCTTCCAACTTTGAATAGCTTCCACTTTTGCGGGGCCAACTGCTATCCATGCTCAGAAACAATGTGTCCAAGAAATCTCATCTCCTTCTTCCACAAGTGGAATTTTGAGAATTTAGCATTAAGTCGGTGCCTTCTCAAAGTCCTTAGTATCTCTCTTAAGTGATTTTCATGCTCTCTTTCACTCTTGGAGAATACTAAAATTTCATCAACAAAAACTACAACAAACTTTTTCAATTGTTCCCTAAATACTCTACTCGTCAAATCTACAGTATGCGGGGCATTCGTCAATCCAAAAGGCATCACTTTCCATTCATAGAGTCCATCTGGTGTGCGAAATGAGATTTTTGGTTTGCTATCCTCTTGAATCCTTACATGATGAAATCCAGTTGCCAAGTCCAACTGGGAGAAGACTTTGGCTCCCACAAGCTGATCAAACAAATCGCCTATCCTAAGTAAGTGATACATATTCTTCTTTGTCAACTTGTTGAGTTCTTTATAGTCGACACATAGCCTCAATGAGTCGTCTGCCTTAGTAGCAAATACAATAGGGGTTCCTTATTCCGACGTATTCCCTCGGATGAATCCTTTATGTCGTAGCTTCGAGATTTTCTTATCTAATTCTTGTTTTTCTTTGGGGGCCATATGTCTTAATGGTAGAGCGACTGGTCTAGCGTCTTTCTCCAAATCAATCCTAAACTCGATCTCCCTTTGAGGCGGCAAACCCAAGACTTCTTCAAAGACATAAGAAAATTATTGAACTACGGGTATAGACGAAAAATTATTTTGAGATAGGCTCAGCGAATGTAAATAGCTTAACTTGATTGAGTCTTGGGGTGTACAACGTACCTCTATACATCGTCCTCCACAACTCTTTTACCGTACAACCCTCATATTGCAATCTAAAATTGCCCCGTTGTATGACAACCAATCAAATCCTAAGATAAGTCCATACCCCTCGAAATTAAGAATGTATGCATTACATATGAAATCAACATCGCATATGTCTAACACTTAGTCTTTGCAAATTAAGGAAAGATTTGTCTACCCCCAAATAAGATTTGAGACTACTATTGGATTGGTGACAACTTGGGTTTGAATATTTAAGGAGTTAATCACATTCCTAGCTATAAATGAACGCAATGCTCCGTAGTCAATCAGGATACGAACTTTATTCCTAAAAATAAGGGTTATGCCTTCCATAGCCATCTTTTCTTGGTCTCTAGAGGGTGGTCTACTCGAAACAGGGACAACTTCAATTGTGTAGGCTTGTCCACTCTGCCTTTCCTTCATCATCTTTGCACACTGATTCTTATAGTGCCTCTTTTCATAGCAGCGTTGACACTTTCCCTTAAAAGTTTCCTTCAATAGATTTACTTTGCAATCCTTAGCAATATGTCCTTTCTTTTGGCATCTCTTACACACCTTACCTTATTTTTTAAACTTTCCTTTCGACTTCTTATTCGCCCAAAAGTTTCTTTGCTTGGATCCTCCTTGGTTCTGTGCAGGTCCTGCCTTTTCCTTCTCCATCTCTTTCTCCACAGCACTAGTCGTTTGTAGTAAAGCCATCTTAACTAGCATCTCATATGTGACGCCAATGTGTATTTGAGTCAATAACAGTTCTCTGAGAGGGGAGTTAGGCTATTCACAAACTTCGGGGCTTTTTTCATGGGTGTGTCTATTAAACTCGTTCCAAACTTGGCTAGCTTTGTAAATTTACTAATATACTCCTTCAAAGTGGAGTTTCCCTGATTAAGCCGTATAAACCTTTCTAATTTAAAACTCACTTCTGCGCTCGACATAAATCATGACTTAAATTGGTACATGAATTGTCAATCCTCTCTAATAGGAGACCGATAGGTCGATTTATCCCAAGTGACATTCCTATCGACATTCTCCTCAGCCATAATATTCCATCAATTTAAGGCCTCTCCCTTAAGGTGCCAAGCTGCCATTCTCCACTTCATCTAATCCTCCTAACCAAGCTCTTGAAATATCCTCTCGCATCATTTATCCTTGTCTTTGTCTCCATGAAACCTTCTATTTGTGAATATACTCTTCCTCCCATATTAAGAAAATCCTTACAAATGCAGGAAAGTCAAAGGGGCAAGGTGCTGCTTCAACAGGCAGGGCAGCGGGTGCCGTCGGTGCAGCTTGCTGAGGGACTCGTCTTACATGCCTGGAGTATTGTTTAAACCATTTGGGCATCCCTCGAATGGTGGGCATTCCTTGGACGGGATTCCTAGTTTTAGAAGAAAAGGGGTTTTCAGCCATAATCTACTATCTGTAGGTTAAACTTTCATTTATAATTTCCTAAGATAGTATTATACGTTGAAATAAAGATTTGCCTAGTGTGAATGCATATGTTCATCAATAATACACACACACACACATATATATATATAACAGGGGTTTTTGAAAAATTCTTTTCAAAAATAACAAGTACATCTCTCTTGCGTACAATTATTCACGTTGATTGGGTAACCCTAGCTCTGATACCAAACGAAACAACCCACTTTGAAACGGATCTAAATTTCGATGTAGAAAAGGCCTATCGAAACTTACGCTTATTCCAAAGCTGGTTGTTGGTTGGTAAAAAGAACAATACAGAGCTATTTGTCTACTCATTTAGATCTCATAGTGGAATGATAAAATATAATAATAACAACATACCCATTTCATTCAAAATCCAAAATGTCATAAAAATCCATAACATAATATTAATAACAACTGTCACGTATACGTAATACAACATTACAAAATATCACATTGTTTCCAATAGGTTCATCAGAAAATAACATGAACAGATAAATAGATAACTGCTACAACTATCCTTCTCTCCACCACCTTCAGTATCGTCTTTCCTAACCCGTGTTGCAATGAAGAGGGAGTCGGAACAACATATGTTTGGTGAATAAAAATCTCAAGCCTTTTTATTATAGTACTTGGGCAGTATAGCTTAAATAGGAGTATCTCTTTTGTATTCTATTTACATCATAAATCTTTCCAAATACAAACCCAAAGGCTTTCCAAATACAAAAAAAGGCTTCCTAAATATAAGCCCATGCCCTTTACGCTTTCAACCCAATAAATCATATCTATCGTTAATAATGTCCTATCAATGTAAGAGATGGTACCAAGTAACTTAATACCCTTTTAATGAGAACTAGGCAGACTCCGACCATTTAATACATATCTCAAGGCGGACTCTTCACCGGTAGCTATCTAACTGACATTGCACGAAATCTCTTTAGCCACTTAATACTTCCTATCGAAGCGAAACCTTTCCCGAGATATCCTCTACCATGCTTAACCAATAATCCCGACCATTTACTACTTCCTATATAAAGAAGTTGCTCACCTCGCATAGCCAATTAATACCTTCAACCCCAGAAGCAGGTCCTTCGTATTACGATCAGTACCCCATAGTGACGTCTCATAATAGTCTGACTATTCATAGGTATTGGTAGTCAAATTAGTTGAGCATATTTACCCTACAAAATTTGAGACTAACGTCATATCATCCGCAGTTATTTACTATAGGCGATGTCTCACATCAGCCATAAAATCACACCACTGGTAGCCAAATTAGCTGGGCAATCTTTTGTGCGCTTTTGACTGACTTAGCTTCCCTATAACTTAACCATAATTCATAACACTCTGCCTATATATATTATCACACATCTTACCGAATCTATTATTTAGGCCTTATAAGAAAAT
This sequence comes from Allium fistulosum, assembly GCA_030737815.1. NCBI lineage: Eukaryota > Viridiplantae > Streptophyta > Magnoliopsida > Asparagales > Amaryllidaceae > Allium > Allium fistulosum. The sequence continues at coordinate 303,948,102 of CM060903.1, read as the reverse complement.
TTTCTTATTTCACATCTAGAATTGATTACTTTTCTAAGGGGGATTTAATCATAATTAATAGCCTATTAATAACACAATTATTACGTTATAATTATACGTCATTTACGTTAAGGGTGTGTGTATGCACCTAGCAATTTCTAAGCGTGCGAAGAATACTCCCTAAACTAACATTTAAATGTTAATTCTTTCAAAATTATACAAGTCTCATTTCCATGTTATTAATATATCATAAATCCAATATCCAATAATCCGGTCAACAGATTTGTATACAAATAAAATTCAAACTCAACCTATTTTATACCGAAACAATGGAATAAACCAATAATAATAGAAACTTACAATTTCAATTATTTTTACACTCTATTCAACTTCAACTTTTTTTTTTATAAAATCAAATAAGAGAATTTCTTCTCAAATTGTGGAAACAAACAATGCAAGCTACCAAAAGAATTCGTACCTTGCACACCATTTCCAATTCAAAACTCTTAATCAAATTCAAAGAAAAAGAATAAGAACTGAAATAGAAGGTAAAACACTAAAATCACAAATCTACACAATTCGCATTATTTTAATATAAAAATAATTGAGATTCCAACCTAAGAATTGACATTTCGCTTTGGGGGAATTTTGGGGGTTTTTAATGTGATGTTTATGTAAATCAAAATTTCCCAAGGCATATTTCAAATCCCAACTACACTATTCAATTACTAAAATTAAAGGACTAAGATTTTCATTCACTGTAGGTCCTTAACTTTAATGATTTTTGGATTTGACACGCCTATAATAACCTTCTTTAGATTTTTTTTTATTTAGAATTATGCAACAAGCGAATTGCATATGGATTAGATTTAGAAATTTAGGAGTTTGAGGAGAAAAGGATTAGAAAATAAACAATAAAGGTATACAATTCCTTACCTGAAACCCTATGAATCTTTTGAATAGAGGAATTGACAAGCTTCAGTGGACTTCCAAAATAATTTGGGAATGAAAATGTGGGGGCTAAGCTTTTATTTATAGTGGTTGAAATGCACCAGAATCGTCAGATTTGGATTGGTTAAAATTAACAAAAAATACAGAAGTTCAAAGTGCAAAACCCTAGCCGCAACTTCACAGTCAACGGTCGACTGTCCTACCTTGTCGTTCGACCACTAGCGGTCAACCAGTCTTAGGGAGGGGTTGACCATGACGTTTGTTTTAGGAAGATTTTTATGCCATTGTTTTTTATTTATTTTATCCCTTAATTATCATTTAACGTTGACTTTAATTTTTAACGATTACTTAACTCCCAAGTCTAATTGCTGTAAACTTTCAAATTTCAAATTTCAAATTATTTTTTATTTGAATTCTATTTAAATTATTTTGAATCCAAAACTTCAAACGTCCATAACTTTTCCGTTTGAGCTTCGTTTTTAACATATTATATATGAAAATTGATCAAAAAATCATCACGAATTCAATGACGTAACTTTCGTGGTTAAATTATGGTTTTTGCAAAATTTCCATTTTATCCTTATCTTATTCACTTATTTTATCTAATTTATTTATTTCTTATTAAATTTTACGGGGTGTTACAACCACGGTCCTTCTTTGGACCAAGATATTTTCCCTGCTAATATCCATAATCTGGAACCACATTTAGATCTATCATCAATGTAATATCACGTTTGTATGGAACTGCATCTTATATTACGACTACCCTTATAACTATGCATTGGGAAGGGGAACCTGAAATGCAAACTCGTCGGTGTGTCTCATTGTATACGCCCATGTCCACGTCTCAATGGTAGTTTATGCCTCGTCGTACATCTCATAGCGCCTAATATGATGTCACAATAGCTTAGCTGTATTCTATCTTGCTTTGGGAATTTACTACTTGCCTGCTTCCTATTGATTATAGAGGACTCGGTTCCTCAGATCACCCTATTCATTTTTGAAAGAAATCTTTTATGGGTTAACTAGCATTGCCCTAACAAACAAACTAACAAACAACTGTGGCGATGCATTACCTAACGGGACCAACCCTAGTAGGAAGCGTAGTCCACCATGTCTTTCCCGTTGACCACGTAGGACCAATGAAGCGCTCGACCTATGTAGAACTCTTACTCCTAACTTGGTAGCAGCATATGCTGACATTAGCGATGAACCGTTCACCATCCTATTTAGATTGCCTAACGCAATCAAGGCAATACCTTCCCCTTAATTTATTGAAGCAGACTCCACTGAGGGTATACCCTCACCTATATGCACGTGAATATACTCCATGGGTCCTACAGTTGGATATGTCCCACATCAGTGTAATGTTTACACAATTTCTTGTTGCCACTTGCGGTGGGCAGACTTCTATTGTGTAACACTACTGACCTCGCATTCCAATCCATAATAATGACCATGTCATTCTCATCTATTAAGTTATTTACATACTTATATAATTCACATCCGTCATAAACGTATACCTGAGGCTATGTGTATATATAAGTTTTATATGTATCTTCATTCATTCTTGTTTAGTTATTATGCCTCTATTGTTCACTGTTAACAATATTCCTCCATTCTTGTGTGTTTGCATCTAATTTAGTTTAAGGTCATTTACCGCTTTCTTTTGTCACTATTTAACTTCCTATTTCTGTTCCTGTTTCTATTCCCTTTCATCCATTAATTCCCTACTTTGTTTTAGAGGACTATCTATACCCTTTTATTTTAAATTATGACTTATCTATCTTTTCTTTTCTTTTTATTTCACTTGCATTTTATTTATATTGTGCATATTCTTTTCCTAGACTGTTTTTTTATCACATTTATCAATATTTTAATTTAGCCTTAGGGATTTCTGCATTTTAATGCATTGTAATTATATTTGTCCCAAATGGAATGGTTAACACTATAAATTTCTATATCTCATCCAAAAAGGAAATTTGTGTTACGTTTGGAATTACAAGAAATTATATGTTCATAGTTATTGAAGAAGACAATACAAAATACGATAAATATCCTTATTTTATACATATCTTTCTTTTTTAGGTGTATTCCTTGTTATTTCAACCGCTACACATTTTATTTGTAAATCCGAAACTTGATAATATATATAAATTCATATCGCAACACGTTACATAATCCAATAAATTAAAATACTATTTAAATCCCTACGTTTTACTATGATAATTCAATTTACTATTTTACTTGCATAAGTCGTATTAAATTCAGAAATCTGGAACTGTCATATATTCTATACATTTCTGAGACTAAATTCAGCGACTATTAATACCCAATATTTTCCAGATTCATGCAATATACAATTTCGGATTACCAATAATAGAATATGTAGGCAGGGTTTATAATTTTATTTCACGTATACAATTTTTAGCCTACAACTCTAATTTATATTTTAGGCATACAGGAATAGCTCCACAATGATATAAATATAATATTATATAAAACATATATAATTTTCCTCTCACCTTTTTAGATTTTCAAATCTCCAGATCTAATCCATGTTATTTCAGTTTGACCCCTTTTTCTCTATTTGGATTCATACACTACAAGCATACATAAATTTATCAGAGATCTAGATTAGAAAAGACATTTGGAATTTGAATCATATTTTAGATTTAATGTTTCTGTTTATCTTGGCTTTGGCGATTTGATTTGAACCTATTCACTTTCTCAATCATCTTCTAGGATTATCCAATTGTATATACGTATTGAGTAGAACTATTACTACGAATTTAGAATTTGGAGGAGAAGAGAAAACGGCAGAGCTTCGGCATTGCTCCAAAAATACAAGTTTAGAAGTGAGGGTCTAGTATATTTATATAAGTTCAAACAAATGACAGTTGTTTGATTAAACTGTTTTAATCAGGGCCGTTTGGCCGAAGATTTATTGGCGAATTTAGCCTGGCAATGGTTAACCGTTCCTATCCTAGGGTCGAATGCTACCGGTCGACCTGGGTGAACTACGTGATGAACTATCGCCTGTTTAATGCGTCGGTTAATCACCGTGTTTGATTTTTTTCTTCCTTGTTTGTTCAGTCGATATCAATTTGCTCCCATTATAATTTTCTTAATGCTTAAGCAACGTTAAGTATAACTATCAGTAATTAATGATATTCAATTATTTTAAATTTCCTTAATTACATATATAATTATTTCAGATTCAAAAACTTCAAACATCAATAACTTTTTCGTTTGAACTCCAATCCTAAAACATTATATATGAAAATTGGTCAGAAAATTGCCCTGAACCCAATGGTACAAGTTTCAAAGCCAAAATCTAACGTTTGTAATTTTTTTATTTTAGGCACTTACTAATTATTAATCAATTTCTTTTAAATTAATTATCGTTAAAATCACGGGGTGTTAGACAGTTATATTTTACATAACTCACCTCTTGTTTCATTAGTGCCGTTTAATGTCATTTACCGCTTACTTCTAATTTAATAAATGAAATATCTTTTATCACTTAACTTCCACTTAGCACTATTAGATATATCTTACTATCCTTTTTCAACTATGAACTACCTTTATTTGATTATTATACTTCTTACTTCCCCATTGCTTTATTTATATTTTTGCCTCTTATTGTTTATTTTCTAACTTATCTTAAGCTTTATACATGATTAAATTATTGTTTTTCTGTACCAAAATTGGGCACAACACTCTTCAGACGTATTTGAAGAGATTAAAGTGAAGAATATAAATGAAAAAGGAGGTTAATCTAACAAACACGCCAAAACAGAAAAACAGAGAAGTAAGAACACAAGAATTTGGAGTGGTTCGACGTTGTAGCCTACGTCCACTATGGAAAGTTTGCTTTTTTATTGACTTTTCTAACTGATTATAGCTGATTACAACAGTACACTATCGAGCACTCAAGATACAATGGAGGTTCCGGTAGAGTATCGGCGTAGAAGAGTCAAAAGGTCCCTTTTCTGAAGGCCTAGGACTGCTATTTATAGGTGCAGGCCGAAAATATCTGGCTCAGATCTCGGAAGACCCCTTCTCTTACGTGGGTGGGCCCACCAGATCGATCCCTGGACATTTGGGATTGATCCATGGTCGATACGTATACAATTCGTATCGATCAAAATCGACTCCATTTGGGTTGAGATCGATCAAAGATGAAGTAGAGGTGGTACACAAGCTTTTGTGAAAATTTGGTGGAATTTGGACTTATAGATTTTGAGTTATGATCGATCCAAGGTTGGATTTGTAAGTTGGCTTAACTGTGCGTACCGATACCTTCGTATCGATCGTTGTTCGTATCGGTCTTGTGCATATTGATCAAGTGTGGCTCTGTTCGTATCGATGCTCGCATGCTACTTTGTAGCGATGGTTGGAGGTCGCTTCGTATCGATGTTGTTTGTTGGTTCCTTCGTATCGATTGATGGTTGCAGGTTTCGTATCGATGCTTGATTGATCGACATGAAATGGATGGAGGGAGATCGATACGAAATGGGTAATCGCTGATGGATGATGAATACGAAGGGGATGGATATGCAAGTGATGGATGCAAAATGACGTCTTCTATGCGAATCTTGATTGATCCATAACTTGAGCCTACGAACTCCGATTGATCCCAAATTTGGAAGGTTGGCTTTCGTAGCTTTGCTTGTCGTGTCATGTTAATTGTAGCTTGATCCGGACTCGGACTAAATTTACCTGTATCCACAGTGAACCTGTGTATAACCGATCTTTGGGATAGATCATCCTTTGTTTCCAATCAAGTCTTCGGTGTCACGGCTTTGCCAAAAGGCGGGATAACATTTGTCCCCTAAAGTACGTCTTGTGCGAACATGACATGCTTTGAAAAGCTGCAATCTTCATTCTGAAAAAGTTCTATCTGATTCGCTGAGTAGTTGTTGTTTCTTCGTCAAAAGATGTAACCTTTGATTGATCTTCAGTGATGTAGATGTTGAACTGTTGACTGTCAATGGTCATGCGGTGTTTTGTTGTAACTGAGTGTTGAGTGCTAGCGATTGGTTGTTCATTGTTCTGATCGTCACCTGGCAAGTATTCAATTCCTATTAACTTTGAAAATCGAATGTTAGTTCATCATACATGCACATATGTTAACCTGATTCCCGTTCACGTTTGCACGTTCACGGGTCGTTGTCAAGTTCTCTTGTTCTTGATTGAGTCGAGTTTTGTATCGATCCTCTCCAGGATCGATGTGAAATTCGAGTTGTAACAACGATGATGGTTGCTTTGATTCATTCCTTCGTATCGATCCTCTCCTGGATTAATCTGGCATGCATTAAGGTAGACTTCGTATCGATGGTTATCGATACAAGATGGACGCACATAAAGTGTGCTTCGTATCGATGGATACGAAATTTACAAGTGTTAGCTCATAGGACAGCTTCATGGAGGATATGTCATTTCTCATTTCTCTGCTTAAGAAGGATTCCTTGTTGCAGATAAACTTTGATAGGAGTCATTCATGACTCCTTTTTTGGGTTCGTCTTTAAGATCTAGTCGATCTTCATCTGTCAATGCTTGGAATAATAAGTATTTCGACTGGGACAGAGTCCATTTGTTGCACATCCCTAGAATTGGATAGCTTGGCTAGTGATTCGGTTCTTTCATTTTGTTCTCTGAGGATGTGTGTAATGGTGCAATACCCGAAGTCGGCTAGTAGCTCTTGGACCCGGCTGAGATAAGGAGCAATACGTTGCCCCCTAGCCAGATAATCTTCCCTGACTTGGCATACCACTAACCAGAAATCACATAAGAGATGTAAAGTTTCCACTCCCAGTTTTCTTGCAAGTTTGAGCGTGGCAACACAGGCTTCATACTTAGCTTCGTTATTTGTTGCAGGGAAGTTGAGTTTCAGGGCATAGCAGACCAATCGTTCCTCAGGAGTCACTAACGCAACTTCGACATTAGAAAACCGATTATTGGAAGTTCCATCTATGTACGTTCTCCATCGATTGGACGGGTCTCCACTGCTCTTCGGATAATTGTCTGATGTAGTGAATTCAGATATGAAGTATGCTAATGTTTGACTATGGATAGCTCTCCGAGGGAGATAAGTGATATCAAATTGGCTTAGCTCGATATTCCATTTGAGTAACCTTCCAGACATCTAAGGTTGTTATAGGACCTATTGTAACGGCTGATCGATATAGACGTTAACGGGATGAGCTTGTCAATAGCTAGCTTTCATCATATACTAGTCTTTGGATTCGATTATCTTCACAAAGCATTGTGATGCTTATGGCGTGTGTTGACATGTCCCAATTGATGTATAAATCTTCACGATCCAACGGCTTGGGTAAAATGGGAGGTCTCTCTAAGCGATCTATCAGAGCTGGAATTGCATCAACGCAGTTGTTAGTCCATTCAAAAGTTCTCTTCTCTCTCTTGGTCAGGTTGAAGAAGAGAATACACTATAGATGGCTCTAGAGTTGAATCAGCTTTGGATGGTAATCTTCCGACTTAGGCCCTGTATCTGCTTGGTTGTCCTCGGTACATGGATGTCTCTAATTGTCAGAATTTTCTAGAAATTACCTCAATTCCACGAGAATTGATGATGAAACCCAATTTTTTTTCTGATGCAACGCTAAAAGAGCATTTCAAAGGATCGAGTTTCATTCCGCATTTTTTGGAAAGCACTGAATATCTCTGCCAAGTCATCGATGTGGTCGTTTGATAGTCGTGATCTCACGAGCATATTAACCACATATACTTTCATCGATCGGCCGATCTGATTTTTGAATGAGCTGTTAACCGTCCTTTGGTAAGTAGCACCAGTGTCCTCAAGTTTGAATCCAGGGACTGCAACATAGCACTATTGGGCCAGGTCAGTAACGAAACTGTTGTATTCCTGGTCTTGGACATGCTTCGGTATCTGATTGTATCTGGAGTTTGCGTCCATGGAAGTGATTAATTCATGTCCGATGGTCGAATCCACCAATTGGTTGATCCTTGGAAGTGGAAGGCTGTGCTTTGTCATGCCTCGTGCAAATCTGAGTAGTCGGCGTACGTCCGCCACTCTCCGTTTCTTTATCTCATAAGTAAAGGATTAGATACTCATTTTGGGTAGAGGGCATCGTGGATAAACCCATTTCGGTTTTGAGTAGATTTTTCTCCTCTTTAAGTGTAGCAGATCTCTCTGGATCCACGTCATATCATTTTTATTCACTGAGACAAGCCTCGGGTCGATATTTAATGTAGGGTTCTTAATGGCTAGCGAGGGTCCACATATATACATGGGATTTAGTCCAAGCGAACACATTAAATTCACCTGGAACAAAGCAGTTAACTCTTTCATCATCTTTGCGGTGAGTTGTAATCTAATCTTTAGTACTCGTGATGGGTTGTAGGAACTTCATGTGCTTATTTGTAATGGTTAATGATCAACCTTACAGGCGCGTTGAGTCAAAGGCTTAGTAGAGTTTAACCTTGTATCGTGTGCTGCTACATAGCTGGCCCCAGCTATGAGTTTGAATCTACTTGTGTTTCCGAGTGATGCGCTTTCCATTCAATGTACTCGTGATTCATTACTCGTTGTAAGGGTCGGAATGATGATTAGTTGCCTATAAGTCTGGGCATCGATCCGATAATTCAATCTCCAAGCATCCTTTGGTCGTAACCTCAAGTTGTTACAAATATTAGGCGCGAGTCATAGGATCAAGTAGTTGTATCCAGCTCTTGGATGATCACACTTGTGCCCTCGGTCTTGGGAATATCTTGATAAGTGGCAAGGTAGATAATGTCCGTTTCAATTTTGTATTCTATCCCGTTGAACCATGGGTTCGAGTTAACCGGTGGAAGGCTGAGTTGTACCTTTCTTGCATTTTGTTCTAGTTCTTTCCTCTAGGCGGAATACTTTGTTTCTTTGCTAACATTTGGACGTGAGCTAAGTTCTGGACGATCAATGACATTCACTTCGCTGCTTATGTCGCCATACTTTGGGCTGAAACTGAAGAGTGAATCATCCAGTCAGATCCAATGAAGGATTGATGCTTCCTTTGTCCAATCCAGGGCAAAACTAGATGTGCGGACCTTTAGGTTGCACTTGTTTTGAATTGCTCTTTTAGTCGAATCATGGTAAGAGTCAACGAATGAATGGTCGCGTTGCATTTCGATTTACATTCTCTCGTCAGATCTAGGGATAAAGTCAGCTCAAATGTAGTCATGTCATGCTCATCCGGTCTCATGTTGTTCCTGACGGATCGAAGGAAGGTGATGGAGGATGAATGGTCAAGTCGTACTTATTCATGGTTTATTCTTCTATCCATGCTTTGGTTGTCAAAGCTATTTGATGGACGTTCGGGTCACATCGATTTGTAGTTGGTGAGGATCGATATTGACCGTCAATTCAGTGGCACAATGTAAAAAGCTCGGATCACATTGTGTTGTCGATCAAAGGTATGGTATGAAAGGTCCAAATCGATATTGCCTTTAGATCTGGTGGTACGATAGAATTGGTTGCCCGTAACTTCGGATGTCATTCTGGCCGGTTGGCATTAAGACCGTCTTGTAGTCGTTGCCTTAAGTAGTAAAGGACGCTAAGCTGGAGATGTAGCCATTCGCCTTTCTCTTCTTTTAGTTATTTGTACTTCTGCCCCCAGTCTTGGCTTAGCAGTGTTAGTTTGTGGACGGTCTAATTGCATCTGTAGTGAGTTTATACTCCTTATGTCGAGCTTAGATTAGAGTTGGTGAATGAATGGTTGAAACACATTCATTCGTTTGTCTATGCTCGTAGTTGCACTCTGGGGATCAGAGTCAATTGAAGGACCATTAATCACACATATTTGATGTTTATACTCCTGTCCACACTCTGGGGACTAAGAGTTTTTGTAGAAATTGGTCAAACTGCATTTTCCTCAGTTAATTCCTCTATCCATAGTCAAGGACAAAAGTCAAAGTGTGGTCGGTCACCTTACAACAACTTTAATTTGATGTTTCTCCCACTGAATTGTAGGAAGGAATTGATTGGCGGGTGGTTGGGTCACATCCGTCCATGTTGCATGCACAGCCTGTCGGATCATAGGCGAGAGTTAGCGGATGAACGGTCATGTCATGTTCATTTGCGGTTGGATGGTAGTAAAGAATATAAATGAAAAAGGAGGTTAATCTAACAAACACGCCAAAACAGAAAAACAGAAAAGTAAGAACACAAGAATTTAGAGTGGTTCGGCATTGTAGCCTACGTCCACTGTGGAAAGTTTGCTTTTTTATTGACTTTCTAATCGATTATAGCTGATTACAACAGTACACTCTCGAGCACTCAAGATACAATGGAGGTTCCGGCAGAGTATCAGCGTAGATTAGTCAAAAGGTCCCTTTTCTGAAGGCCTAGGATTGTATTTATAGGTGTAGGCTGAAAATATCTGGCTCAGATCTTGGAAGATCCCTTCTCTTACATGAGCGGGCCCACCAGATCGATCCCTGGACATTTGGGATCGATCCATGATTGATAAGTATATGATTCGTATCGTTCAAAAACGACTCCATTTGGGTTGAGATCGATCAGAGACCAAGTAGAGGTGGTACGCAAGCTTTTGTGAAAATTTGGTGGCATTTGGACTTATAGATTTTGAGTTATGATCGATCCAAGGTTGGATTTGTAAGTTGGATGAACTGTGTGTACCGATACCTTCGTATCGATTGTTATTCGTATCGGCCTTGTGCGTATCGATCAAGTGTGGCTCTGTTCGTATCAATGCTCGCATGCTACTTCGTATCAATGATTGGAGGCCGCTTCGTATCGATGCTGGTTGTTGGTTCCTTCGTATCGATTAATGACTACAGGTTTCGTATCGATGCTTGATTGATCGACACGAAATGGATGGAGGGAGATCGATACGAAATGGGTACTCGTTGATGGATGATGGATATGAAGGGGATGGATACGAAGGGGATGGATACGGAATGACGTCTTCTATGCGAATCTTGATCGATCCATAACTTGAGCATACGAACTCCGATTGACCCGAAATTTGGAACGTTGGCTTTCGTAGCTTTGCTTGTCGTGTCACGTTAATTGTAGCTCGATCCGGACTCGGACCAAATTTACCTGTATCCATAGTGAATCTGTATATAACCGATCTTTGGGACAGATCTTCCTTGGTTTCCAGTCAAGTCCTTGGTGTCACGGCCTTGCCAAAAGGTGGGAAAACATTGTTCTTGTCACGACTTACAATACTTGGTTTACACTTAGGGATTTCTGCATTTTAATGCGTTGGAATTACATCTTCCTAATAGGAAATGTTAATGTTATAATTTTCCATAAATTATCTAAAAGAGGACTTGTGTTATGTTTGGAATTACACGGAATTATATTTATGTTTTTATTGAAATAGACAATACAAAATACCTTAAACACCCTTATTTTGTACATCTCTTCATTTTAGGCACGTTCCTTGTTATTTCAAACGATACACATTTATTCATATTTATAAATTGGATAATTTATAGAAATTTACATTGTTAACGTTTGCTTTTGGGAAGATGTAATTCCAACACATTAAAATGCAGAAACCCTAAGTACAAACCAAATATTGTAAGTTGTGACAATAACAATAATTTAATTGTGAATCTAATATATGCGGTTTAAGATAAGTTAGAAAATAAACAATAAGAGGCGAAATATAAATAAAGCAATATGGAATTAAGAAGTTATAATAATCAAAGAAAGGCAGTTAATAGTTGAAAATGGATAGTAAGATATATCTAATAGTGTTAAGTGAAAGTTAAGTGGTAAAAGATATTTAATCTATTAAATTGGAAGTAGCGATAAATGACATTAAACGACATTGATGAAACAAAAGGTGAGTTATGTAAAATATAACCGAATATTAACAGTTGAACATAGGAGGCATAGTAATTTAATAAATCTATATAGCCTCCAGTTCGTGTTTATGGCGAGTGTGGACTATTAAATCTAGTCAATATTTAAATTAACTATAAATGACATTGTTATTGGTATTGAAAATGTATGTGTAGTACTGAGGATCGTGTAATATGGTATATAAATGCGGAAATTGATAATAGTAGTAAAATAAAAATTAAAGTAAGCACACCAGAAATTTTTATACTGGTTCGAACTTCCCGTTCTACGTCCAGTCCCAGAATACCCTCTGGATTTAACTTTGACTAAACCCCTCACTTAACCCGGAGGAATAGGTATACAACACCTGAGCAGCCGAACAAGAATTTTTCCGCCTCAACAGCCGAAGAGGACTTCAACTTAATACAAATAACTTGTTGACGAATGTGTTCTGAATAACACAGATTGTCTTTTGATAGTACAATTTTCCTATAATCAAATCCTCAAGAATATATAGTGTGTGTTAGAAGGAGGATAATCGTGTAGAATCGAAGTATATGAATTAATTCAGGGATTCTAGCGATATTGTATGAGAATGAATGCTTTTATTTGTAGAAATAAATAGAGAATAGATTTCAGAATTATAAACAAGAATTGGTGATTGTAGAAGTGAATTAAACATGTTTATATAGTTGTAGAATAGTTACAATCTTTCATGAAGAGTTTCAATCAAAAGTTGTGACCATATCTCTTGGATTGAAGGTGATTCCTCTTCACGAACGATCGCAACTCTTCAGAAAAATAGCCGTTATTTCCAGGTCGGTTGACTGAAAATTCTGGCTGGTCAGCTGAGTTTAAAATCGTGCACAAAACAGTGCATATCTGTGTACTAACACAGGTTCGGTCAGCCGAGTTTACTGGTCGGTCGACCGACCTGCTGTTATGTGCACAGATCACATTTTTTCAAGTATAAAACAATATACAACTATTTGTATGTGTGTGTGACTACTTGAGGAATGATTTTAACAATATTCTAAGACTCAATATAATAAAATATTCATACTAATCTCTGGATTGTAGTCTTGTCTCCTTTGTAGTGCACAATATACGTTTATTCTCTTTTTGTCGCCTTTGTATAGTATTATCTTTGTAGTTCGTCTTATGATCTCTGAAGCTTGTGTCATGAATCAAAACCCATGAATCAACAGGTATGGGTTGGAATGTGAGGTCAGTAGTTTTGCACAACATAAGTCTGCCTATTGAAAGGGGTTACCGGCAGTTGTGTATACATTGTACTGATATGAGATGTCTCCAACTGTAAGACCCGTGGGATTATACATTCAAGTATAGATGAAGGGAATATACCAAAATAAGGTTCGCCTTGGTTTGAAGTGTAAAACGTCCAAGCTGGGTCTGCTTCAATCCTTTTAGAGTTTACGTGTTAAGTAACTAAGTGGGTATTTCCTTGAATGCATTAGTCAATCTAAATCGGACGTTGAGCGTAGGCTCGGCACTATATCAGCAAGGTTGGTAGTTGGTACCATATATGTGAGGAGTAGGGCTATACACATAGATCGAGAGCATCATAGGTCCTGGAGCGGTCGGTAGAAAGACTAGGGTTACACTTAAATGGACTACACCTCCTACTAGTGTAGATCATATTTGGGACATGCACTGTCTCATAGATGTTTGTTTGTTGTTAGGTGGCAAGGCTAGATAACCCTTAGTTGTGGTCTTTCAAGTGAATAGGATAGTCTGAGGAGCTGAGTCCTTAATAGTTCTTGGAGTTGAGTCTATGATTAGTCTAAGGAATGGAATCCTTAATACGTAGCAGTTAGATAAGTCTTCAAGATGAGGTAGAATATGTCTAAATAGTTGTAATGCATTTATTAGGCACTATGGGAAGATCCTCGGTGTACGCGAACGATTCAGTCTAGACACAAATGGCGGATACTTGGCGTGGTGCAGATTTACAGATACTAGCGAATAATGTATCCTGGTCCATTGGGGGATTGTGGTACTTACATATATCCATATATATATATATATAGTTTTATACACACACACTTATGTAGTTATTGTATACCTCGAGTAGTTGGGCATATCGTACGCATACATGAAGTCAAGACGACTAAATTAAAATGGTAAACATAATATGTAAGGGAAGACAAATGGCATAAACTAGTGTTATGTATAAAATATGTAATTTACCAGTCATCAGAACATTGTTCTGACCCCCTCCTCATTACAACCTATAGGGTAGACTTAAATGGACAAGTACTGGTACAAGGCAGGAACAGTGGAAGGACAGATTTTCTTATGCATGCTCGACACTGACAAGGGCATCAAATATCAGAGATATTATTTGGTCAATAATGATATGTGATTATGCTTTACTATTCCACTTTGGGTTTATTACCGATAGTGCTCTGATTTACTTTTGTTTATTTACATGATACCAACACCAACGATCCGTACTTTAGTGGACTTAGGTGCAGGTTGTTGCAATCAATTTATCGAAAATTTGAGCACATTAAGGTACAGGTTGTTGTAATCAATTTGCGATAGCTTAAGCCATCCATATGTAATAACCTTGATTATCAACTTGCGATACCCCTATGAACATCAATGCGATAGCTCCATTAATCATCAACTTGCGATAGTCCTATTAATCATTAACTTGCGATAGCTTTATCAGCATTAACTTGTGATTGCTCTATTAATCATTAACCTATGATAGCTCTATCAAACAGCAACTTGCGATAGCTCTATTAGTATCAACTTACGATTGCTCTATTAGCATCAGCTTGCGATAGCTCTATCAACATCAACCCGGGATAGTCTTATTTTCATCAGCTTGCGATAGCTCTATCAACATCATTTTGCGATGGCTCCCACAACATGCGATGGCTCTATTAGTCATGAACTAGCGATAACCCTATTACCGTCAACTTGCAATAGCCTTGTTAACATCAATTTATGATAGCTTCATCCATTGCAACTTTTGATAGCTCTTGTATAACATCTCCGAAATTTTAATAATAAATTAAAATATTAAAAGGGTAAAAATGCAATTTTACATAAAAGTACAAAACAGTGAATTTTTAAAAATGAAGAAATTTGGAGAATCTAAATTTTTCATTGTGTCAAGTAGATTTTTCTAACTTAAATTCATATAAAATGTAAAAAAATATCGTATGAAGAAAATACGGAGTGTTTACCATAGCACATATTTTGAGTTTTACGCCTATATTAAAATTAAGTTTAAGAATTAATTACAAGAATAAATCAAAACTTATTTTTTAAGTAATTGATTTAATATGTTTGAGTTATTTTAAAATGAGTACAATTGTGAGAATGTACATTAAAAAAAGGTGTAGATAATTACATGCACAGGGGGAAAGCGTTAACTACCATGTTAATGGAATTTGTTGCTATAGTTAATGAAAATATATGTTACGTATGTTAGAAAGGGAATGTAGCAATATATTTAAAATGAAAAGAATGCATTTAATGTTATATGTTTCAAAAAGTGAAGATAAGAATACATGCATGGAAGTAAAGCATTATTTTAAAGAAAAGGTAAGCACGCTATCTCTTTATTATTAAAGAATAAAAGGGTAAATCTGATTTGAACTTGAAAACATTACTGATAATCAATTACAAATTAATTACACAATTAATTAGCAAAGAATAATGTTTCTAATTAATGTAAATAGATACACACACGTATGTTTGAATATAAATACATGATTCCCTACTATAGTCAGTAATAATATGTAGAATATCAATAATGATATAAATTGATTTAGACTATAATAAATGGTATTTATTCGAATCATAATTAATGTCATTATTTGGAGGAGTATAGACGTTATCTTCTTCACGAAAATAGAAGGAAAGGAATTTTGCGTATACGTAAAGGTAAGTAGTATGTGAATAAGCATAATTATTTTTCCTAAACCTTGAAACCCTAACTTTCACCTATAAATAAAGCAAAAGCCTCCATCCTTCTCACTCAAAAGCCCGAGCCTCTGCCTCTAGAAAAATTCATCATCTTCTTCTCCTTCCATAAACAAAATTCTAGTTCAAGAACAAAAATAAAGCAGATCAAACAAAAAGAGAAAAGATAATTTGAGAAAAGGGATCACAAGAATCAAAGCTTAGGAACCTAGAGGGGAGAATTCACAAAGATAAAGAAGGAATGCTATAAAGTGAGTGAATTTATCTATAAACTGCGTATGATGAAGATAAGTGATTGATTTCCCATTAAATGCCTTCTTAACAATAAAAGTAAAAAATTTATTCTTGAATCAATGAATCTAATTTTGAGTTCACTTGGTAACTAAGAATTAACCAAAAGAAATTAGCTTTAATCTTGTAGATCTAATTTTATACAACATGTTCGAGTTGAAATGGATAAATAAAAAATAATCTGATTTGAAACTACCCTTAATCACATAGATCTAATTTGTATGATGAACTTAAAATGATATATAGGGATAAATGGACATATCCGTTGAAGTTTATTTTGATTCGACTTGATTTACAATAAAATATACGTGATAATTGATTTAAATACATAGATAACCCTTCAAAATACATATAGAAAATTTGATGGAAAATTATATATAAACATTGGAAAAATCACTTGGAATCATATAAAAAACACTATAAAAATATACCCCTAAGCCCGAGATTAAAATCACAAAGAAATCAATAACATAAAAATAAGACAAGTTTATTAAAAATCTTGATACAGTGAACCAGACGTCTAAAAATGCCAATCAGACATCCAAATATTATTTTTCAGACGTCTAATGCTATTTTCCAAAGTCAAGTACAGTGGCCTGATTCAGATATCAAAATTCTTTTATAGACGTCTAGAATCGAAATCAGACGTTTGAGGATTAAATTAAAACGTCTGAACACCTGATGCATATTTTTCAAATAGGTAGTCCGACGGTTGAAATATATACTTAGACGTATGAAATATACCTATCAACCCAGGTTAAACCCGGACCTGGTACAAGCCAAGTAGGAAGGATAGGGGAATCCGTGTTCCCACTTCCTTGTTCATGCATTGGAGTAGAGTCGTGCAGCAAGCTGGAAACGTGATCACTTTGATGAGGTCCTAGGCTCACGCTTCATAATATTGGTGGATTTAGTGTAACGAGCGATTAGAAGCTCCTATCATTTAAGCCAGTCCTAACCACTAATGGGTGAGAGCTGAAAAGAGGAATGGTAAAGAAATCCATCATAGTAGGAATTGTTAATCCTATTGAGAGTTGGAATAGTTAATCCGCTCCACAGTGCTACTTGTTTAATGATAGAGGGTATACGATACATACACTAGCGAAGGAGACTAGATTGGTTTTGAAACCAAAGGAATAGGATTGGGATTGTTAACCCAAAGGAGTGGAATTGGGAATGTAAATCCAATGGAATAGAATTGGGAATGTTAATCCAAAGAGGAAAATTATAGATTGTTAACCTGAATATGTACACACACACATACATACATATACATGTACATACATATACACTTAGCCTAGCAAACTATATTTAAATCAGAGTAGACCAAACAACTATAAATGAGAATGTTAATATATGGCTATATAATAGAAATGTCCTTCTATGAAATATTCAGTTGATATGTTCCACTTATGAGTGGAAATCTTGATAATAAAAATGGAAAATTGTCACCATAGGAGTAGTAAAATATTATTATGGAAATAGTTAGTCGCTTATGTATAAAGAACATACACACTAAAGAAAACCTTAGGTGTATGTCATAACTGGACTTTAACTACTTGCCCAAACCATACCACTGGTCATATAATTCACTCAGCAGACTTTGCTTAACCCCATCCATTTCTCCCTCTTTATCTCTCTTACAGGAGAACATGCGAGTAGGTGATTTAGCCAAGATTATGGTATGTGGAGGAGAAGGCGCAGCACCGAGAGATATTTATTTATTTTTAGTCTCCATGTACTTTATTTTGTACCATGTTGTCCTTTTTATCAATCTCCATGTGTTGTTGTTTAAAAACATTATTGTATAGCCTCGTTTATTTTGAAACTACTATATGATTTAGTTATGTTTTGTATCTAAATTTTATTCCTTCCGCTATGAGATCTGAATGTGTAGAATGTATTGAATCCCAACAACTCATATTTCTTAGCATGACGCGGGTTCAAATGCCACTTTGGGCCTTGGAGATGTGTCCGGAAGTGCGAGTTGTTATATCTTGGCAACATCAACTTGCGATAGCTTTTGCTTAACCAGCGATAGCTTGAAAATTTTCTAATATAATAAATGAATTCGACCAACTGTCACACCACTAGCTAAGGTAATGTCTGAACTTCAATATTTGAATTGTTCAACATTAATCACTAAATGAACTCACACCTCTGATTCACACAACCGCATTTGTGAAGTCACTGAAAAACCACACGATTTAATTTGTTTATAAAGTTTTATAAATTAATTAAATTATTAGTATTCAAGAAATATAAACTATTAATTTGTTTGATGTTTTGGGTGTTGCTAGTAATTACTTAGATGTGCATATAAAAGTTATATATGCACATATTGATATATGTATATATTTAAATGGGCATTAAATATAGTTAATTACTCAATAAGCCTTTTGGAAAAATTGATCCATGTAGGGCAACTGTTGGCCAGCCATATAAAGGAGAGATGATGGGCTTGGCTTAGTTGAGAATTAAATAGAAATCAAAACGAAAAGTTTTAAAGAGAGAATGGAAAAAGTTTCTATAATCTCCATAAAACAATATTCTCTCATTCATTTCTAATTTAATTTTCTCCTTTCCTACTTCATCTATGGCCGCCCTCTATTCTCTCTCATAGATGAATTTTTTTTCACCTAAAATAAAATAAAATAAAATCAGGTGGTCCATTCATTCCAGCAAGATCAAGTGCTGATTTAAGGAGTCTAGGAAGCAATTTAAAAATCAAGGTGTCACAAAGGGCTAGATCAAGTGAGGTAAATATTCTTCTCTTAATTTCAATATGTTATATAGCGTAGTCTACATATTTATATTGATAAATGTATATTTGTGTAATTTTTAGATTATTGAATTATATTTTTAACTTTGGATATGTTTTAATTATAAATTTCTGCAATTGTAGATGAACAAGGTTTATACATGTAAAGCAATAATGTTTGGATTTGGTTATGATTTTCTAAGATTGGATTGAAATTTATTAGATCTGGTTTAAAAGAAAAAATTTATTTTTGCCAAAATTATATAAATATATAATTCATACAAAGATTAACATACGTTTAATATAATTTATTATGTTAAGTTAAGTTACACTAATATTATTTCATATATATATTTATGCACATGTTAAGATCTGAAACATTTCATGTTTAATCTTATTCATTATTATCTTTAGAACTCATTTACAATTTGATACATATTTGATAAGGTTAAAGTTGAATATGAAATTTCAAATGTCTAAATAATTTTAATTGTAATATTGTTGAAAAGGTTATTTGGTTTGGAAAACTTATATAAATTTTTGAATTTAAGAAGTTTGATGTTCAACTATTTTATTTACGGTAATTTATGAAATCATATTTCTTTTTAAACTAAAGATTAAATCTTGTTTTAATTAGGAGATTGTAAATGAGGAAGGTGTTAAGTGCTTTCCATTTTCTATTCAATTACCGAATCTTCACAAATATTTTAAGATGTCTAATTTAACATGCAGATTTATTTTAAATTATGTACATAAATAAATAGATGACAATACATTTTATGTATATGTACATGTATATGTATACGTGTATTGTACTACTGATATATGTATACAAACCATATAGACATATCATGGTATATTTAAACATATGTATATACTTAGAGATTTATATTCTCGATATGGATATAAATTTATCATATGCATATGTAAGTAAAATATATATGTATATACACAGATATAAATCCTAATATCCACATGTATGTACATATAGCTATACAAATGCTTATATATATATATATCTTTATATTATTGTGTTATTTTATGAATATATATCTGATATATTCAAATATATATTCATTTATATGAATTAATATGTTTAATTAAACAAATACAAAATAACTTTTATATAAAATATGATTTGATTTAAAATAGACAGATTGGATCTAATGCTAGTTAATAGACCTCATAGGCTCATAAAGATCCAAATAGGGAAGTAAGTTTGAAATTTACCTATTTCACCAACTACGAAATGGGTAGGTATCCAACAGGTATCAGTATTATTTTCATGTGTGAATTATATTCTTTCTATGTATGTATATAAAACTACGAGACTCGATGCTTATCTTTTGGCTAGTGACTTAGCGTGTTGGTCGATAACTATGTATTTTGAACTCCTTATGCTTAGTCTATGATACAGTTGTGTAGCTGTGTGCTACGCATCCTTTTGCTCAAAAAAAATATAAGCATATTTATCATATCAAAACAAGTATGATAATATGAAATAATAAATAATATCTCAACACGCATGCACAAAATAACACTAGTGCTCAAACTAAAAATGAATGCGCAATCCACAAATGTTAATTACTCTAACCACACATCAAATAATAATGACAACTTTCAATGAAAAATACCAAACATACATGCTAAAAAAATGGTCAGTTCCAATAACAACATATAATACCATTGAGTAAATACCATTAAATAATAATTAGCAATGATAAAAAATAATCACCTCCACACACAGTAAATAAAAAATGGTATAACGTTACGGATTGTATATACCCATCCAAATAGCATGTCCCCAAATGGTAAACACCGACTCATACAAGAAATGAATAATAATAGATGATAATACTTCATTCCTAATATAGTAACTTCATTTTATTATTATCTATTCAAGCATCATCAGTTTACATTAGGTGATGTAAATCATTATATTATATTTACGGACTTTATTATATATTTCTCATATTCAAAGGTCGCTTTATGGTAATTTATCCCAGATAATAATATCAATCACTTTAAATAACGTAGAAATATCATATTGCTAATTTCGCAAAGAATAGTAATTATCATTTAATTCTCATAAAACATATCATTATTTTCCTCAAAATAGTAATTTCCTATAAAACTCTTTTTTAAATCACTTTGTTCGTTTTCGATCCAAAATAATAATAATAACCCAAATCGACTACTTCAGAAACATAATATTTTTCTTTTAAGTAGTCAAATATTTTAATAACTTTTAAATATTTCTTATTTGGAGATTAGGTTAAACACTCATTTATAGCGGATGGTTGGGTTTTTAGGTGTATAAAAGTTATGGCCCCAAAATACCCAATTTGACTTACATGTCCAAACCTTATTAATAATAACCCATTAAATTTTGTAAATAACCATAATCATATTTAAATTCACTAAAAATACCCTTATCATAATTAAATTTATTAAAAATCCCCTTATTATAAATAAATTCATTAAATATATGCTTATCCCTATAAATTCAAATATTTTGATGCTAAGAATAAAAAAGCATTAGAAAAGTAAGAAATGGCTATGGAAAAAATGTCAACATTACGATGCAAACTTATGTCATAAATAATATTTACTTTTAATAAAAATAGAGATTTAAGTTTTAACATGATCGAGATTTAAACTTGAGTCCTCATAAGCACATAGTAATGAAATTTCAAGAATTTCACTTTTGGACCAATTAATTGAATACCCACTTCAATTATTAATAAAGATAGATAAAAAACTCTCCACCATTTTTCATATTGTAAATTAAGCTATTAAATTAAAAATAATAAAGTCGCATATGAATTCATCCTTGTTAATAATTGGTAACCTAAGTCATAAATCCAAAATACAAAATCTGTAGTTTAAGTGCAATGATGACGATTCAAGTTTTCTATTTAGAATGAAATTTGCAATGAAACAAATAAAAATGCATAACTGATAATATTTTTTAACATCTAGTATGTTATGTAGTTTAGGTGCATAATATATATTATTTTTGTAAGTATAATCTTTGTTACTTTCAGCAAATCATCCAAATTCACATGGGATTTTAATTACATGGCTCACTCTAGCTATAAACTAGGTGGTGTCTCTCTTATGAGAGATATTACAAAAGTTAAAAAATCCATTGCATTCTCTGACCTTAGCCCAGCCAATATATATGCCCTATTTCATTTCTAGAACAACAGGTCAAGATCCAGTGATAGATATTATTGCAAACTAGACCATGCATTCCACAACCCTACTTCCATCAACCTCTGGTCTAACATCCATTGCTTATCACTCTTCCTTCTCTCTAGCTATAACCCTCTACTCATTTTATGAGGCGATAATTCCATGGATAAGTATCCCTCTTTCAAATTTTTATAACCATTGGATAAATCATTATGATTTTAAAAATGTTCTTCTGTAAACATAGCAAATCGAGATCATTAGAAATCTAATGTATAGATTCAAGCTAAACTAAAGATATTGAAGGAAAAAAACTTAAGGCATGGGCTAAATTTATATAAGGAAAGGGAGACAAGACTTCAAAAAATATAGGGGTTCTTCTAGCATTAGCATAGCAGTCCTTAACTGAAGACCCTCTTAACGACAACCTTGTAGAGAAAGAACAAGATCTATGTAAACAACTCTATGACACACTACAAGCTGAAGCTAGTATGGAAAGATAATAGTTCAAAGAAATAATAGAAAAGGATGGCGATAGACATACAAAATTCTTCCATACATCTAGAGGGGTTGAGCAAGCAAAGGTAACATACACAACATATATGACGATGACAATAATCTCTATACACGCACTGATTCAATCAATCATCCCTTTGCTGATTACTACTCCTCCATCCCTTTGCTGATTACTACTCCTCCATCCTGGCAACTGGTAATCCTAACAAGCCTAACCTATTTTTCTTGTATAACATGAATATTCCTTCTCTCAATGACCAAGAAGTTCATGGCCTAATTTCCTTGATCACTAATGATGAAATAAAAATAGATCTTTTTACCTCAACCCAGCTAGTGGTAGTGGCCATGATAGGTATGACAGCTTCTTCTTTAGGAACTATTGGGATATCATTGAATTTCATCAAGGCTGTCAAACATTCCTTTAAAATTAATATTCTTCTCAGTGGAGTTAATGCTACTTGTACCATTATCATTCCACGAGTTGATAGCCCAACTCATGTCTCACAATTAAAACCCATCTAATGTGCTAATGTCATCTATAATATATAGCAAGGTTGCTAGCTACCAGGCTCCAAACTATCCTTCCCACAATCATTGCCCCAAACTAAACAGCTTTCATCCTTAATAGATCTATTAGTGATAATGTACTCCTAACTCAAGAGCTTCTTAAAGGATATGCAAGACACAACATATCCCTAAGATGTATGCCTAAATTGGACATCTAGAAAGAATTTGACACAATATCTTGGAGTTATATTGCTACAATACTTTCTAGGATGAACTTGCCTAAACCCTTTATTGCATGGACCTATCTCTGAATATCAACACCATACTTTTATATCTCCAAAAATGGCAGTCCCTATGGTTACTTTAAAGGAACACAAGTGGTGAGGTAGGGAGGCCCTATATTAGTAGCCATTCATCATTGTAATGGAGTGTCTAAGTTATACGCTAAATGAACAAGAAACAAGTAGAGAACTTCAGTTACACCCTAAATAAAAACAACCTCTAATAACTATTCTCGTTTTTACTGATGACTTAGTGTGCTTTACAAAGCCAACTCTATCCAACATAAACAACATCATGCAAACTTTCAGAAACTTCTAGCAACTAACTGGCCTCAAAATTAAAATAAATAAATCACACATATGATAGCAGAGCTACCACATCATGAAAAGGAAATGATCATACACTACTATAATCTTCAAGATATGCCATAAGACTCCTATCTTGGAATCCCTCCCATCAATGCTAGGATCAGATCTGCCAAATGCTTACCACTTTATGATAAGATTACCAAAAACTCGTTACCTAGCCAAACAATAAGTGATCTCAGGCAGAATGGCTTCTAATAGTTCAGCCTATAAAAACTATTATAACCACCATTTGATCTAGACACTATGTTCTACCTACTAAACTTATCTTAATAATTGAAAGAGCCTCAAATAATTTCTTATAGCATGGAGATCCCTTTGTAAAGAATCTCATTACAATTGCTTTCTGTAAAAATCAACTTTTTAAGAAATTTGGTGGCCTTGGCATAATGAATATTAAGCTATGGAATATGGCTGCAATTTTCAGACATATTGATGTTATCCATAGTGATAGGGCCAACCTACGGGTAAAGTGAATCAAAACCCACTTCATCAAAGCTAGCGATTTTTGGACAATGCTAGCACCTTCATATGCAAGCCGAAACTGGAGAAATATCTTTGAAAATAGAAGCACATCTTTACTAATGGTTTAGTGAAATGTTAACTGCAACCTAGAGTTGAAATTCTAAAGCAAACCATGGACCTCACTGGGTATATTTCTTATTTAATTCTTGGTCCTCATCGCCAACATCTTACTAGTATCCCTTATGATGTTCTGGTAATTGATTATGTTCATGATGGAACTGTCTCCCTTTCTTACTCAAACTTTCCTACAATCGAAGAAATCTAGTCACACTTAGCATTAAATAGTTTGCCATCACCAGCACACCCAATTTTACGAACAGTTAAGCATAATAAGTACTGAATCTCACTAGTCTATAATGCACTAATTGGTCAAAATGAAGTTTTCCCATGGGGAATTAGAATATGGACCTATGTAGAATAATGAAGAATAATTTTCTCTTATGGAAGATAATGGTGAATTTTATACAAACCAAAGGCAAGCGAGTGAACAAGGGGGTCATTGATGGTGGTCTATGTACCCACTCCAATTCCCAAACCATAATCAATACTCACCTCTTTTATTAATGTTCTTATGCTTAACTCATTTGGAATAGCCTACTAGCCAATATAAACTACCACTCTCCCTCTACTAATTTCAATAATGAATGGTTTAACATTTACAAAGCAAACAAATGGAAAACTCCATCAATAAGAATATTGCTTGTAATTTTCAAAAGATTCATTATGACCATATTGAATGAGAGCAACAACCGAGTTTTCAAAATCAAAGAATTTCAACCACAATAACCAACTATAACATTCACAAACATGTTTTGATAGACATTCAATGATTTAGAAAAGAAGAACATCTTATTACTCATATAGGAATTGAAGGCATTTCTTGAATTTTGAATGGCCATTTTTATGTATTTATGCCTTATTTTATCTCCTTGATCTTTATTTCCCGCTTTTAATTTAATTAAATTTTAATATGTGTGCTACGTTAGATTTTGGTAATACAATATTTTCATATTAAAGAAGATTTGGGAGATGTTTGAGTCAATGTGTGATTCAAATTTATGGCCTCTTTTAATGTTAAAAGAAGGCAAAGAATTATCTTAACGAGAATGAGTTATTTTTAGAGATTGAAGTAATCAATCACTTCCCTAATCAGCTGATTAAAGAAGTCATTTTATCAAGTGCAAGCAAATGGGAGGAAATTGGAAAAATCAAATGGATAAATGCTTTTCATATGAATCAAAGAATTGATGAGATATTGATTTGTTACCATAAATCAATTACTTCAAACCTAAGTAATAATACACACATACACACATAAAGATGGTCATTGTTTAGAGATCAACATCATTCTCTTAAGTTGTATTTCTTCATATTTCTTCTTCTTAGCCTCCATTATCAATCTTTTAATTTTCTTTTTGTAGAAAGTAACAAAATCTCTTCTCCCTAAAGTGGATGTACACTGTCTCGCAATAGTGGAACCACTGCAAATACCATGTGTGATTTTCCTTTCCATTAGTGTATCTATGATATTTAATTGATTATTCTAGAATATGAGTTTTCTGTTTGTTCTACCTCACCAGCAACAAGATCCTATTATTTATGCTGTGTTTGGGGTGTTAGTCCAAATTTTCTCCAACATCTAGTATATGAGCAATTTGGTTGTTGAAGAAAGGTGTTAGGCATTATAGCAGGAGATGAAGGTACCCTATTTATAGCAAGCCCTATGTTAGAGGATCTTATGTTGCATGAGAATCTCAGTTGATGATGGAGAAGTGAAATGGGGATAAAGACTTCGAGAAGTTGCCATGAAGGATGAAGGCTATTCTAAGAAGGGATAAGGTTTATCTGGTAGTGTTTGACACTGAGAAATTGTCCACTGATATTTTAGCCAGGAAGAAGGAGGAGATGGAAGAATGGGCTTTTACTACTCTTCAATTGCCATGGGAGAGAATGATCTCGGAGATTAGAAATGAAATAATTGCTAGAGGAATTTGGACCAAGTTGGAGAATCTCTACCAGAAGAAGTCATTCACAAACCGTTTGATTTTGCTGAAGATATTTTTCATCATAAAGATGAGAGAGGGTACTTCACTAAAGGCACATCTTAATGGTCCTATGATGAAGATGAAGGCTATTGATTTAAAGGTGGATTGTAACGACCTGAAATTTTGAACACTTCATATTTAAATATCTAAATTATTTAAATATTGGAATCTTCGATTGAATGTGATAAATTTTATTTTATAACCTTGTTAACCCCTTTTTTATTAATAACGATTGATGGTAAACTTGTTTTTGAAAAATGTTTACAAAAATAAATACTTCAAAGAAATAACGATGACCAAATATCGTTTTGTTAATGAACGAATATTTTATTGATAAAAGTTGTTCGAACCTTTTAAGCCTGCTTAGAATATTAATGTGTAATTAATTAGATATTACAAACATGATATGGCTAACTAAATATGAATAGTAAAAAAATTAACAAATGGATTAAGGGAAGATATTATGATGAATAGTGTTTTGAATGTTGTTTTTAGTCAAAGGTGAGGTGTAAAGCAATCACATCGGGGTAGGGTGTTTCTTTGGGTAGTCAAAAGGAGGGTAAGGAGTGACTTTTTCCTTTGTTAAAGTCTTCTCTTCGCATCTTAAGTGTTCATAATTTTATTTCAAGTTTTGTGAAAAACTCTCAAGTATTCTCACCTTCTTTCTCTCTTCGGTCTTCTTTTTCCAAAGCAAATTAACTCCGATCCTATTCAAAATTTAACCAAGGCATTTGATCACCATAGAAAGCATGAATAAGGAAAAATGGAAAAGTGGGACATCCCCTATTGGTCGTGACCATTATGAAGGTGTAGGAGGGTTGGCTTGAGAATGAAGAGGCTAAAGCTTGAATCTTTAAATGTTTGGTGATGGTGGGAAGTAGTTCTTTGATCTTTAGTTTTTGCGCTTATGTTTATCTTGGATTTGGGTGAGTTATATGACTATTGAATGAATATATATTGTGTATATATGTTGTGTGTATAAATATAAAGTTAAGTTAATGAACTAATTAAAGTTATAACTTTTGGACCTTACTTGCTTTCGAAAGCAAATGAAAACTCTGTATTGTATATCATCACTTATAGTACTATCTAAAACATGCATCGTGGCCTATACTATATGTTTATGTTACACCATAATTTCCACAAAGTACAAATTACAACCATTTGGGAAGAAAGTTCCTTGACTTGTAATTCCGGGACCCATTATTTAATTTCCAACGAGAGCTTAAACACCGGACTTAGTATCCGAGAGCATCTAAGTCTAAAGCATGAGTCAAGGTATTGAAGAGACCAAGATCACCATTCGGCTAAAACGGGAAACTTAACCAAGGGCAATAGCTGCCGAAACCAAAGGCAACAAGGACAACAACTGCCCAAACCAAAGGTAATTCAACAAGTACCAACAATCAATGGTTCAGATAGCCCAGGCCAAGACCAACGGTTAGAAAAAATGGAATATATCTAAGAAGCTATACATACAAGCATCATGTCAGCAATCCATATCAAAATCCACTCTACCACATGATGACAAACGTTCAAATCTAAGCCGCACATAGCAAGCCAGTCATGAATCCCAAAGAGAAGGTTCTCCACCAATGACGTTACGTCATATTGGCTATAAATAGGCAACAATCCCAAGGCACAAGGTTTCTTCTGGCATAATGAAGACTTGACATAAAATCATAGTGTACTTTCCTATATTAGAGCTCTTTTGAAAAACTTGTTAATGGTGGAAACGCCTAGATTCAATGTAACTAGCCTCTCGACCATATAAGAGTGATTAAATAATGAAAGGACATCGGATGTAGGGACTTTTGGCCCGAATCGCTATAAAAGTCTCGGTGATATTTACTTTCAGCTCGTTGCCTTTCTCTCGTTTATTATCACGGTTATATAATTCAACGTCCCATAATTCTAGCTTAATTACATCATATCTCGGTAATTTCATAACTGGGACCTATAACTCAACCAGCTACTTCGGATCTCAAGGTGTTGGTGTAGATGAAATTCAATACTAACATTTTTGGGGCTAGAAGGAGGGCTCAAACTCTAACATTTGTTCCCTCTCGAAAAATCCAGTAACATCATCCCTCCAACCATGACTAACTTTGAGAAGCTAACCCCAGAGTTGCCCCTCAGACTTCGTATTTGACTCGTTATAGAGGACAACAATGAGAGTCAGGTTACCCTCATTTCAAAGAAAGAGAATGGCAAAGAATATGATCATGTTTATGAACTTCAAGCTCTCTAGATTAGACAACTTTCAGAGTATCTCTAGGAGTCTCTCCAAGAGTCTGCTCAACTTCGAGGCACGGTCAAGGCTACAGGGAACAAAATTAAGGATTTGAGTATCGTGATAATGACAAATAAAGTTTCCTCTCTCCCTGTTAAAAAAGCCCTCCTGGTTACCTCCACTCTTCAACCATGGAAGAATGTCCAATGAGACCAAGTCCTTACTCCACTCAACCAAAGCCTATCTCGGATCTTTCTGAAAACACGTGGAGAACTCCATTATCCAAACCATCCCTACCAATCAAAGAAGATCCAGAAGGAAAGAATTAATGTGTTTACCATCAAGCGAATGGGCATGTAACAGACGAGTGTTGAAGACTTTCTCAAGCCAAAGAATACTTCATACAGAAAGGGAGATTGACCAAGTTTATTAAATAATTACTTAAATATCTCATCTTTATAAATGTCTAACTTTGTTTCTATGTTTTAGGGGAAATTCGTGTAGATTCAGTCGGTCAAATACACACATACACACACACGCCCCCTTTTGAAGACAAAGAATGCTATATGGATCTTTATATTTGAAGAAATCTCTTGTCTTACCAAAGATGCTCCTTCAGGTTTAGCTCTTTCTTCTCTAGGTACCCATAAAATTTTGTCTAGTACGTCCCTTTTTTTAGTTATTTTCAATTGTTGTATCTGCATTTAGAGTCCAAGGACCGAAAACTCTTTTATTGTTCTGACGAGGTCAATGAAGAATTTTACCTTTTTCTTAAAAATGTTAATTTTCTCAATAATTCTCTTTCATAAACTTAAATTAAATATGATTTCTACCTAACGATAAAACCTACTAGCTACTCAATTTCAAAAATCTTTTATACTCTTAAAAGCATTCTTTCCAAAAATTCATGTTTTCCTTTGGAATGATCATCAACTTAAAAATAGTTTTAGATAACCGACACTAGTCAAAAGTAACTTTAGATGGCTTATACCGGCCAAAATTGGTTGTAGATTACCGACATCAGTCAAAAGTGGTTGTAGATAGTTGACACCACTCAAAAGTGGTTATAGATGACCGATGCCAACCACAAGTGGTTGTAGAGGGACCCAACGATAAGTTGCTAAGCCTTGCCATAAGAGCGCCCCCACAGTGATGTGCAATAAAGTGTAAGGCCAATATCACCTGGGTTTAAAAAATGTCAAAAATTATAATGCATGCTGATAGCGAGCCATGGTCAAGTAGTACCATGCGCTGGGTAGATTCCCAATTAGATTAGCATGTTGGGTAAATTCCCAATGATAGTGAGCCATGGTCAAGTAGTACCATGCGCTTGGTAGATTCCCTGTTAGATTAGAGTGTTGGGTAGATTCCTCATGACAGTGACCACGGTCAAGTAGTACCATGCGCTGGGTAGATTTTCGGTTAGATTAGAATGTTGGGTAGATTCTCAATGATAGTGAGCTATGGATGAGAAGTTTCATGCATTGGATAGATTCATAGTTAGATTAGAGTGTTGGGTAGATCCCTATGATAGTGAGCAATGGACAAGAGGTGTCATGTAGATTCCTAGTTAGATAAGAATAGTGGGTATGTTCCCAACCATAGCGAGCCACGATCAATAAGAATCATGCAAAGGATTAAAATCAGATAGAATGCCTAATAAGATTAGAATTTTAGGAGGAGAATTCCTAAGTAAAAATGAGCACTGGGTGAGGATCCCAATCCAAGCCGTAAGGATGGCATCAAGCTAGTAAGTATAGACATCGAAAACCCCAATATAATGAGATGCCAATGGGTAAGAAGAACCCTGAGATGGACTTAAAAAGGACGAGCAAAATGGCTCAAGTTGAAAGAATTAGTCAAACAAAAAGACAAAAAAGGACCTCAATGTTATGGACAGATTATCCAAATAAGTATTAGTACATTTGGAACACAATATAAAAAAAGGGGGCAGCATCTTATAGGCCTTCATACATATTCCTAACCCTAGTTTGGCTTCCTTCACGGCCCTCTCCAAGCGAGATTTGAAATACTCCTCCATCTTGTCGTATGTCTTAGATATCCATTCCTTCTTAAATTGCCTAAACGAGATCCTTCGATCACCCTTGGCACAAACGAGAATGTTTGATGCATTAGGCATCGGGACCAAAGAAGAACTCCCTTTAGATTGGGAATGTCGAAATCGAGACCTGGAAGAGACAATTGTAGTCCTGTTAGAAGGATAAAGTCCCATAGTGGCACGACCTCTACTTCTACCCCTTCCATGAGCTGGAGGGGCAGAAACCATAACTTCATTAGTTCGCTTATTTTCAGTTTCAAGTTCTTGTAATTTGACTACCGATAGCTCTCGATGATCTTCATCCAATTGCTGTCGGAGAGTAGATGTAGACTCCTATAAACTAGAAACAACAAATTTTGATGCCAGGCCAGTAACCGGCACTACCTCAGGAATAGCAGACATCTTCCTGGATAACTCTTTGAGATTTTTCTTCTAGGATTCATTATCTTTTGAGACGGTATGGATGTTGGTACCATGATCAGGGCTACACTTCATTAGTTCAGCTATTTTATCATTGAGACTCCGTTGCAAAGAGGCACAATCCCTCTCTAGTTCTAAGCAGTTGGGACATGATTTCCCCTAAAATAAATTCGAATTAAAACCAAAAAAGGTAGATCATCATAACAGTAATTCTATTTCATTCCACAAAGAACTAATATGGATAGTGAGAAATGAAAAGTACAAGCGGTCTCCTGAGGTAGGCAAATTTCTCTTTAGTAGCTAAAATTATCTTAAGGCCTCTACTCTTAGTATCAGCCAGAGACCCTGGGGGTGTGGTCATATTGGTTAATATCCTTTCCTAAACCACCCTTTGGTATAGATAGTTTTGAAGGAGAAGAATCTACTGGGGGCCGTCTAAGATTAGCTTTCGTAATGCATTGAGGGACATATTCCGAGACATCCGCTTTCAGGAGTCTTTCCTTCAGTAATAGCTAAGGGAGGTGGGTTACACTTCGGTAACCAAGAGAGCCTCTGGAGTTATAGTTAGGCTTTGGGTCATAAAACCTTCTAAGGAAAGATAACCTTTTGTTTTACAACTGTGAATCTCTCGGATGCGGTTTAGAGAATCGAGCAAATTCTTGAAAGACATCATCTCTGTCTCCTAGTGCAAGTTTTAATTGGCCCCTAAGATCTAAGATCTAATTGGATAACCTAGTACCTCTAAAGCCTAAGAGACTTAATTAATTTTGCACAGCTTTGGTCATATGTTTCAAACACCTCTTCAACCTTATTAGATAACTCTACATTTCTTAATCTACTAGATTTAAATTGGGTTTTGAGGGTGCCTATGGTCGCTAGCAGTTTCGAGTTTCTAACTTAGCTCCTCTTCAATAATACTTCATAAGAGAGGTGAAACTGGACTTCTTTTGTTTAAACATGCTTAATGGAAAAGTACTTTAGAGTAGACGTGACAAAGTCAGTAAGGAAATAATTTATCAAGAACCTGCCTAATAAAAATACCCCCAGAGTCAACGGTCAAACCAACACAGCCTAAAGAAAAATGAATCAAAGACTATTACAAACCACAATTCAAACGTCATTGATAAGAGAATTCTGGGATTCGAAATCATGACGTACCTCTCCACTTTTGTCACCTTCTTCTCTCAAAACCATCAACACTTGCCATGGCTTGGGATTTCTTATACCTTTGGAAAAAGCCATCTTCAATCCTTTTACCATTGGGATTGAAGCCCATAGAGAGAACAACACCCTTGTCTCGGTTATGCTCATATGCTTTGTAATGAATTTTAAAGGCTTCAGCGGTAGCCACCTTCTCAGCCTCTTCTTTAATAACCAGGTCCAAGACCCCTTTATTAGCTTCCGCTAACTCCCTTTCGGCCTATTGACGCTTGGGTTTCTGGTCTTTTAAAGCCTTTCCCAATTCAACAATTTTGATTTCTTCTTCTCCCTCTTCGTCCTGAGCCTCCTTCTCAGGCTTCTCCTTTTATTTAGAAAACGGTTTCCCCATAGATTCAACCTTCTCTTTATAGTCGGTCAATTGTCTCCCAATATCATCAGCCCTCTTCAACTCTCCCTTCATCTTCTAAAACCCTTGATGCAGAATGAGAAATCAGCTAGGGCCTAAAAAAGAAGGTTATTACATAAACTAAAAGGATAAATATGTCATAGGAGAGAGGAAGGTCTTTACCCTAAGGTGATCCTCCATTCCCATGCTCATCATCCTCCCAAAACACCAATGTCATCAGCTAACTCTACTCAGGAGTTCCCCACAATCTTAGGCGGATAATCATCGATGGCAGAACGGGTTATCTTGATCATTCGGTCCACCTGTTCCCTTGGAGAGGAAGCTAAAATTATAGCGTCCGGGGTAGGCACAGCTTTAGTAGAAGAGATGTTCCTTTTATATTTCTTGGTTAGGGATGGATCCTTCAAAGCTGGCTTCGGTAGAGTAGTAGTGGAAGTAGATGCTGGATTTTTCAAAAGCAACTCTTCTATTGCAAGCATATAGTTAGAGGCCACTGCGACATGAAAAAGAGAAAGCATGTTAGATAAACAAACTTATATTTCATGGAAGTAATATCCTAGAACACATGCTATAAAATATTCAGAACCGAGGTCTATCCTCGAGGGCAGCATCTTGTCTTTCGATCTTGGCGTTTTCAGGGTCAGAATAAGGATTCTTTAGGATTACATAAATCAATTATGTCCATGGGGATGGTTTCGATTGAAGGGAGATCGTATCCAAGAAACCTAGCCGAGGATGATAACAACCCACAAGTCTTGAAATTGGCCTTAGTAAGAACAACATGTCTAAGCCTTTCCCCTTCTAAAATTCTCATCACTTCTTCATACCTAGAGTCGAAGATATCCTTGGGAGTTAGAGCGTTGTCCCTCCCAAGTTTAGCTAAAGAAATAAAATAGGAAAAGATATTAGGGAATAATGTGATCAAAGCTTAGAAGTAAGAGCACTCTAAACAGGAAAAGTTTGAAAACTTACAAGTCTTTGATAGTTCAGTAACAACTCAAGGATCGTCCGCCTTCATGAAAAACCAATAAGTAGCCGTTACCTTGCTAAGTGGTTTGATTAGGGGCATTTTCTTCTAAAATCGAAGAAAGTACAAGGAAACTACGGAACTATCGTAAGACCTAAGTAAATTATATAAGTAATAGATCTCAGAAGTAATCATGTTGTGGTAGCCTTTCTGTAACATCTCGCTTCCGGAGGTTAAAAACTAACTGCTACGGATGCTACAGTCATCCATAGGTGTTATTTATGAGTGACCGAAATCAGAATCTTGAGACTATTGGCAACACAGAAACACAAGAGTATGAAATTTTTTAAACTTTAACAAAACAGAATTTCTCATTTCTTATGAATTTCAATTTAAGGTTTCATTACATAATCCCAGACGTTAACCACGTTCGGATCACATATACATGTATAAAATACGAAAAGAGTGACATATGAAGATGTCCCCTTATGATGATTAGAGAACTAATAAATATGAACTTTACAGTTCTTAGTATATCACAGCGAAATACACAAAATAGCTCCTATATAGCTAACACTGCCTCGTGCACGTCTCTGGAAGCTTATTCATCCAAAAACCTGAAAGTCTCTCACTTTCAGACTACTCAAATTAATTTTGAGTACCCGAGAGTTTGTGGAGAAAAACAAACTTCGAATCAGACAATAAGTCTGGTATGAATAATCCTCTATCATCTCTTATCATAAATAGATATCTAGCGAGACCACGTCGCTTAGCGGAACGGATTTTCCCCTCAGTAGTATCCAAAATAAAACATGCAAATCATTTACTATGCCCCTGCACCCAAAATGTTTAGTCTTAACATAATATGAAATAAAGCAATAAATCATATATATTGGATATCCCATCCACCCATTATTTAGGTATCCCACCTAAATGCAATTTATTAGATTTCCCATCTAAAATCAGTTTATTAGAGTTCCCCTCTAACATCTTTTAAAATGACTATCTGTCATAATTTAATAGGACTATCCGTCCCAAATCCATTCAAAAAAAATGCAAATTATCCATCATACATTGTTTTATAAAAGATGGTGTGGGTTATCCACCGCACACTCCATAGTTTTCCTATGATGACTATGAACCCTTGGGTGTCAAATCCCGAGGCTAACCACCTCTGGAAAAACATTCTTTACTTTAGAAAATTGATGTGGGCTAACCACCGCACATTCCATGGTTTTCCTAGGTTAACCAAGAACCCATCACTTGGCCAATAAAAATATCATGATCCCCATGGCTATTTATAAAAAATCATGATCCCCATGATTATATATTTTTCCCCAGGTATTCCACCTGTTTAACCTATTCCCATTGGTAGCCCCAATTAGGTTAAATTAAATAAAAACACATTGATGGCCCCAATGTATAATTTCGAAAGCATATTTTTGTTTGTAACACCAAACTATATATCGAAATCAGTAATCCTACCCCGGTGTCCTCAAGGTTTAATAACATCAAATTTATATAAGGCTCCCCCTTGCATGTTCAAACAAAATAAGTATTTTATGCTATAACCCTTCGAAGTAACCCCTTTAAATTATCAAAATTTTACTTAAGGAAAATGGTTAAAAACAGCCCTTTAAAACTCTTCGAATGAAGTCCCATTCGAAAGCAAATAACCCTCTGAAGTTAGCCACTTCGGACACCTTCCTTTTGAAAGCATCATTGAAGATAACCCCTTCAAAACCTTTCGAAATCAAACCTTTTGCAATCATTGAAGATAACCCCTTCAAAACCTTTCAAAATCAAACCTTTTGAAATCAAACCTTTCGAAATCAAAACCTTTTGCAATCATTGAAGATAACCCCTTCAAAACCTTTCGAAATCAAACCTTTCGAATCAAAACCTTTTGCAATCATTTAAGATAACCCCTTCAAAACCTTTCGAAATCAAACCTTTCGAAATCAAAACCTTTCGAAATCAAAACCTTTCGCAATCATTCAAAAACAATGCAGTGTTGGTGTTGGAACCAACCCTTTGAAAGCATACTTCCGACCATGTTAAAAGGTTAACCCTTCGGCTTGCCAAAATGTATTAAAACACCTTTTCAGAAAACATTTTAAAACAGTACTGTTGAAGGTTTAAGCTTTTGAAGATCCCCTTCGAAACCCCTTCTTGAATATATAAAAACTTTAATCTCTTATAAAATGTTAGATTCGAATGATCCCCCTTCAAC
Source organism: Allium fistulosum (assembly GCA_030737815.1). NCBI lineage: Eukaryota > Viridiplantae > Streptophyta > Magnoliopsida > Asparagales > Amaryllidaceae > Allium > Allium fistulosum. The sequence goes on along the minus strand of CM060903.1, from coordinate 303,912,400 downwards.
TAATACGAAAGCAATTATATTTCTATCTGAAAGCAAAGGAAGAAGCCTCCCCATCCCTTCGCTCCTCTTCCCTTCAGCCCCGTGCCTAACTTTCGACTTTGGCGGAGGGTAACTGTTTACCTTCCATCTTAGGCGAAAGGTACCTTTCAACTTCATCGAAAGGGTAAAAGCGGGCTTGTTGGAGTCGAAGGAAGAACTGGGCCCACTGAAGTGATGTTTCTATATTGTTTGTCTAATTTTGATTGGTTGAGGAACCTTCCACTGTACTTCCAAATAGTAAAAAGTATACAAAAGTCAACATTTTTCTCAAAACACTGTGCTTCTTCCTCAAATATTTCCAAAAGCAATTTCCTTCCGAATTTGAGTAATTTCAAAAGCAAATTTTCAGTTTAGCCCTTAGGCTTAAATAATTTAATTAACTTAGAAAATCACTAAGGAAAAATCCTCAAAAATCACCAAAAATCTGACAAATCATATACTTCAACGTACTAAAATTTCAAAGCATATGAAGATCAAAACAACTCGAAATTTAACCAAAACCAAACGAAAACATGTTAATTAGCCCATTAACATTTTAAAACACATATATCTTATCCAAACAAAGGTTTAAATGGTTATATCCTAACCAAAATCACAAACATGAATCGGGTATAACCCATATACGATCCAAACACAGAAAAACGAGATGATAAACATGATTATTCACCTTGATTAGTTGATTGGAGAATGAGATAATTTCCTAACTTTAATTCCGTAGCTTATTCTTCAATTTAAACTCTTCCTGGAGCTTTTTAATAGCCGGCCGAAATATGTGGGAGTTAAGAATGAGAAAGTGGAAATTTATTCAAGTGGAGGAAGAGATATATACTAAGAAATGTAGCCCCATTTCCAAGTTTACCCCTTAGGAAAAATTCCTCCTTCTTAATTTATTTAATTCGTTTTATTTTAGTTCATTCTTTCAGACATGGCTATTGGATTTATTAATCTCATCTCCTTACTATTCACATTATTCTATTTAATTTATCCAATAAAATATCCCGAATAATGTTAATTAAAATTCGGGGTCATTACAGACGCCCCCCTTAAAGAATTTCGTCCCCGAAATTCAGTAAGGACAAAACAACAAGCATATAGCCCATGCAAGCAAAGCTAGTATAACCTACTAGCAAAATTCTATATAAACCCTATATAGAACATACTATCTAAAACAGCCCTGGAAAAGTAGCCCTAATCCTGTCTTCTGTCTCCCAAGTACAGTCCTTCACGTTGTCGCTCCACTGAACTTTCACCAACCTGACTGTCTTGTTCCTTAACCTCTTCTCATCTTTTGCCACAACACGAACTGGTTGCCTCGCAAAAGTCATATTCGGTTCCACCACTAAGTCCTCCAGTGCCGTCAGAGCGATAATAGTTTTTGGATCATGAACATACTTCCTAAGATGAGAAACATGAAACACATCGTGGACCCGGCCAAACTGCTTGGTAAATCTACTCGGTATGCGAGTCTCCCAATCCTCTCTGATATAGGAAATGGTCCAACATATCTCGGTGCTAGCTTCTCGGTCTTCCCGAACCGAACCACACCTTTCATCGGCGATACCTTGATGAAAACTCTATCTCCAACTGAGAACTCTAGATCCTTACGCCTCTTGTCCATGTAACTCTTCCGTCTAGACTGAGCTTCCTTTATTCTTTCCCGTAACAACTCAATCTTTTTAGTCGCCTCTCTCACCAAATCTGGACCAAGGACTAATCTGTCTCCGGTCTTTAACCAACATGCTGGTGATTTGCATGGCCTTCCATACAAAGCTTCAAAAGGCGCCATTCCTATAGTAGTCTGATAACTATTATTATAGGAAAACTCCACTAAGTGCAAGTGATCTTCCCAAGAACCACTAAAATCCAGAACACAAGCCCTCAACAGATCTTCCAGTACCTTATTGACTCTCTCTGTCTGTCCATCCGTCTGAGGATGATATGTAGTACTCATCTTGAGCTTAGTGCCTAACATACTCTGCAGGCTCTTCCAAAACTCACTAGTAAACAGAGCATCTCTATCACTGATGATACTATTAGTAATTTCATGCAGTCTAACGATGTTCTTCATGAACAACTTAGCTAAAACAAGTGTCGTCCGGTTGACCTTACCGGAATGAAATGGGCACTCTTGGTCAATTTGTCCATTATGACCCATATACTTTCATTACCCCGGTTTGACCTTAGCAACCCGTCAATAAAACTCATGGATATCGAGTCCCACTTTCAAACTGGAATATCTAAAGGCTGAAGCAACCCACTTGGCTTCTGATGTTCGGCTTTTACTTGTTGACAGTTCAAACACTGTTTTATCCATAAGCCAACATCCCTCTTTATTCCTTCCCAGAAGAAACTTCTCTTCATATCCTGATACATCTTGGTTCCCCCAGGATGAATCGTAAACTTCGATCGATGACATTCCCTAAGAACCTCCTTTCTAATGCTTCCAACATCCGAAACACATAACCGTTCCTTCTTTCTCAACCAACCCCTGCAGTCAAGAATAAAATCCTTTAAGTCATCAATCTCGGCTCCAGTTTCTAACCTTCTAATCCTCTCGGCTAACACTGGATCCTCTTTCTGCCTAGAAGCAATTCGTTCATCAATACTGGTCGAACCTCCAAACAAGACATCATGGCGATATTCCAACTAGATCCAGCGGTCGACCTCAACTGCACACTGCAAGCAGCCAATGCTTCCAAGTCTTTCAATTCCGCCAACATAGCTAACACCACATTCTGATGTTTCCTGCTAAGCGCATTCGCCAACTTATTTCCTTTTCCCGGTGTATACTCGATGCTAAAATCATAAGCTGCAAAAAACTCCAGCCACCTCTGTTGTCTCATGTTAAGCTCCTTTTGGGAGAATATGAAAGTGACTGTGCTATAGTATCGAGTAATATGGAATATAATAAATAAGTAGTGCGGAATAAAAGTAAATAGAAAAATGACACCAGAGATTTTATACTGGTTCGAACTCCCATTCTACGTCCAGTCCCAGACTCCTTCTGGAATTATAGCTAGCAACCCTCACTTAACCCGGAGGAATAGGTATTACACCGCCTGAGCAACCGAACAGGACTTGACCGCCTGAGCAACAAAACAGGACTTGACTGCCTGAGCAACCGAACAGGACTTTCTTACAGACTAGATTTAACTTGACTTTGTGTGTTCTGAATAACACGAATTTGTCACTTGTAGTACACCCTTCCTATAATCTTTTCCTCAAGATTGATTGTATAATTATGTGTGTATGAAGATTAGGAAGATTGACATTGCTTGAAAAATATAGAAATGAATTGGTAAGCAATGATCGAATGAGAATTTGTGAATAATGAACTCAAGATTTCAAAGCACTATAGATCAAGAGAGATTAGAAAATTAGGTAATTTGATCAATGATTCTTGAGTGTTTATATAGTGTATGAAGAGTTATGGCTTCTAGTAATAGGTATCTGTTAATAGCTATGAGATGCATCCATCCAGGAAGAAGATAACTCTTAATCAAAAGAAGTGACTATTCAAAAACTTAGCAGTTGCAATTTTCAATCGACTGGTCATGCTTGATCAGTTGACTGAATTCAAAACGTGCACAAAAAATTTGCACAGACTCAGTCTGCTGACCTGGTGTATTCAGTCGACTGGTTGGTGTTTTTTTAAAAACTTTTTATACAGACTCAGTCGACTGTTTGCAGTAGGTCAGTAGACTGAGTGCTGTTATAATTGAGCAATAAAACTATTTGTGTGTGAATATGAAATATATAAAATGAATGCAAGTTTTATATGAATTTGTGAGTGATGAACCTTGAGGAAAGATTTTAACAAAGCTCTAAACTAGACTCTATATATACTTATTGACTCTAGCTAAGATATATAAGAAGATGAACCAATATTTTGAGTCGATAAGTCCAGATGTTGTCGTAATCGTAGATTTGTGAATTATTGTATCTTGTCAGCACTCAAAACCTATGATCCAACAGAATAAATATTGTAGAGGCTTATGATCTGTAAATAGCTCAAACCTTTCTCCCAAAAGATAATGTCTCCACACCTTCAATGCGAAGATTACCGCTGCCAACTCCAAATCATGAGTAGGGTATCTCACTTCATGCGGTCTAAGCTATCTAGAAGCATAGGCAATAACCTTTCCATTCTGCATTAGCACAGCACCAAACCCAGTACCACATGCATTGGTGTAAACTACCAATCCTTGATTCCCATCAGGAACTATTAACATAGGTGCATTGGTTAACAAATGTTTCAACTTAAGGAATGTCTCCTCGCATTTGCCAGACCAAACAAACTTCACATCTTTCCTGGTTAGCATAGTCAAGGATGCCGCTATCCACGAGAAATCCTTGATGAACCTTCGATAGTATCCTACAAGACCAAGAAAACTCCTAATCTCACTTACCGTCTCTGGTCTCTTCCAATTGTTAACAGCTTCGATCTTATCCGGATCAACTACTAAACCTTCCTCGGAAAATACATGGCCAAGGAACTTCACTTCCTTCTTCCAGAAATGACACTTTGAGAACTTCGCTTTCAGCTGATGTTGCCTTAGCGTCTCCAACACTATTTTAAGATGATCTGCATGATCCTTCTCATTCTTAGAATATACCAAAATGTCATTAATAAAAACCAACACGAACCTACCCAAGTGCTCTCGAAAAACCCGGTTCATCAAATCCACAAAGAAAGCTAGTGCATTAGTAAGCCCGAATGGCATAACCAACCATTTGTAAGACCCATATCTGGTCCTAAACGCCGTCAAAGGAATACTGTCCTCTGCTACTCTTAGCTAATGGAAAACTGTCGCCAAATCCAGTTGGGAAAACACTCTGGCTCCACTCAACTGATCGAATAAATCGTCGATCCTCGGCAAAGGATACCTATTCTTGATCGTCCTCTCGTTCAGCATACGATAGTCGATACACATCGTTAATGACCCATCTGGCTTCTTCACAAATACCACGGCCGATCCCCAAGGCGAGCTGCTTGGCCGAATGAAATTCTTTCCTTCCAATTCCACTAGCTGCACCTCCAATTCCTTCATCTCGGTTGGTGACATCCTGCTAGATAGTCTACTTACGGGTTCAACTTCTGGTACGAGATCTATCCGAAACTCGATATATCTTTTCAGCGGCAAGCCTGAAACTGGTTCAAACACATCCGCAAACTCTCTTGCTACCAAAACATGCTTCAACTCTACTTCCGTTCTCAAAGCACCTAATAGCGCATAAGCATTTCCGCTCGAACTCCTTATTGAGTAAAACTTGGTTATGGCTATTAGGGTGTTTCAATAATATTTTCCCCTCCTGGCAAAATATCCTAGCATCATATCTATCTAACCAATCCATAACCAATATGATCCCGAAACCCACGAAATCAAAAACATATAAACTGCATGCAAACATATGACTTAACAAATCAAGTTCTAACTGGTCATATCTCATTCCCAGAGTTGCATACCCTCCTATAGGATTCGCAATCTTTAAAGGAGTAATAAGGTATAAAGGTTCCAGACATAAGCAATATACCAAATACTGAGACATAAATGAGTGCGGTGCACTGGTATCAAATAGTATCCTAATCGGAGTACGATGAATCATAAGCATACCTTCCATCACAGCTTTTTCTTTCTCAGCGGCCATTGATCTAGAGGATGATGGTTCCAACGCAAAGACCTTTCCTTTTCCAGCCTTAGCAGCCTCGGGACACTTGTCCTTGTAATGCCTCCATTTGGCCGCAGTTGTAGCACTTCACATTCGGCCTCACTGCAATTGCTCTTCCATCACCCGAGCGACACTCATTAGCATAGTGCCCTTTCTTGTCATACTTGTAACTAACAATATCAGCCTTGTTGTTCTTAGGTGCTACCCCAGACTGGGCACCTTTCTTCTTGAAGAACTTCTGCTTCTTACCCTGAAAATTCTAAACCTCAGCTGGTTTCCCCTTTCCAAAAGTAGAAAGTATCTCTTCGTTCCGAATAGCCATCTCAACAACAATATGACACGAATCTCGAAGGTTTGGCATGGTTGCTCTGGCAATCTCAGGATTCAACCCCCTGATAAACTTATCATTCCTCCGAATGATAGCATCCACAGTAGCATATCCGTAACGGGACAGCTCATCAAACTTTGTAGCGTACTCAATCACCGATCTATCCCCCTGGATTAAATCTGCAAATTTCCTGAGTAATGCTGACTTGGAAACCTCTGACAGAAATCTTTCTTCGAACCTCCTTCGAAATTCAGCCCAAGTCAGATCTTCCTCTGGCTCTCACACGGTAACTCCATTCCATCAAAACAATGCTGCTCCCTGCAATTGCCTTGAAGAAAGTCTCCTCTTCTGCATATCCATCAAGCCGAGATCTGAAAATATCCTCTCATAATGCAATAGCCAATTCTCCACTCCTACTGCTTCCTCGGTTCCCAGAAAAAGCTTTCCTCCAAGACTAGCGTAATCCCTACTCAGCTTGGCATAGTTATTGTCAACTGGGGCCATCGGATTTGCTCCTCCAGCATTTCCTATAGCCACACCTGCAGCTGCTCCAGCTTGCATCATATTCACAAAGAGCTGATGCATTATCCCCATATCAACCGGCGGAATCTCGGCACCAACATTAGCATTTGCATCTGGGTTTGCATTTGCCTGTCGACCCTGCTTGCTCTTAGTATTAAGTCGAACATTTCCACTTATTATGGTGTGTCTCCCACCTTGATTCACTCTTCCGTTTCCTGCCCCCATATCTTACTTCCCTACTACTTGAAATCCAATATTGGTAAGATATAAAAGAACGGTCTAAGAGAGTGGGGAATACATACTTAGGTATTTATAGTAAAGTACACATACGTTACTATAACGCTTATCCAAGCCCAACCATATTTTAGATTCATTAGATTATGCTTTAAAAATCTTTTATGGTTTGAATTCCTTTTAAGTACATAAACCATGCTCTGATACCAACTTGTAACATCCCGCTTCCGGAGGCTCAAAACTAACTGCTACGGATGTTGCAGTCATCCATAGGTGTTATTTCTGAGTGACCGAAATCGGAATCTTGAAACTATTGGCAACATAGAAACACAAGAATATGAAGAAAAAAAACTTCGACAAAACAGAATTTCTCATTTCTTATGAATTTAAATTTAAGATTTAATTACATAATCCCAGATGTTAACCACGTTCGAATCACATATACATGTATAAAATACGATAAGAGCGACATATGAAGATGTCCCCTTATTATGATCAGAGAACTAATAAATATGAAATTACAGTTCTTAGTACATCACAGCGGAATACACAAAATAGATCCTATATAGCTAACACTACCTCTTTCAAGTCTTTGAAAGCTTATTCGTCCAAAAACCTGAAAGCAACCATCTGGTTAGCATAGCGGAACGGGTTTTCCCCTCACTAGTATCCAAAATAAAACATGCAAATCATTTACTATGCCCCTGCACCCAAAATGGTTAGTCTTAACATAATATGAAATAAAGCCATAAATCATATATATTGGATATCCCATCCACCCATTATTTAGGTATCCCACCTAAATGTCCGCAGGTGTGGCGCAGTGGAAAGGAAGCTTGGGTTTTGGTAAAAAGACCCAGGTTCGATTCCTACTGTGCGCTTCCCTATCCTATATAAATTTACCCGGGGGTATGGGGGCTTGGATCAGCGGACGTCTTTACTATACCCTCCTCAGGAGTTTACCGACCCGTCGGGTTCTCCTAGGTTTTCAAAAAAAAGGCATCCCACCTAAATGCAATTTATTAGATTTCCCATCTAAAATTAGTTTATTAGAGTTCCCCTCTAAATTTTTTTAAAATGATTATCTATCATAATTTAATAGGACTATCCGTCCCAAATCCATTCAAAATAAATGCAGATTATCCATCATACATCGTTTTATAAAAGATGGTGTGGGTTATCTACCGCACACTCCATAGTTTTCCTAGGATGACTACGAACCCTTGGGTGCCAAATCCCAAGGCTAATCACCTATGGCCAAACATTCTTTACTTAAGAAATTTAATGTGGGCTATCCACCGCACATTCTATGGTTTTCCTAGATTAACCAAGAACCCATCACTTGGCCAATAAAAATATCATGATCCCCATGATTATTTATAAAAACACATGATCCCCATAATTATATATTTTCCCCGCGTATTCCACCTGTTTAACCTATTCTCATTGGTAGCCCCAATTAGGTTAAATTAAATAAAAACACATTGATAGCCCTAATGTATGATTTGAAAGGATATTTCTGTTTGTAACCCCAAACTATGTAACGATATCAGTAATCCCACCCTGGTGTCCCCAAGGTTTAATAACATCAAATTTATATAAGGCTCCTCCTTACATGTTCAAACAAAATAAGTATTTTATGCTATAACCCTTCGAAGTAACCCCTTCAAATTAGCAAAATTTTACTTAAGGAAAACGACTAAAAACAGCCCTTGAAAACCCTTCGAATGAAGTCCCATTCAATAGCAAATAACCATCCGAAGTTAGCCCCTTCGGAAACCTTCCTTTTGAAAGCATCATTGAAGATAACCCTTTCAAAACCTTTCGAAATCAAACCTTTCAATATCAAACCTTTCGAATCAAACCCTTTCGAAATCAAAACCTTTCGCAATCATTGAAGATAACCCCTTCAAAACCTTTCAAAATCAAACCTTTCGAATCAAAACCTTTAGCAATTATTAAAGATAACCCCTTCAAAACCTTTCAAAATCAAACCTTTCGAAATAAAAACCTTTCGCAATCATTCAACTAATTCGAAAGCAATTATATTTCTATCCGAAAGCAAAGGAAGCAGCCTCCCCATCCCTTCCCTCCTCTTCCCTTCGGCCCCGTGCCTACCTTTCGACTTTGGCAGAGGTAACTATTTACCTTCCGTCTTAGGCGAAAGGTACCTTTCAACTTCATCGAAAGGGTAAAAGCAGGCTTGTTGGAGTCGAAGGCAGAACTGGGCCCACTGAAGTGATGTTTTTATCTTATTTGTCTAATTTTGATTGGCCGAGGAACCTTTTCCTGTACTTCCAAATAGTAAAAAGTATACAAAAGTAAACTTTTTTATCAAAACACGGTACTTCTCCCTCAAATATTTCCAAAAGCAATTTCCTTCCGAATTTGAGTAATTTTAGAAGCAAATTTTCTGTTTAGCCCTTAGGCTTAAATAATTTAATTACCTTAGTAAATCACTAAGGAAAAATCCTCAAAAATCACCAAAAATCTGACAAATCATATACTTCAACTTATTAAAATTTCAAAGCATATGAAGATCAAAACAACTCGGAATTTAATCAAAACCGAATGAAAACGTGTTAATTAGCCCATTAACATTTTAAAACACCTATGTCTTATCCAAACAATGGTTTAAATGGTTATATCCTAACCAAAATCACAAACATGAATCGGGTATAACCCATAGCCGATCCAAACATAGAAAAACAAGATGATAAACATGATTATTCACCTTGATTAGTTGATTGGAGAATGAGATAATTTCGTAGCTTTAATTCCATAGCTTATTCTTCAATTTAAACTCTTCCTAGAGCTTTTTAATGGTCGGCCGAAATATGTGGGAGTTAAGAATGAGAAAGTGGAAATTTATTCAAGTGGAGGAAGAGATATATACTAAGAAATGTTGCCTCATTTCCAAGTTTACCCCTTAGGAAAAATTCCTCCTTCTTAATTTATTTAAGTCCTTTTATTTTAGTTCATTCTTTTAGACACGACCATTGGATTTATTAATCTCATCTCCCTACTATTCACATTATTCTATTTAATTTATCCAATTAAATATCTTGAATAATATTAATTAAAATTCAGGGTCATTACACTTTCTTCCAGTACAGGATTGCTAAAGCTGATAAAGTGCTATATATGACAACTCCAGGTTAGATTGAGCTAATTCCATATAATACCAAGATATTAACAAATAAAGGAGTAAGAGGAAGTGATACCCCGTTTGCCAAATGCTCTAGTGTCTAGGTAAAGAACCCTTTATGGAGTTCACTCCCATCGTCCTCTAGACTTGGAGCCTTGACTTCGACTCCCTCAGTCCCATAACTCTCTATCCAATTCTCTAGCTCCCCTTGATCAGTTATAGGTTTGTCCATCGAAAGGTCTAAAAGGGAACCGATGTTAAACTAGGTACTTAATAAGAATTTCGAAACTTCCACCGAAAAGATTTAAGGTCTTACGGTCCAAAAAAGGAATTGGGCCTAAAATAGGTTCTACAGCCCAAACTTGAAGTTCTAAATCCTCTCAAAGAATCATCTTTCTTTTAGTTTGGGAATAATTTTGGTTTAGCAGATAACATGCATCATGGATTAACTAATCAGATAATACCCCAAATAAAAATCAATCATTGATATCACAATGGTGATCAAAATCGAAATTTCCATAAATTCAAAAAAGGTAAATGCTTGCAAATAATAATAGTAGTAAAAGATACTAATAAAACCATTGGAAAGATTGAAGACTTACCGATTCTAGTTGATGATTTGTAGTAATATGTAGAAGTCTTCAAGTTTTAATGGCGAACACAACCATTGGAAATATGAGTAAAGAAGAAGAGAAGGAAAGGATTTATTAAAAGCTTCAAGACCAACGGTAGAGATTACCTAGTTAATTGAACCTTAGCTATAGATTACATATGGCTAAATCAAAATAGGGATCATCCTAGAGTAGAGAAAAGTAATACAGTTTTCACGAGGCCAATGAAATTGTGACAATTGGCACAAGCATTTAATGCACGAACAGAACCTATCCCCTCAAAATCAGACCTCGAATTCCCTTTAGATCTCACAAAACAAGTATCTCCATGACCTTACGTTCTCAAGTTTGATTTTGCCTCTCGACACCAAAACAGTTTCGCTTACCATTTAGCCTAGAAAGCTTCAAGTGACAAACATAGTTTTCAAAAGTTTTGACTTCACGGTCTCTAGTTAGATTTTGCCTCTCGACATCAAAATAGTTTTGCTTACCACTTAGCCTAGATGGCTTCAAGTGACAAACATAGTTTTCAAAAGTTTTGACCTCGTGGTTTCAAGTTAGATTTTTCCTCTCGGCACCAAAACAGTTTCTCTTACCACTTAGCCTAGATGGCTTCAAGTGACAAGCATAGTTTTCAAAAGTTTTGACCTCGTGGTTTCAAGTTAGATTTTTCCTCTCGGCACCAAAACAGTTTCTCTTACCACTTAGCCTAGATGGCTTCAAGTAACAAGCATAGTTTTCAAAAGTTTTGATCTCATGGTCTCAAGTTAGATTTTGCCTCTCGGCACCAAAACAGTTTCGCTTACAACTTAGCCTAGATGGCCTCAAGTGACAAGCATAGTTTTCAAAAGTTTTGACCTCACGGTCTCAAGTTAGATTTTGCCTCTTGGCACCAAAACAGTTTCGCTTACCACTTAGCCTAGACGGCTTCAAGTGGTAAGCATAATTTTTAAAAGTTTCGACGTTATGATCTCAAGTTATATTTTGCCTCACGGCATCAAAACAGTTTCGCTTACCACTTGGTCCAGATGACATCAAGTGGAAACCACGGTTTTCAAATTTTTGACCTTATGATCCTGATTTAGATTTCTCCTTTCAACGTTATAGCAATTTCACTTATCATCTAGCCTAGATAGTTTCAAGTGGAAAATATGATTTTAAAATTTTTGAACTTATGGTCAAATTTAAAATCTCACCCTTCGGTTTTCAAAACCCTCTAGATAAGATTAGATCTTTACAAGTTGTCTAAGTGAAGCAGTACTGACAAAAGTCCCAGAATATTAGTTGTCTAAAAGCTTAAGATCAACTTTATGATGGGAACGGAAAAATAAGCCAAGGACAAAGCATAATATAACACCATTCTTTCCAAAGTCCACCTCATACCGACCGTATGATGTGAACTTTGGTTGGCACGTGTTACCCATAATTTCCACAAAGTACAAATTACAACCATTTAGAAAGAAAGTACCTTGACTTGTAATTCCAGGACCCATTATTTAGTTTCCAACAAGAGCTTAAACACCAGACTTAGTATCCGAGAGCATCTAGGTCTAAAGCATGAGTCAAGGTATTGGTCGAGACCAAGATCGCCGTTCGGTTAAAACAAGAAGCTTAACCAAGGGAAACAGCTGCAGAAACCAATGGCAATTCAACAAGTATCAACAATTAACGGTTCAAATAGCCTAGGCCGAGACCCACGGTCGGGACAAATAGAACCTATCCAAGAAGCTATATATATAAGCCGTTATGTCAGTAATCTGCGTCAAAGTGCACTCAACCAAATGATGACAAACGTTCAAATCTAAGCCGCACATAGCAAGCCAGGTCATCAATCTCAAGAAAAGGCTCTGCACCAATGGCGTTTCATCAAATTGGCTATAGGTAGGCGGAAATCTCAAGGCACGAGGGATTCTAGCATAACAAAGACTTAACATAAAATCATAGCGTACTTTCCTATATTAGATCTTTATTCAAAAACTCGTTAATGGCGGAAAAGTCTAGATTCGATGCAACAAAGTATATCGGTCATATAAGAGTGACTAAATAAGGAAATGACGGTGAATGTAGGAACTTTCGGTCCGAACCACTATAGAAGTCTCGGTGCTATTTACTTTCAGCTCTTTACTTTCCTCTCATTTATTTTCACGGCTATATGATTTAGCATCCCACAATTCTAGCTTAATTATATCATATCTCAGTAATTTCATAACCGGGACCTATAACTCAACCAGCCACTTCGGAGTTGTACCTTCGGATCTCGGGGGTGTTGGTGTATACAAAATTCTACACTAAAAGTTTACATATTTGATAATGTTGTATGTGATATAGAAGTATATATGTAAATGTTTGAAGCGAAAGAGTCATTATGAAAGAACTTTGAAATCCCCTTGCTTTAACTTGCTTATTTTGGTGATTTATTAAAATATTGTGATATAAATATTACGGTTGTTCTCTACACATATTTTGGTGTATAGGACAACAAGGATTTGGTTTGGAAGGTCGTACAATTTGTGAAACAAAGTTGTGAAAGTTAGAAGTGAAATAGTGGCTATGAATGTACTTTGAAAATGCCTTGTATTCGACGATTTTTAAAGTTAACTTTGGAAGACATCATGTAATGATTTACCTTTCTTACTCCTAAAGACGATACTTAATACATCCATGGTATTCATATGCCAATCATCTAAGAGTCCGAAAGACCAATCATTGGGGTAAAAGAAAAGACAAGAAGAGAGAAACATAGAATCTCACAACACTGTAATCATATATAGTAGAACATGAGATAGTAAATATAGTCGCTTTCAAAATGAAATATTGGAGTTACAATCGATACTAATTTCAGCCAGAGACAAATGTGAGTGCATGCCCCCATAATGCTGATACATACCTATATACAAACATGATAGTGGGAATATAATAGATAACTAGGTAACGGTGAAGCCTCCTGCTCCATTCCCCTCCAAAATACATCCGTAAGAACCTAGACTACTTGGCTACTCAAAACCTACAGTGCCCAAGAGTTTAAGGGAAAGAAAGAAAAACTCTGGGTCAGACATGGGGTCTGGTGTGAGTAAACTCAAAACATATGCTTTGTTATATTTATAAAACCCTTCAAATAAAGGTATCTCGTAAGTCCACACCGCACATAGACACGGATGGGTTTTTACCATGCGATAACCAAACCCTTTTTAATAGATTATCCAGTGATATTATAATAATGTTTAGAGTTTAAAATAAATATTTAACATAGGTGAATGGTTACATTAATTACATTCAAGCACATTTAGTATACAACTAAGTCTGTAAAGACACGTATTGGAAAATACATTCCATCAATGACAAGATTACTGGGGTACCGCCTATCATAGTACTCCACTAGTGAAAATGTACAAAGGGCCTCATATGGAAACCCTTCATGGCAAGACCGCCTAGCCCTTCTTGGATAGTGCCGAATATAATATTCCTTCGGTTGCGATCAATAACCATACTGGGCCCAAAGCATACATCCAAATAAATATTGATCTAGATCAGGGATGATGATACCCTAATGGTAGCAAACCACTTAGCTTTGCGACATATCCTCAAGTTTTTTCATTCCCGGGTGTGAGGCTCGAGGCAATGATTACCATTTTTAGCAAATACATCATGGAACGCTAACACTTTCCTCCAGGCAATAATGCAATGCCAGCATTCATCTATACAAGTTGTTTTGGAATCAAACAAATACACAAACTTTACTACCTTCCATTTTGGAATCACCTTAGGATAGGTAGTACAAATCCACAGCATACTTCACTCCGATTCAGAACATGAAGCGTTTGTTAGTTTGAAGTGGTTTGGATATGTCATACTTATTCGAGATCGGTGCCTCCAAACTAAAGCAATGAATTCCCAACTGACTTAATTCCTTTTCTTTTAAAAGCATGTAAACAAATATAAGAGTCTTCTCTGGGGAGTCTCAAACATATACTCCAAAAAGCAAACTTCATTTCATAGAAATAAGTCCTCACCATGGAATCTTAAATCATATGAAATCGCAAAGTTTTTATATACTTCCCAAGTCAAAATAGGTCAAGTTGTCGATAGTGGACAAACCATTATTTGGTGTAAGTAATTAGTTTGCATATGAAAATCAGACATCATATACTTATCACACTTTTCGATTTTAACCCCATACTATCCCTCAATTGATAATGAAGTCGAATAGGTTAGTGAACTACCATTGCCTCGACGTACATTCTTATACTCTCACAGATTGAAACGAACTTCCATACCTCAAAATTTAGTGTCGAGTATAAGATGAAGTACCTTTCATATACTTAATTAATCATGATATATCTATAGAAATTAACTCTCTTATACTTATCACACTTCCAATATTTCGACTTCTCTATCCCTCATCGAGAATCAAAGCTAGGTAAGTCAGGCACTAGTTGCATGTAACACCCTGGGAATTTAACTGAAATGATAATAAGAAAATTAAATTAAACAAAAACAAGGACATAAAAGTAAATTTTCACAAACGTCCTAAATTGGCTATGAAACTTGCTCCATTGTGTTCATAGCGATTTTCCAAACAATTTTCATTACGTAATTTGTCATAATCCGAGTTAGTATGAGAGAGTTATGAGCGACATAACAATAAACGATAAATTAAAAATATACAATAAAAATAAAAAGGGTAAAGTTAATCAATGCCTTGGCTAGGTCGATCGATGACGGTCGACCATGACCTAGGGGCGGTCGACCCGAACCTTGTGTTATCGGGTGATTAATCGACTTAGAGCGTGATGAATCAATGGTCGTGATGGTTGTTTGCATACGAAGAGAAGGATGAGTGGTTTAGATGTACTGCTGAGTTGATCCAGTGGTCCTAAATCTTAGACTAACTCTATAAATTAACCAATAAACATAAACCCTAACTTCTATCTAGACGTATAATAAGTAGATGCTACCAATTTTTTTCCTAAAACCCTAAAACCAAAATCAAAAATTAAAATAAAATTAAAGAGAAAGCCAAGCAATCAAGGAGGGGGCTAAGGAGATCTAGAGGATAGCTACCGATTGGAGGCCAATTTCCTTGAATCTAGAGCTTAGGCTAAACGGTGAGTGGGCATATATTTAATAATTTGGTTGATACAATTAATTTTAAACCGTTTTAATTGGTTAGAATTGTTGATACCCCTAATTAACTTGTTAATTTGAAATTGAAATGGCTAAAGCCTGAACCCTATAATTTAAATTGGAATTAGACTATGAAATTGGGTAAATTGGACACTTGTAAATGTTAATTGGTAACCCTAATTCGCAAACCCTAGAATAGATTGTAATTGGAAACTAATTAAACTGGAGATTAGGGTTAATGGTAATTATTAATCGACCTGAGTTAACGACGTTAATTAAGAATTTATCGACAATAAGAATTAAACAAATCCTAGAAAATTAACGTGAACGGTCGACTGGTAGCGGTTGACCTATGGATGTCTCGGGTCAAACAATCAAGTTAAATATGCACAATTCTTTTTGGCCTGAAGCCCAAATTAAATGCATAAAAATTATGTAATTAAGTATGGAATTATGTAATTAGTGAATTGGTTATTGAGAAAATTTGGGCTAAGTATTTTGCGATGTTTGATATTGGTTTGGGCGAAGTATATCGCATAAACGGATTTGATTACGGCGATTCCTTTCGCAATGGGCTCAAGGGTGTTCTGTACCGGTAAGCGGAGCATTATCGAAGATAATTTCTAAGAGAGCCTGATACTAGCGGGAGATCCAGGTACGTAGGTTTCTGATGTGACGTGGTATGGGTAGACGTTGGTGCAGTACAATAAGTGGTTATATATATATTAAATTGGAGCCCGGTATTAACGGGGGTTCTTATGGAGCCCCAGTGCAATACAATAAGTGACATGTCGCTATAGTTTTTCTCATTTTAGCTAACCATTAGTATGAGGTTCGATCAGTAGGTTCGACCATTGTGTTAGGTAAGAATCCCTAAGTGTTGACCTTAGGAGTTCACGGATGCTTGCTACACATCTTATATCACATAGAGTACATTTAAAGTTAGTTGTAATTGATCATCTTATTAAACTCATTCTCATTACTCAGACTTTTACCTGTTCCATTCCTCTTCCATCTTTTTCCCACCACAGGTGGACAGGGAAGTAGGTCCCATTTCAGATACTTGGAGAGAATCTTGCTTCACTTAGAGTTTGCTTTTATCACATCTTCTCTTCATGTATCATTTTATCATATCAGCACATGTATTTTCTTATATCAGACTATGAGGGATATATTTTTCTATGTATTTTGATTTGCATTTCATGCTGTCATTTTCCTAAGACTATGATTTGATATTTTTGAGACTGGTATTTTTCAATGATATTTATGTCTTATTTCTTCCACTATGATACATTTGGATGGTTAGTTTATCTTTTTGATTTGATACATTTTTAGATTATATCTGTTTATCTTAGTTTCTGGGATGTTAAAGTTTTAAAAACCGTGACGATCACTTCTATGTGCGATAGATTTTAGAGCATGTCGGGAAGCGTGGATTGTCACATTGCACCGGGCCTTGCCTTAGTTAAAATACTATGATTCTTGATCTCACAGATAAAGAAAAATCTACTCATAAGCTTTTAGTGCTAAATATTAGATGACTTACTTTTCATAAACGTGTCAACATTTTAGCACAACTTATCGTATTTGTTTTGTGTTACTTATTGGTATTGACAAATAAATCCCCTGTTTAAAAGAAAGGTCCTTTTTTCTTTTAAAATAATCGAAAACCAACTTTATAAATTTATTTATAGTCTTTGATTTAAAAGTTATTTATTTTAATCTAAAGCTTGATTTAAAATCAAGATTTTTCCATCATAAAAGTAAATACCTTTATAGTAAATAAATTCCAACCACCATAAAACATATTTGTAAAGAGTTTTGAAAACAAGAGTTGATTTCGGAAAAATCCTTTAAAACATTTTTAGAAAGGTAAGGTAGTAAACCGTTTTAAAAGAAACCAAGGGATCAATGGCGCATTAAAATCCATAATAAGTCGATTAACTGAAACTAAGAAACATTATCAAGCATCGATATACATGAGCATATAAAAATCGAAAAGGTGAGGTACTCCTTAGAGTCCCCTATAAACCCTACAATACGCACTTCGAAGTGTATCGTCGTGACCTATTCGCAACGAACACCTCGACTTCATTCCTTTTACTAATCTCTTATCTAAATCCCATCTTTCAAGCGGAAACCAAAACCAAACAATAATAATTTCATACAATTATACACATAAGCAAACACTTAAATTATTACAATCAAATACTTAAATTATAAAGCTGCTTTTACGTGAGCTTTACTCACTTAAACAAACACAAACTTCACCCAAGCTACCACTAGGGGTGGGCATTTAACCAAGTTAACCGACCGAATCGATGTAACCGACCTTAACCGAACCGATTTAACCGAAAAAATCGGTTAACCGAACTTTCGGTTAACCGACCGATGTCAACCGACCAAAATCGGTTCGGTTAACAATTAACCGCGGTTCATACATCGGTTAACCGTTAACCGATCCCTATTTTTTAAATTAAAAAAAGGCCAAATCAAATGCTTTGCAACCCGGCCCACCAATTTTCCCTAACCGTAATCCAAATCTAGGGCTTCCCTTCAGCAGCCGCTATTCAGTATTCACGTCACAATTCATTCCAAAACCCTCGTTCGTTTTTGATCCAAAAATTACTAAACCTTCCAATCCAAATAGAAATTAATCCCCGCCTTCTTGAATCGTCTCTTGGTTCTTTGCTAGCAGAAGCAATCATCAAAGAATAGCCTTCTTTATCTTAATTCTTTGATGCCTAGCCGTCGATTTGACCCATCTTAGCTATGATGAATGGCGCTACTGCTAGCAGAAAAAGGAAGAGTGTAAGTTTTATTAGTTTTAGTTATGCGTATTTTTAATTTCGATCTGCATGTTCGTGTTGTATTCTGGTTTTGCGTGTTAGTATAAAATATATATGGGTTTTTCATACATTCATTATATGTGTTCATATCTGTTCTTGTCTTGATTGCATGTTTGTAATCTTTCTATATAATATGTTTAGAGATCTTCATTTAGTCCTAAAAGTGCATCTTACGTTTAGGATAAAAACAAAGAACTAAGGTTTTTCTTTTTTTTCACTTTTCACTTGAATTTTGACTTCGTGTGCAAAAGTATATTGAATGAAAAATTAAGAACTTGTTCAGTGCCATATTTTTACTGAACCAAGACAAAATGTGCAACATGTATGTATTATACTTACTGCTCAAGCATTACAATGCAGTCACTTTTCCTTTTGGAAATTATTCATAGTTAATATCCTACATGAATTTCTGACATTTATTCTCATGTGCAACTTACTTACTTACTAAGGTGCACAAATGTGATAATATGCTATAATACTTGTAAAACTATAATTTGTACATGTTGTCAATGGTTTTCTTAATATTGCAGGGGTATGGGGACAAATAATTTTACTGGATCACTCCCTTTTGAATTTGGAAATCTGAACAATTTGGAACAATTATAAACTTCCATCCAATTTATAAGCTTCTAATTTAAGTGTATAATTTGCAGATTTAACACTGCTTTTATTATTTCCTTTTTAAATTATAGGTATATGGATAGTTCTGGACTGAGCGATGAATTACCATGAACTCTATCTAAGCTTACAAAGATGAAAACACTGCAAGTTTTCTACATTTCATTGATATATTATATAGCTTTTTCAATTAAAAAAAGTTTATGATTATGTTTTACATTAATAAGGTGGGTTTCAGACAATAACTTCACTGGAAATATATCTGACTATCTTGGGAGTTGGCCGAACTTATTTTCTTTGTGAGTATGAGAATCTGCATTTTGATTTTATATTCAAGTTTGCAATGACACTTTATGAAACAAGAAACAATCATCGATGGCGATTTATGATTGAACTTAATGTTTGTTTTAAAAGTGCACTCAAATTGATTACTATTATTTTTTCCACCTGCAAATATGATTTACTTTGATAATATCTGATGATTTGTGTATTTCCTTAGGAAATAGGAGGTTCCAGGTGAATTCTTTTGTAGGCCCTATCCCAGCAAGTCTTTCCAAGCTTGTAGGGATGACTGATTTGTAAGTTTGCCGCTTTTATTTCCTCTTTCATTTTGGTAGGCTATGCCTCATATATTGTGTATTGCATACTCTAGGCGTATAAGAGATATTATAAATGTTTTAAAAGCTTATATTTATCTTGAAGGGACTTGAGCTTCAACAATATTATAGGCAAATTTCCTCGTCTGTATTCAATTTAAGTAGCCTGGCATACGTGTAAGCTATGCCTATGTTATATAATTGGTTCAAAATGGATGTTTTTCTATGCTTTCTTTAAAAAATATATTATGTCCTCTGAAATAAATTATGTTAGGATTTTTTTTCCTGATCTTCCACGATAGATCATAGATCACAGAAGAGCAAGATAGAAAAAAATAGTATGTGTAGGATATTAATCTAGGAGTAAACTTTTTTTATTTCAAGGCCATACAACTTAGAAACAACATATCTATAAAATGAAAGAAGCTAAAATTATATTGATATATTTTTTTCATCTTACACCAACTCCCTCTGAAAATAAAGGGGCTGTATTTCATTGGCTTGCTTTTGTAATCGAGTATTTCCCCTGCAAAACCAATATGGTATTGCATAGGCGGGCATGTATAGAAAAAATTAATAATGAATTGCAAATATTTATTGATGTAAGGCAGAACTGTTTAGCTAAGCTAAATAAAGTAAATGGCTCTTGTAAAGGAGATATTTTATGCAAAGTTGTAGTTTGTACTATCCTAGAAACAATGATGATATCCATCTTTAATAAAGTAATTTTCTATACCTTAGTAATTATTGTAAATGCATATCTGGAAATAAAATAATTAATATTCATCATATTAATTATTTTTCAAAATTTATATTACTATTTTCCAAACTGATTTGGAGACTCAATCCATGCAACCAAAATTTTTGTTGGTAATGTTTGTTGTTATAACTATTGATACATTGTTATATTTAATATCCTTTTGCTTGGATATGATGTTGATAGTATACAAGTTGATTCTAGCTGGTGTTGTTCCCTTTTTACATTTTTTTACAACTGCCAGAAAGACTTTTCAAGCAAGTTAGACTTTGATGGCCATTGTGCAATGCACAATAATGGCGCCTAGCTATGTACATTGATGTCAGCACCATCTAATGAGTAATTTAGAATGATGTTAACTTAAATACCTTTATTTCACAATGATCCAAAATGTTTATTACCACAAGATGTTGTTGAACCTCCGCTTAATAAGACCTCAGCTGCAACTAAAATTCTAGAGAAGCGTCAGCGAAAATAATCTCAACATAATTCCCTCTCTATATCATAAATGTATATCTATGATTTATCTTCAGGTTCAACCTATAACTGGACAGGCTAAGAGAATAAGAAAGTGCTAAAGTGGAGATTGGAGTGCATATCAGCTGAAGCATGGACATGGAGAGTGGAGAGTCTGAAGACTGAAGTGAGTCAAGTGACTATGAGTTTGACTTTGTAGTTTGTAGACTTACATGATGTATCAATGTAATGTAATTTGAATTTGAGTTTCTATGAACTATTAATGTATGAAGTAGAAGTACGTAGGGGTAGACTGGTAGTGATTGAGTATTTCACTGCATTGTAACTGAATTTATCATGTATGTCAGTAGACTGTAATGTATTGTATAAGACATGAACTGTATTTCACTAATACACTGAGTGTATGCTGTATTTCACTGAATGTATGTGACTCTATGTGTAATCATCTCATCAGTATCTAAAACTTTAAATGAGGTGTCTTGTTTGGTGGGTTAACCGGTTTATTTACCGATTAACCGACTAATTTGAACGGTTAACCGATCAACGGTTAACCGTTCAGATTAGTCGGTTAACCGGTTAAATAAACCGGTTAACCGCGGTTAATTTTAACCGGTTCGGTCGGTAGACCAGACCAGAAATTAACCGAATCCGGTTAACCGAACCGAACCTACCTGAACGGTTAACCGCAAATTTTAACCGATTAGATCAGTTAACCGACCGCGCCCACCCCTAGCTACCACGGCCTTGCAAACAACACACAGACCTTACTTCCTTCTACACAATTTGCTTTTATGGTTTACTTACTTAAGTTCAATAATAGTCTTAAGTTAGAAGAGCACTGTACATCATTATCCTGAGATCTTCTATTTTGATCAAGTGATATAACTTATAGAAGACTATCCTTGAGTTGTTCTATGATCGTTCCAAACAATCACAAGTATGTAACGTTTTGTGCCCCAACTATCATGAGTAAGTCACCATCTATTGTATAGAGGGAGTTACATACACTAGTCTCCACAAATGTATCGATATCATTTTCTCGATACTTCTCGACTAGGAACATTAAAGGAGTTTTATTTTGCTTGTATCAATTCAATACTCATGATTATGAACATTACATAACTACAATCGATAAAACACTACCCCTAAGGATTTCTACTTATATATATGTTTAATATTTATTAACTCATATACTTATATCACAATAAAACAAGGGAATATAATAGAAAACAAAACCAAAAACATATTTTATATTTCACAAGGTCCCACATAATTACGATTACAAAACAACTACATAATTGCCCCAACGACACACCCTTAATTCTATCAACTAAAGGGACCACCCATGCAAGTCAGCGACTCTTACATGCTCCAATGTAACACAAGCAATCATATATAGGTCTACAACCCCCAAGTATCTATCTTTGAAACTATTGGAAGCTTGGCCTCTCGAACTATTCATAAACGTCGACCATAAACACATACCTCACGATGAGTCCTAACTACCAGCTCATACGTTTCCAGCTTCAGAACTTCAATCACAATCGACTATATGCTTTTATAAGCTTTAGTACATGTCACATCCAAAATATATACAGTTTAATAGTTTTTTCAAAAAAATTCATAAACCAACATATTTCTCTCATAAAATATATTTTTCCAAACTATTTTCACCCCAAAATCTCTTTAACTAGATATTTCTCAAAATAAATATAGTTATTCTTTAATAAAATAGTTTCAAATCACAATATGTTTTCGATAAAATATTTCTTGAAAAAATTTCCTACATATTTTCAATGAAATATTCGCAACGAAACATTCCAATAAGATATATTTTATAGAATGTTTTGACTGTACTTATTATCCTTTTCCAAAATGGGTATTTGATAAAATAGAATAAATTTCCTTTGGAGTAGTGACATTTTCTATAGTAGTATTAAATGCCTTGTCAATTGGCAAATAGTTATTAAATCCAAAGAGGAAAGGGGCCAATTATAAATCTTCATAATCTTATTATGTCTTTACTAGAAAAATGGCTTTGGAAATTTACTAAAAAGCGAAAATCTTATCTGGAAAGAAATGATTTCAAATCAATTTTATGGTAAAACTTATAACCTTCATCATGTTTCCTCCAATTCCAACAACGTGTCTCACTTTTGTAAATCCATTTTAAAAAAATTCAATATTTTTAACCTTAGTATTAATAATATAGTTCATTCTACATCTTTTTGGCTCGATGGTTGGATTTCTACTATATACTTGAGAGTTGAACTCAAAGAACTTTTTTATATTTGTAATTCTAAAAATGCCTTAATTTTTGAGGCCTCCAGATCTTACCACAAATATCCAAGAACTTTAATCTCATGCCCTTAAAGGTATTACATTTGCTCAATTTATAACACTTTGCACTAAGCTTGAATTATATAATTTAGGTAATGAGAGGGATACTAAAATTTGATGTTGGGAAAACAATAAAATATTCTCATCAAACTTAGTTTACAAATTTTTAAACTTCTCTAAGACTAAATAATAAAAAAATTTGGAAAGTTAACGACCCTCATAAAACAAAGTTACACATGCGGCTAATCTTACACAAGAAATTGAACACAATTGAATTTTTGAAGAAAAAAGAATTTAATTATAGAAAAAAAATTGTGTTTTTGTAATTCAAACTTAGAAAACATAAAACACTATAAGTGTCCCTTAACTAATTCTGTACTTGTAAACACTCTTATAGTTTTTGAATTTAACATAACCCGCGTTAATTTCAACTATGGCTACTACTGGAGTGATCATTGATTTCAGTGTAACAAATGTTATAGAATTTTATTTGATACTATATTGACAATTACTTGTTGGTATTTATGCTTTGACAACTCCTTCTGATAACCTGATATAGGCTATCATGCTTTTCAATAATAGTTGGATTGCAAAACCTAGCTATAAATTAGCTAAAATGTATTCTTTCAGGAATTTCTTAAAAATTTAAAAAGTTGCATTGACATCTTGAAGGTAAAAATTGTTTTCAACAACGAGAGACATAATATGGCCTTAAGCACTGACATAATTGATTCTTTTAATGAAGATAACTACTCGAATGTTTTACACTTGCTAGATAAGTAAGTTACTATGCTTCTAGATTTACTTCTTTCACATGTATATGTATATAAACCATTTTTATATCCATATATATATGTGCTTGACTCATGTCCTTTGTCGAGTTTATTTAGGTTTAGTAGGTTTTTTAAGGTTCTGGTTGATTATGCTATGGAACTATTGCATGCGAGATGTGGATGTTGAATTGAGTGATTGACTATATATTGGCTCATCATGGATTTTTCCTTTTAGGTTGGTTTATGGCTGTAATACTATTATTTAGGCCTATAACCTTTTGACTTATCCATGATTAGTGTTTAGTTTAGCTCACGATTCTAGTACCTTCTTTTGGATCCTAATCTTTAGGTTTTAGGAGGGTTTGTTTCATTTCTTTTATGCAGGGTTTTTTTTGCTATCTATCAGGCTTATTGGTGACATCTCTTTTAAGTATAGAATAAAATTATATGAGTACTTTCTTCTTTTAGAAGATCACTCATTTCTCTCAAACTATAGAAACACAAAGTTCTAAACACCTTTGAATCATAACATTTAGTTAAGATATTTCTATTATTAAAATCAAAATAGGATTTTATTTAGGAAATTAAATTATACATAAGCTATGTTTGTTCCTTAAAACACTAATACATTTTTACTAACTACATGATCATGCTAATGCGGATATACATCGATATATGTACACCAAATATTTTCTCATTAAAATATCTCCCAAATACTTAATAAAATATTTCTAAAATAAAATAAAATATTTTCAAATATTTTCCACAGCAAAATATTTATCAAATACCTCTTTTTTCATTAAGATATTTTTTCAAATAAAACAAAATATTCCTTCAACAAAATATGTCTCTATAGAATATAATTTTTTTCAAACAAAATAAATAAAATATGTTAGGTAGTTAGCAGGTACATATTATTGTGCTAACTCTTAGTATGAAAAGATGTAGGTTAAGGTATAATTCTATATACCTTAGCTTCCATCCTTTGTTATGTATCCCGATATTATATACATTATTTTAATTGATATCCCTACATCAAGCTTTATTTCTTACCTGCTTTTTATCTTTATTTATTTTACGATATCTATTAGGTACCCTCATGAGTAGCCTGATAGTTAGGTATGTGCAACCTTAGCTAGCAGGATATAGGAACTTATGAATGCTTGAAAATTGTATTATTTATTACAATTGCACAGTATCACTCTTATGACATGCTTATTCAGTACTTTGTTTATGTATGGTGGATACTAGTGTACACTAATTCACCTTTATAATATTGTCAATTTTAGATTTTAGTTTCATACTATGTATGAACATTATCCATCATGATACTTTGTTTATGTACTTATCATACCATATTTTATTCTTTCGTTATGAATTATGGTTATATAGTTTTGTGATTGATAGATTTAGTTTAATTAAACCCTTAACACCCCAATGTTCTTGGTAGTTGTGGATCAGATGCACTCTTTTGGCATCGATTCGAGTGACTGTAACGATGTGTATTACATTTGGTATTAGAGCCAAGTTAGAATATCTGATTGGTTAGAGCGTAAACTTTACTCTAGGAGCACTAAGTAAAACAAAAAGAGCTACTTGTAGACATGTTTCTTCGATTAGAGCCAAATAGATACTTGGAGATGTAAGGCACAAAACAAAGTTCATTTTAGGGTTCAATGTATATAGACAAGGGAGACAAGAACACCAAGCTTTTTCACAAAGTAGCTAATGGTTACAAACGAAGTAATATCATTAACTCTTTAGTTATTAATAATGTGAAATTTTTGATCAAACTAAACTCACTAACGCGTTCACTAATTACCACAAAGATATTTTTAAAACCAAAATAGGTCAAAGAATTAAAGCTATGTGGAATGATTATATCCTGAAAACCCAAGGATTGTTCTAGACTATTTGGATATTTCATCCTCATAAGAAGAGATCTTTAAAACCATCAATAATATGCTTAGAGATGAATTGCGGAGACTGGATGGATCTCCTATGTTGTTTTATAAGAAATTTTGCATATTTCAAAATATGACTTAATTAAAATGTTATAATGGTAATTTACAATTAGAAAGATTTAACTTCACTAATGAAATTATGCTTCATAAGAACATGGATGCGATAGAGCTTAAGGACTTTAGGTCTATCTCATTAACAAATTATTCTATTAGAATTAATTTTGCAGTGAAAAATGTAGGAAAGAATTTATAGCTAATATATGGAAGCAATGAAATCCAGTTTTTTCTATTTGAACACTAATTCAAATTCAAAACCAACAATGCTTTCACATAGGATGAAACAATAGAAAGAAAAGAGACACGAAATATTTAACATGGTTCAGATTTGTATCCTACGTCCACGGAGACCCAACAACCATTTTATTCCAATTAGCAATTCAAAGAGATTACAAGCCAAATCAATGATTAGAGAATTACAAGATGTGGAGACTCTATCTAAGCAATCACTCAGTTAAAGAATTATAATTTAGAGCACTCAAAATAAAAAACCCCCAAATTGAATGAGCTAGGGTTCCTATTAATTACGATGATTGGAAACCTAATAATCCTTAATTGAGAAGAAGATTAGAAGGCTAATATAGATGCTCTAATTAATCTAGATGATCGGAATATATCAAAAGAATCCGCACCATCAATAGAGAAGAAATATGCACCAAATTGACAAAAATGCCCTCACAAATTTGAGTCAGCTGAAACCCTAAAAAATCCACTACAGGAACTCAGACGTCTTTGTAAAACTTCACAACTCTCAAGTTTGCAAAATGTAGCAACTCGGACTTCTGATTTCCCAAGTTAGACATCTGATTGCCTAGAAGCTTTTTGGTTTGAACTCTATAGGCATTCAGACGTCTGACCAGAGTAGTCAGACATTTGAGTGCCTATCAACTGGCACTTGATAGGTTCTTTACTTCATATCTTTTAATATCTTCCTCCAATCAACTTTATGTCTCTTCCAATATGAAGCTCTACACTACATCTTCAATCTTAAATACTCATAGACAAATATTTGAATCATATAACAACAATAATTTCAAAGGTCTTAGCTAATAGGTTAAGTACTAAAATAAATTATTTAATCAATAATTAATAGATTTGATTTTTTCAAGGTTGGAAATATCACAGACGGGGTCGTTGTAGTCCAAGAATTTATTAATCACCGTTGTAGAAATAACACAACTTATCCCTTTTAAAAGTTGACTTTTCTAAAGCCATTGACACTGTTGACCGAATTTTTCTTAAAGATTACTACCAGCTATAGGTTTTAGTTCTAGATGGATTTGTTGGATCATGTCTTGCTAAAAACCAGAAACTCAAGTATTATGGTTCACGATAATCTAGGAAACAAAATCTAGTCTAAACATGGGCTTGGATAGGACGATCCTTTGTCATCCTTACTGTTCAACTTAGCAACGGATGTATTCAATAGGATAATAAAGTTATCTATTTCAAATGGGGTCCTTGATAGTGTAGGAAATGATATCACTAATGATAGTCTCTCAATACTTTAATTTGCCGACGACACTATACTTTTTACATCTTATTTTACCTCATCACATTACAACTCTTAAGTTTGTTTATACATTTTGAAATGCTTTTAGAGCTTAAGATTGATTTTGATAAGAGTTTAATTTTAGTCTTGAATGATATAGAAAATATTGAAAAGCTTATTACTAATACTCTAAATTGTAAAATCATGAAGTTTCATTTTCATTACTTGATCTTTTTGATTACACCAACTAAGAAAAAAAATAAAGATTAGCAAATAACAATAGATTAGATTAATAGGAAACTACGTAACTGGAACTATAAATTTTTATCCAGAGCAGGAAGAATCATTTTAGTAAACTCCATATTATCGCTTCTACCGATCTATTGGATGTCTTTTTTCCTTTTTCCAAAATGGATAACTGATAAAATGGATAGAATTAAAAGAAATTTTCTCTTAAGCGGGGATAATTCATGTAGTAGTATTAACTGTTAGGTTAATTGGGGAACAGTTTACAAATCCAAAGAGGAAGGTGGTTAGGAATTATAAATCCACATAACCTTAATATGTCCTTACTAGGCAATGGATTTGAAATTTTATAATAATAAATAAAATATTATTTGAAGAAAATGATTTCAATTCAATTTTATGATATAACTATAACTTTCACCATATAATATCTAATTCCAACAATATACCACACTTTTGGAAATCCATCTTAAAGAACTGTGATATTTTTAATCTTGGGATTAATAATATAGTTCATTTAGACAATAACATATCATTTTGGCATGATAGACTGATTTTTGCTATACCTATTAGAGTTGAGTACGAAGAGTTATTTGACATTTGTGATTTTAAAAATGCCTTAATTTCAAAGGTCCCTCGAATCAAAATGAATTTCCATGGTACTTTAATCTTAATCGTGCTCTTGAAGCTATTACATTAACTCAATTTGTTTCACTGTGTACAAAGCTAGAATATTATAACTTAGATAATGAAAGTGATCCTAAAATTTTGTGTTGGGATAAAGTGAAACATGCTCCTCTACTCGGTCGTAAATTTCTCAAGGACTAAACATTTTTCACATTTATTTGGAAAGCTAATGCACCTATAGAAAATAAGTTACATAAGTAGTTAATCCTTCATAAGAAACTAAACACGATTGATTTTTTAAAGAAATAGAATTTGCTTATTGATAAAACATGTGTTTTTTGCAATTTAGAACCAAAAAATGTAACACACATATATTACAAATGTCCATTAACATATTTCATTCTCGTGAACACTCTAAATATTTTTGACTTTAATATGATATGCACCAACTTTAATTTCGACTACTACTGGAATAATTTTTTTAGATTTCAATGTGCTAAATGTTATAGAATTTTACTCGATGTTATCTTCGGCATTAGTTGTTGCTATTTATAGTTTGAAAGGAACCAAAAAAAATGTTCGATAATGTTAATATTTCTTCTAATAACCTGATTTACGCTATTGTGCTTTTTAATTATAATTGGGTTGCAAATCCTAACATAACTTAGCTAAAAATGTTTTCTTCAAAGAATTTCTTTAAAAAGTAAAATGTCGCATTGATATCTAGAAGGATAAAATTATTTATAACAACCGAAGACACAATATATGATCGAACTAGGCTGGCTATATACCTATTCAAGTATGGACAAAATTCCACAAAACTCCTACAATAATTCATTTAATTTTAATCCAATTTAAATCCTTATCAATATCGTATATCGATACGCACGTATATAATATTGTATAGCACTAAATAAATTACTAATAGCACCTCGAAAAAATCTAGAGGCCGTTCTTTTTTATTAAGTACACCTCATACAATAAATACAATAATAATTAATATTTCACAAATATTAATTAATTTATAATCATTATAAATTAATTAAATCAAATGGTGTTTCATCACTGATTAGATTCGGTTGTTCACAGGTACAAATTTACTTAGCGATTGATGTTTGAACAATTCAAATACCAATGTTCAGATATCAGCTTAGATAGTGGTGTGATAGTTTGACTTAATTCATCGCTTACAAATCTCATCGGTAAAAATCCAATTTTACAAATTTAAGCAGTACGTTTTAGTAACTATTATCTATACCAATTCTCTTCGTCAACATTATATAACTTTAGGATTTACGGAATTTGATTTTGGTCAGAATTCCAAGATCATCCACATCTAACTCGGTTAATCCATAAACAAAGTCCCTGGTTCGATAATAGCATTTATTATTAACTGTACTACCCTGGGCAGAGATTTTGACTTTGAGTTGACTATAGTTGATCATGATACTAACCACATATAACTGAGAAGTCGAATTCTCTATTGAATAGTGTTTCGGTTCTAATGCTTCGACTCAGGTCCAACTATAGTCGCTTGATGGTTGTCTTGCCATGATTTAATTTAACCAAAGTAGAGTTTCCACTTCAAGCTCAACAGTATTCTCAAGTCGATAGAGCTGTGTAACATCGTCACTCGAGATTTCCTATTTGACCTAGTTGTTATTAACCAATAGATCTCGGACGAGCCATTCCATAATTATCCAAATAATTATGAATATGTAATTCATTGGTGCCTCCAACAACCATAAGTAGTAATACACTATCCAACATTTGAAGAGCGTTACATATCTTAGTCTCAACAAATGTATTGGTATCCTTTCTCGAAACACCTTGACTAGAAATTTTTAAAATAATATGTTATTTTGTACTGTGATAATTTTCTCATGGTCACAACTTCTTGTAATTATTATCACATAATATAACACTTAAGGATTTTCTATTTAATACAATTTAAATTAATTACTTGATTAATTATATCATTATATAACAAAGTATATAATAGAAATCAAATACCTTTATTACGAACAAGACTGGTTATAGAGTTAAATATATGTAACAAATTATACAAATACCCCTACAACATATCCCTAACCCTCTTAATATGGTCTTAAGCAAGAACCTAAAAGATAACTCATCGAACGTTTTGCTATTGAATATAACTAATTCCTTTGCACTTTTGTTCTAATTTTTCTTTCTTTCACATACACACGCATACATACATCCATGCATACATACATACATACATACATGCATACATACATGCATACATGCATATATATATATATATATATATATATATATATATAATAGACTAACATTTTAGTTGAGTTTTTCAGTTTTAGTGGTTTTTGCGAAATGGACCGCTGAGCACCATGGTTTTGACTTTTTGGCTTGCTTATAGCCTTAGGCCTTTTTGGATGTTCTACCACTATTGACTTGCTACCACTGATCCACAATGTTGATTCATTTTTGTATGCATGGATCCATAGTCGTGCTTTTGTCTTTCAACGATAGTAATGGCATTTTCAATAGACATCTCTATGACTTTGGTGTTTTTGGTTTTCTATTTTTCCTCTTGTATTTTGTACATTTAGGTTTTGGTCCTTGGACTCGGTCTTAGAGTCATAGTGGGAAGTCTGCCTTAAGGATTCGGGAGGGGTTTTTCTTTTTTTTCCATTGTACAGTATTTTTTTCCTATTGGCCAAGCTTGTTGGCAGCTCATTTTTAAGCGTATAATAAAATTACATGAGTGCTCTCTTCTTCCAGAGAGTTATTCATTTCCCTCAAAATAAAAGTATACATAAACACTGAAGTCAGTAGAATATGAAAAGCTGCATGAGAGGATTTCGTCGTTCAAGGAAAAGATGGATCATCCAGAAGGGTGGTTTAGAAAGGATCCATTTAGGGTTTTGTTTGACATTAGTCCAACCAAATATAGGGAAGCCGAACCACAATTTAGGGCAATTCAAGTACTTGAACAACAACTATGCAACTAAGGCATAGACTCCATGGCGAATGAAATGTTGAAAGAGCATACTTGCTGTATATTACATTTGTTTCCATAATATATACGCATGCATGCACCATACTATTCCAAATCTACTCTTCATAATGGCTAGCATTTCTTTTTGATAGCAATCAACAAGGAATCAACGGAATACCAACCAAAGCATAAAAACAAGAAACATTGATGTAAAATTGTGTAAGAAGCTTTTTCGGAGCATGGATGACAAGCTCTAATGTAGCGGTAATTAATCGTAGTTAAATACTAAATTTTTTTATCAAGTAAAGTGGTAAAGGCTAGAAAATTAATCGTGTAAAAATGGCTAAATATTAGAAGAAATTGCGGAGAAAAAAAATGCTGTAGAGGAAAATGCTTTGCAACGTAAACATATAAAGAGAACTGTATAGATTATACACGGGCTTTAGAAGATCCTTTGTATCCATGGACGTTCAAATCCATTTGGTTTACCACTCATATTTCAAAGTTGGAGTCACCACATGTTCAAGCATTTCTATAACTGTTAGCTAGACATCTCTTATCTGGGAAGAAGAACGTATGAATTACATCCGTCTCCTTACCTTGTAATTTCGCCCTCCTAATTTGCCTCGCTTAAACAAACGCAATTTCGAATTGAAATGGCTACTGCTAGCAAGCTACTCTTTGCCTCATCAATTCCACTTCTAAAGACGCAATCCATGCCTATCCCTTCCATACTCTATCCGCCTAAATTTCCCATTTTGCCCTCATTCAACAATCACTACTACGTCTGTTCTTTCTCCACCAAAGCATCTGTTTCCCAACGGTCTAATGCATCAATCAACGGTAAAAGCTTCCAATTTATGGAATTTCAGATCGATGTACTATGCTATGTGTATTTAACCGTTTATTTTCTTATAATTAATGACAAATTTAACCAGTTATCATTGGACCACTATTCATTTTGTTTAACTAAGCAGGTTGTTTACCACACATCCTTCTATATATGAGAATGCAGGGCCTGTTTAACAACTAATTGTTGCAAAATGACTTCCATGTAGAAGTAACTCATAAGTCACAAGCAACTCTTTGTTGCCTATGAAATTAGTTAAAATTTTGACTTATAAGTAAGGAAAAAAAAAAGAGAGTTGTCAACCACTTTTTTGACCGCGTTACTTAAAAGTCAGTAAGTAGGAAAATAAGCTGTTCTCAAACAGGACCGTAGATGATTTTGAAAAAAAGGCTATTAATTTATTAGTGAGCAGTTGTGTTATTATAGATGTGGCAGGTGACGGGCTTCCAGGGCGAGTTGGATTCTTAGGGCTTGGAATCATGGGTTCTCCAATGGCACGAAATCTTTTAACAGCTGGGTAATTTTATTCCCTTTTATTACAGGGCTCAACATGTGTATTGTGAATTCTTTTCTACAATGACAGTGTTTGAATGTGCAGTTACATATAGTCTAGATATTTTATGAGGACTGTCGTAAGACACCGGATTATCTGCTTTGAAACAAGAGTGCTACTATTAGCACTATAAAATCTACTTGAAAATACCCATTTCTGAATAGTATCCAAAAACACTTGATGATGCCAATACCCACCACCCAAATTAAATTTTAAAAAACCTTTCAAATTCATACGGCACAAACAAATCCTAATTTCTCTTCATTTGGAACAACATTTGGATCCTATAAAATATGAAAAATTGCATACGAGTAATCAGAGTTATCATAGTGCGTGTTATAGCACAAAATTGCCCATAACGAGCGTGTGCGCTTTTTAATCTATAATAGCACACATGTCATCCATAGTGTGAAATAGTGCATTATTTTGTCCAAGCGCAAAAAAGTGAATAGCCCAAAATAGCGCGCTATTTTGTTTGTTTAATTATTTTAAGTTAGCATAAAAAAACCCAGATAAAATTGAATGATACAAACTAAGACATGGATACAATAATCAAATATATATATTCAATAATAAATCAAAACCATTTATTGAAAAAGGAATTTTTAAAAAAAAAAATTTAGGCCAGTTTTGAAAACTAATAACAAATTTAGTTCAATATGAAAACTTGTTACAAATATAGACACGTTTTTGCCACGTTAACGCCGAGTCAGCGTAGTTTCTTGGTGTATTTTGAAAACGCACCATGAAGATTTTTTTTAACTTTTATATTGGTATGATTTCAAATGGAGCCAATGGAAATTGTTATTCCTGTTGGCTTCATTTGAAATTGTACCAAAAGAAAACTTTAAAAAAGAAAAAAAAATCCATTAATGCATTTTCAAATGACGCCAAGAGAAGGAATTTTTTTTCTCAACAATTCATATTGACTGCATTTGAAATCGCGTCAGTGTAAAACTTGAAAAAAAATTATAGCGCATTTTCAAAATGCACCATAAAAGAGCCGATTCAGCACTAACGTGGCAGAAACATGTCTATATTTGTAATAAGTTTTCATAGTAGCTTAAGTTTGTTATTAGTTTTGAAAATCGGACTAAATTTAAAAAAACTTCATAGAACAATGAACATGAGTCCTTCAAATAAAATTGAATGTAGATGTTTGGTAAGAGTATCGTACTCAAAATGTCTGTGTAGAAAAATATTAATACTTTTGTTTTTTTCTATCGATATTAATAGGTAGAAACTTTATAATCCAAAAAATTTATTTTAAATTTGCCGTGATGTTATTTACATCATTTTTAATACTGAAAAAACCAAAATATGAAGGCTAAACATTCTTTTCTTTCAAATTCTTTTGAATTAACAATACCTCATTGCTACTTATCTGAGAAAAGAAGTTCGCTCTTGAAAGCAAAGTTCTTTCATTTGTTAAAACATAATAATATTACATCTCTCGTACATCAAAAATGCTACTTGAGAAATACTTCGAAAATGACCTTATGGACTAGTTTACTTTAGCATACAAGAAAACAAATTATTCGATACAAGATACCAAATTTTATACATAATCAATGACGTTATTTTCTAATTTGTTTTTCATGAAAAATTAGTCATTCAACCTATTAACAAATGTTTTAATTTATAATCTACCACTACCAAATATTGTGATGCTATTGTGTGGATCCATATATAACTCGAGTCCTTTTCATACTAACTAAACTAGATGAAAGACTAAACATTGGGAATACTCTTTCATCTCTTTTAGTTTATAATAATCTCAAATGTACATATGTTTTGATATTATATATATCGTTTTTTTACATTCGCTAAACAGCTAAGAAGTTCTTTTTGATAAGTATTGTTCTTATAATGCCAAAAATCTCGAAACAAATGAAATCAAAATTTATACTAAAAAAAAGAAAAAAAGAAAAGAATTTTGAAATCAACATCGAAAACATATATATCAAAAATAATCTTAAGATATACTAAATTTAACAAAATTACGGTTCAAAATAGAAATTTATGAAAAATAACATGTTAAATAGTCAATCTCAATTAAGAAAAAACCAAAGATGATGAGGATGATGAACCCCTGAAAACAACATATAAATTGTTAGACGAGTTTACTTCATAATACACTGCTAAGAATTTTAAAGCTTAGTTCTAGATTTTTGAATTTGAATAGGAGACACCAACTAACAATTTATAGTGTAAATTGCAATACAAATTCTAATCCATAATTGAATTACAATGTAAATTTTAATAAAATAATAATGATAGTCGTAAATAAATGATTTGATGTTTATGTAAAGATGAACCACGACTACTTTAATCCCATTTAGTATATAATAAAAATGCAGAATTTACAAAAGTGAATAAAATAGTGCGCGCTATAGCGGATAGCAATACACATAACACAAGCTTTGCGCTATCTGCTATTGATTGTCTTGTCAAACATCATATAGTGATTGATGGTTTTAAACAGTCTGAAACAACAAGATTTTCAAAAAAGAAAAAGAAAATTAGAACATCATATGATGGCCGACCGAATTGAGCCGTAATTCGGCGGTTGTAAACTGTTCGACAATAGTATTTTCAAAACAAATAAAATAAAAATAAAACTAAAAAACCTAACACACCATTAAAAAATTTTCATATACAAATTACTGCATAATTAGTGAAATCTATTCAATACATACAACAACAAAAATTTGTTCATCAATTGTAATTCATTGATTCAATTAATGGAAAAATTCGAAAATACCTCAAAATTCTATTTTGATCTCCAATATGCATGTTTGCTAATGATTAATCTTCTTTCTTTTACGTGTATGAATTGATTTGTGGTTGAAAGATGATTAGTGCAAGAGAGATGATAATTTAGTGTTTGAGAGGAAGATGACTTGAGTAATAGATTGTGGAAGATAATTCGAACGACAATTGGATTAGTGGGTAATATTAAGACTTTTAACTGGTTGTTATTTATTTATTTATTGGATTGGGTATTTCTAGTGGATTTTATGGTCCTAAGGGTAGCACTTTAAAACAAGCATATATGAAAGTCAATTACATATGTTAAGTTGTTAATGTTATAAAGCGTGATCTTTTTTTCTTCCTTTCATATCTTGCAGCCCTCGTAACTAGGTAGCCGAGTGGAGTCATTAAAATCAGAATGAAAACTTCAATATTTTGAACTAAGATAGTAGCATGATTCTCATCAGTAATTACTAAAATCTTAAGGCAAACAGACCCTTACTATTTGAATCTCATTTTACAGTTCAAATCACAACTGAGAAAATCATTTTATCCTTGTTGAAATAAAAAATATCAAGCTACTTATATGGATCAACAATTTAATTTTCATTTAAAAATATATGGAACACGTGTAAATTAAGCTTTAGGTGCAGAGATCTAAAACCCTAGCATCAAAGTCAATTTTGAAAGTATACACTATTACTATGAAAAGAAGAATCAATGCTTCACATACTTGAATGTCATTTGATTACATACAAAGATCAAAGTTTATAGCATATAAGTAAATAACATATATATATATATATATATATATATATATATATATATATATATATATATATATATGAGTCATTTGAATCTACGATCTATGATTCAAATTGATTTTTGATTAAAATTTTGAAGTATATTCAAGGTTTGTTTCCCATTTTGAAAGCCATGAATCTCATTAATTTGTCTAGATTTCTGAAAATATTCTCCTTCAGGATATATTATCATAGCTCGGTTTCCTGTTTTTTTTTTTTAATCCTCCTATTACCGTGACTAGATGCCCTATCTTATTTCAGACATGCAGTTATGATACATATCTTCTTTCTTTTTGTAGATACGACGTTACAGTCTGGAATCGAACCAAAAGCAAGTGTGATCACCTCGTCGACCTCGGTGCCAAGTATGTGATATCAGTTACATAATACAAGCAATGTTTTAGTTCATGTAATTGTTAGATGTAATTATTTGATAAGGTATGCGACTTCTTTCTGTTGATACTGTTAGACTAATATCCTTGTTTACTACTCTAAGGTATGAAGCTTCGCCAGCAGAAGTTGCATCTTCTTGCAATGTGACATTTGCTATGCTGGCTGATCCAGAAAGCGCTGTATGTATATTTCTGTTTACCTCATTGTGTGTTCTATATAAGCAATGTAACATATATTTGTTGCGTAGGTTGATGTTGCATGCGGAACAAATGGAGCTGCTGAAGGAATGAGTCCAGGAAAAGGGTAATTTCTTGAATTTGCCTTATTTCAGTTCATTATTCATGCACAGCCAATATTTGCTATGCTGTGTGCGTGCATATGCGCACATGCACATGCGCTTCACAAGTAGTACATCAGTCATAAGTGTGTCTGTATTGGGTAATTGCTTTTTCTGTCATTAATATCTCAGCTATAAACCTGCACATATTACATGGACACAATTTGAGCGATAAACGTAAAGTGGCGTTGTGCAGTGGTGGAACCAGCTATTGGTTTCAGGCAGGGCATGGTAGTATTACAAAAGATGATATTCAAATATTAAGATTTTTTTTTTAACCACAGAATCAAATAGATAGGAATATTAATTGGGGGCAATGCAAGAGGGTTGATAATGTTGAGACGAGGCAAATAATAAAAGTGAGATGGGGGCATAAACTGAAATTTTCTTTCTTTTAAAGCAAAATTTAATGAGTTTTTTTATTTTACCTTTTTGTTGTTATGGTAATGGTTAAAATCACTCTGTCGCATCTCATATTAGGGGAAAAAGACATTTTTTTTCACGTTACAAATCTAGTTCATAAAATTAACAAATTCATCATGACAAAAAATTAGTAACCTAAATCATATATCCAAATCCAAATTCTTCGAATCAAGTACAATGACGACGATTATACCATATCAGTTTGGTTGAACTTTACGATTTACGATTTAAATCCCGTTTTGAAAACATTGTTTATACGCATAAAATATATCATCTTTATAATACGATGTAAGTTATTTTAGCAAAAATATATAAATTTAAAATCTTTACGTTACTTGCATTTTAATAATGTAAGGAACTGAATAGTCATCAAAACTACATTGACAAGTGGCTTGCGTTGTAAAAATGCAAGGTAAAATAAAAACAACTAAAGTTGCATAAAAGATATTACTATGAACACTTGCTAGTTTATAACATTTGTCTTCATACAACATGTCATTTTAATTACATAATGCAAAACATTTTTGCAAAGGTAAATAAATTCGAAATATTCAAGTAGCTTGCATTGTAAAGAGTTCTAAATATAATAAAAGTCACTAATATTGCATAAATGATACGAGTTTGAATGTGATAAGAAAAAAATCAAATTAAAATCAAAATTTTAAAGGATTTTTTTTTTCAATTTGGCACGACTTTGCAAACTTATTACGCAAATAGCCTATTTCAAAACTAATTACAAACGTAGCCCTGTTTTGACCAACTCAGCGCTGAGTTGGCCAGAATGAACTGGGTGCAATTTCAAATTGCGCCAGTACACATAATTTTTTTTAGTGTATACCGGCGCAATCTCAAATAGCGCCAGTATACATAAAAAAACATATGAGCGCAATTTGATAGCAAGTATGAATTACCTTTAACTCATGTGTGCAATACTATCCTGCATCGGATATGGATAGCTAAATTGTAGATTTTGTTGAAAATTCATGAAAGGAGGATAACCGAAGAACATTTGTTGCTGCCCGTATTGCGCTACGTTCATAGAAGGATTACTGTAACTATGAGATGAAATTGGTTGCGAAGGATAGTTGGGTATAGGTGCCGCTATAGATGGAGCTATAGGTTGTTCTACCAACAACCTTCTGTTTTTCACAACGAAAAACTCTATGGAATTGGTGGGGCCACTGCTTCATCTGGACTATGAATGCCTCCACCCCAAGTGCTGTGTACAAAATGACCAGAAGTCAATAATTCTATAACAGACGTGTTTATGTCTTTTAAACAAGCTATAATTTTGGTTTGAAGTTCAAAAATTGTGCACTGCCAAGGGCACCAACATTTAGAGTGAGTAAAGGCAGAAATGCAAGTAGAGTCTGAAGGATGTGAGTGTGGAGTTGGAAAAGTGAATGCGGGCGGAAGAGAAGAGATGGTGAAATGTTTTTGGCCATTTTTGAGCAGGTTGAAAGTGGAGCCAAAGGAAATTTTTAATGATAATATTCATTCCGTTGTATTATAAATGTTCGTGTAATATATCTTAATGTAACACATGCACGCCCACCTGCATGCACGCACGCATGCTAATAATTAAATTTGCAGTAATATTTGAAAAAAATACATTAAAGTTCGTTGATTAATTATTATACAGAATTTAAAAACGTTGAAACAAAGTACATAATTAAATTTTTTGGCACATGTCGGTGCATTTGGAAATCCCAAAACGTTCTCACTTGTTTTATATCATCAGTGTCCAGCTATATCGATGTACTTACTAATCGCCGTCCATCAGTTTCGATTAATATGCTTTTTATGGTTGCATAATCACTTTTAAAGCCTTATGCATCTCAAATTACATAATCACTAAACTGTTCTCCATGAATTATCCTTCAGAAGCTTCATTTATATATTTTTTTGAGAATTCGTTTGAGATCTCTTCGTTTTCTTGTCATGCATCATGTCGGTAATCTCATTTATTTTCTTGTTCGTCTTGGTATGTGAACCCATCGAGCAACATGACTACTCTATTGGCATCGGAACTAGACACTGTTAAATGATGGTGGCTCAATAATTGTTTTAGTTATTTATTATCATAATGAATCATCAATGTGCTATGTTGCTGAGGTTCAATCTCTTGTTTTTGAGGTCTATAC
Organism: Allium fistulosum; assembly: GCA_030737815.1. Lineage (NCBI taxonomy): Eukaryota > Viridiplantae > Streptophyta > Magnoliopsida > Asparagales > Amaryllidaceae > Allium > Allium fistulosum. The sequence continues at coordinate 303,872,688 of CM060903.1, read as the reverse complement.
TTTTGAAGCCCTAGATCGTATTGAATATGATTTCTGTGGTGAGGGGTTTGACTTGGTCTATTTTGATTCGTCGGCTGCAGCAGTGTATTAGCAACCATCCCCTAAAATACTGCTTGCATCCAAGGAAGTTTCCAATTGGAGCTTTCTGAAACTTCAAAATACTACTGAATTCCTTTGAATAAAAAGACAAAAATCAAAAATGGCATGTCCAGGCTGAAAATAAATAGTGCCAAGGTTTAAAATATTACCTGACACAATCATTCCATTCCTCGTTGCCAGACAGTTTTTCTAGAGCTATCTCAACAGCACCAGTTTTGTTGAAGAGTTTATCCTATATTACCTGTTCTTTGCAAAGTATGTCGTATTTGTGTTAAACTTTGAAAGGCCACCAATGGTAGCTCCGTAATTTTTTTAATTTGTCCGTTATAATTTTATATACTTTCTTCTTGTGCTTTTTACAAGCATCGTAGGTTTCAAAGGCACATCTTAGAAAAATGATCGCATTTTTTTGTCAAGTAGTAGGACTTTTACATGAGCTGGAAGTAATAGCCGTAACTATGGAGGAGAAAAGGTTTATTTATTTATTATTATTTTATTTATTTGCGAATATCAAGTGCGGATGGGGAGGGGTTTACATAATGGAGAATAAAATTAAAAACAGGAAAATAGGCACAATGATAAACTTAGAAATTTTTTTAGGCTGAAGGACAATGCTAGTTATAACTAACATTTTGTATATTCTAAAACTGAATATAATGTTAGATATAACTAGCATTTTGTATAGTGTAAAAGTTGAATATAATGCTAATTATAACTAGCATTTTTGTCCTTCAGCCTAAAAATGAAACTTGGTGTCCTTCACTCTAATTTTTTTTCAAAGTTTGACCTTTTCCCTAATTCTCTCAATTAAAAAATGAGCAATTGAAAATATAGATGTTGGTATTTGATGTCATTGACACCCATGATGGCACACACCAATGTTAGAAAAAGACACTCAACCGAGTGTATTTTCCTAGTTGCGAAGTCGAAAACTAGTGATGTGTTTGACATCATGAATGAGAGGATTTTGAAGATGAATGAATCCTCAAACTACTTGATAGCAAGTTTCAAGATAAAAATGAATTAAAATATGTTCAACTTGTTTGACACTCATCTCACCCGAGATGCTAAGATCTTAACCAGAGATATGGAGCGAGTTGTCAGTTCGAGTTTTCGTCTTTATTCCAAGATTAGAAAGTTTGCAATTACTACATAAACTATTTTGAATATAAAAAGAAAAACTTAGTAGTTTTGGGATGTTATGTTCGTGCAGTGTTGGTCTGACTTCTGATTTAATGTTTTTGGTTTATTAAGGATCAGGGAAGAATTTCTCAATGAGAGGAAATTATGATTCAGCTAAAGATAGAATTTGTGATAAATTCCACAAATTGATTTGCTTAAAGATCGTATGTATGAAAATCGTTGTTATTATTTTATCAAAGACACGAGCGAGACGATTTCAATGGTGAACGACCCCTTAAACTACTTGATAGCAAGTTTCAAGATAAAAGTGAACTAAAATATGTTTAACTTGTTTGACACTCATCTCAACTGAGATGCTAAGATCTTGACCTGAGACATGGATTGAGCTTAGTTTAGGTTTTCATTTGTAATCCAAGGTTTGAAAGTTTGCATTGACAACATAAACTGAATATAAAAAGAGAAACTTAGTAATTTTGGGATGTTATGTTTCTGCAGCGTTGGTTTGACTTCTGATTTAGAGGTTGGTTTCTTGAGGAACTAGGAAGAATTTATGAATGGTAGAAATTATGATTGTAGAAATTGTGATAAAATCCCTAAATTGATATATAGTAGAGACTGTGTGTGAGAATCATTATTTATTTTTATCAAAGATATTGTTAATATTTTTTAAAATGTTTGTTTTTTCATTATGTACTCTATGATATTTAATTTCCATCATTTTATGAGATTTTGTTAATTTATGTCAGTAAATAGCCGTTTGTCTAAATAATTTGAGTTTGTAAAACAGATGATGTTTGTTAATTAAGGGTGTTACTATATACATCCACATAAACATTTACTACCGTCACTTAAACATTAATAAAATTAAATCGTGAAATCTACTTCAAAAACCCACCTTAAGTTTAAAAGATGGTTTGAAAATAAATGATAATCGAACAACATATAGATAATGAAATCTAAACTCGAACATAATTGTTTTCAATCCTATTTATCATTAATGACAAAAAAAAATGAGATGAAAAAATGTAAGTAAATTTTCTTTTATAAATTCAGATTAAAAATTGATTAGCTAAGATATATAATTCCGTTTAGAATATGAATGTAAATCGATATTTTTGTAAACCTGTTAATTTTATAGGGAATGGATTATCGTAAATAAATATATTTGACTACATCATATTGTTTTCTACTGCAATTGGTGTCATCGTTTTTTCCTTTTTTTCAACCAACAACAAAAACAATAATAATTGAATATTTTTTATCGAAGTAGTAATGAATGTTCTTTAATATGTTATACCGTAACACCTAATTTGAGCTGCCAATTATTCTTTACTATGTTAATCTTTGTTAGGGTTACACGGTTTTAAAAAAAATGGAAATTCCAATTACAACTAAAGTAGATAACAACTTAATTGTAACAAAATTGGTTGGATTTATTTATCTTAGTGAATATTAAATTAAAGAAAGATCGGCTAAGGAGAAATTGGATGAAGAAATTTTGATTTTATTGTTTGAAGAAAGATTGATAGGAGAAGTTGAGTTATGCTTTTGAAAAAAAAAAAAAGATTATGGAAAGGTGGGTGTGAGTGGGCGAGAGAAAAGTTTAGATGTGTGTAAATAGTAACACCCTTAATTAAAGTGATAAATTCATCTTGCTGCATATTTCAGAGGAAGTTGAAATTAAGTAGAGGATATAATGTAGCATATAACTATTATTTTCTAGCCTCTAACCAATTAAATGATATAAAAAAGTTATAATTTTTATTTTATCAATATCAAGTTACAGTGATGTATATACTTAGGAAAATAAACAATCCCTTAGTAGCAGGACAGGGAGAAAAAAATATCACATTGAACTATCGAAATAATAAGTTTTCAAATAAATAAAATATGTATAGTATAAACAGTCAGATTTCATATAGTTAATCACAAAATCATGAAAATATGAAGAAGAAGAAAATAACGAGCTTAAATTTCAAACTAAAACATTTAAAAAGTACAAATCAAAACTACGTAGAAACTGAAAAACATTAGCTGAAAAAGGATTGCATCACAACTAATTAAATCTATCAGTTGTTAATTTTAAAATCAAAAGTGGTCATCTTATTTTTGATAATTTAAGGTAAGTTGGATCAGTTATCCAATTAATTTTGATCATAAGGATCCACCAACTGATCCACCATAAGTGGATTTCTATCTGAATCCAATCTGATCTCTCCTCCTCCTCCTCTTCTTTTTTCTTTTTTCCTTGCATTGTTGAAGGAATTCCAAAATTGTGCAATTTTCGATAGACCCTCACCGGATTATTGTTTCGGCAATACCGTACCACTTATATGTTGAACTTTTCGGTACTGTTATCATTTTTCTTTTCAAATTTCGATGAGATGTTACTGAACTTTGCTGGAAGGGAGTAAGATAGCAAATTGCTTCCTTATCCCTTTTTTTCTTTGCTGGAGTGCTCCTATAATTATCCTTCCGTTAACAATTTATGGAGTCACTTTAATACTGCCTTTTTTTTGGCAAACAAAGTTTGGGGTCTATCAACATTTCCATTGCATAAAGGTCTTATTGCCATAATTTCACAGCTATGTAGATATTTCTACTGTTGATGCTGATACATCTAAACTCATCAACGAACAAATTAAACAGACAGGGGCATCATTTCTTGAGGTTAGTAACATTTGTGTTCAACTTTTTCCCCTTATGTTATAATATATTTTCCCTGAAACATAGTGCTTTTCCCTTCCAGGAGTTGGATACCATAGACCAATGTCCATAAATAAAAATACATCTATTTCTTTCTCAGTTTTTTACTTGATCTATCATTAGAATGCTTTGCAAATTGTAGTGATTTTGTAATAGGCTCCAGTATCAGGCTCTAAAAAGCCAGCAGAGGATGGGCAACTTATATTTTTAACTGCTGGTATATTTCTATAGTAACTTGTATGTGTATTTTAAATTATTCTAATGTTTTAAATCATCACCGCTTGAGTAGCTTAATATGATAATCGGCATAAATTGTCTTTGTTGCTTATTTCAGGGGATGAGCATTTATACCATACCGTCGCTCCGTTCTTAGATGTGATGGGGAAGGTATGGTGTTTATTTATGAGCTTCACAGTTTCACCAACTTCCATGTTTGTAAATGTTCTTCAATAAGATGCATTTTTGAAATTGCAACTAACGCATTTAGTTGAGTACATTTTTATGTTAGTTGTCTATTTGTAGGGTGCATGTTTCAGTCTGAATCAAAGTTCGAGGTTTCGATCAAAACACCGAAATTTCGGTCGTTCCGTTCCGGTTTCAGGAAGAATCGAAACCGAACCAAACCGAAACTCCGGTTCAACTTTTTTTTAAACATAAAATCAAATTTTAGAAAAGAAAATCAAAAAAAGAATTAATGTGAGTTTCAAATATATAAATATTCAAAAATTGAAATTTTAACTTCGCAAACATGCAAAGTCACAAAATATATGAATAGTGTAACTAAAAAGTTAAGTACGAAGTAATAAATAAATATTTGTTAATGTTATAAATATTTATGATTAATCAGTACTATTCATTTATATATTGTTCTTTAATTAAATAAATAATGAAATTCGAAACCGAAACTTGAACCGAAATTCCTAAAATTACAAAAGATTGAAACCGAGATCTCGAACCTTGGTATAAATCTCATCCATTGCCATCTAGAACGATTATGTATTTTTACTTCATTTTTTGATGAAAATAAATATTTATGGAGTACATGCATAATCTGTCAAGTTGAATATATTTGTTTTCTACTTACCCTTTTTAAGCTGTCCATGTGTGTGTATTATAGGGCAATAATCAGCTACACCTCATTCTTCCTACACCTTTATTCTCCCATTATTTCAACCCCACATTCCGATTTAGATAATATATTACCTCTCTTTTGTCACCTCATTATATTATTTAAATTGGAATGTGGTTGAAAAGGGAGAATAGAGGTCTAGCAAGAATGAGGTGAGGTGTATTTATATAAAGACCCACACACAGAGTAGAGCTCAAAACTGTTTATATATGTCACAGTCAAGATTTTACCTTGGTGAAGTTGGTAATGGTGCAGCTATGAAGCTTGTCGTCAATATGATCATGGGAAGGTGATGCCACTTTATCATATTTATAAACCAATTTGTCATTTGCTTCTTGTAAACTTTTTTATTATTTAAATAGCATTCAACTACGGATATTTAGTTAAATACCATACAATCACAGCATGATGGCATCTTTTTCGGAAGGGCTTTTGCTTAGCGAGAAGGTAGGGTTGGACCCAAAAGTCTTGATAGAGGTTAGTTTAAAATCTTGTGCGCTTCTTTATAAGAAAATATCATTGTTGCTTATTACAAAAGTACATAATTACAAGCATTTTTAGGTAATTTCTCAAGGGGCTATAAGTGCACCAATGTTTTCTCTCAAGGGTCCTTCAATGGTTAAATCGCAATACCCTGCTGCATTTCCTCTAAAGCATCAACAGAAGGTTTGTTGCGTTCTTAATACTTATTCTATAATTAGTCCAGACAGTTCTAATGTTGCTGAAGTGAATTATACGAAATTGCAGGATATGAGGCTCGCGTTAGGATTAGCTGAATCAGTTTCTCAGCCTACTCCAATTGCAGCAGCAACAAATGAGCTGTATAAGGTAGCAAAATCTTATGGCCTCAGCGACCATGATTTCTCTGCTGTGATCGAAGCCCTAAAATCCAAGTTGGCGTCAGTGTAAAACTGGTTTAAACGTTGTATTATCATTCACATTATTTTCTCCTTTTCAATGAATTTTTGATCCTATGATCCAATTGTATTTGCCAAACTGAGAAATTATGCTGTGACAGATTTTGTGATTGTCAATACAAATTGAGTTTCTTGCAAAAAAACGTATAGTTCATGTAATATTTTTATGGAATGTGGTTCCTATTTCCTTGTCATCAAATCATCAGGAGTTGAAAAGTTATCAAAAATAAATGATGTTTCAATACCGTATGCTTCAAAACGGACACTTACGGAGTTCAATCAGTAGTGCACATTTTCTAATTAACACTGAAGCTGGAACAAGAGCATGAATGCCTATACGTTAAGCTTAATGCACAGATATGCAAATACATTAAAACAAGAATTATGCATTAATGCATAAAGCAGTAAAATATAAGCTTGACGTTCGTGTTCTCTTCTAGTACATTTTTGTACTTCATCAGATAAATCTAAACATCAAAAAAAAATTATGGCTACGATCCAACAGCAGGCTGTGCGACTTCTTTAGCCTTAGCAGCCGCCTTAGAAGCAGCAGCCGCTGCGGCAGCAGCTGCAGATGCGACTGATGGATTCATAGATGTTACGACCACCTCCTTTTCTTTCTCTTGCTTTCCACTTGCTTCTGAAAGCAATTTCTTAATCTGAGCACCAGTCAACGTCTCATGCTCCAGAAGTGCATTTGCAAGCACATGCAGCTCCTTCTCATGTGCCATGACTATACTCTTTGCATTATTATAAGCCTTTTCTAGAAGCTCTTTAACCTCGTTCTCTATAAGCTGCCTCGTTTCAGTACTCATACTCTTCCCATTATCATCGTAATCATGCATCACAATCCCAACCTCCTTGCTCATCCCGTACTTGGTCACCATCGCCCTAGCCAAACTAGTCGCTTGCTTGATATCTGAAGAAGCTCCAGAAGTGACCTCGCTCTCCCCAAATATTAACTCTTCTGCCACTCTGCCTCCCATGCATACATCTAATCTGGCAAGCATTTGCTTTCTGGAAATGCTGGTTTCGTCCTTGTCCGGTAACTGGGACACCATGCCGAGTGCCATACCACGTGGGACTATTGTGGCTTTATGCACTGCTAGGGCGCCCTTTGTGTGGATTGCTACTAGGGCGTGCCCTCCCTCGTGGTATGCTGTTAGCTTTCTTGATTCTGGAGATATTACTGCAGATTTCCTTTCGCTTCCCATCGTTATTTTGTCTTTTGCGTACTCTAAATCGTTCATTGTAACAGCTATTGATCCGTCCATTGCTGCTTTGAGGGCGGCGACGTTTACGAGGTTTGCTAGGTCTGCGCCGGAGAACCCGGGCGTGCCTCTTGCTATTGTCATTAGGTCAACGTCCTCCGCTTTGAGAACCTAAGGTTTAATTTCTTTCAATGAGTCAATAAAGCTCTAAACTGCAAAAGGTTAATACATAAATCAACAGGGTTTTAAATCTCAGGTTTCGATCATGGTTCTTCTCGATATTTTCATACACGATATCTTGTATCAGATAAGATGTTAAACAAGACGAATGTATCTCAAATGTGCATTTTGTGATGGAAGTCTTTGAAATACATCAAACTATCTTAGAGTAATTTATATATTTAAAATTGATGTCTTTAAAAAAGTTGACAATTCTTACTTAGAAAAAATAAAAATAGAAATCATAGGACAACAGTACGTCGATTGATTTGATAGTGACCAATTAATTTCTTCTTATTTGAACATTAAAAATATATAAGTAAATTGATGTCTTTTATGGTGACTCTTCTGGATAAAAACTAAAAATCAGTTTAGAGGGATAATAGGAATTAGATTGAACAATTTCTGTTGAAAATGTAAAAAGGAAGAAAAGAGTTATCAGTTATGTGAAGGACAAAAATATCAAATAAGATATGGACGAGAATTGATGTTTAGTCTTACACAAGTTCAAAATCGAAATCTTGACGGAGATCATGGTTGAGATGAATGAGATTTATAACACTAAAATCAATTTACCAAAGTCTCAAATATAGCAGATAGATACATGAGAGAAAACTGTAGAAGCAGATGTGCTGTCTCAAACTTTTATCTATTTATTTTCCAATATATTATATCTGCACTTCACTAATGAACTATTTTGATTTAGCAATCTGAGTCTGGCATGTTTGTGAATTTGAAGTTAACAATGGAACAAAGAATACCTTAAACATGTGAGATTCCAATATCTGTCTCCGACCTTCTACATCTGGATTGGGAACAACAATGTGACGGTCAAATCGACCCGGTCGCACCAGTGCTTTGTCCAAAGACTCAGGAAAGTTAGTGGCTGCAACGACAATAATACCCTCATTCTGTTTAAAGCCATCAAGCTCAACTAGCATCTGATTCAGGGTCATTTTCATGTACTGTTGATCCTTGGGATTGCGGCTGCCACCGATTGCATCAATTTCATCAATAAATATAATGCATGGAGATCTTTTTTTGGCAGCGGCAAATAAATCTCTGACCCTCCTAGCTCCAACACCCACAAACATCTCCTCAAACTCGCTACCACTGCATGAGAAGAAAGGAACACCAGCTTCTCCTGCTATGGCTCTTGCTAACATTGTCTTTCCAGTGCCAGGTGGGCCTACCAGTAGGACACCCTTTGGCAGCTTTCCGCCTAGACGAGTGAATCGCTATAGCAAATAACATATAAATAGTAAGCTTAATAATTCACGATGGTATAAGAATATGGTAATATATGGAGTCCGATATTGCCAAAATGTTGGCTAGGAATCTTATCTAATAATAATTCCTTCCTTCAAACACAAATGCCTATTAAGGAACGCAAAAGTATATACACCATGATGCTTTTGCAAAGGAAATGAAGATCACACAGTCAATTGTCTCATCTGGCTTTGAGTATGATATAGTGTTAGTATTATTGTGAACAAGGTGAATTACAAATGGTACTAAAATTTGTTCTCTATCGAAATTATGGTTTTAAATACTTTGTATGCAGTGTCTATGGGCGTCCGTGTCGCTGGTGGGTAACACTGGATTAGAAACACGATGCATTAATGCACTAATAACTTGTAGGCTCCGTCTATTCTCACCCCGTGTTTTGCTCTTCCCACCCCGACGTTTTGAGAAAAAAAAATCCACCCCATTTTTTGCTCTTCTCACCCCGTCTAATTCCTAAACTACCCTTCGCTTTTTGTAAAAAAAAAAAACTTCCCGTGCTCGAACGAAAAAAATAAATGTTCGTGGTTGTTCCCGCGAACGAGGTTGTTGAACCAACCTCGTCCGCCGCGAACGAGATTGTGACAACAACCACGTTCGCGGCGGACGAGGTTGACTCAACAACCTCGTTCGTATGGAACGTGGTGTGTCAATTCGGCGTGGTGGGGCTGGCAGTGGGGCGGAGGGTACGGGGACGGCAGTTGCATGGCGGAGAGGCTGGCGTGAGGTTGGAGGTGGGGTAGGGTGGCGGGCGAAGCAGGCGGAGGTGCTGTGGCATGGCGGAGGGCTGGCGATTGGCACAGGGCAGGCTGGGGACGTGGGCGTGTGGGGGAGGTGCGAGTTGGAGAAGGGGCGGAGTGGGCGGCGGACGGAGCTGGGGTCAGCGGGTGCTGGAGCGGAGGGGCTGGCGGTGGTGGGTGCAGAGTGGAGGGGAGTGGGCCGGGGTTGGTGGGCTGGTGCTGCTGGCGAGCTGTTGTGGCGGAGCGGGTGGGGAGGCGGAGGCCGGAGGTGCGGTGGGTGGTCTGGGCGCTGGAGGCAGGCGGGTTGGTGGTGGGGCGGAGGGAGGCTGGAGGCGGATGCATGGGCGGGGTGGAGTGGGGCAGGCGGACGAGTGGGATGGGCAGGGCGAAGTGCAGTGGAGGGGGAGAGGGTGGACGCATTGTACGTCGAGATAACTGTTAAAGGGTATAATTGAAATAAAAAATTTAAAATTTTAATCGGGGTGTGAAGAGAAAATGGCGGGGGGGTTAATAGACGGAGCCTAACTTGTATATCTACTTAAGAAAGGATGTTTTAAAGTATGCATACATTCGTTGGAGGAGGTGGTGCCATGTTTGCACCTTTTGGCCACTGAGAACATTGGTTTCAAGGACACATCGAGAAAAATGAATTCAGTGAAATTCAAATCGTAAACTATAGAATTTGAATCAAATGGGATTCAAGCAGAGACTTATACATTCAAAGGATTCGTATTTAAATTGTATATGGGTTAAGGTTCGAGGTTTCAATGGGAATTTCATAACTTAAGCCGTTCTGGTTTTGGCTTCAACCACTATCACGACAATTTCGTATTATGTATAAATTAAGGTTCAAGGTTATGACAAGAATTTCAAATTTCAACCATCTCTGTTTGGAATTCGGTCAGAACTGAGACTAGATCATCTCAAAATTCTGATTTTGGTTGTTTGGTGTTAAATAACGATAAAAATTCAATTGAAACAGTATAAATCAATAAACAAACTGGTAAAATTGATTGATCCTCCTGATAAAAAAACCCAAAAGCAAAATTCTAAAACGTAAATTACTTCTAGTTGTACTAAAGATTCCATAAATATCAGTATATTTAAATAAGGTTCCTATAAATTAAATTAATAAACATTAAGGTTAAAGGACTTATCATATTATAATTAAGTCTCTCTTTTGTTAAAAATATCAAAATAAACCTAAATCAACCATTTTCATTTCAACTTCTCACTTTTTACTTTCATTAAGCTACAATGTGCGAACAAAATTGAAATTTTGGATAAACTGAAATTGAAATGTTTGATGATCGAATTGGATTGCATTATAATCTATGTTGTAGAAATCCTTCTAGTCCCGCGCTAGGCACTAGGCGAAGCTTACTGTCCAGTCATCCATCTAGACCTGCTTACAGCCTCATCGAAGCATCTAAACGGGTATCTAGACAATTTTTAAGCTTTAGTTGAATTTAGACATCTGTGTCGGTTTTAGGTGGTACTGCCACCTCGCTACTTCCAAGCTCATTCAAACTTCCAAAATTTCAATTTGCAACAATTATTACCGAACAAAATACCAAAATTCTATCCAAATACACGAGTCTATCAAAAATGCCTAACTTCGATTAATCTCTGATTAACCCTTACCTGAAAGATTAATCCATAGTCCATAATTGCCATCTAGCATCCACCTAGCATTTTTATAATATTGGTTATAAAGTAGATTGGCTTGAATCGGATTTAAAATTTGTTTGCATTGTAATAAATCAGTTTGCATTATATTGAAAATTGGTTTGCATCATAAGAAATTAACTTGCCATGTATTAAAATTTGTTTGCACAATATTCAAAATTTGCTCTGTTTATAGAAGTTCTATTGCATCATGGGTAACATCAATATTTTAATATATCACGGTGCACATCATAAATGCAAATGGAATCACAATACACACGTTACAGATATATATTGAAATTCCGACAACAAAATAAATTAGCAAATTATAATGAAACTGTGTCAATTTAACGCATAAAAGTAATAAAAATACTTCATATCACCTCTCACCGTGTTTTTATTTAAGTAAAATAAACTCGAAAATAAGCTGATCTTACTCGTATTGAAGTGAAAATGTAAGGGCCCGTTTGGTTTCATTTTGTATTTTGAGTTTTGTGTTTTCAACTTGCACTAAAAAATAGCAAGAAATAAGAGAAAAGATTTATAATTCTTAGCCGTTGGGATGACCAACGGACAACGAAAGAGTTTGACTGTTCTCCGTGCTTTTGTTATCTTTCGAAACACGAAAAATAAAGTAAACTTGTTTTCTATTTTATATGTTAATTTCATTTTTCAAAATTGTTTGTTTTTCAAATATACATACAACGGATGCGTTTTTGTATAGACGAAAACACAAAACTAAAAACGACAAGCCAAACGGGGCCTAAGATTCAGTCCAACCTTTTGTTTCTATTTAAAAATCCAAAAGTTAAATCATGTATCTCTTAATCAAAAATGAAATCCTGAATTTTTGATGAAAAATGGTCGCAGATGTAAAGAGAAATTGAGCAAAAGTTTGAGATTTGCAAATTGCATCCCTCTAAGGGGCGGGTTTGTATTAAAAAAAACGAGGGACTTATAAAGGATAAAATAAATATTAAGTAGGGGAAGGTCCCTGATTCCCCCTTTCTAAATTCACATTCAATTGTTCTTTTATTTTTGTAATCGTATGATTATAAACTAATCTATTTCTATAGAATAAGTATCCAAATCAATATTGAAGTTCTTGAAATTTTCAAAGTTAATTGAAATTTTGAAAATTTCAAATAATCTAACTAGAAATGAAAAACATAAATTGAAATTCCAAATTATGGCATAGATGATTACATAGAAAAATCATGTGTAGGCTATCAAATGACATATCAATATACGAATTAAGTAATTAATATGTCAAATAACAGATATCTGAAATTTAAAATAGTGGAACAATATCAAAATAATATTGATAGCTAAAAAAATACTTGTGCACTTCCAAATTATAAGAAATACCATAAACGTATTGTTAGCTTAAAAGATGTTATACAAAATTACATATTTTATTACCTTTATAATTCTATATATTATGAATAATAATATTATATTTCTACTTAAACATGCAAGTTACAAAAACAAAAATTAAGATTGAGAGTTAGATACAATTTTTAAAAAACAAAGTACTTTTTCGCATCAATGCATAATCTTCAAAAATATTAATAATAATAATTTTCTCATTAAAACGAGGGAACTTTTCTTAGAAGTATCCAAATTTGTTCACAATTATAACCAATAGTAAAGAAATATATGAAATTAAAATAATTCAAAGTTCAATTAGTGCTTCATAGTAAATCGCGAAGAGCTGCTACTCATAGAAAAATATTTCTAGTAAAATAGTATGACAAATCATACATTTAATCTTAAGATTGATGAACATTTCTTCCATTTCCAACACTTCTGAACATTTTTTTAAGGAACAATATTCTGAACTCTGCACTCGTATTTTGCAACAAATTCCGGTCCTATATATCGGCTGATATACCTCTATTAATATTTCAGCCGATATTTTAATAGAAACATCACTTAGGAACATATACAATCTATCGTCAATATTATACCAACAGCATCCAGTATTAACATTAAATAGTATGCGATAAAATAGTATGTGAAAGCACCAACTTTACTTTCATAGAAGCAATTCATATTTCAAAAGAGTTGATGTTTGAGCTTTTACAACTGTAAGTATAACTTGATTTACTTATTCTCCTTGTTTCATGTATACTTTTTTTTTCTTTTTTGAACAAAACAAGATTTGAATTCCATTTTGAACTAATATCTCGATGTTGTTTATTTTAGAGAAGACAGAACAATTGTTTTTCAATTGTGATTCGTATAAAATTTTGGATCAAAGTTGGAAAGATTTGATCAAAAACTAGATTCAAATATTGAGATTCATAACCAGTTCTCAACAATGAGTATACAGATTACAACTCTGTAATTTACACCCTAAAATTGCTTTCAACGGTCGATTGAGAGGAGTAATATTACAAAATATGACCACGTTTGGTTATATATCTGTAACTGGGTGCCTGTTGAATAGGTGTCCGCCTCAGTTTACCCTTTAGATGTCTGTTCAACATGTGCCCATAAGTTGGGAGCCTGTTGAACAGGCGCCTAAGTTATTATTCTGTAATCTCTGTTCGAGAAAAAACCTGATTACGGATGTAATATCACAAATATGTAATAGTTATCGTAGTCAATTGTTGGATATGTTAGAAATATTTAGTTTCACACCATCAAAATGTGAACAATAAATTCTGATTAAGATAATTTCTTCTTTCAGACAAATGAGAACTTTTGAAAAAGAAAGCCCACGCACTGACTTTATTCATGAAGAAAGTTATATATTATTTATGTTGTTGCAAGTGGTTACAAATATGATAATCCAAAAAGCTGGAAACTGGAGCTTATGAGCCAACGAACAGTGCACCAACTTAGCTCAGATGACAAATGTGATTCCCTCACTAGAAGGAAGTTGTAAGCCCAAATACATTTGCGAGACAAATGCACAAGAGATGACCTATGTTCTTAGCGAATATTTAAGAGATGCCAAGAGCTTTAGTATCTGAAGTAATTCTGTCATATTCCATATGAGAGTTTAGTGGCTTATGAATCAGTGTAAAGACAAGCATAAGCAATAATGGCACACAAATATAAAAAACCGGTATCCAGTTCAGTAGGCAAACTCTGTTACCTTGGGGTCGCGGAGGTAATGAACAATTTCCTCTAGCTCAGCTTTCGCCTCATCCACTCCCTTCACGTCACCAAATTTTGTATTTGACTCAATACTCGGCTGCACTTCTTCTTGTAAACCAAAACCTGTATTATAAATCAAATGGGTCGAGTAATTAGTAATTACTGATTAGATATCTAGATATGAAAAATGGAAGTTAAACTATATTAAGCGAAAGCAGCTAGCCACTAATGCAAACCTTTACTGATTCCTTTGTTCTCAAGAAGGGCACCGGCACCAGATATTAAAAGAAATGCAAGCGCAAGAGCACGAAAAGTTTTCCATAATTGTTCTTTGAAACTAGCAGTTTCAGCTGTTACCATGTGAATTGGAGCTTTTGCAGTTCCAAGAGGACCATTTTTAGTCATTTGTTCCACGTTTTTCAGAGCTGCTGGTGCACTGTGAGATAATTCCTCTTCTGAAACACCTGCATGGGCACTTTAATTTTAAATCCTATCTTTAATGCTTATTATGATCACAAATCAGTTAGAAGTATAATTCTTTTCATCAAGGTGAATAAAGTCCTATGACCATAACTCTAAAAGCCAGTCATGGGTCTTCACGCCACAGACTCTCTCTATATATATATGTGTGTGTGTCTGTGTGTGTGTGTATTTATATGTATAATGTGTGTGTGTGTGTAAGAGAGTGTGTGTGTATGGGGATGACCATTTGGACACAAATTTAAACAATTGGTGAATCGATAGATCTGGATCATTGGATCTCATTGTTAAGCACACATGGAGTTGAAATCCGAGGACTATCCTATGGTTGAGATTGATTGTCACCAAGTGCGTTACCATTTTGTGTCTCAATAGATTTTCCCTATATACATACACACACGTATATATGTATGTATGTATTTGTGTGCACATGTGTGTACACACACATACTACATACATACACACACAACACTTTTGCTTAATCAGTTTTTTAGTCTCAAACACAAAGAATTTTTTTTTTGAAAGTGTCGGGAATTTAAAGACCTAGAGGCCTTAATTAACAGCTAACATCGTATCATAAACACTGCACAAAAAAACTTAATTAGGTGTGTAACTCTAACCGTATTAAATCATAGTTCTCACTGATCATTGATATGTAATTTTTTTTATTAGTGAGAACTTCACCCAAAAATATTTGTGAGAATATCGTATAAAAGGCAAGAATTTCATTAATATTCTGTATAAGAATTTCACTAGTATGAAGCTAATTATCAAAATAAAAGGCTTTTCCGTTATACCTTTTTGTAACTCTGCAAGCAATTGACTGCCATCAAGCTTATCAACTTTGACTAAAGCTTTTATATATTCAGACAGTGCTAAGGGGTTGGAATGTAGTGAAGGCCGACTTTCAAAGAGTCTGATAACTGTTTCTGGGTCACTTCTATAAAGTTTGTTAAGTAGAGTGCCATCACTTGCTCCATCTGCATCCCGCATTCTGCGGGCAAAACTGCCAACGTAACTTGATTGAGGCCTACCCCAGATATTTCCAAATGCACCACCTACTTGTACGCAACAGGAAATAATGACCAAGGGATACAAATTAGAAATAAATATAAGAAATATAAATGCTATAAAGTATAAACATACCTTTACTAGTTGCGACATTATTCAAGGAGAGAGGTGGCAGATCAATGAAGCTGGCATAACTTGGATTCCCCAGTTGCTGCTTTACACCCTAACAAATGTTAAATCGGATGCAACTTAAATCACAAAGGTAAATTATGCTAGAAATATCAAGGACCAAAGGACCAAACATCTTTATTAATAGTTGAAATAGAAGCGTAATCTTTTGGTCCGACCGCGAAGTTTCAAAAATACCCTTATATGCAAACAAGAGATTAAGAGTTCAAATCTCACAACGAATAAAAATTACATTTATTTTCAAATTGAAAATATGGAACGTAAATAAGATTACAACTTCGAAACCCTATTCAAATTGAAATTTTGCAAAGTCATACCTGAAGAATGTGTCGTCTCACAACATCAGCTTCTGATATTCGAGTTTCGTCTTCGAATACGTGTTCGACGGGATAAAGGAGTCAAGATTAGTCGAACGAAATGGTGGAAGTTCAAATGAGACGCTTCACGGGTGTTTAAGGATAGGATGATGGAAGAAGGGGCATGAAATTTGAAAGGAGAAGCAAATCACATGTGAGATGAGATGACAACGCGCATTCGAAAAGTAGCTACTGAGGTGTTTGGGGTAATGAAAGGAAATAAACGCGAACCTAAATATTCGTGATGGTGGAACAATGATGTGCAAAAGTTTATCAAAGAGAAGGAGGAATGCTATAAGTGATTGCATCATCACAGGAGCGAGGACAACATGCAAAGGTACAAAGTGGTAAAGAAAAACACAAAGAGAGCGGTGAGTGAAGCAATGGTATGAAGATCTGTATTATAAGCTAAGTACGAAGGAGGGTGAAAAAAATGTCTATAGGATAGCTAAGCTCCGTGAGAGGAAGACAAGAGACTTCAATCAAGTTAAATGCATTAAAGATGACAATAATATACTTTTAGTGAAGGACGATGGGATAAAAAATAGATGGAGAGATTACATCGACAAACTATTTAATGAAGAAGGTGATAGCACTACGATCGAGATAGACGACTCTTTTGATGACACCAGTAGACATTTTGTTCAGCGAATTCAAGATCCGAAGTGAAGGAGGCGCTAAAACGGATGAAAGCAGGCAAGACACTAGGCCTGATGGCATCCTCATTGAGGTGTGAAGATGCCTTGGAGATGCAGGGATAGCCTGACTAACTAAGTTCAATAATATTTTCAAATCAAACAAGATGCCAGATGAGTGGAGGAGAAGCATATTAGTTTCGATTTTTAAGAATAAAGAAGATATCCAAAGTTGCACAAACTACAGAGGAATTAAACTTATGAGTCATACGATGAAGCTTTAGGAGAGAGTCGTTGAACATCGATTAAAAAGAATGACAAACGTTTCAAAAAACCAATTTGGTTTCATGTCTGAAAGGTCGATCACGGAGGCAATTTTCTTGATAAGACAACTTATAGAGAGATTTAGAGAGCAAAAGAAGGATCTACACATGGTATTTATCGATTTGGAGAAAGCTTATGACAAAGTACCGTGAAATGTGATGTGGTGGGCTCTGGAAAAGAAGGAGAGTCCCAACAAAGTGTATTACCCTTATCAAGGATATGTACGATGATGTTGTGACTAGTGTCAGAGCATGCGATGGTGTAACCAGTGGCTTTCCCATTAACATAGGATTACATCAAGGGTCAGCTTTGAGCACATACATTTTGCCCTAGTGATGGATGATGTTACGAAGGGTATACAAGGGGAGATTCCTTGGTGTATGCTATTTGCTGATGATGTTATGTTAATTGATGAAAGTAGGATTGAGGTTGATAGACAACTTGAGCTGTGGAGACAGACTTTAGAATCAAAGAAATTTAGGCTTAGCAGAACTAAAACATAGCATATGAAGTGCGAGTTCAACGGTGTCAGGTCAGAGTATGGAGATGTCACTCTGGCCGGACAAATAGTTTCCAAGAATGAATCATTTCGATATTTAGGATCAATGTTGCAGTGTAATGGTGAGATTAATGAAGATGTTAGTTTTGGAATTCGAACGGGATGTGTGAAATGGCGACAAGCGTCTGACATTCTCTATGACAGAAAAGTCCCACGGAAGCTTAAAGAAAAGTTCTACAGAACAACAATCAGGTCTGCGATGTTGTATGATGCAGAAGTTGGTCTACTAAAAGCCAACACGTCCAGAAGATAAGCGTAATAGAGATGCGTATGCTGCGATGGAGTTGTGGTCATACAAGAAGAGACCGAATTAGAAATGATGATATACATGAAAAACTTGGAGTAGCACCAATTGAGGAGAAGCTAATTCAACATCGCTTAAGATGATTTGGACATCTCCAACGAAGGCCGCCCGAGGTACCTGTGCGCGTTGGACTTATAGACCGTGTCGTATACTCAAAAAGAGGTAGAGATCGATCAAGGTTGACATGAGAGGAAGTAGTAAAAATGGACTTGAAGGATTCAAATATATCCGAAGAGCTGGTAACGGATATGAGCGTGTGGAAGTTAGCGATCCACTTATCAGAACCATGAGCTATGAGTTTTACAAGTTTTAGATTATAGGACTAGGAAAAAGGAGCCTAAGACGTAGCGTTGGGTCTTTGATCAATATTACTATCAGCAACATTATTACTATTTGTACTATTATTATCATTTATTTATTTTTATACATATATATGTATTTTTATCTTTATTTTTATTTTACTTGGTTACTATTATTATTAATTTACTAATTTGACTTTATTTTATTATTGCTATTGCTATTGTTGTTATTATAACTTTTAAATTAGCTTTGTCATTTAATTTTGGGTTCCATCTCTAGCCGATTCCCAACTTGTTTGAGAATAATGACTTTATTGTTGTATATTTTTCAGTTTTCTTTAATCAAAACTACATAGGAATTCTAAATTCAATAACTTTATAAGGGGGTTTTACATGCACGTGCGTTGCATGTGCTAAAAATCATGTGAATAATAATTGAAGCACCATCGGTAATTCTTTCTTTCTAACACAAAATTTCCCATATCAGGTTGTTACTACAATTGGTAAATGGGACAAAAAGGAGTACAACAATAATGCATCTGTGTATAACATTCAAATAATGTGTAGAAAAGAGGTTATGGCACCGTTGGAACAGAGAACCTTTTACACTAATTGGAAGAAAGAAAAATGAGAGGAAAGTTTGCCAACAAGATGAAATTTCAAGAATCAAATGAGCAATATTTATACAATTGACCTCGACTTAGATGAAACATCTTGACAATAGGTCTCTTAGCCTATTATTTATTCTTCCTAAAGCAAAGATGCTGACAACCAAGGGCGGATGGATGTGTGCAATATATATTATATTATATATTTTTTAATAAGTAGCTTCCAAGAGATAACCATGTGGTTGAACACCAATTTGAAGCGTAAGAGTTGCGGAGTTCTAACCCCAATAATGGCGCATAAAACCCTACATAAAATCCAGTTCAAACTGTTTAACATTTATAAGTATGTATTGACTTTCAATGATATGGGGCATAACTCTCACGTGTCATTTTAGGTTTTCAACATTCCTACTTATATGTATACTTTTTATTGGCATTTATTTCATTTTACTCAATATTTTTTGAGTTTTAGCCCACCTTCCTGATGTTGAAGTTCAGTAATATAATAACTTTTAAAAAATAAAATCTTTTTGTACTACCAGAAGAAAAAATGGAAGCAATGCAATGCAGTATGACGTGTCTACAATATATATGATTTCCATTTCATATATGGAGGAAAGATCGGTAATACCTATATACCCCACTTTGCAACAAGCCCACACTACTAATGGATTTTGGAGCTACATTTTCCAAAATAATTTCTTGTAACATGTTCTCATTCTAATCGAAAACTCATTTGGATAACTGAAAATTTCGTTGTTGTCAAAAATCTTAAAATCTTACGATTTGAATCCCGATTCAGATCGGATCTCTCTCTTTACGATTCGATTTAAATTCTAATTTAAACTTAGTCAAAACCGCAATAGAATAAAAAATATTCCACTCATACTAAGATATTTGATATACTTATGTGGATTCACAATTTTAATTATAATGTTTTAAAATAAATAAAATGGAATAAATGAGAAAATTGAGTTTTAAGTGTAGGTGTAGAACTTAAAATATAAAAATCAATTTCGAAGTGTGTAAAAACCTTAAAAATATGAATCTTTTGAATCTATGATTTACGATTCAAAATTCCGTTTGGGGTTAAAGTTTGAACTTTACGATTTGCGATTTAAATCCTATGTTGAAAACCTTGACTGAAATACATCTGCATTATATTTTAAATCAACATTAATTTAAAAATTCATTTTCATTTATGGTTTTGAAGAATAATAAATTTCAATGATAAAACATTTTTGAAAGATAAGCTTCACGAATGGAATTAGATATCTCTAAAAATGGCACAATCAAAAACCATTTGGCATAAAAGTAAGGTGTAGAAAGTCACTCCTCATATTTACATGTATGGCTGTGAAGAAAATGTTTTTGGTATCATTCCTCAAGAGATAGTGTCATGCATTTTAAAAATAATGTGTATGCGTATCATCTCTACTTCTCTACTATTAATAATGAAAGTTCAATCATTGGGATTTCCACCATGTCTTTTTGAAATTTTGAAAATACCCTTGATAACATCCACTTTTTGATCGCTCATCAACATAATATAACTATCGATTTGTGGCATGCACCACCATCCTCTTTGTGGCTAACCATCGACGGAATCTCACTACCGATTTGCAATCTCCACCACCAACAAGACTACTTGAAACGTCCGTGACACAGAAAAATTTCATTTATAACACACATAATAAAAAAAACATTATGGTAATAAGATTATTTTCCCACGTTAAATATTTCTTAAATAAAAAGTAAATATCTTCATTTATTGGACGCACATATGCATGCATTTACACTAGTATCTTATAAATATTATTTTGTCAATAAAAAACTTAAAGGTGCAATTGCTTTATTGAAGGAAACAAAATATGTACACCATGATGGTTAAGCTAATGTACATGCATACATGTGTGTGCGTGCGCGTGTGTCCACAAGCACGTGCGCGCGTGCGCGTGCATATATGTGTATGTATATGTGTGAATATGTGTGTCTGTCCATATGTATATACATATATATGCTAACGAAGGATACTGGTTGTATAGAGTAACAATTGTCCTCTCTCTCTTTCAACCATCATCTAAGTTACATGGATACCCTTTTACGTTTTCTCATTCTATGGCACCTAAGGAGCAAAAATGAAGTCGTTTACTTTACTTGAGAATCATCAAACACCACAATGTATATGCATGCATATGCACATCATGAGCGTCAATACAATAATGTATATAATATTATACATTTGAGTTGTACTCATATATGTATTAATAGTAAAAAAATTAAAAAATCTAAAATCAAAGTCGCATACGTATAAAATATTGTGACAAAATAGAAGTTACACGAGTCAAATGAATCATATTTAAACATATTATTATTTGGATTATCATTATAATTTAATTGTAAGCATAAATAGTGTAATATTTATTCATAGTATCCTTTTGACCAAATCATGATTTACATAATAGTAAGCTAGTCGCATGTAGATGATATTCAGATATGATAAAGCAAAGATAAGTAGTGCTATATACAAAAGGATTATTAAAGAATTTTATATTTACTCCAAAAATATATCAAAAATTAAAAGTTGTCTAGCTAAGAAAGTAAATAACACAAGAAAAAAATAGCTCAAAGTAGTATAGTAACAAAAACATATGATTTTAGGATGGACAACAGCATGCTCAAAGTATTACATGGTTTCGTCGTGCTTTAGTGGTATGGAAAATAAAATATGCACTTGGTCGATGGGCAACCACATTAGCATCATTTTGTTTTACTTTCTCATATTTCTCCATACTCGGTTTCATTCCAATCTAGAGTAATTCGCTATTTACTATTGTTTGTGGTTATTACTCATCTTCCTTGATGTGAAAGTTAAATAAACAAAATAATTAAAACATAAAATATACATCTCATTACTACACTTCAAAAGATACGTTGGTACCAACTCTCATATTCCACTAAGTGATTTCATATTCTATTTATTCAAGATCATCAAAATTCACTAAGAGGAATACTTTCTATCGACGTACACCACTACAATCCCGAAAATAAACATTGATAGTTGTTGCACTTTTTTTAAATTTATTAAGAGTATTTTTACTTTTTCTGGATAACATGAAAGAAAGTATATATCTGCAGGTAATTTAGCTAATAGTATGTTATTCTCGTTTGATGTTGCAGTTTTGATCAAGAAATATTAATAATCATCATAGACTATTTTATGAGAACTTCAAAATGAAACGGCTATACTATAAATTGTTCATAATATATATCATTTCATGTGTCCGAATGGTGTAAATATAAAAATAGTTGGAGAGGTAAACTGATTGGTGTATATATATATATATATTTTTTCTCCAATGTCTTAGAGTATGGTATCTTATATTCATTAATTTACATATTTCAAAAAAGCACTAGCAGTGGTATAGTTAAACAAATAAAGTATATTATAGTTCAACAGTTTACCAATGTGTAAAAAACACATAATATTCTTTTCAAAAACTTCATTAGAGTTATCAATAACACACACATGATTGCACACATGCCAACTAATAATAAAGTAGTTAAGGCGCAAAAAAGGCACAAGCCTTGAGCCTTGGGCCTTTTTGCGTGCCTTTTATACAAGTTTGATATACTATTTTACTAACTACAAATTAAATTTTAAACCATATTTTATAATTTATTTAGCTATTTAAATATTTTATTAACTAAATTTAAAAATTTAAACCATATTTTATAATTCATTAAATATTAAAAAAAATTATTTAACTATTGCAAAAATTAGTAAACTAAAATTTGAATTTTGCAAAAAGGCGAATCAAATTGCAAAACGGTACACTCAAACTGCAAAAGGCGCACAACGTGCGCCTAACCCTTTTTTGAGCCTAGGCGCGAGCCTTGATAACACTGTAATCAACTAGCTTTATTTATCATGCACAAAAATATTCAAAAGCTAAACAATATGCTCATTCAACGCTAGTATCAATTATGTCATGGTTGACGCGAACAGAGTGCTTCGAGAGAAGAATTTTTTTAAAATAAAATCATTATAATTAATCCTAATGTAAATTTTATTACCATTATGTCGTTGATTTGGACTATAAATTACAATTTAATACGCATCACTATATATCTATGAAAAAACAAGTATATTCCTAATCATCATGATGCACGATATGTTAATGAATCAAGAAAGCTTATGCACTCTCATTTCAAACCTCGGTGTTTGGTATTTGAGGGAAAATGTTAGCGATATTGAAGAAAATACTACCTTGCAAATTCAAAAGTATGTTAAAAAAATAAGAGGTGTGTGTGCAAATACAGAACTATATTTGAAACAACAATTATGTTAACCAAAACTTATGCCATCCGACAAAAATTCCAATCTAATACAAAGGAAATGTGAAGCACAATACCAATCTTCTTTCCATTGTAAAATCTACACTTTATCAAGTTTCCGATTCAATTTCCCAGTTAAACCCTTAAGAAATCAAGAATGTAACAAAACAAAAAAAAAACAAAAAAAGAAAAGAAAACAGCAATTGAAGGTTAACTATAGCCTGAAGTTGTTCAAAAACAACAAGACTGCTAATTTAGAACAATAAAAAAAAAGACAGGAAATATATAGCATACATGCTTAGATCGTTGATCAATTTTTCACTATTACATGGAAAAAAGAGTAGATCAGATATGTACCCGAGTAAGAAGCCGCCTCCATGCCATTCTTAGCTAATTCAATCCTTTCCTCTATAAAGCTACAGATGAATCCAATACTTTTAAGTCAGAAGGAGTAATAAAAACCCGAGGTAGGTTGATCAGGGATTTTTCATTTCGGTTTTCCTCTTCGTGATTTGTAGCTTCTTGAACACCAGGGGAAGGGAGAATTATTTTGGAGGATGATCGGATAATTTTACTAATTTACCACAAAGGTGGCCCACACAAATCTTTTCGTTTATAAGGTCGTAGGTAGTGGGCCCAAACAATTATGTTTTTAAATAACTGAATTTGAATTTTATTAAAAGTAACCGAATGACTTGGATATAAAACGTGTGCGTCTGCATGTGTATATACATATATTTATTCAAACATTTTATTTATTTCTATGTCTTGTATTTATTCTTTTCAAGCTATTGTGTCGAAATGTCTCGCTCTAGTATTTAGCAATCTCTATCGATAACATTGGTCAAAAGCATCGATCAGAATTCTTAAAACATTCAACGGACAAATTAACACAAAACATAGCATTAAAGTTCTTTTCAACTACTTTAGAAAATAATATTCAAACTTTCTCAAAATCATTTGCTTGCATACACAAAAATATTAAGTTACGATGTTACATACACACACATTCATTTATCAACCATCTGTAATCAAAATACTTCAAACTTCAAACACAGTAAACGTCATAAATATTATTTATAACACTTTCAAAATCTTTGTATATATACATACATACATGTATACACATATATATGTATATATACATATATTTATATATAGTTGTAACACACCGCCTCTATAACTATACTACTAAAGAGTATTACTAAGTAATACAGAAAAAGAGGTTTGTTAAGAGCAACATGATGTGACTATTACTTGGGGGATAACATTGACACGTCATTCTTACTAAAATTTTGAGGATCTGAACTGAATAATTGACGTGTACAGTCTCGGCATAAAGCAACAAACAGGTAGGTTAAAATAAATCAGAATAATATACAATTTCAGTCACAAAATCACAAATTACAGCGGAATAATATATATCATATAACATAATAAAATATGAGTCTACAAAATACCAGTACTAGACCCACATAAATATCTACATCACATCCAAAATATCGTATCAGGTACAAGGTGGCTACTGAATAATATACCTGACATGTCATCTCAAGTATCTATATATACAATCATGAAGTAAACTCAAAATGTTAAAATAGTCTACTCCAGTACTAGCACAAAATCCAAAAGTCAGCGAGTCCCTATACTTGTAGAGTCTCGGCATGACCCGAGTATTATAAGAATAAACAGATCAGACTATATCTAATAAAAAGGTGAGATATTGATATCATAAATATATGACTTAACAATAAAAATAAGTCATAATAAAAATATGTCTGAAACCAAATAATCATAATAAGGCATATCAATCAAAATCACAATTTCATGAATCCATATCAAGTCTCCAATGGACTATCATCTAAAAATATGGTGATAACAATTCAAAATTCTTCAGAGCCAAAAGATACTAAATACCCATCCCAAAAATTTCTAAAGAAACAATCATCGCTAATGAAATAATATGTGGTCACTATCAATTTAATACAGCGATACAGAATCTAACCGAAACAATCTAGACTCTGCCACATAGTGTAGTAGTCTAACATAAACAATATAGGCTAAAAAGGTATAAACACATGCTCCTAATAAAAAGGTAACCATGTTTATATCAAAACTATGCGAATTTGCTTAATGGAAACAATATAGGCAAACATCGTCCATATTGCTCATCAAACTGATAAGTTATAGTCATCTGGTATATAGACTGTTAATGCATGTAAACACCTATCCAAGAAACAAAATGGCAGCTATTACACCCGTTCTTATCAAGAATCGCTCTGAGAAAACATGAAAGAACCAGCCGAAGATCGCAATAAAGACACCAAAGATCGAGGCCAAACGCCACAAACTACGCCAAATTCTAGGGAGACTAAATACACCATGCCGAGTCGACCACATCCACATTCTATCAAACGTCTACAGGAACAGGTCTGCACAGGCACATACCAAGGGTAACCTAGATAGCGCCATACAAAGCCGAAAGCACTTCAAAAGGACTGTATACAGGGTCATTCAAGATGCACTTCGACATAGACTCAATTTTATAGACAAACAACAAAGATACACACCAAATCAACCCTCAGAATGGAGTAAAAGAGTGCTACTCCATTCGGACCCAACATGTTGTTAGGTCAAGAATAACAACTATATTAGCAGAACAATGCGGTCTGAACACTAGGAAGCATTCATCTCTACACCTTTTTGTATGCTTCACTTCGCAACAACATAACTGGTCAGCACAAACGCGGTTGAGTCAATGAGTTGCAACCAACATTTCTTTACAAACCAAAGCGGACAAGACTAATTCAAATTTGGATTCTACCACCCTAATTTTGGGTATTCATGCTCTAATTTTAGGAATTCCCACCTTTATTCAAAAACTTCACGCCAAAAACACATCAGCAATCCAGTCACATCAAACAAGCAATACGAATAAATGACACCTGGCTGGATAAGGTTAAGGCGCAGGGGCAAGAAAGAAATTCTAGTAATCCGCATGCAATTTACAACTATAGATGGGAAAAGCATTAAAGATGAAAGAAACTTTTCTACTGACATTTTTTCCTTTTGAGAAAACCTTTAAGATTCTATTGTACCAACCGCCATGAAATTCTGTACCAAATTAGCGAAAAAGGAAGAAAGAGAAACTTTCCTCATGGACGTAGGATTCCTTAAAATCCAAACCACGTAAATCCTGTGTCCTTTACTATTTTATGTCATCTTGTTAGTTAGCAGATCATTGCGTTTTATTTACTTGTACCTGAACAACATGTCAGATAAATTTGACATGTTAACAAACAATTAACGTGCAACTACTTGGTTGTGTAAGCATTCAGTAACACAATCACCACCTCACGGTAAAGTTAATACCAATTAACTCTACTAATTCAAATTTACCATAGTAATTAACCAACTGATTACTCTAAGCATAATTGGGAAGTTAACGGACGAAAAAGTTCCTCAATATCTTTTGGCACTAGAAGGGGGCCTGAACCTCCGTACTCTTATTCGTCTTCTCAGATCCAGTAAAACAGTACATCCAGGATTATGAATCCCACGATTCTCCTATTCCCCTAATTCAGGAGCCTTTGCATGTAGTGGTGAAGGCTATCCCTAAACCACTCATACTCTCAAAAATCCAGGATGAGGCGTGAGCTTCAACTTAAGCCCCCTACAGATTCCATCCTAGCAGCATTCCAATTCTTCCCAGACCAGATGAATCAGTGCATGAAAGGATTGGAGAAGACCATGGCCTAGCATGCTAGTCACAAGCCGCTTTCACCTCCTCACTCCACAGCTCATCGGCATCGTTTCTACAGTTGCACTGAATATTCAGCAGGGGAAGGATAATGGCACTCCCATTAATGGGAACGATGATGTTGGATTAAAAGTTGACACCAGATTGAAAAGCAAAACCAAGCTAACCACAGGATTAAAACCAAACCCACCAACATAACCCTCTGCTCCTGGAGAAGCCAACCTGATCTGCCAAAAATGATGATGACACTATGTCTGATGGTAACTCATCCCAACTCGACCCAAGGGAATACGAGATTCAACAATTAAGAACCTAGGTGGAGCAATTGGCAAAGATCTGTCAGCAAAATACTGGGGAAAGAATAGAGCAAGGACTTTGCATCCCTTTTTGTCAGGCAATCATCGAAGCTGATTTTCCCGATAATTTCGAAGCCCTGAAGATTGACAAGTTCAACAGGACTACCAACCCGGAGGATCACCTGAGCACATTTGAATATTTCATGGACATCTTAAAGGTCGGGAAGATGGCCAGGTGTAAATTGTTTCTTGTATACTTGTCTGGCGCGACCTTACAGTGGTTCGAAAGATACGGATTGGGAGAGGTCGGGTCTTGGAGGCAACTATCTACTGATTTCCTAAGACAGTTCAACTCGGGAAGATAAACCTCACCAGACGTCCATACCATGTCCTATGTGAAACAAGGGGAGAAAGAGAGTTTGATTAGTTTCATCAAGCGCTTCAAGGTAGAAGCTCTTCAAGTCGGGCAGACCAGTGAAGAGGCATTGCTAATGGCCGCTCATTTGGGATAAGACGAGGAACTTCCATGTGGGACAAGAATAGCAAGAAGTTTTGTCAAAGCATGAAGGCCTTTTATCAGAGGTAGCTAGCTACATCAGAATGGAGGAAGATGGG
This sequence comes from Allium fistulosum, assembly GCA_030737815.1. Classification (NCBI taxonomy): domain Eukaryota; kingdom Viridiplantae; phylum Streptophyta; class Magnoliopsida; order Asparagales; family Amaryllidaceae; genus Allium; species Allium fistulosum. Next base: position 303,844,690 of record CM060903.1, on the reverse strand, counting down.
TCTACATCGCAATCACAGGGAATCTTCGCTCCCAATTATGACAGAAAAAGGGGCAGACAGATACAGCCCGCCGACAAAGCGGCAAAAAGAGCCGAACCTCACAGCTGAAAACCCCCTCACTCATTCCCTTGGCCAAATATTCAAAATGACCAAAGACAAGATAGCATATGACCTACCAAATAAAGGCAAGCAGCCAGAGCGAAACGATTCCATAAAGCAAATGGTCATCACACCGATAATTGTCGACACCTAAAGAAGGAGATAGAAAGGTTGACTGAGAAGAGTTATCTGAGCAGTTTCCAAAGGGAGCATGGAGAGAACATGACCAACAATCTAACTTCGGATCCTAACGAACATCTGGTTGGCAACCCATCTAATTTGATAGCTTCAATTCATGGAGGACCACACCTCATGGGGATAAGTAAGAAGGCACAGAAGAAATACGTGCAGGAAGCCAAAACCTAGAGAACGATCTTCCACGTCAAACAACAACCCACGCCTGAGATAACCTTCATAGTAGTAGATACAGCAAGGGTTGGGTTCCCACATCAAGATTCACTCATTATTATGGTGTATAAATCTGTGTACCATGAAGAAAGTCTTTATTGATGCAGAAAGTTTAGTAAATATCATCTTCAAATCTTTCTATGATCATATGAGGTTACCGTCTGAGACCTTGAAACCCAGCTCTGAACCAATCTTTGGCTTCAATAACACCGTGATTGTTCTAGTAGGGTCAGTACATCTACTGGTCATAGCTGGGAGTGCCCTATTACAAAATCCTTCTATGCGAGTTTCTTAATCATCAATTAACCCTCACTTTACAATGCTTTCTTAGGAAGACCTGCTCTGGTTGATGTGGGAACAGTTGTTAGCTAGGGAATTATATCATATAACTCTTAACTCTACCAATAAAAGTGTTCCATACTATCCTGCTGTTTCTTCTGATATTCATAGTCATACAACTGAGGTTAAATCTGAACATAAAACTGTGGCGGTATCAGGTACACAAACTGATGTCGCGGCAAGTATGAAACGGCTGGGATTTTCGACCCTCGAAAATCGACACTAATACATCCACTGTATTACATGCTAAAAAATCGAACATCGGAAAACCCGATAGTTAGGGGAAAAGAAGAAGAAGATAGATAAGAAGAAAACTAAATAACACATAGAATCTCACAAATCATAGCGGAACAATATATAATAAATAATATCATATCTTATACAAAAAGAACTATAACTATTATTTATACATATCATCAGAGTATAACAATCAACAAAACAACACCGGATAGTTATAATAACCTGTCCTCACCAGTGCCGACTATACAGTCTACACATACAGCGGAATATAATCAAATACGTGGAATACGCCTGAGTCTCCTCCAGCTCGTCTCCTGAGCTCCATAGCATTCTAACCTGAAACTGTAATACTCGGTCTGACTCCAGCATTATAATAAAATAACACCCGAGTCAGTTTGGAAAACTAGCGTGAGAAAACACACTCAATTTGATTTTATTACTGTTATTAAAATCCTTTGAAAACAAAGGTATCTCGTAAGACCACGTCACACATAAACACGATGGGTTTTTACCTTACGATAACCAAAACATTTTATATCAAAATCATCTAATATTATAATAGTGTCTAAGTACAAATACTTGTTAAAATAGCAGAAATTGTTACATGAATTAAATTCCAGCATACTAGGCTCTACAATCAAAACCGTAAAGGCTCTTAGTGGATATTGAATTCCATACAATGACTGGGCACTGGGGTACCGCCCATCACAGTACACCTCTAGAAAAATATACCGAGGACCTCGCCTGGATCCCCTACCATACACAGGACCGGCCTACCCCTGACCTGGATAGTACCGAATATGTTATCACCTCGGGTGTTCCCACCCTAATCGAGCGCTCTTTTTTCCATGCACAACCATATCCATAATTTATAATATATATTTCAAAGGGTATCTAGAAGAGTGATAACATACCTTACTTGGGTGCGACCCACTTAGCCCTGCTGCGTCTCCCCTGTTTTGGCCATTTTCAGTTGATGAGGCTTGAGGCTACGTTTTACCTTTAGAATAGCATTCACACTTGGAATGCTAACACTACCTTCCAGGCAACGATGCAATGATAGCATTCATCCATACAAGTTGTTCTGCGTCTGAACAAACTGAATCTCCAAATCATTGTCTTCATTATCTTCACGATATCACAATTCGTAACGCACAAATCAGATCGAAGTGGTTTTCAGATAATTAAATTTGATCCCGGTCTCTTCAAAACGATCAACGAATTTGGCCAAATTTGATAGTTGGTTATTTAACTATCAAATTACACATATAAGCAGTCACTAGGCCCAGATTATAAATCTTTCAACATAAAAATATCTTTACAAAGATATATACTTAATCCCTTCCAGTATTTCAATATTTGTAACAACCCGAAATTTTACCCATAATAATTAATCCGTTAATTTATTAAATAGTAAAAGAACTTTGTGAAATTATCATAATTGAGCCATGAGAGTTGCACCATTGTGTCCGTAGTAATTTTTTGGTAAATTTTCATATATAGAACGTCAGAAACCGAGCTAATATGAACAAGATAGGAATTTAAAAAAATAAGCAGAAAAAAAAGAAAAAAAAATTATATATTGCAGGTCGACCGTCCGGCCGACCCGCCTGCTGTTTTGGGGGCGAACGAACAGTTGTTCGTTCGTTCGAATGATGGCACAATTGTTTTAACCGACTATGACGTGTTTTGCATTCTTCAAACCAATCTCGTCCCTCCATTCTTGCATCCGATGGTTCCTATTCAGCCTATGACATGGTTGCATCTCATTCAATCTTCAAAATCCAATGGTCTGAGATCCACTTCTACCCCTATAAATAAACCTCTAGACCTAACACTTTTTCTCATTCTAGGTTTTCTCCAATTGGGTTCACCTTTCTAAGAAGGACCCTAAACGGAATAATTTTTCCAAGGGGAAAATCGTTATAAATTAAATTATTTTACAACTCCAAGTGGATCCGGAAAGACCAAAGGAAGAGCTTAGGACCGAAGGTGAGTCATTGCGATTATTTAAGATTTATTTAAGTAATTTAAAATAATAGGATTTCCAATAGTTATAGTTTTACTATGATTTTTGAAATAGCCTTTTAAGTAGTTTATTTACAGTTTTTAAAATTATTTTCAGTCTATTTCCCTTCAGCTATTATTTTCAGTAATTTTAGTTTATTTCGGTTAATTATAGCTTTTCCGTTTATTTACAGTATTTTAGTTTATTTACTGTTATTTATATGTTATTTACATCTTCTTTCTACGCTTTGGATTTTCTTCTATTTTCAGTTTTCTTTTATTCCTCATTCTTCTTCGCGTATGGATTAGAATAGGATTAACGCGAATATGGATTAAATTGTAAGAAAACTAAAATAATGGAATATAAGATGTAAATTACAAAGACTGTAGTATAAATGGAATTGGAATGAAATTATGCCTAATTGGACTGAAATTATGCCTAATTATGACATTAATTGGACTGAATTAAAAAGATTGACCTAGTTTTAACTTAGAATTATAACTAAAAAGAGTAAAAGATGAAAGAGGCTTATTTTCACACTTAGACCTTAGGTTAAGTAATAAGCATGATTATAACGTAGGTTATAATAAGAAAAAGAACATAATAAGGCTTATTTTAAGACTTAGGATAAATTAGTAAGCACGGATAGTAGTGAAAAGCGTAAAGGCTTATTTAAATAATTTATCTAAGTTAATAAGCAAAGATGAAAGTATGACATGTACCAAATAGCATTCCCTATTAGACAAAACAGTGGTCTCACATTAGCCTGAAGTGAGACGGGGGCAATCTTATGCTAAAAATGGTAGTAATTGGTCAATTAGAAGTCCAAATCATGGGGGATTTGGATAAGGGGCGCAACTAGATATTGTTTGGATGACAGGCCAGTACCAACAGCATTTCTCCTATTTTCTATGGATACACGGTGGTCTCACATTAGCCTGAAGTGAGACGAGGGGCACGCTTATGCTGGAGTTTGAGGTAATAAGAAGACCCAATAGGTGGAGCAAAAGGTAGCATGGGCATGGTTACGCATGCGACTTCCATTCTGGTGCTCAGTAATCGCTATGAGTTCCAAGTGCTTAGTATGTGTGTCTTTAGTGGACACCATTGCCTTATGTATAGGGAGCTATGTATCGTCTGGATCCACAGTGGTTGCTTTGTGCATCTTTCTTAGATACCATTGGCTGCTGTGTAAGGAGTTACCAGTCTTTGGTCTACAGTAAGGTCTATGAAGTAGTAGGCCGATCGAAGGGTAGAATTAGGAATTTAGCCTAATCAAAGCAGCTATCAAGAACAAGTGCAAACAATCAAAGTTAACCTATCTTATAGTTAATCGTATTTATTTCTAGTTTATCTCTTTCCTATTTCCTTTGTTTCCTCTTTATATACTAGAACTGTTGTAGAGTCTATTACTTTTACTTTGCTTAAAGACTCTAGTAATTACTATCATTCACCAGACTTTTAGTCTGACCCACTCTTCTATTTTCCCCCTTTTCCTCCTTTAGGCAATCAAAAGAGAGGACAGTAGATTGCAGTTGCTTGGAGATTTCTTAGAGGAGTTTGCTACCATGTATTTCTTTTCTTTCAGCTTTTGTTCTTTCTATGTACTCTCTTATTATAAGGGATATTATGTACTCTGATTTTTGAGACTATGAGTTTTTGTTTCATGAGACATATTGGATTTTTAGTCATGTATGTGGTATTTGGTATTTGACTTATTTATGAAGTAATTATGAAGTTTTGTTTTAATTAAGTTATTATTTTATGTTTCTGCTGTTTTTTCTATTTTTGTCTTGTGAATCTTTGTCTCTGTTAGCTTTAGTTATACCTACAACGCACCACGCCTTTTAATGTGTCCTTTTGGGTATATTAAGAGTGCGGGGTGTTTCAATATTTGAAAACGATTTCAAATTCTTATATCCATAACAGGATTTTTTAACTCATATCAACACTTAGGAATATTCCCAAATCCAACTTATCATTCATTACTTAGAAACTATTTCTATATAAATCATTTCGTAGTTAGAATATTTCCAAAACTATTTAATTCCAATACTTATGAATATTCTGTCTTATTTCACAAATCTCCGGAATTTTATTAATTCCCTTTTCAAATTCCCAAAAATTATCGATTATACTCATTTATAATCCAATTGACGATTTATAACTCCTTAAACGAATTCAGATTCATTTTCGAAGTTCCCGAGTCTAACTATTTTGGAAAATTTCCTTGAACTCCTAGAATTTCTATTATAACATTTCACTTATACAACTACATCCGTTCAATAAAATCTATTTCACTAACTCGAGAGTATTAATAAATAAATTCCAATTACTTACTTTAAATTTTATACGTATTTATATAATAATAATTTCAAAAATATGGTTAAATAATTATTTAAAATAATTTTAAAATAAACATCAATAACTAACTCCAATTTACTAATAAAATTCTAGCCGATTTATAAAACTTGTTTATAACTTAGAATTCATTCAACAAATTTAAATATTTAAATAACTAAATTTCTAAAATATTTTAATCCAATCAATAGTTTTAAAACTACATAGTTTAATAATTTTTATATCCTCTTTTTAAAATAAACCTAACCTCTTGATAAAAATATATATTTAAAATTTAAATATAACTAATTTCAACTTATAAATCTCTCTCGATTCATAACACATCGACCACATTCCAAATTTCATAACCTTTTCCACATTTCAAAGATAGACTCTACATTTCCTTTTAAACCGATTCCCTATCTCGTTATAAATTCTCATTGTGAATTTATATCTCTAATTTATCAAATGATAATCATTTCACTTTATTTATAAACATTGTCTATAAATCCTATAGTCTCATTCCCAGTTTATGATAGGTCCATATCACTTAAATCCAATTATAAATCGATTTCTAATTAAAATTCCATTTATAAATCTATTTCTTAAATAATCTAAACTATATTCCAAAACCAATCAAATCTCGATTTCTACTTCTGTTTCGTAATTAAAAAAATCTTATTTAAAATCCAGTATAACAAATTTTATATTTATTACCAAATTCCCTTCATTCTCCCAATCTATTTAAATCTCGATTTTTAAAACCCTTTTTCATTTAAACAAATATCACTTAAATTTATTGTTTAAAAAATCTTTTAAATACATTATTTTAAAATCTCTATTTAAATTATTTCATGAAATATTTAAGTACAAATTGAAAATCAATTTATTTATTTTATCCAAAATAATACCTCTTTAAATAATCCCAAAACTCAATATAAATATTTCACTTCCAAAATCCCCTTTTTAATTTCTTTTCAAATTCAAAAATAATATTTATGGTATTTTAAAATACCGAAATCTAGGCCAATGCTACTATAGCATTTGATAAATCAAATCGTATTATAATCTATCACAGATTATTCAAACACATCAAATATCACTATATATAAAATTAAAATCAACAAATTTTGAGGAATCCAGTTGGATCCCTCCAACATGTTTCCCTGCATCCACAGATGTTAGATAACATAAAATACTAATCCCACTTCGAGGTCGGATATCGCGGTAATGTAGGGTCATCCGTTATTATGTGGGGCGCATAGGGTCTCATCCGCTCTAATCGATGGGAATATATCCAACTACTAACATATATATTAATATATAAAATATAACATCTAACTGATAATAATATTGATCAATCCATCCAATCATCCAATAAATAATTTTTAACACTATAAATTTAAATCAGTAATCCAAATGAGTGAGATTTACTCACCTAGATTTTTATTATCACTTCCGCGTTCTGGTTCCGACTAAATTCGAACGCGTTTGAATTTAGCTAAAAATTTTAGAAGCTCTAAATTGCTCCAATCCAATTCCTATGCATAGCATTCGCAGATACGAGTGCAACGCAACTCGTTTCGTCCAAATCTGATTTCGTATGAAGTAGATATCGCATATATAAGTTTTACAAATTATATATATATATATATAATTATCTTAATTTAATTACACTTCAAAATCCAATTACCCTTAACCAGAGCAGCCCAGCCCAACAAAAACCAAACCCGACTGCTACGAACAGTGTCTTCTTCCCCCTCTTTCCCCTTCTCTTCGTACACACAGTGCACCATCGTGCACGTTTGCCACTGACATGGCAACCAACTCGACGAACCCACCCATCGAAACCACCAAATGTCATCTCTTCGTGCGCTCGATCTATCTGCACCCAGTCGCCAATCTCCGGAGCCATCACAAAAGTCACGACAATCAACTTCTCCTCCCTCAACCTGCTATAGGTCGTGACGACCATCTCGACGCCGCGCTCCACGAAATTCATCCCTCCGAAGCTTCTCGACCTTCTAAGTCCAATTCTGACATCCAAATTCCCAATCGACCACTCTCCTCTCCAAAAACTCAAACCCTAGGCAAAAACTATGCTCGACTATTCCCTACCGATCCCCTAAGATGATGCCGCAACCTCCAGAAAATCATCTACCTGAAGATCTCTTGGAAACAAGAATTTTAAACTAATTTTAGATTTTTATATTAAGTGGATTTGATATGCGGATTTTTGGAGTTAAAACTTTTATATTTTTTCTTTCTTTCTAGCCTACGTGAACAAAGGAAAGAGAGGGATGCTATTTTTAAATAAGAAATAAAGTAGGCTCGTATGTATATAGGGTGGCTTGTGGGCTGAGTGAAAGAAAGTGACCACCTAGTCAATTCGATGAAAATAAATTATTTAAAATTTAAAAGTATCTAGATATTAATTTTGTACCCCAAGGCATGCCGCTTGGCGTTCATAATGTTATACCCATATCCCGAACCTAATGGAACAAGTTTCGAGACCTAATTCGATCGTATGGAGAAGATAGCTTTTTGAACTCAATTAGTATATTAACTTTTCGATATTAATTTCAACGCGTTTCTATCCTATATGACCAAACGATAACTCAAAACGCTACGAAATTTGAAATCCTATAATAATACACTATTACAGATCCAATAGAACTAGTTTCGTCGAAATCCGAGACTGTGCCCCGGAAGGCTATTTTTATATGTTAACTTAAACGAGTTATTTTTAAAATCGAGGAAATCGATTTTAAATTCAATTTTAAAAGTTTTATTATCTTCATTCTTACTAATAAAAATTTAATAAGCCTTTAAATTATTTTTATCAAGCTTAAAACCCAAGATTCAATTATTTAAGCAAATTCCAATTATTAAATTTAAAAATCAAATTATCCAATAAATCATTATATTTTGAAATTCAAACTATTAAATCTATAATATTAACTTTTCAATATTTAAAATCAATTAAGTATTCAAATTTCAGATAACTAAAATTCTGGATCGTTATATTCCTCCCCCTTTAAAAGAATTTCGTCCCCGAAATTGCCAAGGTAGGGAAAACGCCGAACCCATTAACTTTCCCAAAACCAATTAGTTGAAATAACTTCCTAAATCCATTTAAGCCCTTAACTCCCAAAATCAATTTTTTAAAACAATGTTATTACTTTTACTAAGTTCCCAAATCTATCCATAGATTCAAAATATTACTATCCATATTCTTATTTCGGGTTATAACTCAAAAATCAAATTTTAGTTATTAATTTTTTTTCAAATGTTCTAACTCCTTAAATTTTTGAAAAATTTCGCCAGCGTCTTCTTTGCGCGGCTAGATCGAAACAACCACAAAACGCCACTATGGGCCCAACCCAACAAAAGAAAACAAAAGCCAAGTGGCTCAATCATAAATTCATAAAATCAACAACAGTTTAAACACATGCCTTTTTGTCAGGCAATCCAATTTTTTCTTATGAAATCAAAAGTATCAAATTAGCTCTTGCTTTTTAAATACCTGCATCTTATCTGCCCATGATATCCAAACATATAGTTTATAATCATATTAATCTGCATTTTCAATTTCCAATATTTGTTTCACTCAAGCCCGTACGATGTACACATATCATCCGTACGCAACATCCAATCTGATTGCTCACTCGATCACACAATTTCATTTCCGAACTAGTATCGTTCACACGACTCCCTAGTGCGGACTCAGAACTGCTTCTTTGATTAGAAACCGTTATTCTCCTTGCATAGCCATATACTATGATATATAATTCCAGAATCAATCAAAAATCCATATCCAGGGTTCGCCGTCAAGAATCGAATGAAAAATCCTAACTCGGATCGATATAAATCATCTCGAAATTCTGTGCTCAAATCTGGATAAAACCGTTATGCGGATAAAAAAATATACGTACAACTTACATATTTAATTCGATTGATTCTCTTAGCTACACCAAATTCTCTTATTCATATTCATTTCTCTTACAATCAATTATTCACAATCATAATTCCAATTTCTCTTATTTACTTAGTATATTCCTTCCAATATTAATTATCTCTTAAGAATTTTCTCATTAAATTTTCTTAAGTTAATTATAAACATTTTATACAAACTTCTTATGTTTATTTCCACTTCACCACTTAAGTTTATATACATTTCTATTTAAATTCAATTTCAATTCCATTTAACTCAATTTATCCTCCAATTTCAATATTAAATTTTATCAACCATATCCCAAACCATATTTAACTCACTAACTAAATTAGTTAGTTCAATTAGTCCATTTCATTAATTATTTCAAGTCTCAATCAATTTCATTTTCAAAAATTATTTCAGTTAACCTAACTTAGGCTAAATCTCCAAAATTTACTTTATTTAACTCAATTTTAAGTTAAATTTCATTCAACGGTTAAATTTCAAATTTTACTTTTCTTGCATCCATATTAAACACTTTAAAACATCGCTTTACTTGCAATTTACAAATTTTATAAGTTCTCAACTTATTTTCTCCTAATTCCAATCAAAATCCCAGAGTTTAAGCAATTTGTTCTAAGTTTTTCAACTCATTTATGAAATCATATATATATATATACACATACAATCCCTTGGTATATCAAATTATTCTTTTGCATTTTCAAAATCAAAACCAGTTTGACCGAAACAAAATCCAATGGTAACAATTTCTCCCTTGGAAACTCGAAAATGAACGTCGATGATGTTGCAGTCATCACCGAAATTATCTTCCAAGAACCGAAGTGAGTTTAGTGCTTTTATTCCTGTTAGACCTTTTAAAAATATTTCCAAAAACAATTTCCAATTAATATCCCTATTCTTTTTCCAAAACCCTTTTGAAAACAATTTTCAAAACCAACATGGTTTAAATTTCCAATTTCTAGCTTTAAATCCTTTATAAATCGTTTTTATAAACTATATTTTATAATATGCTTCAGGAATTTCATTTCCTTTCAATTTATAAATTTCATTTACAAATCATATTTACATAATTCCATTTTGTTATATGAAATTATTTCTTGACCTTTTAATCTTATTTCCATTATAGTATTAACCTTATTCGATCACAACAACAAACAACAATTGATAATAGTCAAATATTATCATTCTTTAACAACCAAGCACACCGTATATACCATAATAATTTCCTGAAAAATTATTCCTCCAAAAATAATCAGGGTAAAATTATTCCATTTACCCAATTTCAAAACAATGCCATGTCGAGTTGCTCTTTCAAGTGTTTAGAGATCCCTATCAATAACGTTAATTACTCGTATTGACCAAAATCCATAAGCCACTCAATAGATCAACCAACACAATATAAATTATTATTTTATATCACTAACAAATACGTGCTCATATCAATTAATACACTCAAACTCATTCTAGGGTGCTACTGACCCTATCTCTAATGAGTTACCCCATCAAAGCCAAGGTTCTTGCTTAACCTTCAGCTCTGATACCAAATGTAACGGCCGTGATTTTCGACCCTCGAAAATCGACACTAATACGTCCCCTGCATTACATGTCGAGAAATCGAACGTCGGAAAACCCGATAGTTATGGGAAAAGAAGAAGAAGATAGATAAGAAGAAAACTAAACAACACATAGAATCTTACAAATCACAACGGAACAATATAATAAATAATATCATATCTTATACAAAAATAATTATAACTGTTATTTATACATATCATCATCAGAGTATAACAATCAACAAAACAATACCGGACAGTTATAATAACCTAACCTCACTAGTGCTGACTATACAGTCTACACACACAGCGGAATATAATCAAATACGTGGAATACGCCTGAGTCTCCTCCAGCTTGTCTCCTGAGCTCCATAGCATTCTAACCTGAAACTGTAATACTCGGTCTAATCCGAGCATTATAATAAAATAACACCCGAGTCAGTCTGGAAAACCAGCATGAGAAAACACACTCAATTTGATATTATCACTGTTATTAAAATCCTTTGAAAACAAAGGTATCTCGTAAGACCACGTCACACATAAACACGACGGGTTTTACCTTACAATATCCAAAACATTTTATATCAAAATCATCTAATATTATAATAGTGTCTAAGTACAAATACTTATTAAAATAGCCGAAATTATTGCATTAATTAAATTCCAGCATACTAGGCTCTACAATCAAAACCATAAAGGCTCGTAGTGGGTATTGGATTTCATACAATGACTGGGCTACTGGGGTACCGCCCGTCACAGTACACCTCTAGAAAAATGTACCGAGGACCTCGCTTGGATCCCGTGCCAGACACAGGACCGGCCTACCCCTGACCTGGACAGTACCGAATATGTTATTACCCTGGATGTTCCCACCCTAATCGAGCGCTCTCTTCTCCATGCACAACCATATCCATAATTTATAATATATATTTCTGAGGGTATCTAGAAGAGTGATAACATACCCTACTTGGGTGCGACCCACTTAGCCCTACTGCATCTCCCATGTTTTAGTCATTCCTGGTTGATGAGGCCTGAGGCTACGTTTTACCTTTAGAATAGCATTCACGTTTGGAATGCTAACACTGCCTCCCATGCAACGATGCAATGATAGCATTCATCCATACAAGTTGTTCTGGGTCTGAACAAACCGAATCTCCAAATCACCGTCTTCATTATCTTCACGATATCACAATTCATAACACACAAATCAGATCGAAGTGGTTTTCGGATAATTAAATCTGATCCCGGTCTCTTCGAAATGATCAACGAATTTGGCCAAATTTGGTAGTCGGTTATTTAACTATCAAATTACACACATAAGCAGTCATTAGGCCCAGATTATAAATCTTTCAACATCTATTTAAAAATATCTTTACAAAGATATATATATTTAATCCCTTCCAGTATTTCAATATTTGAAAACGATTTCAAATTCTTATATCCATAACAGGATTTTTTAACCCATATCAACACTTAGGAATATTCCCAAATCCAACTTATCATCCATTACTTAGAAACTATTTCTATATAAATCATTTTGTAGTTAGAATATTTCCAAAACCATTTAATTCCAATACTTATGAATATTCTGACTTATTTAACAAATCTCCGGAATTTTATTAATTCCCTTTTCAAATTCCCAAAAATTATCGATTATACTCATTTATAATCTAACTGACGATTTATAAATCCTTAAAAGAATTCAGATTCATTTTCGAAGTTCCCGAGTCTAACTATTTTGGAAAATTTCCTTGAACTCCTAGAATTTCTATTATAACATTTCACTTATACAACTACATCCGTTCAATAAAATCCGTTTCACCAACTCGAGAGTATTAATAAATAAATTCCAATTACTTACTTTAAATTTTATATGTATTTATATAATAATAATTTCAAAAATACGGTTAAATAATTATTTAAAATAATTTTAAAATAAACATCAATAACTAACTCCAATTTACTAATAAAATTCTAGCTGATTTACAAAACTTGTTTATAACTTAGAATTCATTCAACAAATTTAAATCTTGAAATAACTAAATTTCTAAAATATTTTAATCCAATCAATAGTTTTAAAACTACATAGTTTAATAATTTTTAAATCCTCTTTTTAAAATAAACTTAACCTCTCGATAAAAATATATTTTTAAAATTTAAATATAACTAATTTCAACTTATAAATCTCTCTCAATTCATAACACACGACCACATTCCAAATTTCATAACCTTTTCCACATTTCAAAGATAGACTCTACATTTCCTTTTAAACCGATTCCCTATCTCCTTATAAATTCTCACCGTGAATTTATATCTCCAATTTATCAAATGATAATCATTTCACTTTATTTATAAACATTGTCTATAAATCCTATAGTCTCATTCCCAGTTTATGATAGGTCCATATCACTTAAATCCAATTATAAATTGATTTCTAATTAAAATTCCACTTATAAATCTATTTCTTAAATAATCCAAATTATATTCCAAAACCAATCAAATCTCGATTTCTACTTCCATTTCGTAACTAAAAAAATCTTATTTAAAATCCAGTATAATTTTTTTTATATTTATTTCCAAATTCTCTTCATTCCCTCAATCTATTTAAATCTCGATTTTTAAAACCCTTTTTCTTTTAAACAAATATCACTTAAATTTATTATTTAAAAATCTTTTATATACATTTTTTTCAAATCTCTATTTAAATTATTTCATGAAATGTTTAAGTAAAAATTTAAAATCAATTTATTTATTTTATCCAAAACAATACCTCTTTAAATAATCCCAAAACTCAATATAAATATTTCACTACCAAAATCCCCTTTTTAATTTATTTTCAAATTCAAAAATAATATTTATGGTATTTTAAAATACTGAGATCTAGGCTAGTGCTACTATAACATTCAATTAAACAAACCATATTATAATCTATCACAGATTATTCAAGCACATCAAATATCACTATATATAAAATTAAAATCAACAAATTTTGAGGAATCCAGTTGGATCCCTTCAACCTGTTTCCCTGCATCCACAGAAGTCAGATAACATAAAATACCAATCCCGCTTCGAGGCTGGATATCGCGGTAATATAGGATCATCCGCTATTATGCGGGGCGCATAAGGTCTCATCCGCTCCAATCGGTGGGAATATATCCAACTACTAATATATATACTAATATATAATATAACATCCAACTGATAATAATATTTATCAATCCATCCAATCATCTAATAAATAATTTTTAAAACTATAAATTTAAATTAGTAATCCAAATGAGTGAGATTTACTCACCTTGATTTTTATTATCATTTCCACGTACTGGTTCCGACTAAATTCGAACGCATTCGAATTTAGCTAAAAATTTCAGAAGCTTTAAATTACTCCAGTCTAATTCCTGTGCGTAGCGTTCACAGATACGAGTGCAGTGCAACTCGTTTCGTCCAAATCTGATTTTGTATGAAGAAGATATCGCATATATAAGTTTTATAAATTTATATATATAAAATTATCTTAATTTAATTACACTTTAAAATCCAATTACCCTTAACCAGAGCAGTCCAGCTTAACAAAAACCAAACCCGACTGCTACGAATAATGTCTTCTTCCTCCTCTTTCCCCCTTCTCTTCGTATACACAGTGCACCTTCGTGCACGTTTGCCACTAACACGACAACCAACTCGACGAACGCACTTGTCGAAACCACCAAATGTCATCTCTTTGCGCGCTCGATCTATCTGCACCCAGTTGCCAATCTTCGGAGCCATCACAAAGGTCGCGACAATCAACTGCTCCCCCTTGACCTGCTACAGGTCGCGACGACCATCTCGTCACCATGCTCTAAGAAATTCATCCCTCCAAAGCTTCTCGACCTTCTAAGTCCAATTCCGACATCTAAATTCCCAATCGACCACTCTCCTCTCCAAAAACTCAAACCCTAGGCAAAAACTATGCTCGACTATTCCCTACCGATCCCCCAAGATGATGCCGCAACCTCTAGAAAATCATCTACCTGAAGATCTCTTGGAAACAAGAATTTTAAACTAATTTTAGATTTTTATATTATGTGGATTTTGATATGTGGATTTTTGGAGTTAAAACTTTTATATTTTTTTCTTTCTTTCTAGCCTACGTGAACAAAGGAAAGAGAGGGATGCTATTTTTAAATAAGAAATAAAGTAGGCTCGTATGTATATAGGGTGGCTGATGTAGGGTGGCTTGTGGGCTGAGTGAAAGAAAGTGACTACCTAGTCAATTCGATGAAAATAAATTATTTAAAATTCAAAAATATCTAGATATTAATTTTGAACCCCGATCGAGGCATGCCGCTTGGCGTTCATAATGTTATACCCATATCCCGAACCCAATGGAACAAGTTTCGAGACCTAATTCGATCGTATGGAGAAGATAGCTTTTTGAATCCAATTATTATATTAAATTTTCGATATTAATTTCAACGCATTTCTATCCCATATGACCAAACGATAACTCCAAACACTACGAAATATGAAATCTAATAATAATACATCATTATGGATCCAATAGACCTAGTTTCGTCGAAATCCGAGACCGTGCCCTGGAAGGCTATTTTTATATGTTAATTTAAACGAGTTATTTTTAAAATCGAGGAAATCGTTTTTAAATTCAATTTTAAAAGTTTTATTATCTTCATTCTTACTAATAGAAATTTAATAAGCCTTTAAATTATTTTTATCAAGCTTAAAACCCAAGATTCAATTATTTAAGCAAATTCCAATTATTAAATTTAAAAATCAAATTATCCAATAAATCATTATATTTTGAAATTCAAACTATTAAATTTATAAAATTAACTTTTCAATATTTAAAATCAATTAAGTATTCCAATTTCAAATAACCAAAATTCTGGGTCGTTACAAAGTAACTCTGTACCCCTAAAACCCAAAAGAAAAGAGAAAGGATATATATGCACATGGTTGGCACTGATGAATATAATTCCGTTTACACACAGTATTTCTCCGAAGAGGACAGAGACAGTCATCCTCAATAAACTCACCTCTAGAAGCAGAACCGGAAAGTGAAATAGATCCAGGCTTAGGGGCAACAAAAAAGGAACCGAAGCCGGTAGATGGTACTAAAGACATATAGATGGATTTAGAGGACCCAACAAAGGTGTTAAAAATAGGGAAGAACCATAATGCAGAAGCCCGAAACAAACTAACAGACTTCCTAAAACGGTCAACGGATGTGTTCGCTTGGACCCATTCAGACATGGTAGGGATAGACCTAGTTGTTATCTATCACGCGCTGAACATCGACCCAGATGCGTACCCAGTAAGAAAAAAGCGTAGAACTCTGGACCAAGAAAGATACAATGATTTGGATGAAGAGTTTAAGAAATTAAAAGAGAACGAGTTCATTAGTATAGTATACTACCCTAAGTGGATTGCCGACCCAATACTGGAGAGAAAGCCTAACGGGAAATGGAGAACTTACATAGATTTCACTGATCTTAACAAGGCCTGCCCGAAAGATAGTTTTCCCTTGTCGAGGATTGACCAGTTGGTGGATGCCACTAGTGGACATGAGCTACTTTCATTCATGGATGCCTATTCGGGGTACAATCAAATAGCTATGTTTGAACCAGACTAGGAATACACTAGCTTTGTAATAGATAAAAGGTTGTACTGCTATAAAGTCATGTCATTCAGACTCAAGAATACATGGGCGACCTATTAGAGGTTAGTCAACACGATGTTTGCTGAACAGATCGGAAAGAATAGGGAAGTATATGTAGAAGATATGTTAGTCAAGTCAAAAGCGGCATCATATTATGTCAAAGACTTGGAACAGACCTTCACAGTCCTAAGGCAGTATTATGAAGCTAAATCCTCTGAAATGCACTTTTGATATACAGTCGGGTAGGTTTTTAGGATATATAGTAAGCGCACGAGGCATTGAAGCAAATCCTGAAAAAATTGATGCCATAAGGAAGATGAAAGTCCCAATGAAACCAAAAGATCTGATGAGCTTAAATGGCAGAGTAGTAGTCCTATGCAGATTCATATCCAAAGCTACAGACAAATGCATCCTGTTCTTCGACCAAGTAAAGATGGGGTGAAACTCTGTATGGACTAAAGAATGTGAAGCTGCATTCCAAAATCTAAAGGACCATCTGGTCAATACTCCTTTACCATCAAAGCAGGTAACATGTGAGGATTTATACATCTATTTAGTTGTAATTGATCAGGCGATTAGTGCTGCAGTGATACGAGAGGATGAAGGGATGCAAAGACCCATTTATTTCATAAGCAAGCGGTTATCAAGAGTAGAGCTGAACTACTCAGTTGTTGAAAAGCTCGCATACGATTTTCTTTTTACAACAAGAAAGCTGCGGCCCTACTTCCAGCGCATCCCATCAAAGTTCTTACAGATAAACCTCTTAGACAAATACTACAAAACCAGAGACATCAGGTCGCTTGCTAAAGTGGGCGATGGAACTCAGCCAGTATGACATAACCTAATATCCCAAGAAGGCCATCAAAGGTCAGGTGCTCGTTGACTTTATTGCATAATGCACATTACCAACTGAACCCCAGACAGAAGAAGAGGCAAACACCCTACTGTTCAAGCACTTGTTCTTGGATGAAGCATCAAACGGACAAGGACCATGAATCGGGTATGTGTTGATCACGTCGGATGGGCCAAAGCTGTATAGGGCAGTGTAGCCTGGTTTTAGTGCAACCAACAATGTGGCAGTGTATGAGGTTCTCCTTGCAGGTCTATGAACGACCCAGGTACTTAAGGTAACACATGTTAAAGTTCACAGTGATTTTCAATTTATTGTGAATCAAGTGCAGGGCAGCTACCAAACAAAAGAACCCATCCTAGCCAAATACGCAAGGTTGTCTAAGAAATTACTAGAGCAGTTCGAGCAGTTTTAGATAGAGCAAATCCCTTGTGAAAGCAACTCGCCTGCCGACTCTTTAGCAAAACTGGCTAGTACAAAAACAACCAATGAGATGAAGGTGGTATCGATTAGGCATCAGGAAGAGCCAAGCATAACATAATCAAATCAAATACTAGTCCTGACCCAAGCCCGGCGGGCTGTCGTCCAGGGCACACATAATCAAGAAACGGTAGAAGGCCAAGAGTAACCTACTATAGAATCCTTATTTCAACAAGCTGAAGAGGACAACTAAATGACTCCTATCAAACGATATCTCCTAAGTGGGATCTTACCCCCGAACAGGAATGAGGCCCGAAAGATAAGATACCAAGCCCCGTACTACTCCTTTGATGGCACATTATACAAGAGAGGATATTCTATCACTTATCTTAGGTTGTGTTTCCAAGGAAGAGGGAGTATAGGTCATGGGGAAGTACATGAAGGACAATGCAGCGATCGCTTTAAAAGAACAAATTGGCAAAGATGGTGTTAAGATATGGCTACTACTAGCCTACCGTGCTTTAAGATGCAAAGGAATTTGTGAGGATGTGCGACAGATGTTAGTGGTTCGCCAGTATTCCTAGATTGTCATCTCATGATCTCATCCCACTTCCAAGTCCATGGTCGTTTGACATATGGGGTATAGATCTAATAAGATCGCTTCCAATGTCGAAGGGTGGAGTTAGATATGCCATAGTAGCCATAAATTACTTCACCAAATGGGTAGAGGCGGCACACCTAGCCACAATTACTACAAAAAAGGTAGTCACTTTTGTAGTAAGGAGTATAATCACTAAATATGGGATACCTTACAAGATCATTTCCGACGATGGTACCCAGTTTGAAAGCAAGGAGTTCATTGAGCTTTGCGAGAAAAACGGCATAGTAAAAAGTTTCTCCTCAGTCGCACACCCATAAGAAAACAGACAGGTTGAGGCCACAAATAAGACCATAAAAAATTGTTCAAGAAAAGACAACAAAAGTCTAAAGGAAAGTGGGCAGAAGAACTATCTTTAGTATTATGGACCTACTGAACGTCGACCAGATCCCTACGGGTCACGCTTCTTTTTCGCTAACTTATGGATATGAGGCCATGCTACGCATCGTAGTAGAAATCTCATCGCATAGAAGAGTGTCATATACCACAGAAAAGAATAATAAATTGGGAGAGGCTACCTTAGACTTCATCTAAGAAAGAAGGGATGAAGCAGCGGTAGTAGCGGCCACATGTCGGCAAAGAATAGCAAAGAGTTATAATGCAAGACTCAAAGAAAGAAACTTTTGCAAAGGGAACTTAGTGCTGCGGTGAGTAATGGCTAACATAAATGATCCAGTGGATGGAGCGTTAGGACCAAACTGGGAGGCCTACTAGTTATAGCAGAAGTGTTGGAAAACGAAGCATACCATTTATCCAGGCCTGATGGCAGCCTAGTCCCAAGAACATGGAATTTGGAGCATCTTCGGCCTTATTTTGTGTAATATGGTTAACGTAAGATTGTCGTATAAAAAATAATAATAAACTGGATGTAGGGACATTATATAGCCCGAACTAGTATAAAATCTTTGTACAGCTCTTAGCAAAACCAAATGCACAATCATAGGTCACAGCTAGTAGTCACTAATTCAGCGAAATGCTAGGACAGCGGACGAAAACGACAATATCAACACTAAGAACGGTGATACTGGCCCCACACATTCATACTTGGATCAACACGAGTTCGACTTCTCAGCCAAAATATTCCGCTGGACAGGATGAATTTTTTTCCTGATTAGATATGAATTTTCCTATAACAACAAATCATAAAGATCGGTCGTAGGGATATTAGACTGTCTGAACTAGTATAAAAAACCTTTATATCAGTTAATTTGACATACGACATTAGACGTATGGATATTAGACGACCAGAATCAGTACAAAAAAACCATGCGCATGCGATAATGGATTGTACATACACGACCTGACTTCTTAGTGAAATCCACTCCTTTAAGGGGAAAGACCATGCCAAGAGCACACCAACTTACTCTTTATAGCTCACCACTGTAGTTCAGATGTACGATTTCACCTATGAACAACAGCGGCAATATCATGTTTGAGAACAGTGATACTAAAGAAGAATGCGGCTCAACATACGTATGACATTACGCCCCCAACTAAGGGGGCATGTCGTACCAAGCTTGCAGCTAAGGACAGTTCGCCCCCAGAACAGGAGGAAGGTCAAAACAGATATACAGCCAAGCATACGGCTAAGGACATTACACCCTTGAACATGGGGCATGTTAGGTTCAACCAACGGGTAAAACGACTAAGGACACTACGCCCCCAAGGCGGGGACAAGTCGTGATTAACCAACGGTTAAATCAACAAAGGATTTTTATGCGGAGGACCAAAAATACGGTCAGAGATGTTGCACCTCCAAACACGGGGGCATGTCACATCGAATATACAAATGACATTGCATTCTTAAAATGAGATAGGTCGAAACACAAAAGTCCTACATCTCAAATTTCCAGAAAGAAGAAAAATCAGATGCGTAGAGTGGGTGTCTTAAATAGCAAGCCTACCATAACCTATGATCACCGAATATCGCAATAAAGACACCAAAGATCGAGGTAAATGCCATAAATTACGCCAAATTCTGGGGAGACTATTTACACCAAGTTGAGCCGACTACGTCCACATTTTGTCAAACATCTACAGGAATAGGTCTGCATAGGTATATGCCAAGAGTAACCTAGACAATGCCATATAGAGCCGAATGCACTCCAAAGGGTTGTATACATGGTCATTCAAGATGCGCTTAAACGCAAACTCAATTTTACAGACAAATGATAAAGATATGCACCAAATCAACCTTCAGAATGAAGTAGAAGAGTACTACTTCATTCTGACCCGACATGTTGTCTGGTCAAGAATAACAAATCTATCAACAGAACAATGCGGTCAAACGCCATGCAACATTCATCTCTACACCTCGTTATATGCTTCACTCTGTAGCAACATAACTAGTTAGCATAAATGCGGTTGAGTCAATGAGTTGCAACCAACATTCCTTTAAAAACCAAAGCAGACTAGACCAATTCAAATTTGGATTCTACCGCCCTAGTTTTGGATATTCGCACTCTAATTTTGAGAATTCCCGCCTTTATTCAAACTTCCCACCAAATAAACGTCAGTAATCTATTCACATCAAACAAGCAATACAGATGAATGATACCTGGCCGGATCCAAGGGTTAAGGCATAGCGGCAAGATAGAAATTCCAGTAATCCGCATGCAATTTACGACTATAAATAGGAAAAGCACTATAAATGAAAGAGACTTTTCTGCTGAATTTTTTTCCTTTTGAGAGAACCTTTAAGATTCTATCGTACTAGCAGCCATGAAGTTCTGTACCAAATTAGCGAAAAAGGAAGAAAGAAATACTTTCCCATGGACGTAGGATTCCTTAAAATCCGAACCATGTAAATCTTGTGTCCTTACTATTTTATGTCATCCTGCTAGTTAGCTAATCATTGCATTTTATTTACTTGTACCTGAACAATATGTTAGATAGATTTGACATGTTAACAAATAGTTAACTTGGAACTACTTGGTTGTGTAAGTATTCAGCAACACAATCGCTACTGTAACGATCCGTAATTTTTGATAATTAAAACTATTAAATTTAATAAGATTTTAGAATTTAATATTGGAAGAAATTAAAATTTATGATTTATATAAATGGAAAGGATTATTAGAATGTAATTTAATAATGTTGATTTAATGTAATTGATAACTATTTTAATGTAAACTCAATCAATTGAAATAATTGTAAAGTTAATTTGGTTAAATTGGTAAATAAGGAATAAAATAATTGTTGGAATCAATTATTGTAATTAATGTAATTAAATATTGGAATTAAGATGGTAAAAGATGTTAACTATAGAATAAGAATGTAATAGGATGTATACTAATGTCAATTATATTCATAAGATAATAGTTGATTCAATAATAAGAGTGAAAATCAAAATAAAAGAATTTGATTGAATTTAAATTATATTTAACCGGGTTTTATTACTATTGCAATTGAACGTTGTAATTTGTGAAATATTTAAATATTGAATTTGACATGGAAAATTTATTTTTAGATTTTTAAATTCTATGTAATCGAGAATAATGGAAATTGTTAATTTTTAAATTTTGAATTTAAAAGTGATTAAATCAATTTAATAATAATTTATTTAATTAACGTGAAAATTAGCCATTTTGGCCACTATCTCGGATTTCGACGAAACTAGTTTCATCGGATCTGTAACAGTGAATTGTTGTAGGATTTCAACTTTCGTAGTGATCAGACTTATCGTTTGATCGTGCGAGCTCGAAACGCGTAGAAATCAATTAATGGAATTTAAATGAATATAATTTGATTTTGAATGTTTACTTCTGTATACAATGGAATTTGGGTTTGAAACTAGTTCCATTGAGTTTAAAAATATCTTAAACCTATATTTTGATACATGGGATGACCTACTTTCATTTCGGAAACGAAACGGGCTTTGCGGGTCGTCGTTATCGTTTCTACCCAATTCGACATGCCCATTCGTCCTTATTTATCTATGTGTGTGTGTGTGTGTGTAGATTTTCTAGTTGTTTCTCATTCCATTATTTTTGTACGTGCATCTACTTCTCATATGTTCCTCCTTCTCAAACGACAGAACATCAAAACCTAATTCCCATATTCCAAACCCTAATTTCAATTTCAAATTTAATTTTGAAATTCAAACTCCTCAAACCATAGCAAATTATATATCGTTGGAAAGCTCTTGATGATCGTAATCTACTGATGCAATTCATTTTTGCAATTGAATCGCGGTTTGGCCAGAAGTTGGCGATCTTTCTTGGCCATCCATAGGCCATGGTTTCGTTCAACGGTGGATCGTCGACCGTTTGACGATTGGGAAGCGCCATTGGGTAGAGGAGGCAAAGCAGTGTCGATCCATGCGGTTAGTTGTCGCGATCGTCATCGTGGATCACCGGAAATTTATGATGTATGGCCGGTTTCGCTCGCGTCATGATGGCTGGTGGCGTCTCATGGGGAGGCCGGTAGGAGGGTGGAGGTGTGGTCTGGTGAGGTGGAGCGCATGGCGTCATCAGATCGTGGTGGAAGTGCACGAGGCAGCGGCAAAAAAAGGCTTGGTCGCATGCGTAGGTCACTAGAGAGGAATTAGGGTTTGAAGGTAACGGTATTTACTAATTTGACATTTGTTTTTTTTAATTTAATTTTTCAAACTTCTAACTATCATAACTTTCTCATACGAACTTGGATTTAGATGCGGTTTTCTCCATTGCGATCGTATCGAAATTCCGAACATTATGGAACTGGTTTAGCTGCATTTTGAGACTATTAAATTTTTGCCTAATTTGGATTTTTAAATCGACTGAAAAAAAAAGGTGAGTGTTTAAACCTACTCACTAATACTAAACCATCTTATGTTAGTTAAATTAAATTTATGATGTGATTTGAAATTTATTTATTGCTTGTTTATTTAAATTGTCATTCAAATTTAATTTGAATTTAATTTCCATTTGAATTAATATTGGTATTGAATTGCTAGTTAAATACCTGATAATGATAACCAGTTTATTGTTGTGATTTATTGGTTGATTTGAATGATGATCATGATGTATGCTTTTTTGTTGATATTTTTGGATGATTGGATGTATGTTTATTTATATGTTGTTATCACACTGCAAGTTCCCTTAGTTTGCTGTTAGGAAAAATGACTATGGGTTGAAATGATACATAGCCGAATGGTCTTATAGATTAGGGAAAAATCGTTATGGGTTGAAATGATAAACTCGAGCGATTTTATGGATTTTGAATTTTACTCGGGATTGCAGGTTGAAATGATATATACCCGTAAATTTAAATTTATTACGGGTTGAAATGATATATATCCGTATCACTTGACTATAAGGTAGAAAATTATATACAAACACCAGATTGGTTAAATTAAATGATTTTAAATCCTTAATTTTTGAATCCAGTTAAATGATATTATGAAATAAAATTAGATTTATATGAACTGAATTATTTTCAAAATCCAAGCTTTAAAATGTTGAAGTTGAAATTGGTTTAAATGAATTGTTTAAAGAATTTAAATTGAAATCTTAAAGTTGAATTTTGAAATATAAATGAAATTATCAAAATTGAGCTATTGTAAATGTTTGAATATTTAAACTTTAAAACCTATTGAGTTTGAAGTGGTTTAAATTTGTAGTTAAAACATGGATTTGAAATCGATATAAATTGAAATGGTTTTTAATGAGAGTTTGAATTGAAACCTTTAGTCTTTTGAATTGAAATCGTTGAACTGAGATTGATTTAAATTAAATTTTTGGAACTAAAGTTGAATTGATTTGTGAAATTGGAAGAAATAATTCTAATTTGAAAGTATTTTCGATATAAAATATTTTAATATACAAACTCTTTTAACATATAAACTATTTTTCTCATATAAACCATTTTAATATATTAATAATTTTTAATACATTAACTATTTTTAATATATAACCTATTTTAATATATAAACTATTTCTAATATGTAAACTATTTTAATTTATAACCTATTTTTAAAATATAAACTATGTTAATATATATTATTTTAAATATATAAATAACTTTTAATATATATATTATTTTAAATTTATAAACAACTTTTATATATATTTTAATATCTATACTATTTTTAATGTATAACTATTCCAATATATAAACTACTTTCAATATTCAAACTGTTTAAAGTTGGAACTGTTATGATTTAGATTTAATTGATTTAAATGCGAATATTTTGATATGATGGTTTAACATATTTTGTGGTTATGATTTTTGAAAATGAATATGATTTAAAGTGAATAATGATTTCGAAAGTGAATATGATTTCGAAGTGATATGGTTTTGAAGTGAATATGATATTTTGATATCAATTATGAATCGAATTTGGAAATGTAAAAGAACCAACCGTTGTGAAATAAGCATTTGGTTGTTAAAGAGACCGGGATCAGATATTGTCATACTCTCTGCTAATACCAAAAACCACTTTAACTGTGCATGTGGTGGAGAATCCAGAATGAAGTAGGATGGTTTGGTGAACGCTACTGGAATGAAGTAAGAGAACGATGATGGATATCCTTGACTTTCGGGTCTAATTAAAATGACTAAAACAGGAGCTATACCTGGGCCAAGTGGGGTCGCTTCCCCTATCGAGCATGATTCTTCGAAACCATATCTATTATTTTGTGATTTGATTTGGTGGCCACCCTTTGATTTGATTATGGGAGTGTGTCTCGAAGTGGGTGGTAGTAGCTGCTATGCGTTACCACCTGCCCGATTCTGCAAAACGATAGTATCCTACCCTGGGCATTGCATGATGTGCCTTGTCATATTTATCTTGATCGAGCCCACTACAAGTTTGGTTTGTGTCGTACACTATGGAGTGCCCTCTGATAGCCCTCCAGTTTGCGAAGGAATTATGGTACTGTATAGATTACGATGCTTATATAAAAATGTGTTAAGGGGGATATGTGTAACGCCTTAACGCAATTTTAATACTTTACTTTACCGTAGACATATTATATTAGCGTACTGTATTATATATGTACATAGTTTAAGGGATCCTTGGGAGATAGAATCCCGAACATCTCTTAAGTTATTGCATGCACGTTAGACACTGGATATGAGATGTAAAATCCCGTAACATCTCTGAAGCCGTTACACTCATATTTACTTATCGTTGCTTTAACTTACATAAGATCTTTTAGTTCTGACTCGGATGTTTTGTCTTTTCATTACGCTCGAGTCGACCTGAGCTTTTCAGTATTGAGGACATTATTTCTGGAGGACGAAGATGGAGTTTTGGTATTATATTATTAGTATTATTCCACTGCATCATGTTGTTCCGCTGCATTATTTATTTATTCATGTTTTATGTATACTCTGATATATTGTAAAAGTGTAATCAATTTTTTTTGTAAAACAGCTTCATGAACAGCTTATTTGATTATTATATTTTTTCATTCCGCTGTGAGATTATATGTTTTGTTTTTCCTTCTTTTCTCTTATTTTCTTATTTACCCCATTAACAATTCTTCCTTTTTAATGTTTTGATTTTACATGTATGGTTTATTGTCGATTTAAATCATCCAAAAAGGTGGGTCGTTACATTTGGTATCAGAGTCTAGTTTAGCGATAACCTTAGCTTTGTGGGGTTTAACTCATTAGAGATAGGGTTATTCATACCCTAGAATGAATTTGTCTGAGTATGTATATATATATATGAGAGAGAGCGTACTTGTTAGTATTATAATTTTTTTTATTGTGTTAATTTGTTCTGTTTAGTATTTATAAATTCTGGTCGATACATAGGACGCTATGGCGTCGATAGGGATTTCTAAACACTTAATAGGGCAGATCGACACAATATTATTTTGAAATATAGGTAAATGAAATAATTTACCTGGTATTATATTTTGTATATAGAAGAATAATTTTTATAAAGTGGAAATTAGCCACAAGGGCCTCTTTAGCTAGTGCAATTAATTTCTAGGACGCACAATTGAAATAATTACTTTTAAGGACAAAATGCAAAATAATTAGTTTCTAATGCCTAAAAACCTATGAAATTATGTCCATGAAAGTAATTGGACTGCTGACTTTGTCCTTAAAAGTAATTATTCTGCTGACTTTGGCCTTGAAATTAATTTCTATGGATGTGTGTCCTAGAAACTAATTGGACTGCAAAGTTTGTCCTTCTAGTGAAATGCCCCTTTTATAAATGGATATAGTTGTTTGTGATATGTTTGTCTGTTTGTTAGAAGTGAAATTTTGAGAACTTAAGTTCTGGGGTTTTGAAATTTGTTTTCAAAAGATTTTGGAATATAATATTAGTATTATTTGGAAGTATTTTCAGATATAAATATTTCAATGCGATTTGAAAGAAATGTTTTAAGAGAATTTTAAAAGGAAATAAGTTCCGTACTCCCCTCTTCTGTTGCTGGAAAATAATTTCGGTGATGACTATGCAGCATCATCGACATTCATTTTCGAGTTTCAAAGTGGGAAGGCCACTGTAGTAGCTTTACTACACATTTGTTTTGATAAACAAGTCTTAATTTTTTATTTGCGAATATGATTGGATATATAAAAGCCATGAGTATTTATATATATTATTTTAAATGGTTGGAAATGGAACCTGGTATTTAGTTCTTAAATTTATACAAATTAGGGATTTCAATTATTGTAATGAAATGAAATCTTAACTATTTTAATAATTAGAAACTTCTAAAATGAAAAATAATACATTAGAAGCTAAGTGATAAATGAAACTGTAAAGGAATTGGAGATTTGTAACTTGTAAATTTAAAAGATAGTGAGAATTAAGAAGAAGTGAACTATTGAACATTTTATTAACTAAATTTGAATGAGATAAACTTGTGTAACATTTAATTACATTCTTAAAAAAAACATATATAACTTACCAGAAATATTTAAAAGTTGAAATGTTAATATGGATATGTAATAGAATCTTATACAAGCAAAATCTTAATAACAAATGCTTCAAAATGAACAAATGTTTGTAAATGAAAAATTTAGATGTACAGGAAATGTTATAAACATGAATGTTTTGAAATGCTTTAAAATTAAATTAAATAGATAAATGTGAATACTATTTAAATAGATGATTATACACCTAAGAAATTATTAAAATGATTCATAAATAGATTTAATATTAAAGGAAATACTATGGTGAAAATGAATATGAATTGAAAGGTAGAAAAACATAAGTATGAATTTATTTCACCAATGAATATTAATATTAAATGGAAATCAAGTTATATAAGTAAATAATAAATGTAAATTAAATGGCTAGAAACTTATATAATATTTTAAGAACTGATTTATTGATGCTCTAAATAATTAAATGGAAATAACATGTGTAAGTAATGAATGTAAATTAATGGAAAATGACATTGAATGAATAAATGAAACTAAATAAAAGAGTAAAAAGGAAACCGATAGAACAAACTTAAATAGCATTTAAATTTTGTACTGTTTGGCTAATGGGATGTTTGGGAAATGATACTCCAATTTGTTTAAGGTTGGATGAATAATCTATTAAGTAATTATCTAAGGCTGTTGAGCGTAAGGTACACTTGGTAGTTTATTTATCACCCTTAAATGATGAGAAGTTTCTGAACCTGAATAAACCATTAGTTTTTTTTTGGTTGCTATGGATGTATGATTGATTCCTTGTTTCATATGATGGTCGTATTGTTTGCATATGTTTTGTGTTGATTTGCTTTTGTTACTAATTGAAACAACTAAATATTTCTCTTGTACATAATTCTCACTATTTTGGATTATATAAGTGAAATACAGGTTTATGGAAGCAATAGCTACTGCTTTTGGTTTCATAAATAAAGTTGTTTGCCTGATTAAGAAGTACGTTTTTGAATTACGGTTTTGCAACGATATTTTAATTGTTTTCCCATGTTTGGGATGTTTATTATTGAAATATGATATATATATATATTGAAATTATTGATATTATTATTTTTTCGGACCTAACCGCGCAAGGAGACTCTGCTGAAATTTTTCATAAATTTTGGACTTTGAAATTTTTTGTGAAAGTGAAAATATTTTCAAACTTTTATTAAACTTGGATATGGAAGATTTAATTGTTTATAAATTGACATATTTTATCTAAAATACTTAATTATGTAAGTTTAAAGTGTTATAAATTGATTATTTGAATAAAAATAAATTAGTTTCTTAATTCCTTCTTTCCTTTTCGAGGACGAAAAGTTTTGAGTGGGGGGAGGGGGAGTGTAACGACCTGTAATTTTTTATAATTAAAACTAATAAATTTAATAAGATTTTAGAATTTAATATTGAAAGAAATTAAAATTTATGATTTATAAATGGAAAGGATTATTAGAATGTAGTTTAATAATGTTGATTTAATGTAATGGATAACTATTTTAATGTAAACTCAATCAATTGGAATAATTGTAAAGTTAATTTGGTTAAATTGGTAAATAGGGAATAGAATAATTGTTGGAATCAATTCTTGTAATTAATGTAATTAAATATTGGAATTAAGATGGTAAAAGATGTTAACTGTAGAATAAGAATGTAATAAGATGTAAACTAATGTCAATTATATTCATAAGATAATAGTTGATTCAATAATAAGAGTGAAAATCAAAATAAAAGAATTTGATTGAATTTAAATTATATTTAACCGGGTTTTATTACAGTTGCAATTGAACGCTGTAAGTGCAATATTTAAATATTGAATTTGACATGGAAAAATTATTTTTAGATTTTTAAATTCTATGTAATCGAGAATGATGGAAATTGTTAATTCTTAAATTTTGAATTTAAAAGTGATTAAATCAATTTAATAATAATTTATTTAATTAACGTGAAAATTAGCCATTTTGGCCACTGTGACGAAACTAGTTTCATCGGATCCGTAACAGTGAATTGTTGTAGGATTTCAAGTTTCGTAGCGATCAGACTTATCGTTTCATCGTGTGAGCTCGAAATGCGTAGAAATTATTTAATTGAATTTAAATGAATATAATTTGATTTTGAAGTCTAACTTCTGTATACAATGGAATTTGGGTTTGAAACTAGTTCCATTGAGTTAAAAAATATCGAAAACCTATATTTTGATATATGGGATGACCTACTTTCATTTCAGAAACGAAACGGGCTTTGCAGGTCGTCGTTATCGTTTCGACCCAATTCGACCTGTCCATTTGTCCTTATCTATCTCTGTATATATATATATATATATATTTTATAAACCCTAGATATTTTTCATTTCATTATTTCTGTATGTACATCTACTTCTCATATGTTCCTCCTTCTCAAACGACAGAACATCAAAACCTAATTCCCAAATTCCAAACCCTAATTTCAATTTCAATATTTAATTTTGAAATCCAAACTCCTCAAACCATAGCAAATTATATATCATTGGAAAGCTCTCGATGAGCACAATCTACTGCTACAATTTGTTTTTGCAATCGAATCATGATTTGGCCAGAAATTGGCGATCTTTCTCGGTCGTCCATAGGCCATGGTTTCATTCAATGGTGGATCGTCGACTGTTTGACGATCAGGAAGCGCCACTGGGTAGAGGAGGCGAAGCAGTGTCGATCCATGCAGTTGGTTGTCACGATCATCATCGTGGATCTCCAAAAATTGATGATGTATGGCCGGTTTCACTCGCGTCATGATGGCTGGCGGCGGCTCATGGGGAGGTCGGTCGGAGGGTGGAGGTGCGGTTTGGTGAGGTGGAGCGCGTTGCATCATTGGATCATGGTGGAAGTGCACGAGGCGGCGGCAAAAAAATTGGATGATGGTGGCGGCTTCAGGCTTGGTTGCATGCGTGGGTGACTGGAGAGAGACTAGGGTTTGAAGGTAACGGTATTTACTAATTTGCCATTTGTTTTTTTTATTTTAATTTTTCAAACTTCTAACTATCGTAACTTTCTCATATGAACTCAGATTTGGATGCGGTTTTCTCCGTAGCGATCGTATCGAAATTCCGGATATTATGGAACTGGTTTGGCTGCATTCTAAGACTGTTAAATTTTGGGCCTAATTTGGATTTTTAAATCGACTAAAAATCAAAGGTGAGTGTTTAAACCCACTCACAAATACTAAACCATCTTATGTTGGTTAAATTAAATTTATGATGTAATTTGAAATTTATTGATTGTTGTTTGGTATATTTAAATTATCATTCAAATTTAATTTGAATTTATATTGAATTTAATTGCCATTTGAATTAATATTGGAATTGAATTGCTAGTTAAATACTTGATAATGATAACCAGTTTATTGTTGTGATTTATTGGTTGATTTGAACGATTATCGTGATGATGCTTATTTGTTGATATTTTGGATGATTGGATGTATGTTTATTTATATGTTATTATCACACCGCAAGTTCCCTTAGTTTGCTGTTAGGAAAAATCACTATGAGTTGAAATGATACATTCCCGAATGGTCTTATAGATTAGGGAAAAATCGTTATGGGTTGAAATGATAAACTCGAGCGATTTTATGGATTTTGAATTTTACTGGATTGCGGGTTGAAATGATATATACTCGTAAATTTGTATTTATTGTGGGTTGAAATGATATATATCCGTATCACTTAACCATAGGGTAGAAAATTATATACGGACATCGGATTGGTTAAATTAAATGATTTTAAATCCTTAATTTTTGAATCCAATTAAATGATAATATGAAATAAAATTAGATTTATATGAACTGAATTATTTTCAAAATCCAAGCTTTAAAATGTAGAAGTTGAAATTGGTTTAAATGAATTGTTTAAAGAATTTAAATTGAAATCTTAAAGTTGAATTTTGAAATATAAATGAAATTATCAAAATTGAGTTATTATAAACGTTTGAATATTTAAACTTTGAAACCTATCGAATTTGAAGTGGTTTAAATTTGTGGTTTAAACATTGATTTGAAATCGATATAAATTGAAATGCTTTTCAATGAGAATTTGAATTGAAACCTTTAGTCTTTTGAATTCAAATCGTTACATCGAGATTGGTTTAAATTGAATTTTTGGAACTAAAGTTGATTTGAATTGATTTGTGAAATTGGAAGAAACAATTCTAATTTGGAAGTATTTTCGATATAAACTCTTTTAGTATACAAACTCTTTTAACATATAAACTATTTTTCTCATATAAACCATTTTAATATATTAATAATTTTTAATATATTAACTATTTTTAATATATAACCTATTTTAATATTAAAACTATTTCTAATATATAAACTATGTTAAACTATAAACTATTTTTAAAATAGAAACTATGTTAATATATATTATTTTAAATTTATAAACAACTTTAAATATATATATATATATATATTATTTTAAATTTATAAACAACATTTATATATATTTTATTATCTATACTATTTTTAACGTATAACTATTCCAATATATAAACTACTTTCAAAATTCAAACTGTTTAAAGTTGGAACCGTTATGATTTAGATTTAATTGATTTTGCAAATATTTTGATATGATGGTTTAACCTATTTTGTGGTTATGGTTTTTGAAAATGAATATGATTTAAATTGAATAATGATTTCGAAAGTGAATATGATTTTGAAAGTGAGATGATTTGAAGTGAATATGATATTTTGATATCAATTATGAATCGATTTTGGAAATGTAAAAGAACAAACCGGTGTGAAATAAGAATTTGGTTGTTAAAGAGATCGGGATCGGATATTGTCATACTCTCTGCGAATACCGAAAACCTCTTGAACAACTGTACACGTGGTGGAGAATCTAGAATGAAGTAGGATGGTTTGGCGAATGCTACTGGAATGAAGTAAGAGAACAATGATAAATAGCCTTGTCTTTCGGGTCATAATTAAAATGACTAAAACAGGAGCTATACCTGGTCCAGGTGGAGTCGCTTCCCTATTAAGCATGCTTCTTCGAAACCATATTTATTACTTTGTGTTTTGATTTGGTGGCCACCCTTTGATTTGATTATGGGAGTGTGTCTCGAGGTGGGCGGTAGTAGCTGCTATGCGTTACCACCGGCCCAATTCTGCAAAACGGTAGTAACCTACCCTAGGCATTGCCTCTTGTGCCTTGTCATATTTATCCTAATCGAGCCCACTACGAGTTTGGTTTGTGTCGTACACTATGGAGTGCCCTCTAATAGCCTTCCAGTTTACAGAGGAATTAGGATATTGTATAGACTACGATGCTTATATAAAAATGTGTTAAGGGGGATATGGGTTACGCCTTAACGCAATTTTAATACTTTACTTTACTGTAGACATATTATAATAGCGTACTGTATTATATATGTAGATAGTTTAAGGGATCCTTAGGAGATGGAATCCCGAACATCTCTTAGGTTATTGCACGCACGTTAGACACTGGATAGGAGATCTAAAATCCCGTAAACATCTCTGAATCCATTACACTCATATTTGCTTATCGTTGATTTAAATTACATAAGATCTTTTAGTTCCGACTCGAGTGTTTTGTCTTTTCATTACGCTCGGATCAGCCTGAGCTTTTTAGTGTTGAGGACATTATTTCTGGAGGACGAAGACAGAGTTTTTCGTATTATATTATTAGTATTATTCCACTTCATCATGTTGTTCCTCTGCATTATTTATTTATTCCTGTTGTATGTATACTCTGATATATTGTAAAAGTGCAATCAAATGTTATTTGTAAAACAGCTTCATGAACTGTTTATTCGGTTATTATATTTTGTCATTCCGCTGTGAGATTCTATGGTTTGTTTTTCCTTCTTTTCTCTTATTTTCTTATTTACCTCATTAACAATCATCCCTTTTGAATGGTTTGGTTTGACATGTGTGGTTTATTATCGATTTAAACCGTCCAAAAAGGTTGGTCGTTACAGCTACCTCATGTAAAGTTTATATCAATTAACTCTACTAATTCAAATTTATCAGAGTAATTAACCAACCGATTACCTTAAGCGTAATTGGGAAGTTGAAGGATGGAAAAGTTCCTCAACGGCCGCCGTGTTACACCATAACAAACCTAACTCCAACAATATAGGTCTACCTGCCCAAATCTAAAAATTATTGACTCTCAGATCGATGAATAAAATAGGTCATCGTCTCTTAGGGATCTATTAGCCCATATAGCCATACACCACAAGATAGTATAACTCTTCATTATTAGCCTAAGGTAATAGTCACATCAGGTTGCTCTTAACAAACCTCATTCTCTGTATTACTAGACGATATTACTTAGTAATACTCTTTAGTAGTATGGTATAGAGGTGTGGTGGTGACAAAACAGTGATACTTATTAATTTGGGAGGATAGCATATAGAAAAATAAGTTTCAAGGACCGAACTTACAAAATTACACGCTTACTCTCTCGTCTCATTTATCAAAAAACAACAAATCACTCAAACCGGTCCACTTCTTTCCTCTTACCAAAAATTACTAAAAGCGATTTTACATGTGTCGAATCCTATTCACATTTTATCAGATCCACTCATATTCGCTAAAATGGGAAAGATTAACTAGAGTTTTCTTTAATTTCAGATTCAAATTCGCTATTCCGACTGAAAGGTAAACATCCTTATAAAATTCGTTTTATGATTGCTTTTTGGTTTATCTAAAATGTATTATGTCTGTATTAGAGTTGTAGGTGTATTATTGTAATTGCCTCTTGACATCGATGTTGTCAAACCTCAATTTGTGTCAGTGATTGGTTTGAAGTAAGATGAATGACCGATTAACTATTGATTCACTAGTTAGAACTTTGATTTTGCACTGGCTCGGTTCATTCGTGCATGTTGATTTAATTTACTTAAACTTATCGATTACAAATTACATTTTATTATTTCATTTTTAATCTACCCGCACAACAACAGTTGTTATTAGACCTATATTGTTATTACTAATATGTACATGTTATTACATAGGTTGACTTACTGTTATGAAATTTTGTTGTTCAATTAATTAAGTTTGATGTATAACAAACCATTTTAAAGTGATTTTTTTATATGATTTTCAATCGATCAAATTGAACTAGTTCTTTCATTTCATAGTTTCACAGTAGAAAAAAAATGATAATTTTTTTATCGTTATTAAACGATTAAATAATTTTATCATCATAAATATTTAAACTTATACATGATGAATTAATTGTCAATTATGTTGATTATTATTTATAAATGGTATTAACTTTTATATTAATATTTTTATGATTATGAGGTAATTATTTAGAAATAGTGAATTGATTGAATATGGTTTTTATTTTGTAAACACATAAAAGAATAAAAGAATTTATCAATATAAAAAATATAAAACAATTTATCAGTTTGAAAAATAATAAAAGATATTTTTAATGCTTTTAAAATAATAAAATAATATATCATACAGAAGGTAAATTATTATGCAGAAAATAACTTATTATATATTGACAAAAAAGATAGATATGTTTATCTTTTTAAATAACTATTATTATTTTATATAGAAAGATATATACATTATTTTTTTATGTGAAGGATATTGGTATGAAATAATGAAATTAAAATATCATTTATATAATTTAAATTTATATTAAAGGATAATTATGAATCATTATCATTTTGGAAAAAACATAAATACTTTTATCCTTTTGATAAAAAAATAACATGAAAATATTATAGAGGACAAATTTAGAGACTTTTTTAGTACTAAGGACAACCCAATAATAATTTTGCTTCAAGGACTAAAATGTTTAATTCCGCGTTCGACCCTAAGCCATGCTCTTTCTTCTTATTCTGGGCCCATAAAAGATTAACCCCGTTGTACTTCTTATGTTAATGCTATTAATCATATTTCTTATTTTGATAAGCCTATTGTGATGCAAGTGTTGAAGTGTTGTTAAGTCACCTAAGGAGAAAAGTTGTAATGCCGATATACCTTCTATAAAACGAAAAGGAGGATTTACATAAAGCAAAATAGATGTGGTGTATGCAAGCAATTTGGTCATAATAAGCGCAATTGTCAAGCTTCTAAGAAGATATGATTTGTTTTTCATGATTTTATGAATTTGTTTAGATTTATACTTTGTTGTATGACTTTTTTTGGCAATTTTATGCAATTGAACCTGGTTATATAAGTATATTGGTTTAACATATCTTGAATCTATCATTTATTTGCTTTTTGTAATTGAACTTGGTTATATAGTATCATTTGTAGTTTCATTTATAGTACCAGTTTTGTAGTATAAGTAGTATCATTTTTATTATTTATTTGTTTGTAGGCTACATAGTAACATTTGTAGTTTCATTTTAAGTATTAGTTTTGTAGTATAACCAGTATCAGTTTTATTATTTGTTTGTTTGTAGGTTATGTGGTGATGTTTGTTAGTTTATTCAATATTAGTTGTTTAGTATCAATTTTCGATACTATTAGTACAGTTTCAAGCATGTAAAAATATGGTATCAGTTTTTGCATGCTACTAGTATCAGTTTCAGGTATTAAAGAATATAATATCAGTTTTTGCATGCTATTAGTATCAACAGGAAATTATTGTCAAGGACAAAATTTCTCAGCGTTTTTGCCTGAAGGACAGGCCTTCAATATTTTATCCTGAAGGACAACTTTCTTTAGGTATCAGTTTTTAGTCATTGATAGCAGTTTTTAGGTATCAGTTTGTAGTTATCGGTAGCAGTTTTTAGGTATCAGTTTTTAGCTTGGTAGCAGTTTTGTTGTCCTTATGAATAATTTTGGAAAATGTTTGTCTGTGACGACCCGCCCTTCTCGACCCTCGAAAATCGACACAAAATACTCAACAGTATAATATGCCGACGATCGAATGCCGGAAAAGACAGATTGTAGAAGAATAAGAAGGTAGATAGAAGAAGAAAGAACTAAACAAAATCAGAACCTCACAATCGCAGCGGATAAAATATAATATATATAGAACAGATCTTTACACAAAATGAAAAATATATATGTTTATACACAATACACCATCATCAGAGTATGTCATAATACAATCATCAATATCCAGTCAATCAGTCAATACAACAATCACAGCAGCGGAATAATACAAGTACGAATGATACGTCCCGACTCCAGCTCCTCTCCTGCTCCATAGCAACCTATCCTGAAAATATGCTCGGTCTGACCCGAGCATTATAATGAAATAACACCCGAGTCAGTCTGGAATACCAGCGCATCATCAATACACCCAATTGATTATTAAAGTTTCAAAAATCCTTTGAAAACAAAAGCATCTCGTAAGACCACGCCACAAATAAACATGTCGGGTTTTTACCTTACGATAGCCAAAACACTTTTTATAGAAATCCTCTGATATTATAATAGTGTCTATTTACAAATACTTATAAAATAGCCGAAATTGTTACATCTATTAAATTCCGGCATACTAGCCACAACGTGGGTAATACAAACAAAACTCGTACAAGGCACGTAGGGAGAATGGATTTCCAACGAATGACTAGGCACTGGGGTACCACCTGTCACAGTACGTGGCCTAGATCACAGTACCGAGGAGTACGCCTGCTCCCCTGCAACACAAGACCGGAATCATCCCTTACTGGATAATTCCAAGTAAAATCACCCCACGGTTGTGATCAGCAACCGCACCACTAAGCCGAAATAAAAGGGACATCTAGACAGGGATGACCTTACTCTCAAGTGGGGGCTACCCACGAAGCCTTGCTGCATATCCCCTGATTTTCAGTCATTCCCGGTTGATGAGGCTTGAGGCTTAGCGTTACCTTTACAGAACATTTCACTTTGAATGCCCATCATCCACCTGACGATGTCACGAAAGCATTCGTCCATACAAGTTTGTTCCGGGTCCGAACGGAACCGAAGGCACTACTCCTACTACATCCATTTTGGAAATATCCTCAGGATTAGTAGCGACTAGCCCTTGCACTTCACTGCTCCATCATCGACTCCGAAATCGTTTTCGCGAAACGTACAAACCGGATCGAAGTGGTTTTCGAGTCTCCAGACCTAGAATCCCGGTATACGGAAACTCGATCCCGGTCTCTTCGAAACGATCAGCGCATTTGGCCAATATTGATAGTCGGTGATTTAACTATCAATTAATGTTCACAAACATCCATACACATCCATCACACAATAAATAATCTCCATATTATTTATTTTCTTCTAATATCTTTCAAAGATATATTTTCACATTTTCAAGACTCATTTTGGAACGAATTCCCAAATTTCTTCCTTAACACGGTAAATCCCATTACCCTTTATTCCCATTGGAAAAACCAAGCTTAAACATTCCGTTTTAAAAACAATTAAAATACTTTATACTGAAATATACTTTAAAATATGTAAATTACTTCTATTTATTTACTCAAAATATAAATTTAAAATAGGTGAAGAAAACTATTATTAAGAAATAGACTTTGATTTAAAATAAGGGTTTTTGTTTAACTAGATTCAAAATAGAGTTATAAGAAGAAAAATGCTAATTTTAACAACTTAAGCTAAAACCAACTTTTAAATAATCCATTTGTAAAAATAATTAATAATATACTCCCAAATTATTTACGGTATTAAAAATTATAAATTTATTTCTTTAAAAATAACGATTCCTTAAAAATACTTTTAAAACGATTTAAAACTTAACCTTAGTTAAATAAAATCTTTTGTAAAACATTCACTTGGTTTTCCTAGGGAAACGCTTCCCGTTTCAAACATTTCAAAGCATTCTTTCATATAAATCCAACCGATTTATTTCAAATTCAGTTTATGTTTTTCAACATAACTTTCCAATTCCATACAAATCCATAACTTCATCCGAAGTTCAACACAATTTCCCATTCTGGAATTCATTTTTAAAAATATAGTTTAAAACATTTTTAATAACACATTTTGGTGAATTCTTCAATGAAAGCCAGATTTCCAATTTACTTAAATAAAATCCCAATGAAGAAACGGTATTTTAAAAATATTCTATTAACACTTAAAATTGTACCTTTAAATTTGGAAGCTTCATTTTAACATATTTTACTTTTCCAGATATCACTATTCATCATTAAAATAACCCATCGTTATTTTAAACAATTTTATAATCTCCATAGAATTCATTTCCAGAAATTTATACTTCCAATTTATCCATTTTATAAACTTCCCATTATATTTAAAAATCCCAATTTGACCAATTTACATTTTCCAACCAAACCAGATTTCAAATTCTATTCTTCGAAATTCTTATTTTTAACAATTCATTTATTTCGTAAAAACCCAATTTTATCCATTTTTAATTAAATTCTGGAATTGTAATTTATACAACCATTATCACAATACAGTTTAATTTCAGATTTATCAATCACAACAATATAAACAGGTAACACTATCAAATATAAAATAATTACTACATTGTGAGGAATCCAGTTGGATCCCTCCAACCTGTTCCTCCCTGCATTCACAGATATTAGCACATTACATATATAAATATCAATCCAGACTGATAATCACAGTTATATTCAACCATTCACACAGATATTTAAATATCAATTATTTAAAATGCCTAGCATCCAGATGTGAGTGAGAAAACTCACCTTGAGTTTCGGCGAGCGTTCGAAATTTAAATTAAACCGGACGATGTCCGATTTAACCCAAATTCCTACTTGCTCGGAATGAATCTGGGTCTGCTCCATCTCGAAGTGCTCGTCTCTGCGATTCCAACGGTTCCAGTTTCGTTATATTCATCTCAGCCGTTCGATCTGAGATGATGAATTCAAGGCCGCGTTCCACTCTTGCTTCTCTTCCTCACGCATGCGATACTCCAGACCATCGAACCCATACAACGCGAAACTAGGGTTAACAACCACGACCCCCATGGTGCCCTATGCGACGATCCAAGACCTCCACCTCGAAGCCCCAACCACCCTCTCCCTTCGCCCCTAATAGCTCTGAGCTCGGTCCTCCCCATTGCCCAAAAATCGAGCACAAACTGGCCACGAACAGGCCTTGAAATCTCCCTCCACGCGACCCTAAAATCCATCACTACCGTCCACCTTGAAGATCTCGACATCCCCTTCAATCTTCTAGTTGGAAATTTTGTGAATTAATGCGTGGATTGATTGCAAATTAGTGAAAAGGGAGAATCATTTCCGACCATTGAACGAATACAAGCGGCGGCTGAACGTTTTTTGCTAGGGTTTAGTGAAAAATGCAATTATATAATAGTTTTAATATTATTTAATTAATAAAATTTCTCGTTTTAACAGTTCACGCAAACGACCTCCAATTCTCACGTTCCGACAGGCTATCCTGGGGTTTTTTTTGTGTTCCGGACACAATGGAACAGGTTTCGTAAGCTAATTTGATAGTATGCGCGAGTTACGGAATTAAACGATCAATTTAAAATTAAATCGGTTTAATCGATTTCGATGCGTTTCGAGCTGCCACGGTCACAAGACAACTCTGAATGCCACGAAAATTGAAATCCGATAATAACTAACTATTACGGATCCAATGGAACTGGTTTCGTCGAATTCTGAGACTGTGCCCCAGAAGGCGATTTTAACTCGTCGATTAAATCGGGCGATTTTCTGAAATTATCAGAAACGCTTACATTTCATTTTTAAATTTTTTAATAACTTAACAATAAATCATATAAAATTTATAAACACCTTAAAAATCATTCTGGCTCATTCCAGACCAAAATCTGATTAAATTGCATTTTAATAATATTAAATTCATTTTTAAATTAATATAAAATCCCAAATATTAATTTATTCACTTTAAAATTCATCTAAAATTCCAATAATATTATTTATAACCAATCGAACCTAAAAATACATTTAAACACCATCTTTATAATCATTTACCCCAAATTCACCTTTTTATCCCAATCCCGAATATTTAATTATTATTCAAATATAACTGAATTACCAAATTTAATACCTATAACTTGTTTTACACATTTGAATTCGATTCTCTGTGCTTTCAAAATTAATTAGAAATCCACAGTGAACATTTAAAATGAATTAAATGTTCAAATTCAATAGCTTAAAAATACGGGATGTTACATTCTTCCCCCCTTACAAAAATTTCGTCCCCGAAATTTGCTAAGGTAGAAAATACTCTCCAACCTATTTACTTCCCAATTTGCTTAGTTAAAAGCTTATATTCACTTTCCAAAAAGTTTCAGCTCCATTTCAAAACCATTTGCTTTATTTACTCTAAAGCTTTTATCTTAACACTCGCTTTCAAAATAACTTTACTTAGTAATAAATTTTCCCAAAAACCCCAAAAAATTTCTAACTCCCAAAATTTCTGGAAAATTTTGGCGGAGTCTCCTTTGTACGGAGGAGCTTCTGCGATATCGCAGGATACACAAATATATATACATCGGCTCACATGGCCGGAAACCAAAATATATCACAATATATATCATTTTCCCAATTATATTTGCGTAGGCGTACCTTTTAAGCAAATTTTAATAGCAAGCGGCTAATATAACGCATATACGCGCTCCAACTCTCTCGAACGCCTCCCGTACCTGTACTTACTCAACAAACTCATCAGTTTCAAGATATGAGCATTTTAACAACATTTCCAAAATAAATGCAAACCAAACATATCCATTTCATTGCCAAACCAACAAACTCCATCATTTAACAATGTTAACCATATTTACCAACAATTCAAAGATCAAACTACCTTCCAAATTTCTTATTCAAATCCAACTTCATTTTTTTTTCTCGCTTGAATGCTTTAAATTCAAGTTCACTACATACAATCCATATTAATTATAACCAATTCATTTCTATCTCAATATGATTAACATATGCCTTTCTTACATTTTTAATTTTAACTTACATTCCAAATTTGATTTACAATCAAATTTTACTTAATACTTGAAACATTTGCATTTCTTTTATGATCCATTTCTATCCATATGCAAAATTACTTAATAATATTTCAATCCATTTCCAATTAATTCAAAATCAATTCCATTTACCATTTTAAACCAATATACTTGCATTCATATACTAATTCTTAAAATTAGATTTCAATCCATATTAACTTATTCAAAAATCAATTTCAATTGCTTGTTAAACAAATCAATTTCGAATACATGCCAATTTCATTTCATTCAAGCAAAATAATCACCACTTAAGCTTATAACCATTAAAATTAATTCCAACTTGGATTTATATTAATTTTATTCCATTCTCATGGTTCACAATCCAAGTATCTTTATTCCAATGCAATTTGTTAATTGAATTAAACTTTCCTTACATTTTATTTCATTAACCAACTCAAGTTTACATTAATATCATTCATTCCTGAGTTATTTACAACTCTTATATTTTAACTTATCACATTAATCTATTTAAAACTCATTTCACTTGCATTTCAGTTTTATTATCTAAAAATTTCATTCAGATTTACTTAATAAAGCTCATTCACAATCATTTTGTTTTTCTTTCAAGTTGCTTAAGTTCCTCCAAATATTTCCATTATCTTCTTATATCAATTTTATTTTATTTCCATTTGATTCTCATCCAATCAAATTTTATTTAAATTTGAAGCATTTACTTCATTCAACATCATCTCAACTAAATTAAATTTTCATTCA
Source organism: Allium fistulosum (assembly GCA_030737815.1). NCBI lineage: Eukaryota > Viridiplantae > Streptophyta > Magnoliopsida > Asparagales > Amaryllidaceae > Allium > Allium fistulosum. Next base: position 303,802,628 of record CM060903.1, on the reverse strand, counting down.
ATTCGATTCTTAACCAAATTTATTCCAGGTTCACTAAATTTATATGCATTTTCAATTTAATTCCTTTCCAGAATTAATTTAAGTTCATCTACGTTTTATTTAGCCAACCTGATTTTAAACCATTTCCTTTACTACTTTAAATAAGAATTTAATTACATTCATTCTTATTCATAACACAACAGAAATTTTAATATTCAGCTTAATTTCATCTTAGTCGAAGTTAAACCAAATTCGAAATCTTAATTCTCCATATCCAAGTTCAACTTATTTACTAACTTCAGTTCACTTACCTCTTTTATATTTTATAATTGTTTCACCTTACTTTGCATTCCATTTAAAATTAAGTTCGAATTCACCATTCCATTTATTATTTCCATTTGTGATTATAATTCCATTTTACTTGAGTTAAAATAAAATCTTCATTCTCAAGTTCTCCAACTTATTTACTTGTAAGTTTATATTGCTCATTTCAAACCAATCCACATTTTTATAATTACAATGTCAAATTTTAACACTTAATAGCGACACAAAATACCCTACAGTATAGTATGCCGACGATCTGCCGGAAAAGACAGATTGTAGAAGAATAAGAAAGTAGATAGAAGAAGAAAGAACTAACAAATCAGAACCTCACAATCGCAGCAGATAAAATATAATATATATATAGAACAGATCTTTACACAAATGAAAAGTATATCTGTTTATATACAATACATCATCATCAGAGTATGTCATAATACAATCATCAATATCCAGTCAATCAGTCAATACAACAATCACAGTAGCGGAATAATACAAGTACGAGAAATACGTCTCGGACTCCAGCTCTTCTCCTGAGCTCCATAGCAACCTATCCTGAAATATACTCGGTCTGACCCGAGCATTATAATATAACACCCGAGTTAGTCTGGAATACCAGCGCATCATAAATACACCCAATTGATTGTTAAAGTTTCAAAAATCCTTTGAAAATCAAAAGCATCTCGTAAGACCACGCCACAAATAAACATGTCGGGTTTTTACCTTACGATAGCTAAACACTTTTTACAGAAATCCTCTGATATTATAATAGTGTCTATATACAAATACTTATAAAATAGCCGAAATTGTTACATCTATTAAATTCCGGCATACTAGCCACAACGTGGGTAATACAAACAAAACTCGTACAAGGCACGTAGGGAGAATGGATTTCCAACGAATGACTAGGCACTGGGGTACCACCTGTCACAGTACGTGGCCTAGATCACGGTACCGAGGAGTACGCCCGCTCCCCTGCAACACAAGACCGGAATCATCCCTTACTGGATAATTCCAAATAAGATCACCCCACGGTTGGGATCAGCAACCGCAACACTAAGCCGAAATAAAAGGGACATCTAGACAGGGATGACCTTACTCTCAAGTGGGTGCTACCCACGAAGCCTTGCTGCATAACCCCTGATTTTCAGTCATTCCCGGTTGATGAGGCTCGAGGCTAAACGATACCTTTATAGCACATATCCCTTAGAATGCCCATCGTCCGCCTGACGATGTCACGAAAGCATTCGTCCATACAAGTCCGTCCCGGGTCCGAACGGAACCGAAGGCACTATTCCTACTACATCCATTTTGGAAATATCCTCAGGATTAGTAGCGACTAGCCCTTGCACTTCACTGCTCCATCTTCGACTCCAAACACGTTACACGAAACGTACAAACCGAATCGAAGTGGTTTTCGAGTCTCCAGACCTAGAATCCCGGTATACGGAAACTCGATCCCGGTCTCTTCGAAACGATCAGCGCATTTGGCCAATATTGATAGTCGGTGATTTAACTATCAATTAATGTTCACAAACATCCATACACATCCATCACACAATAAATAATCTCCATATTATTTATTTGCCTCTAATATCTTTCAAAGATATATATTTCCACATTTTCAAAACTCGTTTGAAAACAAATTTCCAAACTCTTCCTTTACAAGGTAAATCTTTTACCCTTTATTCCCATCGGGAATAACCAAGTATAAAACAATTTGCATTTAAAACAGTTAAAATACTTTATACTGAAATATACTTTAAAATATGAAAATTACTTCTATTTATTTACTCAAAATATAAATTTAAAATATGTGAAGAAAACTAGTTATTAACACATAAACTTTGATTTTAAAAATAAGGGTTTTAGTTTAACTAAATTCAAAATAGCGTTATAAGAAGAAAAATACTAATTTTAACAACTTAAGCTAAAACCAACTTTTAAATAAATCCATTTGTAAAAATAATTGCTAATATACTCCCAAATTATTACGGTATTAAAAATTATTAATTTATTTCTTTAAAAATAACGATTTCTTAAAAATACTTTTTAAAACGATTTAAAACTTAACCTTTAGTTAAATAAAATCTTTTTATAAACATTTACTTGGTTTTCCCAGGGAAACACTTTCCCGTTTCAAACATTCCAAAGTACTCTTTCATATAAATCCACTGATTTATTTCAAGTCAATTTATGATTTCAACATAAATTTCCAATTCCATACTTAACTATAACTTCCTCCGAAGTTCACACCCAATTTCCCATATCCGGAAATTCATTTTTAAATCATAGTTTAAAACATTTTAAATTAAACATTTTTGGTGAATTTCCAATGGAAGCCAAATTTCCAATTCACTTAATTAAATTCCAATGAAATACGGTATTTCAAAACATTCTATTTTTCATTTGAACTTGTTAATTTATAGTTGGAAACTCCATTTAACATATTTTTAATTTTCGGATAACATTAGCCATTATTAAAATAAACATCGTTATTTTAAACAATTTATAATTTCATAAATTTAATTTCCAGAAAACTATACTTTCCATTTACCCATTTCATAAACTTCCCATTATATTCAAAATCCCAATTTGACCCAATTTACATTTTTCTTTTCAAATCCGATTTCAAATTTTATTCTTTGAAATTCTAAATTTAACAATTCATTTTATTTCGTAAAAACACAATTTATCCATTTATAATTAAATTCTGTGATTATACTTTATACAACAATTTCACAGTACAATTAAACTTCCAGATTTATCAATCACAACATATAAACATGTATGACTATCAACTATAAATAATTGCTACATTTTGAGGAATCCAGTTGGATCCCTCCAACCTGTTTCTTCCTGCATCACAAATGTTAGCACATCACAATATAAATATCAATCCAGACAGATAAACACAAATATAGACAATCAACCACACGGATATTTAAATATCAATTATTTATAATGTCTAGCATCCAGATGTGAGTGAGAATAACTCACTTTGAGTTTCGGCGAGCGTTCGAAATTTTGAATTAAACCGGACGACGTTCGATTTAACCCAAATTTCTACTTGCCCGGAATGACTCCGGATCTACACCATCACGTAGCACGCGTTCCTGCGATTCCAACGCTTCCAGATTCGTCTGAATCTGAGTACGTATGAACTCGTTATGATTTTATAAAGTTTTGTATATAATTTAAAACAATTATCCTTTTTGTTACAAAACTATACCATCTCAGCCCTTAACAACACGATCAAAATCTCAGGCCGCACGTCTAACGTTCGAAAATAGGCCCGCGATTTCCATCTTCCCAAATGCGACATTTCCAGCTTTAAAAGCACCCGCTGCCGCCGCCACACCCTAACCTTAGCCCCGCCTTTGATCGCCTATACCTCGATCAGATGCCTCCACCTCGAAGCCTTTCGGTGCCTCATCCTTCACACCCAAAATCACGAAGCTCGGCACACCACCAGGCGAAAGAAATCGCATACGAACGGCCGCGTTCGAGCTCCTGTAACCATCGATTCACTTCGCTAAAACCCATCACATCCGTTCAGTTCGTATATCTCGAAGAGTTCTACGATTCCCTAGTTAGTGGATTTTGAAATAAACGAGTAGATCTCAAGGAAAAGGAGGAAGAAGACAAGTGTTTTTCGGCCATCGAATCGTTTTAGTGGCGGCTCGTTAAAAGAAACCCTAGGGTTACTGCGCGTGTAGGCATATATATACGTATAAGGAATTAAAACAATATTATTATCACAAAATACAAATTTCTCAAACGATCTCCAAACGACGCATGCCGACAGGCATTCTGTTATCCCGCCTTTTGGCAAGACCGTGACACCAAGGACTTGACTAGATACCGGTAACAGATTGTCTCGGAAGTCGGTTACACTTGAGGATCACTACGGATATCGATGGATTTTGTCCGAGTCCAGTTCGGGCTGCAATTGATAAGACGCGTCAAGCAGAGCCTTGGGAACCAACGATCCAAGTTTCAAGTCAATCCGAGTTCGTATGCTCGAAATATCGTCGACGAAAGATGGAGTAGGGCACCTTTAGTTCGAATCCATAGGTTTCGCCTATGTTCGAATCCATTAGCCAGGAAACAGTTCGAATCCATCGAACTACCATTGCCTCGACTCCAAGCAGCTCTCCCTTGCTTCGACTCCATCAGCTTAGAAGCTCTCGTTCGAATCCAGCCGGACCAAGTAGTTAGCTGTACTTCGAATCGATTCGAACGATACCTTGAGTTCGAATCGATTGGAGTTTTCTACAATTCAAATCCATCAAGAGAGGGAACTTCGAATCCAGAAGACATTGCTTTACTTCGAATCCATCGTGGAAGCTTACCTTCGAATCGATAAGACAAAGCTTACCTTCGAATCGATAAGACAAAGCTTACCTTCGAATCGATAAGACAAAGCTTCACTTCGAATCGATAAGAGATAGCTTCACTTCGAATCCGGGAGACGCAGCTTGCCCTCGACTCCACCATCTTCGAATCCATGTCGTGGATTCGACCCAGTCAAAGCGGAGTGCAAAGCGGACCGATTCGAAGAAAGCGCACCACGTCACCATCCTCACAAGCAGGAAGATCGATTCGAACGAATCGATTCGAGCATATCGATTCGAACGACTCCAGAATACGAAAAACACCAACTTGAATCGATCATAACTCGAGTTCTACAAGTCCAAATCCCATGAAATTTTCACAGAAGCTCAAATACATGATGAAGAGTGTACACACCAAATTTCAGCTCGATTGGATGATTTCTTGATCGATTCGAACCAAGGGTCGAATCGATCCCAAAGTGGGCCCGGGTCTCTAGATTTCGGCCATGTGGGCCCCCTGACGTGCCAGAACTGGTCTCCCCTCATTTTGGGCGAAATACCAGCCTCCAACACCTATAAATAGACCCCCTGGTCATTCAGAAAAGGGGTCGGAGAATTCTAAGTACTGAAGAGCGTCCAGATTCTGCCAGATTTACTCCGGAACACCGTCGCTGCTTTAGATTAACACTTAGCATTTGAATTCAGTCGTATTACATTATCAACTACTGTAATCTTCAAGTAATCGAGCAATAAAATCATCAAACTTCATAGTGGACGTAGGCGAAACGCCGAACCACTCTAAATCGCTTGTCTTTGCAATTTATTTTCTGTTATTTGGAGTTTTTGTTAGATAATCCACAGTTTTAATTTTTGTTCTTCACTTTTATCTCTTCAAAAACTTCCGAAGAGTGTTGTGCCCAATTTTGGTACAAACACTTTGGTGCTTTCACCGAGAAAAAACCAGCTTTTTTCTCCTGCTCCTTGGATCTACCGTCGATACCGGATTGCACAAATCCAAGAGGAAGATCCAAATCTTCGATTCACAGTCCTTCCATTCTACTCAGATTTGCATAAAATCTAGGAAAAGGATTCATCGTTCAAAATGGTTAGCACGAGAACCACTTCTGCAGCTCCAGGACAAGAAGGTAGGGATGGACAAAATCCTGCTCAACAGCAGCCACCCAACCAAGACAACACTGCCCACTCGGATCCATCTGGGGCAGTCACTAGACAAGAATTTCAGATGTTACTCCAAGAATTGACTCAGAGTCGGCAACAGTTAGCCGAACAGTTGCGAGCTAATATTGAGTTGACAAATCAACTGAATCGCCAGGGCCGTAGGAGGTCCAGAAGGGAAGATGTTTCCCGCTCACCCACTGAAAGTTCTGCCTCGTCTGATTATCATCGTAGATCTACCCGTCCCCGATTAGACGGAGATTATGCTCAGACTACGGGATATCAGCCCGCCCTGACTGTCGGGCAATTGAGGGTAGGACCATCAACCAGCTTCCAGGCTGGGCCATCAGCACGGGGTGGCCGCACTTCACAATATACTACGGACAATCATGTCACAGCTGCGACAGCGGAAACAAGGGTCGATACCCGATATCTTCCAGATTCGGGTAATCAACAGCAAGGGCGTACTTCTGAACCATACGTCCAGGAAGACGCTGAGCCAAGGAGGCGAAACTTGGACCGTCGACAGCGCCCGGTCCAAACTCGCATTGTGGAACCCGACCACACCTTAGCTCAGCAGGCTCAAAATGTAGCAATGCCAGACATCTCGACTATGATACGTCAGATGATCCGTGAAAGCCAAGGACTTACCAATGACGATTGGGGAATTTCTCGAAGCCATACTCCTTTCACGGACGAAATACTATACGCTGAACCTCCTCGGCGATTCAGAATGCCAACTCTCCCTATGTACGAAGGAAGTTCTGATCCCAATCAGCACATACTGAAATACGAATGGTCAATGAGTGCCGCAAGGGCCGACGATGCAGTGAAATGCCGCAGCTTCCCCATTTCACTGGGAGGAATTGCGACAATGTGGTTTACAAGGCTACCCCCAAGATCTATCTCTTCATTTGACCAATTAGCTAAGAAGTTTGTTGAACAGTTCCGTATGCATGTTGCCAGACCCAAAGATGTTAACACCCTGTCCAATGTTACCCAGGCTCGTGGGGAAACATTAAGGCGTTACTTGGAAAGATTCCATGCGGCATGCGTGGAAATTAGTAATCCCAACGACAACTCAATTTTAATGGCATTGACAAAGGGAATTGATCCCGATTCTGAATTTGGAAACTGGTTAGCCGGAAAACCCCCCGCATCGTTGGACCGTTTCTACTCCAAAGCCGCTCAATTCTTACGGCAAGAGGACGCAAAACAGTCTAGGAAGCAGGACGATGCAAAACCCGGAAGTGAGGGAATACAAAGCAATGTCGCAGTTAAACAGTCCGGTGACAATTCCGGAAAAGTCCAGTTAAACATACAGAACAAACAAACCCAGCCAAGAGGTGGCAATGGTCAGAATAAGAAGAGAGACCCGAATCCGGGCCCACGGCGAAGGGCTCCGATGTTTGAAAGTTATACACCGTTAAACACATCACTGGAAAATGTGTATTTGCAAACTTGCAACACAGAACAGTATAAGAAACCCGCTCCGAAGCGGTCGTCAGAAAGGCAGATTCAGACGGGAAAGTTTTGTAGGTTTCATGAGAGCTATGGCCACAATACTAATGACTGTCGCCATTTGCAAGATCTGATAGAAAAATTGATCAGGGAGAGGAAGTTAGATCAATTCGTACGGGCGCCGCAATCTGGTGGTGCGGGCCCATCGAATCCAAACCGTGCGTAAGATCAGGAGAGACAAGAGGAACCCGCTCGTACAGGCGGGAGGCTAGTTATCAATACCATAAGTGGTGGTCCTCATCCAGCGGACAGGAGCTGGAGGGAAATGGAGTCGTATGCTAGCTCTATCCGGCATGCGAGCTTCGAATGTTGCAGTAATTGTGAGGATGGAGCCCCGGCTAAGCAACAAAAAACGATGTCTGACGATATCATATTCAGAAGCAGAGATGCTGACAAAATCGAAGCTCCAACGATTGATCCACTGGTCATATCTGCCCAGGTCGGTCCTGCTTGGATGAAGAGGATCCTGGTTGACAGTGGAAGTTCTGTAAACATTCTATTCAAGCGAGCTTACGATTTAATGAAGATGGAAGCAAAGGACCTGAAACCCTGCCAATCCCGGGTTCATGGCTTCAATGGAAGTGCAACGATACCTACTGGGATAGTAGAACTACCAGTGGAACTGGGGATCGGAGAGCGCAGGAGAGTCCGACTACTGCAATTTGTTGTTCTTGACATTGCTTCACCGTACAATGCATTCCTGGGTCGACCAGCTCTCGCTGAATTCAGGGCAGCCATTGCCCCGTGGTGTTTGACTTTAAAATTCCCAACCGATCATGGTATAGGAATCGTTCAAGGAGATCAGGCAGCAGGAAGAGCCTGTTATGTTGCTGAATTGCGAGAAGCACAGAAGAAGGAGAAAGGAAAGGGCGTAGAGGAATCTCTCTGCGTCCGTTTTTCTGATAATTGACAGCTAACGCCTGGGCCCCGGCCCGGGCACCACTACCAATTCCTTAGAGATCTTGACCCTAGAGATAGCGAAGATAAAGCAGAAGTAGAAGAGAATCAAGCGTCTCCAGCCGAACTGACTGTGGACGTCCCGGTCAGTGAGGATGACGACTCAAAAGTACTGAAAGTTGGATCTCAACTGGGAAAACAGATACAACAGGAATTGGTTGAATTTCTTCAGGCGAATCTTGATGTCTTTGCCTGGACGCACTCCGACATGTGCGGAATCTCATCGAACATTGCAAGTCACTCTTTAAATATTGATCCGCGACATGTTCCGGTCAAGCAAAAGAGGCGTGGTATGGATCCAGAGAGATCTGCCGCCCTTAAAGAAGAAATTGACAAATTACATTCGAATGGTTTCATCCGAGATGCTCTATACCCAGAGTGGGTGTCAAATCCGGTAATGGTTCGGAAACCGAACGGGAAGTGGAGAACTTGCGTCGATTACTCTGATTTAAACAAAGCCTGTCCAAAAGATAGTTTTCCACTTCCCCGAATTGACCAACTCGTTGACTCAACTGCAGGTCACGAATTGTTATCCTTTATGGATGCTTATTCAGGTTATAATCAGATACCCATGCATCTACCCGATCAAGAACATACTAGTTTCGTAACCGATCTGGGGCTCTACTGCTACAGAGTCATGCCCTTTGGTTTAAAGAATGCCGGAGCAACTTACCAACGCTTGGTTAATCGAATGTTCGCTGATCAGATCGGGAAGACCATGGAAGTCTATGTGGATGACATGTTAGTTAAGTCCCGATTTTCCACAGATCACGTCAAGGATTTAAATTCAATGTTCTGTATCTTGCGTGAGTATGGAATGAAGCTTAACCCGCTAAAATGCCACTTCGGCGTCGCATCCGGAAAGTTTCTAGGGTTCATTGTTAACGCTCGTGGGATAGAGGCAAACCCCGAGAAGATCTGGGCAATAAGGAATTTGCAAACTCCAAAGACCATCAAGCAAGTCCAGAGTCTCAACGGGAAGGTAGCAGCGCTAAGCAGGTTCATCTCGAAATCCACTGATAAATGTATTCCTTTCTTTGATCTAATCCGGAAAGGGAAACGAAACTTTGAATGGACCACGGAATGTGAAGGCGCATTCCGATCGCTGGTTCTACACCTCTCTACGCCACCGATTTTGTCGAAACCAATTGATCACGAACAGTTATACCTTTATCTGGCGGTATCCGAGCATGCGATCAGTGCTGCTTTGGTCCGGGAAGAAGATCGAGTGCAGAAACCGGTCTATTATGTCAGTAAACGATTAACCGGAGCTGAGAGAAATTACCCCAGGTTGGAAAAACTGGCTTACTGCTTGGTCATTGCCTCGAGAAAGCTTCGTCCTTATTTCCAAGCACATCCGCTTACTGTGTATACCGATCAGCCATTACGACAGGTCCTCACGCGGCCTGAGACGTCTGGAAGGTTACTCAAGTGGAATATTGAACTGAGCCAATTTGACATTACTTATGCTCCGCGGAGAGCCATTCAAGGGCAAGTCCTAGCTGACTTCATAGCTGAATTTACTGTTCCTGACGAATTACCTGAAACCAGCGAGTCTCCTGAATATATATGGAAGATGGAGCCCTGGCTAAGCAACAAAAAACGATGTCTGACGATATCATATTCAGAAGCAGAGATGCTGACAAAATCGAAGCTCCAACGATTGATCCACTGGTCATATCTGCCCAGGTCGGTCCTGCTTGGATGAAGAGGATCCTGGTTGACAGTGGAAGTTCTGTAAACATTCTATTCAAGCGAGCTTACGATTTAATGAAGATGGAAGCAAAGGACCTGAAACCCTGCCAATCCCGGGTTCATGGCTTCAATGGCAGTGCAACGATACCTACTGGGATAGTAGAACTACCAGTGGAACTGGGGATCGGAGAGCGCAGGAGAGTCCGACTACTGCAATTTGTTGTTCTTGACATTGCTTCACCGTACAATGCATTCCTGGGTCGACCAGCTCTCGCTGAATTCAGGGCAGCCATTGCCCCGTGGTGTTTGACTTTAAAATTCCCAACCGATCATGGTATAGGAATCGTTCAAGGAGATCAGGCAGCAGGAAGAGCCTGTTATGTTGCTGAATTGCGAGAAGCACAGAAGAAGGAGAAAGGAAAGGGCGTAGAGGAATCTCTCTGCGTCCGTTTTTCTGATAATTGACAGCTAACGCCTGGGCCCCGGCCCGGGCACCACTACCAATTCCTTAGAGATCTTGACCCTAGAGATAGCGAAGATAAAGCAGAAGTAGAAGAGAATCAAGCGTCTCCAGCCGAACTGACTGTGGACGTCCCGGTCAGTGAGGATGACGACTCAAAAGTACTGAAAGTTGGATCTCAACTGGGAAAACAGATACAACAGGAATTGGTTGAATTTCTTCAGGCGAATCTTGATGTCTTTGCCTGGACGCACTCCGACATGTGCGGAATCTCACCGAACATTGCAAGTCACTCTTTAAATATTGATCCGCGACATGTTCCGGTCAAGCAAAAGAGGCGTGGTATGGATCCAGAGAGATCTGCCGCCCTTAAAGAAGAAATTGACAAATTACATTCGAATGGTTTCATCCGAGATGCTCTATACCCAGAGTGGGTGTCAAATCCGGTAATGGTTCGGAAACCGAACGGGAAGTGGAGAACTTGCGTCGATTACTCTAATTTAAACAAAGCCTGTCCAAAAGATAGTTTTCCACTTCCCCGAATTGACCAACTCGTTGACTCAACTGCAGGTCACGAATTGTTATCCTTTATGGATGCTTATTCAGGTTATAATCAGATACCCATGCATCTACCCGATCAAGAACATACTAGTTTCGTAACCGATCTGGGGCTCTACTGCTACAGAGTCATGCCCTTTGGTTTAAAGAATGCCGGAGCAACTTACCAACGCTTGGTTAATCGAATGTTCGCTGATCAGATCGGGAAGACCATGGAAGTCTATGTGGATGACATGTTAGTTAAGTCCCGATTTTCCACAGATCACGTCAAGGATTTAAATTCAATGTTCTGTATCTTGCGTGAGTATGGAATGAAGCTTAACCCGCTAAAATGCCACTTCGGCGTCGCATCCGGAAAGTTTCTAGGGTTCATTGTTAACGCTCGTGGGATAGAGGCAAACCCCGAGAAGATCTGGGCAATAAGGAATTTGCAAACTCCAAAGACCATCAAGCAAGTCCAGAGTCTCAACGGGAAGGTAGCAGCGCTAAGCAGGTTCATCTCGAAATCCACTGATAAATGTATTCCTTTCTTTGATCTAATCCGGAAAGGGAAACGAAACTTTGAATGGACCACGGAATGTGAAGGCGCATTCCGATCGCTGGTTCTACACCTCTCTACGCCACCGATTTTGTCGAAACCAATTGATCACGAACAGTTATACCTTTATCTGGCGGTATCCGAGCATGCGATCAGTGCTGCTTTGGTCCGGGAAGAAGATCGAGTGCAGAAACCGGTCTATTATGTCAGTAAACGATTAACCGGAGCTGAGAGAAATTACCCCAGGTTGGAAAAACTGGCTTACTGCTTGGTCATTGCCTCGAGAAAGCTTCGTCCTTATTTCCAAGCACATCCGCTTACTGTGTATACCGATCAGCCATTACGACAGGTCCTCACGCGGCCTGAGACGTCTGGAAGGTTACTCAAGTGGAATATTGAACTGAGCCAATTTGACATTACTTATGCTCCGCGGAGAGCCATTCAAGGGCAAGTCCTAGCTGACTTCATAGCTGAATTTACTGTTCCTGACGAATTACCTGAAACCAGCGAGTCTCCTGAATATATATGGAAACTTTATACAGATGGTGCATCAAACGATCGATGTTCGGGCGCTGGAGTTGTACTAGAAACCCTCGAAGGTCGATCCATATGCTATGCTTTGAAGTTTGATTTTCACGCAACCAACAATGAGGCCGAGTATGAAGCCCTGTTGGCTGGGTTAAAGCTTGCCAGAGATCTGAAAATTATCGCTATAGAAGTGTATTGTGATTCACAGTTGGTTGTCTGTCAGGTACGAGGAGAATATCAAGCGAGAGATCGAAGGTTAGCTGCTTATCTAGCCCGAGTTCAGGAAGCGCTGGATCAATTTGATTATTATGCTATTTACTACATACCACGAGATCGCAATCAAAAGGCCGATTCATTGGCAAAGTTGGCCAGCACAGGTGAAGCACAGCAAATGGGACTCGTCCCGGTCGAAACTTTGCCTTCCCCGAGCATCGATCAAATCAAAACAACTGACGTGTTAGAGACCTTTCCCAGCAGAGAATCATGGATGACTCCGTATCGAAATTATATTGAGAATGGAATACTGCCTGAACACCGAAATGAGAAAAGGCAAATTCTACGAAAAGCTTCGCGGTTTATCATTCAGGACGGGATCATGTATAGAAAAGGTTATTCTGTTCCACTCCTCCGGTGTATCGCTCACGACGAAGTCAAACGAGTGTTACATGATGTACATGAGGGAGAATGCGGCGATCACACCGGTGGACAAGCGCTTGCTAAGAAGATACTCAGATATGGATATTACTGGCCGACCGTAAATCGAGATGCTGCCAATTACGCCAGGAAGTGCGACAAGTGCCAAAAACACGCTCGAATTCCAAGAGCCCCGCCTACCGAGTTAACTCAAATGGTCAGTCCCTGGCCGTTCGCTATGTGGGGTATCGATATCATTGGCGCTTTGCCTCTGGCAAAAGGTGGTGCGAAGTATGCCATCGTTGCAGTTGATTACTTCACGAAATGGGCTGAAGCCGAAGCTCTCGCAACGATTACGTCAAAGAAAGTGATAAACTTTGTGGTCCGCAATATCATTTGCCGATTTGGACTCCCGCACACCATCATCACCGATAACGGGACCCAATTCGAAAGTTCAGAGTTCAAGAGTTTCTGCCAACGATTTCATATTCATAAAAAGTTCTCTGCAGTCGCACATCCACAAGCAAATGGTCAGGTCGAAGCTGTTAACAAAGTTATCAAATCCATCTTAAAGAAGCGACTGGAAAAGGCTGGGGGCAAATGGGTCGACGAACTTCCTATGGCGTTATGGGCCTATCGAACAACTCACAAGACCGCAACTGGACACACCCCATTTTCCTTATCCTATGGCTCGGAGGCCGTCATTCCAGTGGAGACAGAAGTATTTTCTCACCGCGTAACTTATTACGATCCGAAAACAAATGCTATATTACTCGCTGAGTCTTTGGATCTGTTGGACGAGAAACGAGAAGAAGCTGATTTAAGAGCGGCCGCTTACCGAAGTCGGGTCGCCCGATTATATAACACCAAAGTTCGCCCCCGAACCTTTGATCTCGGCGATCTGGTCCTCAAGAGAGTATACCCGGTTCCTTCACACATGAAACCAAATTGGGAAGGACCGTACGTGATTACGCAACGACTTGGAGATGGCACATTCAAACTAGCAACCGTGGACGGTCTAGTTTTGCCAAGAGCCTGGAACAGCGAGAGTCTCCGCCGCTATTACATATGACAGGCTTTATTCATTTCATTATGTTTTTTATTCAGCAATTTACTTTTGCATTTCGAAATTAGAATTTGTAATAAGGCAACTGATTTGCCATATTTTCTTATTTCAGCAATAAAATGCCATCTCTTCGAGCCAGAGCTGTGATTCATTAAATACAATGTACAACATCACGATGCACGAAGAGCTAAGTTCCATCACACCGTGGAATTTATTCAAGAAGGGAGTGGCTGTGAAGCAATCAACCACTCGCTAAATGAAACCCGAGCTCGGGGGCAAGCCATCACTTCAGGCCACGAAAATGGGTTGATACACGACAACCCTTCATTCAACTCCGTACTCCCAGAGTGCGAGGCGGAGTATAAACATTTTATCAACTCCGTACTCCCAGAGTGCGAGGCGGAGTATAAACATTTTACTAACTCCGTACTCCCAGAGTGCGAGGCGGAGTATAAACATTTTACTAACTCCGTACTCCCAGAGTGCGAGGCGGAGTATAAACATTTTACTAAACTCCGTACTCCCAGAGTGCGAGGCGGAGTATAAACATTTTACTAAACTCCGTGCTCCCAGAGCGCGAGGCGGAGTATAAACTCTCATTTAAACTCCGTGCTCCCAGAGCGCGAGGCGGAGTATAAACTCTCATTTAACTCCGTACTCCCAGAGTGCGAGGCGGAGTATAAACATTCTCCTAAAAACCCCAGAATACTCCGAGAGCGCGAGCTGGGTATAAACACTAACAAACTCCAGCTTCCGAGAGCGCGAACTGGAGTATAAACATTAACGAACTCCAGCTTCCGAGAACGCGAACTGGAGTGTAAACATTAACTAACTCCGTGCTTCCAGTGCGCAAGGCAGAGTATAAACATACGTCAACTCCACACTTCTCCCCAGTACAGGGGGCAGAACCATAACACATAACAAGTTGAAGACAGAAAGAGAATAGATTTTCATTTCCATTATCAACAAAAAGAATCTGATTACAAACTGTTTATGAAAAATTCTGCTAGTGGGAGCCGAATCCACATCTATACACGGCTATAGAAAAAATCGACAAAATGCTACCCTACGCGACAAAGGTTTAGGGAAAGAAGTTCATTCTTTCTTCTTCCTTATCTTCTTCTTTGGAGTAGCTCCACCTGATCCGCTGCCCGACTTCTTCCTCAATCGCTTGCTCTTTTCAGGCTTGCCCTCCGGCAGCGATATGATGTCGACATCCTCCTCAGAGCTGGAGGCGACGGAAGTTCTTCTAGGAGGACGAGCCGGGGGCATAGGAGAAGTAGCAGGAGGAGGGACAGGAGCGGTCTCGATCAATACAGTACCACCCGGCGAAATCACCATTAGCGGGGCAGGCCCGGGCGGACTAGAACCAACATTCCCTGCTGTCATCTCGGCAGCAATCTCAGCTAAAACGTCGTCCTCACGAGATGCTTGGGCCGCATCAGATGTGCCAATGGCTGGCATAGATAAACTAGCGGCCGGAGCAGCCTCATTCACAACATCGGACGGGTTGGCGGAGGGATCGATGGGTTCATTGAGAAGCTCCTCAATCATCTGAGCGCTGAAAGAAAACATATTTGCATCTCCCTCCTCGCCAATCAAAGTAGAAGCCGTGATGGCTTCAGAAAAAACTACCCCTTGTGTTTGCTGAGAAACTGATAAGGCAAGGGGCGCAGGAACTATAGCTTCGGTCACTGAAATACGACAAAACGAAGGTTGTTAGCCAAGTGTGTTGCTTAAGGTTCTTCACAACAAAACTACGAGAAGCGTTCAAGTACCTTCCTTAGTCTGGACCGAAACATGGGTGGAATCATCGGCGGAAGATAATAGCGGTTGGTCAGGATTATATGCAGGAACAGATTGGGGGTCTACCGCACCAGTAGTCTCGGGCAATGTTGAGATTACGGCTCCAACACTAGCCTCGTGATGCGCGGTCCCCGAACCTTCGCCTGTCTCTGATGATTGGACGCCGAGTCTTTCTTTCGCCATAGAAATTACCACCTCATGAAGGGTCTTCCTCTCATCCTCAGTAAGCAGGCGCATCTCCAGTTCAAAGTCGTCAAGTGCTCCATCTGGTTGCGCCGCTCTCTTCTCATTCACCAGCCGGGTCCAGGCATTATACAAGATCATGGAGTCATCTCCCAGCCACGCTAGATTTCTGTGTTCCAGCACATTAGCGTTATACGTGACTAAGAGATCGTCAAACTCAGCATCTAGCCTGGACCTCTCCTCCAAGATTTTTTCCTGAATCTCCGCTTCCACAGACTTAGCCTTGACCGCCGCCGCAGCAAGTTCGGCTCTGAGGGATACTGCTTGGTCGCAAGCCTCTTGAGCAGTAGCATTCGCATCGTCCTTCTCCTTCACCATTTCAGCGAATTTGGCCTTGAGCTCGTTCAGCTCTTTAACGGCTAAGTCTCGCTCAGCTGCAACGGTGGTATTACGATGGCCCATCTCTTCCACTGTGGCACAGTGTTCTTGCTGCATCCTCGCTAGTTTGGCCACGACACCCTCGTGTTTCTTAAGTGTATCAAGCTCTGACTTTCGGGACGTTTCCACTTCGGACTGAAGAACTTGAATGATGCGTTTCTGCTTCGCAATGTCAACGTCACGTTCGGCAATGACTTTCGCCCTGTCAAAAGCTACTCTAGAAGCCTTCACGGCTGCCTTATACCACTCCTTGTACTGAGCGTAGAAGTCGTGGATGTAGTTATGAGCAGTGGTCTCAGCCTCTGGTGGAATTCTTTTGAAGTTAGGCGGGAAGATGTAGCCGTCCATGCAAATCTCCGGGTAGTCGTTTTTCATTTGGGCGAGTTTGGCAGCTCCCTCGCTTGTCAGCTCGGCCGGAGCTTGTTCAATTATAGCAGCTGCCGTTGGTTCCACTCTTGGCCGTTGAGCATCAGGCCGAGAAGACTGAGAAGGCAACTGTTGCTGATGAGATGGTCCTGGGAGGTCTACTGGAGCCCTGGGAGGCGGAGGAGAGCGAGATCGGGGTCGGTGTTGGTATCCCCGATCTCTGTCAGAGTAATCATAGCCAGAACGGTTACGCGAGTAATCTCTGTCTCTATCGTAACGTTCTTGACTCGAGTAGCCTCGCCCATGGTCCCTATCCGTCTCTCTCCTACGGGAATCATAAAATGGAGAAGATTGGCGCACATTCCTAAGCCTATCTAGAGTGGAGCCACGTCCTGACATCTCACCTGCGATAAGAAAGAATTACGGATTAAAGTCCCATAAAGCAATGTTTACTATGCATAAGTCATGAAGTGCCGTGGAAGTGTGTGTAAATGTGTAAACCCCCAAACCGACCGGAAGTGTTGACCGCACTTAAAGGAAAGGGCTCGCTCATATTTAGGACATCTTGTAATTCCTCCAACCCAGGATTATGAGAGATCGGTATATAATCTGGGATAGGAATATCGTCAAGCCCTTTGAGAGAATCTCTCGAATGAGAAGGGGCGGCCTCAGAAATCATAACTCCGGAAGCGGGGAAAAACACATCTACGGATTTTCCCCCCTTTGACTTAAGTTTTTTGGAAACGGCGGCCTTGCCTTTCCGTTTTTCTCCCGATTCCTCCAAGTTTCCCGAAAGGTCGGCCATTAGCTCTGAATCCGTCTGGGTTCTTTCTTCGTCACTCGCTTCGATTATTCTGATCCCGAGTGACCTTTTCGCCTTTTTCTTCTTGGGTTTCTTCTTATTTTCCTTCTTGGAGACGGACTTTGAAAATCCCTCGACAACTATGCTTTGATTAATGTCGATCAAACCCAGAACTCTTAAGTTGTAGTCGTTCAGCACCAAGTCAATATGCCTCAGCTCGCTCGGAACTTCTTGAAGACTCCGGACGGCACCCTTGAAACGCCCTCCATCGGGCCTAGAGATAATAGCTGTAAAAGGAATGGAATGTCAATTTTAATACCGAAGAGATATTGGTCAAAGAAACAGGTTAAGGCGCTTACGTCTAGACAACCATCGCCTAGCAAAACCCGGAGGACACCGAACGTAGAACCATTCGTTCTTGAAATAGCTCAGACGCGTCCAAGCTCCAACTACAACTTGGCAATTTCTAACTGCCTCCAAAAATGTAAACGACGGGCTATCACCCCTGCTCTTGAAGTTAAATATATGTCTGATTTCAGAGGGCCTCGGCGGGCGAAAAAGACAGTCCATAAATATTACGAAGACACTATTCAGCAGCGCGTGCCCGTTGGGATGAAGTTGTGAAGGAGCGATCCCTAAATATGATAGCATCCTTCGGATATATTGATTGAAGGGAGGAAGAGTTCCAGCCGCACAAGCATGACGGTAGAATGCTGTATATCCTTCAGGCGGATTGTGCGGTCTATCGGTGGCGCTGGGCAATAATACGTCACCCAGAGATATGTTATGCTTTAGACATATTCGTCCCAACAAGGATTCAGATATGTTGGACTGAACCGAGTCGACAGGGTCCTCAATAAATATCGCCTCCGGCAATTCATCTGGAGCCGGATCGATTACGTCTGCAGGGATGTCAGGAATCTCAAGCACGGGAGGAGTCGAGCTCTGCACCTCTTGTTGTTGGGAGCTCGAAGATTCCATAATTAGCTAACTCATTAGAAAGCAACATTAAGTTTATGAACAAGCCCGTGCATGCCCCAGTGTAGTGTGTGTGAACATGTCGTGCAGTGCAAGTATTATACATCACTCGAGCAAATTTAACAGAATGAAGCGAGATGTTCGTACAACATAACTTGGGAATTTAAGAAAGAAAGTGACCGTCATCGCTGACCGTCATTTCCGCACCATCCAAACGCTACGGACCGACTTCAAGTATAAGTCAGTTGTATTATTGGTTAAGTCATGGTTCCGTCGACGAGCTTCAAAGGAAATTCAGGTTCAAGTCTGTTGATCAAGTTCGATTATGCAAGGCCGAAGCTCGTCGGAGTCAATTATGCCAAAGTTCATTAAGTTCATCAGAGAAAAACTTAAAACTGGTCGTAGTTCATATGATGGAGCAAGTCAGGAAGCAATGGTATCAGAGGATGAAGACGCTCGAATCCATCGACTTCGAATCGATAAGGGTCGAATCGATGGAGTTTGATTCCAGGTACTTCGAATCCGTGTGGTTCGACTCGATGTAACTGAGTGATAGAGGAGCGCTTCGAATCCGTAGGCTCCGCATTGCTTCGAATCGATAAGGGTCGAATCGATGGAGTTCGATTCCAGGTACTTCGAATCCGTATGGTTCGACTCGAAGTAACTGAGTGATAGAGGAGCGCTTCGAATCCGTAGGCTCCGCATTGCTTCGAATCGATCAGTATTCAATCCCTTCGAATCGATTTAAATGACATCACTTCGAATCGATCAAATCCCTCCAAGTCATCGATTCGAAATCTTGCCCTCGAAATCGATTCGAACCGGTCATTCCGGGATCGATGCGAAGCAACGGGAGGCGACCCAATCCATTCAGATCTCATCGCTCCTCGACTCCATCGAGTCAACCCATTTCATTCAGACCTCGTCGCTTCTCAGAATTTTCTAAGGCGAAGATGGTTCTATTTTCCTCATCTCGAATCGATCCATTGAATACCTGTTTGGATTTCGAGTAAAAGCGTGGAAGAGATCGATTGTTTTGAAGAGAGCACGTTTGTCTTGGCCTAGGAGAATTCGATTCGAAGAAGAAGCTCTCGTAACAGTAAAAAGTGAAAAGTGAGAAATGAATAGGAGCCCGGTATATATAGGGGAGATGTGGCGATTCGCCTCCCGGTATATCTGACCGGCTTCTATAGGTGGGATAATCGACTCGAATCGATTCGTTGCGACATCTTCGAATCCATTATAACCTTTAGTTCGAATCCATCACAACGCAGCGTCGTTCCACCAGTTCGAATCCCTCCTTTAGTTCGAATCCATCCGGTTTCAAATCCTTTGCCACATCGAATCCATTCCAGTAGCATCGAAACAAAGCAACATTGATTCGAGCACTCACAACTTCGGCTCCATCAACTCAGAGAACATCGAATCCACGCCATATCGATTCGAAGAGGCACACCCTCGAATCCATCGCCAACCACTAATGAAAATGGACGAATAGTCTCAATGTTTAAAATTGTTTGTCTACTCTTGTACTGATTCAGGAGAGGATCAGTACGAGAGGGTGATCGTAGACAATCATAAGAGCAGTGTTCTAACTCAAATCTCAAATCGGTCCAGGAGAGGACCAATGCAGATTTCGATAGTAAACCGAACTGACAACGACTTGCGATCACGCAACGTTAATCAAAGCCAAGGTAATACACGTGTGCACGTATTTCTGACTAATGTTTGATCTCTATCATTTACAGGGATCGAATGTTCATCTCGTCATGACTCAAAAAACTGACGGCCAGTCACTATTGTACGACGGTCGATTACAGCGATACAGAATGCAACTTTCGGTAAAGCATGTCATAGCTGTCCAGTGAGAGACTGCGACTTTTCAAAGCACGTCATGTTTACACAAGACGTACTTTGGGGGGCAAATGTTATCCCGCCTTTTGGCAAGACCGTGACACCAAGGACTTGACTAGATACCGGTAACAGATTGTCTCGGAAGTCGGTTACACTTGAGGATCACTACGGATATCGATGGATTTTGTCCGAGTCCAGTTCGGGCTGCAATTGATAAGACGCGTCAAGCAGAGCCTTGGGAACCAACGATCCAAGTTTCAAGTCAATCCGAGTTCGTATGCTCGAAATATCGTCGACGAAAGATGGAGTAGGGCATCTTTAGTTCGAATCCATAGGTTTCGCCTATGTTCGAATCCATTAGCCAGGAAACAGTTCGAATCCATCGAACTACCATTGCCTCGACTCCAAGCAGCTCTCCCTTGCTTCGACTCCATCAGCTTAGAAGCTCTCGTTCGAATCCAGCCGGACCAAGTAGTTAGCTGTACTTCGAATCGATTCGAACGATACCTTGAGTTCGAATCGATTGGAGTTTTCTACAATTCGAATCCATCAAGAGAGGGAACTTCGAATCCAGAAGACATTGCTTTACTTCGAATCCATCGTGGAAGCTTACCTTCGAATCGATAAGACAAAGCTTACCTTCGAATCGATAAGACAAAGCTTACCTTCGAATCGATAAGACAAAGCTTCACTTCGAATCGATAAGAGATAGCTTCACTTCGAATCCGGGAGACGCAGCTTGCCCTCGACTCCACCATCTTCGAATCCATGTCGTGGATTCGACCCAGTCAAAGCGGAGTGCAAAGCGGACCGATTCGAAGAAAGCGCACCACGTCACCATCCTCACAAGCAGGAAGATCGATTCGAACGAATCGATTCGAGCATATCGATTCGAACGACTCCAGAATACGAAAAACACCAACTTGAATCGATCATAACTCGAGTTCTACAAGTCCAAATCCCATGAAATTTTCACAGAAGCTCAAATACATGATGAAGAGTGTACACACCAAATTTCAGCTCGATTGGATGATTTCTTGATCGATTCGAACCAAGGGTCGAATCGATCCCAAAGTGGGCCCGGGTCTCTAGATTTCGGCCATGTGGGCCCCCTGACGTGCCAGAACTGGTCTCCCCTCATTTTGGGCGAAATACCAGCCTCCAACACCTATAAATAGACCCCCTGGTCATTCAGAAAAGGGGTCGGAGAATTCTAAGTACTGAAGAGCGTCCAGATTCTGCCAGATTTACTCCGGAACACCGTCGCTGCTTTAGATTAACACTTAGCATTTGAATTCAGTCGTATTACATTATCAACTACTGTAATCTTCAAGTAATCGAGCAATAAAATCATCAAACTTCATAGTGGACGTAGGCGAAACGCCGAACCACTCTAAATCGCTTGTCTTTGCAATTTATTTTCTGTTATTTGGAGTTTTTGTTAGATAATCCACAGTTTTAATTTTTGTTCTTCACTTTTATCTCTTCAAAAACTTCCGAAGAGTGTTGTGCCCAATTTTGGTACAAACACATTCATAGGGTTTTTCCGCGTTTCGGACACAATGGAATAGGTTTCGTAAGCTAATTTGATCGTATGCGTGAGATACGAAATTAAACGGTCAATTTAAAATTAAATCGGCTAAATCGATTTCGATGCGTTTCGAACTGCCACGATCACACGACAACTCCGATTGCTACGAAAACTGAAATCCGATAATAACTAACTATTACGGATCCAATGGAACTGGTTTCGTCGAATTCCGAGACTGTGCCCCGGAAAGCTATTTTAGCTCGTCTATTTAATCAGGCGATTTGTCAAAATTAACGAAAACGCGTAAAATTTCACTTTTAAAATTTTATTAACTTAACAATAAATCATATAAAATTTATAAACACATTAAAAATCATTCTGGCTTATTCCAGACTAAAATCTGATTAAATTTGCATTTTAATAATATTGAATTCATTTTTAAATTGATATAAAATTCCAAATAATAATTTATCAACTTTACAATTCATCTAAAATCCCCACCACACTATTTACTCTCAATTAACTCAAAATAAATTTTAAACCCATTTTTATCACTATCTACATTCAGATTTACCCTTATCTCAATTCCGAATATTTAAATTATTATTTCCCCATAAATCAAATTCAACGGAATCACTAAAATTAAAATTATAGCTTATTTTATTGATTGCATCTGATTCCCTCCATTTCAAAATCAATTAAATATCCACGTTAAACATTTAAAATGAATTAAATGTTCATAAATCCAACAGCTAAAATCTGGGATGTTACATTCCTCCCCCCTTATAAAAATTTCGTCCCCGAAATTTGCTAAGGTAGAAAATACTCTCCAACCCATTTATTTCCAAATTTGCTTAGTTAAAAGCTTTATATTCACTTTTCAAAATCCTTTAGCCCAATCCCAAACTCAATTGCTACATTTACTCTAAAGCCTTTATTTTAACACTCGCTTTCAAAATAACTTTACTTATTAATAAATTTTCCCAAAAACCCCAAAAATTTTCTAACTCCCAAAATTTTTGAAAAATTTTGGCGGAGTCCCCTTTGCACGGAGGAGCTTCTGCGATATCGCAGGATACACAAATATATATACATCGGCTCACATGGCCGGAAACCCAAAATATATCACAATATATATCATTTTTCCAATTATATTTGCGTAGGCGTACCTTTTTTAGCAAATTTTTAATAGCTAGCGGCTAATATAACGCATATACGCGCTCCAACTCTCTCGAACGCCTTCCGTACCTGTACTTACTCAACAACTCATCAGTTTTCAAAGATATGAGCATTTTCATAATATTTCCAATATAAATGCAAGCCAAACATATCCATTTCATAACCAAACCAAGCAAACTTTATCATTAACAATGTCAACCATATTTTATCAACAATTCAAAGATTTCAATCACTTTTCAAATTACTTATTCAAGTCCAACTTCATTTTATTTCACTTGAATGATTTACATTCAAGTTTACTATATACCATTCATATTTATTTCACCAATTCATTTCCACTTCAACATGATTACATATGCCTTTCTTACATTTTTGTTTTAACTTACATTTCCAATTTGATTTACAAACAAATTTTATTTTAAACTTGAAACATTTGCATTTCTTTTATAATCCATTTCCATTCATATGCAAAATCACTCATAAAAAGATCAATTCATTCCTATTGATTTAAAATCCATTCCATTTGCTACTTTAAATCAATTCACTTGCATTCATTTACAACCTCTTTGAATTGGGTTCCAATCCATATTAATTTATTCAAAATTCAATTTCAATTGCCTGTTAAACAACTCAATTCCGATTACAAGCAATTTCATGTTATTCAAGTAAAATGAACTCCATTGCATGGTTCACAATTCAAGTATTCTTATTCAAATGCAATGGTTAAATTAAATATTTCCTTTACATTTTAATTTCATTAACCAATTCAAGCTTATATAAATTTCCTTCCATCCTGGATTATTTATAACCCCTATATTCAAATCACATCACAATAATTTATTAACATCATTTCACTTGAAATTAAATTTTATTATTTAACGAAATGTCATTCAAAATTACTTAATAAAGCTCATTCACATTCATTTTGTTTTTCTTCCAATTTGCTTAAGTAGTTTCACAATATTACCATTATCTATTTAATTTTATTTCCATCTGATTCTCATTCAACCAATTTCAATTCATTTACAAACTTTAATGCTCTTTGTTTATTTATCCAATCCATGTACACATTTATTTTATTAACAAAAAGACCACTTAAATTATTTCTCTCATTTGAATCTTCTCACAATTCAAATCATCATTATTATAATCTAATCCCATTATACATTCACACTTCCCAATATTTATTACCAAAATTAAATTCCATTCCACAACTGGATTTTACTTACCTTTTAAATTTTGACTAAACTATCAAAATTATATTTATTGCAATACAAATTCCATTTAATTTTGTTTATGCAAAATTCATTTCCAAACAAACATTTTGGATTTAATTGGGTAAGCATTTACTCCATTTAACCTCATTTCAACTAAATTAAATTTCCTTCCGATTCTATTCTTATCCAAATTTTAATCAAGTTTAACTAAATTTTATTTAGCCCACCTGAATTTAAACCATTTCCTTTACTACTTTAAATAAGAATTTAATTACATTCATTCTTATTCATAACACAACAGAAATTTTAATATTCAGCTTAATTCCATCTTAGTCGAAGTTAAACCAAATTCAATTTAATCTTAATTCTCCATATCCAAGTTCAACTTATTTACTAACTTCAGTTCACTTACCTCTTTTATATTTTATAATTGTTTCACCTTACTTTGCATTCCATTTAAAATTAAGTTCGAATTCACCATTCCATTTAACCATTTTTATTTGTGATTATAATTCCATTTTACTTGAGTTAAAATCAAATTTTCCATTCTCAAGTTCTCCAACTTATTTACTTGTAAGTTTATATTGCTCATTTCAAACCAATCCACATTTTTTTTTATAATCACAATGTCAAATTTTATCACTTAATAACTTAAGAATATGAATTCATTTGCACAATCATAAGCATTTACATTTCACCTTTATCAACTTCCCTTTAATTCCAATTCATTTAGATTTAATTTCACTTCAAATTCTCAATTTTATTTAACTTATCATAAGTTAAATCCAGATATATTCCATACACCCTCATTTATTCAAAGTAAATTTACATTCCCTATATACTCAATTCTTCTTTAAATCAACTTTCCTTTATAAGTTATATAGTTGAATCATTTCAACTTTCACATTTTTACTTTAAAATAGAATTTTCAGAATTCAATTTACCCGGATTTATTTCAAAACCAATTTGAAATAAAAATCAACATATTCCCATTTGATATCCAATCAAATACCAAATTCCAAAACAATCTGTTTTTAACAAACAAAATTTCCTTTTTTTTTAAAATTCTAAAATTACTTGTTTCTCAAACAAGTCCAAACAATATCATAACCATTATTTTGGTAGCAATCCATCACTTTAGAAACTCGAAAATGAATTCTGATGATGTGGCCAGCATCATCAGGATTATTTTCCAGCGACTGAAGTGAGTTCAATGCTTTCCACTTCCAAAATCCACCTCAAAACAATTTCTATTCAAAAATATTTCCCCAAAATATACTCCATTCTTACAAATGCTTTTGAAAACATTTCTAACATTTCCACAAAGTCAAACTCCCAAAACTTTGTTTAATTCCATTTGAAATCCCTTTCAAAATTTCCGGGGTCAAAATTCTAGTTTAAATCAAATTTTAATTTTTACTTTTCTTATTTAAAACATATCCAGTCAATTCCATTTGGTTATAAACCATTTAAATATTTTAATTTCTTATTTGCTTAGAAATCATTTCAAATTTTAGATCATGTTTTAATTTCTTATTTGATTATAGAAGAAACAACCAAACAAGCATCCAATACATATAATAATTTAGAAAATTATTTCTTTTTATATCAAAATACAATTTTGGGTAAAATTATTTCATTTACCCATTTTAAAAATAATACTATGTCGGTTTATCTTGTTTAAGAGTTTAGAAACCCCTATCGATACGGTTGTACTTCCCGCACCGACCAGAATTCATAAACGCTCAACCGATAAGTCAACATAGTACAAAAACAATTTTATATCCACAACATCATATCCTGTAACCTATAATACTCGGTCTGACCCGAGCATCATGTAAAACAATACCCGAGTCAGTCTGGAAAACCAGCGTGAGAAAATCACACTCAAATTGATTATTAAAGTTTCAAAATCCTTTGAAAACAAAAGCATCTCGTAAGACCACGCCACAAATAAACATGTCGGGTTTTTACCTTACGATAGCTAAAACACTTTTTAATAAAATCCTCTGATATTATAATAGTGTCTATTTACAAATACTTATTAAAATAGCCGAAATTGTTACATCTATTAAATTCCGGCATACTAGCCACAACGTGGGTAATACAAACAAAACTCGTACAAGGCACGTAGGGAGAATGGATTTCCAACGAATGACTAGGCACTGGGGTACCACCTGTCACAGTACGTGGCCTAGATCACAGTACCGAGGAGTATGCCCGCTCCCCTGCAACACAAGGCCGGAATCATCCCTTACTGGATAATTCCAAATAAAATCACCCCACGGTTGGGATCAGCAACCGCACCACTAAGCCGAAATAAAAGGGACATCTAGACAGGGATGACTTTACTCTCAAGTGGGGGCTACCCACGAAGCCTTGCTGCATAACCCCTGATTTTCAGTCATTCCCGGTTGATGAGGCTTGAGGCTAAACGATACCTTTATAGCACATATTCCTTAGAATGCCCATCGTCCACCTGACGATGTCACGAAAGCATTCGTCCATACAAGTCCGTCCCGGGTTCGAACGGAACCGAAGGCACTATTCCTACTACATCCATTTTGGAAATATCCTCAGGATTAGTAGCGACTAGCCCTTGCACTTCACTGCTCCATCTTCGACTCCGAAATCGTTACACGAAACGTACAAACCGGATCGAAGTGGTATTCGAGTCTCCAGACCTAGAATCCCGGTATACGGAAACCCGATCCCGGTCTCTTCGAAACGATCAACGCATTTGGCCAATATTAATAGTCGGTTATTTAACTATCAATTAACATCCACAAGCAACCATCACACAATAAATAATTTCCCACATTATTTATTTGCCTAAATATCTTTCCAAGATATATTGCCATTTTATATCCTTTGAAACAATTTCAAAGCAGTTTCCGCTTACGAAATACATTTCCCAAATAATTATTTCCACTGAATCACCAAGTACAAAATACTTTTAATTTTAAAATAATTTAAAAACACTTTATTTTAAATATATTTTATAACATTGAAATCAAACTACTTTAATACTTTATTAAAAATATATACTTTAAAATAAACCACTTTATAAATATAAACTAAATTTCTCCTTTTAAAACATAATAGCAAATCACTTTTATATAATTACTACAATAATAGATTTTGAAAATCTTACTTTAAAGTTTAAACATTTAAAAAGAATAGATTTTTCCAAAACATACTTACTTAGGAAATTAACATTTAGAAATAATCAATTTTCTAAAACATGCATTTTTAAACAAATTAGAACTTTTAACTTATATTAAAAATTGCTTTGAAAACGTACTTGGCTATCCAGAGAAATACATTTCTCTTCACATCCTTTAAAAATAAATCAACACTTATTTTTAAACCAATTCATATCCCTTTATAAATTCCCACCTTGAATTTATATTCTCAAATATCCCCTGATATTTTATTTTACTTTATAAACCCAGTTTATAAATTTCAAAATCTCACTTCTCTTTTAAATTCCAAATCCCAAAGTATATAAATCAAATTTATAATTGATTTCCCAATTTATTTTACTTTGAATAAATTTCCTTACTTAATCCATTTATTTCCAAATTCATTAACTTCCAGATTTTATTTCTCATTATGATTTAAAATCTTTAAACTGAAACACAAGTTTCAGATTTTACCAAATTCCTTCTTTCTTTTTAATTACATTTAAACATTGAATTAAAATAAATTATTTATTCCTTTAAATAATATCACATAAGTTTTCTTTAAATTCAATATTTCTCTATTTATTCAAAATTCCACTTTTCCATATTTATTAGAATTTTGGAAATCACTTTTATTCTTAATCAGATTTATTCTCAAATTTATTCCAAACTCTTTATAATTATTTTACTTAAAAATTTACTCTTTTATTTTTTTTTTCAAAAATTCCATTCTAGAGATTTTGATAATTCAGCACATCCAAATCGGTCCAACCAAACCATAACATCCAATTATCCATATAATTCATCACAGGATATCAAAAATCATATCACAGAATATTTAACAAAATTAAATATTTTGAGGAATCCAGTTGGATCCCTCCAACCTGTTTCCCTGCATCCACAGATGTTAGCACAATACCAATTTCACTTCAAAGTGGAATATCGCGGTATATGGGTTTTATAAAATATCATCCGCTATTATGCGGCGCATAGGGTCTCATCCGCTATATAAATGCGGGAATATCAACAACTCAAATATATATACATATGCCAATATGTATATATTGCTATATACTACTATATACCATATCAATCAAATCAATCAATTCAATCATTCATCAATATTTAAATTTAACCAATTGAAATTTAAATATAACTGAGTGAGATCAACTCACCTTTGATTTTCGTTTTGCCATCCATTACCATTTATTTTCATCCCAGCTTGTTTTCTTTCAGATTTCTACCTTGAATAACAATTTATATGATTTCATTAATATTTCAAACGAATCGAGCAACCCAATTATATATATTTATTTTTATTTTTATTTTTTTCAAAATAAACTAGTAAGTTAAACCTGTATATACCTATATTTATTTTCTTTTGGAACTTCATATAAAAATTTATAAAAATAATCTATATAGATTTCTAAAATTTCCAAATCTAAAATAATTTCTGTTCTGATAGTAAAACTTTTACCAAATCAAGTTAATTAACAAAACGAATACCTCAGAGACAGGGTCCAACCTACTACGGCAATTTCCTCCAGATACGCGAGTTCCTCCATTGCCGAGCTTCGCCGAAGACACCTCCATTCACTGTAATTCTGACGTGAAACCCTACGTCCATCATCGAACGTCGACAGCCCTCAAACGGAAGCCCATCACCCACCTGAAACCATCAAGCACACTGCTTGAACTCGACGTCTTCGCGAGCTACCACCAGTGGGACTCCAGCGTCCCCTCGAGCACCGATGCCACCACGTTGTCGCCGACCGATCGCGACTTCCACGATCTAAATGACGCGACTAGATTCCCAAAGCTTCACACGCCCTAAATTTGCTCTGTCGCTGACAATCTTGCTATCACGCACTCGCGAGCTCACACGAGCTGTCTCCTCGATTGAAGCCGAGCTTAACCTACTCATCGCGTTGGAGTTCGATCGCCAGCAGGCGTCAGGCGCTCGCGATTTGAGTCGAAATCGAGTTCGATTTCGTTGTAAATAATTCGTTCATCCCGTTTTTTTCTTTTTTCTGAGTGCCGAGGATTTTTTTTAATTTTTAGAGAGGACGAGAGGCACGATATTTCCTTTCGTTCGTTAGCTTCTGAAAGAAGCCACTTAAATTTCGAACAGCTTCTCAAAGGAGGAATCTGGAAGGAACGAGGCCACGAGATTAAACGATTATTATTATGTATTCTTTATTTGTTCTTTCGGCTGATGTTGATATAGCTTTGACTGATCAATGTTTATACATTGTATATTTTTATATTTCCAAATCGTCTTCAATAATTATTTCAAAGTGTTTATATACCGTATGCTCACACAACAACTCCGATCACTACGGAATTTGAAATCCGATAATAATTCAATATTACGGACCCAATGGAACTGGTTTCGTCGAATTCCGAGACTGTGCCTCGGAAGGCTATTTTTTTAAATTCAATTTAAACGATATATTTTTAAAACTGAACAAAATACTTTGAAATCAAATTTTGAAAGTTCTATTATCTTCAGTATTATTAATATGAATTTTACGAGCTTTCAAAATATTTTTAATTAGCTTAGAATACCAAATTTACTATTTTATCCAACTTCAAATAAATTTAATTTAATTATTAAATTACTTAATAAACAGCGATATTTGAAATTTAAGTTTATAATTAACCTCTGAATATTTAAAATTAATTAAATATTCCAATTTAAAATATGCAAAAATTTCGGGTCGTCACATTCCTCCCCCCTTAAAAGAATTTCGTCCCCGAAATTACTAGTTAAGAGAAATGATTCGATACCCGTTCTATCTCCCCAATCCAAATAGTTTTAACAACCTTCCATAACAATTCTTTAAATAGAGACACACTATCCCTCTTACTAACATTCCCAAACCTATCCATAAGTCGTATCCCATATCACCTACTTATCCATTCAAATTTAAATTTGAATTCAAATTTTGAATTATCAAAATTTCTCAAAATTTTTCTAACTCCCTAAATTTCCGAAAATTTTTGCCAGCGTCTCCTTTGCGCGGCTAGCTCGGTACAACTACAAAATGGCTCTACGGCCTCCCAATCTCAAAAAGAAAACAAAAAGCCAAGTGGCTGGATCAAAAACCCAATCAAATTTCATATAGAAATTTAAATACATACCTTTTGTCGGGCCATTAAATTTTATCTTCTAAAATCAAAAATCCCAATTATCCATTGCTTTTATACACCTGTATATCCTATTAAGCAATAATATTCAATCACAATTCCAAAGTCATTTTATACTTTCCTTTACAAATTTCCAATATTTGTTTTACTTAAGCCCGTACGATGCACATATATCATCCGTACGCAAAATCACATTCGATCGCTCACTCGATCACATAATTTCACTTCCGAACTAGTATCGTCCACCCGACTTCCTAGTGCGGACTCAGATCTGGTTTCTTGATCAGAAACCGTCATTCTCCTTGCATAGCTAACTATGATAGAGAATATCCAGAATCAATCAACAACCCATATCCAGGCTCGCCGTCGAAAATCGAGTGAAAAATCCTGATTCGGATCGATAAAACTATCTCGAAATTCTGTGTTCGACACCTGGACCAAATAGCTATGCGAATAAAATAATATACGTACATCTTACGTATAAATTCCAATTGATTATCAGTTATATCAATTCTCCTTTATTCACATTCCTTTTTGATTGTTATCCCTTTATTCATAACTATCCCATTTCACAACTTCAATTTTAGTCTTCATTCAACTATTTACTTAGTATATTTATTTTATTTTTCCATTCCAAAATTTCTAAGTATATTTCCAATACCAATTTTCTTAAGAATTTCATTCTTCAATTCTTAAGTTCATATAAATTTTCTTATATTTATTTACTACTTCACCACTGAAGTGTATATATATGAATGTAACATCCCGTATTTTTAAGCCATTGAATTTGAACATTTAATTCGTTTTAAATGTTCAATGTGGGTCCTTAATTGATTTTGAAATGAATGGATTCTGGTTCAATCAATGAAATAAGCTATAAATTTTAATTATAGCAATTCTGGTTGAATTTGAATAATGGAAAATAATAATTAAATATTCGGGATTGGGATAAAAAGGTGGATTTGGGTGTAAATAGCTATAAAATGGTGTTTAAATGTATTTTTAGGTTCGATTGGTTATAAACAATATGATTTGGAATTTTAGAAGAATTTTAAAGTTGATAAATTAATATTTGGGATTTTATATTAATTTAATAATGAATTTAATATTATTATATTGCAGTTTAATCAGATTTTGAGTCCGGATTGAGCCGGAATGATTTTAAATGTGGTTATACATTTTATATGATTTATTGTTAAGTTATTAAAATTTTAAAAGTGAAATTTTACGCGTTTTCGTCAATTTTGACAAATCGTCTGATTTAATAGACGAGTTAAAATAGCCTTCCGGGACACAGTCTCGGAATTCGACGAAACCAGTTCCATGGGATCCATAATAGTTAGTTATTAACGGATTTCAATTTTCGTAGCAATCGGAGTTGTCATTTGACCGTGGCAACTCGAAACGCATCGAAATCGATTTAACCGATTTAATTTTAAATTGATCGTTTAATTCCGTATCTCGCGCATACGATCAAATTAGCTTACGAAACTTGTTCCATTGTGTCCAGAACGCAGAAAAACCCTAGGATAGCCTGTCGGAACGTGAGAATTGGAGGTCGTTTGCATTAACGGTTAAATTGAGATATTTTATTAATTAAATAATATTAAATTATAATATATATACGGTTACACGTAGAGAAAACCCTAGATCATCTCGTGGCCGCCTCTAGTTCACTTTCAATGGCCGAAATTCGATTTCAATCTTCCTCCAAATCCTCTCGATCCTTGCCCTTTCACGCTTCGAGTTCAACATGGAAGTCATAGAGCGTCTCGAGCTTAATAGATCTGTACGGTTGAGATCGGGGATGGCGTGATGGATCGGCAGTCATGGTGGTTCGAACGAGGCACGTTTGTGCTCGTATTTCTTCGCATGTGAGGCACCGAGATCTATGGTGCGTGGGCCATGGGTAGGAGGCGGAAGGGGCTTCGACGTGGGCTAGGCCGATCGCGTGCTCGTCAATGGTAGAGGGTGCGGTGGTGAACCCTAGTTGATGAATTGGGTTCGATTGGTTCCTGTACGTGAGCGCGAGAGGGAAGAAGAAAGGAGCGGGCTCGTTTCGTGATGAAGGGCTGAAATGGTAGTTTTAAAAATATAAAAGGATATTTGTTTCAAATTTAAATTCAAACTTTAAAATTTAATAACTCGTTCATATGATATCAGAATTTAACGAAACTAGAAGCGATGGAATCGCAGAGACGAGCACTACGCAGTGGTGCAGTTCCGGAGTCATTCTGGGCAAGTAGAAATTTGGGTTAAATCGGACACCGTCTGGTTTAATTTGAATTTCGGACGCTCGCCGAAAATTCAAGGTGAGTTATTCTCACTCACATCTGGATGCTAGACATTTTAAATAATTGATATTTAAATATCTGTATGGTTGATTATCTATATTTGTGTTTATCTGTCTGGATTGATATTTATATTGCGATGTGCTAATATCTGTGATGCAGGGAGAAACAGGTTGGAGGGATCCAACTGGATTCCTCACAATGTAGCAATTATTTTATAATTGATAGTGATACCTGTTTATATGATGTTATTGATAAATCTGGAAATTTAGTTGTTCTGTGACATTGTGGTATAAATTGTAATCACAGAACTTAATTATAAATGGATAAATTGTGTTTTTACGAAATAAAATGAATTGTTAAATTTAGAATTTCAAAGAATAAAATTTGAAATCGGATTTGAAAAGAAAAATGTAAATTGGGTCAAATTGGGATTTTGAATATAATGGGAAGTTTATAAAATGGGTAATGGGAAGTATAGTTTTCTGGAGATTAAATTTATGAAATTATAAATTGTTTAAATTAACGATGCTTATTTTAATAATGGCTAATGTTATCCGGAAATTAAAAATATGTTAAATGGAGTTTCCAACTATAAATTAACAAGTTCAAATGAAAAATAGAATGTTTTGAAATGCCGTATTTCATTGGAATTTAATTAAGTGAATTGGAAATTTGGCTTCCATTGGAAATTCACCAAAAATGTTTAATTTAAAATGTTTTAAACTATGATTTAAAAATGAATTTCCGGATATGGGAAATTGGGTGTGAACTTCGGATGAAGTTATAGTTAAATATGGGATTTGGGATTTATGTTGTAAAACATAATTGACTTGAAATAAATCAGTGGATTTATATGAAAGAGTACTTTGGAATGTTTAGAAACGGGAAAGTGTTTCCCTGGGAAAACCAAGTAAATGTTTATAAAAAGATTTTATTTAACTAAGGTTAAGTTTTAAATCGTTTTAAAAGTATTTTTAAGAAATTGTTATTTTTAAAGAAATAAATTAATAATTTTTAATACCGTAATAATTTGGGAGTATATTAGCAATTATTTTTACAAATGGATTTATTTAAAAGTTGGTTTTAGCTTAAACTGTTAAAATTAGTATTTTTCTTCGTATAACGCTATTTTGAATTTAGTTAAACTAAAACCCTTATTTTTAAATCAAAGTTTATGTGTTAATAACTAGTTTTCTTCACATATTTTAAATTTATATTTTGAGTAAATAAATAGAAGTAATTTTCATATTTTAAAGTATATTTCAGTATAAAGTATTTTTAACTGTTTTAAATGCAAATTGTTTTATACTTGGTTATTCCCGATGGGAATAAAGGGTAAAAGATTTACCTTGTAAAGGAAGAGTGGAAAATTGTTTTCAAATGAGTTTTGAAAATGTGAAAATATATCTTTGAAAGATATTAGAAGAAAATAAATAATATAGAGATTATTTATTATGTGATGGATGTGTATGGATGTTTGTGAACATTAATTGATAGTTAAATCACCGACTATCAATATTGGCCAAATGCGCTAATCGTTTCGAAGAGACCGGGATCGAGTTTCCGTATACCGGGATTCTAGGTCTGGAGACTCGAATACCACTTCGATCCGGTTTGTACGTTTCGTGTAACGTGTTCGGAGTCGAAGATGGAGCAGTGAAGAGCAAGGGCTAGTCGCTACTAATCCTGAGGATATTTCCAAAATGGATGTAGTAGGAATAGTGCCTTCGGTTCCGTTCGGACCCGGGACGGACTTGTATGGACGAATGCTTTCGTGACATCGTCAGGTGGACGATGGGCATTCTAAGGGATATGTGCTATAAAGGTATCGTTTAGCCTCAAGCCTCATCAACCGGGAATGACTGAAAATCAGGGGATATGCAGCAAGGCTTCGTGGGTAGCCCCCACTTGAGAGTAAGGTCATCCCTGTCTAGATGTCCCTTTTATTTCGGCTTAGTGGTGCGGTTGCTGATCACAACTGTGGGGTGATTTTACTTGGAATTATCCAGTAAGGGATGATTCCGGTCTTGTGTTGCAGGGGAGCGGGTGTACTCCTCGGTACTGTGATCTAGGCCACGTACTGTGACAGGTGGTACCCCCGTGCCTAGTTATTCGTTGGAAATCCATTCTCCCTACGTGCCTTGTACGAGTTTTGTTTGTATTACCCACGTTGTGGCTAGTATGCCGGAATTTAATAGATGTAACAATTTCGGCTATTTTATAAGTATTTGTATATAGACACTATTATAATATCAGAGGACTTCTATAAAAAGTGTTTTAGCTATCGTAAGGTGAAAACCCGACATGTTTATTTGTGGCGTGGTCTTACGAGATGCTTTTGATTTTCAAAGGATTTTTGAAATTTTAATAATCAATTGGGTGTATTTATGATGCGCTGGTATTCCAGACTGACTCGGGTGTTATTTTATTATAATGCTCGGGTCAGACCGAGTATATTTCAGGATAGGTTGCTATGGAGCTCAGGAGAGGAGCTGGAGTCCGAGACGTATTTCTCGTACTTGTATTATTCCGCTGCTGTGATTGTTGAGATTGTTTGACTGCATATTGATGATTGTATTATGATATACTCTGATGATGATGTATTGTATATAAACAGATATAGTTTTGATTTGTGTAAAGTTCTGATCTATATATTATATTTTATTCCGCTACGACTGTGAGGTTCTGATGTTGTTTAGTTCTTTCTTCTTCTTCTACCTTCTTTCTTTCCCTACAATCTGTCTTTTCCGGCGTTCGATCGTCGGCATATTATACTGTTGAGTATTATGTGTCGATTTTCGAGGGTCGAGAAGAGCGGGTCGTCACATTTGTCCTTATGAATAATTTTTAGGAGAATGTTTGTTCTTGTGGTAAAAATATTGAGGTTGTGTCCTTGAGGCAAAAAATATACAAATCTTTGTCCTTTAAATTAATTCCCCCTAGTATCAATGCCAGGTATAACAGAACATGGTATCGGTTTTACATTATATTAGTATCAGTATCAGTTTAAGGTATGACAAAAAATAGCATCGGTTCATGCACACTGTAATATCAGTTTCAGGTATAAATTAATATAAAATACAGTCATAAGATAATATCATGTGTAAGAAAAATTAAACAAAGCTAATTTTTACAACATCAGAAATAAGATCGTAGTTTTTACAACAAACTGACATAATTTCAACAAGTGTTTATATCTACGTTAAAACAAAGCTAAATTCAACTAGTTCTAACACAACATCTCAAATGTATATTAGTTGAACTGAACATCACAACAGTTGTTACAACAAATTCACTTCTTTATATTTTCTTCTTTTTCTAGTGTTGACATGAACTTAGCTAAATTATAGCAGTGATCATTGTCCGTCAATATGTCATACACAATTCTTGCTCTTGTTTGCAACATTTATTCAAGTTTTATTTTGATCGGTATTTGGCTTCTGTTCAATGATATGATGAATATCATGACATATATACCACAGTCAACCATGTTTAAAGGAAAATATATTAATATATCAATTTACGTCACTTGTAGTATCAGGTATGTAACAAATATATAACATTGCATTTGGGAGATAATGGTGCAAATAGATCATATGCTTTGAAATAAAATAATTAACTGTTTTAGTATCAATGTTAGGTATCGTTTTTGCATATATTTTGGTGTCAGTTTTGATATAAATTATAGTCAAAATAATTTATAAAATAACTGGGCATCAACTCCAAACATATGGCTACTAGTACCAGTTTTGCATTATTTTGGTATCACTTTTGTCATACATGACAGTCAAATGAATAATTAAAATTACAAAGCATCAAATTATATCAAACAAAAACTAGGTATCATTTTTGCAAATATATAGGTATCAGTTTTGATATAAATAACAATCAAAATAATTTATAAAGTAAGTAAGCGTCAACTCCAAACAAACAACTACTAGGTATCAGTTTTATATTATTTTGGTATCATTTTTGCCATACATGACAGTCAAATAAATAATTAAAATTACAAAGCATCAACTTTTATCAAACAGAAACTAGGTATCGGTTTTGCATATATATAGGTATCAGTTTTGTTATAAATGAAAGTCAAAATAATTTATAAAATAACCCAGCATGAATTCCAATCAAACAACTACTAGGTATCAGTTTTGCACTATTTTGGTATCGCCTTTGTCATACATGACGGTCAACTAAATAATTAAATTTACAGAGCATCAACTTATATCAAACAAAAACTAGGTATTATTTTTGCATATATATAAGTATCTAAATAATAGTCAAAATAATTTATAAAATATCCAAGCATGAATTCCAATCAAACAACTACTAGATATTTGATTTTGTTATTATTTTGATTGGCAGCTGTATTGTTAGGTACAAAAATAAATTTATGTGCATGTCCATTCATCATTTGCGGTTTTGCATCAAAGCTACCTTGAATATTGTGTCATCAAATCTGAAAATGCTCATGTCGAAGCCTGTCTGAGTCAAGCGTGGAGCTACTATTTGAATTTGTGTTCATGATTTCTGTCCATGTGATGGATTTGAGAAAGAGAACGAGGCTTCTGGCGGATGCCATAAAAATTGAACGATGGGAAGCGCGCTTGAACGATAGGCTTTAGGCCTGTCCTTGTAACAAAAAAAATAGACTTGTGTCCTTATGCTTAAATTATTAGGTTAATTTGTCCTTTAAAATATTTTTTCCAAAAAATAATTAGTTCCACCTTTTTAATGAAAAGGCAAATTTTCTTATCTTTTTAGCATAAAGCTACCTTATTTAGTAAAAATTTATATCTATATTTATTTATAAAATCCTAAATGTTTATGTTTTTTTAATAAAAGTTAAATTATTTTATTCTTTTATTAAAAAAATATTATATCATTGACAAAATCTACATGAATGTATATTTACATCTTTTTGTTAATAAAAAAGGTAGACATTGATGCCAAAAATGTAAATAAAAGAAAATAGTTATTTCTTTATTGGAAAAACTAAATGTTGTTATTCTTTTACAATCTTATTTGTGGTGTACACAACAAATGCATGGTACTTGTGTTAGGATTTCTGTTTCAATTTATTATGTATATTAACCGTTTTATGCATTGATGATATTCTTTTGTTCTTGATTTTTGAACTTATACATATTATGTTATGATATGTAATATTGTATATAGTTAGTTGTGTACATTGGCATGTTTGATATGGTATTGAAAAATTATATGCTTGAAACCGATTCAAGATGAAATTAAAAGTTTGATTTCTCTTATACTCCTCCCTAATGTTTACTCTTGTGTATGGTATAAGCTCTCAATGTGTGTGTATGTGTCTACATACATACATACATACATACATACATACATACATACATATCAAAATAAAAAACTAAGAGTTTTTCAAAAATAATTAGTGTAACAAGAATAAGCGCAATGGACAACAATGTAAAGAAGGTAGATAGATTGCTTGATTCAGTTGGGATATACCACTACATAAACTTGATATGTTGTGACCTGTTTCTTTTATAATCTATATTATTATATGAAATAGAACACGGTTTTCATTTCGTAAACACGTAAAGGATAAAAGAATTTATCAATGTAAAAAATACAAAAGAATTTATCATTATGAAAAAGAATAAAGGATATTTTTTAATGCTTTTAAAATGAAAAAATAACTTATCATACAAAAGTTAAATTATTAAGAAAAAGATAACTTATTATATTTTGACAAAAAAGATAAATATGTTTATCTTTTTATATAACTATTATCTTTTTACATAGAAAGATATATACATTTTCTTTTTACCAAAAGGATATTGCTATTAAATAATGAAACTAAATTATCATTTACTAACTTTAAATTTTATATTAAAGGATAATTAGAAATAATTATCATTTTGGGAAAAATAAATATTTTTATCTATTTTTGTAAAAAAATAACCGATTTCAACTTTTTAATAAAAAGGTAAATATTCTTATCTTTTCAGCACAAAACTATTTTTTCTAAATAAAAAAATTATACGTGATAATCTCCTTTATAAAATCCTAAATTTTTATGTTTATGAATAAAAGCTAAATTATTTTATCCTTTTGTAAAAAAGTAAATGTTACTATATCATTGAACAAATATACATGAATGTTTGTATCTTTTGTTAAAAGAAAATGATAGACTTTGATACCAAAAATGTAAATTAAGAAAGACAGTTATTTCTTTATTAGAAAAACTAAATGTTGTTATCCTTTTACAATCTTATTTTTGGCGTACACAATAAATATATTAGTTCTACCATGTAGTAATCATTTTACAATTATCTTTATGTCAAAATGATTAGTATTCTTTTTATCAAAAAGATGAATCTTTCTATTTTTTTTGTTCAGTTTTTGTTGCAATGATAAACATGAAAGCTATAGTTCATTACTCTCATCTTTTAGAGTTTAAGTTAACAGCTCACACACATTAATTTTATATTTACTTTGATAAATTACTCTATATCATTTCATCATTTTTGCATTAAATTATTTCATATATAATTATGTAGTAGTTTAGAAATTATTATAATTTGTTTATTAACCAAAATTCCTTTTACATCCAGCTGTAAAATGCAAACTAGAAGATCATCAATAGCTGCAAAAAGGAAAATTCAAAGCAAAAAAATCTATAGAAGGGCCACAATGCATTTACATAAGCATCAGAGGGAAACAATGCATCAACATGATACCATCGAGCAATGTCTATTGCGAAAAACATAGCCAATCTAGTCAGGGCACATCATCAGGCCCACAAAGAACACCAACTATAAGTAAAATTTCTTTTAAAATATATTTTAAATATGTTTGTTATTATTATGTCATTTCAATGTATTTCTATTCTATATCATAGATTATATTCTATCATTTTAAATTAAAAATTCCATATGAAAAGAAAATTATTTTTATCTTTTTATATAAAATTTTACCACCACTTCATTTATATCTTATGTCATTACCAAAAATTTACCATCGTTTCATTATACCTACTAATATGTAATTTTATTTCTATAATAACACACAAAATAGGTTTCAACTTCAAATTCACAAAAGCAGAGCAAAAATTGCTTGATTCACAAGAAAGCCTACTCAACAAACAGAAAGAAAAGACAGTGAAGTTGAAGAATCAGGTGTAGAAATCGAGGAATGAGATTGGTCACCTTAAGGGAATATTTTGACAACACGATTAGACAAAGATGCTGGAACCAAAACCAATGAAGATCTAGACAAGTACGAAGTTCAAGACAGAAAGTGAAACAATACAGTGGAACTTACAGGTGCAATTTAGATGCACTTTTCAAGGTAATGAGTAAAATAAGAAAAAAGAATTTATCACCACCTAATGTTATATCTTACATCAACAAAACACCACTCAAACACTTATTTGAAGTCTTTTTAGAAGATACGATTTTAGGAAAAGTGCAAAAAATTTGGATGAAGTTATCACATGTTTTGATAAGAAGGAAAAAGCTTTTAGGATAGGAGATTCCTTTTAGAAATTGACTGAAGAAGATGTTGAATTTTTGCGACACTATATGGAGAATTGAAGAGGTCGGAAGTAGCTTTATAATGGTGAAAACGGTTCGCAAATCGAGGCTCGGAGGTGGAAGATATGGTGAAGTAAGTGAGTGTTGTGGCCAGCATCAGGCGACATATGTCTGTCATAAAGTGACAGACGTCTGTGACTTTAGGGTTTTGAAACCCGAGACTTGGAACAAACGTCTATCACTTTGGGATAAACGTCTGTGCTTTTAGAAGAGTTTTTCCGAAACATATGACATACATCTGTCAGTTTATGACTAACGTTTTTCAGCCTATTTTCAGCTCGGGTTTAAGTGTGTAGATTTGTGATATTCGGAGGGACAATTCTGAAATTTTGTCCAGGTTTTCTACTCTCCTATATAAGCTATTTTCAGGTTTCAAAGACGCAAGGAGATTAAGGTTTTATCCTCCATTAATTAGGGTTTATCTAAACCTAATTTTCTTCAATTCTCTTCTCCACAAATCAAATCTATTAGAATTTTGATCATTGTAATCAATCTCTTGTACTCTTCTCATTGGTATTTATAAAGGCTTTTTCTCAAAGTGGATGTACACTAACAAGACATTAGTGGAACCACTATAAATCAATGTGCGATTTATTTTATCGTTATTCCTTTGATTATCTATTGCTTGTTTGGAGATTGTGATTGGTTTTGGATTGGATTGTGTTTTGGATTGAGATATTGATTGGTTTTTTTGCACTTCTTACCACAATCCCGTTTTCCGCTGTGCTTTGGGGTTTTGATTTAAGTGGTCTCGAGTTAGAATTTCCCACAACATTTGGTATCAGAGCTTTTGGTGTTGGTAGATGGTTGTGAAAATGTCAGAATCGGATAATACCTCTGGTAGTTCCTTAATGGTTAATCCAAGTGGTGTAGTGCCTTATGTACGTGGATCGTACGCGGCTTCAGGATCACAATTGGTTATAGGCAAGTGGAATTACGATAATGATTTTGAAAAGTGGCAATGGAATATGAAAGCGGTTCTTAGGCCGAAACAAGTGCATCAGGTAGTGTTTGACACACATTTGTTACTGGTAGACATCTCGGATGTTGAGAGAGAGGAAATAGAAGAGTGGGCATTCACTACACTTCAACTTGCTATGGGGGAGAATGTTATCTCTGAAATTAGTGGTGAGACTACCACTAAGGGTATTTGGGACAAGTTGGAGGAGTTGTATATGAAGAAGTCACTAACTAATCGTTTGATCTTGTTGCGAACGTTCTTCACCTATAAGATTAAGGAAGGTATTTCACTTAAGGCGCACTTGCATATCTTTGGTGATTTGCTAATGAAGATGAAGGCGGTAGATTTGAAGATTGAGGAAGAGCAAAAGGCGATGATATTGTTGTGTTTGTTGCCGGACCGTTATATGGGTTTCTCAAATAGTTTGATCTATAGCCAAGATACTTTAACTCTATATGATGTCAAAATAGGTCTTCTTAGCGAGAAGTTGCGGGACCAAATGAAGGAGTTGGGTGATGGAAGTAGTAGTGCTAGTAGTGGTCATGGTTTATTTGTGGAGAAGGAGAGATATGCGAAGAAGGAGAACCGTGGGTGCTCTAAATCAAGGAACCCCGGTTGGAGAGGAAGGTCGAAGGAAAGAAAGGGCAAGTGCTATATTTGTAAGAAGCTCGGTCATTGGAAGAATGCATGTCCGGACAAAGAGAAGGAAAAGAAGGAAGTAGCATCTTCATCCGTTATGGTGGAGAGTGGTGTTGGTGAGGGAGACGTAGATGTGTTGACGGCAGTAGCATCAGATGTTTCGAGTAGCGAATGGGCGATCGACTCAGGGGCGTCTTATCATATGACCCCGAATAGGAATTGTTTTTCTTCTTATATCGACAAAGAAGGAAATTTGATTGTTGTGGGTAATGGTGCTATTTGTAAGTCGAAAGGAATTGGTTCCGTGCAAATTTGGATATTTGACGGAGTGGTTCGTATTCTCACTAATATACGTTATATTCTGGGACTTCAAAAGTCTCTTATCTCTTTGGGGCAGCTGAATTCTTTAGGTTGTAAGATCACCATTGAGAGTGATAGCTTGTGGGTTTCGAAGGGTGCGCTTGTGGTGATGAAGGGTGCTAGAACTCATGGTGTTTATTTGCTTCAAGGAGTGACTAGAGAAGGTGAAACTTGTGTGGGAGTTGATAATTCTCATGGCTTGGATGCGACTAGATTGTGGTATTTGAGGTTAGGTTTTGTCTCGGAGAGGAGTTTGGATATTCTTCGGAAGAGGGAGATGATCGATGGAGAGAGTTTCAACAAACTTGAGTTTTGCGAGGAATGTGTCATGGTGAAGCAAACAAAAGTATCATCCGGTGAGGGAAAGCATGACTCGAGAAGGGTTCTTGAGTATGTTCACATGGATGTTTAGGGACCAGGACTGGTAGCTTCTTTGGGGGGAGCTCGCTATTATATTTCTTCTATTGATGACTTTTCTTGAAAGGTATGGGTGTATGTAATGAAGGCTAAGTCGGAGGCATTTGCAAAGTTCAAAGCATGGAAAGCTCTTGTTGAGAATGAGAGTGGTAAGGCTTTGAAGGTTCTAAGGTCTGACAATGGCGGAGAGTATGTTTTCGGAGAGTTCTTGGAGTTTTGCAAGCATCATGGTACTCAGAGGCATTTTACTACACTGGGAGATCCGCAATCGAATGGTGTTGCAGAGAGGATGAACCATACTCTACTTGAGAAAGCTCGATGCTTGAGATTGACATCGGGGTTGTCTAAGGGATTTTGGGCTAAAGCTTTGTCAACCGCGGTGCATATTTTGAATCGAATTCCATTCTCGGCTATTGGTAACAAAATTCCGAAGGAAGTATGGATGAGAAAAAGCATTGACTTGAGTTATCTTCGTGTGTTTGGTAGTCCGGTTTATGTGCATGATCCGGGAAATGATAAGCTTGAACCTAGAGCTTTCAAAGGGATTTTGTTTGGTTATACGGACAGTGTAAAAGGCTATCGGATATGGAATCTGAAAACAAAGAAGGTAGTGAATTCCTGTCATGTTACTTTTGATGAGTCGACGTTGTTCAAGGAGAATGAGAGCTCATCGGATGCTCTGGATCTGGTTCATGATGAATCAAAGGAGAAGGAAGTTATTCCCACATTTTGTCCAAGGAGTAGAGAGAGTAGAGTAGTTGAATATGCTTGTGAGGAGGAAGCGGTTGATGAGACATCACATTGTCCACATGGTGCTTCTAGTAGTGTTGGTGATGTGCATGATTCTAGAGAGGATTCGGTTCAAGATGGAGCCAAAAGGAGTTTGGTGATGGTATTGGTAATCGGGTGGGTCGTCGTGCTATAAGGCCACCAAATATAAAAGGTGATTGGAACTATCTTAGCATTTTTGATAATTTGGACTATGCACTTCATGTAGTCCAAGATGAGCCGATGGACCTTGATGATGTCATGAAATAGAGTGATAGCTCGAAGTGGATTTGTGCCATGGAGAAAGAGATGCAATAGTTGATGAAGATTCAAACTTGGGATTTGGTTCCACTTCCTAAAGGAAACCGCGCTATTGAGTGCAAATGGATATACAAGGTGATGGATGATGGGAGATACAAAGCTAGGCTAGTGGCTAAGGGGTTTCATAAAGGAAGGGAAATGAGTATGATGAGATATTCCCACCGGTTGTGCGCCATACTTCTATCCGGATATTACTCGCCATAGTTGCTATTCACGACTTGGAATTGGAGCAACTTGATGTGAAAACCGCCTTCTTGCATAGTGACTTGATGAAGACATCTACATGGAGCAACCAGAAGGTTTTGTTGTAGATGGTAAGTCAAA
Source organism: Allium fistulosum (assembly GCA_030737815.1). Lineage (NCBI taxonomy): Eukaryota > Viridiplantae > Streptophyta > Magnoliopsida > Asparagales > Amaryllidaceae > Allium > Allium fistulosum. The sequence continues at coordinate 303,758,512 of CM060903.1, read as the reverse complement.
TTTGGTTTGCCAGTTAAAGAAATCACTATATGGTTTAAAGCAATCACCTAAACAATGGTACAAGAGATTTAACCATTTTATACTTGAAAATGGTTTTGATAGAAGCATCATGGATGCTTGTGTATATTTCAAGCAGTTGAAAAATGATTTTGGGTGTATTTACTCTTGTATATGGACAACATGCTCATTGCTTCTAAGGATAAGAATGAAATCAACAAGTTAAAACTCAGTTTGAAATTAGAGTTTGAAATGAAGGATCTTAGAGAAGCAAGGAGGATATTGGGCATGGAAATAGAAAGGGATCGAAAGCGTTTTGAGTTGAAATTGATTGAAAAGGAGTACATAGAGAAAAAGCTTTGGCGGTTTAGCATGGAGAATGCAAAGGTTTCAAATACACCTTTACCTTTGCATATGAAACTTTTGAGTAAGGGATCATCTATCTTGGAGAAAGATAAGGCTTATATGGCAAAGGTGCCATATGCTAGTGCGGTTAGAAGTCTAATGTATGCTACGGTGTGTACAAGGCCCGATATTGGAAATGCCATCGGGATGGTTAGTCGGTATATAGCTAATCTGGGGAAATTGCACTGGGAAGCGATGAAGCTTATATTGAGATACCTTAGAGGTGCATCATCTCGTGGTCTTGTTTTTGGTGGTAGTAAGGGAATGAATTGCAAGTTGGTTGGTTATTGTGATTCGGACCACGCCGATGCTAGGGATCGAAGAAATTCAACTTCCGAATATATCTTCACACTTGGTGGTACGACCATAAGTTTGAGATCGAGATTGCAGACCGTAGTTGCTCTATCCACTATGGAGGCGGAGTTAATAGTCGCGGTGAAGGCGGCAAAAGAGGCACTTTGTTTGAGACGATTGTTGTGTGTCTTGGGATACGAGCATAATAGCATCGATGTTCGATGTGATAGCCAGAGTTCTATTCACTTAGTGGAGAATTTGACGTTTATCTCACGGACTAAGCATATTGAAGTGAGAGAGTCATTTTTGTAGCCATGGATGAAGATATGCAAGTATATCTTTGGAAAGTGCACACAAAGGATAACGCGGTGGATATGTTCAGTAAGGCATTGCCGGTTGGGAAGTTCGAGCATTGCTCAAACTTGATTCGCTTGTTAAAGTGCTAGGTGCCACGGTATGGCACAGTTGAGAGAGGAGCTCGGTTATGGATGAGGAAGAGTATCAGCGAGATATTGTGATTATATCTTCTTGGTGAGTGCTAGTTTACACTCCTTAGCACTTTAGTCTTTGGTGAGATGGTTTAGGATTTGGATGTTTTCAACACTTCGTTAACGGGCATGGGCTTTGCCTGAGCTCGTTGATGGAGTGCAATGGGCGGTGGCTTTGTCAAAGCTCATTGGGAAAGCATTCACGTTTGGTTGAAGGTAAAAGTGGTGATAGTTGGTGCTATCAGTTGTTGATGATGGTTTGGTACCATTGGAGTTGGAGATGGATATAGTGTCGAGGTAGAGTGTTGAATTTTTGCGACATTATATGGAGAATTGAAGAGGTCAGAAGTAGCTTTATAACGATGAATACAGTTCGTAAATCAAAGCTTGGAGGTGGAAGATATGGTGAAGTAAGTGAGTGGCCAGGATCTGGCGACAGATGTTTGTCATAAAGTGACAGACGTCTGTGACTTTAGGGTTTTGAAACCCAAGACTTGGGACAGAAGTCTGTGGTTTCAGGAGAGTTTTCCCAAAACATATGACAGACGTCTGTCATAAATTGACAAACGTCTGTGACGTTTTTCAGCCTATTTTCAGCCCTGGTTTTGGTGTGAAGATTTGTGATATTCGAAGGGGCAATTCTGGAATTTTGCCTAGTTTTTCTACTCTCCTATATAAGCTATTTTCAGGTTTTAGAGGCGCAAGGAGATTGAGGGTTTAATCTAGGCTTTATCCTCCGTTAATTAGGGTTTATCTAAACCTTATTTTCTTCAATTCTATTCTCCACAAATCAATTCTATTAGAATTTTGATCATTGTAATCAATCTCTTGTACTCTTCTCATTGGTATTAATAAAGGCTCTCTCTCAAAGTGGATGTACACTAACAAGACGTTAATGGAACCACTATAAATCAGTGTGTGATTTATTTTATCATTATTTCTTTGATTATCTATTGCTCGTTTGGAGATTGTAATTGGTTTTGGATTGGATTGTGGATTGAAATATTGATTGGTTATTTTTGCACTTCTTACCACGATCTCGTTTTCCGTTGTGCTTTGGGGTTTTGATTTGATTAGTCTCGAGTTAGAATTTCCTACAACAGAAGACATTAGCTTGATATTTGAAATGCGTTTAATTGGAAAAGATTTATTTCCTACTGTAATGACTGCTGTGCGAAATTTTAATTAATTTGCACCAACTCCAAAACTGCAGCAGAATACTAAGGCGCGGAAGCAACTAAAAGAAGGATCTAACTTATCGATTAATTATCAACCGCCAATTCAATGAAAAATAACCACCAAACAAAGAAAAATAGAAGAGTAGAGAATACAAAGATTTAACATGGTTCGGCTAGATTGCCTATGTCCACGGACCCAACTTATTCTTTATTTTACTGAAGAAAAGAGGGTACAAGAGAGAGATTTCAAAATTATAGGTAGCAAAGTGGATAGGCTAACATATAATTACAAATTGAATAATCAATTTCTCCGAAGAATTGTTTACGATCAAAACCCCTAATTTGATTTGGCTGCAGAAATTAGGGTTTACTGAAGAAGAGGATAATTGAGAATGCTCTCCCTGACATGCCAATATGAAGATGAACTCCTTTATTTAAATAGACTTCAGAATGAAGGAATTACTCAGAGATTAAATAAATTAATTTTCCAATCGTTTTAAAACTTTCCAAATATCCTTGATTTGGTTTCAATGCAAATAGAAAGTGAAGATCCGGGTTTCCATAAGTTTCTTCAATTGATTGAATCTCCATCAACAATCTTTTCTTTCTTCATATTGCAAAATCAATAAATTTATAACAGACTTCTTTCCTCATTTATAAATCTTTGAGTAATTGATTGATTTGATAATCAATTTGTTTCCTTCCAAAATATACTCTTAAACCTTTCCACATATAGCCTAACTGATTGATAAGATCAATTAGCTAAATTCTTTACTTCTTTGGCAAATATTTGAATCATCCAAATTTAACGTTCCAACTTGATTCAAATATTACAATCTCTCTTCATCACCACATCTCAGGTTGGGTCTACGCCACATGGTGCCAAACTCCAGATGAACAAGTTGGACATTATTGCCCAAATAGAACTTCAAAATATTTCCTAAGCATTAGAAAGATAGTATGCACATCAATAAATATGCATACGAGAAAATACCAAAATTCTTCAATAAATCTAATGTTGGAGATGAACATGTAGATACTAAGCTTCGAGGGACCAATGTTGATATAACAGCGTGCTTCACCTTCTCCATTCCAAATTGAGTAAGGACATACTCAACATTATCTACTCCAATCTCATCCACAAGAATTTTGCTACTTTCCTAAGTCAACACCAACAGACGCACCAACAAGCTCCGCAACATTTAAAGCATAAGATAAAGAACCATCGCTACAAATATGCTTAAAATAGGGCCAACTGAACCAAAAGGCCTTTCCTACAATTGGTTTCCACCTAGATTCTAAACGTCTGCAATCTTCTCATCAACCATGGTATCATCGGAAATACTAATATCTCTCCAAAATACGGAAACAATTTGATGACTATAAATGTGTTTGGCAATTTTCTGTCCTCCCAATGTTATCACTTGATAGAGGCTCCACCTTCAACAAAGACCTCTCATCAAATATCGCATAGCTACTAGTCATAATTCTCCTAGTTGTTTTACACCATGACCTATACCTCTTCACCTCTTCTCTATAGCCTAACAAAATGTTCTTACATTCCCCAAGCTTCAACTTATCATGTCTCTCATCTTCTAAATAAGCTGAACAACCAAACACTTTAAGGAATGAATAATCAACAGGCTCTCTTTTCCATATCTCTTTTGGGATCTTCATATCCATGGCAATAGAAGGTGTATAGTTGATGAGAAATACTGCCATCTATATCGTTGCTGCCCAAAATCCCTCTTCTAGACCAGTAGCCGTTCTCAAGCTCATAGCTCTCTCACATAATATCCAACACATGCTCTCCGCCACTCCATAACAATGTGATTAGCATAAATATAAAAACCTCTAACTACATGCTCAGAACAAAAATAGTTAGTAAATTCTTGTGACATAAATTCACTACTATTTCCAACTTCGAGAACCTACAAATGCTTCCTCAACTTCTCTTCTACCAAGGTCTTCCAATTATAAAACTAGGCAAATATTTTGTCTTTGGCCTTTAAGAAATAGACCCAAACCTTATGTGAGAAATCAGCCACATATAAGACGAAGTAACTGGCTCCAACAAAGATGCAAATGGGGTAGGTCCCCATACATAAGATTGAACATACTCTAGAAACTTTGTAGCTCTAGGTCTCACAACATCAAATGTGACATGCTTCTTCTTTCCAAAAGAACAATCTCCACGAGAGCTAGGCTTCGACTAATAAACACCTTCAATCAACCCCCGCTTCTTTAATACTTCAAGACTCTCCTCATCAACTTGACCTAAATAAAGATGCCATAACTGAGTAGAATCTAAAACACTAGAATTAGTAGAAATTATTAACTCTCTTAAGACTGTCTCTCCATGAAGCACATATATATCATCAACCCGCACTCCTTTCATCACTAACAAGAAACTCTTTGCCTCTCTCAATTTTTCTCTATCTACTATTATCCTCATACCAAGTCTACTCAAAGCTCCAACTAAAAACAAACTTCTACGCAGCATCAGAACATGTATAACATCCGTGATAGTCCTAACAACACCATCATGCATCTAAACCTCACACTTCCAACTCCCATGACATGACAAGATGTGCCATTCCCCATATGAACTGCTCCGTCATCAATCTTCTTGTAACTGACAAAACAACTCCTATCTAGCATCATATGATAAGAGGCTCCAGAATCAATCACCCAACTTTTACTCCCTAAAGGTGAAATACTGTTTGAAAATAATGATGTATTACTACCGCTTCTATCTACATCCGATCTAACTACTACCAAAACTGAAGCTTTCTCCTTTTTCTCTCTCCTCTTTCTAAGAGACAGACAATCCCATATGAAATTCCCCTTCTTCTTGCAGTAATAGTAAGCACCCCTTCTAGGACCCAAGAAGTGGGACCTATGTATATCTCTTCTACCTCCAAGGTGCTTTTGACTTTTATATCTTCCTCTAAATGAACGAAGTTGTTGCTGAAGAACACCGTCATTAGTATTCACCTTTCATGTCCCAAAAACTCCTTTTCTAGCAAATTTGGTGATGACATAATTTTTCATACTGCTACTAAAAGAATTAGCCATTGATAACTAATTTAAAATAAGGTAGCTAGCTCCGATACCAATCTGTTGTGCGAAATTTTAATTAATTTGCGTTAACTCCAAAACTACAGCGGAATACTAAGGCGCCGAAGTAACCAAAAGAAGGATCTAGCTTATCAATTAATTATCAATCGCAAATTCAATGAAAAATAATCACTAAACAAAGAAAAATAAAAGAGTAGAGAACACAAAGATTTAACGTGGTTCGGCTAGATTGGCTACGTCCATGGACCCAACAACTATTCCTTATTTTACTGAAGAAAGAGAGTACAAGAGAGAGATTACAAAATTATAGGTAGTAGAGTGGATAGAATAACCTATAACTACAAATTGAATAATTAATTTCTCCAAAGACTTGTTTACCCTCAAACCCCCAAATTTGATTTGGCTACAAAAACCAGGGTTTATTGAAGAAGAGGATAATTGAGGATGCTCTTTCTGACATGCCAATACGAAAATGAACTCCTTCATTTAAATAGACTTCAGAATAAAGGAATCACTAGGAGATTAAACAAATTAATTTCTAAGCATCTTGAAACTTTCCAAATATCTTTGATTTGATTTCAATGCAAATAGAGAGTGAAGATTTGGGTTTCCATAAGTTTCTTCAATTGATTGAATCTCCATCAACAATCTTTTCTTTCTTCATATTGCAAAATCAATGAATTTATAAATAGACTTATTTCCTCATTTATAAATCTATTGAGTAATTAATTGGTTTGATAATCAATTTATTTCCTTCCAAAATATCCTCTTAAATCTTTTCACATATAGCCTAATTGAGTGATAAGATCAATTAGCTAAATTATTTACTTCTTTGGCAACTATTTGAATCATCCAAATTTAACAATGACAAGTAGAGATAACTTGCCAGAAGAATATTTTGCTTTCTTCGATAGAAATTTCGAAGGTGGAGAAAAAATTAACAAGAAATCAATTGGGAGAAGATTAAAGATTGTGTTTGACAAAGGAAATGGTGATGAAGACTTAGTTAAATTGGTTATATCGTTGATGATTATAACATTTCTGTTTTCAAACAATCAAACATACTTGTAAAGAGGATTTATTCCAAAGCTGTTGAGTTTGGAAAATCTGAATTCTATTTCTTAGCCAAAAGCTATTTACAATCACGTTTAAAAAATGTTGAGAAATATGCTGAAGATCCTACAGTCATGCCAGGTTGCTCTATGGTTTATTAGTATATGCTATTTCTTATTATAAGATATATTAACAAAAACTTTTCGTTCTACATAAAATTAACATTATCATTTTCATTTTAAAATACTGGATTTGTGAAAAGACACAAATCATAAAAGAGAAAAGGTTTGCAAACAGCCAGTCCAAGGATGATAAAGTGGAATTTGTCAAAGCTGAAAAATATATTTCTCTTGATTTGGTTGAGAAAGAAAAGGTATGTTGAAAATTTTATTTCAATCAAAAAATTGAAATAATCTTAATAAAGATAATTCTTTTTATTATGTTCAATTTTAATAGTATATAACTGTTATATATACTAATATATTTATAGATTTTGAAAAGGTTCAAAAGGATAACACAAAATGAGAAAAAAATGTTAAGTAAAGTGACAGAAGTTGTAGAAGGATGGGAAGAAGAAGAAAACAAATCAAAAAAGAGAAATAACAGAAAAGATAAAAGAGAAGAGCAAAAGGAAGACAAAATTTTCTTAAGAGAAAATAAAGCCAAAGAAAGAGAGATAGAAACCTGAAACAAAAGGTTGTGGAGTTGGAAAAAAAGCTTCAGTTAAAAGAACAAGTAATGGAAAATGAAAAAGCTACAGAGAAGGAATCGAAGCTAAGTTGAAAGAGAAAGTAGAAGAGCAAAACAGTATGTGGGAGGAAGTAGAAGAAAACACCGAAAGTCCAAAATAACTGAAAATTTTCAATCATGCAAATTGTTCTGCAGACTTTCCTTCATTCAAGATATTTGGCTCTCAAGATTTAAAAACACAAGAAATAGAGAAAGTGCAAGATGAAAACCATGGCGTAGGGCATATTGAAGACAAAACTAAAATGAAAGAAGATGAAAAAGTGAATGAGAAAGAAGATGAAACAGAAACTGAAATCAACAAAACTAAGTGAAAGAAGAAGTAAAAGGAAAGAAGAAAAGAAAGAGAGCACAAGTAAAACCAAATTCAATGCAAAAAGAAAAAAAGAGTACCAAAAAAAAGATCCAAATTACGTTTATGAAGAAAAGAACAAAGTGATAGAGGTAAAAAACTACAACATACAAAAGAAGGAAGAGCATAAGAAGAAGAAGATAAGTATAGAAAATTTATCCGCTTTTAAAGCATTAGCTAGAAAATGAAGCGATGATAATTAAAGATTTCTTCAAAGTGGCTGGAGACGTTGAGTAAGTAAAATAAATATTTGTTTCATAATTTCTAAAAAATAAAATAAATTGAAATAAATAATATTATTGAAATTTTCAGTAAAGAAGCCTACAATTCAGAAGATGAAAACATGATTGTCATCTATAAGACCATGTTAGAAGAACTGCTTTTCGGTTGAATTTATAAGTGGACATGTTATTTCAAATATAAAATAAAAAACCTATATTCTTATTCAATTATTTCTAATGGTAACTTATATAATCGATTTTTAATATAGATTATAAATTGGTATTGGTTTAGACGAGCAAAGATGTATGATAGCAGTTCAGGCATAATCTATATAAACACTACAATGACAGTAAGACCATTTTTGTATAATTACTTGTTATCATTAATTCATATTATATAATTTATAATATTTATTTCTCTTAACAGAAAGGCGCAACCGATAACATTGTAAATGTGAAAAGTCAATTATTTGTTCCAACAATTAAAAAGGTGCTAACATATCCTTTATGTTGTACTATAGTTTTTCCAATACATCATAAAGGACATTGGACACTTTTAGAACTAGATATTGAAATGTCATGCTGGAACCTTTATGATTCACTATACAACACAACAAGGAATAAAAGGTTTAGCAGCAGGCATACAAAGGCTGCTATAACAATAGTAAGAAATTTTGTATTTTGTCAAAATTGGCCTAAAATTCTAAATGATTTTATCTTTATTCTGACATTTATATCCCTTTTTTTCAAATAGAAATCGGCTGTTAACAAGATTAATAAGTAGCTTGAAGACGAAGAAAGCAACACAAAATTGGAAAAGTCAACTGTGATTAAAATAGGAAATTGTGCTTAACAAGAGAATTGGTAATTATTTCTAAATATAATGTTCTTGCCTCTAAAGTGTGCTCCATAGTATAACAAGATAATGGATTCTTATCTTTAGTATAAAAGATAAGAGCAACGGTCATTTTTCATAAAAAGATAAGAGCATTTATTGTTTTCATAAATGACAAAAGTATTTATCATTATCTATAAAAATTTTTTTAAACATTTATCATTTAATATAACCATCAAAGTAGGCTTCTTGACTTAATTTTTGTTTGCAAGCTTCTTGGAAAATAATTATTTACTTGTTTGGCATTTATCATTTTGGCATCGGTAATCATTGTTGATCTTGTAGTGCATGGATTTGTTCATAAATGCTTGAGTGCTTTATTTGTCTGCATGATTTCATAAAAAGAGCTTGACATTCAATATTTCTAATGACAGCTAAAGGGTCAACAGTCAACAGTTTAGTTTCTTATGAATGAGTTTAAATTCTAATTTGTAGTAGTCCCAACAAACTTATTATTTGGTTAAGTAAATGAAAAGTTTACCGAAATCGGCTAGGGAGCAACCAAAACTTCCTCCGGTCTGAATCAACATGATAGCATTCGCATCAGTGTATAGCATATTGAATATTTGCTCCAATATATATATGACTCATATATTCATATTTACCTAAAGTGAACTAGCGTTGGGTCTAACTTATGCCTCACGTGAGAAATATTACAGTCAAAACATCCACAAACAGGCCATTTTTTTATTGCTTCTCTTATGTGAAAAGTTCTCAGTTTAACATTGAAACGTTCATTCTCCAATATACACTGCCAAAAGTATTTTAGAACATATCAAAATGTCTTATTCGAGATAATAAATTTAGCATGCTCAACAAAATCCATATTGTTTGTTAAATGTAGCATTTAATTATCCAAAACCGATATCATTAGCACTAAATCTTCATCGATCTCAATAACATTCACTTATATATTTTATCAATATCATATTTAACATCATATCTATAGATCAAAATTAACCAGTGCAACATTGACACATACAAATCTAACCTAATTAATAAATCAAAAGGAAAACAAATATATTGTTAGTTTTGATACCTGAATTCAAGCCCTAGCTGGAAGAAGAAAACATCGCAAAGAATGGAGGAAGATGAAGCACCGAAGCCCTAACCCTATGTCAAAAGTCACGACTTGTAGGAAGAGGATGTTGGTGGTTCAGTGATTGTAGAAGGCTAAACGAGAAATTTCATTCGGTGGAGGAGAGGATTTGGTCCGGTGTTGTTTGGAGTTGGAGCGGCAATGTTCGTTCGGTGGGAGGCAGAAGAGAAGCAAAGTTTTTGGAGCGGTAAAGTTGTTTACCGTTCCAGGTTTTTTGTTCGGGCATTATACCGAACCAAATTAGTTTTGGGTAATGCCGAACCAAATGAGCTGCTGTGTTACCAGTCCAGATGCATACTGTGTTGGAGTGCCAAACCAGATAAACATGCTGGTCCAAATCTTTTGTGTTGATACCGGACCAGAATTACTGCTGCCGAACCAAGTTGATGCCGATCCATAATTTTGGTTCGAGGAACTAGTGCCGAACAAGATGTGTTGTGAGCTTAGCCGGTCCAGATCTGGAGTACTGATTGCCGGACCAAATCATGCCGGTCCAGATGGATGCCGAACCATTTTTGGTGTTTGCCGAACCAAACCCCATGGCTGCTATATAACAGCTACCCCTCCTCATATCTTCACTCTATAAATAATGGAGCTTCTGGACAACAATGGCAGCCATCCTAGAGAGCTGAAACTCTGCAAAATTTTGTCTGTATTGTTTATTCTTCTTATGTATAGCCTCCAAAAGTGAATCAATCTTGTAACTCTAATCTTTCAGTGATTAATAAAATCTCCTCTCCCCAAGTGGACGTATATTGCCTCGCGGTAGTGGAACCACTATAAATACTGGTGTTATTTATTTTTTTGCATTGCATAGATCTGTAACTGTCTGTTCTGGTGTTTATCTCTATTTGTTTCGTCTCACTACAATCACGATCCAGGTGTTTTCCGCTACGTTTTTTATTTCCTTAGACTGATCATCTGAAGAGATTTTCCCCAACGGTCTGGTATCAGAGCAGCAAGGTTGATTGAGGAGTGTTAGACGCTATGGGAGGAGATGAAGTGACTCCAGTTGTTACAAGACCCTATACTAGATGGATTTATATTGCGTTAGGATCACTGGTGGCAATTGAGAAATGGAATGTGGATAAAGACTTCGAGAAGTGGCAATGGAGGATGAAGGCTGTTCTAATGAGGAATGAAGTCCATCCAGTAGTGTTTGCCCCTGAGGAGTTGACGACTGATATCTCAGTTGTAGAAAGGAAGGAGATGGAGAAATGGGCGTTTACTACTTTACAACTAGCTATGGGAGAGAATATTATCTCAGAGATTAGCAGTGAGACCATTGCTAGGGGCATTTGGACCAAGCTAGAAAATCTCTACTTAAAGAAATCTCTAACTAACCGTCTGATATTGCTGAAGATATTTTTCACCATGCGGATGAGAGAGGGTACTTCAGTAAAGGAACATCTTAATTTCTTTGATGATCTCGTGATGAAGATGAAGACTATTGACTTGAAGATGGATGAGGAGCAAATGGCAACGATTCTTTTGTGTTCTCTTCTGGAGCGTTACATAGGTTTCGCTAATAGCCTTATCTTCGTTAGAGACACATTGACACTGTAAGATGTAAAGTCAGGCCTTATATCTGAGGGCTTGAGAGATCAAATGAAGGAGATAAGTGAAGGAAGTAGAGGTGGAAGTAGTAGTCACGGCCTGTTTTTTGGAAGAAGTAGAGATGATAAGAAGAATTGGCACTCTAGAGGGCGTTCCAAGTCCAGGAAGCCCGGTAATGGCAGGAGAGGAAAGTCTAAGGATGAGAAGTGCTTTGTCTGCAAAAAACCTGGTCATTGGAAAAAGGATTGTCCAAAGTTGAAGAAGAAGGAAGAAGACGAATCTTCATCATTTGCGGTGGAGAAGTCTGTATCTGACGATGTGTTGTCTGCAGCAGTATAGGATGTCTCAGACCATTGGGTGCTGGAATCAGGGGCGTCTTTCCATATGAGGCCTAATAAGGATTACTTCAGTTCTTTCGTTGCACGAGAGGGAAGCTCTATTCTCATGGGTAATGATGCTAGCTGTAGAGCAATGGCTGAAGGTACAGTGAGGATCAGGATGTTTGACGGAGTAATACGCACTTTGACAAGTGTCCGATATGTTCCAGGTCTTCGGAAGTCCTTAATTTCTTTAGGACAATTGGTATCTTTGGGATGCAAGGTAACTATAGAGAAGGATAGTCTGAAGGTTTCGATAGGTGCACTAGTTCTTATGAAAGGAGATGTGGTCTGAGATCTGTATTTGCTGAAAGAAACCACAGTTCTTGGAGAGTCGTGTGTTGGAGTAGACATTTCTCGTGCTTTGGATGCCACAAGGCTTTAGCGATTGGGTCATATTTCAGAGAAGGGCTTAGAGTTGCTTCGAAGATGGAAGATGATCAAAGGAGAAAGCTTCGACAAGATGGACTTTTTCCAGGAGTGTGTGTTAGGCAAGCAAACTAAATTATCTTTTGGAGTTGGACTTCATAGATCGAGGCGAGTACTTGAGTACGTGCATACAGATGTTTGGGGACTAGTTGCTACTCCTTCTCTTGGAGGAGCAAAGTATTTTATCTCTTTCATTGATGACTTTTCTCGAAGAGTACGGGTTATGTGATGAAGGCCAAATCAAAGAGTTTTGAGAAGTTCAAAGACTGGAAAGCGCTTGTTGAGAGTCAACCTGATTCTAGGTTGAAGGTGCTGAGATCTGATAATAGCGGTGAATTTGTCTCTAGGGAGTTCCTCGACTTTTGTAGACAACATGACATTCAGAGACATTTCACTACATCCGGCGATCCACAATCCAATGGGGTTGTAAAAAGGATGAACATGACTCTACTGGAGAAGGCTCGTTGCTTGAGATTGACGGCGGGCTTGTCTAGAGGCTTTTGGGCTGAGGCGTTATCAACTACAGCGCATATCATAAATTGAATTCCATGCTCAGCCATAGATTGGAAGATTCCAGAGGAAAAGTTGAGAGTTAAAGCAGTGTATCTTGGTTACTTCCGAATTTTTGGTTGTCCTGTGTACGTTCACCATACAGGTGATGGCAAGTTTGAGGCTAGAGCATACAAGGGCATACTAATGTGATACACTAATAGTATCAAAGGGAATCGAATTTGAAACCCTGTTGATCGGAAGATTGTTCATTCCAAACATGTTACTTTTAATGAGTCTTCTATGTTTAATCCGAAGGAGAAGCTACCTACCACATCAGAAGATTCTGATAGGCCTAAGGAGATGGAAGAAGTTCCCATGTTCTAGCCAAATAGTAGAGTTGTTGTTAATGTTGTCGAGGAAAACGCAGTTGATGAAACATAACAGGATAGTCCACAGGTACCTTCTAGTAGTGCTGGTGATGTGCATGAATCTAGAGGAAGTTTGGTTCAAGGTAGACTTGAAAGAAGTTTAGGCGAAGCAGTACCTACTCGGGTCAGTCGTAGGACTATTAGTCCACCCGAAATGTATGGTGATTGGAAGTTTGTGAACCTTAGCCTTGGTGATCAGTTTGACTATGCCCTATATGTGGTTCTTGAGGAGCCACTTGACCTTGATAAGCTTGGAAGTCATGTGACAGTTCAAAGTGGATGTGCGCTATGGAAGGGGAGTTAGAGTCGTTGAAGAACAAGACTTGGAATTTTGTACTACCTCATCAAGGAAGCCGAGCCATAGGTTGCAAGTGCACTACAAGAAAAATCCCTTTTAATTGCAATGGAAAATAGCGTTTCAAAGTTGGATGCTGTCATTTTGGTTAGATTAAAATAAATACAACGTGTTTTACCACGAGGACTGGACCTATGGAGGTCATACTCGCTATTCCTAATAAATTTTTTAGGGCCGCTCAGATTTTTGCATTCCCGCTTAAATTTTATTTTCATTCCCCACTTGTTATTTTTTTCCCTTTCTCGTCTACCCCAAAACAAAAACGAACCCTAACTAATCCCTACATATTTCCTACCGCACTTCCATGGACGTACTTCAATCGTCAACTATGTTGAGACTTCGACCTTCTACTTGCAAGTCAATCCCCATCTATTCACTAGTTTTCTGCCACATAAATCTATAGGTAATTTTTTTCTTATTGGTAAGTATTATCAATTTGAGTTGATTTCAATTTATGGAAAAATTGATTTGAATCAGTAAGGTATATTTGAGTTGATTTCAATTTATGTAAAAATTGATTTATTAATTTGAGTTGATTTCAATGCATGGTTAGGTATTTTTTTTTGCAGTTGTTTGATAACATTTGAATCCCTAGATGTTAACCCAATGCTTTGCACTATGAAATCCATATTTGCTGTCATTGGATTTTTATTGGCAAAAAATAGTTGTTGCTGGAATAAGTGTTTTAACTGTTCGGTTATACAATCTTGAAACATCAACTATAATTTTTGCATTGTTTACTTATTTCATTGTTGTGTTGTTTCAGTATATTTTTCTCTTTGTATTTTTAGGTAATAATGTTGCTTCCTAAACCTCCTTTCATGGACAAGAAGTGACCAAAACAGAAGGGCAAACGATTTGCTTCCTATTCGTATTTTTATTGTCAACTTCTGCATAAAGAATCTTACAAAAATAAAAGGTTAGTTGTCATCTTTCATTTAGCGAAATTTATATACCACTTGTTGTTTATCATGTTATTCGAGAAATACATGTTTGGACCTTTTTGCTTAACAAGTTAATTCAAAACCAACATGCTTTATCTCTTATTTTTGTCAACAAAATTTAAAATATGCATATATTTGCAAATTTCTATGTCAGGGTTATATATAGAAAGGAATAAGATTGGATGACTGGCTTTAAATCAAAATTCGATTATTTTATACTATACAAAACATAGAAAGTATCATTTATCATCAGTAAATGAATGAATATTGTTACATAAATTGGTCATCTTCTTCATGCTATAGACTCAAAGTTATATTTGTTTGATGAGTCTAGTACATATAACACAGGAATTAAACATATACAAACTGATAATAAAGTTTATAAGGTATGAGAAACATTCGATATCTGTTATAAATTAAGAAAGAAATTGATAATAAAGTTTACTAACAAAATTAATAACTAAGGGTTGTTTTTAGCTTTATCCAAACTGACCTGAAACCAAAGTATAATGATACTTCAAACTGATAATGAAATCAAAGGAGATCATGTATTGGACCGAAGATGAATTGCATTAGTTTTTGATATGGGGGAGTTCTTTTACATATAAAAAAGATTAGTAAGATAATTTCAACACAAAAGAAATCAGACCAGAAATAAAAGCGGATGGTTTAAGCTGAAAATCAAGAAATTAAAATGGTAGTAACAATCTGCAATGAATCCTAAAATTATTTCTCTAACCTGCAATATTATTCAATTCTAAGTTACTCAGCCAAAATTGGAAAACTACATTAGTGCCAAAATTCTTTTCTGAACCAATATGAACTTTACTGATCCATTTTTCTTGAATTTTTCTATTATTAGACAAGACATTGTTTTCTAAAAAAAATAGTCAAAATAGTTAAATTACTTATCTATATGCCATGAATTATACATGTACATGTTACTGTTAAGAGGGATGCAAGTATCCACATTATATTGCTTATAATATGCGACTATAACATCATAATTGAATCAACATGCATCCTGATTTAATTGGTTCTGGAGTCGATATATTGGCAGCATGGTCACCTGCTGCACCTCTTTCAGCATGGTCAAAATTTAGGACTCATTCACGATTAACTGATGTTACTTTGAATAAATTTTGTTTAAAATAGAATTGAAAAAAATCCTCTTTATAACTAGAAAGTTCTTCCAAATGAAGTTTTGGATTACTTTTGTTTCAAACTAGATAATGTTTGGAAATGCAGATAATTAACCTCAAAGCATTTGAAAAAAAAGAAGTAAAACGACTGATTTTTACAGTGTTGAAATCTATTATTTAAGCCATTAATTTCACATGTTCCTTTTTTTATGTTATATATGTTTTTGTGTATAATTGTTGACTCTTTTGCTACTTAATGCAGAAGCTCTGTTACATCATTAGTTCTAGCGCAATTACAGAGATCTAAAAGCTTTGACTGCCATTATGGATTTGGTTTAGATTATTGCATGACTAACTAACATACTTTATGTTAACAAAAGTCATAACATATTTGAAGTTTGGGTAGTGACAAATACGTTTCACTTTTGCAAGACCCGTTAGTACCATGATCTAGCCCATTCCACATTTTGCTTGGTTTAGAAAACTGAGCTTAGCTCAGTTAAAGTTGGTGAAGTTTAACAAACAAAAAAGCAACAGTCTTCAATTCATAAAATAATTATGAAAGGCAATGCCTCAGTTTGTACTTGTATCAAACTGAAGCATGGTTTCAGTTTTTTAGTCCATAATGCCTACATATAATTGTTGAATTGACAATATTTGTAAACAAATTAATTCACAACCTTCAGTTTGAAAATGTACTGGGTTCTTTTTATATATGTAAAATGGTGCTTGGCTATCCTATAACTTTGCAACCTACTGTAATCTGATATTCATAGTAATCAGATTCAATGAATCTTTCTTGGTTTCAATTTATGATGAAATAAATATTTAGGCTTGACCTACATCATCTCATCTTGTAAACCTCCACTTGCACATATTCTGTAATTATAATCATTAGTACTTTGCAATTTATTTTCAGTGAAGAAGTTTTAGTATCTTAAAGTTTTTTTCCAACCATACTTCATTATCAAATCTCTAAATCGCAGGACTCTATAACAGAACATCCGAGCATTTGAAAATTCCATGGTTTTGATGCAATCTTTGCTGAATAGGCGATGAATAAGGAAGCTGAAAATTGTGATTGCTTGTAAGGTATGATTTCAATTTTGCTGTTTAATTTAGCGACTTTCGTACCCTGATTAGAGTATTGTTTATATCCGTAGAGTGGTTGGTAGAGTTGTCAATAGATTTAGTTTATATAAATATCTACAAAATATTGCTTGGCTTAATCATTGTATGCTCATCTATTTCATGGTTTAACATGAATCATGGAACCTATAGATATTAATTTGTGACTTTATTTTTGATTATAGCTGGATTGATAGCTCACATTATTTTAATTTCTTATGTACTAACACTGTTTATAATTGTGTTTGTACACTTTTATGAATTTCTATGGATTCCATTAGCTTAATAAGCATCCATACATTGTTTGTCGTCAAATTAGAATACCTCATTATATATCTACTCAAAAGTACCAATGAGTAGTTTTATAAGTATAGTGAAAATCATAAGCACATATTTGTAGCTAATAACATATCAACTTCTAGGCACCTCATCTCACTTATAAGCTGGTGTTGGTAAACATAAGCAAGTATTAGCTGCTCTGGTGTTTGGAGTGGAAAGTTTTACTTGATAAACTGGTGCAAGGATCATGACATGGCAGGTATACAACTTGTGGCAACGATCGTTTAAGTCAAGACTGCATGTCAATGAAATAACACGCACTCAGTCACTCGCTATGTTATATGATTAGTATTATGTAAAAGAACTTAGGATTGATAAGATAGTTTAATAAGATTAGCCAGTGTCAAGTTAATTTTAGCATATAAAAGATAGTTTAATATGGGCTTGTGGTGCCAGGCCCTTAGTTGATACGTCCAATGTTTATTGTCAGAAATCCGAGCAACAAATGTACCTCCAAAAAAAATGAAGAAGAAGAAGTAAGAAAAGAAAAACTGTTAAAGTTTCCAAAATTTTAGTAAGTATGTGGTAAATTTTTTACACTTCCAATCTCCTTAATCATCTTGATTATCCTAACAATATTTATATTGCATATTTTAACTTATAATCCATATATACTAAGTTCACATTGGATCATGTTCAACGTTACTTTATCATCATTACTTTTACAACCCTAATAGTAGACCAACAGCTGAAACTTTGCATATTAATTAGAGACATGACACAATATGATGCATAGAGACCAGGTAATATATATGTATAACATTTGATGTGTAACACGCATGCAAACATGTATTATACATGTATATTACTATCAGGAACTGAACTAAAATATTTGTTGTATAACATGCATGCAAACTTGTATTCCCATATGGCTATGTGATTTAAGTTTGAGGCAGACTGATATAGGTATCATATTGATCTTTTAACTCTTGATTAATACAGAAATGACTCCTGTGCATTTTTTGGAAAAACTGTGGGATGTTTCAGAGAGAATTCATTATGATTCTCAAAATAACATGGCATTAAAATGAATTGATGGTTATGTACTTCATTGATGGAAGTAACTCATATCATTTGTGCTATCAAAGTCCTTAAAATGTTTAGAGGCCCGCCTAAACTAAACTGAAGTATAAACATGACCAAAAATCATAATTAGGTCCTTAAGAATGAACATGGTGAACTGAAGTATGGCAATTTCCGAAGCAAGTGCTGAATCATGAGGGTTCTGAACTGAAGCGTGCATATGATTTTAGCTGAAACAGGATTATCATATAGGTTGCATGAATAGCAGAAAATGGTGCATGGTTAAAGATGCACATGTCGAAGAGGTATCTCAGAATAGGATCCAAAATGAAGGCAGTACATAGATAATCAATGTGCAGTAGATGCAAATCAAGGGCAATAGAAAACCTGGTTGATGTAAATCAACTTGTACGCTAATTTCCAAGGAGAGGCAGTAGAAACTGAATTTTGTGTTATTGTGGCTGTGAGTGCTTCCCTAGTAGTTATGTAGGTATGCAAAATCTATTTCAATATTATTTATTTAAATAATTTTTCAATATAGGAAATTGTGGGTCGAAAGATCTACTGAATGGTTCAGAGTATGTACCAACTTATGAAGATAGAGATGAGGATTGGATGCTTTGGTGATGTTCCCTAGGAGTAAGTACTTGATTTTATTCTTTACTTTAGTTACCTACTTAAAAGTTCATTTAATCATTTAGCTTTTCTTCAGATTTTTGTGTGTGTATATATATATATATCTATGATGTATTAAATTTACAGGATGTTTGTAGAACCTTGCAGGCGTTTAAGGATCATGAAAGGTTCAGAAGCCGTAGGTCAAAACATCTTCTCAGGTTTGTTTTTTGGGCTACCGTTTACAAAACCAAACTCTGATTTTGTTCAAATCGTGAAGAATCATTTCTCCACTGACTCCAAATTGTTAGTTGTTTGCTAAGAAGGATCGAGGTTAGTTCTTATTGGATATAATTTTATTTCATTTTATAAGCATTACATTAGCAGATGAACTCATTAAGCAGATACGGGATAACATGTTATCGTTGACAAAAAAGTAGAATGCAGAGCATTGCCTTTGTATGAAGCTACCATAACACATCAAAAACCATTACTTGCAAATCATCACATTTTTTGTGCATAAAGAAAACCAGGAAATATCAAGAACTTATGTCTCTTTATATTGCTACAAATACTCATATATCTTGTGAACTCTTTCTTTTTACATTATCGAAGGTCTGCAGCTGCCTCCTTTAAACTCGATCAACAAGGCTTCCAAAAGGTTTCATGCATTACTTCAGGTTTTCGATCAACAAAGCCTGCTAATACTCTATATATCTGTTCTAGAATATGTCATTTGAAAAAGATAATTATAATCTGTTAACAGTGCTTATAATGACATACTGGAACATGAGTCCGTCGGCTCTGCTGAACTTTAAAATACGGGCATGGCAGGGTTAGTTATAGTTCAATGGAAGGTATCTATTATACTTGGAACGGTACTAATTTGTAAGTACTGTGATCAAGAAGAAACTAATACTTTTACTTGCTCGTACTACTGTACATTTAACTTTGTTGCAATGAAATAGGCAGGTTCTTATCTGTCTATAACCTTTGTCCCTGACCAAGTAGAGCAGATACTTGAATTTCTTAACTGGATTTGATTCATATTGATTGTGTAATATGCTTAGTAGTAGAATTGATGAAGCCTGTCTACATATGGTTGGACAGAACATACACAGCCTATGCATTTTAATCTTGGGCATGAGAAATAGCAGGAGCTTGTGGTCGGGAAGCAGCAGTGTGAGGATGAGTAATAGCCGCATTAGCACTGAGGTAGGGCTGATCATTGAGATCTGGAGCATGGCAAGGAGATGAAGCAGAGGGGAAACCTGGAACTATCTGTGGTGACCATGCTATTATGGTCGACAGTTAATACTTCTAACAGAACCTTCAATATCAATAGTTGGTTAACTAAGTATTAATTAATAATATTTTAGCATAATCGAGTAATACCTAAATCAGCAAGATGTGTAATTAGGAGCTTATTCCTTTTCTACATAAATGATATATAAATTAACCATGATATATATATTTAACTGCTTCCCTGCAATATATATTAAAGTGAGTATAACTAAATCATATGAATTTCTGAACATTATCCGATTGATTTGAATTGTTGTTAGGCATACTAAAGTGAGTATAACCTCTCTTTAAAATTATAGTGAAACTAATATATACATTATAAATTATAGTGAGTGTAATTCATCTTGTCTTCATTTTTAATATATCTTCTTTCAATAATCTTAGTGCTCCATATACTATACTTGTTTGCAAGGATTTAATCTTTGGTAGTAAATTTAGTTTCACCTTTCTCAGTCGATATATAGCTTCAATAATTTGATCATTACTGAGTATATCAATCTATTTTTGATTATACAACTTATATATACACATACATGACTTGAATTTTACTCAAGTTTAATTGTTTATTTAAATTTAATCCCTAAAAATAGAGAAAAAAAATATAGGATTTAAATTGAATTGAAATCTAAAATCCAATGTGATGGATATTGACGATAAGTATATATGATATTTTGGAATTTGACTGCTGTTTTGTTCTTGCATAGCTGAACTTGAACACTAACGAATTCGACTGTTTACTTTGTAATCTGAATATTGAGGACCTTGAGAAAGATGGAAGTAGAATTCTAACTACGATAAAGAAGTGTATCTTTTCTATCTTCTATAAAGCACACATGTTGTAATTGAAATTTTCTCATAATGGCAGTTACTCTTTTATTTGGGCTCTTATTATCCCCGCTACCTGCTGCTGAAACTTGCATTAATATATTTACATGTAACAGTTGGTAGTTATTGCATGTTCAAATAATGAAAGCTTTAAAATGAAGCTTGTTTGTGATTCTTCATTACATAAACAATAAATTATAATTCATATCAGATATGACGGTACTTTTGGTTGTAGTTCACGATCCAGTAGTAAGGGAACATGTTCCGGTTACACTTGATAAGTGGAAGAATCTAAGTGACGAAATACAAGTTGCTTTGTGGGAATGCATTCAGGTATATCTTCATTTGTTTATATCTACTTATTTGTTATAGCATGCTGTTTTGTTTTGTTGCCAGAGAAAGAAATTCCTACTTATTGCTAAAGTTCACATTTTTCTGCTGTCCCGATACTTTTATAGGATATAGAAGCAATATACTAAATATTGGTATAAGAAACATGATTTTAAACAAAAGCAGCAGTGACATATGTATGGAATGGACACATAAATATGTAGGATAACACTGTAACCAGTGATAACACTGTAACACGTAAATATGGAATGGACAGAACATGTTCCCATTCCAGTATGGATAACACTGTACAAAAGCAGCAGTAAGTTAAATAGTTATTTATGTAGTTCCCGGTGATAGATTTGACTTGATCTTCTAAGTAATGCCTGGTTATAAAATTCTTGATATTAAGTTGAAAAATCTTGGCATTCATGGAATATTTTTTTCTCAGGCATATCTATTTCTTATTCGCTTTTGAATGCAAATATCTAAATAATATCTCTTTGTTTTTTTACAAGTGTGCACTTCATAAAATAAGTATAAATTTAATCTATTTTCAGATGTAAAATCATGTGTTAATTTTAGTTTGCACCCTACAATTTTTTACATTAACTTTGGTTTGAAATTTGTAGAATATCGCATTTGTATTTATATTTAGCGAATCTGGTATGAACTTAATATTGTAAGTTCATCCACCCATTTATTTAGGAAATGAAAACAGGTAACAACATCGTTATACACCGAATCGAACAGTAGTATATTTTATACATTAATTTTGTCACTGAACCAAACAGTAGTATTTTTTATACTTTGATTTTGTAATTTTTTAATGTGGTTTTTATCTTAAGTAAACAGAGTAGATGCTACCTTGATCGTGAATAGGGGAAGGCATGATTGCTCTTTTTTAGTGCTAATAATATATGTATAGTGGTAAGGTTAGTTTTGTTTGTTATGTTTAGGGGTTATTGGTAATCATTTTGTAGAAGGGAAACATCAACGTTAATTATCTTAAACGATTCTATTCCATTTAAGAAGTCTTGTACCAGTAGGTGCCCTTTTTCCTATTTGGTCCATGATCTCTATAAGTAGATCGATGTCGAGATCTTCGAATCCAAATCAAGTAATGGTAGAGTAAAAGTCGATACCCTTGTACTATGAGTCGACTTCACTTGTGGTATATACTTGAAATAATAATAAAACAACTCCAAAATAGTAGTTGGACCTGAAAGTTTTTTCATACAATTCCTAGTTGAAGACCAGGGATCTGGGAATGATATAATCTCACTGTTTTTTTTGTTTGACAGAGAAAAAAAAGCCTGGATGAAGCAAATGTGCATCAAGTGGTAAAAGTTATTTATAGTACTAGTGTTAGTTTCAGTAACTTAGTCTTTGGCGATGCATCTTTTGTACTTGTACATACTTGTATATATTGACTAACATATGTATGTTTGTGTTTCTTCTTCACAGGTGTTGTATGATGCTTTTGAGGTTGATACATGATGTCGCACTCTTTCTCCTTTAAATCGGTCATGCTTATCGACGGTCATTAAAATATTTTTAGTATGTATCGTTTTGGTATGCTACACTCAATTTGTGTACTTATGTTTAATTTTTATCACAAATATTTATGTTTAATTCTTTGTGTATGAAATATTATGGATATATATATATATATTTTGTGATTTGGCTTATGACTCAATTTGTGTACTTATGTTAATGTGATGAATGTGGTTTTTTGAGTTATAATATATAAGTAGAATTGAAAATTGTAAGCTTTGAATGTTATGGCAGCAAAAAATATGCAATAGAATTTTTTTATAGCGTTCTAACTATGCAATAAAAAGAAAAATTGTTCAGCTTTGTTATACTATAGCAATAAGACGGTGCTATAATAGATAGTGATGAATTTTCTATAGCATTTCAATGTGTCATAAAAGGTTGACACGATGATTCCATAGCGCGTTCAAATGCTATAATAATATAGCATGTCGACATATTTATAGCAACTAAAAGAGGAAATTTATGTAAAGGACAAAAATTAGGGCTTTTTTAATCACAAGGACAGCCCGCTAAAATTTTATCCTCAAGGACAAATCACTGCAACTTGCCTCTCCAACTCCAGATCTTGCTACAAAACTCACACCATCGCTTCCTTCTCCAACCCAATAAACTCCGACCGAGACGTCGACCTCTCAGATCTCGACAACACCTTGGCAGAAATCAAGGACCTGCGCGCGGAGTTCGAGCTCGAGAGGCGAATTCGGAAGAAGATGGAGTCTGTGAAAAAAATCTAAGACAAAGGAGCTCGCGGAGAAGAAAAGAGCACGCGAGGAAGCGGAGAGCGACCGTGAAAAGTTAGGGATGGAGATCAAGCACGTGAGTGAGGAATTCGAAATACTGTGTTCAGTTTTTGGGTATCAGTTTTGTATGCGATGTGGTATCAGTTTTAATAAAATAACACAATATCAGTTTTTGGGTATCAGTTTTGTATGCGATGTGGTATCAGTTTTAATAAAATAACACAGTATCAGTTTTGTATGCGATGTGGTATCAGTTTTAATAAAATAAATAGTATGGATTTGTGGTGGTTTAGGAAATATTATGGATTTGTGGTGGAAAATTTCTGATGGGTTATTGGTTTGACGAAACGGTGAAGGTAGTGGTATAGTGTGTGGTATTTGGAAGCGATGGGTAGGGTTTGCATCATAAGGAATTTCAAAACTGATACCTAAAATTTCAAAACTGATACCTAAAATTTCAAAACTGATATCTAAAATTTCAAAATTGATACCTAAAAACTGGTATCAGTATTAGCTTTTAAGAGCATGGTGCTGGTGAGGGGGTGGCGTTGGCGGGTGGATGAGGTGACATGGGGTAGTTGCACGACGTTGGTGAGGAGGTGACGCTGCGGCGATGCTGAACACAAAACGGATGGAGGAGGTGGCACGAGGTGGTTGCTCCAAAACGTATGAAGGAGGAGGTGGCAATGGTGGCGCTGGTGAGGAGGCGGCGGCGCTGGTGAGGAGGTGGCGTTGACGCAGGATAAGGTGGTCGGAGCTGAAAACGGGATTGAATGGGCACGGAGAAGAGAGATTTGTGCATTTGAGAAAAAATGGGCTTTGGGCCTGTCCTTAAGGATTAAATTATAGGCATGTGTCCTTGAGGATAAATTATTTGGATATTTTGTCCTTTACAATAAATCCCCCCAACTAAAATGCGTCATAAAAAGTTCTATAGCACGTTTCATAATGCTATAGAAAAGCAGTTGCACCAATATGGCTTATTTTAGATGGCAAGAAAAATACGTTTTCCATTGCAAGTATGACACGCTATAGTATCTACCAGACTTTTTACAGCATGTTGATCTATGGCGATTATAGAATCTCTATAGAAAGTTTTTATAGCGGTTTTTACACGCTATAAAAAGTCCTTTTTGTTGTAGTGGTGGGTGTTCAAGGTAAAGGATGATGGGAGATACAAGGCTAGACTAGTTGCTAAAGGGTTTTCACAAAGAAAGGGATTGGAGTATGATGAGATATTCTCTCCAGTAGTGAGGCATACGTCCATCCGCATTTTGCTCACTATCATCGTAGCTCATGACTTGGAGCTGGAGCAACTGGACGTGAAAACCACTTTCTTGCATGAAGACTTGGATGAGACCATCTACATGAAGCAGCCAGAAGGATTTGTTGTAGATGGGAAATAAAATTGGGTTTGCAAATTGAAGAAGTCATTGTACGGACTTAAGTAGTCGCCTAGACAATGGTACAAAAAGTTTGACTCTTTTATGCTTTCACTTGGTTTTGATCGTAACATCAAACACGCTTGTGTGTACTTCAAGTATTTAAAGAATGGTAGATGGGTGTACCTACTCTTGTACGTGGATGATATGTTGATTGCTTCCAAGGATAAGGCTGAAATCGATAGTTTAAAGCGAAAGCTAAAAGCGGAATTCGAAATGAAAGACCTTAGAGAAGCAAAGAAAATTTTGGGTATGGAAATCCAAAGGGATAGAAAGCTAGAACTTTTGAGCCTCACTCAAAAGGAGTACATTCGAAAGGTGCTTGCTCGGTTTAGCATGGAAGGGGCAAAGGCAATCAGGACACTCATGCCTTTGCACATACAGCTTTCTAGTAAAAACTCTCCGATCTCGGAAAAAGACAAGGCTTATATGATGAAGGTCCTATATGCAAGTGCAGTTGGCAGCTTGATGTATGCCATGGTCTGCACTAGGCCTGACATTGCACATGCGGTTGGATTGGTGAGTAGGTTCATGGAAAATCCAGGAAAGACACAATGGGAAGCAGTGAAGTGTATCCTTGGATACCTTAGAGGAACTCCAAACCATGGACTTGTCTTTGGCGGCAGAGATAGAGATTTCAGCTTGGTTGGATTTTGCGATTCTGATTATGCCGGTGATAGAGATCTAAGGAAGTCAACCTCCAGATATGTGTTCACCTTTGGTGGGACAACAGTCAATTGGAGAGCGAGGTTGCAGATGATTGTGGCTTTGTCCACTACAGAGGCAGAGCTCATAGCTACGGTTGAAGCAGCTAAGGAGGCGCTTTATTTGAGGCGACTGCTGTGTGATTTGGGCTTCGTATATGAAGGCGTAGATGTGTATTATGACAGTCAGAGTGCAATTCACTTAGCTGAAAATCTGGCATTCAGCTCGAGGATGAAGCATATTGAGGTGAGAGAGTCGTTCCTTGTCTTGATGAGTAAAGAGAAGCTAGTTCGTCTTCAGAAAGTTCACACAAAGGAGAATGCAGCAGACATGTTTACCAAGTAGCTTCCTATTGCTAAGCTCGAGCATTGCTCGGACTTAATTCGCTTAATGAAGTGCTAGGTGCCATGGGGTGGCACGAGGGGAGAGTTGAGATGGTTCATGGAGACGTTTGTTTTCATGATGGAGATTGATAGGTTCTATACGAACTGGGTACTTCGAGCACTTTGTTGACAGGCGGTGGCCTTGCCGGAGTTCGTCGACAGAGTGTAATGGGTGATGGCTTTGCCAAAGCTCATTGGGTAAGTATCCATTGCTTGGAGCATAAAGGTGTAGATTGTCTTAGACGGGTAACCATCGAATGCGAACCACCGAATGCGAAAGCCAACTGGATGCACAACCTAAGCGGGTACATCAAAAAATTAATATGTACCTGAGTTAGAACAACATTAAACCAAGCTAACCACCTGATGCAAAAGCCAACCAAATGCACAACCTAAGTAGGTGCATCAGAAAAACAATCTGTACCCGAGCTAGAAAAATGGTCAACCGAGCTAACCACCGAATGCAAAAGCCAACCAAACGCACAACCTAAGAGGGTAAATCAAAAACAAATCTGTACCTGAGTTAAAAAATGGTTAATCTTGCTAACCATCGGATGCAAAAGCCAACCGAATGCACAACGTAAGCAGATACATCAGAAAACCAATCTGTACCCAAGTTAAAACAACGATCAATCGAGCTAACTATCGGATGTAAAAGCCAACCGAACGCACAACCTAAGTAGGTACAACTGAAAACCAATCTGTATCCGAGTTAGAACAATAGTTAACTGAACTAACCACCGGATGCAAAAGCCAACCAGATGCACAACCTAAGCAGGTACATTAGAAAACCAATCTTTACCCGAGATAGAACAACGTTAAACCAAGCTAACCAACGGATGTAAAAGCCAACCGAATGCACAACCTAAGCGGTTACATTAAAAAACCAATCCGCACCCAAGCTAAAACAATGGTTAACCAAGTTAACCACGGGATGCAAAAGCTTACCGGATGCACAACCTAAGCGGATACATCAGAAAACCAATCTGTTCCCGAGTTAGAACAACGATTAACCGAGCTAACCACCGGATGCACAACCTAAGCGGGTACATTAGAAAACCAATATGTACCTAAGTTAGAATAATGGTTAACTAAGCTAACCACCAGATGCAAAAGCCGATCGGATGCATAACCTAAGCGGGTACATCAAAAAACAGATCTGTACCCGAGTTAAAACAACGGTTAACCGAGCTAATCACCGGATGCAAAAGCCAACTAACACACAACCTAAGCAGGTACATATAAAAACCAATCTATACCTAAGTTAGAACAACATTATATCGAGCGAACCACTGAATGCAAAAGCAAATCGAATGCACAACCTAAACGGGTACATCAGAAAACCAATTTGTACCTGAGTTAGAACAACGTTAGACCGAGCTGACCACCTGATGCAAAAGCCAACTGGATGCACTACTTAAGCAACTACATTAGAAAAACAATCTGCACCCAAGCTAGAACAATGGTTAACCGAGCTAACCACATAATGCCAAAGCCAACCGAACGCACAACCTATGTAGGTACATCAGAAAACCAATCTGTAGTCGAGTTAGGACAACGGTTAACCGTGCTATATGCAGAAGCCAACTGGATGTCCAACCTAAGAGAGTACATTAGAAAACCAATCTATACCCGAGTTAGAACAATAGTTAAAAGAGCTAACCAATGGATGCAAAAGACAACCGAATGCACAACATAAGCGGTGCATCAGAAAACCAAACTGTACCCGAATTAAAATAATGATTAACCGACCTAATCACCTGATGCTAAGCCGACCGGACCAACAATCTAAGTGGGTACCTCAAAAAACCAATATGTACCCGATTTAAAATAACATTAAACTGAGCAAACCACCAGATAAAAAAGCCAATCGGATGCACAACCTAAGCGGGTACATCAGAAAACCATTCTGCACACGAGTTAGAATAGCGTTAAATCGGGCTAACCACCAGATGTAAAAGCCATTCGGATGCACAACCAAAGCTGGTACATCAGAAAACTAATCTATACTCGAGCTAGAACAATGGTTAACCGAGCTAACCATAAGATGCAAAAGCCAACCGGATGCACAACCTAAGCGGGCAAATCAGAAATCTATACCTGAGTTAGAACAACGATCAACCAAGCTAACCACCAGATGCAAAAGCCAACCGGACACACAACCTAGGCGGGTACATTAGAAAACCAATCAGTAGCTGAATTAGAACAACAGTTAACCGAGCTAACCACCGAATGAAAAGCTAACCGGACGCACAACCTAAGTAGGTACATCAGAAAACCAATCTGTGCTCGAGTTAAAACAACGGTTAACCTAGCAAATCATTGGATGCAAAAGCCAACCGAACACACAACCTAATTGGGTACATCAAAAACCAATCTATACCCGAGTTAGAGCAAAGTTAAACCGAGCTAAACACCAGATGCAAAAGTCAACCGGACGCATAACCTATGCGGGTACATCATAAAACTAAGCTTTATCCGAGTTAGAATAACATTAAACCGAACTAACCACCGGATACAGAAGCCAACCGGACGATCAACCTAAGATGGTACATTAAAAAACAATCTATAACCAAGCTAGAACAACGGTTAATGAAGCTAACCACCAAATACAAAAGGCCAACCGGACGCACAACCTAAGCGGGTACATCCAAAAACCAATCTATACCCCAGTTAGAACAATGTTTAACTGAGCTAAACATCAGTTGCAAAACCTAGCTTGATGCACAATCTAAGCGGGTACATCAGAAAACCAATCTATACCCAAGTTAGAACAACATTAAACTAAGCTAACCACCGTACGGAAAAGCCAACCGAACACATAGCCTAAGACGGTACATTAAAAAACCAATCTATACCCGAGTTAGAACAACGTTAAACCGTGGTAATCACTAGATGTAAAAGCCAACTGGATGCATAACCTAAGCGGGTAAATCAGAAAACCAATCTATACCCGAGTTAGAGCAACGGTTAACTGAGCTAACCATCGGATGCAAAAGCTAACCGGACACACAACCTAAGCGGGTACATCAGAAAACCAATCTGTACCCGAGTTTGAACAACATTTAATCTAGCTAACCATCAGATGCAAAAGCCAATCAGACGCACAACTGAAGCGGTTACATCAGGAAAACAATATGTACTCGAGTTAGAACAATGGATAACCGAGCTAACCATCAGATTTAAAAGCCAACAGAACGCACAACTTAAGTGGGTACAATAGAAAACCAATCTTTACCCGAGTTAGAATAACAATTAACCGAGCTAACCACCGTTGCAAAAGCCAATCCGACGCACAACCTGAGCGGGTACATCAGAAAACCAATCTGTACCCGAGTTAGAACAACGTTAAACTAAGCTAACTACTAGATGTAAAAGCCAACCAAATGCACAACCTAAGCGGGTACATCAGAAAACCAATATGTACCCAGGTTAGAATAATGTTTAACCGAGCTACCCACCGGATGTAAAAGCCAATCGAATGCATAACCTAAGCGGGTACATTAGAAAACCAATCTATACCCTAGTTTGTACAATGGTAACTAATCTGACCATTGGATGCAAAAGCTAACCGACGCATAACCTAAGCTGGTACATCAGAAAACCAATTTGTATCTGAGTTAAAGCAACGGTTAACCGAGCTAACCATCGGATGCAAAAGCCAACCGAATTTACGACCTAAGTGGGTATAATAGAAAACCGATATATACCAGAGTTAGAATAACGGTTAACCGAGCTAACCATCAGATGCAAAAGCCAACTGGACGCACAACCTAAGTGGGTACATTAGAAAACCAATCTGTATCCGAGTTAGAATAACGATTAACTAAGCTAATCATTGGATGCAAAAGCCAACCAGATGCACAACCTAAGTGGGTACATTAGAAAACCAATTTGTACCCGAGTTAAAACAACATTAAACCGAGCTAAACACTAGTTGTAAAAGCTAACCGAACGCACAACCTGAGCTGGTACATCAGAAAACCAATCTGTAATCGAGTTAGTACAATGTCAAACTGAGCTAACCACCAGATGCAAAATCCAACTGGACGCCCAACCTAAGCGATTACATCAGAAAACCAATTTTTACCCAAATTAGAATAACGATTAACTGAGCTAACCACCGGATGTCAAAACCAACCGGATCCACAACCTAAGCGGGTACATCACAAAATCAATCTATAACCGAGTTAGAACAACAATTAACCAAGCTAACCATCAGATGTAAAAGCCAAGCGGATGCACAACCTAAGTGGGTACATTAGAAAACCAATTGTACCCGAGTTAGATCAATGGTTAACTATAACTAAAATTTAAGCAAAATAATCGTAAACCAACAAATAAAAATTAAAAAAATATTTTTAAAAAGATACACAATATATTGTATCAATATAAATAAATCCTAAGCTTAAAATACATAAATCATACAAATTTAATTAAACAAAAATAAAAATATTAAAGGTTGAATGAAAATGATAAAACATTTTATCATTTTATAAAACCATAACTAAAATATAAGTTAAACAATCATAAACCAACAAATAAAATTTCAAAAATAATAAAAAATATATAAACAATATACAATACTAATATAAAATAAATTCATAAACTAAAAATATGTAAAATATACAAATTTAATTAAAAACATAAGAATATTAAAAGCTGAACGAAAATGATAAAACAATTTGTCATTTTACAAAACCACAACTAAAATTTAAGCAAAACAATCATAAACCAAAATAAATTCAAAAAAAATAAACAAACAATATACAGTACCAATATAAATAAAATCATAAACTTAGCTTGGGGGGTTGATGCTCCTTGTTAAGCTGGCTTAAATGGGGGGTCGGTTGTGTTGGTCCAGTCGAATTCCCTAGCTCTACTCTCCGGAGTAGGGTTTTTATTAATTAATCAAATCATAAACTTAAAATACGTAAAATATTAAAAGTTGAATGAAAATGATAAAACATTTTATCATTTTTCCAAAACCATAAGTTAAACTTAACAATAACAATCATAACTCAACAAATAAAAATTCAAAAAAATAGGAAAAAATATAAAACATATACAATACCAATATAAATAAAATCATAAACTTCAAATATGTAAAATATACAAATTTTATAAAATATAAATTAAAATAGTAAAAACTAAACTAAAATGATAAAAGAGTTTATCATTTATAAAACCATAAATAAAATTTAACCAAAAAGTAGCCATAAACCAACAAATTAAAATTAAAAATAATAAAAAATATACAATACCAATATACATTAAATCATAAACTTAACATATGTGAGATATACAAATTTAATTAAATAAAAATAAAAAAATTAAAAACTGAACAAAAATGATAAAAGAGTTTATCATTTTAGAATACCATAACTAAAATTTATCAGAAATAGTCATAAACCAACAAATAAAAATTCAAAAAAAATATAAGAAAATATAGACAATATATATTACCAATATAAATAAAATTATAAACTTAAAATACATAAAATATACAAATTTAATCAAGTAAAAATAAAAAATATTAAAAAATGAATGAAAATGATAAAATAGTTTATCATTTTACAAAACATAACTAAAATTTAACCAGAACAAAAATAAACCAACAAAAGTATTTCAATAAATGTTATACACAACTAATATAAATCATATCATAAACTTAAAATACTATAAATATACAAAGTTAATCAAATAAAAATAAATATAATAGGATCTGCACGTAAACGATAAGATATTTATCATTTTACAAAACCATAAATAAAATGCATTTGCTAATACAATGAACTACACTTTTACTAAATATTAGGTCGTTGAACACTAGTCTTCTCAAAGCAAAAAAGAACAAGTTTCATCTCAATCTAATTTTTAGTGTATTGGCTCTTTGATTCAAGCGAACAAGTAACAAGAAGTGGCATTTCAATTCCATTTCATTCAGTAAACATCAGACTTGCATAGACAGTAGCTTCAGTTTTAACCACTCATCTCCTCTTATGATACTATCAAGATATAAATGATAAATAATTCTTATATATTCTCATTTAAATATCAAATTCTTATATAAAAACAACCTCCAAATAATTCTAATACTACAAAAATATGTTAAATCACTTTCCATGCTCATTTACAAATCCACTTAAATCAGTCCAAACAGTAGTTAATTTATAGAAGAAACTAACAGTTTCACCGACATAATGTCATATATTTCCATATTAACTAAACCAATGATACAATATAACATCATAATAATCCTATTTTTTATTCTGTAACAATGGTGTCGATATTAATTTTAACATAAACTAAACTTATTAACTACACGGAATATAACCTAACAATAGTCAGAGAACAACATAAAAACAAAAAGATAGTTCAACACACTAATTTTTAAATTTTAGGATCCAAGAATACCTCAAAACAACATAGAAAGATAAAATATAATTATCTTCAGAAACAAACAAGACAATTATGACATAACAAATATGAAAACATTCAACCACTCAACGTACAACTTCTACGATTATGCCCTAACTTCTTTCACTTTCCATACTTGTTTTGCTTCCTATGAAACATCCAATCCACCAAGCCTATTAACTCTAGGTCTACCAGCTCCATGAATAACCTTAGGAGGATGAACAATAGAAGTCCTTTAGAACCTATATCATTCTTATTAAAAGTAGGAATAAGATTGATAATATGCGAGTAAAAAGCGCGATAAGCCTTAGTTGTGAAATAATATCAAATAAAATCATAAACATTAAGTCTAGACATGGTAATGCACTTCAATACATGTGCACAAGGAAAATCAGTAACTCTCCATTGATTACAAGTGCACATCAGATTTTCAAGATCAACTTTGTGAGAAATAGAGGAATGTACTTCAAAAAAAAACTAGAAGATCGAGAAACGTTCCATCCAAAATTTTCTTCTTTTAACTGCAATAAACGACTCTTCATTTTAAGACAAAGTATGCTTGTCCAATTAAATGCCTCTTCTCTACGCTTTGACATTTGAATCATAAGCTTAATTCGGATTCCATTAAGACAACAAGTAACAAGGAGATGTCTTTCTTTTATAATACAGTAGTTAAAACTCTCATAAATGTTTGATTTATTCTCACCTAGCGATTACCAGGGAAAAATAAATCAGCCCAATAATCAAGAGACTCATCCTTTAGAAATTCAACAGCGTTTTCACCTTCAAATTGTCTATATTTTGTCATAGCTTGTGACGAACAGGATTTTTGACCCTCGGAAATTGATGCTAATACATCCTCGGTATTCACGTATAGCAGTTTCAAGTGTCGGAAAACCCGACTGTTAAAGGGAAGAAGAAAATAAAGATAGAACATAATCTTACACGAATGGAATAACATATATTATTTTAACATATAATCTTTACAGCGGAAAATTTTAAATACATTTATCAGAGTTTAACTTAACATTAACATGGACAGTTATAAATATCTGTCCTTACAAATGCGGAATACAATAGTACATAAGTGTGGTGGAAATGGATAACAATCTTCAAAAATATCTTCTAGCTCCATGCTCCGAGCTATTCCAAAATGCTCCAAACAAAACCTGACTACTAGACTGCCCGAAAAAGGGCACCCAAAGTTTAAGGGAAAAGAAAAATAAAATCTGGGTCAGTCATGGGACTGGTGTGAGAAACTTAACATACGAGTTTTGAATACAAAGGGTATCTCATAATACTGCCGCACATAAACACGGAACAAGTTTTTACCTTATGATAACCAAATCATTTCCACGTAAAATCCAATGATATTACTTTTAATGACATTCTTTGAAAACCTTTCAAATAAACATATTCAAATAGCTGAAATTGTTACATTGGTTAAATTTTACGCCATAATAGGTTTATAACTAAGTCCGAAGACACTTATTGGAGAATGGATTTCCAATGAATAGCGAGGTAAGGGACTACCTCCCGTACAGTACATTTCTAGAGGAATGTACCAACGATCGACATCTTCAAAACCTTTGCGAATTAAGACCGGCCTACCCGAAACCAATATATGGTATGGATAGCACTGAATATGACATCACCTCGGTCGTTCCCGACCGATCCGAGAGCTCTCATACCATACACTACATATTTTTTTATCTGACGTTGTAGCGGGTGCAAAATAAATCTTGAAAGGTGATATTATACCCTAATGATTGTGATCCACTTAGCCCTAAAGCAACCCCTGTTTCACAATTCCCCCGGTGTGAGCTAGAGGTAATGTTTACCTTTCTTAGAACATTTTCACTTAAAATGCCGCATTTCCATTTTCAACAACACACTATTAGTTTCAACAAAAGTACAACCTCTGAGCTCGTACGTCTCAGAGAAGGGTGTTAAGTATAAGAGGGGTTACCTGCTACACCACCAAACAGATGTATATTTGTAGAGATCAATGCACTATGATCTTAGAAATGCAATGTCAGATATCCATCCATAAAAGTTGTCTAGGAACAGAACAAACCAAAGGCACTCTCCTACCACATCCTGTCGGGAATTACTCCTAGGATTAGTAGCGAGTAGTCCTTACATATGAATATCCACGAACGAAGGGACCACTGCTATTTATTTATCTTGGGAGCTACTCTGAAAATATCAACAATTAGTCCTTTCATTATGAAGATCCCCGCCATCAACTTCATTATCTTCAACATATCTTTACTTTCGAACTCGTAAATTGGTTCGAAGTGGTTTTCGGATAAGAATTGCCCAGATCTGACCCCTGTTCCTTCGAACCAATCAACGATAAAAAGATGTTAAGTAGGTGGATGGTTAATATTCCATAAATTAGTATCTTTTTATCCAAAATATCTTCTTAGAGATATATATCTTTTTAAAACGATTTTTTTAAGTATACACGGAATCATTAAACCTCATTTATCAAATCTTTGTTTTAATTAAACCTTTTTAAATCTTGGAGTGATTCCAAATCATTTCATCCTTTGCTTAGGAAAATATTTCCAAATCATTTATTTAAATCTTAACAAAGATTTCCAAATCATAACTTTTGAACGGGTCAAAAACAATGTTATTTAAGACATCGTCTACTGTAAACCCAAAAAAAAAAAATTTAAGTAAAAGGATCCATAGGAATTAAAATAATTCCAAATCATTTATTTAAATCTCGACAAAGGATTTCTTATTTCCAATACATATTTTTTATAGGTTGAAACCATGTTATCTAAGATGGTAAATCCAAATTAGTTAGTATTCAAGTAAAACAAATCCATAGAAATTATACTAATTCTACTCAAATCAATTTCTGTATTCAACCTTTAATATCCATCGAATAGCAGTGAAATCACCTTTTAAATTCACATAGATAGTATGGGTTCCCTCCTCAGAATTTAATACCAAGTATAAGAAGATTATTTCTATACAATCCAAGTTGTATTAAATTTGGAAAAATTAAATCATTTATACTTGCCTTGTTTCTGACATTTCGACCTTATCTATTCCTCGCCCAAGAAAGAAGCCGGGTGAGCCAAGGCACTAGTTGCTCCAGAACATCTCCTTAGTTTAAGCACCTCCCATTTGGATCTCATGAATAGAAAAATTCAGTCTACTCATCGGCTTTTAGAGCGAAGATTTAATTACTTAATTATAACAGTTTTTCTTCAAACCATTTATTTAAACATTTTTAAATAAATTATTGTTGGCGCCAAAATTGACCACCAACACCCAGTTGTGTGAATGCACTAAAATCCAATCCAACCATAGAAGTATGAAGAGAAATAAATGAAGAAAAAAATTAAAACTATTAGAAAGCAAATAAATAGAGACACAGATTTATAGTGGTTCGGCAAACTCCGCTCCAAAGATTTCCTTTAATTAGTTTATATTGCTGATTACAGTTACAAATCCATGAAATTCAAGAATAAAACTGGCAAAGTATCTCCTAGGTAGAAGATGAAGAGAAGTAGAATGAAGATCCCCTTTTATGAAACTATGCCTGCTGTATTTATAGGTGAAGACGACCGCCAATCTCTCTGGAACTTCGGCTAAAGGACCTTCTTATTCATGGGGTCGCTAGGCCCAAATCCCTATAAAGAGGGATCAGTACAAATACCTTTCTTGGTTGATTTTTGGGTAGCGATTCCTATGGTGGATTCTTTATGATCAAATTTGCTTAATCCCTAAGTTTCATGTCATTTGGAATAGGGAGGCTCCTGTTTTTGATTGATCTTTTGTTCAAATCCACTTGGAAGCTATTTCCTGCCGAACCCTTCTAAGGGTTGCATGCCGAACCCTATTCATCGAAGTGTGACGACTCATAAAGGAATGCCGATCCGTCTCTTTCATATGATATGACGAACCCTTCAAGTAGGCACATGTCGATCCCTCCTTAGTAAACTTAAGTATGTCGAACCCTTACAAACTATCAAACTCTATCAATCCATCTTACCTTGGCCATGCCAACCCATTTGCTCTCACATACACCGATCCCTCCTTTGCTTCGACCATGCCGACCCCTTGCCTATCCAATCATGCTGATCCCTTATCTGTGAGTTGATGTATGCCGAGCCATCCTAACCAACTACGCCAAGCCCTCTCCTCTGGAATGAGGTATATCGAACCCTCTTAATCGAGTATGTCGATCCCTCTTAATGAAGCCAAACCATACTGATCCCTCTATATTGAAGCATGTCGATCCATTCTTCATCTCTTCCCAAACCAATAAAACATGCCGATCCCTCTGCTTTCATTTATGCCGAGCCCTATGATACTTCCATTCCATGTCGATCCCTTTCTTGTCCAAGCTAACATCCATATTTCAAGCATCCAGCATCGTTTATCTACCATCTCCATCCAACTCTGGCTTCGTATAACCATTTGTACTTTACCTTCAGATCCTACAACCGTTGCTCTGCAGTCATCGACCTTGATAATTGTGAAGTTTGTTGGGTTAAATCCGCCTATGTACCGCCTTGCCAAAAGGCGGGTTAACACATTGCCTACCAAAACATGCCTTGCGATAGGAAGGCATGTTTGAATTGCCATAAATCCAAAATCCGAAGTCCATAATCCATTGATTTCCATATTATCCAATCAAGAATCTAATTCGTTGTCAATCCCATTCCTTGATCTCTCCGGATCATTAGCGAAATCCATGACTGTTCCGAGTCGATATCCAATCCCGAATCAATTCCAAATTCATTAACCAAATCCACGATCTCTCCAAATTGTTTTATCCAAATCTGGGACCACTCCAGGTCCATATCCAAATCCATAAACCTCTCTGAGTTGTTGTATCCAAATTCGAGACCGCTCCGGATCCATACCCAAATCCATAGACCTCTACGGGTCATTTTATCCATATCTAGGACCGCTTCGGGTCCATATCCAAATCTGTAGACCTCTCCGGGTCATTAGCCTAATCCAAATCCTTGATCTTACCGGATCCTTGCCGAGCACAATCCGTACTAGATGACCTGAGTAAGCCGATCCTGTCGCTCTCCGGCGAAGCGGCCTACCCCTTGCTAGGCATAGTCCATACCTGACGACCTTGATATATCCGAATCCTTGCCGAGCACGATCCATACTCGTCGACCTGTTGGGTTTTATTCTCCAGCCTCGACTCTTCGGTCGATGTCTTAATCCATGGGGTATCCTTCTCTGGCCTCGGTTTCCAATTGAGGACTTAATCTGTGGGGTATCCTTCTCTGACCACAGTTCCCAATCGAGGACTTAATCCGTGCACGAATCCATTCTGTCGCTCTCCGATGAAGGCACTCATGACTCATGATTATTGCCCCATCTCTTCGGTCGGGGCCATAATCGTGATCTGTGTTATTTATTACATTAGTCCAGAATTAAGCATCCCTAAGTCTATAAAACAAGATTTCGTACAACCAATAAACCAAAGTTCGAAGTAAATAAGAAGAAATAAAACAAATTTCACAAACCCGAGCACAACAGTTTATCGTTATCTTAGAGCATGCCTAGGGACCGTCCTCAATCCCGTACATGTGTAAGTGACTTAGCCATATTATTGCGGAAGTTTATTACATATTTCATGCCATCCCATCAATTGATGACAAGTTGATGATGATGCCTTGATCTAGTGCCATTTTCGTTCGAGGTGGACAGTGGCTGCTCCCGTTCCACCGCCGCAGCCCGAGTCCTTATGTATTGTTGTAACTGACCATTCCTCATGTGCTCCTTAATGATATTCTTCAAATGTATGCAGTCATTTGTATTGTGCCCATCTTGCTCATGGAATAGGCAATGCTTTCCTGATGCCCGCTCGTGTTCGGAGGGTTCCCTCCTTGCCGGCCTTCGATACTGAAGACATCCTCGAGTATCCAAATAAATCCTTTCCAGAGATTCGGTCAAATCTATATAAGAAGAGAATTTTGGTT
This sequence comes from Allium fistulosum, assembly GCA_030737815.1. NCBI lineage: Eukaryota > Viridiplantae > Streptophyta > Magnoliopsida > Asparagales > Amaryllidaceae > Allium > Allium fistulosum. The sequence continues at coordinate 303,720,188 of CM060903.1, read as the reverse complement.
CTCTCCATTGCCTCTTCGACACATTAATTTTCCATTTGCCTTTATCATTCTTGTTTACATCTCTTGATGATCCTCCACTTTGCATAACATTCACCTCCGGTTTGTTTGCTCGTGCGTCTTCCTATCATAGGAACCTTTCTGCTTCATGATAAAACTCCTTGAGATCCATAGGTGGATCCCGCCTTGAACTCCATGCTAGCAATTCCAGATATAGCTACCATCAAAATTATGGATGGATCTAGATGATCTACGGATGTTGCCGCGACATTAAACCATATTAGGAAACTCCTTAGGGACTCTCCGGTCCTCTGTTTCAGTGTTGCCAAACTCATCACATTTTTGGGTCTCAAGATGTGAACCCTAAACTGCCTCATAAAACTTTAAATCAATTCCGTCCATGTGCTAATAAAGCCACTTTCCAACTGTCTGAACCATAGTGTAGCTATATCCGTTAAGTACAAGGGGAAGCACCATGCCATGACTTCCTCCGATGCCCCCAATACTTCCATGTATCTCATGTATCTCGTTAAATGAACAACATGATCCGATTTTCCATCATATGTCTTAAGCGTTGGTAGTTTGAACTCTGGTAGATTCCTAGCTTTCCTGATATTTGGAACAAATGGACTTCTATTTACATCCTCTAAATCCCTGTTCACTAATCCTCCACGCATAGTTCGTCTTATCATCTCCGCAAACCTGTCATTATCTTCAAATGGCAGTCTCCTATCATCATGTCCAAGCTGCCTCCTGAGTCTACGAGGGAATTCTGGAAAGTATTCCTCCGGACGAGCATCCAAATTCTGATTTGCACCAAACTCAATGGGATCGATTGTGGGTCCTCCAGCATCACGATCAATAAGACCCAGGGGCAGGGGACTGCCCCCGGTTGTGCTGTTCTGTTCCTTTGCCTATTGGCTCCATTTTCATGTTTCCAGTTCTGATTTCCAGCGATTCCTGTTGCTTCAACTCCTTGATTCTGTGCTTCAACTTGTCTAACCCGTTGGAGTAAATTCTACATCATCTCCTCTTGCCTTTTAAGCATCCTCTCCTGCATAGCATCCATTATTGTTTCCATTTCATCCATGGTGATGTAGATTGAAGCTTGATTAGCTCCACCTCCCGAGGAAGCCTCCTGACTCCCTCCATGGTAGCTCCTTTCTGGTAGCGCTCTCCTTGTTGATTGCCTAGCCATTACTTCCTATCTCCAAGTATCCAAGCTTCAAAATCTGAGCTCCTAGCTTCCAAATTCGCTTATGTAAGTCCTTCCCAGTGAAAGCACCAAAATGTTGATGCCAAAATTGACCACCAACACCCAGTTGTATGAATGCACCAAAATCCAATCCAACCGCAGAAGTATGAAGAGAAATAAATTAAGAACAAAATTAAAACTATTAGAAAAAAATAAATAGAGACACAGATTTATAGTGGTTCGGCAAACTCCAGCCTACATCCACTCTAAAGATTTTCCTTTTATTAGTTTATACTGCTGATTGCAGTTATAAATCCGTGAAATTCAAGAATAAAACTAGCAGAGTATCTCCTAGGTAGAAGATGAAGAGAAGCAGAATGAAGATCCCCTTTTCTGAAACCATGCCTGCTATATTTATAGGTGAAGACGACCGCCAATCTCTCTGGAACTTCGGCTAAAGGACCTTCTTATCCATATGGGCCCATCATAAGGGTCGCTAGGCCCAAATCCTAATGAAGAGGGATGGTACCGATCCCTTCCTTGGTTGATTTTTAGGCAGCGATTCCTATGGTGGATTCTTCATGATAAAATTTGCTTAATCCCCAAGTTTTATGTCATTTGGAATAGGGGAGCTCCTGTTTTTGATTGATCTTTGGTTCAAATCCACTTGGAAGCTATTTCCTACCGAACCCTTCCAAGAGTTGCATGCCGAACCCTATTCATCGAAGTATGATGACCCATAAAAGAATGTCGATCCCTCTCTTTCATATGATATACCGAACCCTTCAAGTAGGCATATGCTGATCCCTCCTTAGTAAACTTAAGTATGTTGAACCCTTACTGACTATCAAACTCTGATGATCCATCTTGCCTTAGACATGCTGACCCATCTGCTCTCACCTACACCGATCCCTCCTTTGCTTCGACCATGCCGACCCCTTGCCTATCCAATCATGTCGATCCCTTATCTGTGAGTTGATATATGCCGAGCCATCCTAACCAACTATGCCAAGCCCTCTCCTCTGGAATGAGGTATGCCGAACCCTCTTAATCGAGAATGCCGACCCCTCTTCAACGAAGCCAAACCATACTAATCCCTCTGTATTGAAGCATGCTAATCCATTCTTCATAACTTCCCAAACTAATAAAACATGTCGATCCCTCTGCCTTCATCTATGCCGAGCCCTATGATAATTCCATTCCATGCTGATCCCTTGCTTGTCCAAGCTAACATCCATATTTCAAGCATCCAGCATCGTTTATCTACCAACTCTATTCAACTTTGGCTTCGTATAACCATTCGTACTTTACCTTCAGATCCTACAGCCGTCGCTTTGCACTTATCGGCTTTGATAATCGTGAAGTATGTTGGGTTAAATCTGCATATGTACTGCCTTTCCAAAAGGCGGGTTAATTATTATAAAACCTTCAAATCATCTTTGAAATACTTACTTATTTATTTTCAAACATTTCTAAAAATTTGGAAAAGAAAACTTAAGTTTAAAGCCATATTTCAAAAGTTATTAGAAGTGCTGCGGATAATGCTGCGAATAGTGCTTTTAAGCTTATTTGATCAAAACAACTTTTCTATCATCTAGAAATTCATTTTTATAACTAAAATCTCTTTTAAAACATTTTTAAAGATTTATAGAATTTATTTCATTTTTTTAAAGAATTAAAAATCTCAATTTTAAAGAATTTTCGCTTTGGTTTTCGAACTACCAAACCGCGACTATTTTGAGAACTTGATTTGCTCATATTTCAACATCTACTAAACGAAATCTTGATCATTTTCTTTTGTTTGAAATTTATGATATAAGAATTTGGAAAATTCTTATTTCAAAGAATCCCGACTTTGAATCCATCGTATAAATGGATTCAACGTTCTACGGTGCGAAATCGCGCCTATTTTTGACTCCTTTTTTTATAACTTGTCAAAACTTCACCAAAATGGATTTTAGCATTTATAAACCATTTTAAATCATTTCAAAGGGGTTTAATGATCCCATATCAATCTTTTAACTTGATTCAGAAAGTGATTCCTTATGTAATGTCAAAGTGTATATAACGTGACTTGTTTACACAATTAAACAGTATATTAAAACAATCAATACTTGATGATCAAAGCATAGTAAACATCCATAGAAATCATATCACATCATAATTATATATATATCGAGTTTCTCACCTTTATTGGTTTCTAACTTCTCGAGAATTCGCTAGAGCTTCGCTACGATCGAATTAAAGCCTACAGAATCGAGCTTTGAACCTTTGAATGATCGGCCTATGCTTGAAATGGAAGTGCGCTCGGCCTTGGTTGTAGGAGGTGGTGGTCGTGGGGTTTGCGTGAGGAAAGGAGTCATTTGCCTTGGTTTTGAAGTAGATTGCTTATGTATATATACTTATATAAATTTAGTTTCTTTTTGCAATATTTTTCTTCATAATTTCCTTAAGGTAGGAAGCCATTGAAAACCCTGAGAATGAGAAAGAAGATGAAGTAGAATAATGTGTAAAATTATGAAGAGAATGGTGGGTATTTATAGGAAAGCTTTGGAAATAAATATCTAAATGTATAATTACTCTTTTGCCCCTTGTCTACACCCCCTACATCACCGTCAAGGCACATGGCTATGCCACCCCCTTGTGCCTCCATGTGTGTGATGATGATGGTGTGTAAGTGAGTTGATGTTTGATTTTTAGGGTAGAAAATATCTTAGATATTTATACTTTTTACTATATGTAAATTATAATGTAAATAGTAAGTATATTTGTATGTTTATATGTGTTCATGTATACGCTAGGATGTGAATGTGTATGTTATATATATGGACATATAAACAAGGTTGCAACAACTTTAAACAATTTCCGTTCGTTAAACCGTTGAAAATCGGGAAGCCGACTCCCGATCACATTTTCACTTATAAATTAATTTACATATAAACGTAAACAAAATTTGAAAACTAATTTTCCATCATTATAAATTAATTAAAACGATCTCATTTGAATTATAAATCCATATAAATTAATATTAGATAATTGTTTACAAAAGGTGTTGTTATATCAATAAAGCGATACGAATTTTCTTATATTTTCAAATCAAGTATATATTTTTATAAAACTATTATAAATGATTTACTATCACTCTATAACTAATTAAAATGAATTATTATCATTTTAAAATAAGTATTTGAATATTTATAATTATTATTAAATCATTAAATCTCAATTTAAATTCATAAATCAATATGATGCCATTATTGATGAAGTCATAAATATATTTTATTTCCAAAAATAAAATAAATAATTTTGTTTCATATTCTTATATAAATAGATAAATAAGTGTATGTATCCAGCTCCATGCACGACTTTTGATAATAATAGAGCTGTTTATTGATAAAATGGTTTTCGGTCATTTTATCGATATTTTCCAAAGTATATATTTTTGTAAATACTTATTCAAAATAAGATTACCATCGTTATTTATTGTTCAAGACAACATAATCTATTTTAAAAAGCTTATATTTGAATATTTAAAAATAAATATAATTTATCAGATTGATAAATTTGTGGATCGGTACATAGCTCTTTAAATTCATAATGAGTACAAACTACATCACAATGTTCTGATAAATGAGCTGCACAAGGCCCCAATCCACTTTTTTCAATCGTAGCGCCATTATTTTGCATATGATGCAAACAATATGTATGGAAAGCTATGGGATTTTTTTAGGAATAATTAAAAGCAAACCCCAATGTCTATCCATAATAAAAACCAAAGGTCAATCAACTCCAACGGAACATTTAAATGTTCGAAAAACTAAGTCCATTTTCCTCATTTTCCTTTACAACAATAGCCATAGCCAACGGGAAAAAACCTAAAAATAAAAAATAAAGCATTGTTAGTGAAAAAAGTGTGTGTATATATATGCAACAAAATAAAAAAGGAATTTTCCTATTTATACTAATTATGGAAGACAATTAAAAATTAATCCATTTATTATCAACTTCAATGTTGAATATAACCAGCATGAAGATACATTATTTTAAAACTATGGCTTACATATAACATACGCCTAAATAGTATGAATATAAAATGATAGTAAATATATAGAGTTTAACTAAAATTAAATAAAACTACAAAAGTTAATAAAATTTATTTAATGCATAAAGATAAATACTTTTATCAATAAAACTATATTGTAACAAAATCACAGTAAAGATAAATAATTTAATCACTATCACTTTGCAATTATTAATAACTACTATTGGAAAAATGGAAGACTGGACACAAACTGTTTTTACTAGAGATGGAAGCCTAACGATTGTAATTTACCACTATTCAATGCATGGAAATTTCTAAAAGCCATGCAAAAAAAACCATGGACATTCATTGGTAACTTAATTCTTAGTGATCATGCTCGATCTCTAATCTACCTTCTCTTCGTGGTTAGAAAAAAAAATTCACTTCCTGTTTATAAATATTTTTTATTTTAGGTAAAGAAACTATAACACCCTGTAATTTGGCGTTGGTTATTTAATTAGTTAGTTAATTAATTAGACTCCGAAAATGGAATTTGTGCAAATGATGGAATTTGACCACGAAACTTGCACCATTGCATCCTTAGCGAAATTATGAGTAACTTTCATATTTGGATTTTTGCAATCGGAGTCCAAACGAAGAAGTTACGGATGAAAAATGAATTCGAAACGAAAAAAATTAAATAAGAAATAGTTAACGTTTTTATATCATTGGGGACGGTCGACCGGTGACTCAAGGGAGGTCGACCTGTGGCGGCCTGACGACTCCAATAAACCTAGGCCGCAACGGCCCAGATTTAATATATTTCGATCGAACGGTTCTGGTAGATTCTATCGTCTATGAATTCAAGCCTAGCCCTCCCTTCTCTTCTCATATTTTTATGGAGGTAGTAGCGAAGCTTTGCCATTTCTTCTTCTCCACTTTCTTTCTAAATTATAAAAGATAAGATATTTGTATCTATATTCATACAAATTGGAGAAGAATAGAAATCTAATAAAAAGGAGAAGAGAAGAGAATCTACCATATATGTTATTCGGCATTTTGACTTGGCTATATTTGAATTGATCGAACAAGTTAGATTCGACCGTCGTCAAGGCCAGTAAGTCCACAACGATGATTGTAGGGTCCAGAAGTCAAGTGCAAATGTTAAAATGAAGCTTTGATCGAACGGAATTGAGGGATATGCAATGCAGAATGTTCGAAGTATGGAATATAGTTCAACATAGAGGAGAGATTGACTATAACCATTTTCCAAAATAGGGATCAACATGTTTTAGGAGGCAAGTGCAGTTCAATAGAAAACAATCAATATCTCAAAATTCATAAGTCCAATGCATATGAAATTTTGCGAGCAAGATGTGGAGACCTAGGGAGCCTACCCTAAGGATCGCACCTCAAGAAGATAAAATAAGAGGGATCGACCCTCTTCCCTCAATACGGATTGGCTAAAATCAGAAGACAACTCATATTGAAGTAAAGATCGAGCAATAACTCAAGTTCTACTAATCCAATTGGCATGAAACTTGGAGTCAAAGCATATTACAACATGAGGAAGCTACCACAAGGACCGCACCCCCAAATTCCCCTAAAATAGGGATCGACACCGATCCCTATTCGTTGGAATTTTGGCCATGCGATCCCTTTTATGGGTCTATATGGTCTTGGAGGTCCTTCTGCCAAATTTTCAGGAAGATATTTTGCCATCTTCGTCTATAAATACAGGCTTGGTTGTTCATTTTTGAGACTTTTACGCTACTAATTGCTTTGTACTATTTTGTAACTAAGCATTTTCATCTGATCCCTATTGTACTCAGTTTACAAAGTGATTAATAAAGTAATATATTCAAAGTGGACGTAGGCAAACAATGCCGAACCACTATAAAGCATTGCCTTCTTATTATTACTTTAATTTTCTGTTATTTAATTACTATATTACTCCGTTTTCATTTTATATTCTTCATTTATTTCTCAACAAAACTTCTATTGGAAGTTTGTGCCAATTTTTGGTACAAACATTTTGGTGTTTTCACCGAGAACCTGATTCTCAGCCCTATTTAGATCCCTTTGTTGCTACTAGATTGCATAAATCCCCCGAAGTGATCTAGAATTGTCTTAAAGAAGCTTGTTTGTTCTATTCAGATTTGCAAAAAGCCTAAGGAAAACTATCAACAATAGTTAGGAATTCTAGATCTACATCCTAAAACGCAGAAGGAAACGAGAACGCTATATCCAGCAAGGAGGCCCGAGCAATTTACTAGTGGATGTTAATGCTACCATCACAAAAGCTGAACTCCAGAATCTAATGAGAGAGCTAGTGGATAGCCGTCGGCAGTTGAGTCAGTAGATTCAAGCCAGTATCGATCTAATGAACCAACTCAGTCAGCAATAGCGTAGGAAAGCAAGGAGGGCCCCTACCCCTTATTCTACATCAGAGAGTTTTAGTTCATCAGATGATTATCACAGACGCAGACGTCGCAGAATTGATGGATATCACGCAAAAGCTTCAGGACATCAACAAGCAAATCAACATGTTCTACCGAGACCGATCGGTGTTGATCCCTCCTCCAAAGGAGGGGGCCTACCTTTCCATGCTGGGGCCCAAGTTGGAGCTGCTGTGATTGAATTGGATGCTGGAGTTCAAGTGGATGCAGATCAGTTACCTCCCCAAAATGACGATGAAGTGGATGTACGTGATATATATTGAGAGGATGTTGAGCCAAGCAGGCATGGAATGGCCTGTAGACATCAACCAGACCATTCATATGAGGTAGGGCATGACCATCGCTTGGCTCTGACTATCCAAACGCCAAACTTATCTGCTATGGTTAGATAGCTAGTGAGAGAGAGCCAAGGCTTGACGAATGATGATTGGGGGATCTCAAGAAGCCATACTCTGTTTACTGACAATGTCTTACATGCTGTGTATCAAATGAGGTTCAACATGCCGTCGATGCCTGCTTACGAGGGAAAAACCAACCCTAGGCAGCGCACCATGAGAGATGAATGACTGATGGATTCTGCACGAGCTGATGATCCAACATAGTGTAGGTGTTTTCCAATCACTCTCTCCAGCATAGCAAAAATTTGGTTCATGAGATTACCCCCACGATCAATCTCAAGATTTGAAGATTTGGCAACACAGTTTATGGAGCATTTCCGTATGCATGTAACTCGCCCTAAAAATGTGATGCCCCTATCCTACGTAATCTAGGCTCCGGGAGAATCACTGAAAGATTATTTGGAGAGACTCCATACAGCTGTCACAGAATCGATGGTGGTAATTAGAGGGTTTGATCCAGAATCTGACTTTGGTGATTGGTTAGCTGGCAAACCACCCACAACGTTGGAGCGTTTCTATGCAAAAGTAGCTCAGTATTTGAGGAAAGAGGAAGTTAGATACTTTAGGAAGAAGAATGTTGTGGGATGATGTGGAGAAGGAGTACAGAGTAACATTGCAGTGAAGCAGTCTGGTGATACTTCTGAAGAAGTTCAAATGAATGTCCAAAACAAACCAAATCAGCAGAAGAAAAGCTTTGATAAGAACCATGAATGAAAGAGGGATTCTGGAAGAGGAAAACCTATGATTCCAATGTATAGTACTTACCACTACTAAATATATCTCTAGAGAATGTCCATTTGTCTACCTACAATACCATGTAGTACAGGAAGCCACCTCCGAAAGAATCGATGGAGAAATAGAAGAAGACTGGAAACTATTGCCGGTTCCACGAATGTTATGGTCATAACACGAATGAGTGTAGGCATCTATAGGATATTATTGAGAAACTGATTTGGGAAAGAAAGTTACAGCAGTTCGTTAAAGCCACGTAAGATGGCAAGTAGGGGAAATCTGACTCCAAACGAGGACAAGCTCCGCACAGGGCCGAGGAGCCTGTGCGGACTAGTGGAAGATTAGTGATCACTACAATTGTCGGAGGACAGCATCCAGCTGATAAGAGTTGGCATGAAATGGAGTGCTATGCTAGCGCAATTAAGCATATGAATTTTAAATGTTGTTCAAGTACAGAAGATGGAGCTCCGATAAAATAGCAACGTACGATGGGAGATGACATTGTGTTCAGAATCAAAGATGCAGATAAGGTGGAGGCACCGACGGTAGATCCAATGGTTATTTCGGCAATGATCGGCCCCTCCTTAGTAAGAAGGATTTTGGTCGATTACGGAAGTTCTTTTAATGTAATTTTCAAAAAGGCCTACGATCAGATGAAGATGGAAGTCAAGGACTTGAAACCATCTAAAGCCCGCATTCATGGCTTTAACGGTGCTACGATCGAAGCTGTCGGATATGTCGAATTGCCTGTGTAGTTGGGAGAAGGTGACCGCATGAGAGTGTAAATTTTACTATTTGTTGCCTTAGATGTTGAATCTCCATACAATGCTTTTTTGAGCCAACCAGCCCTAGTAGAATTCCACGAAGCTCTTGCCTCATGGTTTTTGACTTTGAAGTTCCAAACCGTTAATGATGTTGGAGTAGTGCATGGTGATCAGGGGACCAAACATGCCTGTTATGTAGCTAAACCGAGAGATGCTCAATAGAAGGAGAAAGGTAAGGGTGTGGATAAGTCTCTCTGCATCCAAACTACCGAAGATTGATAACCAGCACCTGGGCCTTGGCTCGGGCGCCACAATCGGTTCAATAAAGACATAGATACAAGGGATGACGAATAGGAGCCCAAAGAGACCAAGGCTGCACCGGTTGAGCTGACAATTGACATAATGGTCAACCATAACGACCCATCATGGGTCCCAATGGTCGGGTCATGGCTCAACCCCTCATTGATGAAAGAATTTGCTGGATTTATCCACACGAATCTTGACGTGTTCACTTGGACTCACTTTGACATGTGTGGGATCTCGAGCCACGCATTAAATATCGACCCGAGGCATGTCCTAGTGAAGCAAAAAAGGCATAGCATGGATCCGGAGAGATTTGCTGCACTTAAAGAGGAGGTTGATAGATTCAAAGGCAATGGGTTTATTCGCGACGCCTTTTACCCTAAATGTGTATCTAATCCTGTACTTATGAGAAAGACAAATGGAAAGTGGTGCGATGATTACTCAGACTTGAACAAGGTGTACCCAAAAGACAGTTTTCCTTTTCCAAGGGTTGACCAACTGGTAGAATCAACCACAGGACACAAATTTCTATCTTTCATGGATGCGTACTCTGCATATAACAAAATCTCGATGCATATTCCCGATCAGGAGTACACTAGCTTCATTACCGATGTTGGATTGTATTGCTATGTGGTAATGCCATTTGGATAGAATGCTGGAGCGACTTATTAGCGCCTAGTCAACAAAATGTTTAAAGATCAGATTGGAAAGACGATGGAGGTATATGTAGATATGCTCATGAAGTCTCGAAGATCAGGCAACCACATTAGAGACTTGGCAAAAATGTTCGATATCCTCCGATATTACAAAATGAAGATCAATCCTCTGAAGTGTTCTTTTGGCATTGCATTAGGAAAGTTCTTGGGTTTAATCTTCAATGCTCATTGAATCAAAGCGAATCCCGAGAAGATTCAAGCAATTCACAACATTTAAGTGCCAAAGACCATCAAGTAAGTATAGAGACTAAATGGGAAGGTTGCCGCTCTAAGTCGATTTATTTCCAGAGCTACCGATAAATGCATTCCTTTCTTCGACTTGATTAGAAGAGGGAAAAGGAACTTTGAATGGACATAGAATTGTGGATACGCATTCCAAGCTTTGGTGAACCACTTAGAGAAGCCTTCCATCTTGTCAAAGCCGGTGGATCATGATGATTTGTATATCTACTTGGCCGCGTCGGTACATGTTATAAGTGCTGTAATGCTTCACGGGGGGGATCGAATCCAGAGACCGGTCTATTATGTTAGCAAACTATTAATAGGTGCTAAAAGGAATTATCCGAAGACAGGGTATTGCTTGTTGATCACTTCGTGAAAGCTTCGCCCCTATTTTCAGACTCATCCTATCAAAGTTTATACCAACTAGCCATTATGAAAGGTCCTACAGCAAACTGAGACATTTTGGAGGTTACTCAAGTGAAACATCAAACTGAGTCAATTCGATATTACTTGTCTCCCTTGGAGATCTATCCAGGGACAGGCACTGGTGGACTCTACAGCATAATTCAGGGCACAAGATGATCTCCCAAAGAGTGGTGGAGCCCCCACTATTCGATGGAAAATTTATACGGATGGAGCATCCAATGATCGTTGTTCTAGAGCCAGCATCGTGTTAGTAACTCCAGAAGATCGGTCAATTTGCTACGCTTTGAAGCTTGACTTCACTGCAACGAACAATGAAGCTGAATATGAAGCCTTGATCGTTGGACTCAAACTTGCTAGAGAACTAGGAATAAAATCTCCTGAAATATTTTGTGACTCACAGTTGGTGGTATACCAAGTCATGGGAGATTACCAAGCTAAAGAACGATGACTCGCCCCATACCTTATCCAAGTCCAAGAGCTATTGACTGGCTTTGAGTATTATGACATCACAAACATCCCCCGAGATCAAAACAAATAGGCTGACTCACTAGCAAAGTTTGCTAGCACTGGGGATGCACGGTAGATGAGCTTGGCTCCAGTCGATACTAGATGCTCCGAGCATAAATCAGATGGAAATCGACTGGGTGCTAGAGATGGAGCTCGAGAAGGAATCGTGGATGACTCCAATTAAAGACTATTTGCTATAGGGAGTCCTTCCCGAATGGAGGAATGAAAGGCGACAAGACCTTCGCAAAGCTTCGTGGTATATCATTCAGGAAGGAGTCATGTATAAAAAGGGTTTCTTTGGTCTCCTGCTCTGGTGTATCGCTCATGATGAAATAAAAAGAGTCGTAATGGAAGTTCATGAAGGAGAATGTGGTGATCATACTGGAGGGCAAACCCTAACAAAGAAAATACTCCGTTATGGTTATTATTGGCCGGCTGTTAACCGAGATGCTGCCGATTACGCTAGGCGATGCGACAAGTGCCAGATGTATGCCAAAGTTTCAAGAGCTCCGCCGATGGAAATCATACAAATGGTCAGTCCACGGCTGTTTTCCATATGGGGCATAGATATTATCGGTTCCTTACCGATTAAAGGTGGTGCGAAGTACGCCTTCATCGTTGTTGATTACTTCAGCAAATGGGCTGAAGCAGAACCTTTAGCCACGACAACGACAAAGAAAGTAATCAACTTCATTGTCCGGAATATCATCTGTCGTTTTGGCCTTCCATGAACCATTGTAACTGATAATGGGACTCAATTCGACAGCGATGAATTCAAAGACTTCTACCGTCGACATCATATTGAAAAGAGATTTGCAGCGGTTGCTCACCCTCAAGCGAATGGACAAGTTGAAGCTGTGAACAAAATCATAAAATCCATTCTGAAGAAGCGCTTGGAAAAGGCTAGAGGCAAGTGGGTGGATGAACTCCCAACAGCATTATGGGTTTACAGAACCACCCATAAGTCCGCGACTGACTATACTCCATTTGTCCTTGCTTATGACTCTAAAGCCGTTATTCCTGTTAAACTCGAAGTTCCTTCTCATCGAGTGACCTACTACGATCCCAAAACAAATAGAGATCTCCTCTTGGAACCTCTAGACTTTGTAGATGAGAAGCACGAGGAAGCTGATTTGAGAGCAACTTCACATCGACACCAAGTCGCCCGATACTCCAACACTAAAGTCCGACCTAGAACCTTTGAAATCGGTAATCTCGTCTTGAAACAGGTTTTTCCTGCCCCGTCACACATGAACCCTACTTGGGAAGGACCATATGTCATTGAACAGAGGCTTGGAGAGGGAAATTTCAAGCTAGCAACTATTGATGGCATCACACTCCCAAGAGCGTGGAATAGCGAGCGTTTATGACACTATTTCACTTAGTTTATTCCTTTTCATTTAGTTGAATTCAATTTACGAATTTGCTTTAGCATTTGATTTTCAAGATATGTAATAAGTCAAACTATGTTGTTTCTTTCCATTTGGCAAATAAAGTTTTAAATTTCCTTCATATCTGTGATTGCTATAGCATTACATATCAGTTACGATACCCGACTAATTAATATTGATATGTCCGAGTAGGTTTTCGGAGTTTGGAGCTAGCCGATTACATAATTTCACTATTGAACTAAACAAAATGAGAATGGTCTGACCATTCATTTGAGAATTCTCATTCACAACCCGATGGACGAATACCCAACGAGGAATGGATGTAACTCGACCATTCGATAACCAAGGTAATCCCACCGAGTGATGGGATAGACATGAATAAAAATAGATCATGGTACTGCCGATTGCTCGCTAAGCTAAACCCTAAATTTGAGGAGAAATCAATTAATTAAGGAAAATACGGTCCGACTATTTTCCAAACTAACTCTTATCCCCAGAGTGCGGATATGAGTATAAACAAATGGTTGGGTTCTATTCGACCACCCGCAAACTAATTCTTATCCCCAGAGTGCGGATATGAGTATAAACAAACGGTTGGGTGCGATCCAACCACCCACCGACTAACTCTTATCCCCAGAGTGTAGATATGAGTATAAACAAATTGACGAGTGCGGTTCGACCACTCACTATTCCATAAAATCCGACCTGAAACCGACATGAGGAGTATAAACTCGCTAAGGATGGAGTTCGACCATCCATTACCTAAGTCCGCTAACATGAGACCGGGGGCAGGAGTATAATCACTCAAATCACTAAATCCGATAGCATAACACTAGGGCTCGAGCCCCGTGTTTGGTACAACTTAGGGCCATGACCACATGGAGGCCTTGGGATAGAATTAACAGATTTTCATCCGAATCAACGAGCCACGAATTACAAGTACATTGAATGGAAAAGTAATAGCTCAACTACTTAGACAAAATTCATATGAGAGTTCGATAGGAAACAAAGAACTTCTACTTGCATGCTAAACTTCAAAATTGTGGTACAAAGTTTATTCAAAAGCGGGGGTCATACCTTTACAATCACTGCCAACAAATGAGAAAGCAGCTATACAAGTTAAATACAAACTAAGCCGAGGCAATGACTATTTCTTCTACCCTTTCCCTCTTCTAGATTTCTGGGAGTGCCACCACCTGAACTTCTACCTGTCCTTTTCCTTGATTCTTTACTGCTCTTGGCAGGAGAGCTCTCAGAGTTTGGACGGAGATCTTCGGGGACCAACCCACCAGGTGGAATGACTTGAAGTGGGACGAGATTTGAATCATCGATGTCCACGTTAACGGGTTCAGCCTTAGCTTTTTTCTTCAGCAACTCCTCTCTCTCGATGCGCTCTTTTAAGCTAAGCTCATTGGTATACTCGATGGCTCTAGTGATCACAAAGTCATCTGATTCATTTGGCAATGGTGGGTCATCAGCTATTTCATCATCAAGTGCTCCAATAATTTGAGTATCGGGCCCTGGAATGTCGGTGGCCATCAGAATTTTAGTAGATGTTGATTGTTGTTCCACGGTAGCACTGCTTCCTGGTGTCTGGCTGGGACACGAAAGACCAGTAGATTCACCAAACAGAAAAAGATAAGCCTATGACTATTGGGCTTGAGGAACGAAATCTCTCGAATAATGGAGAATAAAGTGGGATATCTGTATCTGGCTGACTTTCGATTGTCGTCGGAGTGCTCCATTCTAGAATAGGAGTCAGCACTTTGATTGATAGCCGGGTTTGTCCGGATCATAGCTCAGATCCTGTCCCAGACCAAGAGAAACCGATGCTCCAACCATTTGAAATGAAGGGGGACCTTTGGGAGCAGACTCTGAAGACTCGGTGATGCTTTTCCCTTTGCCAGAGGGTGCTAGAATATCAAAGTATCAGAGTCTCACAGTAGGAAGGTCTAAAGGTTCATCCTCGTGGAGAATCACCCGCACCAGCTTCTCTTCATCTAAATCGGCTTCACCGAGGGCTTTCTTCTTTATATCAACAATGTATTCCTAGGCCTCGATGAGCGATTCAAGATAGCCTTCTCCAAGGAAATTCAGATCACGAATAATTAAGACTTTAGCATTAGATTACATGATCAGAGGATTGAATATGTCCTTAATTTCATTCTGACCGACTTCTTTGGCATCTTATAACCAGGCCTCGATCTGCTCTCTAATCTCATCACGGGCTGCTTCTCTTGCCTCTTCATTGAGGACTTCAATTTGAGTGAGTTGCTCATTAAGCTTAATTTGCAGTCCCCGGGCTTCGACAGCCTCTTCGCAATATCTTTGCGACCCCTCTTGAGCTTCGATCTTCTCTTCCTTATCTTTCTTAAGGAGTCCTTCAATTTCCTCAACGCGGCGGGCCAGAATATTTTTCTTATTTTGCAGTGTATCCTTTTCCAAAGCAAGCATGCCAAGCATGCCACTGCGGTTGAGGGCAGCATCCAGTTCCTTTTTATGAGCCGCTTCTAGATGACTAACTGCCTCAGATGTTTCTAAGGCACTCTTTTCTGCCGTGGTTAGCTTCGCTGTCAACTCCGAGATCTTATTGTTTTAATGTTTAATTATATCTTTGTCATGGATCTCCTCTAGCTTGAGACATTCGATTTCATTTTGTCTCTCGAAAGTCGCCTCAAAGATTTTTTTGACTAAGTGTTGAAATGCTTTGTGCCGCACAAGAACGTCATTGACGCATGAAAGGGAACTCGCTTTCGCACTCGCTAGAATTGTATGAATGAAAAGGAGAAACTTAAGCCCATCGAAGTAAATTTTTGAAAAATTGACCTTAAGTTTGGACAATTTATTTACCGTGGAAGCCTCAGGAGCTGTAGTAGGCAAAGCAGGATCAGAAGTAACAAGTAGGCTTTTGCTTGACCGATGATCATGGGACTCCCTGGAACCAGATGAACCAGAATATTATTTAGGCGGCATAGCAATTTGTGGAGCATGGAAAGAAGTCTGATTGTCGCTCCGTACAGGAAGATTAGACTGAGCTTCCTGATGAGACGATTGAGATTGGGACTTATGTCTGGAAGATGAAGATTCCCTCAAATGGCGGCTTATTTCACGGTCGTCATCTCTCTCTCTATGCCTACCCGATTCTAAATCACGACTAGATCCGTACTGTGTTGACGAGCTCCTTAAGCGATCGAAAGCATAGGATTGAGACATCGCACTTGCAAACTAAAAAAGAGTGTATAAGTGGTCATCAAACAAAAGATAGACGAAAATCATGTAGTGAAGTGTGCTTGATTATGAGTGTCCTAGTGTCCCCCCGACGGACCAGTTGCTACAACCTTGCTCATAGGAGTTTTCTTCCCTTTGCTAGTAGGAAGAATGTCATCACCATTCTTGGTAGGAGTATTGAGTCCCCTAATACTTATGTTGGGAAAGTCATAAGTCATGATACCATCAGGGATCGGGAGATTTGAGAACCCTTCCATTGAGCTTTCTAAATGGTGAGAGGAGGAGTCTTCATCAACAGAAGTGATTATAAACTCAAGCTCTTTAGCGTATTTTCTCCTATGGAGTTTATATGTGAGCTTCTTTCTTCTCCTTATTGGCATAAGAGATTGTGCGCCTTGTGATGGTTCGAACACAAGCGCATTGCCCGGACCTACATCAGCATCACCAGGTCTGTTGGCTTCATCACCTCTAACTTCACCCTCTTCGGCGTCATCCTAAGCCCCCTCGACTGGGCTTATGACATAGCTACTAACATCGCCTTCTTGTTCCGCCACATTTCTTGGTGGTGCAATGCTTCCCGGAAGACCATTGTTGTGGCCTTCTTCTAACAGCCCAAAGAGGGACAATCGTTCAACGGTTACGAGGGATTTGATGTCCTTATCCTCAACTGGGGTGGTCCGAATTGCAAAAACCGCCCTTGAGAAACTATCACCTTCTGGGCGTGGATGGATACCTGTGAATTTTCAAAGTATAAGTTAGTTCGTAATAGGACTTGAACTAAAGAATATGAGAATAAAGTGAAGACAACACATACGTACTTCTAACCATCGACTTAAACTAAAGAATATGAGAATAAAGTGAAGATAACACATACGTCCTTCTAACCATCGCCTCGCAAAGTCAGGCGGGCAATGAATGAAAAACCATTCATGTTTAAAGATGCTGAGCTTGTTCCAAGCACCAGTTAGAACTTGGCAGTTGGGCGAAGGCTCAAGAAAAGTGTAAGAGTGGCTTCTCGTCCGTCGTTTGAAGTTGTAAATAAACCTGATGTGCTCAGAAGTTGGCGGGTGGAATAGAGCAACCATAAATAGTAAGAAGGGCCATGGAGAAAAGCACAGCTTTTCGGGTGCAGTTGAGCATGAGCTATTCCTAAATAATTTAGCATTTCACGGATGAAAGAATTGAAAGGTGGCACGCATCTGGCCCATCACATGAATTTATTGCATGCTATATATCCCTCTGGGGGCAAATGACCCTATCATTACTAAGGGGAACAAAACATCTCCAAACAAAATCCTATGTTTAGAGCATAGTCCGTGAAGAGCGGCCTAACCAATTATGGAGGCTTGGGAATCCGCTGGGTTATCTAGAAATATAGCGCCTTCTACAGCGTCGGGGGCAGGACTTATATCTTCCGCTGGAAGGACGAGGACTTCAGCAAAAAGGTCGATCAATGGACCGGAAACTTTCGGTTGCTCAAATTGATGATCAGGAGAAAGTTTGCAGGAAATAGTTGCAGAACTCGACTCAGCTCCGGGATTGTCAAGTTGGGAAGGTTGTCCAAAAAGCATTGCAGCTAAATGATTTGAATGTCTAGAGCCCATATCAACTAAACTCAGTAGATAATTGACATTAGAAAATTTTACCTGTACTCCTGTGTCAAGTGTGAACTAATGTGGTGCAGGGTTGTGCAGTGCAGAGATAAATAGCTCAAAATTAAAAGCAGAAGTAAGTAGTGATGAGACTTTGGATTCCGACTAGAGTGACCATCATTGTTGATCGTCTTAACTGGCGTTTAGATTGATCGGTTGTATAAGCTTTGGGATCGACTATCGGCATGTCAAAGTGTGGAGTCCATTATTAGAGTCTATATGTTAAGTTTAATTCATTTTCTAAGTCCCAGGAGTTTGGCCGTTCAATTTCAAGTTCGATATTAGATATGCAAGTCCTATTGTTCGTTATCGTCATGTATTCAAGTTCATTGGGAAGGGATTAGTTCTAATTGTTCAAACAAGTGAATATGGATTGGTTTTCAAGTTCAATTCAAAGCTTTGAATCGGCCATGTACAAATAGCCGATCCCTATTTATGTCGATCCCAATGTATGCCGACCCCTATTTATGTCGATCCCTATCCCTTATCACAACCGATCCCTCTTCACTTCACAAAGCAGTCGATTCCTCCATACTCTAAAATAACTGATCCCTCTACTTGCCGCATTCATAACTCTCTAACATTCTAACCGATTCCTCCTCTACTTAACGAAACAACCGATCCCTTTCTTTCAATGTTCAAGTACTTCTCTCAAACATTCGGTGCCGAACCCTCTCCTTCACCTACATAACAACAACATCACTGGTCCCTCCGCTTCAACATTCTCACAATTCCATCAAACATCACCGATCCTTCTCCACCATACTTCTCCATGACTGATCATTATGTTTCCTTCATCCTACGCTCTTTTCTTCCTACTCCTTTACTACTTCGCTGAAATCTACATCATCATCATCCATGTCGTCTCCCCATGAATTAATGCAATCAAACCCAGTTCCCATCACAAGTTAAAGGCTAAAGACAAAAAACCTACCTACATACATACATACATACATACATACATACATACATATATATATATATATTTATATGTTAGCGGTGATGATGAATTGCTTGGAGATGATCGAGGTCGAAGGGAAGAAGGATCGGATTTGTAGAGGTAGGTTGGATTGTAGTGGATTTTTTTTCTAAAGTAAGGAAAGAAGAAAAGGGGAATGGTTCGGCTGTAATGATAAAATAGGAAGGGTTTGGTGTTGAAAAAGATAAAGGAAAATGGAAGTGAAGTGTGGGATGGAAAGTGTTGGCTTATATATGGAACTTGAGGGGTCGACCTGCCTTGTTTTCTTTACGAAGTCAAAAGAAAGGAAGAAAGGATCGGTTAGAGGAATGCCGATCCTTATGAACATATAAAAAAGGAGGGGGGATTGGCTAAAAAAATACCGATCCCTACACATATAAAAAAGGGGATCGGCCATGAGCCTATGTGCATGAAAGCATGGACATGAAAATTATGTAAAATACATATATGCAAAATGCAATGAAATTGCATCTAACTCAACGAAAATTGGCGATGACCCATGAGCGTAGAAACACATCCGGAAGCCAACAATAAGAACGTGTATCTGAGTGTGCACGTGTATAGTCTAAAGGTTCAATTTTTGAAATCGACAGAAATTGAATTCAAACCTGAAGCTTTCAAGGTCGAGACTGGATCAGATAGCCAAAGCTTACTAGTCTCGTTGAATCAGATATAGATAGCAACTGATGAAATATAATCCTGAATTTATACTATTGGAAATCGACCAAGCATCATGATGATTAAGAAAATGTCCAACACTTTGGGAAAATAATTTAAAGGAAGGATAACGACAATTCCGAGAATTGGATGGATTTCTTTCCGACGACTCTAACTTGCTTCAATTCAAAGCACATCATGTTCAACACAAGACATACTTTGGGGGGGCAAGTGTTATCCGACATTTTGACCTGACAATATTCGAATTGATTGGACAAGTTAGATTAGACTGTCATTAAGGCCAGTAAGTCTAGAACGATGATTACGAGGTCCAAAAGTCAAGTACAGATGTTAATATGAAGCCGGATCGAACGAAATTGAGAGGTATGCAATGTGAAATATTAGAAGTATGGAATATAGTTCAACATAGAGGAGGGATCGGCTATAACAGTTCTCTAAAATAGGGATCGACATGTTTCAGGAAGTCAGTGCAAATCAATAGAAAACAACCAATATCTCAAGATCCATAAGTCCAATACATATAAAATTTTGTGAGCAAGATATGGAGACCCTAGGGAACCTACACTAGGGTTTGCACCTCAAGAAGATGAAATAAGAGGGATCGACCCTCTTCCCTCAATAAGGATCGGCCGAAATCAGAAGACAACTCATATTAAAAAAAATCGAGCAATAACTCAAGTTCTACTAATTCAATTCGCATGAAACTTGGAGTTAGAGCGTATTACGACATGGGGAAGCTACCATAGGGATCACACCCCAAAATTTCCCAAAAATAGGGATCGACACCGATCCCTATTCCTTGGGATTTGGGCCATGCGATCCCTCTTATGGGTTTATATGATCTTAGAGGTCCTTCTGTCGAATTTTCAGGAAGAAATTTTGCCATCTTTGTCTATAAATACAGGCTTGGTTGTTTATTTTTGGAACTTTACGCTGCTAGTTTCTTTGTACTCTATTGTAACTAAGGATTTTCATCCGATCCCTATTGTACTCAATTTACAAAGTGATTAATAAAGCAATCAATTCAAACTGGACATAGGCAAAAAACGCCGAACCACTATAATTCGTTGTCTTCATGTTATTACCTCAATTTTCTACTATTTCATTACTATATTCCTTTATTTTCATTTCATATTCTTCATTTATTTCTCTACAAAACTTCTATTCAGTGTTTGTGCCAATTTTTGTAGCAAACATTATATGTATTTGAGGTAATTTATATATTTATATATATTTGTATCTATTTTCTCTCCCATTCTCAAATCTCTTCTCTGATTTATAATTCTAATGTATATATATATATACCCTTTGATATATATTTCTTAGATTAAAAAGGATTTGGAGATTAATCAAAGGTTCTACTTCAGATTTGGAGATTTGGATCGCTTTTAAAAGGTGAGTGGAAAATTTAATAGATTATTATAATATAAAATTATCCCATTGGTATTTATTTGATTTTTATGCCTAATTGGATAATTGCATATGAGTTGTAGGCAACAAATTGAATACGATCTGAATATAACAAATATCGCCTATATATTCTTGTTTATGAATTGATTTAGCATTGTATACAACCTGTTCTGGAAATCAGTCCCGGAAGAATGAATTTAGAATATTAATTTGAATGAAATTTATTCCAGATCTGAAATTGGTTGTCTAATAATGTTATAAATTTGGATTATTACCCTAATCTTGTTAGAATATAAACTTTTCTATATTTGGAATTGTTGGAGTTTATATCCGTTTAATATTTGTAAATTAGTTTGATTTCTTTCCCTTTTAGAAAGATACAACGTTTGATCTTGCAAGGAATAGATACAAATAGAAAGAGAAAGTGATGTGGAAAGTATGAATTCATTGTAGTTTACACTGTCTATTTCACTGGTAAAAGAAATGATTATTCCTTGTAATTTCAAATGATGTTATCTTTTATGTTTTAAAGTTAAATCTTTTGTTTTGGACTAATTTATGGAAATTATAGCGGATTATCTTTTAAGATATAATTCCAACAATTTAACATGGAAAAGTATATTCTAGTAAAGGTATATAACTAGAACATATTTGATAAATGTAAATATTTATACGTAATTACTACGTTTATAATAATTAAATAAAAAGCTAATAATGATGCTTGCGTGTATTATTCGCGTCTAGGATAACTAACTAATGAGAAAAGAATTTAAAAGGTTGTAACTCCAATAAATGGTAATAAATGTGGGAGTTGCAATAAATTAATAGGGTAAATGGATTAATGGGACTGATAAAAATGGATATATATAAAAGGTTACTAATTTGAAATTAGTAATCATACATAAATGTTTTAGGAAATGTTCGTTAGGATTTTATGGACAAATTGACATTTATGAGCATTAAGCAGGGATTTATGGGTAGATAAATATTTAAGGTAAATCTTATTGCCTTAAATAAAAATGGAATTAGTAAGCTAAGCCAATGTCTACTTAAGATAATATAAATAAAGATTGAGGATGGTTCATTTGACTTAGTGGTTTAGTGATGCGAGGTCAGTAGAGTTACTCGACGGAAGACTGCCCTTCACTTTGAGGCTACCAATAGTCAGGTGTACTTACTACCGATATGACATATCACTAATCTAACAACCCATGATGACTTAAGAGATTGGGCTTGCTTTCTAAATAGGAAAGTATTAAATGGTCCAAAATTTGGAATTAGGAGAGGTGATGGATATCTCCATAGTGGTTCGCTTCTAGTTTGAGATCTTAAGTGGCTGAACGGTCTACCTCTCTCCTAAATGGAAGTATTAAGTAACCTAATGAGATTCCAAATACATAAATAAGGATGTATCTATAAAGGGTTTACTTTAATGTTGAGGTCTTAAGTGACTAAAGGGCCTACCTCTCTACCGAAAGAAGTAACCTAATAAGATGCCATATTTATAATTAAAGAGTGAGAGTGGATATCTTGGGAAGGGTTCGCTTCAGGTTTGGGGTCTTAAGTGACTATAAAGTCCTTCTCTTTCTTATAAAAGAACTATTAAGTAGCCCAATGAGATTTCCAAGCAATAATAGCTAAATAGTACCATTGAGGAGCATGTTTTTGAAAGTAGATCTTAAATGACAGGGTCTGCCTATTTTCCACTGGAAAGTATTATGTGACTTGGGTACATTCTCTTACATAGCTAAATCCGAAATAATAATAGTACCATTTAGGAGCACGTCTTGGGGATAGGTCTTAAATGATGGGGTCTACCTTATTTAAGGTATTAAATGACCAGAGCCTACCTATTTTCTAATAAAAAGGTATTAAGTGGCTTGGGTACTATTTATTACATGACTACGATTTTATCAGCGATAAATGCGGCAATAGTTGGACATTAAATGTCGAAAGCCTTAAATAGTGGTTAGAGGTCTTATAGCTAGGACCCATTGACCATTAACAACATTACTAGGAAACCACCTTGGGAATAGGTCTTAAATGACGGGGTCTACCTCAATAAAGGTCGTAAATGATCGAGTCTTCCTATTTCTCTCTTAAAAGTATTATAGAAGCCAGCTTCATATTTTGAAGAATTAAGTGGCTAATGGGTTTGGAAGTATTGGATGGTTCATCTGGCTTCATTAGTATTTCGTACCTTGGGAAGGGGTAAGTATGTAATCGTGTGTGCAATGCAAGGTTAGATTAGAATTGTTAACCTAAATGGACATAAAAATTAAATGGAAACCTATTGGTATAAGTTTATGTTATGGACAGTTTATATTTTCTAGTCACCAGAACGTTGTTATGACCCCCCTCCTTATTATAACCTACAAGATTGATTTAGAAGAACAGGTCATTGGAGTTTGATATGCTTTATTATTGGAGAAGTCTTCTTTCTCTCATGCTCGATGATGATGTGACAATCTGTTATTCAAGGAATGCCATTAATTTCAAGGTAGTAGTCATATTCAGTATTCTTATCCTATTATTGTTTCCACTGTGAGTTTAGATTTCTATCAATCTCTGATAATGCTTATGCTTATTTACAGGTATCAAATCCAACGATCTGTGCTTTGATGGACTTGGGTTTCGATTTTTGGCAAAATTTAGGCCCATTAAGGTATAGGATGTGGTACCAAAGCACTGAGTTAGTAGATCAGAGGGATTAAGGTAAGCTGAGAGAACATACTTGTACTTTCCTACCTAGTAATATTGTATTTTTATGCTAGATTCTAAGAGTTCCGACTATAGAAGTAGTTGTAGTTCCACTGCAATGGAATGGGCAAAGCAACCATGAATTGGAAATATCTTAGAGCTAAGATTTTCAAGTCGACTTCAAAGTACCCCATGGAGTGCTGACGATGCATAAAGCGCTGTTGATGAAGAGCATGAGTACGACATATGGCTGAATCTCAGAGACTGGAGGTTGGCGACTTGATGGTTGAGATTCTAGCTCCATTGTGATTTTAGATTTTGCGTTCCAATCGGAGACACACAATTATTCTAGATGGATAGGATATTAGATTATGTATGTCAAAATTGTCTGGAAGCAAGTCTTTACTATAGTGCATTCATTGATCACCTCTTTGATGGCAAATCAGATTTTTATTTGAATAATTAATATTAATTCCTTAGCCTAAAACCTGTGAGAGAATTAAAAAAAAGTATATTTTGGAAATGCCTTAGATTTTTGAAAAAAGGTTTTCAAAGGATTCTTTTCCCCAAGGATTTATTTTGGAAATTTTGTTTTGGGAAAGTGTTGAAATTTATGTTTTCAAAGAAACACATATACTATTAGATTGATCGTGTTAAGAAATTTTGGTTTATAGAAGATTAATTCTTTAAATCCTAAAATATTTGTGTGTGTGTGTATACATACATACATACATACATACATACATATATATATATATATATATTTGACCTTTAAGGGGATTTTTGGTAGGAAATGGTTTCTATTATTTAGAAACAAGTATAAAGGAGCATATACTTAGCTCAGTGATTTTTCGGTTTATAAAATCGATAGTTTTTATATTTTCTCTCTTTAAGGTACAGACAAAATAGGAATGACATAAATTTTATTGGGGTATGTAGTTTGAAGTGTTGTTAAACCACCAGCTATTGGAAGAAATATTTCCATGCGAAGTAGGCACAAAATAACAGCTGGAATATTTTTGGGTTTTTGGAAGTGTTGTTGGTTGCAACAGTTTTGCTGAGGCTATTGTAATCTTGCCAAGGAAGGGTCTACATGGTAAGGTGGATACCATTATGTGGAAGGCAGAATTTTTCTAGATGGGTTAAGCTGAAGATGGTGTGCAGAACAGTCGTTAGAATATTAATTAATTTAATCGGCCCTATTGGGTCCAGGTTCAGGCCATGCCCAAATCTAGGCTAGCGGTCGACCAACCAGTTGCGGTCGACCGGTTGACCTAATAGCCATCGACCGCTAGGTGGATTTGGGCCAAACCTGAACCTGGAACGCGACTATAAGTCATGTCCAAACCTTCAGCCGCCGCACCCCCCTCACTCTCTCCACCTCTTCAATTTTTTTAGCCGAACCCAATTCCACCTCCCCCTTGCTCCACTTAACCAAAGCCTCTCTCCCCCATTTCTCCACCAACCGATGCCAAAATCCTTGCACATCAGATCTTACCCCACCACTACTTCGGATCTAAACACATTTCTCCCTTTTCCAACCGCCTCTCAGCCCATGGAACTGCCACATACTAGCGGCTCTTCCTCTTGTCATCCCGGCGTCACTCCGCACGAAGCCGCTTGGCTTGACCGGAGTGAGTGGAAGATCGCACCTATCTCGGAACGGCAGACTTTGATTTCCTTCACGAGTGACCAGTGAATTTCAGAGATTTCGCCGCTCTGAGACATATGAGCGGGAATATTACCCATGCTGCGTCCATCTTTTTGATGCATAGATGATGCAAAATTTCAATGATGGCAATAGCTATATTGAGTACAAGATGAAGGGAGCTTGGATTGAGATGTCAGATGATGATCTCATTGGGATTTTAGAGATATCTGTAGTAGGTGTAGATTTGGACGACATAGAGATGACTGATCCTGGGATTCTACAACGGATCTTTTCTAAAAATGCCGGTGATTGGAGTACCGACGATTTTCAACCGATGGCTCGTCTCATCGTGTGCATCATTCAGCACAACATCATTCCAAAAATGGGGAGCCTTGACTAGATCTATACCTTAGTGCGAAAGGCCGCCTATGCTATAATTGGCGACGTAGCCATCAATTGGGCTTGTGTCTTAGTGCTCCATATGGTCGATCATGGAGTTGGTACCCCAAGGACTCGCTTTTCATATTGCCACTTGCTCACTCGAGTGTTTAGGCATGACAGGGTAAATTTGAAAGGAGAGCCAGTGGTGAGGAAGATCCCTCCCGCTATCGACCAGACCACCATGAAGAGGATGATTATTCCATTGCCACCTACCACACCACCTATACCACCACTAGAAACGCGACACCAGCAGCAGGGGATAGCACAGGGCGCCGAGAGATAATGAACGCTGAGCTTGTTACTATCTGTCAAGTTCAGGCAGAGCTCTGAGAGATTAGGACGAAGTAGCATTACCAAGGGCGTGAGATTGGGTGCATAGCCGCTATGTTATGACCATTCCGCGATCGCGGCAATGGCTCGAGCTCCAACCACGGGACGAGACAGTTCTTAGGCGGTGTTATATTTAGGATTATTGTATCTTTTTATTTTCAGCATTTTTTCTTTTTTTGGATTGTTGGGTTGTAAAACTGTTAGTTGTCTCTTATAAAAGGCACGCACAATATTATGAGTATCTATTCATTTTATATGTTATTTTTTTGGATATGTGAACCGCTCGTGTGTGTGTGTATATATATATGCATAGTAGAGAAACAATATAAATATGGGAATTTCATAAAGACACTTAATTAATAGTAAATGCAATATAAGATGGGAAATTTAGAATAGTTGGAAATTTTAGCGAAGGACATGATAAAGTTGTTTCGATATTGCGGGTCATTGCTCATGTTCCTCAAAAGCTAATTTTTTGAATAAGAGATGTGTTGAAATTTTTAAATAAACTGTCAAATTTTTGGGTAAAGGTTCGTCATAGAATTTTGGAATTTGGCTTACGCGCTTAGCGCATAACCAACTTCCGACTACGCTGAAATTGTGGCTTGATTTATCAAAAATTTTAAGAAGAAAAATATTTTGAAAATTTTTCCTTTGATTTGAAAAGTTCCTTTTGAAAACAAAAGAAAGAGAAAAGGTAAGAAAAATGTTTTGTGCTTTAGTTATTTTTGACTCTTAAATTATTTTTAGAGTTTTTGTTTAAAATTTTATTTCAAGGGAAAATGTGCGTCTAAATATTTTGGGATTTTATTTTCCAAATGACGTAAAAAGTTGAAAAGTGAGAAAGAATTTTGTGAAAACTTTGATTTTAAAGGTCACATGTTAGGCATAGGATAGGAAAACAGAGTTAAAATTTTCGAATTTAGCGGTGCATCAGTGTCGACGATGCGATAAATGCAAGTGATAATAAGGGAAAAACTGTTTTAGCCTTGGAATTTCTATTTCCATACCTTGTTGACGATGCGGGCAAGTATATTTTTAGACTTAACTCCGATTTAGAGCTTAAAAATAAGCCTCCATATGCGTTTTGTACGTGGAAAATTTAGAGTGAATCCGGGACAGCGAAGAAATTTTCACTGTACTACGGGAATAGAAAGATTATTGTATAGTAAGAATTTTAAGTTCTCTGCCTAGATTCCATTTTTGGCATAAGAGTAGAGTTTAGAAAGTGATTTTTGATGTGTTAGATTATTGAATGGTAGAAAGGGGATGCAAAATTAGTTGCTTCATACTTCTATTTGTAGGAGTATGAGAGTTTTGGTTGAAAATATTTTTCAAAAAGCTGCATACATGTTGAACTGCAATATGTACATAGGTTTTTTGCGTCATGTTTTCAAAATTGTTTTCAAAAGAAATGCATTCATACAAGAGGATCCAATTTAGAACCATTCTGGATACATATTTTTTATGTGGTGATACAGTTATACATTATGCACTTATGCACGACTGGTTGAAAAAATTTGTTGTACACTCATTGGTTATGTAGTTTAGGATAATTAGGAGCCAAAAACTTGACTTAGTCATTGGTAAAATTTCGGAGACGAAATTCTATTTAAGGAAGGAAGAATGTAACACCCTGTAATTTGGCGTTAGTTATTTAATTAGTTAGCTAATTAATTAGGCTTCAAAAATGGAATTTATGCAAATAATGGAATTTGATCATAAAACTTGTACCGTTGCGTTCGTGGCGAAATTCAAAGCAACTTTCATATTTGGAGTTTTGCGATCGGAGTCCAAACGAAGAAGTTACGAACGAAAAAAGAATTCGAAACAAAAATAATTAAATAAAAAATAATTAACTTTTTATATTAATTACCCGGGCCCATAGGCCGACCCATCATTAGGGACGGTGGACCCCTAGCGGTCTATCGGTCACCCAAGGGCGATCGACCGTTGGCAACCTGGCAGCTCCACTAAACCTAGGCCGCAATGCCTGAATTTAATACATTTCGATCGAACGGTTCTGGTTGATTCTAACACCGGTAAATTCAGGCCTAACCCTACCTTCTCTTCTCATATTTTATGGAGGCAGTAGCGAAGCTCTACCATTTCTTCTTCTCCACTTTCTTTCTAAATTATAAAAGATAAGATATTTGTATCTATATTCATACAAATCAGAGAAGGGTAGAAACCTAATAAAAAAGAGAAGAGGAGAGAATTAACCATATGTGTATTTGAGGTAATTTATATATTTATATATACTTGTATCTATTTTTTCTTATAATCCCAAATCTCTTCTCAGATTGTAATTATAATGTATGTATATGTTTTTTTATACATATCTCTTTGATTAAAAAGGATTTGAAGATGAATCAAAGGTTCTACTTCAAATCTGGAGATTTGGATCGCTTTTAAAAAGTGAGTGGAAAATTTTATAGGTTGTTATAATATGAAAATTATCCCATGGGTGTTTATTTGATTTTTATGCCTAATTGGATAATTGTATATGAGTTGTAGACAACGAATTGAATACGATCAGAATATAATTAATATTGCCCATATATTCTTGTTTATGAATTGATATAGCATTATATACAATCTGATCTAGAAATCAGTCCCAAAAGTATGAATTTAGAATATTAATTTGAATGAAATTTATTCTAGATCTGAAATTGGTTGTATAATAATGTTATAAATTTGGATTATTACCCTAATCTTGTTAGAATATAAACTTTTCTATATTTGGAATTGTTGGAGTTTATATCTGTTTAATATTTGTAAATTAGTTTGATTTCTTTCCCTTTTAGAAAGATATAGTGTTTTACCTAACAAGGAATAGATACAAATAGAAAGAGACATGTGAAGCATGAATTCATTGTAGTTTACACTGTCTATTTCAGTAATAAAAAGAAATGATTATTCCTTGTAATTTCAAACGATGTTACATTTTATGTTTTAAAGTTAAATCTTTTGTTTTGTACTAATTATGAAAATTATAGCGGATAACCTTTTTAGATATGATTCCAACAATTTAACATGGAAAAGTATATTCTAGTAAAGGTATATAACTAGAACATATTTGATAAAAGTAAATATTTGTATGTAATTACTACGCTTATAATAATTAAATAAAAAGCTAGTAACGACGCTTGCGCATAAAATTTGCGTCTAGGATAACTAACCCATGAGAAAAGAATTTAAAAGGATGTAATTCCAATAAATGGCAATAAATGTAGGAGTTGCAATAAATTAATAGGGTAAATGGATTAATGCAACTGATAAAAATGGAATAGATATAGATGGTTACTAATTTGAAATTAGTAATCATACATAAATGTCTTAGGAAATGTCCGTTAGGATTTTATGGACAAACTGACATTTATGAACATTAAACGGGGATTTATGGATAGAT
Source organism: Allium fistulosum (assembly GCA_030737815.1). NCBI lineage: Eukaryota > Viridiplantae > Streptophyta > Magnoliopsida > Asparagales > Amaryllidaceae > Allium > Allium fistulosum. The sequence continues at coordinate 303,690,576 of CM060903.1, read as the reverse complement.
AAATATTTAAGGTAAATCTTATTGCCTTAAATAAAAAGGGAATTAGTAAGCTAATTCCAATGTCTACCAAAGATAATATAAATAAAGACTTAGGATGGTTAATTGGGCCTAGTGGGTTAGTGATGCGAGGTCAGTAGATTTACTCGATAGAAGACTGCCCTTCCTTTGAGGCTACCAGCAGTCAGGTGTACTTACTACTGATATGAGATATCACTAATCCAACGACCCGTGACGACGTGAAAATTAAGCTTGCTTTCTAAATTGGAAAGTATGAAATGGTCCAAAATTTAAAATTAGGAGCTGTAATGGCCCGTTTTTCCGTACCCTTTGAATCGACAATAAACCACACATGTCCAACTCAAATTGCATGAATAAGCGGATCATTAAGGGCAAAAAGAAAATAAATATAGAACAGAATCTCACACGAATGAAATAACATATATTATATTTCAATAATAATCTTTACAGCGGAAATATTTAAAATACAATATCAGAGTCTAACCTAGATTCAACTTGGATAGTTATAAACCTCTGTCCTTACAAATGCTGAAAACAATAAAACAAATGCAATAGATGTAGCCGATAATTGAATAAGTCCATAAGATGATGAAGATCTCCAGCTCTCCTCTGCAAACTCCAAGTGCCTTTAGCTACACTTGAAACTACTCGAATCTGACCCGAGTATTAAAAATACTCGGATTAGGCTTGATAAGCTAGCGTGAGATACTCAAAATTTTAAATGTTTTAAGATTACCAAACTTTCTTTATCAAAACAAAGGGTATCTCATAAGGTAACGCCCACACATAAACACGGGCTGGTTTTTCCCTTACGATAACCAAATCATTTCATATCAAATCATGTTATATTATAATAGTGTATATTATAGAAATAATAATCAACATAGCTGAAATTGTTACATTATCAAATTCCAGCAATACTAGGCTCTACAAACAAAATGACAAGCACGTAGTGGATTTTGGATTTCCATACAAATGACTAGGTAAGGGACTACCTTCCGTACAGTACACCTCTAGAGGGATGCATCTAGGGAGCAGATAATGCCCGCCTAAACCAACACAAGACCAGCTTACCCCTTCCTGGATAGTACTGAATATGTCATCACCCCCGTCGTTACCGACCTTTAACGGGTACCCGAGTCATACATTCAACCACATACTTAGACATGTGTAGAGTAAATCTAGAAGGATGATGACATCTCCTAATGGGAGCGACCCACTTAGCCTTGCTGCTTCTACCCTGTTTTAATCATTTCCTAAGGTGTGAGGCCAAAAGATGCATCGAATACCTTTCACATCATCATCATCATCTTTGAATGCCACATTGCCATTTTCGTTGACTACTAATTTCCTTCCACAAAAATACAACCCTTGAGCTCGTATATCTTAAGGAGGCTGTTAAGCTAAGAGAAGTTGCCTTCTCCGCCACCACAGATGTATGTTTGTAAAAACCAATGTACATAATCTCAGAAAATGCACTGTCAGACATCCATCCTTACAAGTTGACGAGGAACAGGGCAAACCGAAGGTACTTTCCTACCACATCCTATCGAGAAATCCCTAGGATTAGTAGCGAATAACCCTTGTAATCCGAAGATTTCAAAATACGATAGGACCACTGCTATAATAAATGTCACTATATTGGGAGCTACCCAGAGAATGTCAACAAGCAGTCCCTTCGCTATGAAGATCTCTGGTCTTCAATAATCATCATCTTCAACATGCCTTCACTTTCGAACATATGCATTGGTTCAAAGTGGTTTTCGGATATGAATCACCCAAATCCGACCCCGGTTCCTTCGAAGCCAATTATCGATTTAAAAATGTTAAGCTCATATGATTATCAATCATCAATCAATTACTTCATCTTTTATTTAAATCAAATATCTTTCTTAGATATATTCTTTTCAATTTATTCCATTTTCTTTTCAAGAGTATATAGAATCATTAAGCCTCATTTATTAAATTATTTAATTTATTAAACTTCTTTAGATCTTGGAATAATTCCAATCATTTTCTCTTTTACTTAGGAAAACCTTTCCTAATCATTCATTAAATCTTAATCAAAGATTTCTTATATTCAAGTTATAACTTTTAACTTTGGGAAAATATTCCCAAATCATTCATTAAATCTATTCAAGTTATAACTTTTAACTTAGGTGAAATATTCCCAAATTATTCATTAAATCTTAATGAAAGATTTCTTTCTTAACTTCAAATCATATTCTTGCAAATCAAATATTTTCATAACAGAGCACTACCGCCACCTTAGATATGGTAAATTTCACATCTAGGGACTAGTGGAAAACAGTCCTATATCATAAAGATCTTTGTCTTCAATATGTTTTATTTTGAAAATTAGTTTGAAGGGGTTTTCGAATAGGAATCACCCAAATCTGATCCTAGTTCTTCGGATAGGAATCACCCAAATCCGATCCTGGTTCCTTCATTATAATCATCGATAAAAAGATGTTAATTAGTTAATTAATATTCTAAAATTTGTTTCTTTTTATCTTGAAAAGACTTAAATATGATATTTTTAGAGTATCCGGGCTTTCCTTTCGATCTGTTCCACCCCTCGCCTAAGAAGAGAAAATATGGGCCAAGTAAGTTCAGAGCGCTGGTTGCTCCATTCCTAACCTTAGTTAAACACCTTGTTTTATCTTCCCAGATCTTACGGGCGGGACAAATGTACTAGTCGTTTTCGCATATTCAGTTTGTTATTATATTCAATATTCGTCAATTATTATTTAAGTGTTATAAACAATTCCTCTTAACCGTTTATTCAGCCTCTTATTAAAACTTCCAAATCATCTTTAAATTACTTAATTATTCTTTAAAAATCATTCGCAGAAGATTTAGGAAAGAATTGTTAAGTTTAAAACTACATTTCAAAAGTTATTTAAAAGAGTTGCGAAAAGTGTTGCAAATAGTGTTTTAAAAGCTATATTCTTCAAAACGACTTTTATATCATTTAGAAATCCATCTTTTCAACTTAAAATCTCTTTTAGAATATTTTAAAAGCTTTTTAGAATTTATTTCGTATTTTTAGAACATTTAAAAATATCATTTATAAAGAAATCATTTTTTGGATTCCAAACTGCAAAACCGCGATGTTTTTAGAAAATTGTTTTGGACATATTTCAAAATCCACTTAATCAAATCTTGATTTTATTTCTTCGTTGGGAAATTATGGATATAATAGACCAGAAAATTCTTATTTCGAAGATTTCCGAACTATATTTCACTTTGTACACCCATTTAACTTTTATGGTGCGAAATCGCGAACTACCGTTACGCGACGCGCCTTGTTTTGACTTGTTTTTCAGTTTCTTTTCAAACTTTTTGGAAACATTTTTAAATGTTTATAAAATATTTCTAAATCATTTTAAACTCATTTTAAACAATATTTTTATATTTCAAACTCATGTTCCATTTTACTTCGTTTTATAATATTATATTATTATAATATCATTTTTAACCTTTTTAGGTTATTTAAAATCATTAAGAGGTTAAATAATTTTCATACACATATTTGTATGGGTTTAATTCTCATTTAATTAACTATGCCTAATTACTAATCATTTCTCTTATCATTATCAAACCAAGTTATCAACCATATAAACAATCACATAATCAACCAATTTGCAACCAAGTTATCAAACATTTAATCATCCAATATATTTAAACTTTCAAATCATTATACTTGAAATAATTTATGAATTAATTAGTAAATACGAGTACTCACCTTTAATTTAACCAATTCTTCCTACCAACATTCATATGCAACAACACTTCACTTAATCATCTTAACTTCACCAAACCATCACCTAAACTCTTCCTCGTGCTTCAAAATGCTCGTCCACCAGCTCCAAACATCCATAAGGCTCGACCACAACAGGTTCTCCACCATCCTCCATCATTCTTTAACCTTTTAGATTCTAAACCATGTTTTGGTGATATTCTAAGGTCTTTGGCAAAGTTTGGTGGAGTTTTGACTGTGTTTGATATGGTTTTGAAAAATTTAGTAAGGAAATGGAAGAGAAGAAGCCATTAAAGCTCTAAGGAAGAAGAAGAAGAGAAGAGAATGGTTTGTGTGAGAATGGAAGAGGTATGTATGGCTATTTATAGGAAAAAAGAAGTGGCAAGTTACCAAAATATCTCTTTACCAAATTACCAAAATAACCTTACTTAAACTTAAAGTAAACTTACTTTTTAAACACTTACCATCACTTCTTACTTTATGTCATAGTCACTTAAGAGCTAAGAAAATGTATTTGGATGGAAAAGTGGCTAAAGAGAAGATTTGGTTTGATTTTGATGTGATTTAATGTGATGTTTACCTTTTACTTTTGTTAATTACTTACTTACTTTTCTTAATTATATTCTAAAATTTTCTAATCATGTTTAGTAAAACTAATCTTGTTTTATTATTTAAAATGTGTAATATATATGTTAAAATATGCTAATAAAGGTGCGACAACGTTGTGACAACTTTTAATCGACAAAACGTTGATTTTCGATAAAATGTTTTATGGTCACATTTTGACTTTTTTTGGCAAAGCAAGTGGGGTTAAATGGGCCCCTACCATATATTAATAAAATGAAGTTACAAAGATAGATGGCAAGCCATCATCGTATACAAAAATCGGCAAAACGCCTGAAACAATAATATCAAAATCATGGACTAAAAACTTTGTAAATAGAAAGGACCAATATCTGTTTAGAAGTCAAGTTATCACCAAACACCCTACTATTCCTTTCCATCCAAATAGTGAATATAGCCTTTTTCAGCACACTTGATAGAAGAGAACTCGCAACCGTCTTCCACCTTGTCGCTTTAAAGATGGTATACCATTCTAATGATGCATTTCTATTAGGTTTATGTAAGTTTAACTTCCTCAAAATGCTTTCCCAAATAAAAAAGGAGAATCACATTCAAAGAACAAATGAGCAACAGTCCCCTTATCACTGTGGCATAGCATGCATATATCAGTAAGAATTATCCCCTTCTCCCTAAGCTTATCAAGAGTATGAATTACATTTTTAACAACCTTCCATAGAAGCAAATTATCTTTAGGACTAGAGCCCAAGTTCCATATCCCGGAGTGCCATGGACAAACAGTGGTATGAAGAGAATTAATCATGCAACTATAGACTAAACTTATCTGATGAGGCTTGCCATTCCAGAGAGCATGTATATTATTATTGGAATATGATTTGCCAAGAATGTTACTCTAACAGGCACGAACAGTGCACTACGCCATAGATGACCTTCTGCAACATTTTTGCAAGGTGTTGCCAGCTAAAACGTTGCGATAGATATAAAATTTTGGTCCTACTGCAACGTTGTATTTATGGTGTTACCTTAGCCATAAAAATGTGTTGCTCTAGCTAAACAAGTGTAACACGATGCAACGTTTTTATATAGTGTTGCTATAGATGTATTCAAATTAAAAAATTAATAAAATTAGCAATCCGCGTGAATACGATCTAACGGTCTACATTTAATCTGATTGTTAAACTGGATCACCGCTACAATTTGCCCCAAATTTTCGTTTTCCCGCTTTACTTTTCATATCATTTCGTTCTTACCCCCAATTTCCAAATCCCTAATTTCGTTTTCCCTAATCTGTATGGAAGATGTTCCATTTTAACCCAATCGGATCTGATGCTATTACATTTCTATTCAATCTTCCACTCCAGTATTCAGAGGGCACAACTTTGTTTTCTCTTCGCTCTTATGAGTTTAGATCTGGATGCGGTGAGAAGATAGGCAGTGGCGATGTGTCTGGATGCGGTCGGTGAAGTGATGTAGCGGGCTATGGTTGTTCCAGTTTCAGGCTTAATTGAAGTGTACTCCTTGCACGCCTTTTGAGAACCCATCCATAACCAAATCTAATTGAGCTTTCAATGCCTCATTCTTCTCGACCAACCATGCTACCGCCTGATTTCTTAGCTTCTGACAATGATTTCCCACTGCTAGGAGGCTCTGTTACTTCTCTCTTGAGTCCGCTTGTTATACCTATTACTCCAGTTCCTCCATTGATGTACGTATTCATTGTGCTTGAATCGACCTTGAATTGCATCGACCCTAGTTGCTCTCTACTTTCGGGTTTTCCTATAGCTGCTATTGTCGAAGGTAATTCACCTATTTCACCACTGTTGGCTGCTGATGTGATAAGGGTAGTGGATTATCACTGATAACTGCATTGTAGTGTTACTTTGGGTAAGAAGGTTATGCTTGATGGTGTTGGTGAAGTCAAAGGGTCGAATAAAGCGAGTTATGTTATATGCTTGCAATTTATTTGTTTAAATGCCCAGCTCAGTACTGCTATTGCTTGTGATGTTTTGCCTAGAGCTACTGCAGTTTTTACTTCCCTTAAGCCTGAAATTGATCCAGGTCCTTCTCATATGCCCGGTAGCAAATGGTCTTCTCTTTTTAGTATAATCCCAAGGAATGCGGGTGAATATGTTCCCCATTCATTTGATATTGAGTTCATTTGATATTCAGTAAACGAGTTTGGTTTTTCTTTTGTAGGCTAATGATGGTCCAAATCTGAAGATATATAGCTTGGTGCTTTGAACTAATGTACATGTATGAACTGATCTTTGATTCTCTTGTTGATGAAAGGCGAAGCAGTCTGCTTAGAGTTGATGGTCCAAATCTATAGATATATAGCTTGCAGTGAGAAGCAATGTTGTTTGCTATCAGCCGAGGGTGGTGCTTGGTTTTGTTGCGAATTTGCAGTGTGAAAGTTTGAAGATGTTTGGGTTGTCGGAATGGGTAATCAGCGATTGTGATTAGGTTATTAGACGATTTGGCAACTGAAATAGTTTGTTGGTGAGGCAATTAGAGGATGGAGGCTGGTGGTTTAGAAGTATATGTGGTGCATCATTTTACGTCGTTTCAAAGACTGCGGTGCCCCGGACCCCCGCCGGCGTTGCGTCCGGACCCGCTTCTCGGCTCGCCTTCGGCTCGGCACTCGGCTCGTCATATATTTGTCGGTGTCGGTGTCGGTGTCGGTGTCGGTGTCGGTGTCGGTGTCGGTGTCGGTGTCGGTGTCGGTGTCGGTGTCGATGTCGGTGTCGGTGTCTGTATAAATTGAAACTGCATATGTAATGAGTGAACTGAGTGATGTAGTGAGGAATATCTGTATATGTGAATATCAGTGTTATATATCATTGAATTGTAAAATAGTGGAGTCAGGAATTTGTACTATTTCAAATGTTGAAATAAAATATTTATTTAAATAAATTACTGTTTCAATATCAAATTCTATGCAATAGCATTTTATTAAATAAATATTTATTTTTATTAAAAAATCAAATATGCTCTACATTGTGGGCCCCACAAATTCATAAAATTAATATCTATAGCAACATTTTTGGAATGTTGCTACAGATACCTATGGGTGTTGCCATAGACCCAAATAGGGTTCTATTGCAACAATATTACTTATGTTGCCTTAGATAGTCAAAATGTTGCCTTTGAGGTCTAAGGCAACGGCAAAAATTGCATCACCCTAAAAGTGTTGCCATAGACCTATGGCAACATTTTTCGGGCCTGAGCCAACCTTTTTTTTGTGTTGCAGAAGGTCATCTATGGCGTAGTGGTGGATGAGCTAGAGAAAGGCAGGTTCATGATACCATCAAACCAATAAGAATTAACAGTAACCAATTCATTAATACCAGTCAACACTCTAAGATTGTAGTTAATAACATTAGCCAATATAATCCCCTGACCCGACCAAGGATCAAACCAAAAAGATATGTGATTCATATTTTGCAACCCACTCTGAAAATTATAAATACAATCCTTTCTGAACTGAAGAATGTTCTTGCATGACCAGCTACAATCAGTAGGAGTATCCATAGTCCAGAAGAATTGTCTTTAGTTAGATTTTTCCTGACCCATGAAGCCCATAAATTACTGTCAAATTTATGGAGTTTGTCTATACGAGAAGAAATAGCAGGATGATTCCATTTCCTGATATTCATAATACCTAGACCACCATATTCATAAGGACAATTTTTTTAAAATGCAATGGTGATTAGCTTCCTGGAGAATGGATTACCATGCCAGAGAAAGTGATTAAGAGTCGAGTTGATCATGGAAATAAGCTTGCAAGGCAATATGAATATTCTAGCATAGTAGAGGCACATGGATGTAGCAATGGACTTGACAATGACAAGCCTACCAGCCATAGAACATTTTGAAACAGGCCATGAGGATATTTTAGCGGTAATCTTTTTATGAAGCTTAAGACATTGATTAGTCTTGACTTTGGAGGAAAACATGGGAGCACCAAGGTAGTCTTCATTATGATCAAATGGATTAAGGCCAGATAAAGAGTAAACAGAAGATTTTTCAAGCTCAGACATTCCAGCTATCCTCATTTTGGATTTATTCATGTATATATTTAGACCAGTCAGCAGATTGAAATCTTTTAGAATATCCAGCACACTAGTTATTGATTTTATTGTAGGCTTAGTGAAAAGCAGAAGATCATCAACAAATAGTAAGGTAGATATAGCCGAGTTCTTGCATAGAGGATGAAATTCAAGGAGATTCAAGGACATATATTTATTAGTGAGAGAAGTGAATTGCTCCATTACACAAACAAAGAGGTAAGGTGACATAGGATCATCTTGCCTTATACCCCGAGTAGCTTGAAAATATCCAAAAGAGTTTCCATTGAAATTAATAGAGTATTTGACAGTTGACACACAAGTGTATATCCAGGTCAGAAAAGGGATAGAAAAATTCATCTTATGAAGAATATATATGACTGATTTCCATTGAATTGTGTCATAAGCTTTTTGAATGTCAAGCTTCAAAACACATCTCTTAGAAACATTCTGCCTATTATAATCTTTCATCAGTTCAGAGGATAGAAGAATGTTATCAGTGATATCTCTGGAATGTAGGAAAGCACTTTGATTGGGAGAAATTATATCATCAAGCACGGTCTTCATTCTAGCTGCCATGATCTTAGAGATAAACTTGTATATAACATTGCAACAAGCAATGGGTTTGTATTGACTAACAGAAGAAGGCTGCTCAATCTTGGGAATCAGAGTTATTTTAGTGGCATTAATACCAGATAACAATCTATTGTGTTTAAAGAAATTTTTAATGGCTTTGGTAACATCAGTTCCAATAATACACCAAGCAGACTTGAAAAAATGGGCATTAAAGCCATCAGGCCCAAGAGAGCTAGTCGAGTTCATTGAAATATGTTTTCTTTAATCTCTTCATCAGAGATCTCCTGAATTAAAAATTCATTAGAATGATCAGATATGGAGGGGAGAAGAATGTTATCAAATAATTGCTTGTGGATATCTGGAGCATTTGGGTTAGCAAGGAGGTCCTGAAAGAAATCCAAAAAGTCATCTTGAATTGTTTCAGAAGAGGTACATGGAATGCCATTTTTATCTAAAATGTTGGAAATACTTGCAATAGATTGTTTAATTCTTAAGTATTCATGGAAAATAGTTGAATTCTTATCTCCATGAAGAAGCCATTTAATCTTTGCCTTTTGTCTTGCCATCTTATTTTCTTCCACAGAAGCTGTAGCCAATTTTTTGTTAAGAACTTGCTCTTGAACCACAAGGTTGGCAAGAGCAAAATTGTCAACACACACTTGAATATCTCTCTGCACCTGATATAAACTTTCATGAATAGAATAAGGTAATTTGCTACCATTCCCAAAAGTAACATAAGCCCAAGGTTTAAGAGTCTCTTTTAGATGTCTAAGCTTTGCCTGCAAAATATACATAGGATTACCAAAAAACATTTAAAGTCCAATAGTTGGAAACAATTTTCAAGAAATCGTGGTGATCAGTCCAGTTATTAAAAAATGAAAATGAGCATTGTCTTCTCACACATGCCTTTCCTCAGTCTAAAGCCAAGGGGGAGTGGTCTGATAAGGATGGAGGAGGGATGATGGTGTTCAGATTAGGCCAAGCAAGAACAGAGGAGAAGTTCTGGTAGGATCTATCAAGTTTACAAAATGTCATTTTGCCAGATTTGCTGGAGTTATTCCAAGTGAAAAAGCAGCCATTTGCAAGAATAGGAAGGAGGTTAGAGTCATAAATAGCATTATTGAGAGGTCTAGTTTGTTGATAGGAGAGGGGAACTCCACCACATTTATCGGTAGAGAGCTGCATACAGTTCCAGTCTCCAATGCAAAGCCATGGAGAATTGGAAGGTTGCAGAGAAGGGAGAGTGTCAAGGAGATGTTGTCTATGCAAACAACTGTTTTCAACATAGACAAAGGTAATGAAAAATCTGGAAGAAGTGGGGATGTGGGTTATATTAGTGTGAATGAATTGCCTGTGAACACAGAGAGGAGATATAGATTAGATTAGAGGATTCCAAAGAATGAGGAGCCTACCAAAAGGGGCCTAAGAAAGATTATGAATGAACTTCCATCTGTTGTTTATAGTAAGAGAAGCTTTGATGGTGTTGGCATGATTAAGTTCAGTTTCAGCTATGGCCATGATTTGGATTTTGAAGGAAGTTATGAAGTTACCGATTTCAAGTTGTTTTGATATTGAGTTAGCACCCCTAATATTCCAAAAACCTATTCTATCAATCATTAAAAGATTTGAGAATTAGCTCTGGTTTTAACCCCAGAGGAAGAAGCATTGAGATCTATTGATGACGGCAATGATGGAGATATTTGCTCAATAGAGTATTAAACACCCTTGTCTAAATCAGGTGAAGAGTATTTATATTTGATTATCCTCTTAGGTCTTCCACTTTTGTTCTTGGTTGAGGATTCAGAGCAAGCAGGCAGTGGTAGATTGATGTTTGAATCAATGAGATTATTAGAATGATCAGGGATGATGTCATTGAAGACTTGAATTGGAAGTGTTAGAGATGAATAGGGAGATGGGGATTTATCAGTAGAGAGAGGGATTTGATTGTGTGATTGATCTGGGATTTTCTAGAGAAGGTGCACATCAGTGTGCATATCATTGTGCATGTTCACGTAGTTTGTTTTGGAAGTGCTTAGGGATGTTTTAGGCAACTTGCCTTTCAATACATCGGTATGTACATTCTAAGGCATAAATACTTCAATACTTCCTTCAATATCCTCACTTAAATTCCGAAGCATAGAGAAGTTGTTGTGGGTAACCACACCATCAATATCAGTAGACAGGATGAGTGGGTTAACCACTTCAGAACAAGGGTCAACTTGTACCTGAGCATCATCAATTGGTTTAGGCAACTGGTCAGGGAACTCCAAGACTACATCATCATTCCTCGAAGGAGCATTGTCTGAGACACCAAGTAGACCTGAAGAATTATTATTCAAAAGAGTACCATTATCAACATTAGTAACAATCTTTTTAGCTTTATCATCCCTATTGATCTTCCTCCAGAACTTTTTAACAGGTCTTAATTTTCTTTTTCCTTTAAATAAAAGAACTTTCTTCCCATTTCCAACTGGTCCTTCCTTGGTATCATCACTAATTCCTTCCATTTCATGTTTCTTAGCTTCTTTATTGTCAGCGTCTCCATTCTTCTTAGTGTCAATGAATTTTTCACAACTATTAGTTGCATGACCAAACATTTTGCAATGTGTACATATAAGCGGTTTCCATGAATACTCAATCAACACATCAGGACATGAACCATCTCCCAATGCCAGACTTTCAGGAAGTTCCGTATCAGGTGTTATCTCAATCAGGCTTTTCACATACTCGGATCTCTTCATTCTTTCGGTGTTTTCATCAAAGCAAATCAATCTTCCAAGGTGACAGGCCAACCAATTAATGCCCAGTAGAGTCATGTCAAAATAGGTATTCTATGAAGGTGAACCCGTATAGGAACTGTTCTAACAGATGCTTGTGCAGATGCAAATGATGGGTTCCATTTCAAAATAATAAACATCTGACCTCTAATAAATAGAGGATCCTTCTTTAGAACTTGAAGCTTGTCTTGTTCATTAAAAACTTTAAGTAATAGTTGTATTTGTCAAAGTATAATTCAAAGGAACCTTTAAGCTTCCAAGCTTTATGAAGATGAGCTTTAACAGCCATAAAATTAACTGTACCAGCAAGGAAGAAGCCCACCAGACAGTTAGACCAAGTTTTAATACCTCCATTGATTATTTCTTGAGGAGGAGTATTAGGAGAGCCCGAATATTGAATATCAAAGTGGACAGGGATATACAAACCCGCATTCCTGGGCTTAGATTTGAAAAGAGAGGACCACGAGGAGGTAGGGGTAATAACAGTGGAATGAGGGGGAGAAGGAGCAGAGCCAACAGTAGGAGGAGGTGGAATAGAAAGAAGTGGAGGAAAATGCTCAGCTGAAGGAGAAGGAATGGAACAGTGGGAAGGAGGAGGAAGAGAAACAAAGGTAGAGTCCGGCGGAGGATGGGGAGGTACAAGTGGGGGAGGACGGTCAGAGGAAGGACAAGGAGGAATAGGGATGGCAGGCGAGGAATGGGAAGGGATGGGGAGGGGTACGGGGATGGTTAAAGGTATGGGGATAGGCATGCCATTAGAGGGCATGAGAGAAAAAAATGTTGAAAAAAGACATTTTGACGTTTTAGTTAAACTATTTATTTATGTAAACCAAATTTGAAAATAAATTTTTATATTTCTATTTAAAAATATAAACATTCATAAATTAATTAAAATAATTTATTTAACCATTGAAACTTACTTTTCTGAAATTAGGATTTTGTCACGTTTGACGATATAGGCAAATGTTACTATTTTTGTGTATACTTCTCTATCCAAATCCTATCTAATATTGTTTAAATCATATAACCTTATATATTTTATATTTAAAATATTCTTAAATGTCATTTTTAAGAGTGGTCGAATTCTGGGTCGTTACAAGAGCGATGAGAGATATCTCTATAGGGGTTCACTTCTAGTTTGAGGTCTTAAGTGGCTGAAGGGTACACCTCTCACCTAAATGGAAATATTAAGTAACCTAGTGAGGTTCCAAATAAATAAATAAGGATATCTCTAAAAAGGGTTTACTTCAGTGTTGAGGTCTTAAGTGGCTGAAGGGTTCGCCTTCCTACCGAAAGAAGTAACCTAATGAGATGCCATATTTATAATTAAAGATTGAGAGTGGATATCTCAGGAAGGGTTCGCTTCAATTTTGGGGTCTTAAGTGACAATAAAGTCCTCCTCTTTCCTAACAAGAAGTATTAAGTTGCCCGATGAGAAGTTCAAGCGATGACAGCTAGATAGTACCATTGAGGATCATGCTTCTAGAAGTAGGTCTTAAATGATGAGGTCTGCCTATTTTCCAGTGGGAAGTATTAAGTGGCTTGGGTACATTCTCTTACAGTGCTAAAGCCGAAATAATAATAGTACCATTTAGGAGAACGCCTTGGGGATAGGTCTTAAATGATGGGGTTTGCCTTAGTTAAGGTCTTAAATGACCAGAGTCTGCCTATTTTCTAATAAAAAGGTATTAAGTGGCTTTGGTACTGTTTATTACATGACTACGATTTTATCGGCTATACATGCGGTAATAGTTGGACATTAAATGTCGAAATCCTTAAATAGTGGTTAGAGGTATTATAGCTAGGAACCACTAACTATTGACAACATTGTTAGGAAACCACCTTGGGAATAGGTCTTAAATGACATGGTCTACCTCAGTTAAGGTCGTAAATGACAGAGTTTGCCTATTTCTCTTTCAAAATTATTATAGAAGCCTGCTTCATATTTAGAAGTATTAAGTGGCTAATGGGTTTGGAAGTATTGGGTGGTTGATATGGCTTCATTAGTATTTTGTACCTTAGGAAGGGGTAAGTATATAACCGTGTGTGCGATGCAAGGTTAGATTAGAATTGCTAACCTAAATGGACATAACAATTAAATGGAAACCTAACTGTATAAGTTTATGTTATGGACAGTTTATATTTTTCCAGTCACTAGAACGTTGTTCTGACCCCCTCCTCATTACAACCCACAAGATAGATTTAGAGGAACAGGCTACTAGAGCTGGATGTGCTTTGTTGTTAGAGAAGTCTTCTTTCTCTCATGCTCGATACTGATATGACAATCTGCTATCCAAGGAATACCATTAATTCCATGGTAGTAGTTATAGTCAGTATTCTTATCCTGTTATTGTTTCCGATGTGAGTTTAGATTTCTATCAACCTCTGATAATGCTCATGCTTATTTGCAGGTTCCAAATCCAACAATCTGTGCTTTGATAGACTTGGGTTGTCAAAATTTAGGCCTATTAAGGTATGGGTTGTTACAGAAACCAAAAGCCTGGCTCGTAATTCCAAGCGTTGCACGTAATAAATAGCTTCACTCATAGACTTAGACCACCGTCTAATTGGGGATATAATACAGCCACGTGTGATAGGAGTGGGACAATGAGAAATGAATTATCGTGCATTTTTCGTTAATACTTTGACGATCCTTTATCCAACGGCATCTAGGGTTCTTCGAAAAATGTGATATCTTACACCGGGTAAATCCTTAACCCTTCCTCCTTTTACTAATAATACAGAATGTTCTTGTAAATTGTGGCCAATACCAGGTATATAAGCAGTAAAATATGAACTTTGTACCTATTCTCTTTCATTTCCCGACAGAGTCCCCTATCAGATTATCTCATGACAAAGATTACAAGTCAAGAATATGGCACTTCCCTTCACATAACTTTACCCTATCAATGGTATGGTCACCATTCCTAGTCAAACCCGACATATTTGAAAATGACTTAGGAATTTCGACATTAGAAATTTAGCTTTGTCTACACAGTCAATAACAAATGGACTGAAAATTACCACACTTACAACTAGATCTTGTTGTTAGTAGAGTAGTGGTTTCTAAAACCAGTTGTGTACTGGGAAAACAAGAAAATCATAGGCTATCACAACTTCCCAAAACTGAACCTAACCGAACATGGCTTGGACTATTCATACCGTTAAGTTCTCCAATCTACATTTGAATTCATAAAGAGGAATGAAGAGGAATCCACATTTACTAGCTATGATATTATGCAATTACCAAACTGATCTTTTTGTGAAAGATGTGAAATTTGAAAGAAAGAAAGAAATAAAAGTATTAAACAACTAATAATTAAAAAAATCATTATCACTTCAAATTAACTTATAAATATTGAAACAACAACTCATACCTTGATTCTCATTTTTTGCAGTAGTAGCCTTCAAGCACCCATTCCTATCTCTTAAAAAGGTGGCATAAGGAAATATCATAGGTCGACAATGATTGAATCCATAAATACATGCTTCATAAGATATATAGACTTTTTCAGAGTGATTAGTATTTTCATCAACGACCATAGTTAAGTGACTATTAGGATTACTTCTATCAACTGCTTACAAGTAACAAACCAAATCATTGTAAGATTGTTCTTTATTACCAAAAATTTCCTCCAAAGCCATCTTCTTGCCCATATACCAGTAGTAATAACTCAAATTAATATCATAATTTCTTTTAAAACTTGCAATAATATCATTAGTCTTTCCTTTCAGTTCATCGCGAATTTGATCTAAAATTAAGGTCTTCACAAGATTACTCTTAATTAAAGGATTGCTAATCGATCGAAAACCCCACCACCAGTATGATTAGATTCAAACCTTCTAACTAGAAAATGATCCGATTATTTTAAGCTGTTGGAAGCATGAATTTGAAAACTACAACCTTCTACAACATACTGAACAGTAATTTGCTGTTTACAATTCTTCAAACACTTAGGTTTAAATCCACTTTTTTGCACAATATGCAATGACAGTTTTACGAAAATCAAATGCGGAATCAAATTTTTGACCAACACCATTAAAAAGTTCTAAATTAGAACTTCTCTTCATCAACTCGTTAAAATCAAGTTCTTTATCAAAAGAAAATTCCAAACTATTAACCCCATCATATGCGCTACTCCAAGAATCTTTAATACTAAGAGATTTACTATTAGAGCAAGATCTACAACCACCACTAACATTAATTTGAGACAATTCCTTCAATTTAACAAACAAAACCAAAAATTCCTCTTTTTGCAATATGAAAAGCATAAAATAGCTTGCAAATCACTATCTATTGCAATGAAAGTAGCTTTGGAACCTCGATCATAAAAAATATCAAAGCACAAAGGATTAAGTTCATCCCAAACTTCACATATCTTATTTCGAATAGTAGAAATAAAAGAATCCAAAGAAACCCTAAAACCAAAGTTTTTTTTGTTGAAATCAATAACAACCAGAATAGTTACCGTAGTACTACGGAAAAAACAGAAATAAGATAAACAGGTTTATCGTTATAAGAAAATAATAGAAAATAATCAAAAAATTCAATAAAATCATTTTGTACCTTTGATCATCAACCCTATCCATCTTGCTACAGCCAAACTAACAAATAACCAAAACAAAAGAAGAATTTTGATACATCGATCAAAATACTAAAAACTATATATAAAATTTAAACAAATCAACATACTATTCAATATACAACCTACAGATAAGAGAAGAATATTTTTAATCCGAATCAAATAAAACCTATCTATAATATGTAGTAGAAAAAGAAGCAGTAAATCTGAAACTGAATTTGATTCAGCAACAGAAATTAAATGTAGAAGAGATTATCATATTGAGATTGAGATTGATAATCAAAATAGAGATTATAATCAATGTAAAAATAAAAGATAATTGACATAAAATTAATTTAATTCAAAAGAAAACAATAACTGGGGTAAAGTTTACCTTAGTACGAAAATAATGAATAAGATGGAATAATGTCCTAGAAACTTATTTTTCTGAACGCGTGTCCTAGAAACAAATGTCGTATGAAGTTTGGTCACTAAAACCTAATTTCTAATATTCATAATTATATGTAAAAGAAGCAATTTTCTATTTTAATTTGTAATCTTTAAGGGCATGATGTTAATCATAAGGGAAATATTTTATAAAATGAAGTTTTCTATAATGAAAAATATTTATTTTATGCTTGTTATTACCTATTTTGATATTCTCACTTATTCATTCTCTATCTTTACATATCATTAAAATTCAGTAATCATAAGATTTTCACTAATCATATCATTAAAAATTCATGAATATAATTTTCAAACTAATCTAAAATGAAATTTGAGATAATTGAAATTTAGATGAGATTGAGGTGACTCCTCTTTTGTGATCTTCAATTTTTATTTATTTTTATTGGAAAATCGAGGTTTTCGGGTTTTGGAAATGAGAAAATAAAAATGACTTTGGGGTATATAAAATTATCTAAAAAGATAAGTAAGATAATTATGAATAAGTTAATTTAGTAGCTTTGATTCATTTTTGCAAGGGAAAAACCAATTATTTAACTTTTTTCCTTTAACAAAATTATTTGGTTAAAAAGTTATTATTTGGAACACTTCTCCCTTTAACAGGCTCGACCCTAGGACAAGGCAAGCAAGACAACCACCTGGGGTAACCGGTCCGGCAAGGGCAATGGTCGGAGGTGGTGATGAGTTTCGTAGTTTATTATGATAAAAATGTTTTATATCATGACAATATTAATTGCCTTTGTGGTTTGGTGGTAACATCACCTTGTGTTGATTAGGGCAACCTAAGTTCAAATCTCGACATCCTACATTAATTTTTACATTATTTTACTTTATTGGGCTAGGGCAACTAATTTGCTTGGGCCAACCCTGCCCTTCTACAATTCATTTTTTCTTGCTTTATTTGTTTCCATTACCATTAGTTAATTGATGTGAACAAAATTCTGTCACAAAATATTTGTCTTCTATACAGACAATAAAGAGACATGTCATCTTTTACATGAGACTAGTGCGCATGCAATGCACATGACATGTTAAATATATACAAATTAAAATAGTTAAAGCATCATTAAGACATTTGTTAAAATAATATTGAATAATCGCAATATATAATGAGTTTGTTGCATTAAAAATGCTTGTACTATGAAATGAACATTGAATATTAATAAGCCGAGACTCGACAAAATTATACATACATGATTTTATGTTATTATGTTAATACATCAACAAAAATTACTGAATTACATCCTAAGATTTAGGAATGAAATATAGAAACTTCAAAAAATGAAGAGAATAAGAATGAGAAATATTTTTAAAGCATCCCATTATAAAATTCCTAAACTTTCACAAGACAATGTTGTTGGCTTCCACTATGGTTCAAACAATTGCATCCCAAAAAGGAGGAGTAAATATGGTTTAAGTAAATCAAATGACACTAAATGTTGTGGTTCAATGTAGAAGAGATCAACTTCCACCATGGCTCTTTTATTATCACTCGAGTTTATGATTACAACAAAAACTTAATGGCTACTACACGAGCATAAAATTGATAGAGTTAAGGATGTGCCTTAGGAATGATTGTGTAATTTTATTATATAACTTAAATCAATACTTTTCAAAATAAAGTAAGCTTTTGGTTTTATTTCTATTGCATATATATTGTTATATCGGGAATGCCACCCTTATAATGTGGTGCCATCATTTTAGTGTCACAAGTTTGCAAGGTAAATGCTATAACATTAAATCATTCAGAGTAAATGATTTCAAGCAAAAGAAATATCATACATTCATACTCTCTTTACAATACAATTGACATAGGGTCTTGCTTTCATCTTCATACATATATTTACATCTAGGTTTACAATACTAAACGAGAACTATAAACATACCTCACTTCAGTTTGTCCATGAAAAGTTTCACCTCTTACTCTACTTATCGAAACCTGAAATGCTTGTGTAGCATCATGACCAACACTGACTGAGTGGGGTAGCTACTTAATCCAAATCTCATGTCATGTCATAGTGGTGTATCATAAAAGTTTAACAGAAAACATCTTTACCAATTATAACACTTATTGGTATCATTCACCAATATGTATAATTTAACATATCATGTCACAAAATTAATCAAAGATGTCCAAACCATGATTTTTAAAGTATTTTAGAGCAATAAACATTTATTATGTAAGGAAATTAGGTAAATTTCCACCAAACACATTTGTCAAAATTCCTTCAATATATATAGATATATTTTGTAAACTAGGAACATAACAAAATTTAAAATCCATGTAAAAATCAATTTGATACACATGGATCTAATCCGAACATGGAGTAAAGAATTAGACCCTAGAAATTTTTTATTGCATTGTGGCTGGAATCCTAACACACAATATGGATGTACTCTATTTCCTAACACACGGTATGGAAAATAAAGTAATAGTGCACTATCCTATATCTTTTGTCTTTTACCGCATTCGTCCGAAAACTGACATAGTTAATGTTCCAGTAAAAAATCACAAATCACAAGTGTATATATAAGTATTCTTAAATTTACTTTATCATAAACCAATATAGGTTATTGTTCTTTTCAAAGAATTACAGCATCAATCATATACACTTGGGTATTATTGAAAATACCATCTTTCTAACTTTTAAAACCACATTTCATTTTATTGAAATTCCATAATTATTAAACTTAACATTTAGCAAAATATTATAAAAGGTATTTGTACAAAAGAAAATAAGCTTTTAATCATAATTTATTTCATAAATATCCGAGTAGAGACACAAAAGTTATGGCCTTGGGAAGGAAAATTAGAAACACAAAAGTATGGCCTTGGGAAGGAAAATTATTTTTAGACTTCATTAAAAATTTGCTTATATTTCGGTGAAACCAACTTTTGAATTATTTATTCTCTGAATTTGCAAAGGGTCATAAAAGAAAAGTTTTAGTAAGCAATCGTATCTTTTTGTAAAATTTTACGGATTACAAATCAGGTTTGAAAATCAAGGGTTATAAAGCCGGATTCCAAGGGGTTTGATTAGGATCCACCGTTTCAATCAAAATTTCAAAATTTCACATTGAAGTATGGTTTTGGGTCATCATACTTTCAAATTTGAATAAACGGTAAACATGAAAGTTGTAGGGCATCAAAATATCTTTTAGTAGCATTTGGTTGAGGTCAAAAATATTAAACAAAGCAAAAGATATGCTATAATACTGAAAGAGGTTAAAATAGTACAACATATAGATTAAACAAACTATAAGTCACACACCACTTCATGAAATCACATGAAATTTTGGAAATAGATAGTTTTCTTCACCTAAGTTATTATAGTTTCAGCCTATTGCTTAAATCCTTAGATTTATTTAAGATTTGCTTTCTTTTCTTACTTTGGTATGATTTTATAAAAATCAAATGGAATTATCATCCTATTTATAGCCTCTATTCAAGGATATTTTAGTCTTTTCGAATTGGGACATTTTCCCTCCTTATCCCATACAAATATTATGGTAATGACACCTGCCTCCTTGGTTGTCACCTTAATAAACATGGTAATCTTATAAGCTTACACATCATTAGCGATTTGTCACTCCCTTATTTTAATTGTCATGCTTAATGCCATCTCATGCTTTCTCATATGGAACTTCCATGTCATCCTACTTACTCATATAATTTTGAATTTTGATATAGTTTGAATAAAATATAAATCAAAAGGTTTTATAGGGTTGGGAACACTATTTTCTCATTCTCAAACCACCCGAACATAAATTCGGTATATTATTTTCAAGTCATTTTTAACCCGTTAGATCACTAGATTATATTTTGGTCTTTTGAAACAAAGTTGTAACTTAGTATTTCATCTTTCAAACTATTATAAAATCATTTCATTTTGATATACAAAAATATCATAAAAATAAGTTGATCGGGTTCTTACATAATCGATTGCAATTATTCATAACAATGCGTATCGAATAAAATAAATACTTGTCATTAAATGTTCCTAGTCAAAGATGTATCGAGAACAAGATATCGATATATCCATCTAGACTAGTGTATTAATGCTCTCCATGTGATGGACAATGAATTACACTTATGATCATTACGGGAACCAAGGGGTTACGTATGTGTAGTTGTTTGGAACGATTAAAAAATGACTCACCAAGAGACTTCTATATATTAAAAGTCAAATTGAAGATCTCAATGTGCAGTGGTCTTTTAACTTCATGATACTATGAGTCTTAAATGTCTAAAATATACTACAATTATGACCAATCAAACGACAACGTATTCATGTTAAGGCCATAGTTGGACATAAGCTGAACCACTTGAAGTGAAACACTATTCAATAGCGGATTCGTCTCCTTCGAATAGAACATTAGTTTCATCGTAATTGATAGTCAATTTAAAGTCAATGTTTTTGGCCAAAAAGCGTATCGGTTAATTGATAATTGTTATTGAATTTAACCTTGGACTTTAGTGTTTGAATCTATAATTAAATATGGATATTGTTATAGTTTTGACCATTGACCAAGCTTTAAATATTTAAGTGATATAGTGACGACGAAGAGAAAATGTGCACAGTATATCGTTGCTTAATGGTGCCCCTTTAATAGATAAGAAATTGGATTTCACCTAAATAATCTATAAGCAACTGAACTCGTGTCAAATTACTATGCTTTAGCAAAGTCTGTACAGACTTTGATATTCAAATTGTTTAAATATTACTGATGACTTAGTTCACACCTAAGAGTCATAAACTACAACTCTCGGTTTCAACCGAAAATAATTTATCGTATTATTATAGAGAAATTAATACAATGATTATATTAATTTATTATTATTATTATTTGTCTTTATTAAGAGGCCCATATTTAATTAATAAAATGTATAATTGTAATATATTTATTTAATTATTTTTTGGGCTAAATAATTTAAATATAAAAGATAATGTGTGTGTGTGTACACACATATACATATTTTGTTTTAGTAGTCAATTTTTTTTAATTGTTTTAAAATAATGCGGACCAAAATACATGTGGGTATGAATTAATTAAGTAAGGTTAATTATAGAGTGAAACTTATTCAAGCAGAGCACTCACTTTATTGTCTCTTGATGTGCACGTAAATGTGTATATTTTTACCACCATATTTAATCTATTTAAATTAAATAAATAATCATATTGGGTATTTTAACTTGTTTAAACCAAAATTCAAATTATTTGAAATTGTCACATATTCATCTTCATATAAGGGCAAAATGGTCATTTTTATGCATTTATTAAATTGTGAAAATTTACTTGGAATTTTCTATGTTGTTTTGTAGGAAATTTGGTGAATTTTACAAGTGGTTACATGATGATTTATGCATGCACAAGAGTGAAGAGAACAAATGAAGATGGAAATAATTCAAAGTGAAGATAATGGAGGACCCCACCTACCCACCTATCTTAATGTACAAATTAGAGGCTAATGCACATGCTTATGGAATTAATGGCTTCATGTACACTTAAATGTGGATTATTTGAATCTAATGATTACTTGGCCTCCACACTTCCTAAGAGGGTATTTTGGGCATTCCCCAAAAATATGAATTAGGGTTTAACACATGTATAAAATCCCCTTATGTTTCATGTAACCCTTCTCTCTTTTAGTCTCTCTTAGTTTAGTTTAGGATCAAAATAAAAGACAAGTTCTCTTTCACTTTTCATGGCTACTTAGCCATTTTATTTCATGTAATTTTTCCTTTCTTTTATGCAATGTAATTATTGTTTTCTTTTAATTACATGTTCATTTTCTTTCATGCTAGTAGTGTAGATTTTCTTTTATGCAATTAGAATAGTTTTCTTTCATTTAGCTCTCTTTTCCTCTTTGTTTTGTTTAATGTTGCAAGCTATATTTGTTGTTTTGATAACAAATATGAGAGGCTAATCCCTTTAATTTAGGGGTAATGAAGCCTCTAACCATGTAGCTTCAACATTTTGATAATTATAGCTCTCTTTTTGTGCTTAATGACAATGCTTGAAGTAGTTTAATTTGTTGTTTTTGTTTTGAATTTGATAGCCTATATTGTTGACACCAAATAGGCTATGCTTAAACAATCACTAACACAAATGCCTCTTCATCAAAATATGATTATGGCATAAGAAAGTGATTTGAAATTCAAATTTGATGGTCTATATTTCTAATTAATAGTTAATAGGCCATACTTAAAATAGATTTCATTTTCAACTTTGTTGTCATTTTCATGAGAGTTAGTAAGTGGTTTAAAGGTTGCGTTATAGTTTGATGGCTTATGTTGAGCTAATTAATAGCACAAATGAGTCATACTTATGATAAACACATCATTTAAACTCACTTATGACCAAAAAACAGATCATAATTTCATTAATTGTTGAATTATATGTTCTAGAGAGTTAACTCTCATATTTTTATCTATTTTTCTTTTGCTAGTTTTTGTTAGTTTCTTACATTTTTAGCTAATCACACTTTCAATTTTGGTTAATTTGATTGAACAGAAAATTAAAATCATCAATTCCCTGCGGATCGACCCGTATTCACCACGTACTACAAGTGTACGCCGTGCGCTTGCGGTTATTTTTAATTTAAATTCGTTCGACGGTTTTCTAAACCGATAGAATTTTCGTCGACGAACAAGTTTTTGGCGCCGTTGCTGGGGAATTGCTTTGATTTTAGTTTTCTATTCTTCGGATTAGTTGTTGCTTGATTTTTGTGTGTTTATATTGTGTTTGTTTGCATTTAAAAAAAACTGTGTGTTTGTGTTGACAGTTTTGTTTATGTGTTCGTTGTTGTTTTCTAGTTCTTTTTTGTTCATTTGCATTTCATATTTTTTAAAAAATACAAAACTTCAATTGAAAAAAAAAATTCCATTCCATTTCAATTCCTTTTACAATTTTCAGCTGCAATTACATTTACAATTTTTACAATAGCTTTTCTACTCAATAGTGCAATAGTGCACTGTGAATCTCCTCCATAACACTGTTTCACACACCTCCCAAATCTCTGTGCACCATTGTTCACTTCCCATTTCACCAGAGCAATCAACCACATTCATTTCTGTCTGAACCATCACCAAAACTTCTCCATCACAACTTCAAACTTCATTCCATAACAAAACATTGCAACATCACAAAAATATGCACATACTTGCAGAACACTTGCATTCAACCTGCTTGCAATCCCAAACCACTGTCCAACATATCACCATCCCACATACTTGCCTTACTCTTACATCAGTCATCGCCATTTGCTGGCTCATCTCCGCCATTACCAGAACCACTTCAATTACATTACTACAAACCAACTTGACCACAATTGAACACCCTGCCTTGCCTACAATTGTACCTTGCCTTCAACAACATCAAAACTTCATCAACTTCTTCATTTCTGCCCTGCCTGCAGTTGTACATCATACATACAAACTTCTCCAAACATACTCATGCTTCTCCTATACCCAAAGCCACTGCTTGCCACCTTCCTTCACCTTCTTGCTACAGCAGTGCACTCAACAAAACTGCTTCCTCATCAACCCATACTGACCACTCTACTGCCTCTTCTCCGTCATAACCACATACATCACTTCCCAATACTGTCCTACCCAATACACTTCTACAAACCACCATACATTCACAAACATTCAACACACTCAACATCATATCACCACTGTCTGTAAATCCATAACTGTTCCATCCTTCACAAATACACCTTCAAACCATCATACGAAACCTGATTCACACCTTCAAACATACCAGAACAAACACCTTCCCATCCATTCCTATTCAACTTCCACCTTCAATACACTACCGACCATCTCCACTGTGCAGCAGCACATTGCCTCTGCTACTTCAACTGGCCACTGTGCAATTGCCTCAGCTACTCCCTGCACCATTGCTTAACCTCCGCAACCCACTCTCTTCTTGTAACAACCCGCATATTTGTCGATTTTATATTTAAATATTTTATTTAAATATTTTATCGTTATTCGGATTTTAGTCCGAAAAGCTACTTTTTGCAAACGGTCAAATTAGGACTCGAGACCACCTCCATTGAGTTCAAAATGACGTTTGCGATCTTTTTAAGTATAAACTTTGATATGTTTGGAGATAGTGGAATTTTCGCCACCTTTTCGCTTATGGCTTTGGTTTGGGCTGAAGCCCTTTACTAACTCAGCCCAACCCCCTCTCCTCTTCATTAATTCATTCTTCATTTCCTAACACTTCAAGCTTCATCAAAAATGGAGGAGGGAATGGGAAATTAAAACTCCAAGCTCAAGTTCTCTTGCAAATCCATCATTCAACTCCAAATTCAAAGAGAAGACATTGATTCAAGCTTGTGACTGTTCTTGCTTTGCTTTCAAACTTCATCTCCATCAATTTCCGTGAAAAGGTGAGATTTTTATCTCACATTCTTGTCTATAACTATCTTTGATTGTTGAGAAAGAATTCCTATCATTTGTGCATGTGCATTTGCATTTGGTTTGGATTGAATTGGTGAAAAATCCCAATTTTTAGTGTTTTTTTGGCAAAACTGGGCTTAGGTCGTTCGACTGGAAAAGTCAGGCCTGCAAAACAGCTCATTCCCCTTTAGGTCGTTCGGCCTGCATATACGTCGTCCCACCCTTAGGTCGCTAAGGCTTAGGTCGCACCACATTAGGTCGTGACTCGTTGGGTCGTTCTGTCCCTAAGTCGCTCGGCCTGCTTTCGTTAGGTCGTAAACCCTTAGGTCGCTCAGCCATGGAGAAGTCACGTTTGCTTAAGTCGCTCGGCCGTTCCATCTCCAATAGGTCGCTTGCACGATGCTATATCTCGTAATTCCTTAGGTCGCGCCATTCCTTAGGTCGGCCATGTTAAGTCGCTTGACCTGCTTGCACTCCTTAGCTCGACTCTGTTAAGTCGCGCAGCACCTTAGGCCGCACCGTTTAGGTCGTGTGCTACCCTTTTAGCCGTTAGCTTCTTAGGTCGCTCGGCTTCACTTTCTTAAGTCGCTCGGCTTCACTTTCTTAAGTCGCACGGCCTGCTTGCTCCTTAGGTCGCGCCGCTATACCATTGCTCCTTTGGTCGTTACACTCTAGCTCGGCCATGTTCGTTCTCACGGGCATTCTTACTTTGATGGTTTTGGAATTGATTTCTTTGGACTTTACTCACGTCTTCGAATGTGAAATTTTGTGATTTGATTTGTTTCAACAATCGTTTTGTGGTTTGTCACTTTAAAAATATAAAGGTTTCAATACTAGTAGTAAATATCAAAACTCTTTCATCAAAACGATTTCAACACTATTTTATTACAAATCTCTTTTCCTAAATCGTTTTCCAATCTATTAGTATATACAAGCCTTTACCTCACTCGGATGAGAAATCTAATTAAACGGCTTAGCAAAACAAGTGGTATGAAACACTTGCGTTTACTTCGTCGGTTAATTCTTGGACTTGTTCGATTGAACCACTTGTGACAATTTCCTAGTGAAGATCTACAGTTTGTTCGTAAATATTTAAGTTAAGCTAGTGGTTATGGGACATGAAGCTAAACTCATATATTTACTAGCTTAGTGTAATTGACACTTCTTGATGATCATTGACGATCATTTTTGTGATTTAGACTAGCAATTGTGCGATGTCTCTTTGTCTACGAGGGAGACTAGACCCCGTTTGTGTGATGTTTCTACTCACATATGTGGGGTAGCGCCCCATGGCCTTCGGGCCGTTCGTGTGGAGTTTCGGCTCAAAATTAATGGTTAGATACCATGAGATAGCGTCTCGTTCGTGTGATACATATGTTGGTGAGCTTTCATGCTCCCGTTCGTGTGATAGGCCTCCCCCTTTTAGTGATTTCTGGATTTCGTGTGTTGATTTCTGGAATTTGTGCTTCACCAATTTTCGTGATTTTCATTGATAAGTTTTATCAATTTTTGTTCATTGGTGAATTCGTGTGTCATTACCTTTTTGTGGATTTGGATCTTTGAGAAGATTCTTGTGATATTGATTAATCTCTTATTGATTATCATTTACATACTTATAGTAGTATGCCATTATGGTTATTATACGTTTATGCCATATTTCTTATTCTATATCATGGCATCTGATATTTATAGCTAGACTAATCCATTTATTATTTTCTTATGAAATAATACTCGGGTCAGACCGAGATGTTACAGGTGCTTCTGCTTGACTTCTCTCCAGGGATTTATTACTCTGACTTTTGGCTAACTACTTAGATTAGTAGTTTTTGTTGTATACATTTGAGATATAGACTCCGTGATGTATACTTATTCTTTTGTGTAGCTTGTAGCTATTCTTTTGTATTATCGTGGATCTTTCAGACCACTACTCTGATGTACACTTTCATGTGTTATATATATATATATTCATATCTTTTTCCTCCTTTGTGATATGGATGTCTGTGATTGATTTGTGTTATGTTTATTTCTATATTTGTTTCCGAAGATTATATATAGCCATTGTGTGATAACTTTGAGTTTGTATCGGTATGTCGGATTTCCTCCTTAAATGAAATGCATGATACTATCTGGCATATCGGTGCTCGCACAAAGAAGTTACATGGATGGTCGCTCCTCAACAGCCTTATTCTCCGAGCTAGTTGACAGCATTACTCCGTAGTGTTCTTGGCTAGCGTGGGTATATAGGTGGGGCGTCACAGCTTGGTATTAGAGCCAAACTTCGGAACAATGTAGAATAACTTAACAAGGATCATTGTCCTAAGTCCACTCTAGGAGTCGTGTTTCAGGATTTAGTTCGAGTCTTCGATCCGATTCATCCTGTTTTCTTTATGATTCCTTGTTTTATCTATCAAGATTGCTCGATATTCATTTTGTGAATAACCTTTTTCTTCTTCCTCTTCTTTCTTTCTTAAGGAAGAGAAATGGTTAGACCTGACCGTCCCAGCGCCGGTCAATCTAGTGTTGCTCCCCAAGATGGAGTTTTTATGACTGCTCAACAGCTTCTCGATTTAGTAAAGAATGCTCAGGCAGCTGGTCCTAATCAGAAACCTACTCACCCTAAGTCTGGATTTGCACGCTTGTGCAACGATTATACCAACTTGGGTGGGAAACCATTCAAAGGTTCCGAAACTATTATTGAGGTCCAGGCTTGGTTAAGAACTTGCGATCAAATCTTTTCTCGCATGAATCTTATCGATCTTCACCGTGTTCAGGTGGCCTCTAGTATGCTCCAAGAAAGAGCATTGGACTGGTACGAACTTCTTATTTATGAGATTAATGAAGCGGATCTCACCTGGGAGCAATTCCGGGAACGCTTCGAATTAAAATTTGTGCCAGAAGCAGAGAAAGTGACATTGGCTCGACATTTCATAGACCTTGTTCAAGGTGAGTCCTCCGTGACAGATTATGTCGCATCATTCGAGTCGCTTTCCAAATATGGGGTTGAATACATCAACACCTCATTGAAGAAGAACCAAAGGTTCGTTTATGGCTTAAACAAAAATCTCAAGAAGCCATTACTTCTCAAATTAGAAGTTTCCTTTGACCAACTCATTGATATCGCTCTTCGTCTTGAAGAGGCGGATAGGGAAAGTGATGTTGAAGAGGTGGGTTCCAAACCAAACTTCAACAACAAGAAGAGGCCAAACAAATCCAAAGGCCCTTATCCCAATAAAAAGGGAAACAAGCAACTCCTACTGCAAAGACTTTTTCCTCTAGTGATGGGAAATGCTTCAACTGTGGTTCTAGGGACCATTTTGCGAATAAGTGTACAAAGCCCTGTTCTTGTCGCTATTGTAAAAGTCCGGATCATTATATGCATTTATGCCCTAAGCTTCAAGGCAAGAAGGAGGGAAAGTTAAACATTGCTCAAGCCCCTGGCAACACATCTCGCGGTCAAGGTATGTCTCATTCTGTCCTTGATGGCATTATTATATTTCGTGATCAACCTATTAGAGTTCTCTTTGATACGGGTGCATCCCATTCTTTTATATCAAAGGAACTTGTCGATACTTTTCCTTAAGTGTTGTTTCTTTAATGACTTCTCTGAGAATTGCGAATCCCGTTGGTGGATCCGCAACACTCAGTTTGCTTTGTAAAGATGTCGAGGTTATTTGGTGTGATTTTCCTTTCCTAGCTGATTTGCATGTAATGCGTTATTTAGGCTTTGGAATGATTTTGGGTATGGATTGGCTTAACCGTTATGAAGCTCATATCCTATGTCCTGAGCGGACTATTTATCTCTGACATCCGCAATCTGTAAAGCAGATTTCTATTATTCTTAAAGATTCGGATTCCACTTTGGCTGCATCTTTATATTCTTTAAATCCTCGAGATGATGATAATGATGATGAGGAAGATGTCATTTCTCGTATTCACGTCGTTCGTGAATTTTCCGACATATTTGAGCCCGTTTTAGGATTACCACCTAAGCGAGCAATTGAGTTCAGAATTAATCTTACACCTGAAGCTCAACCTATTACTCGTCCTCCTTATCGCATGTCCAATAAGGAGAATGAAGAGATGCGGAAACAATTATCCGAATTGGAGATGAAGCAATTTATTCGCTCTAGTTCCTCGCCTTGGGGAGCTTCAGCAATTTTCGTGAAGAAATCCGATGGTACACTTAGGCTTTGCGTCGACTACCGCAAGCTTAATGATCTTACTATTAAGAATAAATATCCTTTACCTCAGATTGATGATCTATTCGATCAGCTTAGTGGTGCTAGAGTCTTTTCACAATTGGACTTGGCTACTAGTTTTCATCAGCTTTGTATTGCAGAGGATAGCATTCCTTTGACATCGTTCCGTACTCGCTATGGATCTTATGAATGGCTTGTTATGCCATTTTGTTTAACGAATGCTCCGGCTTATTTCGTTGACCTTATGAATTGAGTTTTTAAAGATTTTCTCGATCGATTCGTTCTCATCTTTATTGATGATATTCTTGTGTATTCTAAAACCGAGAAGGAAAATGAAAAGCATCTTCGGATCGTATTGGAAACTCTTAGGAGTAATCAGATAAAAGAAATTTTTTCTAAATGCCACTTTTGGCAATCTAGTGTGAATTTTCTCGGTCATATTATTTCCGAATCCGGAATATCAGTGGATCCTTCAAAGATTGAAGCGATTCAAAATTGGAAGAGACCGGAGAGTGTAACGAAAATCCGTAGTTTCCTTGGATTGGCGGGTTATTACCGTCGTTTCATTAAGGACTTTTCTAAAATTGCCGTGCCTCTTACTGGCTTAACAAAGAAAGGTGTTAAATACATTTGGTCAGACAAATGTGAAACTTCTTTTCAGAAATTAAAAGAACTCCTTTCTGATGCTCCTATTCTTGTTATTCCCGAAGGGAATCAAGATTTTGTTGTTTATACCGATGCTAGTCGCGTTGGTTTAGGTGTCGTTCTTATGCAAAAAGAACGTGTTATTGCTTATGCTTCTAGGCAATTGAAGCCGGCTGAGACTAGATATGCCACACATGATTTAGAACTCGCGGCTATCGTTTTCGCCCTTCGAATTTGGCGACATTATCTTTTGGGAGAGAAATTTATACTTTATACTGATCATAAGTCTTTGAAATATTTATTTTCTCAAAAGGAACTTAATTTGCGTCAACAGCGTTGGCTCGAATTCCTTGCATCTTATGATCTTGATATTCTTTATACTCCCGAAAAGGGAAATCGAGTTGCCGATGCACTTAGTCGCAAGAAACAAGCGGTTGTTTCCATGATGATATCCGAATGGAATGACCTCGAGGTTTTATCCACTTGTGAAATTCGAGATTGTGTTTCCGATTTATGTTCGTCTTTTGTTTTATGTAGCCTTGAGGCTCATCCTTCTCTTTTAGACCGCATTCTTGAAGCTCAAAGGCTCGATCCCGAATTGGCTCTTCTTGGCCGAAATATTAAGGATAAAATTGATATTGAAGGTTTAAAAGACTTTGATATTGATTCTCGTGGCGGCATTCGAAATTTTGGTAGACTTATCGTACCAAATATTAGTGATCTTCGAAAAGATATTTTAGAAGATTCCCATCGCTCTAAATTTACTATTCATCCCGGTAGTAGTAAAATGTATGCGGATATGAAGCGACTTTATTGTTGGGAGGGAATGAAATATGATATTGCTAACTTTGTTAAGCGTTGCATGACTTGCCAACTTGTCAAGGACGAACATCAAAGGCCCGGTGGGTTATTGCAACCTTTAGAAATTCCAATTTGGAAGTGGGATCAAATTTCCATGGATTTTATTAATGGCCTTCCCCGTTCTCGTTCGGGTCATGATAGTTTATGGGTGATCGTTGATAGACTTACTAAATCTACCCATTTTATTCCCGTTCGGTCGAACCGAACCGTTCCTCTTCTGGCCAAAATCTTTACCAAAGAAATTGTTAAATTACATGGAGTTTCTACTTCTATTATTAGCGATCGTGATCCATTGTTTACTAGTGGATTCTGGAAGAGTCTTCAAAAAGCTTTGGGAACGAAGCTTAATTTTAGCACCGCTTATCACCCCTAGTCCGATGGACAAACGGAGCGTGTGAATCAAACACTTGAAGATCTTCTTCGTGCTTGTGTCCTTGACTTTGGTGTAAGTTGAGAAGATCATATATCACTTGTTGAATTTTCCTATAATAACAGCTTCCAAGCTAGTATTGGTATGGCACCTTTCGAGGCACTTTATGGAAGGCCATGCCAATCTCCTTCTTGTTGGCTTGAGGCCGGTGAGAAGCTGGTTTTAGGTCCAGACTTTATTCGTGATTCCACAGAAAAGATTGAACTTATTCGTCATAGGATGAGAGAAGCCCAAAGTAGGCACAAATCCTATGTCGATAATCGAAGAAGGAAATTAGAATTTTCTGTTGGAGATCTTGTATTTATTCGCGTTTCCCCTATGAAGGGTGTTGTACGTTTCAGTCGATCAGGAAAGTTAGCGCCTCGATATATTGGGCCATTTCCTATCACCGAATGTATTGGTTCCATGGCTTATCGCCTTTCATTACCGGCTCAGTTTTCTGCCATGCATGACGTGTTTCACGTTTCTCAATTACGGAAATGCCTTCGAGATTCTGATTCTATTCTTGAGCCCGGTGTTGTGGAAGAAATTGAGGTTTCGCCGAATTTAACTTATGAACAGCATCCTATTCGAATTATTGCTTTAGAGGTTAAACGACTTCGAAATAAAGATGTTCCGCTTGTGAAGGTTCAATGGTCCTTAAATCCTAAGGATTGCTCTTGGGAATCTAGGGAATTCATTGAGCGAACACATCCGGACTTACTTTCTCATGCTCTTTGAGGTGAACTTCTTATTTCAAATTTCTTTTGTGTTAATATGCTTTTATGGTTGTTACTTTTTATTTTCATCTTATATATTGCAAGGACGCAATTTCTTTAAGGAGGGGAGTCTGTAACAACCCGCATATTTGTCGATTTTATATTTAAATATTTTATTTAAATATTTTATCGTTAGTCGGATTTTAGTCCGAAAAGTTACTTTTTGCAAACGGTCAAATTAGGACACGAGACCACATCCATTGAGTTCAAAATGACGTTTGCGATCTTTTTAAGTATAAACTTTGATATGTTTGGAGATAGTGGAATTTTCGCCACCTTTTCGCTTATGGCTTTGGTTTGGGCTGAAGCCCCTTACTAACTCAGCCCAACCCCCTCTCCTCTTCATTAATTCATTCTTCATTTCCTAACACTTCAAGCTTCATCAAAAATGGAGGAGGGAATGGGAAATTAAAACTCCAAGCTCAAGTTCTCTTGCAAATCCATCATTCAACTCCAAATTCAAAGAGAAAACATTGATTCAAGCTTGTGACTGTTCTTGCTTTGCTTTCAAACTTCATCTCCATCAATTTCCGTGAAAAGGTGAGATTTTTATCTCACATTCTTGTCTATAACTATCTTTGATTGTTGAGAAAGAATTCCTATCATTTGTGCATGTGCATTTGCATTTGGTTTGGATTGAATTGGTGAAAAATCCCAATTTTTAGTGTTTTTTTGGCAAAACTGGGCTTAGGTCGTTCGGCTGGAAAAGTCAGGCCTGCAAAACAGCTCATTCCTCTTTAAGTCGTTCGGCCTGCATATACGTCGTCCCACCCTTAGGTCGCTAAGGCTTAGGTCGCGCCACATTAGGTCGTCACTCGTTGGGTCGTTCTGTCCCTGGGTCGCTCGACCTACTTTCGTTAGGTCGTAAACCCTTAGGTCGCTCGGCCACGGAGAAGTCACGTCTGCTTAAGTCGCTCGGTTGTTCCATCTCCAATAGGTCGCTTGCATGATTCTATATCTCATAATTCCTTAGGTCGTTGCACCTTAGGTCGCGCCATTCCTTAGGTCGGCCATGTTAAGTCGCTTGACCTGCTTGCACTCCTTAGCTCGACTCTGTTAAGTCGCGCAGCTCCTTAGGCCGCACCATTTAGGTCGTGTGCTACCCCTTTAGCCGTTAGCTTCTTAGGTCGCTCGGCTTCACTTTCTTAAGTCGCTCGGCCTGCTTGCTCCTTAGGTCACGCCGCTATACCATTACTCCTTTGGTCGTTACACTCTAGCTCGGCCATGTTCGTTCTCACGGGCATTCTTACTTTGATGGTTTTGGAATTGATTTCTTTGGACTTTACTCACGTCTTCGAATGTGAAATTTTGTGATTTGATTTGTTTCAACTATCGTTTTGTGGTTTGTCACTTTAAAAATATAAAGGTTTTAATACTAGTAGTAAATATCAAAACTCTTTCATCAAAACGATTTCAACACTATTTTATTACAAAGCTCTTTTTCTAAACCGTTTTCCAATCTATTAGTATATACAAGCCTTTACCTCACTCGGATGAGAAATCTAATTAAACGGCTTAGCAAAACAAGTGGTATGAAACGCTTGCGTTTACTTCGTCGGTTAATTCTTGGACTTGTTCGATTGAACCACTTGTGACAATTTCCTAGTGAAGATCTATAGTTTGTTCGTAAATATTTAAGTTAAGCTAGTGGTTATGGGACATGAAGCTAAACTCATATATTTACTAGCTTAGTGTAATTGACACTTCTTGATGATCATTGACGATCATTTTTGTGATTTAGACTAGCAATTGTGCGATGTCTCTTTGTCTGCGAGGGAGACTAGACCCCGTTTGTGTGATGTTTCTACTCACATATGCGGGGTAGCGCCCCATGGCCTTCGGGCCATTCGTGTGGAGTTTCGGCTCAAAATTAATGGTTAGCTACCATGAGATAGCGTCTCGTTCGTGTGATACATATGTTGGTGAGCTTTCATGCTCCCGTTCGTGTGATAGGCCTCCCCCTTTTAGTGATTTCTGGATTTCGTGTGTTGATTTCTGGAATTTGTGCTTCACTAATTTTCGTGATTTTCATTGATAAGTTTTATCAATTTTTGTTCATTGGTGAATTCGTGTGTCATTACCTTTTTGTGGATTTGGATCTTTGAGAAGATTCTTGTGATATTGATTAATCTCTTGTAGATTATCATTTACATACTTATAGTAGTATGCCATTATGGTTATTATACGTTTATGCCATATCTCTTATTCTATATCATGTCATCTGATATTTATAGCTAGACTAATCCGTTTATTATTTTCTTATGAAATAATACTCGGGTCAGACCGAGATGTTACAGGTGCTTCTGCTTGACTTCTCTCCAGGGATTTATTACTCTGACTTTTGGCTAACTACTTAGATTAGTGGTTTTTGTTGTATACATTTGAGATATAGAATCCGTGATGTATACTTATTCTTTTGTATTATCGTGGATCTTTCAGACCACTACTCTGATGTACACTTTCATGTGTTATATATATATATTCATATCTTTTTCCTCCTTTGTGATATGGATGTTTATGACTGATTTGTGTTATGTTTATTTCTATATTTGTTTCCGAAGATTATATATAGCCACTGTGTGATAGCTTTGAGTTTGTATCGGTATGTCGGATTTCCTCCTTAAATGAAATGCATGCTATACTATCTGACATATCGGTGCTCGCACAAAGAAGTTACATGGATGGTCGCTCCTCAACAGCCTTATTCTCCGAGCTAGTTGACAGCATTACTCCGTAGTGTTCTTGGCTAGCGTGGGTATAGAGGTGGGGCGTCACACTTCTAATCACCTCCTTCCACCAGTGCACAAGACTGTGCAACATCACAGTGCACAAGCCAAACAACACCATACTTGTTTGAACTGCTCCTCACCTTGCATACAACCACATCATCACATTCAACAATCCCCAAACCACATCCACATCCACACTTCATACCCTTATAGAACATCCACCATCACTCCAGTCATTACCCAACTACTGCAACATTGCATTGCAACGACCACATTACAATCAACAGTCAATCTCCTCCTTACAATCAATTAACTTCAATTCACATTTCCATTACATCATCCCTGATCACCATATCATTCTTTCCTGAACCACATCCTTACAACATCAACTTCATGCCTTTGACATACCTCAATACCACATAACAGTCGATCGCAGAGACACTCACTCCCTCTTCAAACTCTGCCTGACAACCGCCTCTACACATCCTTCCCATCACAGCCCTTCCTCCTTCACCCGAACAACTGCACTAATCAAATTGCATCACCCATTCACCAAACTTCTTCCCCAAACCATCAATCACAATTGAAATTGCAACCACCACCTCAACAAAAACTACCACATACTCCATAACAAAAACTGCCACATACCTTCATCATTACATTCACTAAAAAAACTGTTGCTATCACCTCTGTAACACAACTTCGGCCATCCATCACCACTCGTCCTACTGGGGACACCTAGAGGTTTAACGGCTTGTTGCATATGCTCAATGCAATCATGCTCCCTACGAAAACGGATTTATCTTAGTTTTCCTTTATTCGAGGACGAATAAAAAGATAAGTGTGGGGGTATTTGATGTTCACGTAAATGTGTATATTTTTACCACCATATTTAATCTATTTAAATTAAATAAATAATCATATTGGGTATTTTAACTTGTTTAAACCAAAATTCAAATTATTTGAAATTGTCACATATTCATCTTTATATAAAGGCAAAATGGTCATTTTTATGCATTTATTAAATTGTGAAATTTACTTGGAATTTTCTATGTTGTTTTGTAGGAAATTTGGTGAATTTTACAAGTGGTTACATGATGATTTATGCATGCACAAGAGTGAAGAGAACAAATGAAGATGGAAATAATTCAAAGTGAAGATAATGGAGGACCCCACCTACCCACCTACCTTAATGTACAAATTAGAGGCTAATGCACATGCTTATGGAATTAATGGCTTCATGTACACTTAAATGAGGATTATTTGAAGCTAATGATTACTTGGCCTCCACACTTCCTAAGAGGGTATTTTGGGCATTCCTCAAAAATATGAATTAGGGTTTAACACATGTATAAAATCCCCTTATGTTTCATGTAACCCTTCTCTCTTTTAGTCTCTCTTAGTTTAGTTTAGGATCTAAATAAAAGACAAGTTCTCTTTCTCTTTTCATGGCTACTTAGCCATTTTATTTCATGTAATATTTCCTTTCTTTTATGCAATGTAATTATTGTTTTCTTTTAATTACATGTTCATTTTCTTTCATGCTAGTAGTGTAGATTTTCTTTTATGCAATTAGAATAGTTTTCTTTCATTTAGCTCTCTTTTCCTCTTTGTTTTGTTCTATGTTGCAAGCTATATTTGTTGTTTTAATAACAAATATGAAGGCTAATCCCTTCAATTTAGGGGTAATGAAGCCTCTAATCATGTAGCTTCAACATTTTGATAATTATATCTCTCCTTTTGTGCTTAATGACAATGCTTGAAGTGGTTTAATTTGTTGTTTTTGTTTTGAATTTGATAGCCTATATTGTTGACACCAAATAGGCTATGCTTAAACAATCACAAACACAAATGCCTCTTCATCAAAGTATGATTATGGCATAAGAAAGTGATTTGAAATTCAAATTTGATGGTCTATATTTCTAATTAATAGTTAATAGGCCATACTTAAAATAGATTTCATTTTCAACTTTGTTGTCATTTTCATGAGAGTTAGTAAGTGGTTTAAAGATTGTGTTATAGTTTGATGGCTTATGTTGAGCTAATTAATAGCACAAATGAGTCATACTTATTATAAACACATCATTTAAACTCACTTATGACCAAAAAAGAGATCATAATTTCATTAATTGTTGAATTATATGATCTAGAGAGTGGATTTATCTCTAAATTGTCATTTAACTCTCATATTTTTATCTATTTTTCTTTTGCTAGTTTTTGTTAGTTTCTTACATTTTTAGCTAATCACACTTTCAATTTTGGTTAATTTGATTGAACAGAAATTTAAAATCATCAATTCCCTACGGATCGACCCGTATTCGCCACGTACTACAAGTGTATGCTGTGCGCTTGCGGTTATTTTTAATTTAAATTCGTTCGACGGTTTTCTAAACCGATAGAATTTCCATCGACGAACATCTCTAGGGTTCAAACCCATGACCTCTAGGACCTTTGTTTATAACACTCATTCTGATCTCATTATTACGGGTCATACCCTATGTAACAACTTGAAATTTAACCCATAATAATTAATTCATTAATTAATGAAATAATAAAATAACTTTGTGAAATTACCAGAATCAAACCACAGGAGTTGCACCGTTGTGTCCATGGTAATTTTCTGGTCAATTTCCATATATAGAACGTCAGAATCCGAGCTAATATGAGCTAGAAACAAAATAAACAAGAAAAGAAGAAAAACGGAAAATAAAAAAATAAAATAAAATGGGCTAGGTCGACCCAACCACGCCCTAGGTCGACCGGTCGGTCGACCTAGGGGGAGGGGCGGTCGACCCGTCTACGGGTATGGAACGAAGAAAATTTTCGTCGTTCCAGAGGTTTTCAAACACGTATTTTTCATTCTTTAGCCTCATCTGGTCCCTTCGTGCTTCCATCCGACAGCTCCTATTCAGCCAATGATGTGGTTACATCCTATTCAATCTCCAAATTCAACGGCCTGAGATCCACTTCTACCCCTATAAATAAGACCCTAGGCCTAACACTTTTTCTCATTCTAGATTTTCTCCGCTTGGGTTCACCTTTTGAGGAACGACCCTAAATGGAATAATTTTCCAAGGAGAGAATCTTTTTAATAAAAATATTTTAATACCCTCAAGTGGATCCGGGAAGACCAAAAGGGAAGAGCTTGGGACCACAGGTGAGTGATTATAATTATTTAGATTTTTAGGTAATTTAAAATAATAGGGTTTCCAATAGTTGTAGTTTTACTATAATTTTTGGAATAACCTTTTTAGTAGTTTATTTACAGTTTTTAGAATTATTTTCAGTCTATTTCTTTTAGCTATTCTTTTCAGTTAATTTTAGTTTATTTCTGTTAATTATAGCTTTTCCATTTATTTACAATTTATTTACGGTATTTTAATTTATCTACTGTTATTTATGCGTTATTTACATCTTTTTCCTAAGCTTTGGATTTTCTTCTATTTTCAGTTTTCTTTTATTTCTCCTTCTTCTTCGCCTATGGATTAGAATAGATTAAACGCGATATGGATAAAATTATAAGAATACTGAAATAACGGAAGAAAAGATGTAAATTGTAAAGACTGTAATAAAAATGGAATTAAGACTGAAATTGAGCCTAATTATGATATTGATGTTATAATTGGACTAATTAAATATAATTGGCCTAGTTATAACTTAGAATTATAACTAAAAAGAGTATAAGATGAAAGAAGCTTATGTTTACACTTAGACCTTGGGTTAAGTAAGCATGATTATAACGTAGGTTATAATAAGAAATAGAACAGAGTGAGGCTTATTTTAAGACTTAGGATAAATTAATAAGCACGGATAGTAAGAACAAAGGTAAAGGCTTATTTAAATAATTTATCTAAGTTAATAAGCAAAGAATTTAATTAGGACGTGTACCAAATAAAATTCCCCTATTTCTATGGACATGGTGTTTCACATAACCTTGAAGTGAAACGAGGTGTCTCACATAACCCTGAAGTGAGACGAGGTGTCTCACATAATCCTGAAGTGAGACGAGGGGCACGCTTATATTAATAATGATAGTAAATGGTCAATAAGTAGAAGTCCAAATCATGGAGATTTGGGCAAGGGGTGCAACTAGATATTGTTTGGATGACGGACCAGTACCAACAGCATTTCCCCTATTATTTCTATGGACACAGTGTTTCACATAACCCTGAAGTGAAACGAGGTGTCTCACATAACCCTGAAGTGAGACATAACCCTGAAGTGAGACGAAGGGCACGCTTATGTTGGAAGAAGACCCAATAGGTGAAACAACAGGTAACATGAGCATGGTGCCGGTTACGCGTGCAACTTCCATTCGGATGCTTAGTAATCGTTATGAGTTCTAAGCGCTTAGTGCGTGCCTTTCGTATGCACCAATGTCTACTGCGTAGGGAGCTTTAGCATCTGGTCCATAGTAGATTCTATGGAGTAGCAGGCCGATCAAAGGGTAGTATTAGGAATTCAGCCTAATCTTAGCGGCTATCAAAAACAAGTGCAAACAATCAAAGTTAGACAATTGTGTTAATTTAGTTAAATCGTATTTATTTCCAGCTTATTCCTTCTTCATATTTCCTTTCTTTCCTTTATATATACTAGAATTGTTGTAAGGTCTATTACTTTTACTTTGCTTAAAGATTCTAGTAATTACTATCATTCACCAGACTTTTAGTCTGACCCACTCCTTTATTATCCCTTCCCCCTATAGGCAATCAGGGGCAAGGAAGATAGGCCGTAGCTTCTTGGAGACCCTATCATGTATTCCTTCTTTTTATTTCCAGCCTTTTGTTCTTTTATTGTACTGGCACTGTATTGAGGGAAAGTTTGTGGTTGTACTCTGCTTTTTCTGATGAGACTAAGATTTTATTTTCATAAGACAATGGTATTTGGTATTTGGAACACATGTTGTTTGTCTGAGGTGTTTATGAAGTATTAATTTTTAAAATCACTTATTGTTTTTAATTACTTCCGTTATGTTATTATCTATCTATTTTGTCATGTGAATCTTAGTCTCTACTAGTTTTTGTTATACCTACAACGCACCATGCCTTTTAGTTTGTCCTTTTGGATATACTAAGGGGTGTGGGGTGTTTCATTTGGTACCAGAGCCAGGTTACAGGATTCCTAAAAATTGATTTTTAAGTAGAGTATTTTTCAAAATAATAATAACTTGTTTTAAAAATAGTTTTCAGAAAAGAACTCTTAGAATTAGTTTTTAAGTATAAAAGAGTTTTTATAAAAATCCCCTCAAAAGTCCAGTTCAATCTCCCTTCGACTCTTTCCTAAACTATCGTTTTCTTTTTGTAGAATGGCGGAGGCGAGAGCTTGGCTTAGAGACACAGAGAGGATATTCAGACTATTGGGATTGGATGATCAGCAGTGAGTTCAGCTAGCATCATGGCAGCTGAAAGAGGAGGCTTCATATTGGTGGGAGGTCATTGAGTTAGAAGGAAGAGAGGTGACTTAGAATAGATTCTGGGAGTGATTTGATAGGAAGTTTTTGTCTCAAGCAGAGGAGAGTGTTCAGTTAGAGCAGTTTATTAATTTAAAGCAAGGAAGTTTGTCGGTGAAGGAGTACATCAATCAATTCAATGAATTGTCATGGTTCGGAATGGAGTTGGTGAATACGCCGCACAAGAAACCTATGAAGTTTGCGAAGGGATTGAATTAGCCCCTTCAGAGATTGTTGTTGACTCACGTGCCAATGGGAGCTACTTATGAGTCTTTGGTAGAGATGGTGCTTATGTCTGATGCAGTCAAGGAAGGAGAGTCAAAGGAAGTTGTTAAGTCGGAAGGTCCGAAGAAGAAATGGTGGAGGAGCAATAAAGAGAAGAAGAAAGGCGATGGCCCTCAGAAGCAGATTAAGAAAGGATTGGAGTGTGGTAGTTGTGGAATAATGGGACATATCGCCAGGGATTGCAAGAGGGAGAAGATGAAGGGAAAATGCTTTAATTGTGGGTAGCCTGGTCACTTGAGTAGGAATTGTCCCCAGAAGACGGGACATGGAGCTAGTACACAGGTCGCGCAGATTCAGGCGTTAGGCGCAGCACCTTCAGGCAGCATTCCAGATAGAGGTAGTAAAGTCACAGTTGAAGGTTTGATTTCTATTTCTGATTTTTCCCATTCGAACTCTATTCGATTCTTGAGCATCACACTCTTTTATCTCTAGTTCTCTTGTGGATTGTTTGCACTTAGACATTTCTTTAGTAGTAGACCCCATTGTTGTTTCAAACCCCGTCGAAGGATCGGCACACTTATCTATGGTTTGTAGGGGTTTGAAATTTTTTATCCTAGGCGTAGAATTTGACTGCAATGCCTATGTTTTGGGATTTTTGGGTTATGGGATGATTTTGGGGATGGATTGGCTATCCACATATGGAGCTATACTAGACTGCGAGAGGAGAGTCGTTAGACTAGAGACATGCAGCGGTAGGACTCTCGAGGTTTCTTGCGACCCGCAAGGGTCAATCATGTTGAGTTTCCTATATTCCCTCGATTCATCTTCAGCAGAGCTAGATTCGGTTCTTGTCGTCGGAGATTTTCCAGACGTCTTTGAGGAGGTTAGGGGACTACCCCCTAAGAGGGAGATTGACTGCAGGATTTATTTAACTGAGAATGCTAAGCCAGTAGCATTACCTATGAGGCATATGGCTCCTAGGGAAAGGAAGGAATTGAGCAAGAAGATCCGTGAGCTTTTGGAGAAGGGTTTCATAAGGAGGAGCATATCGTAGCGGGGAGCACCAGTCGTCTTCGCTACTAAGGCGGATGATTCTCTTTGACTTTGCGTTGATTATAGAGAATTAAATAAGCT
Organism: Allium fistulosum; assembly: GCA_030737815.1. NCBI lineage: Eukaryota > Viridiplantae > Streptophyta > Magnoliopsida > Asparagales > Amaryllidaceae > Allium > Allium fistulosum. Next base: position 303,648,922 of record CM060903.1, on the reverse strand, counting down.
CACAAAGAAGAACCGATATCCACTCCCTAGGATTGATGATCTTTTTGACTAGTTAGTTGGCTCTTCGGTATTCTCCCAGCTTGATTTAGCCACAGGATTCCATCAGCTTAGGGTTGCCGATGACAGCATAGATAAGACCGCATTTAGGACACCAGACGGATTCTTCGAGTGGTTGGTTATGCCTTTTGGGCTAACCAATGCCCCAGCCTACTTTGTTGATTTGATGAGCCGCATCTTTAGAGAGGTCCTAAATAAGTTTGTGGTGGTATTCGTGGATGACATCTTGTTGTTTTCCAAGAATAGAGAGGAGCATGTTGTTCATTTAGAGGAGGTTCTTTGCACACTTCGTAGTCATCATTTGAGAGCTAAGTTTTCGAAGTGTCACTTTTGGAGTGAGGAGGTATGTTTCTTGGGGCACGTGGTCTCGAAGGAAGGTTTGGATGTTGACCCCGCTAAGGTGATTGCAGTGCAAGATTGGAAGCCCCCCAAGAATGTCATCGAAGTTAGGAGCTTCCTAGGATTGGCGGGCTACTATAGGAAGTTCATTAGAGACTTTGCTAAGATTTCGGCACCACTCACGTGCCTTACTAAGAAGGATAAAGCATTCGTGTGGGACGTAGATTGTAAGGATTCCTTTACAAAGCTTAAGAGAGCCCTTACTAGTGCACCAGTGTTAGTTTTACCCAATGGAGCTAAGCTTTTTACTGTATACACTGATGCATGTGGTATGGGTTTAGGAGCGGTGTTGATGTAAGAAGGGAGGGTAGTATGTTATGGTAGTAGGAAGTTGAGGATGCATGAGAAGAACTACCATACCCACGATTTGGAGTTAGCTGGCATAGTTTTTGCACTCAATTCTTGGAGGCACTATTTGCTTGTAGAGAGGTTTGAGCTTTTCACCGTCCACAAGTCATTGAAGTACCTATTCTCGCAGAAGGACTTGAACTTGAGGCAGTAGCGGTGGATGGAGTTTTTGGCGTCGTACGATTTTGAGATAGCTTATACCCCTGGCAAGGGTAATGTGGTTGCAGATGCATTAAGTAGGAAGAAGGCAACCCTTAGTCCTTTGTTCGTAGAGTGGAGGAGCTTGGAGTTTATTTCTACTTTTGATTTTAAGCCCTCTACGGACATTACCCCTGGATTGTTAGCTACGCTTGAAGTGAGGCCTACCCTTATGGATCAGATTGGCTCGAGGCAGCGAGAGGATTTGGAGCTCATTGACATTATGGATAGGATTAGCCGAGGAGAGGTCTCTAGACATCTCCAACGTTATTCCATAGATGGCAGAGGGTGGCTTAAGAGAGATATAAGGCTTTGTGTTCCCCACACTAGTGACTTGTTGAGAGCATTTTTAGAGGAAGCACACCATTCCCATATGACTATTCATCCGGGTGGTGATAAAATGTATAGGGACATGAAGAGGATGTTTTACTAGAATGACATGAAGAAGAATGTGGCGGAGTTCATAGCTAAGTGTCTTGTATGCCAAAGGGTTAAGACGGAGCAGCAGAAACCCGGTGGATTACTTCAGCCTTTAGATGTGCTAGAGTGGAAGTGGGACAACATTTTGATGGATTTCATAGATGGTTTACACCATTCTAGAAAGGGGAATATATACTAGCATTTGGGTAATCGTAGAACATTTGACCAAAAGTGCCCACTTCATTCCTGTTAAGAGCAAGAGGAAGGCATCTTATTTAGCATCCCTATATGTTCGAGAGATAGTTCGACTACATGGAGTTCCCTTTAGCATAGTAAGCGATAGAGACTGTATTTCACTAGTGAGTTTTGGAGAAGCTTACAGGAGGCACTAGGGACGCAGCTTAGGTTGAGTACGGCTTATCACCCATAGACGGATGGCCAAACGGAGAGAGTGAATAGAGTGCTTGAGGATTTGTTGCGGATGTGCATTTGGGACTTTGAGGAACTTGGGAAGAGCATCTTCCGTTGGTTGAGTTTGCGTATAATAACGGTTACCAAGAAAGCATAGGAATGGTATCATTCGAGGCTTTATATGGGAGACCTTGTAAGTCACCTTCATGTTGGGTGGAGTCTACAAAGAAGTTGCTACTTGGGCCTGACATGGTGAGGGAGACATCGGAGAAAGTGGATTTGATTCGGCGAAGGATGAAGATAGCTCAAGACAGGCAGAAATCTTATGTGGACAAGCGGAGGAGAGACATTGAGTTTGAGGTTGGAGACATAGTTTTTATCAAAGTATCCCCACTTAGGAAGGTGGTAAGGTTCGAATTGAATGGAAAGTTAGCCCCCAGATTTGTTGGACCATTTCCTATCATGGAGAGAGTTGGGAAGATGGCTTACCGAGTGAAGCTACCAGAAAGGCTCGCAGGAGTGCATGGCATTTTTCATGTTTCGCACTTGCGAAAATGCTTACATGACTCAGCGGAGGTCGTAGAGCCTAGTCAGTTGGAATAGGTGGAGGTAGAAAGGGAAGCATTAGTTCGGCGTATCCCCACGAAGATTGTTGGAAGAGACACCAAGCGACTGAGGAATAAGGAGGTTCCGCTAGTGAAAGTGCAATGGGGATATGATGTTGCAGATGCTACTTGGGAAGCTGAAGAGAAAATTCGTACTTCCTATCCTCATCTTTTCGATTGTAAGTTTTAGAATTTCCTATTTTCCATCTTTAGTTTTGAATAGGTTCTTTCCTTTATTATCCTTTGGGAGGGTAGAACTTAGGATTTAACCTATGGATGGTAGGGTTTGATGTAAACATGTTAATAGAACATGTTATGCATGATGTATGCTAGCGGTTGCAAGTATTTGCTCATAGATGCTATGGACGCATATACTTACACTAGGCACTATTATCTCTTAGGGATCGGCCTAACTAGGACACTAGAGCATATGCCTATGGATATGTGCGCATTTTTATCCTATTTTCCATGGTTGCTAAAAATGGATGATTTTCATATGATTGTTGCATTTGGACGATGTTTGTAGCATGCATATAGAACCATCAATTGTCATTAGGGATTTTTGCATTCATTTGGATACATGGCACGGACGTGACTGCATAAAAGGAGGTCAACTGAATCAGTGGACCGCCTAATTTTTTGCATTAGTTAGGGACATTTACACTACACTAATTGCATAAGTATTATAAATCACATTAGAAAAGCTTAAGGACAATGGATGAATGGATGATGGTTGAGTAGTTGGTTGTAGAACTTGGATGAAAACATTAGTTCATTCTTTTATCCTTAGAGATTTCGAGGACGAAATCCCTTAAGGAGGGGAGAATGCAACAACCCGAAATTTAACCCATAATAATTAATTTGTTAATTAATGAAATAATAAAATAAATTTGTGAAATTATCAGAATCGAGCCACGAGAATTGTACCGTTGTGTCCGTGGTAATTTTCTGGGTCAATTTCCATATATAGAACGGCAGAATCCGAGCTAATATGAGCTAGAAACAAAATAAACAAGAAAAGAAGAAAAAAATGGGCTAGGTCGATCAAAAGGTCGACCCAACCGCGCCCTAGGTCGACCGGTCGGTCGACCTAGGGTGAGGGGCGGTTGACCCGCCTATGGGTATGGAACGGAGAAAATTTTCTTCGTTCCAGAGGTTTTCGAACACGTATTTTTCATTCTTTAGCCTCATCTGGTCCCTTTGTGCTTCCATCCGACGGCTCATATTCAGCCTATGACGTGGTTGCATCCTATTCAATCTCCAAATCCAATGGTCTGAGATCCACTTCTACCCCTATAAATAAGACCCTAGGCCTAACACTTTTTCCATTCTAGATTTTCTCCGCTTGGGTTCACCTTTTCATGAAGGACCCTAAAAGGAATAATTTTCCAAGGAGAGAATCTTTTTAATAAAAATATTTTAATACCCTCAAGTGGATCCGGGAAGATCAAAAGGGAAGAGCATAGAACCACAGGTAAGTGATTGTAATTATTTAAATTTTTAAGTAATTTAAAATAATAGGGTTTCCAATAGTTGTAGTTTTGCTACGATTTTTGGAATAACCTTTTTAGTAGTTTATTTATAGTTTTTAGAATTATTTTCAGTCTATTTCTTTTAGCTATTATTTTCAATTAATTTTAGCTTATTTCTGTTAATTATAGCTTTTCCATTTTTTTTACAGTTTATTTACAGTATTTTAATTTATTTACTGTTATTTATGCGTTATTTACATCTTTTTCCTACGCTTTGGATTTTCTTCTATTTTCAATTTTCTTTTATTTCTCCTTCTTCTTCGCTTATGGATTAGAATAGATTAAACGTGAATATGGATTAAAATTATAAGAATACTGAAATAACGGAAGATAAGATGTAAATTGTAAAGACTGTAATAAAAATGGAATTAAGACTGAAATTGAGCCTAATTATGATATTGATGTTAGAATTGGACCAAAATAAGATAATTGGCCTAGTTATAACTTAGAATTATAACTAAAAAGAGTATAAGATGAAAGAAGCTTATTTTTACACTTAGACCTTGGGTTAAGTAATAAGCATGATTATAACGTAGGTTATAATAAGAAATAGAACAGAGTGAGGCTTATTTTAAGACTTGGGATAAATTAATAAGCACATATGGTAAGAACAAAGGTAAAGGATTACTTAAATAATTTATCTAAGTTAATAAGCAAAGAATTAAATTAGGACATGTACCAAATAAAATTCCCCTATTTCTATGGACACGGTGTTTCATATAACCCTAAGTGAAACGAGGTATCTCACATAACCCTGAAGTGAGATGAGGTGTCTCACATAATCCTGAAGTGAGATGAGGAGCACGCTCATGTTAATAACGGTAGTAAATGGTCAATAAGTAGAAGTCCAAATCATAGGGATTTGGGCAAGGGGAGCAACTAGATATTGTTTGGATGAGTGGCCAGTACCAACAGCATTTCCCCTATTATTTCTATGGACACGGTGTTTCACATAACCCTGAAGTGAAACGAGGTGTCTCACATAAGCCTGAAGTGAGACGAGGTGTTTCACATAACCCTGAGGCATGCTTATGCTGGAAGAAGACCCAATAGGTGGAACAATAGGTAACATGAGCATGGTGGTGTTACGTGTGCGACTTCCATTCGGGTGCTCAGTAATCGTTATGAGTTCTAAGCGCTTAGTGCGTGTCTTTCATAGGCACCAATGTCTACTGCGTAGGGAGCTTTAGCGTCCGGTCCACAGTAGATTCTATGGAGTAGCAGGCCGATCAAAGGGTAGTATTAGGAATTCAGTCTTATCTTAGCAACTATCAAAAACAAGTGCAAATAATCAAAGTTAAACAGTTGTGTTAATTTAGTTAAATCGTATTTATTTCCATCTTATTCCTTCTTCATATTTCCTTTCTTTCCTTTATATATACTAGAACTATTGTAAGGTCTATTACTTTTGCTTTGCTTAAAGATGCTAGTAATTATTATCATTCACCGGACTTTTAGTCTGACCCACTCCTCTATTTTCCCTTTCCCCCCATAGGCAATCAGGGGCAAGGAAGATAGACTGCAGCTTTTTGGAGACTTGGAGAACCTATCATGTATTCCTTTTTTTCAGCTTTTTGTTATTTTATTGTATTGGCACTGTATTGAGGGAAAGTTTGTGGTTGTACTTTGGTTTTTCTGATGAGACTGGGATTTTATTTTCATAAGACAATTGTATTTGGTATTTGGAACATATGTGGTTTGTCTGAGGTATTTATGAAGTATTAATTTTTAAAATCACTTATTATTTTTAATTACTTCCGCTGTGTTATTATCTATCTATTTTGTCTTGTGAATCTCGTTCTCTGCTAGTTTTAGTTATACCTACAATGCACCATGCCTTTTAGTGTGTCCTTTTGGGTATACTAAGGGGTGTGGGGGTGTTTCACCCTAAATAATGAATCTGGATAAGATATTTACATAGTCCATTAGCGCTGCTATAAATAGACCTAGATGCCAATATTCTCAAATATAAAAAAATTATTTTCTCTGCATAAAAATAAGTTGCATCTAATGGTGGACTTTGCAGCTCCATCATTAAGTTAGAGAATGATTTTTTCATAGGCAAAACTGATGGTTCAAGAAATCGGTAGGGGCATCGAGGAATTTTTTACCTAATTTTAACAAAATTGATTTGTTAAAACTATTTTCAATCAATTTGTTTTTAAAAATTTTTTTTTTAAGTTTTTTTGCTATTGTACATACATACATAAGTTTGTTGCCTTATTATATATAATTATTTTATTATTAAATTTATTTTTGAATAATTGTTATTAATTTGATAGTGAGTTGTCTTGTTATATATTTTTAAATAATAACATTGTAAATCATGTCAATATTTTTAATATAATAATATAATTAAAAATTAAATTTCAAATCAAAATCATCTAATATGATTTAACATTAATGACATTATTCATGATAATACTATAAAAGATCTAGTGCATAAATTAAAAAGATTTTTTTTTAAATTTGCCCCTTACCCTGTTGCTTGATGCACTTGATCCAATAATGATATCAAAGCAAGTAGATGATTGGACATCTCACAGTGTGATTTATCACAAAGCAGTGGCTCTTACCCCTACATTTCCTATGTCAAGGAGTTGACAAGTTGTGTACGGGAGAGTTAGTGCTATGCTCTTTGAACAATTATGTAATTTGTTACATATATCTAACTCTACAATCGATCGTGTTCATAATAAAGGTGTTTGTTTTCTTATATATACTTTGTTATATTGTGATATAATTAATAAAGTAATTCATTTAAAGTATATTAATAAGAATTTTTTTGGATGAAATGTTATGTAATGAGTTGCAAATAAGTTGCAATGGTGAGTAATTAATCACAATATAAAATAAAATTTTACTTTAAATATTTCTGGTCAAGATGTTTTGAGAAAGGATATCGATATACCCATTGAGACCAGAATACGTAACGCTCTCCAAGGTATTATATTACTCATTACTTTTTGGGGGACCAAGGGGTTACATAGTCATAATTATTGGATAAATTTGGATTACTCATCCAAGAATTTCCTATTGGTTAATAAAAGTAAGTCAAACAAGAAATCTTGGTGTGATGATGTAACATAGTTCCTTCGACTTGAGAATATCGTGGAACTTCAATGTGGATACTCCACTTTTATTATAGTTAAATCATGTCATGATATCCATCGAACGACTATAGTTGGATCTGAGTTAAAACATTAGGAGTGAAGCACTATTCAATAGAGAATTTGTCTCCTCAGTTTTATAAGGTTAGTATCATGGTCAACTATAGTTAACTCAAAGTCAAAATCTCTGGCCAGAGTAGAACGGTTAATAATAAATGTTATTATTGAACTAAGAACTTTGTTCATGGACTGATCAAGTTGACAGCGATTAATGTTTGAGTTTTAATCAATACCAAACTTTATATATCCTAAAGTGATGTAGTTTGGTGAAGATAACGTGTGTAAATTACTGTCACTATTGATACCGCTTAAGATAATGGAAAAGTTTTACCAAAAAGATCTATAAGTAATGAATTCAGACAAAGCATCACACCACTAGCTAAAGTGACGTGTGAATGATATTATTTGAATTGTTTCATATTAATTGCTAACAGATTTCACACCTTTTAAATCACACAACCGTATTTGTGAATTCTCCAAAATACCATACAATTTAATTAGTTTATAAAAGTCTTATGAATTAATTAAATTTATTAATATCTAAGAAATATTAATTATAAATGTTTGATGTTTGAGGTGTTATTAGTAAGTGGGGTAACTCCTAAAAAATTTCCGAGTGTTATCATTGAATTTTTTGATGCGTATATCAAAGTTATATATGCACGTATTGATATATGACATTAATATATATTTGAACAAGCTTTAAATATATTTAATCACTTAATGGGATTCGAACATCAAGTAAATTAAGGTGGTTTATCATATTCTAGCAAGATTGGATGATGATTGAAGGGAATCTAGGAATCAATTCATAAATCAAGGTGTTACAAAAGGTCGGATCTGCAAAGATAAATTCATATTTTTATACATTCATATGTGTTCACACCTGACCCTAATTGATGTGTGTCACATATGATTGAATTTCTATTCTATACTATCAAAATTTAATTTATTATATATGTTTTTTGTGAATGGAAATAAATAAAAAACAACAACTAAATTTTATCTACTTATTTTAGCTATATATATAAATCAATTCTTTTATAAAATGTATTTTTATGTAATAATAAAGAATTTATATATATAATCATTTATTTTGGCTACAATGGTTCTTACTTAGTCAAATAGATAAATCTAAAATTTATTTTATTTATTATACACACACATATGTATATAATATATGGCCATATAATCGTGAATCAATTTCACACACACACACACACATATATATACATGTATGTATGTATGTATGTATTTGTATATGTATATATGTATGTATGTGTGTGTGTCTATATGTGTGTGTGTGTGTTGTTTTGCAAATAAAAAAAAAGAGACACATGTGTATGAAATAAATATGATTGGATATGTAATATACAAATTACCTTTTATGACTAAGATCTAAATAACATTGAACTCTAACGGTCAAAATAAAATAAAAATGGCCTCCTTAATTTTGTCTGCTTAGCGATCCTCTGGTTTCTTCGACTATCTCCGCTCCCCCGCTCTAGCGTTCCTTCGTTCTCTTCTCTGGTTGCGCGACTTTCGTTCTCTGCTCTTTTGATTGTCGTCTTTGTTTTTCTAGGGCTTTGTCTATGGATTTAGGGATTTTTTACTTCCATGGTGATTTCGTGAAGAATTGCCCCTCTTTTGCTAGCATCGCTGCTTCCCTTTTAGAGGTGGTGGCGCCGCCACTGTCGGTCTGCTTCACTAGTTATTGCTCGATTGAGATTTGCGTTTTCTCTGTTAGGGCATTTTCGGCTCTTGCTCGTTTCAAATTTGTTGTAGTTGATGGGTGTTTCATGGAGCTGGCTCCCATTTTCAGTGCGCTCCACTCGATTTCAACTCACGGCTCGTGCTTCGATGGGTCGAGGGCAGAGACTGCTGCCTTGCCTGAGATTTGGGCATCTTGTCCGAGTTTGGGTGCGACTGTCGGTAATCGGGATTTCACCACCCGATTTTTACCGAGCCTTTTCTTTGATGATGCGATGGGTGGATTGGCTTCGTGCCAGTCAGATCTTTGCTTTGGATCGCTTGGTGATGTTTCCGTGTGCGAGCTCTCTGGCTCTTTGGCTGTTTGTGGTTCCTTATCGATTAACAAACGAGACTTCATCACTCGGTTTGTTCCTCGCCTGTCGTTTTTAGGAACTGCAGCTGCTTGTAGCCCGCTTGAGGCCTCTGTCGCCTTTGGGTCTATTGGCGTAGCCTATGCTCCAGGGGTTAAGGAGTTGACCACCTTACCTCCTCCAGCAGACCGGCCATTGGATGATTTGTTTGGCCTTGGCTTTTTTCTGCCTATGGCCGAACCTTTTGGTTCGTTGTTATCGCCTCCTCCTTTGGCTATCGATGAATTGGTGCTTTCCTCTCTGCCATGTTCGCCGCTTTTGCTGGCTCTTCCTCCATCCGTGCAGGTTTGTGTTGCCTTTTGTAGGCAGGTGAGTATTTCTCATTCTTGTTTCATTTCCGTTGATATTTGTGGTTTGCCTGCTGTTTTTTGGTTATCGGCCGATATGGTCGGCCATGTTTGCTTGAGCCTTGCACACTTACGTGTGTGCTCCCTGTCACTGCCGTCTCGTCCGAGGCCGGGAGTGTGTCAGGTCCCTTGTTGTCTGCTGGTTTAGTTTCATCCGCTGGGGCCTTTTCGTCTTGCTGCCTACATCAGTATATTCGGCCTCTGTTGATTTTGCGGGTTTTCTTTTGTCGCATCGGTTATGTCCGTTTCAGGCTGTTTGTTTGGTTCGATCTGTTGGAAACCCATTGTTGGTTTCTTGTGTTGAGTCTTGACGAGGCCCATTCTTTGTCGTCAACGACTTTGTCCTGTTGGTTTAGACTTTTATTGTCTGGCTTCTATTGGTCCCTTCAGAGGTTACAGAGGGGCTGGAGTGATTGGTTCGGGCGATCTCCACGTCCTGGTCGTATAGTGGCCATTTCTGACCACTATACGGACAGACCAAGTTATTGCCAGCTTTCTTTGTTCTGCTCTGTTATTCCCTCTGTTTGGTCCGTCTTGCGACTCTTACCTGTATTGCGGGGCTGTTTTATTAGTGACAGTCCGGCTTTGGTAAGACTCCCACAGCAACATGGGCTGCAGTCTGTTTGCGCCCTTACACAGTTTTATTCCCCCTCTGTTCTTCCCTTCCTCCCTCTTTCCGTTGCTTCGCCTATCTCTACTTCCCCATCGTCGGGTGTGTCGGCTTTTTCGGCTTCGGATTGCTCCTGCCACATTGATTCCTCCATTTCTACGGCTTTTTATTTTTCTGTTTGGTTTCTAAAGAAGATTGGTATGCGCTTGGTTCGCCTCCCCTCTTATTGTCGATTTCCCTATGATCGCTCGGATCAATTGGGTCCCTCTACCTCTCATTGCTCCTCAGCTTGCTCCCTTTCCTCTTCATCGTGCTCTCTGTCCATATCCATTCCTCTTATGAGTAAGGCAGAAATTGCGCTCCTTAATGAGCGCCTCGATTGCATATCTATGAACTCTTCGCCTTCGTCTTCGCTGCTTGGTGCCTCGCTGTCTACTTCGTTGGAGACCGGTAATGAGGTGTCTTTTGTGACACCTCCCCAGCCTCCCGACCCAATCCCCCGAGCGTCTTGTCGCAGATCGCGTAGAGCCCAGTCTACCCCCCGCACCATCCGCACACGCTCTATAGCGGCGTCCGAGCAGATCGATCGATCTACTCGTTATTCGTTATACCTTGTCTGAGTCCTTTCTGCTTCCTCTTGTTTGGTGTCCTGCTTTCGCTCCCTTTATCTTCATCTCTCTTTTCTCGCTCTTAATGGCAAATTTGCTTTTCTGGAATGTCCGTGGTAATGGCAACGAAGCGTCTTTGGCTAGGCTAAAACGCATTGTCAGGAAGCACTCTGTTGGTTTGGTCGCTGTTTTGGAACCCTTTCTGGAACCGGAAGGCATATCCAACATCGTCTTATCCTTAGGTTTTGGCGGTGGCTCTGCCAACGTCTCGGGGAAAATTTGGATCATATGGTCCAAATCCATCTCGGTTCGCGCCGTGTTTGATTCCTCTCAGCTTTTTTCGGTGGCCTGTTCGTCTCCATCTTTTATCTCTCCCTTTCTTTTCTCGGCGGTTTACGCCAAATGTGATCGTACGGAGAGATTAGCTCTCTGGTCCGACATTTTAGGGCTCGATTCGTTGGGTATCTTTTCTTCTGTGATAGGCGGCGATTTTAATATCGTCACTTGCCAAGCGGAAAAACGGGGAGGAGCCGCCATCAACCGTGTAGCGATGGCGGATTTCAACTCGTTCATTGTCAGCTCTGGTCTATCTGAGCTTCCCTTTGTTGGCTCTGCTTTCACCTGGTCAAACAACCAAGAGGGACCGAACCGTATCCTTTCCAGACTTGACAGTGTTTTCGGGTCGGACGAGTGGTTTCGCCTCCCTTTCTCTTTCTCGATCGCGCATCTCCATCGGTCCTTCTCTGACCATGCTCCCATGGTTGTTCGCTGCTCTCCCTTCTCCTTAACGGGGCCATCTTCCTTTCGGTTCCAGAGCATATGGAGATCTCATCACTCTTTTCTTCAAGTGGTTGCTAACTCTTGGAGCGATCCTATTGTTGCCTCTCCCTGTGAGGTTTTCGGTCGTAAGCTTAAGCGTCTCAAAGCGTGCCTTAAGGTTTGGAACGTTCAGGTCTTTAAGAACATTTTCGATCGCGTTCGCATGGCCGAAGAGTCTCTAATCGTAGCCAAATCCTTGCTAGACGAGGATCCTACCGCAGCTAACAAGGAGGCTTGGGCTATTGCTCAAACCATATTCTCTTCGGAACTTCGTATTGAGAATGACTACCTTCGTCAAAAGGCTAGGGTCAAGTGGGTAGTCGTCGGTGATACAAACTCCAAATTCTTCCATTCCTCTATTCGTAAGAAGAATAGCCTTCTCACGATCCGTGAGATTTTGCGACATGATCTATCTACGGCTTCTTTGCCCGAAGATGTCAAAGATACCATCCTGTCCCACTTTCAATCCTTTCTGGGCTCGCCGTCTGTCTCGGTTTCTGATCCGGCTCTGCTTGCCTTCATTCCTCATGTGGTTCTTTCTCCGGAAAGTGACCTTCTCGCGGATCTCCCTTCCCCAGAGGAGATTCGTGCTTCTGTCTTTGCTCTGGGCAAGGATAGTGCCAGTGGTCCGGATGGTTTCAACGGTGTTTTTTTCAGGAGTTCATGGCCTATTATTCAGGCTGATTTTTGTCTTGCTGTTCAATCCTTTTTCTCCGGGGGATCCCTTCCATCAGGATGGACATCCACCAACCTTGTTCTTATTCCTAAATGCGAAAACCCTAGGTCGTGTGTGGATTTCCGGCCAATCAGCCTTTGCAACTTTTCGAATAAAGTTATCTCTAAGATCCTGGCCACCCGCTTGGCTCCCTTCCTTGAGCGCATTATTTCTCCTTCTCAAGCGGGCTTTGTAAAGGGGCGTTTGATTACTAATAACGTACTACTCGCCCAGGAACTTATCTCCCAGATTGATCGGAAAGTCTGGGGTTCTAATGTTGTCTTCAAACTGGACATGGCTAAGGCCTACGATCGCATGTCCTGGTTTTTCATCATCAAGGTCTTAAGGGCTTTCGGTTTTCCGGAACCCCTTATTGACTTGGTGTGGAGGCTCATCTCCAACTGTTGGTTCTCTGTGCTCATTAATGGTTCGGCTAATGGTTATTCCAAGGCAGGAAGGGGTTTGCGTCAGGGAGACCCACTCTTACCATCTCTTTTTGTGATCACGGCAGAGGCTCTCATTCGCGGTCTCCAAACCTTAACAATTTACGGCCAGGTCCAGTGCTTCGGGATTCCGAGGGGTTGTCCCCTTGTCTCTTCCTTATCATTTGCAGATGACATTGTCATTTTCTCTAATGGCAGCCGTTCCTCTGTCCGGCGGCTCCTCAGCTTCCTTCATCAATATGAGAGATCCTCGGGTCAACTAGTAAACCCTTCCAAAAGTTGCTTTGTCCATGCGAAAGACTTGTCTCCATCTCGTGCTACCTGGATCGAGACTATCTCAGGTTTCAAGGAAGCCACCCTTCCTCTTCCTTACTTGGGTATTGTCCTATATCGTGGTAGAAAGCTCAATGCTTTCTTCGACCCCTTGACAGACAAAGTGAGGGGTAAGATCTTATGCTGGAATGTGTCTCTTCTTTCTCAGGCTGGTAGACTAGTTCTTATCAAATCCGTATTAGACTCGATGGGAACTCATGTTTTCGCGGCTATGACCCCTACCTCTTCCTTCTTTTGTTTGTATCGGTCTTTGGCCTCGTCCTTCTTCTGGGGCAACAAGGACAACGACCGTCGGCACCACTGGGTGTCGTGGGACGCGGTGTGTCATCCCAAAAACGAAGGCGGCTTGGGTCTGCGTAATCCTAAGGACCTTTGTGCTGCTTTTTCCTGTAAGTTGTGGCACAGGTTTGGCGCTAACAACTCCTTATGGGCTTCTTTCCTTCATGCGAAGTACCGTAGGCTTGCGGGCTCTAACTTCACGGGGTCTCCATCATATGCTAGTGAGACCTGGACGCACATGCAGTCGGTGAAGCCGTTTTCTGACTCTCATGGTGGATCTTCAGGATGGGATGGCGCTTCATTTTCCATACTGAAAGCTTGGTCTTCAATTAGAATCCCAGACCCCATTCGCCCTGTGTTTTCTTTCATTTAGGATTCTCGTATTCCCCCCAAGGTCTCTATTTTGATGTGGCGGATCCTCCATGATGGATTGCCACTTGACGAGAACCTCCAAAAAATCGGCATCCCATACGTCTCCCATTGTAGATGCTGTGGCAATGGGGAATCGGAATCCTTGAATCATTTGTTTTTTGACAGTTTCTCGGCCAGATCGTGCTGGAATTACTTCGGCAACCTTGTTGGTGTTCGACGTTTTGCCAGCTCTCCTACTGATCTCCGAAGTTCCTGGTGGTCTGGGAATTCTGGAAAATCTCTTCGTTCAATCGTGTTCCGCTTGATTCCCTGTCTCATATGCTGGCACCTCTGGTGCGCGCGGAACAAGGCAACCTTCGAGAGTTCTCCTATGGACCCTCCATCCATTATTCGGTGTGTGAGGAATGACGTCTTCCTTGCTTTCCGTGGTAGACCTTTCAGGGGTCCTTTGAGCTCCCGTGCGGAGCAGCTAATAGGGCTTCTCTCTATTTCATGTGCTCTATCTCACGCTAGACTGGGAGTAGGTTGAATCCTCGCGAGCGGGCGCTGGCTTTCATCCAGCGCTCACTTTCCCTCCCCCCGTTTTGTTTAATGTGGTTGTTAGTTTTCCTGTTCCAGGTATCTTAGGTTTCTTCAATGGACCGGTAAGAGCTTTGGATGGCTAGGTTTGGGGTCCAGCTTTCTTTTTTCTCTGGTTCTGTGGTGGTGTTAGTGTGGTTGTTCGGCTGCTTTGGTTGGATTTTGTTCTCTTTTCTCTTCGGCTGGATCTGCGATGGTGTCGTCTTTGGTGGTCTCGTTTAGACCATTGCTGCTCTGATACTTCTGTGAGACCATTCTAGGCTCGTTTGGACTGGCTCCATTTCTCCTTCGCCGCTTGCTCCTTTCCCAGGAGTATGCTTTCCCTGGTTTTGCTGGCTTTGCTTCAACTAGGTTTGATTCCTATGTGGTATGGCTTGGTGGTCTGGCCTTTACCTTCGGGTTAAGGCAGGTTGGTGGCTTTTGGTGGGTTTTTTTCCCCTTCTCTGTCGCTGTCAACGGGTGGTATTGTTTCTTCATGTTGTGGCCTTTATTTTCTGTATTTTCTGGTTTCGTCTTTCCCGATGTTGTTCTGTGCTATTTGTGAGCCCCTGGAGAAAGGCGTTTTTTCTCCATTTTGGTTATATATTCTCTCTTTGCTGAAAAAAAAAGACTAAGATCTAAATGTAACTAAGATTTTGAGAAAGGTGGAAGGCCTTTCCATTTTCTCTAAATTCTGTTTTGATGGTTCCTTAGCAAATGAGATAAATTTGGAACTTATTCTATTAATTGGAACTTATTCTATTAATTTCTCTTGAATAATTATTTTCAAAACCTTAATTTATATGGTAATATATACATATGTTAAACACACATATGTCTAAACAATATACATGGTACTATAAATATGTGTATACAAACCATATACATATATTATAATATATATTATAAACATGTGTATATACTTGGGCACTTATATTTTTTATATGCATATGAATTTATCATATGTACATATAAGTATAATATATATGTATATGTAATAGATATAGATCCCTATATATATATTTAAATTTATGTGTATAGTTATACACCGCTCATATAATGTTATGTTACCAAGTCATGTTATGAATATATACGATATGTTCAAAATTAATATTAAATTAATTCAATTAACATGATTAATTAATTAAATACAAAATATTTTAAAATAAGGGTCTATGTAGTTTAGTTAGCCATCATTTAGGGCAATGGGCAACTAATAAATTTTCTATATGTGTTAAATTTACTAATTATTTAACTAAAATTTTTGATTGAATAATCAATTAATTAAATAGTTAATATATATATATATATATATGATATATATATATAAAGCTATAAAGGTTGTAGTTAAATATTCTCTTCTTAAATAGTTTAAAATGAATAAAATAAAATTTTCTAAAATTTTAATAATTAAATTAGTTAACTAAATTAAGAACTAAAATTTATTAAATATGATTTAATTGATAAGATACATATAAAAATTATATAAGTTAAATAAATTATAATAGTTATAAATAAATTAAACATGTATGATTATATATATAATATAAGTGGAACTATAAGAAACTGAAGTAGATTTTTGGAATAAATACATATGTATGGTACGTATATCGTGATTTCAGATGTGTCTCACAGTTAAATCACAAGGGTATTTCATAAGAAATGCATTATTCCTTAATCGATATCACGCACAATATATCATTGATTATTAATCTTTAATATAGTTACCCTATATCATTTATATATTGATAGATTACTTACATACGTACTAATTATTAAGCAAAATCAAGCTAAAGCTATTATGTGAAGTACTATTAATATATTTCCTAGATGAGGTAAGATACATGCATGTATTTATTGAGCAAACTCATGATACATGCATTATACTTAGGCTATTAAGAAATGATAGCTAGGAGCGAATATTTTCTCTTGATTTGTTGAGAAAACTCAAGGTCAAAGTCGAAATTTCAACAAAGACCATGGTTAGGAGTTATGTATGATATAATAAGTAAAGTGTTATCTATCACTTTTGGAGCTATGATTTGTTGAGCAAATTCAATGTTAAAATTTCAACGTAAGAGGGCCCTAACACTCGCTAGAGAAATCGTAAGGTTTCTATATTTCTATTAAGTTTTTGAGGAATATAAAATCTGGTGGGCGCCCTATAAAAAAATAATGCCTAACCATTCTAATATTGTAAGAACACATGTTATACAAAATTAAAATTATCTAATTCAATAAATTTGTACAACTAATTTAATTGATAAAATTGTTTATCAATAGAATATACTAACCCGCTGAATTAAGATTGATAAAGAAATATAGAATATAATTACCAATAAATCCCTTGGCATGTTGTCACCTCAAAGCACTTGCAAGAGCCAAATTATACAACTACTAAATACATTTGTATTTTCATCACTTAAGAGTTTATTTTTCCAAGACTGTGTATTATCTTCTATGAGGTTCGAACATTAAAGTAATACAAGAATATGGATATTTGATCCATAATCAAGCACAAACAAAAGGTTATATGTTGAACAGTCGCGTTACTATAATGCAAAATCTCGATGAAAATGTTTCACTCGTAATGTGTAAGTAAACCATTGTGAAAGACCATATGTTTAATACGATTGAATACAATGAGGATCTTATTGTATTAGAAGCAACGCCGACCATGAACTACTAGATAGACTTGTTAGTTGCTATGCATGGAATGAAAGATGGGTAATAGCTTTAAAAAATGTAAAAGCAGCGAAGAGATCACACAGTCGATTTTATACTGGTTCAGACCTTCCGTCCTACATCTAGTCCCAAAGCTCCCCTTTAGAATTCGCATTACCAACCCTCAATTCATGAAGGAATATGTATACTACAAACTCTGCCTAAACAACCAAATAGGACTTTAGTACAAACCAAAGTTTTAAATCTCGGATTTCTGGCATGTCTTGTCTCAAAGAATTTAGAGAGCTTATCTCGTATTTGGTGAGATCTCGAACGAGATGAGTGGATTTCGGTCGTTCATCTCGGATCTACATCTCGGTTTCTAAAATTCATCTTGGAGTTATCTCAGAGTATATGTGTGATGCCCCACCTCTATGCTCACGCTAGCCAAGGACACTACGATGTAATGCCGTCGACTAGCGCGAAGAATAAGGCTGTTGAGGAGCGACCATCTGTGTAATTGCTTTGTGCGAGTACCGATATGTCAGATAATATAACTTACATTTCATTTACAAAGGAAATCCGACATATCAAATACAAACTCACAGCTACCATACAGTGACTATGTGGACTTCGGAAACAAATATAGAAATAAACATAACGCAAATCAGTCACAGACATTCATATCACAAAGGCGGAATCAGTTATGAATATATGTCATAAAAGTGTACATCAAAATAGTGGTCATATAAGATCCACTACATTACAAAAGGATAGATACAAGTGCTAGACAAAAGAATATGTATACAACAAGGAGTCTTTATCTCAAATGTATACTAACAAAAAACTACTATGCTAAAGTAGTTAGCCAAAAGTCAGGTGAAGGACCCTGATAAGAAGTCAAGCAGGAGCACCTGAAATACCTCAGTCTGACCCGAGTATTATTTAAGAAGAAAATAATAAACGGATCAGTCTAGCTATAAATATCAGATAAAATGAGATAGGATAAGAGATATGTCAAAAACGTGTGATAACGAAAATGCCATACTATAACAAGTATACATAAGGCAACAACAAAAATCATACAATATCTCAAATATTCTCAAACATCCAAAAAGAATGGCACATTCTTTAAAGTAATCACCAAACATAAATATTGGCAAACATACCGATGCCAATCGCAAAATCAGTGAAACGTAAATACTAGTAATCATCAACTAGAAATCCAGAAATCACCAAAAAGGGGAAGGCCTATATTAAATGGGAGCATGAAAACTCACCAACACGTGTATCTCAAACGGAACGCTATTCCATGGTCGCTAACCATCAAATTTGAGCCGAAGCTCCGCAAACGGCCCGAAGACCATGGGTCGCTACCCCGCCAAATTTGAGCCGAAGCTCCTCAAACGGGGTTTAATCCCCATACTAACAAAGAGACATCGCTCAATCGCTAGTCTAAATCATAAAATGATCATCATCGATCAATAAAAAGTGTCAATTACAATAAGCTAGTAAATATAAGAGTTTAGCTTCATGTCCCATAACCACTAGCTTAACTTAAATATTTACGAACAGATTGTAGATTTCCACTCAAAAATTGTCACAAGAGTTCAATCGAACAAGTCCAAGAATTAACCGACGAAGTAAACGCAAGCATTTCATACCACTTGTTTTGCTAAGCCGTTTAATTAGATTTCTGATACGAATGAGGTAAAGGTTTGTATATACTAATAGATTGGAAAACGATTTTAAAAGCGAGCTTTATATTTTAAATAGTGTCGAAATTGTTTTAATGAAAGAGTTTTAGTATTTTCTACTAGTATCGAAACCTTTGTATTTTAAAGTGACAAATCACAGAAAACGATTGTAGAAACAATCGATCAACCAAAAATTCACATTCGACGACGTGAATCAAAACCATTAAAAATCGATATCAAATCCATCAAATGGATATTCCCAAAAATCCAAAGAAAGAAGTCATCAATGTCGATAAAAGTGATAGCAACTAATCGGATCAACAAAAATCGATAAACATTGGAAATCCACTCAAAACAGCCCAAAATAGGCAAAGTGAACAGTTCCAGATGTCTGGGGGATTGATCCAGACGTCTGACCCTAGGTTCTGGCCCAAAATAGGCAAAACTGCACATTTCATACGTCTGAAATTACCAACCAGACGTCTGAACCACTAACCAGACGTCTGGATTTTGTCTCTGCCTTTTTGTGTTTTCCAGGGACCAATTTCAGACGTCTAGATTTCCAATCCAGACGTCTGAATTTGAATCCAGACGTCTGGAATTCAATCCAGACGTCTGAAATTTCCTGGTAGGCAAAAATCAGCCTAGCTCATAAAGGGCGAAAATCCAAATGAAATGCGATCGATCGAGCGATGGATGCTAGGGGTTTATGCCAATCGACAACCCAGCCCTATAGGCTCTTCGATACACCACCAAAACATGTCCAAACATCCCAAGATAGGATTTTTAAAGATTTTGACTTCAAAACACCAAAATTGGAAAATTCACCAAATCAATTCAAATCAAAAGCAAATGAACATGAATAGAAGTTAGGAATTCATACCTAACAACAATGAAAGTTATAGACGTAGATGTGAGTTCAAGAACTCACCTTTAAACCCGAAAACAATGAATGAGAAGCTTTTAAAACTAGGCAAGAACAATTCCTCTTCACAACTCTAGAATCTTCTATCTATTATCAAAGGTGAAGTTTTTCCTAAGTTAGGGTTAGGAATTTCTGAGAATTGAAGAGAGATAGAGATGGAGAAGATGAAGAGGATGCTTACCTAAGCTTCTCTTTGATTTTGGAGCTAGAACTTTAATTTGCAAAGGAATATAGGGCTTAGGATTTTAGTTTCCAATCTCTTCCCCCATTTTTACTAAAGCTTGAATGTATTAGGAAATGAGAATGAATAAAGGAAGTGTGAGTGGAGTTAGGGTATTAGATGAGTTCATGGGCTGAAACCCAAACCCAAAGCCCAATAGAAAATTAGCAAAATTCACTCAACTCCAAACATATCGATGCTTATACTCAAAAAGGTTGCAAACACCATTTTGGACTCAATGGAAGTGGTCTCGAGTCCCAATTCGACTGTTTGCAAAAAGTATCTTTTCGGACTTTAATCGGACTAACGATGCTATATTTAAATATACAATCGTAAAATATGCAGGTTGTTACAGACTCCCCTCCTTAAAGAAATTGCATCCTCGCAATAATTAAGAGGAAAATAAAGAGTAACAACCATAAAAGCATATCGACACAAAAGAAGAAATTTTGAAATGAGAAGTTCACCATAAAGAGCACGAAAGAGTAAGTCCGAATGTGTTTGCTCGATGAATTCTCAAGATTCCCAAGAGCAATTCTTAGGATTTGAGGACCATTGAACTTTCACAAGAAGAACATATTTATTTCGAAGGCGTTCAACCTCCGAAGTAATGATACGAATAAAATGTTGCTCATAAGTCAAATTTGGTGAAACTTCAATTTCTTCAATTACACCGGGCTCAAGAATAGAATCGGAATCCCTAAGGTATTTTCGTAGTTGAGAGACGTGGAAAACGTCATGAATAGCAAAAAATTGAGCCGGTAATAAAAAGGCGATAAGCCACGGAACCAATGCGTTCGGTGATGGGAAATGGACCAATATATCGAGGGGCTAACTTTCCCGATCAACTGAAATGCACAACACCCTTCATAGGTGAAACACAAATGAATACCAATAAAATCTATACCTAAAACCAGCTTCTCACCGGCTTCAAGCCAACACGAAGGAAATCGGCATGGCCTTCCGTAGAGTGCCTCGAAAGGTGCCATACCAATACTAGATTGGAAGCCATTATTATAGGAAAACTCAACAAGTGAAATATGGTCTTCCCAACTTCCACCAAAATCAAGAACACATCCACGAAGGAGATCTTCAAGAGTTTAATTCACACGCTCAGTTTGTCCATCGGACTGAGGATGATAAGCGGTGCTAAAATTAAGCTTTGTTCCCAAAGCTTTTTGAAGACCTTTCTAAAATCAACTAGTAAAATAATGGATCACGATTGCTAACAATAGAAGTAGTAACTCCATGTAATTTAATAATTTCCTTGACAAAGAGTTTAGCCAAAATAGGTACGGTCCGATTAGATCGAACGGGAATAAAATGGGCGGATTTTGTAAGTCTATCTACAATTACCCATAAACTATCATGCCCCGAACGAGAACGGGGAAGACCGTAAATGAAGTCCATGGAAATTTGATCCCACTTCCAAATTGGAATGTCCAAAGGTTGCAATAACCCACCGGGCCTTTGATGCTCGGCCTTAATGAGTTGGTAAGTCATGCAACGCTTAATGAAGTTAGCAATATCAGATTTCATTTCATCCCAATAATAAAGTCGCTACTACTACCGGGATGAATGGTAAATTTAGAATGATGAGAATCTTCTAAAATATCTTTACGACGATCACAAATATTTGGCACAATAAGTCTACCAAATTTTCGAATGCCACCACGAGCATCGATTTCAAAATCTTTCAAACCATCAACCTTATTTTGATCCCTACAACTTTGGCTAAGAAAAGCCAATTCGGGATCTTACTTTTGAGCTTCAAGGATGCGGTCCAAAAGAGAAGGATGAGCCTCAAGGCTACACAAAACAAGAGATGAACATAAATTGGATTCACGATCTCGAATCTTACAAGTGGATAAGGTCTCGAGATCATTCCATTCGGATGTCAACAAAGAAACATCCGCTTGTTGCTCTCGGCTAAGGGCATCAACAACACGATTTCCCCCATCCGAGAGTATAAAGAATAACAAGATCATAAGATGCAAGGAACTCGAGCCAACATTGTTGACGCAAATTAAGTTCCTTTTAAGAAAATAAATACTTCAAAGATTTATGATCGGTGTAGAGAACAAATTTCTCTCCCAAAAGATAACGACGCCAAATTCTAAGAGCGAAAACAATGGCCGCGAGCACTAGATCATGAATGGCATATCTAGTCTCGATAAGATTTAATTGTCACGAAGCATAAGTGATAACACATTCTCTTTGCAAGAGAATGACACCCAAACCAATACGACTTGCATCGGTACAAACAATAAAGTCTTGGTTCCCTTCGGGAGTCACAAGAATAAAAGCATCGGAAAAGAGTTCTTTTAATCGATCCTCTTCCCCGTAAAGCTAAGACATTCAAAATTATAGTTAACTTTGTGTAATCATCTTTCTAGAAACAAATTTACTTTTTACAAGTCAATTTACTGTGTCTGACTGTCTCGTCAAAGCGTTTAGGAAATTCCTATCGATAACGTTGATCAAGCGCACCGACCAGAATTCTTAAAGCACTCAATGGGCAAAATAACACAAAATCATCTTCTATATGATAAACATGCCTCTTATAAATTTACAAATATTCTTTGCTTGTTTTAAGAACCAAATCCAATCATACAATAAATATCGTAAAATACTCGATTCATAAGATGGATGAGATAAGGTAGAAGGTTCATCAAATCGAATGACATAACGAACCACTCACAAGAATCATAACGAGTGCGGAATGCGGTAAGTGGAATGCTACCCTCCGCAACTCGTAGCTGATGAAAACCGGTGGCAAGGTCGAGCTGAAAAGGCCTTAGCACCATTCAATAGATTGCTTAGGTGGTAATCCTAAGACAAGCTCAAATATACAGGAAAATTCACAAACTACTTGAATGAGAGAAACAACACTTTCCTCATCAAGTGGGTTTAAAGAATAAAATGATGCCACCGAATTTGGAAATCAAAATCATTAAAAACAATAGAAATCTGCTTAACAGATTGAGAATGTCGAAGATAAATAGTCCACATTGGACATAGGATATGGGCTTCATAATAATTAAGCCAATCCTTTCCCAAAAAATCAATTTCGAGGCCTAAGTAACGCATAACATGCAAATCGGCTCGAAAAGAATAATCACATAAAATAATCCCGACATTTTTCACAAAGTAAACCGAGGGTTGCGAATCCACCAATCAGATTCGCAATTCTCAGTGAAGTCATCAAGTCCATAATATTTAAAGAAAAAGAATCAACAAGTTCTTTTGATTTAAAATAATGAGATGAACCCAAATCAACAAGAACTCGAATAAGATAATCACAAAACAAATGTTATCAAGGATAGAATGATAAATACCTTGACCAAGAGAAGTGTCACTAGGGGCTTGAACAACATTTAGCTTTCCCTCTCTCCTACTTTGAAGTTTGGGACAAGAAAATAAAAGATGACCCACCCTTTTGCAATAGCAATAAGAAAAGGGTTTTGGACACTCAATCCCATAGTGGTCCATAGAACCACAATTGTAGCATTGTCCACGACTAGAGGTAGGAGTCTTTGCTACCGAAATTGCCTGCCTCCCTTTCTTGTTGGGATTAGGGCTTTTGAACTTAATGTGCCTCTTCTGGTTGATGTTGGAGTTTTGTTTGGCATCCATAACTTCAACATCACTTTCTTTATCGGCCTCTTCAAGTCGAAGAGTGATATCTACAAGCTGATCGAAAGGAACTTCTAGTTTCAGAGGCAAAACCTTTTTGGGGTCCTTACTCAAAGCACGGATGACCTTTTGATTCTTTACAAGATCCAAAAGTTGTTGGGCAGACATAAATACGCCATCCAGAGAAGGACTACTAGATTGACCAGCGCTGGGACTGCCAGATCTAACCATCTCTTCTTCTTTAAGAAAGAAAGAAAAGGAAAAAGGTTATTCTCAAAATGAATTTCAAACAAACTTGATTGATAAAACAAGGCATCATAAAAAGAAATAGGATAGAACGGTACGAAGACTCGAATTAAATCCTATGGCACGATTCCTAAGAGAGACTTAGGACAATGATCCTTGCTAGATTATTCTACATTGTTCCGAAGTTTGGCTCTGATACCATGCTGTAACGCCCCACCTCTATGCTCACGCTAGCCAATGATACTACGGTGTAATGTCGTCGACTAGCGCGAAGAATAAGGCTGTTGAGGAGCGACCATCTGTGTAATTGCTTTGTGCGAGTACTGATATGTCAGATAATATAACTTACATTTCATTTACAAAGGAAATCCGACATATCAAATACAAACTCACAGCTACCACACAGTGGCTATGTGGACTTCGGAAACAAATATAGAAATAAACATAACGCAAATCAGTCACAGACATTCATATCACAAAGGCGGAATCAGATATGAATATATGTCATAAAAGTGTACATCAAAATAGTGGTCATATAAGATCCACTACATTACAAAAGGATAGATACAAGTGCTAGACAAAAGAATATGTATACAACAAGGAGTCTCTATCTCAAATGTATACTAACAAAAAACTACTATGCTAAAGTAGTTAGCCAAAAGTCAGGTGAAGGACCCTGATAAGAAGTCAAGCAGGAGCACCTAAAATACCTCGGTCTGACCCGAGTATTATTTAAGAAGAAAATAATAAACGGATCAGTCTAGCTATAAATATAAGATAAAATGAGATAGGATAAGAGATATGACAAAAACGTGTGATAATGAAAATTCCATACTATAACAAGTATACATAAGGCAACAACAAAAATCATACAATATCTCAAATATTCTCAAATATCCAAAAAGAATGGCACATTCTTTAAAGTAATCACCAAACATAAATATTGGCAAACATATCGATGCCAATCGCAAAATCGGTGAAACGTAAATACTAGTAATCATCAACTAGAAATCCAGAAATCCCAAAAAAGGGGAAGGCCTATCTCAAACGGGAGCATGAAAACTCACCAACACGTGTATTTCAAATGGAACGTTATTCCATGGTCGCTAACCATCAAATTTGAGCCGAAGCTCCGCAAACGGCCCGAAGACCACGGGTCGCTACCCCGCCAAATTTGAGCCGAAGCTCCTCAAACGGGGTTTAATCCCCATACCAACAAAGAGACATCGCTCAATCGCTAGTTTAAATCATAAAATGATCATCATCGATCAATAAAAAGTGTCAATTACACTAAGCTAGTAAATATAAGAGTTTAGCTTCATGTCCCATAACCATTAGCTTAACTTAAATATTTACGAACAGATTGTAGATTTCCACTCGAAAATTATCACAAGAGTTCAATCGAACAAGTCCAAGAATTAACCGACGAAGTAAACGCAAGCGTTTCATACCACTTGTTTTGCTAAGCCGTTTAATTAGATTTCTCATACGAATGAGGTAAAGGTTTGTATATACTAATAGATTGGAAAACAGTTTTAAAAGCGAGCTTTATATTTTAAATAGTGTTGAAATTGTTTTAATGAAAGAGTTTTAGTATTTACTACTTGTATCGAAACCTTTGTATTTTAAAGTGACAAATCACAGAAAACGATTGTAGAAACAATCGATCAACCAAAAATTCACATTCGACGACGTGAATCAAAACCATAAAAATCGATATCAAATCCATCAAATGGATATTCCCAAAAATCCAAAGAAAGAAGTCATCAATGTCGATAAAAGTGATAGCAACTAATCGGATAAACAAAAATCGATAAACATTGGAAATCCACTCAAAACAGCCCAAAATAGGCAAAGTGAACAGTTCCAGATGTCTGGGGGATTGATCTAGACGTCTGACCCTAGGTTCTGGCCCAAAATAGGCAAAACTGCACATTTCAAACGTCTGAAATTACCAACCAGACGTCTGAACCACTAACCAGACGTCTGGATTTTGTCTCTGCCTTTTTGCGTTTTCCAGGGACCAATTTCAGAAGTCTAGATTTCCAATCCAGACGTCTGAATTTGAATCCAGACGTCTGGAATTCAATCCAGACGTCTGAAATTTCCTGGTAGGCAAAAATCAGCCTAGCCCATAAAGGGCGAAAATCCAAACGAAATGCGATCGATCGAGCGATGGATGCTAGGGGTTTATGCCAATCGACAACCCAGCCCTATAGGCTCTTCGATACACCACCAAAACATGTCCAAACATCCCAAGATAGGATTTTTAAAGATTTTGACTTCAAAACACCAAAATTGGAAAATTCACCAAATCAATTCAAATCAAAAGCAAATGAACATGAATAGAAGTTAGGAATTCATACCTAACAACAATGAAAGTTATAGACGTAGATGTGAGTTCAAGAACTCACCTTTAAACCCGAAAACAATGAATGAGAAGCTTTTAAAACAAGGCAAGAACAATTCCTCTTCACAACTCTAGAATCTTCAATCTATTATCAAAGGTGAAGTTTTTCCTAAGTTAGGGTTAGGAATTTCTGAGAATTGAAGAGAGATAGAGATGGAGAAGATGAAGAGGATGCTTACCTAAGCTTCTCTTTGATTTTGGAGCTAGAACTTTAATTTGCAAAGGAAAATAGGGATTAGGATTTTAGTTTCCAATCTCTTCCCCCATTTTTACTAAAGCTTGAATGTATTAGGAAATGAGAATGAATGAAGGAAGTGTGAGTGGAGTTAGGGTATTAGATGAGTTCATGGGCTGAAACCCAAACCCAAAGCCCAATAGAAAAATAGCAAAATTCACTCAATTCCAAACATATCGATGCTTATACTCAAAAAGGTTGCAAACACCATTTTGGACTCAATGGAAGTGGTCTCGAGTCCCAATTCGACTGTTTGCAAAAAGTAGCTTTTCGGACTTTAATCCGACTAACGATGCTATATTTAAATAAAATATTTAAATATACAATCGTAAAATATGTAGGTTGTTACAGACTCCCCTCCTTAAAGAAATTACATCCTCACAATAATTAAGAGGAAAATAAAGAGTAACAACTATAAAAGCATATCGACACAAAAGAAGAAATTTTGAAATGAGAAGTTCACCATAAAGAGCACGAAAGAGTAAGTCTGAATGTATTTGCTCCATGAATTCTCAAGATTCCCAAGAGCAATTCTTAGGATTTGAGGACCATTGAACTTTCACAAGAAGAACATCTTTATTTCGAAGGCATTCAACCTCCGAAGTAATGATACGAATAAAATGTTGTTCATAAGTCAAATTTGGTGAAACTTCAATTTCTTCAATTACACCGGGCTCAAGAATAGAATCGGAATCCCTATGGTATATTCGTAGTTGAGAGACGTGGAAAACATCATGAATAGCAGAAAATTGAGCCGGTAATAAAAAGGCGATAAGCCACGGAACCAATGCGTTCGGTGATGGGAAATGGACCAATATATCGAGGGGCTAACTTTCCCGATCAACTGAAACGCACAAAACCCTTCATAGGTGAAACACAAATGAATACCAATAAAATCTATACCTAAAACCAGCTTCTCACCGGCTTCAAGCCAACACGAAGGAAATCGGCATGGCCTTCCGTAGAGTGCCTCGAAAGGTGCCATACCAATACTAGATTGGAAGCCATTATTATAGGAAAACTCAACAAGAGAAATATGATCTTCCCAACTTTCACCAAAATCAAGAACACATGCACGAAGGAGATCTTCAAGAGTTTAATTCACACGCTCAGTTTGTCCATCGGACTGAGGATGATAAGCGGTGCTAAAATTAAGCTTTGTTCCCAAAGCTTTTTGAAGACCTTTCAAAAATCAACTAGTAAAATAATGGATCACGATTGCTAACAATAGAAGTAGGAACTCCATGTAATTTAATAATTTCCTTGACAAAGAGTTTAGCCAAAATAGGTACGGTCCGATTAGATCGAACGGGAATAAAATGGGCGGATTTTGTAAGTCTATCTACAATTACCCATAAACTATCATGCCCCGAACGAGAACGGGGAAGACCGTAAATGAAGTCCATGGAAATTTGATCCCACTTCCAAATTGGAATGTCCAAAGGTTGCAATAACCCACCGGGCCTTTGATGCTCGGCCTTAATGAGTTAGTAAGTCATGCAACGCTTAATGAAGTTAGCAATATCAGATTTCATTTCATCCCAATAATAAAGTCGCTACTACTACCGGGATGAATGGTAAATTTAGAATGATGAGAATCTTCTAAAATATCTTTACGACGATCACAAATATTTGGCACAATAAGTCTACCAAATTTTCGAATGCCACCACGAGCATCGATTTCAAAATCTTTCAAACCATCAACCTTATTTTGATCCCTACAACTTTGGCTAAGAAAAGCCAATTCGGGATCTTACTTTTGAGCTTCAAGGATGCGGTCCAAAAGAGAAGGATGAGCCTCAAGGCTACACAAAACAAGAGATGAACATAAATTGGATTCACGATCTCGAATCTTACAAGTGGATAAGGTCTCGAGATCATTCCATTCGGATGTCAACAAAGAAACATCCGCTTGTTGCTCTCGGCTAAGGGCATCAACAACACGATTTCCCCCATCCGGGAGTATAAAGAATAACAAGATCATAAGATGCAAGGAACTCGAGCCAACATTGTTGACGCAAATTAAGTTCCTTTTAAGAAAATAAATACTTCAAAGATTTATGATCGGTGTAGAGAACAAATTTCTCTCCCAAAAGATAACGACACCAAATTCTAAGAGCGAAAACAATGGCCGCGAGCACTAGATCATGAATGGCATATCTAGTCTCGACAAGATTTAATTGTCACGAAGCATAAGTGATAACACATTCTCTTTGCAAGAGAATGACACCCAAACCAATACGACTAGCATCGGTAAAAATAATAAACTTGGTTCCCTTCGGGAGTCACAAGAATAAAAGCATAGGAAAAGAGTTCTTTTAATCGATCCTCTTCCCCGAAAAGCTAAGACATTCAAAATTATAGTTAACTTTGTGTAATCATCTTTCTAGAAAAAAATTTACTTTTTACAAGTCAATTTACTGTGTCTGACTGTCTCATCAAAGCGTTTAGGAAATTCCTATCGATAACGTTGATCAAGCGCACCGACCAAAATTCTTAAAGCACTCAATGGGCAAAATAACACAAAATCATCTTCTATATGATAAACATGCCTTTTATAAAATTTAAAAATATTCTTTGCTCGTTTAAAGAACCAAATCCAATCATACTTATAAATATCTTATTAAAAAGATATGCAAAATTTTAAATTGTTGTTTTCATCCATAATCAATAAATACAAGGATAAACTCATCGAGATATTCGTAAAATACTCGATTCATAAGATGGATGAGATAAGGTAGAAGGTTCATCAAATCGAATGACATAACGAACCACTCACAAGAATCATAACGAGTGCAGAATGCAGTAAGTGGAATGCTACCCTCCGCAACTCGTAGCTGATGAAAACCAGTGGCAAGGTCGAGCTGAAAAGACCTTAGCACCATTCAATAGATTGCTTAGGTGGTAATCCTCAGACAAGCTCAAATATACAGGAAAATTCACAAAATACTTGAATGAGAGAAACAACACTTTCCTCATCAAGTGGGTTTAAAGAATAAAATGATGCCACCGAATTTGGAAATCAAAATCATTAAAAACAATAGAAATCTGCTTAACAGATTGAGAATGTCGAAGATAAATAGTCCACATTGGACATAGGATATGGGCTTCATAATAATTAAGCCAATCCTTTCCCAAAAAATCAATTTCGAGGCCTAAGTAACGCATAACATGCAAATCGGCTCGAAAAGAATAATCACATAAAATAATCTCGACATTTTTCACAAAGTAAACCGAGGGTTGCGAATCCACCAATCAGATTCGCAATTCTCAGTGAATTCATCAAGTCCATAATATTTAAAGAAAAAGAATCAACAAGTTCTTTTGATTTAAAATAATGAGATGAACCCAAATCAACAAGAACTCGAATAAGATAATCACAAAACAAATGTTATCAAGGATAGAATGATAAATACCTTGACCAAGAGAAGTGTCACTAGGGGCTTGAACAACATTTAGCTTTCCCTCTCTCCTACTTTGAAGTTTGGGACATGAAAATAAAAGATGACCCACCCTTTTGCAATAGCGATAAGAAAAGGGTTTTGGACACTCAATCCCATAATGGTCCATAGAACCACAATTGTAGCATTGTCCACGACTAGAGGTAGGAGTCTTTGCTACCGAAATTGCCTGCCTCCCTTTCTTGTTGGGATTAGGGCTTTTGAACTTAATGTGCCTCTTCTGGTTGATGTTGGAGTTTTGTTTGGCATCCATAACTTCAACATCACTTTCTTTATCGGCCTCTTCAAGTCGAAGAGTGATATCTACAAGCTGATCGAAAGGAACTTCTAGTTTCAGAGGCAAAACCTTTTTGGGGTCCTTACTCAAAGCACGGATGAACTTTTGATTCTTTACAAGATCCAAAAGTTGTTAGGCAGACATAAATACGCCATCCAGAGAAGGACTACTGGATTGACCGGCGCTGGGACTGCCAGATCTAACCATCTCTTCTTCTTTAAGAAAGAAAGAAAAAGAAAAAGGTTATTCTCAAAATGAATTTCAAACAAACTTGATTGATAAAACAAGGCATCATAAAAAGAAATAGGATAGAACGGTACGAAGACTCGAATTAAATCCTATGGCACGATTCCTAAGAGAGACTTAGGACAATGATCCATGCTAGATTATTCTACATTGTTCCGAAGTTTGGCTCTGATACCATGCTGTAACGCCCCACCTCTATGCTCACGCTAGCCAAGGATACTACGGTGTAATGCCGTCGACTAGCGCGAAGAAAAAGGCGGTTGAGGAGCGACCATTTGTGTAATTGCTTTGTGCGAGTACCGATATGTCAGATAATATAACTTACATTTCATTTACAAAGGAAATCCGACATATCAAATACAAACTCACAGCTACCACACAGTGGTATGTGGACTTCGGAAACAAATATAGAAATAAACATAACGCAAATTAGTCACAGACATTCATATCACAAAGGCGGAATCAGATATGAATATATGTCATAAAAGTGTACATCAAAATAGTGGTCATATAAGATCCACTACATTACAAAAGGATAGATACAAGTGCTAAACAAAAGAATATGTATACAACAAGGAGTCTTTATCTCAAATGTATACTAACAAAAAACTACTATGCTAAAGTAGTTAGCCAAAAGTCAGGTGAAGGACCCTGATAAGAAGTCAAGCAGGAGCACCTGAAATACCTCGGTCTGACCCGAGTATTATTTAAGAAGAAAATAATAAACGGATCAGTCTGGCTATAAATATCAGATAAAATGAGATAGGATAAGAGATATGACAAAAACGTGTGATAATGAAAATGCCATACTATAACAAGTATACATAAGGCAACAACAAAAATCATACAATATCTCAAATATTCTCAAACATCCAAAAAGAATGGCACATTCTTTAAAGTAATCACCAAACATAAATATTGGCAAACATATCGATGCCAATCGCAAAATCGGTGAAACGTAAATACTAGTAATCATCAACTAGAAATCCAGAAATCACAAAAAAGGGGAAGGCCTCTCTCAAACGAGAGCATGAAAACTCACCAACACGTGTATCTCAAACAGAACGCTATTCCATGGTCGCTAACCATAAAATTTGAGCCGAAGCTCCGCACACGGCCCGAAGACCACGGGTCGCTACCCCGCCAAATTTGAGCCGAAGCTCCTCAAACGGGGTTTAATCCCCATACCAACAAAGTGACATCGCTCAATCGCTAGTCTAAATCATAAAATGATCATCATCGATCAATAAAAAGTGTCAATTACACTAAGCTAGTAAATTTAAGAGTTTAGCTTCATGTCCCATAACCACTAGCTTAACTTAAATATTTACGAACAGATTGTAGATTTCCACTCGAAAATTATCACAAGAGTTCAATCGAACAAGTCCAAGAATTAACCGATGAAGTAAACGCAAGCGTTTCATACCACTTGTTTTGCTAAGCCGTTTAATTAGATTTCTCATACGAATGAGGTAAAGGTTTGTATATACTAATAGATTGGAAAACGGTTTTAAAAGCGAGCTTTATATTTTAAATAGTGTCGAAATTGTTTTAATGAAAGAGTTTTAGTATTTACTACTAGTATTGAAACCTTTGTATTTTAAAGTGACAAATCACAGAAAACGATTGTAGAAACAATCGATCAACCAAAAATTCACATTCGACGACGTGAATCAAAACCATAAAAATCGATATCAAATCCATCAAATGGATATTCCCAAAAATCCAAAGAAAGAAGTCATCAATGTCGATAAAAGTGATAGCAACTAATCGGATAAACAAAAATCGATAAACATTGGAAATCCACTCAAAACAGCCCAAAATAGGCAAAGTGAACAGTTCCAGACGTCTGGGGGATTGATCCAGACGTCTGACCCTAGGTTCTGGCCCAAAATAGGCAAAACTGCACATTTCAGACGTCTGAAATTACCAACCAAACGTCTGAACCACTTACCAGACGTCTGGTTGGATTTCCAAACGTCTGGATTTTGTCTCTGCCTTTTTGCGTTTTCCAGGGACCAATTCCAGAAGTCTGGATTTCCAATCCAGACGTCTGAATTTGAATCCAGTCGTCTGAAATTCAATCCAGATGTCTGAAATTTCCTGGTAGGCAAAAATCAGCCTAGCCCATAAAGGGCGAAAATCAAACGAAATGCGATTGATCGAGCGATGGATGCTAGGGGTATATGCCAATCGACAACCCAGCCCTATAGGCTCAAACATCCAAGATAGGATTTTTAAAGATTTTGACTTCAAAACACCAAAATTGGAAAATTCACCAAATCAATTCAAATCAAAAGCAAATGAACATGAATAGAAGTTAGGAATTCATACCTAACAACAATGAAAGTTATAGACGTAGATGTGAGTTCAAGAACTCACCTTTAAACCCGAAAATAATGAATGAGAAGCTTTTAAAACAAGGCAAGAACAATTCCTCTTCAACACACCTCTAGAATCTTCAATCTATTATCAAAGGTGAAGTTTTTCCTAAGTTAGGGTTAGGAATTTCTGAAAATTGAAGAGAGATAGAGATGGAGAAGATGATGAGGATGCTTACCTAAGCTTCTCTTTGATTTTGGAGCTAGAACTTGAATTTGCAAAGGAAACTTGGGCTTTGGATTTTAGTTTCCAATTTCTTCCCCCATTTTTACTAAAGCTTGAATGTATTAGGAAATGAGAATGAATGAAGGAAGTGTGAGTGGAGTTAGGGTATTAGATGAGTTCATGGGCTAAAACCCAAAGCCTAATAGAAAAATAGCAAAATTCACTCAACTCCAAACATATCGATGCTTATACTCAAAAAGGTCGCAAACGCCATTTTGGACTCAATGGAAGTGGTCTCGAGTCCCAATTCGACTGTTTGCAAAAAGTAGCTTTTTGGACTTTAATCTGATTAACGATGCTATATTTAAATAAAATATTTAAATATACAATCGTAAAATATGCGGGTTGTTACAATATGTCATGTCAAAAATTAGTTTTCATACACCTAAATTTATAATACTAGTCACTGCCTTAAGGAAAACACTATGCACTTACCTTGAATATATCACACGCTTATCATTAGTAATTTAGTATGGAAAAATATCACTTGTATCGGGTAAAATAATCAAATAACTAGATTTCATGAATAATGTTCAATATAATATCATATGAGATAAAGTAGACAAGAAACAAACCATAACATATGCACCTTTACTTTGTTTGATCATTCACTTAACTTTCCTACACAATATAATGTCTCATTTCTATCTTTTATGATTTATAGTGCTGCAAGGGAAATCTTTATTTTATAACTTCAAATACAAAAGTCTACAAGTAGAATTAATATATCCTATGTCTGGTTATAGTATTTAATTATTAGCAAACAAAATCTCATTAAGCAACTAATAGCATAGATATTTCAAACAAACGTAGAAAATAACATACATAGTATAAACAATTTTCAAACATTTAGTAATATTATAAGAAAAGCAAAAAAATGATGTACGAATGAACATGTAATCATCAAATGAAATTAATAGATGAAAGAGAATTCCTTTATTGCTTAAA
This sequence comes from Allium fistulosum, assembly GCA_030737815.1. Lineage (NCBI taxonomy): Eukaryota > Viridiplantae > Streptophyta > Magnoliopsida > Asparagales > Amaryllidaceae > Allium > Allium fistulosum. Next base: position 303,615,003 of record CM060903.1, on the reverse strand, counting down.
AATAAGCCTTGAGGAAAAAAATTATAGCAGCTAAGACTAAATGAAATCAAATTGGGAATCCATTTGGAACGTAAAGTTAAATAAGTCAAGCCCAAAATTTATAGCCGTAAAAAATAGTGTTAGGAAAAAAACTCAAGAAAGTGTCGAAAAAAGAAAAAAGAAATCGGATGTAAATTAATTTGGATCAGAAACCTACATGAAAATCATAAAGTGAAATACTTAGCATAATCGATGTAGATTTTACCATCTTCTTACACTCGTCATTGCCGTAAAATAAGAGACGAAGATTAAATGAGATTTATATAAGAAATAAGAGTTAAAAAAAAGTACAATTAAGAAGGCTTAAATTAAGGTAAAGGATGAGCAGCCTAATACGGAAAAAGAGTTGATTTTTTCCAAAATTCAACAACTCGGCCGATATCTCGCCATTAAATCTCGTCCGAGATACTGGACGAGATACTGAAATATCGTTTGAGATTTGGGTCAGACGAGATTCAAACGAAATAGCCTATTTCGAATCGCTCGGGCTTAAAAACGAGATCTCGGCCGAGATGAGCGAGATTTAAAACCTTGGTACAAACTGCCTAAGGACTCCATAATAGAACTTCAGCTTTGCCGACTTTTTGGACCTTTACAACAAAGTAGAATACAACCTTCTTCGACAATATTTTATGTCCCGATACATTGACATGTCATATTATGGTACAACAACTCCTATAATCCTTACAAAAGATATTTTAATGGATGTGTAAAGCTATGATTAATATTAGATCGATTATAAAGGACGTGATAAAAAACAAACAATCTAATAGTTGAATTTCTGAAAATAATAATTAAAGAGCAATTTTAAAGAAAAAACTACAAATTTGATCAATGTGTTATTGGATTAATGAAGATGTTTAGGGTTTATATAATGATGATGGGATGCCATTAGAATCGTTACAACCCTTAAAAATGTCAAAAATTCAAAGAGGAGCGATGAAAAAACGAAGTTGAGATCAAAGTACACAATGCTAAAGTTGGAAAGTATATTGCACATGGCTATTAGAGGCATCAAAGGGTTACGTACTCGTAATTATTAGGTAACTATAGAATGAATCGTTCAAAATTTTCCTATTAGTTGATAATAGCTAGTTCAAACAAGAAATCTTGGTGTGATGATGTTACACAATTCCCTCGACTTGAGAATACCATGGAACTTCAATATGGATACTCCACTTTGATTATAGTTAGATCATGGCATGACATCTATCAAACTACTATAGTTGGGTTTGAGGTGAGGCATTGGGAGTGAATCACTATTCGGTAGAGAATTCGTCTCCTTAGTTGTATGAGGTTAGTATCACAGTCAACTATAGTCAACTCAATGTCAAAATCTTTGTCCAGAGTAGAATGGTTAATGATAAATTTTATTATTCAACCGAGGACTTTGTTTATGGACTGATCCATTTGAATATGGATTGGAGTCTTGATTAATACCAGAATCCATATATCCCAAAGCAATACAGTGTTCTCGAAGAGAACGGGTGTACATTATTGTCACTATTGGTACTGCTTAAGGTGATGTAAAATATGATTTTATCGAAAAGATCTATAAGCGATGAATTAAGGTAAACTGTCATACCACTAGCTAAGGTAACGTTTGAATGTTAATATTTAGACTATTCAATATTAATCGTTGAATGAATTCACACCTCTGAGCTGCACAACCGAATTTATGAATTCTCTGAAATACCATACTATTTAATAAGTTTATAAAATGTTATAAATTAATTATTAAGGTTTTGATGTTTATGGTGTTATTAGTAAGTGATATAGTTCTTAGAAATGTCTTAGGTGTTATTAGTGATTATTTTGATGTGTATATAAAAGTTAGATATGCACATATCGATATACAACATCAATATATAAATTTAAATAGAATTTAAATATATTTAATTACTTAATGAGCTTTGGAATGTTTTTTTCCATATTGGATACTATGTATGGCCGGCCGTAAGGGAGAAAATTGTCTAGATATTTGATATAAATTTAATTAGTAATTAAAGAGGAATTTTTTAAAGGGAGGAATGGTAGAAGGTTTCCTTCTCTCCATAAATAAAAAACTTTCTCCATAAGTCATTTTTGATTACTCCTTCTTCTTTCACCCTTCATGGTCGTATCTATCCTCCTCATTCCCATCGTGGTTGAAATAATTTTTGTCCCAAAAAACAACAAACAAAATTAAATTAGGGTGGTTTATTCGATGCTAGCAAGATCGAGTGGTGATTCAAGGAGTCTAGGAGTTAATTCACAAATCAAGGTGTCACAAAGGGTCAGATTTCATATTTTTGTACATTCATATCTATTCACATTAAATTCCTAATTGATGTACGTAACATATAGTTAAATTGCTATTGTATAATTTGTTGTGTATATTTTTTGTGAATAGAATTCAAAAGAAAACAATAATAAAATTTGATTTACTTATTTTGGCAATATATATATAGTTATTTATTTTGTCTATAATCAAACATGTATATTTTTATGTATCTAAAATTGATGTTTCGATTTGAATCATGATATTTCAGTGCTTACTTAGTCAAATAGATAAATCAAAATTTTATTTTATTGATTATTTATTTATTATTAATTATATACATATATGTATTTATATAAAGTTGGTTCATAATTATATAGCCACATATACGCATGTTTTTTTGTAAATAAAACCAAATGAAACTCATATGTATAAAATAAATATGAATGGATATAATTGGATATGTAATATACAATTTGGAACTTATTCTATTAATTAGTTATTTTCAAAACCTTAATTTATATTTTAATATATAAATATGTTACACACACACATATATATAGACACACATACATGGTACTATTAATATGTATATATAAACATATACCTATATTATAGTATGCTTAATCATGTATATATACTTAGACATTTATATTCTTGATATGCATATAATTTATCATATGTATATGCAAGTGTAACATATATGTATATACAATAGATGTAAATCCCAATATGTATGTAAGTAAATATGTGTGTGTGTGTGTGTCTGTGTACACATTCGATAGGGAACTTTTTTGAAATTTACCCATTTCACCCACTGTCGAATGGGCCAGTCCCAATAGTGTGTGAGTTGAGAGGCTACACGTATAAGTTGTGTTCGATGGATCTTGTTGGGTCACTCCAAAGGAGTTTAACCCGACTAATAATGGTCTAAGTGTTGATATAATAATGGTATCAGAGCCCACATTGTGTTATCATAAATAATATATAAAATTTAAATTTATAATTATAAAGGTTATAATTAAATTTAAAATTGCTATAAATTTTTAGTTATAAAAGTTATAAATTAATTAATTTCACATGTTTTAAATTAAAACTAAAATTTATAAGGTTCATGGTTGTTTTAAATTTTATTCATAAAGGTTATAAATCAACATATTTTAAATTGTTTAATTTTAAATTATATATATATTTAATTTTTAAAATTTGAATTTAAAAAAGTTTAAATAAATACTTTTAAAATAGTTTTGAATTTAAAAGTATGAAAGTGATAAATAGAACAATTTTAAATAATTTTAAATTAAATATGAATTATAAATGTTATGGTTCACGAAAGGTTACAATAATGTTGTAATATTAATTAATTATTAATTAATAATATATTTATGTATAAATATTATATTATAAATGTTATAATTAAATAAGATAATATTATATAATACATATAAAATAAAATACAATTTTAAAAATTAAAACCCAAATAAAGCCCATAATAGTTATAAGCAATAAATACATCTGTATGTAATTGTGTGTGTGTGTATTGACAAATGATTTCACCGAGTAATGTAAATACTCTTTATTCCTTATAGATGATAATGCTCATTATTATATTTTGAGATTACGAATTTTAAATAATGTTGCTCTCTATCATTTATATTTACAATATAAATAGAGTATTATACATACTTATGGTTGAGCACCTTTAAGCTATAAAATATTTATGGTGATGTTTATATTGTCCCTAAGTTGGTAAGAATATTTTTTTAACTTTGTTGAGCACCCTTAAGGTTTATAAAAAATTTCTTAGGAAATCACCAAATGATGTGTATGAGTATCTAATGTACTTTATGATCAATTAAGCACCATTATGGTGATAAAGATCATTAGGAGTAAATAATATATGTTTAGAAGTTATATATGAGATATAACTAATAATGTGTTGTTTACCATTTATGGGAACTACAATTCATTGAGCACCCTCTATGTTATAGTAATATGATAAATGGATGCTAACACTCCCTAAAGGAATTTACGAAATTCACACGTCTCATTAGGGTTTTTAAGAGATGTAAAATTAATGGGGGCCTTATTATAAACATGTAATAAACCATTCTAATAAGTATAGGAATATATATAATATTATAATAATCAATTATAATAAATTGCACAGATAATATGTGATAAAATTGTTTATCGATTAAATATACTAACTAAACTGAATTATAGATTGACAAAGAAATGCAATAATTGATTTACCAATAAATTAATCTTTTGGCATGTTGTCACTTCAATATTCATGTAAGAACTGAATAATACACCCATTAAAAATTTCGAGCCATAGTCACTTAAATGTGAATTTGCCCAAGACTATGTATTGCCTTCTATGGTTTTTGAACCTCAAAACAATACAAGATTATGGATATTGGATCACATTCAAAAGCATTATGATGAAAAGTCATGTTCATAATATAGAAAATTTTGACGACCTTGTTTCACTCAAAATGAGCAAGTAAACCATAGTGCGAGTTAACATGTTCAGTATGATTGAATACAATGAGGACCATGTTGTGTTGGAAATAACACTGGACCAAGAACTATAGACAGACCTAGGAATTCAATTACTTAAATGTTAATCATGATCTGTTTAATTAAGTGAAACTTATTCGATCTCCTTGACATATTAAGGATGTTTGAATGTATTTTTATAAGAATTTGGTGCAGTCTTGTAGTTAAGGGTTTCCTTTTGAACCATTCATCCATTTAGAAGAGAAAGTTAAAATTTAAGAGTCGATGTAACATAAGCACCATTGAGATGAAGAGAGTGAATGATCACCTCTGCTTTATGCAGATACAACGGAAACGAAATTGTGTAAAATATTTATAGATGCTTATGAGGATTGAAAAAGATGATTTCTATTTCAAATGTATTTTTCTTATAGAAAATAGTTCTATATAAGGTTTGTTTCTTATGTCCGAGTTATTTTATCGGATCCTCTCCATATTTCAAATATTGTTACTGTAACCACATAAATATCGGGAGCATGCTTGCTAGTGGATACATTAAGTTTTGAAAAAAAATTACTTTTGTGTATACTGAATATTATTTATTTATGAAATAATAATTATTTCATTTTTGACTGAAAATAGATGTTGTTTTGTTTTAATATGTATATTATGAATGTTCGTTATCAAATAAATGTGTTTTGATATGTTGATGAAGAAATTTCTCTTTATAACAATAGTGATGTGTTAGCTACAGAAAATACAAAAGCGTCTACAATATTTAACAATTATTTTTGGAATTGTGGGCTAAGCAATATCTTTGAGAAATAATTCTTTATCATATGATTGTGAGTCATATGACACTTGTGAATTGAATCTTAAATTATTCCCAAAGCACTCATTCAGTAGGAGCAATAAAAGAGTTAATGAACCCTTCAGATTGATATAATATATATATGTATGTATGTATGTATGTATGCAGCCCAATATCTAATGACACGGAAAGTGGATCCGCTTATTTCATTAAATTTATCGACAAATTTTTTTAGATACGAACAAGTGTATTTGATACACAAGTTAGATGTAACATCCTGGATTTTATAAAAATAAATATTTAGTTAATAAGAGCATTTTGGTAATTTTACATAAAGATGAAAAATTGAATTTCTACAAATGAAGAAATTTGGTAAATTTTACTTTTCCATTAAGTTAAGAGGATTTTTATAGCTTAAATTCATATATAAAATGTTAGAAAAAGACACAAGCCAAAGGAGATACACATTGTTAGTTGTAGTGTGCATTACGGAGAAAAACAGGTCAAGGCCCAAGTAGAGGCTAAAGGGATTTTGGGTTTTGTGCCTATATAAGTGATGTTCTAACCCTAATTCACCTAATCCTTCGCCTCTTTCCATTCTGTAGCCACTGCTTTTTTCTAATATTCGTTTTTCTTTTTTTTCCTCAAACCCAATCTTCAAAATAAATAGTAAAACAAATTCCTATAAAACAAAATAAGAGTGTCAAATCGAAAACAAGAGATAATTCAAATCAAAACAACTGCAAGATAAATAGAAGGGAAGAAAAGCTAAATAAAATTAGATTAGAAAAGAAGATTTCTTTAAGAATATCGTATAAGGTGAGTGAGTTTATCTACAAACTGAGTATGTCATAAATAAGCATTTAAATTTCATTAATATATCTACTTAGGTGTAAAAATATGACTTTTAATTGAATTAATGATTTTTGATGAAAGAACTATATGAATTGAAATAATTGGAAAACCCTAGAAAATGATTTTAATAATATAATTAGTGAAGTTTTGGAGGGAGGGTGGATTGAATGAAGTTTACCTTTAAAAGTATATATACCTAGTCTTATAAAATATATTTGAATATACATACAAACATGCATACATACATATATATAACCGTGAAATCGTATAAATACGATTTTATGTAACAAATTTGGATTAATTTGAATGAATAAAAAGTGGATCTGTACATATAACTTTGGAATTATATTGATCTGAATTTATTTAACAAATTTGAATTAATTTAAATAAGAAAAAGTGAGTTTATGTATATGTCTTTTAAAAATCATATAAATCTGGTTCTATTAACTTTGTATAAAAATTGAACATACGTAGTTGAATCATTAAATAGTTACAGTATCTGATAAAATGTATAAAAGGTTAGGTATGATAAAAGTTGAAATTATACATAGATAACCATTTAAAATTTGATCAAAATAGTAATTAAAGCATATTGGAAAACCTCGGGTGCTAGAAATTCGGTCGATTAAAAATAAGACCAATCGACTGAATTTTTTTTTCTTGAGACAAACACGAGGCTAACTCATAAACGAACAGTTCGTTCTTCGGGTCAAACAATCGGCTGATTGGCATATCCAGTCGACTGAATTTACTTTTAGTCAAATGAAATTATTGACCAGCCAACTGATTTTGCAATATATAGAAAATAATAGAATATAGGGAACCGACCATAGACTTGTTTATCTTGTTGATTGAAAACTGTAGACAGCCCAGGTTGAACCTAAACTTGGTTCAGACCAAGTAGGATAGCATTAGGGAATTTATTCCCACTTCCTTGACTCTTTGGAGTTCACGTAATTGCATGAAGTCGTGTAACGCGCTGGCTTGTTTCATACTTTATGGTATTTTGGTGTTCACGCTTCATGATGCTATATAATGTGATGCTCCACTTGGTATGCAATTATATCGTAATTAGATGTTCTTATCGTTATTGTATTCGGCTCTGGTCGCATATTTTGATTTGCTGCATGAAAAGGAGGAGATGAAGACGTCCATCGTAGTAGGATGAGCGAGCGGTTAACTAAGCGGATGCACCTATGAGGGAGTTGAATTATCGTCAACCCTTTTTACGGCAGGTTGAATGATATAGAGCGTAGGACACGGGCATTAATGAAGTGATTACTTAATTCTTCGATGGCAAGTTATCATCGGGACTATGTGCTAGGTGTGTGCCCAGGCATTATGATGTATACTCAGTGCTAGTGCAATTTAAATGGTTTACTATTGAGAATCTTTACTGAATGAATAGTTAGGCAGTTCACTATCGAGACGGTATACTCAGTATATTCCTGGTTTACTCTGGATTTTCAACCTTCAGATCGAGATCTTTGTAGATCACTATTGAATTTAGATGTATTTTAGATTGTTGCCCTATAGTACATCAGTTGATACTTTGTTGAACATAGTATGTGCATACAAATGAAAACCCTTAGGTTATGTGATGCTCGGCTCTAGTAACTGAAACATTAGCGGGAGTTTATCGTTTGATAACTTGGTTCAATGGGCACAAAAGGAGCGATCTCTCGTATACACTACTTTAGCCCAACACAAATATGTTCCAATACATGAATATATCTAAAACAATATGTATCACGTCTCGACACAATGCAATGTACATGAGTTCATAAGTAATACAATATTAGAGACAAAAATAAAAAATTTCCAATTAACAGAATCAGAGTGAATAAAAATGATGAATTTTATATCATCTCTAAATGTTTAATACATCATATCATACATACACACACACACATAACTTATCAGATCATATTAACCAGTATAATGACAACTTAATATAAGTCCAAACAGAGTAAATATTCGCCATCATCATCTGCTCCAACTCCGTATCATAGCTCACAAAGCACATACAATTATAATATTGACCAGAAAAACAGCCTCAAACTGACCCAATATTAAACAAATAACAAACCCCGAGCCAGGCTAGAAATCTAGTTGTGAGTGCAACTGTGCTCAAATATAACATAATGAGCATGACAGATTTAATTATAACTCTACTTGGTTGTAAACACAAAGCTAGCACTATAATCAAATCCATAAATAATTTCCAATAAACTTTGTACTTAAAAACATTTTGAAATAGACTTTCAAATTCATTTTCTTTCAAATCATGTCCATAAAATCACTCAAAATGGATTTCCTATTCACTTCTATAAAATTAACTTATTCATGAAAATTCCGTATATTCATAAATCATATACTAGAGGTCTACTTTGCAAAATATATCAAAATAGTGGTTTAATATACATATAATTTATCAAAACATTTCCCAATTTGTATAAAACCAACCTTGAAATATCTTTCCCAAATCAATTTGACAAACCCAATTTATCCCAAAATATCCTTCCAAAGCAATGGTCAAAATAGTATTTCCTCTTTCTTTTTTTAAGATTGCTACTTTTCCATTTATTAAAACCTTTTCCAAAATATTCGATAATTTCATCAAAACAAAATTTCAAAATACAATACGATTTCACAAAATCTAGTTTAGATAAATATCCTCATAAGGCGAATTCTCATCAAAATAGATCATGACAGATCATAACAAATCATAACATTACTAATCTACAATCGACGCCCAGGGAAGGAACCTTTTAATCTAATCCCCATGATCCAAGCTCGGGCATTACCTTTCAGTGATATTAAAAGCAATTATATCCAAATGGATTATATAACAAGCAATAATCCCTTTTAAAAAGTTAAAATCATCAAATCCATTTTCAAATTGGGAAATACACAAAATAATAATTTTATTTCTTTCAAATTGGGAAATTCTCAGTGGTAGAAATACTATCAAAATATGTTTGGTATATTTTATACAAAACTTGTAAATTAATCTTTTGAGAAATTCTCCAAAATTCCTTTTAAATATAAGCTTATATAAACAAAACAATCAACCTTTATGGTTTAAATTCAAATTCAAACTATTTATAAAATAAATCAACCTTTGTTTTATAAAAAAAACCTTTCTCCTTCAAAATGCAAATAAAAGTATTATTATAGGATTTTAAATTCAATTTAAATTGAAATCCTATTATTTTCCAGTTGAAAATAATTCAAACTCAAATTCAAATTATATCAATGTCAAGACAGTTCAAAATCATTTTATACTAAAATCTTTCTAATAATATAATCCACAATAAATTCTTTTCAAAGAATTTCAATATAAAATCTTCTTTCTTTGCGCAAATTCATATAAATCAATTTCAACTTCTTCAAAATTAAATTTGAATATGTATCAAAATAAAATTCTTTAAAACATCATACTAGCTTTAAATATCTATATCATCTCTAATTACACAGTTATATAAAATTATAAATAAACACCTTATATTCTCAAATTTATCAGTCAAAAATATTTAAGAATATCCAAATATCATCTCTAAGCAAAACGGTGATTTATTCTGCTTAACTAATAAAATGTCGATTCCAACCATCCAATGTAATTAAATAATAACATCCAATTCAAATACCATAACAACAATATTTATTATCCAATCTTCATGCAAACAATATTCACTTTAATTAACACATACATCTTGTTCATTAATGGTTATTTAAATCATTCATCACTAAAAATAATATATAAATATATTTGTTTAAATCATTCATCACTTAAACTCAAATTCAATTCAAATTCTTTTTATCCTCCTTCTTAAAAATGATTCAAATTTCATTTATATAAAATTATTTCAAATAAATCTATACTTCTATATTTATAAAATATTCAAGTCTTTGGTATAGGCAGCAACTTATTGAATATTAAAGGTTCTTCAAGCTACCTTAAAATCATTCCATGATCAAATATCCACAAAATCAAACATTTATAGATAACAAATCAAGCACGACAGGCTACCAAGCCATAACCAATCAATATGAATTTAAATTAAATCAATTTGTATTCACTATAATTAAAAAGAAATAGGTTATACTCACTTAAATAATCATCTACCACCACCTTTAGCCTTGCTCTGCCTGCCCAAGGCCCATGCGCAGCCCTAGGTTGCATCACCTTCCAATCTCGACACCAGCACCTAATGCCACACTTTGACCCTGGTCACCATCAATCGCATGCCAACCATCGTCACGCACCAGCCTCACCTTCTTAATGCCTCAATGTTGCCGCTCCTGACATCGATATCTAATAGCTAATCCCCCTTGTCGACGTTGCCTTTCCTTGCATCGCACGATTAATTTTTTTACTTTGATGAAATGGTCTGGGGATTAGCATTTGATCTTTAAATAGAAGGGAGAACAAGATAAGGAAGAATGGAGTGGGGAGCATATGGGTAGGAATTTGTGATCCAATAAGAAGAAAGAAGAATTTTAATTTTTTAAACTCATATCGAACCCTTAACCACTCTAATACTCGACCGCTATTCGATCTCCAATTAGAATTTTGCTCGAGACATTTTAATCCAAATTTTATTTTATATTTATAATAATTTTTATTTATTAAAATATTACTTTTAAATTTTCAACAATTATATAATAATTGTTATATTTCCAAAATAAATTTCAAAATTCCACAAATATTATTTATTTTCCAAAGTTGATTTTCCAAACAACTTTTGGACTTTAAAAATGTAATTAGATTTCAAATTTCAGTTTGAAATTGAAATTGATATTCTCCTTTTATGATCAAATAAATCCAATAAAATATACAAAATAACTTTTTAATTTTATTTATCCATATAATATAATTTTCCAACATTTAAACTCAGTTTAAATTTGAATTCCAAACTTTATATTCAAATATTTAAGAGACTGGGATTGCTAGGATTGCTAAAATAAAGGAGACTGAGATTGCTAGGATTTATTTTAAGAGACTTGTTGAAGTTAAGTTTATATTTGAGGCTATATGGGGAGTGGAGTAGGAGAAGTGCATTCATTTGGAGCAAGGAGATAGTAGTGTCAAGGAGAATGTCCATGAGTTCAACCAACTGCCAAGTATGGCCTAGACTTTATTAATACAGCGGTAAAGAAGGAGACAAAATTTTCTAAAGGATGGAACCTATGGTTGAGGAATAATGCTTTAAGCCATGTTCCTAATGGAGCTACTTTTGAGAGCTCGGCTGAGATGGCACTACCGAATTCAATTATTAAGGAAGAACCTAAGAAGGTAGAAGGAAGGCAAGTTCAGTATAATAAATGCAATGATGGTATGGGGATCCAAGGCATGCTAAAGAAACTAGGATTCAGGTATACGAAGTGCAATGTCAAGGGGAATATGGCTAAGGATTGCAAAATGAATTTCTCAAAGGTTAAATCCTACAACTACAACCAGTATGGACATATGAAGAGGGAGTGCCCAACCTTGTCTAGTACTTCTATCCAGGTGGTTCCAGCTTATGCACTTAATATTGTTCTTAGATCAAGTGCAATCCCAGTTGTGAAAAAAGGGAAGACAGTCGTCATGGAAGTGTGATAATACTATCTGATTTATTTTTTTGCATTTTATTTGACACTAAAGCATCTCACTCATTTATTTCAAGTTAGCTAGTAGATGAATTGCACTTAGATGCTAGTATAGTCACAAATCCTATTATAGTATCAAATTCTGTTGGGGAATCGATCCTTCTGTCCATGATTTGTAAGGGTTTGAAGATATTAATTTTGGGTTTCAAATTTGGTTGTGTTGCTTTAGTTATGGGATTTTCTTGGTTTGGTTTAATTCTAAGGATGGACTGGATGATATATGAAGCGGTACCGGCGCTGATAGGAAGATGGTTTGTTTGGGTACTTGTAGTGGGCGTATCCTTGAGTTTTACTGTGATCCTAAAAGTTTAGTTAAGTTGAGTTACCTATATTCCTTATACCTGTCGCATGATGATTGTTTCCGTGCCCATAGTTCATAACTTCCCAGATGTCTTTATCGAAATTTCTGGTCTTTTTCCTTATAGGGAGTAAGAATCTAATTTATTTAGAAAAGGACGCCAGTCCTGTTGCCTTACCCCTTAGGCATACAACTCATAGAGAAAAATGCAAGCTTAGTAAATAGGTGAATGAATTGTTAGAGAAGGGTTTTATTTGAAATGAAATTTTAGAGTGGGAAGCACCTGCTGTCTTTGTCACTAAAGTAGACGGCTATTTAAGGCTTTGCGTCGATTATCACGAATTGAACAAGTTGACAAAGAGGAATCATTATTTATTTCCATGAATTGATGACCTATTTGATTGGTCAGTTAGAGCACGGATATTTTCTCAACTTGACTTAGTTACGGATTCCATTAGTTGTGTATGGCCGAGGACAGTATTCAAAAAACTTCTTTCCGTACACCCGGTGGACTTTATTATTAATAGTTAGTCATGCCATTTGAACTAACCAATGCACTAGTATATTTTGTTAACCTTGTGAGTCGAGTCTTTAAGGTGTTGCTAAATAAGTTCAAGGTAGCATTTTTTTGATGATATACTTGTTTATTCGAAAGCGGGAAGAGAACATGTTGCATTTGAGAAAAGTGATCAATACTCTTTGTTACACCCATATTTTGCAAACGTTGTCAAAGTGAAATTAATACAAGCATCAAACTCAAAAGAACCGCTCTCACAATAGGAGTCGAATATGGAAAGGAAGCAAGATCAAAATCCAGATAAATGCTACATCAAAATTCTGAGTTATTGGAAAAACATAATGGTCGCACTTCTCATTGAACATAGCTTCAACACTATAACATTGAGCCGAAAACTTGAGATGGCTACAAAGTGTGGGAATCGATTTACAATCTTAATACTCACTTCAATAGGCAAAAATGTAGCATAGCTTACAGGTCTACGTCATAATATTGCTTCAACATAAAAACGCTATAAGGATGCACCACCATATTGATTTAACATTGAAGTGATAGAATCGCGTCACAATTTTAAAGGAGTACTACCCAAGTAACCCAACATCGAAGAACTGCATAGTTATAAGTGCTTTGGAACTTCACAATCATAAAGGGACCATTGAGAACTGCGCCCTATAGTTATACAAGATGACAATATAGCATAGCATGTGAACTGCATTAACACTTCAGAAACTATACTACACTGTTCCACCAAAAACAACGGTAAAGAACAATGTTAGGAGTAATCAAAGCCAAATCGCATAACTCAGCAAATAAGATTGCACCACCATTATGAAGCCTAGTCACACTAACCGATGAACTGTACAGGACATACCTCATACTTCCAATAACTCTGAACCTAAATAAGGTTGAATACTCATCAATGCTTGGCCAAGCCAGGATCACAGCGGTCAACACCCGATCTACACACTTACCCATCAGCAAAAACCCACATAAGGTAAAACCAGCCGGAACCCTTGCCAAAATATTCTCAACTCAAGACCATGATAAGTCTGAACTCCTCAAACCATAGGATAACTAAGTACATGACCTATGCAAGTACAACGCACAACCCTTCACCAAAATCTACTTCTGATCCATTCTGAGCAAGGCATAGGTGAACATTACGCATACCAAAAGGCCCAATAAACCTTAATACTATTCTTAATGCTTATGCATTGCTAGCACCTTCAGGTGCGGACCTGCGCTGTGCTTACTGAGGACTCCCTAAGCAGTACCATGCGGAATCTAAAGCATTCTAAAGGCTGCACATGGGGTCACTCAAACAGTGCTCCGATGCAATTCCACACTTATTGGTAAATACTGAAGGCTTAAGCCATCACTTAATTTTGTTGATTCCAAGTCACGAAAGCTCTAGAATTGTGATTACTTCATAAAAATACTTGGGTGTTTCTGAGATGAAAAATCTCACTAATAGTTTCTAAGTTTATATTTGTAAAGACAAAAGATTTCGATTATGTACTTTGTGATTATGAAGTTTTAGTCTTATAAAGATAGTGATAATCAAACTAAATTTTTTAATATATAGAGTGGATAGGGATCACTGCCTAGGTAAAACGGGGCAAAGGTTTAGAATATGCATAAAATAGCTTTGAATGCTCATAAGGTAGCAACAAGGAATCCCCATTGAATATAAGGAATGTTGGTATAAACCTAGGAATATTTTATTAGAGATGTGTGGAAGCCATGAGAAGAAACCTCAATGGAATGGGGAATGGTATCAAAGTACAATTTTGTAAGTTTTAGGGTATACTTGCATGAAGGATCAAGGATATAGAGGAAGTAAATACCAAAGTTTGAGGATACTGTCAAGAGATTTTGATTTGGAGAGGATAGTAGTATGGTTAAAAAAGAGAGTAGTGAGATGTCAAACACACATAAAAGGTGTTGGTTAACTTAAGGCTGAAGAGGGCAAGATAGGTGGTAGGAAAGTTATTCCACTAAACCAATTTTCTGATGAGTTATTCTAAATGTTCATAGTTCATATTTCTTACCCACTGCGGTATGAGAATGCACAATTTATCCCATAGTCGGGTGTAATAATTAAAGTAATGGATGGACCTCATTTCTTAGGAGCCAAGGAGGTATGTTAAGACATATGGATTATAGTTGAATGGCGTACTAGAAATATCCATCTTAATTTAGTAAGGAGTGTTAGGGCCACAACATCATTAACACCAGTTGATGATGAATGGCAGCTTCCAACAAATTTTTCTTCTATGGTTTTTCGATTATAATAACTAGTTGTCTCCCTTAGGTTATTGGAAAAGCATATGATATGATATGATATGATATGATATGAGATATGTTCTTGTTTTATTATTGTGTTGATGGTTTGGAAGAGCTTTGACCACTATATAAATATATTGGAAAACGGTGTAAATAAGTAAATCTCATAAGGACACTTAACTAGCGATAAATGTAGGTAAGACTGGAAGTTTATAAAATAAATTAAAATTTAAGTTAGCAACTAGAAATTAAGAATACATAGATCCTAAAACCTTATAATTTTGGGTAAAATAAATTTAGCAAACGAAGGACAGGGAAAGGTTGTTGCGAAATCATGGGTCGCTATCCCTATGCTTTAAAAACTAAAATGTATAAATACGCTTGGAGGTAGTTTGTTGCTTTAGAATAAAAGAAAATTTTCCACAAACTTAAGATTAACTACACGATGTTAGGATCAATCATATGCACTAACTCATTGACCGAGTCCCGATCATGTTAGAATATGACTTGATTTGTTTTAAGGATGGAGCGACAACTATTTTAAGAAATTATGTTCAAATACCTTTGAAATTTTTTGTTTAAATGCTTTTAAGAAATTGAGTTCAAATGTTTTTGGAAAATTTTGTTAGAGTGCTTTTGAAAAAATGGCGTTTAAATGCTTTTGGGAATTTGATATTTCAAACTATTTTGCAAGTTTGCTTGAAAAAGTAAAAGGATTTTTGATGGAAAATGAAAATTTTCAATTTTCTAGTATCACATGCTTATTGCAGGGTGGGTCGACGTGTTAGTGAATATGAATTTTTACCGTCCAATAAGTATGACAGTATACTAAACATAAATAATAACAAGGAAAAAGACTATTTTAGCTTTGCAATTTCTATTTCCATACCTTGTTGATAGTGAAGTGAAACTTACGCTTAGGATAATTACGTTTTAACATCCAAAAATAAACCTCCTTATGCAAATTGTACTTGGAAAAGTTGGAAAAGTATTAGGGGTAGAAGAGAAGGTCCAAGATACAATGGACTAGGTATCTAAAAGAATGGTGGAATTGTAAATTTTCCATCTAAATTCCTTTCCCAGCATATGAGTGTAGATTCAGAAAAACTGGATTTTCAAAAATTTTGGATGTTAAAAATTGTATGTTAGGTTTTGCATGGTGGGGATTGGATGCAAAATTGGTTGAGCCATACTTCTACTAGTAGCTCCTACTAGTAGAGTGTGGAAATTATTGTTTGAAATAGGATTCTTGATTTTTGAAAACTTACATACATATAGAACTGCCAGTATATCTAGGTAGTTTGCATCATATTTTCAAAATGTTTTTAAAAGAATGCATTCATATAGGAGGCATAGATTGAGAATCATCCTACATGCATGTCTTATATGTTGTGATACGCCATGCACTTGTACATGTCTGGCTGCAAATTTGGTTATACCTTAATTGGTTGGATAATTTATAAGGTTGCATGCTATGTTACATGATTCAACCCTTTAGGAATTTCGGAATAAAATTCTTTTAAGAGAGAGAATGTCACACCCTGTAAAATTAGTGATAATCGATAAAAAATTAATAAGACTCCAAAAATAGGATTTGAGAAAACTGTGAAATTTGATCATGAAACTTGCATTATTATGTTCATGATGATTTTCTGAGCAACTTTTATATTTGGATTTTCACGATCGAAGCTCAAACGAAAAAGTAATCAGTGTTTGAAGTTTTTGAAGAGAAAATAATTAAAAAATAAGAATAGGAAATAAATTATAATTAACACCGAACCCCACTGGTCAACCCCCTCCTTGGACCTAGCAGCCGGTCGCTTATAAGGGAGCCGTCAACCAGTCTTATGGTGGAGGCTAGGGTTTGAGCCTTGTCCAAATGGCCTGAATTTAATTATTTTAATCTAACGATTATAGTTGATTTGAGCGCCAATAAATACAGGCTTAACTCCTCAATTCTCTTTTCATATTTTCTAATCCAAGTAGCGAAACTTTACCATTTTTCCTTCTCCACTATTTCTATAAAATATTTAATATTACACACACGCATGCACACAAAAATCAGAGAAGGGTGGAATATAAGAGAGAAGAAGAGAAGAAGCGAATCAATGTTGTGAAAGAAGAAGGTAAGATTTTATAATTATAAATTTATATTCCCCTTATCCCCAAATATCTTCTCAGATCTGTAATTCTATTAGTATGTATATACCTTGTTGTACATTTTCTTTTGGGTTAGAATGGAAAAGAAGTCAAGTAAAGGAATGGATTTAGATTTTGGAGATTTTGAAAGCTTAAAAGGTGAGTGGAGAATTATATAATTTATTTATAACATTGAAATTTATCTAGTTGAATTTTTATTTAATTATTATGCCTATATAAGATCTGATGAATTATAGGCTTAAAACAAACGTATATGATTATCGCCTACATATTGAACAAAATAGGTAATTGGAATATGAATTGTATGTACAACCAGTCCCAAATATTTATTATTGTAGAATATTTGTAAAGTTTTAAAGTTTATTTTAGATTTATAATTGGGTTGTAAATTAGGTTACCTTAGTTGGCTTGGATGTGAATTTCTATTTTCTTATTTATTTAAAGTGGTGTATAATTTAATTATATCTATTTCCATGTAATTTCCATAAATTATCCAATTCCAAAAATATGTATAAAAGTGCGTCGTTTGAATTAACAAGGAATATAGCAAAAAAGAAAGAGATGTGTAAAGTATGGATATTATTCTTCATAGTTTACGCTATCTATTTCAATAAATAAACAGAAACGACTTCTTGTAATTTCAAATGAAACATTACATATTTCGGAATAAAAGGTATTTTCTTTTCTATTATATACTTGATATAACATGTTATATTAATTAATTTAATTAAAAGTATATTTAATAGAAAATCCACAAATGGTTTATTTTGTTATAGTATTTACAAAGTGTTGTAGCCATGAGTAATTTATCACAATGAAAATAAATATACCATTTTAAATATTCCTAGTCAAGATGTATCGAGACTGGATATCGATACATCAGTTGGGACTGGAATACCTAGCACTCTCCAAATGTTGGGTGGTGCATTACTCATAGTTGTTGGGGGCATCAAGGGGTTACGTACTGATAATTATTAGATAACTATGGAATGACTCACTCGATTTCTGTTGGTTAATATAATTATGGTAATACGAAAGTTACACTTTGATTATAGTTTAATCATGGCACGATGTCCATCGAGTGACTATAATGGGTTAAGTGGAAGAATTGGAATTGAAGCACTATTCAAGAGAGGATTCGTCTCCTCGCTTATATGGGGTTAGTATCACGGTCAACTTAAGTCAATTCAAAGTCAAAGTCTCTAACTAGAGCATTTCGATTAATAATAATTGAACCAAGGACCGTGTTTGAACTATAGAGCTGAACGTGGACGATATTGGAATTTTGACCATTATCAAATTTCATAAGTCCAAAGTGATATAGTTTTGACGAAGAGAATTTATGTAAATCATAGCCACAACCGGGTAATGCTTAACAAAGTAAAACTGGATTTTACCGAAACCAAGTAAGCGATAAATTTGGTCAAAATGTCGCACCGCCTATTAATTGACGTATGAACGTTAATATTCGAACAGTTCGATATTAATCGCTGACCAGATTTACACCTGACGAGTCACATAATCGAAACGATGAATTCTCCTTTGACAAAATGATTTAATTAATTTATATTTTATAAAATGATTAGATTGAATAATATTTATAAAATATTATTTATAAATTTGATTTCGATTTGATAAATGAATATTAAATGTATTTATAAAAGTTATAAATACATTAATGAATACACGATATCGATAAGTGTTATAAATTAGATTTAGAATGCAAAATATTCATTCGGGCTTTAAATGGGTTTGAAGCCCATGATAGGGGCTAGTAAATTCGGCAGAAACATAGATTGGGGCGGCTAAAATTATAGGGAAAGAGGCTATATTTTGGATTGATGAGATAATGGAGAATGAGTAAGAGATGAGATCCATACTTCTCTCCTTTACACCAATTATATAAGCATCTCTATCCTCATATGATTTACATCTTTTTTAGCCTCCAGTTCAAGTCTTTGTAGGGCGAAATTTTACTCTCCTCTCCATATATCTAGAGTTCAAATCAAAAAAAGTTAGCTACTATCTGATAGCAGGTGGTCAATGGTTCAAGGACTAGCACTCTGTTGAATCGAAATAGTTTCAAGGGGCGGATATCATCATTTCAAGGTGTACTTCAAGGCATTGGAAGTGAGGTATAATTCTAAACATGATATAATTATTTATACTTAACTATAATGTTTTATTATATAAATATATGTTGATTAGGTATGTGATGATTTTGATATGCAAATGATATTGTCACAAAATTGGTTATATGTATGTATATATTAAAAAATTATCATAAATAACCTAGGTTAGTATGGCTCTTTAATTAAAAAAACCAATTTTTTTTGTTTTATCGAATTAATATATATTATTTAAATAGATAAATATATTTTATAATTAATTATAACATCATACCTTAGTCAAATGTACTCGCATAATTTTATATGCAAATAATGAAGGGTATGGTAATTTTCGGCAATGATAAAATATTATATATATATATATATTATTTTTGAATATTATTTAAGTCAACTTATAACATATATTAATTATCTTAATTCAAATATATTATGAAAATTATATTTTATATTTGATAAAATAACATTATCAGCGAAGACACTCTCGCAAAAAATTAATTTTTTATTTTTAAATTAATTTTAAATTTACAGCCGAAAATAGAAAATTAGTTTTAAAATTATTTTTAAATCGAAAAATTGTGAAATTTTTTTTCAAAACATAAAATATCATTTATGATTTACTGAAAATTTAAAATTTGAAATAAAATTGTGTAATTAATTTTTAAATATTATTTTAATAATTTTCAAATGGATGTTTAAATAAAATATATTTTAAAATGAAAAAATTAAATAAATTATATATTCATCGAGCCATGTACAAAACCTGGTCATTCATGTTTATCAAAATATTTTTGAGTATTTTATTAACATATACATATATATATTACTATATTACGCATATATCTGTGTATATATAAATAATTAAATAATAAACAAATTAAATAATATACAAATTTTATTAATATTATATATATGTATTGCTTATTGTTTTATTTATGTATTATAAATATTTATAAATAATTTCTCTATATTTAAATAAGTCTATTTTATAATATGTATATACAATATTAATATTAATTTCGTATGATTACATATAATATATATATGTACTTATATAAAATTATTTAAACAAAACTATAATATATATATATATATTTGTATGTATATATTTATAATATTTATATATAAATAATACACACACACATATATATACATATATTTGAACAAAATATCTGCATATTGGATGAGTTAACATGTCCGTTGCGATGTAAATCCCAATATCTATACACATACATGGTATACCTTGCACGGATTGATATGTTACACATGCAAACACACACACATGTGTGTGTGTGATACACACATGGTGTAACGACCATCAAATTCACCCTTCGAAAAAAATTTAAAATATTCAAATATAATTTTTTTTAACACAAATGATAATGTTTTGAACAATAAATAATAGTGGCAATCTTATTTTGAATAAATATTTATAAAAATATATACTTTGAAAGATACATCGATAAAATGACTGAAAAACGTTTTATCAATAAACAGCTCTTAGACCATCCGACATCATGCACAGAGTTGAATACATACACTCATTATCTATATAAGTGTGAATATGTAATAAAATTATTTATTTTATTTATGAAAATAAAATCACTTTATGACATCATCAGTGATATCACTATTTTGGAATAAATGATTTTTGAATTTAAATTGAGTTTAAATGATTTAATAATTATTTTAATTGTTAAATAAGCCCTTTTAATTATTATATAATGATAGAAATATTACTTTCAAACTTTTTTTACAAATATACATACATACATACATATATATATTAAATAAGAAGTGAAAATATAACCGAAAATCGATATCGGAATCTGTAATGATTCAACGTAGAAAAGTTGTGCAACATTGTGAATTATTGGAGATATACATATGCACACATACATGTACATATACATGAACACATTCATATACATACAAATACACACACACACAAAAATATATATATATATATATATTACAAAATATCTAAGATATTTTCCTAAAACTTCATCCTTAATTAAACCCAAAGTCAACCACTTACACCCTAAGTACAAGTACATGGCTACACACATGGGGCGGGGAGGTGTTCGGTCGTGGATGATGAGATGAGAGGAGGGAATGGTGGTGAGGCAATGGTGATGAAATGGCAAGTAAATATCATGATATTTTTATTCACATTTTTGCCTATAAATACCACCACCCATCTTCACTTCATTAGTTCATAAATTCCTAAGCTTCTTCACTTCTCATACTCCACTTTAATGCCCTCTTGCCTAAATAAAATAATGTCAAGTTTTATATCAAAAAGAAATTAAAATTATATAGCATAAATTCCTAAGCTTCTTCACTTCTCATACTCCACGGATAAAGAAAGAAGACAAACCCTCAACTTCGACTGATGCGAAGGGCAAGAGAGTACTAAAAGGTAATATCTGCATTAATGAGAATCTAATTAGAGTGTTATTTGATACCGAGGTTTCCCACAGTTTTATTTCTAAAGAATTGGTTGATAAATTGAAACTTACCTAAAAAAAATTAAATACCCCTATCTGTGTCTCTAACCCCATAGGTGGTAAAACTAATCTCGGTATAGTTTGTGAAAAAGTACAAGTTGCCTACCTATCCCAAAAAATTTCATGTGACCTAATCGTCCTCGATTTTATTAGATTTGAGATTATATTCGGTATGGATTGGTTGTCTGAATACAAGGTTTATCTTGATTGTGTTAAAAGGACGGTGCATTTGGAAATTAGAAGAAGTGAACCTTTTAAAATAACGTGTGAAGAATCAATTCCAGTAATGGATAGTTTTATGTATGCCCTAAATTCATTTCAAAAACGTACAGATGAAATACTAATTGTTAAGGAATTTTTGAATATTTTTGAGGAAGTTAAAAGGTTACCCCCACATGGGGAAATTAAGTTTCAAATAGACTTGATTTCCGGTGCGAGGTCTATTTTCACTCTTCTCAAAGAATGGCCCTAAGTAAATGAATTAAGGAATCAAACTAATGAATTGTTAAAGAAAGGACTAATTAGACCAAGTCGCTCAAGTTGGAGCTCAGCAGTAGTTTTTGTTGCAAAGTCAGATGGCTCCCTAAGACTTTGTGTAGACTATGGAGACCTAAATAAGCAAATGATTAAGAACAAGTATCCTCTATCCCGTATTGATGACTTGTTTGATCGAATTTATAGTGCTTGAATATTCTCCAAATGGACATAGCTACAAGATTCCATCAATTAAGGATAGAGAAGATTGCATTTCTTTAACTGCATTCAGAGGACCAATTCTACGAGTGGTTGGTTATGCCTTTTGGGCTAACCAATGCACCCGCTTATTTTTTGGACCTTATGAATAGAGTATTCAGAGATGTGCTCCACAAATTCGTGTTGGTTTTTATTGATGATATTCTTATATATTCAAAGACCGAAGAAGAACATTAAAGGCATTTAGTGATTGTACTAGAAATATTAAGGAGGAATGTGCTCAATACTAAGTTTTCAAAATGCCACTTTTAGGAAGAAAAGGTAAGGTTCCTTGGACATGTTGTGTCAAAGGAAGGAATCTCGGTTGACCCAGGGAAAATAACAGCCATTCTAGATTGGAAGCAACCACAAACTCCGAAAGACATTCGCAGCTTCTTAGGATTGGCAGGATACTACCGGAGATTTATTCAAGACTTCTCGAAGATTTCCTATCACGAACGAAGTTGACTATGAAGGATGTTAAATTTGAATGGACGCCGAAATGTGAAGAAGCATTCAGGAACTTAAGAAAAGGTCAAACACCGCTCCAGTCCTGACTATTATTAATGAAAGTGGTGGTTTGACCATTTATAATGATGCTTATGGTGAAGGAGTGGGTGCGGTACTGGTGCAACATTGGAAGGTTATCACATATGCTAGTAGGCAGTTAAAGACGCACGAACAAAATTATGCAACACACGACTTAGAACTATTAGCCATTATGTTCACACTAAAGATCTGGAGATATTATTTACTGGGTAAGAATTTGTCATAGTTTATTTTCATAAACTTGGTTTGACCTTGGTAAATAATATTCCTCCTTTAAATAGGTGAGAAGTTAGAACTCTTCACAGATCACAAATCTTTGAAGTATCTTTTCACTCAGAAGGACTTGAATATGAGACAATAGTGTTCGCTATAATTTCTCACATCATATGATTTAGATATCCTATATACGCTCGAGAAAGCCAATGTGGTAGCGGATGCATTAAGCTGAAAGCATGTCATTATAGCTTATTTGATAGTACACCCAACTTTGATTAATCGCATAAAATAGAACCAGCTCAAAGATCCGGTTATTCCAAAGATGGTCAAAGCAGTGGAGAAAAACACTATACCAGGAAGATGGATGGGATTCAAGGTGGATGATCAAGGAATATTAAGGATGAATGGAAGAATGTGCATCCCAAATGTCGATGGGATAAGGCAAGAAGTTTTAACAAAATGTCACAATTCTTGACTTTTAGTACATCCCGAAGTTACCAAAATGTATCGAGATATGAAGAAGAATTTTTGGTGGGATGATATGAAGAGGGATATCTCTATCCATATTAGCATATGTACAAATTGTCAACAGATCAAAAGCGATTAGCAAAAGACCGGTGGATTACTTCAACCTCTTAAAATTCTAACTTGGAAATAGGACCGAGGATCAATGGATTTCATCGATGGCTTACCTCGATCAAGAAGAGAAATGAAAGCATTTGGGTTATCACAGATCGATTGACCAAAAGCACATACTCTATCCCAGTAAAGCTATCAAGAATAGCTGCAAGTCTTGCAGAGATATACATGAGGGAAATTGTTCAATTGCATGGTGTCCCAAGCAATATAGTTAGTGATCGAGACCCAACCTTTACCGGTAAGTTCTGTGAGGCATTACAAACAGCTTTTGGAACGAAGCTGAGTATAAGCATCGCATACCATTCCTAGACAGATGGGCAAATTAAAAGGGTAAATCGAGTGTTGGAAGATCTTCTAGGAGCTTGTATCTTAGATTTTGGAGGTTCATGGGAAAACTATCTTCATCTGGTGGAATTCTCTTATAATAACAGCTATCGGGCAAGTATTGGCATGGCATCGTGCGAAGCTTTATATGGTCGTCCATGTAGATCCCCATCATGTTGGATCGAAACCGAAGATCGGTTAGTACTGGGTCCTGATATGATTCGAAAAGCCTCAGAAAGGGTAGAATTGATTAGAAAGAAGATGAAAGCAGCCCAGCATGCAGAACACTTATGCAGATCAAAGGAGCAGAAAATTTAAATTCTCAATTGGAGATTTTGTATTTTTGAAAATCTCTCTGATTAGAGGAGTGGTAATATTTGGACGGGCGGGGAAGTTAGCACCTCGATTTATTGGAGCTTTTCTCATTCTTGAGCAGATTGACCCATTAGCTTATCATGTGGAATTTCCCGAAAGGTTGTCTGGTGTGCACAATGCCTTTCACGTATCCCATCTACAGAAATATGTGCATGATCCGAAACAGGTTATAGAAACAGCTGCCCCAGAAGATTTAGAAGTAAAACCAAATTTGGCGGTTGTCAGACGACCGGTTTGAATTGTGGATCACGACGAGAAGCGATTGAGAAGGAAGGTGTTAAGGTTGGTTAAAGTTCAATAGAGTGGTTATGCCACAGACTACACATGGGAAACAGAAGATAGAATGAGGAAAGCTTATCCTGAGTTTAAGATTGATGTATAGTTTGCATGTGACAACGAGATAGTGTACTCACCGCCTGTGTTGTGGTCACTTATCATATCTTGTATATATTTCCCCTTGTCAAATATATATATATATATATATTCCTTTTAAAGACATTTTCTTCTTATCCTAAATTTCGAGGACGAAATTCTTTTAAGCTGAGAAGTATGCAACGACCTGCAAAACTTCAAATTTTTAAAAAATATTCAAATATAAGATTTTTTAACACAAATGATAATGTTTTGAATAATAAATAATAGTGGTAATCTTATTTCGAATAAATATTTACAAAAAATATATATTTGAAAGATATATCGATAAAATTACCGAAAAATGTTTTATCAATAAACAACTCTTAGACCATCCGACATCGTGCACGGAGCTGGATAAATACACTCATTTATCCATATGAGTGCGAATATGTAATAAAATTATTTATTTTATTTATGAAAATAAAATCTCTTTATGACATCATCAATGATATCACTATTTTGGAATAAATGATTTTTGAATTTAAATTGAGTTTAAATGATTTAATAATGATTTTAATTATTAAATAAGCCCTTTTAATTATTATAAAATGATATAAATATTACTTTTAAACTTTGTTTATATATATATATATATGTATGTATGTATGTTTGTATATATTAAATAAGAAGTGAAAATATGACCGGAATTTGATATCGGAATCCATAATGATTCAACGTAGAAAAGTTGTGCAACTTTGTGAATCATTTGAGATACACATATGCACACACACATTCACATACACATGAACACATATATACAAAAAAATACTTACACACACACACACACATATATATATATATATTACAAAATATGTCAGATATTTTCCTAAAACTTCATCCTTAAGTAAACCCAAAGTTAACCTCTTACACCCTAAGTACAAGCACATGGCTACACATATTGGGGGGGTGTTCCGCCGTGGATGATGAGGTGAGAGGAGGGAGTGATGGTGAGGCAATAGTGATGAAATGGCAAGTTAATATCATGATATTTTTATTCACATTTTTGCCTATAAATACCACCACCCATCTTCACTTCATTAGTTCATAAATTCCTAAGCTTCTTCACCTCTCTTACCCCACTTTAATGGCCTCCTGCCTAAAGAAAATAATGTAAAGTTTTATTGCAAAAAGAAATTAAAATTATATAGTATATATTATACAAACACTTCAAAACCAAAGCAAATCCACTCATTTTCTTCCCTTGAAACCCACGGCCACACCATTCACCACCCAAGGCCAAGCCTACCTCCATTAGCAAGAATAGGTCGAGCCTTCCTAAAGGTCCAAGGCTCAATTCCATAGACTCCAGTGCGATGGTAGCGAAGTTATAGCAAATTTCGCAAAGTTAGAAATGAATTCAAATGAGAAACTCTATTTATATTATGATATATTGGATGATACATATGTTTGGCTATGCTTGGTTGTGATGATTGTGAACCATGGTTGGATATGATAATATGTTTGTTTCGATGTTTAAACAACCCACGTTTAATGCATGTCGAATATCACAAAGAAAATCACTTTCCTTTAATCAATGAAATGGTGTATATGAGATTATTAAACCTCTTTAAAATGGTTTTAAAAAAAATTAAACACTGAAATCCAATTTGGTGAAGTTTGACAAGTTATGAAAATTGAGTCAAAAATAGAAGTGTCGCGTAACGGCAGTTTGCGATTTCGTGCCGTAAAAGTTTAATCCATTCATACGTTGGATTCGGAGTCAGAATTCTTTGGAATAAGAATTTTTCAAAATATTATAATCATAGTTTTCAAACAAAAGAAAAGGAACAAGATTTCGTTTAGTAGATTTTAAAATATAATCAATTCAAGTTTTCAAAATAGTCATGGTTTGGCAATTCGGAAACCAAAGCGATAAATTCTTTAAAATTGATATTTTTAATTCATTAAAAATATTGATTAAATTCTATAAAATGTTTTAAAAGAGATTTGATTTATAAAAATTAATTTCTAAATGATCGAAAAGTCATTTTGATCAAATTAGCCTTAAAAGCACTATTCGTAACACTTTTTGCAGCGGTTTTTAATAACTTCTGAAATATCGCTTTAAACTTAAGTATTCTTTCCCATACCTTTTATAAATGTTTTCAAATAAATAATTAAGTATTTTAAAGATAATGTGGAGGTTTTATATCTTATTTTTAAGAGTTCAAATAAATGATTTAAAGAAAAGCTGTTATAATTAAGTGATTTAATCTTGGCTCTAAAAGCCGATTAGCAAACTGGATTTTTCTATTCATGAGATCCGGATGTGAGGTGCTTAAACTAAGGAGATGTTCAGGAGCAACCAGTGCTCTGGCTCACCTGGTATCTTTCCTGAGCGAGGAATAGATAAGGTTGAAATGTCGGA
Source organism: Allium fistulosum (assembly GCA_030737815.1). Taxonomy (NCBI): domain Eukaryota; kingdom Viridiplantae; phylum Streptophyta; class Magnoliopsida; order Asparagales; family Amaryllidaceae; genus Allium; species Allium fistulosum. The sequence goes on along the minus strand of CM060903.1, from coordinate 303,587,364 downwards.
AACGAGGCAAGTATAAAAGATTTAATTTTTTCTAATTTAATACAACTTGGATTGTATAGAAATAATCTTCTTATACTTGGTACTAAATTCTGAGGAGGGAATCTGTACTATCCATTTGAATTTAAAAGGAGATTTCACCATTATTCGATGGATAGTAAAGCGTTGATACAGAAATTGATGTTGAGTAGAATTGGTATAATTTCTATCGATCCTTTTTAACTCAATAATGTTTTCCAATATGACTTATGAAAATGATTTGGTATTTCCAAAATTAAAGAGAGGTTTAATGATTCCATATATACCAGAAAGAAATGTTTTAAAGATATATATCTCTAGAAGATATTTTTGATAAATAGAAAGTAATTAATCAAACGATAAGCACCTATTTACTTAACACCTTTTAATCGATGATTGGTTCGAAGGAACCGGGACCGGATTTCGGTGATTCCTATCCAGAAACCATTTCGAACCAATTTACACATTCAAAGGTAAAGACATGAAATGATGATAAATGAAATGAAGGGCTATTATCACTGACCTTCAGGAAAAATTTCCTATATCGTATATATATGGTAGTAGTATCTTCATTTGGTCTTCGATGAAAGGGCTGCTCGCTACTAATCCTAGGAGTGATTCCCGATTGAATGTAGTAGGATAGTTCCTTCAGTTTGTCCTATTCCTAAACAACTAGTATGGACTAATGTTTGACTTTGCATTTCTAAAATACACATACATTGATTTTTACGAACGTACATCTGTTTGGTGGTGTAGGAAGTAAATCTCTTACACTTGACACCCTTCTTTGAGACGTACGAGTTCATAGGTTGTACATTTGTGGAAATCAATAGTGTGTGATGGAATTAGCAATGTGGCATTCAAAGTGGAATGTGCTATGAGAAAGGTAATCATTACCTCGGGCCTTATCATCCGGAAATGGCTTAAACATGGCATGTCATAAGGCTATGTGGTTCGCAACCATTAGAGTATGATCATCACCCTTCTAGATTACTCTCTTTATGTCGAGTATGTTCTGTATGCTATGGGATCCTGGATAGGTTAGCTACGATCGGGGTTATGTCATATTCGGTTCTACCCGCCATCCGATGGGTCTGCAGGTAGGCCGATCTTGCCAGGTGTAAAAGTTTCAAAGGTGTTGATCCTCAGTACATCCCTCTAGAAATGTACTATACATAAGGTAGTTTCTTACCTGCCATTGTATGAAAACCCATTCTCCATTAAGCCTTCGGACTTGATTGTAGAGCCTAGTATATTGGAATTTAATAACGTAACAATTTCGGCTAAGATTATGAATATTTAGCTGATTTTTTTTTCAAAAGAATGTCATTAAAAATAATATTCCCAGATTTTGCGTAGCAACTGTTTTGGTTATCATTTGGTAAAAAACCATTCCATGTTTATGTGCAGCTATGTTAATTGTATATGTATCCGGCATATGTATATGTGAATGAATATGTGCTTAGACATGAATGGATTCCACCTGTACATCAAAGAAGTACTGTTCTTCTTCTAGGAGATTTCTCTGCTTATGTTTATTGTTAAAATAGTTATAGCCTTCAACTTTAAAAATCAAAAACTCAACAACCATTCAGTTTGTAAACATGATTTCAAAACAAAAGTTGCTTGATTTTGAGTATAGATTGTTTTAAAGTTTATTTCATCAATTTCGACAAGAATGGAGGAAACAAAACCCATATTACAGTAGGTAGGTTGATTAAGGAAATAATTCAACCATCACAATTTATCGAATGGATTATATAGTTGAAATCCTTATTGAAAAGCATGATTTCAGAATTGATATGGGAATTTTTAATGGAGTGTGGAGGGAGAAATTTGGAGTTGATCGGTTTTGGGGGTTTTGGCGTATTACATCGATGTAGTTGATTTCGAGGCGAGGGAATTGACGTGGAGGATGCTTGGGTGAGGGGGCATCCACAAAAAATGGTGCGGTGGTTTCTAGATGGGTGTGTTGGCAAGATGAGATCGGTCTAGGGTTTTAGAGTGTTAGTTCTGGGGTCTCGGTTCATGGCAATGACGATGACGAGGCGACGATACAGGGGTGCTGTGACGACCCGCAAATCCTCACCCTTTGAATCGACAATAATCCACACATGTCCGACCCAAAAAGCACAGATCGATGGAAAGTCAAGAGAAAGAAGAGAAGAGAGAAGAAGAGAAGAGAAGAAAGAGAGAAGATAGAACAAAATATAACAATACAGAATCTCACATCTCAGCGAAAAACATATAATATCATATCAATGATCTTTACAAAACAGAAACTATATGTACATACATCAATCAGAGTACAACAATCAATCAATAGTTATCAGCATAGACAGTTATAATAACTTGTCCTCACAATTGCCGATAATATACAACAACTAAGCACAGTGGATAATCAAGCAAAATAGATACGTGTATACGAAATAAAGATCTCCAGCTCTCCTGCTGAAGCTCCAAAAGCACCAATCTAAACCTGTAAATATACTCGATCTGACCCGAGCATTGAAAGGGAAGAACGCCCAGATCAGTCTGGTAAACCAGCGTGAGAAACACACTCAACTGAATTTATTAATTTACCAAACTTTTCCTTTATCAAAACAAAAGTATCTCGTAAGACACGCCCACACATAAACACGGACATGTTTTTACCTTACGATAACTAAAACATTTCATTTCGAATCATCTTATATTATACTAGTTTATAGTATATACAAATAATATTAATCATAGCCGAAATTGTTACATTGATTAAATTCCAGAATACTAGGCTCTACAAATAAAATGGCAGGTACGTAGTGGAGTTTGGATTTCCATACAAATGACCAGGTGAAGGGACTACCTTTCGAAGGGGTACACCTCTAGATGGATGTCCCAAGGCACAGAACATCTGCCCTCTACCAACACAAGACTGGCCCACCTCTATAACTAGATGGTACCGAATATGTCATCCTCCGGTCGTTAATGACCATTACCAAGGGCCCTCTACCAACACAAACCACAATAATCAGATACACGATGTCATAGCGTATAAAGATATATCTAGAAGAGGATGATCATATCCTACTTGGGAGCGACCCACTTAGCCTTGCCGCATCTAACCTTGCTTTGGTCATTTCCGTTTGATGAGGCCTAAGGTAACGATTACCTTTCACAAATCACAATCACATCACTATGAATGCCACAGGGCCATTTCTGTTGACTACTAATTGTCTTCCACAAAAATACAACCCTTGAGCTCGTGCGTCTCAAGAAAGGGTGTTAAGCTAAGAGAAGTTGCCTTCTCCGCCACCAAACAGATGTATGTTTGTAAAAACCAATGTACGTAATCTTCAGAAATGCAATGTCAGACAAACATTCATACAAGTTGTCCAGGAACAGGACAAACCGAAGGCACTTTCCTACCACATCCTGTCGGGAAATCCCTAGGATTAGTAGCGAATAGTCCTTGCATTGGATATTTCATAATGAAGAGAACACTGCTACTGGATGTATATTGGGATTTTAACCCTAAACGATCAACAAGCAGTCCTCCACTATGAAAATCCGGAATATCAATATCATCATAAGAAACCTGCACAATCGTCGCATATACGTTGGTCCGAAGTTGTTTTCAGATAAATCTAATCCTGGTCTCTTCGCACCAACAACGCAAAAGAGTTTCTCAACCTCACACAGAAACTAAGTCTCATAGACTTATCACGTCTCCAACTTTCAACTTTTTATCCTTTGGGCCAAGAAGGAAGCACGATAGATTGGAGTAATACTCCGCATAAACGAATCAACATCCTCAACACAAACGATAATCAAGCCTACACAGAAGGCTACATACTAAGTGTATGACTAAATAATTCCCACATCAAGTCGAAGAACTAAAATAGCCAAATTTGATAGTCGGTTATTTAACTATTAAAGCAAACAAACAAATATTTAGCACCATATACAATCACTAGGCCCTTTTAATTAATCTTTTATTTATTTAAATCACTTACCAAATATTCACTTATAAAATCCATTTATAACTCCATTTTATCATTTACAAAATTCCTTAATAATTCCTTTACTTTGATTATAAAAATTCAATTTTATAAATCTTCTATATAAACCATTTATAATAAGTCCAAAATCTCAATTTAAACTATATTTACAAAATAGTTCATTTCATATTCCAAAAATCACATTTTGGTACGTTTCACAAAAATCAAAATTTTTATAACATAAAAAATTATAACTTTTATTTATTCAAAATAAATTCAATTCCTTTACAATTCAAAAATCAATAAAACATCTATTTTCAAAATCACTTGAAAATCCTTTTTAATTTGGAAATCATCACTTTAACATTTTTAAATTTCCAAAATAGGCCCAATGCTGCAACAGCACTAAATACATCAATCACGGCATCCAAACATCATATATCACATGATAACAACATATATCACAATATCTGTAAATAAACCAATACTGGTGAGGAATCCAGTTGGATCCCTCCAACCTATCACCTGCAACAAATATACATATGAGAATATGTGTACAATGTCCGCTTCGAGGCAGACGCGCGTACAAAGGGTCATCCGCTCATACACGGGAACGTATAGGGTCTCATCTGCTCCAATAGGCAGGTATATATCCAAATACCAATCAATATATCATATATCATCCAAACAATCATCAATCATCATAAAAAATATTTATTCTCACTTATATAAAAATATCAGTGAGTCAGAAAGAGTGAGTTGTACTCACATTGCTTCCAGTAGTAGTTTCGGTGTTTTGTTCCGAATAAAATTAAACAGCCGTTTAATTTTACCCAAAGTTTACACTAGTTCCAATCAACTCCAAACCAGCTCTAAAATGTAATCCTCGTCAGTACGGACCCAACGTAATTCGTTTCGTAAAAAACGGACCTTGTATGAACAAGTTATGCATTTTTAAATACTACACGAATTATTATATAAATTAATTTACACATTTATTTTATTTATTTTAAAACCTTTAATCTCGGCCGTTGCTTTTACAACCCTAAGATCTAGACTGTGCCTTCGTTTCTTCTTCCCCACCTAGACAAATTCGAACGAACAAACCCAAATAGTCGCCGCCATTCACCAATTATCGTGCCACATCGGATCACCTAGCCGATGATCGAGTACCACCATTCGAACGACCTTGCCGAGCTCCACCTTCACCAAGAATCTCGTGCAACTCGGTTGCGTATTTGCATCGATTTTTGTGCTTGAAGGTCGGCCATTCGGAGCCATTTTGCCGACGATCCCCTCAATAAAACTCGATCACCACCGTTCAAACTATAGATCTCGATATGCTTAACATTTTTCTAGTTGGATGTTTTGCTTGATATTGAGTGGATTTGCCGAGATCGAGGGAAGAAAATTGGAATTTTCTGGCCATTGAAACGTAAATGGCAGCTAGCCCTAGCCTTGTTAGGGTTTAGTGAAAAATGAATAAAAACGAGTCCTTTTATAGAAAATCTACGCGCACTATTCATCCGTAATTTTTCCGAACTCGAAACAAAGCGTGCCGCCTGGCGTTTATATTGTTTTACCCCTATTCCGAACACAATGGAATATACATCGAGAGCCAATTCGATCGTATTTGGAAGATAGGTTTTCGAATCAAATATTTAAATTTAAAATTCACTTAAACCGATTTCTACGCGTTTTAGCTTGCCCCGGACAAACCGTAAATCCGACTGACACGAAATTTGAAATCTTACAATAATATAACATTACGGATCCAATGAAACTAGTTTCGTCGAAATCCAAGACTATATGAAAAATGACCATTTTCACTCGTCAATTAAATATTAAAATATTCAATTTCTGTAATTTAACTTTTAATTCAATTTCAAAAGTTCACTAACATCATTCTAATTCAAATAGGATTTAATTCAACTTTATAAATCATTTTAATTTACATTTAATTCAAATTCCAATTATTTCAACAATTTCAAATATTAAATTAACGATTTAATTATCTAATTAACTCACTATATTTTAAATATAAGTTATTCAGCTGTTAAAATTTACTTGTGAATATTTAAAATCAATTAAATATACGAATTTCGAATGACCAAAATTCTGGGTCGTTACAGGTGCGCGCTAGGGGGAATGTGTGGAGGAGATGATGACACTGCTTGGACCGAATTTTGGTGCTGGATGGACAGTCGTGGTGGTAGGGTGAGGCATTTAGTGGCACGGTTGTCATTCCAGGTTTTTGGGTGAAGTTTGAAATTTCAACTAGAGGATGGTCGTGGGTTCCAGGTGGTCAGGTGTGACGTGGAGACGTGGGCGAACTTGTGTGGATGATCGGCGGCGTGATTCGATGATTGGTGTCAGTGGATGCGTGCACGTCTTCGTGCATTCGAGTAAATGAGTGAAGGAAGGAACTTGGAAGAAAGAAAGAAGGAGAAGGGTGGGCTGAATTTGATTATATGGGCTGGGTCTTGTTTTTGATGGGCTGGTTTGTTTATTTTTTAAAAAATTAATTAATTAATTTATGTGAATATCTATAAATTTTCAAAGTCCTATTTCTTCTTCATTTTAAACCCAATCGACGTGCAGTTTGATGCGTTGTGATCTTATCACCGAGTAGTTCCATCTAAACTGTTGTTGTCAAGATTTCTGCAGCATGAAAATTTAATGATTTATAAAATTGAAAGTAAACAAATAGGTAAATTCTTATGTAATTAATTTTATGTAAATGAATTAGTTAATTATTAAATGATCTGTTTAAATTTTAAGTTAACCAAAAATAAATTATTTTAATTAATTTCTTTGATTAACAAGTAATCTGGATTTAAATATAACTCGACTTAGTTAAGTTAAAACCAGATTCAGTTCTGATTTATAAATTGAATTAATATTAATTTTAAATTTGCTGACTGAGTTAATGATCTATGTTTTACTGATAATGTTCTTCGATATTGATTTCAATTATCTATTGTCTGTGCCATTAAGTAGCCAAACAAATTAAAGTAGATAGAATAAAATGTTGACACGTTTTATTGGAAGTAAATCAACTTGTACTGATCGCTATTCTGAATTTCAGAAAATGTGATGAGTACAAGCAAATAAATTTCGATGGACAGGTCCTGATAAAGTAAACATATGGAATGAATTTTCTTATGTGAACATTGACACCCTGATTGTCAAATTGTTATTTTAAAGACTTGTCCTTTTAAAAAATTATCGCTTGGATTCGAAGAGACCGGGGTCGGATATCAGCATTATCCGAAAACCACTTCAATCCAATAACCACTACGAACCTTTACGGTTTTGATTGTTATGCCCAGTATGCTGGAATTTAATTAATGTAACAATTTCGGTTGTTTTATTAAGTATTTGTACTTAGACACTATTATAATATCACCGGTTTTTCTATAAAAGTGTTTTGGTTATCGTAAGGTAGAAAAAACCCGTCATGTTTATGTGTGACGCGGTCTTACGAGATACCTTTGTTTTCAAAGGAATTTGGTAACTTAAATAATTCAAATTGAGTGTGTTTACTCACGCTGGTTTTCCAGACTGACTTGGGTGTTATTTTATTATAATGCTTGGGTCAGACCGAGTATTACAGATTCAGGTTAGAGTGCTTTGAAGCTCAGGAGATGAGCCGGAGGATTTCAGACGTATATCACGTACTTGATTATATTCCACTGTGCGTGTAGACTGTATAGTCAGCATCGGTGAGGACAAGTTATAATAACTGTCCATATTGATATATTGATTATTGTACTCTGATGATTATATATATATTGACAGTTACAGTTTCCTCTGTATAAAGATCTGTTGTTATATATTATATTTTGTTTTGCTGCGATTGTGATTCTGTGTTGATGTTTCTGTTTCTTCTTAACCCCTAATGATCTGGTGTTTCCGACACTCGACTGCTCGGAATTCTATATAGTGGACGTATGGATGTTGATTTTCGAGGATCGAAAATCCCTGGTTGTTACAAGGTATTTTGATGAGTGTTTGTTTATGTGCAAGACTTCAAGCATAACCTAAAGAATCACATCATCTTACGGTTAAACGGATTTAACGATATTTAACCAACACTAAAGATTATGGTCTATTTTATCCAACAGGCAGTACGTTTAAACTTGTATTTTACAATGATGCAGATTTTGGTGGATGTAAATTAGATAGAAAAAGTACAAGTGGCACATGTCACTTTATTGGTCAATCATTAATTTCGTGGTTTAGTAAAAAAAATTGTGTTTCTCTTTCAACATGTGAAGCCGAACATATTTTTGCTACCTTAGCTTGTGCTCAAGCAATATATATGTAACAAACAGTTAAAGACTATGGAAAAATAATAAACAAATCTCCAATATACTGTGATAATACTAGTGCTATAAATTTATCCAAAAATCGAATTAATTATCACAAACAAAACATATAGATATTCGTCGCCATTTTCCGAGAGATAATGTTGAAAAAGAAATAATAACTCTAGAATTTGTTAATACCTAAAATCACTTAGCTGATATTTTTACAAAACCATTAAGTGAACTAACTTTTATTAAGTTAAGACGGGGCCTAGGAATTTGTTCGTTCAATGAATTGGTTAACTAAAGTTATAGAAATAATGTTTTGTTCACGTAAATTTATAAAAGCTTATATGGAACTTCAACTAAACAATTAATATTATAACTTAGAATTAACAACAACCACATAAATTTTTTTAATAACAACCATTTAAATACAAATTAATATCTGTTAAACTCCTATGATTTAACTCATGTTTCTCAACTAATTTTCTAAATATAGCTAAATTTTATCTTATAAATTCAGTTATATGCTACTTAAAAATAAATAAACACAACTAAATTATTACAGCAAATAATACAATGTCCTCCGATCATGACTCCACCTATTCAACTATCCACTATAAATCCCCCTCGTCAAATAGCACTTACGTATCACCAACTAAATCCACACCAACATCAACCCGTTCAGACTCTCTAAACATTGTTGCATCACCAACATACCACACTGGCTTTTCTCCTAAAGGAAAAAAGTTAAACGATCAATTGATCTAAAATCAACATCTCTCACTGACAAAGTCGATGAGATATATCACTATCAACAAGAAATGATCGGCGTTCAACCTGAGATGTATTACAAGCAACTACGTCAAGGATCTCATCTAAATTTTCTCGAAAAGTGTATTATAGCAATTTTTGGTCATTCACCAACAAAATATTGCATACATCAAAAGTCTCCTCGATTATAAGAAACTCCTACAAAAATGCATAATATTACTCCGAGAAATTTGTGCAAACCGGGACCATCAAACCAAGCTTGGATTGACACTCCAACTCGTCCAAATTGGTCTCCACTAAAGCCATTACTTGACGATACGAAAGTTGAACCAAATTCATGGGATATACAACAAATCAATAATTCTGAATTCTCCGATAAAAACTAAAACTTATGTTACACATTGTATAAATTATGTTTATTGATTATTATGTATAATGATTATTATTTAAATAAAATTTGCATTCATATTAAAATTTTCCTCTAGATGTTAGAAATTTCATATCATAGACGTTTATGAATATACCACAGTCACTTGTCACTAGTTACGAGTAAAATTTCCCTGCAGCCATAGACGTCTGTGGAAACCTCACAGACGTCTATCAAGACTCTCAATTTAAATCTTTTGTAGCCACAGACGTCTGTGGAACAATCACAAACGTCTGTCGAATCTCTTTGCTTCATTTACACTAAAGCGACAGACATTTGTGACTTCCTCACAGACATCTATCGCTGCTCTTGGAACAATTTTCCAACAGACGTATATAGAGAACTTTACTCTTTTCTTCACTTTACCTTCATTTCAACTACTAATTCATGAAACCCTAGCTCTCAAAATCTTCAACCAATGGCTCCCAAGAAGGTTACCATCTCAAAAAAGCTAAAGCAAGGCCAATCTTCAACCTCCTCTCTAGCACCAGTTATGCAAGCTCACATTAACCAATGGCTTCGCAATAATCCCAATGCAATCAAACGATTTGAGGCGCTTGCCCAAAAGAAGATTCACTCTGGTCCATTTTATCGCCATGACAATGTAATAGAATATAAAATCCTAGGAATTACTACGGATGCCAGCTGTTGCAATTTGACTAGCTATAATGCAAATAAGGTAATCATTGATCCTTTAGCTATTTACCTCTTCTACTCCAATCTTTGTAGTTCGGAGATTTGGAATCCGGAGAATGATGATGGTCGGTCATGGTCAATTGTTTACGGGAAAGAAGTTAAAATTGATGTGTATACCGTTGGTTGTAGTTTAGGATGTTCTTATAAGGGGATTGATTTAACTGATATACTGCATCACAGTCTTCCACCTAGGGATGAAGTTACCCATCAAATATGGGAAGATAGAATGCCACAATATAAATCCATTTACCTTCGACCAGGAGCTAGACTATTAAATCGAATGATAATTAATACCATTTATTCTCGTCTAGGTAGTCAAGAATAAATTTATCCCAATGTCATACAGCTTTGTATGCAATATTTGGTCGCCTACCAGTTAAGTAGGCAAAATTTATTCATGACCAAATTAAAGGATTTTGGTCATACGCATCGTCGTTCCATTGTTTATGCTCCGTATAACATGCGCATCTTGCAAAATCTTGGAGTTCTTTCGTACATATCACAATACGAAGGAATTCCAACCAAAGATAGTGGACCACGATATCTTTCACCGATGCATCTTCCAAAAAGTCCACCTCGTGTCATTCCTTTCAACCAATGGACTCAACAACAACAAGAAGAAGAATATCATGGTCCTCCTCCAACTAGCGCTCCTCAACAAACCTACTCCCCTCATCCTACCCAACATCCACCTTCCTCTAGTCATGGTACCGAATATATTCGAAATCTGAAATACAAGAAGCTCGCGTTAAACTAATGCCAAACAAATCTCTTCATGATTTGGCAATCAAAAACTAAAAAATAATCACAACCAATCAGCAAGCTTTAAACAGAAAAATGATTGGATTGGAATGCTCTTTCTCCACTAGGATGACAAAGATGGAGAAGACTTTGGACAAAGTCATCTCAACTTTAGGCAAAGTGATGCACAAATTACGTGGTCGATCTTCCTCACGCTAATCATCTTCGCCTTCCCCTACACCTCCACCTCGGGTTCAAACACCAGTTTATCGTTCTCAAGCCTCGCCCGAAGGTACATCACATGATAGAGGTGACCGAGGGAAGACTACTATGCACGCACAAGCCGAGGAAGAAGAAGAAGACAGTGATGGAATGTATGTGTTTGATACTCCACATTTTCAACAACCATCTTATATGGCATTTCAAGGCCTTTCAGTTCACGAAGACGAGGAGTACAACGATCAAACACAATGGCTGGGTACATATGAGCAGGTACATCCTCCTACTGGGAGAATTACGAGAACTACGGAGGCTTATCCTATTCTAAAAATCAATACAATTATACTTTGTTTTCTTTAATTTTGCAACTCTTATGCTTATTTGTTTTCCTATGTATAATTTTTGTTACAATTTCTTCTAAATTTTGCTTTGAACTTTCATATTTGATTTTCCATATTTTGAAGTGATGACATGTTATGACTATTTAATATCCCCATATCTTATATCATTTTCCTCCATTTTAATAATGACAAAGAAGGAGAAATCTATGCATATACATATGGGGAGACACATATACATAGGGGGAGACAAACATAATAATACTTCCATTCTATAGTCGATATTTGGCTGTATATTTAATTTTTGATTGTATAGTTGTCATCAACAAAAAGGGGGAGATTGTTAGAACCTCCAATTCATGTTTCAATGATAACAACTATACAATCATATACATATATAGACCTTATCAAGACTGCATGTATATGCTACAAGAAAACACCATGCTCGAAGATATTGAGACTCAAAGAGAAACAAAGATTCATTGACCATACTAAGGTTATTCTACAATAAAAGAGTCCCAGATATAATACTATTAAGGATCCCTTGGGTATATATTCATACACGAGCACACAAAATTTCTTGTACATCAATATTAAGGTGAAAAACAGTTTTTACCCCTCATAGATGTCTGTGATAAAACCACAGACGTCTGTGAAAATTCTTGGGTTAAAATTACATCTGTCATGAGCTAAAACTGTCAATTACGTATATACACTGTGACGACCCGCCCTTCTCGACCCTCGAAAATCGACACAAAATACTCAACAGTATAATATGCCGACGATCGAACGCCGGAAAAGACAGATTGTAGGAAAAGAAAGAAGGTAGAAGAAGAAGAAGAAGAATGAACTAAACAACATCAAAACCTCACAATCGCAGCGGAATAAAATATAATATATAGAACAGAACTTTACACAAATCAAAACTATATCTGTTTATATACAATACATCATCATCAGAGTATATCAATACAACCAACCATAATGAGATACATGACTAACAACAATCATAGCAGCGGAATATAAACAAGTACGAATAATACGCCTCGACTCCAGCTCCTCTTCTGCTCCATAGCAACCTATCCTGTAAAATACTCGGTCTGACCCGAGCATTATAATAAAATAACACCCGAGTCAGTCTGGAATACCAGCGCATCATAAATACACCCAATTGATTATTAAAGTTCAAAAATCCTTTGAAAACAAAAGCATCTCGTAAGACCACGCCACAAATAAACATGTCGGGTTTTTACCTTACGATAGCCAAAACACTTTTTATAGAAATCCTCTGATATTATAATAGTGTCTATTTACAAATACTTATAAAATAGCCGAAATTGTTACATCTATTAAATTCCGGCATACTAGCCACAACGTGGGTAATACAAACAAAACTCGTACAAGGCGCGTAGGGAAAATGGATTTCCAACGAATGACTAGGCACTGGGGTACCACCTGTCACAGTACGTGGCCTAGATCACAGTACCGAGGAGTACGCCCGCTCCCCTGCAACACAAAGCCGGAATCATCCCTTACTGGATAATTCCAAGTAAAATCACCCCACGGTTGGGATCAGCAACCGCACCACTAAGCCGAAATAAAAGGGACATCTAGACAGGGATGACCTTACTCTCAAGTGGGGGCTACCCACGAAGCCTTGCTGCATATCCCCTGATTTTCAGTCATTCCCGGTTGATGAGGCTTGAGGCTAAACGATACCTTTACAGAACATTTCACTTTGAATGCCCATCGTCCACCTGACGATGTCACGAAAGCATTCGTCCATATAAGTCCGTCCCGGGTCCGAACGGAACCGAAGGCACTACTCCTACTACATCCATTTTGGAAATATCCTCAGGATTAGTAGCGACTAGCCCTTGCACTTTACTGCTCCATCTTCGACTCCGAACACGTTACACGAAACGTACAAACCGAATCGAAGTGGTTTTCGAGTCTCCAGACCTAGAATCCCGGTATACGGAAACTCGATCCCGGTCTCTTCGAAACGATCAGCGCATTTGGCCAATATTGATAGTCGGTGATTTAACTATCAATTAATGTTCACAAACATCCATACACATCCATCACACAATAAATAATCTCCATATTATTTATTTGCTTCTAATATCTTTCAAAGATATATTTTCACATTTTCAAAACTCGTTTGAAAACAATTTTCCACTCTTCCTTTACAAGGTAAATCTTTTACCCTTTATTCCCATCGAGAATAACCAAGTATAAAACAATTTGCATTTAAAATAGTTAAAAATACTTTATACTGAAATATACTTTAAAATTGTGAAAATTACTTCTATTTATTTACTCAAAATATAAATTTAAAATATGTGAAAAAAACTAGTTATTAACACATAAACTTTGATTTAAAGATAAGGGTTTTAGTTTCACTAAATTCAAAATAGCGTAATAAGAAGAAAAATGCTAATTTTAACAATTTAAGCTAAAACCAACTTTTAAATAAATCCATTTGTAAAAATAATTGCTAATATACTCCCAAATTATTACGGTATTAAAAATTTTTATTTATTTCTTTAAAAAAAATACAATTTTTTATAAATACCTTTTTTTAAACGATTTAAAACTTAACCTTTAGTTAAATAAATCTTTTTATAAACATTTACTTGGTTTTCCCAGGGAAACACTTTCCCGTTTCTAAACATTCCAAAGTACTCTTTCATATAAATCCACTGATTTATTTCAAGTCAATTATGTTTTACAACATAAATCCCAAATCCCATATTTAACTATGACTTCATCCGAAGTTCACACCCAATTTCCCATATTCGAAAATTCATTTTTAAATCATAGTTTAAAACATTTTAAATTAAACATTTTTGGTGAATTTCCAATGGAAGCCAAATTTCCAATTCACTTAATTTAATTCCAATGAAATAGGGCATTTCAAAACATTCTATTTTTCATTTGAACTTGTTAATTTATAGTCGGAAACTCCATTTTAACATATTTTTAATTTCCGGATAACATTAGTCATTATTAAAATAAACACCGTTATTTTAAACAATTTATAATTTCATAAATTTAATCTCCAGACAACTATACTTCCCATTACCCATTTTATAAACTTCCCATTATATTCAAAATCCCAATTTGACCCAATTTACATTTTTCTTTTCAAATCCGATTTCAAATTTTATTCTTTGAAATTCTAAATTTAACAATTCATTTTATTTCGTAAAAACACAATTTATCCATTTATAATTAAATTCTGTGATTATATTTTATACAACAATTTCACAGTACAATTAAACTTCCAGATTTATCAATCACAACATATAAACAGGTATGACTATCAACTATAAATAATTGCTACATTTTGAGGAATCCAGTTGGATCCCTCCAACCTGTTTCTTCCTGCATCACAAATGTTAGCACATCACAATATAAATATCAATCCAGACAGATAAACACAAATATAGACAATCAACCACACAGATATTTAAATATTAACTATTTAAAATGCCTAGCATCCAGATGTGAGTGAGAAAAACTCACCTTGAGTTTCGGCGAGCGTTCGAAATTTAAATTAAACCGAACGGTGTCCGATTTAACCAAATTCCTACTTGCCCGGAATGATTCCGTAACTGCACCATCGCGTAGTGTTCGTCTCTGCGATTCCAACGCTTCCAGTTTCATTGAAATCTGATATTGTATGAACTAGATATTAATTTTTAAAGTTTGGATTTAAATTTAAAACAAATTTCTTTTTTTTTTTTTAAATATACCAGACTAAAATCTGGCCGCAAATCACGAAATCGAGATCAAGGCCGTAGATGGTCTTCTCCCTCACGCGGTCATTCCAGCTGAAACAACCCATCAACGCAAGGCTAGGGCCTCGAACCGCTCCACCTCCGTTCGACTCCACGTCGATCAGGACCTACCAACGCGACGAGCATCGCGAATACCCCCACCGGCCAGAGCAACGCCCAACTCGGCCTCCCCTACTCACCATAAAACGCGCACGAACTGACGACGAACGCGTCGTCCTCCTGGCCTCCATACACCTCTGATTCCAATCTCTACCGTCAGATGCCTAGATCTCCTAGTCCTCATCGATTTTCTAGTTGGAGACTCGGCCTAAAAACGTTTGGATAAGGAGAATTCGAGGAGGAAGAGGCATGAGATACCGGCCATTGAATAAAAGGAACGGCGGCTACTGAGAATGATTAGGGTTTTAGAGAAAATAGTTTATATATAATTGTTTTAATATTATTAAATTAATATAATTTCTCAAATCAACAGTTTACGCAAACGACCTTCAATTCTCACGTTCCGACAGGCTATCCTAGGGTTTTTCCGCGTTCCGGTCACAATGGAACAGGTTTCGTAAGCTAATTCGATCGTATGCGTGAGATACGGAATTAAACGATCAATTTAAAATTAAATCGGTTAAATCGATTTCGATGCGTTTCGAGCTGCCACGGTCAAACGACAACTCCGATTGCTACGAAAATTGAAATCCGATAATAACTAACTATTACGGATCCAATGGAACTGGTTTCGTCGAATTCCGAGACTGCGCCCCGGAAGGCTATTTTCACTCGTCGATTAAATCGGGCAATTTTCTGAAATTATCAGAAACGCTTAAAATTTTACTTTTACAAATTTAATAACTCAATAATAAATCATATAAAATTTATAAACACATTAAAAATCATTCTGGCTCATTCCGGACCAAAATCTGATTAAATTGGAATTTTAATAATATATAATTCATTTTTAAATTAATATAAAATTCCAAATATTAATTTATCAACTTTAAAATTCTTCTAAAAATCCAATAATATTATTTATGTCCAAATAGACTTTAAAATAAATTTTAAAACCATTTTATAGCTATTTACACCCAGATTCACCCTTTTCATCCTAATCCCGAATATTTAATTATTATTATCCAATCTCAAATTAAACCTCCACATTAGAAATTATCACTTGTTGTTTTAGTTTAAACCAATTCTTTTTACTTCAAAATAAATCTTAAACCCATATTAAACATTTAAAATGAATTAAATGTTTAAATTCAATGGCTTAAAAATACGGGATGTTACATACACTTTTGTTTTTGAAACCAAAGGAAATCACCTTTCAACGAAAGGTTGCATCCATTAAAATGAATAGACTTTCTCAAATAGTAACAACTTTTCATCTGCACCTTTTTAAATTTATACATACCACTTTGATTGAGAAGTAGAAATTATCTAACTTGAATTAATCTATTCTTTACTCTCTTGATTTATAAACACTCTCTTGCACATACATTGTTCACATACTTTCAATCTATTATAACCAAAATAGAATTTTGGTTAAATCACTTCCTACAACTCAAAGCATTCATATTCATATACTCAAAAGGAGATCATAGAAAGATTTTTACTACAAGTCAAAAACTGTGTTATTTAGAACATAAGATTGTCAGAGATACTTTTGCATTAGCCTATTCCTCCAGGCGAAGTGAGAATAGTTTGTTTAAAGGAAATATCGAAGGGGAGCTTGGGGACTAGACGTTGGATGGGAGGTCCGAACCTATATAAAAACACTGGTTTGCACGCTTTTTATAATTTACTATTCATTACCTTCTATTGCATTAACGTATACACTTGCATGTTATACACAAGTTAGATAATATACGATCCACAAGACTTTCACATATGTTGCATATATACATGTATACATGTATATACATATGTGTATATGTGTGTTGCTCGCTATAGGAGATGCAAGTGGCGGTATTTTTGTAAATTCGTGCCTACTCTTTTGTCTGTGCTATTTGTGCACTTAATTCTGTATCATTATGTACCATGTTTGATACTGCTATGAATCTGGGTTGCTGGTGCTCGATTTTGTGCATCTCCATGTGCACTGAACTTGTTTGTGAACTTTGGCTTTGTTGAGTTGCTTGATCTGTTTTGAGCTGAATTAAACTGCTTATGTTGAGCCCGAGCTTGCTTGGGCTTGAACTTGTGTGTTTGCACTAAGTTGAGCCTTTGGGCTTGACCTTTGCAACTGTCCGTGTGATTAAATCAAGGATCGGCCTTGTGATATTCACAATGATACACTATGCATATCATAAGTTGTCCATGCACATATATATTTATCTCTGTCTAAAAATGAAAAGAAGAAAACAAACCCATAAACTAAGGCAATATTTAATATTCAAATTCAATTTTATTTTTGCAATTTAGGTTTGTTTCTTTTTCAAGTTTACTACGTTGTTATTTATTTAACAGGTATAGGAGATGGCTGGACACAAACTGGAGCAAGCAAATCAAGATCAATATCAAAAACAAACTCGAGTGAGTGTGAATAAGTGTGAGTAAATTTAAGTTGTATTGTATTTGAAAATGTAAGTAGAGTGATAGTGAAAGTTATATTGTATTTGAATTTGATTTGAAATACAATATTTTTTTAAATAAAATTACGATTCATTTATTTCATTCTATGAACAAATATTCATATCAGTCAATATTTGTATGTTGTCTAATAGGAAATTCTAGAAATGATACTATAATACCAGACAACATATGGTTTTTTTTGTTGGTTTAGTGCATATCAAACGACGGGGCATATTTGTGGTCTAATGTGCAATGAGATGGCATGAGATTTAACAACAGATAGATATGCAATTAGACAACGGAGCATACCTGTCATCTAATGCATTTTTTTCCCATAGTGTCATGATAATCTGCCTTTCCGACACTTGGATTTGCGGCACGTGAATACCAAGGATATATTAGTGTCAATTTCTGAGGGTCGAGGAGGTGGATCGTCACACAAGCATACATATATCATAATATAAATTAAATAAAACTATATAATTTATAAATTTAAATAAAATAATAGATTTTATTTAAGTGGAATTTAGAAATGTTCTAAATAGATAAGAATTCATGGGTCTAATAAGGAATTTTTTAAAATTACCCATAACTTCTACTACGGGCTGGCCCAGTTCCAATAGCACTTTCTCTCCCCACCCCTCGGAGCCATGTAGTCTTTGCTAAGATGACCCATCTTACTACAACTAAAGCACTTCAGCTCCCACCTGCTTATATTCTGGCCATCCTCTTTCTAAGATTGCTTCTTCTCTTTGTTGCTCCATTTCCTCCTATCTTCACCGCTCGCTTGCAGTTTTGGTTCTTCCTTTGAAACAACAATTTCAGCCTTTGGTTTTGGGTACAGGCTCTCTTTCCATAAAGATTTCTCAAACAGCTTGGACTTATCAACATGTCCCACCAATTTCTCCCTTAAGTAACTATCCAAACCCATGATGAACTTTTCATTATTTTTCACAGGGGTATCAATGAAAGATAAACCATATTTTCACAACATGTCGAATCTAACCACATGCTTCGAGATACTCCCTTCTTCCTATTTAAACTCCGCAAAGTTTCCAAACAACACTGACTTCTAGGTTGTAGGTATAAACTTCTCTTATAATCTGGCCTTAAATTGCTCCCAAGTGAACTGATCTTCTTAACTAGAAATCTTAACACCATTTCACTATCCCATGGCACGATGTTGAAGTTTCCTAGAGGCTAACCTCCTCTTCATTATGTCTTCTAGCTCTACATCTTCAAATATATGCTCGTAAGTATCTAACCAATTCTACACATCTATGGATGATTCCATTCCAAGAATGGTTTGCCTCTAAGGCTAGAATAGCCTTTGTTTAACTTAGCAAAGTGGGCTTTGGGCACTTGCATCAGAGCACCACCAATAGCAACTGAAGCAACGCCTTGCGCGTTTTACAAAATGTTCCTTATCATCTCCATGAACATTGCCTGCATATTGGGGTTAGCTACCTCCGAGCCCACTCCCTCTTCTTATACTCCCGTCGTAGAATTCCTAGCAGTGTTCATGCATGTCAGCCCATTTTTAAACTCTGTAATATGAATGGTCAGTCTCTCATAAAGGAAAACTGTTCCTACCGTACTCAAGTATGCAATGTGACTTATATACTATATATAGTACTAATATATAATTTTGAAAATCAAAATATATAACAAGTAAGCTCCCGCATATGTCGCTTAATCAATTCTAAAGCTTCACTTACATTATCTCTAAAGGATCCTAGTACCAACTTACGTCGATCGCTCAAACTAAGCTCTGATACCATGTATGACGACCACCCTACACCTTTAATACCCAATATACCAAAAGAAGAATGCGCTGTAACAATACTCGATTGATATAGGATGATTTTCAAGGGTGAAATAACCGAAACAATCACAGGACCTATTGTATATCTCATAGCACATCGAATAAATATAGTATCAACTTAGATATAAAATAGGTGAGACAAATAAGTATAACAAAATAAACCAATACAAATATCAGAGTGCAAGGTTCACTATAGTCATATAAAGAAAATGGAGTTGACTTTATACATCATCAAAATAAATTCAAAGGAAATATGTCTCTAAATAAGGTAAAGCACTAATAAAGCTCCACGGTGTTACACATCGAAATAAGCAACAAACCCTAGTAATAAGTATAGTAGCACCAGCTTCCTACTCATCCCCTGAATAGCTCAATGAGCTAAACTCAAACCTATTATATAGTCTACTCATTTAAGAGTACCCGAGATAATAAGAAGCAAAGCATAAACCCCGAGTCAAACAACATTCTGGTGTGAGCAATAAATAATCTCAAAATACAATGAAAACTGATATAGAATAGGATGTAGGGTATGGATAATCATCCTAACCTGTCCTTACATCCAAAGAGTTAGTACATAACACTATATATATGTTATATTACAATTATCATCATAAGGATATATTACACTAAGTATATTATGGGTGTCAGGGTACATATCTTAAAAATACCAACATTACAAGACCTCCAACATCACAACAACCATAATAATAAAACCAACATAAGGTAACACACAACATCAATAGTTATCTAGGTCTTGTATCATTACGTCTGTCGCTAAGGTCTCGCGTCGCCACGCATCACCATGACCATCACCAAGTGTCTTGCATCGCCATGACTTTCCCAAAGTCTCATATGCTATGATCATTACAGAAGCCCCACTCCGTTATGACTTTCCCAAAGCTCTTGCCACCACAACTTTCTCAAAGTCTTGCTTCACCATAACCTACTGAAGGTCTTTGTCACCGCAACTTCCCAATGTCTTGCTCCGTCATGACCTTCCTAAGGTCATTCGGATAAGTGATAACTCTTTTAATGACCACCCAGCCGGTGACACCTCGTGTCACAATTGAATTTGATGTTTGGTCAAATATCTATCCCATAGGTAGTGCCCTTCTAGGGTAGGCTAGATTGTCCCACGATTAAAGGTACAAACATGAGTGTCCTCGCATATGCTTACCTCATGAAACATCCTCATCCATAGTTATCAATGATCCCTTCTGCACATGACTCATTTCGTAACATCACATGCCCTATCACATCACTTTTCCTCGTCTATCATGCCTCCTTGCACTACCCTAGTCCCCAACATATACCTCTTACTTGAAGTATTCAATCAAACGTCTTGTGTCGTCGGAGTTCGAAACATCTCTATACATCCATCTTATGTCATAAATTCATCTTGTCACAGTTCTGAAGTCATCACATCAAAGCGTCACGCCTTCGCCTCATCGTTTACCATAGTTCTTCATCGTGCCACAATCATCGAAAATGAACGTAGAATGAATGAGCAAACATATGTACATAACCACCAAAGCAACACGTGTATACCCCAAAAGCCTAGCCATTATTTGTCAACACCTGACATGGTCGGCACCGATCATGTATAGTTGGCACCGACCAAGTTGGTCAGTGTCAAACTTGGCCACATTTAATAAGTATCAAAATTCCTCATCTCGTCATGCTCTCATACTAACCCAAAGTTTACTTCTCGCAGACCCGAAGCATTCGCATAAAAACTTAAAGCTACACATGGTCGGTGCCAACCATGTGCTTTCCATGATTTGGCTAAGTCCAAACTTCACCTTCTACATCTTTTCCAAGATCGACCTGAAGTATTCAATTGAAAACCCGAAGCTTTTACCATCTCAACCCAAGGCACTCCAACACCGAGTTGATTTTGCCAACCATAAATCTTTCTAAGAACAAACTCAAGCTTGACTTGATTTGCCTGGCCTAACCCAAAGCTTTTCCATTTAAAACTCGAAGCAACCCCTTCCATGGCTCGAAGCACTCCACCACCAACCTAATTTTTGTCAACACCGACCGTACTTTTCCATTATCAACCATACTTTCCACTGCCGACCATAGATGATGATCATAATTTGGGCTATCAAATCAACTCTAACTTGTTTGCAACTTGTTTTGGGGTCTATTGGGACTTCTGACTCCATTGTATTTACGTTGCATCGCATTTCAAATAATTTGATGTTATTTACAACAAATGACATACCATATTTCTAACTATGCAGAACAACTAGCAAACAAATCAAAACAATTCATACAAAATTAAAAATCATCACACAATAGCCAATTAATATATACAAATCATCCAAACGTAATTTACTAGCATGAATTGTCCTAGATCCGATTTTCTATAAAATAGCAATTATGGTTGGTAAATAGTATAAAACATGTCAAAATACAAATCTACTTTTTTAATCTTGGTTTTAAGGTGTCATTAATACTAGATCTAGGTTTTAAAATATTTAAACTTCAAAAAACATTTTAAAAACTACATTTTTACCAGGGAAACAATATCACTTACCTTATACCAATTTACCCAAATCCCTAGGCAAATCTAAAATAGAATAGCAAGCTTTACGAATTCCAAGATGCTAGAACAGTAGATCTACAATTTCCCTTGCTAATCTTCCTCTAATCACTTAATTAGGCTCATTAATTTGAAGAAATGATGGATTTATGTCAACTCTGGATTAACAGAGGTTGGGAGGTGATAAGAATTGAAGAGAAATGAGTGATGATGGTTGGGAAAAAGTGGTATTAACCCTACCTAAATTGGGCTAAAGGGCTACACTAATCACCCTCTAATTACCCACTAATATGCTAAAAACAAATCAAATCTTCAAAGCCATAATTATAAACGGTAATTCCAAAATCCTATTATGACCACTCTACAGAATGGATAACCATCAAATCTTTCTAATGGAAATGGTTCAGACCCTAACTGACTGCAATCAAAAGTTATAGGTCTTACAATACTTTTACGGTCATAATCGTCCAATAAAAATTCTAAGGATAAGAAATGTCACTAGTTGACATTTTCCAAAGTTATAGAGTCATACGATCTCATATAGATCTAAAATTAATATTTTATGATTCTTTGATACATAAATACGAGTCATTAAAATATAGGAAAAACTCGTAAGTCTCTCATAAATAAAAAGCATGATACTTGGGTGTCATGATTATTGATACTTGGGTCTAGTGATTCAAATTATCGGTTCCCTTAGGTGTGACACCATCCACTTTTGAGTTGTCTTACCCTAGCATTTAGAAGATGAAGTGATAAGTATACTAATGGGATGATCCAACTGTTGTGCATGTGCATTTAGAAGTTGTAAGGGGCTGCATTTTAGTTGGGGCATTCTTATGCCAATGCTACTAGTTGTTGTGCATTCGATATCAGATTATTTGGATTAGTAGCATGAATTGCAAAAGTTGCAGTTGTGCACATACATTCGAACTAAGTATTTAGAATGAGTATATGTACCAATAGTGGAGTTATTTGGTTAGAAGAGGAAGAGTGATCCAGTCGAGAGAACTTGGGAAGTCAAAGAAATGACCCCAAAATTTTAATTTCTTCTCTGACCTAGAATGGTTTGCCATTTGCTTGTTTATTGCGTAATTAGTTTATTTAGGATTGGTCGAATGGATTATATATATGTATGTATGTATGTATGTATGTATATTATTATTGATTGTTGGGATACGATTGTTTGAATTGATTGATTTGATTGTTTATTGTTTACAATATGAAATGCTTCTCAATTTTGGTATGTTAAATATGTTCTAATTTATGCAATTAGCTAATTTTTATGTTCACTTTATGTTATGTTTAAGTGAATGACATTTGCATACACATAGAACTTATATGCTCATACTAGGATGCTTGCATACATACCTCATGTGTCATTTCATTCGTATAGGAAGGCGTTGAAGATAGATTCTTGCATTTAGTATAATGTCCTATGTCATGATCATCTTGCATGCATGTATATATAATGTTATGTTACCATATAAGCTTTACCACGTATACATAAGTAATGATGTGGTTGTTTTGTGTGTTCACTATAATATATAATTGTTAAGGATGTTTAGTTAATTGAATGTGCATGTTATTATGGATGATTGTTTGGATGGTTGCTTGTATATGTTACCGTTGGCGTGCATGTGACACGTGATATTGAGTGTACGTGTTACAATCTTTGTCCTTTGGAATTTTTGGGGATGAAATTTTTTAAGGGTGGGAGGATGTAATACCTCCGAATAGTAATTTAAAAGGCTATTTGGTCAATTTAATTAATAAGGGAAAAATGATCAATTTACAAACAATAGATTTTAACGATGAGACTTGTGCCATTGCATAGAAAAGGTTTTTCTGATCAATTTCGACTATAAACTTGTTTGAGTCGGAGTTCGTATGGAGGAGATAAGAAGAATATGAGTTTCGGGTTTCTCATGGACCGAAGTGAGTTTGGCTCATTTGAATTTGAAAATCCAGTGGTTGTTTCCCTACATTATATATATACAACCCATTTTGAATGTACGTACTTTCTTTTCTCATTTTCTTTCTTTTCCAACGCGACACTTTTTTCCCTTTCCTCTTCAGTCTTCAAAAGGCCATATTTTGCTCGTTTCTTAATGGAATTGGGCTATGTTCATATCAAAACGATCAGCGTAGCGAGGACTATAACTATATACTAGATTCAAGGCAAACTAAGAAGAATTCTTGGTGTGGATTTCTGGACAGAGGAGGGCTCTTCTTCAAAAATTGATTTTAATCTTCAATTTGGTGAGTGGGATGATTCAATTCATCTATAATGTGAATATGATGGTTTAATACTATTACTAGTATGACTAGGGAATAAATTTCAAATTTATTGAAGTTTAATTACTGATTTAATCATATTAAATGAGTAAAAGAAATGAATGAATAAATGTTGAATGGAGAAGTTTTATTGATTAAATTCTAGATTTGGTAAAATAAAATTAGAGAAACCTAAAACACTGCAACAGAAAAGAGTTTTCGCAGCATTCTAAAAAGGTTTTTTAAACTTTTTAAGGTGCTTCGAAGAACGCCTGTTATGGGTTACGAAATTATGGATCTTAAGACTAATTTAACTTTAGAGGGGGGTGAATAGTGTTTTCTAACTTTTGTAAATCTTTTTAAATTTCTTTCAAGTTTAATATTAAATCATGGATTTTCATCACAGAAACATATCAACAATCAATCACAGATGCAATTTGAGATAAAACTAAAAAGCAATAAAGTAGAGTAGAGAGTTAGAGAGATGACAGCAGGGATTTTATACTGGTTCAGATTTCTCCTAAATCCAGTCCCATACAATTGCTTATACATATTTCTTTTCAAATGCTAATCTTTAAATAGGCAGAATGTAAACCCAATTACAATCTCAATTTCGAGGTTACGAGACAGACCCTTCTGAATTTTCAGGCTCAAGGTACACCCACTTGATTTGGACAGACTACAAGCACACCCACTTAGATTTCCAACCTACCAAGCACGCCCACTTGATTTGAACGTGCTATAAGCATGCCCAAGCAAATACAAATAGAGTTTGATGGTTTTTCCAAAGACAAGTTGTTGTGGATACGATGGATCCTATAGCCTCTTGGATAACACTTTGATCTTTGATTTGAGAGAGAGATGATTCCAAAACAGTAAGAAAGTAGATGTTAATCAATATAATGAAGTTTGAATTGATTATATATGATTTTGAAGAGAATTTGGTATATTTTTAATGGATTTTTTAAGAGAGTAAGAGGAGGGAAGAAAATAAGTTAATAACTCCCTTTTATATAGTGTATAAACAGATGTGTCCGTTCGTGAAGAGTTGCGATGAATAAACACTTTTTTTCAAAATTTGAAAAACTATTTGGCGGCATGTATGTCGACATATCATCTGGGCATATGTCGACATATGCTTGTAAAAATTGAAAAATCATTTCTTTTAAAATGTTTTGAAAACCCTATACTTTGTAATATAATTTAATACTTTGTAAATAATTTTAAACATAATTTATAAACATTTTGATCCTTGAAAAATATTATAAAATATTTTTAAATATATTCTGAAAATATTTTTTTATAAATATAAAAGGTAGAAAAATAAGAAATAGAGATCAAAGATTGCTACCAGGGACTTTAACAATATACTATGACTCTATACACTATATTATAGTCTTGAGATCTTCATATCTTAGTCTTTGTACTCATGGGTATTCATGTCCATTTCTTGAGTCTTTATACTATATAGTCTTAGATTCAACACCTATGTAATATCCTGCACTATATACTATATAACTTGACAAAATATTAGTATCTATTTTTTATATGAATGTATATTGTTGTTATCACGGTAGTTATCATCAAAATCAATAACTGAGGTATTAACACCTGTAACAACATGCCATAGCTAGTTTAGATCCTATAATAGCAATTAAAGAAACGCTGCCAAAATTTGTCCTATTCGGCATTTTTACTTGTGTTATTTAGAGTTTCTGCAGAGTTTTAACCTATGGTTGTTTGAAGTTATGTAGCATTTTTAAAACATTGTAAAAACTTTTCCTAAAATTTTGAAAAGTGTTGTGTAATGACATGTTATAATAGTTTCATATCCTATGATAGCAACTTTTGAAAAGCAACCTATAGATATTGAACAACGTTCTAGAATTGTTGTAAAACCTTTTACAACATTTTAATCTTTTCTATGTTAGAGTTTATAGACATTTTTTAACATTAAAATATCTAAAAGAGAATATTCGATGTCTATTTAAATGTAGATCAATTAATCCAAATAGTACTAAAAGAAAACATTTGACAATCTAATAATATTATATATTAAACATAATCGAAGTTACTCCAAGTTCATACACTGTACAATTAGTAGGTATATATAATATTTTTTAAATACCCTCAAAGGGTATACCAGTGGATAAGGCATCTATAGGAAAACTGCTTGACACGAGTTCAAATCTTGGCGGCATACTTCCCTCTGTTGTACCTGAAGTATGTGTTATGGGGTCAGTGCATACTTCCTTGGGATGTTACAGATGGTGAACCTATAAATTGACATCTAGTTTACCTAAGTATTTGAAAATATATTTCATATGAAATGTTTTAAACATACATGACTGCATCTTGAATACTCTACAAAAAATTGGCATAGCGAAATGTCATGATCATGGAGCTTACCCTCTTTAAATGTCCATGCCTTACAAGAAAAATAAAAACTAGAATAGTATCATAAGTAGAAGCTAGCAAGTCTATTTTAAAACCAAATTATTATTACTAGTAGTATTTCTACTACTATTATATTTCTATTATCACTATTACAATTAACTTTTGTAAACTTATTTAATTTTATAAAACTTAGTTATTTTCATAAAACTTGATTGATTTTTAGAAATTTAGTTAATTAGATAAATCTTAATAATTTTTAGAAACTTAGTTAACTTTCTTAAATTTTTAGAAAATATCGTTAATTTTCATTAACTTATTCAATTTTTATAGAGCCGGTAAACCTAGTTAATTTTTATAAAACTTAGTTTACAAATTTGTTAACTTAGTTAAGTGTTTAAAAAACTTAGTTAACTTTTATAGAACTTAGTTAAATTTTATAAACTTATTTATTATTAGAAACTTCGTTAATTTTTTTAAAACTTGTTTATTATTTATAAACATGATTATTTTTATAAATTTATTTTTTTATAAAATTTAGTTAATTTTTATGAATAGGTAATTTTTATAAAATTTAGTAAACTTAATTAAATTTTTACTGGTTAATTTTTATAAATTTATTTAATGCTAATAAAACATAGTTATTTTCTATAAATTTATTTAAATTTTATACAACTTAGTTGACTTGGTTAATTTTTATAAAACTTAGTCAACTTAGTTGAAGTATAATTTATGTAATAATCGAAGTATGTAATTGGTAAATTAGGTAATTTTTATAAAACTTAGTCAAATTAATTGAATATTTGCAAACTAAGTTAATTTTTATACATTTATTTAATGTTTATAAAAATTTGTTAATTATTTAAATAGTGTTAAATGACCCTAAACTAAAGTGTAATTGGTGTAATAATCAAAGTATGTAAGTTAGAAATTGAATTGGAGAAGAAATAGTAAGATAAGAATGAAGATGGAACAAAAATTAGGACACATGATGCCAAAACAAATGATATAGGGAATGCACTGGTGTATCGATGGCCCCACCACTGATGTATCAGTATTTGACCTGTCAACCAATGGTGGACCCACCGGTAAGGACCGGTTGGGTCAAGTTGAACCCAGACCCAACAAGGCCAAATCTAATAGGAGCTATTTTATGGATCTAGACTTCATGTGATTCCTCGGGCTACTTTTGAGGCGACTATTACGACCTTCGTGGTACGAGCTTATGCGGTGAGGCATATAGATATTGCTAAATGTATGTATGCTCGATATACATGAATTGGATGTACGATTAAGCTATTGATGTTTGGTGATCGTTTTGATTATGAATTAATGTTTAATGGCTCCTATGACTAACCATGGCGTCATGTGTCGCACATATTGAGTATGTGGACCGTGAGAGAGTGGAGATATCCATACGCAAGCTTATATGACCTTCAAAGGACATACCTATGCCTAGGCTTTGGGTTGAATGAGTAGCGAATGTAGGACGCACCCTGCTGTATCATTGATATATTATGTAGTTGGTCGTAACATGACCTTAATGGAATAATCAACTACATTATGATGTTGATATTACCGTTTGAATGTAGTCGGGCATATCAAGGTATGTTTACCCACGTGTTAGACAATAATGTTTGTTATATTGTTATTTTTTAGTATACATGAGATAGGCTTATTTCACTCACTCAAACGTATGTCTAACCCCCTCCACATTGTTTTGTATTTGTTACCGATAGGTTGAAGGAGTATGGTGTTGAACGAATATAGGAGATTCAAAGGTGTGGATGACAAAGGCATTTCCTATGTGTGTGTGATATGATAGTATAATGTGAGAGTGTATAAGATTGATTGTACATATATGATTATGTAGTTGGATTGGTTTGAATATATGAATATTTGATAAGTTATATATTTGTTCCTTCCGCCGCGAGCTCAAAAAGACATAGTTAGAATCTATTTGGTTTCTTGTTATCATCACTTAATGATAACAAGTTTTCGGCTTTCGTGGTTTGGACTTCGATTTGGACATTACACCAAAGGGTCGAAAATGGCATGTTGTTACATAATTTCAATATAAGCAACCAAATCCACATCTAATATCATATAAATTATATCTAAATACATAATATATGTCATCTAATTAATAAAATACATATTTAATCAATAAACTAAAATTAACACATCGTCTTAACTATAATTTCGAATCAAGACAAAAAGAAAAAACATATTGTTTCTTATAATGAACCAATTGAAAAACATATATAATTGTTATAAACTCAAATAGTTGTAAAAGGCAATAATCTCTCATAAAGCATACTACAAAACTTACCTTGACCATATCAAAACATTCAATAATCAATTATATGCATGATATAGACATATGGTTAATCTAATTTATAATTTAACACTAATACATCATCAAAATATTTATTTTAACATCAAATCAAATCTTGACAGTAATGGAAAATGGGATTTACGTATCAAAGCCCATTTTAAAACATATATGTGTGTAATACAAACTAAAGTAAGAGGCAACGAACCACTCACCTTAAGAAGTAATTAAACCTTAAATTAACGTTCAACGGTAAGAAGAGTAATTATCCCCCTTAGATCCGAGTTTTCCTATGCCTAATCTAGGTTAAGTGTTATTACTCGGTTGCCTAACCTTAGTTTGGTTGTATTCACCTTCTACTTAATTTAATGTAATGTAATTTGGGGTACATTTGATTTTATGGAAGCAATAAAGGTTTGGAGAAAGTATAGAAAAGTGAAATTATGCTATTGGTGGTTGTGTTAATCCCAAAATGGCTCATCAACGCTAATTAGGTTTTGCGCAAAACTCGTTAAATTTTGTCACATTGAAATAGTAAAATAAACATCTCATAAATGAGCTATCCAAATTAACATTACGACCACCATAGACATCTACATAAAATAATGTATGCACCAAAAAAAGATTCGATTGTTAATTCCTCTTCAATCAGAAGTTATAATCAAAATAAGGTATTGGTAAAGGTCACACAATGTGGCTTGGTATGCTCCTTTAATTAACCAAATTATGCTTCTATGTAATATTTGAGATAAAAGTAAACTCGTTTGAATATTTTGAAACATATTTCTTTACATAGTTTACACTAAAAAATGTGGATCGTTACATAATATAAGTCGAATTTCCTCAATGGAGTACTAACTCATTACCCAACTATTTATTTAAAGTTGTTATGCGATGTGTGTGTATATGAGTAATCACAAACTCACACATGCACCTGATTTTAGCAAATATATTACAAAATTTTAATGTCTGGGGTATATCTCGATTAGGTCATTAGTGGTATACATCCCATATTTTTATCATACTAAAAATTTTATAGTTCTATTAGACTAACACTAAATTACGATTTCAATGATATTGAAGTTTTTAAGGATAACCTATGACCAACTTATCTTTTGGAGGTAACTAATGATTGGTTCAACTTAAAGTTACTCATTTTAATGAATTTTTTGATAACATTTGATTCTAGCAGAAAAATGTTCACCATACATAAATATAACCATAAACTTTATGGTGGGTGTCCCCACTGTATCCAAAAAACTCTCATCAGATCATTATCAATAAGCCAATAATATATTTACAGTCCTACAACTTGTTGGCAAGTTATGTCGCCAAATATACCTTTCTCGATGCCAATTCAACATTTAGGCTTTGATGAACCCATTTGGACCATGATCCTTATTATCATATAATTTTATGAATCTCAATTCCAACTTCATCAACTACACCCTAACACAAATGACCACACAGGATCTCCTAGTGCAAACCTAACCGCACAACAAAAATTTTCATATTCCGCTTTAATTAGTTACTCTGCCAAATTTCCTGTTTTAACCCTATCAGATTAAATGTGTATATTTAAAGATTCATCATAACATGTTAGAGCACAATCACAATGTTTGAGGCTTTTTTGCACAAATGTCATAGATTTGTGAAGTTCTTTAATCATTAAGTGTATATTGGAGATTTAGAGAATTTTTATCTACTTTTATCCTATCGGTTTGATTATTTGATAAACAATAATGAATAAATCACTAAACAAAAATAAAAATAGAATAAAACCTAGGAAATTAAAGAACATCGGAATTATAGTTGTTCGGTAAGTTGATCTACAGCCGTTGTTATTATTTTTATTGACTTGTACTCTAAAACGCTATTACATATTATTATAATGAAGCAATAATAAAAAAGACAAAGAAAAACGACAAAGTCTCAACTGTAAGTGCAAAATTTTGAGTTCTTTCTTTCTTCAGACGAGAGGTTGTTTATAATGCTTCTCTAAGATATTTTTGATCGAAATACCCTTAATAACTTGGATACATGCATATAAAGAAGTTCCCCCTCTAAAATGTCAACTTTTGAGCAATACTTAATCAATTATAAATCAGATTTAATCTGGCTCGGCCGGTTGAGTTTGACCACGTTATGTTCATCTCAAGCGACTCCATACGTAAAGAGCTTGATCGCTTCACCTCTTCAGAATTCAATTGCTTTTATCTTCATTTTGATCGAGCACTTCTCATTTCGAACCCTTAAGAAAACACACATCCTCATTGCATCGACTTTGATGGAACATACTTCACCTTTTGACATATGCACTGAATAAAAAAAATTATTAAATTAATGTATACACACATTAAATTTAATTTTAGCACATATCAATTGCTACACAATTCTATCAAAGTTGAGCTTCAGGAACTCTTGTACAAGAAAAATGGAGAATTAATACTAATATGATCAACAACCAAATAAATTCCAAACAATAAATGAATTACCATCAAGATATAACAAATTAGAGTACAAAATTATAGAAAGAGAAATCAAGAATTACCAGCTCAACTGGTTAGTTGTATAACGTTCTAAACTTAAATTTTAGATGTTATGGGTTCGAACACCTAAGACAACAAAACGAATACTCTACTTGAATAAAGTATCATTTTTACTATAAAAAGAAAAATCCAAGAAAGAGTTGAAGCGGAACCAAATCAAATTGATTTAGAATAAAAAAGACTCAAACAAGAAGGTATTTGAAGAAAAGAATATAGAATAAATTAGTTAAACCAGACAGTCTTGGCAAATGAACAAAAAAACTAATGAAGAAACTGAACTGAAAATAATACAAATCTATTGGAAGAAATAAGATACAAAGGTACGAAGAAAAAACACGTTTCAGGCATATAATACAAATCCCTTTACAGGGTTGTTGTAGCATTGCAAACACCAACTAGGGTGCATGAATAAAGCATTTTGGCCTGAGCCTAATCCCAACATTCCTAGATGTGTGTGTGTGTGCGACAAGGTTCGGTGTTTGCACCAAAAATGGCATAAATACCCTAGAAGCAATTGAAAGCACCAAAAAAATATCAAATGAAATAAACGTAAAAGCGGTAGAAAAGACACAATTTTTATAGTAGTTCGATGAATAATCCGATCTACGTCCACTTTAATCTTTGTAATTGATTGATTCTCTCTGGAATACAATGATTATAACTCAAATCCGACAACAATCTAGTAAATCTTGGATTTGAGAGTGTTTAGAGTATTTGGGAAAAAAGAAGATAAAAGGGAAATCAAGTGCCAAAAAGTTTTAAAAGAAAGGAGCCCCCCTCCAAGTTGCAGGTAGCTTGCTATTTATAGGGAAATCGTCTAGCAGAATAGGGTGTCCATGAAATATCAAGTCCAAATCCAAACCTGAGTATTCAGGAGTGGGCTTCGAGGCCCAAACATCAATAAAAATCTCTTGGTACCAAGTGGTTCCTCATGGTACCGACTGGTTTTTATGGAGAAAACTTCTCTCCTTCTACTCTACGTTTTACCTCCGATTCATTGCGTATCGAACATTTTTCCTTTAAGATTTAGTCTTTTCAGAGAGATTCTGGTACCGCTTGTTCTTGCCTGCCTTCAGTTAGAAAATCCTTAGAGTTGTTCGTCTATTCTTTGGGAAAAGAACTCCATGGCAATCATCTGAGGTAGTGCTTCAAGTACAAGTGGTTTTGGAGGTCCATAGTGGAGTAAAAAGCTTGGTACCAAGTGGTTCCTCTCGGTAAGGAGTGGTCCACTTTGCTCCGAGTCTTCTGGAATTTCTTGAGTGTGTTCCTATTTCCCTTCTAAGTATGTTCCCAAGTCTGTGAATTGTTTCGTCTTCATCTTGACGTTATGATTCCAGTGAAAATATGCCTGTGCAGTTAATGCCCCGCTATATCTCCGCTATAACTCCGATATATCTTATAGCGGATTCCTACCGCTACGATTTTTCCATATATCCCCAACATATAGCCTTTCCGCTTTAATCCCCGCTATTTCCGCTATATCCCGTTATTTCCGCTATTTCCGCTATATCTTCTATAAAAAATTGGATTGAAAAATGATATTTATACGCTATAAAAATTATGAAATTAATTAATTTCATTGAATTTTTGATATATGTTTAGAAATGATAATACTCTAATATTCTACTAAATTAAATTAAGCTATATAACAGTTTTACGTTCATTTACAATACATTTGCACATATTTTTATTTAAAATTATTTTTGTATTAATTATAATTCAATTGAATGTTAATTTTTCACATAATTACTATCTATATATTTGTAAAAACAACAAGTATGGGATTTATATGCTATTTTAGAGTAATCCGATATATCCCGCTATATCTTCGCTACATCCCCGCTATGACTTTTTGCACCTCTACCGCATTAAATCCATCGAGCGCTTTAACTGCACAGAAATCTGCTTGGTCAAAAAGCCGTTAATACTCTTCTAAATCCATGGATTCCTTCATCGGTTTGTAGTCCAATTTGCTCGTTTAAATCCATTCGAAGACTGGAAAATTTAGTTATGACACTTGACCCCCAAAGTACGCCTTATGAATGTAAGGTGTGTTTTGCTCGAAAACAAGTTTATGCAGTTGTGACGACCCGGATTTTCGGACCAGTAAAAATCGCCGAAAGCCCGTCTGTTCTAAAACTACGAATGAAAAATACCAACTTAATACACAGTATTTGATAAATATTCAACATTACTAAATGTATAGAATACAACTTTGTATTATACAATTTATCAGAGTATTTATTCTACAGTATGCTTTAATACAAACCCAAAATCAAATACTACAAATAAATTGTAAATCTACCGCTGTCCAACTCTAATGAGAAGCAGCGATATCCTTACCTGCAAACTCAATAAACAATGTAAATGCGGAATAAAATAGTAAGCAAGAAAGACACAGCAATACAAGACAAATAGCAACCAACAAACAAAAAATGTTATGTTATTATTGGGGCTGCATCACTTCCACTTGTGGCTGCCTACGTACCCCTATTTAATTGGGTACCCAATTAGATAACAGGATCAAGCCAATGTAGTCCTACCGCAAATAGGACTCATGGAGCCTACGATGCACAAACAATATGCAATTCCCAAAAATATCCACTTAGGCTTAATATTTACATTTAGATTTTCAAATCTAATTACCTTTACGGAAATTATCTCTTTGGACTTTATTTCCAAATACTTATTTCAAAACTTTTGAAATATATATATATATATCTGTGTGTGTGTGTATGTATATATCTTTTATACTCAAACTAGTCCTTTACTTCAAGATCTGAAAACAAATCACCTTTTGAAACGATACCAATATACAAGAATTTAAAACTATATGCTACCAAATTTCGGAAGGTTTCTAGCTATAACCATCCCCTGGGTCTAGCCTTCCGAATAAATAATAGATTGGTGCATCCCTCTAACCCAAGAGCGGACTACACCGAGGCTACAGAACATCTGCACCTCCTTTGCCCATGTGTTTCGTAGATTATGGGTTACCCGAATCTTCGGTAACATAACAAATCACTTTATATTCCGAAGTGGCAAAATCATTTACACTAATAATTACAAATACTTCTAATCTATAATAATTTCCATTTTCAAATCCATTCAAAAATCATCTTAAAACCATCAGGTTTAGTCCTCAAAATTCTTTCTGTTTTATAAAACACTTTTACAAAATCATTCTTTATATAAAATCACTTCAAAATATTTATTCTCAAATATCTTCTTTTTCTCTTTTAAAGGAAAACATTTCAACTTGGAAACCAATTTTCAAAACAATTCATTAAATTGAAGTGAACAAAATATTACTATTGAACACCTTATAGTCAAATTGTGAAATAAATCACAAGGTGTTAGCCTACAATTATTTTCTACCTAGCCCATGCGTATGGATAATTAATTGCTCGTAAACTGGTCGAGCAAAGTCAACAATCAATAAATAGTAATCAGTGCTCATAAACTAGCCAAGCCTAATTCAAACAATCAATCAATGAAATAAACACAACAATAAATGATAATCAATGCTTCATTCTATCAAATATTTATAACACTTTATTTTATCTTGGGTTAAAACGGTTTGATATTTATTTTGGAGCATTCGTGCTTTCCCTTCGACATGTTCCGTCTCTCGCCCAAGTCTTCTTGGATCTCACAGACGAAACACATGTACTAGTCGTTTCCGCATACCCCATTAAGTATTTAACTTTTAAATTTTAAAATACTTAATTAACTATCCAAATAGTCAAACAAAGAAATAAAACCATTGTTTTAGCAAATAAAGTAAACAAGCATTCAAAAAGGGTTTTCAAACAACACTTAACACTTAAAGTTCTTTCAACTTAGCAATGATTTTAATGAATTTAAAGGAAGAAATAACTCACATTGGATTCCACTCCGTCAAACTTTAAGGCAAGAAACTCCAGATCTAAACCATGTTTTCTACCAATTTTGCCAACTTTGTCATACGGATTTGACTATAGCTTCGCTACGATTTCCCGAAACTTCTTGAAATCCAGTTATAGCTCCGCTATCCTAGAAGTTGAGATGAAAAGAGGTGGAGATGGCTTCTAGGTGGGCACGGCCTTGGGTGGATGGATGGAACTTACTAACTTAAACTTGACTTAAGTGGTATACTTTTTATCGATTATTTTTCCATAACTTTGTTACGCTTTTGGAATTTTTTTGGAGAGGCACGACAGCCATTAAAGCTCTAAGGAAGAAGAAGGAGAACCTTAAAAAAGAAAGAAGAAGAAGAATGGAAAGTGTGTGCAATTTGTGAAAGAAGTGGTAGGTATTTATAGAAAAAAGTTTGAAATAAAATATTATTATGTAAAATGACCAAAATACCCTTACTTTTTTTATAAAAAAACTCAACCTCGGAGGGAAGAGCTCCTTGCCTAGAGAGTCCACCAACCCTAGGAAGGTTTAAGCCAGCCCCAACACAGAGGTTTGATGTTCCCAACCATGTTATAAGATTAATGGGAATCCACCTTCGCACCTTGAGGGGAGTAGGGCAGACGAGTATCAAACTCGCGACCTCGTTAACAGGAGGCAAGTGTCTCAACCACTGCGCCAGTACTTGCGGACAAAATACCCTTACTCCAACTTAAAGTAAACTTACTTTTTTAACACTTACCATCACATTTCACACCTTACTTTATGTTTTAGTCACTTAAGGCTTAAGTAAATGTATTTGGATGGAAAAGTGGATTAAAAAGAAGATTTGTTTAGATTTTTGATGTGATTTGATTTGATGTTTACTTTTTTAACTTTTTTCCTTACTTTTCTTAATTATATTCTAAAAGTTTACTAATCATAATTAGTAAAAGTAAACTTGTTTACTTATTAAAATGTGTAATATATATGTTAAAACATGCTAACAAAGGTGCAACAATGTTGCGACAACTTATTTTGAACAAAATATCGATTTTCGACAAAACGTTTTGCGGTCACATTTTGGCGTTTTTGTTAAACTATTTATTTATGTAAACAAAACTTGAAAATAAGTCTCTTATCATATTAAATAATTAAATCAAGTTCATTTAGTTATAAAACCATATTAAATAATATTAAAGTTCAAATTGAAAATACGACGTCGATTTGTTGAAATACGACGAAGTTTGTACACTTTTATAAAACAAGTATATATATTTATAAAATCATTATAAATCAAATTTATATTATTATCATATCATTATATAACCATTAGAAAAGGTTATTTACCATTTACAACAATTATTTGGATGTATATTAAATTTTATCGAAAACCGGCTTTTGTCATTTTTCGATGAAAATTCAAACTTCTTGATTTTGTAACCAAATTCTAAAAATAAGTTTATCATTCTTATTTATCACATAAAACATAATTATTAAGTTTGAAAATTCTATACTTAAATATTTAAATAAATTAAATATCCCATTTTCAAAGTGTAAAATTATGGGTCGTTACAGCAGTAGTCGACTTCCAATCGTCGAGCTTTCCAAATATCCACTGATTCAAGTTGTGGTGAATCATCTGGTTTCTTCGGATTCTCCTGCAAATTCATGGTCATTCCAGACCATCATAGCTAAGGAGTCTAGTCCTTGCTTAAGTGTTTGTCATAAATCATAATTAGTCCTTTTTCATCTGGAGTTATCATATCGTATATCAAAATCGTCCCGTGTTCATTCGGGATTTATCTATTTTAGTCCGATTACAAGACGTTCAAATCCTAAGGTAAAGTCAACGTCCATTCTAGGGTCTCATCTCTCCAAATCGTTTAACATTCGATCTAGGATCTCATCCAATCTAGGGTCTCATCCAATTTAGGGTCTGATCTCTTCGTTTAACATCTAATCCAGGGTTCATCTTTACGGATCGATTAACATCCAATCTAGGGTTTAATCTCTTCGGATCCTTGTTGAGTCCAATCCACTCGCTCTTTGACGAGGGGACTTAACATCCGAGTAAGTCCATCTACTCACTCTCCGGTGAGGGGACTTACTCTCGTACAAGCCCAACCCACTCGCTCTTTGGTAAGGGGACTTGCACTTTATGGTCATCGCCACGTCTCTCTAGTTAGGACTACCACGATCAATCAGTATTAGCCATCACATTTAAGTAGTTTATAAAATCCTAATCAATTTCAGGGGGGTTATCAATCTAGTTGGTGTTTCCTAATCGGTGTCGGTCATCGTTCATGAAGCCTAAGTCAGGGCATCTAACAAACATCAAAACACTTGATCCTATCAGGGATCACCTTCAGACTTCTCACTCAAAGCGTGCTTAGGGACCAATCAGGATCCCATACATGTGTAAGCGGTCTAATAGTAATATTGCATCATTTATTTAAAACAAAGACAAGGTAAGAGAACCAAACATAACTTCAACCCATCCCGATTATGTGGTTATCATCCAGTGGAAGTCTTTGATCCATAAGTTAATTACGCCTCCCCGTTCCTACGGTGAGCTTCTGGTTCCAGTTTCATGCTGTTGTGCATTCGCATTTCGATCTTCCTCTCTGGCTCTAGCATCGCCCGTTTCCGGCATTTAAGCTCATCCGATATCCAAATCAACAGTGCCACCGAGTAAATTCCTCTCGGTACCGACTGGTTTTGCTTGTGGGGGCATTACTCCAGTTTGCTCTGTTTCAACTCCACGTGCTCCTGCATTAGTTCCTGGTCCTTAGCTCTGGATTCCAGCCACTCTGCTTATTCCTTATTGTCCCATCCTTCTGAAAACCCCTATAACATTTCCTATTGTCGAACCATTATTCCATCCTGCATCTCTTTCAACATTCTCTCCATCTCCTCTCTAGTCACGTAGATGGATTGATTAGAACTTGAGGACACCTCTTGGTTGCCTCCATGCTCTGGTTGACTCCCTCCAATCATAATCTAGTGTTAGATATCTTCATCTTCTATGAACCTTAATTCCTTGAGATATTGCTCTAGATCTGAATGCAGACTATCTGGATCTAACCTATGAACTCTTCTAATCCACAGTAGACAGCTAGATCTGCACCTGAATTCCTCTTTCTCAATGAAAGCACCAAAAATGTTTACACCAAAATGGCACAAACACCCCAGAAGCAATTGAAAGTACCAAAAAGGTATAGATCTAATGAAATAAATGTAAAAGCGGTAGAAAAGACACAATTTTTATAGTGGTTCAACAAATACTACAACCTAGTCCACTTTAGTCTTTGTTATTGATTGATTCTCTCTAGAATACAATGGTTATAACTCAAATCCGACCACAATCTAGTAGATCTCGGATTTGAAAGTGTTTAGAGTATTTGGAGAGGAAGAAGATAGAAGAGAAATCAGGTGCCAGAAAGTCCAAAAAGAAGAAGCTCCCCTCTAAGTTGCAGGAAACTTTCTATTTATAAGAAAATCGTCTAGCAGAACCGGATGTCCAGGAAATATCAAGTCCAAATCCAAGTGTTCAAGAGTGGGCTTTGGAGCCCAAACATCAATAAAAACCTCTCGGTACCGAGTGGTTACTCTCGGTACCTACTGGTATTTATGGAGGAAAATCTTTCCTCCTTATCCTACTTTACTTTCTACCTTCGATTCATTGCATTTCGAACACATTTCCTTTGAGATTTAGTTGTTTCAGATAGGTTCTAGTACCGCTTATTCTTGTCCACCTTCAATCAGAAAATCCTTAGAGGTTGCTCGTCTATTCTTTGAGAAATTCACTCCATGGCAATCATATAAGGTGGTGGTTCAAGTACAAGTGGTTTTGGATGTCCATATTGGAGTAAAAAGCTCTTGACAATGATCCTCTCGGTACCGAATGGTCTGCTTTGCTCCAAATCTTTTGGAATTTCATGAGTATGTTCCTATTGGCCTTCTAAGCATGTTTCACATCCGTGAATCGTTTCATCTTCATCTTGACGTTCTAATTCTAGTGAAAATCTGCTTGCTCCAAAAGTCGGTTAACACTCTTATGAATCCGTTTTTTTTTTGTAGTTCAATTTGCTCGTTTAAATCCGTTTGAAGACTGCGGAAAATTTGGTTATAACAATAGGCTTTCCCTCACTTTTGCTACACATCCAATTCTCTGATTTCAACCACATGTTCCGTTTTAAATAATATAGCTTCCTCTAATGGAATGAGAAGAGGGAAAAACCATATTATTTTAATCAGAACGCGATTGAAATCAGGAAGATTTAAGATGTAGCAAAAGTAAGGTGGAGCTAATCCTTACTTTACACACACATGCATATACATATATGTATATGGATAAGGGCCAGCTAGACCACAATTTAGCTACACCTTTAATCTCCTGATTTCCACTGCAAATTCCAATATAAATAATAATATTTTTTCTATTCACACTACATTATAAAAAGTATTATAATTTAATTTGAAATTTGTGGAGGAGATCAAAGGGCAAATGCGGTATAGTCAAATTGAGATGCAGCCGATCGATGCCCTACCCACGTAGATATGTACGTAGATATATGTATATGAATACATACGTAGATATGTATGTATATGAAACAATAATCTCTTCAGGTATTTATAGAAATAAAAACACAACAGGCTTTGCTTCGTGTTGTGAATTTAAGTAGCTAGCTGTGTTGACTGTAATACAACACAGCGAATGACAAATATTGCCATTCAGTTCCAAACCAAACTAATTCCAAGGAGATTTATGTCCAAAAAGTGCTAAACAGTCCTCATATTTCTATATGCCCAGCATTGCCTTCAAAAAAGTTACTTTTTGTCATCATAAAACATCTTAGAAGAAGCATCTGTCGTTCGAAGAGAACATTAAAAAGGAAAAATAGGAAGAGATGTATTATATTTGAAGAGAACTTTAAAAAGATATAATCAGAAGAGTACATCTCATTTCCCTTAAACCTGTAACCCATAATATGAAAAAAAG
The DNA here is from genome assembly GCA_030737815.1 of Allium fistulosum. Lineage (NCBI taxonomy): Eukaryota > Viridiplantae > Streptophyta > Magnoliopsida > Asparagales > Amaryllidaceae > Allium > Allium fistulosum. The sequence goes on along the minus strand of CM060903.1, from coordinate 303,546,681 downwards.
AGAAGTTGAACCAATTTTACTTCTAAACCCAAAAAAATTATTTCAACTTTAATCCTCAAACAAAACTTTTAACAAAAATAAACCTAGTTTTGCACAAATTTGAATTGCATAAGTGAAATCTTTTCTCAAAAAAAAAAATTATGCATGCATAAATTAGGAATGCGCAAGTGCAAATTTTTTTTTAAAATGTACTTAAGCAAATTTGGATTGTACCAGTTAATTTTTTTTTTACAAATGATGGTCACGAAAATTTGTACTGTGCAAGTATAAAATGTCGTTATATGAAAAAAAACTATTTTTGTAATACGTTTTTAACAAGGTCTAAAGCTGAAATAAGATTTTTTTTTTTTCCTCCTTGGGCCTGTAATCAAAATTCATCCACCAATAAAATACCAGCTGAACAAACACAAACACCATCAAATAAAATAAGGTTTGAGGACTAGTTACATAATTTCCAGCATACAGCTTATCACAGCATCACTTAAATGCTTAATACGTCGGATTTAACACCAATAACAAAACGTGCAGGTAAATAAATATATGACTAAGATGTTACGGTTTCAGAGGTGCACATGTGGGGATGTGATTTTTAAACTTTTCAAGCTCATCCAAAACCTCTTCTTCAGGCCTGTAAAGCAAATCACTCATCCGCCATAGCTGTATAAATAACATAAAAAGATAATAAGCTGATCCATAAAAAGGGACAATTAATTCACTTGATCTCAATCTTTAAAAAAAAAAAAAAAAAACTAAGTATCATGATGAATCAGTTATGTAGTTAGTTGTAAAGCATGGTCACCTGCAATGTCCCACCCCCACCAGTACTCTCGCAGTCATCAGATACACTTACTATAGTCCACGGATCTTCTGAGTTCCAATTGAAATCTACTACTTTATCCCTTTATATTCAATGAGAGGAAGACCCACATTAGTGCAAATAGCCATGGAAATCAATAGGAATTAGTAGATAAACAGACTGCATATGTAGAAGTGGAAAATTAACCTGTGTCCAGCATGCTGAAAGAATAAACCTGGAGGTGTCTTTTGTCCTCTTAATCCAGCTTGTGATTCTACCTTCCCTACCTATTAAGGTTAATGAACTCATTTATTATTTTATTATCAGTAAAGACAATAATAAATAATAATGATCTTTTTCCATGCTACATTACTCTGCGGGTAACAAGAGAAACCGAATCTGACTTTAGTTCTTACCAGCCTCCTGGGTACTTATTATGAGAAAACATAGTTTTTATAATGACTAACCCCACAATTCTGAAGTTTCCTGATCTTACATATTATGTTTAAGATTATTAGATAAAATGATAAAGCTGTATCTTGAAATTTTAACTATTTTATGTACGTGCAAATTACACAGAAACTTTGGTAGTTATCACAAAATCTTTTAAGTATATGAATGGATATGTTTTTGGTTCCACTATTTATTTTAAACAATATAATTTGAAAGGTGTCTTCTTTAAGTTTCTTAATATTTGATACTTTAATATGGGAATGTTTTTTTCTCAATTGTATTTGAACTGAGATTTGAATTGGAATTTGTGAATCGGAACTGGTAAGAGTCCACTTAACAGGATTCAAATCGTAAGGTATCAATATTTTTGAAAACAACGTTGTAAAATGATAACTGAAAATATATAAAAACTTGTTATGAAATGGTGGGAATACATAGCACGCGCAGAGCACAATAGGATATGGATATACCTGTCAACGGATACTTTCGGATGCGGATAGTGTCATATTCGTATCCGTATTGAAAACCATTTTCGGATATCGGATATCTGCATCCACGGATACTAACGGGTATCGGATAATTATATTATCAGCTAGCGACCGATAAATTAAGAAACATAAATGGAAGATTTTAGTTTAACATGAGCTTTTTTGAATCACATTGATTATTAAAGTATAAAAAATAAACAAATATAAAGATAATAGATAGTTTTGAGCAGTTAATATGCATTTAGTGCGTATAATATAAACTTCTAACTTAATAAACAATAAATATCTTTCATTGTACTAAGATACACATAATTTAAACTATAATCTTGAAAAAAACCGGACGGATAATTTTCAGATATGGATGTTTTCATATCCACATCTGCATACGTTTTTCCGTTTATCAGATATTTATCCGCTTTTCGGATACGAAGGCGGATGGATTTCGGATTTATCGGGTATCTATTGACAGCCCTAGATATGGGTATAGTTGTTGACTACCTAGTACACCTGAACTGGTACAATTTGGTATCATTAGTAATTAACACCAACATGAATAGCGATGCCAAACTAGAATTCAACCAAAGTAGAGGTTTACTGCATACAGAGAATCTACATTTTTGGTTTCAAAAGTCTCCAACAGATTAAGGTAAAAGCCTCATAATCTAATGAGTTTTTCTTTTTGAATCAATTGTTAAGTAACAAGCATTATCTATTGGTTCAGGATCTCAGGTAGCCTAAACTGGTGTTTAAAATTTGTTGCTCCTTAACAAATTAAAAGCACCTATTATACTAGAAAAAGGCAATAGTAAAACACCAGCATCTGATGCTTGGTAGTTAAACAAAAGCAAGAAATGCTGTCCATTAAAAAGTTTACAAAGACTAAAATTTAACAGCATAAAGGAATATATGCATTCGATTTTTTAGTTGAAGAATATCAATACAACGCATGCCATATAAAAATATTATCCTGAGGGTTTGAATAAGTTCAAAACGCAAAATGCTAACCACAAGGACATGGTTAATATATTATTTGTATCCTATATTTTTTATTGTTCCATGATAAGGTCCATTCAAAAAGGGATTATACATTTTGGGTAAATATTCTTGTCCATGCTCATCATCACAATCTGGTTCATTTTTCTAGTATGTTTAAAGCAAAAGATCTTTTTTCTAAAAAAAATTATTCTGCTTACAAATTTGCTCCTGTATTATATATATATATATATATATATATATATATATATATATATATATATATATATAAATCCAACAATCAGAGGTAACAGTTTACTAGCTTATATATACAGTATTTTGGTGGAGGATTTGCTCTCAATTAAGGTTTTGCAAAGAAAATATTCTTGGGCTGATTACATCCCAGCATATGATAAACTTATACCAAGTATATTATTAGAACTGTCGTACAAAACTGAAACGATATCTAAACCAAATACAAAATAAACAAGACGAGATAACAACCAAATTATTTTACTTACCATTTCATGATCCCATATATTTAAGAAACTATCCTCAGCAGCACTACCAAAAACTGATTTTCTGTCGGGGCACCACTGGAACAACAATTTATATTATCATAGGTTACTCATGAAAGTCAAATATAAACTATTACAACAGCACAGCAAATCAAAATAAAATAAACTTGCCTGCACAGAAAGAACAGCAGCTTTGTGACCTTCAAATACATGTAAAGGTGATCCACCATCGCTGGATTTGGGTTTGCGACGGTCAAACAAACGAACAGTTGTATCAGCAGACCTGCTTTTGGAAATCATTAGTACATTACATTACAAAGATATCAAAATCGAAAAATGACAGTGCAGTGTAAAGAAAACATATAGCACTGTTGACACAATATAGTAGTATACCAAGTTAATAACCCTTGAGAAGGATACTAAAGTCCATACCCTGTTAGAATAAGATTCTCATCGAGAAAATTCCAATCAACACAGTGTAGATCAGCATTGTGGGCCTTTTCAACCTGTCATTGAAAGCATAAATTGTCTGAACCAAAATTCTTTTCATATGGCTACAATTGGATAATACAAGGCATGAACTATAATCCTTTATAATATAGGCACATAAAGTGTGTGTGTGTGTTCATGAGTGAATTGATGATTCTCTACAATTTTCGTTATACTCAGTCAATCAGAATCATGTCAGAGCTTTGAAGATTTGATAAATCACAGTAAAAGAGATATATTTTTGCTAACATTGGGAGATTTATGTTTATCTCCATATGAATGTGCTGCAATACAATCTTACCTTGATGGACGGGTCAGTACCTACACGAGCATCCCAGAAAATGAGACAAGAATCATCCCCAACACTACAGAATTCCTGCACGCTAACACAGTTGAGATACATGGTCAGTACTTGCAAGCAAAAGGAACTTAAAAAATAGACACAATAAAGCTAGAGATGAACATGCCAATGCACGTGTAACTAACTCAACTGAAATAGATTTTTGTCCATTGGGCAGAGTGTCAAGCATATTATCTAAATATTAAGTGAGAAAAGTAGTGTTAGAGAATCTGTATGTTTATATACCTGAAAGGAGAAAATTGTACATCTTCCACAGTATCCTGATGACCTCGAAACACATTACGCGGTCCAATTCTAGGACTCCCATCACTTGTTTTCTGCTTACCACTGGACCCTGGGGATTTTGCAGATCCATCTGACAAAGATGAAATATGGTCTTGTAGGCTCCACAGAACAACAGACTTGTCCTTCCCTACAATAATCAATACATATGATGTTGACAAGAATAATGTAACATTAACATGCTTCATTTTATGGAGCAACCAATATTCATAACCTAATATGCTTCTTGGTAACAAGAGTAAACTTGCAATATACATTTTTCTTTTCTGTTAAGACATATAAATTCAACCTCCAGAAAGTACATAAGGTTCTGAGCGTGACATGGCAAGTGCAAATTCTGCATTTTCTTGATGTCCTGTTAGCACCTGTGAGCAAGAAATCACAGTTCATACTTATTAGGAATTATATAGTTAAGTGTTTTGGAATATATCATCATCATTATATAATGCAAATATTTCATTTTGATGAAGCTTTTTTTCACTGCCAAAAATATCCCTGCATAAATTATTTATAGAAATTAAATGGTTCTATTTTAAATTAGTCAAGATCCCATTTTAACTTAAATTTATTTCTCCTTCTCAATTCAATATTCATTTGCTCTCACTTGGCTTGAACTCATATGCACTAAGAACTTGAATGTTCAAATTCTAGTTTCTTTTTCATCAAGAATTTTTTTGATGATGTTAATATTCAATATTATATGCGCGTGAATTGCACATTCCAAAGTTTGGTATAATATAATACGAAAACATTTGTTTACTGCTTGGATCTTTCTATGACATTCAATGCGTGCATGTATATTGTGTCAGTAGGAAAAAATCAGCATTCAAAAATTTCAAATCCTTTTTTTCAAGAATCAATCATTTTTTGCATGCCGAATAGCACGATTCCATACATGCATGTAGCATAAGTGACATTTTGACTCAGATTCCCTGTTTATAGAAAACCTTGGCCATATACCATTTTCATAAAAAATCATGTAAATCAAATCCTGCTTTACATTTATAAATAGCTCAAAATGATGTTAAATTTGGTTTTTATGAATTTTTCCCCAATCACTGAATCTAATATTTTTTAAATGTATTTTAAGTGTCAAAATTGAATCAAATGTACTCAAGGCATGTTACGACTATGACTTGAAAATACTGCTTTTAGCAATGGAACTAATCGCAGTCATACTGCAATTACATTGTTAGCAGTTTTTATTGTGCAACAGAAATAAATAAAAATATTATGCATTGTTAAATTTTGGTGATACAAAATCACACATAGAGGGAAAGAAATATGCAAAAAGAAAGAAAGAGAAGATTTTGTTTCCTCTGATTAAATAGACATATTTAAGCATGTTTATTTCTTTCTCTAATTTGCTAATCAAATTATTTTTTGCCTCTAATGTTAACTTGGGCATTAAGTAAATTGATTATATAAATAGAGACTAGAGGAGAGGATAAACATATGGTGGAAAATCTATTTGATAATTTTCTCTTCTTCATTTTTGTTCTTCTTCTCCAACAATTTAGCCATATAGATATTTGCTCCCTTTATCAATCTGGTTATTGATTCAATGGTATTTTGTTTATTTTAGCTTTGTTCTATTAATTGTAAACAAAAAATTTTTTTGGTGAATCAATAAAGTGGGTGGTTGGGTGGAATATCTTGTCTTATTGCTTTTAATTTCAATTCCGTCTTATTTTTAATCCAAGTTATCTCTTTGTGATTTGGATGACAAAGATCCATTGATATAAGCTTCCGCAAAGCGCTACCATTTTTGCACAACAGTTTGGTATCAGAGCCAGATCATCGCAAAGCTTAGAGTAATTTTGGATTGAAAAATTATTGAGGTCGGATATGATTTCATTTTCGAAGATGGCTATTTTGGATGGGAAAAATTGGGGTATTTGGAAGCCTAAGATGGAGGATGTTCTGTACCTCAATGATCTTCATGATCCAATTGATGGAGATGGAAAGAAGCCCTCTGATGTAGATGAGGGAAAATGGAAGAAGATGGATAAGAAGGCGATTGCTTTGATTCGCCAGTATCTTGATGATTCAGTTTTCCATCATGTGGCTAGTTGTGAATCCGCGAAGGCTTTGTGGGACAAGTTGGTATCTTTGTATGAGTCAAAGAGTGCTACTAGTAAGGCTTTTCTGGTTCGAAAGTTGGTACAACTGAGATTAGATGAAGAGAAGTCTGTTGCAGAGCATTTGAATGAATTTCAGGATGTAATAAATCAATTGGCAAATATGAAGGTCAATTTTGATGATGAGTTACAAGCTCTTTTATTGATGAGTTCGCTTTCAGAAAGTTGGGAAACTTTGGTTGTTTCATTGAGTAATTCCAATAATAATGGAACTATCTCTTTGGAAACTGTTCGAAGTAGTCTTTTGAATGAGGAGCTTAGAAGAAAAGGGTCAGGTATGAAATCAATTCAAAGTGAGGCTATGGTGGCAAGGGACTCGAAGAAAGATACAATTTGGAAGAAGAAGGATGCTAATGGTAAAGGTGTTATCACTTGTCATTATTGTAATAAGAAAGGTCACATACGTAGCAAGTGTTATGCTTATAAAAGAGATCAGAAAAAGGCTGCGCATGGTGATACTAGTAGTGATGCACATGCAGGTTTTGCTGAAGGTACCGATAGTGATGCTTCTTATGATGTCCTCTTTAGTGAAAATAAGCCTTGGAAGATGGATTCGGGAGCTAGTTTTCACATATGTAGAGATGTGAATTATTTTTCTTCTTATGAGAAGAGTGTCGGCATGATTAGGACAGCCAATGGAGAAGAGCTACCGATTTGTGGTATTGGATCTATCCGGTTTCGTATGCATGATGGTGTGGTTAGAGAAGTCTCTGGAGTCAGACATGTACCCACTTCTTCGCATAATCTTATTTCTCTCGGTCAGTTGGATCGCCGTGGTTGCACTTATGAGACTCAAGGTGGAGTTTTGAGAGTGAAGAAAGGTGGTCGTGTAAGGATGAGAGGAGTATTGGAAGAAGGAAACCTTTATAGCTTGGTTGGTTCTGTAGTCGACTATGGAAAGCGAGTGACGGTTGAAGAACCTAGTCCACAGCAAGGTGGAGAGGTTAATGTGGTCATTGCTTATGATTCTAGCATTGAGGATCATATTTTAGACAGGGGTCTTCATGTTGATGATGCTCGGGGGATCGATAGTGATCAGGTAATGAGCTCAGATCGAGTGATAGACGGGTGTCGAGTTGCAAAATCCACAAAGACAAGACGGAGATCTTTGTGGTATTACAAACGTTTTTGAGACCGGATTTGTGTGGTGCACCTCATGTGGGAGATGCATCACTTGCGGACGGTGGTAGAGGTTTGTAATTTGGTATGATTGAGATATAGGGAGTTGTGATAGATCTAGATATGGCATGTTTGATATGTTGAAGATATGTGATTTTGCATCAAGGTGGAGTGTTAAATTTTGGTGATACAAAATCACACATAGAGGGAAAGAAATATGCAAAAAGAAAGAAAGAGAAGATTTTGTTTCCTCTGATTAAATAGACATATTTAAGCATGTTTATTTCTTTCTCTAATTTGCTAATCAAATTATTTTTTGCCTCTAATGTTAACTTGGGTATTAAGTAAATTGATTATATAAATAGAGACTAGAGAAGAGGATAAACATATGGTGGAAAATCTATTTGATAATTTTCTCTTCTTCATTTTTGTTCTTCTTCTCCAACAATTTAGCCATATAGATATTTGCTCCCTTTATCAATCTGGTTATTGATTCAATGGTATTTTGTTTATTTTAGCTTTGTTCTATTAATTGTAAACAAAAATTTTTTTTGGTGAATCAATAAAGTGGGTGGTTGGGTGGAATATCTTGTCTTATTGCTTTTAATTTCAATTCCGTCTTATTTTTAATCCAAGTTATCTCTTTGTGATTTGGATGACAAAGATCCATTGATATAAGCTTCCGCAAAGCGCTACCATTTTTGCACAACATGCATAACTCTTAAAGTACAAAATATAAGAATATTTTTTTGCCAAAAACATAAATGTCACCAAAAAAAAAATGCAGTGCAAATAATTGCACCATCGGTCCAGCACCAACTTGTAATGAACTTGACCGCCACTACAACCACCGCCTCTGATTACCATGATTCGACTGGATCAAAATCCTTATCTAACAGTAGCAATCTTACTTCCTCTGACCGCTTCTAAAAAAACCCTTATTTTAGTGTTGTCGATTAAATCCCTATTCAGAATTTCAGATCACCAAAGGTGAGATTGCAGTCGAGCTTCAACATTAATTACCTTCTCTCATTGAATCACATCTATTGATACCAAAACTATTATCTCTGATCATTATGCGTTGATACTTCATTTTTTGATAATTTCAGGGATTTGCAGTGGACAGATAAAGTTGGAGAGTTGGAATAAGTTTCTGTAAAAGTAAAAATGTGCCTAATTTCCACAAAAAACAGTCGAAATCACAAAAGTCATTGTGTTCACGAGTTTTAAAGCGGGCCCATCTCACAAGCTTAAATTATACCAACAGTAGAAATCAATCCCATTCACTGCTCACATGTGCACAAACATATGTACATACATATATACACACACTCGTCATAATGTCATTACACACATGGTAACATCATGAGGTGTGTGTGTGTGTGTGTGTGTCAACTGTAATCATACCAAATCAGGGCGAGAATCTTGAGTTCCATATATAGGATGGCGATTGGGTTGAGCCTCTACATCCCAAATGAGCACCTGTGTAGATCGAGACCATTTTGAATAACAAAAGGCCAACTACAACCCAATATGAACAAGTAAAACAGTACATGTAAACATACATCAGGACTGTCAGTGTGGGTTGCTATTATGTGCTTCTTCGTTGGCAGTTCCCTGATTCTGTTCACCTGTGAAATAACATGTGCCACTAAATCAGGGTCTAGCAGACAAATGGGCTTAAAAAGATACAACTAGCTCAATCTGTTATAGGAATGAATAGCTTTAAAGTAAAATCTAACGCTAAGCGTCCCAATACAGAGAACAAATAAATTTGAATCTGTTTTTCTCTCGGTAAGTAGTAAATGTTAAACATGGAAGAGGCGATGCTTCTGATCTTAAAAATAAAGATGATGCAAACATATACAGTATCTGAATGTAAAAAATCTATATCAGTTCTTAGTAGACAATAAGTTTTCGGATAGAATAATGTAGCACTATAATAGTAACGGTAGATTTCCCATTAACATACCATTACCTATCATTCGATTACCATTTTTAAACTTGATCAGTATACCAATACAATTGGTACGATAAAGGTAAATTTACCTTTTTTAATGGTAAAACATCGGTAATATTTTTCGAAAACCGACGGTAACGGTAATTACCAATCTATTTGTATCTTCTATTTCCCTAATTGTTTATACAAGAGAAACAAACAAGCAATCAGATTTAGTCTTGAAAATCAGTTTAGATGATGCTAATTGCTTTTTTTCCCCTTTTGTTCGATGTCTTTTACCAAGTGACAAAATAAAATGTATGAATGAGCAATATTACATTATAAGAAAAACCAAGTATTATGATTTTTCAAACAAAACGTTAACAGTTACCAGTTTACCGGTATACCAACCTTTGGTATACCGACAATACGTAAATGGGAGAATTACAAACCATTAATGGTCATGGCTCGCATATTCAAACCTATTCACATACTAGTCTCAGTCCAATAGGATCTCCATATGGAACACTCATCAGTGAAAAAAAATATCTGTTGGTTGTATATAACATACCTCTCCAGGATGTATAATAGTTTTATATTTCTTCACAAAAGGGGAGCGTGCTTCTTCATTAAACTGAATACAAACAATAAACAAAACTTCAGACTGACATGACATATAAACAAAAAACAAGATAAAGTTTATTTCTGCATTTTGAGTTTATGCATAATATATGTTGAACAAGAGACCAACAGGTAACAATAATACAACTGCAATGTGCAACATTGATGAAAGGGTGAAAGAACCAAAGTACTACTATCAAACCTGAGATATATGCTCAGCAGCTGCTACCCGAGGTTTAACCACTTCAACAGTTGCTATGACAAGTGTGTTTGGAACAGAACCATCAGTCTGAGGTGAAAACAATGGTATCCATGAATTAGTATACATATATTGGTCGACCATTTTGTTCCACAATCAATCAAGTAGTCAAATACTAAATGTTTGATAAAAGATGTTTATAAATGTAGGATCGACATGTATTTTATCAGTTATGTTTTTGAATTGTTTTCGCATAAAAGTGAATATACACTCATTCAAGCAGCCGTGTTTAAATTAAATGCCACAATCAAGTGTAGACTTTCTACATGTGAAAGAAAACGAGTGTGCATATAAAACCGAAGTTATGAAATTTTGAATTTCATACCGATTTAGAATAGATAATTATCATAGAGTTAAAAAAAGATTATATAGCTAATTCGATGTCAATAACAAAAAATATAGAAGCATTGAAAAATGAAACTTCATCAACATCCCAAATATTAGAAAAATAACTGCTTACCTGCTCAGAAAGATAGAGACGCTGACGATTTTTGTATTTCCCTGACTCTATTTGTGGACCCCACCTTTAATATCAAATGTGGATTAGCTTTTGACTAAATGAAACTATAACAATAATCGTATTATCTGACAAAAATATACCAACGATAGAGAATAGTATGGTGTACCAACAGGGTCACCGGGAGACAAGTCTATCACCCACTCACCCCAAGGGTTTGATGAGTGATTATTGAAGATAGCATGGTGTCCACAAGAATCAAGCAAAAGAAAATAGAAATAGGAGTATATTGGGAAAAGTACAAGAAAATAGAAATAAGAGTGCCCTTTTAGTCGTATGCATTCAACTAATTTTGAATATCTTTGGATACAAAAGGGAACTAACTTGCAAAAACATTGTTATAATTTTTATTTTATTGTATTGCTGTTATTATTTCATATCAAGTGTTACTATTTTATGTAATGGAATGATTCTATTTCAAAGTGACATTGCTATTTACATTTTGTTGTCATGTTGTTTGAATGTGAATGTTGGGATCTGCTAAAAAATAGATAATCCTCAAATCAAAGGTTTACAAATCCAAATACATATTTCAAAATAAAAAATTACAAACGAAGACGAAAAGCGAATAGAAAGACACGAACACAATAATTAAAATTATTTATTAACTTCTCAACTCTAATCACCCCCTCCAATGGTGTTTTTCGTATTTATCAAGTTCTACCTACATGATATGTCATTTCGTTTGATGCAATCTGAAAAGTCACAATTCAGTAAACTCATTTCTAAAGCTTCTTAGTGATGACGGTTCGCTTCCATATCATTTTGCCTATGAAACTATAATTCATCCGCTTTCAGTTATTGTCCCTTCATCCGCTCTTCTACTTTATTTTGTGCATTCGTTTCTACTTTTTTTTTTTTTACAATATCAATATTTTAGAGCAAAGTTAGAATCCTTCTATTTCCTCCATAGAGTGAACTACAGTCGTTAATTTGTTTTGTTTTTTGGCTTCCAACCAAATGTTGATCTCTATTCAAATAGAAGGAACCCTATGTGCTTTCCTTTCAACTTAGGATCACTTAGACTAGACTCCAAAACAACATCCTTGCTTGGAATAGGATATGACCATGTACTACTCTTATCCTACTTCATTTTTTGAAACAAAAACTGTATTCAGGACAAAGATGGAAAGCAAATTCATGTTAAGAAGAAAAGTGTTTCTGCTTGCTTATGTTGAAATAAAATATATAACATTGCATATTAAATATTCAAATGTATAGATTAAAACTACTACCTTATTGATGCCAAAAACAAAATCTCCTTTCATGATTAGTAATTTCCTTTCAGCAATAGTTATTCGATTTTATCACTATTTGTTGAAACTACTATCTTGATTGTTCGTACAAGGAACACTCAAAACGACAAGCCATGAACTAGTTTGACAAAATTGTGTCATGTTTGCCTCATAGACACCAATCTCCAACTACTTAACATGTTTTCCCACATTCTTGTCACCCCATGTTCCTAGTCAGCAACAAAGAAAAATAAACTAAAACATGCCCAGAGCGGCTAGCATCTATTGGGCCACTCAAACTAAAAACCAAACACATTGTTTTATTGGAGCAAGTCAATTATAACAGCTGGTTTAAATCAAGCCATTGCAACTTGGATCTAGAGCATTTAGAGACATAATCTATGGATCCAAAACCGTGAATTTTTTTAAAGAAAACAGTACATAAATAAAGATGAACCATATACTAAAAAAAAATTCAAATTCAAAGAAAAATATAATTTGACAGTTGTTATTTTTTTTCATCTCTTTGGATAAAAAAAAAAATCATTTTTTTTTCGTGGGCTTAGATCATAGACTGAACCGCATTAGGTCTCTGCACCATTTTATTGTATGCATACTTGTTCAGTTTAACCCTATTCGCCTGCAATGATCAAGACAAGTCACAAAATCCATAAGTTAGCTTCGTGCACTTATTGGCGAGCTCACAAACAATGTTGTCAAGACATGTGCATAAGCATACGCTTAGGTTCAAAAAGCTCAATGCAACATTGGTGTTTTTTCAGCCTCCAAAGGTGCAAGTGGTAATAAAGGAACATAAAATCGTGTTTTTTCTGTTTCTTTACTTTTAATCTTTTTTATTTATTTTTACCATCTCTTTCCTCTTTTTCTTTTTCTTTTTGGTACAAAAACTTAGAAGGCGCAAGGAATGCATTTTGTGTTTGAAGAATAATGTTATCGTATTAACATTTTTTCCATTTTTGACCTTTTCTATTTCTGTCATTTTCTATCTCCTAGAAATATTAGGATTAGAGCAAACCCGCTCATTTCGTTGAATTGTTAATATTTGTATAAAAAACTTCGATTTGAAATTAAGTTGATCAGGGGAATGATTAATTCCATCATATTTCTGATTTATTTAAATTGTTTAATTTTATATTTCTATATAATTTTAACTTTCTACTTAGCGTGTTATTAATCAATTATGATAGAATTTTAGATATTACTATTAGTATTAATATTATTATCATCATGGTTTATTTTTAATATATATATATATTTATTTATTTATTTATCGTTATTTTTATTTTACTTAGTTGTTGTTGTTGTTGCTGCTGCTCTTATTATTATTATTGTTTATTTACTTATTTGACTTTATTTTATTATTATTATTACCATGGTTTCTATTGTTGTTGTTATGATTTTTAAATTGACTTTGTCATTTAGTTTTGGGTTCCATCTCTAGTCGACCCCAACTTGTTTGAGAATAATGACTTAGTTGTTCTTATTGTACTGAGTCAGAATGTTGTCAATTACTAATTTAGAATGTTATCAACTTATTATAGTATAACCCTATATTTGAAATCTTGAACTGTTTAGAGATAACTACACAAAATTAGAACAAAAAACAAGGCACAATAAATCGATAGTTCGATTGTTGACCCAGATTTGAATCCACTGTCTATTCAAATAATTGTTGACAAAAATCAACGTTAAAAGTTTGGAGCTTTCACTGAGAGAGGATTCAAGTGGATTCAAGTTGAAAGGTTCTCAAATTTGGATCAGAAAGTTCTTTGATCAAAAAAGATTCCTTGAAAAGAGCAGCATGTGGTAATACCAGAGGTACTCGACAAGGAAAGGGGAAACATGTTCAACTTGATGGTAATGACTCTCCATGTGATTCCACAAGATTTATGGTAACCATAATGTGATGGTTGAGTTGTGGCAGGCGTTCCAAAGCATGAAAGATGAGTATAGGAAGAAAAAACCGCTACTTTGGAAAAAGTCATACAACTTGGATGAGGGAACAATTTGAACAAGCAGGCGAGTGATGACAAAATCAAAGAAGGTGGATATGGACATGACAACGATGAGAGACTAACTCTCAAAAATTATATACTCAAAATATTAACAATGGTATTGAAAACAATGGTCCGAAAGAGAGGTCGTACAGAGAGCTAACAAAGAGTTATTTAATCATATTTCAACAAGGTGAGCAAAAATAATGATGATGAAGATCAAAAGGCAGCAACTGTGTCTATCACTAGTTTTTACAGGCAAGGTAACTAGGGTTGGTCAGTGCTATGATGTTACCATTTTCCAACCATTACCGTATTTTACCCAAAAAACGATAATAATCAATATATATTTGAATGATGCAGTTTACTGAACCAAACGAACGTATGTAGTATGGTATTGATAATTAAAAGTTTAAATAATCACCATACCGAACCACATATATTAACCAATGTTAATTCTTATATTTTTCAATGCATTTTTTTTTCAATTTTCATTCAATGAAAAATGATAGGTGTATAGTTTTAATGGAAAATCTAATTAGCAATTAGTATGTTGTTTGATTTGAAGATACTATTCAACATATAAACTCTGAATTTATGTAATAATTTAACTTTTTCCTCTACATTTTTTCATATGTTTGATTACGCAAAGTAAAATAAGTTGACGTATAATTGTATGAAAAACACTTCTAGTATTTGATTCTTTCTACATGTGATAATGAAAGTCGATTTCATTATTTCATGAAATTAATTCGTCTTACGAAACATTCATAATCAGGAAGAATCTTGTAGCAAAACAAATCGATTTCGCACTGGATACAAGTTAAAAGGAACTCAAGTAGATTCAAGTTGATAGATTTCAAATTCAAATCTAAAAGTTCTTTGATTAACCGAGAAAAGATGTCTTTGACAAGGATGACCCATGGTAATACAAAAGGTACTCGACATTGAAATGAGTAATTGTCACTCTATTTGATTCCAGAAGGTTTATAGTAACCATAAAGCAGAAAGCATCAAAGCATGAAAAGTAGTATAACAAAACCAAGGCTACTTTGGAGAAAGTCATACAACTTGGAACAAAGAGACAATCTACTCATGTTGAGGAGTGACGACAAAATCAAAGATGGGTCTGATCGTGACAATTACGAAAGACTAACCCTCAAAACCAATATGTTCAAAATGTAAACTACGATATTATGACCAACGTGATAGGAGTGGTCGTACGAAGATGAGCAGAAATAATGACGATGAAGATCAAAGTGCGGGACCAATGTGTATGTCACCATTTTTGGCAGACAAGGTACTTGCACCCACAATGAGTAGGATTGATGTTAGCATATTATAACTTACCATCCATTGTCGATTACTATCAACAGTAGCGGTATTGAAAAACTAATAACCAATTTGATTGGTACAGTTCACTGCGGTACGATGTTGATAATCAAAACTTATAATGGTAATCATCATATCGAATTGTAAAAATACATTAGTTAATGTCTATTCTTATATTTCATCATACATTTGTTTTATTTTCATACAATCCAGAATAAGTGTGGTAATTTGTTAAAATTTAGTTAGAAATTATTATGTTGTTTGATTGAATATAATTTTTAACATACAGTGAAAAACTCTAAATGTAACGACCCGTAAATTTTAACTGTTTTAATAACGTAATTAATTGAAATTTTGTGAAATTTAAACGATAAAATTTTGAAATAAAAATTTGATATTTGGAATGC
This sequence comes from Allium fistulosum, assembly GCA_030737815.1. Taxonomy (NCBI): domain Eukaryota; kingdom Viridiplantae; phylum Streptophyta; class Magnoliopsida; order Asparagales; family Amaryllidaceae; genus Allium; species Allium fistulosum. The sequence goes on along the minus strand of CM060903.1, from coordinate 303,530,737 downwards.
GTCTAATTAATCATAGCAACTGGTAAATTTTCATCAGATAATTTGGAAGTTTATTTTCTAGTGTAATTTTATTCCAATTTATATCAGTTAAAATTGATGATAATAAAATGTTTTCCAAACCTGAATATTTTTACATAGAAAAATTCTAATTCATCTTCTGACTAAGACATCATTTTTCGTTTTTCCAAATCCGGACTTCTTTAGCTCCGTCGATCTTATTTTTCTGCGTTTTTGCTGCATTTTCCGCTAGTAGAAAATTCGAATTTTTATAATTCAATCGTAACACTGATATCTGTATACCGTTTTGATCGTCTCGTTGTGCCGATCTCTACGGTATATTCAATTGTATGTTTCGGAGTTCGAAAGACAGTAAAAATCTACGGAACGACTTCCGTATCGGTTTCAGAATTTGAGTCTTTTGGTTTTCTTTACCCTTTCATATTATTTTTCACCGTAAACCCAACAGCCTTTTGCTTTTATTATTTCACTGAATTCAAATTTGTGGCCTTTGCTATTCCCTATGTTCATTATGATTTGCTTTGAACCCTGCACTCCGTTCTTTGATTTCAATTGAAGAATATAACAAATATAAAATTTTATCTGTTCATTTGAAGCCTGCTCCTTTCCTCCCCACGCAACTCAGACTTTTCCTCGTCACCCGAGTTTGTAGCCATGGCCTCACCCCTCCTTCCAGCAAGCACCGATCTCCCCTCCACGCGTCAGTCTCAGCCTAAAATTTCACGGCTACCCAGACTATTGGCCGAGCCCGTCCACTGCTTCTCCTCCGCTCTGTCGCCTCACTCGCCAGCACCACCGCCATTTTGCAACCTGCGTCCGCCCTTTTCCCTCTGCCGACCGGAGATAGCAGCCCGAGACAGCCTGCCGTACACCCAACCTTCAGTCGAAGCCGTGCCTTCAACCTCCCCCGACAGCCTTCCGCATCTACTCCACTCCGGCTGCAGCCTACCACAACCAATCCACTGGCCGAATAGCTGACAATTCCATCCCTCCGATCACCACCTCACCATCATTCGCCGAAGCCAAGGCCTAGTCCATCACCTTCTTTTCATTCTCGGCTCTGCTTCATTTTTGTTCTGCCGTACGAATGGCAATACAAAGCAGCTCGCACCTTCCTCCGCTCCTTCTCAGCCTCGGCTTCTTCCGCTGCGTTTCACCTTCTGTTTGTATAGGTATGCTATATGTATCGGCTGCTATATCAATTATATATATGTGTACAGTTGGGTCCAAGTATATTTACATATCACAGTTGTTAATGTTTTGAAGCAGATATATATAACAGTTTGTTATAACCTTAGCCTAATATTATAACAGATAATACTTCAATATATGGTTTTGGTTTAATATGTAAAGTAGATAAAGTTGTATAATGTATAGATTCCGGTTAATATATATCGAAGTATGCGTGTTAAATGTTATCCAAGACTTTATATTTATGCTAGTTTTAAATATGCCTGCAACGTGTATATGAGCTGGGTTTGTCCCAAGTATCAATTTGTACTGTTTTAATACATATATATATAGGTATAGTTTTATAGATATAATTGGTTTATATATATATTGGTCTGTGAGTTTAATTCATATGTTTATACATAGCTTGTTGTCGGATGAATATAAGTTTTATATTATATAATATGTTCTGAGATTTCACTGTAAAGAGTATATATATATATATACATATAGATTTGTGTTGAGTTTGAACTGTAATGGGTACGTAAGTCTTTACACACCAGAAGCTTTGTACACTTGCTTACTATATGAATATTATATATTACATAAGAGGAGTATTATATATATTATATTGCAAAACAGCTGTACCAGTCTTGTTTAAAGTATATGTAATGAGTTCTGTTTATATATGGTATATAAGTGATTTTTATATGTTGCAGTTTTAAGCATGTTGTTCTGTTCAGATGAAAATATTTTATGAATATAGTTATATTAGTTGTATAAAAAAAAGTGTACTGGTTTAAAGAGGTATAGTATATTATATTATATGCTTGGTCTTGAAAATGCTTGTCTCGTTTATAATATGTATATGAGCCGTACTATACATACGTGATTCTGCCATATTTGGGTAGATATTTTATATAGTTGTTCATTATATATATAAACAATGTATAATTTATACAAGTCTACTATTGTTAGTCTCGGTACTATATGTATTAGTTACAGTATTCATTGGTCTACAGTATATTATGTTACAAAGTTTTAGTTTACTTTTCTTTTATATTTATTTTATTTCTAATGTATAGGTGTATATATATACTTCAGTTTAAGCTTCGTTTGATATGTGATCATATGTTAAGTTGTATATATATTGATTTTATTTTGGGTATGAAAGTTAAATATACCGATTTGAATATTGATGCAATGGTTTTATTTGGACCACTAGTTTAAAATACGTATATAGGTATATATTGAAAATTTAAATATGTATTTAGATTGACAATTGGTTTTAAGAAAAATAATAATAGTATATATATGTATATATATTTGCTTCAGTCTATATCAAACAGGTTCTGATGTATTTCATCAATTCCTATTTATCAGCTTGTCCGTCGAATTCGTGCCAATCTAGCTTTGCTTTGGAATTCGTACTTGGATTCGTAACCCGTTTCATCTGTCGAACCTCTCTAACCTCGGAAGGTGAGCAATCACTCACGATTAATGTTCTTTTATTTATTAAATTTGATTTCAATTGAAACGACAATTGAAATATGTTGCTGTTAGTTATTTACATCGTTATATATATGTCATTATATGCTATCTGTTCACCTGTGACATCTAACACCATTATATGTTATTTATATTGATATATATGTCATTATCTGTATCTGTTCAACTGTGACATCTGACACAATTATCTGTTATTTATATTGCTATATATATGTCATTATCTGTATCTGTTCACCTGTGACGTCTGACACCATTATCTGTTATTTATATTGATGATATATGCCTGTTATATTATTATCATATCTGTTATCACTCTTTCCCTGTTAGTATAGAATCACTATGGGTTGAAATGATACATACCCGAACGGACTTTAGAATAGGAGAAAATCGTTATGGGTTGAAATGATAAACCCAAGCGATTTTCAAATTGAATTGAATTTGGGATTACGGGTTGAAATGATATATATATATATATACCCGTATATATTTAAATTACGGATTGAAATGATAAATATCTGTATCACTTGACCATAGGGTAGAAAATTATATACAGACACCGTTGGTCTATATATAAATAATTTGAAATGATTTCTATGGTTTTGAAAAGAAATATATGATTTTAATAAATATTGTTTTTTAAAGATTTATTAAAGTTGATTTGAATCAATATAAAAATATGTTTTGAGTATTTATGTAAAATTTATATTTTCAAATATAGAGTTTATAATGTTTCAGGTTGAAAGATAAATTTGAAATTGATTTGGAATTCTGAATTATTTAATAATTATACTTAAATAAGTTTGATTTGAAATCTATTAAATTTGAAATTTTAAGATATGTTTTATAACTTGAATTTGATTAAAAAGTGACTTAAATGAATATTTCAAGCTTATATAAATTTAAATGGGATATTTTGTTTATATAAATTTGTAAATTGAAGTTGTATTTAGATGTATTGAAATGATTAAAGAAATATCTCAGAAACTAAGTGTAATGAAATTAAATTTAGATATAAATGAAATTATCGAATTTAGTTTTTGAAATGTGGAATATTTAAAGCTTTGAAATATATTGAAATTTAATGGTTTATTTTGTGTTTCAAAACTGTATTTGAAATCGTTATAATTCGAAATGATTTATTGAGAATTGAATTGAGTCGAAATTTATGAATTGAGATTGAATTAAGTTGAATTTGAAAGTCGAGGAAACTATTTTATTTTATAAAGTAATTTTAAATTATATTTAAAACTATTGATATTTTACTTTATAAATTATGTTAATATAAGCTATTTTAATATAAATCATTTTTAATATAAATTATTTTATTATAAACTATTTTAAACTTATAGCTATTTATATAAACTATTTTATTTATAAACTATTTTATTATATATACTAATTTTAATATCTAAACTGGTTAAGAGGAAAGTGTTATGATTCCAAAGCACTATGATTTCTAAACTTTGATTTCCAAAGAATTATGATTTCCAAAGTGTTTGATTTAGAAAGTGTTATAACTTTGAAGTACTAAGATTTGTAAATGGATATATTTAAGATGGATATATTTGAAATGGAAATGATATCGTATTTGGTTTTGAAATGGAAGTGATATCGTATTGATATGGTTTTGAAATGGCAATGATATTTTGATTTTTAAATATAAACTATTTTGAAAGTCTATTAAATGACCAATCGGTGTAATAATTACGTAGTTATTGAAGAGTCCGGGATCGGTTAGGGACATACTCTATGTCCAAACCGAAAACCACTTTAATAACTATTATACGCGGAGTGTGATCCAGAATGAAGTGGTTGAAATGATGACGTTGCTGGATTTGAAGAAAGAGAACGATAATGGATAGCCTTGACACTTGTGTCAAATTGGAAATGACATAACAGGAGCCGTGCCGGGCCAGTGAGGTTAGCTACCTCTAGCGGACACACTTCTTCGTAAACTACTCATTACTTGTTTTTTATTGGTGCGCACCCTTGATTTGGGAGTGTTGTTTCACGGTGTTGCGATCGTTGCAGCGATGCGTTCTCACCAGTCCGGATCAGGCAAACGGTAGTTTCACTACCTTGGGTATTGCCTCATGTGCCTTGTCATGTGTGTATCCCTATGCGCGACCACTACGAATTTGTTTTGTATTTTACCTATGGAGTACTCCCTGATAGCCCACCAGTTTACGGTGGAGTTTACAGTGCTGTATAGACTATGATGCTTATATAAAATGTGTTAAGGGGGATAATGGTAACGCCTTAACGCTATTTTGATACTTTATATTACTGATAGGCATTATCTACTTAGCGTACACTACTACATAGTAGATAGTTTAACGGATCCTTAGAGAATGGTTATCCCAAACATCCTTTGAGTTACTTGTATTTCAGTCGTTATTTCACTTGAGTTGGATTTATTGATATAAGAATGTTAATCCTGACTCGAGTGTTTTGTGTTTTCTTTACGCTCGGGTCAGACTGAGTGTACCGGTATTCGAGACTCACCTTTGGAGTTGGAGCTTCGCTTGGAGATTCAGCTATCTCTATCCAGCTTTCAGATATTCAGTTGATTCTAGTGATGTATTCTGATCTTGTATTTGACTATTGTATACGAGACCTCTGTTGTATCTTGTTTAACTCTGTTATATATTATATAATAGCTTCATGAACTACTATTCTTTTGTTTCCGCTGCATTGTTGTTATATTACTCTGTGTTTGTGATCTGTGATTATTTTATTTACTGTATATGCTGAGTTTTGCCAAATTTAAATTAACAATCTATTATTTTGAATTATTCAAGTCGGACATGTGTGGATTATTGTCGATTTGAATGGTCCAAAATACTGGGTCGTTACACTAAATTTATATAATATTTGAGCTTCTTCAACAATATTTTTGTGTGTTTAATTACCTAAAATAAAATAAACTGATACACAATCATAAGATAACTCTTTGTACTAATTCTTTCTACATGAACTAATGAAAATTAATCTCATTATTTCATAAAATTAATACTCCCGGCAGTGTTCATGATCAAGAGAAACTCACAAAGAAGATGGGCAAAAAGGTCAATTCTACATTGGATCCAAGTTGGAAAAAACTCAAGAAGATTCGAATTAAAAGGTTTACAAATTAAGATCTAAAAGTTCTTTTGATCAATCGAGAAGGATGACATGTGGTAATACAAGAGGTACTAGACATCGAAAGGAATAATATGTTTAGCTTAACAATAATAACTCTCCATGTTGGGTAGTTAATGCCCCGCTGTTACCCCGCTATAACCCCGCTATATCTCATAGCAGATTTCTACCGCTACGATTTTTCCATATAACCCCAAAATATAGCCTTTCTGCTTTAAGCCCCACTATTTCCGTTATATCCCGTTATTCCCGCTATATTCCGCTATATCTTCTTTAATAAAATAAATTGAAAAATTGCATTTATACATTATAAAAATTATGAAACTAATTTATTTGATTTAATTTTTAATATATTTTCAGAAATGAAAATACTCTAATATTCTACTAAATTCAATTATGTTATATAACAGTTTTACGTTAATTTAAAGTATATTCGCACATATTCTTATTTAAAATTATTTATGTATTAATTACAATTCAATTGAATGATAATTTTTCATTTAATTACCCTTTATATATTTGTAAAAACATTAAGTACGAGTTTTATATGCTATTTTAGAGTCATCCGCTATATCCCGCTATATCCTCGCTGTATCCCCGCTATGACTTTTTGCACCTCCACCGCTTTGAATCTGCCGAGCGCTTTAACTGCAGTCTCCATGTGATTCCATATAGTTGACAGTAATCATAAACATGTGGCTGAGCTGCAATAAAAGCTCCAAAGCACGAAAAACGAATATAGCAAAAGCACCGCTGCTTTTGAATAAGCCATATGACTTGGGTCAGGAAAACAATTTGTCGATGCCGACGAACGATGAAAAAATCAAAGAAGGTAAATTCGATTGTGACAATGGTGAGAAGACTTAACTCTCAAAACCAATATGGGTCAAAATGTCGATTGTGGCATTGGGAACAATGGTGACGAGGGAGGATTGTGGTATTGGGAACAATGGTGGTGAGAGAGGCATACGAAGAGAAGGCAAAACTATTTAGTCGCATTTCAACAAAATGGGTAGAAATAATGACAATGAAAATCGAAGTGCAACACTCAATGTGTCTACTACCATTTCTTGATAGATAGGGTGCTTGCACCCGCAATGATTAGGGATTGTCATTACCATCACGCTACTACTTACAAACGGTATTGAAAAATTGATAGTCGGTTTGATTGGTACAATTTATCGAACCACAGAAAATATGTGGAATGATATTGATATTCAAAAGCTAATGGTAATCACCATACCGAACCACATACACAACCATTGTTGATTCATATGTTTCATAATGCAATTGTTTTAGTTTAATACAATTCAAAATGGAAAGTTTACTGGTTCGGATAGAATTATTGTATTACTTGATTGATAGGAAAATTAACATTTATTCCAAAAAATATAGCATGTTTGGCTATGCAAAATGAGATAAATCGATACACAATTGTACAATAAAAAACAGTACTTTCAATATTGATTCTTTCTACATGAAACAATGTTAATTCCATCATTTCATGAAATTAATCTATCTCACAAAACATCAAAAAACATTCATGGTCAAGAAGAAACTCGTGCAAAAGATGATGCTTAACAAGCCAACACATGAGATCCGTATGCGTAGTGACAACAAAATCAGGTACAATGCAAAGCGCAAGCGTTGGTGTTGCATGCATAGATTTTGATGAGGCATTGGAGTTGGCTTGATCTACTCTTTAATATTACAAGCTTACCTCCTTTGGAAAATACTTTAGTGCATGTATTAGGATAATTATTTGTTCTGTTTAAGCTTTTCTATTGTTAGAAATTTTAAAAGATTTAGAAGTTATTGTTTAAAAAATAATAATAATGAAAATCAATGGATATCATACATTTAAATGGTTAGTTTGTTTTGGTTTGTACCATTTTGATATGTTTATTTCATAATGCGCTTATGTTACTACTCTACGATTTTTTAAAGAATTGTTTAGCATATTTTGATCACAATTTAAATTTTACATCACATTGTCTAGGCATAAACGTAATTAAAAGAGAGTTTTATCATATAAGAATAAACATGTAATGTGTTCAATCGTTAATATTAGTTTTCACATCCGATTAATGTTATATTACATGATAAAACAATGAAGTATATAGACTTGTTTTGAATATAAATATATAATGTGTTCAAACGTCAATATTAGTTTGTTCATACGTGGTTAATGTCATATTACATGATAAAACCATGGTTTGAGATTTCGGTCGCTGTCTCGAAATTCCGGCCATCTCAAATCGTTTTTGGTAGGCGACGATTCGAAATTGGCCTCAAATTTTGGTTCCGGTCGATATACAAATGAAAATACGATTTTTCCATATGTTAGGAGATGGAAAGATGCAGAAGGATAGAAATTTGCAAAGAAATTTAAATAAAATACTCAGCAGCCGGTGATTTTTGATGCAATGGGAAGTAGAAAGAACGAAAGAGCAGTAAAAAGAAGAGAAGGAAAAAAACAATACAGACCGAAAGAGAGAAAGAACACTGAAATGACAGAGTAATAAAATGCAGCACATGGGTCTTATTTGACATATTGACTTTTCTTGCTTTCGATGTTTCTCTTGTACTTGTTTTTTGCAGAACAATATTATGGGTAAAAAATTATATTCTTCTTGTTTTAGCATGTACTGTATATTTTCATGTACAACATTAGTTAGAAGGTCAATAATACCATAAACATAAGTTAAACTATTAACTATATAATAATAAGTTAATGGAAATATTTATAGACATAAATCGAAATAGTTTTAAATTGTCAAATAATAATATAGGTATATAATTAGTTACTGAAATTAGTTATTGAACAGTATTTAATATTGTCTTTCTATTAAATACTCATCGAAATTCCGAAACCGAAACATTTACCGAAACTAATGAAACAAACTGAAAATTTTAAACTTTTCAAAGACCGAAACCGGCACCGAAACCGAGTTTTCAAACCTTGGATAAAACAATAAAGTATATAGGCTTGTTTTGAGAATATTACATCATCGTCTATCCATTGCATAAGGATCCCGCTTGAGCGGGTGGGTAGGTTGTATGGCCTAACTCAATTACTGGAGAGATTTGCATAAAAAGGTAAATTTTGTCATACCAATTACTCTATATGTGTTCTTTAAACGAAACAATTCGATGAAAGAAAATTTATGTGTCGATGTAGTTTTCCGCTATAATATCAACAAACGATCGGAAGTTGGCTTCATTGAGAGAGCCTCAATATTAGATGTTAAAATCCAAAGCAGTTTAAAGAAAATAGTAAATGGCAAGAAGAATCAAATAAATACTCGATACAGTGAAATGAGTACGGTAAACAGTAAAAGACACCAAGTTTTATAGTAATCCGGGAAAAAAATACTACATTCATTATCACTTTTCTTCTTTAGAATTTGTATAAAGATTACAAAATAGGGTTAGAAGCCATTATTAAGCTTTTACAATTACTCTAATCTAAAGTCACTCTTCGATCACTGCAACGACATTATCCATTTTTGTATCGTAAAAAGAATATGAAAATAAAAAAACATTTGGGTAGAAAAGAGAAGAAATATTTTTAAAAGGAATAGCTTTTTTGCATCATGCATCATGTGCACCTTTTGTTGCGTCTATGTCATTTGGCATACATTCTCATGTGCATCGCAACATGGATGCAAAATGAGATCAAACAAATAATTATGGCATGCCATGCACCTTTCATAAGTATGGTTCAAACAAAGCTAATAAGCCAATATTGGCAAAATGAGTTCAAACAAATGCAAAATTGAAGCAAGTTCAAAAGTACTCATATAAAGGGGAAAAAAGCATACTCAAATGTGCACAAGCAAAAGCTACGTAAAACAAGTTTGAACTCGACAAAATGAAAGATGGAAAATTCAAGACTGGAGAGCCTTACACTAATTATTATTATAAAAATCCTTCCTGCTGCCTAAGCCCCATTTAGGCATTAGGCGAGGTTTACCGCCTTTGTGCCCACCTAGGCACCGATGAGACTTAACGCCTTACCTAAGAATTTAGATGGCTATTTTCAAAATACATAATTATGAATACAAAATTATGTTTCCCATAATGAATACATACAAAATAATATAAAATTTTCAAGTAAAAAATAGTATATTGCCTTCGCCTCTTCCTTGGGTATTAAAAATTGTATTTCAATTATTCGATATAGGTAATGTTATACAAAATATAATAAATTTTGAACGAATATCTATAATTTTGTTAAAAATACATGATTTTCCCAAATACATCTAGCTTTAATGATCCTCGATTAATCATCGATAATTAATCACCAATCGAAACCCACCATTTTGTGATTTTACAACCTTGCTGCAACATATGTTTATATAAGTATTTACATAAGTACTTAATAAATAAATAAAATCTACTAGCATGCAAGTAAGTTCTAATCAATTTTGCGAGGATAGATTAAAAGAATGACACTAAGCTTATTTATGGTCAAGTATACATTGTCTCCTTCAACTAACGGTCTTAGGGGATTCTTTGTTGTCTTCTCAGTTGCTTAATCCTCCTCTTTGGTCACCATCTCATCTTTCATCAGCAACGAGCCTCTCCTTGTTTTTGTAGATCAACTTCTCCTTGATTGAGCCTAAGATGTTGAAATCCCTTGATAGGTTATGCCTTCACATCAAGAAGTCATTACGAATATAGCCTTCATAATCTTCAAAAAAATGGTTCTCACTCTTTTAATAAGCTCCATCTTTTAGTTTTCGAGCACGAGACCTCCGTCATTACCTTCATGAACATGAGACTCCTTCCAAAAATGATTCTTTCACTCTTTTAATAAGCTCCACCTTTTAGTTTTGGAGTAGGCGACGAACACAATTTTGGCCATTGGCCACTTCTAACTCTTTGACACCTTTTTTCAAACCATTTTCCAAACCCAGAGATCTTTAAAGGTTGCGAGAGTATTTTAGTTCTCTTCAAAAACAACATTGGAGCACGAAAATGTACAAAGAAATTTAAAAAAAATATCGTATGTATACATACCACAAGGCCATCGGGTTTTAACTTTACCACTTAGAGTTTTTTCAATACTTCTATGTTGGGATTAGTTACTAATTCTAATTAAATACACATTTATATTTTATGGGAACTTGTAGGGATCTATGACGTTCAAAGAAATGCAAAGTGGTAAACACAATGAGAAACCCTAGGGTCCAAGCAGATTCCAGAGAGGGCCTAGAAAAAAAATACACGCTTGCCATATAAATTTGATACAAATAAATTTTGTATTAAATAGCTAAATTTTATGAATTAAATTGGTTTTATTATATCCTTGTCCATTATTGTTTTACTACTCATAATACATACACACGTATATGTCTAAATAAATCAAACACTATTATGGTTTATAAAAGTAACACAATGTATCTATAATGAAATACATACCATAACTATAATTAAATATTGTATAGCAAATAATCAGAAAAGCTTCAAAATGAAAAGTAAGCTGATTGTGAAGGATTGAATTTTTATTGATAGTAGATCATTGAGTAATGGAGAGGATATAATCCTTGACTGGTTGCCAGTATAATTTGAAATGAAATATAAATAGGAGAAATTAAATTTTGAAATGTTATTAGAATATGAAAGGAACAAAACGCCAAAGTAAAAATACAAGACATTCAAATTGCATAGTAGCGGAATATTAAGATTGAACAATGCTTGGATCGTGTCCCTAATATCATAGCTTTGGATCCAATATTTTGACCAGTGGAAGAGTTAAATGAGGTACATAACATTTTCACTAATAAAGCAAAGTCACTTCGGATTGTGAAGTAGAATGCATGCTACAAGCAACCACCATCACATGGCTTAGGCAAACCAATGGTTGAATTTGCACAGGTGTTGCACGACGAGATACAAAAAGTCTCACCAACTACTGTTGCTACTTTACCCTTATGAATATGAAAAAAAAATTGTTCTTAACAAAGAATGAAGCTTGTGAAGCAATCGGTCTCTGATACCAAAGGTGTTGATCAAGAGGAGTGCAATTAGACTTGACTTCCCGTGATCGCCTTTGTAATGAGTCTGCAACAAGGCATAGCCCAGTGGTAGTCTGGTAAAGCAATCGACTATTAACCAATTGGTCACAGTAGGAATAGAAGTAGGAACTAAGGAAGTCCCATTCGAAAATTGATGGTTATCAAGAGTCCACAGACTCACAAATTTGCATTCCCTAAGAGCATGTTACACTCTAATGTCTGCTCGGCACCTCAATCAAATAAACATGACAACTCTTGAATTTATCATCACTCCCAAGGCACTTGTGAAAGTCTAAAGAACGACTAAAATCCTTAGTCTTTGGTGGAAAAATAAAAGGAGGAAATCAAGAGTTCTTACTCAGACGTTGGAAAGTCGTTGACTTTATGGGCATACTGGTTGTTAAGAGATAAGCATTCAGATATGAACTCGCATTGGAACACTCATCCACTACAAGTTCTCTTTTGTCATTGAAGCTGAGGTAGAAATACTCATCGTCCTAAGTACCTAAGTTCGCCGTCAATCCATTAAAAAGGAAAATTTCGAGTGGACTTAGAGCAGGGCACTCAAGCTAGTGGTGAATAACCTTCAAACCCAAGAATATGTGATACCCATAGGGCACGATACCCATGGGGCATGAGTTGGAAATGAAAAAGACTGACATAATCGCAAAGTCCCAAATACAGATATGCAAACGCTCACTCCGACATTGAATTGTTGCCATTACAGCCGCATCTAGGCTAAATGCTTGTTCATTTGATCCCGCTAATCGAAGATCGAGCTCCCTTTCCAGGCCATGCCTCTTGATTATGTCAACTAGGCCTAAGAAGTTAATTGTGGTGGCTTTATATGGAAGTCATGTTTGCTGCTCAAAGATAATTGACAACAATACGATAGTAAAATATTTTCATGTCTACAAATGTTTTAACATAAGTTTTTCACCAACCTAAATACTAAGGTATAACAAAGGTTAAAGTATAGAACTTCCCAAAAAAGTTGCATACGCTATCAGTTTTATTCAAAGCTGGAGACGTTTTTAGGGTCGACTACACATAAAATCCCTGAGAACCCAAAAAATCAAAATAAGAGTGTAAAATTCCCAAGTACCAATGCCCGACACCTCAAGCATCTCATCAACATATAACTAACATATAATTTTTGGAAAGCCGGGATTGCTTAAACATAGTACATATCTCAGAAAATATGAGTGTAAAAATCGAAAATAAGGAGATATACGTGCAAGATGAAGATTATCCTAAGAATTGACCATGGAAGTGTTGATGAACTAAAGCAATGGGAGGCTATCGTTGATGGGTTTTTGCTTGCATCAAAAAATAGGTTGAATGACAGGACATGTAGGAATATCTAAAGTTATTAAATCAAAATTCAACGATTAAAATATATATATATATATATATATATATATATATATATTGTAGGCCCTTGGACTGAAATCTCGAAAGTTCAATAACTCAAGTACAAAAGAGTCTTGCATTGCTACAGGCATAAAAGCAAGAAGACGATTGTTGTGAAGTTGACAAGTACACAAGCAGTAGATGTTGAATGGAGCACATTCCGTCTAGTTGCTAATATCCATTTTGTTCTTGCACAAAAGTGAACTTGAGATATAAAGTATTATCGCTATTTTTCAATGTCTCTATCAAAATTGTTAGTATAAAAATGTCCAAAAAATTAGCAGTGATCAGTTGATAGCATGTCAAAGGGCAAGCTTAACTGACCAAAGTATCGGCCATGCTTGTCTTCAAACAACAATGATAGCTACTAAACAAGTCTGCTAGCATCATTGGTACAAACCTGCCAATCAACAAGACCACCAACAAAAGAAATCCATGTTGAAAATACCCAAAGGAACCATCAAGGAGTCTCTGATGTTATACAAATTGTGCAAACGTCCAACGATTCAAAAATATGGAGGCCTCAATTTTTTACTCCGGTGGTTTTGAATAGTTCATGGTACTCATCCCCTTAAGCAACCCAATCCATATCAAATTCACTCATTGTGCTTTGCACCAAATCATATTTAAAGAGAAGTGTTTCAAATATCGTACGATGTGGAACAAATTGAGTGTAGGGTTATATTTGGAATTTAAGTGTGCAATGATTAATTAATTAGGGTTAAGAATATCTTCCATGGTTTTTACTTTCTTCCCTCTATAAAAGAACGCAAAAGGCTTGCAAGTTAGTAAATCTGAGGTAATAGAAATTTTATTTTATATTTAAAAATGTTTCAAAGCATATTACTTAGTCTTCTTTAATTTTCTTATCCTTACCTATTCTGATTTCGTGAATCAGAAACAAATTTCAATTCAAATTAAATTTAAGTTTTTAACAAATAGCAATGATAGCAAGTTTAGGTTCTCTTTCTTAGGCGGAAACAACAAATTACACAAGTTGTTGGGGCTTGATTGATTCAATTAGTTTTGGAATTGATTAGAAAACACTCTGTAATTAGAATACTTAATTCAATTAGTTTAGGAATTGATTAGGAAACAATTCCTTTAATTGTTTAAGAATACTGCATAAATTATGGACTAAATTACCATGAAATAATTTGCCACATAAAAGAATAGTGCATAATTTACTCCATGAGATACTGATTGTAATTGTTTAAATTCAGTTAGGTGCCCTACTTTTTTAAATTTGTTGCATAATTTAACCTAGAAAGCATATTGAGTACAAATTAGTAAACAAAATTGTTTTCTTCTACATATTTTTGAATTTTGATGAGTTGATATTTGAAGACTGATTACTTCTGACTATTGTTCTACTTTTGATTCTTGAAGGTTATACATTTGTTTTTAAAGATATTCTCAGTGCTAGTACTAGTGCTTTGTTGGTTTTGAAGATATCTTGGTTGGTCTATTAGTTGAATATTATTTGTTGAAAACGAGTCTGAGTCCAAGGTACAATATTTAGTATATAATTCATTTTGATGCATTAATATAGTTAAATCATCTTCATATAATTTGATATTTTTAGGTTAAACAACATCTAGTTATGTCAACCAGAAATTTTGGATCTGGATATCAAAAACTGGAAGAAGAAAAGAATAAAAAGATTAGTTGCACCTAAAAAAGATATTAATAAATATTTCAAAAGGGATAATATCAATGAAACAGTTGAAGCAAGTAATCCTTTGTTAAATGAACAATTTACAAAAATGACTGATGTAACTAATAATGAAATAATGGTAGAAATAACAGTAGAAACCAGCTTGATGTCAATGTACTAACATTGGCAAAGGATGAGGGTTTTAATGAAAGGGAAAAAAAAAGATATACAAAGTACATTTTTTTATCAGTAGGCCTCGAAAATTTTGTTTAGAGCCACGAATTTTCTTGAGATGACCATGGGAATCGTCTACATCTTAAGACTAATACATTGTTTTATCTAACTATGTCAAACATAGAAATCGATTCAAATCAAGTCCGTCCAACTTGAATAAAGACTAATTATTGGCATATTTGTGAATTTGAAACTGTTTAAAAAAAATAGTCTATTAATAAAGATGAACCATGTACTGAAAAGGGGGTTAAATAAAAAAAACAAAGCAAAAAAAACTATAATCAAATATTCTATTCATCATCTCCTCAGATAATAAAACTGATCGTTTTTTATCCGTAAACATAGACCATAGGTCGAAACATTAGGTTTGTGCATTACTTTGCTTTATGCATGTTTGTTTAGTTTTGTTACTATTCTCATATTATTATCATAGTAATCCGCATAAATTTACGACTCAATTGTGTTTAGTCATTAGCGAACTCCCAAACAATGAGTTTGTAATTTCAAAACCAAAGTCCTCCAGCTAGATCAACAATTGGTTGATTTGAATCCACCACAAGTTCATTAATTGTTGACAAAAAACTACATCAATAGATATATAACTGAAAATATATTTATCAAAATTGCTTTTAGATTATTATGCATAGTAATCACTTGAAATTGAAAGCGACGTATGTGTATAAGCGTGCATAAATAACAAAATTTGCTTCAAATTTGCCTTCTGTGGAAAGAAAACTACTTATTATAACAAGATTAGACAACGAATATCCATCTAGAATTTTCAAAGAAAAAAAAAAGGTTAATACGTATTCATCTAGAATTGATAAGGCAGTTGAATATATGTATCGTTAAGATGTCATAAAATATGTAACTTGATTTTTAAAAAATGAGTCATGATACACTTATATCAATTTGTTAATCTCGTTCTCATTAATATAATTCTTAAAACCAACCTCACAAATGGAACAATAACACCTGCATTAAATTTGTTTGACAAAGTATGTAGCTCGAAATGTTTTAACTAAAATCAAGATGGAATGGGATATCCTACAATCCATTAGAATTGAATCAATAAACCTAATGAGATTCAATTCAAGTCATATTGTGGTTCAATTTATATTGCATAACCAAAAGTACCTTGTGCAAATATGTTTAAGTACATTGCTATAATACAATAATTTGTGTACATGATACAACAAGGGTTACAACTCCATGTACTTCCAATTCAAACTTACTTTGATTGATATGGTATTGATTGTAACTGTCACTTAGCTTAATCCTTCATCGAACGAAAAACTTTAATAAAATAAGTCAAATCAAAATCCAAAAGTTGTTTGACATTGCACAACGATGTATTAATATGTGTGTGTAAATAAACTGGCCCTATTAATTGAAATTTGCACCTTAACTTCAAAGTTCAGGCAAATGATGAACTTTAACAAAACCAAACAAATAAGGCAACGAAAGCGAAACAGTGAAATTGTATTGCTCTGTCATATTTTTTAGTAAATAAAAATAGAAAAATACCAAACATTTCAAACAATTGATTAAAGGTTGAAAATACAAAGTTTGCATATGTGCTAAGGCAAACATATTTTATATGTTTAATAGTTCAACATAAGCATGTTAATTCACCAACGGTAATCTCACAAAACATGAGTTTAATTTTATCGTCTACTTGGATGAAACACAATTAGTGAAAATGCAATACAACTGTAAACAAAAGAATTCCTCGATAACATACAAATCGAAACCGGTAATTTTTACATCATATTGTATTAAATTGTGATGTTATGAGAAACAAATCAATTATATTTACAAGTGTTTTGCCAGGTGTGATGCATGTGCATATAAAAAATTGGCATACAAAATAATTAAGAATACAAAAAAGTTTTTCAACATATTTTCTAAAATATAGTAATAATATCATTCTGAGGAGGAGCCTTGTGATGCAGCACATACCAGAATCGAGCAATCCCTAGGTCGCGAACGACCTTCCGATGATGCAGCGAGCTTCCTTAAGTCGCGAGCAATAGGTCGCTCCAGTTTAGGTCGCGAGCAGAGCAGATCTTCCAGTAGGTCGCTCCTCCTCCTCCTTAAGTCGCGGCGAAGTCTAGGTCGTGAGATCCTTAAGTCGCGGCGAAGTCTAGGTCGCGAGATCCTTATGCCGCTTCAACTTGAGTCGCCTCCAGTAGGTCGCGAACGAAGCTTAGGTCGCGCCATTCCTTAGGTCGCGAAGCTCGTTATGTCGCTCAGAATTCCTTATGTCGCTTCCAGTAAGTCGCGAGCTACAGAAATTCTTAGGTCGCGAACGAGTTTGCTTATGTCGTTCCTGAAGCTGTGCTATTTTCTTATATCGCTAAAGTTTGTTAAGTCGTCTGTATTTCTTAAGTCGCTGTGTCATTGAATGTTGGTATTTTTGTAAGTCGTTTGTACTGTTTGTGATGTATTTTTCTTAAGTCGTGTGAAGTGTTGTAACGTGTGTAGAGTTGTACTTTCCCTATAAATAGGGGTGTGTTGTCATTTGTAAAAGGAGTTGAATATTGAATAAAATTTGGTTTGTGCTTTGTGCCACCATTAAAATTGGAAGTTGAGTGTTATCTCCTTTCTCCATCTTCGGATATTCGAGTGCGCTCGAATCAACGAACTTGAAGCTGATTCACGGAATCTCGTGCGCGAGATCAACGTCGAAGAATCGAAGATCTTCTAACGTGGTATCGTGCGCGATCAACGTGTTGAAGATAGCTAGAATCCGGTATCTCGAGAGATCAACGGATTTGGGCACTTGGGTATCTTCAATTCATCGATTCATCTTGTTTCATCGATTCATTTTCCGCGAATTCATCAATTCGTGAGTTGTGTGATCCTGTAGGCTGCGTCATTTGGTATCAGAGCTAGGAGAGGAACTTTTCCAAGTTCGTTGGGTGTGAAGTTTCGAGATTTGAAGTTTTTGGTGTTTGGATTTGTTGAAGATTTGACAATGCCTCCAAAAAGAGTTAATCGTCATCAGAATGTTGCAGATGTGTATCGAAGAGAAGATGCTGAACAAATGGAGCAACGAATTAGTGATAAATTTAATGAGAAGTTTGATGAGGGAATTGGTAGATTGGAAAGGCTCATGATGGATATGAATCAAACTCGACAAAGAGCATCGCCAGGTCCAAATCAAGGTGGACATAGAATTTCGCCGTCAAATTCCGAGAGGAGAAGAATGTCACCAACATTGGATCGGGAAAAAAGAGAACCGTCAGTTTCGGGAGAAAGAGACGTGCGTGGTAGCAGAAATGTTGATGGTCAGAATCGACATCGACATACGTCAGATTTGGAGGAATCCAGTGATGGTGGTAGTAGCTCTTGTCGAAACCGTGGCCAAGGGCGAAATCGAAATAGAGATTCCGAAGATGATCGTCGATGGGAGTCGGGTATGAAAACAGAGATTCCAGAATTCAAAGGGGGAATGCTAGCGGAAGAGTTTCTGGATTGGTTATCAAATGTTGAAGAAATTTTTGACTTCAAGGAAGTACCCGAGCATCGTAGAGTTAAGTTGGTTGCTACACGATTGAGGGGAAGAACTATGGCATGGTGGCAACAAACTAAACTTACACGGGAAAGAATGGAAAAGTCGAAGATTGTTTCATGGAAAAAGATGAAGAAGTTGATGAAGGCTACTTTCTTGTCTTATAATTATCAGTCTCTTATGTATCAGCGCTTACAGAATTTGAGACAAGGGACAAAGTCGGTAAATGATTATGCAGATGAGTTTTATCAACTGATTGCTAGAAATGATATCATGGAAACGGAGGAACAGTTGACATCCAGATTTGTTGGAGGATTGAGAATGCAAATTCAGGATATGGTAAATATGTTTGATCCGAGATCCGTTGCAGAAGCACACCAGAAGGCTCTAGCTTGGGAGAAGCAAGGTAGAAGAGGAGGTGGCGCGTTTACAAGTTCGAGCAATCAGGTGAAGGGGGCTAATAGCAATACTAATGTTTCCAAGGCTGTTAATAAACCGGTTGTCAATGAAGCTGCTAAGACCAAGGTCAACAACAATTTCAAATGTTATAACTGTCAGGAGTTTGGTCATAAGAGCAATGAATGCCTGAAGCCTAAGAAGCGAGTGATGGTTGCTGAGGTTGAGGATGAGGATGCAGAAGTAGAATGTTTCAATTCACCACAGGTTGAGGAGGAAGAAGAATTATTGACGGGAGACGAGGGATATTCTTTAATGATAAGGAGATCTTGCTTGACGCCAAAGCAGGAAGAGGAGACTAGTTGGTTGAGGAGTAATATTTTTCAGTCGACATGTACTATTTTGGGAAAAGTTTGTAAGTTTGTTATCGATGCAGGGAGTTGTGATAACATCATCTCTATAGAAGCCGTAAAGAAGTTGGCGTTAAAGACAGAGAAGCATCACAAACCCTACAAATTGGCTTGGTTGAGGAAAGGTGGGGAAGTGAAGGTTGATCGAAGAGCTTGTGTAACTTTTTCCATCGGAAAGAAGTACAAGGATGAAATTTGGTGTGACGTGGTGGATATGGATGTATGTCATTTGTTGTTGGGAAGACCGTGGCAGTTTGATAGAGCCGTGCAACACGATGGTAGGACTAATTGCTATAGTTTCATGTTTGATGGCACTAGAATCACTTTAGTTCCTAAAAGGCGACAACAAAGTGAAAGCAAGTTGGAGGAAATTGAGGAACTAAAGACTGTTATCTTTGAAGGAATTTGTCAAAGAAGTAAAGGATAGCCCTGAAGTATTTTTGTTGATTGGACGTGAAAGTAGTGAAGCGGTTGAAATTCCTGAGGAAGTTAAACCAGTGTTAAAGGAATTTGAAGATGTGTTTCCTGAAGAATTACCAAAAGAGTTACCACCGTTGAGAGACATACAACACCAGATTGATCTTGTTCCAAGAGCTGTGTTACCACATAGACCACATTATAGAATGAGTCCAAAGGAGCACGAAGAGTTGAGAAGGCGGGTGGAAGAGTTACTTGAATAAGGGCGCGTACAAGAAAGTTTAAGTCCTTGTGCAGTACCAGTCTTGTTAGTGCCAAAGAAGGATGGAACTTGAAGAATGTGTACAGATAGTCGAGCACTAAACAAGATTACGGTGAGGTACAGATTCCCGATGCCAAGATTGGACGACTTGTTAGATCAGTTGAGTGGAGCTGCTATCTTTTCAAAGATTGATCTGAAGAGTGGGTATCATCAGATTCGAATTCGACCAGGGGATGAATGGAAGACAGCCTTCAAGACACGGGAGGGGTTGTATGAATGGCTGGTCATGCCATTTGGTCTTTCGAATGCACCTAGTACTTTTATGCGACTGATGAATCAGATCTTTCGACCGTTTATTGGAAAGTTCGTGGTGGTATACTTTGATGATATATTGATATACAGTGGAAGCACAGAAGAGCATCTACAACACTTGCGGGAAGTGTTGATGATACTTCGTCAGGAGCAATTTTACGCGGCAACAAAGAAGTGCATGTTCATGACGCACAGTGTTTTGTTCTTGGGGCATGTATTGTCCAAGGAAGGTATCCAGGTGGATCAAAGTAAAGTTGAAGCAATCAAAGATTGGTCACAACCCAAGACTATAACTGAAGTGAGAAGTTTTCATGGTTTAGCATCATTCTACCGAAGGTTTATCCCACATTTCAGTAGCGTGATGGCACCAGTGACAGATTGTATGAAAGGAAAGCAGTTTGTGTGGACTGAAGAGGTTGATTCTGCTTTCCAACAGATCAAGACACTCTTGACTACAACACCGATTCTTAGATACCCAGATTTTCAGTTACTATTTGAGTTACATACAGATGCGTCTAAAGTTGAAATTGGTGGAGTGTTAAGCCAAAAGGGTCGTCCAATTGCTTATTTTAGCGAGAAACTTTCTAGAGCCAAGACAAGATACAGTACCTATGACTTGGAGTTCTATGCTATTGTCCAAGCCATAAAGCATTGGAGACACTATTTGTTTCATAAAGAGTTTGTGTTGTATACTGACCATGAAGCATTGAAACATTTGCAGGGGCAGGATAAGATTGCAGCCAGGCATGCTTCATTGATCGCATACTTGCAACAATTTACATTTGTTGTAAAGCATAAGTCGGGAGTTACAAATCGTGTGGCAGACGCATTGAGTAGAAGAAATCATTTGTTGACTACGATGAGAGTTGAAGTGACGGGGTTTGATGTATTTCCAGATTTGTTTGTTGAGGATCCTTACTTTGCCAAGATTGTAGATGAAGTCGAGAAAGGGAGGACGGATGAGTGTGTGTTGGTAGAAGGTTTTCTATTTAAGGGAAATCGGTTGTGTATACCAGAGTGCGGTTTGCGAATGAAGATTGTGAAGGAATTGCATGAAGAAGGTCATGTGGGAAGAGTTCGTACCTTGCAGTTGATTTCTCAATCATATTTTTGGCCTTCCATGAGGAAAGAAGTTGAAAGATTTGTGCAGAGATGTCACATATGTCAAGTTTCCAAAGGAACAGCTACGAATGCAGGATTGTATGTCATTGCCCGTGCCTACTAGACCATGGGTTGATGTTAGCATGGATTTCGTTTTGGGTTTGCCAAGAACTCGAGGGAATGATTCTATATATGTTGTGGTGGATAGATTTTCGAAGATGGCACATTTCATAGCTTGTAAGAAGACCGCCGATGCAGTCCGTGTTGCTCAATTGTTCTTTAAAGAGATTTATCGACTACATGGGCTACCTGAGTCTATTGCTTCTGACCGGGATACTCGATTTCTAAGTCATTTTTGGTTGAGTCTGTGGAAGATGGTTGGGACTAAGCTGAATTTTAGTAGCGCCTATCATCCACAAACGGATGGACAAACGGAAGTGGTGAACAGATCTTTGGGAAACTTGTTGAGATGTTTTGTGAAGGATAAATTGAAGAGCTGGGATGTGAAATTGTGTCAGGCAGAATTCGCACATAATTATGCCGTTAATCGAAGTACTGGATTCAATCCATTTCAAGTAGTATATTCATCAATTCCGAAGGGACCGTTGGATTTGTCGACAGTTCCACTTCATAAAGGGGTTGTTAAACGAGCTTGTGATTTCGTGAATGAGTTGCAGGAGTGTCACAGGATTGTTCATGAACGATTGCTTAAGTCAAATGAGAAGTATAAGCAATTGGCAGATAAGAAGCGAAGGAGTGTTGACTTCAAAGAGGGTGATTTTGTTTACGCAGTATTGACGAAAGATCGTTTTCCAGTTGGAACTTACAACAAGTTGAAAGCTCGAAAGATTGGTCCAGTAGAAATCTTGAAGAAGATCAATGATAATGCGTATCAGTTAAAGTTGTCGGAAGATGTTCATACTTCTGATGTTTTCAATGTCAAACACTTAATTCCGTATTATGGGGAGAAGCTTGTCGAAGAAGAGGAGAGCGTGAATTCGAGGTCGAATTCTTTCCAACAAGGGGAGGATAATGCAGCACATACCAGAATCGAGCAATCCCTAGGTCGCGAACGAGTTTGCTTATGTCGTTCCTGAAGCTGTGCTATTTTCTTATATCGCTAAAGTTTGTTAAGTCGTCTGTATTTCTTAAGTCGCTGTGTCATTGAATGTTGGTATTTTTGTAAGTCGTTTGTACTGTTTGTGATGTATTTTTCTTAAGTCGTGTGAAGTGTTGTAACGTGTGTTGAGTTGTATTTTCCCTATAAATAGGGGTGTGTTGTCATTTGTAAAAGGAGTTGAATATTGAATAAAATTTGGTTTGTGATTTGTGCCACCATTAAAATTGGAAGTTGAGTGTTATCTCCTTTCTCCATCTTCGGATATTCGAGTGCGCTCGAATCAACGAACTTGAAGCCGATTCACGGAATCTCGTGCGCGAGATCAACGTCGAAGAATCGTAGATCTTCTAACGTGGTATTGTGCGCGATCAACGTGTTGAAGATAGCTAGAATCTGGTATCTCGAGAGATCAACGAATTTGGGCGCTTGGGTATCTTCAATTCATCGATTCATCTTGTTTCATCGATTCATTTTCCGCGAATTCATCAATTCATGAGTTGTGTGATCCTGTAGGCTGCGTCACCTTGGCACAACGGTTAGATCACCCGCATGATGATCTGGGCGCTAGGTTCGAGTCCGAAAATGGCCTCTTCGCAATACGAGAAAAATGCTACCTACATTATCAACCTCCGCGGAGTCCGCTATCGTACGGGAGCCTCATGCACTGGGTTCCACCTTTTATTAGTAATAATATCATTCTAATCATTAAAATTGTTGTAAATGATGATTTAAGAAAATTGTCAAAACTAATATGAGAATATAACGGCATGCATGAATGTTTAATAAAACATGAGTTTGTTTTAACTGACAAGAAAATTGTTATCTTTTATTATTTTATGTTTCTTAGATATGTGTTAATTTTTACATAATATTTATGAGTTTTATCTATGAGAAATGATCGAGAGCCCCTTTTATTTGACACCATGTTAGCTCCGTCACATGAACTATTGGATCTAATTTAGTTAATGCTTGGATATGTGCTGATGTGATGTGGAATAATACAACTAAGATATTAATTTATTGAAAGAGAATTATGTATAAAAAAATATTAAAAGAGAAACTCTTCCTCTTCCTAAGCAGGTACATGCTTTTTTTCCTTTCCAATGTAATTATTATTCACCACCCATTCTCTATTAACCCATCATCCCCGCCTTTTATTCTTTCTTGTGCAATTTAATTATTGAAAATCGACTTCAAATTGAAATAAGGTATGTTAATTTCATTAATATATCTTTTTTCTATTGCAATAAACAAATTTGTCAATCCTTTCAGTTATGATTTTTTTTAAATTTCTCTTTAACTCTAAGCTTTATGAATCCTCTTTTAATGAATGAATAATTTACTCTAAACGAATTTCTTCTCTGAGCTTGTTTTTATAAGAATCAATTAGCATTAAATTACTGTTACCATTTAATCGTCATTATTATTCTTGTCTTATTTTCATATAGTCAAGTAACAATGAATTATTTCCATATATTAACGATGTAAAATTTAATTACAGTTGTGTATTTAACTATAACTGCTTTGCTTGTTATGTACTGGTCATTATTATAAGAACAAAATAGTTGTTCCATACACTAATATGTGACATAAACCACAACAATTAGTAGTTCTTTATTTAAACCAGGTGTTTTATTACAAGAACAAAATAGTTATTTTATTTTAACCAATTGTTTGAAATTATTATTTTAAACTTTTTATTTTATTATGCAATTTATCAGTATAAGCTCAAACAAATATTCCAATGATGGATGAAGCACAACCTAGAGTTGACAATGATCATGGATGTTCATCCACTGCGGCAACCACTAATATGTTCAATGAAAGATTTGTTGGCAAGGCCTTTGATTCTATAGATGAAGCTGAATATTGTTATTAAGCTTACGGAGCCAAAAATGGATTCTCCATTAAAAGGAAAAAATTGACAAAAAACAAAACGTGGTTGCAATAAGCCAACTGGGGTAACATTTTGTTGTGATCAGGTAGGTAAATACAAGCCTAAGATAGCACAAGGTGATAATGGAACTATCAAAAGAAATACATCAACAATTAAAGCAGGTTGTTTGGCTAGAATGAGGATTTTGTATTCTACAATATAAGAAAAGTGAAAGATAACTATATTTACTAATGAACATAGTCATGATTTAGTTACTCCAAGCAAAAGAATTTTAATAAAGCCCAAAATTTGTTTGTCCGACGTAGCAAAATCATTTACAGAAACTTTTAGCCAAGAAAATCTCCAAATCAATAAAATCCCTACTCTTTTCGGTGGTCGTTCTAATAACGAATTTGATGGAGATCTTTATAATCATACGAGAAATGTGAGAGCAAAATCATTAAATGAATATGGAGATGCAAATGGCATAAGGATATATTTTGAGAAAATGCTTCAAGTGAATACAGATTTCTGTTATGTTATTGATGTTGATGAAACGGGAAGAGCAGTTAAATTTTTTTAGGTTAATGGACGTTCTCGATTGGCTTATAAACAATTTGGAGATGCTATTACATTTGACACTACTTATAAAACAAACAAGTTTTTAATGCCTTTTGCACCATTCGCTGGCTTGAATCATTATCGACAGTCAATTCTTTTTGGTTGTGCACTACTAGGGACCTAAGATGAAAGAACATTTATTTGGATATTTCAACATTGGATTCAAGCCATTGAAGGATGACATCCCATCTCCATCATTTAAGATGGAGATAGAGCAATAACTAGCGCTATAGCCAAAGTTCTCCCTTATAATTGTCATCGTTTTTGTCTTTGGCACATTAAGAAAAAGTTTGCAGAAAAGTTAGATCATCTCTTTCTTAAGAAATCAAAGTTCAAGAAAGGAGTGAAGAAATGTACTTGATTTTCTCGTACAATTGATGATTTTGAAGAGCAATTGGCTGACTTAGTTAGAAAATATGATTTGCATGAGAATAAATATATGAATGACTTTTATCATATTCGTAAAAATTGGATACCGATCTATTGTAGAAGTACTTTTTTGCGGGTATGAATACAACGCAAAGAAGTGAAAGTACCAATTCTTTCATTGATGGATTTGTTAAATCGAACACAAGTTTGAAAAGGTTTGTGGTAAAATATGATGAAGCGTTGGAAGCGATGTATGTGAGAGAATGTAAAGAAGATTATTATTCAATCTACAAGAACTGTGCTAAAAATTCAAGGTAATTTGTTAGTTCATGCCGAAAAGATTTACACGTGGAATATTTTTAAGAAGTTTGATGAGCAATTTCAACATGCGTGTCGATTTAGAGTTGATGAAAAAGACCTTGATGGTGATATTCAAACATACCATGTTGGCTACGGAGACGGAAGTAGTGAAGGAAGAGTTGTAAAAATGAATTTGAATACCAAAGAGGGAGCATGTGAGTGTCCATTATATGAATTTAAGGGGATATCATGCAAACACTTGATAAGAGTTTTTGGAAAGTTTTACCTCAATGAAATTCCTTCCTATTACATAATGAAGAGGTGGAAAAAAGATGCAAATAGAACCAATATTGTTTCCTAAATGAATTTTGCCACGCACAAATCTTGTGGTGGTAAAGAAGCTGCAAGGGCAAATATGATCATACAACAATGTGCATATATATAGCATGTAAACCCGAAGAAAGCTTTAACTTTGTCGCCAATGCATTGCATAACGTATACAAACAAGTAAAGCAATTCGACGACCAATTGCTTCAAAAGGAGAATGACATAGCACCGTTATCTTCCAATTTTTGTCATAATAGAGCAGAAATTTTGCTATTAGACCCACATGTTTCATAAACAAAAGGAAGAAACAAGACAATTCATGATATGGAGAATGATATAGTTAGCGACAATAAAAGGATGAAGAGTGGAGTTGAGAAAGCAACTCAAAGAAAAAAGGAAAAGTTTGTAGAATGTGTAATGGTGTCATGCTGGTCATGACAGTCGTAATTGTCCATATAATCATAAAAAACAAAAAGGTACGTTTTTTTTATTACTCTATAGTTTTCCATTGTTTAATGAGTATTTTTTTTGTAAGTTTGTAAGACTGTGAAGATGTTAGCAATTTAGAAGAAGATTTGAATGTTGATTACTCAGCATGATCTAGTTAGCTATCTGCACTGACGCAACACTCTAAATATTACTATGTAATTGCATATATATGATGTGTGTATGTAGCTGTGAATTGGTGTATTTTCCCATTAATTAGTTATGAACTTATGAAATGTTATTTTGTGACATGGGTATCTTTTTTTATTCCATGGTTAATGGTTTATCCAATATGTATTTTACATTTCATTGCATGTGCGTATATATTTATCATTATTATTGGTATTGGTTCATTTCTTGTTCTTTCCTTATAAAATAATATACAATAGAGGCATATTGAATTATTTCCAAGAAAGGCAGATTTCCAAAAGATATTGGTTTATGCATGGTTTTTATTGCTATTTAAATATTCATTTCAAAAGTAGTCATTTTAGTTTTGGGTATTGATCAAGCTTATGAGATGGTGTCAATGTTTGTCAGAAGTTAATGAATATGAAGGTTACCTTGTGAATTGACATATAGCATGATTTTTAATGTTTTCCATAAATGGTTATGTAGCATGCTTGATATGAATGTATGACTATATAACATACCTTTTAGCGGTTACTACGATTTTTAGACCATGTCATCTTTTATTGGTTGCTATAAATTAAATAGCTATGTTTTAAATGTGTAGCATATATATGCTCCAGTGAAACAATTAAGGCATATAATTGTATCATAAAAAATATTGTGATATCAAGTAATCTATGTTTTATATGGTAATATAGTAATATTCTTGATGTTTGACTTTAATATCATTAAATTTGAAAATATAAAATATTGAAGTTGTGAGGGTTTCTATTGCAGCATAAAAGTATGTTTTCGTTTTTTTCCTTGTTTTTTTACATAAAAGTATGTTTTTCAAGTAAATTACTCCATATGTTTTTCCAAGTAAATTACCGTCAAAAGAAACAAATTACTTCATATGTTTTTTCAAGTAATGTATATGTCATTTCCATAGATTTTGTACATGGAGAAATAAGATATTTCTGTTTCAAAACTGAGAGAGAAAAAATAGAAAGAGGAGGAAGAAGATTAACGTGTGAATTAAAAAGAGGAAGAAGTTCAATCTTTATCTAATTTATTTTGTTTGAATTTAAAGAAAAATGGGGTTGAGTTAATAAAGAAATGAACGAGGAGGGGTATAAACAAGTGAATCAAAACAAAAGTAGCAGTAACAAAGAATAGTTGGAAAGTTGATTGATTTTCTCTCTATTAATTAATATATCTCATTCACTTTTCTACACATACCTGCTTAGGAAGAGGAAGAGTTTCTCTTTCAGTAAATTAATATCTTAGTTGTATTATTCCACATCAGCACATATCCAAACCATTAATTAAATGAGATTCAATGGTTCATATGATGAAGCTAACATGGTGTTAAATACAATGGGCTCTTGATCATTTCTCTTTAACTATACTTTGTCCAAAACAAAACATTGTAATATGTTTTTTTGTTAATTTGAAAATGTTGGACCGACTGTTATCTCACCCTTTTTTATAGCTAATTTTTCTTTTTCCATTCTTAGTTTATTAGCACTATTGTTATTAAAAAATTGTAAACATATGAAAATATATAGTTTTTTATAGCTAGAATTTGAACTCATCATCTAGAATGTTGGAGTGGTTTTGTTAAGGTCGAGATTTGAACCTACGATCTTATGGAAAAATAAAAGGATAGAAGTCAAACTTGTGACCTCATGAAAAGTAAAAATGGAATTTTGTCAAGAGAGAGATTCGAACTCATGATCTCATACATGCAAACATGAGAGCATTCTTGAAAGTACATATTTAAAAAAAAAGTGATATCAAAGATGTTACAACTATTAATAAACAGAGGAACAAAAGCATTAATCTTTGATTATTTTGTTTGACCTAATATTACTTTCAAACATATAAATTTTATTGATGTGGACCTAAAGGCTCTAATATCAAATGCAAGGAATTAGTGGTAATATTTAATATCACAAAATAGACTATAGAATTCTACCTTAGCTTACTAAATTGATCATGACATTAACTTGATTGAGATCCAAAGCAACACATGCGTAAACATAGTCAAGAACTCATAAATTCTATCGTCTTTGGCATCCTTATGAGTGTATTGTAATAGATGTAATATGAACTTTTATATTTAGATAATAGTAAACTTTTGAGGTTCCACAATCCCTTCATCATTGTTCACATTGAGACCTTCAAGCATTCATTGACCTTTTGTGTTTTGAGAAAAGGAGTATATATTTGTTTTCTCTATCTTTAAGTTCTTAACTATGATGCAAGTAAGATTAGGCAAATCAACCCTTAACCTGTGAATTCAAATTTAATCAAGGGTACTTTTACACCAAATTGCTCATAGTATATACTTAGTTTGTGAAAACTATATTGTCGTTATACTTTTATGTTTTAATTATTGCTTAAGTATTCTATACCTTATTAAGTATTCTACATTAAGTGTATCATGTTACAATAAGTGCAAATGCTTTAAAAGAAGGTTGCTTCTATTACCATTCCAATTATTCCTTATCATCCCCAAACTAGATGAATTTTCATGAGGCTACACATGATTCATTTATCCACTTTTCGTGTTTAAGAAGTTTGGCTCACGTGGTTATTTGTATGAACTAATTGGATTTCATTAAGAAAAAACTCAACAAATGATATTTTAACAAACAACTTCAACATAAATCATGGTATTCGAGTACAATGAATTAATTTTGTACAAATGCAATTAAACTCTATCAAGTACAATTCAGAATTGAACAAATTCAACAAGATTCATAGCAAGTAGCCATCAATTTCATCACGTAAGATAACTCGAAAGAAATTAAGCATGAGATTATTACATGATTTGAATGATTTTATAAAATTTTGAAATTGAAGTCCTATGAATTTTTACATAAATTTAAGATGTGAACAGATAAGGAAAAAAACAAAAAAGGACAGGGAAGAGGGATATAAGTGGAACAAAGTGGATGGTAACAAAGACTGCTTTAATAGGAAGACGATTTATGTATTACATTCCAATTATTTATCACTTTTCAAATTGTAATTTTAGACCCTAAAATTGATAACAATAAAATGACATACAAATTAATAAATTTAAATTCAAATACTTCAAATTAAATGCAACAATGACGATTCATGTTGTTTGCACTACAAGGTAAAATAAAGCAAGAAAAATACACAAATAGATAATATTTTGAACACCTACCATTTTTATATCGTTTATATACATAAAATATAACATTTCTACAAATATAATCCAAGTTATTTAAACAAAAACGTATAAATATAAAATATCACATAATTTACATTACTTTATTAATAGTTGAAATAGAGTAAGAATTTTTGATCCGACCGTGAAATTTGAAAATACCTTTGCTTTTATATAGATGGGAACTATAAGTTCACAAGTTTGAATCTCAATCATGGCAAAAATTAATTACATATTATTTGTAAAGTTTGGAATATTATTGGGGTTATAGGTTTGAATTTCGATAATGTCAATTTTCACATATATTTTCTTTTTCTTTTCTGACTTTTGTATAATATAAGGTCACTTTATGAGAAAGGTGTTTTTTCAAATATTTGAAAAAAAAACTATTTCACCTAATAAATCTTTTTTTTGTTAATAATTTATGTGTCGTTTAGTTTTTTCCTCATACTTAAAAAGGATTTTTTTTCCAACTATTTTTAGCTATATGTTTTTCTACCAAAAAATTTAAAAAAAAAACTAAAACTATAGGTAAAGGTTTGATTATTTCAGTTTTATTATGTGCTTTGTTCGAAGATGTTATATTATACACATGTGCAATGCACATGCCAAAGTACACAAACCTAACATAAATATTGGCATTCTATTCAATCTCATTTGCAAACAATTTTCAATCAAATTAGTTTTTACTTTTAATATTAGTGACCAACGACAAATTATTAGCTAAGTCTAATAAAATGAAAAATAATTGTTAAGTCAAATAGTCTAATTAGCATTGTAAACTACACCAGAACAATCTTTAAAATAGTTTCCAACTCTGCCATATATAATTATTTTGCTAGTGACATCAATGTGCAGGTCGAAAAAAGAATGAGAACTGTTACAACGATATTTAATGTGTTAAACTACCATAGCATGCTTATATTAAAATTCTCGGACTGGCATTATGACAGCAAAAAATTAACATTTAAGCTTTTGAATTTCAAATTAAAATCTTTTACCTTAAACTCTGGAGTATGAGCCATTTGTACCATTCATTAATGTCTTTAACACATAGTGGCATGTCACTTGTATGATTGTTAAGATCATGTACCATTTGCATCAACCATTTTTCTTGCATGCGCGAAGTGCATGCCATTAGATCTTAATAATGTAAGAAATTAGAACAATAACATGTAGAGTGCGCTATAAAATGCAAAGTGCAATAAAAACAACCAAAATTACACACACAAAAACACTATGATGAATATTTACTAGTTCGCAACATTTGTGTGCATATAGTATGTCATTAAATTGCATAACGCAAGATATATGTACAAAAATAAATTTAGAAGTTCCAAGCAGTTCACACTGCAAAAGGGCAATGTACACCGAAGCCAACAAGTCTTTAAAAAAATAAAACACGATTGAAAACTTAATCATTTATATTATTTACCATCAGATATAACATAAAAAAAGAAATTTTAAGAAAACTAAATAAATTTAAAAAAATTTAAGTATGTTGCATTCAAAAAATGCTAAAGATGAAATATTTTTTCAGAAAAAATATAAATAAATAAAAGGCCGCTTTACATTTTGAGAGAAAGAAATAGGGATCAATTTTGATTTTGATAAAGGACAACGGTATTTGATAATTTAGCATAAAAAATAGGGGTATGAACATAATTTCCACTAATTGGAAATTATGTCGCACTAAAGTACATGACCTTACTAGCATAAGGTTCAATCAGCATAATCACAACACGATTGAAAAGAAATACCCTGAAACCCAAGCTTGTGAAAAATGTTAATAAATGAAGATCAATGAGGTATAGTTATCATCTGGTTAAATTAAGTCTGAAACTAACATTGATGGCCAGATCACTCCAAGCAAACTCATCTCAAATGTTTCAACAAAACACAAACTGCATTTTTCATAATCAACAAAAAATGGACACATTGTTATCATGGAATCATGTTAACGCTACAGCTCAATAAATCTAAGACTTCGTTCGTTTAAAATTCTGAAAGTTGAATATTGAATGCTGAATTCTTATTGCTAATTGTTGAATAATAAATGATGAAAGGTTGTTTGTTTATATTTTTAAAACTTCTACTGAAACTAATGGAAATGACCATTTTGACAATATTACCCTCGGTTTTTCACATGATAATTATGAAAAAGAAAACTTTTAAATCGTAGAATTAAATTTTATAAAGCTTGAAGTTTGATTTTTTTTTTCTTTTGGAATTAATTGAATTTTGTGGAAACTTGAATGATGGACACGTATTTGAAAGTTTTTAATTTTGAAAGATTCAAATTTTGATTTGTTATATTTCAAAAAAATTGTTGTCAAAGATTTAAATTTTCTTATATTACATTTTCAGAAATTTGATTTTAGAAAAAAATAGAAAATAGTTATTAAAATTCCGTATTTCAAAAAATTGTAGCTTTAGAACGTTTTATATCGTTTGATTTGTCTCTTTTTGGCAAAAAAAAAGTAACTAGAAATTTAATTTAAAAAGTTTGAAATCTCAAGTAAAATGGATTTTCATAAATTTTGGAAACTTTTGTATTATCAAAAAAAAATGAATTTTTAGAATTTTTATGGTAATGTGACTAATGTAATGAGTGCTCACTGTTCTTCTAAAAAATGTAACAAATTTAAGTAATGGTTCCGAATTAGAAAAAACAACATGAAAGTGTAACACTTTTTTACTAAATAAGTATTTTAGATGTGAACACTTATTCTAAATAAACAACTTCAAAGTTCTTGTTCATCAATAGGTGGTCAAATAAATAAGTGATCACTTATTATGAACAAAATGGTACCTAAATCCAAAATCAACGGTTAAGCACACAATTTAGCAAAATCAAAACAACCCTAGAAAAATACCTGCAAGATAGAGAAGGCCAAACAAGGTTGTGATTGGCGAGCCAATCGTAGAGCACTGGCACCAGAGACTTCCATTGTGTGTACCTTTCATCTACACTTCGTCCCTGTTTTTTGTTACTATTGCTTCCGCTATCCTTCATATCTGTTGAGCTTAACGGGAATGTGTTTTTTCTTCCTAGAATGAGATCCACGTTAGACCCGTTAGGGTTTACGTTGAAGAGGGTTACGGGTTTGGTTTTATAAAGTGGGGCCCTGTTTTTTTTATGTTAAGAAGGGGTATACCAAAGGAGTATTGTGAAAGGTGTAAACGAAGGGAGAGGGTAATGCCTTCTTATGCGAGTTAATGTTGTTCAACGGTGATGGTGATTACTTTCTAATTAAACATGAGTAAACTATGCAGTAATAATAAAAAGACAGAACGGTTTATAATAACAAATGCATCATATTGGATAAAACAATGCAGAATCGAAAATACATTTTCATTTTGTGTAGAATTAGAAAACGGGGGAATTAATTTAAAGGACAAAAATTTGTATATTTTTAGCCTCAAGGACACAACCTCAATATTTTATCCACAATGACAAACATTCTCCTAAAAATTATTCATAAGGACAAACATTCTTTCAAAATTATTCATAAGAACAAACATTTTTCCAAAACTGCTACCGTACTAAAAACTGATACCTAAAATCTGCTACCGATAACTACAAAATGATACCTAAAAACTTAAAAACTGATACATAAAGAAAGTTGTTCTTCAGGCTAAATTACTGAAGGTCTGTCCTTGAGGCTAAAATTCTGAGAAATTTTGTCATTGACAATAATTTCCTGTTAAAAAATATAAATACGATAATTCAACGAAGTCCTACTGCTACAACAACTGGTTCTTTCCTTTATGTCATCTTAAACCAACAACAATCTTTTGAACTAGTTCATTCTCTTTTTCACCGGAAGCTTTAACTTTGTAGTATTCTTCGAGGTATTCATCCAGAATAAGATTGGGACTATTGTCAAATCGCAAAATGTATGAACCTGTGTTTGCAGATGAAGTTGTGAACGGTCACTGTAGCAACAACCACTTTTACTTGAATCGGGTATCCGAAAATTGGCATATTATTTAAGATCGTAAATTTTCTCTTCATATTCCAAATGTTCATTCATTATCATACGTAAATTTGAATGATGGAAACCAAAAATCTCATTTTCTGATTTTTGTTGAATCGAGTTTTACGAAAATCAGAAATATGATACCTTACGTTTTGATAAGGGGTATATAACTTTCTATCAAGGAATACCCTGATTTAGCTAAATAGTACTGACCTCATGGAGGATTTGAAAATTTTAAGCCTCTGTCGTTTGTTACCGAATTAAAAACTCTATTGTCGTGTGTAGTTCCCTCCCAACCAACCATTACACATGTAGATGTCATATCAAATGAACAAACTAGCATAACATTTTGCACCGCATATTATTTTCAACCAATAAATAGTTGAGCGCTGTCACTGGGCACGTATGCACCTATGTGTGTACCGTTTATAGATCAGACCCAATTTTGAAAAAATGGATAGCATTCATTTGAATTTCTAATTTGTTCTAGTACATTATTAAATTGTTGGTCTTTCAGTTTAATTTTATCTTTACACATTAACATCACATCTTTTAATGCAGCATGAAAATAAATACAAATAGTACATCCTAACCTTTTAAACCTTTTTACAACCTCAAGTGTTGGAAAATCCAGAACTGATGTATATAAATATTGTTACCATTTCTTTAATACAGATTTCTTTTGTAGTTATTAGACCAAAGTTTCTCAAATGATCACACAATGCAATAAAGCAAGGTCTTTTCATGCGAATGTTCCGTTAACAACGCCCTTGGTGCTCGTAAAGAATATCAAAAACCCTATGCACACCAGTGTAAGTTAAAGTATGCATTGGCGTATTTACGTTCATTTCATTTAGAAATTTATTTATGGCCAACAACGTAGTCACATCTTCGTCGTCGGAATTAATGTCGGACATTATTTGGTATGAAGAGGAGATTGGTTTCTTTGTGTAGGAGTATGGAGAAGAATAAGAGGATATTATGTGAAGAAGAGGATGATTAATGTTTTTTTAGTGTTAACTAGTCGTAAAGTCGTTGGTATCCAACATGTCGAACACGTCAGACGTCAATGGTAAATTTTCGGCACTTTCCCAAATGGTGCAAATGCAACGGTTACCCTATTCCCGTGTTAAACACGAGAATGGGGTTACCAATTACTATGAACGCACCTATAACTGAAGTACTAATGTGTCCAACAGAAAAGTTATGTAAACTAAAAACTAATTTTTATCGACTTTTGAAATATTTTCTTCCAAATGGCACATTTTTAAACTAATTATAAATTTGGTCATTTTGGACCATGTTAACGTCACGTTGGAAAATGTAGGCGGACGACATTTCAAATATCGTAATTTTTTACTTCGACTAATGATTTTTGAAATGTCGTCGGTTACATTTCAACAAAATAATACTTGAGAGAGTTGGAAGTATGCTCTAGGTACAATTATGTACATAACTCTATAACCAATATTGTCCATAGTACAAGTGTTTAATTTATATTATATACTTAGTAAAATTATGATATAATTAATTAATTAGTTAATTCAAAGTATACAATTTGAAAATCCTTAAATATATGTTAAGTGATAATTGTTACAAAGAGTTGTAACCATGAGAAAATTATCACAATATAAAATAACATATTATTTTAAATATTTCTAATCAAGATGTTTCGAGAAAGGATATCGATACATCCATTGAGACCAGTCACTAGAGTACATAACGCTTTCCAAATATCAGACAATGTAATACTCATGGTCGTTGGCGGCCACTAAGGGGTTATGTAGTTATAGTTATTGGATAACTATGGAATGATCCACTCGAGAGTTTCCTTTTGATTAATAATAACTAAGGTAAAATAGAAAAATCTCGAAGTGACGATATTACACAGTTCTCTCAACTTGAAAATACTATTAAATTTCAATATGGATACTCCACTATGATTAAAGGTAAATCGTGGTATGGTGTCCATCAAATAACCATAGTTGGGTCTAAATTAAAGCATTGGAAGTAAAACACTGTTCAATAGAGAATTTATCTTCTCGGTTACATGAGGTTAGTATCATGATCATCTATAGTCAATTCAAAGTGAAAGTCTCTAGCCTGAGCAATGCGGTTAATAATAAATGTTAATATTGAACCGAGGACTTTGTTTAAGGAATAACCTAGTTGAATGTGGATGATATTAGAATTTTGATCAAAACCAAATTCCGTAAATCCAAAAGTGGTGTAGTGTTGATGAAGAGAATTGATGTAAACAATTGTTACTAAAAGGCACCACTTAAAATTGTAAAACTTGATTTTGCCAGTAAATATGTATAAGTGGTAAATTCGGTCAAAATATCACACCATTAGCCAAAATGATGTTATTCGGTATTTGAATCAAGCGGCATCTCAATAAATCTATACTTCAAGATGATGAAGAAACGGGTTAGGAAATTTAGGAGATGTCAAGGTTAATAAATGGATGAAGCATAAGAATTTTGGCTATGTTTCTGTACAAGTCAAAACCAGTTGGTAAAGAGCACTCCAAAAGGGTTCGGTACCGACCGATCTAAAGAAGACGTAGGATCCACTTTGTCCTATGGATGATCATACTAGCAACTTTGAAAAAACGATAAGTTTTGAAAGGTCAAAACGGTCGGTACTAACACTTTTGATGGGTAATTTGGTGAATGAAGATCCAAAGTTTGAAGACTTAAGCATACATGAAGGAAATCGAACGACTGGACGTGTAAAACTGCTCATTACTGACCAAAACGATCAGTATCGAGAGGTTTTGGTGTATCATAGTTGTCGATTCTGACTCCTTCGTAGCCGGAAATTCATATCTGGATGATTGCTCTTTAGACATGTATTAGCAACTTTGATGGAGGATTTTGACTATAAATACACCTCATAGCTATGAAAAACACTATTTTACAAGAAGATTCCGCCATTTTTTAATCTATCTTTTCCTAGATCTGAAATTGATTGTACTTCTGGCTGAGCTTGTAAAAGTTAAACGAAATAATATTGATATTGGACGTACACCAAAAAATTTAGCCAAACCACTTCCAAAATTTTGTGCCTTTCTCTTTGATCTTTCAATTCTCAATTTTATATACTTTTTTTTGACTTGATTCGGCTGTTTGGATGTTTTTCGTGCAAGCAGTTTTGGTGCTTTTATTGAGAGACAATCTCTCGGGCTAGATCTATTGTTATTTGGATTTAAAGAAAGTCTACTATCAGATCTAAGAAGATAATGGCTCCAAGAAAAAGCAGATTTGGAGCTATACTTGAATGGGATAAATCACATTATAAAGAAGAAAACAAATCACTTGGTTGCTCTGCTAGACTCTTCATCTATGCATAAGTTATGATGAAAGCGAAGATGGAAAAGATGATATTGGATATGAATATGAAGATGCTAAAGCAATAAAAGACTTAGATGGATATAATGAGGAGGTTGCAGGATTAACTGGCAACATTGGCTCAGCCCCAGCAACAAGTTGGATCTCATAGGCGAAGGAAGGACAAAGGAGATTCACGTCTTTTGATTCCCATGAAGAAAGCCTATCATTTACAAAACAGAACAAAAGACCTGATAAACAGCCGATGCAGAAAGGGGTTGGGGCAGCACTGAAGAAGGTAGTGAAAGATAGAGCCAATCAACCGGTGTTAAAACAGCTCGTTATCAAGTGCTCTAGAATGTTCAGTACCACTCGATTTGAGAGGTTGACTAAATGGTTGAGTTTAAACTGATAATGAAGAGGTTTTCCAATAAGCTGATGTTCGTGAAGAGCAAGCTATTGGTCCTGATTAGTGGTTATGGAGTTAGCATTATTGAACTAGCTAGAAGGGGACGAAGTCCAACGGGGCATTAACATGGATCGGGATGAGTGGTTCTTCTAGAGACATGAGAACATATACATCACATAACTAACCGAGAGCTTTTGTCAGAACAAAAACTCAGGGATGTTCATGACGGTCGCCGTCCAACCGGCTAAGCCAATGAAGAATACATTACCAATATGATTAAAAGGCTGATGAGTCAGAATCAACAGTGGCGTGATGACTAGTGGGGTTCATCGGTAAGTAGGTCCTCATTCACCATAGAGATTCTAGAAGCCGAGTATCTAAAGAAATTCTTGATGCCAACCAATGTTGAGTTATAACAGCGTGACTAATTCGAGGTAATATATGTTGAAGTATAGATGGCATATGGATTGTGCCCGTGCAACAGATGTCGCAAGGTATAGGTGTTTCCTCGTATTTCTTGAGGGAATAACAATGATATGGTGCACTCGGCTCGAACATAGGTCCATATCATTGTTTGATCAATTGGTGAAGAGATTTATGGAGCAGTTCCAGATTCATACAGTTCAACTGAATGATGTTATGTCGCTGTCTAATGTGCATCAAAGGTCTGAAGAGACCTTGAAAAGATTCGATGTTTCGATAACAAAGGTGAGCAACCCTAAGGAGGAGATTGTGCTAATGGTTCTTATAATTGAGGTTCATCAACGGATAGACTTTGGTAGATGGCT
Source organism: Allium fistulosum (assembly GCA_030737815.1). Taxonomy (NCBI): domain Eukaryota; kingdom Viridiplantae; phylum Streptophyta; class Magnoliopsida; order Asparagales; family Amaryllidaceae; genus Allium; species Allium fistulosum. Next base: position 303,492,230 of record CM060903.1, on the reverse strand, counting down.
CAGTAAAGAAGCACCACCTACCATAAAAGAGTATTATCGAAAGGTGTCTCGATATCTATGCTTGGAAGAGGCAGGGTTGGCTATTGGCGGTCAAGAAGAACCGAGCAATGTGATCCTAAGCAACTTGGTTATCAAACAGAGTGGTGATGGTGCTGGAAACATTGTAGTGAATATTGGAAACAACAACAAAATGATGAATCAGAACGCCGGTGGAAAAAAAGAAGACACTAAGAAGAGTTTGAAGTATACTCGTCTTGGAGAGTTCATGGAATTGACGAATTCTGTTAAGAACATTTATCTTGCTTCGTAAGGTACAGAACATTATAAGAAGCTACCCTTGAGGAAGGTAACTGAAGTGGAAAGGCACTTCATAAAGTATTGCTACTTCAATAAGACTCATGAACATAATATGAATGAATACAAGCATCTAAGGATGTCATTGACAATCTGATTTGAAAGAAGAAGTTGCAATTGTATGTTCGATACCCACAGGATAGCGGGAAAGCTAATAACGAACCCTAAGGGAAACCTACCTAAAGAAATCAGGCTAGGTCCAGTGAAGAAGGATCAAGGTAGCCGATTACAGGGATTGTGATAAACAACATTTCTAGAGGTCTACACTCCACGAGGAGAAGTTGGAATGAAATTGAGCGCTATGGCAGCTCCTCGAGACACGGACCTCAAGTGATGTATTATGTCATAGAAGAGGGTGCTCCAGCAAAGTAGCAAAGAATAATTGATGATGGTATTCTTTTTAGAAATAGAGATGCAGATGAGGTCAAAGCGCCGATGCTTGACCTGATGGTGATTATGGCCGCGATTGGGCCAGCGACAGTGCACCGACTCCTTGTTGATTGCAGGAGCTTGGTGGATACTCTGTTTAAGTAGACATTTGATAAGATGTGTCTGAACAAGAATGATATGCAACCATGCAAACCTTATGTTCAAGGATTCAACCAAAGAGGCTAAAAAACCAATCAGGTGCACCTAACTGCCCACAAGATGGTATGGTTACACAAAGTTGATGGATTTTCAACCTATAATGCTTTCTTGGGTCGACTATTCCTTACTATTTTCCAAATTGCGCCTCCTCTGTAGTGCTTGATTATGAAGTTCCCTATAAAGTATGGAGTGGGATCAGTTCAAGGTGACAAATCACGGGTCCAGGGTGCTAAGTCGCTGAGCTTGGAGAGGCTAAACTACGAGAGAAGGGGAAGAGTGTAGAGAAACCTTTCTACATCGAATCCTTGAAAGCATAAAAAATACCATCCAAGCCTTGCCTCGGGTCCAATAGCAAATTTTATAAATTCATGTACCCACAAAAATTGCCAAAAGAGGTGAGGGCAGCCCCAGTAGAGCTGATAATTGATGTCTCGATCGATGATCATGATCCAACAAGAGTTCTCAAAGTCAGGGTTCAACTTAGCTTAAAGATGAGAAAGAAGTTAGTGAAGTTTATCTAGGCAAACACATATGTGTTTGCATAGACACATTCCCTACTTTGAGACCTAAAAATGAACGTCGATGACGCTGCAATCATCACTAGAATAATTTTCAAGTACCAGGAGTGAGTTCAATATATTATTTGATAGTTCTAAGTAAACGAAGCAGCTAAAATATTTACATTGTATATAAATTGTCTTAATAATCTATGCATACATATTTTCTCAAATTAACCTCAAAGTTGTACCCACGTAGGGATCAAATTATAGTAGAAAATAACGTAGTATGTGCCAAGCCGACATATCGTGACGACGTCTCGTACTCTTTAAACAGTGAAAATAAATAATCTTTACTGGCTAACAAAGCCTCTGCTTCGTCTTCATTCTTCGTCCTTCGGCTCTTAAAATGACATGCCTATACCATAAACTCAACCTACTGAAATAAGTATTGTGGGTTTATGGGGAAAGCAATAATAAAAACACGGGTCAAACATAAAATCTGGTGTGAATAATACTTTACCCAAAGCTTAATATATAGTGAGACCACACCGCATAACATGAAAGGGGTTTTCCCCTCACTATTCACAAGAACGCATAAAACAAACTGCTCTTTACAAGTTATGGATCATATTCATTTTACTCTCAAAACCCCTCTTTAGGTTTCGATCTCTAATTTCTTAGTTTGGAAACTACCTTTTACATACTGGCGCGGTGGCCCTCACGCATAGATTCATTTTTTATCATTTTCTTCCAAAGTGTTTGCCACGCAGTTTTAGTATGTTCCTTCGTGTTATGCAGTACATCCCTACGTAGTTAGGTTCCTTATTTTTACACTACAAAAAATCAGCCACATGTAGTTCATCTCATTTTCATTAGTATTTTATACTGCAAAGAGTCAGCCTCACATAATTTCGTCTCTTTCAGTTTACATTGCAAAGAATCAGCCACCCATAGTTTATGTTTTCTTTTAGTTTATACTGCAAATAATCAGCCACTTGTAGTTTCATCCTTCTTTAGTTTATACTGCAAAGAATTGGCCAAATGTAGTTACGAGAGTGTATAATCTACCTAGACGTCCCATGTCTCCGTGGAAGTTGAATGCCTCTCCTCACCATCCTATGGTGTGCATTCGAGTGAGCATCCCTACTCAACATCAATAACCCTTTCAAACCCGCATTATTGTGTAGGTTTTTCTTTTACTTTTTCATCTTAAGCTCCTCGAGCTTTACCTAACTATCATGTATTAGGTTTCGGTTTCATGTTAATTTCAACATAATATAACTCATTCCTCTTTCGTTTTGTTGCATAGTATGCCTCATTCATATTATGGTGCAGTACATTCCACTTCTTTCAGCTTTAGCGCGGTACACCTTGTTATGCTTTCGCTCAGATGCCATAACAACTTCGCACGGTTCTCTACCATGCATGTCGATTTTCGGCAAAGTTTTATCCTACGCCTTTCAATTTAAGGTTGTCTCCATATTGCATCTTTTAACATAATACTTCTTTAGGCAGTATTGAACTCCTCAAACGTCAATAATTTCCTATAGAAATTCCTTCAGCCCCGGTACTCAGTTTATTTTTTAAAACGTGAGGATGCCACCTCCGCTCATGACAAGGTTTGACACATTCGTTACCCCTCTTTTACATGTGTCGTTATTTAATACGTCCAACCTCCACTTTCTGTTAGTAATATTGTCTTTATCATCTTTTCAGCATTTATATGGGATGTTGTCCCCTAATCATTTAATATTAATTTCATCAATATATTTGATAGGTTGCGGTCGCATGCTCAATCACCTTTTCTAATGCAGTTCCTTTCAGTTATGATCGATTTTAGCTTATAAATTTCTTATAAAATTCCAAAAAAAATTATGAATAATTCTTTTAAGTTATTTTACACAAATTTCTATTTTTTGATTATTTTCTTCTTATTTTTCTACTAGTTATCTCCCTTTAAAAATTCATTTCAACTATTTTGAAATGAATTTTTTTTCAAAATAAAAACCCATTTGTAAAATCATGATTAAAACATTATATTAACTTTTTATTGCATTTCGAAATCATTAGATTAGAGAAATATTACTAAACATCTCATGTATAGTTATCTTCTCCAATACATTCATTGATACATCATCTCATATTATCTAAACATTAACATATACGAACTCCATCATAGTAAATCAAAACTGAAATCAAACACAATGAAAACGGTAAAGGATTTAGTCTCGCCTAGATCTATAAATAATCATGTTTTAATCTTCTTAATTCCTTTTAGCTTGCGTTTTCTTCTTCTTCTTCTTATTTGCTCTTTTTAGGCCGTCACCATCAACAATTTTTTTCAAGCTTTCTATTTTTATTTTTCTAGCGGCATGAATTTAAGAAATAAGAAAAGAGTCATGTTTATTGTCCCATGGTATGGCCCTCATAACTTTTCCCTCCATTAGTTCATTGTCCTCTTCCTTATTTTGTTTACCTTTCATAGCCGGATTTATAGGGTAAACAAGTGTATACCCAAATTGTAACTACATTTCTTATTTGTTTTTATAACTCTTCCCATTTAATTTCTCATTATAATAATTAATTCTTTAATTTACAACATGTTACAGGCTTCCCTCCTTAAAGGAATTTCGCCCCTAAAATTCAATTAAGGTACGTTAGTAATTGCTTATTTGCCTAATACCCATACTAGCATATCCACATAAGTTCTCCACCCATATGTCTTATCAAAAATGTACTACTACATCTACTAATGCAAAATAATCAATTATAATACTCAAACACACACACACATGGTCTACTTCAATACATAGCCAACACATGTGTTAAGCCAAAACAAACAACTCTGGATAAGTCCTTTAACATTATCCTCTGTTTCTCATGTACAATCCTCTCAGTCCTCACTCCATATGACACACACTAGCTTTACCACTTTATTCTAAAACTATTTTCTCGTCCTAGTCCACTATCCAAACTGGTTTCCTCATGTAGATCGTGTTTGGTTCTATGACTCAGTTATCTACCGCTTTTAGTCTTACTACTACTTTCGAATTCCTAATACACTTCCTCAAATGTGATATATGAAATAAATTATGGATCCCTACAAAAGCCCTCGCCAACTCTACTCTATATGCTACCTTTCCAACCTTCTCTACAATCAAAAGTGGACCTATATATCTAGGTCCACCTTCCCAGCCTTCCCAAAGCGAATAACACCTCACATTGGTGAAACCTTTACAAACACCTGGTCGCCTATTGTAAACTCTGGTTATTTCGACATAACTCTTTTGTCTAGACTACTCTGCCTTCATTCTAGTCCAAATTAGTTCAATAGCGTTCTTTACCACATCTGGACCTAACACGAATTTGTCCCCCATCTCTAACCAACATGTGGGTGACTTACACGGCCTTGCATACAATGCTTCAAATGGTGCCATCTCAATACTGCTCTGGTAGCTATTGTTGTATAAAAACTCCACCAAGTGTAATCTTCCTAAGATCCCCCAAAATCTATAACGTAGGCCCTCGATAAATCTTCTAAAACCTTGTGGACCCTTTCAGTCTGCCCATTTAACTATGGATGGTATGCGGTACTCATGTGCAACGTCGACCCTAAAGCACTCTGCAAATTGCACCAAAACTCACTGGCTAATAGTGGATCTCGGTCGCTAATAATAATACTAGGCATTCCATGTAGTCTCACTATTAACTTGATATATATCTAGGCTAACTTTAGCGTAGTTACCGTGGCCTTCACTAGAATGAAACGAGCATACTTAGTCAGTGTATCAACTATGAACCATATACTTTCATTCCTTGCTCCAGACCTTGATAATCCATTAATGAAATCCATAGACACTGAATCCTATTTCCAAATCGAAACCTTCAGAGGTAGTAAAAGCATACTTGGTTTTTGATGCTTCGCCTTAAACTTTGGCATGTAAGGCATCTCCTCGTGTACTTTGTAACATCCTTCTTCATCCCTCCCCAAAAGAATTATTTCTTCATGTCTCGATACATCTTAGTACCTCCTGGATGAATGGTGAACTCTGAACAATGACATTCATCTAACACTTCCTTCTAAAGGCCTCATACATTCAGAACATACAACTTCCCTTTCTTCCGCGGTCTGCCTTCTCTATCAACATCGAACCCTTCAATTTAACTGTTCGGTTCCTGATCCTAGGCTTCTCAATCTTCCAATGTAGATATGATCTTCCTTATGTAGTACGAAAATCCTCTCTACCAGTGCAGGCTAAACTTCCAAGCATGGTATCATTTCGCTAGTACTACTCGGACCTACACTAGTTTGGAACTACACATCATGTGTAGACAACGTCCCCAACATATCCCACTCATTGAGCATTACCAAAACATAATTCTACTCCTTTCGGATTAATGCATCAGCTACCTTACTAAACTCATGGCTGGCCTAAATGTGTTGAATGCCCCGGTTGAATATAAAAAATGTTTTATTTGCCCTATTCTTTAATAAACAATAATACATTCATATGTACGAAGAAGAAAAAGATGCAAACACTACTGTAAAATTTAACATTGATTGTAAAACATTGGTCAACCAAATCATTTAGATTACATATCAACAGATCTAAATGTTAACATTATATCCTAATATATCAACACACATCAATGGAAATGAGTTCTTCTTGCATTCTTGGAAGCAAAATCATCTATGATCGTTCAATTCCTCATCATCAACATTTTTAAATCTTAAGTTCAATAAAAAATCAAAAGCTCCTTCATGAATTTAAATTGCTCAGATCGATCTCTAAGTTTACAATTTAATATCAAAATGCATAATTCAAAAAATCACATAATTTCAGTAAATTTTTCAGCAATCATTTCTTAACAGCTAATTAGATAGAAAAAAATTATTTAGCAACTTGCACTTTTTCAGTAATAATCATTTTCAATAATAATTTTTTGTTGGAAACTACAACAATTATTTTTCAATAGTAACCGATGTTAGAGTGATTTTCAATAACAATCATTCGTAATTTGAGTAATTAACTTTCTTTTATTTGATAATAATTAAAGCTTAACATAATTACATAATGTGATAGTAATAAGCTTCAATAACAATCATCTAATTTTTCTATAATCAACAAATTATATAATCAGATTACAATGAAAGCTAAAAAATTCAATCAATAATCGATCAATCATGTAGAATAGATAACCTGATATAAAGTAAGGAAAAAAAATTAATTACTCGCATGTTCCAGGCTTTCAACACTCAGTAGCAGTGGCCAAATTTGATCAGTAATTAGTGTTCAATCTGGATTGAAATTTAGTGGGGGCAAGAATATGGATGATAGAGTAGCATACAATAGAGAACAGGAGAAGGGAGGCAATGATGCTACAATGGCCGACGGTAGAGAATTCTGGCTGCATATGTGGCTATGCGGCACCACGATGAGGGAAATGAATTACAAAATGCATTTCTTTTTATCTGTTGCCCCCGTCACATTTGTTGCCCTAGGCATATGTCTCGGTAGACTATGCATGGGTCGGGCCTAGGTAAACTCTATCCTAAAACCATAAGATGCTAAAAACTCTAACTGCCTCTATTGCCTTATGTTCAACTCCTTTTGAGAGAATAAATATTTTAAGGATTTGTCGTTAGTAAATAGATCAGATACTTCCCCTAAGAGATAATGCCTCTAAATAATTAATGTGAAAGAAACAACCACTAACTTTAAGTCATGAGGGGGTATCGAGCTTCATATGACTGCCACCATTTAATTGCATAGGCGATTGCTTTGGCCATGTTCATCAACACTACTCCTAGCTCCGAACCTAAAGCATAACTATATCAGTCATACCATCATTCCCTTTGGGTATTACTAGCACAAGAGCATTTATCAACCGATGCTTCAGTTCTTGGAATGACCCCTCACACTCCTTCATCCAAACATACTTCTCTTTCTTCCGAGTCAATTTCGTCGTCGGCATAGCTACATTAGAGAAACCCTTAACGAATCTCTGATAGTAGTAAGCCAAGCCTAAGAAACTATGTACCTCAGTCAATCTCAGGTCTCTTCCACCCATTTACTATATCAAACTTCGTAGGGTTTGCCTTCAAACCCCTTTCCGAGACCACTTGGCTTAAGAACTTCGCTTCCCTTCTCCAAAAATGACACTTAAAATTTCTTTCCTTTAACCTATGTTGTCTCAGCGCCTCTAAAACAAGCCTTAAGTGAACTGCATAATGTCATCTATAAACACCCAACACATATCTATTCAGCTGGCCTTGGAAAATTCTATTCATCAAGTCTACAAAGAACGTAGGTTTATTGGTCAGTTCAAAAGACATTACTAACCATTCATATAAATCATACCTCATCCTAAATGCAGTTAAAGGAACACCATCCTTTGCAAATCTCAGCCAATTAAATCCCAAAGCCAAATCTAGCTGTGAAAACACCTTTGCTCCGTTCAATCAATCAAACAAATCATCAATTTTGGGCGAAGGATATCTATTTTGCACTGTTCTTTCATTCAGCTTCCGGTAGTCAATGCACAGCCTTAAAGATCCATCAAATTTCTTCGCAAATATCGTCGTAGCTCCCTAAAGTTAGCTACTTATCTTACGATGCCTTTGTTTTTAATGCTGCCATTTGTTTCTTTAACTCTTCCATCTCCTTCAGAGGCATTCTATTGGTAGGTCGACTAAATGGTTCGACTCCTAGTAATGACACTCTATTGCTCTTAAGGTTGGCAATCCTGAAACTAGTCCAAACACATCATGAAATTCTTCACCACACGTACTATATCAAGGTCTTCCTCTTTCGAAGCTAAAACAAATAAAACACCTCTGCATCCAATTTTTAACTCTTTTGAATCTAAAATACTCTTTCTTTTCAGCCTAGGTGACTCAACGTTATTATTATTTTATGGAGTATATTCTAGCATAGCAATTCTCCAACTAATCCATCCCTAAAATAACTCCAACGCATATGAAGTTAAATACATAGGGAACCCACATAAACTTACACCCACCCAACTCTATCTCTAAATTAGTGCGTCTCATTTCGAGAGCGACATATCCCCATATCAAAGCACTACACGTATGGAAGTGACTAAATAGATAAAACCTAACCTAAGTCTTTTAACCAGGTCTTTATCTATAATGTGCGTGTAACACTAGTATCAAACAATATTCTAACTGAAATACCAAAAATCAAAGTCATACCTTCCAAAGTAATATTCTTTCCTTTCTCAACTGCAAACGGACCTTCCCCTGGCCCCTTTCAAGCATAATCCACTACAAGAAAACCTACTTTTAGTTGCAAATAATGGTAGCATTTGTAAGGCAAGTGCATCCATAGACTTAGGACGATCGTTAGGGTGAAATTTTACTTGTGCCACCTAAAATTTTCGTCAAAAATGTTCTAAGTACGACTTCAATTTTCATTTATTTTTTTCTCCGCTTCTCAATACTATCAGAAAACCTAAGTCACCATCTTTGTAATCCACCTCCAAATACGGACGCCATCACCACCAAATCGTTATCAATCCACTAACATACCAGAAATCTCAAGTCATCAATCCACTAAGGAACCCCGAAAGCTCCAACGTAGTTAATCATAGTCGATCTACCTAGCCACAATATACTGATTATCCAGCGTCAGCAAGCGCCATCTCTTTCTTCGTCACATACCATAAATCATCATCTCACAGGTAGAATTTGTGGTAATTCTTCTAGTATATGTGTTCTTTAAATTTATAACTTTTAGTAACTTTGGCCCCCTTCCTGATTTTTTCCAAAGGGTTTTGAATTAATGACGTCGCAATTAAAGTTTTTGAATTAAGCGGTTCCAAACTTTTGTTTTTCCTGATGGCTTCTTTAATCTAGGAAGCTAATAAGTAATCTTTCTTTATAACGAGGTTTATTGCTATATGCGCAGTGAAAGAAAAAATAAAATAAAATAAAAGTTATTCCATATGCATATTAGTGAATATTTAGCCTCAAAACTTAAAAGCGTTGGGGTATTCATATTCTGGAGTTGGTAGATTTATATAGTAACATAATAAATTTTTATATACCCGTATAAATTAATGAAGTTAGGGTAGCTGCAGTATTTAAAGGTACCTCGGTCATGATCTATGTAATTATGTATGAAACAATCAGTTGGCAAATTAATTTGTTAATCATGCACGATTTTGTATGCGTGTGATCATTTGCCTAAATGGGAATAGTATTGGGAAAAATTATTGCATAGGAACTGAGTTGATTGAAGTAGGTGTTCATTAGTTCACTTTTATTCTTTTTCTTCATTTTCTAATTATTCTTTTCTATGACATTTGAAAAAAAAATTAAATTCAAATGACGTATAGAAAATCTATTGACGATAGGTGGAAATCATTATACTATTTTTAATTTATTATTGTTATGAAAAAATGTGTCGAAATTTTTTCTTTAATTCAAAATGTCCAGAATATCGTTGGATATAAGTGAACTATAATTTGCATATATAACAAATTCCAAAGGTTGCTCTGATAAGATAACAGATAAACACGAGTTATGAATTTATGCTGCCTGTTTTCACAAAATAATTGGATATGGCCAAAAAATTCTAGTTTTTTGAACATTCGGGTAAACCAAATGTTAATTGAATGATGTTTTTCCATATATGTTTTTGATCTCCTACGATCGTTCGCTCGGGTAAACCAATGATGTTTTTTCGAACATTCAGGTAAACTAAGTATTAATAAAATAAATGATGTTTTTGATCTACTATGGTCATTTATTACTAAACAAGTAATCATAATTCATTATCCAGTAAGCAAAATAAGTAATCTTTTATTTCTATTAACTTACTGAAATAATTTTATTACCTGTAATCCTAAATATATTTCTGAATGTGATGTTTTGTTTAAATGAAATTTGGGGTAGGAACAGCAAGTTTGTTGTTAGTTATAAGCTTTTTTGAGTAATTGATTCTGATTAATACAACCTGAACTCTTTGATACCTCTTCATAATTAGTATGTATTTTGCTATTGTTGTTATGTTTCTAATAGTTCCTTCTCTGTTTTGTAGTTGGCAAAGGGAATTTCGACCTTGATCTCATTGATAACTGTACAAATATCTTAGGATTCCTTGTGTTCAATGTAGTTGATGGAGGTACAGGTTACCATCGCAAAGGTATAATTGAATGCCCTCATATATTATAGTTTAATTCAATATTTGTTTAATGAGATTTGGTGTTTATGTAGTTCTTCTATACAAAATCCAATTTGAACTGTGATAAATCTCCTTTAAAAGGTTAATTTAAGTTGTTATATAATATTATCCGGTATAACAATAAGTAGAAAATGAATATCAATGTATTTTATTGTTTATCTCATTTTAATTTGCTTTATAAACGGATTACTTACAACTAATATTTTAGTAAAAATTCCATTTTATGTCATTATCATATTATTTCAAAATCATTATTTCTTGCTTATAACTACAAGTGCAATTGATATTTAATTCTAAATAATATTATAAGAAACACTATTTTTTCCTCTATCCTCGTTTATCGAATATTCAGAACTAATTATAATTAGGATTTCGATTTACATTATATTAAATCATATCTCTATCCTTTATTTAACTGGCACATTTGGAAATACATTACTGTACACTATATCATTTAATTTTATTTCTTTGCAATAAGTGTGCAGAAGCATCAAGTGTCTAGACTAGAGATGAGGGTCTTAGGCATGTATAGGGTACACTGAGAACATAAATCGGACCAGGTATTCTTGACTGAAGCTTATAGCCAGTCAGCTTGGTATGCAGTAGCTTGATGGCAAGATCTGATGTTCAACATTGTAGGCATGAACAGTAGAGACAAAGAAGTAAGAAAAGGGAGGGAGCTGCATTAACTGAACGTGGACCAACATGTCTCACGAGCTTGCAACGGGGCAGTGTAAGACAACATGCTTCAAAAAAGTATCTCCTGCTTGTGACAGGAATTAGATAGAACCGAGGCAGTGTCAGGTAACATACTAATATTTAATTTAGTTATATAATATAATTCTAGAGTACATAACATATATAATATAACTTATATGAAATTGTACAATCGATATATATATATATATATATATATATATTACTATTGAGTGCTGAGGTTTAGTGTTCAGTTTTAAGACATGTTATTTAATATTCGATATTTTTTGTCAAAGTGGATGCATACTATTTAAAAATATATTTGATCCATAATATTAACCCTAAAGGGTTTTGCTTTTGTATGCATAATATATTTTAAACACAAATGACTTTTGTATTCTTAGACAACCACTTTAGTAGGAAATATGTTTCGGTGTTCTTAAACATAAATTATAAACTATTCTTAGATAACCACTTTAGGTATACATAATGTTTACTTTCTTTTCTTATTTCACCTTTTTTTTTGTAATTTCACCTTAATTCGTGCAATCTTACTTTTAAGATTAGGAATTTTTATGTGGTAGGCTATGAAGTACTATTATACTTGATCACACACAACTAGAAATTTGGTAACTGAAAAAGAATTAGATGGGTTAGGGACATGATGACACATAAGTAGGAACAAGAAATCACTGCAAGTTGAGCTTTACACAGTTCTCCAATCCATCAAAAATATAGTTTTCCTTTACCTAACTATAGTTTTCATGAAAGAGTTGGTAAGATAAGTGCTAGCACTTTGCGTAGAAAATTAGTAAATGTAAACAATATTAAGCTATTTACATCAGTTCATTCCATTCTTCGTGTTCTAGAATATAGTTTTCTAAGGACAATACAGCCATTGCTAATAGACTAAAATGCCATAAAAAGAAGATAAAGAATATCAATATCAGAATATAAGTTTCAGCACCATGAATATATACTAATCGACCATACAAGTAGAAGAAAGACCCAGAAAAACTAAATACTTAAATCTCCGTTCCAGTTTCCAAAATAAAAAATAATACTGATTGTGCTACTACAAGAAAGAATATCAATATCAGAAAATACTGATTTATTTTACTTGTTAAATGTGCACTTGAAATATACAATTCATCCGGTCTCCTCCTCCTCCTCTTCTACTTTTTTTAAATAAATATCACCATGGTTTTTTCACTGCATTTTAATGTGTACTCGATAATGTGATTTATTTCATTTGATAAGCATGCCCTTGAAATATTTAATTTATCTGATCTTCCGATCTTTTTTTCCTTCCTTTTTTTATAAATATCAACATATTTTATAAAGTTTCATTGTTTTTCAGTGTATTTTTAATTTTCATTACATTGAAAATTTTCAGGAAGATGAACTTAATGGAGACTACCATGTCCAACCAATTCCCCAAAACCATGGACCTTCCAACGGAGTTGTAGACTACAATGAAGAAGATGAGGAAGAAGAAGTCAACGACAAAGAAACCTAGCCCAACAACATCTCTCACTGTCACCCTTCTTTCCCTCCTTAAATATTCAAATTGCTGGTATGTGATCTATTCAAAAATTTCAAATGACAGTTATAACTATCCCATATGTGCTGAAATTTTAGAATTTTCCCTTTATGTATGTAATACCCGTTGCTTCCTCCTTGGGCTTGTTGCTTCTGCTCAGGGTGTGTAAATATGCTTCTGTTTTGTCCATTTTTTTGAAAATTTTACTCCTTCCGCTGCCTACCTTTTTGCAATTTCTGCTCTCTGCAGGTGTTTTGAGTTAGGCTAGGCTTCATCAACCATCGGAGCAAGTATTGTTCTATTTGTAAAATTTATTTGCCTTTAAAGCTGATATTGGGCTAGGATTGATGTTATTTTCAAGAGAAATGATAAATACACTCTTCTTTACAAAGAGTGTACTTTGCAACCGATTGGGGAAGAATGGATCCATCAATTAGGTATCAACTATGTACATATTCTTTCTAAAATAGAGTGTATTTAACATTTTTCATTGCCAAAATCATAAATCCATCAGCAACATTTTACCAAATAGGTTTATCATGTATTGTACACCAGTCACATGAATAATTAATATTATAATTCTTCTTTATTTTTCCTATATCATTCTATTAGCATTAGAAGCCTCTGTGCCCTCCTTAAGTTATGCATATGTTTGCAGTTTGGGATGGCTTCAAACATGCATCAAGGTGGAATTCAGCAATTGCTGGAAGCAGAGCAGGAAGCTTGGCATGTTGTGAATAATGCTAGAAATGGTAATTCCTATCCTTGAACACATCTTATGTCTGATTTTCCATGCTTGTCAGAAAGAAAATATACTGCTATTTGACTGGTGCTCCTTACTTCTAGTTAATAGTCCCCTGCCTGAAGATCATCTTTCCTAAAGATAATTAGTAACATATAGCATTATGTGCATTTTGGTACAGTGAATATATGTGTGTTTGTTACTTGCTAGTGGTGTAAAAAAGAAACTAAAGTGCATTGTGAATGTAAACAAACATCCTCAAGTTATTATCATATGAAAAAAAACATGCATGATATAACATGCACCAACTTTATGTGTATGCAGTAAAGATGGCAAGGCTGAAGTAGGCAAAAGAAAAGGCTGAGAAAGAAGTTGCACAATTTCGTGCACATATGGTATACTATGAATGCAGCCTGGATTTGGTTATCAGCAACAGCTAGTTTCAGGAGTGAGACGTGGTGGTGCTCCAACACAAAATATGGTGGTGCTCCAATGCAAAATTATTATGTCCCAATGCTCCAACAAGGTCAGCAGCCCCAGTACCCAGTTGGAAGATGTGCTTGAAATGGCCAAATTCAACATCACCAACACCCTGCATCTATGAATCAATAAGTTAGTCACCTCACTTGCCCTTCCCTATTGAAATATTTGCTTCAAAAACAGCAGTATAACATATTTGTAATTTGTACTGATATGTAGGTGTGGTCGTGGCTTTCTTCCTGGAAGAAACATGGGGAATGGTTCGTATTCCTTGTCAAGTTGGCAGTGTACCTATTAATGATGCTGCTTCCATTCCTCACCCATTCCCGTTAGTGCTTTGAATTTTGCTCCTACCAATGCTACACCGGAGAAGCAAGGGATTGTATGTTCTCTTCCTTCATTTCTTGTTTTTGTTCTAGCTGGACTCATATGTCAGGTTAAGGCTATAGAGGGAGATGTATACGGACTTTACAGTTTTATGCAGTCACTTGTTAATCTAATATAAGATGAACATGAGTCAAAGATAGTAAATTTGGTTTCTATGTGCTTGTCTATATATTGAATACTTAAACCTGATGTTTCTGTTCTCTAAATCAATTTATTATCTCAAGGATATTTATATATTCTAAGTAATATATGCGGCCCAATGTTGAACTATAACCCTTCACATTTATATGTGAATAGTATTGCACATCAAATTAATTAGTCAAACATTTTGATTATTTTTTTGAGCAATTATTTTGGCGCTTGCACGATCAGTATCTTGCACAATAATTCTTTTCATGGAACTATCCCAAAAGAGATTGGTGAACTACAAAAGCTTGATGTACTTGACTATGGATATAACAATTTCAGTGGCCCATTTCCATTGGAAATTAAAAATATCTTATCCCTAAAGACAATGTGAGTAAGAATAATTTCTAAATTTTACATGCAACCGACAATTGGTTTCTTTACTATATAACTTTTTCCCCTTATATGTCGATTTTACTTCAGTGTATTAATAAGCTTTCAGCAGACTGGCCATGTACCACTTGAACTCCACGAAGTACAATTGCCTTCTAACCACTTTGATATAGACAGATAACAACTCATATATCAGTTAATCCTCTAGGCGTAATATAAATTCTGCACAAATATGTTTTTATTTTATTTTATTTTTTTAGCTTTAAAGCAAAACTATAGTTCTTACATCTTCTAGCTATGTAACACACATTATATATATATAATGTGTATGTACGTGTGCGTGTGTAGTTTTGTTGGTAGTTTTCAAATTGGTTCAAATACGAAAAATGTTTCAAAAAGTGGTCAAAATCAGTAGAAAGTTATAATATACACCATGTCATATATTTATCACTTAGGCTATAGTATTAATCCTAAAAATCAATTCATATCCAAACAGGCAAAGCATAAGAGCAACTATAAGGAGATTTCTTCGACAAAGCAACCATAGAAAACATAAGCACCATAAACATCGTAACCATAAATACATGTCCCCAGCACCATCACCATCGACATTGCCCTCCACCATAATGCATACTCGTCATAAATCTAAAGGAACCGCTTTGAATCTTTTGCCCTCTATTGATCACCACTCGGAAGTATCACCTATAAGGAACAAGCGTGGGAGTAAACTGAAAATTATATTGTCAGTTTCAAATGGAGTGGCATTTCTTCTACTCCTGGTTGGTATATACTTCTTTATTTCAAGGAAAAACGAAGTTACTGTTGTGCCTCGGAGAACTGCTCTCACTGAGCAGTTGCAGAAAGCATTTGTAACAGGTTTATTTTTGGTACCTTTTTTTGTTCTTGTGAATGTTCTTAACATAACCATGGAACTATTATCGAGCTTTCTTATTTGCTATACTTAGTTATAAGCCATATATTAGACTCCATACTCATTTCTAGTGTACATATTCAAATGCTGAGGCATAGAACATAGTATGCAGTACACACTAATTGAGGTTATTTGGTATTAATTGTATATATAAACACTTATTGGGATTATTTGGCATTAATTGTATGTATTCTGGAAAAAAATATATACTACTAATTCTTCAAATGATCTTAGTAAGACTAATTAGAATATCTTACACTTAAAAGTAGGGCATTTCTATGTACACCCAAAAAAGCACTTACTTTAATCCGGGCCAAATTCTTATGAAAGTCTTCTCCACCATAGATTTAGGTCTTCGGGGTCAACCTGACAGCTTTTATTAGGAAGGAGAGGCAAAAGGCGCTTGACGGTAAGGAAGGTGATAAGGGCTGGGGAGAAAGCAAAAGGCTTTTCTCTGGTCATTTAAGTTAAGAGAATGCATGTTATTACATTTTATCACCATATAATCAAATAATTTGTTCTCAAGCTTTCACACTTCTGAGTTCTTTTAAAAATTGGTAAAATCAAATACGTGAGGCGTGTATTATTATTAATTATTTCCTTTCAATTGCGTAAAAGAAATTTGGAAAATTAAGCACATGTTGATTTTTTGGAGCAGGGAAAAGTTAGTATTAAATGGGGTTTAATACAGATAATGTTTGTTGCAACTTATTTTATATTTTGTACAGTGGTAGTTGGTAGTTCAAAGTCTTTAGGGTTAAAAATGCATGAATTTTCATATTGGTAGCATATGCATGATAACTTGTTATGATGAATTCTGTAGTAAAATGGCTTATCAAATATTTATAATGGCTTATCAAATATTTATAGTCGCAGGCGTGCCTTCTCTGAAACTCTCAGAACTTGAATTGGCATGTGAAGATTTTAGTAATGTAGTGGGCTCTTTATCAGACTGCATTTTGTACAAAGGAACTTTATCCACTGGAGTTGAAATAGTTGTTACCTCCTGTATGATTACTTCTGCCAAAGACTGGTCAGACTAATATCATGACATGAGCTATGAAATGTTGTGAACTTGATGGCTTGATTATTTATGTGCTTGTTTGAATAATAATCAATTAATATTGTTTGAATATTACTTGATAATTCATGGCAAATTCTTATTGTTGATTATCAACCTTGTTTACAGGTAATTAGCTTTTCCGGAGTGAAGACCATCAGCAACAATGGACATGACTTCAATTGTTATATGTATTATGATATTTGTTAGTACCGGTTGTGTAAACTTGTTTGTGAATGCTTGTGGTATGTGAATTTGCTCATTTTGTCAAATAACTATTATCTAAATGGTTATTGATATTATACTTATGTGATTAACGTGTTCTCAATTATTTGAATACGATGATTATATGATTGATTGATTGTTGGTTTGAATATGGTAATTATACGATTGTTGCTGATTTTAATATGAATATTATATAACTGGTTGCTGGAAATATTATAAGCCATTAACAGTATATAGTAGCATTTAAATATGCTACAAAACAATCAATACCTTTTAGTAGCGTTTTGAAAATGCTACAGAAACAAATGTAAAATACCACCTGAATTTATAGTGGCATGAAATAAATGCAACGAAAAGTTTTTAGTTGCACAAAATAAACGCTGTAGAAAATCAAAGAACGATCCAAGTACAAACGCAACTAAAAATGTTAGTTTTGGTAGGGTTTTGTAAACGCTGCAGAAAACCTTTAGTAGCGTTTAATAAACGCAGTTATACAGAAACATTTTGTAGCGTTTATTAAAACGCAACGAAAAAAAATCATACTTTTAGTTGCGCGACCTGTAGTAGCGTTCTTTAAAACGCTACTAAAAGTTTTGGTAGCGTTTTTTCAACCCTACTAAAGGTCTTTTCTGGTGTAGTGATCCTATGCTTTAAGCTTTGGACGGTCCTTTTTTAGATGCCCTATCTTATCACACTTGAAGCACTTCACTCTTCCTGGATACTTTGGCACCAATCAGTTTGTCGCAAAGTGCCCATTCTGTCCATAGTTAAAGCAGACAACTTCTGCAGTGGCAATTTCTACACCCTTTCCTTAAGCATAACTATCTTGCCATTAGTATATAGAGTAAACTTCTTCTTCTACATTGAGACTTCTCTTTACTCTTCTTTGTTCCTGATACATCCCATCATACACTCATGTAATGTCAAAACCAAATTCAAAAGGAGATGCCAAGTACATCATTACCTTGTGATCAAGATCCTGCTTCAAACCCCTTACAAATGTCTCGTTCTTCTTCGGTAGAGTATTGATAATCTCTCTACCGTATTCATCCAAGGATTTAAACTTCTAGATGTACCCTTCAAATGTAAGATCACCCTGCTTCAAGGTTATAAACTCATGCGGTAGCATATTCTGCTGAGACTCGGATATGAACCTCTCCTTGAACTGCGCTCAAGTAATCTCCTCCTTAGGAGTCCCGGCAACTACTGTATCCCGCTAGTCTAAAGCATCTTCATGTAGTTGCCTCAATGCTAGCTTTCTCCTAGTTGCATCATTCAACCTCAAGTCTTCAAATAAGTGCTCGCAAACTCTAATCCAATTCAGCACTTTGTTTGTGAGCTCGTTCCCCGTAAGCATCTTCCCTTCCTAGTTCATATTATTATGGTTCATTTTTTAGAAGTCTTATCTTACTACAACTGGCCTTGGCTTAACAGTATTCGACATATTCTCCTTTATCATTTGCAACATAAACTGCCTAAACAAGACATTCACATCCATGCCTGCTACATTAGTTGTGCAGCACCAGCCTATATTGCTCTTGGCATTTCACCTTCATTCCTCTCATTGATCTGCGTACTCTTAGTCTTCCTCCTTGCATTTTCTCCTTCTATCATAACTCATCCACTCATCATTTCCATCTTGCCATTTCTGTTAAGCAAGTCTTATTAGTAACAAAAAGAAAAAGAGTGAAACAATAATTGAAGGGTAGATATATCTTCATATATAAATATATATATATATATATATATATAGAAATATACAAGTACATCATATATCTAAGCGCATAACCTTCCCTAGTTGTTTACTTTACTCCTAGTACGTATTTTATAACTCTATTTTACTTAATCCCTTGACATAGGCTATAATACCAATTTGTAACATCTCCCACTTTGAGACCTGAAAATGAATGCCAATATATTGCGGTCATCTGCAAAATTATTTTCATGCAACAGAAATGAGTTCAAGGGTGAAATTACAATAGAAAATTAACCTAAAGTCGTACCTGCCAAGGGTAAAATTAACCCAAAGTCATGCCTACGAAAGGGTGAAATTACAATAGAAAATAACACGGTAGAGTGCTAAGTCGATATATGATGATGTCGTCTCATACTCTTTAAATAGTGGAAATAAACAATCTCTGATATATAACAAAGTCTTCTACTTCATCTTCATTCTTTGTCCTTCAGATCCTAAAACAGCCTGCTTATACCATAAACTTAGCCTACTCAAATGGGTACCAATAAGTTTATGGAGAAAACAGTAAAAAAACACAGGTCAAACATAAAGTCTGGTGTGAACAATACTTTACCCAAAGCTCAACATATATTGACACCAAACCACATAATATGGAAGGGGTTTTCCCCTCACCATTTACAAGAACATATATAAAAAATTGCTCTTTACAAGTTATAGATCATATTTAGTTTACTTCCCAAAACCACTCTTTTAGTTTCAGTCTCTAATTTCTTATTTTGGAAACTACCCTTTACATATTGCGCAATGGCCCTCGCGCGCAGATTCATCTTTTGTCACTTTTTCTGAAGTGCATCCCACGCAGTTTTATTATGTTCCTTCATATTATGCAGTTGATCCCTACACAGTTCGGTTCCCTTATTTTTAACTGTATGGAATCATCCATGTGTAGTTCATCTTATTTTCTCTAGTATTTTATACCACAAAGAATCAGCCTCATGTAGTTTCATCTCTCTTTAGTTTTCACTACAAAGAATCGGCCACATGCAGTTCGTGTTTTCATTTAGTTTATACTGTAAAGAATCATCCACATGCAGTTTTGTCTTTCTTTATTTTGTACCGCAAATAATCGGTTATATTTAGTTATAGAGCATACAACCCACCTGGACGTCCTACATCCCTTCGGAAGTCGAATGCCTCTCCTCACCTTCCAATACTGTGCATTCGAGTGAGCACCCCACTTAATGTTAATATCCCTTTCGAACCCACATTCTCATGTAGGTTTTTTTTACTTAGTCGTCTCAAGCTCATCGAGCTTTACCTAAGTGCAATGTATTATTTCAATTTCACATTAATTTTGACGTAGTATAACTCTACCCTCTTTCATTTTGCGTTGCAGTATGCCTCGCTCATATTGCGGCGCATTACATTCCACCTTCTTTCGGCCTTAGTGTGGTACATCTTTCTTTGGTTTCACTCAGATGTCGTAGCAACCTTATCGCAGTTCTCCACTATGCTTATCTATTTTCGGTGCAATTTTATCCTATGCCTTTCAACGAAAGGTTATCTCCTATATTGCGTCTTTTAGCACAATACTTCTCTACACTGTATTGACACGTCAATAGACTCCTATGGAAATTCACTACCTTTAGCCTCGATGCTCAGTTTATTTTTCTTACTGTTAGGATGCTACCTCCGCTCCTATATGATAAAATCTGACACGTCTTTTATCCACTTTCACACTTATTATTTAGTACATCCAGCCTGCACTTCCATTAGTAATGGTTTCCTTTATTTATTTTTTCAGCATTTATATGGTACTTGTCCCCCAATCATTTGACATTAATTTCATCAGTATATTTGATAAGCTGTGGTTCCCTACTTAGTTACCTTTGGCAAATGCAGTTCTCCTTTTGTGGCGATTGATTTTAACTTAGAAAATCCTTATAAAATCTAGAAAAATTATGGATAATTCTTCTTGATAGAGTTAGGGGTATGTGCTAGGGGTAATTATGTAATTTGTAGCATATATCTAACTTAATAACTATTCTTGTTTGTAATAAAAAGGTGTTTTCTTTTTGATATAATGTGTTATATTAATTATTTAATTTAATTAAGAATATATTTAATTGAAAATCTATAAATGGTATATTTTGTGATAGTGGTTACAAAGTGTTATAACCATAAGTAATTTATTATAATGAAATTAAATATACCATTTACATATTCATAGTCAAGATTATCGAGATTGGATATCGATACATCCCCTAAGACTAGAGTACATAACGCTCTCCAAATATCGAGCAGTGTATTACTCATGACTATTAGGGGCACAAAGAGGTTACGTACTGATAGTTGTTGGATAATTATGGAATGATTCACTTGATGTTTTCTATTGGTTATTTAGTCAAACAGAAAATATCGATCTGACAAATTTATATGTTTCTCTTGACTTGAGAATACCGTTGATCTTCAATATGAAAGCTTCGCTTTGATTGTAGCTAAACCATGGCATGGCATCCATCAAACGACTATAGTTGGGTCGATTGGAAGCATTGGAAGTGAAATACTATTCAAGTGAGGATTTGTCCCCTCAGTTATATGAGGTTAGCATCATGGTCAACTGAAGTCAACTTAAAGTCAAAATCTATAGTTAGAGCAGTTCGATTAATAATAATTTATTATTGAACCAAGGACTTTGTGTTTGGACTATAAAGTTGAATATGGATAATATTAGAATTTTGACTATTACCAAATTCCATAAGTCCAAAGTGAATAGTTTTGACGAAGATAATTGGTGTTAATAATTGTAACTACTGGGTAACGCTTAATAAAGTAAAATTAGATTTTTTCCGAAATCAAGTAAGCGATAAATTTGGCCATAATGTCACACCATCTACTAAGTGATGTGGGAACATTAATATTTGAATGTTCAATATCAATCGCTGACCAAATTTAGACCTAAGAGTCACATAACCGAAACGTTGAATAATCCTTTTACCATCTGATTTAGTTAATTTATAAATTATTATAAATCAATTAAAATAATTAATATTTATGAAATATCAGTTATAAAATATTATTTGATTTATTTTGAATAATATTAAATAATGCATTTATAATAATTATAAATACACCAATCGATATATGGTATTGGTATACGACCAAATAAGATTTAAAATTGCATTGAATATTGTTCGAACTTGGACCAAATTTGTGGCCTATATATGCATGATATTGTCGACTATAGGATGCATGATTTGGGCAGCCATTTGATGGTAATTAGAGTGAATTTTGATTGATTAAAAGAGAGAGATATTCGGATATGATCCACTTTTCTCTCCCTTGACTTCCTATTTACTTTCCACCTTTTGCACCATTTCATTTTTACACTTTTGCTCTCCTCTCTCTTTGAAAATTTCAGCCAGCAACCATCTTCCTAATCCCCAAAAATCCAAGTATAAAATTACATCAGAACTCTTTGACTTGATCGTCGGTGGTAAGGCAGTACGGAGCTAGGAAACAGATTCAAGGGGATCGATTCAGCTTTTTAATGTGTACGTAAAGGCTTTGGTGAAAGGTAATTCTCTGTTTTATTTTTTATATCGTATACATACATATATATATTATTTATATAATAGGATGTTGATTATATTACGAATCTTATATAACGAAATGCTATCACAAATTAGTTGGTTGTGTATATTATTATATCTCTATATATAGTAATAAAAATTATTTTATATGCTTGCTTACTAGATGCTCACGGACTGCAAATTTAAAAAAATACAAATAATCTCATTAAATGAATTAATTAATCAAAATCTATATCTAATAGATTAATGTCATTTATTTTATGTTTTAAATTTTAAAAATAAATATTTATGTATAGTATGTTGTTATATCTCTAACATGCTAGTCATCGCGGGAAGTTCCATGAGGCCATCACTTACTATGTTCAAGCATAAGAGCATAGTCGTCGTTGAAAATCCTACAAGGCCATCGCTTGTTATTCTCAAGCATTGGAGCATAGTTGTCGCTAAAAGTTCCACGAAGCCATCGCAATGAGTCTCTAAAAGCTATCGCTTATTATTCTCAAGCATAAAGGCAAATCCATCGCCAAGAGTCTCCAAAGGCCATCATTTATCATTCTCAAGCATTAAAGCTAAACAATCACTAAGAGTATATTAAAGCCATCGTGAATAGTTCTCTACAAGCAATCGCGAACAGTTTATAGAATAAATTGCAAGAAACTTTTATATGATTACTTTAACGATGGAGCCATTGGAATATGTTTATAGAGCCATCACATAATAAAGTAGAAGAGCCATCATGGGAAGTTCAATAAAGCCTTCGCATATCATCCTCCAAGTGGTAAACCAAGCCATCGAAAAGAGTTTTCTTATGCATTAACAAAGTGAAGTCATCACTTGTAGTTTTGGGAGTTCCAACACGCCATCAAAAGCAATCCTAAGATAAGTGTAAATAAAAGTGATTTAAGTCATCGTGAAAGGTTTCCAAGGCATTAACATGCCCAATTCACAAACTAAGATCCATCATAAATTTATGACGTTGCGAGGAGTTGAAGCCATCGCTTGCTGTTTTGGAACAAAAATTAGAGCCATCGCGGAAGATTTTATGGAAGTTATTGCGTATGATCTTAAATCAAGGACTGTCATCAAATAAGCATGCCACAGGTCATGTTCGATAGTGTGCCATGTGGATTAATCTGGGCCATCGACTTCCAATGGGGTACCACGTGTGAAGAATCTAATAACTCCAATTTTCAATAAATACAGGGGTAACCCCCCTAAAAAGGGTTGAATTTGTCAAGTCCTCCTTCTCCTTTATTTTCATAATCTTTCCACTTTATAAATAAAGTTTTGAATTAGGAATGCATGGCCATTAGGGCAAATTGTAATTGAGAATTTTGCAATAAAGAACAAGCATTAGTATATTTGCATGGTAGTACCCATTGAATATGTGATGGCATGCCTTTGTGGATTCTACTATGATGATGGCTTTGACTTTACCTTTGCTTCCCTTTTCTATAATTAGCCCGGCCTAATTTCTACCCTAACATTTTTTGGTGCTTTTACTGAGAACCAAACCCAAGGCTCACTCTCAGTCATTCACTCCTCAAAACTAAACCAAACTTGCTTTGACTTTTAACTATGTCAATTAAGCCTCGACAAGGATCTTTCGAACCATGCCTAAACCATTCACCTTACCCTATAAGTAAGTGGAAATTTAGTGAAGAATAAGAATTGAATTAGAGAGATTGGCTCTTTGAACATTGGAAGAAAAGAAAAGGATTGCCCAATATAACCCAAATAAATGGAGTTTAAACCCTTTCCATATTGGAGAAAGGTTGACCTTTGCCCTAGCCAACAAACTAAGATTAGAGAAGTTAAGGCATAGGAAAGGGATACTGTAAAGTTTGAAAAGAATCTATTTTCTCCGATTAGGCGAAACATTCAATTTCAAGCATGAGGCACAATCTTCAAAACTGAAATGAATCATAAGTTTGAAAATTTTGCTCAGAAATGAGAAAAGATGGTTAACTTGGAAGCTTTGTCAAGGTAATGAAAGTTGGAAGCTTTATCGAGGTAATGAAAGTTGGAAGAAGATTATGGAATGTGAAGCTCCCACAAAAAGTATAAAAATAAACAAGCGAATCCTAAACTAAAAGGACCAAAAGCAAAAATCGTCACTCCCATTCTCTCCCCTCATGAGGAATGTATTTTCGAAAAAGGAAAGGTTAAACTATTGAATTTCCAACAACGTCACAGGAAAGGAAGAAAGGCATAAAGGAGGATTATATTTTCAATATCACAAAGTTAATGGACACCACACTAATGATTATCGAGCTTTGTCTGGAATCATTAAGTACTATGTAAGGAAAGAAGAATCACACGAGTTCATAGAATCCCAATGTTCAAGAACTAGAACCAAAGTAAGCAAAACCAAGTGTAAAGGACAACAATAATCATAAATTCTATTTTGAAAACCAAAAGAGACATTAATGGATCTTCCAAAAGCCTATGGTCTCTCCATCAGGCCTGGCGGAGTAACCATCGAAAGAGTGATTGTCAATTAAGCCTTTAATCCCACTATCAAGCCTGGTCGATACGCTGATCCAAGGAAGATGGTCGAAAATCCTTCGGTCCTGCCTTCGAGCCTAGCCGAAGCAACCATCCAAAGCATGATGGTCAATTATGTCTTTGATCATGCTGCCAAGCCTAGTCAAAGCACCCATCCAAGGGAGATAGACGAAAATCATTTGATCCCACCTTCGGGCCTGACCGAAGCAACTATCCAAAGGGTGATGGTCAATTATGCTTTTGATCCCGCCGCCAGGCGTGGTCAAATAACTCATCTAAGGGAGATGGATGAAAAGCCTTTCGTCCCACCTTCAGGCTTGGACAAAGCTACCATCTAAAGAGTGATGGTCAGTTAAGCCTTTGGCCCCGCTGTCGGGCTTGGCTAAAGAACCCATCCGAAGGAAGTGGGAGAAAAGCCCTTGGTCCCAACTTTGGGCCTGTCCAAAGCAACCATCCAAAGAGTGAAGATCACTTAAGCCTTTGGTCCCACCGCTGGGCCTGGCCAAAGCATCCATCCAAGGGAGATGGTCAAAAAGCCTTCGGTCTTACCTTTGGGCCTGGCCAAAGCAACCATCTAAAGATTGATGATCAACTAAGCCATTGGTCCCACCATCGAGCCTGGCTAAAGCACATACCCAAAAGAAACAAATTGAAAGAACGACTATGCAGCAAATCTTTACACACCACTTAAATAATCAAACACTCAACCCTTAGAGCCAGTCCGAGGCAATTACAAGTTAAAGAGAACATGGCAACAAATTAAAGGAGATATTTCAGAATGAAAAATCACCAATGTCAAGTATGCAAAAAGGGAAGTTTATTCTACGTATGATATGCTTATATCATACAACTTCATACAAAAATCAATATATAACATAACTTACAAAAAACATAACTTCATACAAAAATCAATATACAGGGTGAATCCTTTTTATAATATTTCACTTTGTTATGGTACCGAAAGATGAGGAATCAAATGATGTTAATATATGAGTTCCTTCCATTTTCCCTCTATATCTAAGGTGTATGAGTGTTGTTCACTAGTTGAGCCTGGTTCTTTGTACAAAATTATAGGCCCTCCAATATCTTTCAAGGCTTCAGAGCATCCATATGATGAAATTGTTGATAGTTAGAAATGACAGTCTTCCTTAATCTGCTATCTCTTCTTCGCTTGGAAATGTGAAATCGATCTTTAAGTTAAAAGCGACTATAACCTCAGCTAAATAATCGACAAGAGAGTCAAGCTGGGAAGCCCTAGTAGATGAAAATTGCATTAGTACTAATTGGTCGTCTAGTTCTTTTACCTCATTCAAAGGGTCTCAAGTGCAGAAGGAGGATCGACAATGTGTTGTAAGGTGGCTAGAAGATACTTCTTGAGCTTTCTCTCCTTACGAGGAATAATGTTAAGGGGATCAACAGAAACAATTTAAACAATCAAGGTCCATTCATGAGTCTTGTTTTCACCCTTTAATTGAGAAATTTTATGTGTAGTCCTATTGATGTTGTCTTCGAGAACCTTGATCTTCGCTGTTAGTTTGTCCTTGTCGCATTCTAACATCTCGATTTCTCGTCTTTGCGATAAGAGTATCTCGGTAAAATTATCATTCTACTTATCATTGACCACTCTAATTTGAAGGCTCTACTCGATCTTGCAAGCTCCCCTAATTTATCTGTTTGAGGAGAATCGATTGCACCACGACCTTGAGCCGATCGGTCACTCGATAAAGTAGCAAGACGTAGTGATTTCCTTTGAGAAGAGTCAATTGAGATAGGGGTCGGTAACCCTTCTTCACCTTCAGTCAATATCAACTCGTAAGAATGACATTTGTTTTTATACTTTACCACATTAATTTCCAAATCAAAAATGCGTCGATTTAGTTGAGCAATCTTTGTATCGAACTCTAATTGATGTCTAGAATTGGTACCTAAATTGAGCTTCTTATTTTATTTAGTAATTTCAATATCCTTCTATAAGACTCTCTTCTCAATATCTTTTATTATTTCCTAAGTTGATTTCAGAATAGATCACTCTCTTAAAGTACTTCTCGTACCACTTGTTTGCTTCATCGTTGCCTATGATTGAAGGACCAAATATAGAACGAGAAGGACGTTCTTTTAATGCTATCATAAATTTAGCCTAAACTTGAGGTATCGATTGAGATCAGGAGTGTCAATTGATAAAGAGAACTCTTTTTCCTAATTTAGGAAATAATAAATAATAATTTTCAATAAAAACAAAAGAGAGAAAAGATGATAAAGTTTCCATTAAACAACAGTCATTTTCTCATAAGAGATATTACATCCATTAAAAAAATAACAACAGTCGAAGCTACAACTCAATC
Organism: Allium fistulosum; assembly: GCA_030737815.1. Classification (NCBI taxonomy): domain Eukaryota; kingdom Viridiplantae; phylum Streptophyta; class Magnoliopsida; order Asparagales; family Amaryllidaceae; genus Allium; species Allium fistulosum. The sequence continues at coordinate 303,464,857 of CM060903.1, read as the reverse complement.
AAGATTTAGAATTAGAAAGAACGTCAAGAATCTTCTGAAAAGAGGAAGGTGGAATATAAAATGTTGCGCTAAAAGGGGCATCACCACCAGGAGGAGTACTGACCAGAGGAAACCCACGGTAGTCCCAGTTGTTAGGAGGGGACAAATCCACTACATAGTAATCTAGTATAGTTAGTCTGAATTTCATAAAGAAATTAGTCCTTATAGATTCCCAAGAAATGGAAATCTAGGTTCAGAAACTGGGTGTACAACCGATGAAGATCATGGAGAAAGCAGTATTTTGATAAGTGCAACATGTTTATCAAGGAGAAATTTCCTTTAAAAGTCTGTTTTAACCTGAACAATTTACTTAGGTACTCTCTTAACATGGGAGATAATGAAGAAACAAGAATAAGTTTACTAGCTTGCACATTGGTAATAAGTATATTAAAATACAAGGTCCACAAAGTCATAATTCGGTTTAAAAAACAAAAGGAGAATTATATAGCCTCACAGAGGCTGAATAGATTCCTTATATTACTTGGTAATAAATTTATCCTTATTAAAATTAACTTTGTTTAGAGGAAGAGAATCTACAGTCAACATAGCGGAAAGAACCCTGGGCAGATTCCGAATTCCTTAGGGTGAGGGTTCAGATCCATGTAAATCCAAATATCTCTTATAAAGGCGCTTAATCAGTCCGCCGTAATCGTCGCCCAAAAGAGAAAAGTCAGCCATAGGAAACCGAGCATACATAGGAAATGAGTGTTTGTATTAAAATTGGGCACAACACCCTTCAGGCGTGTTTGAAGAGATCAAAGTGAAGAATATAAATGGAAAATGAGGTAGATCTAATAAACACACCAAAACAAACAAACAGAAGTATGAAAACACAGAGATTTAGAGTGGTTCGGCATTATAGCCTACGTCTACTATAGAAAGTTTGTTGTTTATTGATAACTCTCGCTGATTACAATTGTTTACAACAGAACACTTGAGGTACAATGAAGATTTCGGCAGAGTATCAGCATTCCAGAGTCAAAAGTCCATTTTCTGAAGGCCTAGGACTCTATTTATAGGTGTAGGTAGCAAATATCTCGCTCAGATCCCAGGAGACCACTTCTCTCACATGGGTGGGCCTACGTGATCGATCCTTGACCATTTGGAATCGATCCATGATCGATACGTACGCAATTCGTATCGATCCAAAACACCTCCTTTTGGGCTGAGATCGATCATGAGCATTCTTGAGGTGGTGCGCAAGCTCCTGTGAAAATTTGGTGGCATTTGGATTTATAAATTTTGAGTTACGATCGATCCAAGTTTGACATTGCAGTAGGCTAGTCTGTTCGTATCGATCTCATTCGTATCGATCCATTCATATCCATGCCATGCGTATCAATCAGGGAGACGTGGCGCGTTGGTTCAGGAGCGATCCACTTTCCTTGCCGAGCGACCGAGTCTTCCACTTTTATAGGCTTTGTTCGTATCCACCAGTGTAATTCCATTCGTATCGATCTTTTGCACTCCACTTCGTATCGATTCCTGGAGTTATTTCACATCGATAGCTTAGTGGCCGCTTCATATCGATAGACAGACAACCTCTTTGTATCGATCATCGAGTAGCTGATTTCGTATCGAGGATGCATGGCTTCTTTTGTATCGATCAGTGACGGTCGATGCAAACCATGTAGTTAAAAGACCGATACGCATAGTGTATTCATGGGACCGATACAAAGTATTATTTGTTGATGGATACGAAGTGTTGTTAACATGATGGATACGAAGTAGCTTCATTTTGATGGATACGAAGGAAGTTAGTAGGCGATGGATACGAACTGAATCTCTCTTGGGGAATGGATACAAAATTGGATGGATATGAATAGAGTTGGTTTTCTCAACCTTGATCGATCAATATCTTGAGCATACAAACTCTGATTGACTTGAAATTTGGAACGTTGGCTTTCATAGCTTTGCTTGTCATGTCATATCAATTGTAGCTCGATCCGGAATCGAGCAAAATTTACTAGTATCCATAGTGAACCTGTGTATAACCGATCTCCAGGACGAACTATCTTTAGTTTCTATTTAATTTCTTGGTTCATGGCCTTGCCAAAAGGCGGGATAACAATGAGCATTCCATAAATTTAGCCTTGACCTCAATTAGCATCCAAAAGAGTGCGGTTGATTACTCACTTTCCTTACGAAAATTATTCTGTTGAAAGCGTGATCCCCAAAGAAGAGGCACAACCCTTTTATTCTTGAAATCCTTACGATACTTGAGGCATTTTAAGATTCCCGTATTTCTTTCATTTGATTCATACAAGTCGTTACATAACCTTTCCCCTTCCCGGTTAAGTAGTAAAATTTTATTTTTCTTTTCATCTAAAATGATCTCTACATAATTTCTATTCATTTTCCTACGCTGATGGTTAGGTCATATTAACAAACTAAAATTGTATGTATATAAACAAAGTAACAAACAAAGTAATAAATTACCTATGAAGGAGTAACGGTGGCAGTAGGTCTGAAGGAGCGAATGCAAAGAGCATTAAAAGGAGTATAAGTCTTAGGAGAAGGTTGCACCTTCGATGGGAATTTGCCTATCTCACCAAATTCAAGGGGGGTCTATTTAGAAGGAGAAGTTCCAAAAGGAGGAAGTTCCAGAGAGATGGATTTCACCTATGTCCATAGTAGCTTCCGAAAGAGAAGGGTTTGATATATGAATAGAACCACCTTGGGCTCCATTCCCACCCTGATCAGGGTCGCCATTTCCATCTCCTCTTGGAAAATCTTTCCCGTAGGAATCATCATCTCCATCATCGTCTTTGACACCATTGTCATCATCCTCTCCATTGGCTTTATCAGTTTCTTTGTTTTCCTCTTTTTCTATGTGTTTGCGCCAAAAATGGTCACAACCACAAATATCGTGAAAGCACTAATTTGTGAACACAAACCAACAATATATAATCACAGATCTCAGATCTATGTAATGTAGAGGATAAAAAGTGAAGAATAATAAACTTAAAACAAAAAGAAGTAGACAAAGACACAAGAATTTATAGTGGTTTGGCGATCTTGCCTACGTCCACTCTGAAGTTGATGACTTTATTGATGTTCACTTGATGATTTCAATTGATTACAGCAGGTTTCAGTTGATAATAATGATTTATAGCAGTGAAATTCATTAGTAGCAGCAGCAATGGAGTTTAGAACTGGATCCGGCAGAGTCTAGGCGTTGGAGAATTCAAAGAAGAAGTCCCCCTTTTCTGTTGGCTCTGGGGGTCTATTTATAGGTGTAGGAGACTGATATTTCGCTCAGATCTCGGGAAACTCCCTCTGGCACGTGACTAGGCCCACGCACCCAAGCCCGCGAAGTTTCAGCCCGATCCGTGATCGATACGAACAGATTTCGTATCGATCAAAATTGTGTCCGATGGAGTCGAAATTTGGCGTGGGCATTCTTTAGCATGCACGTAGGCTTCTATGAAAATTTCATAGCATTTGGACACGTGGATCTCGAGTTATGATCGATACGAAGTGAAGACTCTTGGTAGGCTGTTTCGTTCGACTCGGTCACTTCGACTCGATCTTGTTCGACTCGATGGCTGCTGCCTTGTTCGTATCGATGAAGGATGCACAGTTCGTATCGATGGGTTCTTGTCATGTTCGTATTGATTGTGATGCTTTGTTCGTATCGATCCAAGTTCTACTGTTCGTATCAATGGTGTGGTCTATTTCGTATCGATCGCCTGAGTATTTGACTCGCATCCACGCATGTGGCGCTGTTCGTATCGATAATTCAGAAGCGTTTTGTATTGATTATGTTGATGAGGATGGATTACGAAAACACAAGCCACTTATGGATACGAAGAAGTGCACTCCATGGACGCGAATCAACATATTTGATGGATACGACGAAGGCTTGTTTTAGGATGGACTCGAGCACTGTTTGTTATCAATCGATACGAATAATCCATGACGCTGATCGATGCGAACATGTACTTCTTGATGGATACGAAGTAACTAGGTTCGAAGGATACGAGCGGTGTATGTTCGATGGATACGAAGCAACGACTCTCTGATGGATACGAACAGTGTGAGCGGATCGATTCGAACAAGGCCCTCCTGATGGATATGAACAATGGTTCGCCGATGGAGGCGAATCTGATCGATTCGAAATGTGGCATGCTGATGGATTCGAAATGGGGTCGCTTCCTTCAATTTGCATCGATCATAACATGAACATACGAACTCAGATTGACTTGAAATTTAGAACGCTGACTTTTATGGCTTTGCTCGTCGTGTCATATCAATTGTAGCTTAATCCGGTCTCGGACAAAATTCATCGATATCCATAGTGAACCTGCGATGCATAATCGATATTCGGGAAGGCTAATCATTTTTTTCAGCCAATTTCTTGATATCTCAACTTTGTTAAAAAGTGGGATAACACTTTGCCCCCCAAAATACGCCTTGCGGTAGGAAGGTGTGTTTTGTAATGCCATAAGCTGGATGTTCGTATTCTGTTGATGACCTGCAAAGAAATTGGTAGTTTTATCTGACCGCGAATGACGATCGTTCGGGATCGTATGTCATTCGAAGTAGTACGTGACCGTTCGGGGTCGGATGCCGTTCGCGGCGAATGATGACTGTTCACGGTCGGGGTGCCGTTCGAGGCGAATTGTGACCATTCGCGGTCGGGTGCCGTTCAAGGCGATTTGTGTGTGCCCGGGGGGGACTTAGTATCATTAGTGCCAGATTTTACGTTCGAGTGATTTTCTGAACTGTTTGTTATGACGGTTTATCGCCATCTCAGAGCATGCCTAAGGACCGTTCGCGACCCCATGCATGTGTAAGCAGCTTAGCCGTCATGGAATCACAAATGGCATGCTTTTATCCAAAATAAGTCTTCCAACAGAAATCTTAAACAAAATCGAGTCTAAACATGAGAAACAGAAAACAAAAGCAAAACAGGAACGTCAAAGTGCAAACACCTACATCGATGCGGTTTATAGTCATATCAGAGCATGCCTGAGGATCGTTCGCGATCTTGTACATGTGTAAAAAGACTAAATCGCGTTGGTGTGGAGTTCACTACTTATTCGTCATTATCTCAATCAATTGATGACAAGCTGACGCCTCGATCCTGAGCCGTCCCCAGTATGTGCAGGTGGTGGTCGCTCCCGTTCCATCGTTGTTGTTCCCCTTCTTACATACTGCGATAGCAGACCATTCCAGATATGTCCCTCAACCTCATCCTTCAAGTGTCGGCAATCGTTTGTGCTATGGCCATTCAGCTCGTGGAATAAGCAGTACTTGTCCGACCTTCTTTCATTGTTGGTCGGATCCCTTCTCATTGGCTTTCGATAAGGAATCTGTCCCCTGGTGTCCTGGTAGATTCGCTCCAAAGTCTCATTCAACTCCGTATAAGAGGTGAATCTCGGTTCCTTTCGTGGTCGCGCTGGTCCATCATCATTATCCTTGGCCTTTCGTTTCCCTCGGTCAGTTCCTGAATCCGCTTTAGTAAGATTTTCGCCCTTGACGGCATAAACATCAGCTCCTTCTCCTTCTTCTTTTTCAGCATTTGCGTCCTCTAATCGTAGAAATCCTTCAGCCTCGTGATAAAATTCTCCTAGATCCATTGGGGGATCCCTTGTTAATGAATTCTTGAATTCTGTGCCATCAGCTATGCCAGATACAGCTGAACCATGGATGGATCGGTTCGATCCACCGATGCTGCCGCTGCATTGAATCGCGTCGGAAAGTTCCTCAAAGACTCCCCGGTTCTCTGTTTTAGCGCCGCCAAACTCATCACATTCTTGGGTTTTGAAATGTGAACCCTGAACTGCCTCATGAACCTTTTGGTCAAATCGGTCCATGTTCCAATGGAACCGCTCTCCAGTTGTCTGAACCATAATGCTGCTATGTCTGCCAGGTATAGCGGGAAGCACCGGGCCATGACCTCTGATACCCCCAGCACTTCCATGTGCCTCATGTACTTCATTAGATGAACCGTAGGATCCGTTCTCCCATTATACATGTCCAATGTTGGTAACTTGAATTCTGGTGGATTCCTGGCTTGTCTGATTGTAGGAGCAAAGGGACTCCTATTCACATCCTCCAGATCTCTGTTCACTAGTCCACCTTTCATGGCTCGTCTGACCATCTCAGCCAATTTGTCACTATCTTCAAGTTATAGTCCTTGTCTATTGCTTCTGATTTGCCCCCCGAGTTCACGAGGGATTACTGGAATCTGCTCTCTTGGCGGAGCATTCATTTCTCTGTCAATGTCGCATTGCGCAGTTCCACCTGGTACTCTACCCGGGATTGGGCCAACATGCTCTGGATTATTGCCCCCTAGTTCTGGTGCTGCGCCAGATGGTCCTGCTCCGTTCTAAACTCTGGTTGCTCCTTGATCTTGCACTCCAAGCTGCCCAATTTGAAGAAACAAACTTTGGATCATTTCCTCTTGTCTTTTCATCATTGTCTCCATCTCATCCCGGGTGATGAAGATCGATGTCTGATTTGCACCTAAAGAGGCCTCTTGACTCCCTTCATGCTGACTTCTCTCTGGCCTTTGTCTTCTACTTGATTTCCTTGTCATTACTTTTCAGATCTGAATCTCTAAGCCTTCAAACTCAACTTCCAAACGATAGGATTCCTGAATTAGCCTTCTCAGTGAAAGCACCAAAGTGTTTGCACCAAAAATGGTCACAAACTCCAAATATCGTGAAAGCACCAGTTTGTGAACACAAATCAGCAATATATAATCACAGATCTTAGATCTAAGTAATGTAGAGGATAAAAAGTGAAGAATAATAAACTTAAAATGGAAGGAAGTAGACAAAGACACAAGAATTTATAGTGGTTCGGCGGTCTTGCCTACGTCCACTCTGAAGTTGATGATTTTATTGATGTTCACTTGATGATTTTAATTGATTACAACGGGTTTCAGTTGATAATAATGATTTACAGCAGTGAAATTCGTTAGTAGCAGCAGCAATGGAGTTTAGAACTGGATCCGGCAGAGTCTAAGCGTTGGAGAATTCAAAGAAGAAGCCCCTCCTTTTTTGTTGGCTCTGGGGGTCTATTTATAGGTGTAGGAGGCTGATATTTCGCTCAGATCTCGGGAGACTCCCTCTGGCACGTGACTAGGCCCGCGCGCCCAAGCCCGCGAAGTTTCAGCCCGATCCGTGATCGATACGAACGGATTTCGTATCGATCAAGATTGTGTCCGATGGAGTCGAAATTTGGCATGGACATTCTTTAGCATGCACGTAGGCTTCTATGAAAATTTCATAGCATTTGGACACGTGGATCTCGAGTTATGATCGATACGAAGTGAAGACTCTCGGCAGGTTGTTTTGTTCGACTCGGTCACTTCGACTCGATCTTGTTCGACTCCATGGCCGCTGCCTTGTTCGTATCGATGAAGGATGCACAGTTCGTATCGATGGGTTCTTGTCCTGTTCGTATCGATTGTGATGCTTTGTTCGTATCGATCCAAGTTCTACTGTTCGTATCGATGGTGTGGTCTATTTCGTATTGATCGCCTGAGTATTTGACTCGCATCCACGCATGTGGCGCTGTTCGTATCAATAATTCAGAAGCGTTTCGTATTGATTATGTTGATGAGGATCGATTACGAAAACAAAAGCCACTTATGGATACGAAGAAGTGCACTCCACGGACGCGAATCAACATATTTGATGGAAAACGAAGGCTTGTTTTAGGATGGACTCGAGCACTGTTTGCTATCGATCGATACGAATAATCCATGACGCTGATCGATGCGAACATGTACTTCTTGATGGATACGAAGTAACTGGGTTCGAAGGATACGAGCGGTGTATGTTCGATGGATACGAAGCAACGACTCTCTGATGGATACGAACAGTGTGAGCGGATCGATTCGAACAAGGCCCTCCTGATGGATACGAACAATGGTTCGCCGATGGAGGCGAATCTGATCGATTCTAAATGTGGCCTGCTGATGGATTCGAAATGGGGTTGCTTCCTTCAATTTGCATCGATCATAACCTGAACATACGAACTCGGATTGACTTGAAATTTGGAACGCTAACTTTTATGGCTTTGCGCGTCGTGTCATATCAATTGTAGCTTAATCCGGACTCGGACAAAATTCATCGATATCCATAGTGAACCTGCGATGCATAATCGATATTCGGGAAGGCTAATCATTGTTTTTCAGCCAATTTCTTGATATCTCAACTTTGTTAAAAAGTGGGATAACACTTTGTCATCGTTCGTTAATACGTCATCAAAAGCCAAGAACTCAGGGGATTAATAGTGTCTTCCTTCATAAGCTTGAAATAGTCACCGAGAATGCATCCCAATAAGACATCAAACCTCCCCTTGTAGTCTACCCCCGACTTATCGAATGAAGTAAAGGCCATGTCGGGACATCGGTCGACATTGTCCTTATAGATATTGAACAAGACCACTTCAACATATTGCCTTTTCCATCAATGAAGAAGGTTGTTAGAGAAGGAAGAGACCTTAGATTTCATGGCGTGAATGGATGATTTGAGTTTGCCAATAATAAGATTCTTTCTGTCCAAATCCTTCTCGAGATTAGGAACTTTTGCCGAGGATATTCTGAGAGTAGAATTCTCTAATTGCACTCGAGAAAGTTTACCCTCTAAAGACCTTGCTTTCTCCTCCAGCTCTTGATGTTTCTCGAGTTTTCTTCCAATGGTTTCACTTCCTTTTCCAACTTTTGGGATATTTCCTTTTCCAAATCCAACAAGAATGTGATCGTCTTATTCTCCAACAACTCCGAGACTTGTTTATCCAATTCCTCCCTTTCAGAACTTTATGCCTAAGTGGCATCACTATGGGTTTAGCGTTTTTAATAAGATCGATTCTACACTCGATCTCCCTTGGAAGATCGAAAACTTTAGTAAAGACATGTGGAAAATCCTGCACTATAGGGACCCAAGATAGATTGTCCTATGACAAACTGAGAGAATACAAGTACTAGTCATTTTGGAATCGTCGGCCCACAAGAAAAATAAGGTCCTTCCCTCCACCATTTCTCAATCGAATAACTCTCCTATCATAATTCAAAACTACCTCGTAGCACATCATCCAATCCATTCCCAAATTAATCCATACCCTAAGTAGCTAAGTACCTACAGGTCATAAAGGAACACAACACCATGTATGACCAACTTCAGGTTCAAACAAACCATAATAGACAAGTTGATCCTTCGATGAGATTCAACACTGAAATAGAATCGTAAATAATTTGGGGTCTAAGACTTAACTTATCTACTAATGCACGGCTTATAAGTGAATGTCATGCCCCAGTATCAAATGAAGTTCTAATAGAAATTCAGATAAATATAACACACCTTCCATAATAATTTGCTTCTCCCTTTCTCTTTAGTACATGGTACAATACTAGTAGTCGGAATTGCCTCCAACATATATGCCTTTACTACCTTCCCTTCCCTCATTTGTTAGTAGTTATTATTGAAGTGTCCAAACTATCGACGTCCGTAGCACCTAAACTTAGAAATGACTGCCTTATACCGCTTCATTACAGGACCTTTCCCATGACACCTCCTATATATGATGGCCTACTTCTTTCCTTATCCTCTTCGAGGTTCACCTTTATGATTATTTTGAATTTGGTTCACTCCTTTCTTTGGTTAATCTTATTTAGCCATAATAGCTAGTTTCCCATCAATCAAATTCAATAATGCAGCTTCGACCAATCCCTCACATATCGCTCCAAAAGAAATCTAATTTAGTGCCAACTCTTTTGATGGAGAATTAAGACCTTTAGAAAACTCCAGTGCCTTCTTCATAGGTGTGTTGATCAAATCAAAGCCGATATTGGCCAATTCATTAAATTGATTGACATACTCGCCTACAGTTAGATATCCTTACTGCAAATGGATAACTTTCTCCAATAGCAACCCTCTCTCCAATCCAGGGTTTCAAACCTCCTTTTTAAGTATGCCCAAGTGACAGTGTCCTCATCCACTTCCTAAGAAAATTACCTCCAACAAATTTGTTGCCTCAACCAGTCAATGTCATGTGGCAAATTGCCTCTTAGTGATATCACTTAGACCCAATAAGCTAAAGATCTTCTTACAAGAATTCAACCACGCCGTGATCACTGAATAGAGTTTAGTCCCCATATAAGGTTTTCCATCCAAGCTTGAGAAATCCCTACATAGCTTTAGGAAATCCAAGGATGATGCTGGTTAGGTGGGTGTAACCTCTTGGGTGATAGTAGCATTAGGAATAGGAGGAGTCTCGATAGGGTTAGCGACATTTTCTTGACCGATCACTTGCAGGTACCTTTATAACTATAAAGGAATGTTCACCCTAGGGATATCCATGGCATCCACCCTGGTGCTATAGCTAGCCCTAATTTCTACCCTACCGACATTGGTGGCATTCCAGTTTTTATGGAGTTACTCATTTTCAACTATCTAAAAAGAAAATGGAATTCATTAGAATCTCCTCAATATATAGTGAATAGAACTAGAATAGTAAATGGTATATACATATGTACTCAACTGACTTATGTATATTATATATATAGTATAAAAATTACAAATACGCTCTCTTGATACTTTCCTAATCCTTATTTAGGGAATGTTTTGTTCTGATACCAAAAAAACAGCCTACCATTTTCGACCCTCTGATACAACACAATTCACAATACGGAAATCGTGAAAAGTCGAAAAGGACAAGTCATTGGTATTTGATAATAAGAGATAAAACAACAAATATATGCTATCTATCTCTTTACGAAGTTGCAGCAAAAGGTAACAACATATAATTTAATCAAATATCATTATATTTCAAAATAATATATCTGATTACATACATGAGTTATATACATAATCAATCAAATCCAGTCATACATACGTACAAACCAATATCAGGGTCAGATGATTATTTATATACTGGTTTATATACGTAAGTAACACTATCACCATTCACACCTTCAAACTTTACTTGATACAGCATACTGAATTCCATCAATCTAGTAATGAAATAAAAAGAAAAATATAGAGAGGTTCAGACTACAGTATGATGAGTGATGTACATCTACTTTACCACACACTCTAATCATTCCTAAATAATACAAAGATAACTATGGTAAACACCACACCTTAGTCCCATTTCACATGAAACCAACAAGTTAGTCAAACTATAAAATAAATTTGACCATCTCGTGAAATAAGATCTTAGTCCAGTGCAGTTACATTGGTCAATTATATGGTCTAAACCAAAAACAAAGCCAAGCCTAACCTATTGCATTAACATATTGCTGAATCAGTGAATGGACGTTGTTCCATATATGGCCTACGAACTCATTTTTGTACTACAACATGCACCTCAGAAAATACTCGGTTAACCGAGCGATCATGTTGTCATGACAACCAATAGAGGATACAAGTGATCGTTGCATATAAAAGTGACTATCATAGTAATATCATATATATATATTCTATGTTGCCTAAACTCACATATAGCAAACTAATATATTTACATCCATCCAACATCATTACATATCATGCAAAGGTCCTACCCAATCGACGTATGAGTCGAAAAACGAAACTGAATTAATTACCTATTTTGATAAGCCATATAGGGTCCAGGTTCATACTGGCTTTGCCAACAGTCAAAGGTCGATCGTTGGACGGCTGGCTGTGAAATTTTGAAAATAGCTGGCTGCTTTTTTCTTTAGTTTTTATTTCTTTGATTCCTTTATCATTTTTAATCCGATTTTTGATCGGTTTTCTTTTAAATTTTTGATGTGATCATCTATTATCACTATACTTCAAACTAATTAAAGAGTTTGAATCAAAATCATTTCAAAATTTCTTAGAAAGCTAAAGTTCATAAACTTAGTTTCAAAAATTGATAATATCACTTTTCACCATATATACTTAAAAATACTTCTGTAAATTATTATAATTTCAAACTAAATCTATAATATGACTAGAAAGATGATATAGGATTTTATAAACATTTTTATACTTATATGTATATTTCATTATAATTTATTTTCTTATTTAGAAACATCGTTGTTCCGTTTCTTACAAAAACATTAATATAAACCATTAAAATCCATATTAAAAAATCATATTTAATTTATGAAATATATCATCTTCTCCAAAAATCATTTCATAAGATTTTTTTATAATTAATCATGGTCTTTATCATATAATATACTTATATATTTCTCTAAACTCTCATTTTTACATTTCCTTTCCCTATATCAATATATATATATATATATATATATCATATAATGTACATACCCTCATATTCTCGATGATAATTAATGGAACTCCTAAAGGATTTATACAATCCAATAGAGGGATTAGACAAGGAGACCCCTTCTCTCCCTACCTATTTGATGTAGCTATGGAATGGCTCTCCCTGCAAATGGAACTGGCTAGCCATCAGGCATTAATCAGACCTATTTGCAAGCTTCACCCAGAAGTCAATTATCTAAAATATATGCAGATGACTTGTTGGTGGTGTTTAAAGCTAATAAATTGGCTATTAAAACAATTAAAGAAATATTTAAACAGATGGAGACATTAGCTGGCCTAAAGGTGAATGAGTTGTAAACTAAATGTTATATGAATAAAAGTTGCAAAAGTAGGGCAAAAATTTATATCTCAGCTAGGTGTAGTGGAAGGAGAATAGCCAGTAAAGTATCTTGGTGTGCCTTTGTCTAACAATACAATAACATATGCTGAATGTGGGAAACTAATAGACAAAATCAGAGAGAAGCTACAAGGATGGAGATCAAAACTACTATCTTTTACATGTAGAGTTGAATTGGTCCACACCGTCATAACTTCTAAAGTCAGGTTCTGGCTTCAAACATTTCAAATTCCCGACTGCCATAGCTAAAATCAATTATATATATGCTAATTTTATATGGAAAGGAGGAGTTCATAAAGTGAGCTACAAAGACCTATGCAGACCAAAAAAGGAAGGAGGAGTGGGTCTTAAAAACCTAATTGAACCTAAAAAAAGCATATGGTCTAAAATTAGCATGGAAAATCTTCGTATCAGACAACCTATAGGCCAAATGGATGAGAGCAAGATATTTGAAAGAGAATTTCTAGACAATTAAAATAGATAATAATGCCACAACGACATGGAAAAACATACAAAAGTACAGGGGGCATCTTAAAAATCTTATAGAAAGGCAGATAACTAATGGACAAGGCACTGACTTATGGAGAGATTCATGGATTAACAGTATAAGCTTATTAGACAGGCTTGGCTGGGATAGCTATTCAGCAAACAACACACTAGATTGCAAAGTCTCAACCATTATACAAAATCAGAAACGGGCAACATAAAAACAAATTGTAACTAGAAACTTCAAACAAGAGATTGAGGGCACGCCATTATTCACAGATAGAGAAAAAGACAAATCGGCGTGGAAAAGCAATACTAGAGGGCAGTTTAAACTGAAAGATGCATGGGAAGATAGCAGACAACATCACCCAACAGTACAATGGCATAATGTAATCTGGAGTAAATCTAACTGCCCTAAAATGTCTCACACCACTTACAAAGCTATAAATAATAGATTGACTATGAAAGATAGACTTAGGAGCTGGGGTGTAATAGAAGATGCAACATGCAAATTGTGTAACAAAGAGACAGAAACACACAAGCATCTGTTTTTCGAATGCAAATATAACAAGCGGGTCTGGGATTATAGAAATTAAAAAACTTGCATACAGAAGCAGTGAAAAACTTACAGGAGGAGGTAATTTACCAGAGTGACGGAACAAATATCACAGACCTAATGAAGGAAGTCAGCAATATTGCATTGACAACTACTGTTTGGCACATCCGGCGCGAATGGAACGTAAGGACTTTCAAAAGCAAGGAAAAGCAAGAATTAGAACTATCTGAAAACATTGCTAGAGATGTTGCTATTACTATTGGTAGAATCAAGAAAATTACCAGCACAGAGGAATGAGAAATACAACTACTGGCGAACTGGAACTTGTGGGTTGATCGGTGAGGAAGTCTAGCAGTGACCTGGAAACCGCCATAATGTCGGTGAAGAACCCTAAACGCAAATTGGGAAAGTAGCTCAGTTCAGAGGATATGTATTCTGAGTTATGTATTGTATTTGATTAGCGGATGTACTAAAAAGCTTTGGGTCGCATAGCCCAATTAATAAAATCATTAACCAATTTTCAAATATATATATATAATATACATATAAATTTTGAATTTTTGTTCTCTGTTAACCAGAATTTCGAATAATACATTCCAGTTTCATCTAATTCATTTAACACAATATGTATTTAATCCATAGGTTTCCAATATCCATTCCAATATTCACTAGTTTGTTCGCTAGTTTAACCACTACCGACAAACTACCATTTCATTATTACTAACATAAAATCACCATTTTATTTCATATTATAACATTATTAATTACTATCCAAACTCGGTAGTCATCCAATTTAACCTAAAGTCAAATCCTATAACATAGTTATTGAAGAATTAAGCACGATTAACTAATAATGCATTAAAGAAGATGAAAGTCACTCACAAAGATCCAAAATGCTCTAAATTGCTCACCATTTGGAATTAGACTTTGCTTCAAATCCACTTATCTGCGAATCTAATTAGAGTGCAGGCCTCGAATTGCTCTTCGATTCGGTGACTGAATTGTTGGATTTCATTGAGAGTGAAGAGAGAATTTTTTATTTTGGTGAAAGAAGGTTTCCTATTTCCTAAGAAAGGGGAACAAGAAGAAGATACGTAAAGAAGAAAAGTTTGTAAATTCAAAAATTTATAGATAGATGGAGAGAAGTGTCCATTTAAGTTAAGTTGGATTCATCCCATTTTAAATTCAAATTTTCGTAATATAAAAACGAAGATAAACTCATTATCCGAACTTCGATTTGGACAAATAAATAAACGACATGCATCAAAAAAATGATATGGTCGCAATGGTGCTAGTTTCATCTAAAATTCAAATGTTTGAAAAATGATGATTTTGCCTCCGAAGTCAAAATTACTGATTTTATTTATTTTTAATTATCGAAAAAGAGGGTTATTACAATGTTTTGACTACCAATTCATTTGCTATTTCAAGTCCCGTAATTAGCGCTTTGTATTCAGATTCATTATATATATTGCCTTTAACTTACCTCAATGCATAACAGGTTCTCCTATATTCTGGGATTATGAGAAATACTTCTACCCTGGAATTATGTCCATTGGAGGCTCTTTCAACATACAACTTCCGTTGAGAAAGTTGGACCAACTCTTCTTCTACATCATCATCTCAAATGGTGAATTCAGCAATGAAATATGCCTATGTCTATCCTCGAATTACCTTCCTAGGATAGTACGTTATATCGTACTGTCTCAACTCAATTTTCCACTTTATCTGTCTTTCAGAATTCTCGGGGTGATGTAGCACTTATCAAAGTAGTTTATCAGTCAACATCTTTATCGAATGAGTACGAAAGTATGGCCTCAACTTCCTTAATGTTATCAGATAGTACGTCAACTTTTCTAGCTTTGAATAGTTCTTCTCCGTTGTAATGAACCATTTACTCATATAATAGACCAGTCTTTGGATCTTGCACTCCTTACGTACTAAAGCTGCACTTAGTACGTTACTTAATGCTACTAAGTAGACATATAGATCTTCTCCTTCAAAGGCTTGGCTAATATCGGTGGTCTCCTCATATGCCCCAACAGATTTTGAAATGCAACTTCATGTTTGCTTGTCCATTGGAACTTTCCTTTCTCTTTCTTGAAGGCATCAAAGAATGCTATGCATTTGTCTGTCGCTTTTAAGATGAGCCGACTCAATGCAACAACTTTCCCATTCAAGCTCTACATTTCCCTCATCATCTTCAGGGTAGCAACCAACTTCATTACTTCAATCTATTCTAGATTAGCTTCAGTGCGCCTTGAGTTTACAATGAAACCTAAAAAAATTCATGATGCAACCCCAAAAGAACATTTCAGTGGGTTCAGCTTTATTCCATAATTTTGAAGTACATCGAATATTTCTAAAAGGTCGTCTATGTGATCCATCGATCACCATGACTCATGAGCATATTGTTCACATAGTCCTTTATTGTCCATCCAATCTGATCTTTAAACATCATGTTCACCAAGCACTGGTAAGTGGCTCCAGCGTTCTTCAGACTGAACGTCGTGACTTTGTAGCAATAGATCCCCAAACCAATAATAAAACTAGTATGCACCTGATTTGGGATATGCATGCGCAATCTGGCTTTAGCCGGAGTATGCATCCATAAAAATAATAGTTCATGTGTGGTTGTTCCACCCACAAGTTGGTCGATCCGTTGTAAGGGAAAGTAGTCCTTCGGACATGCTATATTCAAATCAGAATAAATAGTGCATGTCCGCCACTTTCAGTTCGCCTTCATAACCAACACTAGATTCGATTTCCACTCTAAGTATCTGCATCGTGGATAAAGCCATTTTCCATTAACTTATCCACTTCCCCTTTTAACACAACAATTCACTTTGGTTCCATACTGCACCTCTTCTGCTTCATAGGAGATTAACTTAGTTTCACATTCAATGCATGACATGTAATGTCACGCGATGTCCCATACATATTGGAATGTATAACACCCCGTAGTTAATAATTAAAAGAATTAAAGAATTAATTATTGCAATGAGAAATTAAATAGAAAAGGTTGTAAAAATAAATAAGAAATATGGTGAGCATTTGAGTGTACACTTACTTACCATACGAGGCACGTTATAAAAGGTAGATAAAAAGAAAGAGGGTGATAAACTAACGAGGGATACATTATGAAGGCCAAGGCCCAAATTATTGTGGGACAATAAGCATGGCTCTTTCCTTATTTTATCATTTCATTCTACATAAACTATAAAAAGCTTGAAAAACATGTTAATGGTGGCGGCCTAAAAAGAGAAAATAAGAAGAAGAAGAAGAAGAAAATGCAAGCTAAAAGGAATTAAGAAGATTAAAACAAGATTATCCAAAGACCTAGGTGCGTAATACTAAATCCTTTATTGTTTTCGTTATGTTTGATTTGATTTAATATGATGAAGTTCGTATGTGTTAATGTTTAAATAAGATGAGATGATGTACTAATGAATGATTTAAGGAAGATAGTTATAAATAGGATGTATAGTTATATTTTCCTACTCTAATAATTTTGAAATGCTATAAAGAAAACTAATATGATGTTTTAGTCATGATTTAGAAATGGATTTTTAATTTGAGAAAAAATTCATATGAAAATAATAGACTATGAATTTTTGAAGGGAGATAACTAATATATATAAAAATAAAAAGGGAATAACAAAAAAAAAGAAATATGTGTAAAATAAGTTAAAACTGTTAGAACTGGGCCAGCCCCGAGCAGAGTAATTGGGTAAATTTCAATTTTTTTACTTATTTGAATCTTTAATGGGCCTATGTAGTCTAATTTATTTAGAACTTTTCTATATTTTCTGTTAAAATAAAATCAATATTGTATTTGGATTTATAAAGAAATTTTATTTTATATATAATTTTGTATTACAATATGTGTTCATGTGTGAGTGTATCAACTACACATATGTGTCTATATGCATGTGCAACAGAACAATGTGTACATGGTTTAACACGACTATGTATAGATGTTAGGATTTATAGCGCAACAGACATGTTAGTCCCTCTTGTATTCGATTCGCTGTCTAAATGTGTATATGTTTGTATCATAATAAAATATATTACATATAAATGTATATTAAATGTTAATTATAAATAATTTTTATATAAAACATTTATGAAATTTATATTATATATATGTATGTTAATATACATATATAATAATTAAATCATTAAATCAATTAAATATTAGTTTATAAAATAATTTTAACACCTATATATATGTATAATAAATAATATGAAAGTCAAAAATAATTTATTAAAATAATATTTTATTTTATTTTAAATTAATTTAAACAATACACATAAATATGTATAATTAGATATATATATATATATATTAATATAAATAATAAAATAAAAATATATTTATTTATTTATTTAAATTATGCTTCTGCAAATTTTTGCTCTTAACCAAATATAATTTTTTTTAATTTTTTATTTCTTTTCGGTTTTTAATTTTAATATATTTTAAATTAAAAATAGTGTAAAATAAAATATGAAAATTATAATAATACCATTTTTGAAAGTTTTCTGTATAATATATGTTATGTAATAGTTTTACGCAAAATTTTATTATTTGTAATACACACACAAAAAAGTATTTTATATTACATAAACAATTTTCGGTAAAATAATTACACATACTTATCCAGACAAAAAAATTGTTTTTTAAATTTTTTGCCAAATATATGTGGTACGACAGAAATTAGGCTAGGCTTGTTATAGAAAGGGGAAGTGAAGGTAAAGTTAAGGTCATCATCATAGATAAATCCACAAAGGTATACCATCACATATTCAATGGGAACTACCATGCAAATTATACTAATACTTGTCCTTTATTGCAAAATTCTCAATTACAATTCGCCCTAACGACCATGGATTCCTAATTCAAAGCTTTCTTTACAAAGTGGAAAACTTGTTAAAATGAAGAAGAAGGAGGAATTGGGAAATCGTACCCCTTTTTGGAAGGAGGGTTACTGCTGTATTTATAGGGAATTGGAGTTGTTAGATTCTTGGCATGTGATACCCTATTGGAAGTCGGTGGCCCAGAATAATCCACATGGCACACTATCGAACATGACATGTGGCACACTTATTTTTTGATAGCCCTTGATTTAAGATCATACATGATGGTTCCCTCAAAATCTTCCATGATGGCCCTTCTACTTTATTAAGCGATGATGGCTTAAATTTGCTTTTTACACTTATCTCAGGATTGCTTTTGATGGCATGTTGGAATTCCCAAAGCTGCAAGTGATGGCTTTAATGAACTCCTCGTGACAACTTCACTTTGTTAATGCATAATAAAACTCTCTTTGATGGCTTGGTTTACCACTTGGAGGATGATACACGAAGGCTTTATTGGACTTCCCATGATGGCTCTTCTACTTTGTCAAGCGATGGCTTTACAAACATATCACACGACTCCATCTTTAAAGTCATCATATAAAGTTTCTTGCAATTTGTTCTATAAACTCTTCGTGCTAGCCTGTCGAGAACTCTTCGCAATGGCTTTACCAAACTCTTAGCGATAGTTTTGCCTTAATGCTTGAGAATGATAGGCGACAACCTTTAGAGACTCTTGGCGATGGCTTTGTGGAACTTCCAGCAACGACTATGCTCTAATGCTTGAGAATAGAAAGCGACGGCCTCGTGCGATTTCCAGTGATGGCCATACTCTAAATCTTGAAAATAGTAAGCGATGGCCTCGTGGAACTTCCAGCGACGGCTAACAAGTTTGAGATATAGCACTTGCCCTCCCTCCTTTATTAAAGTTTTCCTTATAATTTATATAAGTAATTAATTCATATTCAAAAAATCACACATCTTAGTAGTTGGTATTCATTTTTCCTTAAATCGATGGTTATCTTATTTTCCTCTCTTCCTATAAATAACGACTCCCCTCCCTTTTTTTTCTTTTTTTTTCATCTACATTTTCCTGCTCTCGTTATATTTTCCAAAATCAAATCTCACTATTTCAATTTCCATTGGGTAAATGTTCTGTTATCGATTTTTTTAGTTTGTTTCTTTGTTATCGTGACTTTCAATTTGTTTAGGTTAGTCTTAATTTTGTAAGGATTATATTGAATTTATTTGTTTCGATCTTAGTGGATTCTACGTGTTTTCCTATGTAATTGTTATTTTGATCCAAATTTGGTTGTTTAGCCAGCCAGTTTATTGTTTATGGGTTTCTGGCTTTATAAGTTATGTATCCATTATCTAATGAATTAAAACCATCGGTATATGATGTCTTAGTGCTTGAAGACTAAGCCATCGCGTGCAATTTATAATAAGGCCTTTCTCTACTCGCGATGACTATGTTTAATCTTGTCACAAAGAGCATTTGATGTCTATGTTTTGCCACGGCCATGTTTAAAACTCTTCGCGACGCTATGTTTAAAACTCATCATGGAGAGTTTTTTTATGGTTCATGTCTTAGTATAATCATATTCAAGTTTGTCGTGAAGTGCTTTATACTTAAAGTCATTGTCCTTCATGACTAAGTTTAAACTCTGTCGTGGGAAGTTCAACAAACATGGTCCATGTTTCACGAGATTAAGTTCAAACACATCGTGAAGAGTTTTATTTGTGAGGATGTTGTTTCGCGATGACTTTATTTGAAGTCATCATGAGAAGTTTCGTATATGACAGGCGACAGCTTTGCAAGCCTTATTCATGAAAGCCTTGCATTTAAAATTTTTATTTCATAAGAGCTTGTTGGCCTTTGACTCATGAAAACTTTACATGCGATGGTTTATTGTTTGATTACTACATGCCTTATCAGCTCTTTGTACTCATATATGTTTAATCATATTCCCAAGTTCCTATATACTTATATCGTTGTATACTCATGATAACTATTTGTTTGATAGTCCTAACTACCTTAATAGTCATTTTATATTTATACATATTTTATCATCATTTGAATTATGGTGGGTTCAAATTTGAAAGCCGACTTTTAAAAACTCCATATGTATATGGTGTGATAAAGTTCTTACCTACAACTTTTACATTGTATTTTGATATACTATATTCTCGTGGAAAAATCATCAAGTCCTAACCCTTGCCACGCATAGACT
Source organism: Allium fistulosum (assembly GCA_030737815.1). NCBI lineage: Eukaryota > Viridiplantae > Streptophyta > Magnoliopsida > Asparagales > Amaryllidaceae > Allium > Allium fistulosum. The sequence goes on along the minus strand of CM060903.1, from coordinate 303,444,073 downwards.
CACGTCTCTTATTATTCGAATACTAACTCAACAAACATGTAATTACTTGTATGTTTAAGTGCTTATTAGTTTTACTTTTCATTCTTAACTTAGGATGGTCTCTTTTTTAGGCTTTAGTAAATTTATGTAAACAACTTAAATTATTCTACTGTAGCCTTCATGTCTGGAGGCAAGAACACGTTTTCCAAGGAAGCATCAAAATCCCTTAAGCACCTCAGCTTATGGGTTCTTTTGAAGGTAAGATTTACACTTCTCATTAGTCTTATTTTATGAAGGGAGAAGACATCGACTATGTTCTCTGCCTCTTCGGTATTTTCGAGATTGAGACAAGGGCTTCGGGCCCATATGATCAAATGAACACTCCTCCCGAAGGGTTCTTTGCTTTTATCCCTCTTCACATCTACCACTCATGTTATCTACCCTTCAAACCCATTATTCATAGTCCTTGCCTTCTTGAAGATCACTCCTATTCAACCGTCACTAAATCCTATAGTTACATCAACTCTATGTTCATTTTGTTCAATGAGCACAAGTTGGAAGAATTGACTCCTTTTATCCTTTGCTCCGTATTTACTCTCTAAAGAATGAAGAATCAGCCTGGGGCTCTATTTATTATCTCAATTCTATTGGTGGTAGAGTAGTGACTGGCTCTGTCAACAAGCCTTAGGATTGGAGCCACTAGTTCTTTTTTATGAGATGCTATTCTCCAAACATCATTGGAAGATTCTCAGTTCTTGGTATGCATTCCTACTGAACTTGTTTTCTTTCGCTTAATACTTACATTAATTTTTACCAATTTATGTTTTGTTATTATTTGTTTTTTTATACGACTATTAGCTGCTAATTTCAAAAATATCAATCCTTGAGTTTTGGCTAAGATTCATGGCTTGGAGATGCCACAACATTCTCGAGGAGCTAGCTGAGGCTTCTTATTGAAGTAAAACTAATGAAATATTCTCTGATACTGCCAACTCACCGGTTTTGGGTGAACCCCCAGTAATGAAAAAGAATAACCCGTCGGCTCTTGTTGTTGACAAACTGGACACATTTTCTTAAAATTCTCCAGTACAACACCCAACAACCGAAAGGCCTGGATACTCTCCAAGTTTTGTTTCCAAACCTTTTTTCTTTTTATGTATTGAAACTCATTTCCTAAATGCATTTCCTTTTATGAATAGCTCCCTCCGGCGTGCACCTTGTGAGCATTGATGCCTTACCGCATAACAAGGATGCTTTTGAATTGCCTACTTCATCTAAGGATATAGAAGGGATGGCTTCAGAAGATGCCTTAATATTCGTTGTTTCTACCGCCTAGGATGTGATAGCGAATGCTAGGGAAGATTTGAAAAGAAAAGGTTCCAAGGTTTTTCTTGCTCCGTCTGAGTTGCCTTCAAAGAAACCCAAAGGGGTTGGATCCACTGTGTCCCTACTTCTTACTCGTTCTTCTAATGTTGTTTCCATCATACCCAATTTTCTAGTAAAGGATTCTACTACCAAGGCTTTGGACCCTACTCTTAATGAGTCCATAGCCTCTTTGCATCAATCTGTAGGGATTGATGCTCCGCTTGAGGACACTCCTCCCTTTTGCTTTAGATCACGATATCCCCATCCTGCCAACTTTATGGATTTGTTTATGAAGGTTCTTCATTCTTCTGCATTTGTTTCCCCGAGCTCTTCTGACTCTACTCTTTATTTTTCCTCAGATTCTTTGGAAAACCATTTACAGAACCTTATTCACATAAAACTTTCTTGTTTAATTATGGTATAAGCATTGAGCTTAGTTACTATTTTAGTTTCTAGCTTTGCATTATTCTTTATTTTTAGATTGGTCGTGATTTAGTTGACTTTCAACGGTCATGCACATACTCTCCCCAAGAGTTATCGAAGTTATTGGAGAAAGCTTTATATAGAGAAGTATTTTAGAGTGAGGAGCGCTTGTCGTCATTACCATTGAAGCTGACGGTTCCCTTAGATTATGCACTAATTATATAGAGCTGAAAAAATTAACAAGAAAGAATCGATATCCACTGCATTGCATTGACGACCTTTTTGATCAGTTATCCGAGGTTAAATTTTTCTCTCGGCTTAATTTGGCTATTGGTTTCCATCAGTTGAGGGTAGTGGAGGATAATATACTAAAGATTACATTTAGAACTTTTGATTGACCATTTGAATGGTTGCCATGTCATTTGGCTTGTATAATGCTCCTGCATATTTCATGAATTTGACGAGTAGAGTTTTCTGGAAGCAACTAAATAAATTTGTTATTATGTTTGTGGACGATATCTTGGTATTCTCCAGAAGAGAAGAAGAGCGCATACATCATCTAAAGGAGGTATTAGAGGTTTTGATAAGGAACCGATTAAGAGAGAAATTATCAAAATATCATTTTCGGAAGAAGGAAGTCAAATTCCTTGGGCATATTGTATTTGGAAAAGGATTGGCTGTAGACCCAAGAAAAGTGGAAGAGGTAAAGGAATGGAAGACAGAAAAGAATGCTTTAGAAGTTTGTAGCTTCTTAGGATTGGTTGAATTCTATAGGAAGTTCATCAATGATTTTGCAAAGATCTCGGTACCCCTAACTAAGCTTATTGAGGAGAATATGGTGTTTGCTTGGAACCCAGATTGTGAGCAGGCATTCATTAATTTAAAGGAGTTGCTGATGAGCACAATTAACTTTGAAGGATCCAAGCCAATCAGAAATATGTGAAATAGGTAAATTTCAAAAAATTCCTATTTTTGAATCCATTGGTCTTATGAAGTCCAAATGGATTTTAGATATAGTCTAATAAAGTTTTAAGTAAAATATTATTTTATTTTATTTAGTTGAAAGGAAGTTCAAAATTTAATTTAAATTCAAATATATAATAATAAATGTATTAAATATATTCATATGTGTATAAGTACAATATATAAGCAATGTACATGACTACTGCGACCATATATAGGTATTGGGATTTACACCACAACAGACCCATTTGTCCCTTTATATATGCCTTTGTTGTCCACATGTTACTTTTGAAAATTGTATAAAATAGGAATCAATATACATATATATATATCTGTGTGTGTGTGTGTAGTTTACTTATGTTTATATATATATATGTTATAAAGTTATTTTAACTAATCAAAAGTTTACTTATATTTATATGATAGTCAATTGTGTTTAAGTAGGCAATTAATAAGGAGTGAAAAGGTGAAGGAGTTATTTTCTTTTGTTTACTCATCTTTTAATGTCATTTCAAAACAGTTAAACAAATCCTGATTTTGACTAATTTGTTTCCTTTTTTTAATTAAAAATGAAATGATATATATACGCACATATACATTAAAATCGATTTTGACTAATTTCCATGTTTTGAAAAATAAAGAAAGAAAGAAAATTTAAATCTAATTTTAACTTAGGAAATATTCAAAGAAAATTTAACATTTTACATATAAGTCCCTTTTTAAAACTTTTAGATGAAATAACTTACATACATGTACAACTATACATCTAATTGCAAATTATATTTGAAGTTTAAAATTATATGTATATGTGGGTGTGTTTGTGTATAAGGTTTATATTTTTATATAGTTTAAAACTTAGATTTTGAAAACTAGCTTTAAATTAAGGGTGGATCAAAATTGGTTTATGATTTTGCATAAATGTCCATTTATAACTTTTGAATCAAAACAACCATTAAACATATATAAATACTCATCAAAATAATTTACATTTAAATCAACAAACATACAAAACACTGAATTAAATTTCAAAGTGATTTTAGTACATATATTTGTGTATGTGATAAATTAAAAAATTTAAATAAAATTAATATCTGATAAAAGTGTTTGTATTTATCATAAAATCAATTTCTAAAACAAAAAAATTTTAAATCAGACAACATAGACTTATATGAATTTGTTAAAGATTGAGATCTAAACCATGCATACAAGATAATCACATAATCAAAGGTGTTATAATATGTATAGGATATGAACCGTATAAGTATAATATATTTCATAATCAAATAAAATTAGAGAATTATCTTATACTGTAGTAAAAAATTGCACCTTAAATGAAAAATAAGTTTCTAGATTTCATTAAATCAACCTTCAGAAGATGCAATGATCTAAAGCACCACCTTTGTATTTGTTTATTTGATTTGATTTTAGTCTTTTTTATGAATTTTTTCCATCCATGGAGACATGGAATTTTTTTCCACGAGAGGGGGAGAGAGGAGAGGAAGAAAAGTGAATTTTCTGGAGGAAATAATGAAATGAATTTTGTTTTTAAGAAAGTAATAAAAGATGATTAATGTAAGAGATCTTTCTCCTTCCTTTTATTACTCTCTTGCCTTTTCATTTTCAGTTCAAAATTTAGCCATTCAAGGAGGCTATATGGGCCTCAAAACGTTTCCAAACCCATCGGCAGTTAATCCATTCAAGTCCAATTTAAACTTTCCATCAATATCATATATCGGTACACGTGTGTATAACTTTTGTATACATACTTTATTAAATACTAACGTTATTCAAACAAATCAATTTAAACTTAATAATTAATATTTTGTAAATATTAATTAATTTACTTTATTTACAATGATTATAAATCAATTAAATCGCGTGGTTTTTTTGAGGTATTCATCATTATGGTTGTGCAACTCAAAGGTGTAAATTCAATCAGCGACTAATATTGAACAATTCGAACATCAACATTCACACATCACCTTAGCTAGTGGTGCGACGTTTTGGATGAATTTATCGCTTACACATATTTTCAGTAAAAATCCAATTTTACTATAATAAGCGGTACCCGGTAGCAACGATTATTTACACCAATTCTCTTTATCAACACTGTATAACATTAGGACTTATGGAATTTAGTTTGGTCAAAATTCCAACATCATCCACATTCAACTCGATTATTCCAAACACAAAGTCCTTGTTTCAATAATGACAATTATTATAAACTGTACTGCTATCGTTAGAGACTTTGACCTTGAGTTGACTACAATAGACTAGATACTAAGCCATTATAATTGAGGAGACGAATTCTTTATTGAATAGTGTTTCACTTCTAGTGCTACAACTCAGACCCAACTGTAGCAATTCAATAGAAGCCACTCCATGATTTAACTATAATCAAGTGGAGTATCAACATTGAAGTTTAAAAGCATTCTACAATCGAGAGCATTGTATAACATCATCACTCCAAGATTATCTATTGGACCTTAGTTATATTAACCAATAGAAAACTCCCAAGTGAGTCATTCCATATTTATCCCATCAGTACATAATCCCTTGGTACCCTCAGTAGCCATGAGTAATACACTACCTAATATTTGGAGAGCATTATGCACTCCAGTCTTAATGGATGTATCAATATATCATCTTGAAACATCTTAACTAGGATATTTAAAATGTTATGTTATTTTTAATGTGATAAAATTCTTATGATTAAAACACATTATAATTATTATCACAAAATATATCCTTTAAGCATTTTCAATTAAATAAACTTTAACTTAATTAATTATATCATACTTTAAAAATTATATTATAGAAAGAAAACGCGTTTTATTTTGAATAAGATCGTTTATTGAGTTAGATATGTGTAACAAATTACATAATTGCCCTTAAGGAATACCCTTAAACCTATCAATCTCCCACTTGCACTTGGGATCAATTATGGAATCTAATTCCAACTTCTTTGATTGGTTTTCTCTAAAGTAATCTGGCCAATCCCTTAGTGAGTGGGTATGCTGTATTGTTTTAATTTTCCACTTTGTCAATCAACTTTCTCTCTCTGATGCTGATAAATTGTCTTTATCATGGGGAACCCTTTGGAGTATTTTTTTGACTTCTAGTGAGCTTTAGGTTCTTTTACAAACTATATCATAACATTGTTATCATATAACAGTGTCATGGGATTCTCAACATTTTGAATCACCCCTAACTCGGTTATAAATTTATGCATTTACTTATGCTTCTTTTATTGTAGCACTTATTCAAGGTAACGTACTTAGCCTTTGGTTGAATCAGTGCTACTTATTGTTTGGAACGTTTTCAACTTAAATTATAAACCTAAGATTGAACCAGAACTTATGACATAATATACTTGATATCACTTATGCAGTCCGAGTTCGCATACTCCTTCAGAAGTAGTTCGTTGTTTCTATAAACAATTCTCTTATATTTTGTAAGTACTCGAGAACACTCTCACTTTTCATATAATACTTTTAATTCGAATTTGATACTTGCTCTATATATAAAATACATAACAAAGTGTGATATTGTAGACAAAATAACATATATGATAATTCCTATTACCAATGCATAAGGAACCCAACTTACATGCTCCATATTAAACGATTTTAATACCATGTTTGCATATATCATTTGGGACAATCTCAACATCCTTTTATATAAAAAGATGTCATTTTAAAATTCAATGTCGAATGTTAAACAACAAAACTAACATGATTTTAACTTCAACACATCGTTAATAACCATAAGTCTATTATATACTTATGGTTTTAGAAATATTTAAGTACTTTTAATATTCTTTCTTACAGACTCATGTTTCCTCTGCATTTTGATTGAAACTCTAACTATTTTATTTCTCTATCAAAATATTTGCTTAACTCTGATACTTATCGAATAATACTTTCATATCATTTCTTGGATCATATCTAATAACCCACAAATTCAGAATCGCTCCCACTGAATTTGAGATACTTTGGTTATTAAGCGCAAACATCACATTCTAAATCAGTATTGAGAACGTCTATTTCATGTTCCAAAGCTCAAAATAATGTCAAGCGATAATTTTGTGTGTAAAATCTGAATTAACTTATGTTTGTTAAATGACAAATATGTTACGTTAATCTCAAAAGCTAAAATTTACGATGTTATTCTATCAACGCAGCTTACCATATTCCAACCGCATTGGTCTTCTTCTTGAAGTCACTTTTGCGATCGATGGATTATACCCTTTTGGGTATAACCATCAAAATCATATTTTGATAATGTACTTTGTGTCCATTATAGATTTATGCATCATGCCATATAGCAGAGTCAATACTCTTAATGGTTTATTGACAACCAAAATATTTTCTTTTCTTGACATTGGTAAGAAAATCATGGTATCTCTTTAATGTGCAAGAGTTCTTATTAGACATTTTAATTGTAGCGTCTATTTAGGCTTAGTCAATTTAATTTCATCCTTTGTAATCAGTTTTATCTTTGGATCGTATCTAAATCCATTTTACTATCAATAAGTTCTAAGTGAAATTTCTTCATCGCGAAGTTAGCATTTCTTGAAACAATAGTTGTTTCTCGATGCAACGGAATAAATACTCGTAACAATTTTATAAACTACCTTTATATATGTATAAAACTGATTTATTTAAAAAATTTATACTTGACACATAAATTGGCAATCAATATTGATTGGTCCTAAACTCCTTTGTGGTAGTCTATACAAAATCCCCTATGTATAATATTATGTGTAGTCCCTCGACTCACACAGCCCATCGACTCCTTGACCTAAAGTATGCAAGGGTTTCTTATAAACTCTTATCTTGTATGATCTCATGAACTATGCTTTAGATTTAATTAATTTGAACCTTATGTATTTACTCTTAAGTACACGACTTACTGGAAAAAAGTTAACTCAACTTCACTCATCATTAGTCGTTCATTTTCCAACAAAGTCTAATTTCTTATTACCGACATATCATTATGTATCATAGGGAGTAATGACTTTGAGATTGAATCTTATTCATTTTTAGGTACATTTGGAACTCTTTTACAATATTTATCAAATTATATCGTTTTATTTTCTTTCGCACTTCATGTTATTTATTTTTGCTTTAAATTTTATGAACTTATCATAGACACACTACATGTGTATCACATGTACACGTTTACAATAATTCATTAATGAATCAAACAAGGTAATTGGATACGCTTTGGCATTATTAGATCTTGGACTACTGTAACGACCCCGAATTTTATATATAAATTTAAATTGATAATTAATTTAGTTTTGAATAAAAATTTGTAAAATTTAGTGATAAAGTGATGCGAGTTTCCCCGAATTAAAATAAAATTTTGTATAAATCATTTAAATCTAAAAATATTGTAAATATTATATATATGTGAATATATATGTGTTTGAGCATATATGAGTAAATTTGAAATAATATATATATGTATATATATATATTTGATTTGAATTTAAATTGTAAATAAATGGTTTAAAAATGAAAAAATATATATGATATAAAATATAAAGTAAATACATTGGATAAAATCTAATAACAAATTAAAATCTAGAAATTCACTTATATTACAAAATGAATATAAGAATAATTAGTATTAAATTTAGAAATAAATAAATATATATACATAGTTTTATTCAATATAAAGTAAATATATATATATATATATATCTTAGTAAATCAATACAAAATAATACCAAGTAATAAAACAAACAAAAATAATAAAAGAAAAATAAAGTAAAAATAGAAGTTTATTTATATTATAGAGAAATAAGACAAGACAAAAGGAAAGATATCTATATATACATATAGGAATGCAAGTGTAAGTAAGACAAAGATAATAACCTGTTCATGGATATGCTCATAAAACAAAATGAATGCAAGAAGATAAGTATGTAAACAAAGACAACAATATATATTCAAGTGCAAACAAATAAGAATATAAATATCTTAGGCTTGCAAAGAAGACATAAGGTACATATGCATTTAATGTTTGCATCTCTAGCATAGCAAAGAAAAATTATCAGCCGAGACAAACAATGCAAAGAAATTAATGCAAGTATCTCTAGTACACAACATATTACCCATCAGCCACATATGAAGAGAAAAATCTCTGATCAAAACATTAACAAACCATTTCTAGTACAAAAGAAATAATCACCTATACAATTATATTTACCTTGTAAACTCTTTTCTATATCAAATCTTCCTTATCTCTTTCGTTCATCAAAAAGACTTAGCATACCAGAAAATACATTACAACTGAAGCTTTACAACAATTCAACTCAACAAATATGAAGATCAAAATAAAAGGTTCCAGCTAGCAAAATTTAAAAGCCTGTTTCAATTCAGAGAAGCAACTCTGTTCTTCATCTTCTTTCTAGTGAGTAAAACATTTATTTTAAAGAAGCTTAATCTGTGTTCACATACTAATGCATGTGATAAATAACTGTTGTTATGTTGTGAATATAACTTCATGGATGTATTTTTCCTAGAATATAGTTGGATAACTATGTATATATATATATATATATATGTGAATGTCAGTATATTGATATCTTGCTCTGTCTTGTTTAAACATACTAAATAGGTTTAAAAATCCTAATCTCCTTCCCCAATCTCTGTTAGGATTTGATCCCTTAATGAAATGTGTTAGTCTTAACTAGATTTGATTTTTAAAAATGTTTTTAAGCAAAATTTGTGAGTAGATTTACTGGAAAGGAAAAAAATTATAGAGGAAATCCTTTCAAGTCAGAAATTAAAGTATTTCAAACTCAAGTTATGTTTATATGGTCTAATTCGATTTTGAAAAGTATGATTTTTAAAGGTAAAATCCAAATTTTTAAGCTTGAATCCATGGAGAATTTAGGGGTTGATCGGAAATTGGGAAAGTGCCAATTTCTGGCGATCGCGATATTCTGTAGCCTCGGGGCTTTGGCCGGAGTTTGCTTGTTAGTCGATGATCATGGGAAAAATAGTCTGGTACTTTTCTAATCGTCGGTGCGAACTGACGATGACATTTTAGGGTTTTAAACCCTGTCTAGGTTGATATCGGAATTGGGGTTAATACGACCTCGACAAGGTGTCGAACTCAATCGCATATGGGGGAAATCAAAGATGGGTTTGTGGTGCATCTCTGGTTGGAAAGGCAGGTGTTCTGGTGAACGATTTGGGTGGCGTGAGTCGACTTGTCTGATGATGATGGGTTCCTGAGTGTGGTCGTGGGCCAGATTTTGTTTCTCTGGCGAATTCAGAGATATGAGTGATCAAGGGAATCAGTGAGGTTGACAGCAACTTGTTGAGGGCCGAAAGTTTGGTCGGAGCGACGTTGATAGCCAGTGCACGTGCACGTGTGCACGTTTCTTGTTTAGGGTGTTTTTGGATTTGGGGAAGACGTGGTTTACTCGGGTTGGTCTCGAAGTAGAATGTGGACTGACTCGAAGTGGAGATTGATGCGAGAAACACGGGGTTAGCTCAGGAAATTTTCTGGATTTACTCGGGTTGGGTTTCGCGTACGTGAGTGATAATGTTTATAACAGTTTTAAATTTCTGAAATAAAGTAAGTTTTTAAAATAAAACAAGTTTTCAAGGTAAACATTCTCAAAAGAGAAGCTTGAGCAGTTTTTCAAATAAAAATATTAATCAAGTTTTATGAACGAGTTTCAAAATTTAATTATAAGTCGAATGCCTTGAATTAAAATGATTTTGGTTTTGAATAATTATTAGGTTATTTATTTAAATAAACCCCTAAGTGTTTTGAACTTAATTCATCAATGAGGACTCAAGTGGTTTGTATTAATTAATTCCAAGCAATTAAATTTAATAAGGTTTAAATGATCCAATTAAGGAAGTTTTTAATTAAGGTGAACGGTTTATCTTAATTTATTTAGTTCTTGGATAATTAGAGATAATTAAATTAATGTAGGTAATTAAAGATTGATTAGAGTTTAATTAATTTAATATTAATTAATGATTTAAAATTGATTAATCAAGTGATTAAGCAATGATTAATTCAAAAGTAATGTGATAAATTAATTGAGGTGATTAATTTGAGGTTAGTCAATTTAAGTTAAAGGTAAATTAATTAATGAAAACGATTAGAGATAATTACTTAGTTAATTTATGGTTGAGTTAATTAAGTAATTGAGGTTAATTTAATTCATGGGATTAATTTAATTAATCAAGGTAATTGATTAATTAATTTATATCAAATGATTTGTAATAAATTAATCAGGATGGGATAACTAATTCATAAGTAATTAATTTAATTGGAAATAAATTGAATTAATTAGGATTAAACAATTAATTAATCCTGCTTATAAATGATTATTGAATGCTTGACCTTACTTATGAATGATTGTATTGTATGAGATGCTTGAATTGATTGTCCTATCTGATCTGTGATATTTTGTTCTGTGGATTGAGCTGTGTATAATTTAATCATTTATTTGTGATACATTTGTATATTATGTGTGATCTGTGAATGAACGATAAGCGTTATAGTTATACCGCTTATCAACTATATTCCTGTATTTTAATCTGTGATGATTGGATGATGTTGCACTACTGTGTAAAACCCCTGGACCACACCATACACACACAAATATGGATTTCACGTGGAAATCGGTTAAGTCACAGATGATTTAAATCTGATGTTTTTAAAATTGAAATTTTAATTTCAATTGATTTTGGAAATGGATTTGGATTAAATGTTAAAGCTTTTGAAAAGGAGTTTTTAAGGTAAAAGTTATTTTAAATAACTTGGTAAAGTTTTTCCAATTTAAATAATTTAATTAGAATTTGAATTCAAAATTTGGAATTGAATTCCATGATTGGAAATTATGGTTAAAGATGTTATAAATGTGTTTATATGAATTTAAACCATTTTAAAAGTATAATTTTGAGAATTTGAATTTAACCCAAGAACCTTAACTCGTATAAATGAATCAGATTTCCGAAATGAAAACTGTTTGTTTTCAAAGAATAAAAGCTTTCATATAAGAAATGAAATTCCAATTTAAGTTAAATGAATTTCAAGTTTGAATTGAAAAATGGTTTTTCCAAGTTATGAGTGAATTCTTTTTGAAAGCTATGAATTGAATCTGTTTATTTTTAACAGATTTAAAATGGTAATTCGTTTAAACCATTTGAAAGAGAAGTTTTGGGTAATAAGTTGTGACTTAACTGAAATCCCAATATCCATATATTTTTAAATATTGCGCTCATTATTCGGTTTAGCCGGGAGAGGACCTTTGTGTCACATAACCCATTCCGAATAATGATACGTCGTATATGGATTGCATTTGAAGACCGGTGTTGAAGACCGGGTATTTGCGAGAACGATGGGATAACCTATCGATTGTCTCTGCACTAAGTTGCTCCGGTATAAAGATTCCCTAAGTGATGGGAAGTCCGATCGAGATTGTGAATACCCGGATTGCAAGGGCTTCTTTGGAAGTGCCTTCGGTTCTGTTCGAATCCGGAACAGACTTGTATGGTTACATGTCTGACATTACATTTTGAGATATAAAGCAGATTTCTTTCAAATACATTTATGTTGGTGGCGGAGAATTTATTCTCTTAGCTTAACACCCTTCTCTGAGACGTACGAGCTCAGAGGTTATGTAGTTGAAGGTTATCAGCGATATACTCCCAATTTGGTAATGTGGCATGCTGAGTGTTGCTGTGTGATGATCATTTATTGATCATTTGTGATCAAAGCGTGGCTTTGTGAAAAAGCGTAGCTTTGTGGACGAGACTTCGTTAGACCTCACAACCCGGAAATGATCGAAACAGGAATGATGCGGCAAGGTTATGAGGGTCGCGCCCTTTAGGGTATGTCATTTCCTTCTGGAAAATGGTGGTATCAGGTATGGAGCCCTGGTATTTAACCTATGTGGTTGCTCCAATCTCATTCTTTGTGGTTGTTGCTTTGCGAGGTGCCTCGGATAAAGGTCCCAAAGGACCGGGGGGTGGCATACTCGAGAAGTAGTTACCTAGTTACAGAGGTAACCCGGCCTTGTGTTGGCAGAGAGCCGGGTAGGTTCTCGGGACGTCCCGCCAGAGGCGTACCCATTGGCAGTAGGAAGTTCCTTAGCCTGACCATTTGTTGGAAATCCAAAGAAACAATACAAACCTTGTACGGTTTTAGTTGTATAACCTGCTATGGAATATGGCGGTAACCTGCTATTGAACATAGTAGCTATAGTAGGCATAGTGTGAAATGCCTATGTTGGCTAAGATTAATATTATACTTTCGAAATGTTTTCTGCACTATGCACTAATAATAATATCAAAATGATTTGTTTTGTGTAGTAAGCATCTTTGATTATCATAAGAAGAAATCTCCTCCAATTCTGCGTTTGCATTGTGTGTGTGGCGGGAGGTCTTATGGTAGTTTCATTTTCCAAAAGCATTGCGGGTTTCAATGTTTAAAATTCTTTTGTGGTTTGTTTAAAGATAAACTGTTTTTGTTACTCACACCAGTCCCACGACTGACTCGAAGTTTATTGTTCCCTTCCTAAACTCTGGGTGACCATAATTTTCCACACGGACAGTCTAGAGTTGGGTTTCTCAGATATTCAGGTTTAGTAGATTATCTGGAGCTAGTTCAGTTTTGGAGATCATGACTGACGTTGCTTATCTTGGTGCAACGTGATGGTGGTTCGAGCTGATGTTGGAGTTATTGGTCTCATTCTATTTTGAGGATCATTTGGAGTGATCTCTTCCATTGTTGTTATTTCCGCTGTAGTATTGTATCTTTATTTATCTGTGATATTGTGGTATCATATTGATATCATTGTTGTATATCATTCTGGATATTGTATTCATTGGAGTTGTATATGATATCATTGATTCTTTATTCCGCTGTGTTGTTATACTTAATTGTGTTATAAGCTCCGGGAAGCCAGATTCAGTGTTTGAATCTACGGCATTTGAGTACAAGTGAAGTACGGGTGCCGATTTTCAAAGGCCGAGTTTTTGGATCCTCACAACTACATACATCTATATGTATCGATACGAAGAGTTTAACAACTCTTTTGTCCCACCCACTGAATGGGTGCTTCGCCCTTAATCTTTTGAGATATAACTCATCGGTACCATATGAATCATAATCATATGATTTAAAGGATTGTTCCTCCACGATATGGCTTAGTCCATAATCCAAAAATAATTGTTAAATTTTAGACACTTCTGTGTTATGTTTTTAATGCAACAATTTTATTATTCTAATAGATTTATTTCGTAATGAATATTCAAAATATCCATAATAAAATAAAACTATATTTATTTTTAATCAATACTAAAAATAGTTATTATTTCATAAATAGTATTTGGTATATTTTTTCCAACATTTGAACCGAGCAACTTCTTGGTGAATCTAGACTTCAAGGTGATGAAAAAATGGATCAAGAATCTAAGGAGATTTCTAGAATGATGAAATGATAGAGCATAAGAAGTTAGAGGAAAAACGATGCAAGTCAAATATGGTCGATACTGACATGATTCAGTCGGCACCAATATGTTTTGATGAGGGACCCACTTCTAAACGATTGGTGAACTACTACAATACTTTGTGGAAAAAGACAGGTCTCGCATAGGCCAAATAATGTCGATACCGACATGATTTGTAGGCGCAATTTTAACAATGAAGTTTGAAAACTTGAAGATATGCACAAGTATGAGGAAGAAGTGGGATAGCACTGAGCAAAATATGGTCGGTACTGTCATGATTATGGTCGATACCAACATGATTTGTGTTACGAGATTTAGTCGTTCTTCCTTCTCGATTGCATGGATTTGAACTCTTAATCTTCTATGAGCTAGTGACTCTAGTGGATGGATTTGCCTTTAAATATTAGTGTTAGAGCAACGTAGAAATGACTTTTGATTCCTATTCTCTTCTTTAATCTTATTTTGCCATGAAGCGCTATCAAACTTGGATTTACTTTGTTTTCTAGATTTGAAACATTGTAACTTGTTTATACTGGTACAAAATCTCAATCAATAAAATTAAAATTAAAGCAAGAAAACCAAACCCTAACGGCGATGCCCTAAAAGGCGAATTAGGGGTTCCATCTAATTTTTTTTTGTCGCATCTTCCCACCTTTTAATTGTTATTTCTTTTGTTTTGTAACCTATCTCTATTACTATGAGTCAAAGTATGAAGGTGGAAGTTGAAGGGGGCTAGCAAGAGGTTGTACGTAAGGGAAGGAAGGCAGAAGTTCATAGGCAAGACAAACGTTCTCTTTCATCCACTAAAGGCATTGATAAGGTTCCAAAGGTGAAAGGGAAAGGAGTTAAATTTACTACTAATAAGGAAGCAACAAAAGTCTCTTATGTATATGCTAGTAAAATCTGTATCGCGTAGACAACATCACAATCTAATTTAGGGTTTGTTCAACCTAAAGAGGTGAATGGCAGAATTAGAGGTTATCTATCTAAGGAGGCAACCATAGAAGCGAAAGAGGGATGGAAAAATGTATGTTGCTTTATGTTGTAGGGATTAATCCCTATTTTAAAGCATTCAAAGCGTTCACCAAAAAATGTATGGAAAGCGGAAAATGATTTTTCAGTTCAAACTAGAGAAAATGGGGTTTTTTGTTGTCAAATTTTTATCGAATAAGGATTTTTCTAGTGTATTATAGGGAGGGCCTTAGTTTTTCGACAAAAGACTTACAATTATGAAGAGGCTCTCACCTTCTATGAGTACAAATAGAGATCTTTTTACTTTGATGCCTATTTGGATTAGGCTTCCTGGCTTCGATTTCCATTTGTGGGGTGCTAAAGAGCTAAGTGCGCTACTTAGCCCAATAGGCAAACCAATTAGAATGGCCGACACTACTTAAAATAAGAGTCATATTGCTTTTGCTTGAGTTTTAGTGGATGGTTATTCCAAGCTAAGTCTGCCTAATATAGTGGAGGCAGAGGCAGAGACAGAGGAGGGGGAAGTATTCTCACAGATAATAATATATGGAAGTCCTCCGCCCAAGTGTGACAATTGTATTTGCTTTGGTCATCTCAAAACTCAATGTCTTATGGTAAATGCTTGTATTCCAAGATCTAAAGAAGAGATTAACAATGAGCCGAAGGAAGTGGTAGAAGGTGATGCACGTAACCTTGTAGCTGATAGTTCTACTGCGTTGGATGTAGACTGCTCGTCGATGGAGAAGGAGGACTTGCACAAGTCATTGGAAAATGTTGATATCGCTGTTGAAGAGCTTCTATCATTTAAAAGTGAGCTGCTTAAGGAGATTAAAGGGAAATATTATCATAAAAAGGTGGCTGCAACAGAAGTGAATAAAGTATCATCACAGGTGGTTGGGCCATCTACAGTGCGCAAAGAAGATGCATCATTTTCTTATCATGTGCGGTTCGTTTTTATATCATGCACGGAAGCATTATTTTTAGTTACACACAAGATTAATTCATTTACCTCTCCAATAAAAAATTTAAAACACAATATCTCTTCACCTGGAATGCTTTTGACGAGCCAGGGGCTCTCGAATTCTGTTTTTCACACCCATAAATATTTAAATGTTAAAAGAGACAAGTGTATTAACTTTAGTACTAATGATTTTAATATGATTGAACAGATTATGGAGTAACCTTTAAAGTGTCCATATTTTCCTTTAAATATGGGTAGGACTGATACACATAATTTATTTATAAATAAAACTACATAAGTTGTGGGTGATTCAGTTAACTCTGCACAACAAAAAGAGAAAATTGTCCAAAAAGATAAATTGGTTATGAAAAACCCTAAAAGGGTTGCTGGAATGTGAAGGGTTTTCACAAACCCAATAGAGTTTGGAACTAAATAATCTAATTTGTAAACATAGTGTTAGTTGCATTGATGTTTTAGAAAATAAGTTAACTCTAGAGGAGTTATGTAATTTTGAGAAAAGAATGGATCTGCATTAGAGCATTGTCAGTAACGTGTCTTATTATTTTAAATGTAAAATATTTGTTCTCTTAGATTCACGCTAGGTGAAGTACAACATCATTAACATGAGCGACCAACATCTTACGTTAGAGCTTATTAATGTTGGTGGTTTCAAATGCAACATCTCTTTTTTTTACACTCATTTTTACTTAACTCGAAAGAAACTTTGGATTAATTTTGGAAGATGATGCTTTTAATATCTTTGACCTTGGATTATCTTAGGTGATTTTAATAGCATTAGAAGTCCCAAGGAGAAATCTGATGGTAACTCGGTTCCATTTAGCAAAACTACTGAATTGGATTCTTTCATTTATCAAACTAGAATCGTGGAAATTCCCATTACAGGATTTCCTTTTTGGGTGAAATAATTTAAAGGACAAAAATTTGTATATTTTTAGCCTCAATATTTTAACCACAATGACAAACATTCTCCTAAAAATTATTCATAAGGACAAACATTCTTTTAAAATTATTCATAAGGACAAACATTTTTTCAAAACTGCTACTGAACTAAAAACTGATACCTAAAAACTGCTACCGATAACTACAAACTGATACCTAAAAACTTAAAAACCGATACCTAAATAAAGTTGTCCTTCAGTCTAAAATACTGAAGGTCCGTCCTTAAGGCTAAAATGCTGAGAAATTTTGTCCTCGACAATAATTTCCTGTTCTTTTTTCTTGGTGGTTTGGAACAATCACTACATTTTCACTAAAATCGACAGAGTTTTTGCTAATTAGGAATGGACCACATATTTTGATAATATGGTTGTTTCCTATTTGGCTCCACCAGTTAGTGATCACAATGCAATCCTCATTTCTTTATCTAATTCTTCACCAAGCTATTCAAAACCTTTTCACTACATGAACCATTGGAATTTGTGCATGGATTATGATTTTTCGGTGAATAATGGTTGGCATTATGAGGTTTCTGGTTGACTGCTATGTCAATTGTTAGTCAAACAAAAAAAATATTAAATGCAATTTGAGGTTGTGGAGCGTTAAATGGAATAATACGAGACAAGAAGTGGAAGAATTTTGAAGACAATGTTCCAATCTTCAGAAGTAATTAGAAAATAATAGAGGTCATAATAATGCGGAGGAATTTCAAAAATGAAGCTTTGCTTGAGGCCACCTTGAATAAGGAGTGATAGACACAAGACAAAAAGCTAAATGTGAATGGCTTTTGCTTGGAGATGAGGCATCTGCATTTTTTATGCCAAGATGTCTGATAAAAGATGTTTTAATCATCTAACGAACATTGATGTAAATAGAGATATGAATATCAATCGTCTTTTGCTAGTTTGGCTGTGGATTTTTATATAAATATTTTCAATAAATCTAGTCACCAAAATTTTCCACAAGTCATTTGCAAATCCATCATCACGGAGTATGGCTCCAATTTCGTAAATGACTACATATCTCAAGAGGAAATTAAATCTGTGATTTGGAGTATTAATGACAATTCTTCCCTGGGTCTGAATGGTTTCAATTCTAAGTTTTACAAGATTCACTAGGAGCTTATGAAAGATCTTATTAGCCAAGCATTGAATGAAACTTTTGGTACGGGTAAGGTTATTTAGGAATGGAACCACAAATTTCTTCATTTGATCCTGAAGAAATTAAATGCTGGAGGAATTCAAGATTTTATGCCAATCGCATGCTGCAATACCCTTTACAAGGTTTTATCTAAAGTTTTGTTTAATCGGATAAATTTGGTTATGGATCATCTCATTTAATAAAATCAAGTTGCTTTCATAAAAGGATGAAATATTAGTGACGGTATTTTATTTATGCATGAGATTATTAAAGGTTTGGGACGTAAGGACAATCATAATATGTGCATTAAGATTGACTTAAAAAAGGTCTATTACTTTGGCAATAGGAATTTTGTTTTGCATAGGCTTCGAAATGTCAATTTTCCTACTAAATGGATTAACTTGATTGATGAGACGATCTCATCTCCATGGTTTTCTATGATGCGTCAAGGGTGCCCTAATGGTTATTTTGGTAACTATAATTAATGGATTGAGGCAGGGTGGTCCACTTTCCCTCTTCTCTTTACCTTTATGATGGAATATTTTTCTCTCCAAATAGATGATAAATTTCGATGCAAACAGATCACTCCAATCAAATCTCATGGTAATAAATTAGCTCATTTATACATGCAGATGACAACTTAATCATTTCAAGAGCTAATGTCAAATCCGTTGAGACATTGAAGAATGTTTTTTCTCCTATGAGAAATGTTACGGGATTAGAACTTAATTGTGAAAAATCAAATATATATTTTGGGGAAGGAATTTCCAATTATGTAGAGATTTCCACCATGCTTAATATCAATTAGAAGGACTTGCCAGTAAGATATCTTGGAATTCCTCTATCTAGTTCTAATTTGAAAGATAAAGATTGCGTGCATCTTATAGATTGAATCAAGCAAAAGATCAGTGGATGGGAAACAATACTTTTAAGTTTGGTGGGCAGGGTGGAATTAATCAATTCTACTATTTCCTTATTGTTCAGTTTTGGATGCAATGTTTCAAACTTCCACGTGAACTATAAACAAGTTTGAAGCATGTTTACTTCAATTTTCTTTGGAAAGGAAAAATTAGTAAAATCCCTTGGGAAGTCATTTCCAAAGATAAAATGGAAGGAGGATTGGGTTTTAGAGATTGGTCAGAATTGAATGATGCTTTAAGTGTCAAACTAATTTGGAAAATTGTGAATAAACAAGGCATTTGGGCTACTTTCATGGACGATAAATATGTGGGTTATAAAAGTTTTTGGGAAATTGAACCTAAATCTGATGATTCAGGTGTTTGGAAGTTTTTATTGAAAAATAGACATTTTTTACCATTAAATGCATGAGAAAACAAGTTGTTGATGGTAAAATATCCATATTGTATGATCCGTGGTTACAAGGTGGAAAACTTATTAGTAAACTTGGAAAAGAAATGGTAATTTGTGCTAGGACTGAACACATGTTGGTGGAGCAAATTTTGGATCAAGACAGTTGGAGGTGTGATAGATTGATTTTTCTTCACCGCATGCGGGCTGACATAGAACATACACCTATATATCATGATAGTAATGAAGATTACTGGTATTGGTCATGTAGTCGAAATGGAGGATATAATTTTAAGCAAATTTGGAATTCGACTCGTACTGTTTTTGGGAATCAATTTTAGGCTAATTCTGTATGGCATCATGTGCATACGCCAATAATAGTTATTTGTCTGTTTAAGGCTATTAACAACTTTCTACCCATAAAATAAAGACTCATACAAAGAGGTTTACCTGTTGACCCTATGTGTGCTCTTTGTAAAAGACATGAGGAAAATGTTGAACACTTGTTATTTGATTACAGTTATTCTACCTATGTTTGGAAACTTTGTCGCATTAAACTTAAGTGGCACGTGAGTCATTCCAGTATTTTATCTCTTCAAGTAGAAGTACAAAATGTGATTCACCAGTTTTCTAATCATAGTTTTTAGTGACATAGCCAGTATCCCCTTTTCGACTTGCTTATGGTTTACTTGGAAAGAAAGAAACAATCGTATTTTCAAAAATTAGCAAACAGATAAATGGGATCTTTGTAAGCAAAATTTTCAAGCAGTTATAATCGGAGCTGACAAATCCAAATTCAGTTTAAAACTACCAATTCAGATCAAAATATTATTAAAGAGTGGGGTTTCGCAAATAATACCAGTCACTACTGTAGTGCTTTTGTCTAGCGATAAGTCTGTGTATCTTCCTCCTAGCATTTGTTTGGATCTTCTCCACTTCAAGGAAGCGTTTTTTCCTATTTTATTGCATTTTTTTCATTTTGTATCAATTTTATATTACACTTTCTCAACTTTACATTAAGATTGCAGTGTACACAAAACTAAAGCCTGGAACTTGTCAGATCTGCTTGGTCAAATTCATTTGTCACATTTCACTCATTCTTTCATGCCCATTCTTACGTGCACAGGAAATCAGTCTACTACCTCTTTCTTGAGTTGATTACTGTTCTTGAGTGTCCACATTTTGTCCAATTCTTGAGCTTCTCCTCTTATTGGTATTCGCTGTCAGATTTGGTGTTTGAAGTTCATTTACTTGTAGTTTCTTTCATTCAGGTACCATCTGCTGTTCATTCTTCTAAGATAGATGCTTCAGAGTTAGCTGCTTTTCCATGCAATGGTCTTCGTTCTTTTGCGGCCGTCTTTTTCTGCATGTGTTTTAGGAATAGTGAAGTTTAGAAATATTTGCTTTCAGGTAGTATTCTTTTATTTATTTTGTTAAGGTAACTTGAAAGCGGGCTTCGTTTGTTTTTTGGGTTGTATTGTATTATCGGTCGTGATAACTTTGCAATAGGGTCATAGGGTTTAGCTCGATTTGTACATACTTTTTTGTATGTAATAAAGGCTTTGTGAACATCTTCAAAAAAATAGATGTATGCAGCGATCTGAGATTGAACCACTATAAAATTTATGTGTTTAAGCTATTTCATATCATTTTTACTTTTCTTATTCTCTTTTTTGATTCATTGGGGTGTTTTATCATTTTTAGCGTAATATGTTTGTTGCTTTCACCGAGAAATGATATTTTCAAGTGTAGATCTACCTTTGAACTTTGGATTTGAAGTATCCAAAAGTTAGATCTAAGTGTGATTGATGTAGATACGAAATTATTCAGATTTGAAGAAGAGTCTAAATCAGATATGATAAGAAATGGCCCCTAGGAAAGCTCCTTTAAGATTTGGAGTAGCTGTTGGAGGTGATGTAGAAGCCTCTCGGCAAAATGAAGAGACTACTCAACCTATGAACGTATTGCCATGACCTTCTTCCTCGTATGAAATGGTGAAAAAAAGGTAAAGTTAGACAAGATGATGGCCAAAATGAATAAGGGGATGTTACAGAGCCAGAACACAACCTTGAAAAGAATAAAAAGAATTTTTCTATGATGTCCCAACAACCTCAAAGGCATAGGAAAAGCCATAATGATTCATCGTCTTAAGATTCCGAGGAAGAAAGTTCATGTTTACCAGATTAAAATTGAAGAGATGGTAAGAAAAAAATTAAAGAGGAAAACTGTTGGAGCATCCTAAAAGCTAAGTGCAAGAGATCGTATAAATACGGTGAATGTCAATCAAGTCTGTACCGACCACAATCAGGTCAGTACCCAATTAATTCGTAATGTTGGAAAAGAAAGATCCCATGAAGCTTTGAATTTGTCTAATAGTGAAGAGAATCTGTAGGTTGTTGGCAATGACGTAGGACAAGATACTGGTTGCTGGTAATGATTTCGATTAAATTGGAAATCTCTTCTCTTTGAAGAATGCATTATGATTCCAAGATCAACGAGGAACACTATCTTGAGTCCCTTGACTTGGTTGATGAGAAACTAGAAGGGGCCGAATTAAGGGTAGCTACTCAATAGAAAAGAGTAGCGAGGCATTTTGATGTCAAGGTCAGAAACCATACCTTTGAGATAGATGACCCTAATTTAAAATGGGTCTTTCCTAGTATACGGGCACTTGATCCGAATTGGGAAGGTTGCGATTGAATAAAAGCTTTGAGATGGAACTTTCAAGCTATCGATTGTTTATTGGATCACAATTCCCAAGCATGGAATAACAAGCATTTGTGACATTATTTGACTTAGATTTCTATTTGCAAATAATATGTCCTGATTGATGGGATGAGATGTAATAAGGCAGAGCCTATTATTCTTTCGTTTATAAATAAATTTGACTTTTGGAATTAATTGAAACTTATTTTTAAACGTCTGATTTTGTGCCGCATGATTAGCGATAGAATAAGACATTCTGTATTTTGAAAATCAAATGTCTAGATACCCAAGGATAGGTACCGAGGAACTCCTCCGATCCATGATCGAGTCATTGGAGTATAATCGTACAAGAGTCGATCAGACAATTCTCTTTTACACATCTAATCTTATTCCTGGAGATTTGCAGGGTCAAAAAATGATGCTTAGAGGTAAGAATCTAGGGCACCAGATCCCAAAGATAGGAACCATGTATAATTGTATCTTTTTGCAAGAACGACCACACTTACGGCTCGTCGACATGCTCAGTCAAAGATAAGCAAAGATGGTCAATGAGTGTCTTTTATCAAAGCCCAAGGATAGTGGAATCAAAGATGGATGTCTAGAGATAGACATCTGTAACACCCAGTAAAATTTATAAAAATTAATTAATTAATAATGATGCTAAAAATAGGAATTTTACAAATGTCATACTTTGGCCACGAAAGTTACCCCATTGTGTTCGTGGCAATTTTCTTAGCAACTTTCATAAATGGAGCTTCCTTGTCAGAGTTCAAACGGAGTTATCGATGTTTGAAGTTTTTTAATTTAAAATAATTCAAGCAAATTTAAATTTATATTAAATAACGTTGCAATTTGAAATTAAAAAGGTAATAAAAGATTATAACGTTAAGGATAAGCTTAACATCTAAGAAAATGTTAATGACATGATTAATTAAATAAAGAAATAATCTAAGGTTAAAAATTAATGTTAACTAATAATTTAGGGCTAAGGACAGAAGGCCGGTCAACCGCCCAAAAAGGACAGGTCAACTGGTTGAGTTGAGGCGGCTAGGGTTTTCAAGGCCCAAACAGCTTGGATTTAATATATTTTGATTGTATGGTCTAGGCGTGTTCTAACCACTATAAATAAAAGGCTAGCTCCCTCACTATTATTCACAAGAAAAATAAGCACGCTAACAAATCTCTGTCAGTTTCCTTCCTCTTCAATAAACTTTCTAGATTCAAAAATAAAAGTTTCAAGCATTAGGGAAGGGATTAATCTAGTTAAAGGAAAATGTAATGAATTATACATATAAGTATGTTTCTCTATCTCTATTCTTTCCTGATCTTTGAATTCTGAATCTAATCTATATCCAAATGAATTGTTGTATATTGTACAACTAAAAAGAAGATAATTGGAGGAAGATATTGGCGTTAACGCGAAAGCTAATCCAAGGGAATACGAGGAAGCTATTTATAAGTGGAAATCTTAGTTTTTCTCTTTATAGTAGTTTGTGCAGTTAATATATGGATTTTTTTAAGCCTTAGGGAATATTGTATGCAAAAACTATAAATCTAAAACCCAAAACTCCCCCGAATTTTTTTTATTCTCGATTTGGTTGGAATTTTATATGTTTTATCTTAATATGGTAGAATTTAATCTGGTATTATTTGCAATATGAATAGTTTATATTCTATTCAACTTCCACTTACCAATTTGTGTTTGTTGTGATGGAGGGTTCTAAAAAGAACTAGGAAAGGACGTGTAAAGCATGGATTTTTATTCCATCCATAGTTTGCACCGCCTACTTCCGTAATGAAAATAAATATAAATCCTTTTTCATTTTGACCTTATCCATTTAAAATTCGAATAGAATATAAAGGATTTAAATTGTAAAATTTTGCTCCCTTGAAATAGAGGTGTTAATTCTAATATGTTAATGTAAAACAAGTTGGATGTTTTGATTCCACTTTTAAATATATATGCAAGTCTGTTTGTTTAACTAATTTAAATTCTGATATTAGCTATTATGTAAACTATTATATTGGGTTGAGGCTTGTATGAATATAGAGATTGTGACATTTAAATTATTTTAACAACCCAAATAGGAAGTAAAAATCTTAGTACAGAAATGCTTTTACGCACACCTAGGAATATTTAATAAAAACTAATTAGCCAGAAGTTAACGTTACATATTAATGTAGTAATAATGTATAAGTCATAATGTATAAAATAATTAGGTTAACAAATAACAATAAACCATATAAAAAGGTAGTTAGGAACAACTATGGAAATTAATCCATAATTAAAAGGCAAAATAAGGAATTTCCCTTATATGGCTTAATGCGTAAATGTGGGTTAGGTATATTATGTATGTATGTATTATATCAGTATAATTTCATAAGGTTGGAGAGCAAAAACATGACTAAATTATATGGATGTGAAGTTAGTTAAAAGTACATGAAAGTCTACTCGGCTAATTTGGCTACCAATAGTGTGACTTTGGAACTAATGTAGGACGCTGTCTATAATAAGTATCCACGGTGGACGCGAGGTTAGTCCTAATTTTATATGGTAAGCATGCCCAGCTAATCTGGCTGCCAGCACCTACGAGTAGTCGGAGCAATGTGAGACGTCATGGTTTGGGTTACGGATTATAGAATGGATATCCCAGGACGGGCCTGCTTTGGGGTTGGAGGTATTAAATGGCTATTGTGGGGTTTGCCTCTTCCCAACTCAAGAAGTATTAAATGATCGGGATTATCCTCTAGGTGCAATAGTGGAAATCTTCAAATGGGGTCCGCTTTGGGGTTGTGGTGCTAAATGCTATTGGAGGGTCTGCCTCTTCTCAATTTAAGAAGTATTAAGTGGCCTTATTGAATTTCTTACGATGTCCGCTAAGAAGTACCGGAGACGGGTTTGACTTGGGCCTAGGGATTAAATGACGGGGATTTTCCTAGGGTCTAGGTATTAAATGGTCAGACTCTGCTTATTTCCCATTTAAAAAGGTCTTAAGTGACTCAGGTACTTTCTCTCACATCGTTAGGACATAGTTGACCAAAATGAGTCGTTGGACCCAATGTATTGCGTAGTTTATGTTTGAATTGCATTATAGTTATGAAATTAGACTAGAAAAGGTCATTGGCCTATAGTTGGAGATACATTACAGGGTTGGACTAGGAGAGATGTTGCCTTATAGTTGGAGGTATATTCGAAAAGACATAGTATAAAATGTGTAAGACATAATACTCATCTAAATGATATTGCCCAAATACTATTATGCTAAAACTTGAGATTTTCATTCACTAGACATTATTGTTCTAACTCCCTCCTCATCAGAACCACCATGTTAAGGGGAAAGATGCTGATGATGAAGTGTGAAGGAGGCGGTGAAGACTGGTGGCAGTATAGCTATTTATTTATGTTTATGATTTATTTTGATGTACCTATATTTTAGACTGGTTGATGTTCTATTTTGAGACATTGTTGTTATCTATATATTTTTCGACCTTTAAATATGCTAGAGGAATTATCAAGATAGAAAGAAGTAACGAGACTCATGAGAAGATATGAAGGCATTTATGCCAAAATCTAGCACAAATACCCAAATGAATATAGTAGAGAAATGAGTGAAGAAAGTAAATAAAAACAAGACATAAAAGTTTTATAGCGGTTCGACAAATCGTTGCTTACGTCCACTTAGCTTTGTTACTGATTTGATGGCTGTTTACAAGTATAGTTCTTATGGTTCTGTACCACTCCACGGATGATTGTAAAGAAATATGTAATAATCACAAGGAAACAAAAAGATCCTCAAAAATGCGCCCTAATCTCTTATTTATAGTCGTAGGTTGCCGAGATATGCTCCTGCATGATCTCCACCATGTTTCCCATGTCCTAGCATCAGTTCCATTCGGGAAAACATGGCTATGTCATCAATATCTATGGATTGGTACCGATCCATGGGTATGGATCGATACCGATCCATAAGAATGTCTTATAGACCTTCTCCAATGCTTTGTATGATGATGAATTGTTGTTGGCTTTGTGTTTCCCAACTTGGATGCTATACTAGAACCTTATTCTAGGTCAACAAGATGGATCGATGTTGGAATGGAGTTGCAGATTTCAAGTGCTCCAGGAGATCGATGATAACTTGCGTGCGATCGGTAATTTGAAGCTTGGAAAGTGTAGTTAACATCATCACTTAAAAGTGGAGGAAGTTTAAGGCAGTTTGGTGGAGATTCTGTGGATCAGTATCGATCCATAGGGATAAATCGGTACCGATCCATCACTTAGATGGATTGGGTTTTATGGATCTTTGAAATGGCTTGTGCTCGCCTCTTATGACTTTGGTTGTACTTGGTTTCTGAACTCTGTGGCTATCTCTTTGGGCTTTCTACCTTGATAGCTTTCAAGCTTTACTCGTCCCGTCCATCCAGATACTGCCGGGTCAAAAGGATGAATAACATTTGCCCTCAAAAGCATGCTTTGTGAATGAAAGGTGTGCTTTGCTCAAGAATAGATATCTAAGTCAATGCAACATTGGTAGTTGAGTTTTCTGGCTATCAACCGATCGAGCTGTGGCGAATCGTCCTGTTCCTTTGGATTCACTTATTAATCAAAGATCGTTCCAGACCATGGTAGCTAAAGACTCGAGTCCTTTCTTGAGTGTTAGTCATAGACAATGATTTCGTGTTCTCCCGAAATCGGTAAGTCATGGGTCGTGTCACGAGTCAGGATCGTCCCATGTTCATCCAAGAGTTAGCAGCCGCATGTTGAAATCAATGGCTCGACTCGATAATCGCTAACGAATCATTTCAAGGTTAATTGGTGTTTAAAACCAGAGTATGGTTTTTGAGATCTCCAGGCCATGTACTCGATGACCAGTTTAATTCCTGATCACTTTGGATTGTTGATCAAATATTGACCTTTCCGGGCCATAAGTTCATTGTCGATCTCTCCGGATCGTTGCCTGATCTCTTCAGATCGCTATTCCAACTATCAATCTCTCCGAACTATCAACTCAATCACCAATCCCTCCGGATTGTTAATCCAATCATATATCTCTCCGGATTATTAAACCAATCATCGACCTCTCCGGATAGTTAGTTTGATAATCAAATCTGGGATTCGACCCATCTAAGTTGTTTCTCGATCTCCCAGATCGTTTATCATCTAATCTAGTGTTCGATCTCTCTGGATCCTTATTGAGTCCAATCTGCTCGCTCTCCGATGAGGAGACCCAATGATTAAACAAGCCCGTCCGCTCATACCCTGATGAGGTGACTTACTTTTCGCGCAAGTCAAATCCACTTGCTCTTCGGTAGGGGGACTTGTACCTTATGGTCATCGTCCCGTCTCTCCGGATGGGATTACCATGATCAATATATTGGTCATCATATTCAAGTGGATTTCAAAAATAAAGCATTCGTTTATAGGTTTCAAATCCAAACATTAAATTAATGATGACCGCCTCACCAGGCATTACAGCCTAGCATCTAGCTCAAAGCGTGCCTGGAGACCAATCGACATCCTATACACGAGTAAGTGGCTCAACTATAATACCGCATCGTTTATTTAGTATAAGAATAAAGTGCGAGAACCGAACCTTGTTTCCCGCCATCTCGATCACAAGATGACTATCCTTAACCTTGATCCAAGGCCATTTCCATCTATCGCATATGATGGCTGCTCCTGTTCCACCATCGCAGCTCGGTTTCTCACATACCACTATAATTGGTTGTTTCTGACCTATTCTTCAATCAGACCATGCAAGTTTCTGCACTTATTCATCTCATGCCCATCCAACTCATGAAACAGGCAGTACTTTCCCGACCTTCTCTCGCGATCGGTGGGTTCTCTCCTCATTGGTTTCAAGTAGGGAATCTTCCCTTGGTATCTAAGTAAATCCTTTCCGAGGTTTCGTTTAATTATGTATAAGAAGAGAATTTATGTTCCCTTCTTTAACGCTTTGGTCCTCTAAAGCCATCATCATCCTTTCGTTTTCCTTTATCTTTTTCAAATCCTGCCCTAGACGGTCCTCCGTCATCCAAGGCATTAACCTCTTCCTTTTCAGTTTCAGCGTCCTCCTAATGAAAATACCTTTCGGCCTCATGATAGACTTCTACAAGTTCTGTCGGTGGATCCCTTTCCAAAGTAATTTTGAAATCTATCTTATTAGCAACTCCTGGAACGATCACCATCAGAACCACTGATGGGTTCGACCTATGAACCGCAGTAGCCGCTGTATTAAATATAGTTAGAAAACTTCATAGGGTCTCTCCAGCCTTTTGCTTTATGCTCGATAACATCATCCCATTCTTCGATTGTGAAATATGCACTTTTAACTGCCTCATGAATCTGTTTACTAACTCAGTCCATGATCCTATGGAACCATTTCCAATTGTCGAAACCACAACGCTGCTAGGTCTATCAAATACAAAGGGAAAGGCCGTCTCATTACTTCTTCAGATGCACCCAACACCTCCATCTGTTGGATGTATCTCATAAGATGGACAGTTGGATTGGTTTTATCATTATACATCTCCAATATCGGCAGCTTGAAATTGGGTAGATTCCCTACATATCGAATGTTAGTAGTGAATGGATTCATGGTCACGTCTTCCAGGCTCTGGTCTGGCGGCCCACCTCTCATTGCTTGTCTAACTATCTCAGCAATTCTGCCATCATCATTTAAAGAAAGTCTTTGTTCCATATCTTCGTTATGCCCCTCGTTCCTGTGGGGAAATTCTAGCACGCACTCCTCTAGTCGCGCCTCCACATTCTGATTCAAGTTCAGTTGTTTAATAGCATCCCTTACTTGAGCATCCCCAAGTGCTGGATTCAGTTCCTCCATGCCCCCATTTCCTTGGGGATTGGTACCAATCGATGCTCGATGATTGGTATTGACCCATACAACTCCTTTGGGGGTCCTTCTAGATTGCTCCATTATGCTCCCAAGTGCATTTGCTCTGGCTTTAGGTCTTCGATTCTGGTTTACAACTACTCTAGCTATTCCTATCTGTCCCATTCTCCTGAAGAAACACTACATCATCTTTTCCTAGCGGGCTATCATTCCTTCTTGTGTTTCATTCATTATGGTCTCCATCTCACCCCTAATTAGGTAAATGGATGGGGGGTTACATCCCTAGGACACCTCTTGGCTACCCCCTTGTTGATTTCCTCCTGCAGCGATCTTCCCAGTTGATTGTCTCATTATTTTAAACTTTTCAAATATCAAATCAGTGAGTTCAAGTAGTTCTCAGTGAAAGCACCAAAATATTTATGCCAAAATTTGGCACATACACCTAAATGAGTATAGTAGAGAAAAAAGTGAAGAAAGTAAATAAAAGCAAGAAAAAACAAGACACAAAAGTTTTATAGTGCTTCGGCTAATTGTTGCCTACGTCTACTTAGCTTTGTTGCTAATTTGATGGCTGTTTACAAGTAAAATTCCTGTGGATCGGTACCACTTCACGGTTGGTTGTAAAGAAATATGTAATAATTGCAAGGAAGCAAAATGATCCTCAAAATAAGCACTTAGCCTCCTATTTATAGCTGTAGGTTGCCGAGATATGCTCCTCCACTATCTTCACCACGTTTCCCACATCGTAGCATCAGTTCTATTCGAGAAAATTTGGCCATGTCATCAATATCTGTGGATCGGTATCGATACATAAGAATGTCTTATGGACCTTCTCCAATGCTGTATATGATAATGACTTGTTGTTGGGTTTGTGTTTCCCAACTTGGATGCTTTACTAGAACCTTGTTTTTGGGTCAATAAGATGGATCAATTGTAGAATGGAGTTGCAAATTTCAGGTGCTCCAGGAGATCGATGGTAACTTGCATGCAATTGGTCATCTGAAGCTTGGAAAGAGTTGTTAACATAATTAATTAGAAGTGAAGGAAGTTTGAGGCAGTTTGGTGGATATTCTATGGATCGTTACCGATCTATCACCTAGATGGATTGAGGTCTATGGGTCTTTGAAATGGCTTATGCTTACCTCTTGTGACTTTGGTTGTACTTGGTTTCTGGACTTTATGGCTATCTCTCTGGGCTTCCTTCCTCGATAGCTTTCAAGTTTGACTCATCCGGTCTATCTAGATACTATTTGGTCAAAAGGCTGAATAATAGAAGGCAATCAGGAAAAGCTGGTGTCGAATCTATAGGTGCATGCATTTCATCAACCATGACGTATCCAGTTGATAAGCTTTATCAGCTATAGGAGATGATGTCGAATTTTGATAACTAAAAAAGTTGTCAAGTTCATAAAACAAAAGAAGTGTTGGACCAGAATGACATTGAAGGTTACCAAACGTATAAGGAAGCAGATGATATCGAATCTTTGTGACTCTTTAAATATCAGGCGTCTAAACAAAGGAAAACGAGATAATGAATCTTTGAAGGGCAGTGATCCACACCATCGATAAGTATAATCAAGCATTCACAAGTGAAACGTGATGCCAAACATTAATGGAATGGTAAAGTATTAGACATTCAATGAAAAGAAGATATCGAATAGAGACTCCAAACTGCTATAAAGCACTATAGAATATAGAATAAAGAGGGATGTCGTATCACTAAAAGATGCCGAGTATCTAGTTATAAAGTAGGCGTATCAAGCCTCAAAAGAACGACAATTATTGTCGAATATTTATGAATAAAAGAGGATACTAGAGCCTTAGCAGGAAAGTATATCAAACGCCTTATATTGAGAGGGTATCGATTTCCTAAAATACCACAAAGTATAGGAGGGATGCCGCATCACTAAAGGGTTATAATGACCTATTAAGAAAGGATGATGCAAATCTACGATCTAAGAGATGGCGTGAACCAATAGTATGAAGGATATCGAATATTTACACTATAAAGGCATCGAGTACAATACGAAAGAGGTCGTGTTACAACAATACAATGAAGTATCGAATATCTACAATCTAGAGGGCATCGAACATTTAAAAGCAATGGCAATGTTGAACCACTACAATCCAAAGCGCGGTGGAGCGTAAAATAAAGAGGGGTTCACATTACTAGAACATGCCAAACATCTACTTGTAAAAGAAGGATGCCGGTCTCTATAAAAAACAAGTCTTGGATATAGCAACAAACATTGAGCCTTTACAACTATAAACGTTACAAAGGGTTTACAAGTAGCAAGCGGTCCCAATCTTTTACAAGCGACAAATGAAGCCTAACTTTAAGGGCTATGAAGAGTATCGAGAATCTACAATTATGCAGAGTGCCACATACAAAGTGAGATGCCGAATATCAGCGATATTGAGGATATGTCGAAGATCAACACAACTAGATGAATACTAAATATTGACATACAAAGAGGCAGCGGGTATGGACATATGGTAGCCATGCCATATGCCACAGCCTCTATAAATGGGCCCTTACCCCAATTCAGAAAGGGACGATCAATTTCTTTTCTTTCCCACTCAAATAATAGAGTTGTAAACCCTAAATTGAATTCGGGTAAAATCAAGAATTGATTTGTAATTTTTGAAACTTATGAACAAGGACTTGGATAAATGACTCTGCATAGCTTAACACCTTGATTGTGCAAATTTGACTATTATTGAACATGGACATACATATGACTAATTTTTGAATTTGGACTTGAGTTTGGGCCCTTATCTTGAACAAGGCTATTTAGACCCTTGTCTAGATGAGTGTTAAGTTTGCATAATGACTATTGTGCCTTTTCAACATATGAATAATGGATTGTGGCATATGTGAATTGCCCTTCTTTCCCATTAATGAATAATCAATGGACTATTACATTCACACAACTTGCCTATTTTACCTTTGGACATGTGACATGAACTTTTGAACACTTCTATATCAAAAGTTTTTGGCTATCATGGGACCATTTCAAATAATATCATCTTGTGCTAAGTCTTGCATAATTAAGCCAGTCTTTGGTTTAATGACCCCCTAGTGACCTATCAAAGTAATGTCACTTTAAATAACATCAGAGGTGTTAGACTAATTTTTGATTCAACATGCCATTATGGGTGTTAGTCCAATTTTTGGGCTAATATTTTGGCGCTTGAATGAGGGCCTCAAACCTCTGGCTTATTATTTCCTTGCTTGGAAACTAATTGTGTAAAGTTTTGCTGTAGGAAAATGGTAAGAGGTAAGAAGGTTAACGTACCAAATAAAGAGAATGTGCAATGAACAAACTTGGAGGAAAACATCACTCCAAATTTGAATATAGAAAATATGGAGCCTAGGAAACCTTCGACACCAGTGAGGCCAACAAACAACGAAACTAAGATTCAGATCTGACTCAATGACTTACAATGATGCAGGAACTCCTTGAAAAAGTTCTTTCCCAGAAGTCTTCTAAAAAGCTTACTGAAGGAGGAGAGGAAGTAGAATATCCAAGGAGGAATCTAGATACCTCATTACTCAATTGCAAAGATAAGGGTAAAAGCATTACTTATCTACAAAGAAAGAAACTCAAAATGAAGGACCGACAGTGTGTTCCCTGGACTCGCAAGATCACAAAATTAAGATGAATCATCAAAGAGAAGACCAAGAAAGGAGAATAAGAAGATCTTCCGAGCAGTCAGGCAGCTTAACTTCAGGCAAGAAATACAAGCTCTCAAGAAGGGATTATCATGATGACGAAGCATACTTGAAAGAAATGGCCAATAAAATTAGTAAAAGACATGCTTGATCTTAAAGGGAAAAGGACCTTAACCCTAGGGAAAACAACAATCCTCTTGAGGCTCCATTCACAGAAGATATAATGTTTGTTAGAATTCCCTCGCATATCAAAGTCCTATCATTAAAGTACAATGGAACCACTGACCCCAATGGCCATCTTTTGGCATTTGAGAGTGAAATGGAATTGCACAATGCCCTTGGAGTGGTACATTATAGACTTTTTCCTACGAATTTTCAGGAAGCCGCTGCCAAATGGTGCAGACTTTATAGAGAGAAAACCATTTACTCTTGAAAACCATTTTCTTATGAGTTTTTAGCATAATTATGCATATGTAAAGATCCCACTATTAACTAAAGTGTGCTGGCAAATGTCAAACAAAGACCAAATGAACTGCTTAGGGAGTATTTGAGGAGGTTCAATACCGAGTCACTAAAGGCTGAAAACATGACTGACAGAGAAAAACTAATGACAGTGCATTCGGGGTTAACCGAACTGACACCGTTTTGGAAGGAACTCTACATCCATGGATATAAGGATCTTTAAGAATTTCATTTTCATGCTGATAAGTTTATCCGTATGGATGAAATATATTATGTTGAAAATAAATCCCAGTCAAAGAAGGAAAGAGGAAAATCTAGCTATGAACGCCTTAACAAAAAGCTGAGATGGGATAAAAGTAAAAGAGGGAGATGGGAGGAGATCCCTAGATCTAACTATGTGGCTTTGAATTAGCCCATTTACTATATTTTTTCTATGGCTAAAGATGAAGGAAACTTTCCTATTTCCTACAAGGTAAGGAAAAATCTAGAATCGAAGAGGGGAGGGGAGATTACTATGCTTACCATATGGGGAACAAGCATAAAACCGACGAGTGCCGTGTTCTGGCTAAAATATCCAGAACATGGTTAGATCTGGATCCTTATAGGAGTTTGTCAAAGAGAATCAAAATTCCTCCAATCCTAAAGGGAAACAACAAGAGACCCCCAAGTAACGCTGCAAATCTCATAGAAAATAACTCTCAACCGGACTTTATTCCTCCGATCAACCATATAGACATCATCCATGGAGGTCCCAGCTCCTTGGAAGTAACAAAGGAGCCAAGAGAAGGTACACAAGGGAGGCAATAAATGGAGTTATTTCTATTCAGGAGGAGCCACCGCTCAAAAATCGCAAATATGAACTTCAGATGCCCAACTTAACAATAACCCTATAGGAGTTGAGAGGGGTCCGTCACCCGCATAATGATCCATTGATGATAACTTCACAAATTAAGCTCTCTGTGGTAACAAAGATCTTAGTGGATACTAGAAGCGCAGTGAACATCATCTTTAGGCATGCTTTCAGTCAAATGGGAATCCCAGAAGAGAAATTGGAACCTAGCTTTGAACCTATCTTTAGGTTCAACAACAAGTGGTCTACTCTAATAGAAAAAATCAAGCCCCTGGTGTAGATAGGAATTCCACCACAATCCAAAACTTTTGAAACTTTATTCATGATAATGGACCAACCTTTCTACTACAATGCTTTCTTTCGAAGCCCAACCCTAGATGAAGTAGATGCGTTTGCTTCATCGAAATTTCTAATAGTGAAATTCCTGACTAAGAATGGTTGGGAAACAATAAGGAGGAGTACTTTAGCTTTCGAGAACTATATTTCGCTACACTTGAGCAATGTAAAAGTGACAAAATTTCTTGTTATGACTCAAAGAAAAATAAGTTGAGCAAAACCGAAGTTGAAAAGCCCTTAGATAATAGCCTTCCAAACCAACTGTCCAAGGCAAACAAGAAAACAAAAATATCTGAGAAGCCCGAGAATGTACTAAGAAAATTCAACTTTCTCGAGAGGAAAAGAAAAGGGAAAGAGGTAAACCTGATAGACAAAGAAATAGATGGCGAAGAAATTGTCAATGAATTAGATTGTTAGAAATGAGCAAGAAAGAATAAAGCTAATCGAAGACCTAGAAGAATTAAGCTTGGATTCGCTTGATCGAACAAAAACAGTGAAACTCGGAAAGGAGTTAGGCGACAAGCTCAAGGGGGAACTTATTCGATTTCTTCAGTCTAGCAAGGATGTATTTTCCTGGACCCACTCTAACATGGTTGGAATAGATCCAATAATCATGAGCCATGCCCTGAACATAGATCTGAATATTACTTCTATTCGACAAAAGAAAAGGCAGTTCAATAAGGATCGAGCTTGAAAGGGACGCGGAAGATGATCTTAAGGCTATTTAACACTAGAGGGGGGTGAATAGTGTTTTAAGAATTTCTTTAAAACTTATTTGATTTAAATTGAATTAACTAACTTAATGCAAATACACAATCACAGATCAAATCACAGAATCACAAACAAATGCAAATATAAATAAAAAGCAAGTAAAGGAAAGAACACACCAGGAATTTTATACTGGTTCGGTGTTACCCTACATCCAGTCCCGCACAACCCGTACGGCTTTCTATTCAACAATAATCTAGATTACAATCCCTCGATTCCAAGGCAATGAGGTACACCCTCCAGATTCTCAGGTCTCTGGGTAGAACCACTTGATTCACAGGACACAAGTTCACCCGATCGATTTCCAAGGACACGATCACAACTTTATAACCCTACACAAGTTTCTTTGAGTACAAATGTATCTATAACTCTGATAAGCACTGAGATTCTTTGAAGAGAGTGGCAGAGAATCAAACTAGAGATATTCTGGTTTGATTCACTTAAGATTTCGGCAGAATATGGATAGGATGATTAGAAAATAAGATAAGAGAGTAAAGAGGAGAGAAAATAAAAAAAGTAGTTACTGGAAAACGTCCATAACAGTCTCTATTTATAGAGAATGAATGGATGTGTCCATTCGAAGAGGTTTAAACGAATAGACACTTCTTTTGAAAACAACCTTTGCTGTAACGGGAAGCATGTCGACATGACAAGTAAATAGGATGTCGACATGGTCTAGTAAAAAGTGATGATTTGCTTTACTTTGAAAATGATGATTTAAAACATATGCAACTTTATTCAAATGGACTCTATGTATTTGTAGAAGGTATTTAGAAGTAGAAATACTTATGAATGTATATATGTATATATACTAAAATATATTTAAAAATCAAAGTAAATAAACTAAAGTAAATATAATATTAAAATAGATTTTGAGGCTAAAATATCAAGGAAAATTTTGAAATCAAAATATAACAAAATGATAAATATGATTTTGAGGCTAAAACATTTTTGGAAATGTGAACGAAGGTTTTTCTTTTGAAAAGGAATATTTGAAAATCATTTTATAAAACAAGAGATAATTTTGAAAATCATTTTGAATCAAAATTAGTGGATAACAAAATAGGGCTACTATCCGTTCCACTAGATATTTCGTGAGTTCCATCTCACTAGGGTTCCATCCCTTTAACAAGAACGAAGTGGATTCCATTCCACGAGTAAATTGGATAAAAAAGAATGATAGTGCTTTCAAGGAGTTTTAACAAATATCTAACCTAACTATATTATTTGTCTTGAACTCTTGAATATCTTGAATCTCATGAGTCTTCAATCTTGAACTCTTGATCTTTGTCTTCATCAATTTTGTTTTCTTTACTGTACAGTCTTCTTTTGTTGATACCTGCATATAGATTTCCTGCACATATATATTTTATAACATTTCTATAGTTGTTGTCATCAAAACCACTATCCTATGGACTAACATTCTCCCCCTTTTTGATGATGACAACCTTTGTTTATAAAATATTTATATTCTCCTTATAACTCCCCCTAAATCTAATAACTCCCCCTTAATCTATGCCTAACTAACCTATTTTATACTTCTCCCCCTTTGTCATCAACAAAAATTGACACTAACTTCCCCTAAATCTATGATATTAATGATAGTGTTATCATTAATAATACTGAAACTAGATATAACAATGCTAAATATTGTATACTTAGAATGATATATATGAGTAATATAAGAATGAGAATAATAAGTGTAACCACAAATTATTTTATTCATATCACTATATTCATAACTGTTAAATGAAAAGAAAATGCATACAATAAGTAGACAAATCAATCAAACATAAGCACACCTATTTATGTCTTATTACATAATCAATATAGTAAGTTATCATAAATCAATCATGTTTAAAACCAAACCAAATCAAGTATTTCAAATCAAATCAATTTTAAACCAAATCAAACAAGTTAAATGTTACGTGGAACTTCAACCCATCCCTCTTTTCCAAAGATGGGATCCGCTTTGATTACTTCCCAATCTTCATCGTCCTGGAGCAATGTCTTCGGTGGATTTACTTGGAGATCCTCTTTGTTGAGAGCGGAGATCATCCATCGTAGTGCATCGAAATGCCTTTCTTGTTCCTTTATCATCTGCATTTGTCAGTTCTAAGTGCCTTTGATTTCGTAGAATAAAAGTAAGAATATTTTTGAAGGATTTGAGAGTCTCTTCAAGATTATCACTTAGATTTGAAGAGGATGAAGCCATTTTGATGATAAGTAAGAAGGAAATAAGTAGATAAGAGTAGAGAGAAGTTATGAGAAGTTTTCTGGAAGAAAATAGGACTTAAATCGACAGGAAAGTCGTTTGAAATGAATAGACATAAGGAGTTATTTTGAATTTCAAATTGAAATGTCCATTCAGAATATTACCAGTATATGTCGACATGACCTCTATACAGTATGTCGACATACATAGCAGATTTTGCACATCTTATTTTTGAATTTTCAGTGTATATACATATGATTTATATATATTACTTGATATAAATAAGAGTAACAGTAAAATAAACAGAGAATACGCCTCATTTCATACTAGAACAGAGAAGTACATGAATTTCATAAAGAAAACATAAAGATACAACTTTCAATACACCAATTTTCATTGATATACAAAAAGTAAACTCTAGAAACTAGTAGATGAGGATGAAGATGATGAGATATTGAGCTTCTTGTTGACTTTGGAGAAGAACTTGTTCATAGTATTGGACATTTTGTCCAATTTTTTGTTTACGGAGTGTTTGAGAGCTTTTTGATTTTTCACAATCACTCGTTTATTGTGAAGGAGAGTCTTGTTTGATGGTCGTGTGGGAAAATCAATACTCTCTAAGGAAGTTTCTTCACTTTCTTCCTCTTCTTCTTCCTCACCTTCTTCTTCCTCACCTTCTTCTTCCTCCTCTTCCTCTTCTTCTTCTTCCTCCTCATCTTCTTGCATTTCCTCATACCCCAATCGTGCTTCTTTTTCCGTTAGTGTTTCGTATGGTTGAAACACGTGCGGAATTTTCATAAGTGAAATATTGGAATGATTAAAAACCTTTCGTGGAAAGAATTCTTCACCTCTCATATCCACTCCAAAGTAATTAAAAATTCTAGTGAGGTATATTCCATGATATAATGCATTCTCTCCCGAATCCAAGTTTTTGTGTCGAAATTCATTCAAGATAACTTGTGCCCAATTAATATCATAATTTCCAAAAATTGCAAAAAGAGCCTTACACACTTTTTGAGTCGGGTTATTGTAATTTCCCGATCTCGGAGTAATAGTGCGTTGAAGGAGAAGATTAACAATACGAGCTTTTGGTCGAAAAAATTTGTTTTTGAAATCCATTTCTTCCTCAAAAATATTGTGAAAAGTTTCACGATCGGTTTCCTCGATTTCAAAAGAAGAAAGATTGGAACCGGTACTTTTACACTCAAGTATGGTTCCTAAAACATCGGTATCCAAAACAATTTGTGTCCCCTTGACACTACTCCACACTTCATCATCCCTTCCATTATAAAAACCACGATTTAAATTTGCATAAAACATTTTGACAAGGTTTGGATAGCAAACAAAATCATTTTGGTTATTGTCAACCAAGCATAAAATACCATTGTTTTGAAAGAGAGCATCAATTTCATAAGAAGCGAAGTCATTAAAAATAGCAAAATTACCCGAATGAACTTTTCCATAAGTTGCATAATTAATGTATGCAAGTATGGCATCTCTATTATTGTAGAGATGATCTTTGATGGCTCTTGACAGCCTCATTCCGGCTACGTTGCTAGTGGATGCCATTTTTGAAGAGATAAGAGTGTTTGAAGATAAAAGTTGTTTTGAATTTGAATTGAAGATGGAGATAAGTGTTGATAGAAGATAGATATAAAGAGGTTGAATAGGTGGATTCTCTGGTCAAAGAGTCATAACTATTCAGAACATAGGAGTTAGTGAAAAGGTGGAGGGAAATTTGAATTTTGAATACAAATTTAGAAATCTGATTTGCTACAGGTATGTCGACATTACCAATAAGTGCCATGTCGACATGCACATCAGATTTTGCAAAAATGATTTCAAGCATGTACAAGATTTATATATATATATATATACTTATATATATTATGATTATTGTCTGAATATATTTTGAAAATATATTATACAGAAAATATATAAAAATAATATTTTATAAATTTTTTAAAAGATATTTAAAAAAAATTAAGTTAATAAAATCAATTATATACTTAACTAATAAACTATTCTAAGCAACCAATTTTCAACCAATTAAAATAGTAAACGTGTACCTTGTTTGAGTTCCATATCATCCTGATTATCTGAATTCTGAGTTGTCATAAAACACATATTTGCCAATTCTGTTTTCTGTTCATCATCTCTTGAGGACGTATCTGAATCATCCAGTGTTGCTGCAAATGCTTTCTTTCTTTTCTTTGAATATTCTTTGTTTGATTGAGGAGTTTGCTTTTCTAGATGTGGACAGTCTCTTTGATAATGACCAAACTCATTGCAATTGAAGCATTTGATGTTGTTGAGTGATTCAGTGTTATTTCCAAAACTTTTTCTTTTGTGATTATTCATTTTTCTATACTTCAAGAATTTTCGAAAGTTTCTTGTCATGAAGGCTATTTCTTCATCATCATCACTAGAGTCTGATTCACCAGTTAGTGCATTGAAGGCAATGGACTTTTTTTTCTGATGACTTATTCTCCCTTCTTCCCTGAATTTGAACTTCATATGACATCAGATTTCCAATTAATTCATCAATCTTCAAGGTACTGATGTTATTTGCTTCTTCAATCGCCAGTGTCTTCAAATCCCATTCTGGAGTGAGTGAATTCAGAATTTTCCTGACTTGATCTTCTTCGGAGATTGCTTTTCCCAGAGATACTAGTGAATGAACAATATCCTGAAAACGACTATACATATCAGGAATAGATTCACTAGGCAACATCTTAAATAATTGAAATTGATTAGTAAGAATAGAAATTTTGGTCTATTTAACTTTGCTTGTTCCTTCATGAGTAACTTGCAGAGTTTTCCAGATTTCATATGCAGTTTTACAAACAGATACTCTATTAAATTCATTTCTATCTAGTGAACAAAATAAAATATTCATGGCTTTTGAATTGTTTTGAGCCACTTCTCTTTGAACGGTCGTCCATTGAGCAAAATCAGTTGTGGGCTCAATGTATTCAGTTTGTGTCATATTCCATGTTTCTAAACTAATGGATTGTAAATATATCTTCATTCTACATGCCCAATATGCATAGTTACTACCATTGAAAAGTGGTGGTCTGGCAGTGGACTGACCCTCTACAAATGAACTAGAAATACCAGTGTTGGTAGCCATTGTTACTTTTCAAAAATCAGGTTATGAATACTTTGAAAAACTTGCTCTGATACCAAATGAAAGGGACGCGGAAGATGATCTTAAGGCTATTTAACACTAGAGGGGGGGGGGTGAATAGTGTTTTAAGAATTTCTTTAAAACTTCTTTGATTTAAATTGAATTAACTAACTTAATGCAAATACACAATCACAGATCAAATCACAGAATCACAAACAAATGCAAATATAAATAAAAAGCAAGTAAAGGAAAGAACACACCAGGAATTTTATACTGGTTCGGTGTTACCCTAAATCCAGTCCCGCACAACCCGTACGGCTTTCTATTCAACAATAATCTAGATTACAATCCCTCGATTCCAAGGCAACGAGGTACACCCTCCAGATTCTCAGGTCTCTGGGTAGAACCACTTGATTCACAGGACACAAGTTCACCCGATCGATTTCCAAGGACACGATCACACCTTTATAACCCTACACAAGTTTCTTTGAGTACAAATGTATCTATAACTCTGATAAGCACTGAGATTCTTTGAAGAGAGTGGCAGAGAATCAAACTAGAGATATTCTGGTTTGATTCACTTAAGATTTCGGCAGAATATGAATAGGATGATTAGAAAATAAGATAAGAGAGTAAAGAGGAGAGAAAATAAAGAAAGTAGTTACTGGAAAACGTCCATAACAGTCTCTATTTATAGAGAATGAATGGATGTGTCCATTCGAAGAGGTTTAAACGAATAGACACTTCTTTTGAAAACAACCTTTGCTGTAACGGGAAGCATGTCGACATGACAAGTAAATAGGATGTCGACATGGTCTAGTAAAAAGTGATGATTTGCTTTACTTTGAAAATGATGATTTAAAACATATGCAACTTTATTCAAATGGACTCTATGTATTTGTAGAAGGTATTTAGAAGTAGAAATACTTATGAATGTA
The DNA here is from genome assembly GCA_030737815.1 of Allium fistulosum. Lineage (NCBI taxonomy): Eukaryota > Viridiplantae > Streptophyta > Magnoliopsida > Asparagales > Amaryllidaceae > Allium > Allium fistulosum. The sequence continues at coordinate 303,402,581 of CM060903.1, read as the reverse complement.
TATATGTATATATACTAAAATATATTTAAAAATCAAAGTAAATAAACTAAAGTAAATATAATATTAAAATAGATTTTGAGGCTAAAATATCAAGGACAATTTTGAAATCAAAATATAACAAAATGATAAATATGATTTTGAGGCTAAAACATTTTTGGAAATGTGAACGAAGGTTTTTCTTTTGAAAAGGAATATTTGAAAATCATTTTATAAAACAAGAGATAATTTTGAAAATCATTTTGAATCAAAATTAGTGGATAACAAAATAGGGCTACTATCCGTTCCACTAGATATTTCGTGAGTTCCATCTCACTAGGGTTCCATCCCTTTAACAAGAACGAAGTGGATTCCATTCCACGAGTAAATTGGATAAAAAAGAATGATAGTGCTTTCAAGGAGTTTTAACAAATATCTAACCTAACTATATTATTTGTCTTGAACTCTTGAATATCTTGAATCTCATGAGTCTTCAATCTTGAACTCTTGATCTTTGTCTTCATCAATTTTGTTTTCTTTACTGTACAGTCTTCTTTTGTTGATACCTGCATATAGATTTCCTGCACATATATATTTTATAACATTTCTATAGTTGTTGTCATCAAAACCACTATCCTATGGACTAACAGAGCTAATGCTTTGAAAGAGGACATCAAAAGAACTACTTGAAAATGGATTCATTAGAGAAGTTTTCTATCTAAATTGGTTGGCCAATCCCGTGCTAGCCAAAAATCCCAATGGAAAATGGAGAATGTATGTCGACTACATTGACTTGAATAAGGCAAGCCCTAAAGGTTGTAACCCTTTGCCTTGAATAGATCAACTAATTGATGCCATAAGTGGACACAAACTGTTATCCTTTATAGATGCGTACTTAGGGTACAATCAAATCCCCATGTTCAAACCAGATGAAGAACACACGAGTTTTATAATAGACTGAGGAATCTAATGCTACAAAGTGATGCTTTTCGAATTTAAGAACGCTAGGGCTACATATCAAAGACTAGTAAATAGAATGTATAAGAAACAAATTAGGCGAAACATAGAGGTTTATGTAGATGATATGCTAGTAAAATATCAAGAAGAAAGTAATCACTTAAAGGACCTTGAAGAAATGTTTGAAGTCCTAAGAAGATACAAAATGAAATTAAATCCACAAAAGTGCTCCTTCAAAATACAATCTGGGAAGTTCTTAAGATATATTGTTAGTGCTAGAGGAATAGAGCCCGATCCTGACTAAACTAAAGTGATTAGGGATATGGTAGAACCAAAGACAAGTAAAGATGTAATAAGCGTAGACGGGAGAGTGGCAAGTTTAAACATATTCATCTTTAAAGCCATTGATAAGTGCATACCATTCTCTGATGTGATCAAGAAGAAGAAAAACTTTGAATGGGGGGAAGATTTCCAATATGCCTTTAAAGAGTTGAAAGATCATCTTGAAAAGCCTCCAATCGTATCTAGCCCAGTAGAAGGAGAGAATCTTTATCTCTACATGGCAGTTTTCGAACATGTAGTAAGCTTCGTTCTAATAAGGAAAGATAATGGAACCCAACTTCCGGTATACTATATTAGCAAAAGGCTCAAGGATGCGGAAATTAGATATACGATCATAGAAAAATTGGAATACTATTTGATGCTCATCGCTCGAAAGCTAAGGGCCTATCTCCAAGCACATCCAATTAAAGTCCTAACCAACTTTCCCCTCAAACAAGTTTTCAGTAAACCTGAGGCGTTAGGAAGATTAGTGAAGTAGGGAATAAAGCTTAGCCAATATGATATCGAGTTCCAACCCTAAGTGACAATTAAAGGATAAGCTCTGGTCGACTTCGTAAATGAATGCACATGATTCATCAAAATATAGTCAAAAAAGGAAAAGGATTTGAAGCCACAATTGTTTGTTGACATAGCTTCAAATGAACAAGTGGCTGGTGTAGGATATGTGATCATTACCCTTGATGGACATCGGTTGCATTATGCAATGAAATTAGGATTTCCTGCTACCAATAATGTGGCAGAATGTGAATCGATGGTTGTAAGACTCACCTTAGCCTTACAATTAAAAATTTAAAGGATTGAAATCTTCAATGAATCCTAACTAATGATAAAGGGGCATTTCACCAGAAGGACAAACTTTGCAGTCCAATTAGTTTCTAGGACACACATTCAAAGAAATTACTTTCAAGGCCAAAGTCAGCAGAATAATTACTTTCAAGGACAAAGTCAACAGTCCAATTACTTTCAAGGACATAATTTCATAGGTTTTTAGGCCCTAGAAACTAATTATTATGCGTTTTGTCCTTGAAAGTAATTATTTCATTTGTGTGTCCTAGAAACTAATTCCACTTGCTAAAGAGGCCCTTGTGGCTAATTTCCACAATGATAAATCAGTTAAGCCAAACGTATCAAACGAAAGATGCCAGATTGGTCCTTTACGTAAAAAAGTGCTAGAGATGTTGACCCAATTTGAAGATTTCTTGATACATCAAGTACTGAGAGGGAAGAATTACCCAACCAAATCTTTAGCCAAGTTGTCCAGTTCATGAGGAGCACCGAAAACTCAAATTGTGCTAGTTGACTTCCAACCAAGTCCTAGTATAGAGGAAAGGGTCCCTGAACCAAAAAATAAATCTGTGGTATTGACTAGATCCCAAGCCTTTGAACAAGCCGACAAAGAAAATTAATCAAGAAGTGATAATGAAGAAAACCAAGAAAGAACCATTCATGTTGAAATTAATAGTCAGTATGAAAATAACCAAATGCACCCATTGTTAAGTACTTGATGGAAGGGAAAGTACCGAAAGATAAAAGAGAGTCTAGAAAAATAAAGCTCTAAGCCCAACTTTTACCGAGATAAACGAAACACTTTATAAAAAAAGATATTCACTCCCTTACCTAAGGTGTGTTAGTCCGGAAAATGGCTTAAGACTGTTAAGAGAATCACACGAGTGATTCCATGGAGATCATTTTAATGGAATAAAATTAGCTAAAAAGGTCATGAGGCAAGGTTTCCACTAGCCTCAAATGAGTAATGATGCAGTGAATCATGTAAAGAATTGTGAGCAGTGTTAGAAATTTTCAACAATTCCACATATGACCTCAACTGAATTAACCCCAATTTCAAGTCCATGGACCTTTGATGTATGGGGAATCAATTTAATAGGTACATTGCCTATATCTAAAGGTGGAGCTAATTTTGCAGCAGTAGCCATCGATTATTTCACCAAATGGGTAGAAGCAGAACCATTACCAAATACAACATCTGGAAAAGTATTAAAATTTATGATAAAAACATAGCCACTCAGTTTGGAATGCCATACAAGATAATATCCGATGATGGACTCAATTTGAAAGTGAAGAATTTACCAAATTTTGCAAGGAGAATGGAATAATCAAAAACTTTTTATCCGCAGCTCATCCTAAGGCTAATGGAGCCGTTAAAGCCGCCAACAAAACTATTAAAACTATCCTTAAGAAACGTCTGGACAAAGTGAAAGAGAATTGGGTAGAAGAACCGCCGCTAGTGCTTTGGACATATAGAACTTCTACTAAAATCGCGATGGGACATACTCCATTATTTTAACATATGGGTGCGAAGCAATGCTTCCAATCAAAGTTGAAGTTTCATCTCATTAAAGAATTGCATATGCATTTGATCCTAATTAAGAATTAAGGAAAGAAACATTAGATTCAATCAACAAATTAAATGATGAAACAACCATACCAACGGCCGAATATCAACAAAGGATTTCAAGGTATCATAAATCCAAGTTAAAGGAAGGTCGTTTCAAAAAGGAGATTTGGTTCTTTCAAAAGTCAGGGCAAATACCAAAAATCCGACCGATGGACCACTCGGACAAAATTGGGAAAGGCCCCTTATTATTCATGAAGTAACTCCACCAGGGACTTATCGATTATGCCGACCTAATGGCAACATAATAGCGAGAACTTGGAATGCTGAGCATCTAACGCCCTACTTTCCAATAATGGATAAATAAAGGAATTAAGTTAAGTATGTTTACAAAAATCGATGATCAAATGAAAGGAGGAGACTAAAAGGAAAAGCCTAAATCATTATCTATAAGGTAATAAGGGGCAAAATAAAAGCCTTTGATCCCACCATAAGGGCATGGTCAAAGCTAGAGGAAGGTCAGAGTAATCCTTTGGTCCTCCCTAAGATGGCCTAGCCAAAGCACCACAAGCCTTTGATCCCGCCTACGTGGCCTGGCCAGAGTGCCTCCTAGAGGGAGGATGGAGTAAGCCTTTGGTTCTGCCTAAGATAGCCTAGCTAAGCATCAACTCAGCCTTCAGTTCCACCTATAAGGCTTGACTGGAGTGCCTCCTATAAGGAGGATGGGCAAGACTTTGGTTTTTCTTAAGATAGCTAACCAAACTCACCGACCACCCTAAATAATTACCTATAAGGTAAAAAGGGCTCAAGCCTAAATCATTGCCTATAAGATGATAAAGGGCCAAAGAGATAAATCAGAGTCTAAATTGTCACCTAAAAGGTGATAATAGGCCAAAGGAACCGATTAAAGCCTAAATTACTACCCGAAGAGTAGTAAGGTGCGAAAGAAATCAAAGCCTAAATCATTACTTAAAGAGGGATAAGAGGCAAAAGAAATCAATCAAGTAAGTTCAAATCTACCCCAAGGATGGGTCAAAACAATCTTCTAGAGGAAGAACAATCAAACACATTTAATTTCGCACCAAGGCAAAGTTATAGAAAGCTTCAAAAGGAAAGGTCGAAAACTATCCGAGATTTTGGCTCCAATATAAGCGTCCAAGAAGTTCCAAATCTTATGTGAACCTAAGACTTCATTCTTAAGAAGTTCGAGAATTGAAATAGTTCTCAATCTTTTATGGAATTTAAATTTTCTAGTGAATAGTGGGAACCTCTTTTATTACTCAGATTTCTAGTCTCCTACTATTTATTACCATATGAGTTTCTGGTCTTCTATTCATATAAAATTATTGTATTATTACTAGATGGGTTTCTGGTCTTCTATGCAGATAAAATTATGGTACTATTGCCAGATGGATTTTTGGTCTTCCATTCAAATGAGATTGCGGTATTATTACTAGATGGATTTCAGGTTTCCTATTTAAAGAAAATTATGATAGATTTCTGCATTTCTAACCAGACGGGTTTCTGATCATCTTATCAATTAAATTTCCAAACTTCCTATCAAACGAATCTATGGGTTTCTTACTAGATGAATTTATGATCTTCTTGCTAATTAAATTTATGGTCCTCTTATTGAGCCGATTTCCGACCTTATTGATTAAACCTTGGCTCTACGCAAAAAACACAAAAGGCTCCTTTATATGAAGAAGAAAACAAACTAATCCCTATCTTTATCAAAGTTGAAAATGGATTGCCTAATATTCAATTTAGAGTAAACAATGAAATTATCATCATTTGCATTATGATTTTCAAGAAAACGGTATTGAAGAGAAAATCTCATAGATGGTCAGAAAGATGAGAAAATGCTTGGTTTTACACTAAAGCGTAAAAAGCTTTTTTTATACAGGGAAGAGGCAAATGTTATCCACTTATTTTTTTATCTTTAAATATGCTTAAGGAATTATCTAGATAGAAAGAAGTAACGAGACTCATGAGAAGATATAAAGGCAATTAGGAAAAGATGGTGTCAAATCTATAGGTGCATGCATTTCATCAACCAAGAGGTATCGAGCTGATAAGCCTTACGGCTATAGGAGACGATGTTGAATTTCGATGGCTACAAGAGTTGTCAAGTTCATAAAACAAAAGAAGCATCGAACCACAATGACATTGAAGGTTACCGAACGTATTTGAAAGCAGATGATATTGAATCTTTATGACTCTTTGAAATGTCGAGCGTCTAAACAGAGGAAAAAGAGATACTGAATCTTTGAAGGGTGGCGAACCACAATAGAAATAAGTATTATCAAGCATTCACAAGTGAAACGTGATGTCGAACATTAATGGTATGACAAAGCATCAAACGTTCAATAACAAGAAGATATCGAATGGAGATCCCAAACTACTGCAGCTTGCTATAAAATATAGAATAAAGAGGGATGCCATATCACTAAAAGGTAACGAGTATCTAGTTAGAAAGAAGGTATATCAAGCCTCAAAACAACGACAAGTATTGTTGAATATTTACGAATAAAAAAGGATAACGGAGCCTTAGTAGCAAAGGAAGTATATCAAACTCCATATAATGAGAGGGCATCGAGTTCTTAAAATACCATAAAGTATAGGAGGGATGCAGCATCACTTAAGGATATCGACCTATTAAGAAAGGATGACACGTATCTATGATCTAAGAGATGGCGTGAACCAACAATCTGAAGGATATTGAGCATTTTCTCTATAAAGGTATCGAGTAACTACAATACAAAAGAGGTTGACCTACAACAATACAATGAAGTATCGAATATCTATAATCTAGAGGATTTTGAACTTAAAAAAAGCAATAGCGATGTTGAACCACTACTACCCAAAGCATAGTGGAGCGTAAAATAAAGACGAGTGCCACCTCACTAGAACATGTCGAACATCTACTTGTAAAAGAAGGACGTCGGGTCTTTATAAAAACAAGCCTTGGATATAACAATGAATATTGAGCCTTTACAACTATAACCGTTGCAAAGCGTTTACAAGAAGCAGGTGGTCCTATTCTTTTACAAGTGACAAATGATGCCGAACTTCAAGGGCTATGAAGAGTATCGAGAATCTACAATTTTGTAGAGTGTTGCAGTTGAAGTGAGATGCCAAATATCAATAATATTGAGGAGATGTCAAAGATCAACACAACTAGGTGAATACCGAATATCGACAGCATAAAGAGGTAGCAAATACGAACACATGGCATCCATACTGCATGCCATAGCCTCTATAAATAGGCCCCTACCCTCATTTAAGAAGGGGCGATCAATTTCTTTTCTTTCTCCCTCAAATAATAAAATTGTAAATCCTAAATTGAATTGGGGAAAAACTGAAAAATTGATTTGTAACCTTTGAACTTATAAATGAGGACTTGGACAAATGACTCTGCATAGCTTGTTTACCTTGATTGTGCAAATTTGACTATTATTGACCATGGACGTGAATATGGCTAATATTTGGATTTGGACTTGACTTTGGGCCCTCACTTGAACAAGGCTATTTAGGCCTTGTCTAAATTAGTGTTTACTTTGCATATTGGCTATTTTGCCTTTTCAATATACGAATAATGGATTGTGGCTTATGTGAATTGCCTCTCTTGCCCATTAACGAGTAATTAATGGACTATTGCATATTAACACAACTTGCCTATTTTACCTTGGACATGTGACATGAACTTTTGAACACTTCCATATCAAAAATTTATGGGAATTATGGGATCATTTCAAATAATATCATCTTGTACTAACTCTTGCATGGTTAAGCTAATCTTTGGTTTATCGAATCCCTGGTGACCTATCAAAGCAATGTTAGTCTAAATAACATCAGAGGTGTTAGACCAATTTTTGGTTCAACATGACATCATGGGTGTTAGTCCAATTTTTGGAATAATAAACGTGTTATGGATATTTGGAATATTGTATTTCTGAGATTGGGGAAATGTGTAAAATGGGTACTTACTTTATTATTATATTTTATCCTTTATGTTATGAGATTCTGAAAGCATAGATAGATAGCTCTATATATTATTTATTTGATCAATTTTATCAATTAATAACCAGCTTTGTAATGGACTTAAGGACCAATAGGCTTTTATTAGGTCAAAATTCGGTCTTCCCTTGAGAGGGTTGTTGCATTTGGCATCAAAGCTTAGGTCACCCGATCAACGAGAATAGGTATATGCGAGAGTACATATTAGTTATTTTTTAAAATATTTTGAAAATCCTACTATATATATAAATATACATATATGGACATACAAAAACACACTTGGTAGACTCTAATTTAGCAAGTAATACTATTATAGGAAGTCTGGATTGATCTGAAATTTTAAATCTACAGATGGTTGAATGGCTGAGAATAACGGCTCTGAAGTCTAAAACCACCCCGCCTACGAATAACCCACCATTTTGGGTATGCTATCATGGTTTCGGCAATATGTAAGGCTCTAAGGCAAGTTCTCGTTCCTCAACAAGCTACACCAATGGCTCAGTTGCTCCATCTACTGAACCAACACCCCACCCACCAAACTTCCCTAAAATGTGTAAATATTTTAAGAATATGGGAGGATGAGCATTTTCAAGGGCGAATGGTTTTGTAGACAACAAGGCGTGGATTAGTGACTTTGACCATATATTCTAAGAGCTGAGATGGGAAGATCGGTCAGTGGAGGATAACCGTGTGACATTTAAAGGGAAAGGCATTGGATTGGTGGACCATAGTGGTTGAGGAGAATGAAGAGGAAGGAATTACTTAGGTTGAATTCAGGGCTCGCTTCGAGTCATGATTCATTTCCAACTCTGAGGTAAGTTTGCAATTGGAGAAGTTTATGCAATTGAGGTAAGGGGCCTTCACAGTGAAGGAGTAAATCAATAAGTTCACAGAATTAGCAAAGTTTGGAATAAGCCTGATTGACACCTTAGCAAAGAAGGTGACGAAGTTTGTAAAACCATTTAGGGAGCTACTTTTAACTCAAGTTCCCACAGATGCCACCTATGAGACGTTAGTTGAAATGGACTTATTTCACATTATTAGTATATAAGAAAATGAGAAAGTAGGACAATATCATAATCAAGGTAGTGCAAAGAGGAGAATTATACGCAGATAACAAAGCCAAGGGAAAGATTAAGTAAGGAGGTGTGATATACCATGGATGTCAAAAGAAGGGGCACGTCGTTAAGGACTACAAAGTGAATTTGATGCGAGAAGAGTTCAAGGGGAGGTTCTATAACTTCCACGAAGAAGGGCACTACAAGAACCGGTGCTCGAAACTAGCAAAAGAGGGACAAGGTGGGAAAGCTTATGCCATTGAGGCTATACCTATCTCAAGCAGACCTCCTTCCGGGGATAAAGGGAAAGCTACTATTCGTACCTTATTTGATTTAGGAGCATCACATTCATTCATAACCAAAAATGTAGTTATCTCCTTAAGATGAAAGACCCAGTTTATTACTAATCCTATAGTTGTGGCAAATCTTATTGGTGGTTCGACACATCTTTCTTTGTTTTGTATAGATCCAGCGGTGGATATAAGTAATGTTGACTTTATATGTAATGCATATATTCTGGGTTTTGAGGGGTATGGAAATATCTTAGGGATGGATTGGTTTTCTTACTATGGGACTGTCTTAGATTATGATAGGAGGATTGTATGGTTGAGGAGTTTTAGGGGATGAAATATAGATGTATATTGTATGCCCCAAAGCTCAATCAAGTTAAGCCATTTATATTCTCTTAGCCTATCATAGGATGAGCACTTATCTGTGCCCATAGTTTGAGAGTTTTCAGATGTTTTTGAAGAGGACTTAGGTCTCCGAACCCGAAGGCCAATAGAGTTTAGGATTGATTTAGAGAAGGAAGCTAAACTTGTCCTCTGCCATTGAAGCATATGACCCCAAAAGAAAGGAGAGAGCTGGATAAGCGTATTTAGGAGCAATTATAGAAGATATTTATTCGTTGTAGCACTTCAGAGTGGGGATTGCCAGTTGTCTTTGTCACTAAGGCGAATGGATCCTTAAGGCTATGCATAGATTATTGAGCACTCAATAAGCTAACTAAGAAGAACATGTATCCTTTACCCAGAATAGATGACTTATTGGACTAGCTTGCCGAGGTGAAATTATTTTCCCAACTAGACTTGGCCACCGGATTCCATCAATTAAGGGTAGTCGGGGATAGCAAGGATAAGACTGTTTTTCACACTCCTGATGGACTATATAAATGGGAAACAATGCCTTTTGAACTAACAAATGCCCTTGCCTATTTTGCATATTTGATGAGTAGGGTCTTTAGGAGGCATCTGAATAAGTTCATTATAGTGTTTTGTTGATGATATTCTAGTTTTCTCTAGAGGTGAGAGTGAGCATGAAGATCACTTAAGGGAGGTGCTAGAGACCTTGAGAAAACACCAACTAAAGGTCAAATTCTCAAAGTGTCATTTTGAGAAAGGAGGTAAAATTTCTCTGTCACATTATCTCCGAGATAAGGTTAGCTATTGACCCTGCAAAGGCAGCAGCTATTCAAGACTGGAAGATTCCGAGGAATGCGGCTGAAGTTAGAATTTTTCTTAGTTTGGTCAGTCACTATAGGAAATTCATCAAGGACTTCACGAAGATAACAATACCATTGACTCGACTAACTAAGAAAAACTTAGTCTTTTTATAGGATGAGAAATGCACAGACGAATTTGATAAGCTAAAGGAGCTATTGATGAGTGAGCCGATACTAACTATTCCAGATGGGTTGAAGCCTTTCATCATTTATACCGATGCATGCAGTACAAGGTTAGGAGCTATTGTTATGCAAGAAGGCAAAGTGATAGTCTATGCAAGTAGGCAGTTGAAGGACAATGAGAAGTGGTATCCCACTCTTGACTTAAAGTTATCGGCTATCATATTCGCCTTGAAAATGTAGAGGCTTTATCTTTTGGGGGAAAGGTTTGAGCAATTTGCTGATCATAAGTCTCTTAAATACCTATTTTTCCAAAAAGATTTGAATCTTAGGCAGTGGAAATGGATGGAATTTATAGCATCATATGAATTTAAAATTCAATATACCTCCGGAAAATGGGATATTGTTGCCGACGCCCGTAGCTGGAAACATGCTACTCTTGGTGCTATATATGAGTGGAGGCAATTGGAGTTCCTATCGAATTTCAGTTTCCAACCACCATTGGAATTCACTCCAGGATATCTAGTAGCTATGGAAGTAAGGCCAGCATTGATGGGTCGCATCGCTTAAGAATAAAAGAAGGATGTGGAAATAGTTGACCTTCTAGGCAAGTTGGGTAGGGATAGCATTTCCCCTACGTCCATAGGTTCCATCGACGAAAGAGGATGGCGAAGGAGAGACAGACAACTATATGTTCCGGTAGTAGAAGATGTTCTGGAGGAAGTGCTGGTGGAATGCCACCGTTAAAAGATGATAATTCATCCTAATGGAGATAAGATGTATAGGGATATGAAGCGGATTTTCTAATGGCCGAGGACGAAGAGGCGAGTAGCGGAATATGTCGCTAAATGTTTAACATGCAAAGGGATAAAAGTGGAACAAGGGGAGGCCGAAGGTCCGTTGAAACACCCCCCTCTATACCCATACTATCCAAGAGTATTACAAAGTAATACTGTCAGATAATATGAAGAATGAGGCTATATGCGGTATAACATGAATATTCTCTTGGAATAACACCCGTACATATTAAAACATCAAACAAATATCTCACCTATACGTACACGGTATCGGTGCAAAGAAATAAACATGCGTACCTCCAGGATAGAACAATATATAATATACAGCAAATCAAAGAGAAAGCAGAGTCAGAACTGCTGCGAACACAGAGTCAGAATCGCAGCAATAACATATAATATATAATACAATAATATCGTAAGAGTACAACACAACTCAAATGTCAATTATCTCAATATAATGTGATGATCAATAAATATACATCGTAATATCAAATATATATACATTGAATTGATGTCATACAAGTATCATATAATATACTAATATAAGACTCCTCTAAGCCCAATAAACAAATGTTGGTCATGTCGTCCATGTACCTGAAATGTCTCGGACTGACCTGAGTATTAAATAAATAACACACGGAGTAGACTAAATCTAAATCAAGGATCGATAATATAGGGAATACAGTATAATAGGTAATAATATTAACACTGCTAGAGATGCTCAAGTCATCAATCAACATTTTAATTTGTGTGTAGATAAGGAAATGTATGCACAGAATATATGTATGATACCATGGATAGTCAATCGAATATCGCATCATACGAATAACTCATAACCATACAAAACAACTGTAACAACCGTGATTTTTAATTACCGTCGAAATAAAATTTTTAAATAGAAATTTTAAATTGAGTTTTAAAAAAAAATGATGTAGGTTCATTTGCAAAGTCAGCTGCAAATAGCTTGACTGTGTTGGAAAATAACTAAGTGATATATTCAATTGCCTTCACGTGAGAATTTGACCATTCAAAAACAAAAATTGGAACTTTGCTGTCGCCAACTTTGTAAAGCAAAAGTTCAACACTTTGCTTTTGTAACCATCATCACACTTTGCAGCCATCTTTATCTTTAATACAAGTGTGTACTTTCTTTTCAACAGAAGCACGTCCACATAAATGCAATTGTACCTTGCCAGCACATTTGCCTTAATTTGTTCTCAATTTGAAAGAAAAAGTAAACACTCCTTCATTCTTTGATATTAAAAATTTACAGTAGCTCGGTGTAACTGTATTGGCAGTTCATTTCTTGTTCATTTGGTTCCTAGCTGCTAGTTGATTTGGAAGCAAATTATAGTGAGTGAAAAATTCACATATCTAATTCAAAATCTATGCTGCCTGTTTTGTTATGCGGTTTTTGTTGATTATCTTGGTTGAAATTTGTTGTACATGCAGTATATTGCATTTAAAATTTTGTTAATGAAGGTGTCTGTACTCACCAATTGCAGCAGCCTTAAGAACTCGTAGACAATATGTGTATTCATGTTCAAATTCCTAACTGCATATAAATAAGGGTATCACGTAAGTATGTAGAGTTAAAAAAAAGAAAAAAAAAAGAAAAATGAGTTCCAAGTATTTTTGTCATTTCATTTTTTCGTGTATACTAAAAATTATGTCAGGTTGCTATAATTTCGTGACTCATTTATGTGTATTCCTATTTTATACGAAAGCCAGAGTCACCATTTTACATCGTGTAGTGTTGCCAGGTTGCTAATTCTTTGTAATTTATTTGCATGTCTTCATGTAACAGGCGAAATAGGGCTACCATATTACGCGTGTGCATGTAAACTATGTCCAGACCATTTCATAGTTTGGATTGTGCATATATCATTTTGCGTGCAAGTTTGTTTGGTTACTTGGAAAATTATGGCCATCATCTATTTTGTAAACTTCTTTTTTATGCAAGTTAGTGTAATATAGAGAAACCAAGCCCAGACCATATATTTTGTTGCGTGTGCATACGTGTATATTGCCCAGGCATCATTTATGTGCCTGCATAATAGTGTGCGTGTATGTTTGCATTATGCCTTAATATGTCCAGGCTAGTGTGCGAGGAAAAAAATTAAATAATAATGTAGTCCAGATCATTGTTTTAACTCATGCGTGTATATGACCAGATTGCTCAAGTTGATTATATCTAGTGAACTATATTATGTGACTGCATGTAACATTAACCAGGTCACTTTATAAATCTGTCCATTTTGTTACGTGAGTGCAATGTTTTTGAATATATAGTAGTGCAACCTAGTGATTAATTTAATTTGAACTGGTGTTTGGTTTTGAAACGTATTTAGTTGCCGTTATTTTATTAACGGGTTTTTACTCCGGTATTATATTTTGAAGTGTGTTGTTTTAATGAGATTTTTGATGAATAAAAACTACTGTTGTTTTGACTTAATTAACCGTCAATTTAAAGTGAATTTCCAAGCGGCTATCCCGCAACGTTGATTTTACATCCGTTTTTACGGTGTTTTGTGAAGTGCAATTTCTTTGTCGAAATTGCTACAGATGTTGCTGTTTTAATCACGTGTTTTTAAAATCGTTTTAAAAGAAAATTGTTCCCAAAAATTTCACAGTTTACGCTTTCAAAAGAATGAGGAATCGATTTAAACGCTTTAGAAAAATTAAGGACTATGAATCCTTACTTTTACTGATTCGGTTAACTCCAGACTTGTCCGTTTGAGAACGTAAAATGTTAGTTATATAAAATACAAAATTTTACACTTTCAAGGAAACGATGAAGAGATTTAAACAATTTAGCAAAAGTGTGGAGTATGGAACCACACTTTTTCTATTTCGATTAATTCCGGACTCGTTAATTGAAATATTTGCTGGGGATTTGCTGTTTGAAGATTTTGTTGATTTTGTTAGGCTTTCGAGCCACTCTGCTGGACCTTCGGGTCATCTGATGGACCTTCGGGTCAATTACCAGTACTAGACCTTCAGGTCATCTGTTGGGCGCCAAAAATTATAGTACTTGGTAGGCTTCAACCATTTGAGATGCACATGCGGCGTAGCTTAGACTCGCCATCTGCTGGGATCGATCCACTTTTATGCTGATTTTCTAGTTATCTATTTTTGATTTCTAGATTTTGTGAATTGTTGTTTTGAATTCAATTGTGAATTTGAAAGTTGATTTTGGTGATGTTTAATGGGATTTCTTCCTTTAAACTATGTTGATTATTTTGATGAATAGTCTCATTCAAGATTATAATTAATTTGCTTTAGTGTTGTTTATTATACACTTATTTCTGAGTTTAAATTAGACTGATCCGTTTATTATTTTCTCTTAAATAATACTCGGGTCAGACCGAGTTATTTCAGGATAATTGCTATCTCTGTTTCAGTTGCTGCTTCAGCTTTTGGAAATTCACATCATCTTTTGTCTAGGCTTCAAGGTGTTACTTTTTGGTGTATTGACTCTCATCTCATGTATGTATTGATGGCTATGTATATGTACATTTGGTTCATGTGAACCATCGTTTGTTGTAGCATGTATCCAGACTTGTCTTCCGCTATATCTGATATTTCTATTCTGATGTGATTATGCTTATCTATGTTGTTGTTATTATGAGTTGTTTTGAATTTTTCTTGAGCCACCGTAGTTTCGTTTTAGATTTGGATTGAATTTATATTGTTGGGAGTAATTTACACAACTCCTATCGATGTAATCAATACTCGTCTAAGGCATAACTTACGGATGGTCGTTTCTCACAAGCTTTATTCTTCGCAATAGCCGACGTTATTACCTTATAATAACCTTTGTTATTGTGGGCATAAAGGTGGGGCATCACAGACTAACACTGATACCACAAGATATCATCACCCATATAGGAATACATCAAATCAGAAATCATAGAATCAACACAAATGGGTGCATATATATAGAAATATAATCAAATTCAAAAATATCAAATAGTAAGATGTCACCAAGTATAATCAGGCTAGTACAAAGCATTGCCATAATATATCTCTCAATATCAATAAATAAAAACAACAACATCAATATATATATATATATATATATATTATATGATAGGCTGCCTATCAATATACTGAGAATTTACTATACACTGGACATATATAGTAGGTATAATTTCATCTCCGCATATAGAAACTATCAGAATACATCATGATGGGATATGATTGTACGACGGACACAAGGTCCCAAGTAGAGCTATACATATATATACACACATAAAAATATATGGGTCATATAACCCATAATTATATTCAAGTGAGGTGTATCAATAGTACATGCCAAACTGCTACTCTGTTGGTACCGGAAGGGAGACTGATAGCGCAAAGCAAGCTCCAGAGACACTAATTCCCTATAGTCTTGGTTTCCTCTATAGTCATCGTGACATGCATCCACCATGTGCTCGTCTACGCGAGGATTCTTAAGTCATGACACTACAATCGCCCTATATATACCTTACTGCTGGCCTAGGTGACATAGGGGAAAATGTGCGCGTAGGAGTAGTGTAAAGCTATATAATATGGTGTCACTGATCTGAGGAGCGACCCTATGATCAGGCTGCTAGGGTGGATTCTAGCCATCTGGCCCTCTTTAACAAACATAATAGGAGTACATCATAATAGTGCCATACATAACCAATACATATAGACACGAAGTCTTGGTCATCATTAGGCATAGTGCCATGCTCACTAAATATAGGCACAAAGCCATATATCACTAAGTGTATCACCTCACACTATACACTCTATTCCCATCAAGTGAGTGTCATCTACTTACAATGAATAACCAAATAATTACCACATCAGAATCCCATACCACTACGTGATACTTAAACATTTACCCACTGCTTATAAGTTATACTCAATCTCCACAATATTCTATACAGTGAGTCCAGAGAACAACCGGCGAAATATTACCGATTGCCCCATCCCAAAGGTATTATAACTCTATTTATTTAGATTTTTCATCAGTAAACATCATAAAATCACATAAGGATGTCATCATCATATCATATCAAAATCATCAATCAAATAAACATCAATGGTGAATCACTCATGGCATCAAAATCAGTATAGAGAAGATGAGTAATTAGAAACACTATGTGAAATCCCATCAACCAAATACACACACACACATACACACGCACACACATAAAATATTTTTATTTAGGTTTATTTAATATAAATAATACGTTGAAATACTTGAAACTTTTATTAGTAATAATTAATTATTTTCCAACATTATATTTATATTTATCTTTTGAATAAACACTTCAATCTGAAATATTTTTCTTTTAGACAGGTTAATTAATTTTTAAATATAATAAATATAATTCCAAATCCTTACATATAAATATATTTTCCAAAACTTCCAAAATCACTTTACAAAGCATAAATAATTATATGAACTATTTCATAATTCTCTATATCTAAACAATACTTTTAAAATAAATTTATATACCCCATAATAAATCTTTTCTTTTCAAAACATTATTTATAATTCAAAATCACCAGGCTATACTCAAAATCTCTAATAACTAATATTAAAATTCACTTAATATTGCTTTAAATTTATTTAATAATCTACCTTAATTAAATTATTACTTCAAAGTAAATTAGTAAGTTATAGAATAAATTATATATATTTCGACAAATTGTTCACTTTATACTCTAACCGTTAGAAATAAAATATTTTCTATTTTCAAAACAAATTTTATATCAAAAATAATTTCATGAAATTATTTTATATACTAACCAAATTTTATTTATTTATAATTATACTACAATTTAATTTTAAAGTACCAAAAGAATTTATCAAAGCTTTTAAAAAAATATTTTAAAACCATAAAATTAATCGAACGTCAAAATATGTAATAGGAAAAAATCCTCCAAAATCATTAACAAATCATCAATATAAATTTTATTGTTTGGCTGAGTCAAATTCCATGGAATTTCGATCATTGATAAGTTGTAGACACCATAAAAATAAACTACATAAACTAAAAAGCAAAGACAACATTTCCTTTGCATTTTTAATAATCCATCATACACATAACCAATATCACACAATCAATTGAGTATCTTATTCAAATAATTCATCCAAGCAATCCAATCAACATTCATAATCAAACAGATCCCAAACAAACATCTCAACAATGCAATTCAACCAATATCGGGATTATAATAATATATTTAACCAATAATGAATTTTAGATATAGATTGTGAGTTAGAAAACTCACCTCAAATGATGCTTAAGTTCCAATAATTAACAACTAGACAATGTCGCTGCCAAACTCCCGTGCACCAACAACACTTCGGCCTGCAACAATCGTTGCCCAAATAACATCGACCTTGCCTTGCTCTACATTCCTCCACATTAATCCTGGACGCACCAATCACCAGCGTTACTTACCCTGAACTATAGTTCGATCACGTCGCTTGGGATAACTCGACTTCCCATCACATGGACAACACCATCAACGAAGTTCACCTAGCTTGGGTCGCATGCTCATTCCCAGGTCGTACGTCTCCTTGCGTCAATCATCCAATCACACGCGATTTTATTTTGTACGTATTATTTTTTATCTGAATGAACAGATGAATTTTTGGAGTTAGGGTTAAAAATGAAAAAGGGTCGAATCTTCATTTGGGTGGAAAAGAGTGTAGAGTTTTTTGGAAAAGAAAGTAGGCTTGGATTTGGGTTTGGGCTAAATTGATTTTGGGCCAAATTTAAACCAATTAATTTTACATTCTTTTTATAAACCCTTTCTTTATTTGTAAATCAATTCCACTTTACTTTAAATTAATTTAAGATCCATTATACTAAATATATTTCGATAACCAACCAATTTAATTCGATTTAATGTCTGCTTATCAATTTTCCACTATTTTAATCATAAACAATTATTTTTACTTTAAAATATTTTATATTCAATTTAATTTTTTATTAAATTTCAATAAATTATTTAAAAGAACTAATTAATTTAATTCAGTTTATTAAATCAAAATCTTATATTAAATAGAATTTAATTAACTAAAATTTATTTTCAAATTATAAATTATCAAATTCAATCAATTCTATTCTAATTAAATTTATTTATTTATACGGCGTAGAAAGCAAGATTATTATAGACTCCCCCTTCAATATTACATCCTCGCAATTTCTAATTGGGAGATGTCAAACACAACTCCTACCATGGTTTTCCTTGTATATACGATCTTCTAACAAACTAAAACTACTTAATCCTCTATATGGCTCTTTTTCCAATTCTCTTATCATATGCTACAATTTGAATAGATTTAATTCAACGACTTTCTATTTTTCACATATGATAAAAATATTGTGAAAATTTTCGAAATGTCGGATTTTTCAAAAAATTTCTGC
The DNA here is from genome assembly GCA_030737815.1 of Allium fistulosum. Lineage (NCBI taxonomy): Eukaryota > Viridiplantae > Streptophyta > Magnoliopsida > Asparagales > Amaryllidaceae > Allium > Allium fistulosum. Next base: position 303,384,036 of record CM060903.1, on the reverse strand, counting down.
CTTTGTACGGAGATTGTTCCGAAAAATCAAAACACAATATGATTACATAATATACTTCTCCGAAGAGGCATCCCAACATGGGGCATGCCGAAACACGGGGAAACAAGATAATATCACAATATATATTGATATACCGTAAAAACGTACCTTTTAATTAGTACTTTAAGCAAGTTTGCTTACTATTAAGTGAGCAATAGTGAGCAACATTTTACTAGTGATCCAAAGAAACATCTTTAGTACCCATATCAACTCAAATTAGTATATTAGCTTCCTATATGAAAGTATAATAAATATGCACTTAAATATGTAAAAGAATTCAGTTTCTTATTTTAACCACTTTCCGACAAGTTTTTAAATGGATAAATGACTAAATCAACTTAGGTTTATAAAAGTAAATTGTTATATAGTGTGTTAACTTTCTAAAATATCTTTCAGATTGCAAAAATATGAATTATAACTCAACTTATGAAGGATTAACTAAAAACACTTAGCCCAGATTTTCACAAAATTACACAGACCCACCACCGAAATTTGCATTTTTAGGCTCAAAAAACGAAAATTTTCCAAACACTTAAAATAAAAGGTATAGCTTATACAGTACACCAGAAAAGACTTTTCCTAATGTTGAAAATATGCTACCAAAACTTTTAGTTGCGTTTTGGTAAAACATTCGCGATACAACATGCAACTAAAAGTCTGAACTTTTTTGTAGCTTTGTAGAAAACGCTATCAAAACTTGACATATTTTAGGGGTTTAGAAACGCTACAAAAAGTTTCAGACTTTTAGTAGCATGTCATATCGCAGCGTTTAGCGAAATGCTAGAAGTTTTGGTAGCGTTGTTCCAATGCAAAGTCGTATTGCACGTATTCACAATGAGTTCCGTAGCGTTTTTGAAACACAACTAAAAGTTATTACCTGTTTTATAGCATACTTTATACTCTATCATTTCCTATAAATGGCTTGTATCATTTTCTGCTATCACCCGCATAATAGTCTTACTAAATCTAATAATCAATCACATAATCATTGTACTCAAACCAATAATCAATTAATCACATAATCATCGTATTCAAACAATTGAAAAACACGTTAATCACATAATCAAATATGATATCCATAACCATTTCGATAATAGTTTTTTGACAAAATGATAAAATTTATATAAAATCCATAACATTCATAAACAAGTTTACACAAGTACTAACAAAATGTTATAATATATAACACAATTAAAACAATTCTCATTACTTGATTACGGACAATTCTTTGCTGCAGCTGGTTTTTACTCCTAAAAAGCTAATTACCCGTTGACGAATTTAACAATCAACAAATGATTATGAAACTGTTTTGCATATTTAAAGCATATCAAACATCCTTAGTTAAATTTTTATTAAATTTAAATAATTTTTATAAAAGTTAGTTAATTTAGTTAAATTTTTATAAAACTTGGTTACTTTTTATAATAAACTTATTTAATTTTTATAAAACATATTAAGTTAGTTAAATTCTAATAAAACTTAATTAATTTGTATAAATTTATTTAATTTTCATAAAACTTAGTTTATTATTATTATTATAAAATTTTTAGATTTTATAATACGTAGTTTATTATTATAAACGTATTTTTTTTTATAAAACCTAGTTAATTTATTCAAACTATTGTTGATTACTGTTATTATTAAACTTATAAATTATCTTAACTGCTAAACCTTAAAATGTCATACTTATATTTTAATTAATTTAAACTTATAAGTTATTTCAAACTTGAACTTTATTTACTTAGTTAATTTTTATAAATTATCCCAAACTTATAAATTTTTCATAAACTTAGTTAATTAATTATTATTACTATAAACTTAGTTAATTTGTTATTATTAACATAAACTTAGTTAATTATTATAAACTTATTTAATTTTAAAAAAAATTGTTTCACTAAACCGTTATTGTTTCATTAAACTTCTATAAAAAGATTAGTAACGAGAAACATAATTTGATAGAAAAAATAAATACCTGTAATGGAGCCAACAATGATGAGGCACTTAGAAGGGTAATCGGACTCCTTCAAGCTATATAGAAGTAAGCGAGCAAGCAAAAAGTGACTAAGATGGTTAACCCCAACGCTCATCTCAAACCCGTCTGCAAATCAAATAGAAGGCATATCAGTCAAATAGAAGGCATACAGTTTTTGAAAGAGGATTCAAATTTCCATTATAAAACCAAAAGTATGTACAAATATTTAAAGAAAGAAGCCCATAAGTGCAAAATGCAAAAGTATGGCTAGCATATAATTCCATAAGTGCGAAACGCAAAAGTATGACTGACACATCATTCACAACAAACAAAAAACAAGGAAGAAGACAAGCCCATATACACCATAGCCCATTAGAACTAAACCCAAAAACTGGAAGTATAAAGCCTGCATCGACTGTTGTATGCAATGAGAATTGTGAGTAGGAAAAAAACTGCAAAGATGGAAGAGGAGACACTACAGGTCTGGAGTTCTAAGATGAGATTAACAATAATGTAATAATATTGTAATAAGTGAAAAAGAATGTAAGTAAAACATGAGCAAGGATTTCTAGAGCAGATGAAAGCATCCAAAAGACCACAGTTGGAAACATATGCACAAAGTTCGACATCACCGATTCACCAGATGGTGATTAAAATTCTATACCCCATTCTTTACGTATCTCATGCTCTGAACTACTAATTTTATGTCTGAATTTGAATTTGTTGGATCTGATATTAACTGTCTGCAATATGAGTTTACAGATCTCTCTTTTGTCTAGGAAATGATACAAATCTTTACAAATCTCTCTTTTGGGTAAAATAATTGAGCGGGTAGTGGATTGGGAAGGCGTGAAAAGGGAAAATTTTCTAAGTACTATAGCGCCAATTGAAAATGAAAAAAAAAGAATGGAGAAAAGTTTTTGTGCGGGCCGCTTTAGTTTTGTTGTTCCCTACATCAATTAACAGAGATTCTTTTTTATCTTTTATTCCATAAAACTTTGGTTGTGTTTGGATAACATTTTGGTTGCACTTAAATAACAAACACTACTAATAAGTGCAACTAAAAATGCTTTTTCTTGTAGTGATACTCTTAGCTTTCCAGAATGGGTAAAATCGTCGAAATCAGATAAGCCTTTTGAAAGTTATGCCGGTTTTGCTACAACACTCTAAAATAAAATCTCTAAACTTCATTCTTTCTTCTTCTCTTTTCTTTTCATTTCTTTTTTTAAGCCAATCAACTTCTTATTATTTCTTCATGATTTTAAATTGTTATGTTCATTTAACAAGGAAAAATACTATAACAAATAACTTTGAAAGCTGATTAGAAATGTTGTAAACTTTAAGAAAGTATTTTCTGATCATCAATTTGTGATGCACTCTTTTCAAAAGGTCTTGCCTAATTCATTGTCAAACCCAAGCTCCGATATGTCTTGTTTTACCATCAGATTTCTTCAAATATGAATGGGTTAAACAACTAATCATGATTAGAGTTGTATTATACCTATTGCATCTGAATAGTACATAATAAGTTTAATAAGGATGATCAACAAACCAGAGTTGATGACCTAGAGTCAAATTATATATAAAACTTGCTAATAATTTAACTTAATACTTGAACATATCTATTGATTTGAACCTTTAAAGTTTATAGCTTGTTGGATTTATTTACTTTGTTATAATGCAAGTGGTATGGTGTTAACTTTGGTAAAAGAAGCTTTGGAGCATGATAGCAGTGGTACTTAAGCTTCTTAGATAGCATTCCATATGTTTCATTCAATATTTTATACATTATAACATCTATATTATAGACAGAATGTTTTGGGGACCATATAACAATCAGTAGAACAGAATAAAACATATCAGATTTTTAAATATCGAGAAAGGTTTTTTTCAGATAATTTATCCATAACTCAAACCGAATTGATTATATTTCTAGGTATATCTTATTAGAAATTTCTTTTAATACAATTTTGATCAAATATTTATATCTATATACAATAATCTTTAAATTAATTTACATTAGAGTACATAACGCTATCATGCCATAAATTTTAGTGATTCGTTTCGCCAATTGGCTGCAATGTTGACCACCTAGGATAATACATCAACATTGCCTCGCTAGTGATCTCAACATCACAATAATAACCCATAGCTGCATACGCTGTTCAAAAATCATTTAAATCTAGACATATAATATTTTCCTTTCTAAAATAATATATTACTTCATAAATCAATGCATAATCCAAATAAAATAAAATACAATACTTCTTATACCATATTCAAAATATTGTGTCAGATTGCCTCGTATAAGCGTTTAGGAATCAGACATATCCACCAGAATTCTTAAACCACTACAGACAAACTAACACCAAAATAAACTACTACAATATTTTCCATCCCTACATAAACAATCTTCATATTTATTAACGCATTCCCTTATTTAAAATAAAATATTTATTTTCAAGGTTTAGAATTCCTTTAACATAACAACAATTAATAATAATTCAAATCACTACACATCCATAGTATCAATCAAACATTCAATAAAATAAAATAATTTTTTCGTTCCATATCTTTAATTATATTTTATTATCTCATTATTGATATTAATATTATTTCTTAAATAGATTTATTATCCCTAGTGGTTTGGGTTTGGATAAACGCTAGTTTCTATTAATATTTAGCTCTGTCCAGATTCAAGTGGGTTAAATTTTTTTGAGCAATAACTCCTACTCAATTCCCACATTCTAGACTAGGCCAAATGGAACAAAAATTACTTCAACTAAACACACATCAAACAAACAAACGTCTTCGGCAGAAAGCTATTTATCAGTTTCCATTGCGCACTCTGATCTCTACGGGATCAGATTACTCTATTCAAAGCCACACAGAGGTTTATTCACCATCATCAATATTGACACTACTCGTCAAGCTAACTACTCCCTACTTCACTACCTTACTCAACGATTTCTACTTCACACCAAAACAAATATATATACAAAAGAGGTATATTTGTGTGTGTGTATAGAAGAGAAAATTAACAAATAGGTCCATAGATGATTACCGCAGTAATCATCGTATACTTCAACTATCACTTAAGTATATACAATAATCTACCACACACCCACAGGGACAGGGACTCTAAGTCTCATCTAAGGCCATGACTCATGTCTTTTATACTCTGTATTGTTCTAAACGTTGCTCTGATACCAGTTTGAAACACTCCACCTCTATACCCATGCTATCTAAGAGTATTACAGAGTAATACTATCAGATAATATGGAGAATGAGGCTATATGGGGTAAACACGTGAATATTCCCTTGGACACACTAGTACATATTAAAACATCAAACAAATATCTCACCTATACATACACAACATCAGTACAAAGCAATAAACAAGTGTACCTACATGACAAAGCAATACAATACATAATATACAGTAAATCACAGAGAACACGGAGTCAGAATCACAGTAATAACATGTAATATATAATACAATAAGGTCATAAGAGTACAACACAACTCAAATGTCAACTATCTCAATCTAATGTAATGATCAATCAATATATAGCGTAGTATCAAATATACATACCGTGAACTAATGTCATACAAGTATCATATAATAATCCTAACATAAGACTCCTCTAATCCTAATAAACAAATTCCGATCATGTCGTACCTATACGTGAAATGTCTCGGACTGACCCGAGTATTAAATAAATAACACACATGCCAGACTAAATCTTAATCAAGGATCGATAATATAGGGAATACAGTATAAACAGGTAATAATAACAACACTGCTAGAGATGATCAAGTCATCAATCAACATTTCAATATGTGTGTAGATAAGGAAATGTATGCATGGAATATATGTATAGTACCATGAATAGTCAACCAAACATCGCGTCATACGAATAACTCAAAACCACACAAAACAACCAACTCTGATACCAAAAGATGTTATCACCCATATAGAAATACATTAAATCAGAAATCATAGAATCAACACAAATGGGTAAATCACACATACCCAGATATCATTATCAAATTCAGAAATATCAAATAGTGAGCTATCACCAAGTATAATCAGGCTAGCACAAAGCATTGTCCAAATATATATCTCAATCTCAATAAATACAAACATCAACATCAATATATATATATTATAGGATAAGTCGCCTATCAATATACTGAGAATCTATTATACAATGGATGTATATCGCAGTTATAATTTCATTTCTTATATAGAAACTATCAGAATACATCGTGACAGGATATGACTGTACGACAAACACAAGGTCCCAAGTAGAGCCATACACACACACACAGAGATATATAGGTCCTACGACTTTTAACTATACTCAAGTGAGGTGTATCAATAGTACATGCCAAAATGCTACTCTGTTTGTACCAGAAAGGAGACTGATGGCACTAAGCAAACTCCAGAGACACTAAGTCCCTACAGTCTTGGTTGCCTCTACAGTCATCGTGACACATATCCACCGATGTGCTTGTCAATGCGAGGACTCTTAAATCATGACACTACAATCACCTCTATAGGTAACAGACTGCTGGCCTAGGTGACACAGGGGCAAACGTGCGTGTGTGAGCAACACAAAGCTATATTATATGATGCACAGATATGGGGAGCGACCCTACGATCAGGGCGCTAGGGTGGATTCTAGCCATCTAGTCCTCTCCAACAAACATAATAGAAGTACATCATAATAGTGGCATGTAAAACCAATGCATATAGATAGGAAGTCTTGATTATTAGGCATAGAGCCATACTCGCTAAATATAGGCACGAAGCCATATATCACTACGTGTATTACCTCACATTATCCACTCTATTTTCATCACGCAAGTGTCATCTACTTACGATGAACAACCAAATAAATATCACATCAGCATCTCATACCACTACGTGATACTTAAATGTTTACTCATCGCTTACAAATTACACTCAATCTCCACAATATTCTATGTAACGAGTCTAGAGAATAACTAGAGAAATATTACCTAATGCCTCATCCCAAACAGTATTATAACTCCATTTATTTAAATTTCTCGTCACATAGAATTAAAAATCATAAATCACACAAAAGGATGTAAATACCATATCGTATCAAACAATCAATCAAATCAACATCAATGATGAATCACTCACGGCATAAGAATAAGTATAGAGAAGATGAGTAATCACAAATACCGTGTTAAGTCTCATCAATCAACTATATATATACATACGTGCATAGGAAATATTTTTATTTAAGTTTATTTAATATAAATAATACTTTGAAATACTTAAAACTTTTATTAATAATAATTAATTAATTCCAACATTATATTTTTATTTATCTTTTGAATAAACACTTCAATCCGAAATATATTTCTTTTAGAAAAGTTAATAACTGTTTAAATATAATTAATTATATTTCCAAATCCTTACATATACATATATTTTTCCAAACTTCCAAAATCATTTTACAAAGCACAAATAATTATATAAACTATTTCATAATTCTCTATATCTGAATAACACTTTTAAAATAAATTTATAAACCCCATAAATAGTTCTTTTCATTTCAAAACATTATTTATAATTCAAAATCTCCACCATATACTCAAGATCTCTCTCAAAATTTATTTAATAGTCTACTTTAATTAAATATTATTTCAAAATAAATTTATAAGTTAAAGAATAAGTTATATATATTTTAAACCATAGAATAATTCAAATTCTTCAGTTTATACTCTAACAGTTAGAAATAAAATATTTTCTATTTTCAAAACAACTTTTATATCCAAAATAGTTTTCAAGAAATTATTTTATTTACAAACCAAATTTTGTTTATTTATAATTATACTACAATTTAATTTTAAAATACCAAAGTAATTAATCTAATCTTTCAAAAAAATATTTTAAAACCAAAAGCTCAATCGAGCGTCCAAAATATGAATTAAGAAGCAAAATCCTTCAAAATCATTAACAAATCATCAATATAAATTTTGTCGTTTGGCTGAGTCAAATTCCATCAAATTTCAGTCAACGATAAGTTGTACACATAATAAAAATAAACTACAAAAATTAAGAAGAAAATGGATTGAGTATCTTGTCTGAACATTTCATCCAAGCAATCAAATCAACATTCATAATCAATCAGATCCCAAATAAACATCTTAACAATGTAATTCAACCAATATTGGGATTATAATAATATATTTAATAAATAATGAATTTTAGATATAGGTTGTAGGTTAGAAAACTCACCTCGAACGATGATCAAGTTCCAATAATTAACAATTAGATGATATCGATGTCGTTGCCAAACTCCTATGCACCAACAACACTTTAGCCTACAAAATCTTGCTTCCCCATTGACCTTGCCTTGATCCACCTTTCTCCATGTCAATCTTGGTCGCACCAATCACTAGTGTCACTTACCCTAAACTCCAATTCGATCGCATTGCCTGGGACAACTTGACTTCCCATCGAATGCACAACACTGTAACGATCCCAAAATTTATATATATTTAAATTTATAATTAATTGAATTTTTGAATTAAATTTGTGAAATAAAACGGTAAATAAATTGCGAGTGTCCCCGAGACGAATAAATTTGTGTTAAATCAATTAAATTTAAATATTGTATAAATATGGTATATATGTGAATAAATGAGGGTGAACTTGCTCATTCCATATTGCTATGTGTTCTCTTGTCTTATTGGGGCTAGCTAAGGAGAGAAGGTCTCCCTTAGCCATGTTGTCTGGACCTTGGCATGAATGGGAGCGTTGAGCGACTCGTGCGTTCTCTCAGGAGCATGGGCAATTGTTAATGCTTCAACCTCAAGCTTCGGGCAACCCAATCATGAACGGGAGCATTAAATGGATCTCGCATTCTTGCAGGTGCATCGCCACTAAGCATTGTTGACTCTTATTGCAGGATGAGTACTCCCTTTTTTGCTTGTTGTAGTGACATGGTGTAGCAAACTCTAACGGCTTGCTGGTTTCTACGGCCGCACCCTATTCCTCCCTCAGTTGGGAATTTCACCATTAGCCGCTGAAGGACAACATTTTTTTCCAGGTCCACCAATGCTGGTTTTGCCATTAATATATTATATGTGAACGAGTAGTCTACTACAACAAATTGTACTAAATTTTAGTCGCTCGAGGTTCATGGCTAAAAATGTATATGTGAGAGGTAGTTCCCAGGGTTACTATGCCAATACCTGTGAACCCGTAGATAATCAATGCACAAGGAGTGAGGTTGGAGGCGGGAAGTTTTATCTTGTCAGAAACTTCTTTGAATGTCAAATTAATGGAGCTATCCCAAGCGATGAAGAAACGATGAATCTTGGTACTAGCCAAACTAACTAAGATGGCCATGGGATCGTAATGGGGGAAAGCAACTCCTCTTTTGACTTTCATAGTGAAAGAAATGCTGGTTACCTCTTCTTTCACTCAAGGATCCTTTAGGGCCTGAATATCTACTAAGTATATTTGATTGCAGCAGACCAGCTATCTCCTTTACCAGGCCTGAGGCCCCCAACTACTTCCGACCATGTGTGGGCCACCATAAATTGATAGTATCTCTATGATAATTATAACTATGTTGTCGTCGTCTACCCATTGGGGTTGGACAGGTGGAATTTGGAAGGTGTTACGTTGTTCTACTTATTTCACCACATACTAAACCAATATTCCCTTGCATATCAATCGCTTTATTTCATCCTTAAGATGTCGGCACTCGTTGGTTGAGTGGAAATTGAATTGGTGGAATTCATAATACTTTCCATTACCACTAAGCCCCTTCATCTGCCCAGACACAGAGGGAGCGGGTCGTTAAAGCGGCTCGCGCTCTCGTGTGGTAAGACAAATATTTCCATGCAATGGCTTTGAGTTGCATAATTTGTGTACCTTGGATAAAGCATGAACTATCTTATGTACGCTTCTTATTGTTTTCCCACTGACCATTATTTTAATGTTTATCTTCTCTTAGGTCAACTTTCTTTTTCTTGCCACTCTCCTCATCATTGTTTGAGATGTTAACTTCTTTCACCCTCATTATGCCATTCGACCTTTGGAGAAAGTCAGATAAAGACGAAGCAGGTTGCTTTTGTAGTTCCTTCCACATTCAAAACCGATACTTCACCTTTGTACATAGGGCGACTACTAGGCTGTTCTCATCCACTCCCCATATGCGGGTTAATTCCTTATTGAAGTGATTGACATACGAATGAAGGGACTTAATCGGGCCTTGCCTTATGTTGCCTAGATTGCTCACCAACATAACCCCTATTCTCAATGAAAATAAGTGGGCTTTGAAGTCAAAACATAACTAAGCCCAGGAGTGAAAACTACTAGCTTGTAAATGAAGGAACGAACGGAAGTTAGGTCCAGTCAAGGTTGAGGGAAAAAGAATACATTTGCATGGCCAGAGAGCATATTTGGGGAAGATGTCTTTGTTCTCATTATCTAATAGGCCCTCTCCACCTATGTTTTTAGTTTAGATTCTATGCATTTGCTGGCTTAGGGCGGCCATTTCCTCAAAAAGACCAGCTTCCGTGCATCGTGAATGGCGTTGGACCCTTGTTGGGGAGGGACATCCCCATCTTTAGTATGGTAGTAGGGATCTATGGTGCTGGTATGGAAAGGGGGAACAATGATGCCTGGTAGGTGTAGGAGATCTACTTCTGACAACCAAGGGTAATCTTGGTGGGTAGGGCTGTCTTTCATGAGATCTAGGTTGGGCAACTTCCTATTAAGGTTGCAAGTGAACTGATGGTTCCCTGGGTACTGAAGTTCTACCTCACCTCATGTCACTATAACGGTCAAAGTGCAAGTCGCATGACCCGTTTTCTACCGACGATGAAATGCGGACAATCTTTCGGTTAAAGGGGATGATAATCAATGTGGACTTCCTATATAATGTTGGTTTAGGTTTTGGGATGTCGTGGATGTTCCCCAACTCATAAGCAACATGCACATTCTAATAGTGGACAGGAGTGCCTCCCTTTGGGATTTCTAACATGACCCTCTCGCAAGCATCATGCATTATGTTATAGTTGTAGGAATAACGGGTTGGACAGGGGTTCGGTCTACCACTAGGGGGACCGCCAGACCAAAGTTTACAATTGTTTGAGCATCCATTCAGTTCGAAGGTCGTACACATCATAAGCAAGTTGTCCTATTATAGTAAAGCCATTGATCATGCCGAGCCACATATCATTACTCAACCCAGGGATGGAACATACAATACTTGCCCTAGTTGCCCCGTTGGTATTATGGTTATGGATTTATTAGCCTCATTCTCATTGTGGGGCTACATGGTGTAAAATTGAAGGGAATTTGTAGAGAAGAAAAGTGAAGAAAGATGAAAGCTTTTAGGAGAGGCCCTCATTCTAGTGCAAAATGTTGACTAAAGATGTAGCCAACCTCGTATGATTAAGAGCTGGTGCTTAGCAAAGATTACTTGCCAACTCCTTGAAAAATGGAAAATGAAGAGATAATATTTTCAAAAGTAGCAGCGACACACAGTATAAAGTGGTTCAATCTATGTTGATCTACGTTCATAATGAAGAATTTCTTGTTACTCCTTTTCTCTTACAGTAGACGAGATTACAAAAGAAAACAGTAAGAAATTCTAATCCTTTTGAGTTTAGGTTGTTCAACCCTTGTAAAAATGAAGATCTTGGTATACTTATAGCTATTGGAATTTGTGTTGAGTGGTTGAGATTGCACAGCTAAGTTGCTAAAATCACGTTGAGCCATTGGTTAGGTCATTTGGTCCGATGTGTGATAGTTGGAGTGCTAGTTGGGCTTGTATGGCTGAGACAGTGCAATCTGGCTGACCATACCTTGAGCATGCTTTGTGCAGGGGTAAGTGGCAAGGGGTCAAGTAGTGGTTGTATCGTGGCGCTTTGCCAGGGCGACAACAAAGGATATGGAGTGGTTACTATATACTGATGCTTTTATCAGATGGGCAACACCACTTGGTCTATTTTTCAGAGAAAACAGTGCAGGCGGAGCTTCCTTTTGTAGGGTAGATAGGTGTTATTGGTTGGCCCCATCCAAAACAAGACAAGAGGGGTTTAGAAAGTGCTCACGGTCGATAGAGAGGACGAGCAAGCAATAGTGTCGAGGAGCAGGTTCAAGCCGAACCACTCAACCGGTGAGAAGGAGACCTCATGCTGGTCCATCAAACATCGTCGAGGAGCCTTTCCATCCATAAGGTTAGGGCCCAGGCCATCCGACCATTGAGGAGCACTTCATGGATGATCGGGTACTTGTTGACATCGACCGTTGATGTGTATGCGAGCAATGTTTGGCTTGTGCACATAAAATACTTTTCTTATGATTAAGCATAGAATTCTTTCCATATAGATATTGAACATATTATTAATTAGTGTTTGAAATAGCGGAAATAAAAAATATAACCTTTTTATATTTTCTTTTTAAATCTAATTTATTTAGATCTAGATCTGATGTAAAATTTCTTTCCAGGTTCACTTTTGCATCAACCATTCTCTTATTTTGGAAATGTCCAATTTTGTTACATAGATTTGTTTTTGTGTGTGTGTCTATATATACTTATATATATGTGTGTGTGTGTGTTTGTGTATAAGTGGCAACATAAATATCACATTTATGTATATATGTCTAAACTATATATAGTACTATAAATATTGTCTACAAGCCATATACATGTATTATAGTATATTAAACATATGTATATACATAGGTATTTATATTCTTGATATTCATACGAAATTGACATATGTATATGTAATTATAACATATATGAATATACAATAGAAATAATTCGCAATGTCTGTATGTATATATATAGTTATACTCATGTTTGTAGTTCATTATGTTATGTGGTATATCACTAAATGTATACATGATACAATCAAAATAAACATTTAATTAAATTAATTGATGTGATTAATTAACAAATATAAGCAATGTTGAAAAAAATATAGTTTTATTTAATAATTAGATTGAATCTAGCAAAACCAATTAGAATTCATAGAGCCACTATGATCCAAACATGGAATTTTTTTAATTTACCTATTTCACTTGCTGTGAAATAAATTGGGTTTCCTCAATGGTATAGGTTCCTAAATGGTCTATGCGGTCTAATTAGCAACTTATGGTTAACTAATTAGGCCTACCTATCCGATGGGTTCTTGAAAAGTAGTATTTAGGTTTGGGTTTGAATAATCAAGTATTCTCCCTTCCTTGGCTACCGACTTAGCCCAATAGATGGAGTATATCCAAAGGTTGACCCAATTATTAAGGCCCAAACTGATTTAAGGCTTCGGTTAATTTTTAGAATTAAGTTTGAAATTTTAAATTATATTTTAAGTTCAAATGCTAAGCTTAAAGTTTAAGAAAATTTTATGAATGTTATAAAATAAATCTAAAAAATTTCAAAGTTATTTTGAGAAATTAATTTAATATTTTTTAGAATTTTATAAATATTTAACTAATTTGGTTAATTAAGTAAGTAGTTAATTAGAAGTTAGCTAATTAAAATATACGTATGTATAGTGATATATGTACATGTAACTATAAAGGTTATAGTCAAAAATTTATCTTAAATTATTTAAGGTAAATTAAGTAAAAAAATTATTAGATTAAATTATTTAATTAAAATGTTTAACTAAATAAATGATTTGTTTGATAATAATTAATTAAAATGTTAAGTAACTAATTTATATACGATGATATATTTGTAAATAAACCTATGATGGTTATAGTTTAATAATTTAAAATGTTTTGATTTCTCAAATTTTTTTAAGGATAAACTAAATAAAACGCTTTGAAATTCATTAAATATTTAAATAACAATTAATATATATGTTATATATGTATGAAACTATAATGGTTATAGTTGAATTTTCTTGTTAAATATTTTAAGATGAATAAAATAAAATTTCTAAAATTTTAAATAAAATTTAATCAAATTAGTTAATTAAATTAAAGAACTAAAATTAATTAAATTAAAGAACTAAAATTAATTAAATATGGTTTAATTAATAATATACAAATAAATATTATATAACTTAACTAAATTATAAACAGTTATAAATTAATTAGCCTTATATAATTGTGTGTGTGTATATATAAATAAATATAAGCATAACTGAAATGAATACAAAACATATTTTTTGGATAGGACCATACGTAAAGTATGCAGTCTATGATTTTAGATGTATCCAACACTTGAATCACGAGGGTATTTCATGAGAAATACATTATTTCTAAAGTCGATATCACTCTAATGGTTATATTACAGATTATGAATCTCTAATATATCAAGTTTTCCTGTATCATTTATATATTGATAGATTACTTACATACTTGCTAGTTATTGAGCAAACTCAAGCTAGGGATGTTATGTGTAGTACTATAAATATATTGTTAGATGAGATAAGATAGATGCATGTATTTCTTGAGCAAACTCAAGGTATGTGTATTATACTTAGGCCGTCGTGAAATGATAAATAAGTGCAATTGGTTTATTGAGCATATTCAAGGTTGAGATTAAGATTAGGGCAAAGAACAAGATTAGGAGTTTTACATGATACAACTGATAAGGAGTTATCCATCACTTGCGCGTTTATGATTTTTTGAGCAAATTCAAGGTCAGAATCCCAAGGTAAGGGAATTCTAATGCTCACTGCAGGAATCAAAGATTTCTACATTTCTCTTAGGGTTTTTGAAAATATAAAAATCTAGCTTATTAGAAAAATGAAATGCTAATATTTGACCTTTCTAATATTGTAAGAACATATGACATATAAAATTAAATTATCATTTTCAATAAATTTGTGCACCAAATATAATCGATAAAGTTGTTTATTAACTAAATAGTCTAATAAAATGAATAAGGATTGACAAAGAAATATAATATGTATACCTACCAATATTTTTTTTAGCATGTTCTCATTTTAAGGCTTATACAAGAGCCAAATTATACGACTACTAAATACACTCTAACCTTGGTCACTTAAGTGTTTATTTGCCTGAGACCGCATATTGCCTGCTATGAGTTTTGAACTCTAAAGCAATAAAAGAATATGGATATTTCATCCATAATATATCCATACAGAAGTTGTATAGTGAACAACCGTATTCATAATGTACTAATTCTCGATGAAATTGGTTCATTCAAAATGAGCAAGTAAGCCACAATTCAAGATCATATATTCAATGCATTTAATACAATAAGGATCATGTAGTGTTAAAAGTAACATGGACTAAGACCTACTAGATAAACCAAGGAATTCAATCACTAAAATGTCAGTTTGATCAGTTTAATTAAGTACAACATATTCGACATTTTTAAAATGTTAAGGATATCGGAATGCATTTTTGTAAAGAGTCCTATGTAGTTTTGTAGTAAGAATTTCCTTTTGAATGGTTTGACCATTTGAAAATGGAAAGTGAGCGTCCAAGATTGATTGTAACATAGACACAGTTGATATAAAGAGAGTGAACAGTCACTTCAACTTCATGAAGAGACATAAGAAGCGAGAATTTTATAAAATAATAGTAGCTACATAGTAAGGAATAAGAAATGTGATTTCTATTCTAAATATAAATTCATACAGAAAATTGTTCTGTATAAGAGTTAGTCTTCGAGTTTAAGATATCCGACCTAAAACTCTCGACTTTAAACTTGTTACACTAGATAAAATATACCACTCATAATAAATGGTTGAATGGAGCTTCGTATTATTTCATTTGTGGTTATTATAATGGTGGAAATAGTGGGAGCTTATCATATGACACTTATCATTGGATGCATCTAGATATGAAAGATTGTTTTCTTATATATACTTAATATTATCTATGAAATAATAATTGTTTTTCAGTAGTGGCTGAAAATAAATATAGTTTTATTTTGTTATGAATATTCGTTGTAAAATAATCTATAATGGTATTTGTATTCATAACATTAGTGATGCATTAGCGATATAAAATATAGAATTCTAAAATTTAGACAATTATTTTGGAATTATAGACTAGGCCATGTCTTTGAGAAATAATTCTTTCACCATATGATTATGAATCAAATGACACTAGTGAATTGTATCTCAAGCGGTTAAGGGTAAAGCACTCATTCAGTAGGAGCGGAGAAAGAGTTGATGAACTTCTCAAATTGACATATAAAGATGTATTTCCAAGGTCCATCAATACCAAAATGGATCCATTTATTTCGCTAAATTCACTGATAAATTATCACAGACATGAACATGTGTATTTGGTACATACGTAATATATCTTTGATAAGCTCGTAGAATTTAAAAACGGAAATAGAAACATAACATGCAAAGGAAGTAAACCAATTAGATTTGATCGAATATGTGAATATGTTGAAAAGAATTCCAAAAACACCTAAAATGAATAAAATTCAATCCCTAGGTCACTCATCCTTGTGATATATAACTATGTATCGATAAGAAGTAATCAAACTTTGTTAGACAAAGTACGATTGATGATAAGTGAAGTTGAATTAATTTCTTTCTATAAAGGTATGTACTTAAGAGTAAGTACATATGTTAAATTCAAACTCATTCAGAGCATAGTTTGTGAAAACATATTACATGAGTTGATTAAAAACCTCTACATGTTTTAGGCCAAGGAGTTAACAAGTTGTGTGAGTGAGAGACGACACATAAAATTTTCTCATGTAGGATCTTATGTAGATCACCCTAATGGAGTTTCAGACTGACCAACAATGGTTGACTAATTTATGTTTTGAACATAAGTTTTGTGAGCTCAAAATTGAATTAGTTATATGTAAGTACTGAATACAATCCAAAAACTCTTACATAAAAACTGAATATTTAAGATGAAATTAAATTTACCAAGCCTAAAATGGACACGACTCATCAGAATATCTAAAAAGAATTCTCACACATTAAAGAGAAACTATGAGTTCTTTCCAATGTCAAAAAAATAGTTAGTGATGACAATCTCCTCAATTGACAATAAGCCATGAAGAGTATAGACTCTAACATATGACACAATACTTAAACCTGAAACAAATTCCAAGTATCCTATCAAAATTTGGTTTTGATAACTGTACTCGAAGGGATATGATCCATCGGTCGTGGGTGTGTCTTTAGAAGGAATACCAATGTAGTTGAAATATAGTAAACAACAATGATGTAAATAATCTCCTAAATTTTCAATTATTGAAATTAGCATAACATATTCATCAATTAATGTGCTTGAGCTAATTGGGATTCTACTTGCAAAATTATCGCCCAGTATATCTTTGTTGAAACAGGAATTCTAAATAATGATTTAGAATAGGCACATTGCACATGATAACCAAAATGTTATAATGATAAAGGTATCGATAACTAAATTTGTAAGTGTTGGATAAGATCCAAGAATTGATACAACAGTGTCGTTTGACAAGCATCATAATTAAACAAATATTTTGATAGAGAAGTCAAATAGATTAATTATCAGTCAAAATGTAAAAGAAGTGTGTGTTTGTAAGAAAGAATATTAAAATGGTACTAAAATATTTGTAAAACTACAAGTAAGGATGGTTGGATTGTCCAAAACGATACACATAAACACCATATTACAATGTTTAATGTGGAGCATATGAGATGGATTCCTTATACATAGGCAATATGAATTATCATATATGACATGTTGTCTACTATATTGCTATTCGCTTATGTAATTGATACATCGAGCAAGTATCAAATTGGAATTAATATCGTTAAATGGTAGTTATGAGTATTCATGAGTATCTGTTAAATACTAAAGAATTATTTATGGAAACAACGAACTCCTTATGAAGGAGTATTCAAACTCGAACTTCATAAGTGATATAGAATATAGTATGTCAATTCTAAATTCATATTCAACCTTAATTAAGGAGTTTTGAGTTGGAAATGTTCCAAATGAGCAGTGGTGGCTAATTCAACCGAAGAGCTATGTAACGGCCCGAAGATTTTCGACCCCGAAAATCGAAACTAATACGTCCACTGTATAGAGTGCCGAACAATCGAGTGCCAAAAATTCCAGACTGTTAGGGTAAAGAAGAAAACGAGATAGAATAAGAACAGAAAACAACAACACAGAATCTCACAATCACAGCGGAACAAAATATAATATACAATAACAACATTTTACACAAAGAAAAGCTGCAACTATCAATATACATACAAGATATCAGAGTACAACAAATCCGGACAATTATAATAACTTATCCTCAACTACTGAATAAAATAGCTTATAATACACAGCGGAATAAACTCAATACATCTCGGCCATCCAGCTCGTCTCCTGATCTCCGAAGCGTCCTAACCTGAAAATCTGTAATACTCGGTTTGACCTGAGCATTACAATAAAGTAACACCCAAGTCAGGCTGGAAACCAACGTGGGTAAATCCATCTAATATGAAATACTTAAGTTATAAAACTTCTTTGAAACCAAGGTAACTCGTACAGACTGACGAGTTTTTATCTTGTCACAGCCAAATACTTATTTCACAAACCCATTGATATTTAAATAATATCTAAGCACCGTTACTTATTTTAAATGGTCAGATATACTAAATTTTATTCAATTCCAGCCTATTAGACCCTATAATCAAATCCGTAACGATTTGTAATGCTTCTTAAATCGAAGTGGTTCCGAATATCGCTGATATCTGATCCCGGCCTCTTCGAATTCCAAGTAATGGATTTGAAAAGGTTAATTGTTTAAAATAAACAAATTATCATTCAGGGTGACAATATTCAAGTATGGGAATTTATTATAGATTCTTATTTCAAATAAACGTATCATTTTTTTATCTCATTATTTTAATTTTGAAAACCAATATCCCACAGAATTAAGCAAAGATATAGATCATTAACCAAATTAACGATCTATAACCCATATCCAACCGATTTACTCTTGATTTTTAATTCACTTTGATTAACTGTATTCATTTATATTTAAAACCAAACTAATTTCAAATTAAACACTTTATTAAATAATAAATATTATAAAATGCCATAATAATAATAATAATAATAATAATTTCCACTAATTTATAAAATATCACTAAACTCTAACTTACGGATTTAAAACAAAAATTAGATTTTAGTTAAAGGAAATATAAGCTATCATATATATATATATATATATATATAAATGAGTTCCATTTCTTTTCCCTTTTCTCTATTTTATTTATTATATTTTACATTCATTCCCTTTCTGTTTTCCTTTTCCTTTTTCCTTTTTTTTCTTTTCTTTTATTTTATTCTTTCCTTCTTTCTTTTCTTTTCCTTTTCTTTTACTTTACTTTTATTTTATTCTTCCTATCCAAGCCCAAACCCGGCCCATGCTCCTCCTATTACCTTCCTTCTTCCTAGTTTTGTTTTATTTTTAACCTTCCTTTTCTGTTGCACAGAACAACCGTGCACCATCCAACCATGCACGTGCACGCTCACCGCCGGCCGAACCACTTGCCGCCGACCGACCTTGCAAAACACCCCCGACCTCCATACCTCATCCCTCCACCTAGAACCACGAATGAGGCAGTCGATCGAAAACGAACACCCAATTCAAAATCTGGAACACGACATCACTGTTCCCTCGCTTCGCCTCGCCCTCCTACTCCTCCATCACCTACCAGACCTTGACCATATGTTCACCGCACGTTCCCGGTCCTTTTCCCCTGGTGCGCACACCACCCGCTCCCTCGTGCCATCGTCGTTCAGTCACAACCGAAACCAGCTCCGAACTCACCTTAAACCCTAAATCGTCACCAACCAACCACCACGCCGCATACACAAAAACGACCCCATCATTCCATGTTTCCCCCTCCTCCGAGCTACCTTTCGACCAAACCCCGGCCCTTCACATTGCTCGACCCGCCGCAATTTCCCCCAAACCCAAATTTCGGTCATCCCTCTCCACTTCGACAAATACCCAACTAAAAATCAAGATAATACCACCAAAATTCATTGTTTTCAAAACCGATTCTATCTAAGTCAATGGAAACACAAATTAAAATGATCAATTTTCTTGAAATAATTGTTGACTTACTGTACATCTTCTTTACAGTATTTCTACTGGATAATATCTTATGAAATTATTTTTAAAATTAAGTACACTCTAATACAAACAAAAACTTTTCAAACATCATGGTCTATAACTTTCTAGGTGAAGAGAATTGAATTTTTGGAGAGTTGAACATGGCAGAACAAGAAGAACGGAGGCAAGAAAATATGTGTACAAGCATTCATTTATCCACATATAGGCATATATACATTTATTCCTATGCAACACATATTCACAAACTGTTACTTATGTTCCATCTTTAAACATAATCCTATTATAAGAAAGATTAGATTTTTAAAAGGAAGTTTACTCACTGATTTGCTTGAACAGAGGGCACTGGCTCTTGAAAACTGATGCTTGCTTTGTTTTTGTTTGATGATCTTTTGTTTTAGTTGAGTTTGTTTGCTTTAAGTTGTAAAATGGCAGAAATGTTTGTCTTTGTTTAACTTACCTAGTTTTTCGAATGAATGAAATAAAAGAAAGTGGTGGAGGTATATATATAAGGAAGTATAGGTTGTAGCTCTGTACACAGTGAGTTTGTTTTCACTTTTTCTTTTAATGTTTATTATATTTTCATCTAATTTTCTTTGGTCAGCAAACTCTTTTGACCTGATATGATTTTTGAAATGGAAGTGATTTATTAAAAAAAATGATTAGATGTTTTATGTGCTTGAGGGGATGGGCATTTATTGTGTGTGCCCCCTGTTGTGTTTACAAATATTCCTATATGAATTGATATACACATATACATATCCTTTTGTGTGTGTGTATTTGCCCCTTCCCATGTTTATAATAATGTATGTAGTTATGCATATGAATTTTATCTTATTATACTAGCATTTGTACATATTGTCATTTACTTATATATATAGTTATATATACATACATGTTTACATTTTCACCATTTAATATATATATATATATATATTCACACATTTGCTTGTATTTGTCATCATATATATATATATATTCACATTATTCCCTATTTACATATTTATCTATATTTGTATATGTATACTTACCTACATCAACCCATATTTATTTACCTACATATGTTTGCCCCCATATATGTATATACCTGCATTTTCATTTATGCACATTCTCATATACATCGCTTCATATAAGCATATATACTCACATATATATATACTTATGTACATGTATACACATATCTTTAATTATCATAAAGTCTATGTCTATATTTATCTATATATATATATGGATATTTTATCTTAATTTAAATGGTGAAGTATATATATATTTTATTTGTCTTCTATAAAATTTATCATATCCAGAGATTTTATAATTAAATATTTATTATAGTTTTTAATTCAATATATAGATTCAGGTATTCTTAAACATTAGAAAATCTATTTGTTTGTAACGACCCAGAATTTGACCACTTTAAAATATACTATTTAAAGTGATTTTAAATATGAATTAAGTAAGGTTATATGATTCAAACAAAATTAGATAGGGTTTGGAAAGAGAAGTATATACAAAAATAGTAACATTTGCCTATATCGACAAAAGTGACAAAATGCCGATTTCAAAAAAGTAAGTTTCAATGGTTAAATAAATTATTTTAATTTATTTACGAGTGTTTATATTTTTAAATAGCATTATACAAATTTATTTTTAAATTTGGTTTACATAAATAAATAGTTTAACTAAAATGTCAAAATGTGACCGTAAAACATTTTGTCGAAAATCAACGTTTTATCGATTAAAAGTTATCGCAACGTCGTCGCACCTTTATTTTGTTATATAGGAACATATATTCAAATAGTATAAGTATTAATTAATTCACTAATCAAGTTTACTTTTAGTAAACATACTTAGATAATTATAGAATATAATTAAGAAAAAGTAAGCACAAAAAGACAAAAATGTCATTTCAAATCAAAAGGTAAAACATCAAATCAAAGAAACATAATTATTACTTTCTTTACTTAATACTTAAGTGAAAATGATATAAAGTAATGATTTGAAATGTGATGTTAAGTGTTGAAAAAAATAAGATTAATTTATAAGTAAGTAAGGGTATTTTGGTCTTTTTACAAAATATTATTTTAAACCAAAACTTTTTCTATGAATAAGCATCCATTTTCTCACTTTTTTTCACTTCTTCTTCTTCCTTTTCTAAGCTCTTCTTCTTCTTCCTCCTTAGACCTTTAATGGGTTCTCTTCTCTTCCATTTCCTTACTAACTTTTTCAAAACCATATCAAATCAACTCCAAACACAACCAAACTTTGCCAAAGACCTTAGAATACCATTAGAACATGATTTAGCATCTAAGAAGTGAAGAAATGAAGGAGGAAGGAGTGGAATAAGGCATGGCCAAACCTATCAAGGAAGAGGAGCAAGTTCGTGAAGCTTCGGAGCGAGAAAAAGAGAAGGAGGTGATGGCCGAGCACTAGAAAGTGAGGCGAAGTTGTTTATGTGATGGTTTGGTATAGTTAAGAAGATGTAGTGAAGTGTTGGAAAATGAATATTGGTAGGAAGTTAAACAATTTGGTTAAAGGTGAGTACTCATATTTACTAATAAATGTATAAATTATTTCAAGTATAATGATTTGAAAGTTTAGTATATGTTGAATGGTTAAATGTTTGATAACTTGGTTGAAATTTGGTTGATTATGTGATTGATAATTTGTTTGATAAATGATAAGAGAAATAATTAGTAATTAACCATAGTTAATTAAATGAGAATTAAATTAATATAAATGTGTGTATGGAAATTATTTAGCCTCTTAATGATTTTAAATAAGTTAAAATATAAAAATATGGTTTAAAACAAATTTGAAGTGTTTCGGACATGTTTCAAAGCAATTCATAAAATTGGTCAAAATCAAGCCCGTCGCGTAGCGGCAGTTCGTAAATTTCGACCCGTAACTTCAAATTAATGTAGAGAATGATTTATAAGTCGGATTTCTTCGAAATAAAAATTCTTTGGTCCAAAATGATAATAGTTTTCCAACCAAGAAAGAAACTTCTTTTCTTGAGCCAGAGTTGGGGCTTTTGCAGCATCTAGTTTAATCAAGATTTCATCAAGTAGATTTTGAAATATGTCCAAAACAATTTTCTAAAAACATCGCGGTTTTGCAGTTCGGAATCCAAAAAGGGATTTCTTTATAAATGATATTTTTAAATGATTAAAAATATGAAATAAATTTGATAAATCTATTAAAATGGTTTAATAGAGATTTGGAATGGAAAATATGAATTTTCAATTATTAAAAATTGTTTAAATCAAATAAGCTTATATAGCACTTTCCGCAGCACTTTTATGCTGCGAATTCTATAACCTTTTGAATATGAGTTTAAACTTAACAATTCTTTCCTAAATCTTTTGTGAATGATTTTAAAGAAATAATTAAGTAATGTAACGATGATTTGGAAGTTTTAATAAGAGTTTGAATAAATGGTTAAGAGGAATTGTTTATATCACTTAAACAAAAAGTGAAGAATATTGAATGTAATAACAAACCGAGTATGCGGAAACGACTAGTACATTTGTCCCGCCTGTGAGATCTGGGAAGATAAAACAAGGTGTTTAACTAAGGTTAGGGATGGAGCAACCAGTGCCCTGAACTTACCTGGCCTATGTTTTCTCTTTTTAGGCGAGGGGTGGAATAGATCGAAAGGAAAGCCCGGATGCTCTAAAAAGATCATATTTAAGTTTTTTCAAAATAAAAGAAAAGAAACAGATTCTTTGAATGTTATTTAACCACTTAACACTTTTTATTCGATGATTGGTATGAAGGAACCGGGATCGGATTTGGGTGATTCCTATCTGAAAACCCCTTCAAACTAATTTTCAAAATAAAACATATTAAAGATGAAATCGTTAAAGACAAAGATATTCATGATGTAGGATTACTTGCCATTAGTCCCTGGCGATGAAACTTGCCATTAGTCCCTGGAGGTGAAATTTACCATATTTAAAGTGGAAGTAGTACTCTGTTATGAAAATCTTCGATTTGCAAGAATACGATTTGAAGTTTAGAAAGAAGATATTTGATTAAGATTTAATGAATGATTTGGAAATATTTTCCTTAAGTTAAAAGTTATAGCTTGAATATAAGAAAATCTTTGATTAAGATTAAAAGAATGATTTGGAAAGGTTTTCCTAAGTAAAAGAGAAAATGATTTGGAATTATTCCATGATTTAAGAAATGTTTAAATAAACCAAATGATTTGATAAATGAGGCTTAATGATTCCATATACTCTGAAAAAGAGAATGGAATAAATTGAAAAGATTATATCTAAGAAAGATATTTGATTTAAATAAAAGATGAAGTAATTGATTGATGATTGATATCCACAAATGAACTAAACATCTTTTTATCGATTATTGGTTTCGAAGGAACCGGAGTCGGATTTGGGTGATTCCTATCCGAAAACCACTTTGAACCAATGTATACGTTTGAATGTGAAGACATGTTGAAGATGATGACTATTGAAGACCGTGGATCTTCATAGCGTGAGGACTGCTTGTTGACATGCTCTGGGTCGCTCCCATTATAGAGTTATTTATAGCAGTGGTCTCCTCGTTGTGGAGATTTTTTCGGATTGCAAGGGCTTCTCGCCTAGTAATGGCCGAGGAAAGTGCCTTCGGTTTCGTTCAGTCCTAGAACAAACTTGTATGGACGAATGTCCGACATGCATTTCTGAGACACAACGTTTGACTTTTACAAATGTACATCTGCTTGGTGGCGGAGAAGGCAACTTCTCTTAGCTTAACACCCTTCTCTGAGACATACGAGCTCAGAGGTTGTATGCTTGTGGGAGTCAAATAGTGATCAAAGGAATGGAAATGTGGCATTCAAAGTGGAACCTGTTATGATCAAAGCGTGGTTTTGTATAAAAAGCGTGGCTTTGAAGAAATTGAGCGTAGCCTCGCGAGCCTCACACCCCGGTTATGATGGGATACTATGTGGTCCGACAGACGCAAATTCGGAATAAGTGAGTGTGTATGGTGGTGTCAAATACGTTTGGCCCTTTGGGGGATACGTCCCTCAAGGCATATATTGCCCCATTTGGATAAAGTGGTTAGCTTGAGAAAAGCAGGGAACTACCGGTTATCATTTGTAGTGTAGCAAGTATAGTTCCAAGTGACTAGTTTGAGAAAAGCGATTAAGGCACCATGGAAACTACGTTTTTTATGCATGGATCGGAGAAAAGGTCACAAGTTCCCTATCATGTTGGAAATCCAATCCCTACGAGATTTACGATTTTTATTGTATTCCCAAAATAAGAAGAGTATACTTAGAAATGATTTCTTTCCAAATATTATTATCATTAATGTCTTTAAACTTCCATAACCATTTACCTAGTAAGGACAAATTCATATTACGCAAGTTAATAACTCCTAATCCTCCTTCCTCTTTAGCTTTACAGACTATTTCCCAATTTACTAAACATTATAAATTATTATTAGGATTATCACCACACCACAAGAAATCTCTTCTAATTTTATCAATTTTTTCAATAACCCAATCAGGAAATAGATGCATGGACATCCAATACATTGGAAGGGCTGATAGAACCGAGTTTATTAAAACAAGTCTATCTGCTCTAGATAAAAATCTACCATTCCAGTTAGAAATCTTATTTTTGATTTTATCAATGATAATGAGCCAGTCCTCACGTTTAAGCTTGGTAGGTCTAATCACAAATCCTAAATATTCAAATGGAAAGTTCATTGTTTTGCAGTTTAAAGTATTAGCAACTAAGTTTTCAACTTTTTCTAAATCATTTAAAACTAAGACTGAACTTTTATCAAAATTTATTTTTAAGCCTGATAAAAGCTCAAAACTATATATAATAAACTTAAGAGTAATGATGTGTCTAAGTAAATAGGAAGAGAAAAACAATGTATCATCGGCAAATTGGAGAACCGATATACCATTACGCGAAATGTCATTGCCAACATTTCCTAGAGTCCCATTTTCTACCGCTCTTTTAATAATCCTAGCAAAAACATCGGCAGCTAAATTAAATAATAAGTACGATAAAGGATCCCCTTGCCTTAAACCTCTCTTTGATTGAATTTTATTACCTAAAATTTCATTAACCATAATACTGGAATCACTAGTTTTAAGCAAAATCTTAATCAAATTAATCCATTTAGAACCAAAACCTCTCGCTTGAAAAATGTCTATAAGAAAATCCCAATCTACCGAATCAAAAGCTTTAGCGAAATCTAATTTTAAGATCGCACAAGTTATGTTATTCTTACAACAATGATTAATATACTCTTGCACATCTTATTTTAAATATTTATTGTCAAGATATTATGAGAAAGGATATCGATACATCCATTGAGATCAAAGTATGTAACACTCTCCAATTATTTGGTAGAGTATTATTACTCATGGCCGTTGGAAGCACCAAGGAGTTACATATTTGTAGTTATTGAATAACCATGAAATGACTTGTTCGAGAGTTTTTCATCAGTTAATAACTAGTGTGAACCCATGTTATGCACATGAGTTGTAGATATACGTTGTTTTTGCAACTATCACTACAAGGGAGACAGCTCTTTCCAACGGCTCCAAGCCGTTGGCGGCCGTTGGAAGCCGTTGGAAAGGCCGTTGGAATACATTTCAACGCCTTCCAATGGCTTCCAACGCCTCCAACGGCGTTATACCAACGTTTACCAACGGCTCATCTGGCCACGTGGCAAACTTCGTTGACCATCTTGCCGTTGGTACGCCGTTGGAAAACGTTGGTTATGGCCGTTGGTAGCCGTTGGAAGCCGTTGCCTATAAATGACCAAATGGCCGTTGGTATCCGTTGGAAGCCGTTGGAAATCTGAAACTTTTTTTTTACCCAGCAGCTCCTACTCACCTCCGGCCACACACAATATCATAAATATCAAAACTGCTCCATTTTGAGCGTATATCCAATAACAATCACATATATATAACCAAACACAGTATAATAATCAAATCATACACATAAACAACCAAACCATCAAAACAAACTAAATTCTACATCCATCAAATTAGTTTCTACATCAAAACCAAACGTCATCCAAACCAACCGTCATCATATATACAAACAAAACACATAAAAAGCCATCACCAATCGTCATCCAAACCATCACCAAATGTTTAAGACATCCAAACACATCACCAAATGCCTAACACATCCAAACCATCACCAAATGTCTAACACCATACAACAATATATACAAACCATCACCACTCCACACATAAGAAAACATCTCAAACATACCTCAACTCACTCGCCAGCAGAACCACCGGAGGATGGAAACCGTCCGTATTGCTCCATGAACTCCGCCACTTTATTGTTTAGCTGCTCCATTTGTTCTTCACGGCGGTGATCGCGGTCTTGAAGCGTGGCGATCTGGGCTCGTAGCTGTGCGATCTCCTCCTTATCTCGAGCCCTCTAGTAGTTCTTCTACACTACGTCAACCTGTAAATATTAGTAAATATGTGTAAATACGTTTAAATATTTACTCTAGCTAAGCTCACATCTAAAGTGTTTATATATATGATATCGAAATGAACATGCTTCATAAAAATTATTTTAAATTTAAATTAAATTACCGATTGGCTTCCAAATCCAAAGTGCCTTCCGTGGGTCGCTGGATCCATGACAGACTCAAATATTGCGTTCTCCTCATCAATGGTCAACTCTGCTCTTCCGGTGTCCTGGAGCATCAATGTCCGTGCGTCCTGAAACTTTTCCTAGTATGCAAAATACAATTGAATTTAGATAATGCTATTTTAATAGACTTAAAAATTTTAGTTCATTATCTTATACTTACATATGCGGTCCTTGCTTTGTCATTACTTTCCCAGGTGTACGAATATGAGCCTGAATCGTCAATCTGAGTCACCGCATGCGTATGCGCAAATACATCCCAACGACTGACAGGACCACCGCGCTGTCTTTCCTGAAATATGCACATATAAATATATATATATTAAATATTTTTATATAAATGTTTATGTTAATTAATAAATATACCAAGTCCTCGCGGTGATGCTGGAATGACTTAGAACCACCGCGATGTGTGACGGGGTTCTTGCTTCTGTTAGCAGAATTCCTAGTTGACTCTTTCTGCAAATTTAAGTTGAAAAAAAAATTGTTTTATAGTTTTAATTTAAATATTATTTGCATAGAACAATTTAAATTAAATATATGCTAAATTTACCTGAAATTCCTCATTGGCCCACCAGCGGATAAACTGTTCCCACACAACAGCGCTCATCCAATTTGGCTTGCTTCCACTTGATTTCACAGCATTTAAAGTCTCCATGTAGTTCTTTGCAATTTTACTCTGCCAATGACGCTGTACAATGGAAAGATCTGCATCCTGGATGTCCACATGGCCCTGCACGTTTGATTACATAAGAGTTATATAGTTTTTATGCGTAGTGTAAACATGATTAGATATTTAAACCTAACAAGTAATATCACTCATACCAAAAAGTCCTGCCAAATAGCTTCCTTCACGTTCTCTGGAATCAAGGACCATTTGGGCCAACATTCATTCATCCGACTCTGATATGCACGCTTAGATAATGAAAGAACTATATTTGATGGCTCTAACGTAAAACCACTGTGTTTAACAGGAAAAAAAGCATTTACTATTTTATGACTACTATACTTATAATAGACTGTACGAGAATAAAATTTAATTTTGAAACTTAATACTTACCCAGATCCGTCGGCTTTTGGCTTTAGCCAAATTGCAGTGCGTGGCATCTCCTCTGATGGACCAGCGCGATCACGATCTGCAGGACGAATAGTCCCTCTCTGTGAAGAGGAGGGAGACCCAGAATGTGTAGACCCAGATCGTCTACGTGAAGACATATCTATAGAACATGTTACAGACAAACATTATATGAGAACATTAAATGACTATATGTAAAACATACATTATGGCATAACATAAGAAGAGTACGTGACACATATCATACATTAGCATAACATTTTTAATGAAAACATTATAATTTTAAATATAATTACCTTCAAAACATATCATACATTAGAATAAGAAGAGTATGTGACACATATCCTTAGAGCTTTAATGGCTTCTCTTCTCTTCCATTTCCTTACTAACTTTTTCAAAACCATATCAAATCAACTCAAAACACAACCAAACTTTGCCAAAGACCTTAGAATACCATTAGAACATGATTTAGCATCTAAGAAGTGAAGAAATGATGGAGGAAGGAGTGGAATAAGGCATGGCCAAACCTATCAAGAAAGAGGAGCAAGTTCGTGAAGCTCCGGAGCGAGAAAAAGAGAAGGAGGTGATGGCCGAGCACTAGAAAGTGAGGCGAAGTTGTTTATGTGATGGTTTGGTATAGTTAAGAAGATGTAGTGAAGTGTTGGAAAATGAATGTTGGTAGGAAGTTAAACAATTTGGTTAAAGGTGAGTACTCATATTTACTAATAAATGTATAAATTATTTCAAGTATAATGATTTGAAAGTTTAGTATATGTTGAATGGTTAAATGTTTGATAACTTGGTTGAAAATTAGTTGATTATGTGATTGATAATTTGTTTGATAAATGATAAGAGAAATAATTAGTAATTAACCATAGTTAATTAAATGAGAATTAAATTCATATAAATGTGTGTATGGAAATTATTTAGCCTCTTAATGATTTTAAATAAGTTAAAATATAAAAATATGGTTTAAAACAAATTTGAAGTGTTTCAGACATGTTTCAAAGCAATTCATAAAATTGGTCAAAATCGAGCCCGTCGCGTAGCGGCAGTTCGTAAATTTCGACCCGTAACTTCAAATTAATGTAGAGAATGATTTATAAGTCGGATTTCTTCGAAATAAAAATTCTTTGGTCCAAAATGATAATAGTTTTCCAACCAAGAAAGAAACTTCTTTTCTTGAGCCAGAGTTGGGGCTTTTGCGGCATCTAGTTTAATCAAGATTTCATCAAGTAGATTTTGAAATATGTCCAAAACAATTTTCTAAAAACATCGCGGTTTTGCAGTTCGAAATCCAGAAAGGGATTTCTTTATAAATGATATTTTTAAATGATTAAAAATATGAAATAAATTTGATAAATCTATTAAAATGGTTTAAAAGAGATTTGGAATGGAAAATATGAATTTTCAATTATTAAAAGTTGTTTAAATCAAATAAGCTTATATAGCACTTTCCGCAGCACTTTTATGCTGCGAATTCTATAACCTTTTGAATATGAGTTTAAACTTAACAATTCTTTCCTAAATCTTTTGTGAATGATTTTAAAGAAATGATTAAGTAATGTAACGATGATTTGAAAGTTTTAATAAGAGTTTGAATAAATGGTTAAGAGGAATTGTTTATATCACTTAAACAAAAAGTGAAGAATATTGAATGTAATAACAAACCGAGTATGCGGAAACGACTAGTACATTTGTCCCGCCTGTGAGATCTGGGAAGATAAAACAAGGTGTTTAACTAAGGTTAGGGATGGAGCAACCAGTGCCCTGAACTTACCTGGCCTATGTTTTCTCTTTTTAGGCGAGTGGTGGAATAGATCGAAAGGAAAGCCCGGATGCTTTAAAAAGATCATATTTAAGTTTTTTCAAAATAAAAGAAAAGAAACAGATTCTTTGAATGTTATTTAACCACTTAACACTTTTTATTCGATGATTGGTATGAAGGAACCGGGATCGGATTTGGGTGATTCCTATCCGAAGAACCGGGATAGGATTTGGGTGATTCCTATCTGAAAACCCCTTCAGACTAATTTTCAAAATAAAACATATTAAAGATGAAATCGTTAAAGACAAAGATATTCATGATGTAGGATTACTTGCCATTAGTCCCTGGCGATGAAACTTGCCATTAGTCCCTGGAGGTGAAATTTACCATATTTAAAGTGGTAGTAGTACTCTGTTATGAAAATCTTCGATGTGCAAGAATACGATTTGAAGTTTAGAAAGAAGATATTTGATTAAGATTTAATGAATGATTTGGAAATATTTTCCTTAAGTTAAAAGTTATAGCTTGAATATAAGAAAATCTTTGATTAAGATTAAAAGAATGATTTGGAAAGGTTTTCCTAAGTAAAAGAGAAAATGATTTGGAATTATTCCATGATTTAAGAAAGGTTTAAATAAACCAAATGATTTGATAAATGAGGCTTAATGATTCCATATACTCTGAAAAAGAGAATGGAATAAATTGAAAAGATTATATCTAAGAAAGATATTTGATTTAAATAAAAGATGAAGTAATTGATTAATGATTGATATCCACAAATGAACTAAACATCTTTTTATCGATAATTGGTTTCGAAGGAACCAGAGTCGGATTTGGGTGATTCCTATTCGAAAACCACTTTGAACCAATGTATACGTTTGAATGTGAAGACATGTTGAAGATGATGACTATTGAAGACTGTGGATCTTCATAGCGTGAGGACTGCTTGTTGACATGCTCTGGGTCGCTCCCATTATAGAGTTATTTATAGCAGTGGTCTCCTCGTTGTGGAGATTTTTTCGGATTGCAAGGGCTTCTCGCCTAGTAATGGCTGAGGAAAGTGCCTTCGGTTTCGTTCAGTCCTAGAACATACTTGTATGGACGAATGTCCGACATGCATTTCTGAGACACAACGTTTGACTTTTACAAATGTACATCTGCTTGGTGGCGGAGAAGGCAACTTCTCTTAGCTTAACACCCTTCTCTGAGACATACGAGCTCAGAGGTTGTATGCTTGTGGGAGTCAAATAGTGATCAAAGGAATGGAAATGTGGCATTCAAAGTGGAACCTGTTATGATCAAAGCGTGGTTTTGTATAAAAAGCGTGGCTTTGAAGAAATTGAGCGTAGCCTCGCGAGCCTCACACCCCGGTTATGATGGGATACTATGTGGTCCGACAGACGCAAATTCGGAATAAGTGAGTGTGTATGGTGGTGTCAAATACGTTTGGCCCTTTGGGGGATACGTCCCTCAAGGCATATATTGCCCCATTTGGATAAAGTGGTTAGCTTGAGAAAAGCAGGGAACTACCGGTTATCATTTGTAGTGTAGCAAGTATAGTTCCAAGTGACTAGTTTGAGAAAAGCGATTAAGGCACCGTGGAAACTACGTTTTTTATGCATGGATCGGAGAAAAGGTCACAAGTTCCCTATCATGTTGGAAATCCAATCCCTACAAGATTTACGATTTTTATTGTATTCCCAAAATAGCTGTAATGACTTGCAAATATTTCAGCTACCCCTTTCCGGTATCATATATTCTGTTTGGGATATTCCGTTGACCTAGTCCGGATATATTACCTTAGACTTAGTCCAGATATTGATAACTTATTTGAATAAGTTTATTTGAAAAGCGTTTTCAAAAGAATGTCATTAAAAATAATATCAAGTGAATTTTGGTATAAAAGTGTTTTGGATATCATAAGATAAAAACTCGTCCGTGTTTATGTGTGGGCGTGGTCTTATGAGATACCCTTCTATTCAAAGGTTTTGATAACATCGTCATGATCTATACATTTTAAATTTCGAGTACCTCACGCTGGTTTATCAAGCCTGATCCGGGTATTTTTAATACTCGGGTCAGATCTGAGTAGTTTCAGGTTGAGTTGAAGACGGTTGGAGTTTCCAGAGGAGAGCTGGAGATCTTCATCATCGTATGGATGCATTCTATTACCCGCTGCATATATTTCATTTGTTTTGTTGTTTGTCAGCATTTGTAAGGGCAGGTGTTATAACTGTCCAGGCTGAATTTAGGTTAGACTCTGATATTGTATTTTAAAATTTTCTGCTGTAAAGATTATTATTGAAATAATATATGTTATTCCATTCGTGTGAGATTCTGTTCTGTCTTTATTTTCTTTCTACCCTTAATGATCCACTTATTCGTGCAGTTTGAGTTGGACATGTATGGTTTATTGTCGACTCAAAGGGTACGGAAAAACGGGCCATTATATTGTTCGACTTATAAAAATTTATATTTCAGTAATTTAAACCAGTTAATTACCAAATTAACACACGTAAAAATATGGGTCGTTACATTCCCCCTCCCCCTTTAGAACTTTTCGTCCTCGAAAAGGAACGAAACGAGAATTTTAATTTTGATGTGTATTATTTATTAATCCTCTTTAAACATTTTAACTCTTTACTCTTTTATTATATAAGTTTTTAAACACTTTTAAAACTTCATAATATTACCGAACTCGTTTTATATAAAAATACTTTTTATAACTCGATGTTTTAACAAGTCCATCATTGTTCTCACAGAAATTTAGTCATACGTTGATCAGGCGCAGGACTGAAAATCTATAAGTACTTAGTAGACCCGTTTTCAACACCCAGTGAAAATACTTGGAAAAACTTTTGTAAGAATGCTACGGAAATCATCACCCCCTCCATGGGTCGCAGTTAGCACGATGATTACGTCGGTCGGTCTTGTGTTGGTAGAGGGAAGATGTTCTGTGCCTCGGGACATCCATCTAGAGGTGTACCCATTTTGGAAGGTAGATCCTTCACCTGGTCATTTGTATGGAAATCCATTCTCCAATAAGAACCTACGGTTTTGTTTCTAGAGCCTAGTATGCTGGAATTTAATAATGGTAACAATTTCAGCTAAGATTAATAAGTTTATTTGCAAATTTTTCAAAGAGATGTCATTAGAAATAATATCAAATGTTTCGATATAAAAGTGTTTTAGTTATCATAAGGTAAAAACCCGTCCGTGTTTATGTGCGCGCGTGGTCTTATGAGATACTCTTTCTTTTCAAAGGATTTTATTTAAAGGCTGATATATGACACTGTCATCTATTATTGAGTTTTCCTCACGCTGGTTTATCAAGCCTGATCCGGGTATTTTCAATACTCGGATCAGATCTGGGTAGTTTCAGGTTAGTCGAAGACGATTGGAGTTTCCATAGGAGAGCTGGAGATATTCATCTACGTATGGACATATTCTATTATCCGATGTACTTAGTTTGTTTTAGTTGATGTTTGTCAACAATTGTAAGGCCAGATCTTTATAACTGTCCAAGCTGAATTTAGGTTAGACTCTGATATATGTATTTAAAAGTTTTTCGCTGTAAAGATATTTGTTCAATATTATATGCTATTCCATTTGTGTGAGATATTGTTCTGTCTATTTTTCTTTATTACCCTTCATGTTCCGTATTTTCATGCAATTACAGTTGGACATGTGTGGTTTATTATCGATTCAAATGGTATGGAAAAACGGGCCTTGACATTTGGTGTCAGAGCTGAAGGTTAAGCGAGAACCTTGGCTTTGTTATGGGTAAAGTCTCATCAGAGATAGGATTAGTAATATCCTAGGATGAGTAACTCATTAGAGATAGGGCTAGTA
Source organism: Allium fistulosum (assembly GCA_030737815.1). Classification (NCBI taxonomy): domain Eukaryota; kingdom Viridiplantae; phylum Streptophyta; class Magnoliopsida; order Asparagales; family Amaryllidaceae; genus Allium; species Allium fistulosum. The sequence goes on along the minus strand of CM060903.1, from coordinate 303,349,586 downwards.
ACATCCTAGAATGAGTTATGAGAGTATTATATATATGAGCGCGTATTTGTTAATTTTATAAAAGTGATTTTGTTTTAAAAAAAAATTGGTAAATGAAATAGTTTTACCTTAGGCTTATATTTCAAATATACAAAGAGGATATTATTATATTTTGGGTTAGAAATTAAGGATTGATTGTAATTTAGCTTAGTAAAACTAAAATATGAATATCCTGTGATTAGAATTTCACAATTTGACTATAATATATTCCATATAGAATTAATTAGTTGGAAACTAGAATTTAGAACTTATTAGAAAAGCTAAAAAATCTAATCCCATTTAAAAAGAATGAAAAGAAGAACAATAATAATTAAGTAAGAAGTACTTAATAAATAAAGTGAGAAAGGATCTTTAATAAGAAATGATAACTGATTTTAAGTTCTTATATAAAATTGTAGAAAGCAACCAAAGCCGAAAGCTAGCCATTAGGCAGAGATTTAGGGAAGCCTTGTCTAAATACGAAAACTTGGAAGTTTTGGATACATCGATCACGAGTGATGAGGAGGATATGCAAGTAGGGGAGCCCTTGGGGATAGTACCAGGATCATTGGACCATCCGATAGATATTTTAGACGATGAGGATTTGATAGTTATTTCAGATGAGGAGGATGTGTTGCCAGTAGGTGCAGATATTGATGCAGGGGCAGAAGCTGACGATGAGGCAGATGATGGATGTTGGATCCTTTGAGTGAGGACGAGGAGCCTGAGGAAGAGGAACCTATAGAGAAGCCCATGGAAGTACCAGTGGAGATCGAGCTGTTGATCAAGGAACCCATGGCAATAGAGACAGAAGACTTGGGGATTTACGATGCATGGTTATATGAGGATGATGATTCAGAGAGTGATGAGCAGATCATTTGGGAGATGGGTACGCCCATTCAGAAGATAGGATCTCCCATTCCAGAGATAGCTGAGGATCTAGGTTTGGAGGATATTGAGATGGGGGAGCATTTGCCATGGATTCCGGGAGGCCCACGGTGGCAGCCACTTGGTTGGGATGTATCTCCAAAGATGATAGATGATGAGGAGCCTGTAGAGGATGGGGAAGAAGTAGAGCAATCAGTAGAGATCGACTTGGAGGCACCATTAGAGGGTTCATCCGATGAGTAGTGTTTCACACTTAGGGATATTTTGGGTTTGTATTATAGCAGTTGTTATTATCTTAAGCATGTAGTACGCGCTAAGATATGGGATCTAGTATGATATTTTGGTTGACTGATGTAGATAGTTGACTTATGACTATGTATCTACCTCAAGTGTGTAGTACGCACTCAGGTTAGGACTAGGATCAATGATTGTATTTCATGATTAGTATTTATTAGTAGTATTTCCTTTGACACATATTGTTGACCTTTATAGTTCTGTATCTTTGACTTCATTTCGAGGACGAAATGCTTTTAAGTAGGGGAGAATGTAATGACCCGTAATTTCGCTACTTCGAAAATGAGAGATTTCGTTCATTTTAAATTTAAAAGGAATTTGAATCTTAAATAAATATGTTATATATAAGAAATAATTATCCATTCTTATAATTAATAAATTAAAATGTGTAAATTTGGATTTTAGAACAAATCAACAAAAGTTAAATTTTGTTAAAAAAGGCTTAAATAAATAAGTTTAAATATTTATTTGATAAGTTAAATTTTATTTAAAACATCTAATAAAGATAATGAGAGTATATTAATATATTTAAAAATAATGTTAATAATCGTTTTACAAAAATAACCAAAATTTGTCGCATTTTGTCAGTTTTACATACACTATAAAATTAAAGATTTTGATATTTTTCAAATACGATTTTAAAATATGAATAGACATGTTTTAATTTCTTTAAAGAAGGAAAAAAATTCATTTTAAAATTTGGCTTACATCAATATATAGCTTAACAAAAACGTCAAATTATGACTGTAAAATTTGTCGACAAAAAACACCATTTTCAACCGAAACAAATTGTCGACAAGTTGTTGCAACTTGATACATTTTCTAACACATAAATACAAGTATACAAACTACTTAAACATTCTACATTTAGCACTAAAGACAAAAAGAGTTTACTTTTGAAAATGTATACATAAATAAAAAAAGATGTAAAAGTATGATTTGACAAATTTAAAAATAACTAAAGCTTTTATAAAACAACATCATTACCTTACTTCTCATCTCATTAATGAGATGTTATACTTATACATAGAAAAGGAGCAAAAATATATGATTTAACAACTACAAACCATAAGAAAATGACACCTCTTTACTTCTTAACACACTCTTCCATTACCATCATTCCATACATTTAATACAACTCAAATCAAATGCTAATCAAATGCAAAAGTAAAAAAGGTTATTAATGTCATTTACCACCAAAATCTCCACTTATAAATACAACCTCAAACCCCTCCATTTCCACTTCACTTTCATTTCACAAAATTTTCAAAATCCTTCTCTACTTCCTCCATTTCTCTTCTACCTTCAAACTATCACCTCCACATCACCAAAACTCAACCAAGGCCGAGCCTAACACCCACCTACCCAAGCTGTAACGACCCGGTATTTTGGACCATTCGCATCTATTATAAGTGTATAGGTAGACACTCATGCCGAAGTTGAATTGCTCAAAATACCGCGTTGTTAATTTAAATTTGGCAAAACTGAACATATACAGTAAATAAATAATCACAGATCACAGACACGGAGTAATAAATGCAGCGGAAATAAAAGAGATAGTAGTTCATGAAGCTGCTATATAAATGTATAAGTTACATCAGAGTTAAACCAGATACAACGGAAGAGTAATACGATACATCAGATACAAATCAGAATACATCACTGGAATCATCGAATACTGAAAGCAGAATAGATGGCTGGATCTTCAAGCAAAGCTCCAACTTCAAGATGAGTCTCGAATACTGGTACACTCAGTCTGACCCGAGCGTAAAGCAAAAACACAAGACACTCGAGTCAGGATTAACATTCTTATATCAATAAATCCAACTCAAGTGAAATAGCAATTGAAATACAAGTAACTCAAAGGATGTTTGGAATAACCATCCTTTAAGGATCCGTTAAACTATCTACTAGGTAGTAGTGTACGATAAGTAGATAATGTATATCAGTAATATAAAGATATCAAAATAGTGTTAAGTCATGGCCCATTCCACCCTTAACACATTTTTATTCCCAAAAGCATATACAAGACCGTAGTTTCCCCAAAACCGAAAGTCACCAGAGGGCAATCCATATACTAAAGGTACAAAACAAATTCGTAGTGGTCGCGAATAAAGGGATACAAGTATGACAAGGCACATGAGGCAATACCCAAGGTAGTGATACTACCGTTTGCCTGATCCGGACTGGTGAGAACGCAACGCCGCAGCGCCCGCAACACCGTGAAACAACACTCCAAAAATCAAGGGTGCACCAATCGACAACAAATAATGAGTAGTTCGAAGAAGTGTGTTCACTTGAGGTAGCTAATCCTCCATTGGCCCGGCACGGCTCTTGTTTTAGTCATTTCCAATTTGACACAAGTGTCAAGGCTATCCATTATCGTTCACTTTCTTCAGTCATCACGTACATCATTCCAACCACTTCATTCTGGATCATCACTCCGCGTATAGTTATTAAAGTGGTTTTCGGTTTAGATAGAGAGTATATCCATAACCGATTCTGGTTTCTTTAATAACCTTCGAAATTATTTCACCGATTGGTCGTTTAATATATTTCAAAACCAAATCAATTTCAATTCAATTAGAATTCGTAAATCAACATTTCATTTGTCTTTCTAAACCCATTTCCAAAATTTACGTTTCAAAACTTCTAAATTTACATTTCAAAATCTTATAATTCAATTTCAATTTTCATTTACAAAATCCAAATATTGATTCAAGTTCGTATATAAGTTTCATTCCAAAATCATTTAAATTAATTTAATTTAACATTCAAATCAATTTAACTTCCTTGATCGATTTCATTTAATATTCGTTAAGTAAATTTATCATTCAAAACAATTTCTATTAAATTTCCAATTCATTAAATCCATTATTCAAATTCAACTTCATTTTATCAAAACCTACAAATTGAGTTAAATTAAATTCATCAAATCACATTCTTTAAATTTCAAGTCTTACATTAATTTCAAAAATCACATTTTATTTCTTGTTAAAGAAATTCAATTTCACTTATTTACTTACTTAAATAATTTTCCAAAACTTAATTAATAAAGAAACTCAATTTCAATTATTTACGAAGTAAAATTCACTTATTCAAAAGTTCAATTTTTCTTATTAAAGAATTCAATTCAATTTAATCATTAAATAATTCAATCTTATTTAATTATTAAATAATTCAAAACTTAATTATTAAATAATTTAAAACTTAATTATAATTTCAAACTTGATTATTAAATCATTTCAAACTTAATTCAATCATTTCTCAAATTAAACAACATTCTTTCATAAGTTAAATTGTTAATATTTTGTTTCAGATTATTAAATATTAACATTTTCCTTTCATTAAAAATTAAATTTCCAACTTCATTTCAAAACCATATTATTTATTCAAATAAAATCTTTATTTATTTTAAATTAAATTATTGACCAATCGGGTTTTATTTAATTCTCTTTCCTAGGTTAAAGTTCAATTTGGGTATTTATCATTTCAACTCGATTCCAATTCAATTCAAAATCAAGGCATAGCAAAGGGAACTTGCAGTGTGATAACTGGGATGGTGTCAAAGTAAATAAACAAACAATAACAACAATCAATAACAATCCAATCATCAATTCAAATAATCCCGAAATAACCGTATTAATTCGCATTGTTATTTGTACGGATTAATATAATTATTTCTAGAATCTACACTATCATTTCATGTAGATTAAAGATTATTACACTAATTATTCATACGGTTCTTCACTTGTCATTCGATTTCAATTTTAACACTACAACAATTAATCCAATATACGTTCAATGGTTAAAAGTGTAATTATCACTATTCTACGTGTCAATTAATTTAACAATTAAAAGGGGTCATATTCAACTAATCAAATTCAACATATAGATCCAATTTAAATCGTTAACTATCATATATCAATTCAATTTGCATATTATTTATCACTTTAACATTAACAATTTAACGTCCAATATAAACATCAACAATCAATCATTTTTCAACTAAACTGGATTATCATTGTATAAATAGCAGATAATGGTGTCAGATGTCACAGGTGAACTGATTCAGGTAATAACAGATATATAGTGTAAATAACTAACAACAGCATATTTCAATTGTCGTTTCAATTGAAATCAAATTTAATAAATAAAAGAACGTTAATCGTGAGTGATTGCTCACCTTCCGAGGCTAACGAGGATAGACAGTGAAATGAGTTATGACTTCCAAAGCAACGCTAGATAGACACGATTCGATGAAGAAAACAGGCACGACGAACAAAGCTGGTAATGGAAAAATTGAATTCAAATTAGAACTAGATCGATGAAGATGAATGATATAAGTGAACTTACAATTTTTTATATAATTATATATAACTGTTGACATATATAAAACATATTCCAAATTTAATATATGTACATTTCAAAATCATTGTTTTTAAACTAAACCCGTATAAAATAAAATCAAACATATATGCAATATGTGTGTTGAAATAATAATTATTAAAAATATAAAATACTTATATATATATATATATATAATGTATGTTCATTGCAACATATAAACTACCCCATATATAAACTTTTAAACTTTATATATCTTATATACATATTTTTTTCATAAACAGCGTATGCGAAATAACTTACAGTTTATATTAAACAAATAACTTCCAAAATCTTCATATAAACGTAAATGTAACATATTTTATAACATAAACATACTATAAGATCAAAATATGAGTATATAATATACGTATAAATCACGTCTATACACTTAATATTTTACAGTAAAAGAAATCAATATAAGATTTGATCTGTATATACAAATATTAGTTTTAATATAAATATATAACTATTATTATACCAGGATAAGATGTTGGAATCCAATATGTAATACTAACATCCAAACTAACAGACAGCTTATAATACTCGAATATATTAATATATATAAATGCCCACTTGCATATTACTTTCCAAAACTTGAACAGGTTACCCTTCAAAACTATATACACAAACGGCATTTTTTTTAACCGAACATATATGTAATATTTATACCTAATAATAGACGAAAACTTTTAATACTATAGACTGTGAACCATTGTATAAACAAGCAATTGTAACCCGCCTTCCAATATACATTGTAAAGTATTTATACGTAAATAAATAAACTAAGTATATATAAACTTACAGCTGCAAATTTAGAAGTGTGTCTGCAAATATAAAATACTTATATATGACTGTAAAACATGTTTTATACATTTCCTATAATATGACATATATACTATAACATGTATATAATATACCTTATTCAACAAAAGAAAGAAGCGAAGAAGGCAGACATGTCAGTGGAGAGAAGCTCGACGGTGTGGCTATGGCGGTGCGGGCGGTGGCGAGCGACTTGGATGAGGCGAGCTCGGTCAAGTGGCTGAGGCGGTGTGGATGTCGAACATTGGGAGGGTGCTGCAACGGCGGCGTTCGCTGCCTTGGGCGGAGCAGTGAGTTTTGCGGAGGCAGAGATCACAGGCGGAGGATGCTATGATGGGAAAGGAACCGCATGCTTCATCATTCTTTGGTTTTTTTTAAAGGCGGAGGTTAGGAAAGCGGAGAAAGGAGCCGCGGATCGAGCTCTGGTGGGTGGAGGCAGTGGCTTTTGTGTAGGTGGAGGCCTCAACGTGAAAAAGAAAGGGGATGGCGGGGTGGTGGCGCGTGCGTTTCAGGTGGCTGAGGGAAAACGAGATGAGGTTGTGGTGGGTGGAAGAATTAGTGGCGGCCGTAGAGTCGAGGCGGAGGGGAAGTGTGGGGAGGAGATGGATGGCCGCATGGGGTGGTGGTTTGATGTCTGGAGGGGTGAGGTGTGTTGAAATGGCATGGAGGTCATGTGGTGACTCCATGCATGCAGGCCTAAGAGGAAAATGAACGAAGGCCACCTGCCTTCTTCCTATTAGGTTCTTATCTTATGTTTTGGAAATGAAGTAACAGTGAAGGAACGGCACAAAAAAAATGAGTAGGTTTTCCAAAAGAAATAAGTAGCTGTGAAAAATGAACCGGCAATGCTATATTTATATTTTCTATTCAGAACAAAAACCAAGATGAGAAATGCCAGCTAGAACCGAACAAGCTATCTTGGAACTGATATAATATTGAAAGTCACCCACAAAAATTCAAGAAGTAATAAAGCAATTGACTGTTGGGTTTGAACGGGTTAAAATAAAAGGCACAAGGAAACCAAAAAAAATTATAATTTTGATACCGGTATGATTAATCGTTCTGCAGACTTCGACGCGTTTTGAATTTTCAAAATGCTCAAATAAGTACATTGTTGGGATCATCATAACGGGACGATCAAAACGGTATACGGATATCAGTGGTATGATTTGAATTATAAAAATTCGAATTTTCTAATAGCGGAAAATACAAGAAAAACACTGAAAAATAAGATCGACGGAGCCAAAGATGTCCGAATTTGGAAAAACGACAAACTGACATCTTGTTCAGGAGATGGTTTAGAATTTTTGTATGTAAAAATATTTAGGTTTCGGAAACATTTTATTTTCATCGCTTTTTAACTTATTAAATTGAAGTGAATTTACGCGCGAAATAAATTTTCATATTTTCGGACGAAAATTTACCAGTTGCTATGTTTAACTAAACGCATTCCAAATATCAAATTTATATTTCAAAATTTTATCGTTTAAAATTTTACAAAATTTCAACTAATTACGTTATTAAAACAGTTAAAATTTACGGGTCGTTACACAAGCCCTTACACCCCACTACCAAGGCCGTACCCCCTCTCTAGGCCACATACCCCCTATCCGAGCAACAAACCCTCCTCTCCAATAAAAAAAGAGAAAAAGAAAATAAGTGAAGGCGAGGATTCAAAACGTTTGGAAAAGCGCATTTGTTCGAAAAGCACGTTAACCTATGAAAAAGATTGACGGAGTGGATACGAAGGTGAGAAATTCTCATCGCTTTTGAATTTATATTTTGGTTATGTTAAAACAATCATATTTATATCCTTATGACATATGAATGTTTATTTGATTGTTAATATGGATGATTTGATAGTTGGTTAGATAATTGAATTGTGATAACATATCCCGTTATGGTATTAATAGTGAATGTTGGATTTGAAATCATATGTTATGTGATTTGTTGAATGGATATTATGATAATGATGAATATGGATATTGGTTATGTTCATTTTGATTAAGTGATCCTTTGTTAATAAGACCATATTTTAGTGATATGTGATATTTTGAAAAAAATAAGTCTCTTTTCAATTAGAAGTGAAATTAAAGTAAAAATAAAAGAGAATTTGAAATTTGAAGTAAAACGGATTTGAAAAGGATATTTAAATTAAAATTGAGATGAATAGTGAAATTGAAATTGAAATCAATTTTGAAAAACTGAAGTTGAGGTTTAGGTTGAATTGAAGTTTAAATTGAAATTAGATTTGAAATCTAAGTTTTAAACGAGTTTAATTTGAAGTTAGAATTGAAATTTGAATTTAAAATTTAATATTAAAATAATAGGAATAAAATAATATTATAATATGGTAATAGTGAAAATGCATTTTAAATACTTTAAAAAGTGAAAATATTGATTTAAAATGATTTGTAATGATTTTATAAGTGTTAAAATTCAAATTGAATAGATTATTTCAAATATTGAAAAATAAGTTAAAACTAGGTGCGTCGCGCAACGGTAGTTCGCGATTTCGCGCCGAAAAATTCAAATGAATGTGTAGAGTGGAATATAGCTCGGAATTCTTCGAGATAAGAAAATTCCGGACTATTATATCCATATCTTCTAAACGAAGAAAGAAAATCTAATTTTTGTTGAGTAGATTTTGAATTAAGTCCAAATCAATTTTCTAGAAAAATCGCGCTAGTTGAGTTAAGTAACCATAACAGGAAATCTATTTAAGTGAACGTTTTTAATATTGGAAAAATATGAAATAAATTTGATAAATCTATTTAAATAGTTTAAAAGAGATTTGGATTGGAAAATATGAATTTTCGAATATTAAAAAATGGTTTAAATCAAATAAGCTTATATAGCACTTTCCGCAGCACTTTTATGTTGCGAATGGTATAACTTTTTGAAAATAAGTTTAAATGCAACGATTTTTCCCAAAATCAATTGTGAATATTTTCAAAAGGAAAATTAAGCGTTTGAAAGATAATTTGGAATCTTTATAATCAATTCCAAAATAAAGTTGATAATTGAGTATGCGGAAACGACTAGTACATTTGTCCCGCCTATGAGATCTGGGAATATAAAACAAGATGTTTAACTAAGGTTAGGGATGGAGCAACCAGTGCCTTGAACTTACCTGGCCTCTATTTTCTTTTCTTATGCGAGGGGTGGAACAGATCGAAAGGGAAGCCCGGATGCTCTAAAATAAAAAGATTGTATTTAGTTTCTGAAATAAAAGAAGATCGGTATTATCCAAAATTTAAGAAATCTCCAAAATGAACAAACTATGACTTGGATTGCATAGAGATAATCTTCTTATACTTGGTATTAAAATCCGAAGAGGGAACTCATCCTATTCGTGGAATTTAAAAGGTGATTTCACTGTTATTCCGCCCATATCACTTGTTGAATACAGAAATTGATGTTGAGTAAAATTAGAATGATTTCTACGATCCTATTTACTCAAAAAAATTTGCTAAGATAAATTTTAGGGTTTACTGTAAACGTTGTCTTAAATAACATTGTTTTTGACCCGCCTAAAAGTTAAGGAATTTGGATCGAGAGTTAAGTGAGGAAATTTGAAATATTATCCAAAGCAAAAGAATGAATTTCTTAGAATTATTCTAAGTCAAAAGAAAGAGATTTCGAAATCATCCGAAAAGAATTAAAGTGAAAAGAGACTTAATAAATCCTTTATACGCATATTCACTTTTTATCGATGATTGGCTTTGAAGGAACCGGGGTCGGATTTGGGTAATCTCTATCCAAAAACCACTTCGAACCAATGTATACGTTCGAAAGTGAAGACATGTTGAAGATGATGATTATTGAAGACCATGGATCTTTATAGCGTGAGGACTGCTTGTTGACTTGCTCTGGGTAGCTCCCGAGTTATATACAGCAGTGGTCTCCTCGTTGTGGAGATTTTTTGGATTGCAAGGACTACTCGCTACTAGTGGTGGTAGGAGAGTGCCTTTGGTTTGTCCTGTTCCTGGACAATTTGTATGGATGAATGTCTGACATTACATTTTTTGAGATTACGAACATTGGTTTTTACAAACGTATATCTATTTAGTGGCGGAGAAGGCAACTTCTCTTATCTTAACACCCTTCCTTGAGACGTACGAGCTCAAGGGTTGTATTTTTGTGGAAGGCAATTAGTAGTCAACGGAAATGGCAATGTGGTATTCAAAGATGTGATATGTGCTATGTGAAAAGGTAATCGTTGCCTTAAGCCTCATTAAACCGGAAATGACCGAAACAGGATTAGATGCGGCAAGGCTAAGTGGGTCATTCCCAAGTAGGGTATGATCATCCCCTTCTAGATATAATTCTTTCCGCTATGACTTTCGGGATGTAAATTAATGTGGTGTATGGAAACGAGCGCTCGGTTAAAGGTCGGTAATGACCGGGGGATGACATATTCGGTACTACCTAGTTAAAGAGGTAGGCCGGTCTTGTGTTGGTAGAGGGAAGATGTTATGTGCCTCGGGACATCCATCTAGAGGTGTACCCATTTTGGAAGGTAGATCCTTCACCTGGTCATTTGTATGGAAATTCATTCTCCAATAAGAACCTACGGTTTTGTTTGTAGAGCCTAGTATGCTGGAATTTAATAATGGTAACAATTTTAGCTAAGATTAATAAGTTTATTTGCAAATTTTTCAAAGAGATGTCATTAGAAATAATATCAAATGTTTCGATATAAAAGTGTTTTAGTTATCATAAGGTAACAACCCGTCTGTGTTTATGTGCACGCGTGGTCTTATGAGATACTTTTTCTTTTCAAAGGATTTTATTTAAAGGCTGATATATGACACTGTTATTTATTATTGAGTTTTTCTCACGCCGGTTTATCAAGCCTGATCCGGGTATTTTCAATACTCGGGTCAGATTCGAGTAGTTTCAGGTTAGTCGAAGACTATTGGAGTTTCCAGAGGAGAGCTGGAGATATTCATCTACGTATGGACATATTCTATTATCCGCTATACTTAGTTGGTTTTAGTTGATGTTTGTCAGCAATTTAAGGACAGATGTTTATAATTGTCTAAACTGAATTTAGGTTAGACTCTGATATATGTATTTAAAAGTTTTCCGCTGTAAAGATATTTGTTCGATATTGTATGTTATTCCATTCGTGTGAGATTCTGTTCTGTCTATTTTTCTTTATTACCCTTCATGTTTCGTATTTTCGTGCAATTTGAGTTGGACATGTGTGGTTTATTGTCGTTTCAAAGGGTACGGAAAAACGGACCTTGACAGGACTAGTGTAGACTGTAGGCACTCACTGCCACACGAATTTCGCTATGGAACTAAACCACATAGATCGCAATCTATCGATGTTATGTCGCTATCCCAGCGTAATAATACGTACATTGTAGGCAATCACTGCCACTCAACTTACGCTATGGAACGGCGATAGATCGCAGTTACAACAAAGGTTACGTTGCTATCACAGTAAATCCCAATGTAATTGTAGGCATCAGCATCCCACGAATTACGCTACCCCAATCACAATCCACATGAACTAAAGTTTTGTCCGGACGTCCTCTCGGATCCAAATTTAGAACCCCCCTTCGGGCTCAAAGCAGAACCACCCAGTGGATCTCCTACTATTAGTTTCAACTCTAAATGGGAGCGCCTTTTTCCCCACAGCATTCTCAAAACATTTCATACTATACACTTATAGTATCTTTCAAATCATACTCTTTTTATATATATATATATCACATATAAATCTCATTTACACAAAATTTATATCTTCCAAAATCGATAATTCTCAAATTTGATTTCCAAAATTTCCAAAATTTGCTTTTTGCCAAATCAAACTGTTTTCAAAATCAATGAGTTCCAAAACCCTTTTCAGTTTCATTCTCATAAAATCATTCTTATATATATATAAGATTATTCTTCCATCTTGAATAATTTTCGAATCACTTCATACATATGTAAATTCCACTTTATATTTCGAATATCCTTTAAAGATCATTTCCTTCCGGGTATACTTTCAATAAGGGAAGTTTTTAATATATAACCAATATATATAACCTTATAAATGCCAAATCAAATTCCCAAGTTCGATTTCCTTTTCAAAGTCATTTGCCACTTTACTTATTTCTTGCAAAGTATGTTCCCAGTTATAGTGACTATTTACTCTTTATTTCTACCATTATATATTTCTCAAGATATACTCTTTCACTTCAAATCATTTTTGCTTCAATATCCGACTTTTCTTTCACTACAAAACTGCTTCAATTTCCATTTGGGTTATCACGTCAATTTTATCTCAATTGGTATTTAAATATAAACAATTTCCACTCTGACCAGTTTGAATTCAGAAAGTAGCTTAAAAAGTTTAAAATAGTTAAATAGTTGTAAAATAGTTAAATAGTTGCAAAATAGTTAAATAGTTGTAAAATAGTAGCAAAATAGTTAAATAGTTGTAAAATAGTTAAATAGTTGTAAAATAGTTAAATAGTTGTAAAATAGTTGTAAAATAATTATATAGTAAGTATAAGATAGTTTGGGTATTAAAAAGAAGGGTTTGTATAGTAAATAGCTGGGAAAATCAAATAGTTTGAATATTTAAGAAAATAGATTTGAGATAGTTTATATTAAAATAATTTATTTGAAAATGATTTCAGAGCCAAACTGATTCAGTTTCCACTTTCCAATTCAAATCAATTTTCAATTTCCACTTCTATTTAAATTGATTCAATCCGGATTCCAATTCGAATTAACTTCGATTCTTATTTTAATTCAAATCAATTCCCATTTGATTTCAAATAAATTCAATCTCCGATTACAATTTTCAATTCAATTTCAATTTTGAATTAATTTCAACTTCGATTACAATTTCAATTAATTCAACTTAATTTCACCTTTTAATTTATCCCAATTTCATTCTAAATTTTCAACCATCTTGATTTGTATAAGTTCGGATTCGGTTTTCAAATACCGATTTAATCACTTAAATCAAATTAACCCTTAATAGTTTATTAACAACCCAAGTCTTTAATAATTCAATTCTGAGTCCAATTCAAATATTCATTTAAATTACCTCTACTTAAACTTATTTCAAGGTTCGAGTGAGAGTTCAAATCTTTTTAAACAATTTAATCTTCGGAATCCGATTTATTACCAAATTTTAACTTCAACTTTGAAACCCAATTCTTAAACAATTCCGGTTGGTAAATTCATTTTTAACATTTTAACTTAGGGTTTTAAATGATCCCATTTCCCTGTATTCAATTTTATTTCTAAGAATCAAAATCTTTAAATGGTTTCTAAATAAAGTTTTATTTCCATTTAATTTCAGCAATGGATGTATCTCATTTCAGTCCACCTTTTAATTTATTCGAGATAATCCACTTCACAGTTTTATATATATACTGTTAATAACAAACATGATGATAGCAGGATATGTCAAAGTAAATAAACATCCAAATTATCTAAAACACCAATCAATAGCATCCATCACACATTTTTTGAATTAGAAACCCGTTTTATTTCAAAAGCTGTTTGAAATTATCCACACATAGCCTTTTATCAAATCCATACTTCCCTTTTCAATTTTTATCCATTTAACTTCCCAAAGTTAATTTTTTCCAATTTCACATTCAAATTTCCAATTCAGGTTGTTCAAAACTTATTTAACTTCCCCTAAGTTAATTTCTCATTCGTTCAATCCATTTAACCTTACTTAGTTTAAATTTTTCACCCCAAATTTAAATTTTTATCAATATCCCTTCCCACTTATAAGTTCAAAAACTTATTTCTTTTCTTAGGGTTATACATCATATTCTCAGGAGGATTTTAGAATCCAACACTTAGCATTTATTTCAAATCAACTTTGAAATCATATATACATTTACCCATTTCATATCAATCACACTTTAAATTTTTTTAACCATTCTTGGTTTTAAATCCAAAACAAATTCATCTTCCAACCACTCTTGTTTTTAAGACAAGGATTTCTATATTAAAAAACATTCCAAATAATATTACTTATTGTTTCTTAAACACTTTGAAACAATTTCCAATTTCTCTAGCTTAGATTTAAAATTTCACAATTTAAATCCATTTCAATTTATAAGTCACATTTGTAAATTTTTACTTTCTTAAAACATTTCATAATGTTTTATCATTGTTTATTCTGTGATAAACATCCTTTATAATAACCAATTTTGCGATAAAAATCAATATTATCATATTCAGGGGCCAAACACACCATATATTCCATAATAACTTCCTGATAAATGAAATCAGGGTAAATTTATTTCATTTCAAAACACTTTGAAAAATACTTCTGGAATTTTCAATTTCTGGTTTCGTTCTATTTTCATCTTAACTTTTTGTATCGTTAATCCTTACCCAAATTTCTATTTGGCTATATATATTACCACTTAAATTTTATGATCACGTTTAATTTTAATAACAACAACCAATTTCCTTAATATACTACAATAATTAGAAAATTATTGCTTTATATATGAAAATATAAGCTTATATAAAAATCATTTTTAAACCGTTCTTTAAAATCATTATATAAGAAAATAACAAGTACGTCCTCATATATAATACACTCAACTCATTCTAGGGTACTACTGACCCTATCTCTAATGAGTAATCCCCACCAGAGCCAAGGTTCTCGCTTAACCTTCAGCTCTGATACTAAGTGTAACGGCCCGAAGATTTTCGACCCCGAAAATCGACACTAATACGTCCACTGTATAGAGTGCCGAACAATCGAGTGCCGGAAATCCCAGACTGTTAGGGTCAAGAAGAAAAAGAAATAGAATAAGAACAGGAAACAACATCACAGAATCTCACAATCGCAGCGGAACAAAATATAATATACAATAACAGCATTTTACACAAAGAAAAGCTGTAACTATCAATATACATACAAGATATCAGAGTACAACAAATCCGGACAATTATAATAACTTGTCCTCAACTACTGAATAAAATAGCCTATAATACACAGCGGAATAAACTCAATACGTCTCGGCCATCTAGCTCGTCTCCTGATCTACGAAGCGTCCTAACCTGAAAATCTGTAATACTCAGTCTGACCTGAGCATTACAATAAAGTAACACCCGAGTCAGGACGGAAACCATCGTGAGTAAACCCATCTAATATGAAATATTTAAGTTATGAAACTTCTTTGAAACCAAGGTAACTCGTACAAACTGACAAGTTTTTATCTTGTCACAGCCAAATACTTATTTCACAAACCCATTGATATTTAAAATAATATCTAAGCACCGTTACTTATTTTAAATGGTCAGATTTACAAAACTTTATTCAATTCCAGCCTATTAGATCCTATAATCAAATCCGTAACGATTTGTAATGCTTCTTCAATTGAAGTGGTTCCGAATATCGCTGATATATGATCCCGGCCACTTTGAATTCCATGTAATGGATTTGAAAAGGTTAATTGTTTAAAATA
Source organism: Allium fistulosum (assembly GCA_030737815.1). Classification (NCBI taxonomy): domain Eukaryota; kingdom Viridiplantae; phylum Streptophyta; class Magnoliopsida; order Asparagales; family Amaryllidaceae; genus Allium; species Allium fistulosum. The sequence continues at coordinate 303,333,723 of CM060903.1, read as the reverse complement.
AACAAATTATCATCCAGGGTGACAATATTCAAGTATGGGAATTTATTATAGATTCTTATTTCAAACAAACACATCATTGTTTTTATCTCATTATTTTAATTTTGAAAACCAATATCCCACAGAATTAAGCAAAGATATAGATCGTTAACCAAATTAACAATCTATAACCCATATCCAACCGATTTACTCTTGATTATTAATTCACTTTGATTAACCGTATTCATTTATATTTAAAACCAAATTAATTTCAAATTAACACTTTATTAAATAATAAATATTATAAAATGCCATAATAATAATAATAATAATTTCCATTAATTTATAAAATATCACTGAACTCTAACTTACGGATTTAAAACAAAATTTAGATTTTAGTTAAAGGAAATATAAGCTATCATATATATATATATATATATATATAAATGAGTTCCATTTCATTCCCTTTTCTCTATTTTATTTATTATATTTTTCATTCATTCCCTTTCCATTTTCCGTTTCCTTTTTCCTTATTTTTTTTTCTTTTCTTTTTCTTTATTCTTTCCTTCTTTCTTTTCTTTTCCTTTTCCTTTTCTTTACTTTTATTTTATTCTTTCTATCCAAGCCCAAACCCGGCCTATGCTCCTCCTATTCCCTTCCTTCTTCCCAGTTTTGTTTTATTTTTAACCTTCCTTTTCTGTTGCACAGAACAACCGTGCACCATCCAACCGTGCATGTGCACGCTCATCGTCGGCCGAACCACTTGCCGCCGACCGACCTCGCAAAACACCCCCGACCTCCCTACATCATCCCTCCACCTGGAACCATGAATGAGGCGGTCGATCGAAAACGAACACCCAATTCAAAATCTGGAACACAACATCACCATTCCCCCGCTTTGCCTTGCCCTCCTACTCCTCCATCACCTACTAGACCTTGACCATATGTTCACCGCACGTTCTCGGTCCTTTTCCCCTTGGTGTGCACACTACCCACACCCTCGTGCCATCGTCGTTCACTCACAAACGAAACCAACTCCGAACTCACCTTAAACCCTAAATCGTCACCGACCAACCACCACGCCGCGTAGACAAATACGACCCCATTATTCCAAGTTTCCCCCTCCTCCGAGCTACCTTCCGACCAAACCCCGGCCTTCACATTGCTCAACCCGCCGCAATTTCCCCCAAACCCAAATCTCGGTCATCCCTCTCCACTTCAACAAATACCCAACTAAAAATCAAGATAATACCACCAAAATTCATTGTTTTCAAAACCGATTCTATCTAAGTCAATGGAAACACGAATTAAAATGATCGATTTTCTTGAAATAATTGTTGACTTACTGTACATCTTCTTTACAGTATTTCTGCTGGATAATATCTTATGAAATTATTTTTAAAATTAAGTACACTCTAATACAAACAAAAACTTTTCAAACATCATGGTCTAAAACTTTCTAGGTGAAGAGAATTGAATTTTTGGAGAGTTGAACATGGCAGAACAAGAAGAACAGAGGCAAGAAAATATGTGTACATGCATTCATTTATCCACATATAGGCATATATACATTTATTCCTATGCAACACATATTAACAAACTGTTACTTCTGTTCCATCTTTAAACATAATCCTATTATAAGAAAGATTATATTTTTTAAAGGAAGTTTACTCACTGATTTGCTTGAACAGAGGGCACTGGCTCTTGAAAACTGATGCTTGCTTTGTTTTTGTTTGATGATCTTTTGTTTTAGTTGAGTTTGTTTGCTTTAAGTTGTAAAATGGCAGAAATGTTTGTCTTTGTTTAACTTACCTAGTTTTTCGTATGAATGAAATAAAAGAAAGTGGTGGAGGAATATATATAAGGAAGTATAGGTTGTAGCTCTGTACACAGTGAGTTTGTTTTCACTTTTTCTTTTAATGTTTATTATATTTTCATCTAATTTTCTTTGGTCAGCAAACTCTTTTGACCTGATATGATTTTTGAAATGGAAGTGATTTATTAAAAAAAAAAGATTAGATGTTTTATGTGCTTGAGGGGATGTGCATTTATTGTGTGTGTCCCCTCTTGTGTTTACAAATATTCCTATATGAATTGATATACACATATACATATCCTTTTGTGTGTGTGTATTTGCCCCTTCCCATGTTTATAATAATGTATGTAGTTATGCATATGAATTTTATCTTATTATACTAGCATTTGTGCATATTGTCATTTACTTATATATATAGTTATATATACATACATGTTTACATTTTCACCATTTAATATATATATATATATATTCACACATTTGCTTGTATTTGTCATCATATATATATATTCACATTATTCCCTATTTACATATTTATCTATATTTGTATATGTATACTTACCTACATCTACCCATATTTATTTACCTACATATGTTTGCCCCCATATATGTATATACCTACATCTTCATTTATGCACATTCTTATATACATCGCTTCATATAAGCATATACACACACACACACACATATATATATACACATGTATATACTTATCTTTAATTATCATAAAGTCTGTGTCTATATTTATCTATAGATATGGATATTTTATCTTAATTTAAATGGTGAAGTATATATATATTTTATTTGTCTTCTACAAAATTTATCATATCCAGAGATTTTATAATTAAATATTTATTATAGTTTTTAAGTCAATATATAGATTCAGGTATTCTTAAACATTAGAAAACCTATTTGTTCGACTTATAAAATTTATATTCCAGTAATTTAAACCAGTTAATTACCAAATTAACACACGTAAAAATCCGGGTCGTTACATTCCTCCCCCCTTTAGAACTTTTCATCCTAGAAACGAGAACTTTAATTTTGATGTGTATTGTTTATTAATCCTCTTTAAACATTTTAACTCTTTACTCTTTTATTATATAAATTTTTAAACACTTTTAAAACTTCATAATATTACCAAACTAGCTTTATATAAAAAATACTTTTATAACTCGATGTTTTAACAAGTCCATCCTTGTTCTCACAGAAATTCATTCATACGTTGATCAGGCGCAGGACTGAAAATCTATAAGTACTTAGTAGACCCGTTTTCAACACCCAGTGAAAATACTTGGAAATTTTTTTGTAAGAATGCTACGGAAATCATCACCCCCTCCATGGGTCGCAGTTAGCACGATGATTACGTCTCCATATCGGCGAAAACCATAAGAAAACTGTAAGCATCCGCACCTCTTGACTTTCGCCATGGTAACTGCACAGATCGCAGCTACATCCAGGGTTGCGTTGCTATTACAGAAAAACCAGTGTAACTGTAGGCATCAACACCCCTCAAATTACGCTGCCAAATGAAACTTCACCACATAGATCGCAGACTACATAAAGTGATGTTATTGTTCCAGTGGAACTAGTGTAGACTGTAGGCACTCACTGCCACACGAATTTCGCTATGGAACTAAACCACATAGATCGCAATCTACCGATGTTACGTCGCTATCCCAGCGAAATCAAACGTAGATTGTAGGCAATCACTGCCACTCGACTTAAGCTATGGAACGGCGATAGATCGTAGTTACAACAAAGGTTATGTTACTTCCACAGCAAATCCCAATGTAACTGTAGGCATCAGCGCCCCACGAATTACGCTACCGCAATCACAATCCACAGAAACTAAAGTTTTGTTCGGACGTCCTCTGGGATCCAAATTTAGAACCCCCCTTAGGGCTCAAGGCAGAACCACCAAGTGGATCTCCTACTATAAGTTTCAACTCTAAATGGGAGCGCCTTTTTCCCCACAGCAGTCTCAAAACATTTCATACTATACACTTGTAGTATCTTTCAAATCATACTCTTTATATATATCACATATAAATCCCATTTACACAAAATCGATATCTTCCAAAATTGATAATTCTCAAATTTGATTTACCAAATTTCCAAAATTTGCTTTTTGCCAAATCAAACTGTTTTCAAAATCAATGAGTTCCAAAACCCTTTTCAGTTTCATTCTCATAAAATCATTCTTATATATATAAGATTATTCTTCCATCTTGAATAATTTTCGAATTACTTCATACATATGTAAATTCCACTTTATATTTCGAATATCCTTTAAAGATCATTTCCTTCCGGGTATACTTTCAATAAGGGAAGTTTTTAATATATAACCAATATATATAACCTTATAAATGCCAAATCAAATTCCCAAGTTCGATTTCCTTTTCAAAGTCATTTGCCACTTTACTTATTTCTTGCAAAGTATGTTCCCAGTTATAGTGACTATTTACTCTTTATTTCTACCATTATATATTTCTCAAGATATACTCTTTCACTTCAAATCATTTTTGCTTCAATATCCGATTTTTCTTTCACTACAAAACCGCTTCAATTTCCATTTGGGTTATCACTTCAATTTTATCTCAATTGGTATTTAAATATAAACAATTTCCACTCTGACCAGTTTGAATTCAGAAAGTAGCTTAAAAAGTTTAAAATAGTTAAATAGTTGTAAAATAGTTGTAAAATAGTTAAATAATTGTAAAATAGTTGTAAAATAGTTAAATAGTTGTAAAATAATTATATAGTTAGTATAAGATAGTTTGGGTATTAAAAAGAAGGGGTTGTATAGTAAATAGCTGGAAAAATCAAATAGTTTGAATATTTAAGAAAATAGATTTGAGATAGTTTATATTAAAATAATTTATTTGAAAATGGTTTCAGAGCCAAACTGATTTAGTTTCCACTTTCCAATTCAAATCAATTTTCAGTTTCCACTTCCATTTAAATTGATTCAATCCGAATTCCAATTCGAATTAACTTCAAATCAATTCCCATTTGATTTCAAATAAATTCAATCTCTGATTACAATTTTCAATTCAATTTCAATTTTGAATTAATTTCAACTTCGATTACAATTTCAATTAATTCAACTTAATTTCACCTTTTAATTTATCCCAATTCCATTCTAAATTTTCAACCATCTTGATTTGTATAAGTTCGGATTCAGTTTTCAATTACCGATTTAATCACTTAAATCAAATTAACCCTTAATAGTTTATTTAACAACCCAAGTCTTTAATAATTCAATTCTGAGTCCAATTCAAATATTCATTTAAATTGCCTCTACTTAAACTTATTTCAAGGTTCGAGTGAGAGTTCAAATCTTTTTAAACAATTTAATCTCCGAATCCGATTTATTACCAAATTTTAACTTCAACTTTGAAACCCAATTCTTAAACAATTCCGGTTGGTAAATTCATTTTTAACATTTTAACTTAGGGTTTTAAATGATCCCATTTCCCTGTATTCAATTTTATTTCTAAGAATCAAAATCTTTAAATGGTTTCTGAATAAAGTTTTATTTCCATTTAATTTCAGCAATGGATGTATCTCATTTCAATCCACCTTTTAATTTATTCGAGATAATCCACTTCACAGTTTTATATATATACTGTTAATAACAAACATGATGATAGCAGGATATGTCAAAGTAAATAAACATCCAAATTATCTAAAACACCAATCAATAGCATCCACCACACATTTTTTGAATTAGAAACCCGTTTTATTTCAAAAGCTGTTTGAAATTATCCACACATAGCCTTTTATCAAATCCATACTTCCCTTTTCAATTTTTATCCATTTAACTTCCCAAAGTTAATTTTTTCCAATTTCACATTGAAATTTCCAATTCAGGTTGTTCAAAACTTATTTAACTTCCCCTAAGTTAATTTCTCATCTGTTCATTGAGGGACTAGTTCAATCAGTTCTGAACCGATTTGAGGAATGAGATTATAATTGCATAACTGATCTTAGTACAAGTGGGAGATTGGAAAAGTTCATGGTATGCCCTAAGGGAAATTATGTAACGTACATCAAACTCTATAGTCAATCTTGTTCATAATAAAGATACCTGTTTTATTTTATATACTGTTATATTGTGATATAAATAATTAAGTAATCAATTTAAAACATATAATAAGAAAATCCTTATATAAAATGTTATTTGATTGTAGTTGCAAGGAATAGCAATCATGAGTAATTGATCACGGTATGAAATAACATCTTTTTTTTTGAGAAAAATGTGTGGTCCTCTATAAATAGAGGAGAGCACACATGCATATGTATATATAACACAAAAGATGAGGTGCTGCCAACATGCCTGGCAGGTAGCAAAATCTGAATGTAAATATCAAAAGGAAAAGATCAGGTACTCCTAAGATGAGTTCCGGCAAGGCCACTACCCATCTCCCCCCGATATCGAGATCCGGCAGGCCACCCCCCGATATCAAGATATTAGGAATACCTAAAAATTGAAGAAAATCCCTAATAAGCAAGGAATCTAGTTCTGGATCTGGAGGAATGAATGATGTGGAAACTGAAGATGATGCTGAAAAAGAGATCCCATCTGAAGACTCTCTGTGAAGGAACCATCAATGATCCGAATATGGATACTCTGCTCTAAAGACCACACTACCATCCTAAAAAACAGCAATCCGAGAATACAAATTCCTGCAAAAATAATCTGACCCCCTATAGCCCATACCTGAGCCTGAAAGAGGACTAATATGAAAAATTAGAATAATACATATATATGTATATTTATGTAAATTATATACATATATATGTATTAAGAAGAAAGGAAATAAAAACTAAATAAGATAAAACGGACCAATACTAAAGGAATGAAATACATGAAAACTAAAACCAATAGAAATCTTATGAACCTTCAATTGTAAGTAAGCTGTGATTAAAAATGGAGTCATCATATAAATTAGAAAAAATAGTAATATTATTATTATGAATGTTAAAAATATTGTTATTACGTTTGAAAAGATTAATATTATAACTAACCTTATTAAGATAACCTTTAAATTGAATATTTTTAGCTAATTTATATTTGGGGTTAGAAATCCAATTAAAACAAAATAAAGAGATTGTATAAATCAATTTGTTAAAATGACTATTGTTATTGTTAAAGTTTCTTTGGTTTCTTTCAAACCAAATATACCAACTAGTAATAATAAATAAAGAGTCAAGTAAGATTCTAGTATGCTTTTTGAATCGGAATCTAAAATTATTCCAGTAAAAATCACAATTGGAAATTTTAGTTATAATGTTAAAATTAAAAATTTTAAGAGTATTATTAAGAATATAATAAGAATCCATGCAATCATAATATATATGATTAGTTTCTTCAAGGTATAAATTACAAAAATAACAATTGTTATTAATTTGAATGTTTTTTCTCTTTAAAAATTCTATTGTATTAAGTTTACTATGCAATATTAACCACATATGAATTTTAGATTTTGGAAGGGCATTAGATTTCCAAATAAATTTAAAAGAATTATTTAGTGTACCTAAAAAATTGGAAGTGTATTTCCTACTCTTATCTCATTCCCAACTAATAATATCATTATCATTATCAATATTATATTGATTTAGACTAGCATAAAGCAAAGCTAGTTGCCTAAGGGAAGAACCTATTAAAATACTATTAAAGCTAAAATTCCAAGGAGGATCGTTCTCTGGGGAATAAACTTCATTAATTAAAGCAAACTTAAAATTACAAATATCATAAAGCTCTTTAAATTCCAACTTAAGAGGTAAAGTCGAAATCCAACAGTCATGCCAAAAAGAAGTACAATTTCCAGAATGGACTATTATATTAATTCCTAAATTAAAAATCTCATAACTTTTTAAGATATTTTTCCAAAAATTGGTAATACTTTGAGCAACAGGAGAAGTAGTAAAAGTGCTATTTCCATTATAATAATATTTAGAAATGATTTCTTTCCAAATATTATTATCATTAATATCTTTAAACTTCCATAACCATTTACCTAGTAAGGACAAATTCATATTACGCAAGTTAATAACTCCTAATCCTCCTTCCTCTTTAGCTTTACAGACTATTTCCCAATTTACTAAACATTATAAATTATTATTAGGATTATCACCACACCACAAGAAATCTCTTCTAATTTTTTCAATTTTTTCAATAACCCAATCAGGAAATAGATGCATGGACATCCAATACATTGGAAAGGCTGATAGAACCGAGTTTATTAAAACAAGTCTATCTGCTCTAGATAAAAATCTACCATTCCAGTTAGAAATCTTATTTTTGATTTTATCAATGATAATGAGCCAGTCCTCACGTTTAAGCTTGGTAGGTCTAATCACAAATCCTAAATATTCAAATGGAAAGTTCATTGTTTTGCAGTTTAAAGTATTAGCAACTAAGTTTTCAACTTTTTCTAAATCATTTAAAACTAAGACTGAACTTTTATCAAAATTTATTTTAAGCCTGATAAAAGGTCAAAACTATATAAAATAAACTTAAGAGTAATGATGTGTCTAAGTAAATGGGAAGAGAAAAGCAATGTATCATCGGCAAATTGGAGAACCGATATACCATTACGCGAAATGTCATTGCCAACATTTCCTAGAGTCCCATTTTCTACCGCTCTTTTAATAATCCTAGCAAAAACATCGGCAGCTAAATTAAATAATAAGTACGATAAAGGATCCCCTTGCCTTAAACCTCTCTTTGATTGAATTTTATTACCTAAAATTTCTTTAACCATAATACTGGAATCACTAGTTTTAAGCAAAATCTTAATCCAATTAATCCATTTAGAACCAAAACCTCTCGCTTGAAAAATGTCTATAAGAAAATCCCAATCTACCGAATCAAAAGCTTTAGCGAAATCTAATTTTAAGATCACACAAGTTATGTTATTCTTACAACAATGATTAATATACTCTTGCACATCTTATTTTAAATATTTATTGTCAAGATATTATGAGAAAGGATATCGATACATCCATTGAGATCAAAGTATGTAACACTCTCCAATTATTTGGTAGAGTATTATTACTCATGGCCGTTGGAAGCACCACGGAGTTACATATTTGTAGTTATTGAATAACCATGAAATGACTTGTTCGAGAGTTTTTCATCAGTTAATAACTAGTGTGAACCCATGTTATGCACATTAGTTGTAGATATACGTTGTTTTTGCAACTATCACTACAAGGGAGACAGCTCTTTCCAACGGCTCCAAGCTGTTGGCGGCCGTTGGAAGCCATTGGAAAGGCCGTTGGAATACATTTCAACGCCTTCCAATGGCTTTCAACGGCGTTATACCAACGTTTACCAACGGCTCATCTGGCCACGTGGCAAACTTCGTTGACCATCTTGCCGTTGGTACGCCGTTGGAAAACGTTGGTTATGGCCGTTGGTAGCCGTTGGAAGCCGTTTCCTATAAATGACTAAATGGCCGTTGGTATCCGTTGGAAGCCGTTGGAAACCGTTGGAAATCTGAAACTTTTTTTTTTACCCAGCAGCTCCTACTCACCTCCGGCCACACACAATATCATAAATATCAAAACTGCTCCATTTTGAGCGTATATCCAATAACAATCACATATATATAACCAAACACAGTATAATAATCAAATCATACACATAAACAACCAAACCATCAAAACAAACTAAATTCTACATCCACCAAATTAGTTTCTACATCAAAACCAAACGTCATCCAAACCAACCATCATCATATATACAAACAAAACACATAAAAAGCCATCACCAATCGTCATCCAAACCATCACCAAATGTTTAAGACATCCAAACACATCACCAAATGCCTAACACATCCAAACCATCACCAAATGTCTAACACCATACAACAATATATACAAACCATCACCACTCCACACATAAGAAAACATCTCAAACATACCTCAACTCACTCGCCAGCAGAACCACCGGAGGAAGGAAACCGCCCGTATTGCTCCATGAACTCCGCCACTTTATTGTTTAGCTGCTCCATTTGTTCTTCACGGCGGCGATCGCGGTCTTGAAGCGTGGCGATCTGGGCTCGTAGCTGTGCGATCTCCTCCTTATCTTGAGCCCTCTGGTAGTTCTTCTGCACTACGTCAACCTGTAAATATTAGTAAATATGTGTAAATATATGTGTAAATACGTTTAAATATTTACTCTAGCTAAGCTCACATCTAAAGTGTTTATATATATGATATCGAAATGAACATGCTTCATAAAAATTATTTTAAATTTAAATTAAATTACCGATTGGCTTCCAAATCCAAAGCGCCTTCCGTGGGTCGCTGGATCCATGACAGACTCAAATATTGCGTTCTCCTCATCAATGGTCAACTCTGCTCTTCCGGTGTCCTAGAGCATCAATGTCCGTGCGTCCTGAAACTTTTCCTAGTATGCAAAATACAATTGAATTTAGATAATGCTATTTTAATAGACTTAAAACTTTTAGTTCATTATCTTATACTTACATATGCGGTCCTTGCTTTGTCATTACTTTCCCAGGTGTACGAATATGAGCCTGAATCGTCAATCTGAGTCACCGCATGCGTATGCGCTACATCCCAACGACTGACAGGACCACCGCGCTGTCTTTCCTGAAATATGCACATATAAATATATATATATTAAATATTTTTATATAAATGTTTATGTTAATTAATAAATATACCAAGTCCTCGCGGTGATGCTGGTATGACTTAGAACCACCGCGATGTGTGACGGGGTTCTTGCTCCTGTTAGCAGAATTCCTAGTTGACTCTTTCTGCAAATTTAAGTTGAAAAAAAATTGTTTTATAGTTTTAATTTAAATATTATTTGCATAGAACAATTTAAATTAAATATATGCTAAATTTACCTGAAATTCCTCATTGGCCCACCAGCGGATAAACTGTTCCCACACAACAGCGCTCATCCAATTTGGCTTGCTTCCACTTGATTTCACAGCATTTAAAGTCTCCCTGTAGTTCTTTGCAATTTTACTCTGCCAATGACGCTGTACAACGGAAAGATCTGCATCCTGGATGTCCACATGGCCCTGCACGTTTGATTACATAAGAGTTATATAGTTTTTATGCGTAGTGTAAACATGATTAGATATTTAAACCTAACAAGTAATATCACTCATACCAAAAAGTCCTGCCAAATAGCTTCCTTCACGTTCTCTGGAATCAAGGACCATTTGGGCCAACATTCATTCATCCGACTCTGATATGCACGCTTAGATAATGAAAGAACTATATTTGATGGCTCTAACGTAAAACCACTGTGTTTAACAGGAAAAAAAGCATTTACTATTTTATGACTACTATACTTATAATAGACTGTACGAGAATAAAATTTAATTTTGAAACTTAATACTTACCCAGATCCGTCGGCTTTTGGCTTTAGCCAAATTGCAGTGCGTGGCATCTCCTCTGATGGACCAGCGCGATCACGATCTGCAGGACGAATAGTCCCTCTCTGTGAAGAGGAGGGAGACCCAGAATGTGTAGACCCAGATCGTCTACGTGAAGACATATCTATAGAACATGTTATAGACAAACATTATATGAGAACATTAAATGACTATATGTAAAACATACATTATGGCATAACATAAGAAGAGTACGTGACACATATCATACATTAGGATAACATTTTTAATGAAAACATTATAATGTTAAATATAATTACCTTCAAAATGTAGATTATTGATCAGTCCTCGTCAGTTTCGGTTTCAGACTCTGTTTCGTACTCTATATTTTGTTCCTCTGTACTCTCAAATGCTTCAATTAATGCATTTGAATCATCGTTTAGAGGTCCAAAATCTGTTTGATCATCTGTTATTATTATTCCTCTACTTTCCTCGATAACTGCTTGGTAATCTTGTTCATCGGGAATGTTCCGTCCATCAAATGTAAATCTTGCCTTTGTTTTAAAAACAGCCGACCAATTTACTTTATCTCTTCTTAGAGATGGGTAAGAAGCATAATAAACTTGAAGAGCTTGTTTGGCAAGTACAAAAGGATCGTAGTTATGATAATGCGAAGTATGTTTTATTTCTATAAGATTATATTTTGGATGCACGTTTATTCCAGAACCTGGAACGTTGCTGAACTAGTTGCATTTAAACAAAAATACTTCTTCTGCAGGTCGTGTGAAATACGACAATTGCAAAACTTGGGTTAGCACGCCATAAAAAACATGTATATGATCATTTGGATCATCACTACCTTTAACAAATACACCAGTATTGTTAGTTAATTTTTCAGCACCGTATTCTTTGGTATTAAATTTATATCCATTCACAAAGAATATTGGATAGGTCTTGACTATCCTTTTTGGTCCCAAAGCTAAATGTTTCAATCCTTCGTCTACAACACCATTTGTCGTATCAAAAACGTACTTAGAAAACCATTTAGAGAATTCTTTGCTGATATCTCCGTTCGGATGTTGTGATTCGTAAATACTGCAATTATACAAGAAATGTTATATTTTGATTAAGATACATGTGTGCATATTTGTATATTTATTAATTAAGATACAAGAAATGTTACATATATAAGTATATTACCTAACAAATGGTGCAACTTCAGCACAGTTGAGAAGAATATATGTGTGTGCTACGTGATAATCTCTGTCATCCAACCATACTTCCACACATTTACCAGAAGGCCGACCATGCTTTTTAAAAATAGATATAGTCGATTGACAATCATCTTGATCAATGCCTTCATCATTACGCGGAGCACTTTCAAATGATATGTTCACATGGTCACTAAAATAATGAGAGAGAAAAAATGAAGCTTCTTCTTCAATGTATGATTTGCAAATCGAGCCTTCAACTCGAGCTTTCTGCCTCACTTTTTTCTTTAGATGATTTAAATATCTATTTCAAATTATTTTAAATCAATTTTTTTATACATATAATTAAACCAATATTTAATGAACTAAAAATGAATATACCTTTCAAATGGATACATCCATCCATATTGCACAGGCCCTCGAAGACGTGCTTCAAATGGAAGATGAATAGGTAAATGCTCCATAACATTGAAAAAACCAGGAGGAAATATTTTTTCCAATTTGCATAGCAATATCGGGATTTCTTCCTCAAGTTTACGTAGACGATCAACTTTTAATGTAGTAGAACAAATCTCTTTATAAAACAGACTAAGTTCTGTTAGAACAGTCCAAACTTTTACGGGCAATAGTTCTTTAAAAGCGACGGTAATAAATTTTCCATCATAACATGACAATCATGACTTTTCATCCCGCTAAGTTTATTGTTCTTATAGTCCACACATCTACGAAGATTAGAAGATATACCATCCGGGAATCTTAATCCTTCCACCCATTTTAAAAATATTTTAACTTGATTATTGTCTAGCTCATAGCACGCTTTTGGCTTTTTTGTTTCATTTGGTTTCATATGAAGCTCAGGACGATTACATAATACTTCGATATCACGCCTTGATTTTAAATCATCTTTCGTCTTCCCCTTGACATTCAAAACTGTATTAAACACATTATCAAACACGTTTTTCTCATTGTGCATCATGTCAATATTATGACGAATCAGGAGATTTTTCCAATAAGGCAACTCCCAAAATATGCTTTGTTTGCACCAGTTATGAATCGATGATTTACCTTGAATTTCAATTTGCTTTCCGGTTTCATGTATTTTTGGATAATCCTTTACAAGTTCATAAATATCTTCGCTTGACCAAACCGTAGGTGCGCTTAAAGTTTCAACTCTGTTAGCTGTAAAGTTTTTCTTATCTCTTCTAAATGGATGATTAACATGAAGAAAACATCGATGACAGTCAAACCACGAATTTTTTTTCCATGAGGTAAAGGAAATGCTCTTGTTTCTTCCATGCAGTAAGGACAAGCTAGGCGACCAGCCGTACTCCAACCTGAAAGCATTGCATACGCAGGAAAATCGCTGATTGTCCATAACAAAGAAGCATACATGCGAAAGTTTTTTTTTAGAAATATCATATGTTTCTACTCCTTCGTACCACAATGTTTTTAATTCTTCAATCAAAGGTTGTAAATAAACATCGATTCCTTGTGTCGGATCATCAGGACCATGAACAACAACTGTAAGAAACATGTATGGAGTTTTCATACACATCCAAGGAGGTAAATTATAAGGTGTGACAATTATAGGCCAGGACGAATATTTAGAACCAAATTGAGAAAATGGTGAAAATCCATCCGTACATAAACCAAGTCTAACATTACGACTCTCGGATGCAAAATCAGGATACTTTTGGTCAAAATGCTTCCATGCTTCCCCATCAGCTGGGTGTGTTAACGTACCTTCCTCTCGTATTCTCATACTGTGCCATCTCATATGTTGCGCAGTTACAGAAGATGCATATAACTTTTGAAGTCTAGGAGTAATTGGTAAATAATGCATACGCTTATACGAGACTTCCTTTCCCTTTTTCTTTCTTGGTTTGTACCTTTCTTGATTGCATATTTTACAATGTCTAAGATTGATATCTTCCTTCCAAAACAGCATGCAACCGTTTAGACATGTATCTATTTTTTGATATGGTAAACCAAAAGCCGACATTAGTTTTTTTACTTCATAATGATTTTCGCACATTAAATTATTGGAAGGCATATGCCGTTTCGCAGCTTGTACAACAGCTGTAAATCCAGATTCTGTGAGGTTGTATTTAGATTTCATCGCAATGTACTCAGCAGTCACTGACAATTGGGTTCCGCTTGTGCAACATTCCCAAATGGGTTTCTTCGCCGCTTCTAACAAATCATATATTTTTTTGCACCAATATTTGGTTCGTCTTCAGTATTACCATCGTCATCGGTTAATTGAGAAACAGGGAACATTGAACGTGCAGCATCTTCAACCATATGTTCTACGAGATTTGTCGTATCAATTTCATTACTCAATACCTCCTCAGCTTCAACACGATTAGATGCTAACGGTTTTCCATGACGATCCCAAACCAAATAGTTCGACACGAAACCGAACTGACGCAAATGAACTCTTACCATTTCTGGTACCAAATGCTTTAACAATTTGCATTTAGTACATGGACAACGGATTTCTTTGTCGTTTCTGTTATTACTTAAAGCGAAATCAATAAATACGCGAACACCATTATTAAAATGTTCACCAATTGACGTTTCACTTTCAACTCTTCGTTTTTTGTACATCCAGCTCCGATCAGTAAAATAATTGTCCATTAACCTACGTATATAGTTAAAAAGTACGATATTAATTTGCATTGACATATTATTAAAACAGTTTACAGGTGAATTTTATAATAACTGATCATTGACTCTATGGTGATGGGTCGTCCTACCTCCCATTACAAATACAATAACGTAATTAAATCGCGTAAATTATTTCAATTTAAATGATTCAACAAAATTTCGGCAGCGCTTCACTTTAGTTCCCTGAACAGTACACATTTGCGTGTACACAGGGAACATAAACGAAGCGCTGTCGAAATTTTGTGAACCATTTAAAATGAAATAATTTACGCGATTTAATTACGTTATTGTATTCGTAACTTGTCCAATACAGGGACAAATCCAACAAATACTGTATAAGATGAATACAGATGTCCGTTCTGTTAAAAAAACGAATATCCACATAACGATCATATACAATACTTATCAGACGGGGCCGAAAAACATTCTAAGGGTTTTCGAATATATTACATATTCTGTAACATATTATATTTATAAAAAAAAATTGACGTTCGATACTATACTTACTGTCATTTTCGATATTTTTTAACCGTACATTATAAAATTAATACACTATATTACTTATTAAAAAAAATCAAAGTAACCGTATATTATAAAATTAAATATCATTTTCGATATTTTCTAATCTAATGTCATCATTCAACTTATCGCACTATATTTTCATACAAGCAGCATTCTACACTACGCTATACACACAATACACTATACACCATACATACAACATACTATAATATACAATTAACTTACAATACATAGGTTAATAATAAAAATTAAGCATCAATAAATTAAACTACACATACAATAGTCAATACAAACATATAAATTGCAAATTTAACACTAAATTACCTAATTTAATAAAAAAGGGAATTAGGGTTTATACCTTGATTGGAGAGGATTAGGGACGTTGGAGAGGGCTTCTAGATGCTACCGAGTGACGTTGGAGGTTGGAATGGAAGTGGGTGGCGAATTGGGGAGGAGGATGGAGGGTTTTGGGTTAGAATTTGGTGAAAAATGATATGGGGGAGAAGAGGCTGCTGCCGTTTATTTTGGTTCGGGTTTCCAACGGCTACCAACGGCCGCAAACGGCATTTTCCAACGGCGTCCAACGGCTATCTTTTTAATCTCTTGGTAATAATCCGGAAAATACTTGCCGTTGGAAGCCGTTGGTCAATGCCGTTGGCGACCGTTGCCCCCCCCCCCCGGTTGGAATAAACAGTAATCCTTGTAGTGTATCGTTAAATCTTCATTTTTTTTTCTTGCAATAATATTATTTAACTCAAACCAAAATTCTTTTTTAATAGAAGGAAAAATATAGCTTAAGCACCCCAAATTTGGAAAACTTGGAAAAATATCAAACCGTTGATGCTTTCGAACCATGATAGTGGAGTTGGAAGGTTACCCATGTATTGTTTGGTAGTAAGCGTAGATTAAACTGAGTTGCTATCAATATATTTGACCATTGCAAAAGAAATAGAAGATTTGGCATACTAAGGATGAAAATCTAGTCAACCCAGCGAGCAACACCACTATACTAACAATCTTTGAGCATGCTGCTCGTGTATAAATTTTCAACTGGAATTGGGAAGATATACATAACTTTGAAACGTAGTCATGACTCATGACTTTGAACTGTATAGTGTATACAGACACATATTTATGGCCAAATCAGGGTCATCCATAGTGGCATAACCTTTGCTGCCATCAATTAACATATTGAACAAATTATCCTTTTCATTACATAACATTAATTTACATGTGGCAACAGGAAGAAATTTATAAACTTACACGAAATGGGGCTGATGAGTGCATTTATGTAAAAACTAACAATTGTTGTATAATCTAATCTCATATATAAAGAATATGCAAAACGTTTCAAGACCGTTCACATATCTTCAGCTTTAAACAAATACACGGTCACATTACATTCATGAAAGTATGCAAAGAGATCGTAGGAAGTATCATTGTATAATAATTAAACATCAAAAATGCCTACACATGACGTCTTAGCATAAGATAGCCCCAACCACTTAACTGTTTGAAGTAGTTGAACTATACCGGATCCCGAGTCTTAATGCTACCACTTGACAATGCTTGAGTTCATATTAGCCTTCATTATCCTTTATATCCTGCATAAAGATTCAAACTCCAGTATATGTATAACTCACAAAAACAAAATAATTAACTTAAAAAACGAAAAACTAACATGTGTTGCTAAAATTATATTTGATTATGCAGAAGATTGGTTCACGATAGCCATATAAAAAAGAGGAGAGAATATATTTTTAACAGTGTACTAAGACTTTCATTTGTGCAGTAACCATTGTAGAGATCTTCTGGGATTGAGAGGAAAAACCTTAATTAAAATGAATTGCACTAAAATGTAAAACTTCCAAACTTGTGATCCTACAATCTTATGCATGTACGTTGATGTTGGAGAAGAAGGGAAATAAACATCAGTAAAGCTGACAGTGTTTAGCTAATTTAACTATAGCAGAAAGTAGGAGCACATTAAACAACAAAAAATAATGTAAACATCGATGCTGACCATGAAACTGCTTTTATTGATATAAGCAGGGGAAAAAACGTAATCAAAAGGGAGCTTTAAAAAGTTGGCAACGTTAGGAAAGTGAGGTAAGAGTTGTGCCTAAGGCGCAAGGGTATCACTGACAAAAGCGATTAACTAAAAAAAATAGATTTTTGAAAATTCCAAAGCAAATAGCATCTGCGTTGAATATGAAATGATAATAAAATGCGGTGTATCTTTGTAGTTGAAGCTGCAGTGAGTCATTAAGTTATAAAAGCTTTTGGAATCTTAGATATACCAGGAAAAGTTAGTCCTTTTTCAACAACAATATTTTAGAATAATTAAGAGGTACTTTATTTAATGATATCATTCATTTTCAACCACACTGATTTCGTTGAAACAATAATTGTCTAAATGCATTTATTTATTTATCTTACTAATCGAGGGTTGGATTATAACCATTGGAAGATTTTAAATTCATAACCATAGATTTGTGAACAAACAACTATTATTTATTGGCATGTTCTTCATTATGATATTTACAGTATATGCATTGTGAGATTGTTCAACAAAATAATAATATTAGGCACTAATACCAATCAAAAAAATAAAATGTTCAGCCCTTCTCTTCTAAACATTGATAAAAACATATGCATCCAAACTGCATTGTTCCGTTCTAGTTGTAGCCATGCAAAAAAATTAAACAACATTGTTCTTTTGGGAATTTAATAAAACATTGTTAAAAGAGTAAATATAGAAAATGACTAAATTTTTTTACCCAATATGAAATATTAAGGTTTCTCTGTTGCAATATCTCAAGGTTAACAAATGAAGTGTGCATATGATCACTTAGCAAATTCACACACACACACACACAGCAAGCAAGCTGAGCTATCTATGCCTTTATCATTTGCTTACCACTTTAGTCATGTTTCCAAGCAAAACAAAAGAAGGCATGGAAGGGTTATTAAAACAATTGCATGAATTAATAGTTCGCCCTAGAAAAATATAGCAGCATTTATAACGACTCATTGGTAAGTAAAAAGAATTTAATAAAAAATTCCTAGTGCAAAGGTATTAACCTAGGAACTACCAATATATTTATATAGCTATTGATGTATAAATAAGAAAATATAAACAAATAATGGTAAAATACGAACCCATGCAGGCACATGTAATATTTCTGGGTGAGATTGTAATAAAAAGCAATCGGAAGTGATTTTGATAATTGTCATTTATATTAGTATTTGTACTTGTGCTAATTTTTAAAGTCGAAAAATCACTGCAAACCAAAGTTTAGCTTATACTACGCTATTATTTTTTACACTTAATAGGATTATTATAAATAGGTTTAAAAGCAAAGGATTTGATATGAGTTTGTGTTGTCATTCCACCCAGAGCAGAATCCAGCAATAAACTGCAGTTTTGTATTGTTTCTCATACAAGAACTCATCGTTAAAGTCAACATTTGCAAAAGGTGATTCTGGCAACAATGTGAGCATGTTAAGCATCATGGATGTAACAAAACATTAGTAACTTTAGCAGAAAGGTGTGAAGTATATTACATGAAATTCAAGTAAAATAAATCCAAAAAGCGTAAGGAGCCAATTTAAGGTTCATGCAAAAAATTAGAAGCGTTAATGGCTAAAACTATTGCAAATTCCAACACGCACACGCACATCCAGTAAACATGCATGTTAGGTCTATTGATTTGGAAGTATAAATTATAAGAATTTGAATGTAAAAGAGAATTTTATTATCACTTGATTATTTGATACAACTTAACATTATACACTTTGGTACAAGTTATTTAAATAAGAAGAGTAAAGAGCTAAGGTGCTAAGATGGGTTTTCAGTATAGCAGCCCAAGTCCACTTAAGGCAAAAGAGAAGAATGGCCACTTGATGATAAAGGAACGGTAGATGAAGCAATCTCTTGTAATACATACGAACCAAGTCAGAGATATATTTCATTCTCTTATATTCCCCCTCAAACTCAATGTCGGCTAGGGTTTGCTTGAGAGTAATGAAACCAATTTTTCTTCTAAGAGAAAACATGAGAAAAGTAGATCGATTTGAGTGCTCTCTCCCTCTTTTCAGTATCAGTTGAAGTGTTTAGGTGATGATTTGAGCTGAGAGTAACGAGAAGCTGGCGAAGATGCTTCTTTGAGATGCTCGTCTTCGTCAGGTGCTCGAGTAGTCTCTGGAATGTATACTGGAGCTTGGGATCTTTGATTTAAATCAGCAACATCAACATTTAGCTCTCGTCTGAATTTTACGAAGCTCTGTCTTGAGAGAGGCTTGGTGGGAACATCAGCCTTTTGGTGAGTTGAAGGTATATATCTTACTCTAATGTTGTCTTTCATGACCTGTTCTCTGATAAAGTAGATGTCAAGTTCCATGTGTTTGGTTCGAGAGTGTAAGACAGGGTTGGCTGTAAGAGATATTGCACTGATATTGTCACACCAAATTGTTGCCTTGCTGTTAGTGTTAACTTGTAATTCACTTAGTAGTGATTGTATCCACATAACTTCTGATGCCGTACTAGCAAGGCTTCTGAACTCAGCTTCAGTACTTGATCTAGATACTGTTGATTGCTTTTTTGCACACCAAGATATTGGATTCATTCCTAGAAAAATGCAGTAACCAGTAGTGGATTTTCTATCATCATAGTCAGAGGCCCAGTCTGAGTCAGCATATGCATTGATATTTAGTGATTTGCTTGATTTCATGATTATACCTTGATCTAGTGTACCCTTGAGATATCTTAGAATGCGTTTCACTGCCTTCCAGTGTTCATCAGATGGTCTTTGCATAAATTGGCTAACTTTATTCACACTAAAAGAGATGTCTGGTCTAGTTATTGTAGCATACTGTAGTGCACCGACTATGCTTCTGTATTGCTTGTCATTGGATATGAATTCACCTTTGTGTTTTGATAGATGCAGATTGCTTGTCATAGGTGTAGGTAGGGGATTTGCTTTATCCATGTTGGCTTTTACCAGGATTTCTGTGATATATTTCTTTTGATTCAATTGTATTTCATTGTTTGGCAGTCTTTTAACTTCAATCCCAAGGAAGTAGTTCAGGTTTCCCAGGTCTTTGATTGTAAATTCCCTGTGTAGGTACTGCACAGTCTTCTCAATTTCTGAATTGTTGTTGCCTGTTATAATAAAATCATCAACGTAAATCAGCACATATAAAATAGTGTCATTTGAGAATTTAAGAAATAAAGAGTTGTCTGATTTTGCTGGATTGTATCCAAGTTTGGCAAGTGTTGATTTTAGCTTGTCGAACCACACTCTTGGTGCTTGCTTGAGTCCATAAATAGCTTTGTTTAGTTTGCATACAAGACTTTCTTTGCCTTTTTCAGTAAAGCCTTGTGGTTGTTCCATATACACCTCCTCCTGCAAGACACCATTGAGAAAAGCATTATTGACATCTAGTTGTCTGATAGTCCAGTTCTTGTGCAAAGCAATAGTTAAGATAGTTCTAATGGTTGAGGGTTTCACAACAGGAGAAAAAGTTTAATTGAAGTCAAAACCATTTTGTTGTGAAAATCCTTTTGCCACTAGTCGTGCTTTGTACTTAAGAACTGAACCATCTGGATTTCTTTTAATTCTATAAGTCCATTTGCATCCAATTATGTTTTTATGTATTGGTAAGGATACAAGGTTCCAGGTGTTGTTTTTCATTAGAGCATTGTATTCCTCCCTCATGGCTGATCTCCAGTTGATATCATGTACAGCCTGTTGATATGTACTGGGCTCAGTGCAGTCTGATACAATATTGTAGAGCTTTGGTTTAAATATGCCGCTCTTGGCTCTTGTAATCATGTGATGTCCAGTGTTTTCAGGTTGAGCAGGTTGACTGCTTGTGGCTTCAGTGACACCTTGTTGAGTATTGAGTGACACTGAGTCATTCAATACTTGACATGTGTCAGGATATTGGCTGGTGCTGAATGTGGAAGGATCATTTGATTCTTCAGAGTTGTTACCTTGTTCTGTTCCTGTTTTACTTGTAGATTGAACAGGACTAGTACTGGGATTATTTCTTTCCTCACTGTCAATGGTGCAATCAGAGGCTAACTCTTCAGAGAAGAGTGTTATTGGAGGTAATGAGTATCTAGCATTATATACCTTATCAGATGTTTTCATTCCTACATCACTGAAAGGAAATTTTTGCTCATTGAAGATTACATGTCTAGATATGTATATTCTTCCTTTACTATCAAGACACTTGAATCCCTTTTTATTTGATGCATAGCCTAAGAATGTACATGGTTGAGATCTAATTTCTAGCTTGTGATTATTGTAAGGTCTTAAGTAGGGAAAGCATAGACATCCAAATACTTTTAAGTTTTGATAGTCTGGCTTGACTTTAGTTAGTACTTCTAGTGGACTTTTATAACTCAAAACCTTTGTGGGTAGTCTATTAATCAGATAGACTGCTGTAAAGAATGCATCAGGCCAAAATTTTAGAGGTAAGGATGCCTGAGCCAATAAAGTCAAGCCAGTCTCTACAATGTGTCTATGTTTCCTTTCTATGAGACCATTTTGTTCAGAGGTGTAAGGACATGTAGTCCTATGTGTGATTCCTTTTTTCTGAAGATAATCCTTCAGTGGTAGGAATTCTTTTCCACCATCAGTTTGAATAATTTTTACCTGGCAGCCAGTCTGTCTTTCTGCATTGACTACAAACTATGTTATTGCATTGCTAGTTTCAGATTTTTCCTTTAGAAAATATATCCAAACATGTCTAGAGTAAGCATCAATGAAATAGATATAGTATTTGTAGCCATAGTCACTACATATTGGGGCAGGACCCCATAGATCAGTAGCAATTAATTCTAATGGATTATTATAAACAGTCTCAGAATCTGGAAATGCAAGCTTATGACTTTTACCCATTTGACAAAAGGTGCAATTATAGGAAACTGGAATTTTATCAACAGAAATGTCATTGCATTTAGTTACAACATGTTTTAAAATTTTTATACTGGGATGTCCCAGTTTACAGTGCCAAGTATCAATACTTTTGCTACTCTCATCAGTTTTTAATTCAGAAATATGGCACCAATTTTCCTTATGATCATCATGTCTTACATTTGTAACATCAAATTTGTATAATCCCTTATGTTGTTTACCCTGCAATAGAGTTTCCTTTGTTAGTATATCTTTGACAAAACAATGATTTGGGTAGAACTCAAAGTAAACATTATTATCCCTGGCAAACTGTGACACACTCATTAAATTCTTTTTAATAAGTGGCACTCTTAATAGGTTATTAAGGTAAAGTTGTCTTGTACCTCTTAAGCTTGCATTACCAGTATGAGAAATGTGAATTGGTTTACCATTTCCTAAATATAGTAATTGTGTACCTTTGTATTCTCTGTTGCCAAGATTTAAGTTGCTTAGATTGTTGGTTACATGATTGGTAGCTCCTGAGTCAGGATACCAGCTATCATCATGTATGTCTTCAATCTTGGCTCTGTCATCACTTCCTTTCTCAGTTTTAGTCTCTGATTGAGTGTTGATTAAGTTTGCACTGGGATTTGATGCTTTTGAACTGTTACTGCCTTGTTGAGATGGTATGAAATTGGCATCAAATCTGAAGTAGCATTTGTTTGCTGTGTGACCATATCTTTCACATATCTGACATCTTGGTTTGCTGTTAAAGTTCTGCCTGCCTCCTCTACCTATGGATCTATTGTACTGACCACCCCTTTGACTATTGTTGTTGTGATTTCTTGCTGCATTGTTGCTTTCTTGATTTCTGTTTCTGTTATTAGCTATGTAGTTGATGGAGTGATCTGAATTAGTTGCTTTCTTTTGCTCAAGTCTTCCTTCATGGGAGAGGAGTATAGAGTGAACATATTGTAGTGATGGTAATACCTCATTAGAGGATATTACTGCCACTACTGATTCATATTCTTCTTCAAGACCATTTAGTATAGATAGAACTTGCTCTGTGTCAGAAATCTTATGTCCAGCGGAAGCAAGTTGATCACATATTGTTTTAGCCTTTGAAAGATATTCCCTCATGTTTAGATTATCCTTCTTTAGGTGATGCAGTTGTCTTTTGTACTGCATGACTCTTGCAGCAGATTGAAAACTGAACACTTGTTCAATAGTGTGCCATATCTCATGTGTTGTTTTGCATCCAACAATTTGTGGTAGTAAATTTGCACTGATAGATGATATCAGCCAAGAACTGATCAGGCTATCTTGTCTCTGATGAGTTATATAGTCTTTATTACTTATGAGTTTTCCATCTTTATCTGCAGTGAACTTGGGTGGCACACATATGGTTCCAAAAACGTAGTCTTCAATTCCATATCCTCTGACTGCAGTTTCCATTTGGAATTTCCACAACAGATAGTTTGATTCTTCCAATTGAACAGTGAATGCTTGACTCTGTGGCTTGATGATGGAGTTCATGAATTCTTGGGGAATATTGGATTGAGTCTGAGTAGTTCTTGGACCAGAGGTTGATGATGCAGCTGCATCTTCTTCAGCCATGATGCAAAGATATTTTCTTGAATAAGAGGGATAAAAGAAAGATTACAGGATAGATTCTTGAAACAATTGACAGGGGTTGGATATGAACAGGTATGATGCAGCCAGATTCAAATGATGATGATTTTCTGATGGATCTTGGGACTGCACGATCCTGTTTTTAAATTTGAGAGAGATTTTCTGGTTTCTTGAATCTGTTTTCTGTGTTTTTCTTTTTTTTCTTTCAACAACTTTGTAAGCAGAGATATCTAGTGCAGCCAGTTGGGTGGTGAGTGATGAATGATGACACCTCCTGACTTGGCATGGCACTGTGATGATCAAACGAAGGATTCTGGTGATCAAATCTTGAATCTCTGATGATGATCTTCAGATCTGAAGAGATTCAGACGTGCAGCCTATTCTCAGATGATGAGATGGTTGCTGATGAGAGTATGGCAGGGCACGATGCTGTTAAGCAATAGGCTCTGATACCATATAAGAATTTGAATGTAAAAAAGAATTTTATTATCACTTGATTATTTGATACAACTTAACATTATACACTCTGGTACAAGTTATTTAAATAAGAAGAGTAAAGGGCTAAGGTGCTAAGATGGGCTTTCAGTATAGTAGCCCAAGTCCACTTAAGGCAAAAGAGAAGAATGGCCACTTGATGATAAAGGAACGGTAGATGAAGCAATCTCTTGTAATACATACGAACCAAGTCAGAGATATATTTCATTCTCTTATATAAATAAATTATTAAATAAGTAAATTTCTATTATTTAATAACTATGGTAGCAAGGTTCAATGACACCTCTATTTTTAGTACCCAAAATGCCTTCAACTTTGACCACTGGATTCATCAAATAAGTATATACGAGAGAATGAAAAATGTCACATGTAAGAGATATATTTTATTTTTCTCTATTTAATTTTGTTTTCATTCAAATTCATCCTTTGATTTGATGAATCCAATGGTGAAAGTTAAGGGCTAAATAGGATGGTCATACATACATCCATGCATGTATGACCATCCTATTTAGCCCTTAACCGCCAGCCCGCCCGCCCTTAACCGCCAGTCCGCCCTTAACCGCCCGCCCGCCCGCACGCACGCACGAATACATACATATAAACTATGAACATTATTCAATAAATAATTATTAGTGATGTTAGGTATATTCGCTTGGAAGTATAAAGTGTTCATAGGCAACATATTTACATAGTTTGTCAGCTTTAGTCATTATTCCTAGTATATTTTCCAACATTTAGCGAATGTAGGACTGTAGAAGATAAGTGAGAATGACGGAAATAACATACTGATTATTTTATGATATATCCATATAGTGATAAGTATATAAGCACTAATTGGTTATATTGTCCGACTAAAGTGATAATGAAATATATATATATTTGCAAATAATCAACCAAACCCTGAGACGAAATAAATTCACAATTTCTGTATCCTTGTATGTATAAATTTGGCTAATAAGCAAATATATTATTACTAATTGACCATAGATATATAGAAACTTAAAATCATTCACTAATTAAGTACTTGAATTCACATCACCTTACAACACACAATGCATGAGCAATAAAAGTAATTAATCAACTACCATCTGGCTAATGAATCAAATACATTGTGCATGAAAATTTGATAATAGAAAGTAGTAAAGAAGTTATGTAGTAAATAACTAAGTAAATATGTATTCTATCGAAATAAAACTTCAAAAACCTTAACTTCCATGACATAAAGCAGTGGTTTCTTATCGCATAAAAAACCTTCACAACTGCTTGCCATTTTCATTTGCTATCTTACTGTTCTGTAAATGAAAAAGTAAAAAGTAACATGAAACAATGAAGATCTAATTAAGTTTCTTTAAAGAGAAAATTACCTTTTACTTTAAATGTAAGAAAATTGGATTGGATATAAAAGAAACGAGATGCATCATAGCACAAAAGTAAACATAGACATGTGAACAGCAAACAAACGTTGTCGAAACTATAAAGAAACCCACATGAAAAAAGCAACAACATTTAAGCTGAGAGATTTTGAATATCAAAGAAACTTGACTTTGAAGCTCTCTCTAGGAATAAGCCAAGTGAGTGAAAGATTTTGCAATCATGTTGATAGATATTTTTAGTGATATATTAGCTATCAAATAACATTATTATAAACATGAAAGCTTTGGTTATTTAAATAAAGCCAAGGAAGATAATTGATTTTCCTGAAACACATACTAACATCCTGCTTATAATTAGTCAGATTTAGTAGTTGGTAAGAAATTGGTAACTTGAAGGTTTTAGTTATACAAAAATTCACATCAAAAACACCTACACATGGAAACAATGGGATTTTGTATGATAGATAAAATAGAGCACCGAAACTTCAATTGGAACAAGCTATGCCTTATCGAGTCTATTAGATAAAATGGAGCATCTCTGAAACTTCCATTTTATACTCATAGTCTATACTTTATCGTGGTATATTAGCTATGCCTTAAAATTACACATGATGTCTAATTGTTGATACCTGCATGCTCGAGCCTCAGGCCACCACATATGCAAGCGACTGTCCATGTGGAGGGAGCAACAACCGTTTAGTTTTCCACACACGAACCATATACCTGTATAATGCAATAAAAACAATATAATAAAATGTAAATTCATTTTAAGCTGTACTATATATATTATGAAGAATGGTGAAGTACAACCATACATTAACATCCTTTAACAAATTATTGCATGATCATACATCAATGTGGACTAATCACATAGATTTAGTATAACTACTAAATGCATTGTAATATTAACATAGAGGACTTGCTAAATTGCAAGCAAGGTTCCATATGGAGTTCCTTGAAAACCGAGTAAGAATAGTGACTTAAAAATTCAATTTGCATATTTTGAACCTCAATTGAAAATAATAATTATAGTGTATCGCATAAGGCAAGTAATAGATGGGAATAATCTTTGAATATAATATATTAAAAAATAATTACCTGCAACCATTTTTGATGCAGCAGAGTACCTGGTGTCGAAGACAAACCCGCGACCTACGACTCATTCCCCTCGCGACTCATCATCACCGCAACTTCGCGACTCATCATCACCAACGCTCCACGACTCAACATCGCAAGCCACGACTTACGACTTACCACATCCCACGACTTACGACTCATCACATCGCGACTTACGACTCATCACATCGCGACCTAACGATCTCCAACTTAAGGCCTATGCCAACTCCAACACCAAGCCCGACTTAAATTTCTCCAAATCCATCATCCACGACCTAAACCTAAGTCGCCACCGCGACTTAAAACCTTTCCCGACATAAATCTATACCGATTCTAGTAAGTCGTCTTCACTAACCCTAAGTCGCGAAGCCTTGAGTCGTTGAGGAAAACCAGTAGATCGTGGATGACATATGAATGTCGCGAAATTCCTTTTACTAGGTCGTTGCCGCAAGTTCCTTAGCTCGCGTGAAGATGTTAAGTCGTGTGAACGAGTCTGTTAAGTCGTGATTTCTTAGATCGTTAAATACTTTGTTCGAGTCGTTTGTACTGTTAACTCGTGTATTGTTGAGTGTTGTAATTTTCTTAAGTCATTTGTGTTGTGCTGTAAATCCTATAAATAGGGAAGTAATGTCATTGTAAATGGTTGTTGATTGTTGAATAAAATTCTCTTTTGTTAGCTTTGTGCTTTCAATTAAAATCGGTAGTTGAGTGTATCTCCTATCTCTACCTTCGACATTCGAGTGCGCTCGAATATTCGATCGTTGGAGCCAATTCGTGGAATCAAGTGCGCTTGATCAACGCTCGAAGAATTGTAGATCTCTCTTCACGGTATCGTGCGCGATCAACGTGTCAGAGATAGCTAGAATCCGGTATCGTTCGATCAACGGATTTGGGCATTTCAGTATTTCTCAATCCACCGATTGCTACGTTCATCATATCATCAATTTTTGTATTCCGCCGCTGCGTCATTTGGTATCAGAGCTAGAACGCAAGGAGTTAATTTGCGTAGATTTTTGGAGTTTGTACGAGATTTACATCATTTGGAGAAGTGGGTTATCGAGATTTTGAAGAGATTTGTTCGTTTGGAAATTTTTGAAGATTTCAACGAGTGGGTAGTTTTGATTTGAAGATTTTTAGATCGAAGTGAAGTTTTTTGTTGGAATTTGTTGAAGAGTGATCATGCCTCCGAGAAGAGCTAACCATTATCGCAACATTGATGCTTTGTATGGGAGAGAAGAGGCCGATGAGATGGAGCAAAGAATTAACGACAATTTTAATGAGAAGATTAATGAAGGGATTGGTCGATTAGAGAGGATGATGTTGGAGATGAGTCAAAATCAGAGAAGGGTATCACCTGAATCGAGCCATGGGAGAAGTAGAGCTTCACCACATTCAAATCGAGAGAGGTGTTGATAGTGATCATCGAAGCGTAAATCGAGATTGTGATAGAAATGTTGATGATCGAAGTCGGGATAGAAATGTGACTGATCGAGATCGGAGGAATGTAGATCGTAGGAATGTTGGTGGAAGAAATGGTGGTGGTAGAGATGTTGGTGGTCAGGACCGACATCGATATACATCGGATTGTGACGAAGAGTATGATGGTGGTAGTGTTCATGGATGAGGACGTGGACAAGGAAGAAATCAGTCGTAGTACGATCACAAGTGGGAATCTGGGATGAAGACTGAAATTCCAGAATTCAAAGGTGGTATGCAAGCTGAGGAGTTTTTGGATTGGGTGGCTAATGTTGAAGAAATTTTTGATTTCAAGGAAGTTCCAGAACATCGTAGAGTGAAGTTGGTTGCTACAAGGTTGAGGGGTAGAGCTTTGGCATGGTGGCAGCAAACCAAACTTACACGTGAACAAATGGGGAAGTCAAAAGTTGAATCTTGGGAGAAGATGAAGAAATTGATGAAGGCAACGTTCTTACCTTACAATTATCAAACTCTGATGTATCAACGTTTGCAAAACTTGAGGCAGGGCACAAAGACTGTTAATGATTACGCAGATGAGTTTTATCAGCTTAATGCAAGGAATGATATTATGGAAACGGAAGAACAACTGACATCTAGATTCATTGGGGGATTGAGAATGCAGATCCAGGATATGGTGAATATGTTTGATCCAAGATCTGTGGCGGAAGCACATCAGAAAGCGTTGGCTTGGGAGAAGCAGGGACGACGAGGAGGTGGTGTGTTTACTAATTCCAACAATCAAGTGAAGGGTGTTAGTGGAAGTTCTAATGTTTCTAAACCTATCAGTAAACCAGTGGTGAAGGAGGATGAGAAGGCAAAGGTTAACAACGGTTTCAAATGTTACAATTGTCAGGAGTTGGGTCATAAAAGCAATGAGTGTCCAAAGCCAAAGAAGAGAGCAATGATTGCTGAGGTTGAGGATGAGGATGAGGAGGCTGAAGATTCTAATCAATTACCAGTTGAGGAGGAAGAATTGTTGTCTGGAGATGATGGTTATACATTAATGATGAGGAGGAATTGCTTAACACCGAAGCAGGAGGAAGAGACTAGCTGGTTGAGGAGTAACATCTTTCAATCGACGTGCACTATCTTGGGAAGGGTTTGCAAATTTGTTATTGATGCTGGAAGCTGTGATAACATTATCTCTACAGAAGCTGTAAAGAAGTTATCATTGAAGACAGAGAAGCACCCGAAACCGTATAAGTTAGCTTGGTTGAGGAAAGGTGGGGAGGTGAAAGTTAGTCGAAGGACTTGTGTTAATTTTTCAATTGGGAAGAAATACAAGGACGAAATTTGGTGTGATGTTGTGGACATGGACATATGCCATTTGTTGTTGGGAAGACCGTGGCAATATGATAGGGCGGTGCAACATGATAGGCGTACCAACAGTTACAGTTTCGTGTTTGAAGGCACGAAGATTACTCTCGTTCCCAAGAAGCGTCAACAGGAAGAAAACAAACTGGAAGAGATTGAGGAGATGAAAACTTTATTAACCTTGAAGGAGTTTGTTAAAGAAGTCAAAGAGGAGCCGGAAGTATTCTTGTTAATTGGGCGTGAGAGCAGTGAAGAAGTTGAAATTCCAGAAGAAGTTAAACCAGTATTGAAAGAATTTGAGGATGTATTTCCAGAGGAGTTGCCAACGGAGTTATCGCCGTTGAGGGACATTCAACATCAAATTGATCTAGTTCCAGGAGCTGTGTTACCTCACAGACCACACTACAGAATGAGTCCAAAAGAGCATGAGGAGTTGCAAAGGCAGGTGGAAGAATTGCTTGAACAAGGGTGTGTGCAGGAAAGCTTGAGTCCGTGTGCAGTGCCAGCCTTGTTTGTACCGAAGAAGGACGGGACGTGGAGAATATGCACTGACAGTCGAGCATTGAATAAGATTACTGTGAGATATAGATTTCCAATGCCGAGGTTGGATGACTTGCTAGATCAAATAAGCGGAGCTACTATCTTCTCGAAGATTGATTTGAAGAGCGGATATCATCAAATTCGTATCAGACCAGGTGATGAGTGGAAGACTGCTTTTAAAACCAGGGAGGGTCTATACGAATGGTTGGTAATGCCATTTGGCTTATCAAATGCGCCAAGTACATTTATGCGGGTGATGAATCAGATTTTTAGACCGTTCATTGGGAAATTTGTGGTAGTGTATTTCGATGATATTTTGATATATAGTGGAAGTCCAGAGGAACATTTAAATCATCTGAGAGAAGTGCTGATGGTACTGCGACAAGAACAATTTTATGCTACGACGAAGAAATGCGTGCTCATGACGCATAGTGTTTTATTTTTGGGGTATATTGTATCGGATGGAGGAATACAGGTTGACCAAAGTAAAATCGAAGCGATTAGAGATTGGCCACAACCCAAGACGATAACAGAAGTTCGAAGTTTCCACGGGTTGGCTTCATTCTATCGAAGATTTATTCCACACTTTAGTAGTGTGATGGCGCCTTTTACTGATTGTATGAAGGGCAAACAGTTTTCATGGACAGAGGAAGCAGGAGTTGCTTTTGAACGAATCAAGGAGTTGTTGACGACAGCACCAATTCTAGCATTACCTGATTTTCAGTTGTTGTTTGAATTACATACTGATGCGTCAAAGGTTGGAATTGGAGGGGTGTTGAGTCAGGGGGGGCGTCCAATTGCATACTTTAGTGAGAAGTTATCAGGAGCAAAGATGAGATACAGTACATACGATGTGGAATTTTATGATGTTGTGCAAGCTATTAAACACTGGAGACACTATCTATTTCAGAAAGAGTTTGTTCTTTACACTGACCATGAGGCGTTGAAACATTTACAAGGGCAAGACAAGATTTCAGCGAGACATGCATCATGGATTGCATATCTGCAACAGTTTACATTTGTTGTGAAACACAAATCGGGAGTGACGAATCGTGTTGCAGATGCATTGAGTAGAAGAAATCATGTGTTGACTACAATGAAGGTCGAAGTGACAGGGTTTGATGTGCTACCAGAGTTATTTGTTGAAGATCCTTACTTTATGAAGTTTGTAGATAAAGTGAAGAAAGGAGAGACGGATGAGTTTGTGATGGTAGATGGTTTTCTGTTCAAGGGAAATCGATTATGTATACCAGATTACAATTTACGGTTGAAGATTGTGAAGGAATTGCATGAGGAAGGTCATGTGGGAAGGGACCGTACATTACAGCTGATTTCTCAATCTTATTTTTGGCCATCGATGAGGAAAGAAGTGGAAAAATTTGTGGAGCGATGTCATATCTGTCAGGTTTCGAAAGGAACTGCGACCAATGCTGGATTATATATGCCGTTACCTGTACCAACTAAGCCTTGGGTTGATGTGAGTATGAATTTTGTTTTGGGTTTGCCTCGAACTCAAAGGGGAAACGATTCCATTTATGTGGTGGTTGACCGATTTTCGAAAATGGCACATTTTATTGCTTGTAAAAAGACCGCTGATGCAGTCCGTGTTGCATAGTTATTCTTTAAAGAAATCTATCGTTTACATGGATTACCTGAATCTATTGTTTCTGACCGAGATACTCGATTTCTGAGTCACTTTTGGTTGAGTCTGTGGAAGATGGTTGGAACGAAGCTGAAGTTTAGTAGTGCATATCATCCTCAAACAGATGGGCAAACAGAAGTGGTGAATAGATCATTGGGAAACTTGTTGCGATGTCTTGTACAGGATAATTTGAAAAGTTGGGACTTAAAGTTGTGTCAGGCAGAGTTTGCTCATAATCATGTTGTTAACCGAAGCACTGGTTTCAGTCCATTTCAGATTGTATATTCAAGCTTGCCAAAAGGGCCGTTGGATTTAACGATAGTACCACAACCAAAGGGGACAGTTAAACGAGCTGCTGATTTAGTTGAAGGGTTGACAGAATGCCATAGAATCGTTCAGGAACGTTTGGAGAAGACGAATGAGAAATATAAACAATCTGCATATAAGAAGCGGAGAAGTGTGGACTTCGAAGAGGGTGATTTTGTGTACGCAGTGTTGACAAAAGATCGTTTTCCAATTGGAATGTACAACAAGTTGAAAGCTCGAAAGATCGGTCCGATAGAAATTTTGAAGAAGATCAATGATAATGCATATCGGGTGAAGTTGCCAGAGCATATTCACACGGCTGACGTTTTCAACATTAAGCATTTTATTCCGTACCATGGGAATGAGCTTGTGGAGGAAGAGAAAGGTACAAATTCGAGGTCGAATTTTTGTCAACAAGGGGAGGATGATGCAGCAGAGTACCTGGTGTCGAAGACAAACCCGCGACCTACGACTCATTCCCCTCGCGACTCATCATCAACGCAGCTTCGCGACTCATCATCACCAATGCTCCACGACTCAACATCGCAAGCCACGACTTACGACTTACCACATCCCACGACTTACGACTCATCACATCGCGACTTACGACTCATCACATCACGACCTAACGATCTCCGACTTAAGGCCTACGCCAGCTCCAACACCAAGCCCGACTTAAATTTCCCCAAATCCATCATCCACGACCTAAACCTAAGTCGCCACCGCGACTTAAAACCTTTCCTGACATAAATCTATACCGATTCCAGT
This sequence comes from Allium fistulosum, assembly GCA_030737815.1. NCBI lineage: Eukaryota > Viridiplantae > Streptophyta > Magnoliopsida > Asparagales > Amaryllidaceae > Allium > Allium fistulosum. The sequence goes on along the minus strand of CM060903.1, from coordinate 303,300,572 downwards.
AAGTCGTCTTCACTAACCCTAAGTCACGCAGCCTTGAGTCGTTGAGGAAAACCAGTAGATCGTGGACGACATATGAATGTCGCGAAATTCCTTTTACTAGGTCGTTGCCGCAAGTTCCTTAGCTCGCGTGAAGATGTTAAGTCGTGTGAACGAGTCTGTTAAGTCGTGATTTCTTAGATCGTTAAATACTTTGTTTGAGTCGTTTGTACTGTTAACTCGTGTATTGTTGAGTGTTGTAATTTTCTTAAGTCATTTGTGTTGTGCTGTAAATCCTATAAATAGGGAAGTAATGTCATTGTAAATGGTTGTTGATTGTTGAATAAAATTCTCTTTTGTTAGCTTTGTGCTTTCAATTAAAATCGGTAGTTGAGTGTATCTCCTATCTCCACCTTCGACATTCGAGTGCGCTCGAATCTTCGATCGTTGGAGCCAATTCGCGGAATCAAGTGCGCTTGATCAACGCTCGAAGAATTGTAGATCTCTCTTCACGGTATCGTGCGCGATTAACGTGTCAGAGATAGCTAGAATCCGGTATCGTTCGATCAACGGATTTGGGCATTTCAGTATTTCTCAATCCACCGATTGCTACGTTCATCGTATCATCAATTTTTGTATTCCGCCGCTGCGTCATTTGGTATCAGAGCTAGAACGCAAGGAGTTAATTTGCGTAGATTTTTGGAGTTTGTACGAGATTTACATCATTTGGAGAAGTGGGTTATCGAGATTTTGAAGAGATTTGTTCGTTTGGAAATTTTTGAAGATTTCAACGAGTGGGTAGTTTTGATTTGAAGATTTTTAGATCGAAGTGAAGTTTTTTGTTGGAATTTGTTGAAGAGTGATCATGCCTCCGAGAAGAGCTAACCATTATCGCAACATTGATGCTTTGTATGGGAGAGAAGAGGCCGATGAGATGGAGCAAAGAATTAACGACAATTTTAATGAGAAGATTAATGAAGGGATTGGTCGATTAGAGAGGATGATGTTGGAGATGAGTCAAAATCAGAGAAGGGTATCACCTGAATCGAGCCATGGGAGAAGTAGAGCTTCACCACATTCAAATCGAGAGAGGTGTTGATAGTGATCATCGAAGCGTAAATCGAGATTGTGATAGAAATGTTGATGATCGAAGTCGGGATAGAAATGTGACTGATCGAGATCGGAGGAATGTAGATCGTAGGAATGTTGGTGGAAGAAATGGTGGTGGTAGAGATGTTGGTGGTCAGGACCGACATCGATATACATCGGATTGTGACGAAGAGTATGATGGTGGTAGTGTTCATGGATGAGGACGTGGACAAGGAAGAAATCAGTCGTAGTACGATCACAAGTGGGAATCTGGGATGAAGACTGAAATTCCAGAATTCAAAGGTGGTATGCAAGCTGAGGAGTTTTTGGATTGGGTGGCTAATGTTGAAGAAATTTTTGATTTCAAGGAAGTTCCAGAACATCGTAGAGTGAAGTTGGTTGCTACAAGGTTGAGGGGTAGAGCTTTGGCATGGTGGCAGCAAACCAAACTTACACGTGAACAAATGGGGAAGTCAAAAGTTGAATCTTGGGAGAAGATGAAGAAATTGATGAAGGCAACGTTCTTACCTTACAATTATCAAACTCTGATGTATCAACGTTTGCAAAACTTGAGGCAGGGCACAAAGACTGTTAATGATTACGCAGATGAGTTTTATCAGCTTAATGCAAGGAATGATATTATGGAAACGGAAGAACAACTGACATCTAGATTCATTGGGGGATTGAGAATGCAGATCCAGGATATGGTGAATATGTTTGATCCAAGATCTGTGGCGGAAGCACATCAGAAAGCGTTGGCTTGGGAGAAGCAGGGACGACGAGGAGGTGGTGTGTTTACTAATTCCAACAATCAAGTGAAGGGTGTTAGTGGAAGTTCTAATGTTTCTAAACCTATCAGTAAACCAGTGGTGAAGGAGGATGAGAAGGCAAAGGTTAACAACGGTTTCAAATGTTACAATTGTCAGGAGTTGGGTCATAAAAGCAATGAGTGTCCAAAGCCAAAGAAGAGAGCAATGATTGCTGAGGTTGAGGATGAGGATGAGGAGGCTGAAGATTCTAATCAATTACCAGTTGAGGAGGAAGAATTGTTGTCTGGAGATGATGGTTATACATTAATGATGAGGAGGAATTGCTTAACACCGAAGCAGGAGGAAGAGACTAGCTGGTTGAGGAGTAACATCTTTCAATCGACGTGCACTATCTTGGGAAGGGTTTGCAAATTTGTTATTGATGCTGGAAGCTGTGATAACATTATCTCTACAGAAGCTGTAAAGAAGTTATCATTGAAGACAGAGAAGCACCCGAAACCGTATAAGTTAGCTTGGTTGAGGAAAGGTGGGGAGGTGAAAGTTAGTCGAAGGACTTGTGTTAATTTTTCAATTGGGAAGAAATACAAGGACGAAATTTGGTGTGATGTTGTGGACATGGACATATGCCATTTGTTGTTGGGAAGACCGTGGCAATATGATAGGGCGGTGCAACATGATAGGCGTACCAACAGTTACAGTTTCGTGTTTGAAGGCACGAAGATTACTCTCGTTCCCAAGAAGCGTCAACAGGAAGAAAACAAACTGGAAGAGATTGAGGAGATGAAAACTTTATTAACCTTGAAGGAGTTTGTTAAAGAAGTCAAAGAGGAGCCGGAAGTATTCTTGTTAATTGGGCGTGAGAGCAGTGAAGAAGTTGAAATTCCAGAAGAAGTTAAACCAGTATTGAAAGAATTTGAGGATGTATTTCCAGAGGAGTTGCCAACGGAGTTATCGCCGTTGAGGGACATTCAACATCAAATTGATCTAGTTCCAGGAGCTGTGTTACCTCACAGACCACACTACAGAATGAGTCCAAAAGAGCATGAGGAGTTGCAAAGGCAGGTGGAAGAATTGCTTGAACAAGGGTGTGTGCAGGAAAGCTTGAGTCCGTGTGCAGTGCCAGCCTTGTTTGTACCGAAGAAGGACGGGACGTGGAGAATATGCACTGACAGTCGAGCATTGAATAAGATTACTGTGAGATATAGATTTCCAATGCCGAGGTTGGATGACTTGCTAGATCAAATAAGCGGAGCTACTATCTTCTCGAAGATTGATTTGAAGAGCGGATATCATCAAATTCGTATCAGACCAGGTGATGAGTGGAAGACTGCTTTTAAAACCAGGGAGGGTCTATACGAATGGTTGGTAATGCCATTTGGCTTATCAAATGCGCCAAGTACATTTATGCGGGTGATGAATCAGATTTTTAGACCGTTCATTGGGAAATTTGTGTTAGTGTATTTCGATGATATTTTGATATATAGTGGAAGTCCAGAGGAACATTTAAATCATCTGAGAGAAGTGCTGATGGTACTGCGACAAGAACAATTTTATGCTACGACGAAGAAATGCGTGCTCATGACGCATAGTGTTTTATTTTTGGGGTATATTGTATCGGATGGAGGAATACAGGTTGACCAAAGTAAAATCGAAGCGATTAGAGATTGGCCACAACCCAAGACGATAACAGAAGTTCGAAGTTTCCACGGGTTGGCTTCATTCTATCGAAGATTTATTCCACACTTTAGTAGTGTGATGGCGCCTTTTACTGATTGTATGAAGGGCAAACAGTTTTCATGGACAGAGGAAGCAGGAGTTGCTTTTGAACGAATCAAGGAGTTGTTGACGACAGCACCAATTCTAGCATTACCTGATTTTCAGTTGTTGTTTGAATTACATACTGATGCGTCAAAGGTTGGAATTGGAGGGGTGTTGAGTCAGGGGGGGCGTCCAATTGCATACTTTAGTGAGAAGTTATCAGGAGCAAAGATGAGATACAGTACATACGATGTGGAATTTTATGATGTTGTGCAAGCTATTAAACACTGGAGACACTATCTATTTCAGAAAGAGTTTGTTCTTTACACTGACCATGAGGCGTTGAAACATTTACAAGGGCAAGACAAGATTTCAGCGAGACATGCATCATGGATTGCATATCTGCAACAGTTTACATTTGTTGTGAAACACAAATCGGGAGTGACGAATCGTGTTGCAGATGCATTGAGTAGAAGAAATCATGTGTTGACTACAATGAAGGTCGAAGTGACAGGGTTTGATGTACTACCAGAGTTATTTGTTGAAGATCCTTACTTTATGAAGTTTGTAGATAAAGTGAAGAAAGGAGAGACGGATGAGTTTGTGATGGTAGATGGTTTTCTGTTCAAGGGAAATCGATTATGTATACCAGATTACAATTTACGGTTGAAGATTGTGAAGGAATTGCATGAGGAAGGTCATGTGGGAAGGGACCGTACATTACAGCTGATTTCTCAATCTTATTTTTGGCCATCGATGAGGAAAGAAGTGGAAAAATTTGTGGAGCGATGTCATATCTGTCAGGTTTCGAAAGGAACTGCGACCAATGCTGGATTATATATGCCGTTACCTGTACCAACTAAGCCTTGGGTTGATGTGAGTATGAATTTTGTTTTGGGTTTGCCTCGAACTCAAAGGGGAAACGATTCCATTTATGTGGTGGTTGACCGATTTTCGAAAATGGCACATTTTATTGCTTGTAAAAAGACCGCTGATGCAGTCCGTGTTGCACAGTTATTCTTTAAAGAAATCTATCGTTTACATGGATTACCTGAATCTATTGTTTCTGACCGAGATACTCGATTTCTGAGTCACTTTTGGTTGAGTCTGTGGAAGATGGTTGGAACGAAGCTGAAGTTTAGTAGTGCATATCATCCTCAAACAGATGGGCAAACAGAAGTGGTGAATAGATCATTGGGAAACTTGTTGCGATGTCTTGTACAGGATAATTTGAAAAGTTGGGACTTAAAGTTGTGTCAGGCAGAGTTTGCTCATAATCATGTTGTTAACCGAAGCACTGGTTTCAGTCCATTTCAGATTGTATATTCAAGCTTGCCAAAAGGGCCGTTGGATTTAACGATAGTACCACAACCAAAGGGGACAGTTAAACGAGCTGCTGATTTAGTTGAAGGGTTGACAGAATGCCATAGAATCGTTCAGGAACATTTGGAGAAGACGAATGAGAAATATAAACAATCTGCATATAAGAAGCGGAGAAGTGTGGACTTCGAAGAGGGTGATTTTGTGTACGCAGTGTTGACAAAAGATCGTTTTCCAATTGGAATGTACAACAAGTTGAAAGCTCGAAAGATCGGTCCGATAGAAATTTTGAAGAAGATCAATGATAATGCATATCGGGTGAAGTTGCCAGAGCATATTCACACGGCTGACGTTTTCAACATTAAGCATTTTATTCCGTACCATGGGAATGAGCTTGTGGAGGAAGAGAAAGGTACAAATTCGAGGTCGAATTTTTGTCAACAAGGGGAGGATGATGCAGCAGAGTACCTGGTGTCGAAGACAAACCCGCGACCTACGACTCATTCCCCTCGCGACTCATCATCAACGCAGCTTCGCGACTCATCATCACCAATGCTCCACGACTCAACATCGCAAGCCACGACTTACGACTTACCACATCCCACGACTTACGACTCATCACATCGCGACTTACGACTCATCACATCACGACCTAACGATCTCCGACTTAAGGCCTACGCCAGCTCCAACACCAAGCCCGACTTAAATTTCCCCAAATCCATCATCCACGACCTAAACCTAAGTCGCCACCGCGACTTAAAACCTTTCCTGACATAAATCTATACCGATTCCAGTAAGTCGTCTTCACTAACCCTAAGTCACGCAGCCTTGAGTCGTTGAGGAAAACCAGTAGATCGTGGACGACATATGAATGTCGCGAAATTCCTTTTACTAGGTCGTTGCCGCAAGTTCCTTAGCTCGCGTGAAGATGTTAAGTCGTGTGAACGAGTCTGTTAAGTCGTGATTTCTTAGATCGTTAAATACTTTGTTTGAGTCGTTTGTACTGTTAACTCGTGTATTGTTGAGTGTTGTAATTTTCTTAAGTCATTTGTGTTGTGCTGTAAATCCTATAAATAGGGAAGTAATGTCATTGTAAATGGTTGTTGATTGTTGAATAAAATTCTCTTTTGTTAGCTTTGTGCTTTCAATTAAAATCGGTAGTTGAGTGTATCTCCTATCTCCACCTTCGACATTCGAGTGCGCTCGAATCTTCGATCGTTGGAGCCAATTCGCGGAATCAAGTGCGCTTGATCAACGCTCGAAGAATTGTAGATCTCTCTTCACGGTATCGTGCGCGATCAACGTGTCAGAGATAGCTAGAATCCGGTATCGTTCGATCAACGGATTTGGGCATTTCAGTATTTCTCAATCCACCGATTGCTACGTTCATCGTATCATCAATTTTTGTATTCCGCCGCTGCGTCATTTGGTATCAGAGCTAGAACGCAAGGAGTTAATTTGCGTAGATTTTTGGAGTTTGTACGAGATTTACATCATTTGGAGAAGTGGGTTATCGAGATTTTGAAGAGATTTGTTCGTTTGGAAATTTTTGAAGATTTCAACGAGTGGGTAGTTTTGATTTGAAGATTTTTAGATCGAAGTGAAGTTTTTTGTTGGAATTTGTTGAAGAGTGATCATGCCTCCGAGAAGAGCTAACCATTATCGCAACATTGATGCTTTGTATGGGAGAGAAGAGGCCGATGAGATGGAGCAAAGAATTAACGACAATTTTAATGAGAAGATTAATGAAGGGATTGGTCGATTAGAGAGGATGATGTTGGAGATGAGTCAAAATCAGAGAAGGGTATCACCTGAATCGAGCCATGGGAGAAGTAGAGCTTCACCACATTCAAATCGAGAGAGGTGTTGATAGTGATCATCGAAGCGTAAATCGAGATTGTGATAGAAATGTTGATGATCGAAGTCGGGATAGAAATGTGACTGATCGAGATCGGAGGAATGTAGATCGTAGGAATGTTGGTGGAAGAAATGGTGGTGGTAGAGATGTTGGTGGTCAGGACCGACATCGATATACATCGGATTGTGACGAAGAGTATGATGGTGGTAGTGTTCATGGATGAGGACGTGGACAAGGAAGAAATCAGTCGTAGTACGATCACAAGTGGGAATCTGGGATGAAGACTGAAATTCCAGAATTCAAAGGTGGTATGCAAGCTGAGGAGTTTTTGGATTGGGTGGCTAATGTTGAAGAAATTTTTGATTTCAAGGAAGTTCCAGAACATCGTAGAGTGAAGTTGGTTGCTACAAGGTTGAGGGGTAGAGCTTTGGCATGGTGGCAGCAAACCAAACTTACACGTGAACGAATGGGGAAGTCAAAAGTTGAATCTTGGGAGAAGATGAAGAAATTGATGAAGGCAACGTTCTTACCTTACAATTATCAAACTCTGATGTATCAACGTTTGCAGAACTTGAGGCAGGGCACAAAGACTGTTAATGATTACGCAGATGAGTTTTATCAGCTTAATGCAAGGAATGATATTATGGAAATGGAAGAACAACTGACATCTAGATTCATTGGGGGATTGAGAATGCAGATCCAGGATATGGTGAATATGTTTGATCCAAGATCTGTGGCGGAAGCACATCAGAAAGCGTTGGCTTGGGAGAAGCAGGGACGACGAGGAGGTGGTGTGTTTACTAATTCCAACAATCAAGTGAAGGGTGTTAGTGGAAGTTCTAATGTTTCTAAACCTATCAGTAAACCAGTGGTGAAGGAGGATGAGAAGGCAAAGGTTAACAACGGTTTCAAATGTTACAATTGTCAGGAGTTGGGTCATAAAAGCAATGAGTGTCCAAAGCCAAAGAAGAGAGCAATGATTGTTGAGGTTGAGGATGAGGATGAGGAGGCTGAAGATTCTAATCAATTACCAGTTGAGGAGGAAGAATTGTTGTCTGGAGATGATGGTTATACATTAATGATGAGGAGGAATTGCTTAACACCGAAGCAGGAGGAAGAGACTAGCTGGTTGAGGAGTAACATCTTTCAATCGACGTGCACTATCTTGGGAAGGGTTTGCAAATTTGTTATTGATGCTGGAAGCTGTGATAACATTATCTCTACAGAAGCTGTAAAGAAGTTATCATTGAAGACAGAGAAGCACCCGAAACCGTATAAGTTAGCTTGGTTGAGGAAAGGTGGGGAGGTGAAAGTTAGTCGAAGGACTTGTGTTAATTTTTCAATTGGGAAGAAATACAAGGACGAAATTTGGTGTGATGTTGTGGACATGGACGTATGCCATTTGTTGTTGGGAAGACCGTGGCAATATGATAGGGCGGTGCAACATGATAGGCGTACCAACAGTTACAGTTTCGTGTTTGAAGGCACGAAGATTACTCTCGTTCCCAAGAAGCGTCAACAGGAAGAAAACAAACTGGAAGAGATTGAGGAGCTGAAAACTTTATTAACCTTGAAGGAGTTTGTTAAAGAAGTCAAAGAGGAGCCGGAAGTATTCTTGTTAATTGGGCGTGAGAGCAGTGAAGAAGTTGAAATTTCAGAAGAAGTTAAACCAGTATTGAAAGAATTTGAGGATGTATTTCCAGAGGAGTTGCCAACGGAGTTACCGCCGTTGAGGGACATTCAACATCAAATTGATCTAGTTCCAGGAGCTGTGTTACCTCACAGACCACACTACAGAATGAGTCCAAAAGAGCATGAGGAGTTGCGAAGGCAGGTGGAAGAATTGCTTGAACAGGGGCGTGTGCAGGAAAGCTTGAGTCCGTGTGCAGTGCCAGCCTTGTTAGTACCGAAGAAGGACGGGACGTGGAGAATATGCACTGACAGTCGAGCATTGAATAAGATTACTGTGAGATATAGATTTCCAATGCCGAGGTTGGATGACTTGCTAGATCAAATAAGCGGAGCTACTATCTTCTCGAAGATTGATTTGAAGAGCGGATATCATCAAATTCGTATCAGACCAGGTGATGAGTGGAAGACTGCTTTTAAAACCAGGGAGGGTCTATACGAATGGTTGGTAATGCCATTTGGCTTATCAAATGCGCCAAGTACATTTATGCGGGTGATGAATCAGATTTTTAGACCGTTCATTGGGAAATTTGTGGTAGTGTATTTCGATGATATTTTGATATATAGTGGAAGTCCAGAGGAACATTTGAATCATCTGAGAGAAGTGCTGATGGTACTGCGACAAGAACAATTTTATGTTGTGACGAAGAAATGCGTGCTCATGACGCATAGTGTTTTATTTTTGGGGTATATTGTATCGGATGGAGGAATACAGGTTGACCAAAGTAAAATCGAAGCGATTAGAGATTGGCCACAACCCAAGACGATAACAGAAGTTCGAAGTTTCCACGGGTTGGCTTCATTCTATCGAAGATTTATTCCACACTTTAGTAGTGTGATGGCGCCTGTTACTGATTGTATGAAGGGCAAACAGTTTTCATGGACAGAGGAAGCAGGAGTTGCTTTTGAACGAATCAAGGAGTTGTTGACGACAGCACCAATTCTAGCATTACCTGATTTTCAGTTGTTGTTTGAATTACATACTGATGCGTCAAAGGTTGGAATTGGAGGGGTGTTGAGTCAGGGGGGGCGTCCAATTGCATACTTTAGTGAGAAGTTATCAGGAGCAAAGATGAGATACAGTACATACGATGTGGAATTTTATGATGTTGTGCAAGCTATTAAACACTGGAGACACTATCTATTTTAGAAAGAGTTTGTTCTTTACACTGACCATGAGGCGTTGAAACATTTACAAGGGCAAGACAAGATTTCAACAAGACATGCATCATGGATTGCATATCTGCAACAGTTTACGTTTGTTGTGAAACACAAATCGGGAGTGACGAATCGTGTTGCAGATGCATTGAGTAGAAGAAATCATGTGTTGACTACAATGAAGGTCGAAGTGACAGGGTTTGATGTGCTACCAGAGTTATTTGTTGAAGATCCTTACTTTATGAAGTTTGTAGATAAAGTGAAGAAAGGAGAGACGGATGAGTTTGTGATGGTAGATGGTTTTCTGTTCAAGGGAAATCGATTATGTATACCAGATTACAGTTTACGGTTGAAGATTGTGAAGGAATTGCATGAGGAAGGTCATGTGGGAAGGGACCGTACATTACAGCTGATTTCTCAATCTTATTTTTGGCCATCGATGAGGAAAGAAGTGGAAAAATTTGTGGAGCGATGTCATATCTGTCAGGTTTCGAAAGGAACTGCGACCAATGCTGGATTATATATGCCGTTACCTGTACCAACTAAGCCTTGGGTTGATGTGAGTATGGATTTTGTTTTGGGTTTGCCTCGAACTCAAAGGGGAAACGATTCCATTTATGTGGTGGTTGACCGATTTTCGAAAATGGCACATTTTATTGCTTGTAAAAAGACCGCTGATGCAGTCCGTGTTGCACAGTTATTCTTTAAAGAAATCTATCGTTTACATGGATTACCTGAATCTATTGTTTCTGACCGAGATACTCGATTTCTGAGTCACTTTTGGTTGAGTCTGTGGAAGATGGTTGGAACGAAGCTGAAGTTTAGTAGTGCATATCATCCTCAAACAGATGGGCAAACAGAAATGGTGAATAGATCGTTGGGAAACTTGTTGCGATGTCTTGTACAGGATAATTTGAAAAGTTGGGACTTAAAGTTGTGTCAGGCAGAGTTTGCTCACAATCATGTTGTTAACCGAAGCACTGGTTTCAGTCCATTTCAGATTGTATATTCAAGCTTGCCAAAAGGGCCGTTGGATTTAACGATAGTACCACAACCAAAGGGGACAGTTAAAAGAGCTGCTGATTTAGTTGAAGGGTTGACAGAATGCCATAGAATCGTTCAGGAACGTTTGGAGAAGACGAATGAGAAATATAAACAATCTGCAGATAAGAAGCGGAGAAGTGTGGACTTCGAAGAGGGTGATTTTGTGTACGCAGTGTTGACAAAAGATCGTTTTCCAATTGGAATGTACAACAAGTTGAAAGCTCGAAAGATCGGTCCGATAGAAATTTTGAAGAAGATCAATGATAATGCATATCGGGTGAAGTTGCCAGAGCATATTCACACGGCTGACATTTTCAACATTAAGCATTTTATTCCGTACCATGGGAATGAGCTTGTGGAGGAAGAGAAAGGTACAAATTCGAGGTCGAATTTTTGTCAACAAGGGGAGGATGATGCAGCAGAGTACCTGGTGTCGAAGACAAACCCGCGACCTACGACTCATTCCCCTCGCGACTCATCATCACCGCAGCTTCGCGACTCATCATCACCAATGCTCCACGACTCAACATCGCAAGCCACGACTTACGACTTACCACATCCCACGACTTACGACTCATCACATCGCGACTTACGACTCATCACATCGCGACCTAACGATCTCCGACTTAAGGCCTACGCCAGCTCCAACACCAAGCCCGACTTAAATTTCCCCAAATCCATCATCCACGACCTAAACCTAAGTCGCCACCGCGACTTAAAACCTTTCCCGACATAAATCTATACCGATTCCAGTAAGTCGTCTTCACTAACCCTAAGTCACGCAGCCTTGAGTCGTTGAGGAAAACCAGTAGATCGTGGACGACATATGAATGTCGCGAAATTCCTTTTACTAGGTCGTTGCCGCAAGTTCCTTAGCTCGCGTGAAGATGTTAAGTCGTGTGAACGAGTCTGTTAAGTCGTGATTTCTTAGATCGTTTAATACTTTGTTTGAGTCGTTTGTACTGTTAACTCGTGTATTGTTAAGTGTTGTAAATTTCTTAAGTCATTTGTGTTGTGCTGTAAATCCTATAAATAGGGAAGTAATGTCATTGTAAATGGTTGTTGATTGTTGAATAAAATTCTCTTTTGTTAGTTTTGTGCTTTCAATTAAAATCGGTAGTTGAGTGTATCTCCTATCTCCACCTTCGACATTCGAGTGCGCTCGAATCTTCGATCGTTGAAGCCAATTCGTGGAATCAAGTGCGCTTGATCAACGCTCGAAGAATTGTAGATCTCTCTTCACGGTATCGTGCGCGATCAACGTGTCAGAGATAGCTAGAATCCGGTATCGTTCGATCAACGGATTTGGGCATTTCAGTATTTCTCAATCCACCGATTGCTACGTTCATCGTATCATCAATTTTTGTATTCCGCCGCTGCGTCAATTTTTGTTTTTCCAATGATGGAGGAGATAGAAACCTACAGCCATGGAGGTTTACTCAATATTATTGCACCTTTTTACAAAAGAGGAAACTGCAAGGAGCAAACCATTCATTACATGTTTCAAAATGACCTACTAATGCAGGAAAATACTTAAAGTGACATTCTTCTTATCTTTAAGTTATTACCATGTGGTGTACTTAGTGAAAGAAAACAACTCTTTTCATCTTAATTTTTTTGATTCAAAAAAAAACATCCTTTAACATTGTTTTATTTAAAAACATATTTGGAAAAGAAAACTATAAATAACTATTGTGATAGCAGTATACATACATATGTGCGTACGTGCATGTATGTGTTTTCATGTGTGTGTTATGTTAAGGGAAAGTTTTGGCATACATCCTTATGATTATAAAAAATTAGCATTAAACCCCTCCCAATTTTCTTTTATAAATTACATCCCTATTTCAAAGAAAATGTGAAATTCATGGGGTATTTGAGTAATTTTACTAATTTTAACATGTGCTCTTAAGATATACATCCATAACTCATAACCGGTATAATACACGTCAGAACGGCTGCTTTTAAATTTGAAAACGAGAGAAGTAAAAAAGAGAGAAAATAAAAAAAAGGAGGGATGTAAAAAATAGTTTCTAAAAGGGAAAGATGTAAAACAAATAAGTTTAGAAAAGAGGGATGTGTCTTTAATTTCCACAAAGGTTGAATCATATAATAAAGAATAACGTCTTGTTAATCGCTTAAATCGATCAATATTGCTTGTAAGTCGGTATGTACAAGATCAATAATCGCCAAATATATAAATATAGAATTGAAGCATACACAACTAGAATACTTTAAAATGGGGATGGAGCATGGAGTCGGCCGGAGTCGGCTCCATCTTCTTTTTGGAGTCGGATGGGGACGGCAAATATTTTAGGTAACTTCGCGTCGGCTGGAGTCGGCCTGTAACGCCTAGAGACGGCTAGCGTCGGCTATTTACTTATTTTCTCAATCTACTTCTTATATACACCTATTTCATTTGAAAAAATGAAAAACAGTACTAAAATGGCAAAAAAATAAAATTGACATTTATGATTATTAATATTCACCCAATGACGGGTCGTGATAGGTTAGATTGGTATTTTCGATGATATATGTTCGTGTAATTCGAAAAGTTATCGTTGTTGAAAATCTAACTCGCACGACCAATCGATGCAACTTTTAGTCGATCCGCTATACAAATTCGATAAAGGTGGTTATATGTAATATTTTAAAGAATTAAAATAATTTTTTAAACCATTGGATAATCAATTATGAATTTTTAAATGTATTTGGTATAATAAAATTATATAAAATAAATTATGCGGCGTAAAAATAAATTCTTTGTATCTTATGTCGATCTAAGGTATTTTGGAGATGTTTCCTGAATATGGTTAAAAAATACACGAATCTGGGGTGTCGATCTTGAATTTCAAATTTATGGCCGTTCGTGGACTTTCGGACAAAAAACCCTTCGTTCGAAGGCCGAACGACCTTCAAACGAGACCAAATTTGAACCAGCGATGCTTTGTAGTGTTTTAATCGAATCCGTACGGTTGGATTCGCAAAAAAATCATCGAAAATAAAATTATCCCAGAGATATGTCCTTTCGTCGTCGCCATTTCACTTGGCGACGACCTGTTTAGCGTCGACCTTTAGCGACGGCTCGAGTTGGCCGGAGTCGGCTATAGGCCGACGCTAAACAGAAATATCCTTGTAGTGATAGTAATAACAGTGACAACAATATAAATAAAATAGCAGCGGAAATAGAATCACACGGTCGATTTTATACTAGTTCGGATCTCCAATCCTACATCCATTCCCAAAAATCCTTTCTAGCTTTTCTACTGGACACCCTCACTTTGCTCGGAGGAATATGCACTTGAGCAGCAGAACATGATTTCAATACACTTGCTCAAGCAGCTGTGGGACATCAACACTTTTGCCAGAGTAGTAGAACAAGACTTCAACTTTATAACAAACGATACTTTCCGACACAGTGTATCTTATACAAATTTGTTTCTCTTAGTACACAACTTTTATATAACTACCGCAAATAATATAAAGATGAATGAACAATGTGTATAGGAAGTGATACAACCTTTGTTGGGTAAAGTGGAGTGACAATATGAGGTCTAGAGTGTCTTAATTTTCCGTTTTGAGTGATTTAGAAATGAATGCACAAGAAATAAACATTTGGGGTTGATTTGAGAATACAAGTCAATTTCAATCGAGAGAAAAAGAGTTTAAGTGCATATAATTGAGTGATTGTTTTGGAGATGATAAGATGCTTATATAAGAGTGAAAGGAAACCGTTAAATATGTGCAACCCTTCAGAAATTTGTTTGGCGAAGAGAAATATTGAATAGACACACAATATTTCAAATATATAACCGTTGGAGGAATTTTAAACACAAGATTTAAGACAACATTATACAGCCGTTGGAGCCTTTGATAGCAGTTCCAGTCAAAATGGTAGCTTTGCTATTGTGAAAAAAAAACTACTATACATATTAGCATTTTTTGACTTTTTATCACTTTTCTTGCACTAAAAAAATTCTTAAACATATTTTAGGATATGTCGAAGATTGTACAAAAATATGAAGTGGTCTGGAGTTTGTTTGTGGAGTTTTAATAGTTCTAGACTATAATGACTCGAAATAGACTCAACTTATGACATACGTTCTTTTGAAGCTCTTAAGTATGTTCTTATGATCTTGATGCATCCGAGTCCAAATAGATTTTTAAATAAGACGATTGGTCTTTGAATGCTCGAATACTCCATACTTGATTAGTATCCTTCATATCTTGTACTTGCACGTTGCCGTGTTGAATTGTACACATGTATTTGCTTCTTTAATCACGTGGATAATCATCAACGGTATTGTTGTAATGTTATTATCATCAAAATATCGAAATCATTTTCCTAAAAAAGAAATGTCATAAAAGCAATATACATACATACTACGTTTGTCTGAACCGCAATTGAAACATAAAGTTTGGTGAACAAATAAACAATCGTATTAAGAACTGCAAATACAAATCAAAACACAATGCATTCACGAAATAGTTCAAGAATTTTTTACTCTAAAACATTTAGTGCCATTTATAAATAAACCATAATGCATGATTTAGTACCATAATCATTTAATTGGATCATTCTGCTTGATTCACTACAAGAGAAACGGCTCTTTCCAACGGCGGTAAGCCGTTGGAGGCCGTTGGAGGCCGTTGAAAATCCCGTTGGTATACGTTTCAACGGCTTCCAACGACTTCCAACGGCACCAACGGCTTCCAACGGCAAGTTTGTCAACGTGGCAAATCCTGTTGACCAAACTACCGTTGGAAATCCGTTGGAATGCGTTGGAATTTGCCGTTGAAAGCCGTTAGACGTAAATGACCAGTGTGCCGTTGGAAGCCGTTGGAAATCTGGGTATATTTTTTTAAATAAAACCAGTAGTTCTTGCTTCCAGCCACACACAACCACAATTATACCAAAACAGCTCCATTTCGAGCATATATATATATATATATAACAACTATATCAAAACATATCCAAACATATAGATATAACCAAATCATGCATATATTTCAACATAAACCAATATCCAAACATAACCAACATCAAAACATCCAAACCAACATCCACAACCAAACCATCAGAATGTATCAAATCCAAATATACACAGAAACCATCAAAATGTACCAAATTCTCACCAACTCCAAAATATACATGCCAATAACAAAACATACCTAAATCACTCCGCACCAGAACCACCAGATGAAGGAGGCTGTCCATACTGTGCGATGAACTCCGCCATACGCCGGTTCATCTCCTCCGTCCTTGCTTCATGCAGCAAATTGCGTTCTCGCATCTCGGCAAGCTCGGCTCATAGCTGCGCAATCTCTTCCTTATCTTGAGCCTTTTGATATTCTCTTTGGGCTGTCTGAGTCTGTAAACAAATTTAAATTATCAACTACACTAAAAAAATTAGTATTAAAATAATTACAAATTAACTAACCTATATATATTCACTAACAAATTCATAAAAAAAACTACGGATATGGAAGCGTCTGCCGCGGGTATAAGGATAGTTCAAAATATGAATGAAATACACTAGTATAAGGATATTTACTAACTTAAAATTACCGATTGGCTTCCATATCCGTAGCGTCTGCCGCGAGTCACTGGATCCATGATAGACTAAAAAATGGCGTCCTCCTCATCGGGGGTCAAGTGAGCTCGTCCCGTATCCTCAAGTAAGGCTGTCCGCGCTTCCTGAAACTTTTGCTGTCATGCAAAATATAATTGAATTTAGTTAACGTTATTTCAATTAAGTTGTAAGTTTTAGTTACTTATGTTATACTTACATAGGCAGCACGCGCTTTGTCATCGTGGTCCTAAGAGTAAGAAACTGCGTCGGAATCATCGACCTGAATCAAGGCATGTGTATGGGTAAACACATCCCAATAACTAACAGCCCCCCCCCCGGCGTTGTCTCTCCTGAAATATGCACATATAAATATACATTATTTGTATTTTAACAAATTAAAACTTAAAATAATTAACTATTTATCTTATTTAATAATTATACCAAATCTTCCCGGTGATGCTGGAAAGACTTGGAACCACTGCGATGTGTAACGGGGTTCCTGCTCCTGTTTGCGAACCGTTTAAACTGAAATGATTTACGAGATTTAATTACGTTATTGTTTTTGTAACTTGTCCAATACAGGGACAAATCCAACAAATACTGTATACGATGAATATAGATGTCCGTTCTGTTAAAAAAACAAATATCCACACAACGATCATATACAATACTTATTAGATGGGGCCAAAAACACTCTAAGGGTTTAAATTTTAAAATTAGCGATACAAATGTTTAAATTTTATTTTCATAAAATTTAAACTTTTATATCAATAAACAATATGTTGAATCAACGCATATATAATGATTTTTTCCTAAAACAAAAAAAATCCAGTGTGTGTGCGCAACGTATAAAATAAACAAACAATGTTATACATATAATCGCATTACAAATCACATCCAGTCATGCACAAAATGTATCACGTATATATCGTATCATAACATGTCAAAAGTAAACAATTTATAGGTCAATATCATCACTTTCTACGTACGATTTTACGCAATTCAATCACCAATATAATAACAAGTGAGGTTCATGCTTAGGTTAGTAACAATTATTAAGTTTGACACTAATTTAATAATAAACCTAATTTAACAAATCATAGTTAAACATGCAATAATTAGTTTAATAACAATAATTAAGGTCCAATACACTACACTACACAGACAATAGCACAATACATACAAAAAAATTACCAATTTAATTTAAAATTAAAAATTTAATAAAATTAGGATTTTAGCAAATAATACCTGATTTTGAAGGTTGTGAAGCTTGCAAACCAAGATGGGGATGCTAGAACGTGTAGAAGGGGATAAAATGGGGTTGGAAATTTTTTAGGGTGGGAAAATTGGAGTTTTTGGGTTATTTTTCGTGTGGAATGGGAATGAGGAAGAAGAAGATTGAGCAGCAGGTAAGTCGCGGATTTCCAACGGCGAGCAACGGCCGCCAACGACAATATTCCAACGGCATGTGTTTTTTGTTATTAAAAAATTCCGGGAAAAGCTTGTCGTTGCTCGCCGTTGGAAGCCGTTGGTCAAAGGCCGTTGGAGGCTGTTGCCTCCCCCGTTGCTATAAACAGTAATTCTTGTAGTGATTGTGTACAACTTATAATCAAATCATTCTTCCCTGACTATACTAAATGCGTGGAGAAAAAGTTTTTGAGCTCCAATACAATTATCAGAGGTTTCCAGATGTGACTATTGCAAAAAAATTATTTACTTGAACATTATGTATATTTTTAGATGCTTGAGTTTACATAACACTTGAATGAGAAATTTTTTGATGGTTGTTTATCACAAATTCTGGATTTCTTGAGTTTATGAATCAAATATTATTTCAGGTTCACTATAACAGTAAATCTGAGCTAAGCATTAGGATTAAAAAGGACATATATGTCAGAATACTTTGGATAGTAATAAAATCAACCAAAGTAGCCCATGTTTCCTAATTATATAGGAATGAGGATTACTTTGGTTGGTTTCAAGTTTAGTACTATCAAAATTCATGGTCTTTATATTAGAAATAAGAGCTCAACTTTAGGAAATGTATCTATAACGTATAGGTATTACAATTACTTTGTTTGATTTCAAGTATATTACTGTTAGAAGTATCATAATAAATAAAGAAAAGGTCGGCTATATTTTGATGGGAATGTAACTGTTTCCACTATTAGATTGCATTTGGACGATCAGTTTGTGAATAATTTTTATTTAATTTGTAAAAATTAAACCTGAGCCAATCATGTGTTTAAAAAATATATTCCGTAATGAATGATTTTTATTTCAAGTTTTGAAAATTGAACTAAGCCAAACATGTCCTTGAAAAATATATTTTTTCACCTTTCAATTAAATGGGTTCATGATGCTATGCAAGCCAAAACTGATTTTAAAGACAAAACAGTAGTATACTTATATACAAACTTATATACGATGGTAGGGTTTAAAGCTTACTTTGTTGAATAAATGACCTTCCTCCACATTGTTCCAAGAACCTTAAATTTTAACAAACCTTGTATAGAAATAGAATAAATATACTTCCCAGAATAATCTAGATATACCAGGAGCTTTCACCACATAACAAAGGCTTTCAGATGTACCTCCAAAGTTATCTTCATAACTACGTTAAATCTTATGGAGATTGTTAAACAAATGGTTTTGATAATATCATAAACCTTTATTATTATTATTTCTTAACGTAAATTGGATTAACTGAGTAAGCATAGTAGCCAAGCCATCTCTTCTGATTTAATACCAATATTGAATAATGAATAAATAAATGATCATCTCATTTAATGCATTTAGAACTTGGTAAAACAAATAATTCACCTTTGTAAACTGGAAAATTTGCAAACTTAGGCTTGTTTTCATAAACAATAACACAAATAACCCACTTTTGTTTTTAATTACAAACATAGACCTGTTTCTGCCAGCTAGACGTGGGCGAATTTTCAAAATGCGCCATTGGCGAATTTTCAAAATGCGCCTACAGGCGACTTTCGAAAATTCGCCCAAAGGCGCATTTTGAAAATGCGCCTTCGTAAAAACCCTGCACACATTTTAACCAGACAGCAGCCCCCACCCCACCTCATTCATATCTTCCTTTCTCCCAACTCTTCCAACCAAAACCCAAAAGACACAAACCCCTCAAAACCTTCCTCCACTTCCATTTCTTCATTTTATATTCAAATTCTTTTACAAATTACTCAATGGCAAGCACATCCGGTATAGAACAAGAAATAGGTATGAATCTATACCCATAATTTAGTGTTTATATTGTAGGGCTTGAAGTCCAAATTTTTAGGGCTTGAAGTTAATGCTTTTAGGGCTTGAAGTCAATGTTTAGAAACAACAATTCAACTTAAACAAGCAATTTGTTGTTTATAATTTAGGGTTTGAAGTCAATGTTTTCTTATAATTTGTTGTTCAAGAAAAAAAATTGTGTTTTTAAAGTAAATCATTTGAACATCACCATTGATAAAGCATTTACAACACTATCATTACAAGTATTTGCACACATTTTAGTTAGGGTATATTTTTTATTGAAATGAAATGATTTTTAATACTTGTATTTTGTAGAGTATGTTGAGATGGAGGCCGGACCCGTTGATGGAAGGGTGTTATTTCTTCAAGCACAGCATCGTACTTCTAACGACATATGGATGCAGGTGGTTTTATAAAAAAATAATTTTATGTCAGGTGGTATAATTCCTGCTTTCTAATTGTATTTATCATTTGATCAGCGTGACGATCCAGATACAACTATAGATCACTCCACGTCGGTGAAGAAAGTGACTTCAAACCATCCAGGAGTATTGGCTGAGATTGAGAGGGCCGGTTTTTTACATATAATGAAGTTAGGATACATCCAGCTTGACCACTATCTTATCACTGCTTTGGCAGACAGATGGCGACCGGAGACCTCCACTTTTCATTTTCCTGTTGGTGAGATGACGATTACATTAGGTGATGTAGCCGTGTTGTTAGGTTTGCCTATTGAAGGCAATGCAGTGGCTTATGGAGAAGTGGCATATGACTATATGCAATTGTGTCATGATTTACTCGGTCTTGACCCACCCCCCGAACAAACAAGGGGCAATGAGTTCGTGGAAGTCATGTGGTATAGACGTCAATTGTCGCACGATATTCCTGCTGATGCTACAGAGGCTCAGATTCAGCAGCGAGCACGTGCTATTATTTTGCACATCATTGTTTCCCGATTGATGTGCGACCATACGAAGACTCGGGTAGATCTGAAATGGCTACCATATATTGCTGATTTAGGGGAGTGTGGAAAGTTCTCTTGGGGCAGTGCTGTGTTATCTTATACGTATATGGAGTTATCCAGGCTCTCTCTTTTGGAGAATAAATCTGTTGGTGGATGTCTAACACTAGTACAGGTTTGAAACAAACTTCAATAGTTTACTGTTTTACATGATTTGTCTCATTTTTTGTCCTAATTTTTTCTTATAAATGCAGCTGTGGTCGTGGACTTATCTTCCGATCGGAAGATTGTTAGTGTCAAACGTTGTTGTCGATCAGTCGATGCCGCTTGGGTCTCGGTATATTTTTATCCTATAAAATTACTTAAACAATGCAATTTTCATGTGTAATATTCATTTGTTAACGTCTTATAACAGGTGGGTAGGACAAAAAAAACACGCCAAACCCCAAGACGGAGTGTGAAGTTCTACCGCAACGAGTTAGATGTGCTGGAGGATGAAGTGGTGACATGGACACCGTACACGCAGGATGTGCTAGCACAGCTTCCAGCCATGTGTACAGCTGCTAGATACTTGTGGACTGCGAGAGTGCCACTCATATCGTACACCCAGACTGCATTTCACTTACCCGATAGGGTTATGAGACAGTTTGGTATGATACAGCATATACCGGATGATGCGCCACCCTGCACTTCTACGTACAATGCAGAGGAGTATGGATCCCACATTCAGTTGTGGAATGATCGTCATACAGCTACCCAGATTGAGAGGGAGCCTGCCATCACGCTAGAGCGGTACAAACGGTGGTACTGGAACATAACACGGCGATATGTTCTTACGGCGCCAGTGGAGGAAGTGTATAGAAGCCCGTACGTTCCCAGAGCACCACTTGAGAGGAACGTGGTAAGTTGGTATTGTAAGTACTATATCAATTGCTTATGATGGTTTTGTCTTTTGCTAATTTTCATTCAAATGTACAGGCAGCCGGTATAAGCAGGGCTTGGGAAGAAGCAGAAAATCTTCGCAAACGTCAAACCGACGAGGAGGGTAGGAGGATGTGCACCAACATCCAAAGAATTCTAGATGTTGTGTTATGCAGGAATAAACTTGATAGGCCGAGAGCTCCATCTCCACCTCCACCGCCTCCAGCGCTTGTGTACACACGACATCGGCCTAGAGGAGGTGCGGGGTCATCGTCACAAGGCACCTCGTCACAAAATGCACCGGTACACGAAGAATTTGTTCCTGGCCCATCTCAACCAATGGCCGCATTACCTTCGTCCTCCACTGCCCGCAGAGAACGGAGTAGTAGCAGCAACAGCAGTAGCAGTTCGAGACCATTGGTAACGCGTCGGCAAAGAAGAAGCCCGCGCGAATTTCATGAGCTTCACGAATGAAAAGATGATGTTGTTTGATGCGAACTAATGTAGTTTGGATTTGTATTGTACGAACTAATGTTGTTTGGATTTGTAATGTACGAACTAATTTTGTTTGGATTTGTAATGTACGAACTAATGTTGTTTGGAGTTCTAAAATGTTGTTAAACTTGTGTGGTTGTTTGTGTAAAATGATATAGTTTAGGCGGGGATTGAAACTGCTGCTCTGTTTGCAGCAGCAGGTTTGTATTGGCGAATTTTCAAAATTCGCCCATGGGCGAATTCCTAAAATTCGCCCACTGGCGAATTTTGAAAATTCGCCAATAGAAACCTGCACTATTATAACCAGTCAGCCCCTTCTTCCTTTTTCATTACTTTGTTGCTTTAAGGTCGAACCAAAAACCCTAATTTGTCCAAAATATTTTGCAGAAGTCATTAAGGTTGGTATTTTGTCCATTTTTTTCATCTTTTCTCACACTTGTTGATTTATAGTGCGTCATTCTTCAATCCATGGTTGCAAGTGATTCAATCCATGGTTGCAAGTTTTGACTAATTTGGGTATTTTATTCAACTTTTACTCTAGGTGTAAATGGAGGATTGGGAGATCGATGATCAAACGATGATGAAAATATATGACGATTACGAGCGGAACAAGGGCGCAGACGGTGAGGTCGATTTTGTTCCGGAGACCCAAGTGGAAGATCTACCAACAGTGGATGCTACAGAAACAAATGAAGAAGTAGAAACAGAACTTGTTTGTGCTACGCAGGCAAATGTCGTACTCGAGAATCCCCAACCGGTTCAAAAATCACTGCATTCCAGATTGATGACTGTACTTGCTCATCAAAACCCTGATAGATCAAGTTCTAGCATCGTGGGACGTTCCGTACTTTGCTATTGCGGAGTTGAATGTAACGTTGTTGTTTCCAAAAGTCAGAGAAATGCAGGATGGCGGTTTTACGGCTATAAAGCGTATATCGATGCACAGACGCATCAGGGGTTGCATAGTTGTAAATTTTTTGAATGGTTGGATCCTCCGCTGACAGACAGGGGGGTCCAATACGCGCTTGAGATGCAAGCTAAGTAGTCGCTTGGAGAGGATGAATATTGCAATTCGCAATGAAATGCTTGCAGGGTGCTACCGGTTACCACGTGATTGACTGTATGTTTTGATGTATTGGTAGTAAAGTAGTATCCGGTGGTTGTTGTTTGTATATACTTGCTTTTAATCGTCTGCCAGTCCTGTATTTTCTATTGAGATGTATTCTGTAGTTCAACAGACTAATAATCTGTTTTATAATGTGTTTTAGGCTGTTTTTTAATTGGCGACTTTTCAAAAGTCGCCTTTGGGCGAATTCTCAAAACTCGCCTTTGGGCGACTTTTGAAAATTCGCACGAAGGCGACATTTTAAATGTCGCCAATTAAAAAACTTCTTTACATCTAGTCAGCTTTAGCACTCACCTCCTCATAACACACCCCAACTTTTTTTCAAATCTGAAGAACCCATTTTCTTTCAGCTTACATTCCCAAACACCAAGCCTCGATTTCTTTCGATAATCGGTTAGTTGTTGCAATAGAGTCGTTGCTGGTCTACGCAAACGTCTTCACTATATCCCGGCACAAAAATTGGTAAGAAAATTACAAACCCTAGCTTTGTTAGATCCATTAAAATATTTTCATATGAATGGACAGAAAGTGGTTGGTCAAATAAAAACTATTTGTTTGTAGAATGGCTAGAAATCTCATTCCCACACTTTGCTACTACGACGGTGAACTGATCGTCGACGAACAGAAAAACGGGAAGTATGTCGGCGGTTTATGTAAACTGGGGAGAGTACGCAAATGTTGCACCCTATTTGAGTTGAAAGAATCGGTTTACAAAGCGACAAAAATAAGCCCAATCGAATTTGATATTGAGTTGGTCGTTAACTGGCCAACGGATTCTGGTTCAAAAGCAATAACACTTTCAGACGATGAGGATGTTGAAGTTATGTTTTCAGCGGTTACCAAATCCATTGAGTTGTACGTTGGGAAAGTTGCAAAAGAAAATCTGCAAGAACATGTACAATCTCCTATCGTTAGCACAGGATTAGGGCATTTTACAGAAATGTTGGAAACTGAAATTCCTACAGCAAGCTTAGGTTCTCCTACTTACAGTAATCCATATGCACATGCTGGGGGTCATGTTCCTCCTTCCATAAACTATGGTTTCATGCCTTACATGATGTCGCAACCAACTCCAGAACAGTACTTTCCGTACTATACAAGGTATCGTTGTTAACATTGGTATTTTGCGTGTACCTTTTTAAATTACAATTGGCTAATACTTTCTTCTAACACATTCAGCTTCCAACAACAAATGCATCTACAAAATGTCTATGCTGAACAACAAAATATTCATTTGTCGCAACCGGTATATCCTACTCCATCACAAATGTATGGTGCAAGTCAAAGGTTTGTTTAGCAATTTATTTGGGTAATGTTTCCTATCTACTCTAGCTTCGTACTAAGATACGGTTGTAAACAGATGTACAAGTCTTGAAGATACTGCTGCAGAATGTGGTGCTGGACCATCACAACACTCACATGATTCCAATATTGCCACTAATATGGATGTTAATATAGATGGAGACACCGAACATGTTCCTCAAATTGATAGTATGGTTGTTGCGACCACTAATAATGATGCGTGTTGGGTAGAACGAATGCAGGTGAACAATGAATCGTTAAACTACGATTTTCCAAGCATAGATGATGCTGAAGGGGATGGTGAAGAAGCTCAAATGGAAGTACCGTTGGATGATGATCTATGTACTGCACAAATGATGGCAAGATCGGTCGTTGCTAACCTGCAATTTGCTGGGGAAAAATTTTCAACCGCGTGCATACAAAATGGATTTGCTGTTGGAATGGTATTTGAAAGTAAGCAAAACATGCTACACCAATTAACCGAATGGTCAATTCTACATGGAGTTTCGTACAAGCCGGTCAAGTCGAATAAAACTATATACACTGCTATATGTAATGTTGACACTAACTGTCCATGGAGAATACATGCAATAGTCTCAAAGAAATCGCAGTCTGGTTGGTGGGAAATCAGAAAATTGCCTAGCGAACATACCTGTGTCAATCCTACAGTTAATTCCAACCACAAGCAAGCCACTTCTAATTTTCTTGTGTCAAAAATCATGTCATTTGTGAAGGCTGATTTGGATATCACAGCAGGTACAGTTCAAGTGCTTGTCGACGACCAATTGTTCATCAAAATTAGTTACATGAAAGCTTGGCGAGCATTAAACAAAACAATAGAAAGAATTTATGGTGACTGGGCCGAATCG
Source organism: Allium fistulosum (assembly GCA_030737815.1). NCBI lineage: Eukaryota > Viridiplantae > Streptophyta > Magnoliopsida > Asparagales > Amaryllidaceae > Allium > Allium fistulosum. Next base: position 303,275,405 of record CM060903.1, on the reverse strand, counting down.
TATGCGACTTTGCCTCAATACTTTGAGGAAATAAAGAGAAGTAATCCGGGGACTGTTGGACATGTGACCCACGATGAAGTTGGCGTATTTGATCGTGCGTTTTGGGCATTTGGCCCTTGCATTACAGGTTTTCTACACTGCCGGCCATTGCTATGTATTGACGGGACACATTTGTATGGTAAATACAAAGGGACGTTGCTTGTTGCTACTGCTGTAGATGCGGATGACTGTCTGTTTCCATTAGCTTATGCGGTTGTCGAATCCGAGTCATATGATAGCTGGGGTTGGTTTTTTTCTTGCATGCGTGAATTCATTCACAGTGTTTGCAATCGTCGTATTACTTTCATATCGGATCGGATGAAAGGAATTCCGAAGGCTTTACAGGAGAAGTGGCGAGAACCACACAAACATAGGTTTTGTGCACGGCATCTTAAAGCTAATTTTCAGACAGCGGGTTTTAAGGATAACCGACTTACAGCTTTATTTTATTCAGCTGCATGTGCTTCAGAAGTAGTTGAGTACAACAAAATCAGAGAAGAAATTAAAGCTACAAATTCACGGGCTCATGAATGGATTGAAAGAAGTTTAGGGAATTTTGAAGAGAATTGGGCCCTTTGCAAAGACGATGGAGGACGCTTTCATGTTATGACCACCAATGCTTCCGAAAGTTTTAATGGTGTGCTGAAAGGTGCTCGATCATTACCTATAAAGGCGTTGGTTGCACGAACCTTCTTTCGATCGGTTGAATATTTTTGTAAGAGACGAGAGACGGCGGATGCTATCACAACACGTTTGACTCCAAAATGGGAAGCTAAAATAGCAGATCGAGCTATTGAAGCATGTCGTTGTAAACTAGTTCGCTTTAGTCGAACAGAATGGCAAGTTATTCATTGCTACGGCGATGAATTTAAAGTGTTAATTGATGGTCCTAACTGCTCATGTACATGCAACATCCCCCTACTGCAAAAATTACCATGTGCCCATGTAATGGCGGCTTGTTCGGCACAGGATTACGGTGCTAACAGAGCACATCATGAGTTCGCATCAGAGTGGTACTCTGTTCGCAGTTACAAAACTTCATATCAGCCAGAGTTTCATCCCGTGCGTGATAAGAGATACTGGAGACCATACACCGGTCCACATATATTGCCGCCACCTACAAGAAGACAACCTGGATGGCCTAAATCTACGAGGATAAAAAACGTTATGGACGAGCATCAAACGCCTAAATCAAACAGGTGCAGCAAATGTGGATCACAGGGCCATAACAGAAAGCAATGTACTGTTGCGACCTAAACTTCTATTGTCAGATGTATGACTGCGTATCGAATTTAGACCTTCTGTGTTTTCAATTTTAAACGAATGTAATTTCTATGTATCAAACAAACTAGTTATGTGTCGAACTTAAATGAACTTCGCAATTGTTAGATTTGCAAGCTTATATCTACGAAAGTTGTTAGATAAGAAATTATATATGTATGTGATTGTTAACTGGACCAACATAACTTGTTTATGTAAGCAGGGTTTTTACGAAGGCGCATTTTCAAAATGCGCCTTTGGGCGAATTTTCGAAAGTCGCCTGTAGGCGCATTTTGAAAATTCGCCAATGGCGCATTTTGAAAATTCGCCCACGTCTAGCTGGCAGAAACAGGTCTATGTTTGTAATTAAAAACAAAAGTGGGTTGTTTGAGTTATTGTTTATGAAAACAAGCCTTAGCTTGAAAATTTTCCTTGTAAACTACAAACGATCATCTCATTTAATGTATTCAGAACTTAGTAAAATAAATTATTCACGTTTGTAAACTACAGCTGTAGACATTGTTCACAAAAAATACTACAGTGTGTCTTATATAAATAAAAGGAAAATGGAAGAGAATCTCGTAGAATTGAGATGAGAAAAATGAACCAAACTGAATCTTTGAATAAGAACTCCATCAGCACAACATTTAAAATCTTTGAATAAGAACTCCATCAGCACACCATTAAAATCTTTTAGATTATAAACAGAAAATTCAAAAAAGGTAGCATATATCAGTAAATGGACATTAGTAAATTAGTTTTCATGTATATAATGATAACAAAGTACATTTTGTAATATATATTCCAACTGACATCTTACATGACCAGGAGAAGCTTGCACCTTATTGCAAAAGAAAAGCTTGGAGAAGAGTAAAGTATTTTTTTTAACAACAAAGATAATATCATATAACAGAGGGAGAAAAAGAGCCTTTCTCCGATGGCTCACAAAGAAAAAACAAAAACAAAAGAAGGACGAAAGCCTCCCAAAACCAAAATCGCTGAACAGCAGCTGAAACTAAGAAACCCAAAAACAGTTGCGTAGAAACACAGCTACCAGAAGCAAAACCAGCCTATGACAGAAAAGGAAAAAGATAACAGATCCACCACCAATCACTAACCCGCCTTGATCCAAAGGAAAAGGCTAGACCACCAAGCCAAACCACAAATACAGCAATCTAGAAACCAAAGCGCCGGCCAATCTAGGGAAAACATACTCCTAAAAATAGTGCACTTGGCGACGGAGAAGAGGCGTCCAGAAAGAACTCACAAAGCAGCCATACAACCACACTGATCCACCAGTGTACTAGCGAAGAAAAAAGGAAAGCTATGCCCCGAAACCGGTCAACCAAAGCTCAAACAGGGCCAATGAAGAAGCCAACGGAGTCTGAATCTGGAAAACTAAACAACAACATTAAACACCAACAGAAAATAGGGGGGAGGGGAAGTGAGCGTAGGGTGAATGCCCGCGCTCCCTTGCAAAGATCAACCTACTCCCAATCTAGCGTGAGACAAATCACACGAAATAGAGAGGAGACCAACCAAATGCTCCGATCGGGAGCTCAAACGACCCTTGAATGGTCTACCACGGAAAGCAAGGAAGACGTCTTTCCTCACACTCCGAATAATAGATGGAGGGTCCATACGAAAGCTATCGAAGATTGCCTTGTTCCGCACGCACCAGAGGTGCCAGCAGATGAGACAGGGAATCAAACGAAAAACGATAGAACGAAGAGATTTACTAGTATTCCCAGACCACCAGGACCTACGGAGATCAGATGGCGAGCGGGTCACCTGACGAACACCAAGAAGGTTTCCGAAGTAATTCCAGCAAGATCTGGCCTGGAGAAGAGTAAAGTACGCGAAGGCTACGTCACATACTGTTAGGTGTGTCTCGCATTGTATTAAAGTAGGACACGTTGAATTATAATTAGTCCCACATAACAAGATATCCTAAAGGAAATCAGAATATATATGGGATTGGTAGCATGTAACAACAAGGGATTTCTTTTATTACAACAAGTGTTGCTATGAAAATATACTATGAAAAAATATATATGATGAAAAGTAGAGAGGAAATACATTATTAAAAAGAAAGTTGAACCACACAAATTAGGGATTACATCAATTTACATTGTTTCTAGGAAAAAAAAAGGTCCAAATGAAGTTTATATCTATTTTCCTATCCAATCCCAATCAAATTTAAATATAAGTTCACAAAAAATTTACAGATCAATAAAAAAAGAAGCTTTATCTAAAGAGACCATAGTTCATAGATGGAACCAAATAAATAACATGACATGAAGATAACATCAAAATTGAAAAGAAAAGGAAAAAAACATATTTTTTAGTTTAATCCAAACGAAGTCAAAACATATGAATTTCACGCACTTGTCAGCAAAAATTTGAGAAAACAAAGAAAGAATAAAAGCCTATTTAAAGTAAAATAGATTAGCTTAAGATAAAAGAGATGTACTGAATTTGAAATGGTCAGCGCAAAATTTATTACCGTGTTAATGACCTACTGGCAAACGATTTTTGAATGGGGTAGTAATATGGACAACTGAACAAAGATAAAGGTAACCATGGATTCAAATCCATGGTAAGAAAATCCAAGGACATTGAAAATTAAAAAGGTAATAGAGTGGATTCTTGAAAGCATTAACATGGAAGGAATACCGATTAAAGGATAAAATGAGTAAATGAACATTGAAATTTCAATCGATTCAAATAATAAAAGGGAGAACTCTACCTGGAGGGGTGGAAATGGGGAGAGGTGAGAAGGGCAAAGCCGAGTTAATCGGCGGGTTAGTTGGCAGGGGGTAAAGAGTAGGAACATAAGTAGAATGGCAGAGGAGGAAATTTTGGTTCTAGGGTTTGAGAAACAGGGTTTAGGTGTTGAAGAGCTTTAAATTTGTATGATTGAGAAAAATAGTATGGGTTATGGTTAAGCCAAACTGAGAATAACAGCATGGCTAGGGTAACCCATACGTTAGAACAATTTGATCATTTGGACAAATGACAGCCTATGAAATTTTTAATAAAATAGAAATAAAAGTTCATTCGGATTTAAACTTCGCTCGTATCTATTAATATCTATTAAATAACAGTAAAGCAACACATAACATTAAAACGAAAATTTCAACACATACAACCGTAAGCAACACATCATCCATATTTGTGTAGTTAAAACGCATAACAGTTCTATAGCAGTGGAGGTGCAAAAAGTTATAACGGTAAAGGTGGGGATATAGCAGAAAATAATGGAGGTGCAAAATAATGGAGGTGCAGAAAGCTTCATTAGATTTAAAATTAAATATACAAAGTTAAATATTTTCATTTTCACATTATTTGTTTAGGAACAAGAAATATTGTTTAATCTTATATAACAAAACGGAAGAATATCATGATTTACACCGACTAGATTTGGTGACCACAATAGATTTCTGATTTATATCGAGTACTCATGACTTCAAATTAGGTTTTTACCATAACTTTGTTAAATTGGTTTAAAACAGAACTCATCAAATCAACCTTTATATATTAATGTTGCTAAAACATATGCTAAAAAAACTTTATTTAGCGGATGTATAGAAAAATAATGGGAATTAAAATAGATCTACTGTTTAATTATACTAAATTGAAATAGCATAGCGGTCGAAGAGCGTTATGCGCCATAGTGGGGATTTAACTACATAGATCTATATTTTCGATCCCAACAAAATTAATCTAAATACTATGAAAAAATATATATGATGAATAGTAGAGAGGAAATACATTATAAAAAAGAAAGTTGAACCACACAAATTAGGGATTACATCAATTTACATTGTTTCAAGGAAAAAAGGTCCAAATGAAGTTTATAACTATTTTCCTATCCAATCCTAATCAAATTTAAATATAAGTTCATTAAAAATTTACAGATCAATAAAAAAAGAAGCTTTATCTAAAGAGACTATAGTTCATAGATGGAACCAAATAAATAACATGACATGAAGATAACATCAAAATTGAAAAGAAAAGGAAAAAAACATATTTTTTAGTTTAATCCAAATGAAGTCAAAACATATGAATTTCACGCACTTGTCAGCTAAAATTTGAGAAAACAAAGAAAGAATAAAAGCCTATTTAAAGTAAAATAGATTAGCTTAAGATGAAAGAGATGTACTGAATTTGAAATGGTCAACGCAAAATTTATTACCGTGTTAATGACCTACTGGCAAACGATTTTTGAATGGGGCAGTAATATGGACAACTGAACAAAGATAAAGGTAACCATGGATTCAAATACATGGTAAGAAAATCCAAGGACATTGAAAATTAAAATGGTAATAGAGTGGATTCTTGAAAGCATTAACATGCAAGGAATACCAATTAAAGGATAAAATGAGTAAATGAACATTGAAATTTCAATCGATTCAAATAATAAAAGGGAGAACTCTACCAGGAGGGGTGGAATGGGGAGAGGTGAGAAGGGCAAAGCCGAGTTAATTGGCGAGTTAGTTGGCGGGGGGTAAAGAGTAGGAACATAAGTAGAATGGTAGAGGAGGAAATTTTGGTTCTAGGGTTTGAAAAACAGGGTTTAGGTGTTGAAGAGCTTTAAATATGTATGATTGAGAAAAATAGTATGGGTTATGTTTAAGCCAAACTGAGAATAACAGCATGGCTAGGGGTAACCCATACGTTAGAACAATTTGATCATTTGGACAAATGACAGCCAATGAAATTTTTAATAAAACAGAAATGAAAGGTCATTCGGATTTAAACTTCGCTCGTATCTATTAATATCTATTAAATAACAGTAAAGCAACACATAACAGTAAAACGAAATTTCAACACATACAACCGTAAGCAACACATCATCCATATTTGTGTAGTTAAAACGCATAACAGTTCTATAGCAGTGGTGGTGCAAAAAGCTATAATGGTGAAGGCAGGGATATAGCAGAAAATAATGGAGGTGCAAAATAATAGAGGTGCAGAAAGCTTTATTAGATTTAAAATTAAATATAGAAGTTAAATATTTTCATTTTCACATTATTTGTGTAGGAACAAGAAATATTGTTTAATCTTATATAACAAAACGGAAGAATATCATGATTTACACAGACTGGATTTGGTGACCACAATAAATTTCTGATTTATATCGAGTACTCATGACTTCAAATTAGGTTCTTACCCTAACTTTGTTAAATTAGTTTAAAACAGAACTCATCAAATCAACCTTTATATATTAATGTTGCTAAAACGTATGCTAAAAAAACTTTATTTAGCGGATGTATAGAAAAATAATGGGAATTAAAATAGATCTACTGTTTAATGGTAGTAAATTGAAATAGCATAGCGGTCGAAGAGCGTTATGCGCCATAGTGGGGATTTAACTGCATAGATCTATATTTTCAATCCCAACCAAATTAATCTAAATACTATGAAAAAATATATATGATGAAAAGTAGAGAGGAAATACATTATAAAAAAGAAAGTTGAACCACACAAATTAGGGATTACATCAATTTACATTGTTTCTAGGAAAAAAAGGTCCAAATGAAGTTTATATCTATTTTCCTATCCAATCCCAATCAAATTTAAATATAAGTTCATTAAAAATTTACAGATCAATAAAAAAAGAAGCTTTATCTAAAGAGACTATAGTTCATAGATGGAACCAAATAAATAACATGACATGAAGATAACATCAAAATTGAAAAGAAAAGGAAAAAAACATATTTTTTTGTTTAATCCAAACGAAGTCAAAACATATGAATTTCATGCACTTGTCAGCTAAAATTTGAGAAAACAAAGAAAGAATAAAAGCCTATTTAAAGTAAAATAGATTAGCTTAAGGTGAAAGAGATGTACCGAATTTGAAATGGTCAGCGCAAAATTTATTACCATGGTAATGACCTATTGGCAAACGATTTTTGAATGGGGTAGTAATATGGACAACTGAACAAAGATAAAGGTAACCATGGATTCAAATCTATGGTAAGAAAATCCAAAGACATTGAAAATTAAAAAGGTAATAGAGTGGATTCTTGAAAGCATTAACATGGAAGGAATACCGATTAAAGGATAAAATGAGTAAATGAACATTGAAATTTCAATCTATTCAAATAATAAAAGGGAGAACTCTACCTGGAAGGGTGGAAATGGGGAGAGGTGAGAAGGGCAAAGCCGAGTTAATCGGCGGGTTAGTTGGCGGGGGGAGGGGGGGTAAAGAGTAGGAACATAAGTAGAATGGCAGAGGAGGAAATTTTGGTTCAAGGGTTTGAGAAACAGGGTTTAGGTGTTGAAGAGCTTTAAATTTGTATGATTGAGAAAAATAGTATGGGTTATGGTTAAGCCAAACTGAGAATAACAGCATGGCTAGAGGTAACCCATACGTTAGAACAATTTGATCATTTGGACAAATGACAGCCTATGAAATTTTTAACAAAACAGAAATGAATGGTCATTCGGATTTAAACTTCGCTCGTATCTATTAATATCTATTAAATAACAGTAAAACGAAAATTTCAACACATACAACCGTAAGCAACACATCATCCATATTTGTGTAGTTAAAATGCATAACAGTTCTATAGCAGTGGAGGTGCAAAAAGTTATAACGGTAAAGGCGGGGATATAACAGAAAATAATGGAGGTGCAAAATAATGGAGGTGCAGAAAGCTTCATTAGATTTAAAATTAAATATACAAAGTTAAATATTTTCATTTTCACATTATTTGTGTAGGAACAAGAAATATTGTTTAATCTTATTTAACAAAACGGAAGAATATCATGATTTACACCGACTGGATTTGGTGACCACAATAGATTTCTGATTTATATCGAGTACTCATGACTTCAAATTAGGTTTTTACCCTAACTTTGTTAAATTGGTTTAAAACAGAACTCATCAAATCAACCTTTATATATTAATGTTGCTAAAACATATGCTAAAAAAACTTTATTTAGCGGATGTATAGAAAAATAATGGGAATTAAAATAGATCTAATGTTTAATTATACTAAATTGAAAAAGCATAGCGGTCGAAGAGCGTTATGCACCATAGTGGGGATTTAACTGCATAGATCTATATTTTCGATCCCAACAAAATTAATCTAAATACTATGAAAAAATATATATGATGAAAAGTAGAGAGGAAATACATTATGAAAAAGAAAGTTGAACCACACAAACAAATATATTTAGGGATTACATCAATTTACATTGTTTCAAGGAAAAAAAGGTCCAAATGAAGTTTATATCTATTTTCCTATCCAATCCCAATCAAATTTAAATATAAGTTCATTAAAAATTTACAGATCAATAAAAAAAAGTAGCTTTATCTAAAGAGACTATAGTTCATAGATGGAACCAAATAAATAACATGACATGAAGATAACATCAAAATTGAAAAGAAAAGGAAAAAAACATAATTTTTAGTTTAATCCAAACGAAGTCAAAACATATGAATTTCACGCACTTGTCAGCTAAAATTTGAGAAAACAAAGAAAGAATAAAAGCCTATTTAAAGTAAAATAGATTAGCTTAAGGTGAAAGAGATGTACCGAATTTGAAATGGTCAGCGCAAAATTTATTACCGTGTTAATGACCTACTGGCAAACGATTTTTGAATGGGGCAGTAATATGGACAACTGAACAAAGATAAAGGTAACCATGGATTCAAATCCATGGTAAGAAAATCCAAGACATTGAAAATTAAAAAGGTAATAGAGTGGATTCTTGAAAGCATTAACATGGAAGGAATACCAATTAAAGGATAAAATGAGTAAATGAACATTGAAATTTCAATCGATTCAAATAATAAAAGGGAGAACTCTACCTGGAGGGGTGGAAATGGGGAGAGGTGAGAAGGGCAAAGCCGAGTTAATTGGCGGGGGGTAAAGAGTAGGAACATAAGTAGAATGGTAGAGGAGGAAATTTTGGTTCTAGGGTTTGAAAAACAGGGTTTAGGTGTTGAAGAGCTTTAAATTTGTATGACTGAGAAAAATAGTATGGGTTATGTTTAAGCCAAACTGAGAATAACAGCATGGCTAGGGGTAACCCATACGATAGAACAATTTGATCATTTGGACAAATGACAGCCTATGAAATTTTTAACAAAACAGAAATGAAAGGTCATTCGGATTTAAACTTCGCTCGTATCTATTAATATCAATTAAATAACAGTAAAGCAACACATAATAGTAAAACGAAAATTTCAACACATACAACCGTAAGCAACACATCATCCATATTTGTGTAGTTAAAACGCATAACAGTACTATAGAAGTGGAGGTGCAAAAAGTTATAACGGTAAAGGCGGGGATATAGCAGAAAATAATGGAGGTGCAAAATAATGGAGGTGCAGAAAGCTTCATTAGATTTAAAATTAAATATACAAAGTTAAATATTTTCATTTTCACATTATTTGTGTAGGAACAAGAAATATTGTTTAATCTTATATAAGAAAACAGAAGAATATCATGATTTACACAGACTGGATTTGGTGACCACAATAGATTTCTGATTTATATCGAGTACACATGACTTCAAATTAGGTTTTTACCCTAACTTTGTTAAATTGGTTTAAAACAGAACTCATCAAATCAACCTTTATATATTAATGTTGCTAAAACATATGCTAAAAAACCGTTATTTAGCGGATGTAGAGAAAAATAATGGGAATTAAAATAGATCTACTGTTTAATGGTACTAAATTGAAATAGCATAGCGGTCGAAGAGCGTTATGCGCCATAGTGGGGATTTAACTGCATAGATCTATATTTTCAATCCCAACCAAATTAATCTAAATACTATGAAAAAATATATATGATGAAAAGTAGAGAGGAAATACATTATAAAAAAGAAAGTTGAACACACAAACGAATATATTTAGGGATTACATCAATTTACATTGTTTCTAGTAAAAAAAGTCCAAATGAAGTTTATATCTATTTTCCTACCCAATCCCAATCAAATTTAAATATAAGTTCACTAAAAATTTACAGATCAATAAAAAAAAGAAGCTTTATCTAAAGAGACTATAGTTCATAGATGGAACCAAATAAATAACATGACATAAAGATAACATCAAAATTGAAAAGAAAGGAAAAAAACATATTTTTTAGTTTAATCCAAACGAAGACAAAACATATGAATTTCACGCACTTGTCAGCTAAAATTTGAGAAAAAAAAGAAAGAATAAAAGCCTATTTAAAGTAAAATAGATTAGCTTAAGATGAAAGAGATGTACTGAATTTGAAATGGTCAGCGCAAAATTTATTACCATGTTTATGACCTACTGGCAAACGATTTTTGAATGGGGCAGCAATATGGACAACTGAACAAAGATATAGGTAACCATGGATTCAAATCCATGGTAAGAAAATCCAAGGACATTGAAAATTAAAAAGGTAATAGAGTGGATTCTTGAAAGCATTAACATGGAAGGAATACCGATTAAAGGATAAAATGAGTAAATGAACATCGAAATTTCAATCGATTCAAATAATAAAAGGGAGAACTCTACCTGGAGGGCTGGAAATGGGGAGAGGTGAGAAGGGCAAAGCCGAGTTAATCGACGGGTTAGTTGGCGGGGGGGGGGGGGTAAAGAGTAGGAACATAAGTAGAATGGCAAAGGAGGAAATTTTGGTTCTAGGGTTTAAGAAACAGGGTTTAGGTGTTGAAGAGCTTTAAATTTGTATGATTGAGAAAAATAGTATGGGTTATGGTTAAGCCAAACTGAGAATAACAGCATGGCTAGGGGTAACCCATACGTTAGAACAATTTGATCATTTGGACAAATGACAGCCTATGAAATTTTTAACAAAACAAAAATGAAAGGTCATTCGGATTTAAACTTCGCTCGTATTTAAACTTTGCTCGTATTTATTAATATCTATTAAATAACAGTAATGCAATACATAACAATAAAACGAAAATTTCAACACATACAACCGTAAGCAACACATCATCCATATTTGTGTAGTTAAAACGCATAACAGTTCTATAGCAGTGGAGGTGCAAAAAGTTATAACGGTAAAGGCGGGGATATAGCAGAAAATAATGGAGGTGCAAAATAATTGTAACGACCCAGAATTTCTGTCAATTAAAATTCGAATATTTAATTGATTTTAAATATTAATAAGTAGAATTAATAAGCCGAATAATTTAAAATTCGAATATCTGAATTTAATTGAATAATTAAATCAATAATGTAATAGTGAAATTCCAGAAATAATTGAAATTGGGTTTAATGTGATTGAAAATGATTTATAAAGTTATATTAAATCATATTGAAGTTATAGTGATGTTGTAGAACTTTTAAATTTGAATTTAAAGTAAATTTGTGAAAATTGAATATTTTAATATTTAATCGACCAGTGAAATTAGCCATTTTTGGGACAGTCTTAGAATTGGACGAAACTAGTTCCATTGGATCCGTAATAGTTTGTTATTATCGGATTTCAATTTTCATAGCAATCGGAGTTGTCGTGTGATCGTGACAGCTCGAAACGCATCGAAATTGTTTTAATATTAATTTGGCGAGTTAAAATAGTCATTTTTTCAAAAAGTCTCAGATTTCGACGAAACCTGTTTCATCAGATCCGTAATGTTGAATTATTATATGGTTTCAAATTTCGTGTCAATCGGATTTACCGTTTGTCCGGGGCAAGCCAAAACGCCTAGAAATTCGCTTAATCGGTTTAATTTAAAATCGATCGTTTATTGCCGTATCTCGCACAGATGATCGAATTAGCTCCCGAAACACGTTCCATTGTGTTCAGAACGCGGGGTAAACCTTACGAATGCCAGGCGGCACGTGTGATTTGGAGATCGTTTGAAAAAGTCGTTTTAAAATGAATTTAATATTAATTTAATACGTATATATATATATATATATATATATATATATACGTTTGCACTCAAACCCCAGAACCCTAACCCTAGCCGCCACTTTTCTGTCAATGGCTAGAAACACACGCTACTTCTCCCCTTAATCTCTTCAAATCCACTCACTTTCATCAAAAGTTGTCAACTACAATGTTGAAGAGCATTGAAAGAGCTTTAAATTCATACGGTTGTGATTAGAATTCGAGAGGCGAAACAAAGTCGAAATGGCCGCGTTCACATCAGGTTGCACACGCAAATCGAGGGAGGAGGAGCAGCCGAGTGGGGCCGGCCTCTGGCCGATGGTGGCTCTCGAGTGGGGCTTCGCGACGGAGGTTGCTGATCGAGTTGGAGATGTTCGTATAGATCGCGGCAATTAGGGTTTTTTGGAGGCTAATGGGTTCAAGCTCACGTTTTTGAACGTGAAAGGGAAGAAGGATACCAGTGGCCCAGATCTGATGGAGCAGAAATCAACGGTCCAGATTGCAAGTAGGGTTAAAAAGATAAAAATAAAAGCTGAAATTGTTTTATATAAATTCGGTTAAACTTTAAAATAGCATAACTTTTTCATACGAGGTCGAAAACGCACGAAACAAATTGCGTTGGAATCGTATGGACGAGCACTACGCTATGAAACTGGATTGGAAGCAATTGGAGTCAGTTAAAATTTCGGGTAAAATTAAACGTGTGTTTAATTTTATTCGAAATAAAATGCTGGAACGGAATTGAAATCAAGGTGAGAACTCCTCACTCAATCGAATGTTGTGTTTCGATTTAAATTTTAAATAGTTAGATTTAAAATTGTTGATAATGTTGATTGTGTGAATTGAATGATGATTGCTATTTATTGTGATAAATAGACATTATACGCCGTTAGTAAGCGGATGTTATTTATTAAAAACATATACCGCGATAATTTCACATTGAAGTGGAATTGGTATTATTTATGTATATAGAAATATATATATATTGGAATATGTATATATTGGAGTTGATTTCCCGCATTGTATAGCGGATGAGACCCTATTGCGCCGCATAATAGCGGATAATATTTATAAATCCCATATACCGTGATAATTTCACTGTGAAGTGAAATTGGTATTGTGCTAACATCTGTGGATGCAGGGAAACAGGTTGGAGGGATCCAACTGGATTCCTCGCCGTAGTGATTTATTTACAGATATTGTTGTATATTCTGTTATCATATGATGATATATGATGTTTGAAAGCTGTGATTGACTATTTGGTGCCGTTGCATCATCGAATCCATCTTTGAAGTTTAAGATAACGATTTTGATTTTAAAGGGATTTTTAAAGTGATTTTTGAAAGTATACGTTTTATAGAATTGGTTTATTTAAATTGAGATTTTTGGAATAATTATAAACGGTTTATATAAAAGATTTATAAAATTGATATTTATAAATTGAAGATATTGGAATTATAAAATGAATTTTATAAGTATTAGAATAAAGTATAAATGGATTTCACAAATGAATAAAATTTATAGATTTATAAATTGTGAAGTTATGAAATGAATAGATTTTGTAAAATAAAGGATTTATAAATAATTAACTTATAAATCGGATTTTGGGTATAAAGTTGATTTATAAAAGGGATTTTTTAATCGAAGCTTTTATAAATATAGATGTGAATTTATAAACATTGTTTTATAAATCCGAAACCAATTGAATTTGATAAATTAAACATAAAAGTTTAATAAAGGGGATATATTCGTGATTTTAGACAGCGAATTATCCTTTAAGTTAAATGTTGTAATAATAAGAGTTTGGTTGGGAATTTTATCCACGATTTTGGACAGTGGATAATCTTTTAAGTAAAATGTGTAGAAACATTAAATGTGTTAACGAAGTATATTCACGATTTTGGATAGTGAATATATTATTAAATAAAATGGATATGTTTTGGAGAAGCGATATTACGAAATGAAGTAATTGTTTTAAAAGATGTTTTAAAACGTGTTAAGTATCGAAAACATAGATTTCAACATTTATTGTTGAAATAGACGTTTCGAGGAATAAGGAAATGGTGGACTATAACACTGTTGTTATAGTAAATGGTTTCCGAAAGGAAATGTTTTATATAGTATTGGGATTTATATATCTATCTAAATTTCGAATCCCTATACTAGTGATTTTGAGTTGTCGTAACAATGTTTTACGTAACATTCGTTTTGACTCAAATAAAATTTGTGAAAGAGAATGATTTCCTTAAAGGATGAAATATATATACTTAAATTTTGATTTAAGTATATTGAATATTTTCAAATGTTGAAAATAAATGGATTTGTGAATTACCTATTATTAAATAGGTATGGAAATGTTTTTCCAATATGAAGTGAAATGTTTTGAGATTTTATCTTCAAAGATAAATTGAAATGTGGAAATTGATTTGAAATTGTTTTCAAATAGTTGAAGTGTGGAAATTATATATCTTGTAAAGATATTTTTGAAAGATAAATAATTTGGAAAATTATTTGGAATCTGATGATGTTGCGCATCTTTATTGATAGTTAAATAACCGACTATCAATAATTACCTTAAATCGGTATTTGTTGTGATTTGCTTGAATTTGAATGCCACACTTATTTTTGAATAAGCACTCACTATTCGGGTTAGCCGGGAAAGGACCTTTGTGTCGTATAACCCATTCCGAATTTGTGATACGACGATATGGATCGTATTGAAGACCGGTGGTGAAGACCGGGTGTTTGTGAAAACGATAGGATGACCTATCGATTGTCTCTGCACCGTTAGCTACGGTATAGAGATTTCCTTTGTGATGGGAAGTTTTATCGGGATTGTGAATATCCAGATTGCAAGGGCTTCTTTGGAAGTGCCTTCGGTTCTGTTCGAACCCGGAACAGACTTGTATGGTTACATGTTTGACATTACGTTTTGAGATATGAAGCTGATTTCTTTCAAATACATTTCTGTTGGTGGCAGAGAATTTATTCTCTTAGCTTAACACCCTTCTCTGAGATGTACGAGCTCAGAGGTTATGTAGTTGAAATTTATCAGCGATATATTCCCAATTTGGTAATGTGGCATGCTGAGTGTTGCTGTGTGATGATCATTTATTTGATCATTTGTGATCAAAGCGTGGCTTTGTGAAAAAGCGTAGCTTTGTGGATGAGACTTCGTCCACAACCCAGAAATGGTCGAAACAGGAATGTTGCGGCAAGGTTATGAGGGTCGCGCCCTTTAGGGTATGTCATTTCCTTCTTAAAAGGGGTGGTATTATGGTATGGAGCCCAGATACTTACTCATGTGGACACACTTTATTTATTATGTTTGATGATGTTACCGAGCGCTCAGATAAAGGTCCCAAAGGATCGGGGGATGGCATATTCGTGAGTTACCTAGTTACAGGGGTAACCCGGCCTTGTTGGCAGAGAGCAGTTTGTCTCTCGGAGCATCCAGCCAGAGGCGTTTCCTTCATGGCATAGGAATTTCCTTAGCCTGACCATTTGTTGGAAAATCCAAAGAAACAATACGAGCCTTGTACGGTTTTAATTATAGAACCTGCCATTTACTTATGGTGGTCACCACTGTTTAGATGGTAGCTATAGTAGGCATACGATATTGGTCGTATGTTGGCTAAGATTAATATTATACTTTCGAAATGTTTTCTGCACTATGCACTAATAATAATAATCCAATGATTTGCGTAATAAGCATATTTGACTATCATAAGAAGAAATCTCCTCCAATTCTGCGTTTGCATTGTGTGTGTGGCGGGAGGTCTTATGGTAGTTTCATTTTCCAAAAGCATTGCCGGTTTCAATGTTAAAATTTTATTGTTGTTTGTTTCTAAAGATAAACTGTTTTAGTTCTCACACCAGTCACCATGACTGACCTGGAGTTTATTGTTTCCTTCCTAAACTCTGGGTGCCCATCAATTTCCACACGGGCAGTCTAGAGTCAGGTTATCAGGTCATTCTGGATTCAGGAGATGCTGTGGAGCTCATTGGCGAGCTGGATGGCGAGACGTATTACTTGTATGATATTATTTATTCCGCTGTGTATTCTGTATATGGACAAGTTACATAACTGTCCAGTGTAGTATTGTTGTTGTAAACTCTGATGATGATGTAATGTATAAAATGATATAGATCTTTGTTTTAAAGATTATTCATTTATCTATTATATGTTGTTCAGCTGCGAATGTGAGATTCTGATATTGTTTGTGTTCTTTTTCTTTCTTTTTCTTCTGTTTTCTTCTACCTCTTCTTTTTCTCCATAACAATTCGGTTTTTCGGCATTCGATTGCTCGGCAGTTGATACAGTGGACGTATTAATGTCGATTTTCGAGCGACGAAAAATCGATTCGTTACAATAATGGAGGTGCAGAAAGCTTCATTAGATTTAAAATTAAATATACAAAGTTAAATATTTTCATTTTCACATAATTTGTGTAGGAACAAGAAATATTGTTTAATCTTATATAACAAAACGGAAGAATATCATGATTTACACAGACTGGATTTGGTGACCACAATAAATTTCTGATTTATATCGAGTACTCATGACTTCAATTTAGGTTTTTACTCTAACTTTGTTAAATTGGTTTAAAACAGAACTCATCAAATCAACCTTTATATATTAATGTTGCTAAAACATATGCTAAAAAAACTTTATTTAGCGGATGTATAGAAAAATAATGGGAATTAAAATAGATCTACTGTTTAATGGTACTAAATTGAAATAGCATAGCGGTCGAAGAGCGTTATGCGCCATAGTGGGGGATTTAACTGCATAGATCTATATTTTCAATCCCAACCAAATTAATCTAAATACTATGAAAAAATATATATGATGAAAAGTAGAGAGGAAATACATTATAAAAAAGAAAGTTGAACCACACAAATTAGGGATTACATTAATTTACATTGTTTCTAGGAAAAAAGGTCCAAATGAAGTTTATATCTATTTTCCTATCCAATCCCAATCAAATTTAAATATAAGTTCACTAAAAATTTACAAATCAATAAAAAAAGAAGCTTTATCTAAAGAGACTATAGTTCATAGATGGAACCAAATAAATAACATGACATGAAGATAACATCAAAATTGAAAAGAAAAGGAAAAAACATATTTTTTAGTTTAATCCAAACTAAGTCAAAACATATGAATTTCACGCACTTGTCAGCTAAAATTTGAGAAAACAAAGAAAGAATAAAAGCCTATTTAAAGTAAAATAGATTAGCTTAAGATGAAAGAGATGTACTGAATTTGAAATGGTCAGCGCAAAATTTATTACCATGTTAATGACCTACTGGCAAACGATTTTTGAATGGGGCAGTAATATGGACAACTGAACAAAGATAAAGGTAACCACGGTTTCAGATCCATGGTAAGAAAATCCAAGGACATTGAAAATTAAAAAGGTAATAGAGTGGATTCTTGAAAGCATTAACATTGAAGGAATACCGATTAAAGGATAAAATGAGTAAATGAACATTGAAATTTCAATCGATTCAAATAATAAAAGGGAGAACTCTACCTGGAGGGGTGGAAATGGGGAGAGGTGAGAAGGGCAAAGCCGAGTTAATTGGCGGGTTAGTTGGCGGGGGGTAAAGAGTAGGAACATAAGTAGAATAGTAGAGGAGGAAATTTTGGTTCTAGGGTTTGAAAAACAGGGTGTAGGTGTTGAAGAGCTTTAAATTTGTATGATTGAGAAAAATAGTATGGGTTATGGTTAAGCCAAACTGAGAATAACAGCATGGCTAGGGGTAACCCATACGTTAGAACAATTTGATCATTTGGACAAATGACAGCTTATGAAATTTTTAACAAAACGGAAATGAAAGGTCATTCGGATTTAAACTTCGCTCGTATCTATTAATATATATTAAATAACAGTAAAGCAAAAGAATTTAAAGTTCTTTGATTGATTATAGAAGTTATCTCTATTCTCCTTAATTTTTTCCGAATGGATATTTTATTTTCAAAATCCTATAATTTACCACTTTACAATTATTCTACTAAATTTTTAACGCTATTTTAGATTCAATATCTACTTTTAAAATAATTTACAATTATTTACAAATCTTTCATGGTTCTCTCCCAAATTTTACATTATAGTCCACACATTTAAATTAATTATGTAATCCAAAATTTAAACTAATTGATAAACTTAGTCAACTAATATTTATTAATAAATCCTAAAAGATGAAATTTTCAGTATGTATACTACAGGTGCATCAATAAATTGGTAAAAGAAAATTCATTTAGATGCAAATATATATAAATCCCATAAAATAAATTATACATTAACGACAATAACAAATTTATTTTATAATTTATTTACTAAATGAACTTATCATACATTGCACTATAAAATTCTATTAACTTCAAATACCTAACATTTTAATTTTTTTTTGCAATTACTTAGAAATTCTTCTCAATTATCTTCTAGTATTTTACATTCAAGTCTATATATTAAACTAATTGTATAATCTTAAATTTAAACTATTTAAATAGATATGATTAACTGATATTTATTAATCTATCTAATAAATCTTAAAAACACGAAAATTTCCATACATACAATATTCATGTATATGAGAAAAATGATAAAATTATTTCCTTTTTATTCAGATATATAAAGATATTTAAATCATATAACATAAATCATATAACATAAAAATTATCATATATTACATAACATAATTTCATTTTAATAACCTTTAAAGGGTAAATTTATATTTTACAACAATTACGATGTGAACGCACAGATTACAACGACAAAATTAGATTATATAAATATTCTCACTTTCAACGTGTTATCAAACCATACCCAACTCATAACTCAACTAAATGCTACATAATATTATTTGCAATTATCAAAGTTGTAAGCATGATCCTCCTACAATAACATGAAATCTATGGTTAACTACAAGGATAAAATTGTATAAAAATGAAAACTTAATAATGAATAAAAGTTCACACGTTTGATTCAAAAAAAAGTTCACATGTAGATAAGCTAACCATAAGATCCACGCTCTTCTCAATTACAAATTTGTACAAAGTCCTTCTCAATTTTCTTCAACTTTTTTACATTTATCTCCTTATGTTTAATTAGTTATGTTGATCATTAATTCAAATTATTCAAATAAATTCAATTATTTAATGTTCATTAATCCATTTATAAATCCTTTAAAAAAATGACAATTCAATATATATACAACAATCATATTAACAAAATGGTTAAGTTACTTATTCACTCATACATATAAAAAATATATATCACATAGCATAAATTATTTCCATATATATATATATATATGTGTAGTATTAATAATTTCAATTTATAAGTTTTTTGAGTTAGGACATTAATTTTATAGAGATATGTAATTAGTGAGTATTGAACAATCAACCTTATATATGAGCGTTGTAAGTTATTTTAGTTTATGATTAATATATCACAATAAATTTATCATATATTACATAATAAAATATATTTTTAGCAATAATTATAATATAAATACTATTTTTAACAATATTACCGTGTGCAATGCACAAGTTACACACTAGTCTATTAATCTATTAAATAATAGTAAAGCCGAAGAAATGCTAGCTCTCACGTTAATTCTAGCATTTTTCTCAGCTCTCCTTAGTTGCTCTAGATATTTATTAATATTTTATTTTAAAGACCCTATACAATTTATTATTTTTGAATTGTTTATAATATTTTATTAAATTTACACTATCGTTTTAAATTCAAAAAACTACACTTTTTGCTTTCTACTATCGTTTTCAAAGTTTTCAATTTTCATGTATAATTTACATTTAAGTCTGTATATTTAAATTAATTAAATAGTTTAACTATAAGCTATTTAAACAAAATTAATTAACCATTGTTTATTAATTTGTCTAATAACCAATACAGATAACAATCTCAACAGGCATATCATGCTTATTGTAACAAAAAAAACATGTTCACTAACTAATCCTTGGAGTTAGTCCCTAACAAAATGAGAATATTATTAAAATTGGCAGACACTTTAGTCAAATTAGTTGAAAATTGAACAAAAATAAAGATTGACCGTATATACTCATATTCATATATCAGCTATGGTAAATTCAAATAATTGGTAAGTCCCTTTTCAAGATGCCTAGCACAACATTAATATTAAGTCTTTGGATAGTAGTATTAATCGTAAGTGGTACTTTTGTTGTACTGATCAAACACTGACTATAAATTTAAGTCAAAACAATCTTTCTTTGGACCAATTAGTTATTCACTTGTAAAACCTTATAATTGTCACATATTTATCATCACACATGTGTAAGTCAATTGGTCAGATATTAGTCTTAAATTGGGCCGGCTAATATCCGCATGAATAAATACACACAAATATCAAACATTTTCATTAACAACAAAAATAAGAGAGGTCATTTCAACGATATGTTATTTCAGTTAGCTCACTTGAATGTAGGATATTTATAATTAGTTTGCAAGGAGACACCAAAAATATATTTGAATTTATTTCTTAGTGTATGCACAATATATTTCTAGTGCTATAAAACACTTCCAAAATGCTTTAGGTCTATATGACACTTGAAAATCTCAAAATTATAACTGTAGCATATGTTTTAATCATAGTTGTTATAATCTTTTGCTTTATGTATGTGGTTATATTCACGGCATTCCCTAAATAAACATGATACAAGGTATCATAAATAAATTACATGACAAATGTCATAGATGAACGACAGAATTAAATACCACATTAAGTTATATATAAACGACATAGTAAATGTCATACTATATAACATAAATGAATATAGTAGCTATGATGTATTTTTGAACCATAATACAACTATACAGAATGTTATCCTATCACTTTATCTTTATTTTATTATTTGAATACTTAATTAAGGTCAGTAACCATGCAGTTTGACAAAATATAAAAACTGCTACTTCTTTTATTTTATTATATTATAACCGAAGCATGAAAGTGAAACATAATTTCAACGAGCATGGATCAAACGTATAAAATATCTGTATCCATCAAACATAAATGGTCAAATAAACCATATGTCTTTTCTTATTCCAAATACAAACAGCTGCATCATTAAATTTATTACAACTGATGCATTAGTGCATTTATGTAATAAGTTAATTAATTTATTACCATAACAACCACATTTAATCCACTAATGATAAAAATAAATGCAATTGACCGTTATGTGGTCTAAAATGTAAATTAGTGTCATATTAAAAAAATCAATAATAAAATAAGTAAACACCTTAAAGAAGCGTCTTTATTTCTAATTATTCAAAGTTTCTGAAATAACCCAAACACCTTATATATATCCAAATTACTTAATTAAAAGTTAAGCAAGGTAAAATAATCATAGAACCGAATTTATATTTCTTGCATAAATGGTTCTAAATTATATATATCTATACATACCATTAATAAACTGTATATATCAGATCCAAAGTATTCCTTACATTAAAATTCACAACTTATTCAAAAAATATACAATAATAAACATGTGGATGCATTAACCAACATAAATTGTTTCCAAAATTTAGAAGAATTTAGATTGTTTTCCAAAAAATTAACGATTTCCAAATTCTGTCTTATTTCATAGAAAACATACAAATCATTTAAATATATATTTCTGCACTAAACAGTTTCACAAATCAGCCTTTCAATTTACAATATATAGAAAAAAATTGATACTAAACCAAATCCAAAACCATCACAAAAAAATCCTTGATGCATAGATCAAGCAGACATGAAACTTAAGTGGAATTTATTGACTTCTAATGAAGTTTAATTCGAAACTTACTCATAATAAAAAAACATAAAAGTTTCCCAATGAAATAAATAATGGAGGGCTCTGATACCACTTGTTAGGATTTCTATATAGTTTAGGATTAATTAATTATGAAACCCTAGATCTAAATAGGTAACCCATATTAATTTGATTGAGAAGAAATTTGAGGAAGGTAAATAAAATAACAAAAGTCATTGTAACGATCTGCATTACTTACTCCTAAAGAGGACACTTAATACATCTATGGTATTCGTGTGCCGATCATCTAGGCATCTGGAACAAGCTATTGGGGTAAAAATAAAATAAAAGACGAGGAAAGAAACATAGAATCTCACAACACAAGAAAATCATATATAATAGAACATAAGATAGTACATATGGTCACTTCTAAAATAAACCATCAGAGTCACAACAGGTACTAACTTCAGCCATGACATTATAACTGCTTCCACTCGGAATGTTGATAAAAAATATACATACACAGCGGAAATAAAATAGATAACTAGATAATAGCGAAGCTTCATACTCCATGCTCTTCCAAAATGCATCCATAAGAACCTGGACTACTTAGCTACCAATGCAAATTTGAGTACCCAAGAGTTTAGGGAAAGAAAGAAAAAAACTTTGGGTCAGACATGAGTTTGGTGTGAGTAAACTCCAAACAACTCAATTATTATACTTATAAAACCTTTTAAAATAAAGGTATCTCGTTAGACCGTGCCGCACATAAATACGGATGAGTTTTTACCTTACGAAAACCAAAACATTTAAATTGAAAATCCAGTGATATTACAATAATGTCTAGGATTTAAAATAAATATTGAACCTTAGCCAAAATGACTACATTAATTACATTCCAGCATATATGGTATACATCCAAGTCTATAAGCACATAGTGGAAAATGGATTCCATACAATGAAAAGGTAAGGGTCTACCTTTCACACAGTACACCTCTAGAGAAAATGTACCGATGCTGCTTTAATTGCACCTCTGCTACTTAGGATCGGCCTACCCCTTACTACATCCATTTTGGAATCACCCTCAGAATTATTAGCAAATAGCCCTTTCACTTCAAAGATCTCCATCTTAGATTCCATCGTCTTCAAGGTGTTTTCAATTCGAACGCTTACGTTAGTTCGAAGTGGTTTTCAGATAACTTATACTTATCGGACTCCAGTCTCTCCGAAACAATATTCGATAATCTTAAAACTGGTCAATTTATTGATAGTGGGCAAATCCACTATCTGGGTGTAAGTATAGATTTGCATATGGAAAGTAAGACATCCTATACTTATCCCCACTTTCTTATTTCAAACGGTACCGCCACTTGATTAACAATGAAATCAGACAAGTTAGAAAACTATCCTTGCCTCGACATACATTCTTAATTCTTGGGATAGAGACGTGTTTCCATACCTCGACATACATCTATTTATCGAAATTGACTCTCTTATATTTATCATGTTTCCGACATTTTGACTTCTCTATCCCTCGCCTAGAAAACAAGTTCTAGATCTCACAGATAGAGGAAAGTTTACACTTCGGTGTTTTAAAGTTAATTAATTGATTTAGTGCATTAAAGTTAATGAACCGATTTAATAAGGTTTAAAAGTTAATTTACTGATTGAATAAAAGTTTTTTAGAATAATTAACTGTTTCAAATAAAGATAATTGATTTTGATTTTGGTTTATTATCTTTCGGGATAATTAATATTGTATTTTAAATTATGAAAGATTATAAATGTGATTAATTAGCTTTTGGGATAATTAATGTTGGTTTAAATTTATAAAAGATATTTTAGATTCGATTTATTTTCTTTGGGAAAATTAATGAGATTTTAAAGTTATAAAAGGATGTTATAAATTATCTTTCAGAATGATTGACATTGGTTTTAATTTGTAAAATTATTTTAATTTATTTATTATCTTTTGGGATAATAAATATTGTATTAAAATTTATAAATAACAGTTTATAAACAAGAAGATCTTTTAAAAAGAATTGTTTCAAATAAAGCTAAATATAAATTGTTTTGAGTTTATAATAAGCAATGTTTTGACATTTGTTTTGACCTTGGTTTTAATACACTTAGGAAATATAATTTGCCTTTCTAAAAAAATATTTTAAAGAGTGTTTTTAAAGTGTCATTAAGGGTATTGTGATGTGAAAATCAAGCGCAAGTGAAAACCACTATCTTATCATTCCCGGTAGTTGATTTAGCGACTATCAACTTTGATTATGCTTTCTTCTTTGTATTTCATCACTTTAAGACGACATATTGCTCATTTAAACCTTGTTATCCTTTGTTGGAAATGACTAAATCCAAAGAGCGAGGGGAAGCCAAGCTATGTAGGGTTACTCCCATTAGGGTATTTTTACATCCACTTTAGATTGGAATTGATTTTGCACATTGAAATGTGAAATACTCGGATTCTCGGTAACCATTAGTGGGTTTTGGCTTGGACGTGTCCAAGAGCCGTTGGAGTTTCCAAGTATATTTCTAGAGGCATACTTTCAGTAAGGGGGCGCACCCTCCTAGTCATTGTTTGAAAAACTTCTCACTTTTCCCTTGTTGTTAATTCAAATCTTTGAATTGTTTCCTAATTTCATGGAGAACTGCCTTGTGCTCTTCTCTATGTTCACTAATTTGTGACCATTCTTTCAAGTTTAGAATTTGATATTATTTATTTCCATTCATTAAGTATGAGATTTGTTCTTACTAGTACCCACCCTTTTTTTTTGGATTTTTCTGTTGTTTATTTTGGTTCTTTCATGATTGGATTATTGTTCTGATTTGTTTCCCATTTCTTCATCTATGAATTTTATTCTTGTAAGGTAAAAACCCGTTCCGTGTTAGCGGCGCGGTCTTATAGAATTTTTATATTTTCATCATATTACTTGAGTTTTCTCACGCTGGTTTTCCAGACTGACCCAGGTGTTATTTTAATATAATGCTCGGGTCAGACCTAGTTTTTCCCAGGTTGGCTTTGTTGATATGGATTTATTGGAGAAAAGCTGGATGTTCACCTACCGTAGTGTTTTATTTTCCACTATATTATATTGTATACCTATCAGCAATTGTAAGGTCGGAATTTTATAACTGTCCAGCTGATAAGGTTTGTTTTTAACTAAGATGTACTCTGTATTTTGGAGCAACGGTTTTTTACTGTCTTTGTTATATTATATGTTGTCAGTTCTGCTGTGAGATTCTGATTTCCCTGTTCTCTGTTCTTTTCATTTTATTTTACCCTAACAATCTGCCTTTCCGGCGACTAGATGTTCTGCATTTGAATACCGTGGATGTATTCGATGTCGACTTTCGATGGTCGAAAGGCAGGTCATTACATAAACTGCAACATCAGGCAATGGGTAGTGAGATCTCACATTTCAATAATGATCCTAGCATACCTAAAATATTGAAGGAAACTCAGCAGATATTAAAAAGTAAACTAATTTTTTGTATGACATTTTAACACTTACATCTTGTGTAGTTAAATCATCATGTTGTTCTTGTAAACATATTATGACAAAGATTGCATCATCGGATTATTTCATAGGTTTCCATCTACATATCCTAGGCATTTTGTTATTATAATCTTTACTAGGAATGGCATTTAGGATCATAGAAAAATGATCATAAATTCGTGCATAAATATGTGTTAATGCGGTATCCCAATACTTATTAGATAATATGAAATATACTCACACTCAATAATATCAAGAATCCTTCCATCTGCTTAACATTTTGTCTTGAAGCCAAGCCTAATCGACAGTATAAGTATGCTAATCTTATTCCCTAAGCTTATTCATCCAAATACAAATTTAATATTTAACATATGTATGTACGTGTATGTGTGTGTGTTTGTGTATGTATAGTTTATTTTCGGATACATATATAATTAGGTTTAAAATAAAATTTTAATATTTTTTACTTATTCAAAAGATTTTTTCATTTAAATTACTATAGCCACAAGCATATTTTAAATAATAATTCTTTTAACTAATTAAATTCGGTCGAAATGGTTTGCTTTGAATAACTCAAAATAAATTTGATTCTAAAATTTTGACTCGGTAGAAAAAATTAAAAAAACTTTTTATAATAAACCGAGAAAGGAAATTAATTTTTTTTTTAAAGTATATATCCATGCAGATATATATATAATTTAATCTATGTTTTATGTTAGAAAATAGTAAGAGAAAAATATAACCTTTTATAAACCAAAATCAAAATTTTACAAAATTGAATTTTTATTTAATATTACATTCATACATACATACATACATACATATATATATATATATATTAATAAATGTTTTTAGTTTTGAAATTTTAATATATATAGTATTTTTGAAAATAATTTTTGGTATGTGTGTGTGCGCACACACGAATGTATATCTATACACCTTAAATATTTTAAAAACAATATGTATATTATTATTATTATATATATATGAATTAATTTGTTTATATTAAGGTAGATATGGCTGAAATATGATATATGGAGCATATTCTTATGAAATAAAAATAAATTAAAAAATTACATTTCTTTGAAATGAGCTAGCCAAGAGTCAATAGGTTATTTTTTCAAAATGTCCTTTTGGAGCATCACTGCCTCCTTCTTTTCTGGTTGCAAACAAAAAAAATTGCTTCACCACGGTAGGGGGTTTCAGCCAAGAATAGGGGAGAGGTGCGCTCAGAAAAGTCTACTTAAGTTGGTGTGGAGGCTAGGATATTCATAGCCGTGAACCAACACCTTTCTCTCCCCTCATTGCTCTAGATCTAAAGACTTTGTTTAGTCTTTCTCTAGCCCCACATATGTCCAACCTTGGGTTAACCAATTATGGTCAAGACCCTCTTTTACTCCCATTTGAATTACTATTTGATTAATTAGTTCCTAGCTCTTAAACTGATTGAACCATTGTATAACTTTTATACATTGTTCTGTCTGATTTAAGCTTGAATAATAACTAAAAGTAGCTACATATTAATACAACAGCCGTATTAATTTATAATATTTATAAATTAATTTTATACTTGGTCAAACTTGGATTAGCTAATAATGCAACTATATTGACCCTTAGTGTGAACATGATCCATAGTTGATATTCGAAAAATTTAAATACTAAAGCACATACAAACTCTGTTGAAGCACGGTATAGAGTCAAGTTCAATGCCTATGGACCATTTAGGAAACACAACATTTCTGGTCTACTATAAGCTCGCCTAGTAACGACATTTTGTACACCTTTTCTTTTCGTCATCATTGTATGACTTAGATATCTATGGTTTCGTCCATGTTAAAGAACTCTATTAATATCCTTATTAATTTTGATAAACAATTTTCAAAGTCCTTAGTTTAATTTGATAATATTTATAGATTAACTGTTTTACTCCATCCATAGATTTTGACTTTCAAAGTCGTATACCAATTACGATGATAGTAAGCTTCTAGCAATGGAGAGGAATCAGCTCTTGAATAGTGTTTACTTTGAGTAGTTCAACATATACCCAATTATGACCCTAACATGGTCGCTATGCCATGTGGTTGACCATAGTCAAAAGTACAGTCTATGTACTCAAGGTTGATAATACTCCCATGTCAAAAGACTATTGTACATCGTTACCTTAAGATCTTCAATTTTGAGTTAGCTATACTAACCTATAAAAGACTCTCAATGAGGTATTTCATGATCGTTCCAAACAATCACTAGTACATAACCTATTAGTGCCCCCAATGCTCATGAGTAAATCACCATCCATTATATGGAGAGCGTTACGTACACTAGTCTCAACTGACGTATTGATATCCTTTTCTTGATACTTCTCGACTAGAAACATTTAAGGAGTAGGTGTTTTGGTTTATATCAATCCAATACTAATGTTTACAAACTCATTCGTAACTACAATAGATATAGCACTACTCCTAAGGATTTTCTACTTATATGTGTTTAGTGTTATAAATTCATTACTTATATCATAATATAACAACATATATAAAAGAAAACAAAATCAAAAACATATTTCTTTCAAACAAGATTGTTTATAGAATTGACAATACATAACAAATTGCATAATATCACTAAGGACACACCCTTAATTCTATCAATCATTCACCTGCACTTGGGGCCAATCATGGAGCTTCATCCTCATTTTAATGATTAGTCTTCCTAAAACTGACTGTGAGAGTACCTTAGTGAATGGATTTGCAATGTTATCATTTGTATGTACTCATTTGATTGCAATCTCTCCGTCATCGATAAAATTCCTCATCAAGTGGAATTCGCGAAGATCTCAACTTCTTATGAGCTCGCAGTTCCTATGCTATCTGAATTGCAGTATTATTGTTATAATACATGAGCATAGTACCTTTAATTTTTGGGATCATGCCTTGCACATCCACACCGCTTCTTTTGCGGCATCATTCAAGGTGATTTCAGCCTTTATGGTTGAATATGCCACAACTTCTTGTTTGGAACTTTTCCAATCGGCACTCCCCTTATGTGAGTAAAGGAAAACCCTGAGATTGACTTACAATCATCGATATCTCTTTCGAATCTCGAATCTAAATACCAATTCACAAGAAGTTCATTGCTTTTGAAAATCAGAAATAAATCCTTAGAGTTTCTTAAATACATAAGGATGACCTCAACCGTCGTCTAATAATTTTCTCCTGAATTAGATTGATATTGCCTTACTACATTAAATGCAAAAGCGATATTTGGCCTAGTACATAGCATGGCATTCATGATAGATTCTACTACCGAAGCATAATGAGTCTAACTTATGCTTTGTCTTTTCTCATCTACAGATGGGGAGTCTTTCTTAGAAAAGACAATTTTGCGTCACACTGGAACATTTTCGTATGTAGAATTTTCCATATTGAATCGTCTTAATATGATATCTATCTACATAGATTAGGCCATTCCCAATATCCTTTTAGGTCTATCTCTATATATTTTATATTTACTATATAGGATTCCTCACCTAAATCCTTCATCGAGAGGTTATAGACGGCCAAGCCTTCACTAATTATAACATTTGCACATACTAACCAGTAGCAAATTATCGATGTATAAAACTAAGAATGTTATAGTAATATTTTTCCCTTTCTTATATATGCACGCTTCCTTTATGTTTTGAAAAAAAACTTTCCGGTTGCCTTATAATACATGTGTTCCAACTTTGAAATGCTTATTTAAGACCATAAATCAATCTTAAGAGACTACATGCCTTATCATCACACCCACTGAGCTCAAAACCCTTTTACTACGACATTTAAACTGTCTCTTCTAAAAAATCATTTAGAAAATCTATTTTATTATCCATTTGTCGGCTTTCATAGTGATAGTATGTGGTGAGTCCAAGAAGAATTAGAATGGATTTAAGCATTGCGACTAACGAAAACGTTTCATCATAATCAACACTTTGAATTTGACTGAATCCTCTTGCAACCAACTCTACTTTGTAAGTCTCGACCTTTCCATCTACATCAATTCTTTTCTTAAAGATCCATTTGCATCCAAAAGGTTTAATACCTTTGGGTACATTTTTCAAAGTGTAAACTTTTCTCTTGCACATGGAATCGACCTTGAATTTTATTGCATAAAACCATAAGGTGGAGCTTTTAATCTCCATTGCCTATCATTGCGTGAGGGGATAATCATAATGAATGACACAATCAACATTCTCACCATCAATGAGAGACCTGTATTATCTCTTTGGTGCACGAGATTCCCTATAAGAGCTTCTAACGATTGCATGTTTTATGCAAATGTTGAATTATTATCTATGTATTCGGTACCTACAGAAGTTTCATGGATCTCATCCAAGTCTACCTTACTACCACTAATTTCTAATGATAGAAATTCCTTCTCCAAAAAGGTGGCGTGTTTAGAAACAATTTTTTTGTTTCTCGGTATGACAGAATATGTATCCATGAAAATTTCTTGAGTACCATATAAACTTACACAAGGCTGATATTGCCTCTAACTTACTGGGATTTTCGTTCATAATGTAAGCCGGATAATCCAAATCTTAAGATAATTAAGGTGAGGTTCCTTCCCAATACATGAATCGTATAGAGCTTTAAGGAAGAGGATACATTATTCAACATATAAGTGATGGTTTTTAGTGCATATCTCCAACATGAAAGAGGGAACTCGGCCTCACTCGTCATTGATCGAACCATGTCAAACAAGGTTTGATTTCTCCTCTATGAAACACCATTGTGTTGTAGAGTATAATAGAGGTGTGAATTGAAAGAGAATTCCATTCTCTTTTAGCAACTATTGTAGTTCATATCTAATGTGCTCATCTCCTTGGATGGATCAAAGAATTTTTGTTTTCCTATTACTTTGGTTTTCAACATCATTCTTACATTCAACAAATTTATCATAAACCTATGATTTGTGTTTCATAAGATATACATATCCATATTTAGAAAATCATCGGTGAATTAACAAAGTATGAGGTTCAACCATTGGTACTTATGGATATCAGAACACATACATTAGTATGTACGAGTCTTAAGAGTTTGTTAACTTTCATTTCTCCTACTGAATAGATGCTTAGCCATTTTACCTTTAAGACACGACTCGTAATTATCAAATGATTTGGAATCAAATAATGCTAGAAACCTTTAGTTTCTTAACTTGTTAAGTCATTTCTTAAAAATATGGCTTATTCCAATATGCCAAAGATAACCATTATTAACTTTAGACCTGGTATTATCTTCAATCGCAAATATAAGATTTAAATTAATAAATATCACTATTCAAAGCATCTAATCCAACTATTTTATTCCCAACACTAATATTCACAATATTGTCTTTACAAATAAAGTTGTATCTGTCCTATGTCGAATGAGAGATGGACATTATTTTAGAAATAAAATTTGGTACATATTAACAGTTACACAAAATCAAATCATATTCACTCGCTAGTTTCACATGATATTTTCCCATTGCTCTGCAGCTATGCTAGTTCCATTTACAACTTGAAGTTCCATATTCCCTTTAGCAATGGTCCATTTTCTCCTAAGTTACTATAATGAATTACATATATGATTTCTAGATCCAGTATCTAAAACTCAACTAGAAGCACATATAGATAAAGAATTTTTTATATGGAAAATACCTTTAGGAGCAGAGTCTGATTCTTTCCCCTTTGAAATCTGTAATTACTCTGGATAGTTCCTCTTCAAATGTGTAGCATCCCAGATTTATATGGAAGTGTTAAATCAGTTTAATGTGTTAAAACAGGTTGAATCAACTGAAGAGTAATTTTAAGCATAAACATCAAATTTTTAAAGATGATGGAATCAAAACCCAAAACTAGTTTCATCGTGTTCGAAATGTCATTCAAATATGAAAAGCATATATGACTCGAAGGTGGAGAATGGAAAAAATCGAGTCGGGTGGGGCAAACATGTGAATAAGTTAAGGAAAATCATTAAGAGATCAATTCTAAAAATTGAGGGACCACTTTCTCATTTTTAGTTTGGCTTCCTTCTTTCTCTTCTTCATCTCCTCAAGCCCTTACTCAACTTCCACTCTGCATAACTCTTTCACCTCTTCACAAAAAATACTCAAAAATATGTTAAATTCAAATTAGATCTTCCTCTTTAATAAGTATAAGCCAAATTCTCTAAAGTTGAAGAATTCATCTTTGAATTTCTGAAATAAAGATTTGGAGAAGTGGGTTTCAAGCAAGATTGAGGATTTCTTCTGGCTTGGGTGAGTGGGAAATTATATAGGGAACGAAATCCTATTATTTCGTTCGTATTATTTGATTTGAATTCTTCAAATAATTTTGTTCGGCCATTCGATTTTGCTTGAATGTTTGTGATATACTCTGATTGGTTCATTTGTTTACACGTTACTGATAAATTTGCACTTGCTTGAGTCGGTTCCCTTCTTTACTCCTTTGACTTCAGTATTTGAATTTTTGAGATAATTCAATTTTCAATTTTCTTCTTTTATATGCTTTGACTGGTTCATCGTTTGACCCTCTGTGACTTTATTTGAACTGCTCCCTTGTTTTGTTACTTCGACTGCAAGCTTTTTGGTCCCTTGTCTCAAGTTGCATTGAACTGTATTACCTCTTGAAGTCTGCACTTGATTTTGGTTTGTGTTTCTGACCTCTGTTACTATGACTGCTTGCGCCATTGTGTTATAGTGGTCTTGTAGTCTGGTTCACTCCAGAACTGAAGTCACTGCTCCCGTACACCGCTTCACATTGTTCAAGTGATTTCATGAGTGTTTACTGCATATGGTTGAATCTTAATGTGTTTTGATGGTCTGTTGTCTTCATACATATATGTATGTATATGTGTTTTGGTGAGCCTGTTTAAGCTTGCTGACCCATGTGAATGCATTTGTTCATGCCATTTACTTGTTGCTCCATTGCTTTGCACCTAACCATTTGTTTGCTTGTACACGCAGTTTGTACCACTGCTTCAATGAGTTCATTTGTATGTATATATTGTGTTCACACCTGGTGCACCTTTCTCTGGTTCATGCTTGAACTATTGTTGGTGCACCTAGTTCTCTGCTGCCTTCTTCCTTGTGTTTGGTCTTTGTGAATCTGACCATTGCATTATTGGTGCACATTTTGATTTCATATTCGAATCTGATTCATATATGTGTTGTTGAGTCCTTTCATTTAGTCACCACAAGTACACTTCACCCCAAAGTACAATCACACTCAACAATCTCTTATTATTCCCACTTTTGCCTTATCCCTGACCACATTTGCCACTTGAATATGTACATGACTTGTGGCATCTGTTTCATGTGCATTTTTGACTGAGTCTCTTGTTCACTTGAGTTTATAGCCACTGGCTATTTTGAGTACTTGGTTTCATATGTCGTTGGTCTGGGTGCACTTGTTGGTTTTGGAGCCTTGCATTTGTGTGATCATTCACCACTTTGAGTTGAATTCTCTATTGCTTCAAGTTACATTGAGATTTGGTTTCTTTGATTGTCCATGGTTGTTGCTCTTTATACGTTTGCAGTCTGGACTTGTTGTTTTGATTCTTTGAGCTTGTTCATGTTGTTATGTGGTATGGTTTGGTCTCCTTGCATTTGACTGGAACCACTTGTGTACACCATGTACTTGTGTCATTGATCTGGATGTACTTGTTGCACTGCTTCTGAACTGTTGTGAGTATGCCGTTTTATGTATTTGCCTTCAATTGTGTCTTGTTTGGTTTCATTTGAGAGTGTCGAGCTTTTCACTTGTGTCTGCTGCCTTCAACCATTCACTTGTTCATGTCTGATGTTGGTAATGATATCTCTGTTCTTCAATTCTGGGTTGTACTTTTTGATTTTTTGACCATATGTGCTTTATGCACCTTGTTCCACTTTGTGTTGGCTTGACATGCTCTCTGGTTTTACTGATGCTTGTGCACTTTGTGCTGATCTGATTTGATGTTCATGTGTACCGATGTCTCTTGGTTGGAATTTGAGATGCTGAGGCAATGCACATGTGTACGTGTACACATGTGTATATGCAGGCTCTTGTGCTCATGTTGTGACTTTATTTGCATTGCACCTGAATATTTACACTTGAGTTGAATCCAGCTTTTGCTTGGGTTTGACCTTGTGCACACCTGTCCCTACAATTTTAACAAGCAAGTGTATATCGGTGTGCATGGCCTTGTGGCATGTACAGTGATACATTGTGCATGTCATAAGTTTTTCGTATAGAATTAAAAAGTAAATGATGACGAACAACCCAAATAACTGAGGCAAATAATATATTCAAATACACACTTCACTATTCACTGCAAAAATATTTTCTTTTTCAATTTTACTGCGTTAATGTTTATTTTGCAGATAACTCAGATGCTGGATTCAAGCTGTAACAAAGTTGAAGATAAAAATACGAGTGATGAGTGAATATGTAGTGAGGTCAAAATTGTAAATTGAAATTTGTGATGTAATTGAAATTGTAATGTAATTGAAAATGTATATATGTAGTGAGAACTCAAAATTGTACTATTTGAATTTGTAATAAAATATTTGTTTGATTAAAATATTTGTTTGAATGTGAATTCTGTGTTATTTATTTTATCCAACAAATATTTATTTAATTATGTGAAAAATAAAATAGTACAATAACAAATACATTTAAATGAGTATATATATATATTTGTTATCATCAAACAAAAATCATATACTAGCATATTCTACAATAAAGAATGAGGTTCCACCTTTAATAGTTGAAGATGACCTAGATCAATTAGGGAAGGCAACAACATATTAATTAGAGAGGATCGAATTAACTCGTTCTAGGTAAAGTGACTTTTTAAAGTATAAGGAATAAGAAGTATAGGACTAAAAATACTTTTCCTGGCGATTCACCTTAGTAATAACCAAGGCTCTCTTTGATCGAGCTCCTTGTATCAGACCACATACATTAGTATGCATGAGTCCATTAACTCTATCATTGCTCCTACCGAATGGGTTCTTAGTCAATTTAACTTTAAGACATGACTCACAAGTATCAAATGATTGAGAACCAAACGATGGTAGAAACCCTTAGTTTCTTAACCCGTTAAGTCATTTCCTACTAATATGGCCTAGTCTACAATGCCATAGATAACTATCATTAACTTTAGATGTGGTATTATTTTCAACAGCAAAACTATGATTTAAATTAAGAACAAAAATACCATTATTCAAAGCAAAGAAATCCAACCGTTTTACTTTCAACACCAATATTCATAATATTTCATTTTCAAGTAAAACTGTATCCATCCTCTATTAAACAAGTGAAATATATTATTCTAAAAATAAAAATTGAGTACATAGTAACGGTTAACCGAATCAAATCATACCCACTTTCTAGTTTCACATGATATTCTCCCATTGCTTCTACAACTACACTAGCTTAATCTACAGCTTGAAATCCCATGCTCCCTATAGTGACCGGCCTTTTGTTCCTATGTCCCTATAATGAATTACATACACGATTCTAGACCTGGTATCTAAAACTCAACTAGAAGCACACATACAATTTTTATATGGAAAGTACCTTTAGGACTAGAATACAATTCTTTCCACTTCAACGTCTCTAAGTACTCTGAATGGTTCCACTTTCAATGTCCCTTATTTGAGAAAAAGTTGCGATCGCATTTCTCTTACATCATTGACTTCTCTTTTCCACCTCTTGACTTATGCTTTCTCTTCTTCAAAATTTTCAATGAAGAGCAACTCATGACAGCTAGTATTGCACTCGGTTCCTTCGTGAATGTACTTTCAGTAGTCCTTAACACATTAAGAAGCTCAATGACAAAACACTTCAACAAATTCGTATTAAAGTTCAATACGAAAAGGTCAAACAATGGAGTTAAAGACCCTAGAATCAAGTTGGTCAATAGCTCTATATCTAGAGCAGTACCTAGCTCGACCAACCATTCGATGTACCCAATTATTTTGAGCATGTGGTCTTTGACTAAAGACCCTTTATACATTTTTGCATGGAACAATTTCCATGATACCTCGTCTTTGCGATATGATATTACTCACTGTAAAACTTTTCTTGGTGGCTAAATATTTCATAAATGTTAATTTTATCAAGTTTCCTTTTGAGCTCGATGCTCATAGTTGATAACATGTAACAACGAGATAGTTCACAATCCATTTGCCAATCCTCATAAACCTTAGTTTATTTGGGCGTGGCATTAATGAGGTTTAGTCAAAAGGTTGCTAGCGACAACATACCAAAGCTTTTGTATATGAGTTCTATTTTAACATTCCTTAGCCAATCTTTGTAGTTTATGCCAGTTAGTGTGTTCTTTTCGAAATTAGCTTCAATGTTGTCATTTATCTACGCAAACTCATTATAGTAAAATGTATATCATTGCATGTGTTCTTATACTTATTAGAATATTTCATTATATTTATCTAATAAGGCTCCTATTGAAATCTATATCTCTCAAAAAGTCTAAAATAGATAGAGAATTTCATAAATTCCTTCTGTGGATGTTTGGATTTGTTTATCATGTTACTACGACCTTAATGGTGCTTAACAAGTCGTAGTTCCCATAAACGATAAAAAACACTTTACTAAATATCACATATGTAGTTCCTAACAAACTTTTATCTATGCTCCTAATCATCTTCATTACCTTGAAAGTGCTCAAAAATTCATGAAGTACTTTAGAAGCTGGTAAGGTAAGATTTAGAGTAATTCATCCATCTAATTTGGAATTGTTGCTTGTGGACATAATTGTTATGATCCAACCACTTTTGATTCAAAGACTCCAATTCGTAATGAAACATACATTCAAATGCAAATATGGAATATTTCTAACATAACTTATGACCTTCTTTTATTTTCAACATAAATAAAATGAACATGCATTGTTTAAACTCAAACATATGTAATATTACTGGTATTAGACTTATATAATTAGCTTCACTTGCATCATTTCTTTCCAATCAATTTTTAGCATGCACGATTTAAGACTCGCCATCCTCTTTTACACCAGCTTTAACTCTTTGGAGTAATTTTTGATGTACTGTAAAATATGGTAACACTCATCCAAAACTTCTCATCTTTCATATTTTTACATGTTATGTTTGTTAAAATGTGAACCCAAGCTTTTGAAAGAGAATATAACTAACCCGAGCTACGCCTGTTTTGCTTCTTCTTCATATTAATACTCTCTCTATAAGTCTCATCAATATCATCAACTTTGAAACTATCATAATAAGAAACAAGCTTATTTTTACCCTTTTGGAAACATAGATATCCCATTGATCTCCAGTATCTTTTCTTAAAATCTAAACTAATTACTAGTTGTGTTTATTTAACCTCTTCTTCATCCACTGCTTCATCTTTGTCTTTATCTTCAGCCTCATTTTTCTTTCTTCCGCAATGTTTCCTAAAATATTTACATTTTATCACTATTTAAAGAAGAAAATTGTTTTCTCATGTTTTGCATAAATTCTCTATCTTAATTTGTTAGATCTTCGATACTAAATTGTGTTTGTTGTTGGAAATAATCATTTTTTGATAGTAGTTTAAGTGGATGAAACATGTTTTTGAAATTGCAAAACATTTTTTTATGATGTTGTATTAAGTGATATTTTGGAGTAGTGTTACGATGTTGTTGCTAAAGTATAGTTTTTTGAAATAGTCAAGGTTATGACTTTGATTTGTAATTGTTGATGAAAAGCTATACACCCATATTGTTGATGTAGAGCAATGTTATGAAACTTATAAGGTGAGTAACTATTTTATAATTATTGATGAGAAGCTATGTAACCATAGTTTTGATGAGGATACCTAGTTTGATATATGTCGACAATGGGCATACTGTGATATATGATATTAGGGTATGAACAATTAATTGGTTGGGTGGAAGTATTTGATTTTTGTTTACATTTTCTCTAACAATTTTTTTAGAAACAACATTTTCACCTTTTTCACTAGAATTCCAAAAGGAGAAATGTAAGTGTTAGCATGGTGGTTGTAAGGGAAGAAATTTATAGTGGAGAGGGAGAAAGAGTCATTGAGGGTGTAGCCATTTGACTTTAGAATGATGAGTAATTAAAATGGCATAAATAAAGCCATAATAAATGGCTTTATTTATGCCTTTTTCATGCTCATAAGCTTAAACATTTATTATAAGGTTTTTTTAGCAACATACTGCCCCAATTAGTTTAGTGAAAAATAATAATATATGATCATTGATGGAAGAGACCAATCAATGCCAATGACACCATGTATTCTGTAGTAGAGTAATGATTGACACGTGTACATGGATCATGTAACAAAATGCACCTCCAGACACAATGATTTAAAACCAAAGACTACGTTTGAACTCGAGTCATGCCAACAAGTATGAATCGTTAAGTTTTTGTGGTTTGCATGAGACAAAGGCAAATACAATTTAAAACATTCTACACTTTCAGATCTCATAGATAAAGGAAATAGAATATAAGTGTAGAAAATAATCCTCATGTCAAAATAGTCATGGTCCATAAAGTACTGATAAAATAGCGTCTCTAAATGGCAATACAACATAAGTCTGTATGACAAATAAAATAAGGTACATAGGAGAATAACTAAAAATAAATATATCTTTGAAGCACCAAGTCACCTTCTTCATTCACGTTATCCTGATTATTTCACCTACTATGGTGTTGACAAGTAACTAAAGTTCAGTTATAACCTACAAAACTTAAGGATGTTCTTTTA
The DNA here is from genome assembly GCA_030737815.1 of Allium fistulosum. NCBI lineage: Eukaryota > Viridiplantae > Streptophyta > Magnoliopsida > Asparagales > Amaryllidaceae > Allium > Allium fistulosum. The sequence continues at coordinate 303,237,203 of CM060903.1, read as the reverse complement.
TGTGCATGTACTGTATATAACAAATTAGTTACTTTTCACATTATAGGTTGACAATTGTTAATGCACCCAAATTCAATAGCGATCTATGAAAATTTCCACCCAAAGGTTGGAATTTTTGAAACAAAATAAACAGAGAAATACCTCTAGTGTATGGTCCCAACAATAGACCGCCTGATTATAAATTGAGTTAACATTTACAATGGCAGTCACTTTGTTATGCATTGAGTTAACATTCTCAATGGTAGTCACTTGAGTTGCACCGAACCGAGTATACATTACAATTTCAAGCCTACACATTGGGTTAACAATCCCGATATAATCATTTAGGTTAACAACCCCAATGATAACTTGTCACATAATCATTGAGTAACCACCTCATTGGCGCTCGTACCTTATGCCATATACATTTAACTTTTTGCAACAAGGGTCATTTAACTGATCTGACGCCTTTGTAGGATTAACTTACTCTACTATAATAGACGTCTCCACATAATATCTTCTGCTTTCACCAATAAATGACTGAAACTAGCTACTGAATAATAAGGGCATCTAATTGTGATATAATCGCACGCCTTGTTGAGTGTTACGTTAGATAGCCTCATGAAATGTGTACTTAGGTACGTCTTCAAGTGTGAAACCTGTCCATCTTGTTCCACATCCCCATATAGTTAAGTGGACTCCGGAAAGGCACGAGAGTGGGAAAAAGTTTCCACGATCCATCCTACTTGGCCTACACCAAGTCCAGGTTCAACCTAGGCTTGATTTAGCAACTCAGAAATATAGAGTTTGGTCCAAACATCTGATCCTCTATACAAAATTTAAGTACATGTATTCAGACGTCTGACCTTATATTCAAACGTCTGATTTGGATTCCAAATGTCTGAATAGAAGTTCAAACGTCTGTATCTTGTTAGATTTAAACTATTTCCTTTCTGTTTTAATTTTTCTGAAATCCAAACATCTGATCTTGAATTTAGATGCCCGAATTCGTATTTTAAGGCCTGTTGTCTTATTTATTTTGTTTGCCTTCATCGTAGACATAGTTATGGCTGTAAGGTTCATTCCTTTATGGCTTACAAGTATTTAGGTATAATTTCAATTTTATCCATACCCAACTTCATGTATTTTATCCCACCGATTGTACAAAATATTTCAATCATTTTTCTACGTATTCTTCAAATTTATTGTAACATTCTGAAATTTTCAACCATTCGCATCCATACATGTCGGATTTGAATTGCTTAAAATATCAGATTGTTAATTTAAATTTGGCAAAACTCAGCATATACAGTAAATAAATGATCACAGAATCACAAACACAGAGTAATATAACAATAATGCAGCTGAAACAAATGAATAGTAGTTCATGAAGCTACTATATATATCAGAGTTAAAACAAGATACAACAGAAGTCTTGAATACATAGAAGTCTCAATACATTAGTCAAATACAAGATCAGAATACATCAGTGGAATCAATTGAATAACTAAAAGCTGGATAGATAGCTGGATCTCCAAGCGGAGCTCCAACTCCAAAGGTGAGTCTCAAATGCTGTATCACTCAGTCTGACCCGAGCGTAAAGCAAAACACAAAACACTCGAGCCAGGATTAACATTCTTAAATTGATAAATCCAACTCAAGTGAAATATCAACTGAAATACAAGTAACTTAAAGGATGTTTGGGATAACCATCCTCTAAGGATCCGTTAAACTATCTACTATGTAGTAATATACGCTATTATAATAATGTCTACAGTAAAGTATACTGTTTAAAAATAGCGTTAAGGCTTTACATTTTCCACCTTAACACATTTTACAGTACCAATAGTCTATAAAGTACCGTAATACCTCGTAAACTGGAGCTACCAGAGGATACTCCATATGTACGACACAAATCAAACTCATAGTAAAGCACGCTAGGGTAGGTGACACGGCACAACAAGGCAATGCCAGGGTAGATATACCAACTACGCATCCAGAATGGTGGTAACACAGAGCCGCAGCAATCGCCCACCTCGAGCCACACTCCCGAATCAAGGGTGCGCACCAAATCAATCACAAAGTAATAGAATGGCATACGATGGAGTGTGTCCGATAAGAGGAGCTACCTCATTGGCCCGGAATCGCTCCTGTTTTAGCCACCTTATGCCAACTCACGGGATTTGGGTTCACGTAAATATACCTTTAGGATCGTCGCCACCATCCTACTTCATTCTGGAATCTCCACCGCGTACACAGTTGTTAAAGTGGTTTTCGGTATCAACAAAGAGTATGCCAATCTGATCCCGGTCTCTTTAACAACCGACCGTTATTATAACACCGCGGTCATTTCAAAATAGTTTATACTTCAAAACCAAAATATCATTTCCATTTTTAAAACCATATCAAAACGATATCATTTTCACTTCAAATATATACACTTCAGAAATCATAGTACTTTCAAAGTTATAAAACTTTCGAAATCAAACACTTGAAATCATAATACTTTGGAACACCATAATAGTTTGAAAATCATAACTTCCACCCTTAAATAGTTTAGATATTAATAATAGTATATAATAAATAGTTTATAAAATAAAATAGTATATATAAAAATAATTATAAGTTAAAATAGTTCATATTGAAATAATTAGTATATTAAAATAGTTTATATTAAAATAATTAGTATATTAAAATAGTTTATATTAAAAATAGTTTAAATGTAATATAAAAAAATACTTTTAATAATAAAATAGCTTCCTCAAATTTCACAATCGATTCAAATCAACTCGAATTCCAAAATTCTAACTTATTCCATCTCAATTCATCAAATTCAACTCAATTACTTTTCTTAATAAACCATTTCAAATTATCGATTTCAAATACATATTTGAACCATAAAATAAGTCATTTCAATTTTAATATATTTCAAAGCTTTATATATATATCCAATATTTCAAAACTAAATTCGATAATTTCACATATATATCAAATTCACTTTACTATTATTTAGTTTTGAAATATTTATTTAATCATTTCAATGACATTTAAATAAACACAAAATTACATATTTAAATAAACTAAATACCCCATCTAAATTTATGTAAATTTGAGACTATTTATTAAAATCAATTTTAATCCAAATCAAGTTATAAAATTAGAGCTTTAAAATCTCAAATTTAATAATTTCAAATCAAACTTATTTAAGTAAAATTTTAAATAAATATAATTTCAAATCAATTTCAAATTTATCTTTCCAACCTGAATCATTATAAACTCTATATTTGAAAATATATATATTAAATAAATACTTAAACATATTATATATCAACTTTATTAAATCAATTTTAATAAATCTTAAAAGTCTATATTTATTAAAACCATATATTTCTTTTCAAAACCATAGAAATCATTTTCAAATATTTATATATATAGACCACGGTGTTTGTATATAATTTTCTATCCTATGGTCAAGTGATACGGATATTTATCATTTCAATCCGCAATTTAAATATACGGGTATATATCTTTTCAACCCGCAATCCCAAATTTAATTCAATGAAAATCGCTTGGGTTTATCATTTCAACCCATAACGATTTTCTCTTATTCTACAGATCGTTCGGGTATGTATCATTTCAACCCATAGTAAAATCTATACTAACAGGGAACTTGCAGAGTGATAACAGATATGATAATAACATAACAGGCATATATCATCAATATAAATAACAGGTAATGGTGTCAGATGTCACAGGTGAACAGATACAGATAATAGCATATATATAACAATTTAAATAACTAACAGCAGCATATTTCAATTGTCGTTTCAATTGAAGTCAAATTTAATAAATATAAGAACATTAATCGTGAGTGATTGCTCACCTTTCGAGGCTAGAGAGGATAGACAACGATGGGTTATGAATCCAAGCCCGGATTTCAAAACAAGCATGATGGACACGAGTTTGACGATCAAAGCTGATGACAAGGAATTGATGAAATCGAATTAGAACTGGATCGATGAAAACAAGTCAAAACTGATAGGAAAAATGGAAACAAAAATATACATTATATTTTACTCAAAAAAATCAATATAAAATTTGAAACACATATTTAATATAAATCTGCTTGTAATTTTAAACCAATAAATAACTTTTAAAACAAATCCCTATATATACACTATTACGAAATCACATATATAATATCCTGCAACTAAATATACACCCATGGAAACCTATATAATGCTATAAACAAACTTTGTAAGATTAAAACTATAAACAACAAACTGTAAAACTATAAACAAAAAGCTTTGTAATATTAATCTGAAATACAAATTAACATTTGCAAGTTGACAGTATAAACCTTTATATATAAATTTTAAACAACAACTTTTATAACTACTGGTTTACACATACTTCTTTCAAAACAAAATATATAACATACATACAATTCGCATACATGTTTTACTTTAATATATATATATATATATATATATCATACTATTTAGAATGTAGTTCTTAAATAAACAAATATCACTTTTAGAATTTACCTGATATACATATGCAAACATATCTCTGTAATTCATATATATATATATATACTGCAATACGTAGGTAATGTATTATTTATATAAAAAAATATAACCTTTCAGACTGTGTATATATATGCATAGTAGACTTATACAAAATTTATACATTTTACTGTAACCATATATATGTAATAGACTTACAGGAATAGAATAAAACATATGTGACACCACAAAATATATATAGACTTGTATATTCAAATTTATACTTGTATAATTTAACAACATATAAATGTCATACAAATCCTATATACAAATATATATAAATCTTATAACAGAACAAATGAAAACTAATACATATATAAACCTATACATATGTAATACAAGACAGGTAAAATAATAGCTTGTATTTGTAAGATGTGTACAACTCTTATGGTTATATACTTTTTATATAAACAACAGATTTTACAATATGACTCACTCTATTATTATCAATATAAATCACTACAAATATATATATATATATACGTATGCATATATAAACAAGAAAGGCGGAGCAAACCATACTATATATTATATACATATAAAAGCTGTAAACATTATATACTTAAACAGTATTTTATACTTAATCAATATATATAAAGCACACGTACGTTTGTTTATATTTATGCAATATGCGATACAAAGCAATTCAAAGAACTGTACTAACATGATATTATATAATATATATATATTTAGACAGAACAAAATAATAAAATAATATATATACCTATATATATCGTTCGGCTATGGTTAAATGCAAGAGATCGAGTAGGCAAAGGAGGAGATGGATGAATGGCGGTTGGGAAGCTCGGCTTGGTTGCAGATCTCGGCCGTACAAGTCATGAGGTAAGGCCGAAATGCTGACGTGGGGTGGAGAATACAAGGCGGAGACGGTTTGCAGAGGTATGGCCGAGCAATGCGAGAGGAAACAGGTCGGAGGTAGGCCAAAAGTGGCGGTCGATTGCTGGCCGACGTTGATCAGAACGTGAGGTAGGAGGTCGGGAAGCTCGAAAAAGGCAGATGGTTCAGAAGCAATATATGAGTGGTTTAAATGCATGGATGGAAGATGAACAAGCTTTAACAAAAAATATGAAGCTTTTAAAAATAAAGAAAATGTTAAAAGACGATCACAAATTTAGGGGAATAGTAAAAAGATGAATATAGGAAGGGAAAGAGACACGAACCAAAATTAAATCAACCAGTTGGGAATGCTAATATTCAAACACGAAGGTTTAGGAAATATAAATGCAACAGCCATTGGTAACGTGCAGGGTGAGCAATGAAAGGACGGATGAAAACCAAAAGATTTTAAAACAGTACCGATACGAAATCGGTTTTCCGATTTTCCGACGTGTATTAGACACCGAAACGCGCAAACGAATATACCGTAGATATCAGCACGATGAGATGATCAAAACGGTATATAGATATCAGTGGTACGATCATCCTATCAAAAGTCGATAATCAGCACCGAAAATGCTGCTAATTTGACGAAAATAAGATAGACAGAGCAATAGCAGTCCAAATTTGACGAAACAAAATATGACGTTTCACTCAGAAGATAATTTACAAATTTTCTATAGAAAAATATTCAGGTTTGGAAAACATTTTATTACCATCAATTTTTAACTGATTTGAATTAAAATAAAATTATACAAGAAAATAAACTTTCATATTATTAGATGAAAATTTACCAGTTGTTATGTTAAAATAGACGTATTCCAAATATTAAATTTTTATTTCAAAATTCAATTATTTAAAATTTCACAAAATTCAGTTAATTACGTTAAATAAAACCTTTAAATTTATGGGTCGTTACACTCTCCCCCACTCAGAACTTTTCGTCCTCGAAAAGGAAGGAAGTAGGAGAATAGAAACAACCAGAAAGAAAATAAATTGAAATACAAATAAAACAATTAATTTAAAACCATATAAATTTCAACTTAAATTAACTAATATTCAATAATTGATTTTAAATTCAAGGTATTTCATTAATTTGATCTAATTTCAATTTATTAATTTCTTCAAAAAAAAATTATTTTATTTATCACATTTATTTTTCAATCAACTTATTATTCTATTAATCTCTATTAACATTTTTATAATCAAAATTAAGTGTATAACTTTTATTATAAACATTCAAATTTTATTTATAAAAACATTTTATATTGTATATTATCCAATTACATATTCAACTTCTGAATAATCTAGGTAAGTTATATTAGAATGAAATTGGGTATTATACAAGTAAACTTTTTCAAATTCAATTATTTCAATATTCAAAATTTTGACTATTTAAAATCATCCTTTAACATAAATTTAAAAATTAATTTTCCGATTCACTTCAAACTATTTAGAGATAATTATGTATATACTATATATATCAAATCAAATTAAATTTAAAATAATATATATCTATATATATATATATAATAAAATCATACTTAAGGAATTCAAATCAATTTAATTCCAAAAATAAAAGTGTAGCAAGGCTACAGAATGGCCTCTTCACTTTGAAACTCGAAAATGAATGTCGATGATGCGGCCGCCATCACCGAAATTATTTTCCAGCGACAAAAGAGGAAGGCACTGATTTGAACATCTAAAATTCTTTGAAACGGTTTCTATTTGAAAATATTTAAATAATATACGCTTTAAAACCAGAGTTTGAAATCATCGGAAATTAAATTCTCAAATTCCCGATTTAAATTCATTTCAATTCCAAATCAATTTATAAACCATGTTTATAAATTAATTTATAGAACAATAAATGATAATCAAATATTATCATTTCAAACAACCAATTTAATTAACCTATTAAATTCCAGAAAATTTTACTTATGTATTTAATATAATAATACAAATTTATTTCATTTACCAAATAATATTGTGTTAGTTTGCTATGTTCAAGTGTTTTGGAATTCCTATCGATAGCGCTGATCAGACGAATCGATCGAAAACCCAAATCAACATCAACAACTCAAACAACAAACTATAAAACATTTTAATATTAATTACAAATACACTCCCTCACTCGATCATTCCAGAAAATGGATTTCAAAATAAGGATAGAGGTTCAAATTCAAAGGGGACCCTAACCAAAAGAATTCAACTAGAAGATTGGCTCGATAGGGAGATAAATAGATTTCAAAGAGAGAAACTAATGGATAAACTTATATAAATCGCGGGCAACCTTAACCGGGTCAACCGTGACTTCAAAATAAGATCGAGGTAGAATTATGGAGCAAATCGACATTCGATCTCCCTAGATAGAATTCGGGTATTGCAAAAGATAGCAGCATCGAAAACCGAGGATACAGAAATCTTCGGTGAATCAATACCGATTGTAAAGGAGATTCACCCCTTTACAAATCATTCAAAGATTGGCGAAACCGCCGATTATTATAGAAATCAATCAAAGTGGAGTTATGGAATGCTCCAGAATCCAAAAGAACCCGAATAAGAAAAACAAGGACGGATTTCAGAACAAGTGGGAGAGTTCCAAAATTCAAAGGAAACCGAATCAAAGAGGAAGAGATTCAAGCACGAACGAAAGTGATCCTGTAATTAAATTTACTCTATATGCTAAGTTTTGCCTAAAACCAGAGCTCTGATACCACATGTAACATCCTGAAATTTTCAACCATTCGCATCCATACATGTCGGATTTGAATTGCTCAAAATATCAGATTGTTAATTTAAATTTGCAAAACTCAGCATATACAGTAAATAAATGATCACAGAATCACAGACACAAAGTAATATAACTATAATGCAGCGGAAATAAATGAATAGTAGTTCATGAAGCTACTATACATATATATATCAGATTAAAACAAGATACAACAGAAGTCTCGAATACATAGAAGTCTCAATACAATAGTCAAATATAAGATCAGAATACATCATTGGAATCAACTGAATAACTGAAAGCTGGATAGATAGCTGGATCTCCAAGCGCAGCTCCAACTCCAAAGCCGAGTCTTAAATGATGTATCACTCAGTCTGACCTGAGCGTAGAGCAAAACATAAAACACACGAGTCAGGATTAACATTCTTATATCAATAAATCCAACTCAAGTAAAATATCAACTGAAATACAAGTAACTTAAAGGATGTTTGGGATAACCATCGTCAAAGGATCCGTTAAACTATCTACTATGTAGTAATATATGCTATTATAATAATGTCTACAGTAAAGTATACTATTTAAAAATAGCGTTAAGGCTTTACATTTTCCACCTTAACACATTATATAGTGCCAATAGTCTATACATGCCGTAATACCCCGTAAACTGGAGCTACCAGAGGATACTCCATAGGTACGACACAAATCAAACTCGTAGTAAAGCACGCTAGGGTAGGTGACACGGCACAACAAGGCAATGCCAGGGTAGATATACCAACTACGCATCCAGAATGGTGGTAACGCAGAGCCGCAGCAATCGCCCACCTCGAGCCACACTCCCGAATCAAGGGTGCGCACCAAATTAATCACAAGGTAATAGAATGGCATACGATGGAGTGTGTCCGATAAGAGGAGCTACCTCATTGGCCCGGAATCACTCCTGTTTTAGCCACCTTATGCCAACTCACGGGAGTTGGGTTCATGTAAATATACCTTTAGGATCGTCGCCACCATCCTACTTCATTCTGGAATCTCCACCGCGTACACAGTTGTTAAAGTGGTTTTTCGGATCAACAGAGAGTATGCCAATATCTGATACCGGTCTCTTTAACAACCAACCGTTATTATAACACCGCGGTCATTTCAAAATAGTTTATACTTCAAAATCAAAATATCATTCCATTTTTAAAACCATATCAAAACGATATCATTTTCACTTCAAATATATACACTTCAGAAATCATAGTACTTTCAAAGTTATAACACTTTCGAAATAAACACTTGAAATCATAATACTTTGGAAAACCATAACAGTTTGAAAATCATAACTTCCACCCTTAAACAGTTTAGATATTAATAATAGTATATAATAAATAGTTTATAAAATAAAATAGTTTATATAAAAATAATTATAAGTTAAAATAGTCCATATTGAAATAATTAGTATATTAAAATAGTTTATATTAAAATAATTAGTATATTAAAATAGTTTATATTAAAAATAGTTTAAATATAATATAAAAAAATACTTTTAATAATAAAATAACTTCCTCAAATTTCACAATCGATTCAAATCAACTCGAATTCCAAAATTCAAACTTATACCATCTCAATTCATCAAATTCAACTCAATTCATTTTCTCAATAAACCATTTCAAATTATCGATTTCAAATACATATTTGAACCATAAAATAAGTCATTTCAATTTTAATATATTTCAAAGCTTTATATATATTCAATATTTCAAAACTAAATTTGATAATTTCATATATATATATATCAAATTCACTTTACTAATATTTAGTTTTGAAATATTTATTTAATCATTTCAATGACATTTAAATAAACACAAAATTACAGATTTAAATAAACTAAATACCCCATCTAAATTTATGTAAATTTGAGACTATTTATTAAAATCACTTTTAATCCAAATAAAGTTATAAAACCAGAGCTTTAAAATCTCAAATTTAATAATTTCAAATCAAACTTATATAAGTAAAATTCTTAAATAAATACAATTTCAAATTAATTTCAAATTTATCTTTCCAACCTGAATCATTATAAACTCTATATTTGAAAATATATATATTAAATAAATACTTAAACATATTATATATCAACTTTATTAAATCAATTTTAATAAATCTTAAAAGTCTATATTTATTAAAACCATATATTCTTTTCAAAACCATAGAAATCATTTTCAAATATTTATATATATAGACCACGGTGTTTGTATATAATTTTCTATCCTATGGTCAAGTGATACGGATATTTATCATTTCAATCCGCAATTTAAATATACGGGTATATATCTTTTCATCCCGCAATCCCAAATTCAATTCAATGAAAATCGCTTGGGTTCATCATTTCAACCCATAATGATTTTCTCATATTCTACCGATCGTTCGGGTATGTATCATTTCAACCCATAGTGAAATCTATACTAACAGGGAACTTGCAAAGTGATAACAAATATGATAATAACATAACAGGCATATATCATCAATATAAATAACAGATAATGGAGTCAGATGTCATAGGTGAACAGATACAGATAATAGCATATATATAACAATTTAAATAACTAACAGCAACATATTTCAATTGTCGTTTCAATTGAAGTCAAATTTAATAAATATAAGAACACTAATCGTGAGTGATTGCTCACCTTTCGAGGCTAGAGAGGATAGACAACGATGGGTTATGAATCCAAGCCCGGATTTCAAAACATGCACGGTGGACACGAATTTGACGATCAAAGCTAATGACAAGGAATTGACGAAATCGAATTAGAACAGGATCGATGAAAACAAGTAAAAACTGATGGGAAAAATGGAAACAAAAATATACATTATATTTTACTCAAAAAAATCAATATAAAATTTGAAACACATATTTAATATAAATCTGTTTGTAATTTTAAACCAATAAATAACTTTTAAAACAAATCCCTATATATACACTATTACGAAATCACATATATAATATCCTGTAACTAAATAAATACCAATGGAAACCTATATAATGCTATAAACAAACTTTGTAAGATTAAAACTATAAACAACAAACTGTAAAACTATAAACAAAAAGCTTTGTAATATTAATCTGAAATACAAATTAAGATTTGCAAGTTGATAGTATAAACCTTTATATATAAATTTAAACAACAACTTTTATAACTACTGGTTTATACATACTTCTTTCAAAACAAAATATATAACATACATATAATTCGCATACATGTTACACTTTAAAATATATATATATATATATTTCATAATGTTTAGAATGTAGTTCTTAAATAAACAAATATCACTTTTAGAATTTAAATGATATACATATGCAAACATATCTATGTAATTCATATATATATATACAACAATACATAGGTAATGTATTATTTATATAAACAGATATAACCTTTCAGACTGTGTATATATATATATATATATGCATAGTAGACTTATACAAAACTTATACATTTTAATGTAACCATATATATGTAATAGAGTTACAGGAATAGAATAAAACATATATGACACCACAAAATATATATAGACTTGTATATTCAAACTTATACTTGTATAATTTAACAACATATAAATGTCATACAAATCCTATATACAAATATATATAAATCTTATAACAGAACAAATGAAAACTAATACATATATAAACCTATACATATATAATACAAGACAGGTAAAATAATAACTTGTATTTGTAAGATGTGTACAGCTCTTATGGTTATATACTTTTTATATAAACAACAGATCTTACAATATGACTCACTCTATTATTATCAATATAAATCACTACAAATATATATATATATATACGTACGCGTATATAAACAAGAAAGGCGGAGCAAACCATACTATATATTATATACATATAAAAGCTATAAACATTATATACTTAAATAGTATTTTATACTTAATCAATATATATAAAGCACACGTACGTTTGTTTATATTTATGCAATATGCGATACAAAGCAATTCAAAGAACTGTACTAACATGATATTATATAATATATATATTTTAGATAGAACAAAACAATAAAATAATATATATACCTATATATATCGTTCGGCTATGGTTAAATGCAAGAGATCGAGTAGGCAGAGGAGGAGATGGATAAACGGCGGTTGGGAAGCTCGGCTTGGTTGCAGATCTCGGCCGTACAAGTCATGAGGTGAGGCCGAAATGCTGACGTGGGGTGGAGAATACAAGGCGAAGACGGTTTGCAAAGGTATGGCCGAGCAATGTGAGAGGAAACAGGTCGGAGGTAGGCCAAAAGTGGCGGTCGATTGATGGCCGACGTTGGTCAGAATGTGAGGTAGGAGGTCGGGAAGCTCGGAAAAGGCGGATGGTTCAGAAGCAATATACGAGTGGTTTAAATGCATGGATGGAAGATGAACAAGCTTTAACAGAAAATATGAAGCTTTTAAAAATAAAGAGAATGTTAAAAGACGATCACAAATTTAGGGGAATAGTAAAAAGATGAATATAGGAAGGGAAAGAGACACGAACCAAAAGTAAATCAACCAGTTGGGAATGCTAATATTCAAGCACGAAGATTTAGGAAATATAAATGCAACAGCCGTTGGTAACGTGCAGGGTGAGCAATGAAAGGACGGATGAAAACCAAAAGATTCTAAAACCGGTACCGATACGAAATCGGTTTTTCGATTTTCCGACGCGTATCGGACACCGAAACGCGCAAACGAATATACCGTAAAGATCAGCACGACGAGACGATCAAAACGGTATATATATATATCAGTGGTACGACCATCCTATCAAAAGTCGATAATCGGTACCGAAAATGCTGCTAATTTGACGAAAATAAGATAGATAGAGCAATAGCAGTCCAAATTTGACGAAACAAAATATGACGTTTCACTCAGAAGATAATTTACAAATTTTCTATAGAAAAATATTCAGGTTTGGAAAACATTTTATTACCATCAATTTTTAACCGATTTGAATTAAAATAAAATTATACAAGAAAATAAACTTTCATATTATTAGATGAAAATTTACCAATTGTTATGTTAAAATAGACGTATTCCAAATATTAAATTTTTATTTCAAAATTCAATTATTTAAAATTTCACAAAATTCAGTTAATTACGTTAAATAAAACCGTTAAATTTACGGGTCGTTACATTTATAGACTCAATTCAAAATAAATTCCAAAGGGTGTATTCATTAATTGTTTTTCCCTAATCTAAATCAATTCAAAATTACCATATAAAATCAAATATATACAGCTATAGGTAGTCTCAATCAAATTTAAATTTCCCTCCCAAATTATAATGATTATCTTATCAACCCATTACCTAGGGTTTTTCAATTATTCCAATTCATGTTTATTTTCAATTAAAAGTTATCGATTCAGAGTAAAGGTCATATTTTTAACTCTAAAAATGGTATATAATTGAAGTTAAAATACTTATTTATATCATAATTACATCGTGGATAAATCCACTCACCTTGTATTCCCTTATTGTAGAGTCTCTAGCTCCTTCTCTTGATGTATATGTTGATTATCTTCCTTGATCCTTTTTATTTTCAGGATCAGGTTTGGAAGAATTTGTTTACTTTTATGGAGAAAGCGAAAAATGAGTTAGGGGTAGAATTCTTTTCCTTCAAGCGGTGGCTAGGGTTTAGAGGGAAGAGACATGAGTTAGGCCTATATTCATAGCTAAAATTAGGGTTATTAGGGTCTAATCTCGAAATCACCCTCAGCCCCTTAATTGGGCCTCGACCCTTCATACCCCATAACACGTGCCATAGTAAATAATTCATATCACTTTTTTACATTCTATGATTTTGACATTTTGTGTATGAATTTGGGCTAGAAAAATACACTTAACACAATGGAAAAATCAGATTCCCTAAATTCCTTCATTTATAAAATTTCGGTTTTCTAGCTTTATATAAAATTACCAAAATGCCCTATTCAAGTTATAATTTATTTTTATTAAAATTTTGGGGTGTTTAATTGTAACAACTTGATGTTGAGAAGAAATTAATTAGAAATTAATAATAGTAATTTAATTAATTTAAAATAGGGTTTAAAGATCAAATAGGAATAATTTGTAATATTGGAAATTGGATAATAAAATATTAATTTTTAAAATCTGAATTGTTATGGGAAGTTATTAAATAGCTTTTAAAGTGAAGTATTTGGAAGTTAATTAATTTGAAGACTTTGAATTAATAATAAAATATGGGATTTAATTATTTAATTGATAGTGATAATACTTTTGAATTTAAAATGGTTTTAAATGTGATAACGGTAGTTAAATAATTTTTTAAAGTCAAATATTATTAGTAAATAAAATTAGAAATTTATTTTAAAAGAAAATTTTATTTTATTTTATTTATATAAGGGGTTTTATAATTTATTTACTAAGTGGGCCTAAAGAAGAAAATATAGATATAATTATTTAAATGAATTAAATTATGGAAAATAATTATTATAAAATTTGTAGTGACAGTAAAACACTTATGGAAAATAAATGTGAATTTTATTTGGTGATTTAACAAGTTTTACATGAAAGATAACTTGATCAACAAAAGAAAAAGAGTAGAAAGAAATGAAAGAAGAAAGGAACTATGATCTCTTGAGTCCAACATGAAGCCCAAGGCCCACACTTCATGCATCTAGGCATTTCCAAGTCTAGAATGCCTCTTTTCATGTTTTTGAACACTTCTCCCGCATGCTCATTTCTCCTCCAACTCTCTAAACACAATTATGAAACACTCATCCCCTTCTATTCAAATTCATATAAAATTAAATAAAATTCCAAACATCATGAAACTTAAATCTAACTCCTTAACACCATGCTACACCCCTAGGAAGCATCAAAGTTTGATTTGAGTAACTTTTGGTGTCATGTGCATTTTTAATGAAGAAGAAGGTTTGGTTTTGATGAGTTATGAAATGGTTTAGGGATATGGTGCTTTTGCTAGCCAAAGTGAGTCAATTCAACTCACAAACCTATGTCTAATTCATGTATTTCGTCTTGTATATCACTGTTTATAAATTGAAAGTGTGTGCATTTCCCTTGAACCCTAAGTATGTTTGCTTTATGATTGAATTTGTCTCTCTTTGATGTGCATTTTGGTGATTGGAGTGCATTGTTTAGTAAAGGCATGAGGTTCAGATGGAGGTATCGTTGGTGGCCGAAGATGTTGAAAAATTGTGTACATGAATTGGAACCATCATTCCAGGTAGTGGAACGGTTGACTAGTCTGATATGACCAGTGTAATGCTTGGAACGATGGTTCCAGGCAATGCACACATAGTTTTTTTAAAAAGTATTTATATTTTTGAAAAATTAAGTAAAAATATGATTTTGAAAGAAGAAAATTAACAAATTGCAGATAAGGAATTATTTTTATATTTTTTTAATATTGAATTATTTGGTATAGAAATTGGTTATTTAATGAAAATTCAGTATTTGATATTTAATAAATCTAAAAAAATCCTATAAAATACAAGAAATATATTAAATGGTTTCTCATTGATATTTTATAAATTTCAAAGTATATTTTATGAAAATTTTAAAAATATATTTTATGGATATGAAATGTAATAAATTGGTTTGGATGCTATAAAAATTATTTAAAAATAGTATTTAATTATAGAAAATAATGAAGTAATTATTATGATTAATATTTAATCTTACAAACTATGTTTGGGGTTTCAAAAGAAAGAAATGATTTTTCAAAAGTTATTTGTTGATAATATATTATTTAAATTTTAAAAAGAAGTTGAGAAATTAGTATTTACACTATTTAAAATCTATAAATGCTTTTACTAATTATAGATATGTTTTTATAATTTAGTACAATATATTTCTTTCTAAATAAATATATGAATTTTATTTGCATTAATTCTATGTAACGAGAATTTTCAATAAACGAATTAGTAATATTGTCTGGTATAAGACTTTCGACAATACTTTTTCAGTTATTCTTTGGACTCGTTATATAGAATACTGAAGGAGCGAGTGTGATGTGTGAGCACTTAATAAACAGACTAGTAACACACAGTGCTATGAAACGCCATTGTGGTATTTATTCGGTTATTCTTTGCTCGTGGATGACACTCATATAGGGAGATGTTGTGTGTGGCTCGCTGTGGTGAGTCACGTATATAGCCGTGTGTCGGCAATTGAACAAGGTCGTGTGTCAGCATATATGTAGCGCTATGTGTTAGCCATTGAGTATATATACTATGTTTCTATATATATTTGTCCAACTTCCATTATGATTCAGGAATGAACCGGATTAGTCCAGTATCCACCCTAGCGACCTTATTTCATGGTCGCGACTCTAATCCATGACACCTTATTCTATTTAGCTGTGTGCTATTGCTGTGTGCATTCGTCCCTATTTTACATAAGCTTGCAGTTTATTACCATAAGGTCATGTGTGGGGTCATGATGGTAGAGTCCTCATGTTAAAGGCACATCGGTGGATCTTATCACGATAACGAGGGGAATGTAACTGAAGACTACAGGATTCGTGTCAAATGGACACACTACAGCTCCTCGAGCAAGCAAACGTGATGCCAGTCTCCCGTTTGGTTGCGGTGTGTGTGTTAGATAGGCATATACTATGGTGAGTTGTGTTTATACTTGAGATAGTGTCCAGTGTATGGTCAATCCCAGTACACTTTTTAGGCATGTGTTGCCACTTATATTTTACCAGCATATGTCGCCAATTATTCTTATTTGGCATGTGTTGCCATTTATTTGTTTAGATGATATTTATATTAAACTTTGATTAATGGGGACCCAAGAACGTATATTGTATATTTATCTATTTAGGTATTACCGCGTGCTATCTCGATTTTATATATTGATATCACCTACTTTGATGATGATTTATTTGTATGGACGATTCACCCATTTTATATCTATTTTCATGATTTCTTATTGATTTTGATTTATATGGGTGATGACTGTTTTCTACATGGTTTTGCGATGCATCCTATTTTGAGATATTTTGAAACTGTTTATACTATCACCATTATACTATACATCTTATCATTATGAGCTATTATGATATTTACATTATATACGTAGTTTGACTTGTGTGTTATTTATGTAGTACTCGGGTCAGTCAGAGATATTTCAAGTTCAGGACAAGATGACCAGTTTGTGGATTTTGGGCACAGATGGAGGATAGGATATCGCCATGTATATGTCATTCTATGTATGTATATTATTGCGTTGTATATTTTACACCATGTATCTATATGTGGAAGTGGGTATTTGACTTATATTTTGTATCCTACTTAGACTATGTATATTTTCTATTATATATATATGTATATAATATCGCCACATTTAACAACTCTGTGTTCTATTTGATATTATTTATATATAATTTATTATTCTGCCTTAGAAGCACACATGTTTATTTTTTTGTACCGAGATCGTGTACATTTATGGTAAAATTTATATGATATGAGACATGTACCTACGTTAGTCCAAGGGAATATTAATGTGTGTAGCATATATCAGCTCATTCTCTGTATTATTTGAAAGCGTTACATAGTAATACTCTTGGGTAGTATGCGTATAGAGGTAGGGATGTTTTGTACATTCCCCCTCCCTTAAAAGAATTTCATTCCCAAAATTCCAAAAGACAAAAAAATGAAACTCACTGACTCAATTATACTCCAGTAACCATGTGTATGTGTCGTATATACACTCATACCACACCACATAAAACATCCTAACAATACTTACAAACATATATGTTTGCTAACATTTCTAGCAAAACAAGATATAATATACACTAAAGTCTGAATATAAGCATTGACACATAACAATGGTAAAAATAATGTAAATAAACAACACATGTAATAGTAAAATAGGTGAAATAATAATGCACATCCATTGATCAACGTATGCCACAAGCATGGTATGTGAGTAACGCATAATACAAATGCAACTCCTATATGAATGCAAAATTGTGGCACATAGGAATGGATGCAAAATATCCTAGAATATACCGATGATTTATATATGTATGCGATGGGAAGTATGATCAACCAAGTCATTTGGCAATATAAATCACACAATCAAAACACACCACATGTTCTAATTTCCTAATTTAACTAAGCAAACAAAAATAGGGAAAATGTACCAGAAAAGACCGAGAGATGTGAGTCTATAATCCTCTCCTCTGACCCAAGTACTCTTAGTCGAATCATCTTCCAATTAAACTCTAGCCAATCTAATTATTTTATTGTGGAGTCGCTTTGTCCCATGCTCAACAATGCGAGTAAGTACACGACGAACAAGTGACTGCTTTTCAATCCTCAATCTCTTCTAATTAACTCAGCTCGACCACAGTAGCTGAATCGTGCAAACACTTTCTCAAGTGTGACATATGGAAAACATTGTCAACCCATCAACTTTTCGAGAAGCTCCATTCTATAAGCTAACTTCCATACTCTTTCTAGAATAAGAAAAGGCCCTACAAACCTCGGTTCCAACTTTTCAAAGTACCAAACCACACAACGTGTCTTAGTGGCGAGACCTTCACAAAAACCATGTCGCCCATTATGAACTCCAACTCCATGCATCTCCTATCAGCATATGATTTATGTCTGTCCTGCGCAATTTTCATCCTCTATGGATCAAATTTTCTTTCTCCAAATTCTATCTAATCATGTCTGGCCCAAGAATGATTCTCTCTGTAGTGTCACACCAGATGGAGACCTCATGGCCTCCCGTACAATGCCTTGAGAATTGCCATGCTAATACTTGCTTAAAAGCTGTTATTATATGCAAACTCTACTAGCAACAAGTAATCCTCCCAAGAATATACAAACTCTAAAATGCACATCCATAGCAAATCTTCCAACACCCAATTCACCTTCTCAGTCTGTCCATCCGTTTGTGGGTGATAACTTATCTTTAAATTCAATTTAGTGTCGGATTCCTCCTATTGACTCCTCCAAAACTCATTAGTGAAAAGAGGATCTCGATCATTGACAATGCTGGAAGGAACTCCATGCAAAAAAACTATCTCCCTTATATATAAGATCGCCAAAGATGCAGCCATCCTTAAATTCCTAATCATAATAAAACGAGAACATTTAGTTAGTCAATTAACAATGACCCAATACTATTATTTCACCTTCTACTCCTCGGTAGCACATCAACAAAATCCATAGAGATTATGGAATATCCAAATGCTATAATAATCCACCTAGCTTCTTTCGCTCTTCCTTTAATCTTTGATATGTCACACAATTAGATATAAATTTCGTTACATGTCTTTTCATGCTTGGCCACTAAAATACCCTCTTCTTATCACCATACATTTTGTCACCACTGGGATGAATGATCATCCTAGAATGATGAGACTCTTGTAGTACTAAGTCAACTAACTCCTTAATAAGAAGAATACACAACCTACTATCCCTTTGCAACCATTCTATGGAATCAATGGAATAATGGTACAAGTGACTCAAATGTTCTCCTTTGATAAGCTTCTCAAAGATACCCAGTAACTGTGTGACTTGCTTCTGACTTGAACCATCACGACCCATAAGTGAATACTGAACATCTAAGCTGCTAATAACCCCGACGTAAGGTCCGATGAAGGTCGAAAATCAAATGTAGAAATGAACTCCAAGTGCTTCCATTTTGAAAAAATAGAGCCTTACATTGTGTGCTTCCTACTCAAGTCATCGGCTACAGCATTGCATTTGCCAAGAGTACATGAGATACTGAAATCATATGACGTCAAGAACTCTATCCATCTCTACTACCTCAAACTAAGATCATTTTAGGAGAATAAATACTTTAGAGACTTGTGATCCGTAAATAACTCAAATCGCTCCCCTAAAGGATGATGCCTCCAAGATTTATAGGCAAAAACAATAGCTGCCAACTCAAGATTGTGCGTTGGATAGTTTGTCTCATGCACTTTCAATTGTCGATTAGTATAACAAATAACTCTACCCTCTTGCATCAAAACAGCACCCCGTCTTGTGTCACAAGAGACAGTTTATACTATAAATGCTTTCAAACCATTGGGGTGTACTGAAACAGATCCACTAGTCAACAAACTCCTTAGTTTAATAAAAGCATGTTCGCACTCCAAGGTTCGTGAAGAAATAGATTTCTTTTGATAATTGTGTCAACTGTGCATAAATTTTTGCGAGCTCCTTAATTAACTTCCTATAATAGCCAACTAAACCATGAAAACTTCTTACTCATGGCATTCTTCGATACTGCCAATCCTATACCACAGCAATTTTACTAGGATCGACTGTTAGTCCATGCTCGGGAACAACATGTCCTAGAAAGCGAGCCTCCTTGTGCCAAAATGATTATTTAATATTTTTGGCCTTTGTCACAAATTTCACAGAAGTTGTTGAAAACTTCTCCTAAATGCAACTTGTGCACTTCCTTGATTTTTAGATAAATGTGTATATAATCAACAAATACCACAATGAATTAATTTAGCTACCCTCCGAAGACTCGACTCATGAGATTGACAAAATATACGGGTGCATTGGTCCGTCCAAATGGCATGTCTAACCACTCATAAAGTCGGTAAGGTGTATGAAAAATGGTTTTATGAATACTATCCTTGGCCGCACGCAACCCATGGAATTTGATAGCCAAGTCATGCTCAGATAATAACTTTGCCCCAACTAACTGATCAAAGAGATCACCTATGCATGGCAGTGAATAACAATTCTTTTTTGTTAACTTATTCAGTTCCCGATAATTGACACAAAGCCTTAAAGAGCCATTTACCATGGTAGCAAAGACAACAGGTGCTCCTCAATCTGAAATACTTCTTCGACTAAAACCTTTCTCTAACAATTCATTCACCTATTTATTCAGCTCATGCCTTTCTCCAGGAGCCATATGCCTAAGGGTAAGGCAACAGGTCTAGCATTTTCTTCCAAATAAATTCGAAATTCAATCTTCTAATGTGGTGAAAGTCCCAAAACTTTGGTAAATAAATTTGGGAAACCATAAATTATAGATACAGAATCTAAAACTTGTGATAGGTCTAGAGAATATAGGTAACTCAACATTGCAAAAAAATTTGGATTGGAGTAAAAGTTGCGCCCACTATAGGTACCCAAACGAAACATCTTCCTATCACTATCCAACATGGCTCCATACATAGTCATCTAATCAATCCTCATAATTAGACCAAACCCAAAAAACCCAGTACAAAAGCATCCCAACTAAATTTGATGCCCAAAATATATAATTTCAAACCCTTGCAAATCATAGACAAGTGAACGTCCCCTTAATAGGGTTCAATACTATAACAGGGTCTTAACTATACTAGTCTCTAATTGCAATTCCTCTACCAGTTTACTCAAAATAAATGAGTAAGATGTTGTGGTGTAAACACCTTACCTCTATACCCTACTATCCAAGAGTATTGCAGAGTTACACTGTTACATAATACAGAGAATGAAGCTGTATGGGGTACACATGTCAATATTCTCTTAGGCTAACATTGGTACGTATTTAAAGATTGAATAAACAAAATGAAATTCATCTATGCGTACACAGTATGGGCACAAAACAATAAACATGTGTGCTTCCAGGATAGAACAATACACAATATACGATAGATAACAGAGATCATAGAGTTAGTATTGCAGTGATAATATATAATATAAAATATATAATGTGTGATCAATATACATCACAATGATACACACTTAAGAGACTATACAATACAGGATGATAATCTACAATACCGAATATCTAGTCTACTCTATGCCCATAAAACACAAGTTGGACTTATCATCCCAGAACCTAGAGTATCTCGAAATGACCCGAGTATTATATAAATAACATGCGGGTCAGATTATGTTGATAATGTAAATATCAAAATACAATGAAAACAAACATGGTATAACAAATATGTCATCACCTAAGTAACATATCAATAAATGTGTCATGTAAAATAGTGTTCCGTGAGTGAAACATCCAAATATACAGACATTATCAATACAACAATATTTGTCAAGTATAATTGGGCTAGCTCATTGCAATGCCTAAGTATAACTCTCAGAATAATGAGATTGACCTTCCTGGGTTTGTCATACTTAAAAAATCGAATAAGTAGTAAACATAAATCCAAACATACAATTGGCGACACGCGCCTGTAAGGAATAGCGGACAACACACGTCTATAAGTATAGTCGACGACACACGCCTAAGAAAGATAGTTGACAACACACGCCAATGAACAGTAGTTGGTGGCACACACTAATGAAAAAGATATTTGACAACACACGCCTAAGAAGGATACAGGGATTGACCATACACTGGACAGAGTCTCAGGTATAATCATAGCTCTCAACTAAAGTGTACAAATAATGTATGTCTATCTAACACACACACACTAGAAACAAACGGGAGACTAACATACACACTAATCCATGAGACTACATACGTGTTTGGCAAACACAACACACATGTTTTATCAACATGGCTCCTATAGTCTTTGTTACCTCGACGGTCATCGTGACTCATATCCATCAATGTACTCGACTATGCGAGGACTCTGTCACGACCCTACATGTGCCCCCCTAAATGGTAACAGACTACTAACCTAGGTGAAACAAAAGGGGTGATACAATACTGACATATGGCTCTATATACTACTGACACATAGCTCTATATACTGCTGACACATAGCTATAAGAATAAGGTGTCACAAATCTGGGACATGACTATAGCAATCAGGTCACTAGGATGAATACTAGCTAATCCGGTTCACTCCTGCACCATAAAGGGAGTCGGACAGTGATAGAAAAATACATCAACAATATATATATATATATATATATATATATATATATATATAATAGGCGACACACAACTATATATGCATGCCGATGCACTACTCTATACATATGCTAACACATCTAATTACATATATTGACACATGACTCCAAGTATAAAATATTACTCACTGTAGTGAGTATCATATCATACACGATGAATCCTTATATGAGTGTCATTAACAAGTAAAGAATAACCGAATAAATATCACAACCACATCCCATACCACCCATGTTACTAGTCCGTTTATTCATTGCTCATAAATTACCCTCAATCTTCCCAATATTTTATATAACGAGTTAAAAGAATAACCGAAGAAATACTACTGAAAGTCCCATACCAAACGATATTATAACTCTGTTTATTCAGATTTCTCGTTAAATAGAATGAAAATAATCAAACATTCAAATATATAAATTAGGAAAAGATTACATTTATAAAAATGTAATAAAACTTTCTAAATCAATTTTATATTCAAAAAATAATAAAAGTCTTTAAAATACTTATATATATTGAATAATATATTCACATTGTTTATTCAATACCAATAAAGATTTAAATGCTATAATTCATTTCCAAATCCATTTATACATATTTTCAAAATTTCACAAAATCACTTTACAAATAAAAAATAATTATAGAACTATTTTATTATTTTCTATAACCAAATAATAGTTTAAAACAAATTTATAAACCACTAAAATATTTTCTTTTCAAATTTAACCATAATTTATAATTCAAAACCTTCACTATATACTCAAAATTTCTAATAACTCATATTGAAAATCACCTAATATTTCTTTAAATTCATTTCATAATCTTCTATAATAAAATACTATTTCAAAATGAATTTATAAATTACAGAACAAATTATATTTATTTCAAATCGTAGAATATAATTCAAAATCTTCACATTATACTCTAACTAGCTAGAAATAAAATATTTTCCTTTAAATTATATCATATTTGAAATTCTCATATTATAGAAAGAGATTTCTAGTTATTTAAACCATATCAAAATCATTATATTTATTTTTGAATATAAATACTTTATTTCCAAAAGTTTGAAAACTCATCTGAAAATATTTAAATAACATTTAGATCAAAACACTCTAAATAAGATAATTTCTTTTTTTAATATATGTTACAAAAT
This sequence comes from Allium fistulosum, assembly GCA_030737815.1. Taxonomy (NCBI): domain Eukaryota; kingdom Viridiplantae; phylum Streptophyta; class Magnoliopsida; order Asparagales; family Amaryllidaceae; genus Allium; species Allium fistulosum. The sequence goes on along the minus strand of CM060903.1, from coordinate 303,212,995 downwards.
AGTAACAATATACCGATTTTTGTTGTTAAAATAATTTCAAATTTATAATATAATTATAATAGTGACTTTTAAAGGATTTTGTAGCCGAAAGAAAATTATGTTTGTATATATAATCAATAATAGATTTTTAAATATAAAATAACTAAATTGGGTAAAATTTTAGTAAATTATTTATAAAATACTTGTAACTATATTTTAAAACCCTTGAATAAATTTCAAAGCTTTTCAAACATCTTTTAAACCCAAGAATTGATAGAACGTCCAAAATATAAATCATGAAGCGAAATTTTCCATAATCATTAACCAATCATCAATAAAAATTTATCGTTTGGCCCAAATCGAATTACATTGAATTTCAGCCATCCGTACAATGTACACACACATATAAGACAAACTGCACATCAAAATACAATCAAACAACATCTCCTTTGCATTTTGGAAAATCCAACATACACAAAATATCCTAACCTAACCAAAAATCATATCCAATATCCTTAACAAATGATTCATCCAAATAATTCAATCAACAATCTTCATCAATTCAACCAAGAAATGTAATCTAATCGAGATAAATATATATACGATGCAAAGTAAATTAGATATAGATGTGAGAAGAAAACTCACCGATTCAGATAATAGAAGATGATATCCTCAACTTATACGCCAGACCCAAACATTCTTGCCATCCACTAATCCAGTGCCACTTCAATCTTCTTCACTGCCTGCTCACGCTTCTCCCTCTTGTACACGTTATTCTCCAAAATAGCCCTATCACCTCCCCTTAGTCGCAATAGTATCCACCTGAACAGGACTCGCACCTTCGTCCTCAACAACGCCCCCAAATGCGGCCTCCTCCATGCTGAAGTCGCCAACACCCTCCATTGCCTAGCTCCTTTTGAAGCCGCAGCCGAAATCACGCCAGTATAACGTCGTCGACGAGCTTCACTGGATGAACCTCAATTTATTGTGCTTGTTAACTAACTCTAACCGCACTCTCCCCACCTACGCCAACCTCCCCTTATTGATGTCGTCGTTTGCTACCTGCCTTCATCCCCGTTCTATCATCGCGCACTCACCGTCCTCCACTATTTTAAGGACCAACGTGCACTTTTGACCTAACGTCACGTGCCTATAGGCGTTCGTGCCTACGCGGTTTTTTTCTTCTTTAGTGCGTGAATCGATTTGGGGAAATAAAGTTGAAGTGTGTAAAATAGGGGCTACGGGGTGTGGATTTATTTTATTGACGAAGTAAAGAACCATCTAGAATGAACAGAATAAGTGAAGTGGGTTTTTGGGGTTGGGCTTAATTTAATTTGGCCTATAAATTCCAATTAAATTTGATTTTAATTAGTTTCTTTCACACTTCTATTTAAAATTTTAATCATTGACATTTGTTGATAAATGTATTTCAATTTAATTTGAGTTGATTCACACTTTATTTACAAATTATATTTCAATAATTGGACAATTTTGTTCAATTCTATTTAATTATTCATTGTATTCAAGCTATTTTGATTATTTGAAAATTACTTACTGTATAAAACATTTCATATTTATTAAAAAAAAATCAATTCCAATATATTATCTGAAAAAAATTTATTAATTAATTCAATTTATTAAAACAAAATCTTTTATTAAATAGAATTTAATTAACTAAAAATTTATTTTCAATATATTAATTATCAAGTATCGAATTCAAACAAATGTATTTTAATTAAATATATTTATTTATACGGCATCGAAAGTAGGGTTGTTGCATCTTGTGTTAGATAAAGTGCGAGTATATAAATTAGAAAGAGTTAACTTACTTTCTATAACAACTTTCTTCCTCTTTCTATAGCTGGAGTTGCGATCGAGCTAGGAATAACATCCAATGCATAAGCTACAAACACTTGGGTAGAAATCTTAGACATAGTCGGACGCTCTCTCTTCATATACCCAAGCTGGTTATAGTTACAACATTTGGTCTTTGCTAGATTCTTTTGTAGTTCTTAGCCATATGCCTCCTGAAACTGCACTTCATACACTTAAGCTCTAGCTTCTTTATCTTTCCTTGAGCCCTCATTCCAACCTTATGTTGATTCTGCTGCACTAGCTTCCCTTCCACCTTCTTAGGTTCTTCCTTCACAATTTAATTCATCAGTGCCATCTCAACTAGGCTCTCAATAGTAGCTTCAGTTGGTACATGACTCAAAGCAATATCCCTCAAAGATGGAATTAATCTATTAGCAAACATTTTCGCCTTTTTCACTGGTGTAATAATTAAACCCAGGTCATATGTTGCTAGCTGGTTAATCTCATTGAAATACCCTTTGATAATGCCATCTCCCTACTCCAAATGAATGAACTTCTCTATCTCCACTCCCCATTCAACCTACGATATACACTTAGTCTCAAAGCGCCTCTTAAAATTGATCTAAGTAATTGTAGTCTGTTCTGCTTCAGTACTAACAATGTCCCACAAGTTCAAGGCATCCCCTTGCAAATGCCACGAAGCCAATTGTCCTTCATTACATCTACCACATCCATCATAGTAAATATTCGATCATAATTTCTCATCCATGCCAGCATCTTAAAAAATGATTCAGTCCTAAAGTAATTCTTGGCACCCAAACTCTAGAAATCCCAACATAATTTAGGAAAGTCCAAAGCAGTCAAAGGGGCTGCTTCATGTGCTTTTACTGTGGGCCCTCCATTAGGGTTAAGTTCAGATTGACCTCTTGCTTGCAGATACCGGTGGAACCTTATCGGAACGTTCATGCTCGGAACCTCGCCTGCTTCACCAAAACCACTTCCAATTTGATTTTTCATTTCACTTATCTGTAAATAGGAATTATCAGCAACTTTCCTCGGATAGTATTAAGAATTACTGGAATAAGTGGGTGTGTTTGTGGTATACTTATTTACATTTGTATATAATAACTTTTGAAAATATACATGTACGTTCTCTCTATATATGCTTAATCCCTAAGGAATCCTAAACCTCACTCTATTACCAGATGTAACAACCCACACCTATGCACACATTGATTCAATGCCCAAAATGGCATTTGAACTTAAGTCATGCCAAGAAGTACGAATCATTAGGTTTTATGGTTTGCATGATTCAAAGATGAATACAATTTTCGAACATTCTACACTTTCAGATCTCATAGTGAAATGAAATAAAATAAAAGTACTGAAAATAATACCAAATCAACATTTTCTCAAAATAGTCGTGGTCTATACAAGTTCTGATAAAATAGAGTCTCCAAATGACAATACAATAAAAATCTGTATGATAAATAAAATAAGATAAATAGGAGAATAATTATAAATAAATACATCTCTGAAGCACCAAACCACTTTTTCCACGCACCTTATCTCGACTACTTCACCTATTGTTGCATCCTCATGTGATAGATACAAAGAGGGAGAAATGAAGGGGATTAGATAAGGTCCAGCGAGTGAATTATATCACTAATGGTGTGGTGTTGATAAGTAATTAAAGTTTATTCTAACCTACACAGCCTGTGGTGTTCTTTTCTGTGCGCGTACTATGTATAAGGAATTAGTTACTTTTCACATTACAGGTAGACAATCCTTAACGTGCCTAAATCCAACAATGATATACGGAATTTCTCATCCGAAGATTGGACATACCGAAACTAAATAAACATAGAAATATCTCTAGTGTACTGTCTCGAAAATAAACCGCCTAACTATCATTGAGTTAACATTCTCAATTGTAGTCACTTTACTGTGCATTGAGTTAACATTCTCAATTGTAGTCACTTTACTGTGCATTGAGTTAACATTCTCAATGGCAGTCGCTTGAGTTACACTGAACCAAGTATATATCACAATGTCGAGCCTACACATTGTGTTATGATATCAATATAATCATTTTGGTTGATAATCCCAATGATAATACATCACCTAAGCATTTAGTAACCTCCTCGTTAATGCTCGTATCCTATTCCCTATATCATTCAACTTATAGCAATAAGAGCCGGTTAAATGATCTGACTCATTTATAGGATTAACTTATTCTACTATGACGAACATCTTTGCCTACTCTCTTTTGCTATCATCAATAGGTAACTAGAATAGCTACCAAACAATAAGAGCATCTAGTTGCGATATAATCGCATGTCGTATGAGTGTCACATTTAATAACCTCATGATGGAGTATGAACCTAGGTATGTATCTAATTGTAAAACTAGTCCATCTTGTTGCACAATCCCATGTAGTTGCATGAACTCTCGAAAGACAAGAGAGTGAGAACAAGTTTCTTCGATCCATCCTACTTAGCATACACCGGTCCAAGTTTAAACTTGGCCTGTTTTAGCAATTTATACATCTGAATTTTGGTCCAAACGTGTGATCCCTATACAAAATTTAGCTACAGGTATTCAAACATCTCACCTTATATTTAGATGTCTGACTTTGATTCTAGACATCTGAATAGAAGTCCAGACATCTGAATCTTGTCAGTATTGAATTATTTCCTTTCTGTTTTATCTTTTCTGAAATCCGTACGTCTGATCTTGAAGTCAGACCCCCGAATTTGTATTTCTATTCTATTGTCTTATTCATTTTGTTCGTCTTCATCACGAACTCGGGTATGGTTGTAAGGTTCATTCCTTTATGGTTTACAAGTATTTTGGTACAATTTTCATTTTATTCATACCTAACTTCATGTAGTTTAACCCATCGATTGTATAAAATATTTCAATCATTTATCTACGTATTCTTTGAAGTTTATAGAGTCAAGTCAAGGTAAATTCCAAAGTCTATATTCATTTACTTATTTTTTTTCATCTAAATCAATTCAAACTTATCATGTGAATTCATATCTATAGAGTTAGATGTAGTTTCAATCTAATTTACTGTTCACTCCCAATCTATTTTCAATCTACGGCTTTCTGATTATTCCAATTCATGTGTATTTTCAATTAAAAGTCATAGTTTCAGAGTGTCCCATATTTTTAACTTTAAAAGGTATATAAATAAAGTACAAATACTTATTTACATCATAATCAAAACGTATACAAATCAACTCACCTTCTATTCCCTTATTGTTGGTTCTCTAGCTCCTTTTGATTTGTATGTTGATATCTACCTTTATCTTATTTAATTTCAGGTTTTGGTTTGGAAGAATTTGTTTATTTTTATGGAGAAAGAGAAATTTGAGTTTTAGAGGTAGAATTCCTTTTCTTCAAGTGGTAGATAAGGTTTAGAGTGAAGAGAGGTGAGGGTTAGACCTATATTTATAGCTAAAATTAGGGTTAGTATGGCCTAATCCCAAAATCCTCCTTAGCACCCTAACTAAGCCTCGACCCGTTTTGCTCTATAACGTATGTCATAGTAAATAATTCATATCTCTTTCATATTTTACCCGTTTTCAACATTTTATATATGAATTCGGAGTAGAAAAATCCACTTAACAAAAAAAAAGTTAGATTCTCAAAATTCTTTCATTTGTAAATTGTTATTTTTCATGATTTTTATAAACTTACTAAAATCCCCTCTTCCAGTTATTATTATTTATTTTTAAAATTTTCGGATGTTATAGATCACCACTTTATAATCATAATCGCCATATTTATAATCATAACATACATTAATTATGCATAGTTGTGCCACTAAATTGTAATTATCATGACCTAAGCAAGTGGGAGATGTCAACTTTCTTTAGGTAATAATATGATCATTGAACTAGTCAAATCTTACACATACACACTCTCATGCACAACATTCCAGAACTCAGTATACAAAATACAATGGTATGCACTCTGCGCATATATGGTAAATTAATTAGAGCTAGCATTTTATGCGCAAGGAAAACTGATAAAAGCAATTGTCATTCTCCATGCATAAAAGGCGAAATAAATATAGAATTGATGTCTGCTTTGCATAAGAAAGGCATAACAATTAGTACAAATGAAAAATGTTCGACACATGAACGACAAAAACTAACAAGTTAAAATTTAAAAACTCAAATGATAATAGCTAACATAATAATATTAGTTCAACATGATGAAATAAATTTAATAGAATAACAGTGGCTTGTATTACAACTAAATGATCGTTATACAATTCATTACTAGCTATTTATAGCCACATTTCTTAGAGTCTAAATAATTATAAAATAGAAAAATATTGAATTATTCCAAATTTATTCTTTAACATGTAATAATGCTCTCTTAACATCCCTCCTTAAACATACATTGTGGCTACCATAAGCATTGAGAATTTGCCAACTAAGAATTGAAAATGAGAAATTGAGTGTGACTTGGTAAAGTGGTCTACAATCTGCATGGAAGAGGGAATGAAGGATAGAGTAATATGCCCTTCTCAAGATGACGACGTCTAACGTGACAATCAATCTCAATATGCTTAATCCACTCATGAAAAACTAAGTTGTGAGAAATCAAAACAACACTCTTATTATCACAACAATAGGCCTATGATCAAAAATAGGCACATCCATATTTGCAAGTAACCCAAGCACCCAAACAATCTCTATGGTAGTAGATGTTATAGCATGATTGTTTACACCAAAATGTGGCATAAACACCCAAATGAGTATAGTAGAGAAAAGAGTGAAGAAAGTAAGAAAAAACAAAAAATAACAAGACACAAAATTTTTATAGTGGTTCGGCTAATCGTTGCCTATGTCGACTTAGTTTTGTTGCTAATTTTGTTGCTATTTACAAATGTTGTTCTTATGGATAGGTAAGGATCTCAAGATTATAAGAGATTATAATGAAAATTGTTAAGAGAGCCTAAAGATCCTTAAAATGATGTCCCTCTATGTCTATTTATTGCTGTAGGTCATTGAAACTTGCTCATTCATGATCACACCCACGTTCCCCGCTATCAGAGGAAGTTGTTCAAAGAAGGATGTGGCCACATCATCACTTATCATGGATCGGTACCAATCCATAAGCATGGATCCATACCGATCCACAAGATTGTTTCATAGACCTTTCCTATGGCCTTATGTATATGCGACTTGTTGTTAGCTTCATGTTTTCCATCTTGATTGCTTTACTAAAAGCTTGTTTCTGAGTCAATTGCTTGGATCTGTAGTGGAATAGAGTTCTTGACTTCATGCGCTTGAGATGTTTAAGGCAAATGGCATGCAATCGATCCTATGAAACTTGGACTAGGTTGCTAACAACAATACTTAAAAGTAGAAGGGATTTGAGGTATTTTGGGTAATATTCTATGGATCTGCACCGATCCATAGGGATGGATTGGTACCGATTCATCAATTAGCTGGATTGAAGCTTGTCGAACTCCAAGGTGGCCTTGCACTCACCTTATGGCCTTGATCGCACTTGGTTTCTGGGCTTGTCAACTATTTCTCTAGGCTCCCTGCCTCGATAACTTTCAAGTTTGAACCATTAAGTTTGTCCAAACATTGTCTGCTCAAAAAGCTGGATAACACTTGCCCCCTAAAGCACGTCTTGCGAATGGAAGGTGTGCTTTGCTCAATATCAAATATTGAAGCTGATGAAACATTAGTGATTGAATTTCTCGGCCATCAATCGACCAAGCTGCGGTGAATCATTCGGTTACTTTGGATCCACTTGTAAGTCAAAGACTATTCCAGACCACGATAGCTAAGGACTTGAGTCCTTGTTTAAGTGTTAGTCATAAATGATCATCATTCTGTGTTCTCCCATAATTATTATATAATATAGCACATTGTAAATCAGGATCGTTCCATGTTCATCCGGGAGTTATGGCTCAATTCGATAATTGCCATCGAGTTGTTTCAAGGTCAACTGGTGTTCGAAAGTCTAGTTTTCGAGACCTCCAGGCCATGCACTCAATGACTAATTCAATTCTTGATCACTCTGGATCGTTAATCAAATCTTTCTTCCTATCTGGGCTGCAAGTCCATTGTCGATCTCTCTGGATCATTCTTCGACCTCTCCGGATCGTTCCTTGATCTCTCCGGATCGCCAATTCAACCATCAATCTCTCCGAATTGTCAAATCAATCATTGATCTCTCTAGATCATTAAATCAATCATCAATCCCTCCAGATCATTAGTTCGATCACCGATCTCTCTGGACTGTTGTTTCAATCCACAATTTCTTTGAACCATTTAGCATCCAATCTAGGGTTCGATCTCTCTGGATTGGTTGACATTCAGTCTAAGGTTCGATCTCTCCAGATTGTTTAACATCCAACCTAGGGTTCGATCTCTCCAGATCCTTCTTGTCCAATCTGCTCGCTCTCCGACGAAGGGAATCAACGATCAAGTAAGTCCAGTCGCTCACTCTCTGATGAGGGGACTTACCTTCGCATAAGCCCAATCCACCTGCTCTCCAGCAAGGGGGCTTGCACCTTGTGGTCATCACCTTGATTCTTCGAACAAGACAACCATGATCAATATCAATCATCACGTTCAAGTGGTTTTCAAAATCAAGAATTTGCATAATTTAAGTTTTAATATCTATCACAACATTCTTTCAAACACTGCAGTGCAACATCCAGCTTTTGAGCTTGCATAGAGACCGATCAAAGCCCTATGCATGAGCAAGTGGTTTGACTGTAATGCCATATCATTTATTTAAAGTAGAAAGAAAAGTGTGGGAATCTAATCTAACTGCCTACCGTCCCGATTATGGGATAACTATTCTTGGCCTAGCTCCGAGGTAGCTTCGATTCGCTATAGATGATGGTTGTTCCTGTTCCACCACTACAAATCGGCTTCTTACATATCGATGAATCTGGTTGTTCCTAACCCGTTCCCCGATTGAGTCATGAAGGTGCCTGCAATAATTTGTTTCATGCCCATCCAGCTCATGGATTAGGTAGTATTTTCCTCATTCTCTCTCGATCGGTGGGTTCTTTTCTCATTGGTTTTCAGTAGGATATTTGCCTCTGGTATCTAGGTAAATTCTCACTGGGGTTTTATTCAATTCTATGTAAGAAAAGAATTTATGTTCCCTCCTCTACCACTTTGGTCCTCCAAAGCCATCATCAGCTTTCTGTTTACCTTTGTCTTTGCAAGATCCTGCCCTGGATGGTCCTCTACCATCCACAGTGTTGACCTCCGCCCTTTCAGTTTCAGCATTTTCCTGACACGGGTACCTTTCAGCCCTATGGTAATATTCTACAAGATCCATCAGAGAAACTCACACCAAAAGCAACCTTAAAAATCTGTTTTACTGACTATTCCTAAAACCGCTGCCATCAGAACCATTGATGGGTCCGGCCTATCAACCGCGGCAGTTGTCGTATTAAACCTTGTCAAAAATCTCCTAATGGTCTCTCTGGACCTCTACTTCATGCTCAGCAGCGTCATTACATTCTTGGATCATGAAATATGGACCGGGAACCGTTTCATGAATTTGTCCACTAATTCAGCCATGTGCTGATTGAGCTGTTTTCCAACTGTCTAAACCATAACGCTCCTAAGTATGTCAGATACTAAGGGAAACATCGTCCCATCTCTTCTTCAGACGCACCCAACTCTTCCGAATGCCGGATATACCTCACCAAGTGAACCATTGGATCTATCATTCCATTATATGTCTCCAATATCGGCAGCTTGAAATTAGGCGGATTCCTAACATACCGAATGTTAGAAGTGAATGGACTCCTGTTCCCATCCTCCAGGCCTTAGTTAGGCCATCCTCCCCTCATTGCTCGTCTAACTATCTCGGCAAGTATATCATTATCATCTAAAGGAACTCTTTAGTTTGCATTCTCAACTTGCCCTCCGTTCACACGAGGGAATTCTAGCAACTATTCCTCTAGTCGTGCATCAACATTCTGATTCACATTCAAATGCTCAGCATTATTTCCTAGATGTGCTTTGTTTCCACCTAATTTAAAGTTGGTTATGTCCCCAAGTTCTTGGGGATTGGTACCGATATGTACCTATGGATCAGTATGGATATATACGACTCCTTTGGGGGTCGCTCCAGTTTGCTCCATTCTTCTCATAGGTACATTTTATATGGCTTCAAGCCTTTGGTTCTGGTTTGCAGCAACTCCGGCAGTTCCACTTTTCCCATTCTCCCGAAGAATCCCTCCATTATCTCTTCCTGGTGAGCTATCATCCTTTCCTACATTTCCATCATCACCGTTTCCATCTCATCCCTGGTTATGTAGATTGAAGGTGGGTAGATCCAAAGGATGCCTTTTGGATGCTCTCTTATTGATTTCATCTAGTAGTAGTCCTCCTAGTTGATTGTCTCATCATCTTAAACTTTTTCAAGTCGTTGAATTCTAGTATCTCTCAACAAAAGCACCAAAATATTTACACAAAAGGTGGCACAAACACCTAAATGAGTATTGTAGAGAAAAGAGTGAAGAAAGAAAGCAAAAACAAGAAATAACAAGACATAAAAGTTTTATAGTAGTCCTGCTATTACCTACGTCCACATAGCTTAGTTGTTGATTTGGTTGTTGTTTACAAATGCCATTCTTATAGATTAGTAAGGATCCTTGAGATTACAAAATATTGTAATGAAAATTGTTAAGAGAGCCAAAAGGTCCTCAAAATGATGCCCCTCCATGCCTATTTATAGCTACAGGTCACCGAAACTTGCTCATCCACGATCACACCGAGATTCCCTACAATCAGAGGAAGTTGTTCGAAGAAGGATGTGACTGCATCATCATTTATCGTGGATCGATACCTATCCACAGACACAGATCGGTACTGATCCATAAGATTGTTCCATGGACCTTTCCTATGGCCTTGTGTAGACGTAACTTGTTGTTAGCTTCATGTTGTCCATCTTGATTGCTTTGCTAGAAGCTTGTTTCTAAGTCAATTGCTTGAATCGGTGGTGGAATAGAGTTCCTGACTTTATGCGCTTGAGATGCTCAAAGGCAAATGACATGCGATTAATCCTATGAAGCTTGGAATAGGTTTCTATTAACAATACTTGTAAGTAGAGGGTATTTGAGGTATTTTGGGTGAGATTCTATGGATCGGTACCGAACCATCAACTCCAAGGTGGCCTTGTGCTCACCTTGTGGTCTTGATCGCACTTGGTTTCTGGACTTGTCAGCTATCTCTCTAGACTCCCTGCCTCGATAACTTTCAAGTCCAACCCATCTAGTTTGTCCAAACACTGTTTGGTCATAAGGCTGGATATCAACGATACTTTGCTTTAGTTGAAGAATGAAAAACATCGAATTTCTTCTTACTCTTTCAGGATATAAGAGAATCATCAAAAAAGATAATTGGTTTGTGATTTGGGAGGTCACTATCAGCGTCAAAGTAGGCACAACATTCCAAGGAGGAGGTGAATGAAAATAGAAGGCTATGGAAAATAGTTCCTCAAACATACCTTAAAATACAAAGGACGACTGCCCCGTGAACTGTAGTTGGAGATGCTACGAGCTGACTAACAACTTGAACAACATATGATATATTTGGATGAGTGAAGGTAAGATAAACCAAGCTTCCAACAATGGTGCAGTATAAAGTAGGATCCGATAGTGGTATACCATCCATAGGAGAGTATTTTGCATTAACTTCGATAGGAGGTCAACGGCCTTATTACTGGTAACTCTAGCTTACTTAAGAATATCTGTGACATATTTTTACAAAGAAAGAAGATAACCTTTTGGTGAGCATGACACCTCAGTTCCTAAGAAATATTTCAAGGGACCTTGATCCTTCATTTTGAATTTTAACTCCTTTTCTAAGGAAGAAATGTCATTCATATCATCTCTTGTAATAATCAAATCATCAACTTATAACAATAGTATGATACATCCTTCATTAGTATTTTTTAACAAAAAGGCATTATCATGAAAGCTAGAAATGAAACCAAAAATTAATTATAATAGAAAATTTCTTAAACCAAGTACGAGGTGTTTTCTTAAGTCCGTACAATGCTTTCTCAAGCTTGTAGACCCTAGATTCATATGGAACACCAGAAGGATGTTGCATATAAAATTATTCTTGTAGATCTCCATTCAAGGATGCATTTTTAACATCAAGTTGTGAAATAGTTATCGAACGGAAGCTACAATAATGAGAGTACGAATGATAGTCATTTTTGCAATAGGAGCAAATGTCTCCTTATAATCCATGCCATACTTTTGAGAGTAACTTTTTGCAATCAATTTTTCTTTATATATTTCATTCGATCCATAAAATTTGGTTTTGATTTTATATACCCAATGACAATTAACAACACTCTTACCACGAGGCAGAGGAACGAGATTCTATGTACCTATCCTCTATAAGGTAGAAAATGTTCACCCATAGTCTCTCACCAACAAGAATTACAAACCGCCTCTTTATAAATTAGCCCAGAAAGATTATGAATTAAGGTTAAGAATGAAGAAAAAGATGAAGAGTAACAAGAATAAGCAAAATCAAGTAATTTTGTAAACTTACGAGTGCATAAGGAATGACGAAGAGGTGAATCTATGACACAATTAGAGATTGAGGGGCATAGAGGGGGAGGAGGAAACTTCAAATGTTCCAGTTTCTATGGGACTATCAGTATTATTATTATTATCCTAAGAAAAAGGATTACTATGAATAAGATAAAATCTAGTTAAACTATGAATGTTGGATAGAATGGAGTAAAATGGTATATGTTCAAGGAAAATAACATTTCGAGACAAATAAAGTTTTAGGGTTGTTGGATCAAAACATCTATTGCCCTTTTGACCGTTACCATAGCCAAGAAAAACACAAAAAACAGACTGAGAAGATAACTTATTATGTTCTACATAAGGAATGAGAACAAAATAAGTACACCCAAACACTTTAAAAGTAGAATAATCAAGTGCTTGTCCATACAATTTTTTTTTAAAAAAAAGTGAAATACCTGAAATGTGAGAAGATGGGATAGTGTTAATTAGTCTAATAATAGTGAGAACAGCTTCACCCTAAAATTCCTTAGGATTAGAATCATAAGTAATATAGAATGGGCAGTTTCAAGAATATGCTTATGTTTTCTTTCCGCAACTTCATTTTGTTGAGAAGTATCAGTAAATGAGGTTTTTTGAATAATTTCATCCAAAGGAAGTAATTTACAAAATTTCATATAAGTGTATTCTCCATCTAAATCACACCTAAAACATTTTATAACAACTGAATATTTAGTATTAATAAATGCTCTAAAAGTTTTGTATATTTCAAAAAGGTCAAAATGATGTTTCATTAAATAGTTCCAAGAGTACCATGCATAGTCATCAATAAAAGATATATAATATTAAGACCCTCCATTGGTGGGAACTAGAGAAGGTTATCATACATATGGATGAATCAAATCAAATGGAGGAGAAGAAGCATAGACTGTTAAAAGGTAAAGTGGAAAACTTTGCTGTATACATCCAATACAATCAGAAATATCATAAGTTTGTAAATTTCCTAACATACCTATGGATTCTAAAAACCTCAAATGAAATGAAGAAATATGACCCAAACAAGAATGCCATAAATAAAAATTTGAGGAAGAAGGACACAAACGAAAGGAAAATAAACCAATACTAATTGCAACACTAACTGAAACATTTAATCCATTCAAAAAATATAGTCCTTCTTCACTATGACTTGTCCCAATCAGTTTTTAAGACTATATATCCTGCACAAAACAAGAATCAGAAGTAAATGTTACTATACTAACATAATCACATAACTGACCAATAAATACAATGTTCAATGTGAGATTTAGGATATGATAGACATTGGAAAGAGATAAGTTGGGAGTAATAACAGAACCATCTCATACCAAAGGCATATAAGAGTGCCATCGGTAGTCATAATGGGAATAGAGTATGATGAAGACAAAGAAACAAAAGATGAAGGGTCTCAAGACATGTAGTGCAAAGCGTAGGACTTCAAGACCCTTAAGGACAACTTACCTGAGGAGTTATTATGTATTTGATCTGAAAATGAAGAGGTGGACATAACCTATGGCTGTAGAGAATAAAAATTCTAAATGGACTTGTAGCTGGTGAAATGAACAGTTGCATTCGAAGAATTGTGAGAAATTTTGATATCCTTTTCAAATATTAAATTATGACATATCTTAGTACATTTTTCTACAGAAAGTGTTCTAATAACAAACTTCTAATTACCAAATGTTACAAATAGAACAACATTCTCGGCTGCTTTCTTTGATTCCACGATCAAAGACGGTGAAAGATGTAAATATTTATCAATACATGGTTCACATTTAAGAGTTTATTTGCATTTCAATTTAGCACCCCAAAATCCCTTTATTATTTTTTCACTTTTTTCTAAATGCCCTTTTAGCAAAGCCTAAGACTTTTCTCCCTTAAAATTGAAATTCAAATAAACGAAGGGATAAAGTAAAATTTTATTTTTCTCCTTTAATCCCCAAAATTGCAAACTTATTCACCAAGGTTTTACCACCGTAAGTTTAAGATTGTGAGTAATTTAGCATTTGGATATGGTTGGTATGGTGGAGTGAGGAAGGCGAAGTGGGCAGTATGGAGGTGAAATGGAGCTGCTTGGTGCTCAAGAGACAATAAACGGTGTATTTGAATTTGATCTAACACGGAATTGGAGCTTAATTGAAGCGAAGCTCAATAAAGGTCTAGCTTGAGTGTGATTAATATGATACAGATGCTAGGCTGAGGTGAAGCCAATGCGGCTATGTTCAGGCTGACGTCGGTGAATCCGGTTCCAATCTGATTGTGAGTAAGGTTTAGGCCATTTGATGTCGTGATGGATGAATGTGGGTTTGGGTGTGGTGGTTGCGGTTGGATCTGATAGTTGAGGTTGGTGGAAGATCGTGGTTGTGGTGTTACTATTTTTTGATGAAGAAGATGTTGGTATGGTTTGTTGTTTTCTAGTGATTGCTGATGTTGGGTACGATGTAGGAACAAAGAGGAAGAAGACAAGCAGGGATTGAATGATAAGACAATGTATTAGAAATGTTCATGCTTTGATACCGTGATAAAATAAACTTTATTAGAAGAATAATGACTTGTCTTACAACTAGATTATGGTTATACAATTCATAACTAGCTGTATGTAGTAGCATTGCTTAGAGCCTACGTAATTATACAATATGAAAACTATTGTAATATGGAAAAGCCTAAATATTGAGATATCTTGAATTTACTCTTTAACATATATTAATGATCTCTTAACATAACATATGTAAACCTACTACAAAATGATAATGCTTTAATTTTAGAGGACCCTTTAATGAATTTCCTTGAAACTTTAATTTCAACCTTGCTCTTGAAGGTGTTTCCTTAACCCAATTTATTTTATTTTGTACTAAGCTAGAATATTATAACTTAGAAATGGAGAGAGATAAAACAATTTGGTGTTAGGATAATAGAAAATATATTCCTCAAAATCGGTTATAAAAGTTTAAACTTCTCAAGAACCAAACCAAACATTTTCAAATATATTTGGAAAGTAAATACTTCACCAAAAACAAAGCTACACATATGGTTGATCTCACATACAAAATTAAATACAATTAAATTTCTAAGGAAAAAGAATTTGTTTATAGATGAAAGATGCGTCTTTTGTAATTTGACCTAGAAGATGTATGTAACACCCCTAATTTTTTATAACATTATTCAAGAGATTTAATTAGATAAATTAAATAGAATAATGTAAATAGTAAGTGATAAAGGGGTTGAGATTTGAATAAATTAAATTAAGGCCATGCTTAATAAAATAATTAAATGGGCTTAAGAATGGTTGTTAGGTTAATTAAATTACATAAGGGTATATTAGGAATTTGCCATCCATAACCCTTACCCTTATATATTTTTGTTCCTACCATTTCATTCCCATTCACGTCATTTTGAAAACAAAACGTAAGAAGGAGGGGCCGTGCCTAATAAAATCATGTTTACTCAGAAAAGATGGTTTCGCCTACTTTGGAAGTACCTTTCGACACAGAGCTTCCGCCTTCAACCTAGTCGAAACCTACTAAGCTAAAACCAATACACAAGGTATCACAAAGATGGTATGCAGTGGATTGGAGAAAGACCGGAGGTAAGGTGTCGAAACATAGCTTTCGAATTGGTCGAGATCTTTGGTTTATGTCTAAAGAAATGCGCCTGCATGTTTACAAAGAGGTTTCGAAGGACTCGAAACCAATGCTTGCGAAAGGGTACTTTAAAACAACTTTTCAAAGTAGAGCTGCCGCCTGTTTAAAGAAGTAGCTTCCGAAGGAGTTACTTTGATTTTTAAATTGAAGCTTTTGGAAGGGGTAGTTTTGACCAAGTTGAAACCCGTCTGTAACTTTAATCCTTTCGATGGTATTAAAGATATCAATGTTGTCGAAAGGTGCTTTGTGTTTTTATAAATATAAGCCACTTCCAATAGCTTTCGAAAGGGGTTATGGGTTTCAAAGGCAATGGTTTCGAAGCGAACCTTCCAATATATTACCCAGATGTTTTATGCTTTCGAAAGGA
Source organism: Allium fistulosum (assembly GCA_030737815.1). Taxonomy (NCBI): domain Eukaryota; kingdom Viridiplantae; phylum Streptophyta; class Magnoliopsida; order Asparagales; family Amaryllidaceae; genus Allium; species Allium fistulosum. Next base: position 303,196,596 of record CM060903.1, on the reverse strand, counting down.
ATGGTGTCGACACCATCATGTTTTCCCAATATTTTTATATGATAAAGGATGGTTTCGAAAGAGATGCTTTCGTCTATATTCACTTTGACCCAAATAATATTTTAAGTATAAACCCAAAGCATTCGAAAGGGGGACTTTCAATGATTTTGGAAGGGTTGCTTCCAACGATTTCAAAAGGGGTATTTTCAATTGGTTTTGAAGCTATGCTTCTAAGTTAATACTTTAATACAATCGAAAGGTTTCAAAAGGAAGGTTTTAAAGTATTAGAAAGCGGAGCCTAATGTTTTGAAGATAGATTTTAATGTTTTCGAAGGAGGTCATCCTATGAAGTCGAAAGTAACGTTTCGAAAGGTTTTGCAACCCAAACTCTATTTTTAAAAGGAGAAACCCATGGCTAAATTAAAGGAGTTTGAAATGACTTTAGGAAGAAGCTTTCCTTGATAAAATTATAGGTTAAAGAGATTAACCATGTTTTATATGAAAAGTGTTTCAAGGACATTAAACCCACGGGAGTGGTAGTGTATTGTAATTATGTTTGCTTCTTCAAAGATAAATATATTCACATTATAATGGACCCATAACTTTATTTTGGGGATAAAGAGTAGAAGAACCAGCTAGGTTAACCCAGTAGTGAATATAAATTGATTAAACTCATGGATGAGTAGAATTACATCCAAAAGTTCAGGGAGACCAAAGTATAGGATGCCTAAATATGGAAGTTGTCAGGGAGACAGGTTCATAGTGATCCCATGAAAACTATGATTAGGAAGTTATTGGATTTATCAATAGGTTCATAGTGATCCCATGAAAACTATGTTATAAAGAGTGGTTGGCAGGGTCCAATTGGTTCATAGTGATCCCATGAAAACTATGTCTGGATTAAGTTATTGACAGATGTCAATAGGTTCCTAGTCAACCCATGAAAACTAGGATAAGAAGAAAAAATATTGGCAGGGGCCAATAGGTTCCTAGTCAATCCATGAAAACTAGGATAAGGGAGAAGTTATTGGAGTAACCAATAGGTTCAGGGTAACCCATGAATCAACTAAACCCACAGGAGTGGTAGTGTCAAGTTAATTAGCAGGGGCTAATAGGTTCATAGTGCACCCATGAAAACTATGAAATAGGATAGGGAGTCCATATTTTATATGAAGGTTATTAGTAAGCTCATAAAAACTAATAGGTTAATAGTGACCCTAGAAACAATAAATATGATATGGAGTCAATTAAACAGAGGATTGGAAATCCAGTATGTTTAAACATGTTTGCATATCATCATAATATTTTGAATTGATTATGTTTTAACCATTGTTGATGCAGGAGCACGATATATGGTTTTATAAAGGTCTTGAGATACTAGTGAGGGGAAAACCCATTCCGTTAAGCGACATGGTCTCACTAGATATCTAAATGATTTGAGATGGTAGATTATTATTCATACCAGGCTTATGTCTGACTCAAATTTTATGTTTACCCCTTAAACTCTCGGGCACTCAATTGACTTTGAGTAGTTTGAGAGTTGAGGGTTTCAAGTTCCTCTTAAGACGAATAAGCTTCCGAAGACGTGTAGGAGGCATAATAGCTATTTAGAGTTCTCTTTTCTTTTGATTCTGCTTTGTTGTTTGTAATGGCAAAGTTGTTATTGCCTGTATATACTCTGATCATCCAAGGGGGCATCTTCATATGTCGCTCTTAGCATATGTTGTAATAAATATATTTTTTGAATGTTATTTGCGATTGTGGGATTATGTAATGAATTGGAAATATTTTGAAATAGAATATGATTTTGAAGTTTAAACTTTTTCATATTCATGTGTTTCTGTGTATCAATGAATCTAACACCGCCATATTTGGTCGCCGATGATTAATAACTATGGATGACTGCAGCATCCGTAGCCATTAGTTTTGGGCCTCTAAGTAGGGGGATGTTACAAGTTGGTATCAGAGCATAGGTTTATGAAACTTTAAAAGAAAGTTAAACCTAAAAGATTTTCAAACATAATCTAATGAATTTGAAAATATGACCGGGGTTTGGGTTAACGCCATAGTAACGTATTTGTATTTGATATATATATATAAGTACATGTTCCCATCTCTCTTAGACCGTTCTTCTATATCTTACTAAGGCTCGTGTGCAGATTTACGAGAAAGAGGATATGGAAGCAGGAAACGGAAGAGGAAATTTGGGTGGAGGAAGCACCACAACTAACGGAAATGCTCGACCTAATACCAGGAGGAACCAAGGTCGACGGGCTAATGCTAACCCAAATGCTGAAGCCAATGTAGGTGCTGGAAATCCGTTAGTAGATGCGGGGATGGTGTATCAGTTGTTAACCAACCTTTTGCAAGCTGGTAATGTTGGAGGAGCTAATCATGTGGCTCTAGTTGGGAATAACTATGCTAAGTTGAGTGGAGACTACATGTAACGACCCCGAGTTTTAATTACATTTAAATTGATAATTAAATGAATTTTTGAATTAAAATTGTATAGTTAATTGAAAATTTAAGCGAGATTCCCCGAGTTCAAATCAATTTTATGTGTTAAATCATTTAAAATTAAAATATTGTATAATATTGTATATATGTGAATATATATGTATTTGAGCATATATGAGTAAATTTGAAATAATATATATGTATATATATTTGGTTTGAATTTAAATTGTAAATAAATGGTTTAAAAATGAAAATATATAAGATATAAAATATAAAGTAAATACATTGGATAAAATCTAATAACAAATTAAAATATAGGAATGCATTCAAAAATAATAAAAGAAAAAGATAAAACAAAACCAAATGCATATGAAATTATAAAGACAAGTTAAAAACAAAACAAAGGAAAAATAAATTCAAACAAGTAAACAAATGAAACAAGAATACATGTATAAAGCTTGTAAAAGAAGCCACCACCATCTCAAATATTTTGTACAGCTAAAATGAAAGAAAGGAAAAAATATAAACAAATTTGTACAACATAATAAATGAAAGCCACTATATATCATCTCAGCCGAGTTAAAGTAATGCAAGGCAAGAAGTAAGAACATAAACAAAGTATAAAATAGAAATGTAATAAGATAAGTATAGAGATATAAAGTACTTAGCATTAAATGCCATCTATTCAGATTTGCTTTCAGCCTCCAAAGAAAAAATCCCTGATCCTATTGTACAAAACAATATATTCATTTGTACAAGAGTATATTTTCACCAGTACAAATAAGATAGCATCAACTTATATAAAATGAGTACCCTGTAAACTTATTTTCAATCATATCAACTTCTTCATTTTATTAGTTCGTCCATTTCAAAACTGAGAAAAAACTGAAATTGAAAACCATTTCAAACTTAAACAAAGCTTCAACTAAAACAACAACAACAACAACACAAATTCAAATACAAACCGAAGATCAAAGGCTTCAGCTTGCAATCTCAAAACCTGGTTCAAAGAATAAGCTCTGTTTTTCTTCTCTGGAAATCTGTGAGTATACCTTTTGAATCTGGATTATAAACTTGTTATTTGAGATCATGCCTGAATGTATGTGAAAAATGTTTGCATGTGTACAAATAAGTGTATATATGTATGTGAATATGTTATGTGCATGTCTGGAAATATGAACTTTGGTTCTGTTCCAGACTTACAGTATCAAACCTGTTCAAAGGAAGAAAAAAAATCAACTTCTCTGATTCATTTTAGGGCTTAAGATCTAAATGAAATGCGTTTATAGAATCAAGATTTAAATTCTAAAAATGTTTTCAAGTTGAAATTGAAGGAAATTGGGTCTGGGAAGAAGATAGACAGTAGAACTCAAATCTATGTCTAAATTCGAGTATCCTAATTTCTTGATTCCTCTATATCATCTGGTTCGACTTCGAAAAATATGATTTTCAAAATTAAATTCAAGATTTTTAGGTTGGTATTTAATGAGAAATGTATCGATGACCGGGATCGTAAGTTTCCCCAATTTCTGGCCATCGGTGAAGAATTTGATCTCGTGCTTGTAGTTGGAGCAGGCATGGTGGTCAGGGATCATCAGAAAAATATTAGGTGAATTGTTAATGCATCGTGGCGTCGACACGGCGGCGATGTAGGGTTTAAACCCAAATTTCAGTTAAGGTTGGAAATCATATGGTTGTAGTGTCGACAGTGCATCGGAAGTGGCCAGACATGGGGGAATCAAAGCGTCAGGCGTCGATGGAGCTCCGGGTTCGTTCACGTGATCTCTGATGATCAGAGGAGGAAGTACGGGTGATATATGGTGGCTCAGTTTGTTCCAGGTTGGGTCGAATGGCTCATTTGCGAGTTCATCGTCGTTTAGTCGATCTGGGTTGCCAGAGAGATTGGGAAGATGATCGTTGACGTGTGGAAGGTGGCGAGGTCGACCAGAGTTCATCGGAGCTCCGGTGCATGTGCACATGCCACTGGGTTGTGTCAGTGGATAAGATTTGGGAAGAGGGGTTGTGTCTCGAAGTCGATCTCGAGGAAATGGGGTGCAGGCTCGAGTTCGAGCTCGAGTATTTTTGGGTTGTCCCGGGTTAACACTTAGAAAAAAATTTAAGTTTAAAGAAAAAAATGGCATACGGATTAGTTTGGGGGAAAACTCGAAGCAAAGGGCTTTTTGACTCGGGTACCACTCGGGGAGATCTCGGGGAGGTTTAAAAACAGTTTTCGAGTTTTAAAATAAATTCAAGTTTTAAGCATGTTTTAAATTATTCTTTTAAAAATAATTGTTTTATCTGGAAATGGGATTAGCAAAGGTTTAAGTTAGTTATTTTGGAAATAATTAAGTTTTAATTTAATAGAATTATGACATTATTTATTAATTAATTATTCTAAATAAATAATGGAATTAATTAAGATAAATTTATATTTTGATTAACCTTGATTTCTTGAATAAATTAATGTGTTAATAATGATAAATTGTAAGGTTATTAATTGAAGATTTTGATATTAATGAAAATAATTAAGAATAATCACTTATTGTAATTAATTAAAGGTAATTAATTAATGTGATAAATTAATTTGAGAATAATTAGTTAAGTAAAGGTTAATTTATAAATGAAAGTGATTAAGGGATGATTAATAATTGAGGATTAATTAATTAATTATTGTAATTAATTGAGGATAATTAATCAAAGGATTAATTTTTAATTTAAGGTTAATTAATAGAAATGGTTTGAAATTAATAATTAATTAACCAGGATTAGTGTTGTTCATAGAAATTAATCTGATTTAAATTAATCAGATAATTAATTGAGCTTACTTATGAATGATTGTATTGTATGAGATGCCTTGAATTGATTGTCCTATCTGATCTGTGATATTTTGTTCTGTGGATTGAGCATGTATAATTTATTCATTTATTTGTGATACATTTGTATATTATCTGTGAATCTGTGAATGAACGATAAGCGTTATAGTTTATACCGCATATCAAAAATATATATTGTTGTATTTAATCTGTGATGATTGAGTGATGTTGCACTATTGTGTAAAACCCCTGGACCACACTTTTACACACACAAATGTGGATTTCACGAGGAAATCGGTTAAGTCACAGATGATTTAAATTTAATATTTTTGAAATTGAAATTTTAATTTCAATTGATTTTGGAAATGGATTTGGGTTAAATGTTAAAACTTTCGAAAAGGAGTTTGTAAGATAAAAGTTATTTTAAATAACTTAATAAAGTTTCCAATTTAAATAATTTAATTTGAATTTGAATTCAAGAATTTGGAATTGAATTTCATAATTGGAAATTATGGTTAAAGATGTTATAAATGTGTTTATATGAATTTGAACCATTTTAAAAATATTGGTTTGAGAATTTGAATTTAACCCAAGAACTTTAACTCGTATAAAAGAATCAGATTTTCCAAAATAAAAACTGTTTGTTTTCAAATGATAAAAGCTTTCATATAAGAAATGAAATTCCAATTTAAGTTAAAGGAATTTCAAGTTTGAATTGAAAATGGTTTTCCAAGTTATGAGTGAATTCTTTTTGAAAGCTATGAATTGAATCTGTTTATTTTTAACAGATTTAAAATGGTGATTTGTTTAAACCATTCGAAATGAAATTGTTTTGAAAGCTATGAGTTAAATCTTTGATTTAAAGATTTAACGAGTTAATCAAATTGAAATGGAAATTGATTTGGAAAATCTGTGAATGAATCTTTGTGAAACTAGGTGAACTTTGTGAATTAAATCTTTTATTTAAAAGATTAAAGTGTGGAAATTGTTTAAACCGTTGAAGGTTGTTAAAATGAATCTTTTTGTTTAAAAAGATTAAAATGATAATGTGTTTAAACCATTTGAAGAGAAGTTTTGGATAATAAGTTGTGACTTAACTGAAATCCCAATATCCATATGTTTTCAAATATTGCGCTCACTATTCGATTTAGCCGGGAGAGGACCTTTGTGTCATATAACCCATTCCGAACAGTGATACGTCGTATATGGATAGCATTTAAAGACCGGTGTTGAAGACCGGGTATTTGTGAGAACGATAGGATAACCTATCGATTGTCTCTGCACTGGGTAGCTCCTGGTATAGAGATTCCCTAAGTGATGGGAAATCCGATCGGGATTGTGAATACCCGGATTTGCAAGGGCTTCTTCGGAAGTGCCTTCGGTTCCGTTCGAATCCGGAACAGACTTGTATGGTTACATGTCTGACATTACACTTTGAGATATAAAGCTGATTTCTTTCAAATACATTTCTGTTGGTGGCGGAGAATTTATTCTCTTAGCTTAACACCCTTCTCTGGGACGTACGAGCTCAGAGGTTATGTAATTGAAGGTTTTCAGCGATATACTCCCAATTTGGTAATGTGGCATGCTGAGTGTTGCTGTGTGTTGATCATTCATTGATCATTTGTGATCAAAGCATGGCTTTTGTGAAAAACGTAGCTTTGTGGACGAGACCTCATCGAACCTCACAGACCGGAAATGGTCGAAACAGAAATGATGCGGCAAGGTTATGAGGGTCGCGCCCTTTAGGGTATGTCAATATCCTTCTGGAAAAAGGTGGTATCATGGTATGGAGCCCAGATACTTACTCATGTGGACACACTTTATTTATTACTGTGTGATGTTGGTTTTCGAGCGCTCGGATAAAGGTCCCAAAGGACCGGGGGGTGGCATACTCGAGAAGTAGTTACCTAGTTACAGAGGTAACCCGGCCTTGTGTTGGCAGAGATCCGGTTAGATTCTCGGGACGTCCATCCAGAGGCGTACCCATCTGGCAGTAGGAAGTTCCTTAGCCTGACCATTTGTTGGAAATCCAAAGAAACAGTACGAACCTTGTACGGTTTTAGTTGTATAACCTGCTATGGAATGTGGCGGTAACATGCTATTGAACATAGTAGCTATAGTAGGCATACAATAATGGTTGTATGCTGGCTAAGATTAATATTGTATTTTCGAAATGTTTCCTACACTATGCACTAGTAATAATATCAAAAGAGTTTGTTTTGCGTAGTAAGCATATCTGACTATCATAAGAAGAAATCTCCTCCAATTCTGCGTTTGCATTGTGTGTGTGGCGGGAGGTCTTATGGTAGTTTCATTTTCCAAAAGCATTGCAAAATTAAATTTTACTTTGTTTTAAAGATAAACTGTTTTTGTTATTCACACCAGTCCCACGACTGACTCAAAGTTTATTGTTCTCTTCCTAAACTCTGGGTGCCCACAATTTCTCACATGGGCAGTCTAGAGTTGGGTTTTTCAGATATTCAGGTTTAGTAGACTAGTTGGAGCTAGTTCAGTGTTTGGAGTTCACTGACAATTGACGTTGCTTACTTTGGTGCAACGTGATGGCGGTTCTTGCTGATGTTGGAGTTGTTGGACTCATTCTCTTTTGAGGATCATTTGGAGTTATCACTTATATTTTTCCGCTGTAGCATTGTATCATATCTCTGATATTGTTGTATCATATTGATATCATTATTGTATATCATACTGGATATTGTATTCATTGGAGTTGTATATGATATCATCTATTTTTTTATTCCGATGTGTTGTTATACTTAATGGTGTTATAAGCTCCGGTGAACCAGATTCGGCATTTGAATCTGCGGCATTTTGAGTACAAGTGAAGTACGGGTGCCGATTTTCGAAGGCAGAGTTCAGGGTCATTACACTACACCAGTCCGGGTGGAAATCTGTTTGTTGGAACAGAGGATGCTGTTGAGGTTGAGAATTGGCTATTGCACTGTGAGATGATCTTTAATGATCTAGGATTGGATGATGGGCAAAAGAGGAGGCTGGCCTCTAGGAAGTTGCAAGGGGCAGCGCTTCACTGGTGGAATAGTGTGACCGTTGGAATTCAAGAGGAAGAGCTGACATGAGATGATTTCAGAAGGAGCTTGGAGCAGAGGTTTCTATCTGAGGTTGCTAAGGCGGCATTAATGAGGAAGTTCATGGATCTAGTTCAAGGAAAGATGTCAGTAATCGAGTATGCTGCTAAGTTTGATGAGCTGTCTCAATATGGATATGTTATAGTTGACACTGAAATTAGAAGGAATGAGAGGTTCATTCGAGGACTAAGGCACGAGTTTGCTATAATGACCATGACCCATATCCGAGAACCTTGTAATGTGGTGGTGGAGATGACCATTCGCTATGAAGAGATGCTTGCTGTTTCTGCTAGAGAGAAGCCAGTAGAATCTCAAGGTCCTCAGAGAAAGAAGAGGAAATTTTTTAAGATAAAAGGAGCCTAGAAAGGGGATGCTGTCAAAAAGGCAAAGGCTGATTTAGTATGCTTCAAGTGTGACAAGAAGGTTCATTATGCTCATGAGTGCCGGTAATGCAAGGGGAAGAAAGATGTAGACAAGAAGAATGTGAAATGCTTCAACTGTGATCAAGTTGGGCATTATAAGAACCAATGTGCAGAGCAAATCTGGGCGGACAAGGGGAAAGTTTTTGCTGTTGGATCATCTGCTAAGCCAACTGCAGCTGATAAGGGAAAGATTGTGATGGAAGGTGTGTTTTTGATTCAGAGTATACCAGTTAAGATACTATTTGATACCGGTGCATCACATTCATTTATATCCCAGTGTGTGATTAATAGGTTATGCTTAGAACCCACATACCTTGTTACTTCCTTAAGGGTTGCAAATCCAATAGGAAGGTATGCAACTTTAGGGATGAGATGTGACCAGTTAGAACTTTATTTGTTAGGTCATATGTTTGCATGCAGTCTGTATGTTTTTGATTTCGTAGATCAGAACCATTTTGGGTATGGATTGGTTGAGAAGGTATAAGGCTAGGATATTTTGCCAGGATGGGGAGATATCTTTGGGACACCATGATAGTCATAACCGAATTATATTCTCAGTAGAGAATTCTGACAGGAGTAGTTGTGCTTTGTTAAGTGAAATGGAAGTGGGAGAAGATCTAAGTCAGGTTCGAATAGCAAGAGAGTTTGCAGATATCTTTGAGCCAGACACAGGACTACCACCGAGACAAGCTGTTGAGTTTTAGATAGATCTTGTGCCAGGAGCTGAACTTGTGAGTAGACTACCTAGCAGGATGACACCGACTGAGAAGAAGGAATTGAAGGTGCGCAGCTAGTGGATCTAGAAGGAAGGAATTTTATTAGACCAAGCAGTTCGTCTTGGGGAGCGGCCATAGTATTCGTGAAGAAAACAAATGGGTCGTTAAGGATGTGTATCGACTATCGTAAGTTGAACGAAAGGACGATAAACAATAAGTATCCTTTGTTGAGAATTGATGATCCGTTTGATCAGTTGAGTGGAGCCAGAGTGTTTTCCCAATTGGATTTGGCGACGGGGTTCCATCAGTTAAGAGTGACAGAGGACAGTATTCCTTTGATAGCATTTCGAACTAGATATGTTTCGTATGAGTGGTTAGTAATGCCATTCGGGTTGACGAATGCACCTGCTTTCTTTGTGGATTTGATGAACCGAGTCTTCCAAGACTATTTGGATAGATTTGTGTTGGTGTTTATAGATGACATTTTGGTATACTCTAACGATGAGAGAGACCATGAAGACCATCTCAGAGTGGTGCTTGAGACGTTGAGGCAGAATCAGCTAAAGGCGAAGTTTTCCAAGTTTCATTTTTGGAAGAAAGTTGTTAAGTTCCTTGGTCACGTGGTTTCAAAGAAAGGATTGTCAGTCGATCCAGATAAGATCGAAGTTGTTAATAATTGGAAGAGACTGGAGATGATGACCGAGATTAATAGTTTTCTTGGACTTGCTGGCTATTATCGGAGATTCATCCAGGATTTCTCGCGAATAGCAGCGCCTTTGACTAAGCTTACCAGGAAGGAGGTGAAGTTTATTTGATCCGACAAATATGTGGAAGCATTCCTTAAGTTAAAACATTTGTCGAATAATGCACCAGTGTTGGTAGTTCCAGATGGAAACCAAGGGTTGGTAGTATACACTGATGCATGTGGGACCGGATTGGGAGTAGTGTTGATGCAGAAGGGCAAAGTTATTGCCTATGCATCTAGGCAGCCGATACCGTATGAAGTGAGATATCCTACTCATGACTTGGAGTTTGCTGCGGTGATTTTTGCCTTGAAGATTTGGATGCATTATCTCTTAGGGGAGAGATTTGAGTTGTATACCGATCATAAGTCTTTAAGATATTTATTCTCTCAGAAGGAGTTGAATATGAGACAGCAGAGGTGGCTGGAGTTTTTGACTGCCTATGATTTTGGTATAGAGTATACACCAGGGAAAGGTAATAAGGTAGCAGATGATCTCAGTAGAAGACACCAGAATGTGGTGTTGGCTATGTTGGCAGAATGGAAGGATCTAGAAGCTTTGGCCAGTTGCGGTGTGCAGTTAAGATCGACTGCTTGTTCTAGTCAAAGTACTGCAATGTTGTCTTGTTTAGAAGTTCGACTAGTGCTGATCAAGAGAATTGCTTTTAAGCAGAAGGAGGATCCATTATTAGCCGAGAGGATTAGAAGGCTTGAGGTTGGAACTGAGATCGATGATTTGAAAGATTTTTGTCTTGACCGGAGAGGATGGTTGAGAAAGAGGGGCGATTATGTGTTCCGGATATTGAGAACTTGAGGAGAGAAGTTCTTGGAGGAATGTCAACGATCCAAGTTTACGATTCATCCTAGAGGGACCAAGATGTATCAAGATATGAAGAGGAGCTTCTATTAGGAAGGCATGAAGATGGATGTTGGCTTGTGGGTTAGGCAGTGTGTAAACTATCAACAAGTGAAGGCCGAACATCAGAAGCCGAGTGGGTTATTTCAACCTCTAGAGATTCCAGTTTGGAAATGGGATTCAATATCCATGGATTTTATAGATGGGTTACCAAGGTCAAGCAGAGGAAATGAGAGTATATGGGTCATTGTGGACAGATTGACCAAGAGTGCCCATTTCATTCCAGTAAAGTCGACCAGGATGGCACCTGTTTTGGCGAAGTTGTTCATGAAGAACATAGTTAGACTTCATGGAGTTCCTAGTACCATAGTTAACGACATAGATGCTTTATTCACTAGCGAATTCTAGAAGAGTCTGCAAGATGTGTTAGGCACTAAGCTCAAGATGAGTACCGCATATCACCCTCAGACAGATGGGCAGACAGAGAGAGTCAATAAGGTACTAGAAGATTTGTTGAGAGCTTGTGTATTGGACTTTGGTGGATCTTGGGAGGATGACCTATATTTGGTTGATTTTTCCTATAATAATGGTTACCAGACTAGTATATGAATGACGCCTTTTGAAACTTTGTATGGAAGGCCATGCAAATCACCAGTACATTGGTTGGAGACTGGAGACAGATTGGTCTTAGGTCCATATTGGGTTAGGGAGGCGTTAGAAAAGATTGATTTGATCCGAGAAAGGATGAAGGAAGCTCAATCCAAACAGAAGAGTTACGCAGATAAGAGACGTAAAGACCTAGAGTTCTCAGTTGGAGATAGGGTTTTCATTAAAGTATCACCGATGAAAGGTGTGGTTCGATTTGGGAAGTCAGGGAAACTGGCACCGAGATATGTTGGTCCATTCCAGATTATCGAAAGGATTGGAAAGCTCGCATACAGAGTAGAATTGCCGAGCAGTATGGGAGGTGTCCATAATGTATTTCATGTGTCTCATCTTCGCAAGTATGTGCATGATTCAAAGGCTACTATTCCTCGGACAGGGTTGGAAGATCTAGTAGTAGAGCCTAATTTGACTTTTGTTAGACAACCGGTTCGGGTTGTAGCGAGAGATGAGAAAAGGTTGAGGAACAAGACAGTCAAGTTGGTGAAATTTCAATGGAGCGACAACGAGAAGGACTGTACTTGGGAGCGGAGGACATGATTCGAGATACTTATCCTGATCTGCTTTGAGGATATGTCTATATTAGATTTATGTAGATAATTGCTAGTCAGTTAGACTAGTATGGTTGTTAGGAGTCGTTACAGATGATTGCTATGTTTAGTATTTAGTCCTTACTAAATTTAGAGGACGAAATTCTTTAAGGAGGGGAGCTTGTAACACCCCTAATTTTTGTTAACATTATTCAGGATATTTAATTAGATAAATTATATAGAATAATGTAAATGGTAAGTGATAAGGGGGTTGAGATTTGAATAAATTTAATTAAGGTCGTGCCTAATAAAATAATTAAATGGGCTTAAGAATGGTTTTTAGGTTAATCAAATTACATAAGGGTATATTAGGAATTTGCCGCCCATAACCCTTACCCTTATATATTTTCGTTCCTACCATTTCATTCCCATTCACGTTATTTTGAAAACAAAACGTAAGAAGGAGGGGTCAGCCGTTAACAAGAGAAATTAAATCAAAAGCTAGAGATTCAAGCTTAGGGGAAATCAATCTTAATCCAATCTCCTTATCTTAATCAAGGTGAACAATAATTTCATCTCTATTTTGTTTTGAATCGTATGTTTTCGGATTTAAGGGTAAATTCGTTTTTATGGCGAATTGGTTGATGATATGCTTGAATATTAATTTGTTAAATTTAAACAAGATTGTTTAAATGGAATTATACACGGTTTTAGGGTAAAATCGATTATATTGATGATTAAATGCCATGAATTTTTTTTAAGTTGTATAAAATATGATTTTGGAGTTGTGTTTCAATTTTAATAATTTTCAAAGACATGGAAAGATTGTTATGAATTTTCAAAGGAAAATATGGTTATTTGGGTTTATAAATTTATTTTGGAAAATAAATTAAGAATTTGGGTCTGAAATTTTGATATGTTAGATAACATGATTAAGGTGAATTTCTAGAATTTTTGGGGATTTTTTCAAAGTGTTTTGCTATGCAAATTAAAGTATTTTAGAAGAGGGACTTCTTTGCAAAATTGGATTTGCTTAATGGAAGGGCTTATTTGATTAACTTAGCCATGGTTTATATTTGAAATTAGCAGCAGTTATCTTAGTAAAGAATTTGAAAAGTTAAGACAACCAATCTGGTACTTACATGTGGCAGGTTAGTTAGAAAGAGGTTTACTTTAATTAGTATAAAATCAGGTTTACTCAGAAAAGATGGTTTCGCCTACTTTGAAAGTACCTTTCGACACAGAGCTTCCGCCTTCAACCTAGTCGAAACCTACTAAGCCGAAACCAATACATAAGGTATCACAAAGATGGTACGCAGTGGATTGAAGAAAGGCGAAAGGTAGGATGTCGAAACATAGCTTCCGAAATGATCGAGATCTTTGGTTTATTTCTTACGAAGGGGTTACTTTGTTTTTGAAATTGAAGCTTTCGAAACGGACAGTTTCGACCAAATTGTGATAAGTCACGGGAAACCATTTTACAGTTTGACTGGGCAATTACAACCCAGCGTTTAAATGTTCAAAAACCATCCAAACAACCCGTATCATTCAATCAAACTTTCCAAATTTAGACATGCAAAAAAACAACTACATCAGACATTTACTTAATTAAAATAAAAAATAAATAAAAAGGTCCTTAAATATCTCAACTTCCAATCTCCTCGAAAAAATGTGCAAATCTCTCTCCTCTTCGGTAGTTTCTGCATCCCCTTCCCCTACTCCATAGCTCTCGCATCTCCTCCCATTAACACACATCTTATTAACAGTACCCACAGATCCATGAGCAAAATCACAAACAACTCAAACACTCCTCACACCAACAATCAACACCACCACCATTCCTCCTCCTCCTCCTCCCGCACCTCCTCCTCCACCACCCAAGCATGCGCCGCCTGCAAGTACCAGCGCCGCCGCTGCAACCCCGACTGCCAGCTCGCCCCTTACTTCCCCGCCGACCACCAGCGCCAGTTCCTCAACGCCCACCGCCTCTACGGCGTCAGCAACATCCTCAAAATCCTCAAAAAGCTCGACCCTTGCTACCACGCCGAAGCCATGCGGACCATCATTTACGAATCCGACACCCGCGCCCAGTTCCCAGTCGGCGGCTGCTACCAGGTCATCCTTGACCTCAACCGGTTCTGCGAGCATCTAATGAACGAGCTCGCGATCACCGTTCATCATATAGAGCTGCATAGAGCGCAGCAGGCGCTTGTAATGCAGCAGAGCGATGAGATATATGGGAACGATGTCATGGCTGCACAAGCGCAGCAGGCACAGCAGCAGCAGCAGCAGCAGTGTTTTGATTATTTCTGCTTTGATGGAAATAACGACGACGTGAATGGATTAAACGTCAACATTGGAAATGGAAACGGTAATGGTAACGAGAGTGAGATTAAAGGGAACGATTCTGGAAGCGTAGGGAATAATTATAATGCAGGGAATGGTGGTGAGGTCGACGTTGATTTCTTTAACTTGCAGCAGCAGAATAACAATAACGGTAATGTGGTCGTTGATGATGTGAAGCCATTGATAGATGTGTTTGATATTACCAATGCGTTGGATATTGTTGATGAGGACGTGGGGGAGATTACGTCTAAGGTGGCTGATATTGATATAATTGCAGGATCAGCTTCTTATCAATGCAGGTTAGGTCATATATACAATAACAACCAACTCTATCTTATATTTGATTCTTTAATTTGAATTAATGGAATTTTTTTAACAAATTTTATAGAAAATTTTGATCTATGTTTTGGTTTTGTTGAATGAAATGTATATATTTTAACTAATAAAGGAAATTAAATCTGCATTTGCAACTGTACAATAATTGGTTGAATGTTTAAACTTTAAACTGTTTGTGATAATATATCTGATTACTATCACGATCACATTTATAATTTAAGCTGAGACTATGAAGAAAACTAAAGATTTGAGAAAAGTAGAATTAATATGGCAGGGATTTTGGTGGGGATATTATCTTTCTTTGTCTTTGCTTTATCAACATTCCAAGAAACTGTTAAACACCTAATCTGAAAATCGATGGTTATTATTTGACTTATGAAACAAAACACTATATTGTTATACTACAATTTGCAATTGCACACGGTGTTCCCTTTAAATAATGCTATACTTATACTATATTTTTTACAATAAAATATGACAATTTTATAGTTGGCGGACGTAGTATTAGTATTACGAGATACTGGCTTTTGATATACCAAGATTTGCTATGATCATGCCTACATCCCTCAAACTTACGAGCAAATCCTGATTTATTGTAAACTGCATTATGCACTGGAAACCCTCAATGCTTCATGTTAACTAAAACATGTTATCGTAATAATGCAGAAACAAACCACCCCCCTTCCCCCACACACACATACAAAAAAAAAAAAAAAACGCACACACAACAAATGTTAGTTTCGCACTTCTAGAAGGGTGAGATTCACGAGGAACACACAATAATTTGATTGATTGTAAACTTTATTATTTAATTTTTTTTTAAATTAATGGAAGTTTGGTAGTTTACAATCAATAATATTGTGATGACTATTAAAAGGGTGTGAGCTAGAATTTCTCATTACTACCAGTTTTATGAAACAAAATCATCTTAGAGCTCCCAACTTGTGTCCATGTTTTATTGAAATGGGTTATTGATATGAATACAAAGTTATCTTTCAGTGAATTTTGTATTCTGAAACTACTGACGTGTATTACAGTATTAGAGTAAACTTGGTATTCGGTGCAAAAATTATTCTGGTAAAAATCAAAAGCAATTATTTTGAGCACGTTGATGAATAGTTTAGCAGGCATAACAAGACCATCTTCATATCTGGGTCATAAATCATAATCATGTACATCTAAATTTTGACTGCAGCTCTGAAGAACCAAGGAAGGACGAAGTGAATTCAATGGGACAGATACTTCAAGAACATGATTTGAAGGGCGCGGCCTCTTTGTTTACTCTCACAAGCAGAGATAGCTCTTACGTATAACGCTTTCTTCTCTTTTTACTCTTTTTTACTTTTTTTGCCTCCAGTTTGGTTTCCAGGCAAGTGTTTGCCGTTGTTGATATGTGCATGTGCTATGTTGTTATGGGCGGAGCAGAACGCCAATTAAGCGTTACTGTTCCTAAAAGTTCAAGACATAAACATGGGACACTATAAAATGCAAATGGGTGATGTAACACCATTATGTGGAAGACAGTTCTAAAGTAGAGCTTTGGTGAAGCGCAATAGAACTCAAATGAAGCCTTTAACAGCATAGACATGTACCTTTTCAATAATTAACAATAGAGAGTTTTTTCTGTTGTAATAATGCTAATGTTAACATGAGAATGTTTAAACAAGTTTGATCGACATTTTTTTAATGAATTTGGTGAAATAAAGTATTCGTAGCCTCCAAATTCAGTTCATGCACATAGGAAAGTAAAAGGGGTGAATTTCCAAACTCTGTGGTCATTCATACTTACTGTACTATATCTAACTATATATGCATAATGGGCAATGGATAATGAGCTAGGATAAATGACCCAATTTATTTACCACCATTACTTAACCCAGTATTTAAATACAAACTTATGATTGATATCAAAGCACTACGAAATGATGATAAATAAAGAAGACTATTGATCCTAGCTAATATATACCCACTAATAACATATATCAATTTTTCTATGAGACGCTATACGTACACCCAACTATGAGACGGTGTCCCCTAAACACCGGTTATAGAAGTGTTGCTCCCATACCCCATTTGAGGATGTTGTCACCCATTGGGATTCCTCTTCGCAGTGAGTAACATTTAAAAAAATCGTTATTCATCATTAAAATTATCATTATTATTATTGAATTAGAATGAATAATTGTAGGAAAATAGGCATAGAAACAATCCGTGGAAGAAAATTTTCTCGGACAATAAGTTATAACTAACATTTTGTATATTGCAAAATTTGAATATAATGTTAGTTGTAACTAGCATTTCTTTCTTCAGTCCAAAAATAAAACTTAATGTGTTATTTGGTCCAATTCTTTTTCAAAGTTTGTCATTCTCACCCGTTCTCTTAATAATTACTTGAGTATTTTTCACTCAATTGTTAACTAAACAAACAACCTTTGGAACCAAAAGAAAACAAACTAGTCATAGAACAAATTTAAAAGAAAACTGCAAATAAATAAAATGACAAATTGTTTGTCTTTTTATTGATCACAATAAAATGACAAACACTTTGCCGTTTTATTGCAAAAATAAATAAAACAGCAAAGTATTTGCTTTCTTACTGGATTTGCAATAAAAAGGCAAACACTTTCCCATTTTATTGTAAAAATGAATGACAAAGTGTTTTTCGTTTCAATTACACGGCAAATACTTTGTTGTTTAAATCAGTTTTTAAATAAAAGAGAAAATTCTTATGTCTTTTTATCCACTACTTGTTCAGTTTACTAGCCAAAGAAAAAAGTTGAACAAGCCACTTCTAGATGCATTATTACTACTTCAATTCAACTTTTTGATTTTTGACTGAACAAGTCATTGTTGCTTATACCCTAAGAGAGAGAAGGCGGGAGAGAGAGTCTCAAGCCATTGAAGTTGATGGTATTGTGAAACCTTTAAACTCTTAACCAAAGAAAGATGCTCCAAATCTAGTGAATAGTAAATACCTAAGCAGTAAACCTTCCTCCTCCCAAGCATCCATGACATTAACCCAAACGAACAACATAAAACTGATAATAAAGATTTTAACAATGATGAGTAGTTGGTAAGAATCCAATGTGAGAATTGAAGAGGTCTTTGTTTTGGTTTCAATAAGTCCTAGTCTCTAGGAAATAGATTTGCAGTACTTCACGTTCTTTGTTTAGCTATTTACTTGGCTATTTTCTTGTGTTTTTCTAATCAATGTAAGGCTATTTAAAACGGCCAATTTCAGTTCAATAAAATCAAGCATTTTCTTAATATCATCTTGTAGTTTGTCATTGTCTCTACAAACTGGAATCAGAGCCATTGGGTTGAAGAAACAAAGCGTCTTTGTAATTTGCAGTAGTGATAGCAATGACAACTGAAGGGAGCTTTGTGCAACCTGCTATCCCTCGGTTTGATGGCCATTACGATCATTGGAAAATGCCGATGGGGAACTTCTTAAGATCTAAAGAATACTGGAGTCTTGTGGAGACTGGCTATGTTGAGCCAGAAAATGGAGTGACAGAGGAGCAACGGAAAAAGCTTGATGAGATGAAATTGAAAGACTTGAAGGTAAAAAATTATTTATTTCAAGCTATTGATCGAACTATTCAAGAAACCATTCTAGAGAAAAATACATCCAAGTAGATATGAGATTCCATGAAGAAGAAATATGAAGGCAATAACAGGGTGAAAAGATCTATCCTTCAAGCTCTTCGCAAAGAGTTTGAAATTCTTGAAATGAAATCTTATGAAGGTGTCTCCAACTATTCTCAAGAGTGATGTCTGTTGCTAATAAGATGCAAGTTTATGGAGAACAAATGAAGGATATTGTTGTGGTGGAGAAGATACTCCGGTCATTGAGCGAAAAATTCAACTATATTGTCTGCTCAATTGAAGAGTCGAAGGATATTGATAATCTTTCGATTGATGAATTGCAAAGCTCGTTAATTGTTCATGAGCAGAAATTTCAAAGGAACAAAGCAGAAGAGCAGGTGTTGAAAGTAACTCATGAAGAGGGCACAAGAGGAAGAGGTCGTGGTCGCACATCGTCTCGTGGAAGAGGTAGAGGATGTGGAAGAGGTAACCCAACCTTCAGTAAAGCTCATGTAGAGTGCTTCAAATGTCACAACATGGGGAATTTCCAATATGAATGTCCTAACTGGAACAAAGAATCTAACTATGCACAACTGGATGAGGAAGAAGAATTGCTCTTGATGGCCCATGTAGACGAACATGAAGCAAAGAGAAATGATGCATGGTTCCTTGACACCGGGTGTTCCAACCATATGTGTGGTGATAGAGGTATGTTCTCAAACTTGGTTGATGATATTAATCATTTTGTCAAATGTGGCAACAACATTAGAATGTTAGTGGCTGGAAAAGGCAATGTCAGGTTGATATTTAATGGCATTCACTTTGTGGTCAGCGATGTGTATTATGTTCCTGACCCGAGAAACAATTTGTTGAGCGTGGGACAATTGCAGGAAAAGGGTCTTACTATTCTGATTAAAAATGGGGCCTGTAACATTTATCAACCGTGCAAAGGGCTCATTGCTCACACTAAAATGAGTGCTAATCGTATGTTCATCTTGATTAATGAAAGATCCAGGGCTGCTACAAGTATCACAGAAGAGTGTTTGAATACCAGTGTTGATTCCACACATTTATGACATCAACGATTTGGTCACCTGAACCTAAAAGGCTTGAAGACTTTGTAATCCAAAAAGATGGTGCACGGAATGCCTCAATTGGGAGATTCAAGTATCACTTTCACTGATTGTTTTACCGGAAAGCAACACCGGAATGTGATACTAAAAAGGAGTAAATGGTGTACAACTAAGGTACTACAACTCGTTCATGCCGACATATGCGGGCCTATTGAACCAACATCACACAGTGGGAAGAGGTACGTGCTATGTTTTATTGATGATTACAGTCGTAAAGACTGGGTGTATTTGCTAGCGAAGAAATCAGAAGCATTGGAGAAATTCAAAATCTTCAAGAAGCTGGTAGAAAAGGAAGCAGAAGAATCCATCTAGTGCTTGAGAACAGATAGGGGAGGAGAGTTCACTTCACTCAATTTCAAAGCATTTTGTGAAGAGCAAGGGATCAAAAGACAACTCACAACCGCCTATACACCTCACCAAAATGGAGCTGCTGAGAGAGAAAAAAAAGAACAGTCATGAACATGGTGCGCTGCATGCTTACTGCCAAGAAGGTTCCTAAAACATTTTGGGCTGAGGCTGTCAACTGGGAATTTTATCTACTGAACAAATGTCCAACCTTTGCAGTAAAGAACGACACTCCTCAAGAAGCATGGAGCGGAATCAAGCCTTCAGTGGAGCACTTTCGTATTTGGGGATGCATTGCGCATGTCCATATACCAGAAGCAAAAAGGAGTAAGTTGGATGATAAGAGCTTTCCTTGTGTTTTGTTAGGTATTAGTGAAGAGTCAAAAGGGTATAGGCTGTTTGACCCTAAGACTAAGAGAATTGTGGTCAGTAAAGATGTAATATTTGAGGAAGAAAAAAATTGGAATTGGGACAACAATTTCAAAGAACAAATCAGAGCATAATTACTATGAAATGATGATGATAGCGAAAAAGAAATTGACGGAGAGTTTGATGCTGAAAGTGAAGATGATGAGAATAACGAAAAGGTAACAATGCAGGCACTGTGACTCAAATAAGGGAGAGAAGGATCCTGCATGGATGGATGATTATGTAAGTGGAGAAAGACTAAGTGAAGTCTGATATACGATGTATCAATGATATATCACAATACTATATGATACTGACTATTTAGCTTCTGACTTGAGAGTACCGTCAAACTTAAATATGTAGATTGTACTTTGATTATGGGTAACCACATGGCATAGCGACTGTGTTATGACTATGGTTGGACATACGTTGAAATACTCGAAGTAAAACACTACTCGATAAAGGTCGTCTCCTTCATTATAGAAGGTCAGTATCATTGTAATTGGTAAGTCAAATTAATGTCAAAGCCTCTGGCTAGAGCAAATCGGTTAATCGGTAAATGTTATTGGACTGAACCAAGAACTTTAAAATTGACCTACTCAATCAATAAGGATATTAATATAATCTTGACTTTAGACCAAACTCTAGATATTTAGGTGATATGGTTATGACCAAAAGAATACATGTACAAACTGTCATTATTAGGTAAACTTATATTAGATCAAAAATATGATTTCTCATAAATGATTTGTAATCCTTGAGCTTGTTCTATACTGTACTTTAGCAAAGTTCGTTTATACGTCAATATTTAAATTTTTAAATATTGACTAGCGTTGACTAAAAATTTAGCCGACCTTGGAATTGTAGTTGAGAGTTTGATATTAGCAAAGGTAACTCACTAACACCTTGATTTATAAATGGAAAATGAGAAAATAAAGTGTAATTAGCAAAAATACACAAAATTTAGAGTAGTTTGATCTAAGCTGATCTACATCCACTATGAAGAAAAATCGGTTATTCTCTTATAATAGTTTGATGCATTTATAGCTGTTGGAATGCGTAATGAATGGATGAGATGGTGCAGTTTCGGTCCAGAATTTGCACTAAGCCATAGATGGAATTGTCTAGCCGAGACTGATAGAGTTAGCAGTATGCTCTACGGGCAATTGTGTAATTTTTTACCTATATCTAACTTGATAACGAATCTTATTCGAAATAAAAGGAGTTTTCTTTTTGTTATATACTTGTTATAATGTGTTATAAATAATTGATTATTCAATTTAAGTATATTTAATAGAAAATTCATAAATTGTGTGTTTTGTGATAGTAATTACAAGGTGTTGTAATTATGAGCAATTCATCATAATATATATAATAAATGTACCATTTTAAATATTCCTAGTCAAGATGTATCGAGACTGGAAATCGATGCATCCATTGAGACTAGACTACGTAACACTCTCCAAATTTTGGCAGTGTATTACTCATGGCTGCTTGGAGCACCAAGGAGTTACATACTAATAGTTATTGGATAACCATAGAATGACTCACTCGATAATTTACTATTGATTAATATAACTAAGTCAAATAGAAATATCGATGTGATAATATTACACAATTCCCTCGACTTGATAATACTGTCGACCTTTAATATGAAAACTCCGCTTTGATTATAGTTAAACTATGGTACAACATCCATCGAATGACCATAATTGGGTCGAGTGGAAGCATTGGAAGTGAAATACTATTCAAGAGAGAATTCGTCTTGTCGGTTATATGAAGTTAGTATCACGGTTAACTGAAGTCAACTCAAAGTCAAAGTTTCTAACAAGAGTAGTTTGATTAATAATAATTGTTATTATTGAACCGAGAACTTTGTATTGGACTATAAAGTTGAATATGGATGATATTGGAATTTTGACCATTACCAAATTTCATAAGTCCTAACGTGATATAATTTTGAAAAAGAAATTCGGTGTAAATTATCATCGCTACCAAGTAACGTTTAAATAAATAAAATTGGATTTTACTAAAGCATGTAAGCGATAAATTTGGCCATAATACCACACCATTTGCTAAGGTGAAATATGAATTTTAATAATCGAATTGTTCGATATTAATCGGTGACCGAATTTACACTTAAAAGTCATATAACCAAAACGTTGAATACTCCTACTACCACCTGATTTCATTAGTTATAATTGTTATAAATTAATTAATATTAATGAAATATTAATTATAAAATTTTATTTAACTTGTGTTGATAAGTATTAATATAGTACGTATATAAAAGTTAGATACACACGTAACGATATACGATATTAACGTGTGTTTGAATTGGATTTAATTGCACATTTATATGATCGGGCTTGAAGCATTTTGAAGGCCCAAATATGTGCTAGCATGGAAGGGAGTGAGTAGGGTTGAATATTGATTCAAAAGGTAGAAAATAGTAAGAGGAGAATGTGGATTTGGATCCACTTTTTACTCTTCTGAATCTCTACAATTTAAACACCTCAAAACCCCACTTTAGAGCTCTTGATTTTTACCTCCTTCTACATATCATTAGGCTGGCCATACCCTTGCTCTACTCTTCAAATTTTCAAGCTTTTCAAACATAATTTAAATATAAATAATAGATTGGTGGTTGCTATTTTTAAACCGATAGCTCTTTCTGGATTCTAGATACTGATTTAATGGGTTATTTGATTCAGCGTTTCAACATGTCACAACTTGGAACTAGTCAAGGTAAATATTTTTATTTAATATATAAATATATATATATAGGCTCTTTCAAAAATGTATATATATAGGGCAAGGGTCGGCTACACCTCTCTTCCCGCTAAATACTACTATTTAAATCGGAACTTGTGGTGGAAATCAGGAGGGATTAGAGGTGTAGCGAAACTGAGATGTAATCGACCTTTGCATATATATATATATATATATAGTTCACTGCCATGATATCAAAAAAACTATATCTAATAATATATTTAAATGATTTTTATAAAAAAAATTGATTTTTAAAATACAAACATAATTATATAAAATATATGTTTGTATTTTGTTAATATACATACATATTATAGTTTTTAAATCCATATATAACATATATATAATTCATTTTCAAATATTATATATAATTGTATATAAAGTGTATATATATCACAAAAATATACATGTAAATATTTAATAAAATTATGTGTATGTCTTAACTTTGTTTTAAAAAATTTGTTATTTTTAATTATTTTCGTATGGAGATCAGTAACTTAAAAACCAATTTTTTTAAAACTGCAAGTTTAAGATAAATTATTATTTTATATGGTCGAATATGCACAAATATATATATCATTATTTATTTACATCAAAAATTATTATATATATATATACATGTGTATATTAATTATATATAAAAAATTTAAATATTAATTTAATATGTAAATACATGATTATATGTATATATTTTTAATAACAAAAAATAATAATTTTGAAATACATAATATATATTGATCTAAAAAATTAATATATTGATTTGAATTTGAAATTGCTAGATATTTTATTATGCAGATCTAGATCTAAAACTTAGAATTTGAATTTTAATCTTGATTTTAAAGACAAAGTTATATATATATATATTAATATTAACTCTTACCCTGTTTTATAATGTCAATTATATATACATACATGCATATACATATATAAACATTTGTATGTTACAAATATTATTTTATATTGTTTAAAACCATATATCTATACGGTTACACACACACACACACATTTATGCTAGACTTTACATATGTATATGGAGGAACTAATATGTCCATTATGGTGTAAATCCAAGCATTTACACATAGGCATGTTAAACCATGTACAATGTATATGTTGCACGTGCATGTACACACATGTGTATATGATACACATATTATATTATATAAATATAACATTAAAATAAAACGTTATTTACAAATAAATAAAATATTGATTTTATTTAATATTTATTTAGATCAGAACTAGATAAATTTAGACTTTATAGGCCTAATAAGATCCAAAATGGAATATTATTTTTTGAAATTCACCCATTTACCCCGCTGCGTGCTGGAGCGGTTCCAATAGAGATGTGTGCCAGCTAGGATGCCAGTTGGTTTGAAGGGCTTGAATGTTTACCAAATGGCGGTCTAAACATGAGCATGCCTTGGTCAGGGATATGCGGCATGTGATCAAGGAGTAGTTGTGAAGAGATAGTTTGCCAAGGTGGTAGCAAAGGACAAGGAGTGAGTATCAAAGTGTTGCTTTTATTAGACACACAATGTCTTATGTGCCAGTTTCTTCAGAGAAATAGTGCATTCAAAGCTTCTTTAAGTAGGGACGGTCGAGCGCTAGTGGCCAAAGCTTTCCATGTTAAGACAAGAGCTTCAAAAGTTGCGGGTGGTTGAGATGGACCTTTTTGAAGAAAGGATGATGAAACTATCTAAGTTGATTGAAATAAGGGCGAGGCATTTGGCCTCAATCGCTCGCTTGGAGATAGCTATTTACATGTCGGGCCACTATTTGTCCTGGTCTATAGATGACATCACAAGTTTTGCTAGGCTTAAACGTGTTCTGGTGTTGAGTGAGTTATTTTTAGGACTCGAGGCCTTATGCTTTAAGCAAGATGCAGGCCCAAAAAAATAGGTGAGCTAATGGTGAGAGCCATTCGAACCATGTGGACTAAGATGCTGGCAGTTGGAACCATGTGGGCCAAGACATGGGCTAAGATGCGGGCCGATCTATAGTATTTGAGAGAAAATTAAGCAAAATGTTGCCTCCCTAAGTTCGTGCCTAAGAGCAGGGACAGACTTGTAATTTATGCATCTAAAGTTGCGGACACATTATTTATATAAATGGAAGTGGTGGTTATTTTCTCAAAATACCGCTGAAATGATTCAATGGTTTATTTAAAAGATTATTTAATGAAATGTAGACGATCCAGACCGTCACCCGCTTATTAAATCTAACAGTTCGGATCGAACATCGTTTCCTATAATATAGTTCAATGCTATATTTTCATTTTTTACCGAACCTTCAAACTTCTGCCATTTAAGAGAGTTTTAATCCTTCGAGCTTTTTTGTCTTCAACCAGTAACTTCAGGCTTTAATCAGTGAGTATTTCTCATCTTGATTCATTATGCTTTTCATTTTGATGTTATGTTGAACCTTAAATCGCATTTTGGATGTTGGGTAGTTTTATAGCCTTTGTTGTTGCTTTTCCATTTCCATTTGTTTATTACATCATTATTAACCTATGACACTAAAACCTAGTTATTAACCATAAATCCCAATGATTAATTATATATCTATGCCATATGTTTATCTTGTTTACCATAAGTTAGATCACCATGTTTAATGTAGTTACATTTGTGTTATGGGTACGAATATATTATAAAGTTAAAAATATAACAATTAATTTAAATTAAATTAAAATGATAATATATATTATTATTAAATCATAATAAACAACATAAAATTTAATACACAGATTAATTAAATTAAAATTAAAATCTTAATCTCTTTTATTAATCTCAACTAAATATGATCAAGTATAAATATTTATTCATGTAAACATAAAACATGATCCTGTGTAAATTAATAAAAGGATATTTTTTAGTTTCCCTAATTTATCTCATTATTAATGTACCTGATCAAACAATATGCCATGACTAAGATGAATCTTTAAAACAAGACTTCAATCACATTGGGACGTCACATTAGATAGTCAACAAAAACATGCTATTTTCGTTATATATACCTTGGCAAGCAATCTTCCATGGTCAAACCTTTTGTTTTTTAAGTGCATCTAGTAATTTTTCTTCAAAATTTGTCATAAGCTCAAGATTTTACTTTTCGTGTTCGACACATAGATAACAGTAGAAATAAATTGATGGCTTCTGTAACACCTCTTCAAAATGGGAATAATAGTCCCACATCGTGGAAAAACACTATGAAGTGGGTGCTTATATACCAAAGCCTTCACCTCATAACAACGTCGAGGCCTTTTGAGGAACAAAACCCCACACCTTGGCTTGGCCCATGAGGCGGAGGTGACTAAGTTGGGGACAATATCTGCATTAAGTGAGGTGCGAGCTGTTACATTGGTATTAGAGCCATACCCAGCCGGAATTGTGGTCTGCACGTGTTACAGCCACGACGTCTGGGTGGTGTTGTGTTCGTGAGCCAACGAGGACGTTGGGCTCTAAAGGGGGGGAGATTGTAACACCCCTTCAAAATGGGAGTAATAGTCCCACATCGTGGAAAAACACTATGAAGTGGGTGCTTATATACCAAAGCCTTCACCTCATAACAACGTCGAGGCCTTTTGAGGAACAAAACCCCACACCTTGGCTTGGCCCATAAGGCGGAGGTGACTAAGTTGGGGATAGTATCTGCGTTAAGTGAGGTGCGGGCTGTTACAGCTTCCATCTCCCAGTCGAATTAAAATTGTACTTTTCCCTTTCATTTTAACTTTTGAAGAGTCGCCAAATGTAATATCACCACCAATTGATTCATCAAGTACCAAAAATAGAATATTCTTTCTATAAACGTGATTGTTTGCGCCGAAATCAGGATACCATTGATTACTTTCCTCTTGATTACTGCTGCATGGGAGAAGTAAAATAACACCTTCATCTTCTTTAGTGTTGTTAATCTCTATAAAATTATTTTTCTCCTCGATAATAACATTCTAACAAAAAATGATCAAATTGGTGGCAATTATAACATTCAATATTTAATTTATCATATCTTGATTAGTAGGTAGATAACTTCTATTAAACCCCTATTTCCCAACTGTTGAAGGCGAGATGACGCAAGCACCAAACCAAAAGGACTGCTCTCATAATAAAAGTTAGGCTATAAGAAAAGAAAGCAAAGAATAAGGCGAAGTCCATGGAATACTGCGCCCAAAAATCTTAAGATGACGACAAAGACTCAAAGACTGCATCGATCTCCTGATTCCAGCATTACATTATGATACTGAGCCCAAAAACTTGAAGTGGTTACAAGGTGTAAAAAACGATCTGCAACCCTAATACTCAAAACCGCAACACGTCTCTCGAGCCTGCACCATGATCTTACCTCAACATATACAACTATGGAGATGCGATGCCATCTCTATTTAGTATTACTTAAATTTGTTGATTTTAATCCACAGAAATACTATATAATTATCGCGATCATTTGAGGTGTTATGAGGCCAAAAATCTCAGCAACATTTTTGGTGCTAAAAGGAGTGCACAAACCTCCATTTCCTATTTCCGATAAAAGTTACCTATATTTCTGTTAATATACCACGAATCCCATAAATTCTGCTACTCCTCCAGCACAAGAATATTTACACCTAACCTTAAATAAGAGGCCACTCATAATCTCGAAACCTCAAGCTGAGGGAAAGCTTCAACTGAGGCCCCCATAGATCCAATCTTGGCTGCGATCCATTCCTTCACAAACCAACTAAACCAACATATGGAGGTGTTGGAAACGATGGAACAACATATTGCTCACATGCAATCCTCCCCTCCACACTCCACAACTCATCACCATCACTCGTCAACTGAGCTCATCATTCAGTAGGCGAGTAAAAACGATACTCCCAAAAAAGGGAATGGTGATGCTAGCCAAAAAGTTGATCCCAAACTAAAAGGCAAGATCCAGGTCATACCACAAATCAAATCCAAGCCAGCTAACATTAACCCGCTCCTACTGAAGAAACAAGCCCAATCTGCCCATGATGATGATGACATCACTTCTTAGGGTGATTTATCCCAGATGGACCCAAAGGAAAATGAGATCCGATAATTATAGGCATGAGTGGAACAATTGGCAAGGCTTTTCCAAACATAACACCGGGGAGAAGGTCAGGGAAGAAGGCTCTTCCCCATTTAGTGAAACCATTATAGAAGTAGATTTTTCGAACAACTTTAAAGCCCCATTGATCAACAAATTTAATGGAACTACCAACCCCGATGACCACATCTACACTTTTGAGTATTAAATGGACATTCTGAAGGTAGGAAGAATCACCCGATGTAAAATTTTCCCTGTTTACTTAGCCAGTGCAGCCTCCCGACGGTTTAGGAGATACGGACCAGGTGAGGTACTATCTTGGAGACGGCTATCCACATACTTTCTGAGGTAATTTAATTCGAAAATAAAAGCCTCCCCAGATGTAAATAACCAATCATGCATAAAGCAAGGAGAGAATGAAAGCTTGCGAAACTTCATGAAGCACTTCAAATCTAAGGCACTCTGGATTGGAGTAATCAGTGAAGAAGCGCTACTTATGGAAGCCCATGTTGAGATTAGAAAAAACACATCAACGTGGGAGAAAAACAGTAGAAAACCATGTCATAGTATGAAGGCATTCTACGAAAGGGCTAGTGGCTATATTATAATGGAAGAGGCCGAATCTACGGCGCAACCTTAAAGAACTTCTACCTTAGCTATGAAAAGAAAAAGGGGACATAAGGGTATCATCCACCTGCGAAATGAAAAAAGGAATTAAATCTCACCACAAAGAGTCCTTTTACTCAGAGTCCTAGGTAGATATATAATGACCGGGACTGATCTCACATACAATGTACCGAATAAGAGGATGAAAGCAAAACATAATCGGGGTGGAGCATACTGCCGCTTCCACAAAGCTAATGACCGCCATACTGACAATTACAGACATTTAAAGAATGAGATAGATACTGATCCAAAAAGGATACCTAGGCAGCTTTCAGAAAACCAACAACGAGAACGAGGCCAGAGATCTCACTTCTGACCCGAATGAAAACCAGGCAGGAAATCCCTCATACCTCACAGCCTCAATTTATGGTGGAACACACCTCATTGGAACAAGCAAAAATGCATGAGAGAAGTATGTGAAAGATGCCAAAGCATAGCAGAAGATGGTTTTCTACATCAAGCAAAAGCCAACGTAGGAAATAGTTTTCACAGCAGCTAATGCCATAGGAATCATTTTTCCACACCAGGATCCGCTTGTAGTCACGATGCAAATTTCGAATTGCACCATGAAAAAAGTCTTTATAGATTCTGGAAGCTCTATCAATGTAATTTCAAGTTAGCGTACGACCAGATGAAGCTTCCATCTGAAATTCTAAAGGCTAGTCCTAAGCTGATTTATAGCTTCAATGACACAACCGTTGTCGCTGAGTCAGCACGCCTGCTCATTATAGCTAGAATAACACCTCTACACAAATCCTTCTATGCAACTTTCTTGATCATTAATCAGCCATCACCATACAATGCCTTCCTAGGAAGACTTGCGTTGATAGACTTGGGGGCAATCATCTCTCAGAAAGACCTGCTTAGGAAATTCAACCCTCTTGCGGGGATAGGATCAGTGAGGGGAGAACAATTTTTAGCTAAGGACCTATATAATGTAAATCTTAACTTTAGCAATAAATTTTTTCTAAACTACTATGTTGTCCCTTTTGATATTTGAGATTATAGTAATAAACTAAAAATCAAACCAGCTCAAAAAACTATGTCGGTACTAAGTATTAGTACTGATGTTGAAATAAGTCAACCTATAACCACAAAAAGAGAGAAAATGACATATATGCACATGATCGACGCTAACAAATATAATTTGCTCTATGCATGATACTTCTCCAAAGACGCTCACAAACAAGCACTCTCAATCAATTCTCAGCCCGAGGAGGAAATAGAAAATGAGACAGACCCGAGATTAGGAGTGACGAAGAAGGAATTGAAGCTAGTAGATGACCTTAAAGATGTATAAATAGATCCAAAAGACCAGATAAAGTTTCTCAATATAGGGAAGAATCTCCATGCAGAAGCCCAAGTTGAGCTAATAAACTTTTGAAGAAATAAACTAATTTATTTGCTTGGACCCATTCAGATATGGTAAGAATAAACCCAGCCATCATTTATCATGCACTCAACATCGATCCTGATTCCCATCCAATGAGACAAAAGCGTAGAACAATAGATCAAGAAATATATAATGCTCTGCATGAAGAAGTCAAAAATCTAAAGGAAAATGGATTCACCAGGGAAGTATATTATCTAAAATGGATCACTAACCTAGTACTTGTGAAGAATCCTAATGGAAAACGGAGAACCTGCTTTGATTATACCAACCTCAACAAGGCCTGCTTGGAGGATAGCTTCCCCTTACCTAGAATTAATTAGTTAGTAGATGCGTTTAGTAGACATGAGCTGCTCTAATTCATGGACGCATACTCAAGATACAATCAGATAGCCATGTTTGAGCCAGATCATTAGCATACTAGTTCTGTGATAGACAAAGGCTTTTATTGCTATAAAGTCATGCCTTCGGGCTAAAGAATGTTGGGGAAACCTATCAAAGGATGGTTAATATGATGTTCTCGGATCAAATCAGAAAAAATGTTAAGATGTATGTAGATGACATGCCGGTTTAGTCAAAAGTAGCATCATACCACGTCCATGACCTGGGAGAAACATTTGATGTCCTGAGACAATATAATATGAAGCCGAACCCATTGAAATGCAATTTTGCTATTTGGTTAAGAAAATTCCTAGGATACATAGTAAGCGCTCGTGGCATTGAAGCAAACCTAAAAAAGATTGAAGCCATAAGGAAAATGGAAATCCTAACAAAGCCGAAGGATCTCATGAGCTTAAATGACAGGGTGCCAGCACTGAGCAGGTTCATCTTGAAAGCAACCCACAAGTGCATACCATTCTTCGATCAGGAAAAGAAAGGTTGAAGTTTCGAGTGGATGGAGGAATGTAAAGCTACATTCCAAAACCTGAAAGACCATATGGTCAACACTCCTATTTTATCTAAACCGATAACAGGTGAGAACTTGTATGTATATTTAGCTATAACCGATAAAGTTATTAGTGTTGTAGTGAATCGAGAAGACGAAGGGTCCTAAAGGCCCATCTACTTCACAAGCAAGCATTTGTCAGGAGCAGGATTAAATTACTCAGTCATTGAGAAGCTAGCCTACAACCTACTCCTTACGGAAGAAAACCGTGACCTTATTTCTAAGCACATCCCATCAAAGTCCTCGCAAATGAACCCTTTATGCAAATACTGCAAAAGCCAGAGACATCAGGCCGCTTGTTAAAATAGGCAACAGAGGTAAGCCAATATGACATCACCTACTATCAGAGAAAAGCGATCAAAGGTGAGGCATTAGAAAACTTTATTGTAGAACGCACACTTCCAACCGAGCCCCAATCAGAGGAAGAAACATTCACCTCGCCGTTCTGGCAACTATTGTAGATAGAGCTTCAAATGAACAGGGGGTAAGAATTGGATATATGCCAGTTACTCCAGATAAGAAGAAATTGCATGGAGCAGTGCAACTTGGGTTCAAGGCGACCAACAATATAGCGAAGTATGAAGCTCTCCTTGCAGGCTTGAGAATGGCTCGGGTAATAAAGGTAACCCATATAAAGATTTACAGTGATTCCCAGTTGGTTGTAAATCAAGTGCAGGGAAATTGCCAAGCAAGGAAGCCAACCTTAGCCAAATATGTGTAACTTTCCAAGAAATTACTAAAGCAGGTTGAACAATTTGGAATAGAATAGATTCTACGTGAGAACAATTCTTCTGCCAATCCATTAGCTAAACTTGTAAGCACTAAAGTAGCAAATTAAATGAAAGTAGTTCCAATAAGGCATCAGTTAGAAACGAGTATCACAAAAGCTAACCAAATACTGGTCCTAACCCGAGCCCAACGGGCAATGAGGGATCTCAAGACCTAGAAACCGAGGAAAACCGAAGGCAGTCCCTAATTGAACCCATGCTTTAGAAAACCGAGGAGAACATTTGGATGACTCCCATCAAACAATTCCAGTTAAATAGAGTCCTATCCCCAAACCGAAATGAAGCCCAAAAAATAAGATATCTGGCTCTGTACTTCTCCTTTTTTGATGGCACATTATACAATAGAGGTTACTCAACCCTTAACTTAGGTGCGTTTCCAAAAAAAGAGGGGATACGGGTTATGAGATAATTACATAAGGGGTGGTGTAGGGATCACTCAGGGGGAGCCAAGTTAGCAAATAAGGCACCGAGGCATGGTTATTATTGTCCCACAACACTCCAGGATATAAGGAAATTTGTGAGAAGATGCGACAAATGTCAAAGATTCACGAGTATCCTTAGATAGCCATCCCACAAGCTCATCCCACTAGCTAGCCCATGGCCCTTCGATATATGAGGCATAGACTTAATAGGTCCACTTCCTATGTCAAAGAGAGGAGCGAAGTATGCAATAGTAGCGATAAACTACTTCACTAAATGGGTGGAGGTGGAGCCCTTGGTTATAATCACCACAAAGAAGATAGTCACATATATGGTAAGAAACATAATCACTAGGTTCGGAGTCCCCTATAATATAATCTCTAACAATGGAAACCAATTTGAAAGCAAAGAATTCACATAACTCCATGAGAAAAATGGCATAATCAAAAGTTTATCCCCTATCGCATACCCACAAGCAAATTGGCAGGTCGAAACAGCAAACAAAACCATCAAGCTGTTGCTTAAGAAAAGACAGCAGAAGGAAAAAAGGAAATAGGAATAAGAATTATTTTTAGTATTATGGGCCTATAGAACTTCGATCATATCTCTAACCGACCATAGCCCTTTCTCATTAACCTATGGATACGAGGCCATGCTCCACATTGAAGTAGAAGTCCCCTCGCATAGAAGAATATCTTATACAACCGAGGAGAACATGAAACTAAAGGAAGCTACCCTCGAACTCATTTAAGAAAAAAGAGATGAGGCAGCAATAATATCTGTCGCATACCGATAAAGAATGCCAAAAAATTACAACACAAGACTAAAAGAAAGAAACTTCTGTAAAGGAGTTTTGGTACTACGAAGGGTAATGACCAACATAAAAGACCCAGCCAATGGAGCCAAATTGGGAAGGCCCATTAATTATAGCAAAAGTTTCAGCCAATGGCGCGTACCGACTATCGAAACCTGATGGCAACCTAGTTCTGAGAACATGGAACTCAGAGCACCTCAGGCCTGTTTTTGTATGATCTACACTACTTATGTAATAAATATTGTAATTGTTATGAAAAGTATTAATATAATGAACTGGATGTA
Source organism: Allium fistulosum (assembly GCA_030737815.1). Taxonomy (NCBI): domain Eukaryota; kingdom Viridiplantae; phylum Streptophyta; class Magnoliopsida; order Asparagales; family Amaryllidaceae; genus Allium; species Allium fistulosum. The sequence goes on along the minus strand of CM060903.1, from coordinate 303,163,029 downwards.
AGGATATTGGATGGCCCGAACCAATATAAAAATTTCTGTGTGTTAATTTCTTTGGCATAGCTGAATAATCACATTGGATGTAGAGATATTAGACGGCCCAAAAAAGCTATCAAAATGAAACTGCATGAAACACAGCTCGATTTTTTTAGCCAAATAACTAAACTGGATATAGGGATATTGGATGGCTCGAACTAGTATAAAAACCTAGCTATGTTAATTCTGTTAACATAGCCTCACTAGACGTAAGGATAATAGACAACCCGAACCGGCACAAAAAATCATGTGCATGAATCAGGAAGGTTGTAAATACATGACCCAATTTCACAATCAAAACAATAATCTTCCCCCAAATAGCGGGACAGACCGTGCCAAGCACAAAACATGATTCAAACACCAAAAGTAATGTTCAGGAAGCTTGAATGATGCTGTAACAACCCGCATATTTTACGATTGTATATTTAAATGTTTTATTTAAATATAGCATCGTTAGTCAGATTTAGGACTGAAATGTTACTTTTTGCAAATAGTCGAATTGGGACTCGAGACCACTCCCATTGAGTCCAAAATGGTGTTTGCGACCTTTTTGAGTATAAACATCGATATGTTTGGAGTTGGGTGAATTTTGCTATTTTTCTATTTTGGGCTTTGGGTTTGGGTTTCAGCCCACTAACCCAACTACCCTAACACTCCACTCAACTCCTCTTCATTCACTCATTCCTTTTCCTAACACTCTAGCTCAAGAGAAATGGGGGAAAAAGATTGGAAATAGAAATTCCAAACCCTAGTTTGATTTGGAAACACAAGTTCTTGCTCCAAAATCAAAGAGAAGCTTAGGTAAGCATCCTCTTCATCTTCTCCATCTTTATCTCTCTTCAATTTTAGAAATTCCTAAACTCTAACTTAGGAAATATTTGCTTATTAGCTTAGATTGGAGCTTTTTGAGTTGAGATTGAAGGGGAATTGGTCTCTTCTTTGTTTTAAAGCTTCTCACTTGTGTTTTGAGTTTAAAAGGTGAGTTTTTGAACTCACATCTACGTCTATAGCTTTCGTTGTTGTTAGGTATGAATTCCTAACATCTATTAATGTTCATTTGTTTTTGATTTGGATTGATTTGGCGAATTTTTCAATTTTTGGTTTTTGTAGTCCAATTTTGTGAAAATCCTTTTATGGGTGTTTGAACATGTTTACCGGGGTGTATCGAAGAGCCTATTAGGCTGGGTTGTCGCTTGGCATAAATCCCTAGTCGCCGTTGCTCGATCGATCGTTTCCGGTAGAATTTTGCCCCACTTGGGGGCTAGGCTGATTCTGCTCTGGAAGCAGGTTCAGTCGACTGAACCAGTAGGTCAGTCGACTAAACCAGGGGCAGAAAACATTCTGTCCCTATATCAGTCGAATGATCACCTGGTCCAGTCGACTGACCTGGAAATCGAAATTTTCCAGGCATTGTGTCAGCCGACTAACCCCCTGGTTCAGTCGACTGACCTGCTTGTATCAGTCCAACTTGCCTATTTTTCGTGGGTTTCCAATTTTAATCGATTCGAGTTGATCCGATTTGTCGTTATCATTTATTATCGACTTTGATGACTTCTTTTTCGGGATTTTTGAGAATATCCATTTTGATGGATTCGGTATCAAATTTTTATGGATTTGATTCACGTCTTCGTATGTGAATTTTTGGTGATTGATTGTTTCTACAATCATTTCTGTGATTTGTCACTTCAAAATACAAAGGTTTCTATACTAGTAGTAAATATTCAAACTCTTTCACAAAGATGATTTTAACTCTATTTTTAATACAAAGCTCGTTTATCAAACCGTTTTCCAACCTATTAGTATATACAAACCTTTACCTCATTCGTATGAGAAATCTAATTAAACGGCTTAGCAAAACGAGTGGTATGAAACGCTTGCGTTTACTTCGTCGGTTAATTTTTGGACTTGTTCGATTGAAAATTTTGTGACAATTTTTGAGTGGAAATCTACAATTTGTTCGTAAATATTTAAGTTAAGCCAGTGGTTATGGGACATGAAGCTAAACTCTTATATTTACTAGCTTAGTGTAATTCACACTTTTATTGATCGATGATGATCATTTTGTGGTTTAGACTAGCGATGTGCGATGTCTCTTTGTTTGTGTGGGGACTAAAAACCCCATTTGTGGAACTTCGGTTCAATTTAGTGGGGTAGCGACCCATGGTCTTCGGGCCGTTTGTGGAGCTTCGGCTCAAAATTGATGGTTAGCGACCATGGAATAACGTTCTATTTGTGATACACGTGTTGGTGAGTTTTCATGCTCCCGTTTGTGATAGGCCTCCCCCCTTTGTGATTTCTGGATTTCTAGTTGATGATTTCTAGAATTTGTGTTTCACTAATTTTGATGATAGGCATTGATGAGCTGTATCAATTATTTGTGTTTTTGGTTAATAATTTAAAGAATGCGATTCTTTTTGGATGTTTGAGATGATTTGGGATGTTGTATGATTTTTGTTGTTATTTAATATATACTTGTCGCAGTATGGCGTTTATTGTTATCATACGTTTTTGTCATATCTCTTATCCTATCTCATTTTATCTGAGATTTATAGCTAGACTGTTCCGTTTATTATTTTCTTCTTAAATAATACTCGGGTCAGACCGAGGTATTTCAGGTGCTCCTGCTTGACTTCCTATCAGGATCCATCACCTGACTTTTGGCTAACTACTTTAGCATAGTAGTTTTTGTTAGTATACATTTGAAATAGAGACTCCTTGATGTATACTTATTCTTTTGTCTAGCACTTGTATCTATTCTTTTGTGATGTAGTGGATCTAGTTTGACCACAACTTTGATGTACACTTCTATGTGATATATTCATATCTGTTTCCGCCTTTGTGATATGAATATCTGTGACTGATTTGTGTTATGTTTATTTCTATATTTGTTTCCGAAGTCCACATAGCCACTGTGTGGTAGCTTTGAGTTTGTATTCGAAATGTCGGATTTCCTCTTGAAATGAAATGTAAGTTATATTATCTGACATATCGGTACTCGTACAAAGCAATTACACAGATGGTCGCTCCTCAACAGCCTTCTTCGTTCTAGTCGACGACATTACTCAGTAGTGTCCTTGGATAGTGTGAGTATAGAGGTGGGGCGTCACAGCTTGGTATCAGAGCCAAACTTCGGAACAATGTAGAATAATCTAGCAAGGATCATTGTCCTAAGTCTTTCTTAATATTCGTGCCATAGGATTTAATTCGAGTCTTCGTACCGTTCTATCCTATATTCCTTATGATGCCTTGTTTTATCAATCAAATTTGTTTGATATTCATTTTGTGAATAACCTTTTTCCTCTCCTCTTCTTTCTTTCTTAAAGAAGAGAAATGGTTAGACCAGGCCGTCCCAGCGCCGGTCAATCCAGTGCTACTCCTCAGGATGGAGTATTTATGTCCGCTCAACAACTTTTAGATCTTGTGAACAATGCCCAAGTTTCCGGACCCGTTCCAGTGCCTACTCACCCTAAATCCGAGTTTGCACGCTTGTGCAGAGATTATACCGCTTTGGGTGGAAGGCCATTCAAAGGATCCGAAAGTGTTATAGAAATCCAATCTTGGCTTAGATCATGCGATCACATCTTTTCCCGCATGGATCTTATTGATTCACTTCGAGTCCAAGTGGCTTCTAGCATGCTCCAAGAAAGAGCATTAGATTTGTATGAGCTTTTGGTTTCTGAGATTATCGAAGCGGATCTTACCTGGGAGCAATTCCGGGAAAGATTCGAATTGAAGTTTGTGCCGGAAGCTGAAAAGGTAACTTTAGCCCGACGCTTTATTGACCTTGTTCAAGGTGAATCTTCTGTGACAGATTATGTCGCTTCTTTTGAATCTCTCTCTAAATATGAGGTCGAGTACATTAATACCCCATTGAAGAAAAATAAGAGGTTTGTCTATGGGCTGACTAAGAACCTCAAAAAGCCCTTACTTCTGAAACTAGAAGTTTCTTTCGATCAACTTGTTGATATCGCTCTTCGTCTTGAAGAGGCCGATAAAGAGAGTAATGTTGAAGTTGTGGGTGCCAAACAGAACTTCAACAATAACATGAAGAGGCATGTTATGTTTAAAGGCCCCAATCCCAATAAGCAAGGGAAGCAAGAAACTTCGGTAGAAAAGACTCCTACGTCTAGTCGTGGACAATGCTACAATTGTGGTTCTACCGACCACTATGCGAATAAGTGTCCGAAACCTCTCTATTGTCGCTATTGCAAAAATTCGGGTCACCATATATCTGCATGTCCCATACTTCAAAATAAGAAGGAGGGAAAGCTAAATGTTGTGCAAGCCCCTAGTGACACTTCTCTTGGTCAAGGTATTTCTTATTCAGTCCTTGATGACATTTGTTTTGTGGTTATCCTATTCTAGTTCCTTTTGATATGGGTTCATCTTATTATTTTATATCAAAAGAACTTGTTGATTTTTTTTCTTTAAATATTTTGGGCTTGATGACTTCTTTGAGAATTGTGAATCCGGTTGGTGGATCCGCAACACTCAGTTTGTTTCTTTTAAAGATGTCAAGATTATTTTATGTGATTATTCTTTCCGAGCCGATTTGCATGTTATGTGTTACTTAGACTTCGAAATTGATATTTTGGGGAAAGGATTGACTTGGTCATTATGAAGCCCACATCCTATGTCCTGAGCGGACTATATATCTTCGACATTCTCAACCTGTTAAGCAGATTTCTATGGTTCTTAATGATTTCGATTTCCAATTCGGTGACATCATTTTATTCTTCAAACCTACATGATGAGGAGAATGTTATTTCTCTCATTCAAGTAGTTTGTGGATTTTCAGGTATATTTGAGCTTGTCTTAGGATTACCACCTAAGCATTCTATTGAGTGGTGCTAAGGTCTTTTCAGCTCGACATTGCCACCGGTTTTCATCAGCTACGAGTTACGGAGGGTATCATTGCACTTACCGCATTCCGCACTCGTTATGATTCTTATGAGTGGTTCGTTATGTCATTTGGTTTGACGAACCTTCTACCTTATTTCATCCATCTTATGAATCGAGTATTCTATGAATATCTTGATGAGACCATCCTTGTATTCATTGATTATGGATGAAAACAATAATTTAAAATTTGCAAATCTTTTTAATAAGATATTTATAAGTATGATTGGATTTTGTTCTTAAAACGAGCAAAGAATATTTGTAAATTTTTTAAGAGACATGTTTATCATATAGAAGATGATTTTGTGTTGTTTTGCCCATTGAGCGCTTTAAGAATTCCGGTCGATGCGCTTGATCAACGTTATCGATAGGAATATCCTAAACGCTATAATGAGACAGTCATACACAGTAAATTGACTTGTAAAAAGTAATTTTTTTCTAAAAAGATGATTACACAAAGTTAAATATAATTTTGAATGTCTTAGCTTTTCGGGGAAGAGGATCAATTAAAAGAACTCTTTTCCGATGCTTTTATTCTTGCGATTCCCGAAGGGAACCAAGACTTTATTGTTTGTACCGATGCTAGTCGTATTGGTTTGGGTGTCATTCTCTTGAAAAGGGAATGTGTTATCACATATGCTTCTTGACAATTAAAGCTTGTCAAGACTAGATATGCCATTCATTATCTAGTCCTCGCGGTCATTGTTTTCGCTCTTAGAATTTGGCGTCATTATCTTTTGGGAGAAAAAATTCATTCTCTACACCGATCATAAATCTTTGAAGTATTTACTTTCTCAAAAGGAACTTAATTTGCATCAACAACGTTGGCTCGAGTTCCTTGCATCTTATGATCTTGATATTCTTTATACTCCCGGAAGGGGAAATCGTGTTGTCGATGCCCTTAGCCGAGAGCAACAAGCGGATGTTTCTATATTGATATCCGTATGGAATGATCTCGAGACTTTTTCCACTTGTGAGATTCGAGATCGTGAATCTGATTCATGTTCATCTCTTGTTTTGTGTAGCCTTGAGGCTCATCCTTCTCTTTTGGACCGTACCTCTTTTGGCTAAACTCTATGTCAAAGGAATTGTTAAATTGCATGGAGTTCCTACTTCTATTATTAGCGATCGTGATCCATTATTTTACTAGTCGATTTTGGTAAGGTCTTCAAAAGCTTTGGGAACAAAGCTTAATTCTAGCACCGCTTATCGTCCTCAATCCGATGGACAAATAGAGCGTGTGAATCAAACTCTTGAAGATCTCCTTCGTGCATGTGTTCTTGATTTTGGTGGAAGTTGGGAAGATCATATTTCTCTTGTTGAGTTTTCCTATAATAATATCTTCCAATCTAGTATTGGTATGGCACCTTTCGAGGCACTCTACGGAAGGCTATGCCGATTTCCTTCGTGATTGGCTTGAAGCCGGTGAGAAGCTGGTTTTAGGTTCAGATTTTATTGGTGTTCTTTTGTGTTTCACCTATGAGGGGGTTGTGCGTTTCAGTTGATCGGGAAAGATTGCACCTCGATATGTTGGTCCATTTCCCATCACCGAACGTATTGGTTCCGTGGCTTATCGCCTTTTATTACCGGCTCAGTTTTCTGCTATTCATGATGTATTCCACGTCTCTCAACTACGGAAATGCCTTCGTGATTCCGATTCTATTCTTGAGCCCGGTGTAATTGAGGAAATTGAAGTTTCACCAAATTTGACTTATGAGCAACATTCTATTCGTATCATCACTTCGAAGGTTAAACGCCTTCGAAATAAAGATTTTCTTCTTGTGAAAGTTCAATGGTCTTCAAATCCTAAGGATTGCTCTTGGGAATCTTGAGAATTCATCGAGCAAATACATTCGGACTAACTCTTTCGTGCTCTTTAAGGTGAACTTATTATTTCAAATTTTCTTTTGTGTTGATATGCTTTTATGGTTGTTACTGTTTATTTTTCCTCTAAATTATTGCGAGGACGCAATTTCTTTAAGGATGGGAGTCTGTAACAACCCGCATATTTTACGATTGTATATTTAAATGTTTATTTAAATATAGCATCGTTAGTCGGATTTAGATCCGAAATGTTACTTTTTGCAAACAGTCGAATTGGGACTCAAGATCACTCCCATTGAGTCCAAAATGGTGTTTGCGACCTTTTTGAGTACAAACATCGATATGTTTGGAGTTGGGTGAATTTTGCTATTTTTCTATTTTGGGCTTTGGGTTTGGGTTTCAGCCCACTAACCCAACTTAATACCCTAACACTCCACTCAACTCCTCTTCATTCACTCATTCCTTTTCCTAACACTCTAGCTCAAGAGAAATGGGGGAATAAGATTGGAAATAGAAATTCCAAACCCTAGTTTGATTTGGAAACACAAGTTCTTGCTCCAAAATCAAAGAGAAGCTTAGGTAAGCATCCTCTTCATCTTCTCCATCTCTATCTCTCTTCAATTTCAGAAATTCCTAAACTCTAACTTAGGAAATATTTGTTTATTAGCTTAGATTGGAGCTTTTTGAGTTGAGATTGAAGGGGAATTGGTCTCTCCTTTGTTTTAAAGCTTCTCACTTGTGTTTTGAGTTTAAAAGGTGAGTTTTTGAACTCACATCTACGTCTATAGCTTTCGTGGTTGTTAAGTATGAATTCCTAACATCTATTCATGATCATTTGTTTTTGATTTGGCGAATTTTCCAATTTTTGGTTTTTGGAGTCCAATTTTGTGAAAATCCTTTTATGGGTGTTTGAACATGTTTACCGGGGTGTATCGAAGAGCCTATTAGGCTGGGTTGTCGATTGGCATAAATCCCTAGTCGTCGTTGCTCGATCGATCGTTTCTGGTAGAGTTTTGCCCTACTTAGGGGCTACGCTGATTCTGCTCTGGAAGCAGGTTCAGTCGACTGAACCAGTAGGTCAGTCGACTGAACTAGAGGCAGAAAACATTCTGTCCCTGTATCAGTCGACTGACCACCTAGTCCAGTCGACTGACCTGGAAACCGAAAGTTTCCAGGCATTGTGTCAGCCGACTAACCCCCTGGTTCAGTCGACTGACCGCTTGTATCAGTCCAACTTGCCTATTTTTCGTGGGTTTCCAATTTTAATCGATTCGAGTTGATCCGATTTGTCGTTATCATTTATTGTCGACTTTGATGACTTCTTTTTCGGGATTTTTGAGAATATCCATTTTGATGGATTCGGTATCGAATTTTTATGGATTTGATTCACGTCTTCGTATGTGAATTTTTGGTGATTGATTGTTACTACAATCATTTCTGTGATTTGTCACTTCAAAATACAAAGGTTTCTATACTAGTAGTAAATATTCAAACTCTTTCACAAAGATGATTTAAACTCTATTTTTAACACAAAGCTCGTTTATCAAACCGTTTTCCAACCTATTAGTATATACAAACCTTTACCTTATTCGTATGAGAAATCTAATTAAACGGCTTAGCAAAACGAGTGGTATGAAACGCTTGCGTTTACTTCGTCGGTTAATTTTTGGACTTGTTCGATTGAAAATCTTGTGACAATTTTTGAGTGGAAATCTACAATTTGTTCGTAAATATTTAAGTTAAGCCAGTGGTTATGGGACATGAAGCTAAACTCTTATATTTACTAGCTTAGTGTAATTCACACTTTTATCGATCGATGATGATCATTTTGTGGTTTAGACTAGCGATGTGCGATGTCTCTTTGTTTGTGTGGGGACTAAAAACCCCGTTTGTGGAACTTCGGTTCAATTTGATGGGGTAGCGATCCATGGCCTTTGGGCCGTTTGTGGAGCTTCGACTCAAAATTGATGGTTAGCGACCATGGAATAGCGTTCCATTTGTAATATACGTGTTGGTGAGTTTTTATGCTCCCGTTTGTGATAGGCCTCCCCTCTTTGTGATTTCTGGATTTCTAGTTGATGATTTCTAGAATTTGTGTTTCACCAATTTTGATGATAGGCATTGATGAGCTATATCAATTATTTGTGTTTTTGGTGAATAATTTAAAGAATGCGATTCTTTTTGGATGTTTTAGATGATTTGGGATGTTGTATGATTTTTGTTGTTATTTAATATATACTTGTCGCAGTATGGCATTTATTGTTATCATACGTTTTTGTCATATCTCTTATCCTATCTCATTTTATCTGATATTTATAGCTAGACTGATCCGTTTATTATTTTCTTCTTAAATAATACTCGGGTCAGACCGAGGTATTTCAGGTGCTCCTGCTTGACTTCTTATCAGGATCCTTCACCTGACTTTTGGCTAACTACTTTAGCATAGTAGTTTTTGTTAGTATACATTTGAAATAGAGACTCCTTGATGTATACTTATTCGTTTGTCTAGGACTTGTATCTATTCTTTTGTGATGTAGTGAATCTAGTTTGACCACTACTTTGATGTACACTTCTATGTGATATATTCATATCTGTTTCCGCCTTTGTGATATGAATATCTATGATTGATTTGTGTTATGTTTATTTCTATTTTTTTTTCCCGAAGTCCACATAGCCACTGTGTGGTAGCTTTGAGTTTGTATTCGATATGTCGAATTTCCTCTTGAAATGAAATGTAAGTTATATTATCTGACATATCGATACTCGCACAAAGCAATTACACAGATGGTCGCTCCTCAACAGCCTTATTCTTCGTGCTAGTCGATGACATTACTCAGTAGTGTCCTTGGCTAGTGTGAGTATAGAGGTGGGGCATCACAGATGCAGACAACAAATTCAAAGATGGCAAGAAAGAAACAATTCATTGGATGCACATCAATTATCGAAACAGATGTGATCCTAGAAATTACTTAAAGATTGCTATGTAAACATAAAAAACAAGGATTATCTTATGTTTATTTAGTCCTGTTAATATTCACTGAATACCGTGCTTATATTTACACAACCCATACTTCTACAAACACTTTAAAAGTGCAAAAGAAAATAACAAGTAACAATAAAACGAAAGAACTTCACAAATTTGACTCAGACTCAGAGGAAGAGTTGGTTATAATCCTTCTTCAGCGATATGATCTGTGGGACAGTAGTGCAACGCATAGAGAAGAGCTATCTTTTGGTTGAAGAGCATGAGATGGGTCGTTCAATTCAGTGATAAAAACTGATGAGATTGGGACGACATGGTCATAAGCGGTACGAGGGTCATAATTAGCACCAGCCCAGGCATCAGTATAGTCCCGTGGATCAAATTCACAATATGCATGATTTTATAGGAATGTCAGGTCAAGCCTCGGCCAAAAGTGAGCGAAAACGTCAATTGCACGCTTCACACCAATCTCCTTCATAACCCTTCTAACCTTCTCAAAATGAAGCTGCTCCAAGAAGGAAGCACTGTCTAACCCACCTCGAGAAGTAGCGAAAGCATTTAGGCGAGCCTTAGACTTTAATTTAATTTTTTTTTCGAGGCCGTTTACACGTCGCACAACCACTCCCTTGATCCGATCAATCTCCTTCAAAAGCCAATCCTTTTTTATTAGTTGTTCTGGTATAAGGTCCAAAAAGCTCCTGCATAGTAGAAGTATAAGGTGACCCGCCACTACTGCCAGTTTTCGACCCTTTTTTAATGATCTTGTAACTCAGCAAATTTTACTTCGAAATAATTTTTCAATTCATTCTTCCATATATGAATGAAGTAATTGTCTGCCCTAGGTAGGGGGGCAGGAGCTGGACCGGGTTTCGAAACTACACCTTGAATTAACGCTATGGAAGGAGCATCCTCAATGCTAATTTGCCTTGCAATTTGCTCATCTAACTCTTCAACTTTGCATTCCATGGCCTTAATTTTGTTCGTATATACGACCCTGTATATGCCTTTGGCGTCCCTTAATAAAACGTCCAATTCTGCGACCTTGGTTAAAGAAGAATTAAGCTTCCCTTCAAAGGTGACCTTCTTCAGATCTCGATCAAAAGAAGCGGACTAAAAATCAAACGGGCCCATATAAACCAAAATTAAAGAGAAGTACAATTAAGTAAAGGACTATAAGAAATTCACAAACTTTGCAAAGAAATTTTAATTTAAATAATGTATGTACAACCCAAAGAAAGTATCCAACAATATAAAATTAGAAAATCATTCATAGTAAGCTCCTGCCCAATGATCCATTGGTCTCTCCACGACTACCTCGAAACCTACGATATTGCATAGGAAGTTCAAATCAAGCAGAGGGTAGAAATAAGTAAAGACGTCCTTGGCGCACTACAAGAAAATTTTCCCCATCTTTCTTTTAACTTTCTATCATCTAAGTTTTTCTGAGAAAGAGGTGATCCTATCTCGAGCTTCACGCAAGAAATCCTCAAGCTCATAAATCTTCAGTACAGCTTTCTCCCTCGTGCTTTCTAAAGTGTCAATGAGCCGAGCCTTAGTTTTCTTGATATTTCTGGTAAAGCCACCAAAATATCTAAGGGCGCCAGGCCTCTACCCTTCCCCCCCTCCGCAGATGGGAAAACACCTTTGGCTCCACCCTCTTCTTCCACTTGTTCGCCAAAGAAGGATTCACACCCGCAAGAGAAGCAGGAACCAAAAACAAACTTGACCGCTCTATCATTCTTCCTTCTTCAGCACCTTCGTTTTTTCTCAATTTAGTGGACAAGTTAAGCAGATAAATCTTCTATAGTCTTATACAATTTCATTATCTCTGCTTGATAAATGACACCATAATGTGTCTCGCTGTTTTTTTATGGATTGCTACAAGTACTCCAACTTTGATAGCTTAAAATTAAGTTGGTGCTGACGGCTCAGTGCATCTTTTGGCTCCTTAAGCTCCATACTAGCCTCCTTTAAATCTTTCTTAAGCCTTTCACTAACGATTATCAAACGGATATTATCCTCTTCTAAGGCTGTAGCAGGAGTCGCCACTTCAATCTCAAATTCAAGGACACTCGTGTCATTAGGGCCATGAACGATAGGGGGCAGAAGGAATGTTAGATTCAAGGATTTCATTAAACTCGGATGAAAGCCCATAGGGATCAACCTAGTGAGTAATGGTTAAAATTTCAACTCAAAGAAAATCGAAATGCACCACGTTAAATTCAAAATAGGAATATATATTATTAACTACATCGTCATACGACAAATTCAACAAACCCATATAAAAAAATGACAGAAGTAAGCAAAACTCAATCCTTATGTAAATTTATAAGTTTATGCCTAAACCGTTCCAAGTGAGGGCTATTAGGTGGGAAATAACCACTCTCTAGGGTGCATTGCCACCGGCATAGTACAAAGTCACAAAGTGCCTCCTTTTCTTTAACTACTCGATCAATTCTGAAGAGCAACCCTTGTGTTTCATCCTTAAGTTTTATAAAAGACTCATCTAACTCTTTCTCATGCCTACGGATAACTGCACCATTATGATCAGTATGATCTAGGGCTTGAGTTTTGAGCCTGTCCTCACTTTCCTTTAGAAGTTTGGTAAACAAAACTCCTTCAGAATACTAAAACAAACAAACAAAAAACAACAAAGATGACCTAGTCATTCATAAGACAGTAATGAAATAGTAAAAATAAAGGAAATTTATCATGACGAAACAAGATTAACAAGCTAACTTTTACTGCATACCGAGGAAATCTTAAAACTAACATACAAGAAGTTAAATAGTTACATGATTGGGGGAGGAGACTTAGTTTTTTTAGATACCTCAGTATCATCATGCGCCCTTGTTTCCTTGGATGCTGCACCCTCGCTTGGCTGCCTAGGGACAGAAGGAGTGGCATTCTCTATGGCAAGATCCTTAGCTCACTTGGCTCGGTAGTGAGCGAGAGCTTTGTCAATTCTGGCTTGGTCCTTCTTAAAGCCAAGATCAACCTCAGTGCCAAACTGATGTCGAGTTGAGGCATACATCTTATAGATCACACCATAAGTGATCTCATTAAGCTTCTTCTATGTCTGTGCTAGCTATGTGTTAAAGTTTCACTAAAGCCCCGTAAATTCCCTCTATAGCGTATAACGCTCTTCGACTGCTATGGTTTTTCAATTTAGTGCTATTAAACAACAGATCTGCATCAAGGCCTTCTATTTTCCGCTACACTCACTAAATCAAGGCTTTTTAGCACCTGCTTTAGCAACATTAATGTAAAAGGTGATTTGACTAGTTTTCTTTATACCAATTCAACAAAGTTAGGGTAAAGACATAATTTTAAGGCATAAGTGTTTAATATAAGTTAAAAATCTATTGAAGTCACCAAATTTGGATTGAATAAATATGATATTCTTCGGTTTTATTATATAAGATTAATGATATTTCTTTTTTCTACATAGATAACGTGAGAATGAGAATAAATTAACATTAAATATTTGGTTTTACATCTAATGGAGTTTTCTGCACCTCCGCTACTACTATATCCCCACTATAATTTTTTGCACCTTCACCACTATAGAACCACTAAGCGCTTTAACTGCACTGCTAGCACCTCGCCCTTCTCTTTTAGCTCGCGACCTTTTCCTTCCAACTCACATCCCATCGACACCAAAGTCTCTTCGGCGGTCTTCGCTATCCCCTACACTCTGACACGATATACCTCAAAATAATCCATAACCTTAGCCTTCTAAGAAATAGCCGAATTAAGACTTGCTTCAAGCTCGAAAGCACAAACCAAGGACACAATATGCTCTCCCTCCCATCTCTTCTCAACCTCGTTTTTCAAGGCCCCAAGCTAAAAATAACAACAGCAGATAAAAAACAGCTAAATGAATAAAAAAGAGAAAGGAGATAAGAGCACTTATAGGACCAAGACCATTTTATCTCGGTCGTGAATTAAGAAGAAGAGAGCCCATGAAATGGAAAGGGAAGAAGAGAAGTGGGAGATGAAGCAATACTAGACAGATTATCCAGGGCATCCCTTCCTTCCCTCCCAGCAAAGGAAGGATTGCAAAGGAACAACAAAGCGATACTAGTCAAGAATGGATTGCAAAGAAGGAACAAGGAGAGATGCTGAAGTAGGAGCGGGAAGAATCGCTGGAGGAAGAAGGTGGGTGGATGCAGCTAGCCTCTTGGAAGTTTGGCCAAAAACATTATCATCACCATGCCCCCTCTTTCGAGCATTCTTCTTCATCGGTTCGCTATCCTCAAGAAACGCATCTATAAGGTCTTCATCCATCTTGCCTATACTTAAAAATTTCAAGGTCACTAAAAGTTTTTCATAAAGGTCAGAAACATAAAATAATAAATCTTTGACCCATAGCAAATTATACCTTTAGGCTCATCCGAAATTGGAGAAAACTTAAAAATAGAATGCGAGAACTTATGATTTGGGCGCAAAAACCCATGCTTTTTCAGCATTGGTTTAGTAAAAAAAACGTTTGTATTTTTCTCTCCACTGCACCTAATTCCAAAATATGGTTCCTACGGGACTCATACAACTTGGTGGCATCATCGATAATAATGGGCCGAGTAGGATGTGAGCAAAAGGAAGGAGGAAAATTGTCAGAATTTGAAATTAAGAAATATAAAACGATCCATCTTTGGGTGTTGCAGGGAACATACGTCGGGATCTCTTTCTTAACTTAGGCATAGTAAAAACCGACATCGCCCTCTATAGCGCTTTTGTTGATACAAAAAAAAACAGGAGCTCCTCACAAGTAGGAGCATAATCATTCCCTGTATAGAGAATAAATGTGGCAATCACAAGAGAGTATGAAAGGGGAGTGAGCTGATATGAACGAGATCAATGGCAGTCAGCCACTCGCAGAGGACTTGATTCTGGGAAAGACAGAGTTTGCATCGTATATGTTCAGGAGTGAGAGAGGTAAACCCATCTAAGGGAGTGTGAATATGTTCATGAAGTTCAGGAACCCTAACCTCATAACCTATGAACCCAAATTGATTTAAAATACCCTCGACGTCTTTCAGACGAGTTATCTTACATGGCAAAGACAAAGGGGGAGAAAAAGAAACCATTTCGAAATCATGAGTTTAGTTGTGGAAAATTGCTAAAATAAAGATGTCCACAAAAGAATATGATCCTTACTCCGATTTGAAAGAGAATCTAAACTTGGAAAAAGAATCAATTTAACAGATAAAATTTTTCTCATTTCTTTTTTTCTCTTTTCTTTTGTAATAACAAAGGGAGGTAAAAGAACAAGAAGAAGAAGAGAAAAAATATATACATACATTACATGAATTTTTTGCCACACAATGGAAATGATGAAATTTTTTTGAAGCGTCCATCAATCGATTAAACGTCAAGAATAACGAGCACAGAGATCAAGATAGATTTACATGGTAAATGAAGAGATTGATATACAACTTTAAAGAGAGCCAGCAAATGGGGGAAGTGACACTTGTGCAAGAGCATTAAATGTGAAACGACTACTAATATTTTTTCACTTTCTTAAAAAGAAAGAAAGGTATAGGCAGAAGTGATGGGATAAGAGAGTGAATGTAAACGAAGACAAGTCCTGTAACAACCAGTACCTCTATGGGCCTAAATTTCGACAAAATCGAATCCAAAGTCCATCAAAGCATAGATCGTTGGATTTGGTACATGCAAATAAGCATGAGCATTATCAGAGATCGATAGAAATCTAAACTCATAGCGGAAACAATAATAGGATAAGTATACCGACTATGACTACTACCTTGGAATTAATGGTAATCCTTGTATAGCAGATTGTCACATCAGCATCGAGCATGAAGAAAAGAAGACTTCTCTAACAACAAAGCACATCCAGCACCAGTAATCCGTTCCACTAAATTCTATCATATGGGTTGTAATGAGGAAGGGGGTCAGAACAACATTCCGGTAATTGAAAAAAAAATAAACTGTTCATAACATAAATTTATACCGATTGGTTTCCATTTAATAGTTATGTCCATTAAGGTTAGCAGTCTAATCTAACCTTGCATTGCACACGCGATTACTTACCTACCTATTCCCAAGGTACAAAATACTAATGAACCTTTTTCAACCACCCAATACTTTCAAACCCATTTGCCACTTAATACTTCTAAATATGAAGCGGGCTTCTATAATACTTTTAAAATGAGAATTGGCAGACTCTGCCATTTAATACCTTAATCAAGGCAGACCCCGTCATTTAAGACCTATTTCCAAAGCGGTTACCTAATAATGTTGTCAATGGTCGTTGGGTCCTAGCTACAAAGACCTCTAACCACTAATTAAGGCTTCCAACATTTAATGTTCCATCTATCGTCGATAAAATCATAGCCATGTAATAAACATTACCTAAGCCACTTAATACCGTTTATTGGAAAATTGGCAGGCTCTGGTCATTTATGACCTTAATTAAGGCAGACCCCATCATTTAAGGCCTATTCCCAAGGCGTGCTCCTCAATGGTACTATCATTAATACGGCCTTAGCAATGTGAGAGACTATACCCAAGCCACTTAATACCTCATTAATAAGGACATGCAGACTCCTAACCATTTAACACCTATTTATAAGTAGGCCTTTGTCATTTAATATCTAACCCCAATGCAGACTCCTCACTGGTACTATCTAGTTGACATTGCTTGGAAATCTCATTGGCTACCTAATACTTCTTTTATAGGAAAGAGGCGAACCCTTCAGTCACTTAAGACCACAAACCTGAAGTGAACCCTTCTCGAGATATCCACTATCACTCTTTAATTATAAATATGGAATCTCATTAGGCTACTTTTTTCTATAGGGAGGCGGGCCCTACAGCCACTTAAGACGTCAACACTGAAGTAAACCCTTTTTAGCGACATCCTTATTTATTTGTAATCTCACTAGGTTACTTAATACTTCTATTTAGGAGAGAGGCGGACCCTACAGCCACTTAAGACGTTAAACCAAAAGCGAACCCTTATGGAGATATTCCTCATCGCTCCTAATTCCAATTTTGGACCATTTAATACTTTCCAAATAAGAAAGCAGGCCCAATCTCTCACGTCATCATGGGTCCTAAAATTAGTGATTTCTAACATCAGTAGTAAGTGCACCTGATTGCCGGTAGCCTCATAGTAAAGGGCGGTCTTTCGTCGAATGACGTATTGACCTCGCATCACTAACCTACTAAATCCAATTAACCATCCTAAGTCTTTACTTATATTATCTTAAGTAGACATTGGACTTAGCTTACTAATTCCCTCTTTTATTTAAAGCAATAAGATTTACCATAAATATTTATCTACCCATAAATCCCCGTTTAATGCTCATAAATGTCAATTTGTCTATAAAATCATAACGGACATTTCCTAAGACAATTATGTATGATTACTAATTTCAAACTAGTAACCTTTTATATCCGTTCCATTTTTATCAGTCTCATTAATCCATTTACCTTATCAGATTATTGCAACTCCCATATTTATTACCATTTATTGGAGTTACAACTTTTTAAATTCTTTTCCCATTAGTTCGCGAATATTCGTGCAAGCGTCGTTATTGGTTTTTTGTTTAATTATTAGCGTAGTAAATTACGCATAAATATTTACTTTTATCAAATATGTTCTAGTTATACATCTTCACTAGAATATTCTTTTCCATGTTAAATTATTGGAACCATATGAACAAGATTATCCGCTATAATTTCCATAAATTAGCCCAAAACAAAAGATTTAACTTTAAAAGATTATATTATTTAAAATCACAAGGAATAATCATTTCTTTTCATTACTGAAATATATAGTGTAAACTACAATGAATTCATACTTTACACATCCTTTCTCTTTCTATTTGCATCTATTCCTTGTTAGATTGAACGTTGTATTTTTCTAAAAGGAAAAGAAATCAAACTAATTTACAAATATTAAACGGGTCTAAATTCCAAAAATTTCAAACATAGAAAAGTTTACATTCCAACAAGATTAGGGTAATAATCCAAATTTATAACATTATTATACAACCTATTTCAGATTTGGAATAAATTTCATTCAAATCAATATTCTGAATTCATACTTTTGGGACTGATTTCCAGATCAGATTATAAACAATTCTAAATCAATTCATAAACAAGAATATATAGGGGATATTTATTATATTCAGATCATATTCAATTTGTTGCCTATAACTTATATACAATTATCCAGTTGGGCATAAAAATCAAATAAACACCAACGGGATAATTTTCACTTTATAACAATTTATAAAATTTCCCATCCATCTTTTATAAGCGATCCAAATCTCCAAATCTGAAGTAGAACCTTTGATTCATCTCCAAATCCTTTTTAATCTAAGAGATATGTATAAAAGGGTATATATATTAGAATTACAGATCTTAGAAGAGATTTGGGATTGGGAGAGAAAATAGATACAAATATATATAAATATATAAATTACCTCAAATACACATATGGTCGATTCTCTTCTCTTCTCCTTTTTATTAGCTTTTAACTCTTCTCCGATTTGTATGAATATAGGTAAAAATATCTTATCTTTATAATTTAGAAATAAAGTGGAGAAGGAGAATTGGCAGGGCTTTGCTACCTCATCTACAAAAATATGAGAAGAGAAGGGAGGGCTATGCTTGTATTTACAGGCGCTAGAATCAACCAAACCATTCGATTTAAAATATTAAATCCAAACCATTGTAGCCTAGGTTTATTGCGCCCACGGTTAACCAATAGGTCGATCGCTGTGTATGCACCGATCGACCTCTACATGTCGACCGATCATAGTGAACAATCGGCCTGTGGGCCTGGGCAAATAATTATAAACGTTAATTTTTCTTATTTTTTTAATTTCGTTTCGAATTCGTCTTTGTCCATGACTTCTTAGTTTGGACTCTGGTGGCAAAACTCCAAATATGAAAGCTGCTCAGAATTTCACCACGAACGTAATGGTGTAAGTTTCGTGGTCAAATTCCATCATTTGCACAAATTCCATTTTCAAAGACTGAACAATTAATTTACTAACTAATTAAATAACTGACGCCAAATTACGGGGTGTTTCCGAAATTTCACCAATGACTAAATCAAGGTTTTGGCTCCTAATTATCCTAAACTACACAACCAATGAGTGCACAATAAATTTTACAATCAAATGTTGCATAAGTGCATAGTGTATCAATGTATCACCACATAGAAAATATGTATGCATAATGATTCTAAATCGGGTCTTCCTATATGAATGCATTTCTTTTGAAAACATGATGCAAACAACTATATATATACTGGCAGTTTTATATGTGTGTAGCTTTTTGGAAAATTTTTTCAATCAAAAACCCCCATACTCCTACAAATGGAATTATGAAGCAACCAATTTTGCATCCACTTCCTGCCATCCAATAATCTAATGCATTGAAAAATCGCTTCCTAAACTTACTCTTATGCTGAAAAAAGAAATTTAGATGGAGAATTTAACATTCTTACCGCTCTATAATCTTCCTATTCCCGTAGTACAATGGAAATTTCCTCACCGTTCCGGATTTACTTCAAATTTTCCACATACAAAATGCATAAAATGGCTTATTTTCAAGCTCTAAAACAGAATTAAGTCTAAAAATAGACTTGCGCGCGTCGTCGACAATGTATGAAAATAGAAATTCCAAGGCTAAAATAGTTTTTCCCTTATTATCACTTGCATTTATCGCATTGTCGACCCTAATGCACAGCTAGATCTGCAAATTCTAACTTTATTTGCTTTCCCTACACCTAATATGTGACCTTCAAAATCAAAGATTTCACAAAAATCTTTCTCACTTTTCAAATTTGTAATTCATCTGGAAAATAAAATTCCAAAATATTTAGACGCACATTTTCCCTTGAAATAAAATTTTGAACAGAAATTCTGAAAATAATTTAAGAGCCAAAATAACTAAAACATAAAACTTTTTTTTTCAAAAGGGAACTTTTCAAATAAAGGGGAATTTTTTTTCAAAATATTTTCCTTCTCAAAATTTTTGATAAATCATGCCACAATTTTAGCATAGTCGGAAGTCGGTTATGCGCTAAACGCATAAACCAAATTCCAAAATTCTATAACTAACCTTTACCTAAAAAAATTTGACATTTTATTCAAAAACGTCAACATATCTATTATTCAAAAAATTTAACTTTTAAGGAACATGAGCAATGACCCATGATATCGAAACAACTTTATCACGTTCTTCGCTAAAATTTTCAACTATTCTAAACTTCCAGTCTTATATTGCTTTTGTTGTTAGTTAAATGTCTTTATGAGATTTCCACATTGATATTGCCTCTCTACTATGAATATATAAGAGCAGTTCGCATATCCAGAAATAATAACATAGAAAATAAATAGAAATTCATAATATCGTACGTGCCTTTTATAAGAGACAACTAACAGTTTTAAAACACAACAACCTAAAAGAAAAGAAAAAATGCTGGAAATAAAATGATACAGCAATCCTAAATAAAACACCACATACGAACCATGAGAAGGTCTCGCTCCGCGGTTGGAGATTGAGCCATTGCCGCGACCATTGAATGGTCATAGCATGACGGTTATGCACCAATCTCACTTCCCTGGCGCTGCTGCTCTGCTCTAACCTCTCGGAGCTCTGTCTGAACCTGACGGATAACAATAAGCCCAAGACTCAAGTATCCGTCGGCGTCTTACACTATCCCCTACTAGTGTTGCTGCTCTGGTGCTGATACAGGTGGTGCGGTAGGCGGTAAAGGAATATTCATCCTCTTAATAATGGTCCAATCGATGGCAGAAGGGACCTTCCTCACTACTACCTCTCCGCTCAAATTTATCTTATAATGCCTAAACACTCGAGTGAGCAAGTGGCAAAATGGAAAGTGAGTCCTCGGAGTACCAACTCCCTGGTCAACCATATGGAGCATCAAAACATGAGCCCAATTGACGGCTATGCCACCAATTATTGCATAGGCGGCTCTCCGCACTGAGGTATAGATCTGGTCGAGGCTTCCCGTCTTCGGAATGATATTATGCTGAATAATGTGCACGACGAAACAGGCAACCAGTCGTAAATTATCGATCCTCCAATCACCGACATTTCCAGAAAAGATCCGACTCTTAGGATCAGTCATCTCTATGTCATCCAAATCTACACCTACTATATATATCTCCAAAATCCCAGCGAGATCATCATCTATCATCTTGATCCGAGCTCCCTTCACCTCAGACTCAATATAGTTATTGCCATCATCAAAATTCTGTGCCATCTGTGCATCAAAAAGATGGACGCAGCGTAGCTAATATTCCCGCTTATAAGTCTCAAAGTGGAGGATCAGCGAGTTCAGCTGCAATGAAAAGCTCTTCAAGCCCAAGAGTGACGAAATATCCGAATTTCATTGGTCGTCCGTGGAGAAAATCAAAGTCCACCATTCCGAGATAAGTGGCGATCTTTCACTCGCTCCAGTCAAGACAAGCAACTTCTTGCGGAGTGAGGCGGGGATGATGAGAGGAAGAGCCACCGGTGCGTAGCGGTGCCATGGATTGAGAGGCGGTTGGAAAAAGGGAGAAAAGGGTTTAGATCTAATGTGGTGGTGGGGCAAGATCTGACACGCAAGGATTTTGGCATTGCTTAGTGGAGGAATGGAGGAGAGAGGCTTTGATTAAGTGGAGGAAGAGGTAGGTGGAGATGTGGTTCGACTGAAAATGGAGAGGAGAAAGACAGTGAGGGAGGTGCGGCGCTGATGGTTTGGACGCAACTTATAGTCGCGTTCCAGGTTCGGCCCGAATCCACCTAGCGGCCGACGCTATTAGGTTGACCGATATTAGGTCAATCGGTCGACCGCTTGCAGTCGACCACTAGCATAGATTTGGCGCGACTTGAACCTGAACCCAATAGGGCAGGTTAAATTAATTAATATTCTAATGACCGCTCCGCACACCATCTTCAGCTTAACCCATGCAGAAAAATTCTACCTTCCACAGGACGGTATCCACCTTACCATGTAGACCCTTCCTTGGCAAGATTGTGATAACCTCAACAAAACTGTTGCGATCAACAACACTTCCAATACCCAAAAATATTCCAACTGCTATTTCCTGCCTACTTCGCACAAAAATATTTCTTCTAATAGCTAATGGGTACAATAATACTTCAAACTACATACCTCAATAAAATTGAATGTCATTCCTATTTTTTTTGTACCTTAAAGAAAGAAAATATAAAAACCTCGATTTTATAAATCGAAAAATCACTAAGCTAAATATATGCTCCTTTATACTTGTTTCTAAATAACAGAAACTATTTCATACCAAAACTTCCCTTAAAATCAAACTTACATATATAAATATTTGAGGGTTTCCAAAAACCTTTTTAAAACATAAATTTTCCAAACTAGAAATCTATTTTCTTACAAAAAATCAATATCGAGCCTTTACTGATATGTGTGTGTCTGTATATATATATTTAAGGATTTCAAAAATTAACCTTTTATAAACTAATAATTTTTTAACACGAACAACTTAGTGGTATACGCGTTTCTTTGAAAGTTAAAATTTCAAAACTTTCCCAAAACAAAATTTCCAAAATAAATCCTTTGAAAACCCTTTTTCCAAAATCTAAGGCATTCCCAAAACATACTTATAAAAATTCTCTCATAAGGTTTTGACTAAGGAATTGACATTAATTATTCAAATAAAAATCCGGTTTGTCATCCAAGAGGTGATCAATGAATGCACCCAAGCACAAACTTGCTTCCAGACAATTACGACATATAGACTCTAATATCCCATCCATCTAGAAGAAATGAGTGTCTCTGACTGAAACTCAAAATCCAAAATCATAAGGTAGCTAGAATCTCAACCGTCAAGTCGAACACCTCCAATCTCCAGGATTCAGCCATATGTCGAACTCATGCTCTTCATCAACAGCGCTTTACGCATCACCAGCACTCTGTGGGGTACTTCGGAGTCGGCATGAAAATCTTAGCTCTAAGATATTTCCAACCCATAGTTGATTTGTCCATTCCTTCGGAGTTGAACTGTAACTAATTCTATAGTCGGAGGTCTAAGAATCTAGTGTAAGAATATAATATTACTATATAGGAAAGTACGAATATGTTCTCTCAATTTATACTAATTCCTCTGATCTACTAACTCACTAATACCAAATGTAACAACCCATACCTCCATGAGCCTAAATTTCAGCCAAATCGAAACCTAAGTCCATCAAAGCACGGATCGTTGGATTTGGTACTTGCAAATAAGCATGATCATTATCAGAGATCGATAGAAATTTAAACTCATAGTGGAAACAATAATAGGATAAAAATGCTGACTATGACTACTACCTTGGAATTAATAATATTCCTTAGATAGCAGATTGTCGCAACAACATCGAGCATGAGAGAAAGAGTACTTCTCTAACAACAAAGCACATCCAACTCCAGTGACATGTTCCCCTAAATTCTATACCGTGGGTTGTAATGAAGAGGGGGGTTAGAACAACGTTTTGGTGACTGGGAAAATATATAAACTGTCCATAACATAAATTTATACCGATTGGTTTCCATTTAATAGTTATGTCTATTAAGGTTAGCAATTCTAATTCGACCTTGCATTGCACATATGATTACATACCTACCCCTCCCAAAGTACAAAATACTAATGAAGCCTCATCGACCACCTAATACTTCCAAACCCTTTTTTCACTTAATTCTTCTAAATATGAAGCGGGATTCTATAATACTTTTAAAAAGAGAAATAGGCAGACTCTGCCATTTAATACCTTAATCAAGGTAGACCCCGTCATTTAAGACCTATTCCAAATGTGGTTTCCTAACAATGTTGTCAATGGTCGGTGGGTTCTAGCTACAAAGACCTCTAACCACTATTTAAGGCTTCCAACATTTAATGTCCCCATCTATCGTCAATAAAATCGTAGCCATATAATAAACAGTACCCAAGCCACTTAATACCTTTTATTGGAAAATAGGTAGACTCTGGTCATTTAAGACCTTAATTAAGGTAGACCCCATCATTTAATACCTATTCCCAAGGCATGCTTCTTAATGGTAATATCGTTATTACGGCCTTAGTAATGTGAGAGACTATACCTAAGCCACTTAATACCTCATTAATAAGGACTAGGCAGACCCCAGACCACTTAACACCTATTTATAGGTAGGCCTTAGTCATTTAATACCTAACCCCAAGGCGGACTCCTCATTGGTACTATCTAGCTGACATTTCTTGGAAATATCATTCGGCTACTTAATACATATTTTATAAGAAAGAGGCAAACCCTTCAGTCACTTAAGACCCCAAACCTGAAGCAAACCCTTCCCGAGATATCCACTATCACTCTTTAATTATAAATATGGAATCTCATTAGGTTACTTCTTTTGGTAGGAAGGAGGGCCCTGCAGCCACGTAAGACCTCAACCCTGAAGCAAACCCTTTTTAGAGACATCCTTATTTATTTGGAATCTCACTAGATTACTTAATACTTCCATTTAGGAGAGAGGTGGATCCTTAAGGCACTTAAGTCCTCAAACCAGAAGTGAACCCCTATGGAGATATCCCTTACCACTCCTAATTCCAATTTTAGACCATTTAATACTTTCCAATTAAGAAAGCAAGCCTAATCTCTCACGTCGTCATGGGTCATAGGATTAATGATATCTCACATCAGTATTAAATGCACCCGACTACTGGTAGCCTCATAGTGAAGGACAGTCTTCTGTCGAGTGACTCTATTGACTTCGCATCACTAACTTACTAAATCCAATTAACTATCCTAGGTCTTTACGTATATTATCTTAGGTAGACATTGGACTTAGCTTACTAATTCCCTTTTATTTATTTAAGGCAATAAGATTTACCTTAAATATTTATCTATCCATAAATCCCCATTTAATGCTCATAAATGTCAATTTGTCCATAAAATCCTAACGGACATTTCCTAAGACATTTATGTATGATTACTAATTTCAAATTAGTAACATTTTATATCTATTCTTATATATATTCCATTTTTATCAGTCCCATTAATCCATTTACCCTATTAAATTATTGCAACTCCTATATTTATTACCATTTATTGGAATTACAACTTTATAAATTCTTTACCCATTAGTTCGCGAATATTCATGCAAGCATCGTTATTGATTTTTTATTTAATTATTATGAGCACAGTAAATTAAGTAAAAATATTTGCTTTTATCAAATATGTTCTAATAATATATCTTCACTAGAATATTCTTTTCTATGTTAAATTATTGGAATCATATCTAACAATATTATCCGCTATAATTTCCATAAATTAGCCTAAAACAAAAGATTTAACTTTAATAGATTACATTGTTCGAAATTATAAGGAATAATCATTTCTTTTTAGTAAATTAAAATGAATTCATACTTTACACATCTCTTTCTCTTTCTATGTTCATCTATTCCTTGTTAGATCAAAAGCTGTACTTTTCTAAAGGGGAAAAAATCAAACTAATTTACAAATATTAAATAGATCTAAATTCCAACGATTCCAAACATAGAAAAGTTTACATTGCAACAAAATTAGGGTAATAATCCGAAGTTATAACATTATTATACAACTTATTTCAGAGTTGGAATAAATTTCATTCAAATCAATATTCTAAATTCATACTTTTGAGATTGATTTCCAGATCAGGTTGTAAACAATTCTAAATCAATTCATAAAAAAGAATATGTAGGCGATATTTATTATATTTAGATCATAATCAATTTGTTGCAAACAACTCATATACAATTATCTAATTAGGCAAAAAAATCAAATAAACACCAACGAGATAATTTTCATATTATTACAATCTATAAAATTTTCCACTCACCTTTTAAAAGCTATCCAAATCTCCAGATCTGAAGTAGAACCTTTGATTCATCTCCAAATCCTTTTTAATCCAAGAGATATGTACAAAAATGTATATACATACATTAGAATTATAGATCTGAGAAGAGATTTGGGATTTGGAGAGAAAAAATATATAAATGTATATAAATATATAAATTACCCCAAATACACATTTGGTCGATTCTCTTCTCTACTCCTTTTTATTAGATTTATACTCTTCTCCAATTATATAAATATAGATAAAATATCATATCTTTATAATTTAGAAAGAGAGTGGAGAAGGAGAAATGGCAGGGCTTCGCTACTGCCTCTAGGAAAATACGAGAATAGAAGGAAGGGTTGGGCGTGAATTTATAGGCGCTAGAATCAACCTGAACCGTTCGATTTAAAATATTAAACCCGGGCCATTGTGCCTAAGTTTATTGCGTCCGCGGTTACCCAGCCGGTCGA
The DNA here is from genome assembly GCA_030737815.1 of Allium fistulosum. Lineage (NCBI taxonomy): Eukaryota > Viridiplantae > Streptophyta > Magnoliopsida > Asparagales > Amaryllidaceae > Allium > Allium fistulosum. Next base: position 303,136,946 of record CM060903.1, on the reverse strand, counting down.
CCACCTTATATGCACGGTCGACTTCTACATGTCGACCGGTAGCAGTGAACGATCGGCCTGTGGGCCTTGGCAAATAATTATAAACGTTAATTTTTCTTATTTACTTATTTTTGTTCCAAATTCGTTTTTCATCCGTAACTTCTTCGTTTGGACTCCGACTGTAAAACTCCAAATATGAAAGTGGCTTAGAATTTTGCCACAAACGTAATGGTACAAGTTTCTTGGTCAAATTCAATCGTTTGTACAAATTATATGTTTGGAGCCTAATTAATTAACTTACTAACTAATTAAATAACTAATGCCAAATTACAGGGTGCTACAAGTCCATACCCATATGCGATTGCTGCAGACTTGGAGGGTAAGTGTTGCACCCGTATTTCCCGAAGACTGTTGAAAGCGGGATGATGCAAACACCAAACCAAAAGGGCTACTCTCACAATAAAGTTAGGCTAGAAGAAAAGGAAGAAAAGAATAAGGTGAAGTCCAAGGAATACTACACCCGAAAATCTTAAAGACCACGGCAAAGACTGCATCGATCTCCCAATTCCGAGGTTACATTATGATACTGAGCCTGAAAACCTGAAGTGGTTATAAGATGTAGAAAACAATCTGCAACCCTAATACTCAAAACGATAACACAGCTCTCAAGCCTGTATCATGATCTTACATCAACATATACAGCTATGGGGATGCGCCGCCATCTCTATCTGACTTTAAAACGGCAAAACTAAGCTATAATTTTAAGGGAGTTCTTCCTAGAGCTAATGAATTGCACTAGACATATCCTATCCATCTGGCAACTCTAAACCCCGGTAATTCAAATTATGCTGGATAATCATTGATGCTTTTCAAGATAGGATCACAGCGGACTGCACACGCACTACACTTAACCCTTTACTAATACACATTCCTGAATCACTACGAGCAAGCCATAAGTGAACACTTCGTATACCAAATGATCCAATAAATCCAACTATTATTCCTAAATGCTTATGCATTGCTAACACTTTCAAGTGCAGACCTACGCTGCACTTACTAAGAAATCTTTAAGCAGTACCATGAGAAATAAAAAGCATACCAAGGGCTACACACAAGGTTACCTAAGCATCGCTCCACTGTAGTTCTTTACTTATTAGAAAATAGTAAAGGCGCAAGCAGCCCTTATCAAGCAACTTGCGCATGTCAACGTCAAGAACAACTCAGAACAAATTCATACATATATTGAGCTAACACCATAGGTTAGGGCAAAAAAACTCAACTCCATTTATCATCAACACAATGTCAAACAAACATTGCAGATTGGGTAAGACAAATCAATTCTAACCACCCTAAGGACAATATCATACAAACGGCGCAGTTTCGCTCCATATGTATCAATGACGCCCCAAAGCAAAACAAAGGAATTACTCTCAACATCTTTTTGGTAAGAGTGCCAAAAATGATGCAGCTGCACTGAAGAAAAGTGGGACGTCACACTGCACTCTCATTCACACACAAGCGCAGTACACAGGCCATTTGCCCCTTGGATCAGAAGTGCATGGTCCATTCAAATTTTAGTTTCCCGCCTCAATTTCAAATGTTCCTGCTAATGCCCATAATTCAACCGCTCAAATTAAGGCTTCCCGCTAAAGATACGTTAGCAATCCATGCATACCAAACAAACGAGATGGATGTATGACACATAGCAAAATCTAAAGGTGGAAATTAAAATAGCAGAAGAAGAGTGACAGCGATCCACATGCATCTCTATGTTATAAATAGAAAAGGCACTATAGCAAGAAATGGATCTTTTTTCTGATTTGATATTTTTAAGGTTAATAATGAAAAGTTCCATACTCTATGTCATTAATTCTTTTACAAGGAATATAAAAGAAGAAAGTGATATTTGTTCCGTGGACGTAGGATTCTTTAACATTCGAACCACGTAAAATTCTCCGTGTCTTTACTTTTTCCGGCATTTTTACCTACCTAGTTTTCAGTGTTAGATTCTTTTCTACTTTGTTTCCTTTTTTAACTCGAATTGAATATAAACCCAACTTCATAATTTAACAAGCAGCTAAAGTGAAGCTACATAATCGTGTAAGCTCCTAGCAACATAATTACTACCTAAAGGCAAATTTAATATCACTCAAATTCGTTGATTCTAATCCATGAAAGTACACTATAATTATTTCCACGATCATTTGAGGTGTTGTGAGACCAAAAATCTCAGCAACAGCTTCCTCTTCTACCTCATCCATAATGCCTTCGTTGATTGAAGTTTTGAATTGTTTCATTCAATCAGTGTTTTTCGCATTGTCCAACTCTTCCCTGGTCGTTACCTCGGCTTTAGCTTTGAACACGACCTGTTCCATGTCCAAAGACTCTTTGTTAAGCCTGTCAATGGATACGAAAAATCCAAACTATTCGAAAAGTGGATATATATATATATTACCTAGAAAAATGATCATAGATGTAGATACGAAGGCATCCACATCAGATTATTATCTGTTCGATGTTTGTCAAGATTATAATTAATATCATGTATATTTTAGTATAATGGAAGATACGTATTTATTATTTTAATAAGTTAATCATTTATATTATATGCATTTAATGCATAATAACTACTCAAAACTATTTATTATCATCTGTTGATTTTGTATAATTTTATAATCAGTGAGATGGAATAAAATTTATGTCAAAACCAAAATTTTCTATTTCTATTTCTTGATTTATCGATCGTTAACGGGTGGGATAATTATTTGATGTTCATCCATATCCATGGATGTGGATGTGGATGCAGATATGAAACTATACACATCTAAAAGTATCTGTTGAGAGGGCCTACTCCTTGCAATGTGCCTGTTAACCTAAAAAGTGGATCAACACCTTGGATTGAGTGTGAAAGCACCAGCCCTGTTTATCAAGGCAAATAGAATAAAGACAAGAAGTAAAAACTTGCAGATAAAGTAAAAGAGACAAGAGATTTTTATAGTGGTTCGGCTGTTAACGAAGCCTACGTCCACTTTATAACTTTTCTTATTGACTGACTGCTATTGCAAGTTGAATCTGATTACAACGTAACTGAATTAGGTAAATAGGATCAAGCCACCAATGTGTAGAGTTCACTGGAGAATCACAGTGAACCCCGTAGACAACTATTGTGTAGGAGAAGAAGAATGAAGAGTAGTTTCTGTAGAGTTTCAGCAGCCAGTCCAGAAGATCCTGTTTATGTTGCTGGTAGGATCGTATTTATAGGGGTTGGAGAGCTATTGGGCTAGGCCGCCTTGCCAGATGCTTGTAAATGACCATACGAAGGTGCACTGAAAGTTTCACACTGAGCTGAATCAATTTGATGGATTGCTAGCGATCCATGGGATATGGATTGCTAGCAATCCATGGCTTTTGGGTTGCTGACGATTCAACTGCTTGCGATGCTTTCCTTCATCCTCTTCTTTGAACTCCATGGCGATCTAGCTCAATCATATGGATAGCTAGCGAGTATTTTTGGACTTTGCCTTCTGGATTGCATTTGTTGTCGCGTGTTGGTGTTCTCCATGTGATTTCATAGCTTGTTGCCTTGTTTTAATGACGATCCACACACTAGTTGCATGACTGCTGATTGAATTAGACGAATGCTTGCTTCTCGATTTAACTAGCTTGGAATTCCATCAAACTTAGCCATCATTATTAAAATGCCTATTGGATCATGATGCAAGAGGACTGATGGACCCACGAGCGAACATTATGGATCACTAGCGATCCATAGGGGATGGATCACTTGCGATCCATCACCTTTGTGTGTTTTTGCTTTCTTTTTCTTTGGTCCTTCTTGGTTGATTTTTCTAGTCCTTTTGGTTGGCTCTTGAGCTGTATTGACTCGACGAAGCTGTTTCGACTTTCTTTGAATTATGCTGGGTTATAAACCTGGATAACATTTGCCTCCTAGAGTATGCCTTCATTGGAAACAAGGCATGCTCTGGAAGTAACTACTTTTGAGTTCCCGCTTGGTGAGGTTCAAGTGATCGGGTTAAGGCCATCACGCGAATTTGGCTTTGGCTGTTCAATTGTTCGTTGAGTTTTGACGTGGATCATCGTTGCTCGTCATAACAAACCAATTTTGACCCTATAACTTTTAGGATGCCTTTAAATAGCACGTGGATCACATTGGCCAAATTCGAAGAAGGTTGATCCTCATTTATGGATCACTAGCGGTCCATCGTTGATGGATCGATAACGATCCAAAGACTTAGTGATTTTCTCTTAGGCGACCTTCTATTTAACCCTCTTGAGCCGACCTTATTTCCCTTCATACTTTCATTTGGCAATCCGAGCTATTCTTCCTTGTGGACCGAGCTATCTTTCATGCGACCCGATCCAAGAGTTGCGAAACCTAACTCCTGTCTTGCCATCGCCGTCGCCGTTCATTGCCACTAGAGCTCCTTGCCTTCGACCACCCCTGACTGTGCCATCGCCTTGACTTAGCCACGTAACTTTGTTGCTCTGCCTTTCTGAATCGCCACTGGTCCTTCTTCTCTGAATCACTATCGACCTTTCTTCTTTGGATCGCCACTGATCTGCTTCCTTTGGATCGCTGGGTCGCTACTATCGAAAACTCCAATCATCCTTGCACCTTAATTCCTAATTCAAGGTGGGTGATGCTGATTTTGGCGTTCGTTAAGAAATTTGACGACGGGGTTGTATTGGTGATGATTGTCATAGAAAATCCGAGTTGATTATGATTTTATGGAAGAAGTTAGTAAATCGAGTCTTGAGTTCTTCACGGAACGACACTTGGGCCTTGCCCCGGTGTTTGATATTTTTTGCTACTTTCGTCCACAGAATCAAAATTGACTTGTACTAAGTTACATTGCTGATACAACATGAAATATCGCGAATTGGTTTTAATCCTTTCGGAGGGTACTAACGACTTATGATAGCGTCTCGCAAGTAACGTTTGTTGTTATCACCTTCCAGAGAGTTCATATTGGTCTCATTTTTTCACACTCGATGTACCTGAATTGAGAAGAGCTTTCCGTCTCGCTTTGGACAACGGATCCATCATCGATCGTTGATCGATAACGGGTAAGTGTAGAAGAAATAATTTCAAAAAGCGATACGAAAAGCCTATTTCATTTTTTACTTTGAGTGAACTGTCTACACAGGATAGAGCATTTGTAGTGTTCCAGATACTGAGCTCACCCTACATAGATAACACACCGCACTTGCCCCGGTATATACTTGAAATCTAATGTGTCGGTGTGAATCAATATTCCTTCGGAATTCAAGTGTTGTAGGGGAATTTTTAGTTAAGACAGAATTACCTGATCGCGTTGGACGCATGTTCTGTCGTATAGAATGAAGTGTCCATCTTCTCGCCGTAAATCCAGTGGAGGAAGTCCAACACTTTCAGAAGCTGAATCGCCATCCGTCGCCCTTCCTCTTTTGCTTTGCGAGCTAAATACAAGCAACTAGTCCCAGTTGGCCTGGTTGTGGACCGGACTCCTCCGAATTTCAGAGTTCTTCTCAATCCATAGGAGAGAGCTTCCTTCGCAATTTCCGCTATGGTTTTTCATAACATTTTCTTGCAAAACGACATTCCGGAGGACGATGTGCGCCTTCCGAAGAAGAATGAGTTTGCCCATGCACCGCCTCCGGGATACATTGCTTGCCACCGGTACATGTTCTTAAACGGAGCAGTGCCTCCCTTCAATGACTTTTTGAGAAAAACTCTTTCAAACTTAGGAATTGCCCCGTTCCAAATTCATCCTAATGGATATGCAATCTTGACTTTCCTGCACGTTCTGTTTATGCGGATATTTAATCATGCCCCGAGTTTCGACGAGTTGAAATATTTTCTCTCGTTTAAAAGAAGAGACGAGTGCCCATCCCTTGTCATCATTAAGGCCCAAAGGAATCACAAAATCATGCTACAACTTCAAAGCAATCTGTCTCAATTCAAGACTCGGTACTTCTTCATTAGATGTCCCGAAGGGTTTAACCGCCTTTGGACAACAGGGGTTAAGTTCTCTTCTTTACTTATTGATTTTCGATATGTCGCTATGGGATTTCTGACAGGTCAAATACTTCCTGCAATTATTCCAAGGCCGAATAAAGACCTAACACGATCAGATTTTCCATACCTTGAAGGCCGTAGATGCCGGGGAGAGATCAGTTAAATTTTTTCTAAGGGACGAAAATTTGCTTCGGTATGGACTATTGCATCCTGGGAGATCCGCCGTAGTGGTTGAAGTCCCATCTCCTTCTCATTCTAGAATACGAACACGATCCACTTCTCCATCACATGGCTCCGAAGAGGGTGTTTTTCAAGAAAAGGAAGGCTTATCTGGCGAGTCAACTGAAGAAACTCATGAGGGAAAGGATGTCACGACTGAAGCCAGCTGTCCAGACAGAATTCCCCCAATCCCAAAGGAAGGGGATGAAGAGTTCAAGTAACGAGAGGGAAAGGCTGCTATGGCAACATAAAAAGAGGAAGGTGAAGTTGAGAGTAGCAGTAGTAATGATTCCTCCTCCAGTGATGATGATTCCGACGCAGGTTCTGGTGATAGAGACTCCGAATCGTGTGATGAGATTCCAGGAATAAGTCCCTTTCTCCCGGACTTGCCTTCCCGAGAGATCCGCAATAAAGATGCTCCCTCAGTAGCCAAGCGACGTCGGGATTGCCTGATTAAAGATGCCGGCGTAGACTTTGGGGATTTAAGCAACGTTTACATGGATATCGACAAACTTATGGGGGAAGATTTCAGATTCAAATGGGCTTCACCTCGCCCAGATCATATTGTGCCCGTCAGCCTGATTTCTACCACAGTGGCTTCCCGATCCAGTTTGTGACATCCTTTTAGGCCCCCCAAGACACATTACACATTTCACTAGGGTCGCATTCACTTACACACGCATTATTTAGGCCTATTTCTCATTGCTAAAACACTTTATTTATTCTTCATGTTAGGTACTTTGAGAGGCCAGGGACTTTACGACGATCTCGAGCAATTCACCGATTCGCAACGTTGGTCAAAATGATCTACAAGCCACCATCATCCCTGTTAGATCAAGGAAGAATGGAGAAGGCGAAAGACTTGGAGGCCGAAGCTCATCGCCGTGATGATAGAGAATGGGTCGGACATATAAAAGTGGCTACGAGAAGAGAAAAACCTCTGATGACCAAGAGGAACCGTCCAAGAAGTCAAAGGTTGATCGTGGTTCTCATCCTTCTGAGCATCAGGCCTTTGCCTCGGCTCCAATTTCTATCGGCCTTGAAGTTCTAATTTCTTCCATTCAGGCTCCATCTTCATCTCAAGCCTCATCAACCCATGTGGTGCCCGCTTCTGATTCCTCACACCCTTATAGGAGGCGGCCTTACATTCTTCCATCCGGTCCCCCTAGACTTGAAGCTGCGCTCCTCGGGTGGTTTCTAAAGGGAGTTAAGTTTGACCGTGACCTTCGCCCAGCCCGCCAAGATTCCTATATGCCCCACCTTCAGGCGATCTATAGTGATTTAGAGCAAGCTGAGGGATGGAAAAAGCTATCCAAGCAGCTGGCCGACACAAACCGCAATAATTATCAAGAGATCCTCTCCTTTGAATCGGAGAAAGATGTCTTCGAGAGGGCGTTAGCAGAACATGATGCCAGAATTGAGCGACTGGTATAAGAGAGGGACGCGGCACTCCGGGAGAGTAAGAACAGTGCCAGTTTGCTTAAAGAGCTGAAAGAGGCCCATGCGAAAATAGAGATTGTATTTCAAGATGAAATTAAAAAGGCCCAAGCGGATGAAGTTAAGTTGAAAGAAGAGCTCAAAGCTCGCAACATGATTATTGAAGTCCAGAAGAAGACTATTGCTGATCATGACAAGGTTGTTGAAGGGCATAACAAAACAATAGCAGAATATGAGGAGATCGTGAAGTCGCATAACAAGACCATTTCCGATCAAGCCTAGACGATTGCCTTGTTCCAAGAGAGAGTTGTGCAGCTTAGCGCCGACAGAACCCGTGTTGAAGTTGAGAAGGCCGCCGTTACAATGGATTATTTGGAGCTACAAGACACTTTCGAAAAGAAGATGGAGAAGACGGACGATACCATCTTAAATTTCTATGTCAACTCCCTGTTGCATAAGAGGAGTCTCAGCTATTTGGGCCCCAAGTTCCTGCGCACTCTCGCCGTGGTTTGGGAGGAAATTTTGGCCCATTTCCAAGAGAATGGGGACGTCTATACCGAGTGAGTGTTAGAGGATGCCTACCTTAAGAGGAATCGAAGAGAGCAATGATAGAGGGTCGAGAGGTCCTGCGAATTGAGAAGGAACAAGAGGCTGCCGATAATGCTACGACTTTAACTGCCAAAACGTTGTCGGAGCCCCTCGTTTCTGAGCCTGGTGAATCATCAAGATAGCCTCACGATCAATTGGAAAGTTCTGGGCCCGAATCTTCTCCGAAGATTGTGCAACCATCAAAAGAAGGAGAAGGCAGGGAATATGAGATCGACATTCTCGGCCGTTCCTTTGATGCAGGTAACCCTCCTGTTTCTCCCGAGTTTGAGAATTTGCAGCTCACGCCACAAGAACAAGACGATCACAACGCTTTCATTTTTGATCTTATAGATCCATCTTCTTTACCTATTGATCCGCCGGTTTCCTTGATGCCCGGGCTCGCCGCTATTTCAACCCCTCGATGTTTGTCTCTATAACTGCTCCGATCGATGTGTCTATGTCTGGTTCGCAGCCGGGGCTGGAATCTAAGAAGATTGCTACATTGCATGGCCTAGATGACCCTTCCGTATCTTTGGAGGGTGAATTCAAAGCAGATGAAGCTTGAGAGCAGGAGGACCAGACTAAACAGCTGCGTAAATCCGAGCAGCAATTGGTTGCGGTTAAGAAGGAAAAGGTTGAAGCGGTAAAATCTTCAAGGAGCCCCCACAAATATCGAAAGCGCAAGACAAAGTGGGAGTCTTCCGAGAAGGTCGGAGAGCAGGGAGGAGATGCCAATACCGAGGAGATAGTTGATATTATAGGCAGTGACACTACCCCTGGCCGAGATTCTAAGGGGAAGCAGAAATTACAACTAAAGGTGGGAAGGGGAGTGGTGGAAAGAGGCGTTGACAGGTCCGGATAGCAGTGGAGCCAGTTTTTTTTGAGATACTTTGTTTTGTTTGATATGTGTTTTGTTCAAGTGCAGAGTTTGCACATACTATTTTGATAGTTGTAACGTCTGTATTTTTCCTTTTTGTTGGCTGATATTGTGTGGGTACGACCCCCACATTTTGACTTTGTACAGAAAACGTTATAAGTAATACAATATTGGCATTTTGATTGTGACTTTACCTGTCTACTTATATGCATTTCATGCACTTAGGTCAATTTCATTTACTGCTATTTTATTTTATCTAGTCCAGTAAACACCACCAAAATTCTTTGTTTGGAGTAACAAAACTGTGAAGTGATTTTGTTTTTGAGTATTTTTATTTGAGTATCTGTGTGTTCCCCCTAGTTCATGGGGTTGCTTATTTCGAACCCCTGACGAATGAATGACTGGTCTGAGTGATTTTCAGATGTCTGCAATCAGATCTATTTTGTGGTTCCTATCTTTTGGAAATTATGATTTGTACGGCTTGATTTCAGATTTATTGTTGGTCAACAATTAGAATTTTCGGCTGACTCGTAGTAGTTTGACATTGTTGGGTCAATACCCGTTTCTCCCGATAGTGGAAGTGGGTTGATTCTTGTTATTTCCGTAATGGATGATTTTCTCGGTATCGCCGAGGAAATACCGGTAGTTAAGAGTATGCGCGGCTTTTGGGATCGATATGACCCATCGGCCGGGAACGGTTTGGAACTTCTCGATGTTACCAATCTTTGGGCTAAGTGAGGAGTTTATGCTTCAAGAGCGTGACTCGATGGCTCAAAAAGGGTAGTACTTGGCTTATGGGATGTGCGGCTTTGATTTGAGCCTTCCCAGTGCTGCTAGAGCAACACCGACTCTTAGAAGGTGGGGATCGGGTTTCGCCGATCCAACGGTTTGAGTCGTTTTGCTTTCGTCGACCCGGCGGGTAAGTGGGGCGTACTTGAGCATGATTCCACTATCTCAAGTAGCGATTGAATGGTTTTGAGCCGATTTGACCCCGTTGACTCCTGTGCAGTTAAAGCGCTCGGTGGATTCAATGCGGTAGAGGTGCAAAAAGTCATAGCGGGGATGTAGCGAAGATATAGCGGGATATATCGGATTACTCTAAAATAGCATATAAATCCCATACTTGTTGTTTTTACAAATATATAGATAGTAATTATGTGAAAAATTAACATTCTATTGAATTATAATTAATACAAAAATAATTTTAAATAAAAATATGTGCAAATGTATTGTAAATGAACGTAAAACTGTTATATAACTTAATTTAATTTAGTAGAATATTAGAGTATTATCATTTCTAAACATATATCAAAAATTCAATGAAATTAATTAATTTCATAATTTTTATAGCGTATAAATATCATTTTTCAATCCAATTTTTTATGGAAGATATAGCGGAAATAGCAGAATATAGCGGAAATAACGGGATATAGCGGAAATAGCGGGGATTAAAGCGGAAAGGCTATATATTGGGGATATATGGAAAAATCGTAGCGGTAGGAATCCGCTATAAGATATATCGGAGTTATAGCGAGGATATAGCGGGGCATTAACTGCACAACTTGACTCAACAGGTTACTTTTATGAATGCAGTTTTATTGGTTCAGAAAGCAAAGCAATTTTATTAAGAAAGGTTGGGCAAGTTCTGCCTATTTACAATGTCCCTGGTATTCCGGGATGGCTTATTTGCTGAAAAATAGGAAGTACATAACATAGCTTTAGATAAATTAACGACGTAGCGGTTCGTTGTTCAATGCTCGAGGAATTTGAATTCCGTCAACAGTTGTCAGTTTGAAAGTTCTGTCCCCTAGCTTTTGATTGATCACATACGACCCTTCCCAATTTGGTCAAAAGGTTCCCGTCATGGGATAGACTCGTTTGAGGACTTGGTCTCCCACTTCGAAGGTTTGGTTATGAACTTTGGAGTTGTAGTACCATGCAACCCTTTTTTGGTCAACAACAGACCTTAACTCGGCTTCTTCCCTCTTCTCGTCATTCATATCAGGCGACTCGAGTAGGATCTTCTCATTTTGCCTTTGATTGAAATTCTGCCTTCGATAAGAGGGACTTCTAGTTCGATGAGGATCATTACTTCTGAACCATACTCCAAGGAAAATGGGGTATGCCCAGTTGCTGCTTTGTGTGTTATTCGGTAAGCCCACAGTGCGAGCGGAAGTTCATCAACCTAATTCCTCTTAGCTTTAGCTAGCCGCTTTTTGATGGTGGACTTGATGATATTGTTTATTTCTTCCACTTTCCCGTTTGCTTGGGGACGAGCGACCATGGAAAAGCTCTTCTCGATTTGTAAGTGTTTGCAAAAGTCTTTGAACTCGGCGCTTTCGAATTAGATTCTGTTATCTGTGATGATATTATGTGGCATACAAAACTTGCAAATAATGTTTTTAGTAACAAAATTAATGACTTTCTTTATGGTAATGGTGGCCAGCAGTTCCACTTCGTCCCACTTTATGAAATAGTCAACGACAACTATAGCATATTTAGCCCCTCCTTTAGCTATTGGCAATACTCTAATCAGATCAATTCTCCATATTGCGAATGGCCATGGGCTGACTATCTGCGTTAGTTCTGTTAAGGGAGTTCTTTTGATCTCGCTGAATCTTTGGCATCGGTCGAATCGTCTAGCGTAATCTGCTGCATCGTGATTTACCGTTGGCCAGAAATATCCATATCGGAGGATTTTCTTTGCAAGGGTTTGCCCCTCGGTATGGTCTCTGCAGTCGCCTTCGTGAACTTCTTTCAGGATCCGTCGAGCTTCGTCGTCGGATACACATTTGAGCAAGAGGAAAGAGAACCCCCTTTGGTAGGGTATCCCATCTTGTATTATAAATCGCGGTACCTTCCGGAGAAACTTTTTCCACTGGTTCCTATCTACGGGAAGAGTTCCCATAAGCAAGTAGTCTTTGATTGGCGTCATCCATGTTTCTGGTTCAACGACGGTTTCAAAAATCCACTGGACATCCATTTTGCTTATATTAGGAGTGGTCAGGGTCTCAACCGGGACTAGTCCCAACGATTGAGCTTCTTTGGAGCTGGCCAGTTTGGCTAAGTAGTCAGCCTTTGTGTTTTGCTCCCGTAGGATATGAGTTATGGTGTAATGTTTGATGTCGTTCAGCAACTCTTGCACTTTAGATAGATATGGGGCAAGGATCTCCCCTCGAGCCTAGTATTCACCTTTCACCTGGCAGACGACTAGTTGAGAGTCACTATATATGTGAACGGATTTTATTCTGAGTTCCTTCATGACTTTCAGTCCCGCTATCAATGCCTCATACTCTGCTTCATTATTTATCGTAGAGAATTCCAAGCGTAGGGCGTAGAAAACAGCTCGTCCTTAAAAAGTTTCTAGCACTACCCCTGCCCCCGAGTAGAGCTTATTAGATATGCCATCAACGAAGAGTTTCCATCATGTTTCCACTTTCGGTGGTATTTCTTCTTCGTCATCTCGTATGGTAAATTCGGCGATGAAATCTGCCAACGCTTTCCCGTTGATTGCCCTTCTAGGATGGTAAGTGATTTCATATTGGCTCAATTCGATATTCCATTTAATGAGCCACCCGGAAGTCTCGGGGTGGTACAATACTTGTTTTAAGGGTTGATTGGTCAATACTTTGATTGGGTGTGCCTGTAAATACAGTCGTAACTTCCTGGACGCGATCAAGAGGTAATACGCTAGCGTTTCCAATTTCGAATAATTTTTCTCAGCTCTAGTGAACCGCTTACTGATGTAGTATACGGGTCACTGAATTCTAGCTTCTTCAAGCCCAAGAGCGGCACTCAACGCGTGAGGTGAGGCTGCTAAGTAGATGAACAAGTCCTCTTCATCTATTGGCTTTGATAGGATCGGTGGGGTTACCATATATCGTAGCAACTCTTCGAACACGGTTTGACAAGCCCCATTCCATTCGAAGTTCTTCTTTCCTTTCTTTAATGCCTCAAAGAATGGTATACATTTGTTGATGGCTTTCGAGATGAACCGGCTTAGCGCTGCGACTTTCCAATTCAAGCTTTGCAATTCCTCCTTGTTCTTTGGGGCTTGGACTTCTCGTAGGAAAGTTATTTGCTCTGGATTTGCTTCAATGCCTCTGACGCTCACTATGAATCCCAGGAACTTTCCCGAGGCTACCCCGAAGTGACATTTGAGTGGATTGAGTTTCATTCCATATTTTTAGAGTATTTCAAACATTTCGGCGAGATTATCTAGGTGATTGCCTGCTATTCGTGATTTCACCAACATGTCCTCCACATAGACCTCCTTAATTTTTCCGATATGACGCTTGAACATGACATTTACTAATCTTTAGTAGGTTGCCCCAGCGTTCTTTAAACCGAATGGCATTACCCTGTAGCAGTATAATCCTAGATCGGTGGTGAAGCTAGTGTTTACTTGATCGGGTTCATGCATCAGGATCTGGTTGTATCCCGAGTACGCATCCATAAATGATAGCAGTTCATGTCTAGCCATCCCATCCAGAAGCTGGTTAATTCTAGGTAGTGGAAAACTATCTTTCGGGGTGGCCTTGTTTAAGTCTGAGTAATCGATGCAACTTCACCATTTCCGTTGGACTTCTTGACCAAAACCGGGTTAGATACCCATTCGGGGTAGGTCTCATCACGGATAAAACCATTGGCCATTAGCTTGTCTACTTCTTCTCTCAATGCCTTAGACCGCTTGAGGCCCAGGCTGCACCTTTTCTACTTTACCGACGTAAACCTAGGATCAATGTCTAGTACGTGGCATGCAATTCCCGATGATACCCCACACATATCAGAATGCGTCCAAGCGAACACATCCAAGTTGGCACGAAGAAATTTAGTGAGTTCTAATCGCATCTTGTTTCCAAGGTCGATCCAATTTTTAAGACCCGCTTCGGGTCATCCATGTCGATTGGAACAGTCACCATCAATTCTGCAGTTACCACCTGATCCTCCCCTGAACTCTTCTTTCTAGGGTCCAAAGCCTTGTCGAATCGACTATGGTCCCCAAGCCAGGGGGCTCTGTAGTTGCTATTTGGTAGGTTCACGAATGTGGAGAGTTCTCCCCACATCCTTCCCTTTTTCCTTTCTTTTAGATTCGCGCAGTTCTGTGATGTAACATTCTCCGGCAGCACATTAATCTCCTTTGATCACCCCAGTTTCGTTCGCCGTTAGAAATTTCATGGTAAGGCATCATTGGGCTAAAGCGATTCTGAAATCCGCCAGCGCGGGCCGTCCCAAGAAAGCATTGTATGTGAAAGTTTCGTCTACAGTCACAAAAGTTTGGATGAGGTTGACTCTTCGGTTGCCTTCTCCAAATTCTATAGGTAAGTCAATCGTCTCGACGGGTTGTTTGGGTTCGCCGGTGAATCCTTAAATTTTTGTTTGGCAGGCAGATACATTTTTCATGCTGACCTTCATCCGGTCAAAGGTGCATTTAAAAAGAATATTCACAGACCTACCGCTGTCAACCAATACTCGTCGGACCACAACGGGTCCGATCCCTACTGTCACTACCATGGGATCGAGCGTCGGAGCTTCAATCCCTTCGGTATCCCGATTTCGGAATACTATATCATCGTTTATAGTTTTCTGCTTCTTGGCAGGGGCTCCATCTTCGATCGCGAGGCATGAATCATTCGGAGCGTGTTTTAATTAGCTGGCATACCGCTCCATTTCTCCCCAACTCCTCTGTGCGGGATGAGGCCCTCTAGATATCGTTCCAATGACGAGTCTCTGGTCAGTTCATTTAGATCCCTCTTCGCTAGTTCCAGCTTGGTTTCTTCGATCCCTAAGAGCTTGGGGAGCCGCGGGTTGGTCAGGATTTTGCGGTTTTCTCACGTATTGCTAAAGCTAGTTTTCCCGGATCAGCTCTTCAATCAAGTTCTTTAGGTGACGGCACTTGTTCGTGTTGTGGCCATATGTCTCGTGGAAGTGACAGAACTTCCCTGAGCGCTTTTATTGTTCGGTTGCTTTCTTTTTAGGGGGTTTCTTATACTCCTCTATCCCTATATTGCGAGATAGAGGAGTATCATTGAGCAGGGTGTAATCTTCAGGCTTGAAGCCTTTAAGTCGCTTGTTTCTACCATTTCGTTTGTTGGAATTCCGATTTTTTCTTTTTTGTTTCCGTCTTTTACCGCACTTCCTTCAGCGGTCCCAGAGGCATTTATGTTCTGGTTCATCGCCATGTCACTCTGCCCGACGTTAATGGTTGCAAGCTAGTAGACTTCCTTTCTAACTCCTGCGCTTCTTCCAATCTCAAGTATTGACTCGCCTTACAATTGAAGTCCTTCCTATTGGTAGGTTGTTTCATTTTGATCCACTTTCCGGACTCGGTTTCGGGGTGGATGGCGCATACCAATGCCTTAAAAACCATATCCTCATTCAGATTGCTTACTTCATTTACTACAGTTTTGAATCGGTTTATGAAAGATTTCGGGGATTCGTTCCGCCCTGGAATAGGCCAGATAAGGACATCACGTCTTTTGGCTGTGCCATGTGAAGTCTGAATTGATCAAGGGATCTTGTTGCTAGTTGATCGAAAGTGGAGATGGATCTTGGCGGAAGCCTAGTGAACCACATGGAAGCAATTCCTTCCAGAAAAATTGGGAAACATCTACGTAGAACAGCGTCCGAAGCATTCGCTCCGTCCATGTACCAACTGTACTTATACAGATGGGGTTTTGGGTCCTTTGTTCCGTCATAGGACGGAATAGTTGGCATAGTGAACTTTTTTGGGTACCGCTTCAAGATCTCATCAGTGAAGGGAGTCCGACTTGGAGCGGATCTCGACTCATCATATCTTCTATTCTTATTCTCATCCATCAGTTGCTTGACTATGTTCACGATATATGCCTCAGACGTCCGATAGTCCGGGGGTCGGCTGTTAGTCATTACACCAAGTGTTTGGATTTGCAAACGATCTTGGTGAGTGGGCTGAAGCCTAGGCTCTCCTGTCTTCGGAAGAGCCACTCCCTCAGGATTCCATTGGCTTGCAGTTGGCCTTATTAGGGCAGTATGGACATTCCTGGCATTATCAAATGCATTGGCATTTCCTTCCAACCTGTTGTCGTTAAATTACTCTCCATCTACCGAGTCGGAGAGGTCCATGACTATATCCTCTTGTGGGGTATTCTCTCCTAAGCTCAAGTTCATAGCTGGTTGCCCTATGGTTGTTGAAATGCTTGTGTTTCCTTCTACGTTGATTACCACGGTTCCAGCTATCACTCCTTTCTGCGGCTGCTTCCCGTTTCTTCTGTTTAGGCCAGAACGGAAGAATTTTCTTGTTCTACAGCAGCCGCGGGTTCTACCATGGTTCTTGGAGTAGGATGTGATTGTAAGTTCAAGTGGGCATTAAGTTTATCCATAAGATCTCTCTGACTGCTTTCCATTTTCTGATTGATTTCATCAACCATTTTATTCAATTCATCTCTTGTAACAACTTCGTGCTGATTAGAGAATCCTGGCACCTGATCTCCTGCGTTGGCGCCATTTACTTCCATTTGTTGATGATTCATCTCTTCTTCGGCTATTACTGTCCCTATAGATCTTCTAGAAGCAGTTCTCTTTCTTTCCAGAGCCATTGATTCTTAGCAGTAGATCTTTTCAACAAAGATTAAGGACCTAAATTCTGGACTTATCTGATCCAAAGTAGATAGGTAGATCTAAGCCTGAGTTGGGTTCTCAGTGAAAGCACCAAAATGTTAACCCAAAAAGTGGATCAACATCCTGGATTGAGTGCGAAAGCACAAGCCCCGTTTATCAAGACAAATAGAATAGAGACAAGAAGTAAAAACTTGCATGTAAAAAAGACAAGAGACTTTTATAGTGATTCGGCTGTTAACAAAGCCTATGTCCACTTTATAACTTTTCTTATTGACTGACCACTATCGCAAGTTGAATCTGATTACAACGCAATTGAGTTATGTAAATGGGATCAAGCCACCAATGCCTAGAGTTCACTGGAGAATCACAGTGAACTCTGTAGATGACCGTTGTGTGGGAGAAGAAGAATGAAGAGTAGTTTCTGCAGAGTTTCAGCAACCAATCTAGAAGATCTTGTTTATGTTGCTGGTAGGATCGTATTTATAGGGGTTGGAGAGCTATTGGGCTAGACCGCATTGCCAGATGCTTGTAAATGACCATACGAAGGTGCACTGAAAGTTTCACAGCGAGCCGAATCAATTTGATGGATCGCTAGCGATCCATGGCTTTTGGGACGCTGATGATTCAACTACTTGCGATGCTACCCTTCATCCTCTTCTTTAAAATCCATGGCGATCTGGCTCAATCATATGGATCTCTAGTGATCCATAGTGCATGGATCGTTAGCGATACATGTACTTAGAGTATTGTTGGACTTTGCCTTCTAGATTGCATTTGTTGTCTCGTGTTGGTGTTCTCTATGTAATTTCGGAGCTTATTGCCTTGTTTTGATGGCGATCCACACACTGGTTGCATTGGACTGCTGATTGAATTAGAAGAATGCTTGCTTCTC
Source organism: Allium fistulosum (assembly GCA_030737815.1). Lineage (NCBI taxonomy): Eukaryota > Viridiplantae > Streptophyta > Magnoliopsida > Asparagales > Amaryllidaceae > Allium > Allium fistulosum. Next base: position 303,119,336 of record CM060903.1, on the reverse strand, counting down.
AATTTAACTAGCTTGGAATTCCATCAAACTTAGCCATCATTCTTAAAATGCCTATTGGATCATGATGCAAGAGGATTGATGGACCCACGAGGGAACATTATGGATCATTAGTGATCCATAGGAGATAGATCGCTAGCAATCCATCACCTTAGCATGTTTTTGCTTTCTTTTTCTCTGATCCTTCTTGGTTGATTCTTCTAGTCCTTTTGGTTGGCTCTTGAGTGTTTTGACTCGATGAAGCTGTTTCGACTTCCTTTGAATTTTCCTGGGTTGAAAACCCGGATGACAGTGCCATGATTTGTCTACTTCACTTTCAAAGATAACTTTGCTTTGAAAGAATGTTATGTTGATCCTTGGATTGGTTTCTTCAATCTTTCATCATGAGCTTGTAGTGATTCGACAAGTTCGTCTATGGTCGTGGTGTCTAAATGTTTAGTCTCTTTAACAACAACAACAAGATAATTGGATTTTTGATCCAAAGATCTCAAAAATTTCCAACGGTCCGATCATCTTTTATATCATCTCCGTATCTCTTCATTTAATTACTAAAACCGAAACTCTTGAAATATAATTCAAATTAGATTCGTAATCTTTCACGTGTAGAGATCCAAACTGGCCACTTAATATTCGAAGATGAACCACCTACTTTACTTTGTCAACCCCTTTAAAAGATGATTGAAGAATTTCTCATGCTTGCTTGGAGGTAGTTGCATTATCAAGCTTCTCGAACATCTTATCAACCAAACTTTAATGGATGAGTGTGAGCGCCTTTTTGTTTTTCTTTTTAGCAACTTCATCATCTCCTTCAACACACTTCCTTATAGGTTCCCATGCTTCATAAGTTCCAAGCAAAGCCTTTATCCTTATGCACCAATTATCATAATTATCTTTGGTGAGCAATGGAACTTGAAATGGTATTACATTAAACATATTTATTCAAGGATGGATCTCAAACACAAATCTCTCAAAAACTGGATATGGAATAAAAGAGTGGAGGAATTTATCTTTTCTTATTAATTAATTCAACTCAACTTGCTTACCACAACAAATGACCACATATTTATATTATTTCAAACAAATCCATACTTGCGGACTGTTGTCGTAATCCTTACTTGTAAACAGTTTCCTCTCTTCGGTTCTTAAGATTATAAATTGCTAAAAACCGATGAAATATTTTTGATAGTAATTCTCAACCCATCAAATTAAGATATTTTTAGGGTTTTGTTTTTCTGTCATACCCTTACCAATCATTTCGGAAAATTAACCTTCAAATTCAAAACCAAATTAATATATATATATATAACTCTCATAGAGAATCCTTAAACTAGTGTATATTAAACTTTCAAAGATATATTAGTTGATTATAAAAACATTTCATATAAACTAATCAAGAGCACGATGATTATTAACAATAAAATACTGTCAAAACTTTTCTTAATCGATATTACAGATATTCCGAGTGGAGCTATAATGGAAAGGACTCCTAAGCGCTTTCTCTTATAGTGGGAACAACTCGTTGCTTAAACATCTTCCAATGGACATGAATTTTCATCAAACCGACCGTAGGGAGGTTTGTTTATTTCTACTAGCCAAAATCAGAAGCCAAAATTACATCCCCGTTCTTCTCTGTTGTTCCTTCCGCGTACTCTTTTCGTATTCTTCTCCTCCATTTTCGCCGTCTTCTTCTAACGTTATTCTCAATTTTTCCTAAATTCCAGTTATCACCAAAATCGAATCCCTAATTCCACGAAAAATAAAACAAATTCATATATTGAGTCCCTATGGACTCCTACCATCACCAAAATCCATATTGAATCCCCAAAAGACTCCTACCACCGCTACCGCCTACCGCCTAGCCAAATTCGCAGTCATCACATCCTCAGATCGTTCCAAATCACGTATCCAAACTCAAGGTAAGTATTTAGTTTAATTGGAATGATCATTTTTATAACTGTTAATATTAGTTTAACAGGAACAAATCTGCCTTTTGTCTTGTTAGATTTCCCTTTTTTGGTGCTGTTAATTTATGTTTTGATCTATGGTTCTCAATCTATTGTGCTGTTGTTTTCCTGTTTTTTTAGTTTCATGTTAACAAAAGCTAATAATATTTCTATGAAAATCTTTATGGTGCTCTTAGCATTTGTATCGGTGGTTATGAATAGTCGTTGCTTTGAGATTTGCATAATTTGTTCACTGTATTTTTAATATAATTTGCCTTCTCTATAATTTGTTCACTGTATTTTTAATGTGTCTTAGAAACTTTGTTCGAATCCACCACAGCATCCATATTTGCATTATCTTCCGAAATGTTAAACATATTTTTCTGGCTGTTTCTGCTTTTTTATATTGTTTTAAAGCAAAAAGGCACTTCATTGATATGTATATCGACAGATTCTCTCTGGTCAGTCAACATACAATACACAATTCTGAGTTTTGAATAGGGGTGTCAAAACATTGAGTTTAACCTTGAATTAAAACCGTTAGAAATTAGTGTTTAAAATGGTTTGAATGAAATTTAAGCTTTTAAAAATGTTAAATATAAAGTTTGAATTTAAAGCTATTACATTAAATATACCAAACCAATATAAAAATCGTTAAGTTTGATTTTTTTTTACATTATATTTATTGTTCTGGCAATTGATTATTATTTGCTACATATACAAGTTAACAATTGATGAGTAGTTAAACGGTTCTGCTTTATTGATATACATAAACTTATCATGTGTTATTAATATCAGAAATTCATTGGAAAAAATTGGTTAAGGCTTAAGAGTCTAGTTTGGATACATGTCTTAGAGGTAGCCTGTTTTTACAAATTATATAGGTGACTCAAGTGACTCAATGAAGGATATTTAGGTGAGCTGATTATGAACATATTATAGCATGACATGTCCATAGGACTAGTTGTCAATTGTAAAACAACCCAAAATTCACATTTGTAATAAAAACCTATTTTACCTGGAACATAGATCGATGTGGTACGCGAAACAAAACGAGAATGAGAAATGTTACATTCTGTGAAATGTAATGCATTAGGAATAGACCTAATCGGAACGCTTTGCCAAGACGGAATACGTTTAGTTGGAACGCGGAACATTTTTAAAATTTATTTGGAAGAAATTTATGTGGAAAAAGAAGAAGAGTAGATGAATATAAATGAAGTGCTCATGAATATAGTTATTATTACTTTCACAAGGTAATAGTGTTATTACAGTATACTTTATACTCATTATGATCGTTCTGACTTGCATGAAATCGTTGATGGATTATACCTGGATAGCTGACTTTGTTCCAACAAATTCTTCAATACTCTTCCAATCACGATCAAATCTGAAAAATATTCCAATCACAGCGTGAAACCTTTGATCTTGGTACAAAAAATGACCGGTCAATAGTACAATTTATAATAAAGTGGTTGGGGAGAATTGATCGACTTTATAAAGCAGTGCAACTCTATGAAGGTTTATTAGTAGAACTAGAAGATTCATGCAGTAGAATGTGGAAAGAACTTATGCATAAAAACGTGCATACATGCAATAGTGTTATGTTACTAGACTTTTAGCAGCAGTCATATATTCTCAGTTCTAAACTACTAAATCTGGATTTAGTTATCTCAGACATGAAAGAATGAATTCACACCTGTAGGTGAATTAATTATGTGGTTGAAATGTGCACCACACATAAATACGAAAATATACATGACGCATGTTTATTATTATTCCTTTTTTTCTTCTTCTGTACCATGCAGTCTGGCTTCTCTCTGCTATACCTCACTCTGAATCTAGAGTTTCTCTTCTTCTAACTTGTTTGTCTTTACAAGATATTTGTAAGTTTGTCCATATCCATATCGTCTTACTCATACATCACAATTTCTGAGGCTTTTCGCCTATACAATGGACGTGCCAGGCATTCTTATATCAAATAGCGTGCTTCCATTCATATAACTAAATTTCAACCCAGAATATTAGAAATTTTATCAAAAAATTTACATCCGTGTTTTACGATCAGTCATGATTAAATTGACATGCAGGAAGAAGGGTTATGGGTAAGTTGTTGTCTAACTTTCCCCATATTATTTCATAAACAACTATACATATTATTATGGACAAAATTTCAAAATAGGCCCGAGAAAATAACTTATTTCAATTTTAGACCTCGTCCAAAACTTATTACAAAAATAGGTCTCGTTTTGATTTATACAGCATTTTATACTTGCGCATTCCATAAATGCGCAAACACAAATTTAAAAAAAAAAAACAAATTTCCTTGACTAATCTGGATATCTGTCAAGGACACACATATATTTCTTATGTTTTATGAACAAATATGCCATATCAGTTTTGTCCAGAATAATGTTATTAAGATAAAAATTGTTGCAATTGTCAAAAATCTATTGCAGATGGTGGTTTGGAGAATATTCTTTAAATTAGCTCATCTTTCATTGATATTCGAAAATGAAACCAGATATTAATGTGAGTTGTCCTTACTGCCAAATGACTTCACTTGCAAACCAGAACACAGGGGGGTTTAATGTAATTGTTGGTTATTTCCATTTTTTAATCATTTATATTTTCTAAAAATTTGTCTTTTGGTGTTATTCTTATCTAACCCCATAGAATGGAGTAACTAAAAAAAAATTGGAAATTGGAATTTGCTAGCGTTTTATTTTCTTTTTCTGAATAATGCAGCTGAGGTACCTAAGGCACTGTTATACCTATCCATCTTTTTTTTTGTTCCTTTTGAGTGATATTCCTTTGAAGATTAATTATTTTCCTAACATGCATATTCTTGACTCAACATGTAGGCTGCAAATTGTCATATGTGCATATAACAAAAGAAATAGTGGTTAGGTTCGTTTATAGAAGTGCAATAATTTGATACCCTTTGTACTTAGGTCATGGGTTTAATTTGTTGAAATTGATACCTTAATTTGTCGGAGGAGGAAGTCACGAAGTCGCGCTGCTTGGGCTTCGTGATGATTTCGTTCGGAAGTGAAGCTAGGGCTTCATTCGGTAAAGAAGAGGAAATCTGGAGGCAAAGTCACAGAAGCACTAGCACGAAGAGAAGTGCCGGATGAGAAATCTCGTCCGGTGTTGCTAGGTTTTGCCGCTCCATATTTATGGAGCGGTGGTATTTCGTTCAGTGGAGGAGTGGATTTGGTCCGGTGTTGTTTGGAGTTGGAGCAGCAATGTTCGTTCGGTGGGAGGCAGAAGAGAAGCAAAGATTTGGAGCGATAAAGATGTTTATCGGTCCAATTATTTTGTTCGGGCATTATGCCGAACCAAATTAGTCTTGGGTAATGCCAAACCAAATGAGCTGCTGTGTTTGCCGGTCCAGATGCATACTGTGTTGGATTGCCGAACCAAGTATGAGTGATTGCCTATGACAACTGTATGAATAATCTACTCTTAGGCATATTTACCGAAGCTACCGAGGTTCTTTACCTCACATCTGCTAAAATTTTCTGTAAAACAGGATGGGCCACTATAAAAACTGGCTTGCCTTGTGAGCATGTGTATAACTATATACACACATCAATATTCATAGTTTTATATCTATTGTATATACATATATATTATACTTACAGATACATATGTGAAATTCATATTCATATCAAGCATATAAATATTCAGTATTGCTTAAAAGAAAAATACTTGAATTTACACAGTTTCAATTATTTTTATTTTTTTTAAAATGCAGTTAATTTTTTATCAAATTAATAATAATAATAAAAATTTAACAAAAACGTTTTTCTTTGATATCAAATACCACAACGGTCGGTTTCCCCACCGTTGTGCGGTTATACTAGTTAAATTAGTATCTAATAGAACAGACTCCTCAATTCGATGACTCTTCATAATAAAACCGTTAAATCCAACAATTTTTTCAATTAAACTGGGTTTGATTTTCAACAAGAAAGAGGTGAAAAGAGAAGAAGCACAGAATTACAATAAAAGGAGGAAATTTTATTGATTGAGTTCAGGACTATGTGTTACACAATGATGCCCTTATTTTTAGTACTTGTAATCCTTGTCAATGAACATAAGAAAACAAAAGGAAATTCAAATTGAAAATATAACATACTGGATACGTAGAGACAACTGCTTCAGCTCTGCTCGTTTGTGAAAACATGTATAGTGTATTCAATTATATTTTCCCGTTCTCTCTTATTTCTTCCTTTTCCTCATCTTGTCCTAGCCACTCGTGCTTCTTTAAACCTTCTTCCAAGTCACCATCATCGCCACATCCATGCTTTGAAACCGAACCCTGATGTTTGTCAGAAATCTTAAGTTCTCGCAGTAACTGAGGGTAGTTACAGAGGGTGAGGAGATACAACAGCCTTGGCGGCAGAGAAGGGATAGAAATAACAGAAAACGATGCAAGTATGTTGACGATGCTGTAGAGGCAGGCAACTGATAACACAACCAGAGAACAGACCAACGCCGGAGAATGACTAAACTCTGCATCGAGGAGGGAGACAAAAGAAGGAGGAAAGCGTTCGCTACCATTGCTGGTAAGCAGAAGCACCAAGCCAGTAACTGAGCACAGCAGCAACAAAAGCCTAAGGCTCAAACTCGCCACAAAGTAATGCATCCTTCGCACTGCAGTACCTGGTCCAGACTCAACCATTGGCTTCGCATCAACAACAGTACCATTATCCTTCTCCTGCTGCTGTTGCTCTAGTGAGCGGTGATGTTGGATTTGGTGGTTGGTGAGGGCGAGCTCGTTGGTGAGGTGCTTGTGGAGTTGGTCGAGGGTGAGGATGAGGTGGTAGCAACCGCCGTGGGGGACCTGAGCCCACATGTCGGATTCGAAGATGATGCTCCTCATGGCCTCTGCCTGCTGGGAAGGGCCGACCTTTCTGAGGGTCTTGAGGATGTTGCAGACACCAAAGAGGCGGTGGGCGTTGACGAACTGGCGCTGCTTGTCGGCTGGGAAGTAGGGGGCCAGCTGGCAGTCGGAGTTGCACTGCCTGCCTTGGTACTTGCATGCCGCGCATGGCTCTGATGGAGGAGTATCTGAGTCGTATGTGACTGTGCTCATGATATCTTATGGAGGAGGATATGCGAGAAAGAGATATGGAGAGTGGGAAGAGGATGCAGAAACCGACGAAGAGGAGTGATTGCAGAGATATTTAAGGCCATCTTTTATGTTTTATTGATTTTGATAAAACGTTGGTGCGTTTGCCAAGTCAAACAAGTTAGGAGAGGTTATAGGAGATTGATCTGGTTTTGGTAGTTACTTGATTCACGATTACACTTGGTGGTTGATCCAAAATTTACGCTTGGTGGTGAAAATTTACACGATCTAACCTATGTTTAGAAATAAAATTTCGCTGAAAATTAAATGGGATGCATATTGTTAGCTGAACTATCTAAAATTATTTGGATGATCGTTAAAACGAATTGATGGATGAACAAATGAATCCAATGATTATTTATGTTTGATTTTTGTTGAGTTTATTAATGTACAGTTGAGGTCTAGTATGTATCACACCCACCTCTCACTCATCGCTATTTTTAAAAAACTACTTCCAACCTAATAAGTCCATAGCCTATTTTTTTTTTTTTTTCAAAGAAAACATCTATTATTCTTTCATCTTGTTAAAAATATAATCATAAACAATAACGGTGAACTCAAATCTCATTAATTCTGGCATTTTTCTTTAACGTAATTATATTAATCCGAAATCTGATTAAAAAATTATAGTTATTATGATAATTTTTGAACCTTAATGCAATAGGATATTAGACGATTTCATTTCAAATCTAATTTCAAAAGATAAAAATTGAAGAAATGACAATGCCGACTTGCAAAAAATAAATTTCTCAAGTTGATATATAAAATCAAAGTGAGACTCCCCTTAATGTTCGTAGATGTTTAAATCTTTTGTATTAACAACAATGGTAGGTATTTGAAGTATATTAATTTTTAATTTTTTTAATATCTCTTTTAAGTGGTATAGGTAATATATTAGTGAGTTTATAGTAGCACCAAGTGATAATATTTTGAGAAAAATGAGCGATTCTCTATTAGTTCTATTGGTAGAGAAGAGCACTCATGTAATTTATTCTACACTTAAAGAAGGAGCTGTCAACACAGTTGACAAGTAGCGAACCCCGCACCCCCTTACAAAATGAAATAAATAAATAAAAACTCCAATCATATGTAACTAAGGTCCATAATAGAGATATACAACAAAACAAAATATGATAAATGCTCAAATTCTCAAGATCGGCAGAATCCATCCAATCCAGTAACTATACTTGTTGCTACTAAATTTTTTTTTTACAAAAAATGTAAGATCAATACATATATATGTACATAAATATATATTTACATACATATATGCAAAATAAAATAAAATAAAATAATTATAAAAGACATAGAACAAACAACGTTTTAATTAACACCGAGTAAGGAAACAAGAAAAGTATATTTCAAACTAATTACATAAAAAGAAACAAATAAGAAACAGAATAACTAGAAATTTACAACTAGGCTAATATCCTAATAAAAACGAAGAATCTAAAAGTTACCATAGTATGACTATCCAAGGAAACTACATTTAGTTTTTTTTTTCTCTATTATTTTGAATTATTTGTTCTTTAAAATTCAATATGAGCTTTTATTTTTTTAAGAAACTCTTTAAAACTCAATTTTTTATTTAATTTATAACTAGGATTTGAAATCCAATTAAAACAAAATAGAGAAATTATATATATATATATATATATATATATATATATATATATATTGAATTTTCCAATCAATACTAATTTTATTAAACACACGTTGATTTCTTTCAAACCGAATATATTAACATGTTATTGTGTAAATAATGTCCTGTTGTGATCCTTATGATAAAATCTAAGATTATTCCAATATAATTCACAGTTAATTTGCCTCCAATTTATATCAAAATCGAAAATATTGAGAATATTTACACAAATAAATCTAGTTATACAACATTCAAAATATAAATGTATAATATTTTTCATTTTATCATTACAAAAATAACATTTTTATCATTAAATATATTTTTCTTTTTTAAAAGTTCTATAGTATTCAATTTCCTATGTAAAATTAACCATATATGCACTTTAGCTTTAGGTGGAACACTAACTTTCCAAATATATTTAGATAATTCCAATTTAACTACCGAAAAAATTATAAAATTATAAAATGAACGAGGTGTATATTTCTTACTTTTATCCCAAAACTATATTTTAATGTCTATCGCATTATCAATATTGTAAAGATTCAGTTTAGCAGACAATAATGCAAATTGTGTTAAAGTAATTCCCTCTAGCAAACGATTAAAACTAAATTTCCATGAAAAGTTTAAATTTGGTCTGTAAATTTATGAAATTAATACATTTTTGAAATTGCATATTTCATAAAACTCTCGAAGTTGCACTTTAAGTGGAATAGCTGAAATCCAACATTCATGCTAAAATGAAGTGTTGTTACCCGAATGAACAACATTATTAATGCCTAGATTATAATATCAAATTTTAATATTATAGATTTCCAAAAGTAAGAGATATTATTACTATTATTGAAAGTAGTGTGATGTAAGTTAAAAGCACCACTATACCATTGATTCGATAGCAAATTTTCATTATTGTAATTAAATTTCCATAACCATGTTCCTAATAAAGATATATTTAAGTTAGGGGAATTTTTTTTAAAGGACAAATTATTTAAAAAATTTATTCATAAGGACCGGCAGAAAAAAATTTCTTCCAAAGGACAGGCCCAGAGCCCAGTCGCACGTCAAAACATAATTCCATTCCGTTCATTCGTCTTCCAGTGCAATTTTGAAATCCACACTCATGTTCACGGTACAAAATTAAAATTAAGAAAAAATGGCGAACGAAACCACAGCAAGATCGCTACCTCCATCTCAATCGCATTCGTCAGAAAATAAAGAACAAGCTGAGTTTGAGAACGAATCTGATACCTTATCCCCTCAATATGATATTCGACAAAAACCTAATATCCTAGCGCCTCATTTTGATCATCAGCTCGAATCTGGAAACAAAGAAGCTAAATCTAAGAATCGAGACGAAATTGAAAACCTAGCAGTTGAGACGCAGTAGAAATCAACAAAATTAAAACTATCAAAAAGGTTAATGGAAGAAGATATACAGCAACAGAAGGAAAGAAGAACAAAAAGGAAACATGAACAAAACAGAACAGAAGAAAAGGTAAATGATATTATTAAATGTAGCATAACAAATCCATTGTACATTGATTATGATACTATTGAACTTATTTTACAGAAGAATGAAGAAACCATGCAGGAAAAAACACTTGGTGACAAATCTACTGGACAACAAATGCAAAAAAGAGAATTAAGATCGAAGAAAAAATATGAGAAAATAATTCAGCAGCAACTTCAAAAGGCAATTAATACCATTCAGTTATAAAACTGATACTATTTAATCTTTAGATGTATTTTAATATTGTTAATATGTATAACAGGAAAAAGCAGAAACAAATAAGGCAAAGCAAATAGCTGTTGAGGAATCTGAAGACGAACAAGCGAACACGGTAAATGTACAAGCCATATCACTAATAAAGATTTTCATGTTCAAAAAGTGATAGTTATAGTTTGTTTGGTAGAAGTCAAAGATTAGTTGGTTTAAAAATAGATTTCATTGCTATTTGTTACAAAATTGATACTAATATATTGAAAATATGATACCAAACATCTGTTAGAATTAATGTGATACTTTGTATTTAGGAAAATTAAATTAAGCACACAAATAAAAACTGATACCAACATACTGCAATAGTGATACCTATAGTCTAATTGTGTGTAGCTGTCTCATTTTAGTTTACAAATTATTTAACCATCTTTTTTCTAGTACAACTGAAACTAAATTCTTACAAAATGGTACCCACTGTATAAAATGTTTTAGTTCATTTGACAATGTTGTAATTTTTCAATAAAGTGATACCTATAATTCAAAAAATGATACCCACTGTATAACAAACTGATACCTATATTTCAAAAAATGAACCTATTGTTTGTTTAACTGAAGACAAAACTTCATAATTTTTTTAGAAAAAATTATATACTTTATAACAAAACTGATATAGGTATATTCATAAAACAATACCCACTATCACAAATATAAAATTGAAATCAATGAAATGAAAAACTAATACCTACTATCTGTTTTTATGGACATCATATCTTAAAATTGATATACTGTTTGTTAGAACCAAACTGATGCATACACCTTATAAACATGATACTCACTTTATCTTTTGTAAACTTTGTACTTTTAATTATACAAATTACCGTCATTGTAACTTAGAACAAAAATAACACAAATATAAGCTAAAAATTATACATGCAGTATGTTTCTTTTGAAGTTATTATGTACCAATTTTAGAAGAATTTCAACCAGAATTATTAAAAAATTGATACCTACATTTAGCAAAAATGATAGCAAATTTTTGTTAAATAAAAATACCATGTTTTATCTCATGTTTGTAGAAAACTGAAACTAGTATATCATGTTATATATTGTTTTGTTTCAATGCTGTTTGTTTCACTAACAACTTAATGACACATTTTCATGAAATAGGACGATGATGATTTTGTCAATCCATGTCGTAAAAGCATGCATGCAACATCAGAACAAACAACAAAACAGATAGCAAAATCGGAAAATGTTAAGCCAGAAACTGCTTATAGATGTGGCTTACAAGCTATCTTCAAGATATTAAAACTGGTCAAAGAAAAAAATGGATTGACCAAAAAGCAAGTTGACATCTTAAAGAAGACACCATTTTACAACTTCTTCAAAGTCATATATGAAGAAAAAATAACAATGAAAGAGTGCAAAAAGCATCAACAAAACTTGGATGCTTTATACAACTGCTACTGTATGGAAACTGATACCTTCATCTTAGGAGAAGACAAAATGAAGGTAACTGCCAGAGATATAAGCTTGCTGTTCGGTCTGCCATTAAAAGGAATAAACATAGAACCGACAAAAAAATTGACGAGTAGAACCATTCCACCAGACTGCAAAGACTTTGCAAGTAGAAACTTTGGCACAAATACTTACATAACAAGAAATGTTGTGGAAAGAAGAATAAAACAAGAAATATCAAAAAGGAAAAAAGAAAATGAAGAAGATCTCCCTTTGTTGATAGTAATGCAAATACTATTGACATTTTTCTTTCCCAACAACCAACAAAAGCTGAGATGGGGAATTCTACCCTATTTGGTTGACAGTGAAACAATGCAAACTGTCTCATGGCCACAAACAATAGAGAAAAATTTTAGTAAATTTGTCAAGAAGTTTATCTCTAAGCCAAGAAACATGTCTGGATGTTCAATGCTTCCATTGGTAAGATGTGTTATGCAAAATATTATTAATTAAAAAAAATTGTTATATTCAACATTCTTATCTAATTATATCTTTAAATTTTTATAGTACTGCACCTGTGAGAAAATGAACCTTATTCAACCAAGAAAGCAACTTGCTGAAGATTTACCCGGATTTGCACGATGGGATGTAAGAAAACTTAAAGACATTGTTGTGAAACAATTGTTGAAGGATATAAAAGTTGGCAATGTAAGTTGAAGTTAATTCTTACTTACAGTAGTATTTATCAGTGTACATTTTATGTTCTCTCTTTCTGTAGTATCAGTTTCAACACTTAGAATAATTATTTGTCTCTGCATAGTATCGCATATGTCTCTTTGTAGTATCACTTTAACTTCTGTTTAGTATCAGTTTCATTTTGTAGCTTTAAATTTTAAAACAAAATTACTATTTCAATTACACAGGTGAAAGAAATAAGCAATATTCTTCCACATGAACAGAAGCTACTCCAAACAGGATCGATAAAAGAAGAATCAAGTGACAAAAGAAAAGAAAACCAAAGGAAAAAAAGAAAAATTGAAGAAGCAGAACAAAGTGCTCGATCTTTTGAAGATTTTGTAAGCCTTAATGTTTTGCGAACGCATATTAAAGATTTGGAAGAAGAAGGTAAGAAGACAAAGAAGCAATTAGAAAAAGAAAAGAAGTTGAGGATAAAGGTTGAAAAAGAAAATTTGAAATTGAAAGAACAATTGAAAGAACTCAAATCAAGAATAGAAGAAAATGAAAAGAAAAATTCAGCAGTTGAACTAGAGAGTAAGCATATGGAAGATGAACCTGACAACATTCTAAATGAACATGCACATGTAGAAACACAAATGGAAAACAGAGAAAAGAAATCCACAACTGAAAGCAATGAAGAAGAGAAGGAAGACAAAAATGCTGAGCCTCATGTGGAAAAAGTTAACACAGCAAATAAAATAAATGAAGATGAATGTTTAAATATAGAAGCCCAAAATGAAGAAAAAACATTCACAGCGGAAACTATTGAAGAAGAAAATCCAGAGTGTCAAGCAAAAATAACACAAATGGACAGGTACATGATTTTTTACTATTGAAAATAACACTGTTTGATTCAAATTAATGCTTGCTTATATTATAAATATTATAAATAATTCTGAGTATAAGTTAAAATAAACTGATACCTAAATGTATTAAAAAATGATACCTATGTTCCATTGCTTATAACTTAATGGTATGCAAATTGAACTATTTATGTTCATCATCATTTAGTAGAGAACTAATACCAAAATAATGCACAATTTATATGCATCAGTTGTTTGATTATAACTGATGGTTGGTTAATTTATAAACAATTTTCACTATGAAATAAATCAAAACTGATACCTATATGTATGAAAAACTGATACTTACTTTGTGTTTGAAAAACTGATATCTATGCAAAAATGATACCCATAAACCGCCACTATTAACATTATTGATACTAATAATATTATATTCATTCACCAACAACAAAAACTGACAGCTTCTTATTGTTAATACAGATTCTCAACTGAAAAAAATGTAGAAGAAGTTGAAGACACAACTACTGACACTAATACAGAACAAGTTCATCAAACAACTGAAACAGTGTTGAACAAAACAAATGAAACAGTGTTGGAAACAAATGAAGATAAAACAATGAAAAAAGATATAAAAGAGGCTCAAAAATTGGAAGAAGATACCAATAAAGAGAGCAAAGTTGCACAATACAGTGATGTAGTACAAGACCTAACACCTCCATCTTTCAATCTCAATATCACACAACAGTTGCAAGAGGGAATAACAGAAAAGGACAAAGAAAACAAACCAGCAAAACCTTCTGGTCGGAAAAGGAAACAAATAGTTCATAAGCCATCTTCTTATGTGAAAAGAATAAAAGAAAGAGCAAGGAAAAAAAGAGAAAGCCTCAGCTTTGAATATGGTCAGAGAAGGAAAAAAACAGCAAAAAAACAAAAACCTGAAACAAATAAAAATGATGAAAAACTGGAAGAAAATGATGAAAAAGAAAGTGCAGAAGAGTCAATCCCAATGCCAATTCAAGTAATAGAGCCAACACTTTCAAATATAGGACTAGGACACTGCAGCAAAACTTTGGCATACTTGAATATAGAACAACAAAATACAATCAAAACTTTCTTTGCTATGACATCATCAAAAGAGTAAGTATACAAACATATATACTAATTTTGCTGGTTAAAATAACATTGTATAATTGATATGTAACTTATTTTCTTAAAACAGAGATATAGCATGGACAGATAAAGACACAATTAGAGGAGGATGTACAATAACAAAAAAAGTACTACAAGAACTTCTTGAAGAAAATGCCACACATGGATCGGTACACACTTTTTTTTGTTTAATAATACTGCTACCAATAAAAATAATTACAAAAAATAATGTGTAATAGCTATGTCCACTGCTATTTGTACCAAAACTGATACCTATTTATAGCCAAAAATGATACCTAATTACTATTTATTACAAAGTGGTGGTCTATTAGTTGAATTATGTATTAACTATCATGTATGAAAAAATAAATACCAAAATAGTGCAAAACTAATTCCTAGTGGCAGTTGATATAAATTCATACTTTTGTTTTCTAGTAGCAATTGATTTAACAGCATGTACAAAAATGATACTAAGTCAGTGCAAAAATGATACCCAGAAGTTGTTTCATCATATTTCATGCTTAATTATTCTTGTAATTTGTAATATATTTTACCACTATTTAAACAAAAGATACTAATTATCATTTAATATTGCTTCACCAGTAACAAAAAATTACATTTTCTTGTTGTTAATGTAGATAATTGACTGGTATTTATCTAAATGTGGGCTGAAAGAGCACAACTATGCATTCACAACAATAATGACGGTAAATAAAACTATAATATACAATAATATGATAAATGCTAAATATATATTGAATTCTAACTTATTTTTTTTATTTAACAGCAAGCTATAGTTTTCAATATACATGGAATTATAAAATCTTTAGTGCTGCCTTTCCTTGAACAAATTGTGGATGATGAATACACAGATGCAATATATTTTCCATTGCATTGTGAATTCCATTGGACAGTAGTAACTTTGACATACCCAACAATGGAATGGAGTCATCTAGATTCTAGACGTCCAAGAAGGAATTCTAATGAAAGAAACAACCCCAGTCTAAAGCAGGCAATGATATTGGTATGATATATTTTTGTTAGGAAACAAAATAATTTAATTAAACAAATCGAACATTAACTAACTTTGTATTGTTTTGTCTTCAATAGAGAAATAAAATTGAAGAAATGCTGAAAGAACTTTGGAAAAAGAAAAACATACAGGATAAGGAGGTGAAGGCAAATGAAATGCATCAGATACCATGTGCACAACAAGGATCAGACACGTAAGTTGTTTATGTTGTTCAAAATGATACCTACTGACACTTAAACTGACAAAACTGATATTGCTAATATTCTTTTAAACAGACTTGACTGTGGTATATACGTGATGATATTCAGTATATCAATGAACAAAAGTCAAATACCACTCAAAATAGCCCCTGAACAAATGCTGAAATCAAGAGCAAGAATTGCACATCAGATATTAACTGACAAAGAGCACTGCTGGAGCTTAGCCAAATTCATGTCAAGTTTGGAAGAAGAAAGATAAATGAACAAATCAAACAACTTGCAAAAAGTTCTAATATTTTCACATGAACTGATGTACATTTTAGATATTTTGTTATATGTAGTAGAATTTAATTTCTGTTTTAATGTTGGTACAATCAATGCTTTATATTAGTACAATTTGTTGTACAAACTATGAACATATTTCTGATGATGTTCTGTTCTTAAAACAATGTTGATCTTACTTGTAAAAACAATGATGATCTGGTGGAATGATTTGCTGTAATTGATTTTCATTTCTTAACCTGAAGTTTATATTATAATAAGATTATACAGTGAATGTTCTATCATGCAACTATTGATCCTACATAATATTATCAGTTTTATGATTCAAATACCAGTTGTATAATAATATTATAAGATTTCATATCATATATCAATAGCAAACAGTAACTGGGTATCGGTTTTAATAACTAATAGTATCAGTTTTGCTCAAACTGATACTCAACATACTTTTTGAAACAACAATTAACACCAGTGTCAGTTTTTGCTAACACAAGATATCATTATAATTATTAATTAGTACTAATGTCTGTTGTAGAATGTATTATAATACACGAAACTGATACTAAAAACTAACCAAAACCGATACTAAAGTCCTTATATCCAATCAAACAAACATTATCTCCGACCAAAAGAAAGCATATATCAATTCAATCATCTTCTTCAATCAATTACACAATGATTATCATGTCCCATATACTATAATATCTACTTTATTATAAATAACTAAAATATACAAAATTAAACAAAACTGATATCACACAAAGAAAAAATGATACCATAATTTATACCAACAGAATGCGTAACATGATACTAAACAACTGAAATTAACAGTATGCAATAAATATCAAAACAAATGTTTGAAATAAATAAATAAATAAACACCAAAACTGATACTGTAAAAACATATAACTAATACTAAAACTGATACTATCATTTATAGTACATAGCTGAAATTAAAATCAAGTTGATAATATGCTATACTGAACACAAATTAATAACAAGGTTCAATTACAGTAAACAATCAAAACAAGTCACACAACCACTTATTAATCTAAACAAATTCAAAATGTAAAATCAAATCCTCTTTGAAGCTTGACAATTCCGTTTATTATGACCAAACTGCTTGCACTCTCCACATCTATTTTGCTTGTTCTGAAAATATGAAAATCCTCCTTTGCGCTTGATTGATGGTCTACCAGCACCACGTTTCTCCTTTGGTGGCTTGATAACATCTTGAATGCTACCATCAACAATAGGCCTATCATAATTTGGAATAGGATTTATAGCATTGGCATAAGAACATCGATAAGCATCAACAGTGAAATACTTCTCGACAAAATCATATACAGACAACTTAGACTTGTTCATACACTTTATAGCATGAGCACAAGGAAATCCCGTAATTTTCCATTGGTTGCAACTACAAACCCGCTCCTTCAAATCAACACAATGAGAGTTTGGAGATTTCACTTCATAAGCAAAATCAGAAGATTTATATACATCCCATCCAAATCCTTCTTCAATCAACTTATCTAAGCGTAACTCCATAGAAGGACATAGACTTGTTCTCCACAAACGACATTCTTCTCTTCTTCTAGCCATTTGTTCCATAATCTTAACACGAATACCATCTAAACACAAAGTAATAGGCAATGTTCGTTCATTTAAAATCCAACTGTTAAAACTTTCTGCAACATTGGAACTATATTCGCCATAACGTTTCCCTGGAAAAAATAAATCCACCCACTTGTCAAATGGCTTATCCTTTAAAAAATTAACACCAGCAACACCACCAATTTGACAAAACTTAGAATATGCTCCTTCAAATTCATATAGATTTGAAGCTCTAGAACACATTTTGAATAGATCAACAATAGACACATTTGCATTTTTGGCTTTCACTGCTGAAAGAAGATTTTGTTCCATATGCAAATAGCAATAACTGTGATAATCTGAAGGAAAAACATCACGAACACCTGAAAGCAAACCTTGGTGGCGATCTGACATAAAAACTATAGTACGCTCTTCTTGAAGCATTTGTTTTAAATGGTTCAAAAACCATGTCCAGTTATCCACATTTTCTACAGAAACTACACTCATAGCTAAAGGGAAGAAACCTGCAAATGCAAAAATAATTAGTAAAAAAAAACTAAAAGTAATTACGACCATAAATATAAAACAATTCATAAAACTGATACTGACAGTAACAAAACCGATACCTAAAACCTGATATGACCATTATAAAAAATATTAATAACCACAACATTATGCACAGTAATCTTCATTCTAAAACAACAAAGAAACAAAAATTGACATATATTATGATACAAAGGAAATTTCAATACTACATAACTATAAATGATACCATATATGAACATACTTGAAACTGATACTAAGATTATACAAAAACTGATACTAATCTCCTGTTTAGCAGTATGAAATTATTATACCAAATACAAACTTACAATTCAATACAATGAAAATTCTGACACTAGAAACTTGTTACTTATAAACTACATTTCTTAAAACTGATACCAACAGAATACAAATTATGATAAAAAATGTATATTAATGATTATGCCAAGTATTATGATCTCAATACAAATAACTCAAATCTGAAAACAAAGACATACCTTGATCACCATTTTTTGCAGTAGCACCCATCAACACACCAGGACGTCCCTTCAAGTGAGTAGCATCTAAGAATATCATAGGACGACAAGACTTGAAACCAAGTAAACAAGCGCCAAAAGCAATAACCACCCTTTCAAATTCATTACTACAAGGATCAACATCCATATCAACATAACTATCTGGATTAGATTTTTTCACTGCTTCCAAATACCAACTCAAATCGTTATAAGACAAAGCATCATTACCGTGCAACTCCATCAATGCAAGTTGTTTTCCATGATAAGCATAACCATAAGACAACTGAAAATTGTATTCTCTTTTAAAATCAACTATAATATCCTTAGGCTTTTTACTTGGACAATCGCGGATCTCATCAATAATCATCGATTTAACAAACGAACTAGATATATGTGGATTATTCACATGTCTAAGACCAGCCCCACAAGGATGATCAGAAACCAAATTTCTCATAAAGAACCTTTTCAATTCTCTAGAATCACAGGAACCATGGACTTTGAAAAGACAACCATCCTTATATGATGAGCAAATCACAATAACTCTTGTTGCATAATTCTTTAAAAATACTAATTCATACCCCTTTTGAATTTGATATGCCATCAAAAACTCTCTAAATTGTTCAGCTCCTCCAAAACAAAAACCAACAAAATTGGAAATGCTTAATGTCGACCCTCTCCTCAACATATCTTTTAAATAACTTTTACCATTAACAACAACATTTGAACAGACAGATACAGTAGAAGATGAAGAAGCACGAACAACGAATGAACTTGAAATAGAAGCACCATCAACATATTCCAATTCAGAACCCTTAACCTTAACAGTAAAACCAAAGAAAGAACTTTTCTTGTATAACTGAAAACAAATTATACTCTGAATATCAGAATCAGTGTCAACCATAATAACTTTGTCCTCAAGTACATAAGAAATCTGAATAGAAAGAGGAGTTAATTGAGACCAACATCGACATATCTCATTCTTCAAATCATACAAAGAGCAATCAATAGACAATCGAGTGCTAAAAGTGTTATTATTCAACACAAACAGACAAAGAAGACTGTTATCCCCACTGTCAAAAAAAAAAAAAAATAAACGTTAGTAAAAATACATTCAATTTAGAACATTAATCATTCAATTTCACAAAAACTGATACCTACAGTATACACAACTGATACCTAGTTACTGATTAAAAAAATGATACTAAGAAAGAATAAAAATGATACCCAGAAACTGAACCTAAAGTACAATAGTTTTCCACTATATCACAACTTTATATACAACACAACCAACGATACTTTTCCAATCATCCCAACATTAATGCAAGAAAATGCAAGATAAATTAAATGAAAAGCTAACTAGAATACAACACTGCATAAAGAAACGAGTATAATAATAAAAAACCTGCTGCTACTTCCACAATTTTCCATCGACGAACGAACAAACAATGAGAAGAACAACACTGCATATCATTCAAAAAAATGAAAACAAATAGAAAGCACAGACAAACTTTTTTAAATCGAATAGAAAAACAACAAAAAACAGAATAATATAAGCATACCTAAAAATAACGAGATCACGGTACAAATATGAAAAGAACGAGATCAACAAACGCACGTAAGAAAAAAAATGATCGATGAAGTACAATTTTCAGAAGGACGGAATTGAAAAAAACGAACGAAGTTGATCGATATTATTTTCAGAAGGATGGAATTGAAATAAACGAACGAAGGTGATCAATTTTATTTTCAGAAGGACGAATTTGAATTAAACGAACGAAGTTGATCGATATTATAATTGGGAGAAAGAGATTTGATCGCGACTGAAAAAATTTGATCGAAAGGAAGAAGAAGAAGAAGCGCGCGAAAGTGGGCTGGAAGGAAATACGATAATTTTTCCTTTTGAGAAAATTATTAGTGGGCTGTCCTATATGCAAAAAAAGCCCTAAAAATTGTCCTTGAGGAAAATTTCCTGTTTAAGTTATGTAAGTTTATAATTCCTAACCTCACTCATTTTTAGACTTACAAACTATTTTCCATTTAACAAGACACTTAGAACTATAATTTGGATTATCTCTACTTCATAAAAAATCTCTCCTAATTTTATCAATTTTATCAATTACCCATTTTGAAAAAAGATGAAATGATATCCAATAAATAGGCAGTGTAGATAAAACTGAATTAATGAGAACTATCCTACCGGCTCTCGATAAGTATTTATCATTCCATTTGGACAATCTTTTATTAATTTTATCTATTATAGTAATCCGACATCATGTTTAAGTTTTTCTGGTCTAATTAAAAAGCCTAAATATTCTATAGGGAATTCATCATTTTATCAATATATATGCATTTGGTTTTCTATATTATCAATATCATTTAAAAATAGTATTGAGCTCTCATCAAAATTAATCTTTAAACCAGATAGAAGTTCAAAACTATATAAAATGAATTTAAGTGCAATAATATGTTTAGGCCACTGGGATGTAAAAATCAAAGTATTATCTACAAACTGGAGAACTGAAAGACCATTACTCAGGATCTCATTTCCTATAATGTCTAATATCCTAATATTAGTGGTCAATTTGATAATTCTAGAAAAAACATCAACTGCTAAATTAAATAGTAAAGGCGATAATGGATCACCTTGTCTAAGTCCACGTTTCGATTGAATTTTATTTCCTAGAATATCATTAACCATATAATACCAGAATTACCTGTTTTAAGTAAGGACATAATCCATCCAACACATCTAGCACTAGTACCCTTAACCGTTAATAAATCCTTAAGAAAATTCCAATCAAAAACTTTAGCAAAATCAAGTTTTAAAAGTGCATAAGCGATATTACTTTTACAACAGTAATTAATATATTCTTGAACTACTGCTACACCGTCTGTGGTATTTCTACCCTTTATAAATATTGTTTGGGTTTTATCTATTAACTCATTCATTTTAGTATTTAATCTATTAGCTAAAACCTTAAATATAATTTAAAAGGAACAATTTAATAACGAAATAGATCTAAAATCTTTTAATTGGTTAGCACTTATTTTCTTATGTGATAAGATTACGTTTGTGAAATTAAATCTACCTACATATTATTGGAACCGGGCCAGCCTACAACGAAAGATATGGGTAAATTTCAAAAAAAAATCACCGTACAGGATCTTTATTGGGCATCCGAAGTCTAATATATTTAGAACATTTCTAAATTTAATTTGAATAAAATCATATATTTTATTTAAATTCATAAGTTTTTGTTTGAAAATTATTTTGATTTAGTTTTACTTAATATATAATTATACATATGTATCGTATACATATGTATATGCGTGTTAATCCGGCCAAGGTATACATACTCATATATAGATATTGTGATTTACATCATAATGGACACATTAGCTCATTCTATATGTACTGTATGTTGACCAAATATATGCATATACTTATAGTTATAAATAAATAAGTATTTGTATGTATATATATATGTATGTAATTATATTTATTATATAAAATATTATATATATATATATATACACACACAAGTAGGTTGGCACGTTCATAGGAGAAACTGGTATTAAGAAACGATGGTTGTGGTGTTTTGTTGAATTTTATAAAATGACTTTGACGTGTACGTAATGTTGCATTTTTTGGATATTGTCTAATTCAGAATGCATCCACGTCTGATAGACGTGTATATGGAACTTTTGTATCAAACATGGAAATACCCTTTAAATTAGACCGATCGTAAGTAGCCAAAAAGAAAAGTAATAAACCTATGGAGTTATGAATTATTCTGGCATATTCATGCATACCGTAGGTAACAGCTTTGATTCGTAATAGAAATAGAATATTTTCTTCAGTAGATATAGTAGTTAACCTGAAGTAGATATGGTAGCATTTTGTGAGGAGAAGGAAACAACATGACATTGTAGCTCACATACTATTTGAAAGTAAATTGTAAGTACTAAGTATAGTTGTCGTAATCGTTTTCTCTCCTCCTTGTTCTGGGCTTGAGACCGGCATCAATAATAAGTTGATGGCGGAGTTAAAAACGTTTTTAAGAGATTTTTCATGTTAACTAAAACTGAGTTTTAGTAATATAGCTAGAATATTTTTTTTGTACATATATATAGAAAATTAACCTAGTGCTGTAATTTATAGAAGCTGTAGTTGAATATATGACCAAAAACAATAAAATGGAGAAAACGATTTTAACTGTAATTAGTACTCATATGCGGTCATATAAAAAATCCCTCATTTAAAAAGAGCAATACAACATTTGTGAAGAGCATATGTGTATACATGGCGAAGAATAATATTTAGTGTAAAAGTATTGCATGTGAAGTGTGAAAAACGAAGTATAGTTAACTAAGTTCATGATCACATTTTAATAACACATCCTTATATACAACATTTCTAGTATGCGTACCCTTTCTATTTCTAATTTTCCATTTTTCACCAAAACTTTTGTTGTTTTTCATGGAACTCCTCTTGATAAAGCAACATATAGTTGACTATGGCTGAAAACATGTTTGGGAAGATAAATACCAACCTGAGGGATGGTTTGTCCTTGTGATTTATTAATCATTAAGGAAAAAGCTAATTTAATAGGGAATTGTTTACATATTAGGTTGAAAGGCATGTTAGTATTCTCAGAAGGCTTAAGTAGTATATGTGGGACAAATGCTCTTGTACCACCAAAATGTCCAATAGTGATTTCTGCATCTATGAGATTTCTATGAAAGACACGACATAGTAATCTGGTTCCGTTACATAATCCAATTCTTGAATCAATATTCCTAAGCAACATGATTGGTGCTCCTACTTTTAGTGTTAATTTATAGGGTGGTAGACCACCTGGAGCAAGTGATTTCAAGAATTCATACTGATATAGATTATGTGTATCTTCTTCGACTTTGTCATATGAGTAGTAAATGCACTCGCTACCTGGAAACATTTCTATAACTTTGTTATTAATCTCATCTACTGCTTCTTTTTTAAGAGCTAATATTGCTCTATCCATTATATAATTATTATCACCTAATCTATCATTGAATTCAGCGAAGACTTCATTAATTAGAGCATAAATTGAAGAAGTATTTGTCCAAGGTTCAATGATATCATCTGGGAGCTGTATAATATCGTCTTGAACATAGACTTCATCTCAATTTCCAATATGTAAAAGAAATTGTGCATATGATTGGTCGTCTCTTGCACGCATATTTTGTGTTAAATGAATTACGTGAACATTTTCCCATAAATATGATCGTACTATACATGCGTCGACTATTTGAGCTCTAGTATCATTTACGACTATTGGTGGAACTTGACGAATATCACCTCCTAAAATAACAATCTTTCCTCCAATTGGTGCACTAAATTGGTTAAATCTCGTAATTTTCTATCCAAGGCCTCAAATGCATGGCGATGAGCCATGGTAGCTTCATCCCATAGGGAAACAGTAGCAATTAATAAAAGTTGAGCGAAATCTGATTGCTTGGGAATATGACATGTAGAGGAAGAGTGTAAATTAATTGGTATTTTAAATTGAGAATATGCAGTTCGACATCCTGGAAGAGCAAGAGAAGCAATTCCAGAAGTAGCGACTGCAATTGCAATATGACCTTGAATTCGTAAATGTGCTAAGATTGCTCTGTATAGATATGCTTTTCATGTACCTCTAGGGCCATCTATGAAATATATAGCATTAGCTTTGTTTTTGACAGAAAACATTATCGTGTCAAATGCCTTCTTTTGTTCGGAGTTCAAGTTATTTACGGAGTTGATATCATTATTGGGTATTTCTATACATCGCTCTTCTGAAATAAGAGTGGATCTATTAGTATGAGTAAAATCATTGAAATTGTTATGTGGAATGTCGTAATCAAAAATTGTTTGGTTATATTGTTTGAGAAGGTTGTCGTCGGATAGACATTGAATTAAGGAATATGAATTGGTCGCATTATTAGTAGATGTAGTAGGATAGTATTCCGGTAAAAAAGGTAAAAACTCTTCCCATAATTCACGCACATGACACGGTTCACAATATACTAACATTATAACAAATAATCTTCTTAAAGCATTGAGCATATGTGTGTTTGAAGCATCCCTCAAACAGTCCTTTAAACCATCATCATTTTCAAGTAAACCTCTATGTTTAGTTGCTTCTTTAAATGTATTATATTGTGTTCCATTAACTGTTAGTAAGTCAGTAAAAGATAGAGGACCTCTAACATGTGTTAATAGTTATCGCAAATAATAACGATCACCTTCAGTGGGAGATACCGTATAAATTCTACCAATTGCCCTACGGTTATTTCATCTGCGGTTCCATTCCTTATTCGTAGAGTCCTACCAATATTTTTCAGGAAACTCATAGTATAAATATTGACGTGCTTGTTCATCACAAACATTTTTACAAAAAAATTCAGTAAGCATTGTTTTAGATCTATATTGATCATCCAAAATAGTTTGTATGTGCTCTTCTGCATGAAATAATAGTTGCTGTCTATTTGGTAAATGTATTTGTAATCTGATAACAGAAGGAAAAATATTACTCAGTGAAAATTTAAATATTCTCCATAAAGCTTCTGGAGCACAAATCCATCTAGCATTAACAAAGTTTGAAGTTTCATCGTTATCATCAGGTGTACTGGATAACCCTACAGATACACAATCTAAACCTTTGTAATCATATTTGTACAGATATTTTACAGATTTAATACTTGAACAGATTTCAACATTTATATGACAATCATATTTCAAAAGTAAGTAGGGATTATAAGGTACTATCCAACGGTTATCGATTATGTGGCTGTCAGTTCGATATTGTATTCCGTTGTCGCGTCTTCAATAAATAGGGTAAGAGTCATTTCCTTGTAAAGTTAAAGAAGAAATTTTGGAAAACCTTTCTTACAGTGGTTTATTTTCATGCATGCAGCTCTTGGATTAAAATGTCTGCATGGATAATGAATCATATGTGTCATTACAGCGTTATGTAGTTCGGGTTCTAAATCTTTACATGGAATTTCAGCTCAAACTAAAGCATCATAATCATCAGGATTGTTAATCTTATCATTTTCATCTAGGATAATTAGAATGTGGGAATGTGGTAGTCCTCTTTTTTTGGAACTCAATAATGTGGACATGGGCAATGACTTTACCTAAAACACATGTGTCAAATAGGTCAGTTTTTAGTTGCTCTAATTTTTCTCAAAAAATCCTAGTTGTTAAATTCGGTCTATCTTGCGGTTGTTTTTTTTGGAAAATGGTACTTTATTTACTGAAAGGAAAACATATACTTCCATGATATGCCTCGTTAAAACCTTACAACCCCCTAACCTAAATGGGTGCCTTGTAAGGAAAAAGAGTACATATCATTTCCATATATTAACAATACAACTAGTCTGAGCCTGAACCAAGTTGTCAAACAGATGGAGGAGTAAACAAATAAGGAAACACACTCAAAACCATCCGTATGAGCAACTTGGGTCAGAAAACAAAATAGAAAAGAAGCAACAAAAAAAACTACAAATACACGTGAATATACAAACTAAAAAGGAAAATAAACCACTTTAGTCAAGGCTCCATGCGTTATCGCCAGTTGGAAGAGAGATAAAACCAACTTTACCAAATAGAAGTAAATCGACAATTCTCGAACGAAAATAATCAATAATGGCGGAATCTGGAACATTAACGCAGGGAGAAATCAACTAATACCAACTAGATGATGCATTCCGATCAGAGCTCAAGGAGGACGAAGGCTAGTCGAAGGGTCTGAAGCGATGCTAAACTCGTTTAAGATAAGTTTCACTTCAAAGCTTAACATTTGTGGCTTTAAATTATGCTGAATTAGGATTTTACTGTCTTGTATTATGTGCTTAAGTCTCAACTTGATAGGCAGTTCGATTCCTTTATAACCCCGATTGTTACGCTCACACCAAATATTCCAGACAAGGGAAGTAAACATGATGTTGATGATTTGGTTACTTGTCGAGTTATTTTTCTAAGCTTGGTAGATAGTTTCCAAAAGATTGAATAGTTCATAGTTGTTACCAAAATTAATCTTAAGCTTAAGCATACTTTCTTCCAGAATTTTTCTCGAGTAACTGCAATTAAAAAAGAGGTCATCTCTGTCCTCATTATGATTAGAACACAGCACACATGTTCGATCTATGTTAGGAGACCATTTACCAATCATATCCTTGGTATTTAATTTGTTTCGAATAGCCAAGAGGGAATAAGTAGACATTTTCGGGGCACAGCCTTTGTCCCAGATAACCTTTTCCCAGTCAAACTCATTATGTCTGCATTTGAACTAATTCCATGCTGATTTCAATGTAAAATGACCTTGACTATTAGGAACCCAACACCAGAAATCATGCTTCAAATGTTTATGAATGACTATATTTTTGACAGTTCGGTGAGATTGTGTAGGAATATAGACAAGATGTTGTTTCCATTTATTCTCTGAAATTAGCAGGGAAACATTTTTGTGACACCCACCAGTAACAGACATGGTATTCCATCCATGCTTATCAATCAAAGAAGCACCATTCAACCATGGGTCAAACCAAATATCAGTATTGTCTCCATTGACAATTTTTCTATATATAAATCCCTTACACCATTGTCTGGCTCGTAAAATGGTCTTCCAAGTATGTGAAGCATTATTGTCCATATTAGCTGTCCAAAAACTAACATTACTGCAATATTTATTATGTATCCACTTAGCCCAAAGAGAGTCACCTTAAATATAATTCCATAAGAGTTTGGTAGCAATAGCTCTGGCAACTTCATCAATTTTTCTGATTCCAAGACATACTTCACTTTTTGTTTTACAAACATCATCCCAGCTCATTTTACGAGCTTTAGATTTCCATAAAAAATTAGCACATAAGGAGTTAATTTTCTGAACAATTGTCACTGGAAATTGAGTGACCTGAAGCCAAAAATGTATCATAGGATATATAACAGTCTTGATGAGCTCTGCTCTACCACAAATGTTGAGGAATCTGTTGTGCCAATGGCTGATTTTTTTGTTAACTTTGTCAATGATCCTACCAAAGTCTCTAGCCTTTAATTTGTTGTTAGAAAGAGGGATGCCAAAATACATAATTGGCAGATTACCAGACTTGATTTTAAGCATGCGAGTAATTTGATGCTTATAATTTGCACCTTTATTGAAAAACAATGTAGATTTATTTGCATTTAAATCAAGGCCAGGTAGATTCCTTATTTTTTGAAAAATGTGATGCACTGTTTCAGCATTTTTAGTGGTGGCTTTAGCCAAGATTAAGATACCATATGCATATAGCAAATGAGTTTTCATAGGTTCAATTTGGTATATGGGGATGATACTACCTTTTAAGAATTCCACATCAAAATTTATAGTAAGAAATTCCATAGCAATAGAAAATAAATATAGTGAGAGAGGGTCTCCTTGTCTTAATCCTCTCGAGCTGTTAATGAAACCATAGAGGGAACCATTTACTAAAACTGAAAACGAGGGAGTAGAATTACTTTCATATATGAGGTCAGCAAATGATTGTGGAAATTCCATAGAAATCAGCATATGATGAATAAATTCTCTACTTATTTTGTCATAAACCTTATGCAGATCAATTTTCAGGCAAAAATTGTTAGCATTTTTCCTGTTTAAACCTCTAACTATTTCATATGCTAGCAGGGAATTTTCAGAAATAATTCTGCCTAGAATGAAAGCATTCTGATTGTATGAAATTAAATCATTCATATAAGCTTTCATTCGATTGCAGAGAAGGTTGGCTAATATTTTATATGAGACATTACATAGAGAAATTGGTCTAAAGTCAGACATGTTAACCGCATAAAGTTTTTTGGAATAAGGCAAATGAACATATGATTGATTTCTCTAATAATTTTCCCTAATTGGAGAATACCATTCATAGCATTACAGATATCGTATTTAATTTTCTCCCAGTGGACTTTATAAAATTTGGAGTTAAAACCATATGGTCCAAGGGAGCTATTGTCACTAATCCGAAAAATAGCTTCTTTAATTTCCTTTAGCTGAAATGGTTTGCATAGATTAATTCTTGCATTGCCTATAAGAATTTTCTTGCATGTTATGTCTGGAAATTGTAATGTGGCTTGAGATGTTAAAAATAGATCTGAGAAGTAAGCAATAGCTTCATGAGCAATTTTTTCCGATGCTGATGACCACGAGCCCATATCATTAAGAATAAGATTACTCCTTTATTTAGGTTTGTAGATATTGATTTTACTGAAAATGAATTCTGTTGGTTTATCTCCTTTAATAAGCCAATTAATTTTCATTTTTGCTCATTTTCGATAGCAATATTCCTCATTATATTATGCAAACGCTCACCGTTTGAAGAATATATTTCCATAAGATTATCATTAAGAGGATTACAAATCAGCTGATTATATATATCATTATTGTCCTCCTTTAATTTATCAACCACAGTATATAAATTTCTTTTACTTTTTGACCATGTCTTCAATGCAGCTTTCACAATTTTCAGTTTGCATAACAACATATGAAGAGGATTGCCAAAGCAAACTTGATTCAGAGCTTCATGGAGGGAGGAATGATAATCCATTTGCAAGTGCCAGGAGTTTTTATATTTAAAAGGTATTCTAGTCCTCATTTTGAAATGAAGAATTAGATTGATCATGATAGGGGTATGATCACTCAAGGAGTGATTACCAAAATTAATACTAAAATGATCAAAATTTTCCAACCGTAAATTGTTAACAAAAACACGGTATATCTTACTATGACTAGAAAACATATTGCCGCCTCTCCACGTAAAATAATTACCTAAGAATTCAGGTTCCACCAATTTAGAGAAGACAACACAGTCAATAAAGTCTTGGTCCCCCACCGAGTTGAAAGTTCCATTGTTCATTCTTTCATTATGAGATAGGATAGCATTAAAATCACCCGCCACGATCCACGGAAGATTAACACTTGATGTGCACGTAAATGTGCATATTTTTACCACCATATTTAATCTAATTAATTCAAATAAACGATCATATTGGGTATTTTAACTTGTTTTAACCAAAATCCATATTAATTCCAAATTGTCACATATTCATCTTCATCCAAGGGCAAAATAGTCATTCTTTGTGCAAAATTAACTTGAGAAAATTTAATTAGAAATTTCCATACTATTTTGTAGGAATTTGATTTCCATTACAAGTGGTTTCATGAAGAAGATATGCATGCACAAAAAGAACACAAAGGAATGAAGATGGAAATAATTCAATGTGAAGATCATGGAGGACCCCACCTACCCACCTACCTTAATGTACACATTAGAGGCTAATGCACATGCTTATGGAATTAATGGCTTCATGTACACTTAAATGATGATTAATGGATGCTAATGGTTACTTGGCCACCACACTTCCTAAGGGGTAGTTTGGGCATTCCCTAAATTATGATTAGGGTTTCATGCTTGTATAAATAACCCATTGTGTTCATGTAACTTCTCCCTTAGTTCCTCTTAGTTTAGTTTAGCTTAGAAAATAAAATCAAGCTCTCTTTCTTTTCATGGCTACTTAGCCATTTCTTTTATGTAATTCCTTTTCTTATGCAACTTTAATACATTGCTCTTTTCTTCTCTTGTTTGTTTTCCTTTCATGTTAGTATAGATTTATTTCCATGCAAGTAGATTAGTTTCATTTCTTGTTAATTAGCTCTTTTTTCATTTAGCTCTCTTTTTCCTTTTCTTTTTCATTCATGTTGCAAGCTACACTTGTTCATATGATAACAAATATGAGACGTTAAACCCCTTCAATTTAAGGGTAATGAAGCTCTCTAATCATGTAGCTTCAACTTAATTTGATGTTTATGCTCTCCTTTTGTGCTTAATGAGGATGATATAAATGGTTTATTAGTTGTTTTTGCTTTGAATTTGATAGCCTATATTGTAGACATCAAATAGGCTATGCTTAAACAATCACTAACACTAATTGCCTCTTCATCAAAATATGATTATGGCAAAGAAGTGAATGTTGAAATTAAAATTTGATGGCTTATATTTCTAATTAATAGTTAATAGGTCATGCTTAAAATAGATTTCATTTTCAACTTGTTGTCATTTTCATGAGAGTTAGTAAGTGGGTTGGAGGGTGTATTAAAGTTTGATGGCTTAAGTGTGTTAATTAATAATACAATTAGGCCATGCTTATGATAAATGCATCAACTAAACTTACAAATGACCAAAAAGAGATCATAATTTCATTTGTGGTTGAACTATGTGATCTAGAGAGTGAATTTATCTCTAAATTGTTTTTCTACTCTCATATTTTATCAATTTTCTTGTGTTAGTTTTCTACATTTTTAGCTAATCACATTTTCAACTTTGGTTAATTTGATTGAATAGAAATTTAAAATCAACAATTCCCTGCGGATCGACCCGTATTCGCCACGTACTACAAGTGTACGCCGTGCGCTTGCGGTTATTTTTATTTCAAAATTTGTTCGGCTATTTTCTAACTCGATAGACATTTAGCCATCCGAACAACACTCTTAGATTGGTCCATAATATATTGCCACAACACTTTACGTTTCACATCCTCATTAAAAGCATACACTATTGTACACAAGACACTAATGCCATTAGCAT
The DNA here is from genome assembly GCA_030737815.1 of Allium fistulosum. Lineage (NCBI taxonomy): Eukaryota > Viridiplantae > Streptophyta > Magnoliopsida > Asparagales > Amaryllidaceae > Allium > Allium fistulosum. The sequence goes on along the minus strand of CM060903.1, from coordinate 303,087,941 downwards.
TATGTAAAATACAAGAGATGAATTGATCATTTGTGTGTAAAATAATATTTGACCATTCAGTAGAGTCCCAAATGAGTAGGATACGACTTTTCTGATCAAAGGTATGTTATGAGAAAATTTTCAATTGTTAGAAATTTTAGACATAAATCTGTCAATATTATCTAGAGAAAGTTTATTTTCAAGAACACCAATGAATGAAAACGTGTTACTATTTAAACTATGTAAAATCTCCAACTGCTTGGCAGGGGCATTCATAGCCCTAATGTTCCATATGAGGAACTCCATCTATATGTTAGTTTTAGGAGTGCTACTACCTTTAGGGAGAGTAGCAATCTCCGTTATCTTTGATTTTTTTGTTTTTTTACTTTTACCTTTCAACTGATTGACTAAACTTGCCCATGCAGGGGTTTCAACTACATCAGAGTTAATGGAGGCTTTAAACTCGAAGGATATTTCCTCTGATCTGGTCTTTCGAGTAGTTCTTATTCTGGGTTTAAGGAGAGGGTCTGCTTTATGAGCATCAGCATTCTGGTTCGAGAGGAAGTCCAGATTATCTATAGGCATTTCATTTGGATCATTATTGAGTGTCTTAGAATAGTTGTCCGTAGCTTGAGTTTCCTTTTCTATTTCAAAAGCAGTAAAACTCTGTTTCACAATTGTAGTAGAATTCGACTTTTGAGCCACTATTGTATTAATAGTCGAATTTGAGATATTCGACCGGACTATTTGGGACTTGTAAAGGGGATTTTCTTTATAACCATTACTATTATCATTTGAAATGAGGTTGCAAGTGATTTCATGTTTTGGACTGTTGGGCTTTAGTTGTTCATCAGTAGTATAAGTAGTGTTGTCATTGGATTGACTGAGATGACTGTCATTTTCCATACTAATATCAATATTGACCATATTAGAATCGATATGCATATCTGAGTTTTCTGTCAATGGATTTTGATTTGTTGCTTTAGGCATCCAAACTTTGCTGAATTGGCAATGATTATCAGCATGTCCAAAACTTGAGCAATTCGAGCAAGTAGATGGTTTCCATTCATATAATACTTCTTGCCATATAATTTCATCTCTCTCAGTTAAGATAGGGATTCTATTCGGGTATTTAAATGAGTTGTTGATTTCTATTAACACTCTAGCATATGCGATTTTAATAATACCTTTAGTGAATTTATCCAGTTTGATAGGGGAACCAAGCACGAAGGCAATACGACTAATCCCTTCCTCCTTACAATAGTCAAGAGGAAGATTGGGGAATCAAATCCAAATCGGAATGGTGTGAAGAAGTTCTTTGTTGAGCTGGATTCCAGGGGACCATCTCTTCATCATCATCATCAATTTCTTGTTGTAATAGTAGGGACCCCCTTCCAGAACTTTATCACAGTCTTGTTCTTTATTAAATTTAATCACATAAAATTCATTTTCCATTGAGTAAATCGAGAATTCCTCAGTCGGTTTCCAAACCCTAATGATATAATCTTTGAAATACGGGTAATAAGGTTTAAGACCAACTACATATACCATAATGGCATTATGCCACTGTTTTCTAGCATCCAGAATCACCTCAGTAGACATTTTAGCACATTTCATAGAATTGAATTTGCGGGGTTGGTAGAATTTTAACGGGATAGAAACTGGAATATTATTGCCTTTAACAACTTCATTCTATGCTCTGCTTGACGAGGTGGAAAATATCCATTTGTTAGTAGAAGGTCTATTAATCGAAACACTGGGCGGTCAACATTACCACTGGGGTTATGAAAGCTCTGTTGAGTATTTTGTTGGGGGATCGGTCTCGAGTTAGGTCAAGGAACAGCACGAGGATTGAGTTTAGTGGATTGAGTTTGAGGCATGACTTTGGACAGGCATTTCCATTTTCGAGAGACAACCAGGGTGAAACCATCATCAGAGGCAGCTACTGGATTAGGAGATAGGATCGGCTGGAAGCCTGGAGGGTGGTCTGGTGTGGAAGGCGGCGGATCAGGTGGTAGGGAGGCCTGGTGCCTGCTATGATTGGAGGAGGACATCACTGAAGTAAAGGGCAGAGAGACGAGATGGGTAGGCTGGTGAGAAGAGGAGAATGGATGGCGAACGACGTCGGAGGAGGGAGAAAAACGCAGGATGAGGTCCGACGGCTAGGCTAGGGTTTTTTGGCCAACTCTTTTATAATGCAATGTTCCAATTATAAATAAGTCGGGCTTCCCATACCTTCGCACTATTGCCATCGCATCTTGATATCTTTGATGCATATCTCGTGTTCTACCAATATAGGATGAAGGTAGAATCTTCTTGACACCAACACTTCCTAATGTGTGAAAATTCATATGATTGAGTAGTACTTTAGTAAGTGGTTAGTAATTACTAATAACAGCAAAAGGTTGAATGTAGTAGTCAAAGAAACTACTGGCAGGCGTTTCTCCATTAGCTAAGGCATCTTGTAAACCATGGTATAACTCCGCTTTGATAGTATTCTAATTATTGCGAAGAAACTTTAGGCGCATTGTTTCTATTTGTACATACATATCAACGACATATTGTTGAAATAGACGACCACCAAGTAGTATAAGTGATGTCTCTGTTGGTCGTATCTACGTGAATAAATCAGAGACATAATGGAAGTAACATTAATACTGATGTTGATATGAACAAAATTTTGTGTTATTTACGAATAAATAATATTAGATATCAAATAGGCTATAGTTACCTATAAAATATGAGAGTAGTATGATGTACAACTTATTGGTGTATTTCCATTTTCGTGGATGTTCAAATCCCATCCATGATGACAGTATGGCAACAATAGTGGATATTGCAATGGGTCGTAAAAACCTACAGTATCTGAAATCCTTTGTAGATTTCCACTTATTGTCTCAACAATGATATCTTGACCTTGCAAATTGTCTGGTTCATCTCCAATTATTATACCTGCATTGTCTAAGTTGAGAGAAAAAGGATTATAAGCTAATTCTTTTTTTGCAAGTGTATAAATGATTAAGTTTAAGCAAGTACAATTGTTCTACTTTATAAATGTTAAAGTTGTTTCGTACACAGATGTAAACTACATATATAATATTGAAAAGAGAATAGACAGTAACAACATAAAACTAATGGTATTAAACGTAGCTGAATATGTTCGATTAATCTACGCATGGTAAACTACATATATAATACTGGAAAGAGAATAGACAGTAACAACATAACACTAATGGTATTAAACGCAGCTGAATATGTTCAGTTAATCTATGCATTGTCCTAGTCCATTTTACACTCTTGTTCAACCCATATTATTATTTCCACAATAATAGAAATAGTCAATACATAAAATAATAACAAAAGTGACACCAAAAAGAAACTTCTTTCACTCTGAACTTTCGGAATCTAACTCCAATTGACCTGGGTTAAGAAAATGTCGTTGTGCCCTCTCTGCTCCCGAGCCTTTACATACTTCACAATGTTCTCTTTCACCCTCCAGACATAATGACCGCATAGTAACCGAATGCAAAAAAGAATGTCAGAAAAAAAACTATAGCATAAGAGAGAAGTGAAACTTGTTGTAAAGCAAAAGAATAAAGGATATAAATCTCTAGGGTGAGGGAAAATATCCATCTCAAACATAATTTAAACATGGTCTTTTGCACCAACTTGACCAACTTAAAGGAACATTTAACAGTAACTATCTATGTATAATTTCATACAGTATGCATTATGAAGTGTCTATAACAAAACAAAATGTTTAAACTAATAATTTAAATATACAAATACAAATGTTAGTCACTAATAATCCATCATACGACTTCATTCTTATGTTTAGAACCACAAAGAGTCATCACCCATAGGAAATAGAATAAAAAAAGGCAGAAGTCCAAACCGGAGTAAGAGATGTGGGATGACTTTTTTTTATCTTTTTTAAGGTAACTTGATACTAAACAGTTGAAATTTGTAAATGATTTATTCAAACAACGTACAAAAAATTTGTAGATTAAAAGTAAATCAATTTAGCATTATCAAAAGATAATAGCTAATATATGAATTGTAAAGTTGGTGCTTACCGTTGATTTATGTTATTGCTCGTCCTCCTATTTATTTGATGAAGTTGTGTTAGTTTATTTGCTGTCATAAGTGACTTTTTTTTTCAAGGTTGTATTTGGTTATATAGTTAATACGTGATTGAAGTAACACAAAAGCTTTTATATATCTATATCAACAATGCACTCAATAACTCAACAATACACACAATGACTCGCACACAAAATTCGGTTTTAACATACCATCCGTGGAAAATTGTTCTTCAAAACTTAACAAATTATCTAAGTATGGTGAGTAGGAGGATTTTTAGTGATCATAAATAATGTTAAATTGTAAAACTCTGTCCCATTTTATACAGATGAACAATGCAAAATACACAAACTTGGTGCCCAACTTTTGTGTTAAATTTTCACTATTCAATGTTCAAAATTGATTCTTAACTATTCAGTGTGTCAAACTTTTCTCTCATTCTATTGATACAGTTGTAAAATGATCTAGAAAAAATTTAGTAATAAAAAGGTGTATTAGTAGTAGACAGAAAAAACAATTTATACCAAGTTTGGGACCCTAAGAAGTGAAAATTTGTTGAAAAAGCTAGCATCCCAGTAAACAGTAATAAAAAAAAGATAATGCTGATATATTGTTACTATCATTTCTTATTTCCAAAAAGATCGTTCTTTTCGACTAAATTATGATTATTATAATAGATAATATTGGAACGAACAGTGTATGAAAAAATAAATTTTTTTATTAATAAATAGTACCTCCATTCCTCCTGTACTTAGTTATAAGAATGAAGCCCTCGTAACTTTGCATCATCATCTGTGTCTTGTTCATCAATTGGTTACTAAAGCTTGACCAGAAATAGAAACATGATGTAATATGAATGCAAGTTGTGAGAATTGATTAACTATGCTTATAGTTATCTTATTAGTAATACATATATAATTATGATTTTGAACATGCAAGCCTTTGAGGATATTATTTTAGCCAATTTTGTAGGATGAAGGAATAGTGTACTTGTGAAGCTTATATATGTTGAAACACCATAACCAAATTTAAGTAATAATTAGCCATCAAAAATTTGAAATGATACATAAAAAATAATGTTGTATTACTCTTTTGTTTTCATTCTTCAGTTTTAAAATTTAAAACAAATTAGCAGTTAAAATTTCTAGATAATAACGTTGTAGTGTTATGAATTTTCAAGTACATGCAATAGAATCCATAGCTTAAAAACCTTGTAAAGAATCAGGTTGATAGAAGATGATCAGTAGTGATGAAAATGTGAATGAAAACTTCAAATCTTTGAATGGTTTTCAAAACACCATAAAGAATAAATGTGTATGTAAAATAACAAAAACTAACATGTTTCATTCTACCATATTTGAGGCTTGTTCTGTAAATTTCACCTTAAGTGGCAATAAGATGTTAAAGCGATAAAACCATGCATATACCTTTAATAGCCTTCACATGCAGCTAACTTGTTCATTGTGGTAATGTAGAATCAACTGGTATGTCGGGAGCAACTCCATCTTCAAAATTATAGGATGCTATGAACATCTATTTAAAATGGCTATTAAATGTTAGTTAATTATCTGATCACTAAACTTGAGTAATAATATTACATGCATATGATTTGACAAAGAACTGAAGAGACATAAATAAAAATTGGTAGAAAAAACATACATACTATTCTATGAGCAGTGGTTCACTTCGAAGAAGAGAAAATCGTTTTGTTGATATGATATGTTACCCTATGATATATAAATTGCCATAGATCTGAATCAAAAGTAATTAGTTAATGATTACCTTTGAAACTGTATCAAATATCCATTCAAAAGTTATATCAAAAAGCAATCTTTGCACAAATGATAACCAATAGCAAGCTTAAACATAAAAATATCGAGCTTAAAGTTGATATATTGTATCACATGATCCTATTATATTTTATATCACAAATGATACCAATTTAACATTCATTATATTGATGGATGGAAAGAACCGAATGATCTGTTACATAAATTTGCAGCCTTACCAAGTGAGTGAATTGATGATAAAATAGTCAGAAATGTTATAGAATCCATAAAAAATAATTTAAATTAGGAAATAAAATCAAGATAGCTATAATCTGTTGAGGTGCTATTTGTAATAAGAACTTCATTAGCTAATAATTATAAAAAAATATGCAATTAATTTATAAAGCATTCAAATAAGTGCATATTTTATCCGTAATATTATTCAATGGAGTAGCAGAAGATGGTCGAAGTAACATTCTCTATATGGCCGTATACCATCTTCCATTCTAACAAAACCATGTAATGCAGTTTATATTCGAAAAGATGAAATGTAATTTGCTCAGAAAATAAAGTATTTACTTTAAGAACTTACAGCAAAATGGAAAAGATGAAAGGATAATAAATACATGAAATTGTAGCTATATCAATTTATTGCCTTTTGTCTGTATATTTGGTTAAAAATATCTAAAATGTATAGAGTTAAATAAAACAAACATACATGTGTTGTTTCTTTATATACTTCAACTGGAAAAGGAAACCTGATCCATTGTCGATGTTTGCAAAAAAAAAGTACAAATATAACAAATGTAGAAGTTGGATGTTGCATAGTTGAATAATTTAGTTTAAGGTTTCGATATTTAGTTTGCAATTAGTAGACTTAATCTTGCACAACCATTAAGTAGAGTAATAACAAACTTCAGAATCACAATTCTCATCAACAAATGGTAAGAGTTGTAGAATAAAAGCAGATAGAAGAAATTAGTGAAATTAAGATTTTAATCAAGTTCGTAGGTACCTTCCATGAAATAAAGTCGGATTCCGTTATACATCTACTACTTAAGACATCTAAAAGTGATACAAAGCATTCCAACCTCCATGGGGAAGCCTAATATCTGAATTGGACAAAAAAGATATTACGTGAGATATGAGTGCATTTGCACAGTTCCAAAATTAGCAAACAAAATTGCAAATAAAAAATGTTAAAGCAAAATTGGAAGAATATCGTAAACTCGAAAGTCGATCCGTGGCGTTCGAAACCGTAGATGCACAACCATCACCTATTTCCCTCACCATGCCTCTTCCTCAACGATCCGCATCTTCCATGGAGCTTAGTAAATATGATAAAACTGATATATTAATTTCATTGATGGTTAAAATTTGGAGTTTAGTTTCGGGACTTATACCTGGCATGAAATGAAGTCGGATTCCATAACCAGCTACTACCGAAGGCGTCTAAAATTGCTAGAAAGCATTCCAACCTCCATGGGGAAGCCTAATCTCTGAATTGGGCAGAGAAGATAATAGGTGAGATATGAGTGCATTTGTACAGTTCAAAAATTAGCGAACAAAATTGCAAATAAAAAAGTTAAAAGCAAAATTGGAAGAATACCATAAACTCAAAAGTCGATTCGTGGCGTTCGAAACCGTAGATCGACGGCCATCACCCATTTCCCTCACCGTGCCTCTTCCTCAATGATCCATCTACTACCGACGATGTCTAAAATTGCTAGAAAGCATTCCAACCTCCATTGGGAAAGCCAAATCTCTGAATTGGGCAAAGAAGATAATACTTGAGATATGAGTGCATTTGTACAGCTCCAAAATTAGCGAACAAAATCGCAAATAAAAAAGTTAAAAGCAAAATTGGAAGAAGATCGTAAAATGAAAAGTCGATCCATGGCGTTCGAAACCGTAGATCGACAGCCATCACCTACTTCCCTCACCGTGCCTCTTCCTCAACGATCCGCATCTTCCATAGACTTAATAAAATTGGAGTTTGGTTTTGGGATTTAATTGTATGTTTTGATTTCAACAGCGGTGGATAAGTCGATCCATGGCGTTCGAAACCGTAGATCAACAGCCATCACATATTTCCCTCACCGTGCCTCTTCCTCAACGATCTGCATCTTCCATAGACTTAATAAAATTTGGAGTTTGGTTTTGGGATGTAATTGTCTGTTTTAATTTCAACAGCGGTTGATGAATTGTAGGAGAAGATTGGGGGGTTTGAGCGGAAGTAACCGTAGGGATGAAGTCATGGTGTATGCGTGAGGCCGAGAAATACGACTGCTCATTTCAAAGTAACTGCCGTATGCGTTTGTGAATGTCAAAATTAACCCTGGACAAACATTTCTGAGTTAAGTGTCAAAGTGGTTATTTTGGTCAGTGCGAAAAAGGCTTCACTTTGACCGGTTGACTAACGTATTTACTTTATATATAAGATATGTATATCATATTATTATTAACAATTGAACATATACGTGTGCATAAAATCATATATATATATATATATATGAAAATAAATTATTTTACTTATTTATAGACACACACACACACATTCTAATTAAGGTAAAATAATTATGTACAAATATGTACATATATAAATATAATAATAAATGTAAATTTGTATTATAATATATATATGTGTGTGTGTGTGTGTGTGTGTGTGTATTTATGTATGTATGCACACACACACACACATATATATATATATATGTTTAAAATTTTAATTTTTAGTTCGAATTATTTATTGATCTGAATTTGTTATAATTTTAACATATTAATATGTATATATGATGTATTATTAGTTAAAAATTTTCAAAAATCTAGAATGATAATTTAAAGGTTGCAGTTTTTTTTTAGAATTTTTAGAATAACAATTACATTTTTAATTAATTAATTGCCAAACGGCTGATTTTTAGTTTAATGTTTAGAAATACAAAAAACAAATGCAAAAATATGAAATTTTTGAGAAGAGCATCTGGTATGATAAACTAATTTTAAAAATTATAAAATTGGATTTTGATACGTTATTTATTTTATATGAATTTATCGAATCCTATAGTAATTAAATAATGAAAAATAATAATAACACCAAAATTATTTTCAATTATTAAAATTCATAATAGATATAAAAATATATTAGAAAATTATCAGGTCAATTTATATAGTATACACACACACATATGTACACTTTGATATAAATTGTGTAGATGTATTGATTTGTATATTAATGTATATATTTATTAATTAATATTGTATTAAAATAAAATACCTTTATTTAGCATATATCATTAGATTATTAAAGAAATATGAGTATGTATGAGTACATTAAATTTATGCACATAGCCAATCATTATTGTGACAACAATATTACCTATAGAAATCTCACCTAACTAACTAAACAATAACACGCACGCACGCACGCACGCACACGTAAGGATACATGAGCAATAAATTATTCTACCATAATTATCTGTATATTATATAAATAAATGGTTACCTACAATAGATGCATGTAAGTCCACATTGAAAAGATGAATCCTCTTTCTTTGAAATTCATTGATTCATCAAGATTGCTAGTCTTGAATCACAGATCTTCTTGCTATCAAATAGCCTTGGATTTAAATGAATTTGATTTGAGAATTTTTTAGAGTTTTAAAGGGGAAGATCGGCCACAAGGATGATGATGGAGGTAGTGAAAAAAAGCATGTACAAGTTAGGTTTATAGATGATTATGTATTAGTTGAATAAGGGAGAAAGTAGGATATCATCTCATACTTTTTCTCACTTAATCTCAACCCTTCATTTCAAAACCCCTTAACCTCTTTTTAGCCGCCCCTATGCCCTATTATTGCAGCCGAACCAAGCCTCTAACAACATGGACTAATAACCCATTAAACCCAAATTAAATATGTTTAACTAAATCCAATTTAATTTGTTATTGATATCTCATATCGATCGATATATTTATAACTATTATAAATACATATAACAATATTTATTTCTCAAATCATATTTAAATCTTATAATTAATATTTCATAAATATTAAATAATTTAATTAATTGATAACGATTACAAACTAATTAAATTGTTTGGTCTAAAGAGAATTCATCATTTCGGTTGTGTGACTCTTGGGTTTAAATTCGATCAGCGATTAACATCGAACTATTTGAATGTTAACATTCACACGTCACTTAGTAGGTGGTGTGACATTATGGCCAAACTTATCGCTTACTCGGTTTTTATAAAATCCAATTTTAGTTTAATAAGCGTTAACCGATTGTGACATTATTTACACCAATTCTCTTAGTCAAAACTATTTCACTTTGGACTTATGGAATTTAGTAACGGTCAAAATTCCAATATCATCCATATTCAACCCTCTAGTCCAAACACAAAGTCCTTGGTATAATAATAACAATTATTATTAACCGAAATGCTCTAGCCTGAGACTTTATTTTGAGTTGACTTGAGTTGATCGTGATACTAACCCCATATAACTAAGGAGACAAATCTTCTTTTGAATAGTGCTTCACTTCCAATACTTCCACTCGACCTAACTATATTCACACGATGGAATGCCATGCCATGATTTGACTATAATCAAAGCAGAGCTTTGATATTGAAGATCCACAGTATTTTCATGTTGAGAGAACAGTGTAGATCGGTGACATCGATATTTTCTTTTTGACCTTAGTTTTATTAACCAACAAAAAACTATCGAGTGGGCCATTACTTAGTTATCCAATAGCTATCAGGACGTAACCTCTAGGTGCCCCCGACAGCCATGAGTAATGCACTGCCCAATATTTGGAGAGCGTTATGTACTCTAGTCTCAACGGATACATCGATATCCAACCTTGATGCGTCTTGACTAAGAACATTTAAAATGGTATATTTATTTTTATTATGATAAATTACTCATGGTTATAACACCTTGTAATTACAAAACATACAATTTATGGATTTTCTATAAATATACTTTTAATTAAATTAATTAATATAACCTCATTATATCAAGTACATAATAGAAAGAAAATACCTTTGATTTTGAACAAGATTGGTTGTTGAGTTAGATATATGTAACAAATTACATAATTGCCCCTAAGGCATACCCCTAACTCTATCGATCATCCACTTGCACTTGGGGTCAATTATGGAATCTTATTCCAACTTCTCCAATCGGGTTTCTTAAAACCAATTGGGTCAGTCCCTTAGTAAATGGGTATGGTATTATGTTTTAATCCTCTACTCCGTCGATTAACTCCCTCCGATGTTGATAAGCTACCTTTATCATGTGGAACAATTTAGATTATGTCTCTCGACTTCTAGTGAGCTCTAAGTTCTATTACGAATTATATCATGGCATTGTTATTATATAACAATGTTATGAGATTCTCAACATTTGAAATCACTCTCGGCTCAGTTATAAATTTGTGCATTTATGATATATATACACACATTATTTTTATTGTGGTCTTATTCAAGTCAATGAATCAACCATAATTTCTTCTATTTGAAACATTTCCAACTTAAAGATTCTTATCTTGAATTTATTATTGATATATTATGCCCAATATCACTTATGAATTTTGAGTTTGAACACTCCTTTATAAGGAGTTCATTGTTTCTATAAACAATTCTTTAGTACTTCGCAAATACACGATAACACTCCAACCTACCATTAGTGATATCAATTTGGATTTGATATTTGCTTCATGTATCAAATACGTAAACAAATCACAATATCGTAGACAACATAACATCTATGATAGTTTATATTGCCAATACATAAGGAACTCACCTCCCATGTTCCGTACTAAACAATTTAATATTGTGTCATTGCATATTGATTTGGGACATTCTCAGTATCTTTTATTGTAACTATAAAAGACATCATTTACAATCAAAAGTTGACCATTAAAACAACCAAGGTTGATTTTTAATATAAGTACTTCATTATAATCACCATTGTGTTGTTTACTTAAAGTTTAGAAATATCAATGTACAATTTAATGTTCTTCCTTATGAACACACGCTTCCTCTGCATTTTGATGGATAATTGAGGCCCGAAACTAAGTGCTATGGATGCTGCAGTCATCGATAGTTATTAATTTTCGGTGACAAAATGCGGATATGTTAATCATTTTGATAATACCAGAAACACATAAATATGGAAATTCAACACAATATTTAAAATAAATTTTCTCATCTCATTCCATAATAAGATTTCAATTTCATTACGTAACCCCAATTCACAAACCACATTCATAGAAAATATAATTATTACCACATATTCCAAGAGCGATATATAAAGATGCCCCCTTGGATGATCAAAGTCAAATATTTGGCATTTAATACAACTTTCCATTACAACACAAATGCAGAATCAAAACACAGCGGAAAATAGATATATAGCTCCTACTAGCTAGATTGCCTCCTGCACGTCTCTGAAAGCTTATTATTCTAAAGGAAACCTGAAAAGCCCTTACTCTCAACCTACTCAAATGAGTACCCGAGGGTTTAAGGGGGAAAAAACTTCGTGTCAGACAAAAAGCCTGGTATGAATAATAATCTACCATCTCAAACCAATAGATATCTAGCAAGACTACGCCACTGTGCGGAACGGGTTCCCCTCACTAGTATGCAATTAAACATCTTAACCATATACTGTGCTCCTGCATCCACAATAGTTATAATAGAACAATATAATAGTGTATAAACATGTCATATGTACCGGATTACCTCTCCCACATTTATTAGACTACCCATCTACGTTCTTATTGACTACCCGTCTTATATTAATGTGGACTACCAATCCCACATTTTATTTTACTTAAACTAATATGGACTATCCATCTCACATTTTATCATTTGAACTGATGTGGACTATCCATTTCACGTCTCATAGTTTTCATAAGATGATTATTAACCCTAAAATTAACCAATTAAAAACTATCTATCTCTGGCATGATGCAGACTATCCATCATATATCCCATAGTTTTCCTAGGATGACTATGAATTCATCACTTGACCATTTAATTTATGTTATCCACGTGTTTCTATTTATCCCATGTTACTTGCATGTTTAACTTTACTCCATGGTATCCACATGTTCAACATTAATCCATGCTATCCACATGTATAACTTATTTCTATAGGTGCACTACAAGAAAAATACTTTTGATGGAAACATAGGATAGCATGGGAAGCCATATCGCTATTTTTCTATTATTAGTTCTGTAAAAATACACCGTCTACATGCTATATTATTATGCCCGGTATTAAAATGAAAAACTTGAGCAGTAGAACATTTAGTTCTCTCCCGTTTTCTGTATTCACCAAAGCCCTTTCTTGTCGACTTCTCTCAGAAAACCCTATCTTCCTCCTTTCTTCCCTGATTCGAACTCTAAATCATCACAACCAAACTCGACTTGGAAACTCTATCTCCCCTCTCTTTTTTGGCTTTACTCTGATAACCCTAACTCAGGTATGTTATTTTATCATTGTGCATGATTTAATCAATTCAATAAGTTGTGCATGATTTTATCTTTGCTAGACTGATTAGTTTAGTATATTTACCTCTCCAATCGATTGGTATTTGTTTAACTCCACCATTAATATTTTGATAGTATTTTATGGATTTAAGATGTTAATTAATTCCTAGAAGGTGCTTCCTTTATCTGTAGTGGGATTATAAAGAAAAGATAATTTGATTTGGAAATTTTATGTGGTTTTTTCTAGTAAGTAGGGTAACTTGTGAACTTGTAGAATCAGAAGATGACTCTTACGGTCTAGTTATTTACTTTGCTTATTCTATATGATTGTTACTATTATCTGATAACAACAAGTGTTTTAATTATGTTTACATGTTCGTTCTATTTCAAAGAACTGACAAGTCTCCTTCAAGAACACTACAATGTATAGCAAGGCTTATTGACCGCCTCACGTAATTCCTAAGAAGCCTATGATGCACTATTATTTAAATATATGTTATAGACTTTAAAATATTGCATGCCAATGGGTGATTCAACAATATATTCCTAAAAATGTGGTTAACATGTGTATTTATCTCATGATAATTTACAAAAAATGAAGTTGGAATTCACTAACATGAATCATTGGTTCCCCTGCTACACTAGTTTAGTTTACTAGAAATCAGTAACTTATATACATATATATATATACATATATACATACACACACACACACACATATATATAGTATAATGATTGTGCTTAATATTTGATTTAATGAAGTCACTTTTCATAAATAGATTGCATGACGGCAAATTTATTTATTTAACGTGTTGGTTTCACTCATGTAAAATTTCATCTTTTGGATTAGGATAATTTAATGCTAATGTTGATGCCTGCCTTGAAAGTTCCAGTACATGTAAATCATTAGAGAAAGGATTGAAATTTAGTTATACGTTCGATCTATTTGACGTGCCATTTGATTAATATTTAATAATTAACAGTTGAAAATTTTTATGCCTTATTTGATGGTACGTTTCATTTTTTAAATTCATTTGCTTGTTATAAAACTTATAGGATGATTTCATTGAAGATATTTTTGTAGAACATGCTTGTTCTTTATTGTCCTTAAGTAAAACCTTCATTTCCAGATGCATTACATTTGTAGTTTTTCAATTTAATCAATTGATGTTTAAATTTTCGATGGCTAGTGGGTGTTCCTATCCTTTTATCCATAGTAGTGTTTTTGTATCTCTATGAGACCATGAGCTATAGCGAGATTTCTTGATGTTTTAATGTGTTTGTAAGTTATAATTGCTTTCAAGCTTAACAAAAATCAGTTGGCTTTTTATGCTACAACTATTTATTATTGGCAAAGATTTAAGTTGCACAATCTGCCCTTTTGCTCGTCTAGTGCTTTGGACAAGGACTCTCACTAATGTGCTTGAAGCTGAGTTTTTGTCACTTGAGAAAGTCTCAAATGAAATTTTTATGCACATGTATTATAAAAAAATGAATACAAAATCTAGAACTATGCTAGTTGATACAATGAAGCAAAATTTCCTTTGTCATATTGTGTTTTGAAAATGTCTTAAATTGAGAAGCTAGGATCCTTAGATAAATGTGGTACATAGATAAAAAATGTAATATACTAAAACATAGGAGAACACTCTCCATGCATATTCTACGAAATGATAAAACCTAATATAATAAGTGTAGCTGTACCATCAAATGTCCAATATCTCTATGCATATGCTGCAAAACAAATGAGAAGTCAAATTATAGCCAATATATTTTATTACAATAGTTGCTATGAAAGAGAAGTACATATTGCAGTTGACAGTAGAGCTAACAAGAGTAGAGTTTAAACTTGCAGAAAGGAGGAAGTTGCTTGCGCATGTAGGCACCACCCCAAAAGAAGGACCAGTCGTCTTCAAGCATTCACTCTAGTCGCATCTACTCTTCTCAGTAGCAACCATCTTGTTTAGAGCCTGTGCGCTCGAGCATCACTTAGAGCTGAGATTGGCCCTACTCCCTCCAAGTAAGTAGGATCTACATGGGATTGGTGCGACCACTGCGTCCGAACACGACATTGCGTTTGTATGGGTTGCCATTAGCAATGTTGGTTTGAGTGTCAATAGCAAGTATATAAACTTTTGTCATTATTATTTTTTATTTTTATTTTCGTTTTTGTTGGGTTTGTATGTTTTTGGAATCTTAGGTAGGGGTTATTTGTACTTTCATTTATGATGAAATTTTGTGACTGTACTTGTTTTAGTTTAATGACCGATTGAATTTGGTGGTATAGGAGTACCAAAAATGATGGTTGAGTTCACAAATGTAGGTTTGCAATAAACATAATAATGGTTGTAAATTAACATAATCTCATCTTTCAAATTGCATTTATGTTCAAATTTTATGCTTTAAACATTGTATCAATTCAAATAGGTAACTACGGTAGCTCTTGCATGTTGCAACTCTATGCTTTACTATTCGAGCAGTTGCAGTTATGTAATCTGTGCCAATTAGCATAAATAATACACTTCTTTAAAAGAATAATGGTATACTTAATGGCGGGTGATGCTATTGCAATACAAAATTTTATAAAAATTAATTAAGCTAACTAAGTTTTATAAAAATTAACTAAGTTAATCAAGTTTTTGTAAAAATTACCTAAATTTATAAAAATTAACCAAGTTAACTAAGTTTTTTGTAAAAAATACTTGCGTTATAAATATTAAGTAAGTTTAATAAAAATTAACAAAGTTTGGTAACAATTAAACAAAGTTAGCTAATTTTTATTAAATTAACTAACTTTTATAAAGGTTAATCGAGTGCAATAGAAATGTACCAAAGTAACTAAATTTTATAAAAATTAACTAATTTATAAGAGTTAACTAAGTTAATTAAGTTTGATACAAAGTATAATTTTTATTAAGAAGTAACCTAGTTTTATAGAAATCAACTAAGTTTAAGAAAATTTAATAAGTTTTATATTTAACCATGTTAATTAAGTTCTATAAAAATTAATTAATTTTGTGATGCTTAAAGCATATGGTAGAAAAATGTTTACTCATTCTTTTTTTTTTTGAAATTTTCACATATTGTTATTTTGACTTCATATAAAACCTATATCTTCCACTTTATATTGAATTCTTATCATTTCTTCGATTCATTAGCTAATTCATTATTAGTTGCTTGTTGTTTTCTATGTTGGTAAGTCACAATTGGCAGTAAATATTTAACTGCATCAATATCAGGGAATAGGAAAAAATAGAACAATAATATTTACCTTTTCTAGTGTTCCTTTAGTTATCATACTAATCAAAGCATGTAAAATTCTTCGATTCATATTGAGCTGTTGCATATATACTTTGTAGCTATTGATAATTTAACAGACCGGGGTGATATTGCATCGTACTTTGGTGCTTATGATGTTGCTTTTGACAATCGAAAACTTATAATGGCTATAATAATCTAAGAAAATACACGTGTTATTGGTACCAACCATAGCAATGCAATATCGAAGGCAAACCTGATTGAGATATTTACTGCTTGGTGGAATGTTTAAATGCACCTCCTTCCATTGGGTTTGGGCTTAGACTTATATGCTTGGGGAACTTGACTTGGATGTATATTTTTGACTATGTTTAAGTTATCTAGATTTAGATTTAGATTCATTCAGAGTTAATTTTTTCTGCAATCCAAATGTTATAATTTTTCAATAGGCATTGTACCGACAGTCATATTATCTTTGTTTTTCCTTTGAAAGTGAACTCTATACATGGTAAATTTTTTAGACTAGAACTTAATGACCCAACTTTTATTACATGAACAAACTTGTGTTTAACTCAAAATCGTGAATTAATAAACGTTTTGAGTTTAGATATTAAGTTTAGTCAAAGAATTATGTGATTCAGTTTAGGAGTTTGTGTACTGTCAGTAGTCATGATTTAGATTGACATAATTACTATTTGCACATATATACAATTAGCCTTGCAAAGTGTTCAGGGAATTTTGACAAGAATTTATTCAATATTTATGTTTAAGAGGTTTATGCAGTATCTGTTGTCAGTTTATTCACTAATTCAAGATGATTGCCAGGCTATAATATGTATTCATTCTACTTCTGTTTTTGATTTTGATTTGACAGGTTAACCTATCTGAAACTGTGCTTCGTGAAACTGAAGACAATTTATAAAGATTGCTGATGATTTTGTTGAATCTGCTAGTTTCATCCCTCAATTTAATGAATATTATAATTTCATTCATGTTTTTTTGGCTTAATATTCCTCCATGCGGTTCCAGATTTGCATGAGGCTTATAGGAAACAAGAACATAGTATGCATTTTGAAATAATAGATTAAATAAGGTATGTATCATATATGCTTATTTAGGTTAATTCTATATTTTATTTCATACTTTAACAGTGCATATAAAGGTTTTTGTCATCATAGGATATACACAACATTTTAGTTGGTCAACATTAAAGCAGCTCATCAGTTATATTATTGTCTGCAACTTTGGCTAGGTTACTAGTAATTATTGGTTTAACTGTGTGTTGGAGAAATATTTTGAACTCACAATGTATTGTTGAAACTATCTATTTCTAGCTAAAAGTAAGGTTAAAATGACATCTCATATAAATTATCTAATCAATTTGGAAAAGTTGATGGGATTCTAGTTTGGGTTTAACATTGTCTGTCTGTTCACTTTAGGGTTCACATTTTGGCAAAATTTTCATTCAGGGGTTTAGTTTTATTATTAACCCTTTTGTACACAGTGCCATTTAAACATTAAGGATCAACTATCTCTTTGATGATACTAGCTATAAAGTAAAGTTATTTTGGTTTCGCTTTGCTGTTGGATATTAATTATGTTTAACACTAAAATATTTGGATGTGATAATAGTGAGAAATTTGAGATATCATGTTCACCCTTCATTATTTCAGATTTATGCTAAAGTAGAGTTGGTGTCACGGATGGAGCATTAATGGTCAGTTTGCCTATCTGCTTGTGTTTTTGGACGGTTTAGCCTTTGAACTTCATTTATCACTGTATTTATTTTTCCATTAAAACTTATTTATATTTGATTCAATTATTTTTCATCGTACAAATTATTGAAGCACATAATAAAATAACCTCTTTGTTTAATTGATGTACAAATTCTATGGAAAATAGTAAATGCAAGCCGATCGATTGGTCGGGAAAGAGAGAAATAGTTGCATTAGGCCAGTGTCTTCAACCGACCAACTTCAATTGTTCATTGTGTTCCTTTGGGGAAAAGTGCAATTAAAGTTTGGGTAGATATTGTAAAAATTCCAAAAAGACGTCTATAGAGAACAACGTCCGATTTAGAAGTCATTGAAGATGCTTTTGGTACTACGATAACTTGGCCTGCTGCAAACGTTATAATGGAATCAATTTCTAGTTAGTATAATTCAAACTTTGTTTAGATATGAGACTTTTTTGATTTGTTTAAATACCATCTATTTCTTATTCGCCTTTGGAACATGCTTGTGTGATACGATCACCATGATTGGGCCTAATATCCCAAAGCTAACATTAGGTTGGTTATATGTTTATAGCTCCTAACGAATAAATAAAGACACAACATTGCAATAATATATCTTCAATTCGTACATCTTCTTCACATTATAAATCTACCCACCTCATAGCCTGATATCCCTTTGACCTCAATAAAACATCCACTTGTTAGCACAGTGTTTGATGATTAGTAGAAGGTGATTAGAGATGAGGTATGGTTGAAAGAATTGAATAGAGATTGGGAATAGTGCAAACTTGCTAGAGAGCAAGCTTGCAACAGAGCAAGCTTGCAAGCTTGCTAATTGCAAGCTTGTACCAGCAAGCCTGCACAAGGCAAGCTTTCTCCGGCAAGCCTGCACCAGGCTGTTAGTCCATGAGTTGATGGTTTTGATGACAACAACCTTAGAATAAGATTATAAAATATAAATACCAACATTATAGTTTAGATATATATGTATATGCATGATTTAACCATGCAGGTACCAAGAATGAAGACTGTACAGTATAGAGATTCAAGATATCAAGATTGAAGACTCATGAGTATCAAGAATATCAAGATTATCAAGAGTTCAAGATTTCAAGATAAGTATTGAGTCTAGAATTATGTTAAAACTTCATAATAGCACTGAAATCTTCACTCCATTTTTCTTTTGGGATGGAACCCATTTCTACCTTTTTAGTGGCTTACAAACCCACGACAAGTAGCTTACAAACCTACGACAAGTGGCTTACAAACCCACGAACATCCTGGTTTTGTACAAGTTCTTGAGTCCTGACATGATGAGATATTCTGTAGGAAGAAGCTTGCAAAACTACTTCAAAATGATTTTCAAAACTACTTCAGAATGATTTTCAAAATTGCTTTTCAAAATGTTTTAGCCTTAAAAATTATCTTTTCAAATGATTTTCAAAAATATGTTTTAGCCTTAAAATATTCCTTGTTTTTGTTTTTAATAAACTCGTGTTTTTAAACTTCGTTTGTTTTAAACTATCTTCATACTTAGATTTAAATATAAAATTATAGTAAAATTATATATATATTATTCTCTATAGTTATCTATGTATTTTATCTATAGTCAAGTATATTTATAAAGTTTAAAATAGTTTTAATATAAGATAAAGGTTATTTTCAAATAAAAACAAAACATCAAAATTTCCTTTGGGATGTCGACATGCCCTAGTACCCCATGTCGACATAGTGACAGTTAGATTCAAAAATTTGAATTTCAAAAGAAGTGTCTATTCGTCATAACCTTTCACGAATGGACATGACTGTTGTTCTTCTATAAATAGGGGTTAGTTTCAACGAATTTTATATCAGATTTTCTGGTTTTTCACTTCTCTTCTTCTTCCACATTTTCTTATTCAAAATCCTATCATCACTCTGCCGAAATCAACATTGAATCTAACTAGATCATCTCTGGTTTGATTCTCTATCACTATCTCAACAAGATCCAAGTGATATTCAGAGTTATAGGCTTCTTTGTAATCTATCTAGCGAGAAAAGGTGTGATTGTAGCCTTGGAAATCAATCAAGCGAGAAAAGGTGTGATTGTAGCCTTGGAAATCAATTGGGTGAACTTGTTGCCCCGGAAATCAAGTATCTCTACCCAGAGGATTATGATTCTGGAGGGTGTACCTCGTAGCCTTGAAACCGAGGGTTGTAATTGTTGAATTGATTTTGAAAGGAAATCTGTACTTAGTTGTGCGGGACTGAATGTAGGGTTACCCCGAACCAGTATAAAATCCGGTGTGTTCTTTCCTTTACTGCATTTACTTTATTTCTGCATCTGTGTTTGTTTCTGTGATTATATCTATGTCTGAATATTGCATACATTTGTGTTCAAATTAACATAAACTCAAAAAGATTTAGTAATTTCTTATAAACACTATTCACCCCCCTAGTGTTATTCCCAGCCTTAAGATCCATATTCCGCATTCCTCACATTTGGTATCAAAGCAAGGTTTTCAAAAGTTTCATAATCTGAATTTTGAAAAGTTTTTAAAATGGCTACCAACACTGGTACTGTTATTAACACTAGTATCCCTGTCACTAATTTTTTTGTAGAAGGTCAGTCTACTGCCAGACCACCACTTTTTAATGGTAGTAACTATGCATATTGGGCATGTAGGATGAAAATATATTTACAATCTATAGGATTAGATACTTGGAATATCACACAAGCTGAATACTCTGAACCCACAACTAATTTTGCACAGTGGACCACTGAGCAAAAGACTGTTGCACAAAATAATTCTAAAGAAAATTCACAGAAATTAGTGACTATCTTTCTCTACATCATATAAAATTTCGGAGCCCAAAACCTCATTTAATTATTTAAAATGATTAAAACCCGTAATTAAGCCATTTCATCCATAGGAAATTCATAAAATAATCTCTATAATTCAGAAAATTATGAAATTAACAACCCATCTCCAAAATAATGCGTTCCTTAATATATCAAAATTTCAAATCATTTGGAGGATAAAAACTTTGGATTTAAACCCAAAACCAAATCAAACCATTTCTAATAAATTCCAAAAATTCCCATTAACCATTATTCTATCCAAACAATGATTATTAGATCATAACCTTACCAATCAAACACAAGATTCGGGTATTACACATAAACGAATCAAAACAAAGATTTAAGAAATGATAAGTGTTATTATTCACCTTAGATTAATGGTTGGGGTTGAGATTTGGTGTAGCTCTTAATCCTAAGCTTGCTTTCCTTTGAGTCCTAGATTTCAATCTATCTATTGCTTCCTAACGGCCGGCTTTGATTAAGCTTTCTTTTTGGTTGTTTTTGTTGTGAGTATGAGAATGATGTAGGAGGTGAGGGTTTAATGAATGAAGGTTTTATCTACATCTAATTTTCCCCTCCCATGTATTCATCTATGTGTATAAACTTTAAAACAATCTTACTTAGTTCATTAAGTTTTGCACAGCCACACTAATTAATCAAATCTCATTCTCCCTAATTATATATCATATTCATCTATTCTAACCACATGCAAATAACCACTTTGTGCTTTTCTCGTAGATATTGTGGTCATGGTATGACCTGTTTCAGTATCTGCCTTGGAACTTAGTACGGATGCAGTTCTATGAACTGGCTAGTTATTTTCATTTTTACATAAATCAGAGGACAAAATAACATAATTTCAACAATTTTATTGCTTGGATTCAAGGTTACATTGTATAATTCTCTAGCTAATAATTGCTCTCCCTTACACTTCCAACTAGGAGGTGTGAAACTTCATAAAAAAGTATTTCTAGGAAATAACTGCTCCCATCTCTATTAACGCATGTCCCCCTAGGAAAGCATTGTACAGAGATTGTTGGTCTGTAACGAGGAAGCTTGCATAAAAAGATTTTTGCAGCTGCGAGCCTCCCACAGTAACAAGAAGTCAAGCCATTCCTACTAGGGCAAATATTGTATTATTGAATCTATATATTGGTTATGGACTTGGCTTTAGGGTCTCAGTTGGAAGTTCCATTTTTTTGTATGCTACTTTAAAGATAACATTCATGGAGCCTCTAAATCCATAAATACTTTCTTCATTGTGCAGTTAGAGATATGCACAGTTACTACCAAGGGGTCCTAATGTGGAACATGACCCCAGCCGAGTCTGCAGAAGTAAAAGTAATATCTGGTACAAGCTTCTGCTTGATATGGAACAAAGCTCATTGCTCAATCTGTGCTTCTTGCACATACTTCTCATGCGCCTTTTTTACTTTGGCCCGCAAGGTGAAGTTTCCTATGAATGGAAGCGATGAGATTATTGGGTTTCCTACCAAATCTTCATAAGGGTCAGGGAACTGGTTCTCTATAGGAGTGATTGGAATACCTTTTTGGTAAGTTCCCAAACAACCTTTCCAAATAAGCCTTTCAATTTCATTCTTCAGATGGCATCATTTGTTTGTATGGTGTCTGTTTACTCTAGGGAATCTACAATATGTGCCGCCTTTATTTGGCTCATCTTTCTTTCCTTTATTTGGGACGTTATATACTAGTTTTATCCTAGTCAATTCATAGATTTAGCCCCGAAGTGTGAGCAAGTGGGGTTTTTTTACTGTAAAGTTAAATTCTCTCATCTTTTTGCAAGTGGGTTTCTAACCCTCACTTTCTGTCATTTTGTTAGAGCAGTACTTTCAATAGACATTCCCCCGGTTGCTTTCTTCTTCAATATGCATGTACCCATTGGCTCTTTGGTAGAAAGCTTTCATGCTTCTATGCAATTTCCTACTATTTTTATCCCATATGTCTGTGTTTCTTCTTATTCCAGAATGGGCTGCCATCAATATGCCTCCACATAGGTGACTCCAATCCTTATCGCTTCTCGCTTGATACACTTATTTTCATAATTGAATAAGGATATGAAATAAAATTAATTATTTTATTGTTGGAAATTAAATGTACTTATGTCATCACCAAAAATGGCATCATATTTAAATATTGATTTATGAATTTAAATTGAGATTTAATGATTTAATAATTATTATAATTATATAAATAATTGTTTTAAAATGATAATAATTGATTTTAAATAGTTAGAAAATGATAATAAATTATTTATAATAGTTCTATAAAGATATATATATATATATATATGATTTGAAAATATAAGGAAAAATCGATATGGTTTTATCCGTATAATATCAATTATTGTAAATAATTTTAATATTTATTCATATGGTTTTATAATTCAAATGCGATCATTTTAATTAATTAAAAATGATTAGAAATTTATTTTCAAATTTTATTTATTTATATATGTAATTTAATGTATAAGTGAAAATGTGACCGGGAATCGGTTCTTCGATTGGCAACGGTTTATCGAACGAAAGTTGTTCGGAGTCAATGCAACATTGTTTATATGTCATTTACACATATATAACACATAAATACACACCCTAACATGCACATGAACATATATAAACATACAAATATACATGTAAACATATATAAGAAAAATCTAATATATTTTATAAAAACTTACCCCTTAAGCTTCCTAAAGTCAAATATCTTAACACTAAGGACATACACATGGCATAGAAGTGAATTAAGTGAGGTGGGCAATGTGCAGAATATGATGGGAAAGGAGAAGGTGTATGCACATGGTGATGGTGATGGATAATGATGATGTTTTAGATATATTTTTTACAACTTCAAGCCTATAAATACAAGGCATTCCCTTTCACTTTCTTTCACACTTCTTCCTCTCATTTCCTAAGCTTCTTTCTCCTTCCTCCAAGCTTCTTTAATGGCTTTAAAGCCTTGGAAAAATATTTGCAATGTTATGGCAAAATATTGGCAAAATACATATACATGTATATGTTACCAATCCACTTCAAAACAAGCTCAATCTCCTCCATTCCTCTTCTTAAACTCACGACCATCCCCCATCACCACCATGGCCAAGCACGTCTCCCTCTTCTCATCAAGGCCGTGAGCATTATAAGGTGGATCAAGCCCATCCAAGGTCAAAGAGATTGGTTCCGTAGAGTTTAAAGCCATTGTAGCGAAGCTATTGCCGATTTTAGACTAGCCCGTTAGAAAAATGAAGGTGAGAACTCCTAAACTATAGTATTATATGTTATTGGATGTTATATATGTTTTATTATGATTGTTGATGATGGTTGTTAAATATGAATGTTGAATATATATGCAAGTCATGGAAATACACGTCGATAAACACAAAGGAAATCACTTTCCTCTATATTAATGAATTGGTGTATATGGAATGTTAAACCCCTTTAAAATGGTTTGATAATGAGGTTGAAATGTTCTATAAACATGTGAAAGAGTTTTGGTGAAGTTTGAAATGTAATGGAAAATTTAGCCAAAAATAGGCACGTCGCGTAACGACAGTTCACGATTTCGCGTCATAAAAGTCAAACGAGTGTATAGAATGGAATATAGCTCGGAATTCTTCGAGATAAGAATTTTCCAAACTATTATATCCATAATTTTCCAACGAAGAAAGAAAATCGAGATTTCGATAAGTAGATTTTGAAATATGAGTAAAGCAAACTTTTTGAAAAATCGTGGTTTTCCAGTTCGAAATCCAAAACTGTATTTCTTTAAAAATGGTATTTTAAAATGTTTTAAAAGTGATTTGAGTTATAAAAATGATTTTCCAAATGATAAAAAAAGTCATTTTGATCAATATAGCTTAAAAAGCACTTTTTGCAACACTTTTCCAAATCTTTTATAAATGTTTTCAAATGGATAATTAAGTGTTTTAATAATGATTTGGGGTTTTTATAGCTTATTGAAAAGAGTTTAAATAAATGATTTAAAGAAAAGCTATTACAAATAAAGTGGTTTAATCTTGGCTTTAAAAGCCGACGAGTAGACTAGATTTTTCTATTCGTGAGATCCGGATGTGAGGTGCTTAAACTAAGGAGATGTTCAGGAGCAACCAGTACCCTGGCTCACCTGGCCTCTTCCCTGGGTGAGGGATAGATAAGGTCAAAATGTCGAAAACGAGTTAAGTATAAAAAGATTAAATTTTCCAAATTTAAATTAAATACAACTTGATTGTATAAAGACGATCTTCTTATACTTAGTGTTATAGCCCGAAGAGGGAACTTGTACAATTCATGGAATTTAAAAGGTGATTTCACCGTTATTCCGTCCATAGTATTTGTTGAATATGGGAATTGATATTGAGTAGAATTAGATGATTTCTATAGATTCTGCTCATTTAATATTTACTGGTTTTGGATTAACATCCTAGATAACATGGTTTTAACTCAATCAAAATTGTGAGTTTTGAATTAATAAATCATTGTTAAAATTTAAATGAAATGATTTGGAAATTTTTTAATAAGTGAAAAATGAAATAATTTCGAATTTATTCCCAGTTTAAAAAGGGTTTTGAGTAACCAAAGGATATGATAAGAGAGGTTTAATGATTCCGTATATACCGAAAGAATGTTTAAATATATATATATATATATATATATCTCCAAAAGAGATTTTGGTAAAAAGAACTTAATCAACTAAAGAATGATTCCATATTCACAAGACATCATTTTATCGATGATTGGTTCGAAGGAACCAGGGTCGGATTTGGGTAATTCCTATCCGAAGACCACTTCGAACCAATGTACACGTTTGAAAAATAAAGACCTGATAAAAAATTGAAGGATGAAGACCGAAGACCTTCGGGGTGGAAGGAATGCTAGTTGATAATTCTAGTTAGCTCCCAAATACTAAAGTAGCAGTGGTCCCTTCATTTCTGAAACTGTTCAGGTTGCAAGGACTACTCACTACTAATAGTAGTAGGAGGAGTGCCTTCGGTTTCTTCTTTCAGTCCCAGAACGAACTTGTATGAACGAATGTTTTACGTTGCATTTATAGTTACATAAGTGATCTCTATGAACGTATCATCTGTTTGGTGGCGGAGAAGGCAACTTCTCTTAGCTTAACACCCTTTCCTAAAACGTACGAGCTAAAGGAGTTATACGTTTGTAGAAATCAGTTGTGTGACAATGGAATGGCAGTGTGGCATTCAAAATGAAATGTGCAAAGAAAAAGGTAATCGTTGCCTCAAGTCTCACACCCAGAAATGACCGAAACAGGGTAGATGCGGCAAGGCTATGTGGTTCGCAACCATTAGGGTTGATCATCCTCTTCTAGATATATTTTTTCCCGCTATGATGTTCTAGTTTAAATTAATGCGGTGTATGGTAATTAAGCGCTCGGATAGGTCGGTAATGACGGGGTGATGACATATTCGGTACTATCTAGTGAGAAAGGTAGGCCGGTCTTCTGGTGGTAGAGGTGCAGATGTTCTGTTGACCTCGGTACATTCCTCTAGAGATGTACTGCCTGAAGGTAGTCCCTTCACCTGGTCATTTGTATGGAAATCTATTCTCCAATAAGTGCTTGCCATTTTGTTTGTAGAACCCATGTTTGTGGTTAATATGCTAGAATTTAATCAATGTAACACTTTCTGCTAAGATTAATTAAGTTTACTTGCAAATGTTTTCAAAGGAAAGTCATTAAAAATAATATCCCTTACTTTTACGTAATAAAGATTTGGTTATCATAAGAAAAAAAATTGTTCCGTGTTTACGTGCGGCGTGGTCTTATGAGATACCTTTTTTTTCAAAACGCGTATTTTTGAGTTCTCATACCAGTCCCATGACTGACCTGGAGTTTATTTTCCTTTCCTTTAAACTCTGGGTGGCCCTAATTTTTCTGGGCAGCCTAGTAGTCAGGTTTAGTTTAGAAGAAATCTAGAAGAAGCTCAAAGCATGGAGTTAGAAGATTTTTATGACGATTGTTATATTTCCACCACACTCTTGTGCTATAGTATTCTGCATTTGTAAGGCCAAAAATTTATAATTGTCCTTGTTTAACTCTGATAAATGTATTTAAATTTCCGCTGTAAAGATTATTTGTTGAAATATAAATGTGAGATTCTGTTCTATCTTTATTTTCTTTCTTACCCTTGAGAATCCGCTTTTCCGGCACTTGGATTTGTGGCACGTGAATACTGAGGATGTATTAGTGTCGATCTCTAAGAGTCGAAGAAATGATTCCTCACATACATGTTACATAAGTTAAACTAAATTATAAAAGTTATAAAGAAATTAAACTTATATAATTACATAAGTATAAACATGATTCAAGTAGAATTGAAATAAACCCAAAAACATATTTTTCGAATAAGTACATATATAAAGTATGCTAACCATGACTTCAGATGTTCTTGATGCTTGAATCTCTGTAACATCCCCCATTTGGAGGCCCAAAACTAATTGCTACGGATGCTGCAGTCATCCATAGTTATTAATTCTCGGTGATCAAATGCGATAATGTTAGATACATTGATATACCAGAAACACATGAATATGAAAAATTTTAAACTCAGTTTAAAACAAATTTCTCGTTTCGTTACAAATAGCATTTCAGATTCATTGCATAATCCTATACGCAAGCCATGTTAAGAGAAATTGCAATTTATTACAAAATACGCCAAGAGCGACATATGAAGATGCCCCCTTGGTTGATCAGAGTCTAAATATAGGCAACTAAACAAATTTTCCCTTACATCCAAATAACATAGCGGACAATCGATAGAATTTCCTAAATAGCTAGCTGGCCTCCTGCACGTCCCCAGAAGCTTATTCGTCAACTAATAACCCAAAAAACCCTTACCCTTAGCCTACTCAAATTAATTTTGAGCACCCAAGAGTTTAAGAGGAAAAACATAAACTTCGAGTCAGACAAAAAGTCTGCTGTGAATAATAATACACCCTCTCGAACCAAATAGATATCTAGTGAGACCACGTCGCTGAGCAGAATGAGTTTTCCCCTCGCTAGTACCTTAACCAAAAACTAATTAACCATATACTATGCACCTGCATCCACAATAGTTAAAACATAACATAATATAATGATATGCAATTATACAATATATCCTGGATTTTCCATCCCCATTCATTTGACTATCTGTCTCAAGTTATAGTTTCTAGGGTCACTATTAACCTATTACTTTCCATGGGCTAACTAATAACATGTTCCAAGCTTACGGACTATCTGTCCGGTTTCATAGTTTTCATGGGATTACTAAGAATCTGTTGGTGCCTACCAATAACATCATCCAATCATAGTTTTCATGGGCTGACTATGAACCTACTGGATTCTCCAATATCTCTCAGGTCATAGTTTTCATGGGCTGGCTATGAACCTATTGATCTCTATCAATAACCTATTCCGGACATAGTTTTCATGGGATCACTAAGAACCTATTGGCCCCCGCCAATAACATTTCTCAAGGCATAGATTTCATGTGCTATAGCTTTTTATCCCTGTAGAATTAGGGTCTCTAACCTATTCCATTACTCTCAAATGATGGTTTTCCTTTCCATTGAGTGGTCATAATAGAGAAATGGACTTACGGTTAAAAAGTTATGCATGTTTTAAGTTTTGAAAACATAGCTGGTGAAATAGCACTAAAGCAACAGTGGCAAAAAGGGGGTTCCACCCGACAGTGGAGAAAGGGGGGTTCCACCCAATAGTGGAGAAAGGGGGTTCCATCCAACAGTGGAGGGCGTTCAGTAGCAGATTCGTAACTAACTTAAAAACTGCTGTTTTGCTAAATAAAGTATATTATTTTCACCGACTCTTATTTTTTGTCAAATTCCTATTGGTTAGAGATGCACGTTATCAATTTCTTTGCAGAAAAACTGCTATAATCAGGTTTCAAGATTTCACAAATTATTTTCAAACCATTAAATTATGTTAATATTTTAATATAATTATTAAGCCTTTCTAACTTAGAAAATTCATAATAAATCAAAAACACTTGGTAAAAATCCCAAAAATTCATCAAAAATCTAAAATAACATTTTCTTTACTATATAAAAATTTCGGGGAAAAATTCATTATTTTATTATTTAATAATTAAAACCCGAAATTAATGCTCCTTTCACCTTAGGAAATTCATAAAATATTTCTATTAATTCCAAAACTTACGAAATTGAAAACAAATCTCCAATTATATATTACACAACATAAACAAAAACTAAGTCATTTGGTGGTCATTCGCAAAGGTTTTTCCCTTGAAACCTATCATAATAATTTCGTAAAAATTCTAATAAATCACCATTCATGCAAACAATAGTAAAATCAACCATATCATCATAAAACAATTTGGAATACATCAAAAATTGAAAAATTAATACATAAGAATGAGATGGATACTATTATTCATCTTGTTTTGAGAAAAAGAGTTGAGATTTTAGTTGTTGATTTGATTCCCCTTAGCTTTAACTTGATTCTCTAACTTTTCTTCCTTTAAAAGTATTAGCAATGGCCTCTAGTTTGTTTGTGTTTTGTACGGATGTAAAAATGAATGAGGATATGAGGGTGGAAGGGTTTATGTTTAGGAAATGAAGCTTATTCCTATTTTGCCCCTCTCATAAATCCTCCTATTTATGTTTAACTTAAAACAATCTTATATGTTGATTAGTTAAGGCCTAACCCAATTAATTATGAGATCTCATCTCCTTTTCACGCCACACATTATTATGTTTAATTAATCTAATTGAATCTTTGGAATAATGTTAAAAAAATAGGGGTGTTACAGGCTCCCCCCTTAAAGAATTTCGTCCTCGAAATTCAGTAAGGACTACAAACAAGCATATCAATCATGTCAACAAAGCTAGTATATCCCACCAGCGAAAAGTCTATATGAAACAAATATAGAACATACCCTCATAACAACCTAGGATAAGTATCCCTAATCTTGTCTTCTGTTTCCCAAGTACAGTCCTTCTCATTGTCGCTCCACTGAACCTTTACCAACTTGACTGTCTTGTTGCTTAACCTCTTCTCATCTCTCGCAACAACCCGAACTGGTTACCTAACAAAAGTCAGACCCGATTCTACTATTAAGTCTTCCAATGTAGTCGGATGGATAGTTGTCTATGGATCATGTACATACTTACAAAGATGAGACATGTGAAATACATTATGGACACCCGCCAAACTGCTCGGTATCTCTACTCTATATGCGAGTTTTCTGATCCTCTCTATGACTGAGAACGGTCCAACATATCTCGGTGTCAGCTTCCCTGACTTTCCAAATCATACCACACACTTCATCGGTGATAATTTAATGAAAACCCTATCTCCAACTGAGAACTCTAGATCCTTATGCCTCTTATCTGCATAACTCTTTTTCTAGACTGAGCTTCCATTATCCTACCTTGGATAAACTCCATCTTCTCTATTGCTTCTCTCACCATATCCGGACCAAGGACCAATCTATCTCCAGTCTCTAACCAACACACTGGTGATTTGCATGGCCTTTCATATAAAGCTTCGAAAGGTTCCATCCCCATACTAGCCCAGTAGCTATTATTATAGAAAAACTCAACCCAGTGGAAATGGTCTTCCCACGACCCACCAAAATCTAATGCACAAGCTCTTAATAGATCCTCGAGTATCTTGTTGACTCTCTCTGTCTGCCCATCAGTCTGTGGGTGATAAGCAGTACTCATCTTAAGCTTGGTTCCCAACATTCCTTGTAGACTCTTCCAAAATTCACTAGTGAACAAGGCATCTCCGTCACTGACTATGCTACTAGGAATCCCATGTAGTCTAACTACGTTCTTCATAAACAATTTAGCCAGGACCGTTGTCGTCCTGATTGATTTGACTGGAATGAAATGAGCACTCTTGGTCAACCTATCAACTATGACCCATATACTTTGGTTTCCCCGGTTCGACATTGGCAACCCGTCTATAAAATCCATGGATATCGAATCCCATTTCCAAACTGGTATCTCTAAAGGTTGAAGAAACCCATTGGGCTTCTGATGTTCACCCTTCACTTGTTGACAGTTCACACACTCCTTTACCCACAAGCCAACATCCCTCTTTATACCTTCCTAGTAGAAACTCCTCTTCATATCATGATACATCTTGGTCCCCCCAGGATGAATCATAAATTTTGATCGATGACATTCTCTAAGGACCTCGTTCCTTAGGTTTTCTATATTCGGGACACACAATCGTCCCTTCTTTCTCAACCACTCTAACCTTTCTGGTCAAGACTAAAATCCTTCAGATCATCAATCTCGATTCCGACCTCTAGCCTTCTAATCTTCTCAGGAAACACTGGGTCATCTTTTTTCTTATATGCAATCCTTTTGATCAATCTCGGTCGAACTTCCAAGCAGGATAACATGATAGTACTCTGACTAGAACTAGCAGTAGATCTTAACTGCACACTGCACGTAGTCAACGCCTCAAGATCCTTTCATTCGGCCAACATGGCTAACACCACATTCTGATGTTTCCTGCTAAGTGTATCCGCAACCTTGTTACCTTTCCCCGGGGTATACTCTATACCAAAGTAATAAGCCGCTAAAAACTTCAGCCACCTCTGCTGTCTCATATGTAACTCCTTTAAGAGAATACGTATCTAAGGACTTAAGATCAGTATATAACTCGAATCTCTCTCCCAAGAGATAGTGTCTCCATATTTTCAACACGAAGATTACCGCTGCTAACTCTAAATCATGAGTAGGTATCTCACTTCATAGGGTCTAAGCTATCGAGAAGCGTAGGCAATGACCTTACACTTTTGCATCAACACAACTCCTAATTCGGTTCCACATGCATCGGTATACACTACTATTCCTTGATTCCCATCTAGAACTGCTAACATAGGTGCATTGGTCAATAAATGCGTTAACTTAAGGAACGCTTCCTCACATTTGCCAGACCAAGTAAACTTCACATCCTTCCTAGTTAGCTCGGTCAAAGGCGCTCCTATCCATGAGAAATCCTTAATAAACCTATGGTAGTAACCAGCAAGCCCAAGGACACTTCTGATCTCAGTCACCATCTTTGGTCTCTTCCAGTTGTTAATAGCTTCGATCTTATCCATATCAACTAACAAACCCTTCTCTAAAATCACGTGACCAAGAAACTTACCTTCTTTCTTCCAGAAATGACACTTTGAAAACTTCGCTCTCAGTTGATGCTGCCTCAGCGTCTCAAGCACTAATTTAAAATGAGCATCATACTCTCTTTCATCCTTAAAGTATATTAAGATTTCATCTATGAATACCAATACGAACCTATCCAAGTACTATCAGAAAACACAATTCACCAAATCCACGAAGAAAGCTAGCGCATTCGTTAACCCGAATGACATCACCAACCACTCATATGACCCGTATATGGTCCTGAACGCTATTAATGGCATACTATCCGCCCCCACTCTTAGCCGATGGAACCCTGTTGCCAAATCCAATTGGGAGAACACTTTTGCTCCATTCAACTAATCGAACAAATCATCGATTCTCGGCAAAGGATGCTTATTCTTAATCATCCTTTCATTCAACTTGTGGTAGTCAATACACAACCTTAGAGATCCATTTGGCTTCTTCATGAATACCGCAGCTACTCCCCAAGGAGATTTACTTAGTCTAATAAAGCTCTGCCCTTCCAAGTCCACTAGCTGCACCTTTAGTTCTTTCATCTCAGTAGGTGTCATCCGGCTAGGTGGTCTACTTACAGGTTCTGCTCCTGGCACAAGATCTATCCGAAACTCGATAGCTTGCTTTGGCGGTAGCCCTGACACTGGCTCAAAAACATCTGCTCTTTTTTACCAACAACCGATCTAATTCTTCTTCCGCTTTCATTGCACTCAGCAAAGCACAAGAACTTGAGTCTGACTTCTCCATCGAGTATATATTCGGTTACGGCTGTTGGGGTGTCTCGATATTTCCCCATCACAGCAAAATATTCTTGCATCGTATATATCTAACCAATCCATATCCAATATGATCCCGAAACCCCGAAATCAAAAGCATACAGACTACATGCAAACTTATAACCTAACAAGTCAAGTTTTAACTGATCACATCTTATTCCCAGAGTTGCATACCCTCCTATTGGATTCACAACCCTTAAGGAAGTAAGTAGGTATGATGATTCTAAACATAATTTATCTACCAAACACTAAGATATAAATGAATGTGATGCACCAGTATCAAATAGTACCGTAACTGGTATACTATGAATCAAAAGCATATCTTCCATCATGGATTTCCCCTTCTCAGCTATTGTTGGTCTGGAAGAAGATGGTTCCAAGGCAAAAACTTTTCCCTTGTTTGCTCTAACCGGTTCTGGACACTGATTCCTGTAATGCTCGATCTGGTCACAGTTGAAGCACTTCACTCCTTTCGTATCTGCAACCTTCTTTCCTTTTCCAGTTCGACATTCATGAGCAAAATGTCCTTTCTTGTTGCACTTGTAGTAAACTACATCGGCCTTCCCTTTCTTGGCTGCTCCTCCTTTTTGAGTTCCTTTCTGTTTAAAGAATTTTCTCTTCTTTCCCTGCGGATCTTGAACCTCGAACGACTTCCCCTTACTAAACGTAGAGAGCATCTCTTCGTTCCTGATGGCCATCTCCACTACAACATTGCTTGGGTCACGGAGGTGTGACATGGTTGCCCTAGGAATCTCTGGCTTTAGTCCTCCAATAAACTTTTCATTTCTATTAATGACGGTGTCAATCATGGCGTATCCGTATCTGGACAGCTCATTAAATTTCGTGGCATATTCGATTACCGACATCTCCCCCTGCTCTATATCCATAAACTTCCTCATCAATGCCAACTTGGCCACTTCGGATAGAAACCTCTCTTCGAATATCCTTTGAAACTCAGCCCAATTTAATTCTTCTTCAGGTACTCCAACAGTAACCCCATTCCACCAGTATAATGCTGCCCCTGCAACTGTCTGAAAGCAAGTCTTCTCTTCTGTTCATCATCTAATCCCAAGCCAGCGGAAATTTTTTCATAGTGAAATAACCAGTTTTCTAGTTCGAAAGCATCCCCTGTTCCCAAAAATGGCTTCCCACCAAGACTGGTGTAATCCCTGCTCAACTTGGCATAGTTATTGCCAACTTGGTTCATAGGATTTGCTCCCCCAGCATTCACAACATTTTCCCCAGCTACTCTGTAGCTGCTCTAGCTTGCATCAAATTGACGAAGAACTGATACATCATTCCCATATCTACGGGCGGGGTTCCAGCACCTAGTTGTCATTTGCGTTTGGATTAGCATTTGCCTTTCGACCCGGATTCCTCGTAGTATTGGGTTGAGTATTTCCATTAGTTGTAGTGCTTCCTCTACTTAGATTTCCTCTTCTGTTTCCTGCCTCCATATCTTCCTTTCTCGTATATCTACATATGAGCCTTAGTAAGATATAGAAGAATGGTCTAAGAAAAAAGGGGAATACGTACTTATATATATAACAAATGCAAATACGTTACTATAACATTAACCCAAACCTCGATCACATTCTCTGAATCATTGGGTTATGTTTTGAAAATCTTTTAGGTTAGATTTTTTTTAAACTTACATAAACCTATGCTCTGATACCAACTTGTAACATCCCATATTTAGAGACCTAAAACTAACTGCTACGGATACTGCAGTTATCCATAGTTATTAATTCTCAGTGACCAAATGCGGTAATGTTAGATACATTGATATACCAGAAACACATGAATATGAATTTTTTTAAACTTAGCTTAAAATAAATTTCTCATTTCATTACAAATATCATTTTAGATTCATTACATAATCCCCTACGTAAGCCACGCTTAGAGAAATTACAATTTATTACAAAATATGCCAAGAGCGACATATGAAGATGCCATATTGGTTGATCAGAGTCTAAATATAGGCAATAGTGGAGAAAGGGGGTTCAACCCAGTAGTGTAGAAAGGGTATTCCATCCAACAGTGGAGAAAGAGAGTTTAGTGGTAGACTCATAATTAACATAAAACTGCTATTTTGCTATATAAAGTATATTCTTTTCACCAACTCTTATTGTTTGTCAAATTCCTATAGGTTAGAGATATACTTTATCAATTTCTTTTCAGAAAAACTGCTATAATCAAATTTCATGATTTCCAAAATTATTTTCAAACCATTAAATTATATTAATATTTTAATATAATTATTAAGCCTTTCTAGCTTAGAAAATTCATAATAAATTGAAATCTCTTGAGAAAAATCCCAAAAATTCATCAAAAATCTAAAATTACATTTTCTTTACTATATAAAAATTTCAAGGCAAAATTCATATTATTTTTAATAATTAAAACCCTAAATAAATGCTCGTTTCACCTTAGGAAATTCATAAAATATTCCTATTAATTGCGAAAATTTTGAAATTAAAAACCCATCTCCAAAATTATATATTACACAACATATCCAAAAATTGAGTCATTTGGAAGTCATTCACAAAGATTTTTCCCTTGAAACCTATCATAGTAATTTCATAAAAATTCCAATAAATCGCCATTCGTGCAAACAATGGTCAAATGAACTATATCATCATCGAACAATTTGGAATGCATCAAAAATCTAAAATTTAACGCATAATAAAGAGATGGATACTATTATTTACCTTGTTTTAAGAAAAAGAGTTGAGATTTGTGTTGTTGATTTGATTCCCTTTAGCTTTAACTTGATTCTCTAACTTTTCTTCCTTTAAAAGCTTTAGCAATGGCCTCTACTTTGTTTATGTTTTGTATGGATGTAAAAATGAATGAGGATATGAGGGTGGAAGGTTTATGTTTAGGAAATGAAGCTTATTCCTATTTTTCCCTTTTCATAAATCCTTCTACTTATATTTAAGTTAAAAAACAATATTATATGTTGATTAGTTAAGGCCTAACCTAATTAATTATCAAATCTCATCTCCTTTTCTTGCCACACATTATTCTGTTTAATTAATCTAATTAAATCTCCTAAATAATGTTAAAGAAAAATTAGGTGTGTTACAATCACGAGGGTATTTCATAAGAAAAACATTTTCCTTAAATCGATATCACTCTAATATATATATTAAAGATTATAAATCTCTAATATATAAAGTAGTTCTTTATTATTTATATATTAATATGTTACTTGCATACTCACTATTTGTTGAGCAAACTCAAGCTTGAGATGTTATGTGTAGGACTATGTCTACATATTGTTAGGCAACATAAGATACTGCATTATTTGTTGAATAAACTTAAGGCACATGCATTATAATTTGACCATTGCAAAACGATAAGTATGGGTAAATAATATCTTTCGATTCGTTGAGCAAATTCAAGGCTAGGTTTGAGATTAGGACAAAGACCACAGTTAGGAGTTGTATATGATACAGTTGAT
This sequence comes from Allium fistulosum, assembly GCA_030737815.1. Taxonomy (NCBI): domain Eukaryota; kingdom Viridiplantae; phylum Streptophyta; class Magnoliopsida; order Asparagales; family Amaryllidaceae; genus Allium; species Allium fistulosum. The sequence goes on along the minus strand of CM060903.1, from coordinate 303,051,361 downwards.
AAATAATTATCCATCGTTTATGGGCCTATGATTTGTTAAATAAACTTATTGTTAGAATCCCAAGGCAAGCGAGTCCTAACACTCTTTAAAGGAATTGAAAGATTTCTATATTTCTCTTATGGTTTTGAGGATTATAAAAATCTAATGGGAGCCTTATTAGAAAAATGAAATGAATACATTTAACCTTTCGAATTTTGTAAGAACATATGCTATACAAATTATGATTATCTACTAAAATAAATTTGTCCAACTAATCTAATTGTGTTTATTAATTGAAATATACTAATTAAATGAATTAGGATTGATAATGAAATATAAGATATACCTACCAGTAAATAATTTGGCATGTCGTTACTTTAAGATCCATGTAAGAGCCGATGATACAACGCCAAATATATTCGTACCTTGGTCACTCAAATATTTATTTTTCAAAACCATGTATTGTATTTTATTAGTTTTGAACTCCAAAGCTATAAAAGATTATATGGTGACCAGTCGTTCATAGTACATTAAATCTCAATGAAATTGTTTCATTTGAAAAGTGCAAAGAAACCATAGTGCAAGATAATGTGTTCAATGCTGTAGTGTAACGACCCGAATTTTTGACACCTGTTATTGGGTAATTAACTGATTTCAATTATTGGAATATTAATTTTTATTTGTCAAATAGATGAATTTTCTGATATTTAAAATATCTGAATATATATTGATTAAAAACTATATTCAAATTTAAATTATAACTTTCTGGATATGATAAATATTATAAATGTATGCATATAAACTCCACCATTAAAATTCAAGGTAGAATATCCATATACTTGTATATATAAATATAAACAAGTTTTGTGAGGTTTAAATATATATATATATATATATATATATGAATGTATTTTCTATGAAGTAATATATATGAAAATTATATAAATGTGAATATATATATATGATGACAAAACATATGTAAGTAAATATATATATATATATATGTATGTATGTATTTTATGAAAAATAGTGCATATAAAAAATATATAGATATGTGCATGTAAAAGCTTCATGATGGAAAAATAAAATAAATATATATATGCATAAGTTAAGGTGTATATAGTATTTGTAAATATGAAATGTATATATATATATATATGATGATAAATATACATAAGTATATGTATATGCATATATGGTCAAAAAACTAGTGTACATGAGAATCTATATATATGTATATATATTTACATGATGTATACATGTATATATACAAGGGAGCATCATCATGGCAAGGCATCACTTCAAGCATACAAAACATTTAATCAAAGTCAAAACAAAAATAAAATCAGGTCATATGAAAAATCAAATCAACTTCATATTCAAATCAGGTCAACAAAATTTTCAAATCAAATTGAAGAGAAAAAAACACTGTATATGACAATAGACTTCAACCTTGTCCAAAAATCCTGTTCTCTCCTCTTTATAAATACAATTGCCTTGGGTTTTTCATGTATACCGTTTCAGTTAAAAAAAAAGATTAAGTTGCTAAAGTTTGAAGCCTGAGGGAAGAAGGCCTAGTAAAGCAAACAAGCAGTGTTCATCATTTTGATTACAGTGAGTTAACAACTTTATTTTGTTACTTTTTTTATACTCATAAGTAAAATTGAGTTATTTTGTTAAATCTTGATCTGGGACAAGAATATACACATCTGATATGTGAAAATGTATGTATATATGAGTGTTGGTCACCTAAACTTACAATAACATATGAAAACCACCTCTGTTCTTGGAAAAAAGTTGACATTTTGCAATTAACGATCTATGTCATGGTTTAATTCTATTGGATATTTAATTCAATTATTCTTGTCTGTGCCATCAAGTGGACAAGCGAGTTAAAATAGTAGATTAAAATGATGATATGTTTTATTTGAAGAAAAATAAATAAATTCCATATGTAATTATTGTCACCCTAAATATAAATTGTTTATTTTAAATAATTTACCCTTTAAAATTTATTACTTGGATTCGAAGAGACCGGAAATCGGGTATCAGTGTTATCCGGAACCACTTCGATTTAATAGTCGTTATGAACCTTTACAGTTTTGATTATATAATTTAATATACTGAAAAAATTAATTAATTTAACAAAATTCAACTATTTTAAATAAGTAAATGTACTTAGACATTATTATAATATCGATGGATTTCTGTAAAGTGTTTTGGTTATAATCGGATAAAACTCGTCGGGTTGTACGAGTTACCTTTGTTTCAAAAGATTTCCATAACTTAAGTATTTCAAATTAAGTGTGTTACTCACGCTGGTTTCCAACCTAACTCGGGTGTTACTTTATTGTAATGCCCGGATCAGACCGAGTATTACAGTTTTCAGGTTAGGACGTTTTTTGGAGCTCAGGAGACGAGCTGGATGGCAGAGACGTATTGCACGTATAGACTATATTCCATTGTATTGTGGGCTGTATTTCAGCATTTAGAGACAAGTTATTATAACTGTCCAGATTTATTATTGATGATTGTATTCTGTTAACTTGTATATATATATATATATTACGGTTACAGCTTTTCTTTGTATAAAATGCTGTTAATGTATATTATATTTTGTTCCACTGCGAATGTGAGATTCTGTGTGGTTGTTGTTTCTGTTCTTATTCTATCTCCTTTTCTTCTTAACCCTAACAACCTGGTATTTCCGACACTCGATTGCTCGACACTCTATACATTGGACATATTAGTGTCAATTTTCGGGGGTCGAAAATCGCCCGGTCGTTACACGTAGAATACAATGAGAGTTGTGTTGTGTTGAAAACAACGAAGATCAAGGACAAAAGACAAACCTAGGAATTCGATTGCTAAAATATCAATTTTGATTTGTTTACTGAAGTGCAACGTATTTGGTGTCCATAAAATGTAAGGATGTTCGAAAGCACTTTCATAAAGAACTTGGTGTTGTCCCGTAATAAAATTTCCTTTGGATGGTCTGACTATTATGAAAGCGAATGTTCGAGAGTAGATGTAAAATAGGAAAAATTGGGATGGAGAGAGTGAATCGTTGCATCTACTTCATGAAGAGACATTGAATGTGAGAACTGTATTATATTTAGTAAGATACTTAATGTGGAATGGAAAATGTGGTTTCCATTCCAAATTGTGTTTAATTATCGAAAATTGTTTTCCATAGAAGATATTTCTATGATTATAAGATATTTGATATAAAACTCTCGATTGTAAACTAGTTATAGAGGATGAAATAAATGACCCATGAAAAGTGGTTGATGGAGCTTCGTATTTCATGCGCTTTTATAGTAATGGCGGAAATAGTGGGAGTTTACCATATAACACTTATTACTGGATTTATCAAGATGCGAAAGATTGTTTTTGTTTATATACCAAATATTACTTATGAAATATTAACTATTTTTCTGCTTTAATTGAAAATAACTATAATTTTATTTTGTTATGATTATTTTGAATATTCGTTATAAATAAATTTATAATGGTATTTGTTTTCATAACATTATTGATGCATTAGCAATAAACAATACATATCTTAAATTTTCTACAATTATTTTTTAATTATGGACTAAGCCATATCCTTGAAAAGTAATTCTTTAACCATATGTCTATAAATTATATGGTACTCATGAATTGTATCTCAAAAGGTTAAGGGCAAAGCACCTATTTAGTGGGAGTGACAAAAGAGTTAATGAACTCTTCAGATCGATACATATAGACGTATGCATCCAAAGTCTAATGATACCAAAATGGGTCCACTTACTTCGTCAAATTCACTGAGAGTTATCATAGATATGTACATGTATATCTGGTACACAAGTAGTATACCTATGATAATTTTAGAGAGTATAAAATGGAAGTAGAAAACATAACGTGCAAAAGAACTAAAAAAATTCGATTTGGTCAAATAGGTGAGTATACGTTGGAAAGAATTCCAAAAGTACCTAAAATGTGTAAAGTTCAATCCTAAAATCATCCTCCTTTTGATGCATAATGATGTACCAATAAGGAGTAATTAGACATTGTTGGACAAAGTACAATTGGTCATTAAAGATGTTGAATTAGTTTATTTCCATAAGGATATGCACTTAAGAGTAAATACATATGTTAAATTTAATTCCATCTAAAGCACTATTTACGTGAAACCCTTACACTTCCTAGGACAAAGAGTTGACAGGTTGTGTGAGTTATGAGGTTTCATGTAAAATTCAATCGTAAGGGATCTCGTGTGAACCACCCCAAAGTAGTTCGAGACCAACCACAATGGTTAACTAATTTCTGTTATGATTAAGTTTCGTAAACTCAAAATTGAATCATTTTTATATAAGAATTGGATACGATCCAAACATTCTAACGTAAAAGCTGATTATATAGGATGAAAAGAAATTAACCGAGCCTAAAATAGACACAACTCATTAGAATGTCTAATATGAATTCTCGCATATTAAAGAGAAACCATGAGTTTCATATCAATATCGAGAAAATGAATTGTTTGCAATAACGGTTTCGTCAATTGCCAGTACGTGTAAAGAGTATAGACTTTAACATATGGCATGATACTTAAATCCGAAATGGATCCAAAGTACATTATCGAAATGTGATTTTGATAATTGTACCCAAAGGGATATGATCCATCGGCTGCAAGTCTGTCTTCCAAAGGAAGACCGATGTAGTTGGAATATGGTAAGGGACATTGATGAAGAATAACCTTGCAAATTTCAATTACTGCAATTAGCATAACAAATTCATCAATCAACATATTTAAGTTAATTTAGATTTTACTTGCAAAATTATCACCGATTAAACCGAATATTTGCACGGGTGAATAATATTTAACTTTTAAAATGGAAAAATATTTTTAATGATAAAAATGTTATTTTTGTAATAATTAATTGGAAAATATTATACGATTATATGTTGAATGTAATATAACTAGCTTTATTTCAGTAAGAACTCTTAATATTTTTAATTTAAATTATAGACATATTAATTGTGAATCATAATAGATTTTATTATAAGGGTTGTAATAGGTTTTTAACTAACACTATTTACATAATAACGTGTTGGTATATTTGGTTTGAAATAAATCAACAAGTATTTAATAATATTAGTATTGATTTGGAAATTTTAATATATGTAATTTCTTTTTTTAGTTTTAATTGGATTTTAAATTCAAGTTATAAGTTAAATAAAAATTTACTTTTTAAAGAGTTAAAAAAATAAAAGCTCATATTTAATTTTTAAAGAATAAAACCATTCTAAATAATAGGAAAATAGTAATGAATTAATTTTAATATCTTTAGATAACGTGGTAACTTTTGACTCTTCGTTATAATGTGTTTGAATATTAGTCTTGTTAATTTCTTTGTTAATTTACTTGCTGGTTATCTTAAGGAATTTTTTGATGCTTTAATTGAAGTTTATGTTCTTATGTACGTTGTATCAAATATGTAGTTGTTAATTCAAGTTAAGAGGTAAATTTTAAATGTATGTTTTTCCAAAAGTGTAACAACCCGCAAATCCGCACAATTCAAGCCGACAAATAAACCACACATGTTCAACCCAAATTGAACGGAAAGATGGATAGTTATGGGCATGAGAGAAGAAAGAAGAAGAGAAAAGAAGACAAAGAGAAAACGAAACCAAAACAACACCGAATCGCACAATCACAACGGAACAACCTATAATATGATATCAATGATCTTTACAAAAGAGAAACTGTAATATACATACATCCATCAAAGAACAACAAATCACAATCATCAGCCTGGACAGTTATAACAACCTGTCCTCAAAAATGTTGATAATTTCAACAATAATGTAGCGGAAAATAAACATATACGTGAATATGACTTAAAGACCTCCAGCTCATCTTCGAAAGCTCTAAAGCATCCAAACTGAATCTATAAATATGCTCGGTTTGACCCGAGCATTGTAATAAAATAACACTCGAGTCAGTCTGGTAAACCAGCGTGAGAAAACTCGTCCAGTTGGAATTTTAAAGTTATCAAACCCTTTTCAAAATAAATGTATCTCATAAGACCACGCCACACATAAACACGGATGAGTTTTTACCTTACGATAACAAAACATTTATAGAAGATCCAGTGATATTCTAATAATGTCTAGGAATTCAAAGTAAATATATAAAATAGTAGAAATGCTTGCATCTCATGTTTCAACACAATTAGGCACAATTAAGTCCGTAAAGCTCGTATTGGAGAATGGATTCTATACTATGACAAGGTAAGGAACTACTTTCTAATGGTACATCTCTGGATAAAACGCATAGGGGTTGAAAAGAACATCTTGTACCCCTACCACATAGGACTGGCCTACCACTTGACTAGTAGTACCGAATATGATCACCCCTTTCTTTAATGGGCTCCGAAGCATACATGAGTATATAGTAATCAATCTAGATTTTGGGATGACCATACCCTGATGGGACTGACCCACTTTGCCCTACTGCATACCCGATTTTTGTCATATCCTGGTTGATGAGGCTTGGGGCTACGTTTTAACTTTATATAGCACTTCCCACTTGGAATGCTAACACTACCCTCCAGGAAACAATGCAATGCCAGCATTCATCCATACAAGTTCATTCTAGGACTGAACGAAACCGAAGGCATCGCTTCTACTACATCCATTTTGGAATCATTCTCAGGATTAGTAGCAAGTAGTTCTTGCACTTCAAAGAGCTCCGTCTCGATTATCATTAAGATATTCCACTTCGAAACGCTTATGCTGGTTTGAAGTGGTTTACGGATAACATATCAATTCCCGGTCTCTCCAAACCGACAATGTTAGTTTATAAACTGGCCAACATTTGGTAGTCGGTGATTTAACTATCAAATAAACAAAATATCCAACCAAAGATCAATTTTTTAAAGAAAGTAACACTGTTTAAGCACCAAGCAACACTAAGCCTCTTTAATTGGTCTTTTCGTTAATTAACACACTTTCCAAATATTTATCTCAAAATATCTTTATGAAGATATATTCGCAAAATCCCCTTAAATCTTCCTATATTTGAAAACATTTCCATATACTTATCTCAACAGTATAAGTATATTCACAAACCATTTCATTTTAAACCTTTAGATGATGCCCCAAAACACACTTTATCGGGTCAAAACGAATGTTGTGTAAAACATCGTTACAACCCAAAACACTAGTATAGAGATCCAATTAGTCATATTTAATATTAATTTTCGATGTCGAAATCAAACTATTTATTAGTTAACAATGAAGCCGATCAAGTTGGGGTATCATTAACTCTCAGACTTTAAATGAATGACATTCCTAACTTTGAAACGGATGTAAGTTACACACCTCGAAATTTAACATCAAATATATGATATAGATATAAATCTCGTATACTATAAAAAAACATCTTCTTCCGGAAATCATCTACTATAACAACAATATTATAGTCTATGTCTTCCTCACTTTCTCGAAAACATTTATTACAACAAAAATGTTGAAATCCACGTCTTCCTACCACTTAACACATTTTAAATCACTTTTAAAAACCGTTAAACTCCATTTGAGAATATCACTTCTAGAATATTCCTTTAAAAGATTGTTTTAACTTTTAAAACGATATTTCCTTGATAAAAATCCATATTTAAATTTCAACATAATCATTCCCATATTTAAAACCTATATTTATAAATCTCTTTCTATTTTATAAACTTCCCTTTTATAAAATCCCCTTATTTATAAACCCTATTTATAACTCTATCCCTTTATAAATCTCACTTTTTCATAAAATCCCATTTAAAACATCAAATACGATCCATTTTTAACGTTGCCTCCATATTTATGACTTTCTTTTATAAATTCTCTTCTATTTATAAAATATCGTTTTACATCTCCCAATTTATCCTCATTTTCAATTTCCAAAATAAATTCAACTATTTTTCTAAACAACGTTCCATATCTTATTATATATCCACAATTTTGATTTATTTTTCCCAATTTATCCAATGAAAAAAGTTTCCCTTTATTTATAAACACCGTTTATATATCTATCCTTTTATTAATAAAATACGATTTTTCAAATCTTCACTTTATTTGAAAAATGTCACATTTATAAATTTCCACATTTATAAAAAAAATCTTAATATATGTATATGTGTGTGTGTGTGTGTATATATCACTTTATATAAAACGGTTAATAAATATTTATACTAAAATATTTCTATTTTCTTTTTAAAACCATATTCCTTTATTATAAAAGACAGATTTATTTTTTTAAGATTTTTAAAATCTTTATTATATAATTCAGAAATCTCTGTTTAAAATATTTTATAAAACTATTAATTTATAATATCTAAAAATCATACTTTTTATTTAATTTAAAATAAATTCGTTTTTTTAGCAATTCAAGAATAATTATTAATATATATAAATTTTCGAAATCATTTAAAATTCTTTTAAAAAACTAAATCTTTAATTTATAGTATTTCAAAATACTAAAAATATGGCCTAGTGCTACTATAGCACTAAATAAGGAAAAATCATCCATGTCATCAAATATGGCATCCAACACATCATATATCAAAATATATGAAAAATAAAATCAACAGTGTGAGGAATCCAGTTGAATCCCTCCAACCTGTCTCCCTGCATCACATAAAGTATAATCATAAAATATAAATCAACCGCTTCGAGGTGGGATCGTATACAAAGGGTCATCCGGTCATACACGGGAATGTAATAGGGTCTCATCCGCTCTAGGGGCGGGAATATATCCAAACCAACTAATAAAATAGTAAGTAATCGAAATATTCAACAATTAATCGACAAAAAATTATCCACAATTGTATAAAAATATAAGTGGGCTAGAGAGATGGGTTAACTCACTTTGATTCCAGTTTTCGTCGAACGCTCCAGTTTGAATTAAAATTGAATAGGCATTCAATTTTAACCTAAATTCCTACTAGCTCCAAATCCATCCAATACAACTCTATATCGTAGTATTCGCTGTAACGAGCGCAACGCAACTTGTCGCGTCCAATTTTGATCTCGTATGAATTAGATATGAATTAATGAACGTTAAGATTATTTAAATTTTAATTAACCTAAATTAATTAATTTTAAACTTAACTACCTTCCTCCTCTCACGTAACAATCCAGGCCGTGCTTCGTGAACCCAAACTCGACGTGACTCAAATTGATCATCGCCGCTGCTTCACGTCGCCGTTCGTCGTTGCACTACCATCGAAGGATGCCACGACCTTGAGCTCCTCCACGCCACTGCTTCACCCTCCTAATTCGATGCCGTTTGCCATAAAATCCAACCCAACTGTCGTTGTTTCAAATGAAAACTGCCGCCTCCTCTGTCTACAGTGCCTCATCTCCACCGTTCAACTTGCTCTACAAGTTTGTAGTTGAGGTTGAGGGCTGAAAGTGGATAGAGTGGCTTCGTTGATTGTCGATCATTGGATAGAGGGAAGTTTGAAATGGCGGCTGAAGGTTTGTTAGATTAGGGTTTGCAAATTGTGAGGATCCGTTTCTTCGATCCTCTAAAATCGAGACCAATACATCCTCGATATTCACATGCTGCAAATCCAAGTGCCGAAGAGGTGGATTCTCAAGGGTAAGAAAAATAAAGAAAGAACAGAATCTCACACAAATGCAATAACATATATTATTTCAATATATAATCTTTACAGTGGAAAATTTTAAATATATTTATCAGAGTTAAACATGAACAATTATAACTATCTGTCCTTACAAATGCGGAATACAATAAAACACGAGAGTGGTGGAAACGGATAACAATCTTCAGAAGAATCTTCTAACTCCTTGCTCTGAGCTCCAACCAGATTTCTTCTAACTAGAGCTGACTACTAGGCTACCCGGGAAAATTAGGGCACCTGGAGTTTAAGGGAAAAGGAAAGTAAACTCTGGGTCAGTCATGGGACTGGTGTGAGAAACTCAAAATACACGCTTTGAAAACAAAGGTATCTCATAAGACCAGGTCACACGTAAAGACGGAATGGTTTTTTACCTTATGATAAGCAAAAACATTTTCTATGTAAATCATTTGGTGTTATTTCTAATGACATTCTTTTGAAAACATTTGCATGTAAACTTATTAATTTTAGCCGAAATTGTTACCATTATTAAATTCTAGATATGTTAGGCTCTACAAACAAAACTCTTACAAGGCTCGTTCGGAGAATGGATTCCATAAAATGGCAGGTAAGGACTACCTTCCGTACAGTACATCTCTAGAGGAATATACCGAGGATACACAAACAATCCTTTGCATCTGGCAAGACCGGTCTATCCCTATTTGGCATTCAGACATGGCCTGGATAGAAACCGAATATGTCATCACCCCGGTCATTACCGAACTATTCGGGGCCGCACATCATACATAACATACTCGACATATAAAGAGTTATCTAGAAAGGTGATCGTAACCTAATGGTTGCAAACCGCATAGCTTTACGACGTACCCTGTTTAAGCCATTACCAAGTGAGGAGGCCCGATTTAACGATTACCTTTCACATAGCACATTCCACTTTGAATGCCACATTTCCATTCCTTAATTACACAACCGATTTCAACAAACGTATAACTCATGAGCTCGTACGTCTCAAGAAAGGATGTTAAGCTAAGAGAAGTTCCCTTCTCTGTCACTAAACAAATGATACGTTCATAGAGATCAATCAATGAAATTAGAAATGTAATGTCAGACATTCGTCTATTCAAGATGTCCAGGATCAGGACAAACCGAAGGAACTTTCCTACCACATCCAGTCTGGTATTACCCTTAGGATTAGTAGCGAAAAGTCCTTGCATTGAAGATCTCAAATAAAGAACTACTACCACAAAATATGATATAGGAAATTTCCCTCGAGGGGCTGTGGCAAGCAGCCCTAAATTCCATCTTCCAAATCATTTCCATGTCTTCACTTCGAATACGTAAATTGGTTCGAAGTGGTTTCCGTATAAGAATTACTCAAATCCGACCCCGGTTCCTTCGAACTAATCATTGATAAAAAGATGTTAGGTAAATAGGGAATTATTCTTTGATTGATTAATTAATTTTACCAAAATATCTTCTGGAGATATATATCTTTAAAACATTTCTTTCTGGTATATATGGAATCATGAAACCTCTCTTATCAAATCCATTTATTACTTAAAACCGTTTTAAATTCCAAATCTTTTCATTCTTTACTTAGGAATATATTTCCTAATCATTTATATAAACAAAGATTCCCAAATCATAATCTTTAAAACGGGTCAAAAATAATGTTATTTAAGACATCATTTACAATAAACCCAAACCAATTAATTCTTAAGTATAGGAATTAAATCAATTCCAAATCATTTTCATAAGTTATATTTGAAAACAATATTGAGTTAAAAAGGGTCGATAGAAATTATACTAATTTTACTCAACATCAATTTCCGTATTCTACCTTTACTATCCGTCGAATAACGGTGAAATCACCTTTTAAATTCACACAGATAGTACAGTTTCCCTCCTCGGAATTTAATACCACTTATAAGAAGATCATCTCCATACAATCCAAGTCATTTAAATTTGGAAACTTTATCACCTTTTTACTTTGGGAAATTTTGATCCGAGTAAATCAAATTTATTATCCCCTCCGTTGGGCCAGTCCAGGTAGTTAGGGAGGGTAGGCAACTGGTTTCCCAAACCCAAGCCTAGAGACTACCTCACTGTCACCCATAAGGTGCTCAAGTTATTTGATCGACTCTAAATCTTTTAACATACTTAATTAACTTTTAACTAATTTAGAGCATACGGGCTTTCCTTTCGATCTGTTTCATTTCTCGGTTGGATTTTCTATGACACTCACAAATGGAACAAACATACTAGACCCTATGTACTCATTTTCAAACCTCTTAATCATCTTTAAAATTACTTAATTATTTATTTGAAAAGGTTCACGAAAGATTTGGGAAAGAATAATTAAGTTAAAACCATTGTTACAAAAGTTATTAAAAATTGCTGCAAATAGTGTTTTAAAAAGCTTATTTGATTAAAACAACTTTTCGATTATTTAGGAATCCATTTTTATAACTCAAATCTCTTTTAAAAGATTTATAGGATTTATTTTATATTTTTAAAGAATTAAAAATACCCATTGTAAAACATTTACTACTTTGGACTACGAACCACCAAAGCGCGATTTTATTTACAACTTGATTTGCTCATATTTTAAAATCTACTAAACGAAATCTCAATCTTTTTCTTTAGTTTGAAAACTATGATTATAAGAGTTCGGAAAATTCTTATTTCAAAGAAATCCGGTTCCGAATTCTATAAATAGATTTAACTTTTAAGACGCGAAATCACGAACTACCGTTACGCGACACGCCTATTTTTGACTAAATTTTCAATATTTATTTAAACTTTGCCAAAACACTTTTAAATGTTTATAAAACATTTCTAAACCATATTAAACCATTTCTAAGAGGTTTAAACATTCCATATACACTATTTCATTAATAAAGGGAAAGTGATTTCCATTGTGATTTTCGACGTGTATTAAACGTGACTTGTATATATATTCAACAACCATATTAAACGTCCATAATATCATATTGAAACATGGTAAACAACCATCATTAAAAATGATATCCAAAATTATATATCATCCAATAATATATATATATATATATATATAACTATAGTTTAGGAGTTTTCTCACCTTCATTTTCCATCGAGTTAATTTAATAGTGGCTATAGCTTCGCTATCATGAAATAAAACTCCACGAAATCGAGCTTGAGAACATTGGATGGCTCGGCCTAGCTAGGGAAGTCATGGTCTATGGTGGAGGGCTTGGCCAAGGGTGGAGGAAGGTGGTGGCCGGGGGTTTCTATGGTAGAAAGGAGGAGTTTTGAAGTTGTTTTGAGATGTTTTACTACTATATATATATAACATACTTATTTAGTTTCTTTTTGATATATTTTTCTCCATAACTTTGTTAACATGAGAAGCCATTGATAAGCTTGATAACGTGGAGAAGCAAGAGAAGAAAATAGTGTGAAAAATATGAAGGAGTGGGGTATTTATAGTATTTTAGAAACCAAAATATCATAACATAGAGGGACAAAACTATCCCTTACCATCCCCTCCTAGCCACCCTAAGATGCACGACAGCCTACCCCTCTCCATGTGATGGATGATGTGGAGGTGATGGTGGTGTAAGGTGGATTTGATGCAAGAAGAATGTTTGCTTTTTAAACTTATACATATGTTATATTTTTTTATATATTTACCATATGTCAATATATTTCTACTTTTCGACCATCGTTATATGTATATGTACATGTTAATATATGTATGTGCATGCCACAAAGGTGTACAATTTACATAAACAACGTTGTATAACTTATATATGTCAAAGTGTTACGAATTTTATTTTATATTTTTGGTCATATTTTCACTTATTAATTAACATACATATATTTGTAAACAAAATTTGAAAACTATTTCCTTATCATTTTAGATAAATAAAAATGATCATATTTGAATTATAAAACCATATAGATAAATATAAAAAAAATATTTACAAAAATCGCTATTATATCGATAAAGTGATACGAATTTCCTTTAATTTTCAAATCGAGTATATATCTTCATAAAATAATTACAAATGATTTATCATTTTATAACTATTTAAAATGAATTAGCATCATTTTAAAATAATTATTTGAATAATTATAATAATTATTAAATCGTTAAATCTCAATTAAATAGACACATTTTTTTTTCAAAAATAAAATAATTGATTTTATTTCATATTCCTGTTCAATTATAAAAATAAGTGCATGTATCTAGTTCATGCGTGACGTCTTACCATTATGGAGCTGTTTATTGATAAAACAGTTTTCGGTTCCTTTTATCGATATTTTTCCAAAGTAAATATTTTTGCGAATGTTCCTTCAAATAATTCAATGATCCATATTTTTGACTATTTTAAACTATTAAATATAATATAATTATTGAACAAAAATAGTTAGAAATAAAATTTTAATGAATTCTTAATGTAATTTATTGGATATGAACTTAGAAAAAAAATTTAAATAACAAAATTCAATAAGATAAAAGATGATAACTATATTAGAAAGTAAATTAAATGATATTGAATTGTAAGCAATTGATAACAGAAATCGAAATAATCAATATTAAGTAAATAAAGAATCGAATGAATGTTTATTAAAAGTAAAAGCATAAGTTTATTTATATGAAATAGTATTTTCGATAAGTATAAATTTCAAAAATAAGAAAACATTTATTTGGTAAGAAATGAATAGCTTTTGCTATATACACTAATTGCAAAGATGTTGAATTACTGTAAAACAGAAGTAGTTGTTTATTATTTGAATTCGTTTTAAAAGCAAATTTTATAAGTTGAGTAACTTATATTTCAAATATAATGATTTATTTGATAATTTAATTGTTATATTTAACATTTGAAATTATTTAAATAATTGAATCATGAATTTAATATGAATGAAAATGATCTCGAAAGCCTATTTTGATTTTATTTAAACAAAAATGAAGATTTTTAACTTTTAAAATTGAATTTAAAGTGAATAAATTTATTTTGGAAAATAGCTTGTTTTAATTAACGTGCAAAAATAGTCTTTTTGGGCACTGTCTCGGATTTCGACGAAACCAGTTTCATCGGATTCATAATAGTGAATTATTATAGGATTTCAAGTTTCTTAGCGATCAGACTTATCGTTTGGTCGTGCGAGCTTGAAACACGTAGAATTTATTTTCAGAACTTTAATTAAAATAATTTGATTTTGAAAAGCTATCTTCTGAATATGATGGAATTGGCTTTCGATATATGTTCCATTGTGTTCGAAGTAGGGGTATAACATATAGAATGCCAAGCGGCACGTTTCATTTGGAGTTCGAAATTTTCACTGATGTATAGTGCCGCGAAATTTTCTATATAAGGACTTGAAAACTTTATTTTTTGCAAACCTAACCCTTGTTTCTTCAGCCGCTCTCATTCCATTTTAATGGCCGAAATTTCACGATCATTTCTTCTCGTTTTCTCTCAATCCGCTCATCGAAATTTAATATCACTAAAAGCAAAAATGGAGAGCTCGACGAGCTCTACATGTTGTAAGGTTGGATCGAGGCGAAACGACTCGAGTTCGCCAGAATTTAGCCACGAAGGCACGGAAGTTTTGTATTTCGCGATATTGATTCGCACGTACGTGTGCGCACAGGAAAGGGCAACGGCGGTAGAGGTGTAGGCGGCGGCGTTGAGGGGGCGAGGCGGCGTGGTGGTGGTCAGGTGCGATTCGAAGAAGGAATAAATAATAATAATAAAAGCGTCGACCTGGGAACAGTTGCATGCGGAGGAAGAAGGATAGGTTATTGTTTTTTTATTAAGTTAATTTAAATTTAATTATATCGAATGTTCAATAATTCATAATTTTCTCGTACGAGGTCGGATTCAAGCGAAACGAGTCGCGTTGTGATCGTATCGACGAAGGCTACGACATGGAGTTGGATTGGAATTTATTTGAATCTGGAAAATTTTCAGTTTCAAATAAAGGAGAGTGATTAAACCCGCTCACGAATACTAAAATATTTCTAATGTTCGTTAAATTGAAATCATGGAGTGATTTTATTTTATTGATTATTATTAGGTAATTTAACTAACATGGAAATTGACATAGAAACTGACATGTTAGAAATTTTATATTAACAATTAAATTAAAATTGGAATTAAACTGCTAGTTAAACTCCCGATTATTGATAACCAGTTAACTGTTGTGATATATTGACTATTTTGGACGTTGATTATGGTGGATGGCTATTAGTTGATATTTTGGATGATTAGGTGTTTATTTATTTTAATATATCCCTGTTATCACCATGTATATCATTTGACTACATATAAAATTGTTATTTGAATTATATTCGAATAAATTAAGAAATAGGTTGAAATGATATATACCTATGACATTTATTTTGGATTGAAATGATATATATCCATCCCTGCAAATAGTAAATGAAATAAATGATCACTTGGCCACAGAATAGATAATTATATATGGACACCGGATTGGTTAAATTAAATGGTTTTAAATTCTTGAATTTGAATCTATTTGAATTATTTTGTTTTAAAGAAATAAAAATCGAATTTATAAAGATTGAATTAATTTTGAATTCGAGCTTTGAAATGTTGAAATTAAAATTTGTTTACAGAAATTGTTTAAAGAATTGAATTTGGAAGTTTGAAGTTATGATTGAAATATGATTTGAATTACGGAAATTGATTTGTTTTAAAAGATTTGAACTTATATTCGAACTTTGAAATATATCCAAGTAAAAGTAATTTAAATGGATATTTCAAATTTGGCTCGTGTGACGACCCGGAATTTTTGAATATTTTAAATTGGGTTATTTAATTGATTTTAAATATTTAAAATTCAATTTTTAACTTGAATTTCAAATATCACCATTTATTGGATAATTTAAATATTGAATTTAATGATTAGAAGTTGGGTAAAATATTGAATCTTGATTTTTAAGCTTGTTAAAAATATTGCAAAGGCCTATAAAATTTATATTGATAATATTAAAGATAATAGAACTTTAAAATTGAATTTAAAGGTGATTTGTTCAGTTTTAAAAATATATCATTTAAATTGACATTTAAAAATAGCCGTCCGGGGCACAGTCTCGGATTTCGACGAAACTGGTTCCATTGGGTCTATAATAATGTATTATTATCTGATTTCAAATTTTGTACTGTCTGGAGTTGCCGTGTGATCGTACGGTATGTAAACGCGCTGAAATCTATATCGAAAATTTCAATATAATAACGGGGTCCAAAAAGCTATCTTCTCCATACTATCGAGTTAGGACTCGAAACCTTTTCCATTTCGTTCGGAATAGGGGTATAACATTATGAACGCCTAGCGGCACGCCTCGATAGGTGGTCAAAATTTTAAATTGCGGTTTCGAGACGATTAATTTTTTTAATAATATTATATATATATATATATATATATATATATATATATTTTAACTGGTCAAAAATTCCGTTCACATCAGCTTTGGCCTTTTCAAATCACTGTAGCTCTTCTATAACACGCGACCCATCATCTAAAGTTCAAAATCACATCTTTTTGTCCCCCAACCAAATCCGTTCGAAAAATAAGGGGAAATGCCTATATAGTCACGTATAATCGCGACTATTTCTGTGGGCTTCCTTCTCTGTTCGAAGTCGAGTTTTCAAAAAAAAGCGTTCGAAAAAAAAATGGCGGACCGGAAGAAAAAAAAGGATTCGAATCGAATTCGAGGGAACTCCTTCTCCTTTTCCTCTTCTCTATTTCATACAAAAAAAAGCCAAAAAAGTAAAATCGAATTCGATTTCGAATCGAGGAGCGTTAGGGCAGGTGGCGTGTAGCCGCGACGTCGCTAGCAATTGAAGATAGGCCTGGCTCGGAGGAGGAGCACGAGCTCGCAAGCTAACCGCGACCATGGGTCTCGCGCTCGTGTGTGTCAGAGAGGGGACGTGGGTGGGTCAATGGGTTCAGCAGAGGGTGGTGACGAGGCTGCGGGTTCGCGAGGTGGCTAGGGTTCGTGTGGAGTGCGCAGGCGGGGGGAGGAAACTCGAGTTTTGGCCTGGGTTCGATGTCAGAGAGGTTTGTAGTTTTTTCTATTCTTCAATTTAAATTTTATTTAATAAATATGTGAAGTAAAAAACAGAAAGCAGAAAAAATATATATATATTTACAGTAAGGTCAGGTTCTATTTTGAGGCTAAACCATGTACAATAATTTAATATACTTTACCGTAAGATATAGAAAACAAATCTGTTTTAATTTAATATATGGGCTTGGAAGGAATTTTATTTTAGGATTTAATATATATATATATGATTTTGGGAAATATATAGGAATTTTAAAATGTTAAAGAGTTTATTTAAAAATTGGATTTTTGAATCTATATAAGTTATTTTATAAGTATATATATATGGTTTCAAAGAAAAAGAAAAAAAATACACACACATATATATATATATATATATATATTTTCACTTACTGCTTAATTTTAGAAATAAGTATTAAAGGGGTTAACTTATTTAATTAGCTTATTTAATTATTTTAGTCATTAAAAATAATTTTAAAGGAAAATTAGTTTAAATAAAATTCTTAGTTAATTAAATTAATAAATTGTAATTAATTTTTCGATTTGTTCAAATATTAATAAACCATACCATGTTTGTATAAGGTCCAAGAATCGTGAAGGAAAATAGCCGGTTTGGATCGGATTGCAAATTAAAAGTCAAAGGTGAGTTAATCTCACTCAAATTGGATTGGTAGTTAATTTAATTAGATAAAATTAAATTATTGGATTGATTGCTTGAATTGATAATTTATTATCAGTCTGGATGTGATATTATATATAGTAGTATATATATATATTGGAGTGATTGATATTCCCGCATTATATAGCGGATGAGACCCTATGCGCCCCGCATAATAGCGGATGACCCTATATACCACGATATCCCCCTCGAAGTGGGATTGGTATTTTTATATTGTGCTAACATCTGTGGATGTAGGAAAACATGTTGGAGGGATCCAACTAGATTCCTCAAAAATATTGAAATTTATTTCCATATTTAGTATGCGATTTATTTGATAATCTGTGATAGATTATATTTAAAATTGAAAGTATTGAATGATATGGTTTGCTGGATATGTTTTAATATTTTAAGATGTCAAAAATAATAAAGATTGGATTTTTGAAGGAAATTAAAAAGAGAATTTTAAGTAAAATAAATTTAGCGAATTTGGATAAATTTAAAGAACGAAATTGGTAAAGAATGAAAATTTGATTTTTAAATTCTAATGAATAAATTCCGGGTATGGGAAAAATTAGAGATTTGAAATAAATGGGAATAAAGGAGTTTGTGGACTTAAGCGAATATTGTTAAGACTAAAGGGATTTATTTTTAAATTCAAGATTTAAAATCATAATAAAGGAGTAAATTTGGAAGTAATTGACTTTGGAATAAATTTGGATAAATCGAGCAATAATTTTTAAAGAAAATTTAATTCAGCAAATCGTTTTGAAAATTGATTAAATGTTTTGAAAAGGGTGATTTAAAAGAAGAATGAGATTATGGAATTTATAAACGGGGATTATAAATAAGTGGAGTATTTATCGGTGGATAAATTTGAAAGTATAAATTCACGGTAGGAATTTATAAGAATGGTAATTCGTTTTAAAAATAAAAGGTGGTTTTATTTTTAAAAGTGTGGAAAGAAAATTTACGGGATATATTGGGACGTAAATTAAATTGGAATAAATCGATAAGGATTTATAAATGATTAGACGGGTTATGTTGAAATGGAAAGTGTATTTTCTGAAAAGCCAAGTATATTTTTCGAAGAAGATTTTTAAGTATAAATTAAAAGTTTAAAAGTTGTTTAAAATGAATGTTTCTAGAGAAAATTTATTATTTAAATTGTTTTAAAATTTTAAAGCTAAATATTTATTAAGTTAGTATAGTAGTAATTATTTTAAAGGTTTAAATAGTATTATGATTTAAAAGATAGTTACTAAATATTTATACTTTATATAATAGTTTTATTTTAAAGGTAGCTTTGGCTAAGTTTTACTTGGAAATTTGTAATGACCCAGATTTTCGAACGTTGAATTTATAATATTTAAATGATTTTAAATATTTAATTTGAATTATAAATTGATTTCTGGATATGAAAGAGTTGGTTTTTATCTATAGAAATAGGTTCAGAGTTCAAATATAGCAATCTATTTAATGATTTAATTGTTGAAGTTATAATGGAATATTAGTTTAAATAGTGAATATGGGGTTTAAGCGTGATACAAATGATTTGAAGGCTTGTAAAATTTATATTAATAATACTAAAGACAATGCAACTTCTAAAATTGAATTTGAAGTGATATGTTCAGTTTTAAAAATATATCGTTTGAATTGACATTTAAAAATAGCCTTCCGAGGCACAGTCTCAGAATTCGACGAAACCAGTTTCATTGAATCCATAACATTGTATTATTATCGGATTTCGAATTTCGGAGCGTTTAGAGTTATTATGTGGTCTTACAAGATATAAATGCATTGAAATCTATATCGAAATTTCAATATAATAACTGGATCCAAAAAGCTATCTTCTCCATACGATCGAATTAGGAATCGAAACCTTTTCCATTGCGTTCGGAATAGGGGTATAACATTATAAACGCCTAGCGGCACGCCTCGATAGGATGTCAAGTTTTTAAGCTGCGAATTCGAGACGGTTTGAATTTAAAATTTAAATTTAAATTTAAATATAATATATATTTTGTTAACTGGTCAATATACCTCCCATCAGCTGTTATTCTGTCCTTCTTCAAATCACTATAGCAAGTTTATTCCAGCACGCATCCTTCTTTACTTTTCTTTTCAGTTTAAAAAAAATAACGAAAATAGAATCGTGCAAAACACGCCTCGTTCAATTTAAATGCTCCCTCTCTACCCTTATCTGTTCGAATCGAATTCACTCCTCAGAAAAAAATGGCCGAATAAAATAGATTTCGTTCCTTAAGTAAAATAAAAGAGTATGATGCCGCGCGCGATAAGATCGATGGCGGCGACATCGAAGGGGCGACGCGGCAGCACTAGGGGCGAGGTGGCAGCCGCGAGAGAGGAGCACGCGAGGCGCGATGCAAGTAGTTAGGGTGGAGGGTTCTGAATCGAGCGAACTCGCGTGGGCTATTGGAGGTGAAGTCGCGATGGGATCTCGTGCTCGAGTGACAAGGCGGCGAATGAGGTACCTCGAACTCGAGCACTGGAAGGAGGTAGTGAGATGATGGGGTGGTCGCGAGGGCAGGGAGAGTCGGCGGCGCGTCTATATCGATGGAGGGTAAGGTAGCAGAGGTATTTTTTTTTCAATTAAATTATAGGAACAGAAAAGGAAAAAAATTATAGTTAGAAAAGATTTTAATCTAAGATAAGATATAAAACAATTTATTTTCAGATTTATATATATGTATATGTGTACAGTAAAAGAAAAGGTATAATATAAATATGAATATCTATATACACATGCCTATTTTAATTGAAGGTAAACAGGAAAAAAAATTTATATAGAAAGATTTTGAAAATATAATCTAGGAATTTTAAAATGGTAAAGTTTATGTAAAATCGGATTTTTGGAATCTATAATTTATTTTTAAGTATATATATGTATTTTCAAAAGTGGTAAAAAATTAAAATAAATATACATATACACATTTTAACTTACCAGTTTATTTTGAGACAATGTATTTTGGTGATTAACCTATTTAATTATTTTAGTTACTAAAGATAATTTATTAAAGGAATTTAGTTTTAAATTAAATAATTAGTTAATTAATCTATGAAAATTTATTTGTTCGATTAGTTCAAATATTAATAAATAATATAATGTTTGTACAAGGTCGAAAAATCGTGAAAACAAGTCAAGATTGAAGGGGATTACAAACAAAAATAAAGGTGAGATTTTCTCACTCATTTGGATTGCCTAGTTTAAAATTAAATGTTAAATTTAAATCATTGGATGTTTGGTTGAATTGAATAATTACTGTCTGTTGAATATTATATATAGTGGTATATATATATATATTGGAGTGATTGATATTCCCGTATTATATAGCGGATGAGACCCTATGCACCCCGCATAATAGCGGATGACCCTTTATACCGCAATATCCCCCTCGAAGTGGGATTGGTATTTTATTTGTGGACTAACATCTGTGGATGGAGGGAAAAACAGGTTGGAGGGATCCAACTGGATTCCTCAAACACATTTATTGTTCATATATATGTTGATATATGATATGATGGATAATTTGATATGGATTGGTGTGAATTAAATTGTTAAATGTTAAATAGCATAGAAATTGAATTTGGTATTTTTAAATATCATAAATAATTAAATTGAAGGAATTTTAAAAGGGGATTCGAATAGTAAATTGTTTATATTAAAAATTGGATTTATTCTTAAGGGAATTAAGTAAAATAAAAATATGTTAACTAACTGGGGTTATACTTAACCATTTGTAAACTGGTTTAAGTGAGACTTGAAAATAAAATTTATATATTAAGGGCTTGGAGAGATATTTGGATCGATAAATAGATTTGCAATAAAATGGGATTTTATTAAGGGATAAAATTATAAAATGGAATTTTAAATAGAAATGTATTTATAAATAAATGGAAAACTCAAAGGGATTTTATAAATTTATAAACGGGATTTATAAATGAGATAGATTAATATCAGTAGATATGTGGAGAATATAAGTGATGTTGTAAACTTATATCGGGTTATGGGAATTGTTTTGGAAGGAAATAGTAGAATATATTTTCGAATTTGAGAAATGGCGATTAAAGATCGAGGTGATACGGATCAAAAGGGATTTATAAAGGAAATTGGAATTTCTTAAAAATAGATTTTTATCAAGTGAATTTGATTTTGTTCAAGTTACTATACTACTTAACTTTTAAAACTATTATTTTGATCTAGAATATTCTAAAGTTTGTTATTATATACTTAACATTTATTGAAATAAGCTCTAATTATAAAACCAGTTTTGTAAATTTATTAGTAACTGAATATTTTTACCTTAAACTATATTTTTTAAAATAAACTATTTTTCTTATTTTATATGAGTATATGCTTTTAAATGTTATAAATTAAATAATAAATCCTCTTGAGATGGGAAGCGAAGTTTATTAAAACGGATAAGGTTTTAGAGGGAAAATCTTATAGTGGGTATTATGGAAAACTTAAATAAATTTCTAAAGCATAAGAGAAGTGAACTTCGGAAGGTGAAATGAAATTCGCAAAGGAAGGTAGAGGTGAAATTGGAATTTTAAATAAGCATAAATGGCTTTGGAAATATTAAAGAGAATTAACTAAAGAATTCTGGGTAAAAAGAATTCGGTGAAACGGGGTGGGAATTTACAAATAAAATTGTAAATGATTTTGAGAATGGAGATGGAAAATAAATGAATATTTTCAAGTGTTGAATATTAAATGAAGTGGGAAAAACATTCTAAGTATTGGGTAAAGATTGAAATATTGTTCCGTGGAAATAAAAGAGTTTGAAAACTATTTCAAAGTGTTGAAATGTGAAAGTAATATCTTGGGTAGATATTTTTGTGATAAATAATTTGGAGAATTATTTATGGCTTAATGGTTGTCTGTGAATGTTATTTGATAGTTAAATAACCGACTATCAATATTGGCCAATACGCTGATCGTTTCGAAGAGACCGGGATCAGATTTAATTATCCGAAAACCACTTTGATCTGGTTTGAACGTTTACGAATGAAGACCGTGAAGATGATGAAGACGGTGATTCGGTTTGTCCAGACCCAGGGCAACTTGTATGGATGAATGCTATCAGACCATCGTCAGGAGGACGATGAGCATTCTAAGTGAAATGTGTTCTAAAAAGGTAACGCATAGCCTCAAGTCTCATCAACCGGGAATGGCTAAAACAGGGGAGGTGCAGCAAGGCTAAGTGGGTAGCACCCAAGTAGGGTAAGGTCATCCCTGTCTAGAGTCCCTTTTTATTCGGCTTAGTGGGTGGCTGCTGATCCCAACCGCGGGGTGATCTTATTCGGACTATCCAGTAAGGGGTAGCTCCGGTCTTGTGTTGCAGGGGATCGGGCGTGATCCTCGGTACTCTGATCTAGGCCAGGTACTGTGACGGGCGGTACACCAGTAGCCTTGCCATTGTATAGAATCCAATCTCCAATAAGTGCCCGTACGGTTTTGATTGTGCCCAACTATTGCCGGAACTTGAGATGCAAGCATTTCAGCTAGATTCTATTTTACTTTCTATAAACACTATTAAAATATCGGACGGATTTGATAAAAATGTTTTGGTTACCGTAAGGAAAAAACCCGGCATATTTATTTGTGGCGTGGTCTTACGAGATACCTTTGTTTTCAAAGGATTTTCGAAAATATAATAATCCTATTGAGTGTGGTTTTCTCACACTGGTTTTCCAGACTGACTCGGGTGTTGTTTTATTATGATGCTCGGGTCAGACCGAGTATTACAGATACATTATAGGATGCTTTTGTATTTCCGCTGTGTAGGACAAGTTACCGAACTATCTGGATTTGATGTAGTGATTGTGTACTCTGATGATGGTATGTATATATAACAGTACATATTTCTTTGTATTTAAAGCTGTTGATATATATTATATTTTATTCCGTTGCAACTGTGAGATTCTGATGTTGTTTTTCTATTTTCCTCTTCTACCTCTTTCTTCTTTTACCCTAGCTATTCGCTCTTTCGTACACTTTGGGTTGAACGAGGAAGAATTATTATCAACTCAAGGGGTACGGAACTGCGGGTTGTCTCAAAATTATTATAGAATTTCATAACTAGTATTTTAAATAAAGTGTTTTAGTAGTTTTATTTAAATGTTTTAAGCGTATATTTTTGGATAAAGTGATTTAATAATTTAAAATCTAAATTTAATAAGACTTCGCGCTTCCCAGGGGAAATAAAATAATTGGTGAATGATTGTTTAATTTGATAGTTAAATAACCGACTATCAATATTGGCCAATGCGCTGATCGTTTCGAAGAGACCGGGATCAGATTGAATTATCCGAAAACCACTTCGATCCAGTTTGTACATAGCGAATGAATACCGTGAAGATGATGAAGACGGTGATTCGGTTTGTCCAGACTCAGGACAACTTGTATGGATGAATGTTATCAGACCATCGTCATTGGAGGACGATGAGCATTCTAAGTGAATGTGTGCTAAAAAGGTAACGCATGGCCTCAAGCCTCATCAACCGGGAATGGCTAAAAAGGGGAGGTGCAGCAAGGCTAAGTGGGTAGCACCCAATTAGGGTAAGGTCATCCCTGTCTAGATGTCCCTTTTTATTCGGCTTAGTGGGCGGTTGCTGATCCCAACCGCGGGGTGATCTTATTCGGACTATCCAGTAAGGGGTAGCTCTGGTCTTGTGCTACAGGGGATCGGGCGTGATCCTCAGTACTCTGATCTAGGCCAGGTACTGTGATGGGCGGTACCCCAGTAGCCCTGCCATTGTATTTGTACTTAGACACTATTATAATATCAGAGGATTTTGATATAAAAAGTTTTGGTTATCGTAAGGTAAAAACCCAACATGTTTATTTGTGGCGTGGTCTTACGAGATACCTTTGATTTCAAAGGATTTTTGAAAACTTTAATAATTCAATTGAGTGTGTTTTCTCACGTTGGTTTTCCAGACTGACTCGGTTGTTATTTTATTATAATGCTCGGGTCAGACCGAGTATTACAGATACAGTTTAGGATGCTGTGGAGCTTAGGAGACGAGCTGGATGACGAGGCGTATTTCCATAGATTTGTATATTCCATTGTGTAAGGACAAGTAACTAAACTGTCTAGATTTGATGTGATGATTGTGTACTCTGATGATTGTAAGTATTAAACAGTTAAATATTCTTTTGTATAAAAATCTGTTGTTATATATTATATTTTGTTCCATTGCGATTGTGAGATTCAGATGTTGTTTTTATCTTCTTCTTCACCCTCTTTCTTCTTTAACCCTAGGGATTGTATTTCCGTCCAATTTGAGTTGCACTAATGGAGAATATTGTCAACTCAAAGGGGTACGGATTTGCGGGCCATTACAACTTGAAATTGAATTATTTTAAAGATTTGAACCTTAAATTGAACATTGAAGTTTAATGTGATTTAAGTGATTTAAATCAGTAAATTGAAACTGGACTTGAAATTTATATAAATTGAAATGGTTTAAAATAAAAATTGAATTGAAATTTAAATCATCGAATCGAATCATTGAATCGAATTTGAAGTTAAAAATGAACGTTTTGAAATTGAAGTTAATTCGGATTGAAATCGAAATCGAAGTTGATTTGAATTGAAATCGAAATTGAGTCGATTTAGATTAAATTGAGATCGAAGATGGGTTGAATTGAAATATTTGAAATTGAATCAGTTTGATTAAAATTTGGACCTGAGTCCAGGTTTATTGGAAATTGAAAGAAACAGTTTTAAATTTAAAACTATTTTCACTATAAACTATTTTACTATAAACTGTTTTAAAATTCATTTTTAAAATTTTAAAATTATTTAAATTTTCAAATCATTTAATATATAACCTATTTTAACATCTAAACTATTTTAACTATTCAAACTATTTTAACTATTCAAACTATTTTAAATATTCAAACTATTTTAACTATTCAAACTAGTTTTCAAAAAAAAATTCAAACGCTCAAGTTGGAAACTGTTTTTATTTAAATCGTTGATTTAAATACGAATGTGGTTAAAATGAAGTTATAACCTGAGCCGAAATTTAAAATGATTTTGAAATGAAATTGATTTCGAAGTGACAAAATGATTTTGAAATGAAATTGAATTCGAAGTGAATAAAATGATTTTGAAATGAAATTGATTTCGAAGTGAATATGATAATTTTGAAATGAATGATATTTTGAAGTGAATATGATACTTTGATATCAAGTATGAATCATTTGAAATGTAAAAGAACCAACAGGTGTGTAAAACGACGTTTGGTTGTTAAAGAGACTAGGGCCGATTATTGGCATACTCTCTGTCAATGATGGAACCACTTTAACAACTGTGTACACGGAGGAGACTCCAGAATGAAGTGGTTGGATTTGGTGTACATTGCTGGATTTGAAGAAAGAGAATGATGATGGATAACACAGACAGTTGTGTCAATTTGAAATGACTAAAATAGGACAGCTTGAACCAGACCAAGCGGGCTGTTCGCCGATGGAAATTCTATCGGTTTAGAAAACCGCCGAACGAATTTAGAAATAAAATAACCTTAAGCGCACGGCGTACACTTGTAGTACGTGGCGAATACGGGTCGATCAGCAGGGAATTGATGATTTTAAAATTCTATTCAATCAAATTAAACCAAAGTCGAGTGAAAGTTAAGCTAGAGAATTAGAAAATTAGCTAACTAACTAAAAGAAAAGAGATGCAAATACAAGAGTTAAATGACAATTTAGAGAATAAATCCACTCTCTAGATCATGTAGTTCAACACATATGAAATCATAATTTCTCTTTTTTGGTCATTAGTGCTTTAATTGATGTGTTTATCATAAGTATGGCATATTTGTGCTATTGATTAGCCAACATAAGCCATCAAACTATAACACATCCCTTAAACCACTTACTAACTTTTATGAAATTTGACAATGAAAATGAAATCTATTTTAAGTATGGCCTATTAACTATTGATTAGAAATATAGACCATCAAATTTTAATTTCAAATCACTTTCTTTTGCCATAATCATATTTTAATGAAGAGGCAATTAGTGTTAGTGATTGTTTAAGCATAGTCTATTTGGTGTCAACAATATAGACTATCAAATTCAAGAAAAAAACAACAATTAAACCACTTCAATCATTCTTCATTAAGCACAAAAAGAGAGCATGAATTAACAAATAGTTAAAGCTACATAATTAGAGAGCTTCATTACCCCTAAATTGAAGGGATTTAGCCTCTTATATTTGTCATTTGATTAACAAATGTAACTAGCAACATGAAAGCAAAAAGAAAGGAAAATGAAAGCTAATGGAAAAGAGAAGCTAATTAACAAGAATTAAAACTAATCTACTTTGCATGAATGTAAATCTACACTACAACATGAAAGGAAATAAACAAGAAAGAAAAGGAACATGTATTAAATTGCATAAAAAAATTACATAAGAGAAGAAATGGCTAAGTAGCCATGAAAAGAGAGAGAGCTTTGATTTATTTTCTAAGCTAAAAACTAACTAAAGAAAGACTAAGAAGGAGAGGAGTACATGAAACATAAGGGGATTTTATACATGTGTTAAACCCTAATTCATATTTTTGGGAAATGACCAAAATACCCTCCTAGGAAGTGTGGACGCCAAGTAATCATTAGCTTCAAATAATCCTCATTTAAGTGTACATGAAGCCATTAATTCCATAAGCATGTGCATTAGCCTCTAATTTGTACATTAAGGTAGGTGGGTAGGTGGGGTCCTCCATTATCTTCACTTTGAATTATTTCCATCTTCATTTGTTCTCTTCACTCTTATGCATGCATATATCATCATGTAACCACTTGTAAAATTTACCAAATTTCCTACAAAACAACATAGAAAATTCAAAGTAAATTTTCACAATTTAATAAATGCATAAAAATGACCATTTTGCCCATATATGAAGATGAATATGTGACAATTTCAAATAATTTGAATTTTGGTTTAAACAAGTTATAATACCCAATATGATCATTTATTTAATTTAAATAGATTAAATATGGTGGTAAAAATATGCACATTTACGTGCACATCAAATACCCCCACACTTATCTTTTTATTCGTCCTCGAATAAAGGAAAACTAAGATAAATCCGTTTTTGTAGGGAGCACGATTGCATTGAGCGTATGCAACAAGCCGTTAAACCTCCGGGTGTCCCCAGTAGGACGAGTGTTGTCTCGTGAGGGTTTTCAGCGGATACTACCCACAAAATCCAAATGCAGGATGAAAATATTTACACAATGCAAGATTTATTTACAAAGAGATGAATGCAAGTTTTTGAAAATATTTACGAATGAAGGATTTATTTTTAAATTAACACAAATAAGTTAAATATAGGTTTGGTTATTATCTTGAAAATTTAAGTCATTTACTTGTCAAAATTTCCAACAAAAATCAAGTTATCATAATAAATAGACAATAGTTTAACTCGTTATTTTGGTTGATAACACGGTGTAATTTGAAATGGATCCTTAGTTGATTATCAAAGTTTATTAAAGTGGTATTTCATTTCATTTCAATAACAAATCAAATCAAATAAGTTAAAATAGTGCTTAAATTTCATTTGCTTACTCTCTCCATTTTTTGAAAATTTTATTGATATTTACAATATTTAAATATGCCTAACTCTGATAAACTGAGGCCAAATATATTACCCATGCACTGCCTTGCTGACTGATATGAGGGGAATACAGAGCGTGGCGAGTGAACACACGAGTGTGAACACCTATTGACTATAGGCGTTATTAAAAAGAATATATATATATATATATATATATATATACACCTAGCCCAGATAAAATGAGGCCAGATATACCGATCATGCACTGCCTTTCGGGCTTACGTGAGAAAGGTACAGAGCATGGCGAGTGTACACACAAGTGTGCACACCTGTCGACCGTATGTGTTAATAGAAAATATTTACATATATACAAATGTTTTTTTTGTTTTTGTTTGTTTTTTTATTAGAGAGAGAGTTTCGTAAAATCATCTTAGCACCATTTAACTTAGAAGACAAAAAAAATGTTATATCCTTTACTTTAAATCAACCACTTTTCAAAACAAAGATTTTCAATTAGGATATATTTCATAATTATCATGTATGAATCTTCCTATATACTAGTTAAACCATTATTATTTGTAATCAAACTTCATGTTTATTTTTGTTAAGACGAATAAATTTTTAAAAATTTCAATTTAATAAACCAAAACCATATATTTATCTTATAGTGTTTCTTTTAAAAATAAATTAAAATGCTTAAAAAAAATTTATTTTGTTTTTTTGTTTTTGAGATTTTTTTTATTTTGGAAATAATTGAAAATGATGGTGAGTCTCTCCCCACACTTGATTTTGACTGTGTCCCCACAGTCAACCCAAGTGGAAGGAGAAAAATAAAAATAAAAACATGACCTTTATTTAAATGAAAATTAACGGTATTTACACAAGATCAGAAAGTATATCGTCAAAAAGTAAATGAAATGGTCTTCCAAAAACTGATTCATTTGTCTCGTCAAGTATATGAGACACAGCTTAAGCTCGAAAAACCAAACCGTAAAAGATTTCGAAATTGAATGTTGATTTGGAAAAACGAATGTCGTTTTATTAAAAATCGTACGAGTTGTTTTATTTTCGATGATTTTTGGGGTCGATAAAACAATTGATTGAAATTCAAGTTTGTTTTCACCATTTTTAAATTCGAATTTGTCATTGAAAACTTCTTCAAAATTATTGATTTCAAAATCAAAGTGGTGATTTAAATCTTCCCCGTCAGAATTTAACAACTCATTTTCGAAAAGTCCCAAAAAATCGTGTTCGTTAAATTCGACTTCCTTTGTTGGATTATCCACAACTTTATTGCATAAATCAAGTTCAAAATTCAAAGTTGTTGTATTCAAATTTTCAAAAAAAGGAAGATCGAAATTTAAATCGAGTTTCTTACCCTCAAAAGAATTAAAATCCAACTCAATTACCAAATTTTTAACAACTTCATTAAGATCATCATTTTCAATTTCAAAAGTTGTTATTTGAAATCGTCAATTTGGGTAAAAGATGGATTATCGTTTGACTCGTCACACGTTGGGATTTGGTTTGGTTGTTCACGTTGTTTCATATAAGTTTCAAACAACGAATCCGTGTGATCATCGTAAATTTCATTCATTTGTTCAACAAAATCCAATTTGTAGTTATTAACTTGAGAATTTTCGATTTGGATTTGTTGAGAACAAAAATTTTCACTTGTATCGTAATCAAGATTATTACCATTGCCAAAATTATTTAAAAAGTGGATCACATTTTCGTTTTGATTTTGAAATTCATTTTGGAATTCAAAATTGAATTGGCATGGGTTATACCGGAAATCGTTTGAATTTTGAAGTGAATTCAAATATTGATTATTTTGAAAACTTTGATTTGAATCATTGCCCAAATATGAATTACACAAATCATTTATCATTTAATTTTGTTGTGTAGAGATTTCAAGTAAAGACGAAATGCTCTTTTCAAGATTTGAGGGTTGGTCATCGTTTTGAAAATTTTGTGGTTCAAAATTTGAATCATTTAAACAATAGTTGTTGTTAAAATGTCCATACGAATTTGGAGTGAAATCATATGGATTATATTTATTTTCACAACTATTGTAAAATTCACGTAAGTGGGGAAACTCAGACATTTTCAAGAATGTTTTTGGTTTTTTTTTATAAAGAAAAAAAATATTTACAAATAAAATTTATTTTTTAAAAGGTAAATTGATTTTTGTTTTGTTTTTTGGTTTTTCAATTTTTTTGTTTTTGAAAAGGTTTTATAATTTTTTTTGGATTTTGGTTTTTCTAATTTTTTTTGGATTTTTGAAATTTCAAAGGAAAAAAATGATTTAAAAATTTCAAGGGAAAAGGAATATTGACAATTTTTTTTAGTTTTTGATTTTTGAAATTTTTTTTTTGTTTGTTTTTTAAAAAATATGCATGAACTAATGCAATTAAATGAATGCAATGGCTAATTACAAATGATTTATCCTAAGTTAACCCAAAATTGTATAATTACACTTTGTCTTAAATCAACAAGATAGTTCTCAGCCAGGTAACGGGCATGAGTTATCGGTGCACCACGAATCACCGTAGCAATGCAGCCGAAGGTTTAAGTACCTTCAGAGAAACAACCACTATAATATTTATGAATCACCGTAATATTTATAAATGGTTATTGCTCTACCGTAGCCTAGACACCAAGAAATTAAATTGTTCAAAGAAGACAACTTGTCAATATACAATTAAGAGTTGTCGATGTCTAATCGTTATTATTAATCAAAATCTAGGATGAAGTGCAAAGCAGAAATTAAATGTGTATTAACAATGCAACTATGAATGAAATTTTGGTTTTTTTTATGAATTTTTCTTTTATAAAATGCAGGCAAACAACAATGCAAGGCAAATAAAAACAATATATATAGCAACCAAGCAGTTTTTTTTTGGCAAGCAAAGCTAAGCAGTTATTTTTAGCAAGCAGCTCCTTTCCTTTTCTGCTTTTGCAACTTGAAAATAAAAACAAGATATATATACAGTTTTTTTTATATCGAAAAAGAACCTAAAATAAATGAAAAACAAAACAAATTCAAAACAACCTTCGTTTTTTTGGAAGAGACTCTTTGTTTTTTTTGTTTTTTGAATTTTTTATTTATTTTTGTTTTGGAAAGGAAACTTAAAAGTACTGTTTTACTTAAAAAAAATTAAATAAAAATGGTAAACTAAGTTGAAATAAACAAATAAAAAAAATCGGACCACTCCTACAAGCCGACCCACTAACTAGTTGAAACTAAATCCACCCAAATACACTTGAAAGAGAATGTATGTTTTTTAATTACACGGCCCGACCCACTTTTTAAAACAAAAACAAAACTAATCCCTCCTTAAAAAAAACCAACACAGTGAATCATCCAAAATCATTCTTAATTTTCCAAATTAACTTCTCAATTCACGAAATCAATTTCAAAATTAAATCTCATAGCTAAAAACTTGTTCGAAGGCAAGAAATTCAAGCTCGTGTTTGTTGAATTATGAGGCGGTCGAGGTGAAGCCGCAATTGATGTTCTGTTTGTTGGCGATGGAGGTTAGCCGGTGGCGGTGCTTCAAGTTTGTTGAAAGGTGGGCAAGTTGTTGACTGCGATCGATTTCAGTGGCGATGAGGGGCGACTGGGTTGGGAAGAAGTGGTCACAAAGTTCGAGGCTGTTAGTTGAATTGCTGGCGATTGTTTCGATTTTGGTGGTGGCGAGTTCGTGGTTGAAGTGTAGAGGGGGGTTTGTCAATTTGGGTTTGAAGTTGTGGTCGAGTTTGATGACTGGTTCGAGGATGGGTTGCGAGTTTCTTCTAGTTATCAGGATGGGTATTGCGTAAAGGATCAGTGACTAGAGCAGTTTCATATTAGGGGTAATGAATGAATGTTGGAGCATGCACAGCTTGACAGAAGGGCAGTGAGGCAGTGAATAGATTGGGTGTAGTGTGGTCGATGACAGGAAGGCAGCGACTTGAGGCTGTTTGTATCAGAGTGTTGAGTTGTTTTGAAGATAGCAAGGGATGTTTGTGATGATTGTAGTGAAGGGTGATTAATTGCTTGTTGTGAAGGCAGGAGGATGGAAGTAATGTGAATGGAGAAGGTTGGTGGTTGTTCACTGTTTGTGTTGATGTTTTGTGATTTGTGAGTGAGGAGTAGCAAGTAGATGATGTTGAGGGAACTGTTGATGAGTGACTAAGTAGATGTATTGGGTTGAAATGCAGAGAATAGGGGAGGAGACTGGGAATGATGGCAAGTATGGATAGTAATGGTGAAATGATATGGCAAAGGGTGCGTTCGAAACAAGTAGTGTAACTGCTGTTATGGTGATGTTCGGCTCAGGACCTTGGGCAGTGGAAGTAGCAGTTGTATTTGTGATGTAGGCTGCTGATGATCTCTGGTTGCTTGTTGATGGTTTGTCACACCAGTGATTGTCAGAAGCGGTTGATGGTTTGGGTGGGTGGTGAAGCAGTTTCAGACAAGGGCAGGGGATGGAAGAATTTTGGTTGTTGTATCAGGTTGTGGCAGCTAGTGCACAAATGTGCACAAATGTGGTCTGTATGTATATCAGTTGATGTCAGCAGTTAGAGTTTGTGAAGGATGTGGTGCAAGTAGGCAGTATGAACCGTGGTGGTTGCTGCAACTGTTTGTGGATGTAGTGGCTGATGGTTATAACACTGGGAGCAGTGGCAATAGTTTTGGTTGTGGAATGTTTTGGAGGCTTCTGGTATGGTAAGTCGAAGCAGGGGTGGAGGTTGATGTAGGATTATATGGTGGTGAAGTGAAACTTGGTTGTTGGAGTATGGGGAAGATGTTCGGTTGTATGCTATGAGTTTGTGAAATGTCGAGTATGGGGTGCAGGCAATAAGTAGATGACTAATTTGTTTTGTGGGTATGTAATAGTGGACAAGTGCTGATACCTGGTGGTGGTTCAAAATCAGAGGCAGTGTGGCTGTTGTGGGTGGAGATGGTGGGTTTATGCTTGTGAATGGGAAGTTTGGTCGAGTAGTAGAATGTGATGGAGATGAAGTGGTCGATGAAGAATGGTGGTTTCAGTGGTAGAAGAACTGTGGTCTAGTGAAGTGGTAGAAGTGTTGTGTTTAGCAATGAAGATTGTTCGTGAACGTGCTGCAGGGATATATGAATGCTACAGGTAGAAATGTTGAATGGATTGTCGAAGTGAGGGTGCAGCACTGTCTGGAGGAAGTTGAAAGTGTGACAGTGGATGGGTATTGACAGTGGAAGTTTGTTGAATAGAGCTTGATGATTGTTCGAGTGATTGATGTCAGAGAAAGTTGCTCTAGTAGGGTTGATGAAGTATGAGAGGTGGATCAGTCGAACCAGGTTGGTGTGCAGGTGGATGATGGAGGAGTTGCTGACGGTAGGCAAGGAATGATGTTGCAGGTGTGCACTGTGCACAGAAATGAAAACAGAGAGGAGATAAAACAGAAATTGTAACAGTGTTTTGAAAATTGCAATAGAAATTGTATATGAAAACATAAATGCAATAATTTTTGTTTTTTTTTGTTTTTAGAATTGTGATTGTGTTTTTTTTTCTTTTTTTTTATATAAAAAAAATGCAAATGCAATGCAAATGGAACTAAAAAACAACAATCACACAATCAACAAAAATGAAAACAACAACACACAACACAAACGATATTTTTTATGCAAACTAACACACAAAACAAAAACACACAAAATTCAAACAAAATAATTCGAAGAATAGAAAATTGAAATCAAAGCAATTCCCCGGCAACGGCGCCAAAAACTTGTTCGCCGACGGAAATTCTATCGGTTTAAAAAACCGCCGAACGAATTTAGAAATAAAAATAACCGCAAGCGCACAACGTACACTTGTAGTACGTGGCGAATACGGGTCGATCCGCAGGGAATTGATGATTTTAAAATTCTATTCAATCAAATTAAACCAAAGTCGAGTGAAAGTTAAGCTAGAGAATTAGAAAATTAGCTAACTAACTAAAAGAAAAGAGATGCAAATACAAGAGTTAAATGACAATTTAGAGAATAAATCCACTCTCTAGATCATGTAGTTCAACACATATGAAATCATAATTTCTCTTTTTTGGTCATTAGTGCTTTAATTGATGTGTTTATCATAAGTATGACATATTTGTGCTATTGATAAGCCAACATAAGCCATCAAACTATAACACATCCCTTAAACCACTTACTAATTTTTATGAAATTTGACAATGAAAATGAAATCTATTTTAAGTATGGCCTATTAACTATTGATTAGAAATATAGACCATCAAATTTTAATTTCAAATCACTTTCTTTTGCCATAATCATATTTTGATGAAGGGGCAATTAGTGTTAGTGATTGTTTAAGCATAGTCTATTTGGTGTCAACAATATAGACTATCAAATTCAAGGAAAAAACAACAATTAAACCACTTCAATCATTCTTCATTAAGCACAAAAAGAGAGCATGAATCAACAAATAGTTGAAGCTACATAATTAGAGAGCTTCATTACCCCTAAATTGAAGGGATTTAGCCTCTTATATTTGTCATTTGATTAACAAATGTAGCTAGCAACATGAAAGCAAAAAGAAAGGAAAATGAAAGCTAATGGAAAAGAGAAGCTAATTAACAAGAATTAAAACTAATCTACTTTGCATGAATGTAAATCTACACTGCAACATGAAAGGAAATAAACAAGAAAGAAAAGGAACATGTATTAAATTGCATAAAAAAATTACATAAGAGAAGAAATGGCTAAGTAGCCATGAAAAGAGAGAGAGCTTTGATTAATTTTCTAAGCTAAAAACTAACTAAAGAGAGACTAAGAAGGAGAGGAGTACATGAAACATAAGGGGATTTTATACATGTGTTAAACCCTAATTCATATTTTTGAGGAATGCCCAAAATACCCTCCTAGGAAGTGTGGAGGCCAAGTAATCATTAGCTTCAAATAATCCTCATTTAAGTGTACATGAAGCCATTAATTCCATAAGCATGTGCATTAGCCTCTAATTTGTACATTAAGGTAGGTGGGTAGGTAGGGTCCTCCATTATCTTCACTTTGAATTATTTCCATCTTCATTTGTTCTCTTCACTCTTATGCATGCATATATCATCATGTAACCACTTGTAAAATTCACCAAATTTCCTACAAAACAACATAGAAAATTCCAAGTAAATTTTCACAATTTAATAAATGCATAAAAATGTCCATTTTGCTCATATATGAAGATGAATATGTGACAATTTCAAATAATTTGAATTTTGGTTTAAACAAGTTAAAATACCCAATATGATCACTTATTTAATTTAAATAGATTAAATATGGTGGTAAAAATATGCACATTTACGTGCACATCACGGGCTAACTACCCCTAGCGGACACCTGTTCTTCAATTTTTCTTGTGGACTCGGTCCATACTATTACTTTTGTTGTTGGTTTCGATTGGTGCACCTTGATTGGGATAACCTCCATTTGACTCAATATAGGATGGGTGGACGCGGTGGGCGGAGTTGCGGCGATGCATTACCACCAGCTTAGCGACTCGAACTGGTAGCATACTACTTTGGGCATTGCCTCACGTGCATTGTCATACTTTTATCCTTATACGAGACCACTATAAGTTTGGTTTAGTGTTGTCATATCACGGCGCATCCCTATCTACCGACGTTCTACTGGTTGTGTTATATGCAAACCGTACGACAACACTTAAAAACGCGTTAAGAGGGATTAATGTAAAGCCTTAATGGTAGGAAAAATACTTATTTTATTGATTAGACATTACATATATTATCACGACCCATCTTTTCCGTACAGTTCGAACCGACATTTTACCACACTTGTCGAGTCCAAATTGAACCGAAAAGCGGATAGTAAGAAAAGAAAGTAGAAAGAAGATAGAAAGAAATAGAACAACATAGAATCTCACAATGGAAATGAACAATCTATAATATAGAACAAGTCTTTACATAAATCAAAATTGTAACTTAACTTATACAGACATCAATCAGAGTATACAACCTATTCAGCATGGATAGTTATAACAACCCGTCCTTACAATTGCTGACACACACTACTAAATGCAACAGAATATAACCATCTACATGAATACGACTCTGGACTCCATCTCCTCTCCTGAAACTCTCATCCTTCCAGCTAAACCTAGAGATATGCTCGGTCTGACCCGAGCATATAGGAAAAAACCACGCCTGGGTCAGTCTGGTAAATTCAGCGTGAGAATATAAAAACACAAGGAATTTTATTCGTTATAACTTTTGAAACCCTTTTGAAAATCAAAAATATCCCGTAAGACCACGCCACACATAAACACGATGGGTTTTTCCCCTACGGTAACCAAAACACTTTCATAGAAAATCCGATGATATTATAATAGTGTCGAAGTACAAATACTTATTCAAATAGCTGAAATTGTTACATTAATTAAATTCCAGCATACTAGGCTCTACAACCAAAACCTTAAAGGTACGTATTGGAAAATGGATTCCATACGAATGACTAGGCACTGAGGTACCACCTGTCACAGTACACGTCTAGAAACAGCGTACTCAGGACCACGCCGGGATCCCTTGCCATACAAGACCGGACTATCCCTAACCTGGATAGATCGAATATGCTATCACCTCGGGTGTTCCCACCCTCTCTGAGCTCCTTCCATGTATCGTAGTGATAAGATGATATCTGAAGTTATCTAGAAGGGTGATAAACATACCCTACATTGGTGCGACCCCTTAGCCTTGCTGCATTCCCCCTTATTTTCAGTCATTTCCGGTTGATGAGGCTTAGAGGCTACGATTACCTTTTTAAGAAATATTTACTTAGAATGCTCATTGTCCTCCAATGACAATGTACTGATAGCATTCGTCCATACAGGTCCGTTCTGGGTACGAACGGAACCGAAGGCACTATTCCAACTACATCCGTTTTGGTATAATCCTCAGGATTAGTAGCGATTAGCTCTTGCACTTCACTACTCCATCTTCGACTCCATGCTCTTGTCTTCATTCGAAAACGTACTCGTTGGATCGAAGTGGTTTTCGGATAACTTATCTGATCCCGGTCTCTTCAAAACAACGTTCGATATTTTTCAGTAAACTCAACCCTGGTTCTTTTGGAAATAACTAGACGAAGATAAGATCAGAGATCACCTCCTAACCGTTAGTGGATGGATTGCCTTATAAACGTTCTAGAAGAACGAAACGAGTTTACACGTACAGTATAGAACCTCGAACGGTAACTGTACCATATAATTCCCGTATTTCCTCTAGATATTTCCAAAGTTATATTTAGGTCCAGATTTGATAGTCGGTTATTCAACTATCAAATAAACAATCAATTCAACCAAACTTCATTTTCACTGAAAACACCAAGTCTCTTTTTAATTTAATTTTAAATAAATAAATTCCTTTATCCAAATTATACATACTTATCTTATCGAATTTAGTAAATTTACAAACTAACTTTTAAAGATATTTGAAAACCCTTTAAAAATAATGTGGAAAGCAGCACTGCGGTATCAAACCATGGATCACAGTTACGTCTCTATCCCAGAGAAACCCAAAACTTAACTGCAGGCACTCACTGCCTCCGATTTACGCAAGCAAGTATAACATTTACTTTCCGAAAACTATTTATTTAATAAATGCTCAAAATAATTCTTATAAAGTTCAGTATAAATTTTCCAAGTTCTAAATAAGTAAAATACTCTTTTATAAAGTTTACTATACAATATATTATTTTTAAACATTATTAATATTTAATAAATCTATCTTTGGAATAAATATACTTTAATACTAATTAATCCTTAAGTGAAAATTTACCTTAAAACAATCACTATAAATGAACTTAAATTTAAAATTAATATACTTTGAGCAATTAAATAACTAAAACTTTTAAACAAAAATTAATATTTCTAAATAATTATTGAGAATAACAAGTTAATTACTTTAAATCATTATCAAGATACTTACTGATTGACTTAAAATATCATTCATAAATAATAATCATCTTCTAAACAATTTTGGTTTAAAAGTCAACTTCCAGGTCGGAAAAGTAGGCCTAATAATTCCAATGGTACTTAATCAAGTTACCATTCAATTTCATAACGGTCCAGCATAACAGATCTAGATATTCATATCAATCCGTTTTTAACAATCAATTCAACATCATATTGCTCAGTACAGTTATCAGGAAAATAAATAGATGTCCGTACAAAAATACTAGCAGAACATGGTTTTATTTCTACTTGTAAATGTTCACAAAACAGATATATTCAATAATGGTGGCAGAACGGTTACTTATTCTTCCAATAGGGGTCCAATTAAAACAATTAGTGGAATGGTGTTTCATTCCGCTAAACAGATGTCAAAACATCGTAATTAAAATAAATTAACCCATTGTTATTTTTATCAGGAAAAATACTTCAATATACGGGTCATATAATTTCAAACGTCGATATTAGTTAAAAATTAATCACTTAAATTTCTGTTCGTTTCAAATTGCAAAAAAGTTTTACTTATTCAAACCTGACAACAGTTCGTACGACGACGTAATACTCGTCGATACGAACCCGTTGCAAGTTGTTTCGCGTTAAACGGACT
Source organism: Allium fistulosum (assembly GCA_030737815.1). NCBI lineage: Eukaryota > Viridiplantae > Streptophyta > Magnoliopsida > Asparagales > Amaryllidaceae > Allium > Allium fistulosum. Next base: position 303,011,814 of record CM060903.1, on the reverse strand, counting down.
TACGGTCTTTGAGAAATTAAAATTTAAAGTTTTTTTAAGATAATCCCTAAATAACAAACATTTATTTTCAAGATAATCCCTAAAACAAACAAACGAACCCGCTCTCCCCTTCCCTCCTTCTCCTCTCTCTTCCCAAATTCCAGCTGCAACCCAAAAAAAAACTCAATCACCACTTCGATCGAGCAGGCTAACTTCATCGGTCACCCACCCAACAATCTCACAGAACTCGAGAACAAACCCACCCTTCGGCAATCCATCAACGAAAAATTGATTTCCCCCTTTCACCCTGGCCTACCATATGCACACGTGATATGTGTGCACGTGCGCACCACCATCGACCAGCCACACTCGCCGCTGACTCGCCTACCAAGTCACCTACGACCACCCTAAGCAAACCACCCACCTGGAACCGCGACTACCCTTAAGCCTCCACTTTTCGAACTACTACACTGACCTGGACGAAGATCGAACCGGAACCATCGCCTTCCCCCATCACCTCCGGCCACCATCCATCACCAGGACTTGCCCACGGCATCGCCACCTCCCCATCTTTCATCTCCCCCTGAACCGCACCCTTGCTTCCTCCTCTTACCGCCACAGTTCGCCGCATTCCATAGACCATCCTAACCCCCACTTAAACCCTATAACTAGCTTGCACACCCAGACCACACCCTAAATCGAGATTTCGCCACGGTAAATGCCTCGGCCACGCCACAACATTCCTTCCTGACCAACCCGCACCACCTATCATTGCCTAGATCGCCATAAAACATTTTTCGAACCAATTCCGGTCATCTCTCTCACGAACCAAGTCGCTAAAATTCACGATTCCTTCGCCTAAAATCCAATTTTCCTACGACGATCATGTACATATGCATGAATCGTTGTTTTGAACCTCTTGATTTTCGTCGAAAAACAAGTTGCCTACAGTATTTACAAGATTTTTCACACTATAGAAAACAAATGTGCTTTAAACTATTTTTAATGGAAACTATACTTGAAAACAAACATTTCTTTAGTTAACCTCATCCCCAAATTCAAAGTGTAATGGGAGATGTTGAATTTTGATCTTGGGTGGATATAACATTTTAACTCTGTTAAATATGACAGAGTAGATGATAAACAACTTCCGAAAATTTAAAACTTAAATCCTCACCTTTAACATTGTTTTGATCCTTGAAACCTTACAAATGATCTTAAGTTTTTGATCTGAACTTTGAAATCTTGAAAGGACTTGCTTTGTTTTTGGTTTGATTTTAAACAGAGGATGTTTTACAGGCTTTTGTTTTTCTTTGTTTTACAGTCATTTTAATATGAAGCTACATACATACATACATACATATATACACACACAATTATGCCAGGAATGATGTATATGTTAAATGCTTTCGGCCACAAAGTTTTGAGATGTTGTACCATATATTGTATAGTGACGGATGGATTTGAATTTTGGATAACTTGAGTTGATATTTTGTTTTGAGATTGCAGTGAAATTTAAACAAAAGTTTTGGTTTTTGCCTCTTTTGATCAGACAGCATGTTAATGTTTATATACCTCCTTTCCTTGTTTAGCTTGACCAGGGAATGTTTACATATTTACTTTTTAATTTACCTAGCTAACTTCTTTCTTGTTTGTTTATTTTTATGTCTTCCTCTTACTTACTTTTTACTTTCATTTGATCTTAATATGTTTTTCATGTGTATATTTTTAAAACAAGATGTAAGGTGGTTTTGAATAGACCATTTAAGTTTTCATATACATACATAGATATATATATGTATGTATACATTTTTATTTAACATATAACTCAAGGCATTCCAAATCTTGTCCTTTCAAAATATATTACTTTTATTAAATATATGACCCAAGGCAAATGAAATTTTGCTATTTCATTCTATGTGTAAAAAATAAATTTTATAGATTTTTCTCATTTTTATCTTATATATAATATTATCATATATATTCATATATATATATATATATATATATATATTCCTTCTTTTATCTTCTTTTGTCCAATATGTAAAAATATATAAAAATTTTAAAAACCATATTTATTAGCCCATAATATATAACGACCCATAAATTTTAGAGGTTTTATTAATATATTTAATTGAAATTTTGTGAAATTTTAAACAATACAAATTGGAAATAAAAATTTAATATTTGGAATGCGTCTAATTAAACAGAGCAAATGGTAAATTTTCATCTGAAAATATGAAAGTTTATTTTATTGTGCAGTTTTATTTAAATTTAAATCAATAAAACTTGATGATAATAAAATATTTTCCAAACTCGAGTATTTTTACACAATAAATTTGTAAATCATCTTCTGAGTTAGACGTCATATTTCGTTTTCCTAAATTTGGACCGATATTGCTCTGTTTATCTTATTTTAGGCAAATTAGCAGCATTTCTGGTATCGAATATCGATTTTTGATCGGATGATCGTACCACTAATATCTGTATACCGTTTTGATCATCTCATCGTATTGATCTCTACGGTATATTCAATTCTGTGTTTTGAAGTCCGATACGCAGCGGAATCCACGAAAAACGATTTCGTATCGCTTTTGGTTTCTTTTGTCTTTTCAGTTACCCACGTGAATTGAAGAGCTTATTAATTTCAGCTGGCGACTTTTGCTTTTCCCTAGCTTTGATTTTTATTTTTGGTTCGTTCAAAATTATCTATGACCTTTCATTTGAGCATACTTATATATGTTATATTTATTTAGCTTTTGCCTACACGTATTCTTCTTCCATTATACATTTCTTTTTCTCCATCCTTTCCCTTCTCTTTGTTCGGCCACCCAAAACCCATCCTGCCTCCATTCCCAACCCCCTCGTGAGCCACCACTTCATCGCTAGCAACCTCCACCCAAATGGCCGAAGCCCGCCTCCAAACTACTCCACCTCCCATCGCCTCTCGCTGCCACGACATCTCATAGAAAAACCCACGCATAGCCTAGCATGGCTCTCGGCCTCCCTCCAGCACCTCTACAGCCGAGCTTGATCCCTCTCCACTTGCTTCTCCGATTCTTCGCCACACACTCGGCCAGCATCCCCTCCTTTTGACGATCGCCTTCCCATTGCAGCAAGCCACCCAGCCCACGCCCGAACCCACAACCTTCCGCCTTCGTGCCGAATCACCCAGCCTCAAGTCCGCCTTCTTTGAATTTTCCTTGGCCGTGCTTCTCTGATGGGGTTTTAAGGTAGTATATATATTAGTTATATATATGCACGAGTCTGGTTTTGTATCAGTATATTATATTAGTAGTGTAGATATATATTTTAGTTTAAGTGATGATATGTAAATGTTTTGTTGTATATAATAGTGTATAACTTTATTTATTTATATAATTGCTTGTGTGTCTATAAATATATATATATATTACAGTTTATTCTATATGATTAGAAAATGTACTTTTGTTCAAATATTTTGTACAGTTTATATAAGAGTTTATATATAATTGTCTATAAGCTTAAAGTACATATGTTTTAAGATATATTCATATCTAGTTACGGTATGTATATATGTATTTATAAAGGTCTATAAAATTTTACAATGAGTTCATATATATATTACAGCTTATATAGTAATGTGTCATTTTATATAATATATAAACTGTAAATTTGGTTTTATATATATTATATAGATTTATACTTAAACAACTTATACAGTATATTATATTCTATAGTCTATATGTATAATATGATAGTATATATAACAGTTTAGTTATATATTAGTAGTTATGATTTTACTAGTTTATTACAGTATTGATTTTTTTAGCATATGTATATATGAGTCTGTGATCTACTGAGTATATATATATATAAGTTTATTTTAGTGAATTAGTTTCTAGGACACACAACTGAAATAGTTACTTTTAAGGACAAAATGCAAAATAATTAGTTTCTAAGGCCTAAAATCCCATGAAATTATGTCCTTGAAACTAATTGGACTGCTGACTTTGTCCTTAAAAGTAATTATTCTGCTGACTTTGGCCTTGAAATTAATTTATGTGGATGTATGTCCTAGAAACTAATTGGACTACAAAGTTTGTCCTTCTAGTGAAATGCCCCTTTATTTTATCTGTTATAAGTCTATATATGTTCGTGAGGATATAAGTCGCATAATATATTTTGTGTTTAGTGTTTGATTCCCTTTTTATATAATTTACAGTATATACTGATCTCAGTACATATGTTATATATACAGGTTTTATTAGTATTTGTGAATTTTTATATTTATATAATATGTGATACTTACATTAATATTAATAGTTTGGAAAAGTATATATTATTGTATTTTAAGGTATATGTTTGATTTTTTTATGAATGTAATATGTCATTTTAAAAATGTATTTAAATTGAGTATATGTTTAAGGAAAATATTAATATAATATACATTTCATTTCAATTATATCAACGAATTCTGATTAGTTCTCATTGATTCCTATCTATCAGTTTTGCTCGTCAAATTCGTGTCAATCTAGCTTTGCTTTAGAATTCGTACTTGGATTCGTAGCTCATTTTTGTCTATCCACTCTAGCTTCAAAAGGTGAGCAATCACTCACGATTAACGTTCTTATATCTATTAACTTTGATTTCAATTGAAACGACAATTGAAATATGCTGCTGTTAGTTATTTACATTGCTATATATATGCTATTATCTGTATCTGTTCACCTGTGACATCTGACACCATTATCTGTTATTTATATTGATGATATATGCATGTTATGTTATTATCATATCTGTTATCACTCTGCAAGTTCCCTGTTAGTATAGAATTCCCTATGGGTTGAAATGACACATACCCAAACGATCTGTAGAATAGGAGAAAATCGTTATGGGTTGAAATGATAAACCGAAGCAATTTTCATTGAATTGAATTTGGGATTGCGGGTTGAAATGATATATACCTGTAGATATTTAAATTGTGGATTGAAATGATAAATATTCGTATCACTTGACCATAGGATAGAAAATTATACACAGACACCGTTGGTCTATCTATAAATATTTTGAAAACGATTTCCATGATTTTGGAAAGAAAATATAGTTTACTAAACATTGATTTTAAGATATATATAAATGTATTTTATAATGTTTAAATTCTTGATTTTTTAAAATTATATGTTTTGGAAATTTTAAAATTATAAGTTAATTTTGAAATTATAAATTTTAAGAATTTACTTATAATTTTACTATTTTAAAATATGTATAAATTAGTTTTATTATAAAATAAGTTTGGTAATAAGATTTAATTTAATAAAGTTTGATTTAATTTATATATAATATGTTTAAGTATTTATTTGAAATTATATTTTTAAATATAGAGTTTATAATAATTTTTAATAAATTAAGGTTAGGAAGATAGATTTGAAATTGATTTGAAATGGTATTTAATTAAGAATTTTATTTAATTAAATCGATTTGAAACTTATTGAATTTGAGATTTTTAAAGGATATGATTTTATAACTTGATTCTTGGTTTAAGGTGATTAAATGAATATTTCAAGTTTAAATAATTGAAGGAAATATTTAGTGATTTGAAATTGGGGGATTTATTAAGTGGTAATTAAAAAACCAAATAATAATGATGTTAAATTAAGATATATATGAAATTATCAAATTTAGTTTTGAAATTGTGGAATATTTAAAGCTTTGAAATATATTGAAACTGAAATGGTTTATTTTGTGGCTTAAAATCTGTATTTGAAATCGATATAATTTGAAATGATTTATTAAGAAACGAAATTGAATTGGAATTGATGAATTGAGATTCAATTAAATTTGAATTTTGAATTCGAGTTGATTTGAATCGATTTGTGAAATTTGAGAAAACTATTTTATTATATAAAGTATTTTTAAATTATATTGAAAACTATTTTATATTTTACTTTATAAATTATTTTATATAAACTATTTTAATATAAATCATTTTTAATATAAATTATTTTAATATGAACTATTTTAATATAAATCATTTTTAATATAAACTATTTTAATATGAACTATTTTCATATGCTAATTATTTTAATATAAACTATTTTAACTAATAACTATTTTTATATAAACTATTTTATTTTATAAACTATTTTATTATATACACTATTATTAATACCTTAACGGTTTAAGGGAAATGTTATGATTTCAAAGTGTTATGATTTCAAAGTGTTGTGATTTCAAAGTGTTGTGATTTCCAAAGTGTTATAATTTTAAGTGTTTTGGTTTCAAAAGTGTTATAACTTTGAAAGTACTATGATTTTGGAAGTGAATATATTTGAAATGGAAATGATATCGTATTGATTTGGTTTTGAAATGGAAATGATATTTTGGTTTTGAAGTATAAACTATTTTGAAATGACCGCGGTGTTATAATAACGTTTGGTTGTTAAAGAGACCGGGATCAGATATGGGCATACTCTCTGTCGATACCGAAAAACACTTTAACAACTGTGTACGCGGTGGAGATTCCAGAATGAAGTAGGATGGTGGCGACGATCCTAAAGGTATATTTACGTGGACCTAACTCCCGTGAGTTAGCATAAGGTGGCTAAAACAGGAGCAATCGGCGAGCAAAGGAGGTAGCTCCTCTAATCGGACACACTTCATCGTTAGCTATTCTATTACTTTGTGATTGATTTGGTGCGCAACTTTGATTCGGTAGTGTGGATCGAGTTGGGCGGTAGTTGCGGCTATGCGTTACCAACAGTCCTGAAGTGTAATTGGTATATCTACCCTGGCATTGCCTAGTTGTGTCATGTCACCTACCCTAGCGCACCTTCTACGAGTTTGTTTTATATCGTACCTATGGGGTATCCTCTGGCGACCTCAGTTTACGGGGAGTTACGGTACTGTATAGATTATTGGCATTATAAAATGTGTTAAGGGGGAAATGGGTAACGCCTTAACGCTATTTTAATAGTTTACTTTACTATAGGCATTAATATAATAGCGTATATTACTACATAGTAGATAGTTTAACGAATCCTTAGAGGATGGTTATTCCAAACATCCTTTGAGTTACTTGTATTTCAGTTGATATTTCACTTGAGTTGGATTTATTGATATAAGAATTTTAATCTTGACTCGACTGTTTTGTGTTTTTGCTTTACGCTCGGGTCAGACTGAGTGACACAACATTTGAGACTCACCTTTGGAGTTGGAGCTTCGCTTGGAGATCCATCTATCTATTCAGCTTGCAATTATTCAGTTGACTCCTATGACATATTCTAATCTTGTATTTGACTATTGAATTGAGACTTCTATGTATTCGAGACTTCTGTTGTATCTTGTTTTAACTCTGTTATATATATATATATATATTAGCTTCATGAATTACTATTTCTTTGTTTCCGCTGCTTATTGTTATATTACTCTGTGTCTGTGATTATTTTTTACTGTATATGCTGAGTTTTGCCAAATATAAATTAACAATATGATATTTTGAGCAATTTAAGTCTGACATGTGCGGATGCGAATGGTTGAAAATATCGGGATGTTATAGTTGGTATCAGAGCCAAGTTTTAGGCAAACTTAGCATATGTGTCAAGACCCAAAAATCGACCTTCGAAAATCGGCACCCGTACTTCACTTGTACTCAAAATGCCGTAGATTCAAATGCCGAATCTGGTTCTCGGGAGCTTATAACAACATTAAGTAAATAACACAACGGAAGAAATGAATAATACATTGATATACAATATCTGATACAACAGAATGATACAATGAATATCAATATACATCAGAGATATGATACAACAAATAGCAGCGGAAAAGAAAATAGATAACAAATATCAGCAGCGGAACAAATAACTCTAAGATAGTCTTCAAGAGAGAACTCCAACAGTAGCTCGAACTCCCAATAGCGATACACCAAGATGAGCAAGACTGGTGCGGTCCAAAGACTGAACTAACTCCAGAAAACCTACTAATCTGACTATCTGAAAAACCCAACTCTAGACTGCTCGTGTAGAAAAATTTTGAGCATCCAGAGTTTAGGAAATAAACAATAAACTCCGGATCAGTCATGGGACTGGTGTGAGCAACAAAACAGTTTATCTTTAAAAACAAATAGCAGAGAATTTTAAAGTCAATTCGCAATGCTTTTTTGAAAATGAAACTACCATAAGACCTCCCACCACACACACAATGCAAACGCAGAATTGGAGGAGATTTCTTCTTATGATAGTCAAAGATGCTTACTACGCAAAATCAAATCATTTTTGATATTATTATTAGTGCATAGTGTAGAAACATTTCGAAAGTAGAATATAAATCTTAGCCAGCATAGGCATTCCGCACTTATGCCTACTATAGCTACTATGTTCAGTAGCAGGTTACCGCCACATTCCATAGCAGGTAATACAACTAAAACCGTACAAGGCTCGTATTGTTTCTTTGGATTTCCAACAAATGGTCAGGCTAAGGAACTTCCTTTTCCACGATGGGTACGTCCCTGGAATAGACGACCCGAGAACCTAACCGGATCTCTGCCAACACAAGGCCGGGTTACCTCTGCAAAAATAGGTAACTACTGACACGCGTATGCCATCCCCCGATCGTCACCGATCTTCCCGAGGATCCCCGATTTCCAACAACCACATAATAATAATAATGCAGTAACCACAGAGGTTAAGTATCTGGGCTCCATACCATGATACCACCTTTATCCAGAAGGAATGACATACACTAAGGGGCGCTACTCCCTAGAACCTTGCTGCATTCTTCCTGTTTTGACCATTTCCGGGGTGTGAGGCTCGATGAAGTCTCGTCCACAAAGCTACGCTTCCTACAAAGCCATGCTTCGGGTCAAACAAATGATCAACCTATGATCACAAAGATATAAGATCAAATAAATGATCATATCGCAAATGATCAAACACTGATCATCACACAGCAACACTCAGCATGCCACATTACCAAATTGGGATATATCGCTGATAAATTTCAACTACATAACCTCTGAGCTCGTACGTCTCAGAGAAGGGTGTTAAGCTAAGAGAATACATTCTCCGCCACCAACAGATATGTATTTGAAAGAAATCGGCTTTATATCTCAAAGTGTAATGTCAGACATGTATCCATACAAGTCTGTTCCGGGTTCGAACAGAACCGAAGGCACTTCTCACGAAGCCCTTGCAATTCCGGATAATTTCCAATCACGTCCAGACTTCCCATCACAAAAGAGTGATATAAATCTCTATACCGGGAGCTACCCAGTGCAGAGACATTCGACAGGTTGTCCTTTCATTTTCGAAAATATCCGGTCTTCAACACCGATCTTCAAATGCTATCCATATACGACGTATCACTATTCGGAATGGGTTATATGACACAGATGTCTTTTCCCGGCTAACCCGAATAGTGAGCGCAATATTCAAAAATATATGGATGTTGGGATTTCAATTAAGTCACAATTTAAACCCAAACTTTTTCTTTCAAATGGTTAAACAAATTTCCATTTTAATCTTTTTTTTTTAAACAAAAAGATTAATTCACAAAGTTCACTTAATTTCACAAAGATTCATTCACAGATTTTTCAAATCGATTTCCATTTCAATTTAATTAATTCGTTAAATCTTTAAATCAAAGATTTAACAAATAGCTTTCAAAACAATTTCATTTTGAATGGTTTAACAAAACATCATTTTAAATCTGTTAAAAATAAACAGATTTAATTCATAGCTTTCGAAAAGAATTCATTTATAACTTGGAAAACAATTTTTCAATTACATCTTGAAATTCCTTTACCTAAATTGGAATTTCATTTCTTATCTGAAAGCTTTTATCATTTGAAAACAACAGTTTTCATTTTGGAAATCTGATTCATTTATACGAGTTAAGGTCTTTGGGTTAAATATCCAAATTCTCAAAATTTTACTTTTAAAATGGTTTAAAATTCATATGAACACATTTATATCATCTTTACTCCCTAGTTTCCAAATCATAGCTTAATTTCAAACTTGAATCCAAATTTAAATCTAACTATTTAAATTTTCAAAACTCGGTTAAGTTATTCGAAATAACTTTTATCTTTGAAATTCCATTTCAAAAGCTTTTTACTTTAAACCCAAATTCCTAATTTCAAAATCAATTGAAATTAAAATTTCAATTTCAAAAACATCAAATTTTAAATTATCTGTGACTTAACCGATTTCCACGTGAAATCCATATTTGTGTGTGTAAAGGTGTGGTCTAGGGGTTTTACACACAATAGTGCAACATCATAGAATCATCACAGATTTGCAATCACATAATATCAATAAGCGGTATATCCCAATAGCACTTATCTATATACACGGGTTCACAGATAGAAAATATGAATGCATTGTAAATAAATAAATTACATTCATCACAGATCATACTGAAACAATTTATAGCACAAATCATAGCATATCAGAAATATCAAACAGTTCAGAAATCAATAGGATTCAATCATCCATAAGTGAACTCAATAATTATCTGATTTATTTAAATCAGATGGGTCATAGACCATGGTAAATTAACTATAACTGATTCCAAATCATTTGATTCATTATCCTATAATCATTTATTAATTAAATAAATCAACCTTCAATTCTTTAAATAATTATCCTTTAATTATTTACCATTAAGCAATCATCTCATAAAATAAATTATCGATTACCAATTTATCTAATGATTTTCTTAGATTAATTAAACTAAATTAATTAAATTTAATTAATCAAAATATTCAAAATTAATTACAATAATTGATTAATCCTTAATTACTTTTATTAAGCAATTTCATTTAAACAATTTATAACTGATTATCTAAATTTATTTATCTAATCAATTATTAAAATTAATCACCTTAATCAATACTTAAAAATCCTTAGTTAATTTTCTTCATTAACTAATAACATTTCTTAATCACTTTTCTTAAGAAAATTATCTTAGATTAAATCATCATTTATCATTTCTAATTATAAATAAATCCAAATCATTAATTAACTATTAATTATTCATTTCATTAACTTAAGTAGTTAACTTAATTGTTAGTTAACTTTATACTTAATTTAAATTAATTACTTAAACATTTCTAAGTTAATATAATGACGTAATTAAAACTTATAAATTTTTTATTTCCAAACTGGGCTTCAAACTACTTGAATTCATAGTTAAACTTTTATTTTAAACTTAATTTAACCTTTAATTTAAATTTTAAAACCAACAGTTTAAAATTGTTTACTGGAACAAGTTAAAATCTGGAAACAAAAACTACTCGAGTTTCCCCTCCTTTTGCTTCGAGTAAACCATGCATTTACTCGACCAAAACCAGGTCCTACTCGAGACATTCTCGAGTACTTTCTTCCCCAAACCCAGATGCACGGAAACGCTCGCATGCACGTGCACACGCGATGCCGCCTCTTCCGATCAACCACGACCATCTCCTCGTATCGGCGATCACTTCCACGTCCTATCCCAAACCCCAGATCATCATCCCAAACTCGAGATCGAAATCGAGTAAATTTCCAAACCTGGAAACGCGCGACCCCTCTCCCCTTCAAACCTGTCAACACCTTTCTCACGCCGCTCCGACCACCAGAGGACTTCCTCTTCCGGCCACAGCCTCGCCTACGACCAAGCCACCATCACCTAAAACCCCGTTCAACTCGATCCTCCCTAGAGACCGTACTGACCCAAACAAGTTTCACAATCAAAACTAGGTTAAAAAAATTCAAACCCAAATCCCACAACCCACACAGCTAAATTCTTTGATCCCCTATTTTTCCTAGGATCTCTGATCGATCGCCTTATCACAGAAACAACCCCGACCTTCCCGAAATCATAGAACCTCATATATGACCAAAAACTACAATTTTGTTCAACCCAAAACTGCCCATTCAATACTTAACTAAAAAATGTGATTTTAGTTTTAAAAATCCTATTTTTGTTTCAGAAATCTGTTTGCAAACTTGAATTGACAATTCGAGATGTTCGAAAATGTCACATATACTAACTTGGTACTGTTCTTGAGTTTTCCCAGAGCATATCTATTTTATTTATCATGTATTAAATTTTACAATCTACTTTATGCTTGCCTACACATGTCTTGTTTTTACACTTTGTTCTAACAATCAATGGTTTGAGAATTTATGATTTTTGAAGTAGCTCAGTCTCTTAAAATTTATAAACAGAGCAAATATCCCAATAAAGAAAATGGCCAGGCTTCATCTTATCAAAATTAAATGAAATGCATATATTTCATACAACAATATACCTGATATTCATCATACACTAGATTTAAAAACTTAGGTTACTTAAATTATGAAGTTACTCACAGGTAAAAGAAGTTTGGAAAAAAAACAAGTTGCTCACCTTGTTTTTGAAGAACAGAGGGTTGCTTTGTTGAGACAGGTTGTGAAAAATACAAGCTGAAACTCTCCTCTGTTCTGTTGAATTGCTTGATGATGTCGAATGTCTTACTTAAGTTTTAAATGAAGCTTCCTCACCACAGACCTGAACTTGTATGCTTGATTTGTTTAAAGCTTCCAGGTTGAAGACTTTTAAACTTTCTGTTTTGATTTTTCATTTTCTGGTTTTCTTTTGTTTTAGATTAAAGTTTTGTTTGAGTTTTTATTTACAGCTTGAAGTGAAAAGATTTTGAGGTAGGAGGTGATGCATATATATAAAAGAGAAGAAGTGTACATACATAAAAATTTGTACAGAGTATATTATTTTATACAATAGGAAGCATGACTGATGATGTTCCCTTGTCTTCGGCTGACCATTATACATGATGATATAGCTTTGTACAAGGGGATTGTATTTGTTTATACAATATAGGCATGGGCTAGAGGCATGTTGCATTAAATGCTTTCATATATATTTGCTTTCCTCTTGCTTGTCTCGGCTGTACAAATGTTTACTTTGTTTCTTCTTATTACTTTCTTCTTTTATTTGTTTGAATGTGTATTTGTTTTGTTGACAAATATTTTACTTACTTTGCTTAGTCTATTTTTGTTGGCTGAGAATTTGTTGTATTTGTTTGTACTTGTTAATTATTTGTTTTGCCTTGTTTGTTTGTATTTTACTTTGTTTATTTGTACAAAGATATTCTACTATCTTTGCTTTCGGCTGGGAAGATGATTTTTTTGGTATCTTAGAGGTGTCTTGCTTTACATATGTGAATGTATTTTATTAGCTTGAATACTTGTCTTTTATTTGTTTGATTTATTTTATTTCTTGTTTTGTTTACAACTTATACTTGTTGTCTTGTTTATATTTTAATTTCTTTTGTTTGTTTTTTTTATTTATTTCTCATTTATTTAACTTAAATTATCATCATCATTTATCTACACTTCAATCAAAAATATATCTATACATATTATTTCAAATTTATTATTATTTATCAACTCTAATATTTATCTTATGTGTTACTTTATATTGGATAAAAACTATATATATATTTATACCCCAAATATTTATTAAACCATCAATAATAAATTCAAAATTAATTATTATTATTATTATTTATATTTTAAACCATTTAAATTATTTATTTACAATTCAAACTCAAGTCAAATATATCTATATATTTATTATTCACAAATTCACTCATATTTGAATCGGGGAAACTCGCTCCAATATTCTAATTAAATTAACTAATTTTTTTCCAAAAATTCATTTAATTACTCAATTTAATTCAAAAATTCAATAAATTATTAATTTAAATAAATTTAAATTCCAGGGTCGTTACAAATTCCCCCCCTTAAAAGAATTTCGTCCTCGAAATTCGCAGGTACGAAAACAACAGAGATAGACAGATTCGATCTCCTATAACTCCTCAAACTAAAGATACTAATTCCAAACTCAAGTCGGAATATTCCAGAATACATACCAATTTGTCCCTCTTCGGACTTTGGTATTCACAAGAAATTTCAATAGAATTTCAAATTTTGGTTTTCAAACGAAATCGTTTTATTGATTTAATTCAATTTACCCTCATATTTTATTAATCAATTTAACTCAATTTAAATTTCCAATTTATTTAAGATTTCCAATTTCAAATTCATTAAGGTTTAAATCAAAAGGCTGATAAGAAGTCGATGAAGATACGAAATAAGAATCTCCTACAACGGTTCGTAGAGCCATCATCACACCGAAACTTCTTCTTGTAGCTGATACGAAGCAATCAAAAGAATTTTGGAAACGAATCAAAGAAGATTGATAAGAAAGTTGTTTCCACTGTTGTAGGGTATTGACCATTTATAGTCGTATTCCCTTGTCCCCTATCTCGTCTTCTTCTTGCACTCATACTCACTATCAGTGGATAGTAAGAGAATTTACTGAGACATTCGAACGGATATCTGAGAAATACTCATTCTAGAGTTTACTTCACTCTATCTCTAATGAGCTACTTAATGTGTTATACTCCTGAGCTAAAGTTCAACCTTAGCTCTGATACCACTTGTCAAGACCCAAAAATCGACCTTCGAAAATCGGCACCCGTACTTCACTTGTACTCAAAATGCCGTAGATTCAAATGCCGAATCTGGTTCTCGGGAGCTTATAACAACATTAAGTAAATAACACAGCGGAAGAAATGAATAATACATTGATATACAATATCTGATACAACAGAATGATACAATGAATATCAATATACATCAGAGATATGATACAACAAATAGCAGCGGAAAAGAAAATAGATAACAAATATCAGCAGCGGAACAAATAACTCTAAGATAGTCTTCAAGAGAGAACTCCAACAGTAGCTCGAACTCCCAATAGCGATACACCAAGATGAGCAAGACTGGTGCGGTCCAAAGACTGAACTAACTCCAGAAAACCTACTAATCTGACTATCTGAAAAACCCAACTCTAGACTGCTCGTGTAGAAAAATTTTGAGCATCCAGAGTTTAGGAAATAAACAATAAACTCCGGATCAGTCATGGGACTGGTGTGAGCAACAAAACAGTTTATCTTTAAAAACAAATAGCAGAGAATTTTAAAGTCAATTCGCAATGCTTTTTTGAAAATGAAACTACCATAAGACCTCCCACCACACACACAATGCAAACGCAGAATTGGAGGAGATTTCTTCTTATGATAGTCAAAGATGCTTACTACGCAAAATCAAATCATTTTTGATATTATTATTAGTGCATAGTGTAGAAACATTTCGAAAGTAGAATATAAATCTTAGCCAGCATAGGCATTCCGCACTTATGCCTACTATAGCTACTATGTTCAGTAGCAGGTTACCGCCACATTCCATAGCAGGTAATACAACTAAAACCGTACAAGGCTCGTATTGTTTCTTTGGATTTCCAACAAATGGTCAGGCTAAGGAACTTCCTTTTCCACGATGGGTACGTCCCTGGAATAGACGACCCGAGAACCTAACCGGATCTCTGCCAACACAAGGCCGGGTTACCTCTGCAAAAATAGGTAACTACTGACACGCGTATGCCATCCCCCGATCGTCACCGATCTTCCCGAGGATCCCCGATTTCCAACAACCACATAATAATAATAATGCAGTAACCACAGAGGTTAAGTATCTGGGCTCCATACCATGATACCACCTTTATCCAGAAAGAATGACATACACTAAGGGGCGCTACTCCCTAGAACCTTGCTGCATTCTTCCTGTTTTGACCATTTCCGGGGTGTGAGGCTCGATGAAGTCTCGTCCACAAAGCTACGCTTCCTACAAAGCCATGCTTCGGGTCAAACAAATGATCAACCTATGATCACAAAGATATAAGATCAAATAAATGATCATATCGCAAATGATCAAACACTGATCATCACACAGCAACACTCAGCATGCCACATTACCAAATTGGGATATATCGCTGATAAATTTCAACTACATAACCTCTGAGCTCGTACGTCTCAGAGAAGGGTGTTAAGCTAAGAGAATACATTCTCCGCCACCAACAGATATGTATTTGAAAGAAATCGGCTTTATATCTCAAAGTGTAATGTCAGACATGTATCCATACAAGTCTGTTCCGGGTTCGAACAGAACCGAAGGCACTTCTCACGAAGCCCTTGCAATTCCGGATAATTTCCAATCACGTCCAGACTTCCCATCACAAAAGAGTGATATAAATCTCTATACCGGGAGCTACCCAGTGCAGAGACATTCGACAGGTTGTCCTTTCATTTTCGAAAATATCCGGTCTTCAACACCGATCTTCAAATGCTATCCATATACGACGTATCACTATTCGGAATGGGTTATATGACACAGATGTCTTTTCCCGGCTAACCCGAATAGTGAGCGCAATATTCAAAAATATATGGATGTTGGGATTTCAATTAAGTCACAATTTAAACCCAAACTTTTTCTTTCAAATGGTTAAACAAATTTCCATTTTAATCTTTTTTTTTTAAACAAAAAGATTAATTCACAAAGTTCACTTAATTTCACAAAGATTCATTCACAGATTTTTCAAATCGATTTCCATTTCAATTTAATTAATTCGTTAAATCTTTAAATCAAAGATTTAACAAATAGCTTTCAAAACAATTTCATTTTGAATGGTTTAACAAAACATCATTTTAAATCTGTTAAAAATAAACAGATTTAATTCATAGCTTTCGAAAAGAATTCATTTATAACTTGGAAAACAATTTTTCAATTACATCTTGAAATTCCTTTACCTAAATTGGAATTTCATTTCTTATCTGAAAGCTTTTATCATTTGAAAACAACAGTTTTCATTTTGGAAATCTGATTCATTTATACGAGTTAAGGTCTTTGGGTTAAATATCCAAATTCTCAAAATTTTACTTTTAAAATGGTTTAAAATTCATATGAACACATTTATATCATCTTTACTCCCTAGTTTCCAAATCATAGCTTAATTTCAAACTTGAATCCAAATTTAAATCTAACTATTTAAATTTTCAAAACTCGGTTAAGTTATTCGAAATAACTTTTATCTTTGAAATTCCATTTCAAAAGCTTTTTACTTTAAACCCAAATTCCTAATTTCAAAATCAATTGAAATTAAAATTTCAATTTCAAAAACATCAAATTTTAAATTATCTGTGACTTAACCGATTTCCACGTGAAATCCATATTTGTGTGTGTAAAGGTGTGGTCTAGGGGTTTTACACACAATAGTGCAACATCATAGAATCATCACAGATTTGCAATCACATAATATCAATAAGCGGTATATCCCAATAGCACTTATCTATATACACGGGTTCACAGATAGAAAATATGAATGCATTGTAAATAAATAAATTACATTCATCACAGATCATACTGAAACAATTTATAGCACAAATCATAGCATATCAGAAATATCAAACAGTTCAGAAATCAATAGGATTCAATCATCCATAAGTGAACTCAATAATTATCTGATTTATTTAAATCAGATGGGTCATAGACCATGGTAAATTAACTATAACTGATTCCAAATCATTTGATTCATTATCCTATAATCATTTATTAATTAAATAAATCAACCTTCAATTCTTTAAATAATTATCCTTTAATTATTTACCATTAAGCAATCATCTCATAAAATAAATTATCGATTACCAATTTATCTAATGATTTTCTTAGATTAATTAAACTAAATTAATTAAATTTAATTAATCAAAATATTCAAAATTAATTACAATAATTGATTAATCCTTAATTACTTTTATTAAGCAATTTCATTTAAACAATTTATAACTGATTATCTAAATTTATTTATCTAATCAATTATTAAAATTAATCACCTTAATCAATACTTAAAAATCCTTAGTTAATTTTCTTCATTAACTAATAACATTTCTTAATCACTTTTCTTAAGAAAATTATCTTAGATTAAATCATCATTTATCATTTCTAATTATAAATAAATCCAAATCATTAATTAACTATTAATTATTCATTTCATTAACTTAAGTAGTTAACTTAATTGTTAGTTAACTTTATACTTAATTTAAATTAATTACTTAAACATTTCTAAGTTAATATAATGACGTAATTAAAACTTATAAATTTTTTATTTCCAAACTGGGCTTCAAACTACTTGAATTCATAGTTAAACTTTTATTTTAAACTTAATTTAACCTTTAATTTAAATTTTAAAACCAACAGTTTAAAATTGTTTACTGGAACAAGTTAAAATCTGGAAACAAAAACTACTCGAGTTTCCCCTCCTTTTGCTTCGAGTAAACCATGCATTTACTCGACCAAAACCAGGTCCTACTCGAGACATTCTCGAGTACTTTCTTCCCCAAACCCAGATGCACGGAAACGCTCGCATGCACGTGCACACGCGATGCCGCCTCTTCCGATCAACCACGACCATCTCCTCGTATCGGCGATCACTTCCACGTCCTATCCCAAACCCCAGATCATCATCCCAAACTCGAGATCGAAATCGAGTAAATTTCCAAACCTGGAAACGCGCGACCCCTCTCCCCTTCAAACCTGTCAACACCTTTCTCACGCCGCTCCGACCACCAGAGGACTTCCTCTTCCGGCCACAGCCTCGCCTACGACCAAGCCACCATCACCTAAAACCCCGTTCAACTCGATCCTCCCTAGAGACCGTACTGACCCAAACAAGTTTCACAATCAAAACTAGGTTAAAAAAATTCAAACCCAAATCCCACAACCCACACAGCTAAATTCTTTGATCCCCTATTTTTCCTAGGATCTCTGATCGATCGCCTTATCACAGAAACAACCCCGACCTTCCCGAAATCATAGAACCTCATATATGACCAAAAACTACAATTTTGTTCAACCCAAAACTGCCCATTCAATACTTAACTAAAAAATGTGATTTTAGTTTTAAAAATCCTATTTTTGTTTCAGAAATCTGTTTGCAAACTTGAATTGACAATTCGAGATGTTCGAAAATGTCACATATACTAACTTGGTACTGTTCTTGAGTTTTCCCAGAGCATATCTATTTTATTTATCATGTATTAAATTTTACAATCTACTTTATGCTTGCCTACACATGTCTTGTTTTTACACTTTGTTCTAACAATCAATGGTTTGAGAATTTATGATTTTTGAAGTAGCTCAGTCTCTTAAAATTTATAAACAGAGCAAATATCCCAATAAAGAAAATGGCCAGGCTTCATCTTATCAAAATTAAATGAAATGCATATATTTCATACAACAATATACCTGATATTCATCATACACTAGATTTAAAAACTTAGGTTACTTAAATTATGAAGTTACTCACAGGTAAAAGAAGTTTGGAAAAAAAACAAGTTGCTCACCTTGTTTTTGAAGAACAGAGGGTTGCTTTGTTGAGACAGGTTGTGAAAAATACAAGCTGAAACTCTCCTCTGTTCTGTTGAATTGCTTGATGATGTCGAATGTCTTACTTAAGTTTTAAATGAAGCTTCCTCACCACAGACCTGAACTTGTATGCTTGATTTGTTTAAAGCTTCCAGGTTGAAGACTTTTAAACTTTCTGTTTTGATTTTTCATTTTCTGGTTTTCTTTTGTTTTAGATTAAAGTTTTGTTTGAGTTTTTATTTACAGCTTGAAGTGAAAAGATTTTGAGGTAGGAGGTGATGCATATATATAAAAGAGAAGAAGTGTACATACATAAAAATTTGTACAGAGTATATTATTTTATACAATAGGAAGCATGACTGATGATGTTCCCTTGTCTTCGGCTGACCATTATACATGATGATATAGCTTTGTACAAGGGGATTGTATTTGTTTATACAATATAGGCATGGGCTAGAGGCATGTTGCATTAAATGCTTTCATATATATTTGCTTTCCTCTTGCTTGTCTCGGCTGTACAAATGTTTACTTTGTTTCTTCTTATTACTTTCTTCTTTTATTTGTTTGAATGTGTATTTGTTTTGTTGACAAATATTTTACTTACTTTGCTTAGTCTATTTTTGTTGGCTGAGAATTTGTTGTATTTGTTTGTACTTGTTAATTATTTGTTTTGCCTTGTTTGTTTGTATTTTACTTTGTTTATTTGTACAAAGATATTCTACTATCTTTGCTTTCGGCTGGGAAGATGATTTTTTTGGTATCTTAGAGGTGTCTTGCTTTACATATGTGAATGTATTTTATTAGCTTGAATACTTGTCTTTTATTTGTTTGATTTATTTTATTTCTTGTTTTGTTTACAACTTATACTTGTTGTCTTGTTTATATTTTAATTTCTTTTGTTTGTTTTTTTTATTTATTTCTCATTTATTTAACTTAAATTATCATCATCATTTATCTACACTTCAATCAAAAATATATCTATACATATTATTTCAAATTTATTATTATTTATCAACTCTAATATTTATCTTATGTGTTACTTTATATTGGATAAAAACTATATATATATTTATACCCCAAATATTTATTAAACCATCAATAATAAATTCAAAATTAATTATTATTATTATTATTTATATTTTAAACCATTTAAATTATTTATTTACAATTCAAACTCAAGTCAAATATATCTATATATTTATTATTCACAAATTCACTCATATTTGAATCGGGGAAACTCGCTCCAATATTCTAATTAAATTAACTAATTTTTTTCCAAAAATTCATTTAATTACTCAATTTAATTCAAAAATTCAATAAATTATTAATTTAAATAAATTTAAATTCCAGGGTCGTTACAAATTCCCCCCCTTAAAAGAATTTCGTCCTCGAAATTCGCAGGTACGAAAACAACAGAGATAGACAGATTCGATCTCCTATAACTCCTCAAACTAAAGATACTAATTCCAAACTCAAGTCGGAATATTCCAGAATACATACCAATTTGTCCCTCTTCGGACTTTGGTATTCACAAGAAATTTCAATAGAATTTCAAATTTTGGTTTTCAAACGAAATCGTTTTATTGATTTAATTCAATTTACCCTCATATTTTATTAATCAATTTAACTCAATTTAAATTTCCAATTTATTTAAGATTTCCAATTTCAAATTCATTAAGGTTTAAATCAAAAGGCTGATAAGAAGTCGATGAAGATACGAAATAAGAATCTCCTACAACGGTTCGTAGAGCCATCATCACACCGAAACTTCTTCTTGTAGCTGATACGAAGCAATCAAAAGAATTTTGGAAACGAATCAAAGAAGATTGATAAGAAAGTTGTTTCCACTGTTGTAGGGTATTGACCATTTATAGTCGTATTCCCTTGTCCCCTATCTCGTCTTCTTCTTGCACTCATACTCACTATCAGTGGATAGTAAGAGAATTTACTGAGACATTCGAACGGATATCTGAGAAATACTCATTCTAGAGTTTACTTCACTCTATCTCTAATGAGCTACTTAATGTGTTATACTCCTGAGCTAAAGTTCAACCTTAGCTCTGATACCACTTGTCAAGACCCAAAAATCGACCTTCGAAAATCGGCACCCGTACTTCACTTGTACTCAAAATGCCGTAGATTCAAATGCCGAATCTGGTTCTCGGGAGCTTATAACAACATTAAGTAAATAACACAGCGGAAGAAATGAATAATACATTGATATACAATATCTGATACAACAGAATGATACAATGAATATCAATATACATCAGAGATATGATACAACAAATAGCAGCGGAAAAGAAAATAGATAACAAATATCAGCAGCGGAACAAATAACTCTAAGATAGTCTTCAAGAGAGAACTCCAACAGTAGCTCGAACTCCCAATAGCGATACACCAAGATGAGCAAGACTGGTGCGGTCCAAAGACTGAACTAACTCCAGAAAACCTACTAATCTGACTATCTGAAAAACCCAACTCTAGACTGCTCGTGTAGAAAAATTTTGAGCATCCAGAGTTTAGGAAATAAACAATAAACTCCGGATCAGTCATGGGACTGGTGTGAGCAACAAAACAGTTTATCTTTAAAAACAAATAGCAGAGAATTTTAAAGTCAATTCGCAATGCTTTTTTGAAAATGAAACTACCATAAGACCTCCCACCACACACACAATGCAAACGCAGAATTGGAGGAGATTTCTTCTTATGATAGTCAAAGATGCTTACTACGCAAAATCAAATCATTTTTGATATTATTATTAGTGCATAGTGTAGAAACATTTCGAAAGTAGAATATAAATCTTAGCCAGCATAGGCATTCCGCACTTATGCCTACTATAGCTACTATGTTCAGTAGCAGGTTACCGCCACATTCCATAGCAGGTAATACAACTAAAACCGTACAAGGCTCGTATTGTTTCTTTGGATTTCCAACAAATGGTCAGGCTAAGGAACTTCCTTTTCCACGATGGGTACGTCCCTGGAATAGACGACCCGAGAACCTAACCGGATCTCTGCCAACACAAGGCCGGGTTACCTCTGCAAAAATAGGTAACTACTGACACGCGTATGCCATCCCCCGATCGTCACCGATCTTCCCGAGGATCCCCGATTTCCAACAACCACATAATAATAATAATGCAGTAACCACAGAGGTTAAGTATCTGGGCTCCATACCATGATACCACCTTTATCCAGAAAGAATGACATACACTAAGGGGCGCTACTCCCTAGAACCTTGCTGCATTCTTCCTGTTTTGACCATTTCCGGGGTGTGAGGCTCGATGAAGTCTCGTCCACAAAGCTACGCTTCCTACAAAGCCATGCTTCGGGTCAAACAAATGATCAACCTATGATCACAAAGATATAAGATCAAATAAATGATCATATCGCAAATGATCAAACACTGATCATCACACAGCAACACTCAGCATGCCACATTACCAAATTGGGATATATCGCTGATAAATTTCAACTACATAACCTCTGAGCTCGTACGTCTCAGAGAAGGGTGTTAAGCTAAGAGAATACATTCTCCGCCACCAACAGATATGTATTTGAAAGAAATCGGCTTTATATCTCAAAGTGTAATGTCAGACATGTATCCATACAAGTCTGTTCCGGGTTCGAACAGAACCGAAGGCACTTCTCACGAAGCCCTTGCAATTCCGGATAATTTCCAATCACGTCCAGACTTCCCATCACAAAAGAGTGATATAAATCTCTATACCGGGAGCTACCCAGTGCAGAGACATTCGACAGGTTGTCCTTTCATTTTCGAAAATATCCGGTCTTCAACACCGATCTTCAAATGCTATCCATATACGACGTATCACTATTCGGAATGGGTTATATGACACAGATGTCTTTTCCCGGCTAACCCGAATAGTGAGCGCAATATTCAAAAATATATGGATGTTGGGATTTCAATTAAGTCACAATTTAAACCCAAACTTTTTCTTTCAAATGGTTAAACAAATTTCCATTTTAATCTTTTTTTTTTAAACAAAAAGATTAATTCACAAAGTTCACTTAATTTCACAAAGATTCATTCACAGATTTTTCAAATCGATTTCCATTTCAATTTAATTAATTCGTTAAATCTTTAAATCAAAGATTTAACAAATAGCTTTCAAAACAATTTCATTTTGAATGGTTTAACAAAACATCATTTTAAATCTGTTAAAAATAAACAGATTTAATTCATAGCTTTCGAAAAGAATTCATTTATAACTTGGAAAACAATTTTTCAATTACATCTTGAAATTCCTTTACCTAAATTGGAATTTCATTTCTTATCTGAAAGCTTTTATCATTTGAAAACAACAGTTTTCATTTTGGAAATCTGATTCATTTATACGAGTTAAGGTCTTTGGGTTAAATATCCAAATTCTCAAAATTTTACTTTTAAAATGGTTTAAAATTCATATGAACACATTTATATCATCTTTACTCCCTAGTTTCCAAATCATAGCTTAATTTCAAACTTGAATCCAAATTTAAATCTAACTATTTAAATTTTCAAAACTCGGTTAAGTTATTCGAAATAACTTTTATCTTTGAAATTCCATTTCAAAAGCTTTTTACTTTAAACCCAAATTCCTAATTTCAAAATCAATTGAAATTAAAATTTCAATTTCAAAAACATCAAATTTTAAATTATCTGTGACTTAACCGATTTCCACGTGAAATCCATATTTGTGTGTGTAAAGGTGTGGTCTAGGGGTTTTACACACAATAGTGCAACATCATAGAATCATCACAGATTTGCAATCACATAATATCAATAAGCGGTATATCCCAATAGCACTTATCTATATACACGGGTTCACAGATAGAAAATATGAATGCATTGTAAATAAATAAATTACATTCATCACAGATCATACTGAAACAATTTATAGCACAAATCATAGCATATCAGAAATATCAAACAGTTCAGAAATCAATAGGATTCAATCATCCATAAGTGAACTCAATAATTATCTGATTTATTTAAATCAGATGGGTCATAGACCATGGTAAATTAACTATAACTGATTCCAAATCATTTGATTCATTATCCTATAATCATTTATTAATTAAATAAATCAACCTTCAATTCTTTAAATAATTATCCTTTAATTATTTACCATTAAGCAATCATCTCATAAAATAAATTATCGATTACCAATTTATCTAATGATTTTCTTAGATTAATTAAACTAAATTAATTAAATTTAATTAATCAAAATATTCAAAATTAATTACAATAATTGATTAATCCTTAATTACTTTTATTAAGCAATTTCATTTAAACAATTTATAACTGATTATCTAAATTTATTTATCTAATCAATTATTAAAATTAATCACCTTAATCAATACTTAAAAATCCTTAGTTAATTTTCTTCATTAACTAATAACATTTCTTAATCACTTTTCTTAAGAAAATTATCTTAGATTAAATCATCATTTATCATTTCTAATTATAAATAAATCCAAATCATTAATTAACTATTAATTATTCATTTCATTAACTTAAGTAGTTAACTTAATTGTTAGTTAACTTTATACTTAATTTAAATTAATTACTTAAACATTTCTAAGTTAATAAAATGACGTAATTAAAACTTATTAAATTTTTTATTTCCAAATTGGGCTTCAAACTACTTGAATTCATAGTTAAACTTTTATTTTAAACTTAATTTAACCTTTAATTTAAATTTTAAAACCAACAGTTTAAAATTGTTTACTGGAACAAGTTAAAATCTGGAAACAAAAACTACTCGAGTTTCCCCTCCTTTTGCTTCGAGTAAACCATGCATTTACTCGACCAAAACCAGGTCCTACTCGAGACATTCTCGAGTACTTTCTTCCCCAAACCCAGATGCACGGAAACGCTCGCATGCACGTGCACACGCGATGCCGCCTCTTCCGATCAACCACGACCATCTCCTCGTATCGGCGATCACTTCCACGTCCTATCCCAAACCCCAGATCATCATCCCAAACTCGAGATCGAAATCGAGTAAATTTCCAAACCTGGAAACGCGCGACCCCTCTCCCCTTCAAACCTGTCAACACCTTTCTCACGCCGCTCCGACCACCAGAGGACTTCCTCTTCCGGCCACAGCCTCGCCTACGACCAAGCCACCATCACCTAAAACCCCGTTCAACTCGATCCTCCCTAGAGACCGTACTGACCCAAACAAGTTTCACAATCAAAACTAGGTTAAAAAAATTCAAACCCAAATCCCACAACCCACACAGCTAAATTCTTTGATCCCCTATTTTTCCTAGGATCTCTGATCGATCGCCTTATCACAGAAACAACCCCGACCTTCCCGAAATCATAGAACCTCATATATGACCAAAAACTACAATTTTGTTCAACCCAAAACTGCCCATTCAATACTTAACTAAAAAATGTGATTTTAGTTTTAAAAATCCTATTTTTGTTTCAGAAATCTGTTTGCAAACTTGAATTGACAATTCGAGATGTTCGAAAATGTCACATATACTAACTTGGTACTGTTCTTGAGTTTTCCCAGAGCATATCTATTTTATTTATCATGTATTAAATTTTACAATCTACTTTATGCTTGCCTACACATGTCTTGTTTTTACACTTTGTTCTAACAATCAATGGTTTGAGAATTTATGATTTTTGAAGTAGCTCAGTCTCTTAAAATTTATAAACAGAGCAAATATCCCAATAAAGAAAATGGCCAGGCTTCATCTTATCAAAATTAAATGAAATGCATATATTTCATACAACAATATACCTGATATTCATCATACACTAGATTTAAAAACTTAGGTTACTTAAATTATGAAGTTACTCACAGGTAAAAGAAGTTTGGAAAAAAAACAAGTTGCTCACCTTGTTTTTGAAGAACAGAGGGTTGCTTTGTTGAGACAGGTTGTGAAAAATACAAGCTGAAACTCTCCTCTGTTCTGTTGAATTGCTTGATGATGTCGAATGTCTTACTTAAGTTTTAAATGAAGCTTCCTCACCACAGACCTGAACTTGCATGCTTGATTTGTTTAAAGCTTCCAGGTTGAAGACTTTTAAACTTTCTGTTTTGATTTTTCATTTTCTGGTTTTCTTTTGTTTTAGATTAAAGTTTTGTTTGAGTTTTTATTTACAGCTTGAAGTGAAAAGATTTTGAGGTAGGAGGTGATGCATATATATAAAAGAGAAGAAGTGTACATACATAAAAATTTGTACAGAGTATATTATTTTATACAATAGGAAGCATGACTGATGATGTTCCCTTGTCTTCGGCTGACCATTATACATGATGATATAGCTTTGTACAAGGGGATTGTATTTGTTTATACAATATAGGCATGAGCTAGAGGCATGTTGCATTAAATGCTTTCATATATATTTGCTTTCCTCTTGCTTGTCTCGGCTGTACAAATGTTTACTTTGTTTCTTCTTATTACTTTCTTCTTTTATTTGTTTGAATGTGTATTTGTTTTGTTGACAAATATTTTACTTACTTTGCTTAGTCTATTTTTGTTGGCTGAGAATTTGTTGTATTTGTTTGTACTTGTTAATTATTTGTTTTGCCTTGTTTGTTTGTATTTTACTTTGTTTATTTGTACAAAGATATTCTACTATCTTTGCTTTCGGCTGGGAAGATGATTTTTTTGGTATCTTAGAGGTGTCTTGCTTTACATATGTGAATGTATTTTATTAGCTTGAATACTTGTCTTTTATTTGTTTGATTTATTTTATTTCTTGTTTTGTTTACAACTTATACTTGTTGTCTTGTTTATATTTTAATTTCTTTTGTTTGTTTTTTTTATTTATTTCTCATTTATTTTAACTTAAATTATCATCATCATTTATCTACACTTCAATCAAAAATATATCTATACATATTATTTCAAATTTATTATTATTTATCAACTCTAATATTTATCTTATGTGTTACTTTATATTGGATAAAAACTATATATATATTTATACCCCAAATATTTATTAAACCATCAATAATAAATTCAAAATTAATTATTATTATTATTATTTATATTTTAAACCATTTAAATTATTTAT
The DNA here is from genome assembly GCA_030737815.1 of Allium fistulosum. NCBI lineage: Eukaryota > Viridiplantae > Streptophyta > Magnoliopsida > Asparagales > Amaryllidaceae > Allium > Allium fistulosum. The sequence goes on along the minus strand of CM060903.1, from coordinate 302,984,499 downwards.
TTACAATTCAAACTCAAGTCAAATATATCTATATATTTATTATTCACAAATTCACTCATATTTGAATCGGGGAAACTCGCTCCAATATTCTAATTAAATTAACTAATTTTTTTCCAAAAATTCATTTAATTACTCAATTTAATTCAAAAATTCAATAAATTATTAATTTAAATAAATTTAAATTCCAGGGTCGTTACAATATGTATTAAATTTGATTACAGAACCACTTTCGTTCGAGCTTGAATTTCTTCCTTTTGACTCGGTTTCCTTTGAATTTTGGAATATTCCCTTCGGTTCCAAAATCCATTTTTCTCTCCCTATTCGTGTTTCTTTGATCCTGGACCATCTCATAACTCCACTCCTGTTGATCTCAATAATGAATCGGCAGTCCCACCACTCTTAGAATTATTTGTAAAGGGTTGAAACTCCTTTACAATAGGCATTGATTCACCGGAGATTTTTTTACATTGTCGGTTTAGATGCTGCTATCTCTTGCTATGCCCGAATTCTATCGATCAGATGTCGAGTTGCCTCTGGATTCTGCATCGATCTTATTCTTGTAGTCATGATAGACCCTGTTAAGGTCGCCCGCGATTAATATCAGTATATCCATCTTCCTATTTTGAAATTTAATCATCTTATCTCCCATTCAAGGCTATCTTCTTAACTCGAATTCTTTTTTGATTTGAGTTCCTCTAAATTCGAATCTATCCTTGTATCATCGAGTGAGGAGTATATTTATAATTAATATTAAAAATGTTTTATATTTTGTGTTGTTTGAGTTGTTAGGTTGATTTGGGGTTTCGATCGATTCGTCTGATCAACGCTATCGATAGGAATTTCAAAACACTTGAACAGAGCAAACTGACACAATTGTTTTCAAAATTTAATAATTTTGTATGATTATATTATATATAAGTATAATTTTCTAAAATTAAATTGTTAAATAAATTGGTTGTTTGAAATGATAATATTTGATTTTCAATGTTTTGTAAACTATAAATTAATGGAATTATAAAAACATGGTTTAGAAACTGTTTTGGAAATCTAATTGAATTTAAAATTTAGAATTTGAGAATTTAATTTCCAACGATTTCAAACTTTGGTTTTAAAGTTTTAAAATGTATATTATTTAAAGTATTTCGAAATTATTTCAAAGAATTTTTAAAAATTTTAAATCAGTACTCCTCTCTTTTGTCACTGGAAAATAATTTCAATGATGGCGGCCGCATCATCGACATTCATTTTCGAGTTTCAGAGTGGAGAGACCATTCTGTAGCTTTGCTACACTCTTATTTTGGAAATTAAATTGATTTGAATTTCTAAAGTATGACTTGATTTATATATTATATATAGGTATATGATAATAGATTTGGTTTGATATATGTAGAATATGTATATATATGTATGTATCTCTAAATGGTTTGAAATTAATCGAAAATTTAATTCTTAAATTTATGTAAAGGGTGATTTTAATTATAAAATGAAGCCAAAATTTTGAATAAATATTTAAATTTGAAATAATTGAGTTGGGAAAAGTTTACTTGTATAATACCCAATTTCATTCTAATACAACTTACCTAAATTATTCAGAAATTGAATATGTAATTGGATAATATACGATATAAAATAATTTTATAAATAAAATTTGAGTGGTTATAATAAATGTTATACACTTAATTTTTTAATTATAAAAAATGTTAATAGAGATAAATAGAATAATAAGTTAATTGAATAATAAATGAGATAAATAAAATAAAGTTTGTTTTGAGGGAATTAATAAATTGAAATAAAATCAACTTAATGAAATACCTTGAATTTAAAATCAATTATTGAATATTAATTAATTTAAATTGAAATTTATATGATTTGAACTAATTGATTTATTTTGTTTTCAATCTATTTTTCTTTCTGGTTGTTTTATTCTCCTACCTCCTTCCTTTTCGGGGGCGAAAAGTTTTGAGTGGGGGAGAGTGTAACGACCCGTAAATTTTAGTGGTTTTATTAATATATTTAATTGAAATTTTGTGAAATTTTAAACAATAAAAATTGGAAATAAAAATTTAATATTTAGAATGCGTCTAATTAAACATAGCAAATGGTAAATTTTCATTTGGAAATATGAAAGTTTATTTTATTGTGTAGTTTTATTTAAATTTAAATCAATAAAACTGGATGATAAGAAAACATTTTCCAAACTCGAATATTTTTACACAATAAATTTGTAAATCATCTTCTGAGTTAGACGTCATATTTCATTTTCCTAAATTTGGACTGATATTGCTCCGTTTATCTTATTTTAGGCAAATTAGCAGCATTTCTAGTACCGAATATTGATTTTTGATCAGATGATCGTACCACTAATATCTGTATACCGTTTTGATCGTCTCGTCGTGCTGATCTCTGCGGTATATTCAATTCTGTGTTTTGAAGTCCGATACGCAACGCAATACGCGAAAAACGATTTCGTATCGCTTTTGGTTTCTTTTGTCTTTTCAGTTACCCACGTGAATTGAAGAGCTTATTAATTTCAGCAAACGACTTTTGCTTTTCCCTAGCTTTGATTTTTATTTTTGGTTCGTTCAAAATTATCTGTGACCTTTCATTTGAGCATACTTATATATGTTATATTTATTTTAGCTTTTGCCTACACGTATTCTTCTTCCATTATACATTTCTTTTTCTCCATCCTTTCCCTTCTCATTGTTCGGCCTCCCAAAACCCATCCTGCCTCCATTCCTGACCCCCTCGTGAGCCACCACTTCATCGCTAGCAACCTCCACCCAAATGGCCGAAGCCCGCCTCCAAACTACTCCACCTCCCATCACCTCTCGCTGCCACGACATCTCACAGCAAAACCCACGCACAGCCCAAATGGCTCTCGGCCTCCCTCCAGCACCTCTAGAGCCGAGCTTGATCCCTCTCCGCTTGCTTCTCCGATCTCCGCCACACACTCGGCCAGCATCTTCTCCTTTTGACGATCGCCTTCCCATTGCAGCAAGCCACCCAGCCCACGCCCGAACCCGCAACCTTCCGCCTTCATGTCGAATCACCCAGCCTCAAGTCCGCCTTCTTTGAATTTGCCTTGGCCGTGGGATTTTAAGGTAGTATATATTAGTTATATATATGCATGAGTCTGGTTTTGTATCAGTATATTATATTAGTAGTGTAGATATATATGTTAGTTTAAGTGATGATATGTATATGTTTTGTTGTATATAATAGTGTATAACTTTATTTATTTATATAATTGCTTGTGTATATATATATTACAGTTTATTCTATATGATTAGAAAATGTACTTTTGTTCAAATCTGTTGTGCAGTTTATATAAGAGTCTATAAGCTTAAAGTACATATGTTTTAAGATATATTCATATCTAGTTACGGTATGTATATATGTATTTATAAAGGTTTATAAAATTTTACAATGAGTTCATATATATATTACAGCTTATATAGTAATGTCTCATTTTATACAATATATAAACTGTAAATTTGGTTTTATATATATTATATAGATTTATGGTTATACGGCTTATACAGTATATTATATTCTATAGTCTGTATGTATAATATGATAGTATATATAATAGTTTAGTTATATATTAGTATTTATATATATTAGTAGTTATGACTTTAATAGTTTATGACAGTATTTATTTTTTTAGCATATGTATATATGAGTCTGTGATCTGCTGAGTGTATATATATATAAGTTTATTTTATCTGTTATAAGTCTATATATGTTCGTGAGTATATAAGTCGCATAATATATTTTGTGTTTAGTGTTTGATTCCCTTTTTATATAATTTACAGTATATACTGATCTCAGTACATATGTTATATATACAGGTTTTATTAGTATTTGTGAATTTTTATATTTATATAATATGTGATACTTACATTAATATTAATAGTTTGGAAAAGTATATATTATTGTATTTTAAGGTATATGTTTGATTTTTTTATGAATGTAATATGTCGTTTTAAAAATGTATTTAAATTGAGTATATGTTTAAGGAAAATATTAATATAATATACATTTCATTTCAATTATATCAACGGATTCTGATTAGTTCTCATTGATTCCTATCTATCAGTTTTGCTCGTCAAATTCGTGCCAATCTAGCTTTGCTTTGGAATTCATACTTGGATTCATAGCTCATTTTTGTCTATCCTCTCTAGCTTCGAAAGGTGAGCAATCACTCACGATTAACGTTCTTATATCTATTAAATTTGATTTCAATTGAAATATGCTGCTGTTAGTTATTTACATTGCTATATATATGCTATTATCTGTATCTGTTCACCTGTGACATCTGACACCATTATCTGTTATTTATATTGATGATATATGCCTTTTATGTTATTATCATATCTGTTATCACTCTGCAAGTTCCCTGTTAGTATAGAATTCCCTATGGGTTGAAATGATACATAACCGAACGATCTGTAGAATAGGAGAAAATCGTTATGGGTTTGTAACGACCTGAAATTCTCGACCTCTTTTCTTATTTTCCCTAATAATCTGAAATTTCTGTAACTCAACTTGGAATTTCTGCTATTTGTATATTATATTTTGATCCGCTGCGACTGTGAGATTCTGATGTTGTTTTCTATTTCTTCTTCTACCTCCTTCTTCTTTAACCCTAATGGTTCGGTTTTCCGGCATTCGATTGTTCGACATTTGTACAGTGGACGTATTGATGTCGATTTTCGGGCGTCGAAAAATCGGGTCTTTACAGGGTTGAAATGATAAACCCAAGCAATTTTCATTGAATTGAATTTGGGATTGTGGGTTAAAATGATATATACCTGTAGATATTTAAATTGCGGATTGAAATGATAAATATCTGTATCACTTGACCATATGATATAAAATTATATACAGACACCGTTGGTCTATCTATAAATATTTTGAAAACGATTTCCATTATTTTGGAAAGAAAATATAGTTTAATAAACATTGATTTTAAGATATATATAAATGTATTTGATAAAGTTTAAATTCTTGATTTTTTTAAAATTATATGTTTTGGAAATTTTAAAATTATAAGTTAGTTTTGAAATTATAAATTTTAACAATTTACTTATAATTTTACTATTTTAAAATATGTATAAATTAGTTTTATTATAAAATAAGTTTGATAATAAGATTTAATTTAATAAAGTTTGATTTAATTTATATATAATATGTTTAAGTATTTATTTGAAATTATATTTTTAAATATAGAGTTTATAATAATTTTTAATAAATTAAGGTTGGGAAGATAGATTTGAAATTGATTTGAAATGGTATTTAATTAATAATTTTATTGAATTAAATCAATTTGAAACTTATTGAATTTGAGATTTTTAAAGGATACGATTTTATAACTTGATTCTTGGTTTAAGGTGATTAAATGAATATTTCAAGTTTAAATAACTGAAGGAAATATTTAGTGATTTGAAATTGGGGGATTTATTTAAATGATATTGGATTTATTAAGTGGATATTTCAAAACCAAATAATAATGATGTTAAATTAAGATATATGAAATTATCAAATTTAGTTTTGAAATTGTGGAATATTTAAAGCTTTGAAATATATTGAAATTGAAATGGTTTATTTTGTGGCTTAAAATCTGTATTTAAAATCGATATAATTTGAAATGATTTATTGAGAAACGGAATTGAATTGGAATTGATGAATTAAGATTCAATTGAATTTTAATTTTGAATTCGAGTTGATTTGAATCGATTTGTGAAATTTGAGAAAACTATTTTATTATATAAAGTATTTAAAATTATATTTAAAACTATTTTATATTTTACTTTATAACTTATTTTATATAAACTATTTTAATATAAATCATTTTTAATATAAACTATTTTAATATGAACTATTTTAACATGCTAATTATTTTAATATAAACTATTTTAACTAATAACTATTTTTATATAAACTATTTTATTTTATAAACTATTTTATTATATATACTATTATTAATACCTAAACGGTTTAAAGGAAATGTTATGATTTCAAAGTGTTATGATTTCAAAGTGTTATGATTTCCAAAGTGTTATAATTTTAAGTGTTTTGGTTTCGAAAGTGTTATAACTTTGAAAGTATGATTTTGGAAGTGAATATATTTGAAATGGAAATGATATCGTATTGATTTGGTTTTGAAATGGAAATGATATTTTGGTTTTGAAGTATAAACTATTTTGAAATGACCGCGGTGTTATAATAACGTTTGGTTGTTAAAGAGACCGGGATCAGATATGGGCATACTCTCTGTCGATACCGAAAAACACTTTAACAACTGTGTACGCGGTGGAGATTCCAGAATGAAGTAGGATGGTGGCAACGATCCAAAAGGTATATTTACGTGGACCTAACTCCCGTGAGTTAGCATAAGGTGGCTAAAACAGGAGCAATCGATGGGCCAAGGAGGTAGCTCCTCTAATCGGACACACTTCATCGTTAGCCATACTATTACTTTGTGATTGATTTGGTGCACACCTTTGATTCGGGAGTGTGGATCGAGTTGGGGGGTAGTTGCGGCTATGCGTTACCAATAGTCCGGAAGTGTAGTTGGTATATCTACCCTGGCATTGCCTAGTTGTGCCGTGTCACCTACCCTAGCGCGCCTTCTACGAGTTTGTTTTATGTCGTACCTATGGGGTATCCTCTGGCGGCCCCAGTTTACGGGGAGTTACGGTACTGTATAGACTATTGGCATTATAAAATGTGTTAAAGGGGAAATGGGTAACGCCTTAATGCTATTTTAATAGTTTACTTTACTATAGACATTAATATAATAGCGTATATTACTACATAGTAGATAGTTTAACGGATCCTTAGAGGATTGTTATCCCAAACATCCTTTGAGTTACTTGTATTTCAGTTGATATTTCACTTGAGTTGGATTTATTGATATAAGAATGTTAATCCTGACTCGAGTGTTTTGTGTTTTTGCTTTACACTCGGGTCAGACTGAGTGACACAGCATTTGAGACTCATCTTTGGAGTTGGAGCTTCGCTTGGAGATCCATCTATCTATTCAGCTTGCAATTATTCAGTTGACTCCTGTGACATATTCTGATCTTGTATTTGACCATTGTATTGAGACTTCTATGTATTCGAGACTTATGTTGTATCTTGTTTTAACTCTGTTATATATATATAGTAGATTCATGAACTACTATTTCTTTGTTTCTGCTGCTTATTGTTATATTACTCTGTGTCTGTGATTCTGTGATTATTTATTTACTGTGTATGCTGAGTTTTGCCAAATATAAATTAACAATCTGATATTTTGAGCAATTCAAGTCTGACATGTGCATATGCGAATGGTTGAAAATATCGGGATGTTACACAATATGTACATTATATATATTGTTTTTAACCCACTAGCTTATTTAGTTTATAAATATTACACTCTTCTTAACTGATATGTATATATACATACATACGTATATATATATATACATAAGAAAATCCAATTTAAACCCTTTTCTATTTATAATACACTGTATTTTCCATAAATCATATCCTTTCTATTTATAATGTATTCTTCTTATTTCATCTGTATTTATCTGGATTGAATTTGTTTTTAATTCATATATATATATTCTACTATTCTGAATATATAAATATATATATATATATGAGAAATTCCAATTAAATCAATTTCCTATTTTATAAATAAAAATCTGGGAATTCAAAATATTATCTTGGTTTTGAAAAAATGTATATTATTATCAACTATTATTTAACGGGGATTTTATTGATTAAAATATCGTATTATTGAATATTATAAATTAATATTCAAAATTCGAGACTTCAAAAATCCTGGGTCGTTACATTCCTCCCCCTTAAAATAATTTCATCCCTAAAATTTCCATAACTAGGCTAGTAAACAAAACTAACCAAAATTTTAATTTTCGAACCAATTAATAAACACCCATATCACACAAGTCAATATATATATATATATATATATATATATATATCTTCCAAATATCAGTTACATCTAGTATCAACTAGAATACTTCCACAGTTACCATCATCATACACACACATACACACAAATATATATATGTATATATATATATATAGTCATACCAACATCTACTGAGATACCTAACTGAACTACAATCCAACAAACATGACGTCTATAGGCTACTAACACATACTAATAGTGCATACACTACTAAGAGACCACTAAACCCAAACCCACACTCACTGCGGACTCTCGCCATCCGAGTCCTCCACTTCGGGTCTATTTAACTCCATAGACTCAACATCGTTATCTGAAACCCATGCAAACACTGGACTTGGTTCCCTCTAAAGGTAATCTCCATTTGCAACCGGCTCATTTACAACTTCACCTATTTCCCAGACGGTAGCGTCGTCATTCTCCGATTCGGGTTCTTCTTCTGCCTCAAGTTCCTCCTCATTCTCAAATTCCTCCTCATCCTCGAATTCTTCTTCATCTTCGAATTCTTCCTCTTCTTCGAATTCTTCCTCATCCTCGAATTCTTCCTCAGTCTCCTCTTCTGCTTCTTCCTTGGGCTCCTCTTCTTGATGCGATGGCTGCCCCACAGGCTCTACTTCTTCCTCTAACTCTTCTTCGTATATCGATGGCTCATTAAGATCCTTCAAAATCCTTCTAAGTCATGGTTGCCATCTCTCCCAGCCTTCGAAAGTGCTCCTCCTCGATCGATACTACGGGTTCTCTACAATCAATTAACAAGAGCCAAGAATGAGATCTAAGGTTTTAGGAATTCATATATGCTAAAGAGTACATATATAGGTTCACACTCCAAATAACTTTTACTTTTTAAATTGCTATCATTCAAAAACTTTACTTAAGTAATACCAAAATAGTTTTCCTTCAAATTTTGTTTAAACAAATTTTCCAAGATCACCGGAGTTTTAAATTCCCAAATATCCCATTAATAAATCAATCATCATAAAATTAGCTTATATTTATGAAAATCTTTCCTAAAACATTTATTTTTAAAATATTCCAAATTCCTTTTGTAAATAAAACTTAGTAAAAACCCAAATTTCCCAAAGTTCCTACCTTACAGGACTCGGATTTTTTATAGGAAATACTCAAGTCAAAGGGACCGACACTAGTGGATACTCAAAGCTAACGGCTATGACCACTCAATTCTAGATGATAAAATATTATCATCACTTATCAAACAACACCTCAAAATACCATATATTTTGAAAATCATGTCTTTAATATATAAGATATATCCCGGGTAAAATTATTTCATTTACCCACTTAAAACAATATTGTGTCCGTTGGCCTTGTTCAAGTATTTAGAGATCCCTATCAATAACGTTAGCTACTCGTATTGACCAGAATCCATAAGCCACTCAACTGATCAATTAACACAAAATAAAAACATTTTTATATCACTAACAAATACGCGCTCTCGTATATATATACACTCAGACTTATTCTAGGGTACTACTGACCCTATCTCTAATGAGTAACCCCACCAAAGCCTAAGTATTCGCTCAACCGAAGCTCTGATACCACGATGTCATGACCCACTTTTTCCATACAGTTCGAACCGACATTTTACCACACTTGTCGAGTCCAAATTGAACAGAAAAGCGGATAGTAAGAAAAGAAAGTAGAAAGAAGATAGAAAGAAATAGAACAACACACATTCTCACAGCGGAAACGAATAATATATAATATAGAACAAGTCTTTACATAAATCAAAACTGTAACTTAACTTATACAGACATCAATCAGAGTGTACAACCTATTAAGCATGGACAGTTATAACAACATGTCCTTACAATTGCTGATACACACTACTAAATGCAACAGAATATAACCAACTACGTGAATACGAGTCTGGACTCCAGCTCCTCTCCTGAAGCTCCCATCCTTCCAGCTAAACCTGGAGATATGCTCGGTCTGACCCGAGCATATAGGAAAAACCCACGCCCGGGTCAGTTTGGTAAAACCTGCGTGAGAATTTAAAAACACAAGGAATTTTATTCGTTATAACTTTTGAAACCCTTTTGAAAATCAAAAGTATCCCGTAAGACCACGCCACACATAAACACGACAGGTTTTTCCCAAACGGTAACCAAAACACTTTCATAGAAAATCCGATGATATTATATGTAACGACCCGTATTTTCACGGATCGAAACATCGTAAAGGAGTTGGCCTTTGGTTGCATTTCTGTTAAGTTTCAGATTTTGGCAGAATTTTGTCTATGTCCTAAGTCGGTTTGGACGAGTTAAGAGGTAAGTCTGGGTCGAGTTGCCGACTTAAGGAATTAACCGAGTTAAGGAAGTGGGGTTGACCGACTTAAGGTAGTGACCGACCTAGGTGATAAGTCGTGACCGACTTAAGAGGTTTAGGCGACCTAAGGAAGAGGAGTAGGCGACCTAAGTATTCTGGAGTTAGGTCGTGGGGTAGAGTTAGGTCGGTAACGACCTAAGGAGGACCGGCAGTTAGATTGCGTAGTGATTTAGGTCGCGAGTTAGCTTGGGTCAACCTACAGAATGTTTGCGACCTAAGGGAAGCGCGAGCTAAGGAACTTACGACCTAGTGGTTAGCGAGTTAGCGACCTAGTATATAGTTAGGTCGGCAACGACCTAAGGAAGCTGGGGCTGTAGTGAGCGACCTAAGAGTTGAGTGGTAGGTCGTAACACCGTTAGGTCGCGTGGGTGCTAAGTGGTTAGGTCGCAGGGTTTTGTAAGTCTTAGGTCGTAGCTTAGTAAGTCGTTAGGTCGCGTGTTGGCTTAAGCGTTAGGTCGCGTGGGAGTCTAAGGTATTAAGTCGTAACCTCGTTATGTCGTAGGTCGGCAAGGCAGTTAAGTGTTTGGTCGCGTTAAGACATGTGTGTTTTGTAGGCAGTTAGGTCGGCAACGACCTAAGTTAAGTCGCGCCTATGTGTTAAGTCGCAGATGCGCATTGTTGTAGGTCGTTAGGCTTAGGTCGGTGGGTTTTAGGTCGGCAAGGTCCTAGGTCGTAAGTCGGAAATGACTTAAGGAGATAACCAGATTACGACTTAAGAGATTTTCTGCCTATAAATAGAGGGGGTTGGCTTCATTTTTGGGATCCGGATTTTGAAGCGACGAAGTGCTGCCATTTTGAGAGATCGACTTCTACACTTCTTCACTTCTTTTCTCCACTCTAATCTAGTGCTTCCATCCATCCAAATCGAAGATCAAGATTGAAGATTCAAGAGCTTAGATTGGAGATCTTCATCTTTTCAAGAGAGATTTCTTCGTTTGAAGCGGATTCGTGATAGATCAAGCTTGATCCCTTGCTGTCCAGATCTGAAGCATGTTGATTAGAGGTTGTTTAGGTGATTTGGTGAGTGGTGATTATCTCTCACACGGATCCAAAGGAGTATATCGGATTGTTGGCTCGATTTGGTGTTAAAATAGGGATTTCCATGCATTTTCTTCATCCAAAGTGTAGATCCATATAGATCCATTGTTCATGATGATGTTACATCCATTTTATCATATGTTAACCTATGCAAGTTCATTCATCAAGTTTGTAGAGATATAATCCATGTTTTCATGCTTATTGGACTTTCAACTCTTTAATTACGAAAATGCCATTATTGTTATAATTGTCTACTTAGATCATATTTGAATGCTTGATTGTTTGGATTGATGTTTGATTTGATTGATTGTTATGAACTAGATGATTGATGATTAGATTTAGACCGAAGACGATTCAAAAGCTAAGGGAAAGGCTCTTGAATTGGGAAAGCTGCTCGTGGCATATGTAGCGGGATGATGAAGCTCTTATGCATAGATTCGATGATGTGATGTTGAGATGAGGCTTTGCGAGGATGTAATGAAGCGAATCATCATGTGATGAAGACTTGGTCTAATCCAGACGGGATCATTCCAAGCATGTTGATAACTCGGTGATATGATTCGAGTTGAGGATAATGAATGGATATGAGAATAGTCGTCGAGGAGGATGACTAGGAGGTTTGGATAGCATCGTTGTTGAAGGTTCTAGCATGCTCTAAGCAAGAGTACGTTTGGGCAGATTCGATAGTCCCAACGACTAACTGTTGATGGTCGAGTACTCTGGGCAGATTCGATAGTCCTAGGCACGGGCTGCGACGACGTGCGGGAGTTATGTCTAGAACCGGGGTTTCCATTAGCCCTTGACGGACGGCTAAAAGAATGTGCCGGTCATTCAATTAACGGTGATATCGAAGCAATGATAACAGTGATAGCCAGAGTCATGGATGTTTGGTTGTAACGTCATTTCGGACTCAAGAGCGGTATTTTCTGGGTGCTTATCTGATTTAGGCCTTGGTACTTGGAAAACATCGCCCTTGACTCGAGTGATAGTAGCTTTACTTTAAATTGTATGCTCTGCTATGTTTGCTTCTGCTTAGTGTGTGTCTGGGGGCTATCACTGTAGAATGAGGTTGGAGTGGGAGGGTTGTATTCCTATTCCTTTTCCTTTATGCTCTTTTGGTATGTTGTTAGTTAATTTACTGCTCACTAAGACTGTTGTCTGACTCAAGGCTTTATGTTTTAATTCTTATTGCCTTGGGCTGTTCGTCCATTTTGGGACGGGCAGACTAGGTAGCAGGTGACAGGTGCTGTTCTCTTCTCACGATGCTGATATCGAAGACGAGCTGGAGGGTTGCATATTATCTTCTTATTATATGTACTGGATATTCCGCTGTTTTGTATTCTCTGAGAGATATGTAGTGAGGCTTGATGTATTGACTATGTGGATGCTTGTATTCAACTATTATGGAGTTTTATATGATGTCATTTTGTTCTGTAAAGCTTCACTATACATATGTTCTACTGTATTTTGTCCATGCGCTGTGAGAAATACGATAGATTCTGTTGTTTTAATCTACCCTGACAATCGTCCATGGTCGCCTGGCACACTTTACAGCGCACTATCTCTAGATTCGGTGCAGGGGTCATGGGCGGTCGTCACATTTGGTATCAGAGCATTGGTTAATCGATTTTACCCAACGCTCGCTGTCGTAACTACGTATGAGAGACGTAATTGTAATTTTGATGGATGACTACTATATATAATATAGTAGCTTAGTAGAGTTTGAATCCTTTATGCAGTTGTTTCTCTAGATGTTCTAATCATTCCTTTTTATAGATATTGAGAATGAGTCGAAGAGGGAGACCAGCTGCTAGGGAAGGCCGTGCTACTGAAGAGACTGCTGATTATGCAGCCATGTTCGAAGCTATGATGACTTCGATCATGAGGAGGATACCAGTTCCGGGGGCGGCAGTTGATGTTGGAGTTCAAGTCCAAACTCCGAAACCAGTGGATTTATCTAAGTTGTGCAAGGATTATACTGCTCTTGGAGGAAAGGTTTTCTTGGGAACAGAATCAACTATTGAGGTCCAGAGGTGGATAGATGCTTGTAGAAGGATCTTTGGTGATTTGGGAATTGATGATGCAACTAAGAGGAAGTTGGCATCAAGGCAGCTTCAAGGGAGAGCCTCTGATTGGTGGAACTCTATTACCATCAATACTGCGGAGGAAGAGATTACTTGGGAGCAATTCCAAGCTAGATTTGAAGCTAAGTTCATTTCTACAGCTCAGAAGTCTGTTCTGTTCAAGAGGTTTGTGGAGCTCAAGCAAGGTGGAAGATCAGTTCTGGAGTATGTTTCTGAGTTTGAAGCTTTGTCCAAGTATGCCCGGTCATATATTGAGTCTGCTTATCAGAAGAATGAGAAGTTTGTGACAGGCTTGGACAGCTATCTTGGGAGACAGTTGGTGTATCATTTGGACGATTCATTTGAGAAGCTTGTGGAGAAAGCTCTTAGGCATGAGAGTCTGTTTCCTAAGGAAGGATCTGTTGTTGCTGTGACCAGGGAAGAGTCTAAACCCCAGCAGGGTGGAAACAAGAAGAGGAAGCAGCAGCAGCAGAAGAGTAAGGATGGCCAGAAGAAGCCGAAAGGCGAGGTGACTTGCTACAATTGTCAGCAGAAGGGCCATTTCTCGAAGGATTGTAAGAATCCTAAGGTGCCGATGAAGTGTCACAACTGTGACAAGCCGGGGCATTTCAGGAAGAATTGTCCAGAACCGAGGAAGGACAGGCAGATTGTGCAAGCCTATGCTTTAGGAGCTGTTCCGTCGTCTTCGAAAGCTCCTACCGCTGAAGAGAAGGGAAAGAGTGTGGTTGTTCAAGGTACTCTTTTCCTATGTGGTGTTCCAGTTAGAGTTCTGTTTGATACTGGAGCGTCGCATTCATTTGTTTGTAGTGAACTCGTAGGCCGGTTGGGTTTGGAACCAGATATTGTTGATAGGCCATTGGTTGTGACTAATCCAGTTGGGGGTTCGTCTTGTTTGTGTATGTTATGCCGTGGTCTAGTTGTATCGAGTCATGGTTGCTCTTTTGTTTGTGATTGTTTTGTTCTGAACTTTGCGGGGTTCGGAATTATTTTGGGCATGGACTGGCTTAGGAAGTATGCGGCTAAGGTTGATTGTGAGAGGCTGGAGGTTACAGTCGAGAATGTGGAGGGGCGAAGGATTATGATACGATGTAAGCATGAGGAAGGCGTCTTCATGAGCTTCATGTATTCGCTAGTTGTTCCACGGGATGGACTGTCTTTAGTGCCTATCGCAAATGGATTCGAGGATGTCTTTGACGAAGTCAAAGGGTTGCCGCCGCATAGAGAGATCGAGTTTCGTATAGATCTAGTTGAAGGAGCCAGACCTGTTGTGATGCCTCTTAGGCGGATGGCGCCTAGGGAACAGTAGGAGTTGAGGGTGCAAGTTGATGATCTTTTGCAGAAAGGATTCATTCGGCGTAGTGTGTCCGAGTGGGGTGCACCAGTTGTGTTCGCAACCAAGGCAGATGGGTCGTTGAGATTGTGTGTGGACTATCGTGAGCTGAATAAGGTGACTAAGAAGAACAAGTATCCATTGCCGAGGATAGATGACTTGTTTGGTCAGCTTCACGAAGCTAAGGTGTTTTCTCAGATGGATTTGGCAACGGGATTTCACCAGTTGAGAGTAGCTAAGGATAGTGTGCCGAAGACTGCTTTTAGGACACCATCCGGTTTCTTTGAGTGGCTGGTAATGCCGTTTGGATTGACTAACGCGCCAGCATATTTTGTGGATCTTATGAATAGAGTGTTCAGAGATCAGTTGAACAAGTTCGTACTTGTGTTCGTGGATGATATTCTGATTTATTCCAGAACGGAAGAGGAGCACAAGACGCACTTGCGTATGGTTTTGGAAATCTTGCGGAAACATCAGTTGAAGGCTAAGTTTTCGAAGTGTCACTTCTGGAAGAGTGAAGTGAGGTTCTTAGGCCATGTGATTTCTGGAAGTGGAATAGCGGTTGATCCCGCTAAGGTGGCAGCAATCCAGGATTGGGTTAGACCTAAGAATGCATCTGATGTGAGAAGTTTTCTTGGATTAGCAGGATATTATCGACGGTTTATCAAAGACTTCTCCAAGGTAGCTGCACCGTTAACAGGATTGACGAAAAAGAACCAAGTGTTCAGTTGGGATGCTAAGTGTGAGCAAGCTTTCGGAATCCTGAAAGAGCGATTGACGAGTGCTCCTGTTTTGACTATTCCAAGTGGGAATGATGAGATGGTGGTTTACACCGACGCATGTGGTACTGGACTTGGAGCAGTGCTGATGCAGAAGGATAAAGTTGTTGCGTATGCCAGTCGACAACTAAAGCCGCATGAAAGGAATTACCCGACTCATGATTTGGAGTTAGCGGCGATTGTATTTGCTCTGAAGAGGTAAAGACATTATCTGTTGGGAGTTCGATTCGAGTTGTTTACGGATCATAAGTCGTTGAAGTATCTTTTCTCCCAAAAGGATTTGAATCTTCGGCAGCAGCGTTGGCTAGAGTTTTTAGCATCATATGATTTTGGTATAGCTTATACTCCGGGAAAAGGTAACGCAGTGGCAGATGCGTTAAGTCGAAGACATGCAGGATTGGGAGCCATGTTTTCAGAATGGAAGAGTCTCGAGTATTTAGCTGGATTTGACTTCAGGCCTAGATGTGAATTGGAACCTGAGATGTTGGCAAACTTATCAATAAGACCGACTCTTGTGGAAAGGATTGGAGAGAGTCAAAAGCGAGATGATAAGCTTGTCAAGATTATCCGTGATTTGGAATCTGGAGTGGATCCAGAAAAGGATAAAGGATTCGAGGTCGATCGAGAGGGTTGGCTTCGAAAGCAAGGACGACTAGTTGTTCCCGATATAGATGAATTGAGGAGTGAAGTTTTGAAGGAAAGTCATCACTCGAAGTTGACAATTCATCCAGGTGGAAATAAGATGTATCGGGATATGAAGAGAACCTACTACTGGGAAGGTATGAAGAAGGATGTTGGAAATTTTATTTCCAAATGTATGAACTGCCAGTTGGTAAAAGCCGAACAGAAGAAGCCAAGTGGATTGCTTCAGCCATTAGAAGTTCCTACATGGAAGTGGGAACAAGTGTCGATGGATTTTATCGATGGATTGCCTAGAACCAGGACGGGAAATGAAGGGATTTGGGTCATTGTGGATCGTCTGACTAAGAGTGCACGATTCATTCCTGTTCGATCGACTAGGACTGCATCAAAGTTGGCTGAGTTGTATGTTAAGTGGATAGTTCGATTCCATGGTATTCCGAAAAGTATAGTGAGCGATCGAGATCCATTGTTCACTAGTGGATTTTGGAAGAGCTTCCAGGAAGTTTTGGGAACCGAGTTGTGTTTGAGTACAGCTTATCACCCTCAGACGGATGGTCAGACCGAGAGAGTCAACCGAGTTTTGGAAGATCTCCTCAGAGCATGTGTTTTGGACTTCGGAGGATCATGGGAAGATCACCTTCATTTGGTGGAGTTTGCATACAACAACAGTCACCAGTCAAGTATTGGTATGGCACCATATGAGGCATTGTATGGAAGACCGTGTAACTCTCCGACATGTTGGTTGGAAACTGGAGAAAAGCTGATGCTTGGGCCAGAGATGATTCGGCAGACTTCAGATTGCATAGAGATCATTCGGCAACGAATGAAGGCAGCCCAAGACCGTCAGAAGAGTTATGCCGATAAGCGTCGTAAGGATTTGGAATTCGACGTAGGAGATACGGTTTTTGTGAAGATTTCTCCACTGAAGAATGTTATTCGATTCGGGAAGAAAGGAAAATTGACCCCGAGATTTGTTGGACCATTCCCGATCATCGAGCGAATTGGAAAGCTCGCCTATAGGTTGGAGTTACCTGAGAAGATGTCAGGTGTGCACAATGTTTTTCATGTATCATATCTACGGAAGTATGTGCACGACTCGAATACAGTGGTTTCTGCTGATAGCTGTGAAGACTTCGAAGTTGATCCAGTCGATAGAAGACCTCGTAAGCCGCTTCGTGTTGTTGAAACCGACACGAAACAGCTTAGGAGGAGGGTAGTTAAGTTACTCAAGATACAATGGAGTGACGATGATAACGACTGTACGTGGGAGGTGGAAGAGAGGATGAAAGCAGCTCATCCTGAACTCTTCAAGGTATGGCCCTAAGGTGTCGTGTCATCTCGCGATATTGTAACTTGTTCTAATTTTAGAATTCTGTACGCTAAGCTAGAATTGGATGCATGGTTTGCTGATTGTTATGGTTGGTAGGCGTACAGAATAGTCTTTGATTTCTTTGTTTGTTTGGAATTTCGGGGGCGAAATTCCTAAGGGGGAGAGAATGTAACGACCCGTATTTTCACGGATCGAAACATCGTAAAGGAGTTGGCCTTTGGTTGCATTTCTGTTAAGTTTCAGATTTTGGCAGAATTTTGTCTATGTCCTAAGTCGGTTTGGACGAGTTAAGAGGTAAGTCTGGGTCGAGTTGCTGACTTAAGGAATTAACCGAGTTAAGGAAGTGGGGTTGACCGACTTAAGGTAGTGACCGACCTAGGTGATAAGTCGTGACCGACTTAAGAGGTTTAGGCGACCTAAGGAAGAGGAGTAGGCGACCTAAGTATTCTGGAGTTAGGTCGTGGGGTAGAGTTAGGTCGGTAACGACCTAAGGAGGACCAGCAGTTAGATTGCGTAGTGATTTAGGTCGCGAGTTAGCTTGGGTCAACCTACAGAATGTTTGCGACCTAAGGGAAGCGCGAGCTAAGGAACTTACGACCTAGTGGTTAGCGAGTTAGCGACCTAGTATATAGTTAGGTCGGCAACGACCTAAGGAAGCTGGGGCTGTAGTGAGCGACCTAAGAGTTGAGTGGTAGGTCGTAACACCGTTAGGTCGCGTGGGTGCTAAGTGGTTAGGTCGCAGGGTTTTGTAAGTCTTAGGTCGTAGCTTAGTAAGTCGTTAGGTCGCGTGTTGGCTTAAGCGTTAGGTCGCGTGGGAGTCTAAGGTATTAAGTCGTAACCTCGTTATGTCGTAGGTCGGCAAGGCAGTTAAGTGTTTGGTCGCGTTAAGACATGTGTGTTTTGTAGGCAGTTAGGTCGGCAACGACCTAAGTTAAGTCGCGCCTATGTGTTAAGTCGCAGATGCGCATTGTTGTAGGTCGTTAGGCTTAGGTCGGTGGGTTTTAGGTCGGCAAGGTCCTAGGTCGTAAGTCGGAAACGACTTAAGGAGATAACCAGATTACGACTTAAGAGATTTTCTGCCTATAAATAGAGGGGGTTGGCTTCATTTTTGGGATCCGGATTTTGAAGCGACGAAGTGCTGCCATTTTGAGAGATCGACTTCTACACTTCTTCACTTCTTTTCTCCACTCTAATCTAGTGCTTCCATCCATCCAAATCGAAGATCAAGATTGAAGATTCAAGAGCTTAGATTGGAGATCTTCATCTTTTCAAGAGAGATTTCTTCGTTTGAAGCGGATTCGTGATAGATCAAGCTTGATCCCTTGCTGTCCAGTTCTGAAGCGTGTTGATTAGAGGTTGTTTAGGTGATTTGGTGAGTGGTGATTATCTCTCACACGGATCCAAAGGAGTATATCGGATTGTTGGCTCGATTTGGTGTTAAAATAGGGATTTCCATGCATTTTCTTCATCCAAAGTGTAGATCCATATAGATCCATTGTTCATGATGATGTTACATCCATTTTATCATATGTTAACCTATGCAAGTTCATTCATCAAGTTTGTAGAGATATAATCCATGTTTTCATGCTTATTGGACTTTCAACTCTTTAATTACGAAAATGCCATTATTGTTATAATTGTCTACTTAGATCATATTTGAATGCTTGATTGTTTGGATTGATGTTTGATTTGATTGATTGTTATGAACTATATGATTGATGATTAGATTTAGACCGAAGACGATTCAAAAGCTAAGGGAAAGGCTCTTGAATTGGGAAAGCTGCTCGTGGCATATGTAGTGGGATGATGAAGCTCTTATGCATAGATTCGATGATGTGATGTTGAGATGAGGCTTTGCGAGGATGTAATGAAGCGAGTCATCATGTGATGAAGACTTGGTCTAATCCAGACGGGATCATTCCAAGCATGTTGATAACTCGGTGATATGATTCGAGTTGAGGATAATGAATGGATATGAGAATAGTCGTCGAGGAGGATGACTAGGAGGTTTGGATAGCATCGTTGTTGAAGGTTCTAGCATGCTCTAAGCAAGAGTACGTTTGGGCAGATTCGATAGTCCCAACGACTAACTGTTGATGGTCGAGTACTCTGGGCAGATTCGATAGTCCTAGGCACGGGCTGCGACGACGTGCGGGAGTTATGTCTAGAACCGGGGTTTCCATTAGCCCTTGACGGATGGCTGAAAGAATGTGCCGGTCATTCAATTAACGGTGATATCGAAGCAATGATAACAGTGATAGCCAAAGTCATGGATGTTTGGTTGTAACGTCATTTCGGACTCAAGAGCGGTATTTTCTGGGTGCTTATCTGATTTAGGCCTTGGTACTTGGAAAACATCGCCCTTGACTCGAGTGATAGTAGCTTTACTTTAAATTGTATGCTCTGCTATGTTTGCTTCTGCTTAGTGTGTGTCTGGGGGCTATCACTGTAGAATGAGGTTGGAGTGGGAGGGTTGTATTCCTATTCCTTTTCCTTTATGCTCTTTTGGTATGTTGTTAGTTAATTTACTGCTCACTAAGACTGTTGTCTGACTCAAGGCTTTATGTTTTAATTCTTATTGCCTTGGGCTGTTCGTCCATTTTGGGACGGGCAGACTAGGTAGCAGGTGACAGGTGCTGTTCTCTTCTCACGATGCTGATATCGAAGACGAGCTGGAGGGTTGCATATTATCTTCTTATTATATGTACTGGATATTCCGCTGTTTTGTATTCTCTGAGAGATATGTAGTGAGGCTTGATGTATTGACTATGTGGATGCTTGTATTCAACTATTATGGAGTTTTATATGATGTCATTTTGTTCTGTAAAGCTTCACTATACATATGTTCTACTGTATTTTGTCCATGCGCTGTGAGAAATACGATAGATTCTGTTTTTTTAATCTACCCTGACAATCGTCCATGGTCGCCTGGCACACTTTACAACGCACTATCTCTAGATTCGGTGCAGGGGTCATGGGCGGTCGTCACATTATAATAGTGTCTAAATACAAATACTTATTCAAATAGCTGAAATTGTTACATTAATTAAATTCCAGCATACTAGGCTCTACAACCAAAAACGTAAAGGCACGTATTGGAGAATGGATTCCATAAGAATGACTAGGCACTGGAGTACCATCTGTCACAATACACATCTAGAAACAACATACCGAGGACCATGTCGGGATCCCCTTCCACATAAGACTGGACTATCCCTAACCTGGATAGACTGAATATGCTATCACCCCGGGTGTTCCCACCCTCTCTGAGCTCCTTCCATGTATCGTAGTGATAAAATGATATCCGAGGTTATCTAGAAGGGTGATAAACATACCCTACTTGGGTGTGACCCACTTAGCCTTGCTGCATTCCCCCTTATTTTCAGTCATTCCCGGTTGATGAGGCTTAGTGGCTACGATTACCTTTTTAAGGAATATTTACTTAGAATGCTCATTGTCCTCCAATGACAATGTATGATAGCATTTGTCCATACAAGTCCGTTCTGGGTCCGAACGGAACCGAAGGCACTATTCCTACTACATCCGTTTTGGAATAAACCTCAGGATTAGTAGCGATTAGCCCTTCCACTTCACTGCTCCATCTTAACTCTATGCTCTTGTCTTCATTCAAAAATGTACTCGTTGGATCGAAGTGGTTTTCGGATAACTTATCCGATCCCGGTCTCTTCGAAACAACGTTCGATATTTTCCGGTAAACTCAACCCTGGTTCTTTGGGAAATAACCAGACGAAGATAAGATTGGAGATCACCTCCTAACCATTAGTGGACGAATTCCCTTATAAATGTCCTAGAAGAACGAAACGAGTTTACATGTACAGTATAGCACCTCGAACGGTAATTGTACCATATAATTCCCGTATTTCCTCTAGATATTTCCAAAGTTATATTTAGGTCCAGATTTGATAGTCGGTTATTTAACTATCAAATAAACAATCAATTCAACCAAACTTCATTTTCACTGAAAACAAAAAGTCTCTTTTTAATTTAATTTTAAATAAATAAATAAATTCCTTTATCCAAATTATACATACTTATCTTATCGAATTTAGTAAATTTACAAACTGTCTTTTAAAGATATTTGAAAACCCTTTAAAAATAATGTAGAAAGCAGCACTGCGGTATCAAACCATGGATCACAGCTCAATGGTTACGTCTCTATCCCAGAGAAATCCAAAATTTAACTGCAGGCACTCACTGCCTCCGATTTACGCCATGCAAGTATAATATTTACTTTCCGAAAACTATTTATTTAATAAATGCTCAAAATAATACTTATAAAGTTCAATATAAATTTTCCAAGTTCTAATTAAGTAAAATACTCTTTTATAAAAATTTACTATACAATATATTATTTTTAAACATTATTAATATTTAATAAATCTATCTTCCGAATAAATATACTTTAATACTAATTAATCCTTAAGTGAAAATTTACCTTAAAACAATCACTATAAATGAACTTAAATTAAAAATTAATATACTTTGAACAATTAAATAATTAATAATTTTTAAACAAAAATTAATATTTCTAAATAATTATTGAGAATAATAAGTTAATTACTTTAAATCATTATCAAGATACTTACTGATTGACTTAAAATATCATTCATAAATAATAATCATCTTCTAAACGATTTTGGTTCAAAAGTCAACTTCCAGGTCGAAAAAGTAGGCCTAATAATTCCAATGGTACTTAATCAAGTTACCATTCAATTTCATAACGGTCTAGCATAACTGATCCAGATATTCATATCAAACTGTTTTTAACAATCAATTCAACATCATATTGCCCAGTACAGTTATCAGGAAAATAAATAGATGTTCGTACAAAAATATTAGCAAAACAGGGTTTTATTTCTGCTAATAAATGTTCACAAAACAGATATATTCAGTAATGGTGGCAGAACGGTGATTTATTCTGCCAACAGGGGTCCAATTAAAACAATTAGTGGAACGGTGTTTCATTCTGCTAAACAGATGTCAAAACATCATAATTAAAATAAATTAACCCATCGTTATTTTTATCAAGAAAAATACTTCAATATACGGGTCATAAATTTCAAACGTCGATATTAGTTAAAAATTGATCACTTAAATTTCTATCCGTTTCAAATTGCTAAAAAGTTTTTCTTATTTAAACTTGACAACAGTTCGTACGACGACGTAATACTCATCGATACGAACCCGTTGCAAGTTGTTTCGCATTAAACGGACTTACGATCTTTAAGAAATTAAAATTTAAAGTTTTTCAAGATAATCCCTAAAAAAACAATCATTTATTTTCAAGATAATACCTAAAAACAAACAAACGAACCCGCTCCCCCCTTACCTCCTTCTCCTCTCCCTTCCCAAATTCCAACTGCAACCCAAAAAAAACTCAATCACCAACTTCGATCGAGTAGGCTAACTTCATCGGTCACCCACCCAACAATCTCGCAGGACTCGAGAACCAAACCCACCCTTCGGCAATCCATCAACGAAAAATTGATTTCCCCCTTTCACCTTGGCCTACCCTATGCACACGTGATATGTGTGCACGTGCACACCACCTCGAACAGCCAAACTCGCCGCCGACTAGCCCACCAAGTCAGCTACGACCACCCCAAGCAAACCACCTAGCTAAAATCGCGACTACCCTTAAGCCTCCACTTTTCGAACTACCACACCCGACCTGGACGAAGATCGAACCGGAACCATCACCTTCCCCCATCACCTCCGGCCACCATCTACCACCAGGACTTCTCCACGACATCGCCACCTCCTCCTCTTTCATCTCCTCTTAAACCGCACCCTTGCCTCCTCCTCTCGCCGCCACAGTTCGCCGCATTCCAGAAACCATCCTAACCCTATAACTAGCTCACACACCCAGACCACACCCTAAATCGAGATAAACCCTATAACTAGCTCGCACACACAGACCACACCCTAAATCGAGATTCCGCCACGATAAATGCCTCGGCCATGACCCAACGTTCCCTCCTGACCATCCCGCACCACCTATCATTGCCTAGATCGCCAGAAAACATTTTTCGAACCAATTCCAGTCATCTCTCTCTCTCACACAAACCAAGTCACTAAAATACACGATTCCTTTGCCTAAAATCCTATTTTCCTATGACGATCATGAATATATGCATGAATCGTTGTTTTGAACCTCTCGATTTTCGTCGAAAAACAAGTTGCCTACAGTATTCATGAGATTTTTCACACTATACAAAACAAATGAGATTTAAACAATTTTAATGGAAACTATACTTGAAAACAAACATTTCTTTAGTTAACCTCATCCGCAAATTCAAAGTGAAATGGGAGATGTTGAATTTTGATCTTGGGTAGATATAACATTTTAACTATGTTAAATATGACAGAGTAGATGATAAACAACTTCCGAGAATTTAAAACTTAAATCCATACCTTAAACATTGTTTTGATCCTTGAAACTTTCCAGATGATCTTAAGTTTTTTATCTGAACTTTGAAATCTTGAAAGGACTTGCTTTGTTTGTGGTTTGATTTTAAACAAAGGATGTTTAACAGGCTTTTGTTTTTCTTTGTTTTACAGTCATTTTAATCTGAAGCTACATACATATATATAAACACGACTATGCCAGGAATGATGTATATGTTAAATGCTTCCGGCCATAAAGTTTTGAGA
This sequence comes from Allium fistulosum, assembly GCA_030737815.1. Lineage (NCBI taxonomy): Eukaryota > Viridiplantae > Streptophyta > Magnoliopsida > Asparagales > Amaryllidaceae > Allium > Allium fistulosum. The sequence continues at coordinate 302,960,288 of CM060903.1, read as the reverse complement.
TGCTGTACCATATATTGTAAAGTGATGGATGGATTTGAATTTTGGATAACTTGAGTTGATATTTTGTTTTGAGATTGAAGTGAAATTTAAACAAAAGTTTTGGTTTTTGCCTCTTTTGATCAAACAGCATGTTAATGTTTATATACCTCTTTTCCTTGTTTATCTTGACCAGGGAATGTTTACATATTTACTTTTTAATTTACCTAGCTAACTTCTTTCTTGTTTGTTTATTTTTATGTCTTCCTCTTACTTACTTTTTACTTTCATTTGATCTTAATATGTTTTTCAAGTGTTTATTTTTAAAACAAGATGTAAGGTGGTTATGAATAGACCATTTCAGTTTTCATATACATATACATATACATACATACATACATACATACATATATATATATACATACATACTTATATATATATATATGTATGCATACATTTTTGTTTAACATATAACTCAAGGCATTTCAAATCTTGTCCTTTCAAAATATATTACTTCTATTAAATATATAACCCAAGGCAAATGAAATTTTGCTATTTCATTCTAAGTGGAAATGGTGAACTGAGACGACCCAGCTTTCTATCACTAGAAAGTCGCATCATCTTGAAGAAAGAAAGGAATAGAAAAGAGAAAAGATAGAGAAGAAAGAAGAAACAACATCAGAATCTCAATAGTGGAACGAATAAATTATATTAATCACATAAATATTACATAGTATACAACGTCAATCAGAGTTACACAGATAATACATCACATACTAGACAGTTATAAACACCTGTCTAGTTATTACAACTCAAATACAACACAGAGAAACTACACAGAGATACCAACACAACAGAACACTATATATATCTACAACGCTGAAGCCTCCTGCTCCATTGCTCCTCCACAATTCGTCAAAGCTAACCTGAATCCCTTGGCTACTCATAAAAATTTGAGTACCCGAGAGTTTAAGAAAAACAGAAATAAACTCCGGGTCAGACATGGGTCTGGTGTGAGTAACAGGTTAAAGTTGCTTAACTTTGAAAATCATTTGAAAACAAAGGTATCACGTAAGACTTCCCACACATAAACACGGGTAAGTTTTTACCTTACGCTAACCAAACATTTGATAGGAAATTCAGTGATATTATAATAGGTCTAGGGTTTTCAAGTAAAGAAGAAATAGCTGAAATTGTTACATCTATTAAATTCCAGCATACTAGCCAACAATGTGGGTAATACAATCAAATCCGAGATCACTTATTAGAGATTGGATTCCATACAATGGCAGGGCTACTGGGGTACCGCCCGTCATAGTACGTGGCCTAGATCAACGTACCGAGGATCACTCCCGACCCCATGCAACACAAAGCCGGAACCATCCCTTACTGGACAATCATGAACAAGACAATCCCAGCAGTTGGAGCTCACAACTGCCCACACAGCCGAATATAAAAGGGACATCAAGACAGAGGATAATCTCGTCCTACTTGGGTGCTACCCACTTAGCCTTGCTGCACCTCCCCTGTTTTAGCCATTCCCGGTTGATGAGGCTTGAGGCTATGATTACCTTATCAGAACACATCACTTAGAATGCTCATCGTCAACCTGACGATGTTCTGAAAGCATTCAATCCATACAAGTTCATTCCGGGTTCGAACGAAACCGAAGGCATTATCTCATTACACCCATTTTGGAAACACCCTCAGAGTTAACGACAATAACCCTTGCACTCTGAATCTTCATCTTCACTTGAGATTCATGACCTATCGTTAATTTGAATCGATGTGGTTTTCGGATATCCAAATCTGGAAACCCGATCTCGGTCTCATCAAAATCCAAAACGTATCTTTTAAGGCCAAGTTGTTTTAAAGTTAAAACAATTCAATTCATTATCCATTTACACACAGATAGATAATTCACATTATCATCACAAATAGATAATCCATATTATCATCACACTTCAACCATAACATCCATATCACACATCATTACTTATCTCATATCTGAGATTTCAAATCATTCAAGGAAATCAATATCATCCATCATACATAAGCAAGGATTATTAATCACACCATTTATAATTAATTTAAAATGAATTAAATTAATTACTTTCTCTTTAATTAATTTAAAGTAAATTAAATTAATTACTTCATCATTATAAATCTTGCTTACATAACCATTAATTAATTACAAATCAATTAATTAATCATTCTCTAATTTCCATCTTAATTAATAACCCTTAATTACATATACTTTACTTACATTCCAGTAATTATCCTTTAATTAATTTCACAAATTAATTATCCTTAACCAAATACAGTAATTAATCTTTAATTACTTCATTTATTAATTAACTATAATTTATTACATTAATCCTTAATTAATTACATTAATTAATTACTCAAAATCACTTATTATTGATTAATTAATCTTAATTAATCAACCCTAAATTACATCATTAATTATATAAATTAATGATCCCTAATTACATTTTTAATTAATTATTCTATTAAAATTAATTACATTAAGTAATTAATCTTTAAATAAACCATAATTATTAATCACTCTTGATTAATTCACATCCAGTAATTAACTACCCTTAATTACTTCATTTAATAAATTAATCACTCCATAATTAATTATCTTAATTAATCCCTTGATTAATTATCCTTTAATTAATCTTAAGTTAATGACCTTCATTAACTATTTACAATTCTTTAATTACTTTTCTTAAGAAATTAAACTTACATTAATCATTATTAATTATAAATTAATAAATCTTGATTACCAATTAATTAACCACTAATTATTTAATTAATTTAAGTTTTAACTGTAACTTAATAAATCTTTTAATTACTTGATTAATTAACATTTAATCATAAATTAATTAAATTAATTTATCCATTTTAATTACCTAAATAATTTAATGAATCACAATTCATTTAAATCTTAATTAACTTTAAAATAAAAACATTTCTTATTAATGATTTAATTATCATTAACAAACATTTAAAACAATTTACTTTTAAATTTACTTTCAAATTTCATTTTAAATTTAATATTTAAAATGAATACAAATTTAACTTAACAAAATTTAGAAACAATTACAAATTCTTTAAATCACATGTTAAAGACACTCTTATCTTATAAAAGAATTTTACAAGAGTTTAAAACCAAATTTAATTTAAAAACTCAAACCATTTTTAAATACACTTCAAATACTTAAACACTTTAAAGTTGTAAAAAAAAACTTATCTCCAAACTAAGATTCAAACTAAATTTGATTCCAGATTAAAACTTTGATTTAAACTTAGTTTAAATCTCTTCTTTACATTTTAAAATTTTAGTTTTAAATTTAAAACTGACAGGTTTTAAAACCTGTAACACAAAAATTTGACTCGAGCCCAAACTACAATTTCTTCGAGTCCAACCCCCCATCACTTCGAGTTAAACACTCGAATCACTCGAGAATCACTCGAGTACACTACACCTGCTTCAACCCAAACTCCATCATGAACCAAAATGCACTGTGCGCATGCACGGTGGCTCCGGCCACCTCTGGTCATGTAACGACCCGTAAATACATCAATAAAACTTCATAATAGTTGAATACAAACATCAGATTAGTCAATACATCAAGCCTCACTACATAACACTCAGAGAATATACAAACAGCGGAACATCCAGTACATATAATAAGAAGATAATATGCAACCCTCCAGCTCGTCTTCGATATCAACCCCGTGGAAAGCAAGAACAGCACCTGTCACCTGCTACCTAGTCTGCCCGTCCCAAAATGGACGAACAGCCCAGGGCAATAAGAATTAAAACATAAAGCCTTGAGTCAGACAACAGTCTTAGTGAGTAGTAAATTAACTAACAACATACCAAAAGAGCATAAAGGAAAAGGAATAGGAATACAACCCTCCCACTCCACCTCTTTCTACAGTGATAGCCCCCAGACCCACACTAAGCAGGAGCAAACATAGCAGAGCACACAATTTAAAGTAAAGCAATTATCACTCGAGTCAAGGGCGATGTTTTCCAAGTACAAACCCCCAAGGCCTAAACCAAGATCAGATAAGCACCTAGAAAATACCGCTCTTGAGACCGAATGACGATACAACCAAACATCCATGACTCTGGCTATCACTGTTATCATTGCTTCGATATCATCGTTAATTGAATGACCGACACATTCTTTCAGCCGTCCGTCAAGGGCTAATGGAAACCCCGGTTCTAGACATAACTCTGCACGTCATCGTGACCCATGCCTAGGACTATCGAATCTGCCCAGAGTACTTGACTATCAATCATTAGCCTTCAGGGACTATCGAATCTGCCCAACGTACTCTTGCTTTGAGCATGCTAGAACCTTCAACAACGATGAGATCTCATCCTTCTAGTCATCCTCCTCGACGACTATTTTCATACTAGCTCAAGCGCCTCTCGAGCCAACCATTATTCTCAACTCGAACCATATCACCGAGTTATCAACATGCTTGGAATAATCCCGTCTGGATTAGACCAAGACTATCTCATATCATGCTTCGCTTCATCACATCCTCGCAAAGCTTCATCTCAACATAATCATCATCAAATCTATGCATAAGAGCTTCATCATCCGCTACATATGCCATGAGCAACTTTTCCAATTCAAGAGCCTTTCCCTTAGCTTTTGAATCATCTTCAACCAACTTGTCTAAATCAAATCATCAATCATCTAATTCATAGCAATCAATCAAGTCAAACATTAATCCAAGTAAACAAGCATTCAAATATGATCTAAATAGACAATTATAACAATAATGGCAATTTCGTAATTAAAGAGTCAAAAGTCTAACAAGCATGAAATCATGAGCGATGTCTCTATAATCTTGATGAATGAACTTGCATAGGTTAACACTTAGTAAAATGGTTGTCAAATCATCATAACAATGGATCTATATGGATCTATACTTAAGTTTACAAAGATGCATGAAAATCACTACTTTAACTCCAAATCAAGCCAACGATCCGATATACTCCTTTGGATCCGTGTGAGAGATAATCACCACTCACCAAATCACCTAAACAACCCTAAATCAACACGCTTCAGATCTGGACAGCGAAGGATCTAGCTCGATCTATCACCAATCCGCTTCAAACGATGAAATCTCACTTTAATGGATGTAGATCTTCAATCTAAGCTCTTGAATCTTCAATTTGATTTTCAACTTGAATGGATGGAATCACTAGATTAGAGTGGAGAAAAGAAGTGAAGAAGTGTAGAAGTCGAGCTCTCAAAATGGCAGCACTTTGTTGCTTCGAAATCCGGATCCCAAAAAGTGAGAAATGGACGAGTATTTATAGCTGAAAACCCCCTTAACTCGTCTGCCTTCTTAAGTCGTTGCCGACTTAACTCCTTCTCCGACCTAACACTCCAGACGACCTACGACTTAGCTGCTGTGCCGACCTAACACTCCAGACGACCTACGACTTAGCTAACTCACCTGTCTATGACTTAACCAAGACGCGACCTAACACTTAGCTAGGGTACGACCTAACGTAACACAGAACCCACGACCTAACTCTTAGGTCACTACTCACCAGTTCCTTAGGTCGTTGCCGACCTATGACTCATCACCCTATTCCCTTAAGTCGGCCACGACTCAACTGAGTTACGACTTAACTGCTAGACTTAGGTCACTCACATCCTAACTCCAACACTCCTTAAGTCGTTAACTCGCCCAGCCGACCTAACATTTAACCTACCCTTTAGGTCGTCACCGACTTAAGTCTTCTATCTATAAGTCGGTCATTACCTTAAGCCTGCCTATTCATGGGTCGCAAAATCCTTAAGTCGTCCCAATCTCTCCTAAGTCGGTCACTCGACCTAAGCCACCCCATACGACCTAATTTCCCCACGACTTATCCCAATGTCTAGGTCGCTCCAAACCTTCCTACGACCTAAGACTTAGACTCTAGACGACTTAGCAATAGTGCGACCAAATGTCAACTGTTTTACGATGTTTCGATCCATAAAATACGGGTCGTTACCAACCTTCCTGGCATTTTTCCTCTAAGCTCCGATTACTTTTCCACCTCCAGGAAGAACCCCGACTTCCCCAATCAAGTAGATCGCCAAAAAACCCCTCAAAACATATTTCTGGTCAAACCAAAACTGCTCTCAAATCCCGCTACTAAAAATTGTAATTTTTGTTTCAAAAATCAAGTTTTAGTTTAAGCATTTGATTCATATACCTGAATCCATGAATCATGATAGTTGAATTTTAACTTATTTTAGTTTGCACTGTTGTTTTCTTATTTCCAGAGGGAATACAAAGTTATTTTAACTTAAACAAGTTTTTAAACCAAAATCTATGATATAACTACCATATTTTGTTCAAGACTTAAGTACAAATAAAGATTGGATCAAGAGCAATTGATTTATGAATTGATTTAGAACCTGGAAACTAAAATCAGAGAAGCATCCAGACACATAGCAATGCACACACCACAAAATATTCACATATATACACACAGAGTTTTAAAATATATTCACAAACATACTTGTTTTCAGAGATGATCAGGCAACACAGTTATATACTTAAATTTTAAAAATAATGTTACTCACCTATTTAGAAAAGGAAGAACATAGCCTTTTATTTTGAAACAAGCTTTTGAAAGTTGCTAGCTGAAACCTTTTTATTTTGATCTTCATATTTGTTGAGTTGAACTTTTATTAAGCTTCAGTTGAAATAAAATTTCTGGTATGCTAAGTTTTCTTAGTGAACGAAAAGAGATAGGGAAGATTGATATAGAAAAGAGTTTACAGTATTGTTTATTTTGCTAGTACAAGATTTTATTAAGTTTGGTCAGAGATTTTCTTCATTTCTGGAGGCTGATATGATCTTACTAGTGTACTAGAGATATAGCATTAATGTCATTGTCCCTTATGTCTACTTATACTTATCTTTCTTTATTTCGTATGTACTTATATGATTGTTGTATATATAATTTTATTCCTACTTGCATTGCCACATATGTTTTCCAGAATTATCTAAGTGTTCATTTTCTTGCCTTGCATTACTACTTACAGGTTACATACAAGATTCTTTTTATTTTATTCTTGCCTGGTTATGCTTCATACCTTATGTACATATATACTTTTATACATAATTAATTTACAATTTTAACTTTCCTTTATAAATAAATTTAAAATAACAATTTCTATTAAAAAAACCATTTGTAAAGATATTACATTGCTAATATTATTTAAATATAACTCATTATTAAATTAAAATAATTTATAAAAGAAATTATCTCTTTATTAATAAGTTACTTATTTAATCAAACTATATTTAAAAAGAACAAAACAACCTTTCTTGTTTAAATCTAAACTTAGGCTAAAATCATTTTAAACAAATAAACTTTTATCTTGAGTATTTTAAAATCATATGGTTATTTATTTAATATTAAATTAAATCAAATTTCCAAATTACCAAAAATATTAAAATTAGAAAACATGCCTTTATTTATTAAATTTAAAACAAAGCTTATCTATTTACAATATATACAAATATATATACATTATAAATAGAAAACAATTTATTAGCTTTTAAAAGATAAATTATCAGTTAAATATTTATTTAAAAGAAGATTATTAAGTCAATTCAAATATTATTAACAAATATTATCAAATCAATTTAATTTCAACACAGATTATTAAATTGATATTGCCAGAAATTCCGGGATATCACATTCCTCCCCCCTTAAAAGAATTTCGTCTCCGAAATTTAAAACAAAGGTAATTTAATAATCTCATTAATGATTTAATTTTAAAAACACAAGCATATATTAATCATATGCTAACAACCATAGCAACCAACTCATCCAATCAAACAAATCTAACTATCCAGACAAAATCAGGATAGGACTATCTAGAGTTTCTCAAGTATAAACACCGAGATACTCGCTCTACAGAACCCAAACAATCTATACTACTAAGCTACAAAGCTCCTATTCATCTAGATCTACAAAACTAGACAGGATATCAGACTACAGACAAGTCTGACTCAACAACCAAACCTTCCCGGACTGCTGGTTCCAAAACCAAAGATGGATTATACACGTACTCCCTCAGAGATACGTGAAACACATCGAATCCTAGTTATCCAAACTGACAATTCACTCCAGAAGACCAAACACTTGTCCTTACAAACACAGAAAAGATCCAAGATACCTCGGAGCTGACTTCCCAGTCTTACCAAACTTAAAGCTCTTTCGATCGGAGAAAACTTACTCAAAACCAAATTTCCAACTTCGAAATCCAAATTCCTCCGTCTCTTATCCACAAAACTCATCTGACGATCCTGGGCTGCCTTCATCCTTACTGATCAGCTCAACCTTCGCTGATGCCTCAAAAACAACTCATCAAAATGATCCACTCACAATCAATCCAAGAACACAAACTCTACTCCTCAACATCAGAAGACTGAACTACTTTCCTATCCGAAAAGATAAAACAGATGCACTCCCAAACTGCTTCCGCTGCACAACTCTGATCTGGAGTAGATGAAAATGCTGATGATACACACGAGCATAAACTGGACAACACATCCTCGAAATATAGTTCAACAAATCCATAAAGAGGAAATTCAGAAATTCCATGATATCCTGATCTGCTTCACCAAAAAAAACTCCTCTCCAGGAACCCTCTTCAACTAGCTGGACCATCGGTACCACTCCTGGAATCCTAGTCGAAATGAAAACTCAATCTCATATGCTAAGGCAAACCACTAACCTCTTCAAAGACATCCTGAAAGATCTCTGACAAACCAAGAGAACACTCAACTATCGCAAGTTACTTTTGCGATCAACCCAAACTAACATCCAAAGAAAACTATTCTCTCTTTACCAATCAGAACAGCTTAAGCTTATCTAGCCAATCCATCGAAGAAATGGGTCCACTCTGCTGCTTCTGAACTTCACCTCTAGAAAACTGCTGACAAATGACCGCCTTGCCTGCACACAGAACAATCTGAGCTACGACGCTGCCACTTATGCCAAAGACTTCCTAATCCAAACTCCTCGAGAAACATCTTCGGAAACACCCCATAGCCACTGCATCTCATCACACAACTACTACTTCCTGAGTGACTAAGATACCATCACTAGCTTCTGCTCAACTGTCAGAATCCAAATCCTACTCATCCAAACTTGCACTTCAAAAATGGACTCCGAACACTAACAGGTTTCCTTCAGAGATCAATGAAATTATTACACCATAGCAAAGCTCACTCGAGACGATATTAGGTCTACAGTCTCGACAGATACTCTTCCAACCACAATACTCAGACTTCTTCCATTGGTAGTCATGCTACACACACCACTACCTTATCTACCTTTATAACTTATATTGGAAAACCCGAACAGGTAACCCAACAGATAGGTAGAAATATATATATATATATATATATATATATATATATATATATATATATATATATATATATTCAAAATTACAAATACGCTCTCTCAAGAAAGATACCACTCCAGAGTCTAGGTATTCACTCAACCTAGCGCTCTGATACCAACTGAGACGACCCAGCTTTCTATCACCAGAAAGTCGCATCATCTTGAAGAAAGAAAGGGATAGAAAAGAGAAAAGATAGATAAGAAAGAAGAAACAACATCAGAATCTCAACAGCGGAACGAATAAATTATATTAATCACATAAATATTACATAGTATACAACGTCAATCAGAGTTACACAGATAATACATCACATACTAGACAGTTATAAACACCTGTCTATTTATTACAACTCAAATACAACACAGAGAAACTACACAGAGATACCAACATAGCGGAACACTATATATATCTACAACGCTGAAGCCTCCTGCTCCATTGCTCCTCCACAATTCGTCAAAGCTAACCTGAATCCCTTGGCTACTCATAAAAATTTGAGTACCCGAGAGTTTAAGAAAAACAGAAATAAACTCCGGGTCAGACATGGGTCTGGTGTGAGTAACAGTTTAAAGTTGCTTAACTTTGAAAATCATTTGAAAACAAAGGTATCACGTAAGACTTCCCACACATAAACACGGGTAAGTTTTTACCTTACGCTAACCAAACATTTGATAGGAAATTCAGTGATATTATAATAGGTCTAGGGTTTTCAAGTAAATAAGAAATAGCTGAAATTGTTACATCTATTAAATTCCAGCATACTAGCCAATAATGTGGGTAATACAATCAAATCCGAGATCACTTATTGGAGATTGGATTCCATACAATGGCAGGGCTACTGGGGTACCACCCGTCACAGTACATGGCCTAGATCAACGTACCGAGGATCACTCCCGACCCCCTGCAACACAAAGCCGGAACCATCCCTTACTGGACAATCCCGAACAAGACAACCCCAGCAGTTGGAGCTCACAACTGCCCACACAGCCGAATATAAAAGGGACATCTAGACAGAGGAAAATCTCGTCCTACTTGGGTGCTACCCACTTAGCCTTGCCGCACCTCCCATGTTTTAGCCATTCCCGGTTGATGAGGCTTGAGGCTATGATTACCTTATCAGAACACATCACTTAGAATGCTCATCGTCCACCTGACGATGTTCTGAAAGCATTCAATCCATACAAGTTCGTTCCGGGTTCGAACGAAACCGAAGGCATTATCTCGTTACACTCATTTTGGAAACACCCTCAGAGTTAACGACAATAACCCTTGCACTCTGAATCTTCATCTTCATTTGAGATTCACGACCTATCGTTAATTTGGATCGATGTGGTTTTCGGATATCCAAATCTGGAAACCCAATCCCGGTCTCATCAAAATCCAAAACGTATCTTTTAAGGCCAAGTTGTTTTAAAGTTAAAACAATTCAATTCATTATCCATATACACACAGATAGATAATTCACAATATCACAGATAGATAATTCACATTATCATCACAAATAGATAATCCATATTATCATCACACTTCAACCATAACATCCATATCACACATCATTACTTATCTCATATATGAGATTTCAAATCATTCAAGGAAATCAATATCATCCATCATACATAAGCAAGGATTATTAATCACACCATTTATAATTAATTTAAAATGAATTAAATTAATTACTTTCTCTTTAATTAATTTAAAGTAAATTAAATTAATTACTTCATCATTATAAATCTTGCTTACATAACCATTAATTAATTACAAATCAATTAATTAATCATTCTCTAATTTCCATCTTAATTAATCACTCTTAATTACATATACTTTACTTACATTCCAGTAATTATCCTTTAATTAATTTCACAAATTAATTATCCTTAACCAAATACAGTAATTAATCTTTAATTACTTCATTTATTAATTAACTATAATTTATTACATTAATCCTTAATTAATTACATTAATTAATTACTCAAAATCACTTATTATTGATTAATCAATCTTAATTAATCAACCCTAAATTACATCATTAATTATATAAATTAATGATCCCTAATTACATTTTTAATTAATTATTCTATTAAAATTAATTACATTAAGTAATTAATCTTTAATTAAACCATAATTATAAATCACTCTTGATTAATTCACATCCAGTAATTAACTACCCTTAATTACTTCATTTAATAAATTAATCACTCCATAATTAATTATCTTAATTAATCCCTTGATTAATTATCCTTTAATTAATCTTAAGTTAATGACCTTCATTAACTATTTACAATTATTTAATTACTTTTCTTAAGAAATTAAACTTACATTAATCATTATTAATTACAAATTAATAAATCTTGATTACCAATTAATTAACCACTAATTATTTAATTAATTTAAGTTTTAACTGTAATTTAATAAATCTTTTAATTACTTGATTAATTAACATTTAATCATAAATTAATTAAATTAATTTATCCATTTTAATTACCTAAATAATTTAATGAATCACAATTCATTTAAATCTTAATTAACTTTAAAATAAAAACATTTCTTATTAATGATTTAATTATCATTAACAAACATTTAAAACAATTTACTTTTAAATTTACTTTCAAATTTCATTTTAAATTTAAGATTTAAAATGAATACAAATTTAACTTAACAAAATTTAGAAACAATTACAAATTCTTTAAATCACATGTTAAATACACTCTTATCTTATAAAAGAATTTTACAAGAGTTTAAAACCAAATTTAATTTAAAAACTCAAACCATTTTTAAATACACTTCAAATACTTAAACACTTTAAAGTTGTAAAAAAAATTTATCTCTAAACTAAGATTCAAACTAAATTTGATTCCAGATTAAAACTTTGATTTAAACTTAGTTTAAATCTCTTCTTTACATTTTAAAAATTTAGTTTTAAATTTAAAACCGACAGGTTTTAAAACCTGTAACACAAAAATTTGACTCGAGCCCAAACTACAATTGCTTCGAGTCCAACCCCCCATCACTTCGAGTTAAACACTCGAATCACTCGAGAATCACTCGAGTACACTACACCTGCTTCAACCCAAACTCCATCATGAACCAAAATGCACCGTGCACATGCACGGTGGCTCCGGCTACCTCTGGTCATGTAACGACCCGTAAATTTTAACTGTTTTAATAACGTAATTAGTTGAAATTTTGTAAAATTTTAAGTGACAAAATTTTTGAAATAAAATTTGATATTTGGAATGCGTCTAATTAATCATAGCAACTGGTAAATTTTCATCAGAAAATTTAGAAGTTTATTTTCTAGTGTAATTTTATTCCAATTTATATCAGTAAAAATTGTTGATAATAAAATGTTTTCCAAACCTGAATATTTTTACATAGAAAATTTTTAAATCATCTTCTGAGTGAGACGTCATATTTCGTTTCTCCAAATTTGGACTGTTATTGCTCTGTTGATCTTATTTTCGGCAAAATAGCAGCATTTCGGTACCGATATCGACTTTTGATCGGATTATCATACCATTGATATCTGTATACCGTTTTGATCGTCTCGTCATGCTGATCTCAACAGTGTATTCAATATTGTGTTTTGAAGTCTGAGACACAGCGGAATCCGCGAAAACGATTTCGTATCGGTACCAGTTTTAAAACCTTTTTGATTTCCTTCTGTCTTTTCAAGCTCCGTCCTTTAATATTATCTGTATTGAATATAAAGTTATGACTTGTCTTTTCATTTCTATCGTAAACCAAGAGCCATCGATTAAGAAAAAAAAAACTACGTTCATTGTTTTACACGTTCATATTCTTGCCTTCTGTTCATTTTCTTCTGCATTACTTCAAAGAAAATTTATACGAAACAAATTTTAACAGTTGCTATGCTCGAGATTCCTTCACCTTCCTCTATCCGTGAACACGTTCGCATGCCTACTTCTTCCCACTAGCCTCGACCCTCTCTCTTTCTCTTCTCCTCCGTGCTGCTCAGTCTCTCTCTAGCCTCACCCACGCCGCTCGTGCCACCACGTAGCCGAATCCCACAATGGCCTAGTATTTCCACTCGCCCCTCCTTTCTTCCGCCTGCCACCCATTTCCGCCTATAGCAGCTCCGTAGCAAGCAAACGCGACTCTCTGTTCTTGCCCCCTCTTTGCCAATACATACAGCGAGTTTAATCCCACCTGAAAGGCATCTCAGACTTCACCTTTCTCTGCCGTGCATAAGGTATATTGTGTTTTAACAAAAAGTATTATATATATATATATCAAAGTATATAAGTTGGTATAATTTGTTATATATATATATATATATTAAGTTATATATTTTGATTTTATATGCTTCCACAGGAGCCGTCCCTCATATTTATATCATTTATGTATTTAAAGGTATTTTTGATTTGAAAGTCACGGATGTATTATTTTGGTTGGTTTTGAATATATCGGATCTGCTATATATACATGAACTCTTATAAGTTTATAGCATTGATAGTATACAGAGTCTTTATAAAAGCACGTACATATCTTCAACATGGCTACAGTATAGTTTTGCTTGTATAAATTTTATTTTATATGATAGTTTATGTATGTCAGTATTTGTTGTTCATGAAAGTTGTACATATATAAATATGTATATATATAGTTTGATAAGATTTGTAACCTGTCTGTATTAAAACAGATTTTTTGATATATATATATATAGTTTTAAAATATAGTTTTAGATGTTGTTGTTACAGTAGTGTGTATATATATAAGTTGGATTGTCGAAGCCTATATATAATGTATAGGTTTATATTAAGTTGTATACAATATGTACATTTGAAGTTTGAATCTATGTTTGTGTATATATGTTGTACTGTTATATTTACAATAATATATATAGGTTTGTCTAAGTGGGTTATACAAGGTTTATGAACTATAGTACATAGTTATATATAAACTCGCTGAACTCTGGGATGTAATGTTTGGGGTCTGGTTTTGAAAGCTAAAGTGTTCTGTTAGATTTTAAACATATATAAATTTATATACCAATTTCAATAAAGTATTGGCCTTAAAATAAAATAACTTTCTCATACTTACATTTGTATATATTATAGAAAATAAGCTTATCTAACGGTTCATTGGTCTGCTGTTATAAATAAAAGTGTATACAACGATATTTTATAAGGTATATTAAGTTACAAAGGGTTGTATATGTATTTTTGACAACGGTATATATGTTTTATAAATTGTAACCTGGTTTGCAATGATATAGTTACTCATATATATTGTAAAAAAAAATTAAATATTGATTTCATGAAAATATTGTTATACGTATATATATATATCTTATTTCAAATATATGTTTGATTTGATGTATGTGTGTGTATATATATATAAATTTTATATGTTGTATCTATATCAATCCACTCATATAACTGATTCGATTTGTTCTTCATCGATCATGTTCTGATTTTATTTTATCGATCCCTTATTTATCAGCTTCGATCGTCGAACTCGTGTTCATCGTGCTTTGTTCAACCGTGCTTGGATTTGTAACTCGTTTCATTCGTCGAATCTCTCTAGCCTCGAAAGGTGAGCAATCACTCACGATTAATGTTCTTTTATTTATTAAATTGATTTCAATTGAAACGACAATTGAAATATGCTACTGTTATTTGTGCTATTAACTGTATCAGTTCACCTTTGACATCTGACACCATTATCTGTTATATATGCAATGATAATCCAGTTGGTTGTTAAATGATTGATTGTTTGATGTTTACAATTGGACGTTAAAATTGTAATGTATAAAGTGATAAATATTATGCAAATAAATTTTACGTAGGATAATTAAAATTTGAATCGACACATATGTTGAATTTGTTTTAGTTGAATATGACCCCTTTTAATTGTTAAATTAATTGACACGTAGAAATAGTGTTAACTACACCTTGAACCATTGAATGTATGTTGTATAAATTGATATAGTATGAAATTGAATAGTGGATATCAAGTGAAAAACCGTATAAATATTTGTGTAATAATCTTTAATCTACATGAAATGATAGTGTAGATTCTAGAAATAATTATATTAATTCGCACAAACAAAAATGCGAATTAATACGATTATTTCGGGATTATTTGAATTAATTATTGGATTGTTATTGATTGTTGTTATTGCTTGTTTGTTTACTTTGACACCATCCCTGTTATCACACTGCAAGTTCCCTTTGCTATGCTTTGATTTGTGAATGGAATTGGAATCGGGTTGAAATGATAAATACCCAAATAAATTTGACTTAGGATAGAGAATTAAATAAAACCCGATTGGTCAATAACGATTTGATTTAAAAATAAAATAATGATTTTATTTGAATAAAGAATAAGGTTTGAAATGAAGTTGGAATTTGAATTTAATGAAAGGAAAATGTTAATATTTTTAAAATCTGAAACAAAATATTAACATTGTAGTTATTGAAAGAAAGATGTTTTAAAATAAATTATTTGACAATAAAATTTGGAATTATTCAATGAATTAAGTTTGAAATGATTTAATAATTATGTTTGAATTTATAATTAAGTTTGAAATTATTAAGTTTTGAATTTATTGATAATTGAGATTGAAATTATTTAATAATTGAATAAGATTGAATTATTTGAAAATTGAATTCTTTGATAGGAGAAATTTAACTTTTGAATAAGTAAATTGGAACTTCATAAATAATTGAAATTGAGATTCTTTATTAATTAAGTTTTGGAAATTATTTAAGTAAGTGAATAAATGAAATTGAATTTCTTTAACAGGAAATAAAATGCGTTTTATTGAAATAAATGTAAGACTTGTAATTTAAAGAATTGATTTGACGAATCTAATTTAATTCAATTTGAAGTTTTGAAATAATGAAGTTGAACTTAGGTAATTGATTTAATGAATTGGAAATTAAATGGAAATTGTTTGAATGATAAATAAAGTTAACAAACATTGAATGAAATCGATTAATGAATGGAAATTGATTTTGAATGTTAAATTAAATTAATTTTTAATGATTTCGGAATGAAATTTATTTATGAATTTAAATCAATATTTGAATTGTTTAAATAAAAAGTTGAAAATGAATTATAAGATTGTGAAATGGTAATTTGGAAGTTTTGAAACGTAAATTTTGGAAATTGATTTTTGTAGACAATTGAAATGATGGTTTTCGAATTGAAATTGAAATTGAATTGGATTTGGTTTTGAAATATATAAATGACCAATCGGTGTAATAAATACGAAAGTTATTAAAGAAACCGGAATCGGTTATGGACATACTCTCTGTCTAAACCGAAACCCACTTTAAAAACTATACGCGGAGTGGTGATCCAGAATGAAGTGGTTGGAATGATGTACGTGATGACTGAAGAAAGAGAACGATAATGGATAGCCTTGACACTTGTGTCAAATTGGAAATGACTAAAACAGGAGCCGTGCCGGGCCAAATGGAGGTCAGCTACCTCAAGCGAACACACTTCTTCGAAAACTATTCATACTTGTTGTCGATTGGTGCACCCTTGATTTTGGGAGTGTTGTTTCGCGGTGTTGCGGTCGCTGCGGCGATGCGTTCTCACCAGTCCGGATCAGGCGAACGGTAGTTTCACTACCTTGGGTATTGCCTCATGTGCCTTGTCATACTCGTATCCCTATACGCGACCACTACGATTTGTTTTGTACCTTTAGTATATGGATTGCCCTCTGGTGACTTCCGGTTTTGGGGAAACTACGGTCTTGTATATGCTCTTGGGAATAAAAATGTGTTAAGGGTGGAATGGTCCATGACTTAACACTATTTTGATATCTTTATATTACTGATAGACATTATCTACTTATCGTACACTACTACCTAGTAGATAGTTTAACGGATCCTTAAAGGATGGTTATTCCAAACATCCTTTGAGTTACTTGTATTTCAATTGCTATTTCACTTGAGTTGGATTTATTGATATAAGAATGTTAATCCTGACTCGAGTGTTTTGTGTTTTGCTTTACGCTCGGGTCAGACTGAGTGTACCAGTATTCGAGACTCACCTTTGAAGTTGGAGCTTTGCTTGAAGATCCAGCCATCTATTCTGCTTTCAGTATTCAATGATTCCAGTGATGTGTTCTGATTTGTATCTGATGTATCGTATTACTCTTCCGTTGTATCTGGTTTAACTCTGATGTAAATTATACATTTATATAGTAGCTTCATGAACTACTATCTCTTTTATTTCCGCTGCACTTATTACTCTGTGTCTGTGATCTGTGATTATATTTATTTACTGTATATGTTCAGTTTTGCCAAATTTAAATTAACAACGCGGTATTTTGAGCAATTCAATTCCGGCATGAGTGTCTACCTATACACTTATAATGGATGCGAATGGTCCAAAATATCGGGTCGTTACAGGTCATCTTCGCGACCTTCCCTAAGTCGACGATCATCACCTCAGACCATCCAAACACCAATCCCATCGATTCATACTCGAAATCAAAATCGAGTACCCTGAAACAAAACCTGGAACAAAACTCCCCAAATCTGGAAACGCCTCGACCACGAAGCTCCGACCACCAGAAGATCTGCTACTCCGACCACACCATCGCCTACCTCCCTGCTTCCATCCCCTCGAGTTTGGTTGAACTCGATCAACCAGAGTAGGCGGACCATCCCAAAACATCAGACCTAACTAAAACTAGGGTTCCAGACTCCAATCATCAACCACCATCGCCACCATGCCTGGATAACCTTCCTGGCATTTTTCCTCTAAGCTCCGATCACTCTTCCACCTCCAGGAAGAACCCCGACTTCCCCAATCAAGTAGATCGCCTGAAAACCCCTCAAAACATATTTCTGGTCAAACCATAACTGCTCTCAAATCCCACTACTAAAAATTGTAATTTTTGTTTCAAAAATCAAGTTTTAGTTTAAGCATTTGATTCATATACCTGAATCCATGAATCATGATAGTTGAATTTTAACTTATTTTAGTTTGCACTGTTGTTTTCTTATTTACAGAGGGAATACAAAGTTATTTTAACTTAAACAAGTTTTTAAACCAAAATCTATGATATAACTACCATATTTTGTTCAAGACTTAAGTACAAATAAAGATTGGATCAAGAGCAATTGATTTATGAATTGATTTAGAACCTGGAAACTAAAATCAGAGAAGCATCCAGACACATAGCAATGCACACACCACAAAATATTCACATATATACACACAGAGTTTTAAAATATATTCACAAACATACTTGTTTTCAGAGATGATCAGGCAACACAATTATATACTTAAATTTTAAAAATAATGATACTCACCTGTTTAGAAAAGGAAGAACATAGCCTTTTATTTTGAAACAAGCTTTTGAAAGTTGCTAGCTGAAACCTTTTTATTTTGATCTTCATATTTGTTGAGTTGAACTTTTATTAAGCTTCAGTTGAAATAAAATTTATGGTATGCTAAGTTTTCTTAGTGAACGAAAAGAGATAGGGAAGATTGATATAGAAAAGAGTTTACAGTATTGTTTATTTTGCTGGTACAAGATTTTATTAAGTTTGGTCAGAGATTTTCTTTATTTCTGGAGGCTGATATGATCTTACTAGTGTACTAGAGATATAGCATTAATGTCTTCCTTATGTCTACATATACTTATCTTTCTTTATTTCGTATGTACTTATATGATTGTTGTATATATATTTTTATTCCTACTTATATTGCCACATATGTTTTCCAAAATTATCTAAGTGTTCATTTTCTTGCCTTGCATTACTACTTACAGGTTACATACAAGATTCTTTTTATTTTGTTCTTGCCTGGTTATGCTTCATACTTTATGTACATATATACTTTTATACTTAATTAATTTACAATTTTATCTTTCCTTTATAAATAAATTTAAAATAACAATTTCTATAAAAAAAACCATTTGTAAAGATATTACATTACTAATATTATTTAAATATAACTCATTATTAAATTAAAATAATTTATAAAAGAAATTATCTCTTTATTAATAAGTTACTTATTTAATAACTAAAAGAACAAAACAACCTTTCTTGTTTAAATCTAAACTTAGGCAAAAATCATTTTAAACAAATAAACTTTTATCTTGAGTATTTTAAAATCATATGGTTATTTATTTAATATTAAATTAAATCAAATTTCCAAATTACCAAAAATATTAAAATTAGAAAACATGCCTTTATTTATTAAATTTAAAACAAAGCTTATCTATTTACAATATATACAAATATATAACATTATAAATAGAAAACAATTTATTAGCTTTTAAAAGATAAATTATCAGTTAAATATTTATTTAAAAGAAGATTATTAAGTCAATTCAAATCTTATTAACAAATATTATGAAATCAATATAATTTCAACACAGATTATTAAATTGATATTGCCAGAAATTCCGGGATATCACACGAACGAAGCTTTGTTTCAGAAAAAGAATAGAGCAGCAGCTGTTATAAACTTTATATAATATAATATAATTTCATCTCTGATACATAACTTGGACACACTATTTTATACAAGGAAAGGCTCAGGACCACAATGGAATTTGAAAGAAATAAACAAGCATCAGTAGGGCTGTTATGGTAATGGTTACCATTACCATTTTGTAAATACCGTCACCGTACCGTTTTTACTGGTAAACCAAAATTATTTACCGTTACCGATTGAATGGTATACCGATGACTGGTATACCGATAAACTGGTAACCGTTACACTGGTAATGGTAAATTACCGTTTGTCTAGAAAAATAATAAGTTGATATATTTTTACACCGAATGATGATTCATTATATATCTCATTGGGTCACTTAATAAAAGACATAGAAAAGAAGTGTATTTATCATCATTTGAGTTGAATTACTGAAATAAATTGAACTGTTTTCTTGCTTCTAAATGCCCATAATACAACATCTTACATAAATTGAACTGGTAAATTACTGTTACCACTGGTTTTGAAAAAATATTACCGATGTTTTACCGTAAAAAATGGTAAATTTACCGTTACCGTACCGATTATGCTGGTATACCGACTTTACTTTAAAACGGTAACCGATTGACTAGTAATGGTATGGTAATGATAAATTTACCGTTACCATAACAGCCCTAAGCATCAGGTGGATGTGAACTTGCCTGTTAATATTTACAAGCTACAATACCCATTCTTTATTAAATTTATTCTTACTGAAGTAACAGAATGAAAGAAGAGCAACCGAGTGAAAAAAAATGAACAACAAAAACAAAAAAGAAAAAAAAATTGACAGTGGGAATAGCAATAGTCAAAACTGGATTACTGGAAATGTTAAAGGCCGTTGATATTATACAGATGACATTTGAAAAGGCAAAAGAAAAAAACTTAAAGCAGGTACCGGTACGGTTACCGATTTCGTGGATTCCACTGCGTACCGGATTTCAAAACACAGAAAAGAATATACTGTAGAGATCAGTACGACGAGACGATCAAAACGGTATACAGATATCAGTGGTACGATCATCCGATCAAAAATCGACATTTGGTACCAGAAATGCTGCTAATTTGCCGAAAATAAGATAAACGGAGCAATAGCAGTCCAAATTTGAGAAAACGAAATATGACGTCCCACTCAGAAGATGATTTACAAATTTATTATATGAAAATATTCATGTTTGGAAAACATTTTATTATCATCAAATATTAACTGATTTGAATTTAAATAAAATTATACAAGAGAATGAACTCCAATATTATCAGATGAAAATTCACCATTTGCTATATTAAAATAGACGTATTCCAAATATCAAATTTTCATTTAATTACGTTATAAAACTATTAAAATTTCCGGGTTGTTACACTGACACTGATATACGTTGCTATCCCGTATGGAAAAATCCACACGAAGGTAGAAACGTTCGAATTTCATGAAATGGATTACGCAATCTTATTCAGAGTGTTCTAAATAAATTTTCTCATGTTGACATATTTAGGTTTCGGAACACTTTTAAATTCAACTGTTATTAACTGATTTAAACTGAATTTCTAGCGACTGATAGAACATCTATATTATTCGACGAAAATTTGCCATTTGCTATGTCTCGATGGACGCATAGCAAATATCAAATTTCCATCATAAAATTCTATTGTTTGTTTTAAATGGTAGATTTCAGTTTATTATATTCAATAAAATTCACCTTTATTTAATTTCAAAATGAACCATATTTCAAATTAATATAATTGAATATTCATCGGTTTATAATTTCTAGTTCCTTAATTAAAATGCTAATATTAACTAATGCAGTATTAAATTCTCAATTTTCTCAATTTCTGAATATTTTAACTAATTAAGTCTTATTAAATTAAAATTTATATTTCTTTCCTTTTATGTAAAATCCAATTATACTAAATTTTATTAACAATTTAATTTCCATAGGTTGATATGTAAGATGAGCAAAACCCAAGACTAAAGTTTAAATAAGTTTGAATACTTAATTATATATTTATTGTTTACAAATTGATTAGAAGTTAATTTACAATTAAAACCCAATTCCAGTTAATCATAAATTTATCTCATGCTTTACACAATATTAAATCTATCCAATTAAACTTTTATTAAACCATACGTTTGAAATCACATAAAATAGTTGTCACTTTATTACATCAAAAACTTATATTATAATTCAAAGTAAACTTTTATTTAAATCATAAATTTTTAATTTCTTACCATATTAAAATTTAAAATTTGAATTTTCTTCTTTTTCGAAAAAAAAACGGGTTGTTACATATATATTCCTTCTTTTATCTTTTTTTTCCAATATATAAAAAATTTAATAACCATATTTATTAGCCCACAATATGTACATTATATATATTGTTTTTAACCCACTAGCTTATTTAGTTTATAAATATTACACTCTTCCTAACTAATATGTATATATACATATACATATATATATATATATACACACACACACACACAAGGTAATCCAATTTAAACCCTTTTCTATTTATAATACACTCTATTTTCCATAAATCATATCCTTTCTATTTATAATGTATTCTTCTTATTTCATCTGTATTTATCTGGATTGAATTTTTTTTTTCAATTCATATATATATAAATTCTACTGTTCTGAATATATAAATATAGATATGAGAAATTCCAATTAAATAAATTTCCTATTTTATAAATAAAAATTCGAGAATTCAAAATATTATCTTGGTTTTGAAAAACTGTATATTATTATCAACTGTTATTTAACGGAGATTTTATTGATTAAAATATCGTATTATTGAATATTAAAATTAATATTCAAAACTCGAGGCATCAAAAATCCCGGGTCGTTACATATATAGCGTATTCTACTATATATAGAATTTTGACGGATCCTTAAGAGATGGAAAATCCTGTAACATCTCTTAAGTTATGGCACACATGTTATACACTGGATAGGAGATGTAAAACCCCATAAACATCTCTGACGCTATTACACTCCTGTTATATGTGATATTGATTTGACTTACATAAGGATATTTTAGTTTTGACTCGAGCGTATTGTTTTACTTTATGCTCGGGTCAGCCCTGAGTATTTCAGTGCATTGAAGATTATTATTCTGGAGGTTGAAGATGAAGATTGGTATATTATCATTACTAGTATTATTACACCGCACCATGTTGTTCTACTGCGTTGTTATTTTGTCTCTGTTGTATATATAACTCTGATTGATATTGTAAGAGTATAAAATGTATAATGTAAACAGCTTCATGAACTATTTATTTGATTATTATATTTTATCGTTCCACTGCTAGATTCTGTGTTTGTTTTCTTCTTTTCTTATTTTTTTCTTAATTAACCTCATTGATTATCTGTGTTTTGGATTGTTTTGATTTGGACATGTGTGGTTTATTATCGACTTAAACCTTTCGAAATGTGGGTCGTCACAAATAGATTCATTATTATCATTCATTTCACACAACTTGATTATTTGTTGAAAATAATCCATATTTAAATATTTAAAATAAATTAAATATACCCTAATTAAAGTGATCAAATTTGGGGTCGTTACACAAATGAAGAAATATGATGGCTTTATATAGAAAATTTACGAAACACTATCCACTTGCAAAAATTTTGAACTCCAATCGACGCGTGCCGCCTGACGTTCTATATGTAAGTTCCCTATTCCGAACACAATTGAACTAGTATCAGGACTCAATTCCATCATATACAGATGTTAGCTTTCAAAATCGAATTATATTAAATTGAATTTCTTTAATTAAATTCTATGCGTTTCGAACTCGCACGACTAAATGATACGCCCGATCGCCACAAAATTTGACGACATATAATAATTCACTATTACGGATCCAATGAACTAGTTTCGTTAAAATCCGAGACAGTGTTCCCGAGAACTATTTTCACACATTAATTAAAACAAATTATTACTAGAACACTTCAAATCACTTTTTAATTCAAATTTAAAAGTTTGCTATCCTCATTTTTATTCAAATTGAATTTAAATCAACTTTTTAAATTATTTTTATTCACATAAAATTCAAGATTTAACTATTTAAACCATTCCAATATTCAAATAACCATTATATATGAAATTCAAGTTGTTTAACTTATAAAATTAATTTTCAATATTTAAAAATCAGTTAAATATTCCAAATTCAAATGATTGAAATTCTGGGTCGTTACAAAAGTTAATATTTTTTATCTTAGTTAGTCTTACGTATATGTTTTTGTGGACTTAATGGCTTTGATGATAGTAGGTTTTGGCATTTTTGGGTTTAAGTAAAATGAACATGAATGACCTGATAATGCTTTCATCAAGGAAATAGAACCAACTATAGTGTCTAAATGCTCAGATTAGATTCAATACGTAACAAAAACATATATGTGTTTTTCACAGTATCATTCTCATTGTTTAA
The DNA here is from genome assembly GCA_030737815.1 of Allium fistulosum. Taxonomy (NCBI): domain Eukaryota; kingdom Viridiplantae; phylum Streptophyta; class Magnoliopsida; order Asparagales; family Amaryllidaceae; genus Allium; species Allium fistulosum. The sequence continues at coordinate 302,935,943 of CM060903.1, read as the reverse complement.
CGGGTAAACATAAGGATTCAAATTGTATTATTATTGTAATACATGCTCTAAATTCTTAGGTTAGACAGACTTGTATTATATTATATAGTTATGTTGGAGTCATAGCTTGGCATGCTAATTGCTTGTGTTGTGTCTTGTCTAGCCTGAATTCATTTTTATTGCATAAGTTAGTTGTCTATTTGTTTTTTCCAACACTGCACTTGCTTTAAACGAGTCTAGACAAATGAATTTTTAGCTTATGTAAGTATCCATTATTTTTATGGTATATGTCCATTGACAAATCTAGCATGTACAAGTCGACATAAGCATTAAGCTTAGATAGTTCAAAAGGGTTATCACTTGAGTTACTCCTTCATGGTACATATGATATATAGTTATTAGGATAGACCAGGATGGCTATGTTCTACAGATTGCTAGTTAGGAAAGGTTCAATAACTGGGTACATTTGCTAAAAATTGTTTGTGTTGGATGTTTAAACGAATGGATTAGGAAGCTTTAAATTTGTTAAAGCTTTATTTGAAAAATTATGTCTGTATCTGTCTGTATCTGAATTTACAAATGGAGAAAGAAATTTACCTTGTTACTATGCTCTTTGCATAATGGTAACTTGTAATGGTCAATTTTAGTTGGCCGTTTCAGTTAAAGGGCATGGATTATTATCAATAATTATATAGATATCAAAATAGTTCGTATTATATGGATAGAACCATTCGTTCGTTCAAGCAACTAATCTATGGTGTTATTGCAAAATATAAAGCTACGGCATGAAGATGCATTGACATAAGTCGATTCTAGTTGGAGTTGTAGCGCCTGAGTATGCAATCACGTAAAGTGTGAGGGCGTGCCTAAAGTTAAAAGATATTTAATAAAACTAAATATCTTTGAGTCAATTGGTTAAACTATTTTTACCAAAATTTAATTTACGAGATGTTTAAAGAATGAATTGTTAAACTATTTTTGTTAAGCGGTGGTACTATTTATGTTGTCCTGCTTTGAACTTTTGCTATGAATTTGTCGGGTTTTGGTTATCAGTTCAATCAGTATTTATCGGTTTGCTTTCTGTCTACTGCATGTTCTCTTTTTGCTGATTATATTTCTGATAATCTCGCTTGTTTATTAGCATTATTGAAAGCTGCTTTCTATTGTATTTTCTATAATTTTCTTGTGATGGTTGGAAACCAGGTTGGTTCACTTACTGTTTTCTTATACACGATCGATTGATTGTTACCAAATTTGGTTTGTGAATATTTTACAGTGTATGTTTGCAGAGTTCAGCTATGAATTTGTGAGACACACTATGTACTATGGTAGTTAAAGACTTAGTTCTATTCTTTAAGTAGCTAATATTTACAAAACTCTTTTATGAATTTGTGACGCACACAATGTATTAAGTTAGTAAAGCCTTAATTCTATTCTTAGATCTCTAGAATCAATTGGAATGACAATTACAAAGGTATCCTTGTAATAAGATTTTTGCAACTGGAATTGTGTACATGTTTTCGACAATAACCTGTACATAATTCTTTCAATTTATTTCGTGAGATGCCAAGTACATAATTTTTGTAATGAATTGGTATTTTGAACAAAGATGCAGATACTTTTGTTTTTATTTAGTTGAATAAAGATGCAGATGTTGTTTATTAACTAACAAACTAAGTTACACATTTTATATAAATTAATTCATCTCCATACATGATAGAATAAAGATTAGGGATGGCAATTGGGCGGGTCTAGGGTCTAAACCCGGTTGACCCACCCCTGTTTTGACCCGTCATGACCCGCCTCATTGGTTCATCGGGGCGGGTAGACCCATGACCCGTTCTTAAAAGCTCTGGGTCTAGGGTCAGGTCGGGGCTTAGCTAACCCGCCCCAACCCGACCCGCACTACTGGGATCTCATAAAATCGCTTTGTTATATAACAATAATTTGTTAATAGTTTATACATAAGCGATTATGACATGGATATTCTAATGTTCAATTCAATAAGTTATATGATTTTTATGATATTAAGTTGCATTACCAATAATTATATAATAAAGTATGCATGTTTTTCTTGAATCGTTATCATGCACCTCATTTTTATTACCTTACTTATCATTATAAACGCATTGATATCTTTATTTACTGTATCACTTAGTGACAATCCCTCTTATAGATAAAATAAATAAATACATACATATTAATACATAATTTTGAATGAATATGTAAAGCCTCAACGGGTCTTCAGATGGGACGGGTCTACCCTGACCCGTATGGGTTCCGGGTATCAGACGAAAGTCCAGACTCGCACCGGGTCTACGGGGCGGGCCTCGAGAAGGGTTTAAAAAACCCGAGGCGGGTTTGGGGCATAAAAAACCTACCCCAACCCGCCCTATTGCCATCCCTAATAAAGATATTCTTCTATATTAGGGCCAAATTAAATAAAGATGCAAGTGTACATATTTGAGTTTTTTATTATTTCACGTGCCAAACTTAATTTCCTTCGTATTATGATTTCATTTCATTTCACTGTGTTTGGGCTTTAGAAAGCAGGCCGTTTGATAAATTACAAAAACGTAGGAATCTTAAATAACATATATAAATTTCAAATCTTTATATCATATTTTCATCATTGACTATTCGCATTTCTCATTTGCTGCTATCGTTATTATTTGTGAAATGACATGTTTGTAAAGAGAACAATAGTTTGATCGAGAAACTTGGACAGTGTTTAGTTTGAATATTGAGTTTTAGTGTTTCGCGCTTCATGTGTACTTGTTCTATGTCTTTTATTGTTATTTTCGTTTATTTTATTTTGCATATATATGTATACAAATATATATTTATACATATATATATATGTATGTATGTATGTGTGTATGTGTGTGTATAATTATATATATTTGTTTGATTTTACAATTTTTGTATAGTTTTCTTAGCGGCTACAGGTATAGTTACTAGATCGGTTGGGTTCTGCTGATCTTGATAATTTGAGCATTTATCACGTTTTGTTTTGTTGTGCATCTTTATTATGGACTTTAGCTACATAGGTTTTGGAAGGGTTTGTTATTTTTTTTATTTGTATGTGTGCTACCTACCAGGCTTGTCGCAGCTCATTCTTGAGTTTAGAATAAAATTATATGAGTGCTCTCCTCCTTGTGAGGATCACTCGTTTTTATCAAAAAAATTATCATCGCATATGACTTTGAACATTATTACATCTTAGTTGGAATAGAAATTCTGAATAAATATTTAGATGGACTGTTTGCACACGATGACAATGTCACGATGACAGCGGGAGCGATGACTAATTTTGTAAGTGTTGGATATGATCTAAGAACTGGTATGATAGTATCATTCAACAAGCATCAGAGTTGAGAAAATATTTTGATATAGAAATCAAATAGTTTGATTTTCAGTAAAAAATGCAGAGGAAGCACGTGTTTGTAAGAAAGAATATTAAGGGTACTAAGATATTTCTAAACCATAAGAAAGAAAAAGTACTACTAATTGTAAACGATGTACTCATGTTAAAATTAATTTTAGTTTGGATGTCGATGTAGGATTTAAAAATGACATATTTTTTCAACTAATATATATAAAAGAATGTTGGAAATTTCTCGAATGATATACGTAGACATTATATTAAAATGTTTAATAGGAGTAAATGAGATGGATTCCTTATGCATCAGCAATAGGAATTATCATATATGTTATAATTCTACAATATCATGTTTCACTTAAGTATTTGATTCATTGAGCGCAGATCCAATCTGCTTTAATATCATTAAATTGTAGTTAGGGTATTCTCAAGTATTTAGGAAATATTAGAGAATTGTTATAGAAACAATGAATTCCTTATGAAGGAGTGTTCATACTCAAACTTCATATGTAATATGAAATATAGTGTGTCAATCCTAAATTAATGTTCAACCTTAATTAAGGGGCTCTGAAATGGAAATATTCCAAATAAGCACTGGAGGCTGATTCAACCGAAAGGCTAAGTACATTGCCTTGAATAACACCGTAATGAAAGTAGTATAAGTATAATTGCACAAACTTATAATTGATCTAGGGGTGATTCCAAATATTTAGAATCCCACAACTTTGTTTTGACAAAAAATTCCATTATAAAGATCTTTAAATAACTTAGGGCTCGCAAGATGTTCAAATACATGCTTTAAAAGTTCCACATGATAAAGCCAGTTTATCATTGACAGAGAGATGTTGGCTGACAAAGTAAATAATAATACAATATATTAGATCCATTCACCAAGGGACTAGCTCGATCATTCTTCACTAATCAGAGGTATGAGATTAAGATTCCACAATTCACCCCAATCGCAAGTGGGAGGCAGAAAGAGTTAGTGGTATGCCCTAGGGGCAATTATGTAATTTTTAACATCGGTCTAACTCCGTGGTCATCTTATTTGTAAAAAAGGTATTTGATTTCTGTTATATACTTTGCTATATTGTGAAATAATTAATTAAGTAATTAATTTAAAGTATATCAATAAGAAAATCCGTAAATAAAATGTTATCTGGTTGTAGTTTCAAATATTTACAATCGTGGGTAATAATTCACAAAATAAATAATATTTTGTTTTAAATATTCCTGGTTTAGATGTTTCGAGAATGGATATCGATACATCCATTGAGACTAAAGTTACGTAACGCTCTCTAAATATTGAACAGTGCATTACTCATGGCTACTGCGGCGCTAAGAGGTTACGTACTCATGGTTATTGAATAACCATGGAATGACTCATTTGAGAGTTTCCTGTTAATAACAACTAGGTCAATCAAGAAATCTCAAGTTAACGATGTTAGACGGTTCTCTCGATTTGAGAATACCGTGGAACTTCAATGTGAATACTCCACTTTGATTATAGTTAAATCATGGAATAACATTCCATCAAGCAACTAAAGTTGGTTCTTAGTTGAAGAGTAGGAAGTGAAGCACAATTCAATAGATAATTCGTCTTATTTTGGAATTAAAATTTTGGACAAAGAAGCTTAGGGGATGGCGGCCATGAAAGGAGGAAGAAGGAGACAAAAATTGAAGAAGGAAAATGACTAAGGGGATTTTATTTTTATAGGAAGATCGGAACCTTTCCAATTCACCTAATTAAAAATACAATTCTTTAATTCCCATTCAATTTTCAAATATGCCACCTCATCCCCTATCAAGCATGGCTGGCTATTCTTTCCCTTAATTGGAGCAAAGTTTCTAAAAATCCATTTAAGTAATTATCTCTATTTAAACTCCGTTTAGACATATACTGACACACACACACACACATATATATATACACACACTTTTATATATACATCCAAATAACCGTGGACACCAAAAACTTCAAATAAATTAATAATTAACACTTTTTGAATATTAATAAATTTAATTAATTTATAAGTTTTTATAAACTAATTAAATTACGTGGTTATTCAAAGAATTCACAAATGTGCACGTGTGACAGAGAAGTGTGAATTTAGTCAACGAATAATATTGAACAATTCAAATATTTATGTTCACGTGTAACCTTAGCTAATGGTGTAATGGTTTGACCAAGCTAATCGCATATAGATTTATTTTGTAAAATCTAATTTTACATTTTCTTAAGTGGTACTTTTAGCAATGATAATTTAAACACATTCTCTTCATCAAAACTATATCACATATGATATATAGAATTTAGTATCATACAACATTCCAATATTATTCATATTCAACTTGATTTATTCAAAAGCAAAGTCCTTGGTTCAAAATAATATTTATTAGTAACCACACTACTCTGGCCAGAGAATTTGACTTTGAGTTGACTATAATTTGTTATGATACCAACCTCATACAATTAAGAATAAAAACATCAAAAAATAATAATAAAGAAATGAGGTTCATTCAATTCCATCAAATTTTGGTGTTGATTCAAGAGATCTTAAAAGGATTTTCAAATCAAGGTGTCATTATTAGGCTAGATCTACAAGATACATCCTAAATTTTGATTTATATGTATTATTGCATCTTATCACAATTTTATATACGTATTGTTGCCTGATCTTGATTTGGAATTAATGTTTCATTCTAAATAACAAATTGATTAACTTGGTTTGATTTAATTTAATAGATTAAAATCAGAATACATATATATTTAAAATTATGTTTTTAGTCATGAATGTGTTTTTAATAAACATGTAATAACTTTCTAAACATGTTTACAATTGCTTTAATTTAATTATTTAGTTTTAAATTCTAATAATTTAGAAACGTAATATTCATTGATCTCTTTTTCAACTTAACATATACATTAACTTCAAACTTCTGGTTGTTCAAAAATGAAAAGGAGGTATATTACAAAAGGTTCGTTTATATAATATATATATGTATGTATGTTTACATATATGTTAATTTTGAATTAATTGAAAATTATTTAATCTTATTATGACACATGCATATATATATATATATATATATATATATATATATATTATCAATACAAATTCAATCAGAGATATTTTATGCTAGTTAACTTAATCTAAATTCTTATTTAAATATATTATATAAATCAAAATTAGATCTTTCGACCTACAATTGTGAATTTGTACTTTAATTCAAGCAATCTACGATATTGCGAATCAAACCTTTATGTTATTAAGATATGTATTTTAGAAATATTATATATATATATATATATGAATCTTCACTAAAATTAAATTTATGCAATCAAAATATATATTATATATAATAGTATATAATTCCTAATATCTAGACATGTGTGTATTAACTTGGTCATTATTTGCCATATCATCATGTTATACCCTATGTATGTTATTGATAATTGTGTGTGTATATAAAAGATGTGTCCATATATAAACTATTATTGGGCGGGCTACACATGGATGGATGTGCTGTAATTGTTGGGTCCAAAATTAAAGAAAAGATTTAAAAGAGAGAAACAAAAAGGTTTCCTTCTCTAAATAAAATAAAATCTTCCTTTTATTTGATTGAATTTGATTCAATTAATTCTTTCATCTATGGTCGACCACTCCTTCATTTACCTATCAAGATTATATATGCACAATAAATATATTTAATTGATTGGATTAAATAAAAAACAAAGAATTGTTCAAATAAAATATGATTTTATTAAAATAAATAGACTGATTTAGTGCTGGATAACTAAGATCCAGTTACGAACTTTTTTGAAATTTACCCATTTCACCCACTATATAATGGACCGGGTTCTAACAAAAATCACATTTATAAAAATAGATTTTGAAATATGTATCTGTTAAAACTATAAATTTTAGTAAAGATGCAATAGACCCCCGAGTAACCATCAAGTCCTTAGTCATAAAATTCTCCAGTCACTATTACTCATCTTCAAGGAACATCATCATACCTTTTAGTTAATCCGAATATTTAGTCTTCCTTATCTTAGGAAACTATGTCATCCCACTATGACTAAACCAAATATGTCCCATAATAACTCACTAGTTTCTCCAATGTACATCTAACTAAAATTCAAGAATGGGTAGGTACATCATCATAAAATTGTAGCTAGTAATATAATCAAGCTTACATCACAAACGACCATAACAAGGAAAATAAACAAGTAACCAAACACATAGACAAGCAAACACATAATTACAACTAATATAACAAAACAAAAAATCAACATCAATATAATACATTCAAAAGAAAATAATTCAAATAAGAACAAAAAATTTTAATATGCAAAAAATCAACAAACGATAAAATTTTTCCTAATTACAACTAATAACTTAACGAGGAATAGATCGATACAAACAATTCAATCAAAGTAAACAAAAACAGGAATAATGGCCACTATCCTATACATATAAATGGGCAGTCCTTATAGCATATCTCAGCCCTCTCCATGGAAGGGAATAACCAAACATCCCTATAACTCATTAGTAAAAGTTACACATAACGGTTATAAGATAATATAGTCCCGATGGATGTTGGGAAAACTCAAAACTCATCTCGTCCAGTCACCTCAAACCCTATGTCACATAGTCTAGTCTCATGGTCCTTATATAAATTTTTCCAAATAAAATATCATTCTGGTAAAAATACTTTTTAACGAACATCTCCAAATTTTATTATTCGAATCAAATATTTTACTTTTGTACTATTTACTTCCAAATCAAATCATCCTCATCTTTGAAAAATATTTTCTCGAAGTATTTTAAAACTAGATATTTTATTGTACATCCTTTTTTAATAAAATATTTTTAAATTTAACTTTGATAATTTTTTTCTCAAAAATGTTCTTTCCTCTAAAAAAGTTGTTTTCCAAAGAGTACCTTTTAAATAAAATCACTTACAACCAAATCAACTTTCAGGCAAGAAGTTTTATAAAATCAAAGATATTGGATAAAACTTTATTTTTTTTTTAAAAGATGTTCTTTGCATATTTTACTCAAAAAGATACTCCTCAAATAAATATATTTCCATCAAAATATTATACAATATTTTCATCAATAAAATAATTCTATGAAATACTCTTCTAAAATTTAATATCATTTTATCAAAATAGCTTTTATGTATAACACCTTCAAAATAAATCTTTATTGGCAAAGTACTCAAAACATTTTAAATCCTGATCTATCTATCAAAATAGTTTCCCACAGAATATCTTTTAAATAAATATTTCACATACCTTATACTATTTAATTTAAAATATTTTCAACAAAAGCATTCCTTTCTTCTAAAATAAGAATTGTTCATATACATCCATCGACAAATTACTTTTAACAAAGGTTTTCTAAATCATAATATTTTCATAAAAAATACATTTCAAAGGATGCTTAGAAACACTCAAATTGTTTTACACTAAAATTGTTTCTTCCAAAAATAAATCTAATTTCCATTCAAAATATTTTCTACTAAGATATTCTCTTTTTCTCAAATACTTTAAATAAAATATCGCTTCACAAAAATACTTTTAAATAAAATATTTTACAATAGTCACTTTTCCTTACAGAGATATCCTTAAAAAAATTATTTCACAATTTAAATCTTTCATTTTCACCCTTGTCAGAATTTTTAACAAATCACCCTATTCGTAAAAATAGAGATTTTAACTTTTCAATAAATATCTTTAATGTCAAAAATGTGAATTTAATACAACTTTTCCAACAAATGCTATTTAGTTAGAACTTTAAAAATAAAAATTAGTTCCATCGATTAAGGTCGGATTTTAGTCGTAATTTAACATCGTGTGTGTGTGTGTGTGTCATTCAGGTTATAACCAACGTTAATCCCTCCTCTAAGTGTTCGTCTTACCCCAACATTATTTATCTTTCATACAAAGGTCATCGTAAATAAACATCACCTTAGGGTGAGGTAATGGTGGTTATACCAGCGACCCATACACACAAAGCATACAATCATTAATAAGAACGCTCTCTCATTCTATATTCTAACCACCCCTAATGTGTAAACTAACAAACCCTAAATGGTTAAACCAAGCTAAGCTCAAGGATTTTGTATACCTAAGTTTTGATATCATGTTTGATGCCACAGTAGTTTTAATGTCTAGAAATTAGCGACAAATATCGTCAAAATACGCTTGCACACTAATCTTTGACAATAAAAACAATGGAACTGTTTGCACCAAAATTGGTCACAAACACCCAAGGATAGATTTATGTAGAGAAGTAATTAAGTGTAGAAATTAAAATTAAAACTGAGGAATAGATTAAACTAACAGCAAATAGAAAGCAATAATCAGAAACATAGAGATTTATAGTGGTTCGGCATTGTAGTCCTACGTCCACTTTGAAGATTAACTTTATTGATCACTTAAGAATCTGATTACAACAAGGAATAGAGAAAATCTAATTGCAATAAAGACTAAAGTAATCAGCAGCGTAAAGATCCTCAAAATGAACCATAGGACTTGTATTTATAAGGAGAGATGATGAGATATTTTGCTAAGTTTTCGGCAGAAGGCTCTCTAGGTCCATAGGGGCCCACCATAACGATCAGTGTACTTAACTCGACCATCGGGAACAATCGGCTAAAGGTTCACCGATCCTTTTTCTTACCTCCAATTTTAGTGCGATCTTTTTTGGGGGGTCCCACATGCCTCTTGATATTGCTTCTGAAATATGGAATCATTCTAACTTGTAACTTGGGAGATATGGATCGATCTTTGTTAAATTTGGATCATGCACTGAAAATTGCCGATCGTTTTTAGGACTTGGCAAAAACGATCGGCCAATAATGATCGGCTAAACTCTAAATGCAACTTTATGACCTACGATCATCTCTGCAAGCTTCAATCTTCATTTTGTTGATGCCCTGGAAGTTTCAAATGTGTTGACCTTGTTGATCTCGAGATATTGATCGTTCTCGATCGATCCATGCAAATCCTTGCTTTGTCCATAACTCGAGCATACGAACTCCGCGACTCTGAGTTTGAAATATTACTTCACGGGGCTATGTCGGTCACTTTATGCTGATTGCACCTCAATTGGGATCCAGTTCAAATCTGCCTGACAATCGTCTAGTATTATTTGTAATCGATTCCTAATGCTGATGACCATCCGTTCCTAGCCAAGTCGATGATATCACGGCCTTGCCAAAAGGCGGGATAACATTTGCACCCCAAAGTACGTCTTCTATCATACATGATGTGCTTTGAATCGTCGCAAGCTAGAATCGTCTGAGAGAAACCCATCTGGTTCATTGAATAGTCGTTATCCTTTCATTGAACTACTTTCTTGTCAAAGGTCATATTTTCCTTATTCTTCGTGATGATTGGTCGATTTCCAATAACATAAACATGGGATCGCTACTTGTTAGCGATCATCTTGTTTTGATTTTGGCAATTTCAAAGCTTCAGCAATTTAGCTTCAGTTCTCTTGTGGTTGACCCCAGGTGAGCATTCAGTTTTTTTTTGGTCGATTTCAAAAAATTAAATTTTGAAACATATACTTGTACGTATACGTGTATGTACCTGACTGCCGATCACGATTATATGTTCACAAGTCGTTGTCAAGTTTAAGGAAATAGCTTTCTATAAAATAGTTTCCACCAGTCGTCATTCTTTCGTGCATGTTCTCTTCCTCTCTTTATTTTTTTACCATATATTTTTTATATATCCATCATCCTCCTTTTCTTAGAAAATAAATTTCACATCATTCATGATTATGTAACGATAGACACATGCTAGGTTATGGAACGATCGGCATAGATCTTGGAGATGGATCGATCGACATAAAGCATGAAGGTGGATTGATCGGCTAAAAACTTGGATAGGGGACAATCATCATAATCTTTGGATGCGGGACAATCGGCTAAATCTTCAAGACCGATAACGATCGGCTAAATCTTTGGGTCCGATAACGGTCGGCATACCCCTTTTCTATATAAGCTTCGACACTTAGGCATTTCCTTTCACTTACCTCCTATTGTTCCATTGTGAAGCAAAAGAAATGAGCCTCCTTTTCTTCTTCCTACCGATCCAACAATGATTCGCATATCGAAAATCTTTGTCCCCCTTTAGATTTCGCCTCGATTCGATTACATATTTTACTCCTTTCCCAAATTTCAAACTCAGGTAGAATGAATCCTATACTTGCTTTATAATTTCGAGAACGAGGCTTTGAACTTCATTAGCGTTTTGATAACCGATTCGTTTGGTGGATGATTTCATCTTTTCCCATTATTAAGATTGCATGCAAAGGAAATGAAGTGACTTGTCTTGATGAGGGACGATTGAATGGAACAGTGGGTATGAGGAACTCATACGATCGATCCTACATGAGGTAGTGGGTATGAAGAACTCATACGATCGATCCTACATGATCGTTCTTGGACGATCGGCGAAGCCTTGGGACGTTGGAGCTTGAAGATCACCTACAAACAATCGACTATAGTTTGGAGTTGAGGCACATAAGAACGATCGGTGGGAAAGGCTACTGCAAACGATCGGCCAACACTGTGTAGGGAAATGATCAGCCTAAATTCACATACATGAACGATCGGTCTTGTTTGGTAATGAAACTTAAATAAGTAAACTTGAACTAAACGATGAACTTTGGCCTTGCAAACTTGAACATACATTAGGACTTGCATATGGCTTCCATATGATCTAAATTGCATATTTGGTAACAAATTACCTTAGAACCATGACTGGAACCAATGCCTTTAACTATCATCTTGAAGCTCATCAGTAACTTAGATAAAAACCAAACTTTTGATGGCTGACGATCAATCGCAAAACTCAAGCAGTATCGTTTCCTGACGACACATAGAAACAATTGAGATGGTCAAGAATGACGATCTCTCTGGTTAAACCTCTAAGTCTCATTGTCTTTTCTGTCTTCAGTTTTGCACCACTTATTACTATACTGTATAGCACTTTATCGCACCACACTAGCACTCACTATACACTGGGGGGTACATGCTACTTTATCTAATCATGATTTTTACTAAGTTTAATAGCAATAGGATCTAGACGTTCCGGGAGTCTTGCAGCTATGCCAGCTAGATCATCTTCCAAAAGGGATAACTCTGACATAAAATCAAGTTCGGCAACTGAATCTGATAGTCCACCATCCTGTCAACATTTGGAACAACCGAAAAGTCCGGTCTCTCAATTTGATCTCTCTAATGATGTTCCCAGCTTTCCACCAGAGGTTATTGATCTTGCTCCCGACACTCTAGAGGATGCAGTTATTCTTGAGAATCCTTCTAATTTGGTAGCTTCAAAAATTAAGGAAGATGCCCTCAAAAAAATGTGCGTAAGGCACGGAATTCCCTTCGACGATGTATTGGTTTCATCGCGAGACGATAGGGCTTATGTAACAACCCGAATATTTTACGATTGTATATTTAAATGTTTTATTTAAATATAGCATCGTTAATCGGATTAAAGTCCGAAATGTTACGTTTTGTAAACAGTCGAATTGGGACTCGAGACCACTTCCATTGAGTCTAAAATGGCGTTTACAACTTTTTTGAGTATAAACATCGATATGTTTGGAGTTGAGTAGAATTTTGCTATTTTTCTATTTTGGACTTTGGGTTCGGGTTTCAGCCCACTAACCCAACATAATACCCTAACTCCACCCCACTCCTCTTCATTCATTCATTCCATTTCCTAACACTCCCAAGCCCTAGAAAGAATGGTGGGAAGAGGAAATTAAAATTCCTAAGCCCTGGTTTCTCTTAGGAATTCAAATTCAAGTTATAAATCAAAGAGAAGCTTAGGTAAGCATCCTCTTCATCTTCTCCATCTCAATCTCTCTCCAATTTCAGAAATTTCCTATAACCTAACTTAGGAAATATTTGCTTATGATCTTAGATTGGAGCTTCTAGAGTTGAAGTTGAAGTGTGGTTGATCTTTCCTTTATTTTGAAGCTTCTCACTTGTTGTTTTTGGTTTAAAGGTGAGTTTTTGAACTCACATCTATGTCTATAGTTTCCATTGTTGTTAGGTATGAATTCCTAACATTCTATTCACGTTCATTTGCTTTTGATTTGAATTGATTTGGTGAATTTTCCAAATTTTGGTGTTTTGAAGTCAAAATCTTTAAAGATCCTATCTAGGATATTTGGACGTGTTATTTGGGGTGTATCGAAGAGCCTATAGGACTGGGTTGTCGCTTGGAATAAATCCCTAGCCTCCGTCGCTCGTCCGATCACTTCCGAATCATTTTGGCCATCATGGCCTAGGCAAATTGTTGCCCAGAAAAGGCAACCAGACGTCTGGTTGGAAGGTCCGGACGTCTGGTTTGGGCAGTAGATGAAAAAAAATATACGGCAGAAAAGAAAAAAAATGGAGAGACTTAGACCAGACGTCAGGTCCAAACCTACCAGACGTCTGGTTAGTTTTCAGACGTCTGGTTAGGGTTCAGACGTCTGGTAGGTTTCTGGAATATTTCCAGAAACCAAACCCAGACGTCTGGATGAACCCCCAAACGTTTGGAACTGCCAATTCTGCGTATTTTGGCTATTTTTGATTGGATTTCCAATTTTAATCGATTTTTGTCAATCTGGTTAGTTGTTATCACTTATTATCGACTTTGATGACTTCTTTCTTTGGATTTTTGGGAATAACCATTTGATGGATTTGATATTGATTTTTATGGTTTTGATTCACGTCGTCGAATGTGAATTTTTGGTTGATCAATTGTTTCTACAATCGTTTTCTGTGATTTGTCACTTTTAAAAATACAAAGATTTCTATACTAGTAGTAAAAATTCAAACGCTTTCACAAAGATTATTTCAATACCATTTTTAATACAAAACTCGTTTTTAAATCCATTTTCCAATCTATTAGCATATACAAACCTTTACCTCAGTCGTACGAGAAATCCAATTAAACGACTTAGCAAAACAAGTGGTATAAAACGCTTGCGTTTACTTCATCGGTTAATTCTTAGACTTGTTCGATTGAACTCTTGTGACAATTTTCGAGTGGAAATCTACAATTTGTTCGTAAATATTTAAGTTAAGCCAGTGGTTATGGGACATGAAGCCATTTATTTACCAGCTTAGTGTAATCTACACTTTTCATTGATCAATGGTGATCATTTTATGGTTTAGACTAGCGATATGCGATGTCTCTTTGTCCACGTGGGGGACTATACCCAGTTTTGTGGAGCTTCGTCTCATTTTTATAGGCTAGCGACCTATGGGTTTTATGGAGTTCGGTTCATCGGGCGTACCGTTATTGCACTACGTCGGTGTTCCGAATTTTTTGAGTTTCAGGTTCATCGGGCGTACCGATATTGCACTACGTCGTTGTTCCGGTTCATTTGAGTTTCAGGTTCCTCGGGCATACCGTTATTGTACTACGCCGTTGCACCGACTCTATGGTTAGCGACCATGGGATAGCGACCCATTTGTGACACACATGTTAGTGAGTTTTCATGCCCAGTTTCTGATAGGCCTCCCCCTTTGTGTTTTCTGGATTTCTGGTTGTTGATTTCTAGAATTTGTGTTTCACCAATTTTGATGATATGCATTGATAAGCTCTATCAATATTTGTGTTTTGGTGAATATTTAAAGAATATGACATTCTTTTTAGTGTTTGAGAATATTTGAGATATTGTATGATTTTTGTTGTTATCTGATGTATACTTGTCACAGTATGGCATTATTCTTATCATACGTTTTTGTGATATCTCTTATCCTATCTCATTTTATATGATATTTATAGCTAGACTGATCCATTTATTATTTTTCTTCTTAAATAATACTCGGGTTAGGCCGAGGTATTTCAGGTGCTTCTACTTGACTTCTTATCAGGGACCATCATCTGATTTTTGGCTAACCACTTTAGATTAGTAGTTTTTGCTTTTATACATTCGAGATAGAGACTCCTTGATGTATACTTATTCTTTTGTCTAGCACTTGTACCTATTCTTTTGTGATGTAGTGGATCTTGTTTGACCACTACTTTGATGTACACTTCTATGTGTTATGTTCATATCTGTTTCCGCCTTTGTGATATGAATATTTGTGACTGATTTATGTTATGTTTATTTCTATATTTGTTTCCGAAGGCCACTTAGCCACTATGTAGTAGCTTTGAGTTTGTATTTGATATGTCAGATTTCCTCTTGTAACGAAATGCATGTCATACTATCTGACATATCGGTAATCACACAAAGCAATTACACAGATGGTCGCTCGTCAACGGCCTTATTCTTCGTGCTAGTCGACGGCATTACCCAGCAGTGTCCTTGGCTAGTGTGAGTATAGAGGTGGGGCATCACAGCTTACATACCCCCTGAAGGGTATAAAGCGTGTAATATGTTTATGCGCTGGGTCGGATGCATCCCGCCTTTTAATTCATACATTTAGGAGATTCTACATTATTTAAGGATAGCTCCAGTGCAAATCCACCCAGATGGCTATGCTCTCCTTAATTGTACTTATATGGTATTTATGGAGTTCCTGCACCGTCCTCCCACCATCGAAGGTATTCGATTTATTTTCACTTTCAAGCGGTGGACAGGGAGTCTCTCGTTTACATTTCTTGAATCAGCAAAGAGGTGCCAGATTCCGTCTAGCACTAAAACAAGCTAAGTGCCTTTAAAAGCGAATGGTTTTTTTTTCGCTGCCCGCCCAGTTTCGCTCGACAATGGCTAGAAAGACTTAAGTATTACCCACCATTTTCATGATAGCATAGAAAAATGATATTCAGGTTGCCCTTCTGATTATGTTACTCCTTTACAGGTGTCATCACCCGGCCTAGTGGCAACATTATGAAGAGGCGATCTTAATTATGAAGAATGCTCCGCCTGAGGATAGGAATATCGAATATTAGCTTAGGGATGAACGCCTCGTTATGCTTGATAGAAGAGGGCCTCCACGTGGGGCTAACCAAAATTGCTCAGATGGCAGGGATAAGACTATGGGCTGCAATCAGTCAAAGGGATAATCGAGCCGATCCCATAGTGCCCCCAGTTACGAGTGCCCAAGAATTTAGTGATATTGATGCCGAAGGACATAGAGGTGATGTGCTCAGTCACAATGGTGAAAAATCCGGTCCTAGGGCTGATGCCGGACCCTCACAGGCCTCACAACTCTTGGTTGCTGATGGGAGAAAGAAGAAAATGTTCGTGCATAAATTTGCAAGAAGTCGTCTCTTTGACCAATCCAAGTCGTCGATGGCTCCTAAAGTTGTTCAAGATAGATCTTCTTCCCAACCATCGGAGCGTTCGACTTTATCACTTGACTTTTTGTCTAGTCTACCGATTTCGCATGATCTTGATGCTTTCCACTTTACTGATATGAGCATCGAAGGGTCAGAATCCCACCAGAATTGGCATTGAGATTCCTACTTCTGGAGGGGAAGTTACACCGATGAGCAAGGCTCATGCACCTGGTTTGTTGGGGGGTTACACTAGGACACTTGCACACACTTGCACCCCTCAACACTGCATTTTACTTGACTTGCGCTCTTTAATGCTTAGAGTTGACTAGCTTCTGTTTTGCTTTGCAGAGACGATGGTGAGGAAGAGGAACATGTTTGATTCCCTTTGGGATATACACCACCAGTCATCATTTTCGCGCTCTAGCTCTTACCGCGGCAGTCGAGATTATTATGATTCCAGCTATCACTCTAGCCGGGACCGGGGTCATCAAGATAGAGGTGATAAGGATAAGCCACCCCAGGATAAACACAGATCGAGATTGAGATCTCCTTCTCCAAGGAGTCCCGAAAAACCAACTGATTACAGGGACATGCCTATCGATCCCTCTCGTGGCCCTTCTACCACTCTTGTGCCTCCATGGCCTTTGGTTCCATCTCGTTCTCAACGGCCGAGCAATCGTCGCCGCCATAGTGAACATGCTGCTGCCCATAGGCCCGGGAAGGAAAGCACTAAAATTGAAGCTGCTACTGAAGATTCTATGATCAATCCTACCGCTTGCATGACATAGCTTCATGAAGAATTTCTGTATTTATACTTTGAAGGGTTCTATTTTCCTCCCAACTTGAAGAGGGTTCCAGACCATGTTCAATGACCATCGACTGCGTCACTGACATCTACATGCAATATCGGGAATGGATGAAGGCAGCGAAAAATTGTCGAATGTTTCCTTCGAGCATGCGGCGAAGATTGAAAAGCTAAAACGCCAAGAAGCTCAAGATAAAAGAATCATCGACACTTTAATAAACGAGCTAGAAGCCTCTAGAACTTCCTTAGCAGAAGCGGAAGCAAAAGCCAGTGCCGCCGTGAAATCCATGGAAGAGATGAAATCCAGCCATCTTGATATGGTTCAAGTGCTCCATCATCGGAATCAGAAGATAGCGCTTGAGTGAGATACAGCTCGTAATAATGAATCTGTGGCTTTGAAGGAGATAGCGGATCCTAAGGCCAAACTTGAGTATGCAAATAAAGAAAAAGATGATGCCTAGAAGATTGCTCAAGATGCTTGCGATGAGCTGGTAAATGTCAGGGATGAGAGAGACACGGCTATCGAAAGGGCCAAAAATGTTGATGCACTTATTCAACGTGAAATGGAAGCTGCAAAGGACAAAGTCAGGGAGCCGATAATTAGTGAGCTTGACCTGCTTCTCATTCTTTACAATGCCAACGTTCTCAAGCATAGAAATTTGACATGGCTTGGTGAAGACTATCCCTACCAGCTCTGGCATGTTTGGAATTTCTCATTGCGGAAGAGAAAAACTTCTTAACTCAAAGGATATCGATCTATCTAGACTTGAAAATGAAATGCTATTGGGCGACGAACCCAAAACATGGCACGATATCTAACTCTCGATCCAGAAAGAGTCCGTTGTTGCTTCTTCCCATGAAGTGGGTGAGGGATCCGGGTCGGCGCAACCCGATATTACAACTAAATTACCCCTGACACCTTAGGTCATCTCTAGCTCCGTAGCAAGCTCTTCGACCATCCTCGGGTATGATCCAGACAAGCCTCGACTTTCCCCAATTCCCGAGCGCAGTTTTGAGGATGCCTCGGCTCAACCTGGAAGTCATATCAAGGAAGGTATTTCGTCGACTTTTCCCATCTTTCGCAAAGTTGGAGTGTTATCAGTTGATATTTCTAATATTTTCACCTATTTTTTCTCAGCTTTGAACCTATCAGGTGTTGCTCCTCTTCCTTCTCAAGATCCCCAGTTAGAGTCACAAGCGGCCGTGACAGAATCCATTAAAGTTGCAACTTCGGCCGCTACTCAAGATGCTCAAGAAGAAGCCTTTTTTATTGATGATCAATTCATGGAGGCATTATTCAAGGAGGGAAGCGACCCACACCATGAAATTCCTTTTAATGAAGATGTCGTGATCATAGGTTCTTCCGACCCTACTAGAGAGCTTAGCATGAAAGAGCGTATTGAAAAAGAAAAACTTTTGAAAATGAAGGTGAAAAATGAGCCTGTTGATTCAGGCTCCGATGAACCAATTCCTGTCCCGCTCCAGATGATCCCTCCTAGCGGGACAATTCTCCGGGATGATATCCTCCTTGTTTTTGGTGCTGAGGTGCCTCCATCCCTCCTGCTTCCAAAGATGATACTGCCTCAATTCATACAATCGAGGATACTTCTTCGAAGAAAAGTCGAGGCAGAAAAGGGTCAAAGAGATGGTCTAGCGGTAGTTTGGAAGAAGAAAAGTAAAGATAGAATATCCAAGAAATACGCTTTGGATTAGGGCGATGTGTAAATAGCTTAGATGATTACATTTCCTTTCCATTGATCGTGCTTGTTTGGGCATGACCCTCCACTTTTGTCTTGCATTTTGGATAAACTTGTATAATGTACAACCAGTTTAGTGTAAACAAGAATTCTTTTATTCTTGTGTATAATTCTTGTATTCACTTGTTCAAATGTTCGAGCTATCACATTTTTCATTTTATGTACTTGTGATTTGTTGCTCGTTATATCAGATGTCGATTTGATTCATCCATCCCAAGGCCTCCCTAAGCTCGTGGCCTCGAGTCGTATCAAACACTAGGCTTGGTCCTTAGTGTTACACCGTCGAATTCAGCGGTTTTTTGCGTAACTATACTCCTCCCCCTGCTTTTGGTTTAGCGGGGACAGATGTATGACGGTTGAACTCCATCCTTAGCGAGTTTATGCTCCTCCCATCGGTTTCAGGCCAGAGTTTGTGGAATAGTGAACGATCGAACTCCACTCAACTACTCATTCATGTTCGTATGCACATTCTAGGGATAAGATTTAGTTAATAGGTGGTCGGATCGCATCCAATCTACGTTTATACTCTAGTCTGCACTCTAGGGACATTAAGTTATTTTGCGAGTGGTCGGTTTACACCCGATTTATGTTTACACTCCAATTCGCACTTCGAGGACTTAAAGTTATTTCGCGGGTGGTCGGTTCACACCCAATTTATGTTAATATTCCAATCCACACTCCGTGGACATAGAGTTATTTCGCGGGTGGTCGGTTCACACCCGATTTATGTTTATACTCCAGTACGCACTCCAGGAACTTAGAGTTATTTAATGGGTGGTCGGTTCACACCCTATTTATGTTTATACTCTATTCTGCACTCTGTGGACATAGAGTTATTTCGAAGAGCAGTCAGATTGCACTCCCCTCGATTGACTGATTTGCCCCCTAAGGTCTGTGGATTGGTCCAGCAAGTGATTGGTTGTATCACGTGACCCTTATTTTATCTCAGCTCCAGAGTTGGGCAGGAGTTATTCGATCATTAGATTGTCGGCCACATTTGTTCCTTATTATGTATCTCGTCCTTTGGATTGTGAATGAGAGTTGTTAAATGAACAAGTAGATTGAGTTCATCTTGTTTAATCCCATTAGGAGTTAGCATGATTGATTGATTTCAAACTCTGGGTGCCTATTTATACATATCGCATCAATCAGTTTCACTATGTAATTAGCATATAATGCAACAACAAACATAAATATAAAGGGAGCCTGAAACTTTATTCACTAAATGGAAAGGAATAACATAAACTGCCTTATTCGGAAAATCGAATACTAAAGCAAATTCTGAAAGTAAATACAACTGAAATGTAAAAGTAATAAACTAAATGAAATAGCGTCGTAGATGTTCGCTATTCCTTGCACTTGGGAGTGTAATGCCATCAACAGCCGCTAGTTTGAAAATTCCTTCTCCAAGCCTCTGTTCGATAACATATGGTCCTTCCTAGATTGGATTCATGTACGGTGGGGTAGGAAAAACCCGTTTTAGGACGAGATCGCCAATTTCGAAGGTTCTAGGTCGAACTTTAGTTTTGTAATACCGGGCGACTCGATGTCGATGGACAGCTGCCCTTAGATCGGCTTCTTCGCGCTTCTCATCTATAAAGTCAAGAGACTCCAATAGGAGATCTTTATATTTTTTGGGATTATAGTAAGTTACTCGATGAGAAGGAACTTCGAGCTTAATAGGAATAACGGCTTCGGAACCATAAGCAAGGGCGAATGGAGTATGGCCAGTCACAGACTTGTGGGTGGTTCTGTAAGCCCATAGTGCTTTAGGGAGTTCATCCACCCACCGGCATCTAGCCTTCTCCAGATGCTTCTTCAGAATGGACTTTATGATCTTATTTACAACATCAACCTGTCCATTTGCCTGAGGGTGAGCAACCGCTGCGAACCACTTTTCAATACGATATCTTCGACAAAAGTCTTTGAATTTAACACTATCGAATTGAGTCCCATTATCTGTTACAATAGTTCGTGGAAGACCGAAGCGGCGTACGATGTTTCGAACAATAAAGTTGATTGCTTTCTTGGTTGTGATCATGGCTAAAGGTTCTGCTTCGGCCCATTTGGCGAAGTAATCAACTGCAACTATAGCGTACTTTGCACCACCTTTAGAGATCGGTAAGGAACCGATAATTTCTATACACCATATGGCGAACGGCCATGGCCTTACCATTTGCGTGATTTCTATTGGTGGAACTCTTGGGACTTTTGCATATATCTGGCATTTATCACATCACCTCTCATAATCAGCAGCGTCCCAATTTATGGTTAGCCAATAATACACATAACGGAGTAATTTCTTTGCCAGAGTTTGCCTTCCAGTGCAATCGCCGCATTCCCCTTCATGAACTTCTCTTAGAGCACATTTTATCTCATCATGAGCTCCGGAGTAGGGGACTGAGAAACTTTTCCTGTACATAACACTTTCCTGCATAATATATCGTGATGCTTTGCGAAGGACTTGCCGCTTTTCGTTTCTTTTATTTGGTAGAAGTCCAGTGTGATTGGGGTTATCCACGATTCCCATTCAGGCTCCGCTTCCAATGTTTGATCAATTTTCATCATGTTTATACTTGGGGTATTTAATACTTCGACCGGAACCAAACCCATCTGATGTGCATCGCTGGTATTGGCAAATTTTGCTAATGAATCAGCTTCTATATTTTGATCTTGTGGAATACGAGAAATGTCATAGTACTCAAATTCTGCCAACAATTCTTGGACTTGAGTAAGGTATGGGGCAAGCCGTTGTCTCTTAACCTGATAATCTCCCCTAGCTTGACACACTACCAACTGCGAATCGCAAAAGATTTCAAGAAATCTTATTCCAAGTTCCTTAGCGAGTTTGAGTCCATTGATCAGAGCTTCATACTCAGCTTCGTTGTTTATTGCTGGGAAATCAAGCTTTAATGCATAACAGATTGACCGATTTTCAGGAGATACAAGCACAATCCCAGCTCCGGAACAATGATCGTTAGAGCTCCATCGGTATACAATTTCCACCATATAGAAGTGATTTCGCTGACTTTTGGAGGATCACCCTACACACTAAATTCTGCTATAAAGTCTGCCAATGCCTGACCTTGGATAGTCCTTCGAGGGAGAAAAGTAATGTCGAATTGAGTGAGTTCAATATTCCACTCGAGCAACCTTCGAGACGTCTCAGGTCGCTGTAGGATCTGTCGTAATGGCTGGTCGATGTAAACATTGATCAGATGTGCCGGAAGTACGGACGAAGCTTCCGCGATGCAAATAGTAAGTAGTATGTCAATTTCTCTATTTTCGGGTAGTTCCTTTCAGCTTCCGTCAATCGCTTGCTGACGTAATACACCGGCCTTGGATCCGATTCTCCTTACAAATCAATGCGGCACTTATAACGTGTGCCGATAAAGCCAAATAAATGTATAACTCCTCATGATCCACCAGCTTTGACAAGATATGGGGTCTCTCTAAATGATCCACCAAAGCATGAAACGTGTCTTTACAACCCTACGTCCATTCAAAGTTTCTTTTTCCTTTCCTAATCAAATCGAAGAAAGGAATGCACTTGTCGGTAGCTCTGGAGATAAATCGACTTATGGCAGTGAAATGACCCACTTTTCTCTATATCTATTTTAGTGATTTTCAGTTGAGTTTTTTTTTCTTTATATAAAACAATAGATCACTTCTCTTAATTAATTTCCCAAGATCCAGAATTTTACCAATATAAAAATATTAGTATATAAATCAAATCAGGTCATTTATATATATGAAGATATATAAATGTTTCTTTGCCTATCAGAGCAATTAAAATGGCAAAGAAATTCAATCACACAGTATTTCTTATATTTGAGAGATTTTGTGTCACATAGCCATTTCTACCTTTTTTAATCTTTTTTTTTCAAGCTTGATTAATATTTAATTCAAATATTACCACTTATTATTTTCTTGTTTTGTTTCCCAACTTGTTCTATAGCCCAGATTAATTTATTTCTAGATTTACAACCCCTGTATTTAACCTTTGGGATTTAGGCATTTGATACTTGATTTTTGATTGATACAGGGTGTTAAAACAACTCATGCATATTAGTTTAGCCCGGGATTCTTATTTCAAACACAACATTTTGTGTCAGGTAAAATACTCATATTCTAGTTTATAAAGTATGCAATGATCATATGAATAATAAGGTAGTAAAATAGTTTAAAGCCAAGCAGAGGAAAACAATACAATCAGACCAGAATGCTAACTCAAACTAACATGCCAAATGGAGAATTAGCATATGCATGAAGACAGTATGATTAAGGCAATGTCAACAATCAGACCAATGCAAAACTTTCAGTTGATCCTATAATGAAGACTACTGATGAATTCCCAAATAGTGGAACAAAAGATTATGATCAATAAACAGTGGAATAATTGACATGCTAAATACCTAAATAAGACTACATGACAATGCATACTACAACTGATTTGTCTAAGACCAAAATGCAACCAGACTTAAATCAAATAAGTAGACAACAAGGTGCAGTTCAATGTGGTTGCAGTGAAGATTATAAGTATATAGTATGCACCTCATCTTACTATACAATGCAATACAAATTTCCACTGGAAATCAGATATTCAAGTAGGATTTGCAGGCTAAGGCTTCAAGCTTTTTCCATGGTCTTATATCAATTATAAGGCATGGTCAAGCTTTACTGGTTAGCCAAGACCAGGTTCGACTTATCACTTAACAATTTTATTACATGCTTTTTCAAAAACTACTTCAACCTTATAATTAAAAACTTATCAAATATTGCCAAAGAAAGTATGTCCACATATCAGATTACATAGCATAATTTCCTTCATCATAATTCACCAGAGAACATCAAGATTAGTTGCTTAAATCAGTAACTCATAAACACACATATAATACTTATGTTTTTTTTACATGTCCTTTGCAAGAAACAAGCAAATTTCAATTCTGGAAATTCTTAAAACATAATAAAGTTTTGCCTAACTTATTCATTACAATAATACTCCTACTTTTCTTAAACACTTTAAATTCTTCAAGATCTTCCAATATCCATGCAAGCAAGCTACTCATGCATCTTTCCCTGCAGTAATGCTTTGAACTGCCTCAATAAAATGAGACACCCCAAATATTGCAGAGGCAACAAATAGGGTCAGAAATAAATTCTGGTGTGAGTGAAATCAAGGATTAAAAATAACTTACAAATTACTATGACTAGGTAGAGAGCTCATATATTTGATGCTATTCATTTTCATATTAAAACCTGAGTATGTGTATCTTTAAACTTATCTAACAATCATACATCCAAGCATTCATCCATTCACTTCATTCAGTCATACATGCACATGCTCCTATGGATTAACTCCCTAGTTCCATAGCTCAATTTCTCAATCTCATTTATATTTTATTTGGTCTGAACTCTTGCCATTGAACACCATGTGTGCATTGCAAAGGGGCTCAGTTCTGTTAACCCTTTACATAGAGGCCTACAGGACTTAAGCAAGTCATGCACATACCCATCATCCACCTGATGATGAATAGATCAAGGCACTACTCCTAAATTATTTTATAATTTAGAGACCATGCTTATTTATTTTCTGAGGAATTTTTCTTTTTAATTTCCAGAAATGCTTATGTTTTTTCCTTCATTACATAAATCAAAAATTATGGATCTCACTCAAAGATTACACCCAGACACTCAAAGCATTCATACAAAATTCCACAACTTATTTCCAAGTCACTTTTTGTTTAATCATATTTTCTAAAACCTGCTTATATATATATATATATATATATATATTTCTAGAAAATTTTCCATTGCTTGCATAAATCTGGTGAAATCATATGAAATACTATATTTATTTTACTGTGAACATAGGATATGGTTTTTGAGAAAAACCCATAAAAACATATTGGCTTGTGATTTGAACAAATCAGCACATATTTGTAATATTGCATTGTTCATATCATTTTTAATATAAACTAGGCATAAGCATGAATCTCATTATTCACACTGCCTACTTCTTTTCTTTCATTGATACCCTATTTCTCAGTAAAACATTTAGTTCATTTTCATATAAAAACTAGAATATAAAATCTATTTCTGTGATTAGAGTATTTGTTTGATTATTTATATTTCAAAACAAAAATTGAAACCATCACAACAGGTCAAAACAGATTAAAATCTCATCCAAAAATTCAACCAGAATACCATCCATGATCAACATATTTTCATTCAGAGAATAAAATCAAACAGAAAAACATAATGTAATTTTTATATAAAATAACTTGGCTGCCCTTAACTTGGGTCTTAATGCCTCAAATCTCATAAGTGATTAATCACTCACCTTCCTCTTCTCTTCCCCGAGTATGCTTAAGCTTGAAAACAGTGTGAGTTTTGCTTTTTTTTTCTATTTCTCTGTTTTCTCTCAGAAACAAACTACTGCTATCCTCTCATTTTTAAAACATTTAGTTAGGGTTTAGTAGAGAGAAAAGCCCATTTTATCCTCATACAATTTAGAGAATTATGTATATATGTTTATGGCTAAATGTGCCATTTTCTTTTTGATTTCTATTTCAGGTAAAACAGTTGCCTTTCTTCTTTTCTGGGTACATGCCATTTGCATTTTTCTTATGCACATTATTTTCATGTGACTTAGCTTCATTGTGTATTTCCTTAAATCTGAATTGTTCACTCATATTTCTCTTTATAAATTTAATTCCTAGCTATTATTTTTTTAACCATTTGTTTTTCTCTTGATTTATTTTAAAAATGTATTTGTGCACAAATAATACTAAACTGGTTTTATGCAATTTAATTATCAGAAAGATTTATTTTATCACTTGATATTTCTCTGGCTACTCATATTTTATATATATATATATATATATATATATATGAGATATGTGTATGTAAAACTCACTCATATTTGATCATTTTCTTCTCATTATTATTCATTGAAAAATCACTATCCTCTTATTTAATTATTTCATGTACTCTTAATATATATTTTCAAACTATTCTATTCTTTAAATATTTCCTATTAACTGATTTTCATTTTTCTTTTCAAAATTATTTTTCATCTCAATAATTTGGGTCTTCACATACTCTCCTCCTAAAAGGAATTGTGTCCCACAATTATTATTATATATTTTTTTTCATACATTTCCATTCTTTTGCATACAGAACATAATTTCATTTTAGAAATTTCAAAAACTCAGGCACTCAAAACCAATCAAACACACTTTAGTAATGTTTTAGTTTATCATAATTTTAGGCATACCTTTAAGCAGAAAATAGATTAGGATATTTATCCTTCATCCTATCTTCAGCCTCCCATGTACAGTCATTCTCATCTAAGCTCCACTAGATTTTAACCAATTTAATTACTTTATGTCTCAATTTCTTTTCTTCTCTAGCCACAATGCCCACTGGTTCCTTCTTATAAACCAGATTTTCTTGAATTTCAACATGTGTAGGAGATTCAAGAATGGTCTCCTTATCATGCACCCATTTTCTCAATTGAGATACATGAAATACATCATGTATATTACTCAATTCCTCTGGCAATTTTAGCTTATAAGCCAAAGTTCCTATTCTTTGAATAATTTCATATGGACCTATATATCTTAGTGTTGATTTTCCTGCCTTGCCAAACCTCGGTATTTTTCTCATTGGTGAAACTTTGAGGAATACATAATTTCCTACCTCAAATACCACTGGCCTTCTCCCTTTATCTGCATATGCTTTTTGTCTTTCTTGTGCTGCTCTCATTCTCTACCTCACTAATTCAATTCTTGCAGAAGTTTCCTTCACATGTTCTGGTCCAAGCAATACTCTTTCACCTACCTTCATCCAACATGCAGGAGATAAACAAGGCTTTCCATACAAGGCCTCAAATGGAGCCATACCTATAGTGGATTGGTAGCTATTGTTATAAGCAAATTCAGCTAAGTAGAGATGATCTTCCCAGCTGCCTCCAAAGTCAAGTATACATGCTCTAAGTAAATCCTCTAAAATCTTGTTAACAATCTCAGTTTGCCCATCTGTTTGTGGGTGGTAGGCTGTGCTTAAGCTTAATTCTGTCCCCATGGCTTCTTGAAAGCTACCCTAGAACATTGAGGTAAACAAGGTGTCTCTATCACTAATGATAGTCTTGGGGATGCCATGTAATCTTACTATCTCTTTCACAAATAATTGAGCTAACTTGTGAGCATTTCTGTTTGAATTCACTGGAATAAAATGTGCTGTTTTTGTGAGCCTATCAACCACTACCCAAATACTATCATTGCCTCTTCTTGTTCTTGGCAAGCCATCCACAAAATCCATTGAAATGCTTTCCCATTTCCAGGTAGGCACTTCTAAAGGTTGCAGTAGGCCTGAGGGTCTTTAGTAATCTGCCTTGACTTGTTGGCAGGTTAAACACTTTGCTACATATTTTGCCACTGCTCCTTTCATTCCTGGCCACCAATAATTCCTTTTAAGATCATGGTACATTTTTGTACGTCCTGGATGTATGGTGTATTTGGTCTTGTGGTGCTCATCCATAACCTCTTGCTTCAGTTCTTCCACATTGGGTATGCAGATCTTCCCTTTCTTCCTTAAGTAGCCTTTATCATCAACTTCATAATTTTCCATTGATATACCTTGTGATATCATGTCCTTCTTTTCCTTTAAATTAGTATCTTGATTTTGCATTTTTCCTATTTTATCAACCAGGGTTGATCTTAAGGAGATGAGACTTAATTTCACATATTCAATCATGTCACTATGTGCCTTATCTGATGCATCAATTTCTTTCTTTATTTCTACTTCACTGAGGATTGTTAAATCCTTAAATTCAGTCATCATTAAACTTTCCAATCTTGCTTGATGCCTACTCAATGCATCTGCCACTTTGTTAGCTTTCCCAGGAGTATATAATATATCAAGATCATAGGCAGCTAGAAATTCTACCCACCTATGTTGCCTCATGTTCAAGTCTTTTTGGGAAAACAAATACTTAAGTGATTTATGGTCTATAAACAATTCAAATTTAGTACCCAACAAGTAGTGTCTCCATAGCTTCAATGCATAAACAACAGCAGCAAGCTCTAAGTCATGTGTAGCATATCTTGTTTCATTTGGCTTGAGTTGCCTTGATGCATATGCTATGACTCTACCATGTTGCATGAGTACTGCCCCTAACCCAGACCCACTAGCATCTGTATATACCAATAATCCTTCATTTCCCTCTGGAACTTGCAAGACTGGAGCTTCCATCAATGCTTTCTTCAATGATTCAAAAGCTTGTTCACACTTTTCTGTCCATACATATGGTTGCTCCTTTTTGGTTAGTTTGGTTAGTGGAATGGCTTTCCTTGCAAAGTCTTTTATAAACCTTCTATAGTAACCTGCCATTCCTAAAAATGATCTCACCTCAGTCACTGATTTGGGTCTACTCCATGATTGCACTGCCATGACTTTGGTTGGGTCTACACTAACCCCCTGTTGAGATATAATGTGTCCCAAAAATTTAACTTCATTTTGCCAAAATGTGCGCTTAGTAAATTTTGCCTTTAAATTTTGTGCTCTTAATCTTGACAAAACCAGATGCAAGTGCTTTGCATGTTCCTCTTCTGATTTTGAATATACCAGTATATCATCAATAAAGACAACTACAAATTTATCTAGAAAATCTCTAAATGTCATATTCATTAAATCTACAAAATAGGATGGTGCATTTGTCAATCCAAAAGGCATTACTAAAAATTCATATAGCCCATACCTTATGTTGAATGCAGTGTATTTAATACTCTCCTCCTCAACCTTCATCTGATGGAATCTAGAGGCTTAGTCTAGCCTTGAAAAGATTTTTGCTCCATTTAATTGGTCAAATAAATCATCAATTCTGGGGAGTGGGTATTTGTTCTTGATGGCAACTTTATTTAATTCCCTGTAATTAATACACATTCTCAGTGTACCATCATGCTTCTTCACAAATACCACTGGAGAACCCCAGTTTGAACTGCT
Source organism: Allium fistulosum (assembly GCA_030737815.1). Lineage (NCBI taxonomy): Eukaryota > Viridiplantae > Streptophyta > Magnoliopsida > Asparagales > Amaryllidaceae > Allium > Allium fistulosum. The sequence goes on along the minus strand of CM060903.1, from coordinate 302,906,748 downwards.
AGGCCTTATGAAGCCTTTCTGCTCCAATTCCTCCAATTGTTGTTTTAATTCCACTAATTCTTTTGGATCCATTCTGGTAGGCTTCTTGATGATAGGACTTGCTCCTGGAATTAATCTTATTTGAAATTCAACTTGCCTATTTTCTGGAACTCCTATAACCTCTCCAAAAACATCTGGGTATTCCTTTATCACTTCTATATCTTCTAGAATCAATTCTTTTTCAATCATACTTCATATTTGATTAAGGCAATTTATCTTGGCTGTTTCACTCATGACTATAATATTTTTACCATTTTCTGTTTTCAAAGAAATAGTAAAATTTTCTAAATTCAAAATTGCTTTGAATTTACTCAACCAATCTACCCCTAGAATAATTCCTATTCCAGGATATTTCAACACAAATAAGTCAGATTTAAACACATTTCCACCTATGTTTAATTCTACTCCCAAACATCTTAATCCTAACAGGCAAGAGCTACCTAGGGGACTCTGAATAAACAAAGGTTTTTCAACTAAATTGCATGTGAGAGCCAATTTATCCACTATGTCTTGTGATATTAAAGAATGTGTAGCCCCAGTGTCATATATAACTGAGATTGGATAATTTTTAATTAGAAGTATACCTTCCAATTGTCCAGAATTTCCCACTGCACTTGCTTTTGCCTTGCCTTCCAATGCTCCTACCTTTGCTCCTTTCTTGAACTCTGGGCAATTCTTTTTGATATGGCCTTCTTTCCCACAATTATAGCAACTGAATGGGGTCTTCTTAGCTGCTTGACACCTATTGCTCATGTGTCCTTCTTTGCGACAGTTGTAGCAAGTAACTTTATTTCCCATGTGGCTGCTCCTTCAAATTTCTTATCTACATTCTTCTTGTCATAAGGATGTGCTCTATTTTTCCCTTTCTTTTGATTATTAGCTCTCATGTTCCTAAATTTCTCTCTTGCATTATCATGTTGTTCAAAAGAAAGAGTGAGATCTATGACTTGATCAAATGTTTTGTCTTTGTATGGTAGCATTGCTCTACTCAAACCAACATTAAGTCCTTGAATAAATCTTGAATTCTTTGATTCCTCATTCCCTATGAGCATGGTTCCATACTTAGATAAGCTCTCAAATTTTTGAGTGTATTCAGTCACACTCATTGGTCCTTGTCTCAGCCTTATGAATTCCTCAAGCAGTGTTGCCTTAGCTGTTGCTGGGACAAATCTGGCCTCAAGCATCTCCTTGAATTGATCCCATGTTATCTCATTTTCTTGTCTTCCTATGATGATTACCTCCCACCAATCTAGTGCTGCTCCCTTGAGCCTTCTGGAAGCTATTTGCCTCTACCTTTGATCATTTATTTGCATGTCTACAAATATTCTTTGTAAGGTTCTCAGCCATGTTTGTACACCAATGACTCCTTCAGTGCATTCAAAATCCTTGCCTCCTAAATTTGAAAATGTTTTCAATAGCTTAGCTAACTCCTCATGAGGATTTTCTTCCCTCTGCACTGCTCCTTCCCTAAATGCCCTCACCAAATCTTGCAAATTGACCAATGGTGTTGCATTAGAGGATCCTGCTCCAGTGCTTGGTGGTCTTCCTACCATGATTCACTATTCAATTGCATAGCTAGTTAGTCTTGTTTCTAATTTAATTATTTCAGCAATTTATTCCTACTGAGAATATTATATTTATTATTTTAATTTTTTTTTCATATGCTATGTTCTTGTTAACATAGCTCTGATACCAACTGAAATGACCCACTTTTCTCTATATCTATTTTAGTGATTTTCAGTTGAGTTTTTTTTTCTTTATATAAAACAATGGATCACTTCTCTTAATTAATTTCCCAAGATCTAGAATTTTACCAATATAAAAATATTAGTATATAAATCAAATCAGTTCATTTATATATATGAAGATATATAAATGTTTCTTTGCCTATCAGAGCAATTAAAATGGCAAAGAAATTCAATCACACAGTATTTCTCATATTTGAGAGATTTTGTGTCACATAGACATTTCTACCTTTTTTAATCTTTTTTTTCAAGCTTGATTAATATTTAATTCAAATATTACCACTTATTATTTTCTTGTTTTATTTCCCAACTTGTTCTATAGCCCAGATTAATTTATTTTTGGATTTACAACCCCTGTATTTAACCTTTGGGATTTAGGCATTTGATATTTGATTTTTGATTGATACAGGGTGTTAAAACAACTCATGCATATTAGTTTAGCCCGGGATTCTTATTTCAAACACAACATTTTGTGTCAGGTAAAATACTCATATTCTATTTTATAAAGTATGCAATGATCATATGAATAATAAGGTAGTAAAATAGTTTAAAGCCAAGCAGAGGAAAACAATACAATCAGACCAGAATGCTAACTCAAACTAACATGCCAAATGTAGACTTAGCATATGCATGAAGACAGTATGATTAAGGCAATGTCAACAATCAGACCAATGCAAAACTTTCAGTTGATCCTATAATGAAGACTACTGATGAATTCCCAAACAGTGGAACAAAAGATTGTGATCAATAAACAGTGGAATAATTGACATGCTAAATACCTAAATAAGACTACATGACAATGCATACTACAACTGATTTGTCTAAGACCAAAATGCAACCAGACTTAAATCAAATAAGTAGACAACAAGGTGCAGTTCAATGTGGTTGCAGTGAAGATTATAAGTATATAGTATGCACCTCATCTTACTATACAATGCAATACAAATTTCCACTGGAAATCAGATATTCAAGTAGGATTTGCAGGCTAAGGCTTCAAGCTTTTTCCATGGTCTTATATCAATTATAAGGCATGGTCAAGCTTTACTGGTTAGCCAAGACCAGGTTCAACTTATCACTTAACAATTTTATTACATGCTTTTTCAAAAACTGCTTCAACCTTATAATTAAAAACTTATCAAATATTGCCAAAGAAAGTATGTCCACATATCAAATTACATGGCATAATTTCCTTCATCATAATTCACCAGAGAACATCAAGATTAGTTGCTTAAATCAGTAACTCATAAACACACATATAATACTTATGTTTTTTTACATGTCCTTTGCAAGAAACAAGCAAATTTCAATTCTGGAAATACTTAAAACATAATAAAGTTTTGCCTAACTTATTCATTACAATAATACTGCTACTTTTCTTAAACACTTTAAATTCTTCAAGATCTTCCAATATCCATGCAAGCAAGCTACTCATGCATCTTTCCCTGCAGTAATGCTTTGAACTGCCTCAATAAAATGAGACACCCCAAATATTGCAGAGGCAACAAATAGGGTCAGAAATAAATTCTGGTGTGAGTGAAATCAAGGATTAAAAATAACTTACAAATTACTATGACTAGGTAGAGAGCTCATATATTTGATGCTATTCATTTTCATATTAAAACCTGAGTTTGTGTATCTTTAAACTTATCTAACAATCATACATCCAAGCATTCATCCATTCACTTCATTCAGTCATACATGCACATGCTCCTATGGATTAACTCCCTAGTTCCATAGCTCAATTTCTCAATCTCATTTATATTTTATTTGGTCTGAACTCTTGCCATTGAACACCATGTGTGCATTGCAAAGGGGCTCAGTTCTGTTAACCCTTTACATAGAGGCCTACAGGACTTAAGCAAGTCATGCACATACCCATCATCCACCTGATGATGAATAGATCAAGGCACTACTCCTAAATTATTTTATAATTTAGAGACCATGCTTATTTATTTTCTGAGGAATTTTTCTTTTTAATTTCCAGAAATGCTTATGTTTTTTCCTTCATTACATAAATCAAAAATTATGGATCTCACTCAAAGATTACATCCAGACACTCAAAGCATTCATACAAAATTCCACAACTTATTTCCAAGTCACTTTTTGTTTAATCATATTTTCTAAAACCTGCTTATATATATATATATTTATTTCTAGAAAATTTTCCATTGCTTGCATAAATCTGGTGAAATCATATGAAATACTATATTTATTTTACTGTGAACATAGGATATGGTTTTTGAGAAAAACCCATAAAAACATATTGGCTTGTGATTTGAACAAATCAGCATATATTTGTAATATTGCATTGTTCATATCATTTTTAATATAAACTAGGCATAAGCATGAATCTCATTATTCACACTGCCTACTTCTTTTCTTTCATTGATACCCTATTTCTCAGTAAAACATTTAGTTCATTTTCATATAAAAACTAGAATATAAAATCTATTTCTGTGATTAGAGTATTTGTTTGATTATTTATATTTCAAAACAAAAATTGAAACCATCACAACAGGTCAAAACAGATTAAAATCTCATCCAAAAATTCAACCAGAATACCATCCATGATCAACATATTTTCATTCAGAGAATAAAATCAAACAAAAAAACATAATGTAATTTTTATATAAAATAACTTGGCTGCCCTTAACTTGGGTCTTAATGCCTCAAATCTCATAAGTGATTAATCACTCACCTTCCTCTTCTCTTCCCCGAGTATGCTTAAGCTTGAAAACAGTGTGAGTTTTGCTTTTTTTTTTCTATTTCTTTGTTTTCTCTCAGAAACAAACTGCTGCTATCCTCTCATTTTTAAAACATTTAGCTAGGGTTTAGTAGAGAGAAAAGCCCATTTTATCCTCATACAATTTAGAGAATTATGTATATATGTTTATGGCTAAATGTGCCATTTTCTTTTTGATTTCTATTTCAGGTAAAACAGTTGCCTTTCTTCTTTTCTAGGTACATGCCATTTGCATGTTTCTTATGCACATTATTTTCATGTGACTCAGCTTCATTGTGTATTTCCTTAAATCTGAATTGTTCACTCATATTTCTCTTTATAAATTTAATTCCTAGCTATTATTTTTTTAACCATTTGTTTTTCTCTTGATTTATTTTAAAAATGTATTTATGCACAAATAATACTAAACTGGTTTTATGCAATTTAATTATCAAAAAGATTTATTTTATCACTTGATATTTCTTTGGCTACTCATATTTAATATATATATATATATATATATATATATATATATATGAGATATGTGTATGTAAAACTCACTCATATTTGATCATTTTCTTCTCATTATTATTCATTGAAAAATCACTATCCTCTTATTTAATTATTTCACTTACTCTTAATATTTATTTTCAAACTATTCTATTCTTTAAATATTTCCTATTAACTGATTTTCATTTTTCTTTTCAAAATTATTTTTCATCTCAATAATTTGGGTCTTCACAGGTAGCTACTTTCCCATTCAAACTCTGCACTTGTTTAATAGTTCCCGGCACTTGGATATCACGGATAGCCTGAATCTTCTCGAGATTAGCTTCTATTCCACGTGCATTGACAATAAAGCCCAAGAATTTTCTTGATGCGACACCAAAAGAACACTTTAAAGGATTGATCTTCATCTTATAATGTCGGAGGATGTCAAACATTTCTGCCATGTCTCTAATGTGGTCGCTTGATCGTCGTGACTTCACGAGCATATCATCCACATGCACTTCCATTGTTTTTCCAATCTGGTCCTTAAACATACTGTTAACTAAATGCTGGTAAGTTGCTCCGGCATTCTTCAATCCAAACGGCATTACTATGTAACAGTATAATCCAACATCGGTAATGAAATTGGTGTGCTCCTGATCGAGGATATGCATCGGGATTTGGTTATATCCCGAGTATGCATCAATGAAAGATAGCAATTCGTCTCCTATGATTGAATCCACAAGCTAGTCAATCTTCAGAAGGGGAAAACTGTCTTTCGGGCACGCCTTGTTCAAATTTGAATAATCAATGCATGTTCTCCATTTCTCATTCCCCTTCTTCATAGGTATAGGATTTGATACCATAGGGTAGAGGGCGTCGTGGATAAACCCGTTGACTTTTAGTTTATCCACCTCCTCTTTGAGAGCAACAGATCTCTTCGGATCCATACCGCGTCTTTTTTGCTTCACTGGAACATACTTTGGGTCAATGTTCAATGCATGGCTCATAATAGCAGGCGAGATTACACACATGTCAGATTGATTCCAAGCGAATTCATCTTGATTTTCCAAGAAAAAACCGCAAGTTCCTTCATCATCGGGGGGCTGAGCTGTGACCCAATCTTTAGAACTCACGATGAGCCATCGTGATTGACCGTGATATCAATTGTCAGCTCAGCTGGTGTAGCCTTGGTCTCTTTGGGCTCCTCTTCATCATCCCTTGGATCTATATCTCTATAGAACCGACTGTGGTGCCCGAGCCAAGGCTCAGGAGTCAATTGTCAATCATTGGCAGCTTGGATGCGGACAGTCTTGTCCACATCCTTACCCTTCTCTTTGCGCTGAGCTTCCCTCAACTCAGTTATATAACAGGTGCGCCAGTCGCATGATCGCCATGAACAACTCCTACACCATTGTTTGTCGCGAACTTCAAAATCAAACGCCATAGGGCAAGAGCTGCCCGGAATTCAGCCAGGGCCGGTCAACTAAGAAAAACATTGTACGGAGAGTCAACATCCAAAACAATAAACAGCAAGATTCGCACTCTCCTACGTTCACCTTCTCCCAATTCAACAAGTAACTCCACATAACCAACAACTTCGGTTGCAACGCCATTAAAACCATGTATACGAGCTTTAGACAGTTTTAAACCTTTAGCTTCCATTCTCATTTGATCATATGCCTTCTTAAAGATTATATTCACCGAACTTCCACAATCAATAAAAATCCTTCTCATCAATGCTGGACCAATCATAGCTGAAATGACCATCGGTCGATTGTTGGAGCCTTCACTCTGCCTGCATCCCTGTTCCTAAACACAATATCATCTGCAATTGTGCGTTGCTGTTTCACCGGAGCTCCATCTTCCGTATTCAAACCGCATTCAAAATCTACATGCCTAATTGCGCTAGCGTAGCGCTCCATCTCTTGCCAACACCTATCCGCCGGGTGCGGTCCTCTGACTATCGTATTTATCACCAGTCGTCCATTGGTCCATGCAGGCTCCTTAGCCCTACGCGGAGTTTGTCCTCGATTGGGGTCAGAAGTCCATGCCCGCCATCTTGCGGGGCTTTCACAAACTGTTGTAACTTATTTTCTCGAATCAGTTTTTCTATAACATCCTGAAGATGCCTGCATTCATTTGTATTGTGTCCATAACACTCGTGAAACTGACAATATTTCTTGGTCTACTTTTGTCTCTCTATTGACTCTTTTAGAGGTGACTTCCTATAGTTCATGGTATTACAAGTAGATGGATAGATATTCTCTAGGGACGTATTCAATGGTGTGTAATGATCATACATTGGAATCCTACGCTTCAACCTTCTAGAATCCCTTTTTCACTCTCGATTTCTATCTCCACCTCTCTTTTGCTGATTTGGCTTATTCCTAATGTTCACATGGACTTTTTCAAAACTATCATCAGACTGTTTTATTGCAATGTTACTCTGTACTGCTTCTCCACTCGATCCCGCAAAATTCTTTTTTCTGGAGGACCGGGCTTCCTCCTTTCTCAGAAACTAAGCTGCATTTGAATAAAAGAGCTGCAACGTGGTAGGTGGTTTACCAGCCAGCCAATCGCCAAACTTAGACTTTGAATCAATCCCTCTCATCACGGCCATGAGTATCGCATGATCATTCGGATTACTAACCTCCCTGGTAGCTATATGGAATCTCTCCAAATAATCTTTCAACGACTCCCATAGAGCCTGGATCACTTTGGAAAGGGACATCACATTTTTAGGACGAGTCGCGTGCATTCGGAATTGCTTCAAAAACTTGGTTGCCAACTCATCGAATCTAGAAATTGATTGCGGGGGTAGTCCCGTGAACCACATTGTCGCTATTTCGGAAAGGGTTATAGGAAAGCATCTGCACTTGGTCACATCATTGGCTCATGCAGAATCCATCAACCATTCGTACCTCATAATATGCTGTTCAGGGTTGGTTTTTTCCTCCTTGGTAGGCATTGATGGCATGTTGAATCTCCTTAGGCATTCTGGGCGTAGAGCATTATCGGCGAAAGGGGTATGGCTTCTCGAGATTCCCCAGTCATCGTTATTCAAGCCTTGGTTCTCTCTCACCAACTGTCTGACCATTGCCGATACGTCCGGCATTTGGATGGGTGGTGCCAAGCAGTGGTCATGCTCCACCTCACGTGTATGGTCCGGTCGATGTCCGCGGGCCGTTTCACGCCTTCTTGGGCCATCATCTTCGCGATGCGCATCTTGTACGTTGATTTCATCGTCATCCCGGGGAAGAACCCGGTCAGCATTCAATCGGACTCCATCATCCAAATTAACCGCAGCAGCTTCAGTTTGAATTCTAGTGTGCACAGGTAAGTTACCTTCTCTAGCGGAGGGACCGGCACTGATCATTCCTGACAAACCACGATGCCCTACCCATTGACTCCATGAAGTTTCTGCATGATATTCGTCAGTTCTATATCACCTATGTCTGTGGTATCCATTCGATGAGCTAGAGCTTTCCAACGTCGAGTAAGGAGTGAGATCCCTCCTAGCTTTTCCCAGCTGCTACTAATTGATTTGGTTCATCAAGTTGATATTTGTCTAAATCTGCTAATTTAGCTATCGACGGCCCTCCATCAGCTCTCTCATTAAATTATGACATTCAACTCTGGTAATAGAATCGGTGGGATTCTGAATTTCAAACGGTCAGCATTCACATTTGCTGGTTGATTGCTTGGGTCTCCTTGTTGAATGCTAGCAGTCTCATTTCCTTCCATGTTTTGAGTAGTGGATCTAGTATGTCTCACCATTATCAATCTCCTTACTTAGATTTCAGCAAATCTGAGTAGTATAAGCAACTTTATGAAGATAACAACGGATCCCCTTCGGGGAATTTATCCAATCTAGTAGTAACAAAGGGGATCCTAGCAAGCTGAGAATTAGGTTTTCAGTGAAAGCACCAAAATATTTGCACCAAAATTGATCACAAGCACACAAGGATAGATTTATGTAGAGAAGTAAGTGAAGAAAATAAAATTAAAACTGAGGAATAGATTAAACTAATAGCAAGTAGGAAGCAATAATCAGAAACATATAGATTTATAGTGGTTCGACGTTGTAGGCCTACGTCCATTTTGAAGATTAACTTTATCGATCACTTATGAATCTGATTACAACAGCAAGGAATAGAGAAAAATTGATTACAGTAAAGACTAAAGTAATCAGTAGCGTAAAGATCCTAAAAATTAACCATGGGACCTGTATTTATAGGGAGAGATGATGAGATATTTCGCTAAAATTTTGGCAGAAGGCTCTTTAGGTCCATAGGGGCCCACCATAACGATTCGGTGTACTTAACTCGACCATCAGGAATGATCAGCTAAAGGTTCACCGATCCTTGTTTTACCTCCAATTTTAGTGCGATCGTTTTTTAGGGGTCCCACATGCCTCTTGATATTGCTTTTGAAATATGGAATCATTCTGACTTGTAACTTGGGAGGTATGGATCGATCTTTGTTAAACTTGGATCATGCGCTGAAATATGCCGATCGTTTTTAGGACTTGGCAAAAACGATCGGCTAAACACTAATTGAAACTTTATGACCTGCAATCGTTTTTGAAGCTTCAATCTTCATTTTTTTTATGCCCTGGATGTTTCAAATGAATTGGCCTTGTGGATCTCGAGATATTGATCTTTCTCCGATGATTTGAGCTGTTTTATGGATCGTTCTCGATCGATCCATGCAAATCCTTGCTTTGTCCATAACTCAAGCATACAAACTCCGATTGACTCTGAATTTGAAATATGACTTCATGAAGCTATGCCGGTCACTTCATGCTGATTGCACCTTAATTGGGATCCAGTCCAAATCTGCCTGACCATCGTCTATAGTATTATGTGTAATCGATTCCTAATGCTGATGATCATCCATTCCTAGCCAAGTCGATGATATCACGGCCTTGCCAAAAGGTGGGATAATAGGAACTTTGTTTTATAATTCAAAATATAAAAGTAATATGGGTAAAATAGAAACCTCACAGTGGAATTTGAATACAAATATGCATATCTCAATAATATACACAAGATCCACTACACCAAATAGCTTCTATACACTTTCCAATACATCAACCACCACTAAATCCAAAAGGAATGTACCCATAAAGGCAGAGGAATATACCATGTCCCAATATACAAATTTACCATGTCCAGATATTTTCTCCCTTCTTCACTCCATCCTGCAAACTTCTCAAATGCATGAAAAAATTGAACTGTGTTTGGACTATGCCTTACCTTTATAATCCAGCCATAGGCTCGAGATCTATTGCATAGGAAATGACTGTCTACGTATTCTTTCAGGATCAAGCCAACATATTTCTACTTCCTACACTTCTCCTGCATCGAATACTTGTTAGCACATAACATTGCATAACCATAGCAGTTATACAACCAATGCAAGTAGAAAATACCACTTCTAATAAGCCATTACATTCAATCATCATAAATATAATATAATAATAGTGACAACATGCAGACATTAAATATCATATAGGTTTGACAACAACCAATGTCAACACTAAACATCAAATAAACCAATGACAACGATTATACTCACATATGTACTAATCATCTACTATCAGTAATACATCATCAATGCAAGTATAAGTCAAATAAATGTATACTGATTACTTCATAATAGTAACACAATATCAATTTCATCAGATGTGTATTGATCAATCAACATTAGTAACACAAACACCACACATCAAATGCGTACTAACCAACCAACATTAGTAACAAAAACACCATATCATCAAATGTGTACTATCCAATCAACATTAGTGACACAAACATCAATGTTATCCAAACATCAATATATAAATTATTATTTTTTCCAGTACTTTAAATAAATTAAATTAAAACAAAATATATATGGAAAAACGTATTATGGCCATATATATATATATATATATATCTTTGTCTATATGCACCTTAATAATTTATAATTTTAAAATAGGTTAAAAGCTTATAAATTAAATTTTGAATTATTGATGTAAAATAATGAAAATATATCTTTGGAAATATAAAAAATATATTAAGGATGGAGCTGTGCAATTAAAGCGCTTAGAGGTTCTATAGCGGTGGAGGTGCAAAAGGTTATAGTGAGGATATAACGGAAAATAGCGGAGGTGCATAAAGCATCATTATATATAAAAACAAATACTTAAAGTTAATTTATTCTCATTATCCCACCATTTATGTAGAAAAAAGAAATATATTTTAACCTTATATAACAAAACCGAAGAATATAATGATTTATGCAGATTAGATTTGGTGACTACAATAGATTTCTAACTTATATTAAGCATTTATGCCTTAAAATTAGGTTTTAACCTAACTTTATTGATTTAATTTAAAATAATACCACTCAAATCAACCTTTGTATATTAATGTTGCTAAAGCGGATACTAAAAAGCCTTAATTTAGCGGGTGTAGCGGAGCTTAAAGTGGATCTACTGTTTAATAGCGCTAAACTGAAATAGCGTAGCGATTGGAGAGCGCTATGCGCTATAACGGGGATTTAGCGGGTCTTTAATATACAGCGATGGAGACATATGTAAAATGAGATATCAAATCACCCAGTATATCTAGCCCTTAAAAACACCTTGATCTGGAAAACTCCTAGATTTCTTGAATCACCACTCGATGTTGCAACGATCGAACGAACCAACTTTTGTTTTGTATTTTGATATCTGGACAAATGAGGAGTTTGACCTTTAGGGTATCCGTGGATTATGGAGCATGAAATTGGAATGAATTAAGTTGCCCTAGTATTTATAGAGAGAAAAGGGAGAAATATTTCCACCGACTTTTACTCATTCCCTCTTACTAAGTCAATCTCAGATCCAGATCCATTCCCTAAACATAGCTGACCATACCATGACTATTTCATTGTCTAAAAATCTCTAAGCTCATTTAGTGATTATTTATAATTAAAGCATGCTTAAATATATATATATATATTGATATCATATATCGATATATGCACATATAACGTTTACAAAGACATATATATCCAAATAATTACTAATATCACCCAAAAAATTTCTAGAGAGTGCCCATTTACTAAAATTACATTAATAATAAATATTTCTCAAATATTAATTAATTAAATTAATTTATATCACTTTATTAAATAATTAAATCACGTGGTATTTTGGAAAATTCACATATGCGTTTGTGTGACTCAGAGGTGTGGATTTAATCAATGATTAATATTGAATAATTCAGATATTAACATTAACACACAACCTTATCTAATGGTGGATGGTTTGACTGAATTCATCGCTTACTAATCTTTTTGGTGAAATCCTATTTAGATCACCTTAAGTTGTACTATAAAATGGAAATAATATACACATGTTCTCTTTGTCACCACTATATCACTTTTGGATATATGGCGTCTAGTGTCGGTTAATACTCCAATAACATCCACATCTAACTATAAATTCCAATTCCAAAGTCCTTAGTTTGATAATAACATTTATTATTAAATGCACTACTCTGGCCAAAGATTTTAACTTTGAATTGACTACAGTTGACGGTGGTACTAGCCTCATATAACTAAGTTTATGAATCCTTTGCTAAATAGTTTTCCCCTTCCTATGCTTTAACTCAGACCCAACTATAGTGCTCGATGGTCATCATGCCATGGTTTAACTATAATCAAAGTTGAGTATCCATGTTGAAGTTCCACGGTATTCTACAGTCGAGAGAACTGTGTAATATTATTACATTGAGATTTCTTGTTTGACCTAGTTGAATCAACCAACAGAAAACTCTCGGTCGAGTCATTTATAGGTATCTAATAACTAAAAGTATGTAATCCTTTGGTGCCCCCAACAGCCTTGAGTGATACACCATCCAGCGTTTGAAGAGGTTATATATTATTGTCTCAACGGATGTATCAATATCCTTTCCCGAAATATCTTGGCCATGAATATTTAAAACAAAAAGTTATCTAATATTAGGATTACCTACCCACGATTTCAACTATTTGCAACTACAATCACATAACATTTATTTAAGGATAATATACTTTAAATTAATTACTTAATTATTTATATATTATAATATAACAATGTATATAGAAGAAAACAAACACCTTTACTACAATCAAGATAAATTAAAGAGATAATTTAGAATAAATTACATAAGTACTCCTAAGGCATACTCCTAACTCTCTCAAATAATATATACAGCAGCAAAATGGAATATATAAATGCTGAAACTGGCAAAAATTATGGAATTTTCAAGGCCTAATATGTATATTAATACACATTAATAGCTTTGAAAAAAATGTAATTATTTATTTAATTAAGCAAAAAGTAAGAAATGGTTATAGTGAAAAATGCAAATATTGGAAATTATTACACAATATGCTGCAAATATCAACAATATTTGCAGTATATACTGGTAATATTTGCATTAGAAATTGCAAATATTTGCAGTAAAAATTGCAAATATTAAAAGCATTAAACGCATATATTTGACATATAAACTACAAATTTGCAGTACAAACTACAAATATTTGAAGTATGAACCAAAAATATTTGAAATATGAAATACATATATATAAAGTATGAAGTACGATAATTCTGCAATATCAAATGTAAATATTTACCGTGTGAACATCAAAATTTAGCAATATGAAAGGAAAATATTTGTTGTATAAAATAAAGAAATTTGAAGAATAAAACTACAAATATTTGCACATAAACTGCAAATATTAGTAGCATAATCTCAAATATTTTCACATAAAACTACAACCTTATAATTCTAAACCATAAATCTGAAAAATATTACATTTGCACAGATGTTTGAAGAAAAGCACAGATAAAGAATTTAACAAGCACAGAAAACAGTAGAAGAGAAAGAAATTGCAAATGAAATATCATATGGATATAAGGAAAAATAGTATGATGAAACAATCGAGAAGCTAAGAGAAGAAGGTCACAATTTAAAAAATGAAGTAGATTTTTTGAAATAGTAGTTTAGAGATTTCAAATCAAATTAAACAGATGAGGATGAAATAGATGAAAAAAGGAATGAATAAGGAAGAGGAAGGAGAAGGGAAAAGAAGAGTGTAACGACTAAGAAATTTTTGTCGTCTTGAGTTTTGAATATTAATTTTGAATATTAAATAATACGGTATTTTTAATCAAAATAAATTCCCATTAAATAACAATTGGTGATAATATATAGCTTTTAAGCCAAGGTAATATTTTAAATTTCTAGATTTTTTTATTTATAAAATAGATAATTGATTTATTGGGAATTTCTTATATATATATATATATTCAGGACAACAGAATTTATATATATATATATATATATTTTGTAAACAAATTCAAATGAATAAGAACAATGTATTATAAATAGAAATGATTTTCTAAATAGAAAGAGTTTAAAATGGGATTTTTCTTATACACACACACACATATCAGTTAAGAAGAAATGTAAAATATGTATAAACTAAATAAAAATAGTATGTTGAAAACAATATATGTAATGGTAAGTGAAATATGTATATATATGAGCTAAATAAATATAGTTATTAAAAATAAATATATAGTGAAAAATTGAAAGAAGTAAATATATAAGAAAATATACATATGGAAATATATATGAGAGAAATGAGAAAAATTAAATAAACCATTTAAATTAATAGAAAAGGAAATCTTCCACAAATCATGTTTTAACTAATATGTTATTTTAATGCCTTGAGTTATATATATATATATATATTAATAGAAATATATACATATAAATATGAAGGCTTGTAATGCCTTGAGTTTTAGAATCAAAAGAGAGTTTAACTAAGTAAATAACAAAGGTAAAACAAAAAGGAGTAAACTACTAAAAAGGTAAAAACAAATAGGCAAAAAAGGTAAAATAAAAATATAAATATATGAAACCATTGCCTAGTCAAAGTTTTACAAGTAAAAAAGGGTTAAACCATAAATTCAAATATAAAAAACATTATTTGGTCAAAAGAACTAAAGACCAAAACATTTATTTTGATTTTATTTCAAACTCAAAACAATACATCACCTCAAGTCTCTTTTCTTCAAATCCATCATTGTATAAAATTTCTTGTACAGCAAAATTCTTTTGAGCCAAATCTTGTACATATACATCAAATTGGTTTTACAAACATGTATATATATAGAGGGGTGTGTGTTAGCTTCAGTTGCAAAAGCTCTGCAATATCAAAGCTCTGTAAACATAAAGATAAGAACATAGTAAAAAGAAAAGGAAGCATTCTTTGTTCCTTCTTAAATACAAAGCAAGGTTTTCAAGAGTTCAGATCTAAAACTAGGATTCAACTTGATGTTTTCAAGGATCAAAGCAATGTGGAAGGTGAGAATTTAAAATTCGAAACCTGGAGGAGTTTAAAAATGCTCTGTTATTTCTTTACAGTGAAGATATACATACATGATCTTTTCTTCAAAAATCCTTATCTCACAATCTAATTCGAATTGGCCGATGATGTAAATTAAGAAAGTGTTTGTCTTCGAATGTAGATTTTATTAAAAATAGATTGAAGCTCGATCGTTTTGTATATTGTGAAAAATCTCAAAAATACAGTAGATAATTTGGTTTTCGACGAAAATCGATATGATTAAAACATAGAATCATGTACATATTTGTGATCATCTTACGAAGATAGGATATTTAGCGCTGAAATCGTAGTTTTTAGAGGCTTATATCGTGAGCAATGGAGAGATGATCAAAATCCACTTAAAAATTATTTTCCGGCGATATGGTGGACGATAGGTGGTGCGGTTTGGCCGAGGAGGAGCGTGGTGACGAGGCCGAGGGTTTCACCGTGGCGAATTTTTGAAATAGGGCTTGGTTTGAGGAGGTGAGGTGATTCTAGGGTTTATGGTTGTTGGGCTATGGCTCTCGGTCGTGATCGTTCCGGGAACGGGAGGCGATTGAGCTCGGTGCTAGGAAGTCTGGAAGTTGTGGCGGGGAATGAGGGTGCGTGTGGTCAAGTAGCATGAAATCTGGTGATACGAGGTGGCGGTGGAAGGTGGTTATCTCGGTCGCGTTTTTTTCTTATGCAGTTGGGTTTCGGTTTAGGAAGACAGAGGTTAGATTGGGGGACTGGGGATTGGAGTGTTAGGTGCAGATGGATGAACTTGTGAGTAGCGGCGTGTTATTGGTCCTGGCTGTGTCGATCGATGACCAGAGTGCTCCTGCATGTGCACGGTGTGCACGAACCCATGTGGTTCCAGAAATTTTTAGAGGCACGTACGATTTAGAGGGGAGGGAAGGTACTGTGGTGGTGGGTGCGGTCATGTGTGAGTCGGTGGGTGATCGGTAAGGGTAGCAAGTTGTTCGATGGGCTTAGGTGTGGTTTGGGGATTTTGGTTCTCGGTTGATACTGGGTATAGGTGACTGGAGGAAGAAAGGAAAAGAGAGGGAAGAAGAAAGAAAGGGGTAGCAGGTTTTTTTCTTTTCTTGGTAGAGGAATGTTGGGCTTCGGCCCAAAGCATGTGAAGGGGGGATTATGATTATATTTAAATGTTAATTTATAAATATATTTAGTAAATTTGAAAGATTATAACTCGTCTGTACGAAACCCGATTATCGCGGTTCTTTTTGCGATGGGTTTGTATCGTCGAGTGCTTCATTGTCATAAAGCCCGTTGTCTGATTTGACTAAGTGATAATTTATGATATTTTAAAACGGTCGAGTTTTAAATATAAAATTTTCAATTATATATATTTTGTAAATTTTAAAATGTCATAACTAATGCATACGAATTCCGATTGAAGCAAAATTCATTGCGATGCGGTCGTATCGACGAATACTATGTCATCATATGAATTGTTGTCGAGTTTGAATAAGTGAAAATTATGGTATATTTAAATGGGTGGAAATTTAATCACCCAATTTAAAACGAGTATCGTCGATTAAATTCATATGACCTGTCTATTGAAGTTATTTGCCCAGATAAAAATAGTGATGAGTTAATTAAAATTAATTATGATGATTTGACAACTGTTTAGCGGAATAAAACACTGTTCTGCTAATTGTAACAAATTGGACCCATGTTGGCAGAATAAATCACCGTTCTGCCATTATTACTGTACATATTTGTTTTTGGACATTTACTAGTAGAAATACATGTCCTTTCTGCTATTATATTTGTACAGGCATCTATTTATTTTCTTGATAATTATATTGGGCAACATGATGTTGAATTGATTGTTAAAAAAAGTATGATGTGAATAACTTTATATGTTATTCTGGACTGTTATAGAACGAATGGTTATTTGATTAATTACCATTATAATTTGTAAGTCTTTTCCGATTTGGAGGTTGACTTTTGAACCAAAATTGTTTAATTATTTATTCATGATATCTTAAAGTTAATTGTTAAATATTTTGATAATGATTTAAAGTAACTATATTATTATTCTTAAAAAATTATTTAAAAACTATTAATTATTGTTTTAAAGTTATTAATTATCCAAATTGTTTAAATTATATTAATTATTAATTAAAGTTATTTTATAGTGATTGTTAAAGTTAAATTATTACTTAAGGGTTAAATAGTATTAAAGTATATTTATTTCTAAGATAAATTTATTAAATATTAATAATGTTTTAAAAAATAATATATTATATAGTAAACTTTTATAAAAGAGCATTTTACTCAATTAGAACTTGAAAAAAAATTATATTAAAACTTTATAAGACTTTTTTTGAAATTTTAAAATAAAGATTTTCGGAAACTAATGGTATGCTTTCATGGCGTAATCGGAGACGGAGAGTGCCTGTAGTTAAGTTTTGGATTTCTCTGGGATAGAGACGTAACCATTGAGCTGTAAATCCATGGTTGATACCGCAGCGGTGCTTTCCAGATTTATTTTTAAAAGGGTTTCAAATATTTTGAAATAATTGGTTTGTGAATATACTTATCCGGTGAGATAAGCATATGCTATTTTGATTAAGTGATTTAAATTTATCGAAAAATTTAAATTTAATGGGGTTTAATGTTTTCAATGGGAAATGAAACCTTTGATTGGATGATTGTATATTTGATAGTTAAATAACCGACTATCAAATCTAGACCCAAAAACATAACTTTGGGAATATCAAGGAGAAACACGGGAATTACGTGGTAAAGTTACCGTTCGAGGTGCTATATTGTACGTATAAACTCGTTTCGTTCTACTAGGATGATGGTAGGGTGTATATATATACAAGAGTGCGTATTTGTTAGTGATATAAAATGTTTTATATTATGTTAATTAATCCGTTGAGCGACTTATGGATTCTGGTCAATACGAGTAGCTAACGTTATCGATAGGGGTCTCTAAACACTTAAACAAGGCCAACGGACACAATATCGTTTTAAGTGGGTAAATAAAATGATTTTACCCCAGAATATATTTTTGTATAAAAGGCATGATTTTCAAAATATATAGTATTTTGAGGTGTTGTTTGATAAGTGATGATAATATTTTATCATCTTGGAATTGAGTGGTCGTAGCCGTTAGCTTTGAGTATCCTCTAGTGCCAGTCCTTTTGACTTGAGTATTTCCTTAGTGATCTGAGTCCTGTAAGGTGGGAACTTTGGGAAATTTGGATTTTTAGTAAATTTTGTTTACTGAAGGAATTTGGAATATTTTAAATAAATATTTTAGGAAGATTTTTCATAGATAAAAGCTAATTTTAAAATAATTGATTTATAAAAGAGATGTTTGAGAATTAAAAACTCCGGTGATTTCGGAAAATTTGTTTAAAACAAATTTTTGAGGAATATAATTTTTGTATTGCCTAAGTAAAGTTTCTGAATGATAGCAATTTAAAAGGAAAAGTTATTTGAAGTGTGAGCCTATATATGTACTCTTTAGCATATATGAATTCCTGAAACCTTAGGATCTCATTCTTGGTTTTGTTAATTGATTGTAGAGAACCCGTAGTATCGTTCGAGGAGGAGCACTTTCGAAGGCTAGGAGAGATGGCAATCATGACTTAGTTGGAAGGATTCTGAAGGATCTTAACGAGCCATCGATATATGAGGAAGAGTTAGAGGAGGAAATAGAGCTTGTCGAGCAGCCATCGCATCAAGAAAAAGAGCCCGAGGAAGAAGCAGAAGAGGAATTCGAGGACGAGGAAGAATTCGAGGATGAGGAGGAATTTGAGGATGAAGAGAATTTGAAGCAGAGGAAGAACACGAACCGGAAAATGATGACGCTGTCATCGGGAAATAGGCGAGGTTGAAATGAGCCAATTGCAGATGGGGATAACCGTCAGAGGTAACCAAGCCCGGTGTTTTCATGGGTTCCAGATAACGATGTTGAATCTATAGAGTTGAAAGGACCCGAAGTGGAGGACTCGGATGGAGAGAGTCCGTGGTGAGTGTTGGTTTGGGTGGAGTGGTCTCTTGGTAGTGTATACACTATTAGTATGTATTTGTAGCCTGTAGGCGTCATGTTTGGTTGATTGTAGTCCAGTAAAGTATCTCAGTAGATGTTTGGTATGACTATATATATGTGTGTGTATGATGACGGTAATTATGGAAGTATTCCAGTTGATACTAGGTGTAACTGATATTTGGGAATATATATATATATATATATATATATATATATATTGACTTGTGTGATATGGGTGTTTATTAATTCATTAACAAATTAAAATTCGGTTAGTTTTGTCTACTAGTCTGGTTATGAAAATTTCGGGGACGAAATTCTTTTAAGGGGAGGAATGTATCGACTCGGAAATTTTTGTCGTCTTGAGTTTTGAATATTAATTTTGAATATTCAATAATACGGTATTTTCAATCAAAATAAATTCCCGTTAAATAACAATTGGTGATAATATATAGCTTTTAAACATAGGTAATATTTTGGATTTCCAGATTTTTTATTTATAAAATAGATAATGGATTTATTGGGAATTTCTTATATATATATATATTCAGGACAACATAATTTATATATATATTTTGGAAATGAATTCAAATGAATAAGAAGAATGTATTATAAATAGAAATGATTTTGGCTTATGAATAATATAGTGTATTATAAATATAAAGAGTTTAAAATGGGATTTTTCTTATATATATACACACATATCAGTTAAGAAAAAATGTAAAATATGTATAAACTAAATAAAAATAGTATATTGAAAATAATATATGTAATGGTAAGTGAAATATGTATATATATGAACTAAATAAATATAGTTATTAAAAATAAATATATAGTGAAAAATTGAAAGAAGTAAATATATAAGAAAATATACATATGGAAATATATATGAGAGAAATGAGAAAAATTAAATAAAACCATTTAAATTATTGGAAAAGGAAATCTTCCACAAATCATGTTTTAACAAATAAGTTATTTTTATGCTTTGAGTGATATATATATATATAGAAATATATACATATAAATATGAAGGCTTGTAATACTGTTTTAGAATCACAAGAGAGTATAACTAAGTAAATAACAAAGGTAAAACAAAAAGGAGCAAACTAGTAAAAAGGTAAAAACAAATAGGCAAAAATAGGTAAAATAAAAATATATGAAACGATTGCCTGGTCAAAGTTTTACAAGTAAAAAGGGGTAAAAACATAAATTTAAATACATAAAACATTGTTTGGTCAAAAGAAGTAAAAACCAAAACATTTATTTTGATTTCGTTTCAAACTCAAAATAATACATCACCTCAAGTCTCTTTTTTTCAAATCCATCACTGTATAAAATTTCTTGTACAGCAAAATTCTTTTGAGCCAAATCTTGTACGTATACATCAAATTGGTTTTACAAACATGTATATATATAGGGGTGTGTGTTAGCTTCAGTTGCAAAAGCTCTATAATATCAAAGCTCTGTAAACATAAAGATAAGAACACAGTAAAAAGAAAAGGAAGCATTCTCTGTTCCTTCTTAAATACAAAGCAAGGTTTTCAAGAGTTCAGATCTAAAACTAGGATTCAACTTGAAGTTTTCAAGGATCAAAGCAATGTGAAAGCTGAGAATTTAAAATTCGAAACCTGGAGGAGTTTAAAAATGCTCTGTTATTTCTTTATAGTGAAGATATACATACGTGATCTTTTCTTTACAAATCCTTACCTCACAATCTAGTTCGAATTGGCCGGTGATGTAAACTAAGAAAGTGTTTGTCTTCGAATGTAGATTTTATTAAAAATAGGTTGAAGCTCGATCGTTTTGTATATTGTGAAAAATCTTAAAAATACAGTAGATAACTTGGTTTTCGATGAAAATCGATATGTTTAAAACATAGAATCATGTACATATTTGTGATCATCGTATTAAAATAGGATTTTTAGCGGTAAAATCGTAGTTTTTAGAGGCTTATATCGTGAGCAATGGAGAGATGATCAAAATCCACTTAAAAATTATTTTCCGGCGATACGTTGAACGATAGGCGGTGCGGTTTGGCCGAGGAGGAGCGTGGTGACGAGGCCGAGGGTTTCACCGTGGCGAATTTTCGAAATAGGGCTTAGTTTGAGGAGGTGAGGTGATTCTAGGGTTTATGGTTGTTGGGTTATAGCTCTCGGTCATGATCGTTTTCCGAGAATGGGAGGCGATCGAGCTTGGTGCGAGGAAGTCTGGACGTTGTGGCGGGGAATGAGGGTGCGTGTGGTCAAGTGGCACGAAATCTAGTGATACGAGGTGGCGGTGGAAGGTGGTTATCTCTGTCGTGTTTTTTCTTGTGTAGCTGGGTTTCGGTTTGGGAAAACGAAGGTTGGATTGGGAGACCGGGGGTTGGAGTGTTAGGTCCATATGGATGAACTTGTGAGTGGCGGCGTGTTAGTGGTCCTGGCTGTGTCGATCGATGACCGGAGTGCTCGTGCATGTGCACGGCGTGTACGAACTCATGTGGTTCCAGGAATTTTTTGAGTCTCGTACAATTTGGAGGGGAGGGAAGGTACTATGGTGGTGGGTGCGGTCATGTCTGAGTGGGTGGGTTTTCGATAAGGGTATCAAGTTGTTCGATGGGCTTAGGTGTGGTTTGGGGATTTTGGTTCTCGGTTGATACTGGGTACAGGTGACTTGAGGAAGAAATGAAAAGCGAGGGAAGAAGAAAGAAAGGGATAGCGCATTTTTTTTCTTTTCTTGGTAGAGGAATGTTAGGCTTTGGTCCAAAGCATGTGAAAAGGGGGGGAGGGAATTATGATTATATTTAAATGTTAATTTATAAATATATTTAGTAAATTTGAAAGCCTATAACTCGTCCGTACGAAACCCGATTATCTCGGTTCTTTTTGCAATGGGTTCGTATCTTTGAGTGTTTCATTGTTATGAAGCCCATTGTCTGATTTGACTAAGCGACAATTTATGATATTTTAAAACGGTCAAGTTTTAAATATAAAATGTTAAATTATATATATATTTTGTAAATTTTCAAATATCATAACTAATGCATACGAATTCCAATTGAAGGGAATTTATTGTGATGGGGTCGTATCGACGAATACTATGTCGTCATATGAATTGTTGTCGAGTTTGAATAAGTGAAAATTATGGTATATTTAAACGGATGGAAATTTAATCACCCGATTTAAAACGAATATCGTCATTTAAATTCATATGACCTGTCTATTGAAGTTATTTGCCCAGATAAAAATAGTGATGTGTTAATTTAAAGTAATTACGATGTTTTAACAACTGTTTAGCAGAATAAAACACCGTTTCGCTAATTGTATCAACTTGGACACTGTTGGCAGAATAAATCACTGTTCTGCCATTATTACTGAACATATCTATTTTTGGACATTTACTAGCAGAAATACAACCCCTTTCTACTATCATATTTGTACATGCATCTATTTATTTTCCTGATAATTATATTGGGCAATATGATGTTGAATTGATTGTTAAAAACAATTTGATGGGAATATCTTTATCTATTATAGAACGAATGGTTATTTGATTAATTACCATTATAATTTGTAAGTCTTTTCCGATTTGGAGGTTGACTTTTGAACCAAAATTGTTTAAAGATGATTATTACTTATTAATGATATTTTAAAGTTAATTGGTAAATATTTTGATAATGATTCAAAGTAACTATTTTATTATTCTTAAAAATTATTTAAAAACTATTAAATATTGTTTTAAAGTTATTAATTATCTAAATTTTTAAAGTATAATAATTATTAATTAAAGTTATTTCATAGTGATTGTTAAAGTTAAATTATTACTTAAGGGTTAATTAGTATTAAAGTATATTTATTTCTAAGATAAATTTATTAAATATTAATAATGTTTTAAAAAATAATATATTATATAGTAAACTTTTATAAAAGAGCATTTTACTTAATTAGAACTTGAAAAAAAAAATTATATTGAAACTTTATAAGCATTTTTTTGAAAATTTTAAAATAAAGATTTTCAGAAAGTAATGGTATGATTTCTTGGCGTAATCGAAGGCAAAGAGTGCATGCGGTTAAGTTTTGGATTTCTCTGGGATAGAGACATAACCATTGAACTGTGAATGCATGGTTGATACCGCAGTGGTGCTTTCCAGATTTATTTTTAAAAGGGTTTCAAATATTTTGAAATGAATGGTTTGTGAATATACTTATCCGGTGAGATAAGCATATGTTGTTTTGATTAAGTAATTTAAATTTATCGAAAAATTTAAATTTAATGAGGTTTAATGTTTTCAATGGGAAATGAAACCTTTGATTGGATGATTGTATATTTGATAGTTAAATAACCAACTATCAAATCTGGACCCAAAAACATAACTTTGGGAATATCTAGGAGAAACACGGGAATTATGTGGTACGGATACCGTTTGAGGTGCTATAATGTACGTATAAACTCGTTTCATTCTACTAGGACGATGGTAGGGAAATCTGTCCACTAACGGTTAGGTGGTGATCTCCGATCTTATTTTCGTTGGTTTATTTCCTAAAGAACCGGGGTTGAGTTTACCGGAAATATCGAACATTGTTACGAAGAGACCGGGATCAGATAATTTATTCGAAAACCACTTCGATCCAACGAGTACGTTTTCGAAGGGAAAACAAGAGCATGGTGTCGAAGATGGAGCAGTGAAGTGCAAGGCCTAATCGCTACTAATCCTGAGGATGATTCCAAAATGGATGTAGTAGGAATAGTGCCTTTGGTTCCGTTCGGTCCAGAACGAACTTTTATGGTTGAATGCTATCAATATATTGTCAATGGAGGACAATGAGCATTCTTAGTGAAAATTCCTTAAAAGGTAATCGTAGCCTCAAGCCTCATCAACTGGGAATGACTGAAAATCAGGGGGGATGCAGCAAGGCTAAGTGGGTCGCATCCAATTAGGGTATGTTTATCTCCTTTCTAGATACCCTCGGATATCATTTTATTACTACGATACATGGAAGGAGCTCGGAAAGGGTGAGAACACCCAGGGTGATAGCATATTCGGTCTATCCCGGTTAGGGGTAGTCCGGTCTTGTGTTGTAGGGGATCCCTGCGTGGTCCTCGGTACATTCTTCTAGACGTGTACTGTGGTAGGTGGTACCCCAGTGCCTAGTCATTCATATGGAATCCATTCTCCAATACATGCCTTTACGGTTTTAGTTGTAGAGCCTAGTATGCTGGAATTTAATTAATGTAACAATTTCAGCTATTTGAGTAAGTATTTGTACTTAGACACTATTATAATATCATTGAATTTTCTATGAAGTGTTTTGGTTACGGTAAGGGAAAAACCCGTCGTGTTTATGTGTGGCGTGGTCTTATGGGATACCTTTGATTTTAAAAGAATTTTGAAAGTTATAGCGAATAAAATTTCCTTGTGATTTAAATTCTCACGCTAGTTTTACCAGACTGACCCGGGCGTGGTTTTTCCTATATGCTCGGGTCAGACCGAGCATATTTCTAGGTTTAGCTGGAAGATCGGAGCTTCAGGAGAGGAATCGGAAGCCCAGAGTCGTATTCACATAGATGATTTTATTCAGTTGCATTTAGTGGTGTATATCAGCAATTATAAGGACAGGTTGTTATAACTGTCCGTGCTGAATACGTTGTATACTCTTATTGATGTCTGTATATGTTTAAGTTACAGTTTTTGTTTTATGTAAAGACTTGTTCTATATTATAGATTATTCATTTCCGCTGTGAGATTCTATGATGTTCTATTTTCTTTCCATTTTATCTCTATATTCTTTCTACTTTCTTTTCTTAGTATCCGCCTTTCTGTTCAATTTGGATTGGACAAGTTGGTAAAGTGTCCGTTCGAACTGTACGGAAAAGTAGGTCGTGACATCGTGGTATCAGAGCTTAGGTTGAGCGAATACCTAGGCTTTGGTAGGGTTACTCATCAGAGATAGGGTCAGTAGTACCCTAGAATGAGTCAGGGTGTATATATATACAAGAGTGCGTATTTGTTAGTGATATAAAATGTTTTATATTATGTTAATTAATCCGTTGAGCGACTTATGGATTCTGGTCAATACGAGTAGCTAACGTTATCGATAGGGGTCTCTAAACACTTAAACAAGGCCAACGGACACAATATCGTTTTAAGTGGGTAAATAAAATGATTTTACCCCAGAATATATTTTTGTATAAAAGGCATGATTTTCAAATATATAGTATTTTAAGGTGTTGTTTGATAAGTGATGATAATATTTTATCATCTAGGAATTGAGTGGTCGTAGTCGTTAGCTTTGAGTATCCTCTAGTGCCAGTCCTCTTGACTTGAGTATTTCCTTAGTGATCTGAGTCCTGTAAGGTAGGAACTTTGGGAAATTTGGATTTTTAGTAAATTTTGTTTACTGAAGGAATTTGGAATATTTTAAATAAATATTTTAGGAAGATTTTTCATAGATAAAAGCTAATTTTATAATAATTGATTTATAAAAGAGATGTTTGAGAATTAAAAACTCCGGTGATTTCGGAATTTATGTTTAAATTTTTTTTGAGGAATATAATTTTTGTATTGCCTAAGTAAAGTTTTTGAATGATAGAAATTTAAAAGGAAAAGTTATTTGAAGTGTGAGCCTATATATGTACTCTTTAGCATATATGAATTCCTGAAACCTTAGGATCTCATTCTTGGTTTTGTTAATTGATTGTAGAGAACCCGTAGTATCGTTCGAGGAGAAGCACTTTTGAAGGCTAGGAGAGATGGCGATCATGACTTAGTTGGAAGGATTCTGAAGGATCTTAACGAGCCATCGATATATGAGGAAGAGTTAGAGGAGGAAATAGAGCCTGTCGAGCAGCCATCGCATCAAGAAAAGGAGCCCGAGAAAGAAGCAGAAGAGGAATTCGAGGACGAGGAAGAATTCGAGGATGAGGAGGAATTTGAGGATGAATAGGAATTTGAAGCAGAGGAAGAACCCGAACCGGAAAATGATGACGCTGTCATCGGGAAATGGGCGAGGTTGAAAATGAGCCAATTGCAGATGGGGATAACCATCAGAGGGAACCAAGCCCGGTGTTTGCATGTGTTCCAGATAACGATGTTGAATCTATAGAGTTGAAAGGACCCGAAGTAAAGGACTCGGATGGAGAGAGTCCGCGGTGAGTGTTGGTTTGGGTGGAGTGGTCTCTTGGTAGTGTATACACAATTAGTATGTATTAGTAGCCTATAGACGTCGTGTTTGTTGGATTGTAGTCCAGTAAAGTATCTCAGTAGATGTTTGGTATGACTATATATATGTGTGTGTATATGATGACGGTAATTATGGAAGTATTCCAGTTGATACTAGGTGTAACTGATATTTGGGAATATATATAAATAAATATATATATATATATTGACTTGTGTGATATGGGTGTTTATTAATTCATTAACAAATTAAAATTCGGTTAGTTTTGTCTACTAGCCTAGTTATGAAAATTTCGGGGACGAAATTCTTTTAAGGGGAGGAATGTAACGACTCGAAAATTTTTGTCGTCTTGAGTTTTGAATATTAATTTTTAATATTCAATAATACGGTATTTTCAATCAAAATAAATTCCCGTTAAATAACAATTGGTGATAATATATAGCTTTTAAGCCAAGGTAATATTTTGGATTTCCAGATTTTTTATTTATAAAATAGATAATGGATTTATTGGGAATTTCTTATATATATATATTCAGGACAACATAATTTATATATATATTTTGGAAATAAATTCAAATGAATAAGAAGAATGTATTATAAATAGAAATGATTTTGGCTTATGAATAATAAAGTGTATTATAAATATAAAGAGTTTAAAATGGGATTTTTCTTATATATACATACATATCAGTTAAGAAAAAATGTAAAATATGTATAAACTAAATAAAAATAGTATATTGAAAACAATATATGTAATGGTAAGTGAAATATGTATATATATGAACTAAATAAATATAGTTATTAAAAATAAATATATAGTGAAAAATTGAAAGAAGTAAATATATAAGAAAATATACATATGGAAATATATATGAGAGAAATGAGAAAAATTAAATAAAACCATTTAAATTATTGGAAAAGTAAATCTTCCACATATCATGTTTTAACAAATAAGTTATTTTTATGCTTTGAGTTATATATATATATATATAAATAGAAATATATACATATAAATATGAAGGCTTGTAATAGTGTTTTAGAATCAAAAGAGAGTATAACTAAGTAAATAACAAAGGTAAAACAAAAAGGAGCAAACTAGTAAAAAGGTAAAAACAAATAGGCAAAAATAGGTAAAATAAAAATATATGAAACGATTGCCTGGTCAAAGTTTTACAAGTAAAAAAGGGTAAAAACATAAATTTAAATACATAAAACATTGTTTGGTCAAAAGAAGTAAAGACCAAAACATTTATTTTGATTTCGTTTCAAACTCAAAATAATACATCACCTCAAGTCTCTTTTTTTCAAATCCATCACTGTATAAAATTTCTTGTACAACAAAATTCTTTTGAGCCAAATCTTGTACGTATACATCAAATTGGTTTTTTAAACATGTCTATATATATATAGAGGGGTGTGTGTTAGCTTCAGTTGCAAAAGCTCTATAATATCAAAGCTCTATAAACATAAAGATAAGAACACAGTAAAAAGAAAAGGAAGCATTCTCTATAATATCAAAACTATTAAATATTAATAATGTCAAAGCTCTATAATATCAATGCTCTTTTAAAGTTAGTTGGTAAATATTTTGATAATGATTCAAAGTAACTATTTTATTATTCTTAAAAATTATTTAAAAACTATTAAATATTGTTTTAAAGTTATTAATTATCTAAATTGTTTAAAGTATATTAATTATTAATTAAAGTTATTTTATAGTGATTGTTAAAGTTAAATAATTACTTAAGGGTTAATTAGTATTAAAGTATATTTATTTCTAAGATAAATTTATTAAATATTAATAATGTTTTAAAAAATAATATATTTTATAGTAAACTTTTATAAAAGAGCATTTTACTTAATTAGAACTTGAAAAAAAATTATATTGAAACTTTATAAGCATTTTTTTTGAAAATTTTAAAATAAAGATTTTCAGAAAGTAATGGCATGCTTTCATGGCGTAATCGAAGGCAGAGAGTGCATGCAGTTAAGTTTTGGATTTCTCTGGGATAGAGACGTAACCATTGAGCTATGAATCCATGGTTGATACTGCAGTGGTGCTTTCCAGATTTATTTTTAAAAGGGTTTCAAATATTTTGAAATGAATGGTTTGTGAATATACTTATCCGGTGAGATAAGCATATGTTGTTTTGATTAAGTAGTTTAAATTTATCGAAAAAATTAAATCTAATGAGGTTTAATGTTTTCAATGGGAAATGAAACCTTTGATTGGATGATTGTATATTTGATAGTTAAATAACCGACTATCAAATCTGGACCCAAAAACATAACTTTGGGAATATCTAGGAGAAACACGGAAATTATGTGGTACGGTTACCGTTCGAGGTGCTATACTGTACGTATAAACTCATTTCGTTCTACTAGGATGATGGTAGGGAAATCTGTCCACTAATGGTTAGGAGGTGATCTCCGATCTTATTTTCGTGGGTTTATTTCCAAAAGAACCGGGGTTGAGTTTACCAAAAATATCGAACGTTGTTATGAAGAGACCGGGATCAGATAAGTTATCCGGAAACCACTTCGATCCAACAAGTATGTTTTTGAAGGGAAAACAAGAGCAAGGTGTCGAAGATGGAGCAGTGAAGTGCAAGGATTAATCGCTACCAATCCAGAGGATGATTCCAAAATGGATGTAGTAGGAATAGTGCCTTCGGTTTCATTCGGACCTATGGTCGAATGCTATCAGTACATTGTCAATGGAGGACAATGCGCATTCTAAGTGAAAATTCCTTAAAAGGTAATCGTAGCCTCAAGCCTCATCAACCGGGAATGACTGAAAATCAGAGGGGATGCAGCAAGGCTAAGTGGGTCGCACCCAATTAGGGTATGTTTATCGCCTTTCTAGATACCCTCGGAGAGCATTTTATTAGTACGATACATGGAATGAGCTCAGAAAGGGTGGGAACACCCGGGGTGATAGCATATTCGGTTTATCCAGGTTAGGGGGAGTCCGGTCTTGTGTTGCAGGGGATCCCGGCATGGTCCTCGGTACAATTTTCTAGACGTGTACTGTGGCAGGTTGTACCCCAATGCCTAGTCATTCTTATGGAATCCATTCTCCAATACGTGCCTTTACGGTTTTGGTTGTAGAGCCTAGTATGCTGGAATTTAATTAATGTAACAATTTTAGCTATTTGAATAAGTATTTGTAGTTAGACACTATTATTATATCATTGAATTTTCTATAAAAGTGTTTTGGTTACCGTAAGGGAAAAACCCACCGTGTTTATGTGTGGCGTGGTCTTACGGGATACCTTTGATTTTAAAAGGATTTTGAAAGTTATAACGAATAAAAGTGTTTTTATTCCATTGCATTTAGTAGTGTATATCAGCAATTGTAAGGACATGTTGTTATAACTGTCCATGCTGAATAGGTTGTATACTCTGATTGATGTCTGTATATGTTTAAGTTACAGTTTTTGTTTTATGTAAAGACTTGTTCTATATTATATATTATTTGTTTCCGCTGTGAGATTCTATGATGTTATATTTTCTTTCCATTTTCTCTCTATATTCTTTCTACTTTCTTTTCTTACTATCCGCCTTTCTGTTCAATTTGGACTGGACAAGTGTGGTAAAGTGTCCGTTCGAACTGTACGGAAAAGTGGGTCGTGACAAAGAGAAAGAAAAATGTAAGGACAAGGAAGATGAGGAGGAGAAAGATGAGGATAAGGAGGAGGAGAAGGAAGAAAATGACTAGGCGGTGTATGAAAAGGATGTGGAGAGGAAGAAAAGGATGAGGAGGAAGAAATGAATAAAGAGGAGAAGGAAGGAAAAGAAAGTTCAAAAAAAGAAGAAAGTGAAAGTTTCGAAAAAAGAAGAAAATGAAGATGAATCAGATGATAAAAAGAAGTTAGTGGAAACTGAAATGATGACCCAATCTAACTTACTAAAGAATTGAACAAAACACATAAGGAAGAAATCATCGAACATAAAGATAATGAAGAAATGTTGGAAAGAGAAGATAATGAAACTGACACAACTGAAGATGATGGAAAGCATGAAACATATTTGAGAGCAAATAGTGAAATTGAAAACATGAAAATAAAGAAGGAAGAAGAAATCACAACAATGTAAGATGAAGATAAAATTAGAAAATAACGAGTGTGTAAAAAAGGAATGATGAAGATACTGAAAATTTTGAAGGACAAGAGCAAAACGAAATTGTAAAAGAAATCAAAACAAGCTTGACAACAAAAGTAAAAGAAAATATTAAAGAACAAAAGAAAATGCTTCTTAAAGACCATTCAAGCTTCAAACTTTTATCCAGTGAAAGAAAAAATGAACCACAAAACATAACATTATCTCAAGAATTTGTATTGGTTACAAAAAAGGTAGAAGACGAAAAAGAAAGAAGCAAAAAAGCAAATTGAAGAACTACAAGAGACCAAAGAATCTCATATCTTAATGATTGTTAGCGCCAAAATTGGTCACTAACCCCAAAATCCAGATGAAAGCACCAAATACCAATCACAGCTCAGAGATAGAATGTATGTAGAGAGTAATAATGTGAAGAACAGTTAAAACTGAAATGAAAGCAGTAAAGAACAACAGGTTTTATAGTGGTTCGGCTAACTCCGGCCTACGTCCACTCCAGAAGTTTGCTTTTTATTGCTGTAATAATCGATTACAGTTACAAAATGGCAGAGTTGCCTTAGCCTTAGAAAAGAGAAAGTAAGAGAGCAGAAAGAAGATCCTCTTTTACTGTGCCCCTGCCTCTCTATTTATAGACAAAGATGGGTTGGACTTCCCTGGTGGGCCTGGCAGCCAAGTGCCTCAGCCCAAATGGAGTGGTCTCCATATGCCGAACCATAGATGCCGAACGCTGAATGCCGAACAAGGCATGAATGCCGAACGATCTCCTCATGCCGAACGTTGGGAGGTGCGAGGTACAGAGGTATCGAGGTGCATGGTACCAAGATATGGAGGTGCGAGGTACCGAGGTATGGAGGTGCGTGGTACCAAGATATGGAGGTGCGAGGTACCGAGGTATGGAGGTGCGTGGTACCAAGATATGGAGGTGCGAGGTTGTAATGCCCCATAAATTCATGGAATCTTATTTTAGTTGAATTTTGAAAATATCTGAATTTATTTGTATAAGAATATATGGAATTAATTGTGTGCAAGTATGTGTGCATGTGTGCACGTGCACACTGATATGGCACAAGGAAGAACTCCAGATTTCTTGAATTTAAAACAAGGATTAAAAAGCATTACAAACATGATTTTGTGATATGGATATTTGATTTCTGGAATTATATGGATCATCCCAGAAAATAAGAAAAGTAAGTTTTATTTTAAAATCAGTAAACAGATTTTATTTAAAACCTAGAAAAAAAAATTATACATATATATGTTATAAGGATTTGAAAACCTGTATACATATAGGTGCATATGTTTCTGAAATTAAAGAGGAACTAAATAAGCCTAGATAAGATATGTATACAAATATACATTTTTAAGAACTGAAAAGTATATATATAAGCAAGTGAAACTATAACATTAAAATGACATGAAATGTAATACAAGTCAATATGCTTGTGTAGGCAAAAATAGCAAAGGGGATTCTCAGGAATAATTAAAATATAAAATAGGGTAGTCACACTTTTAACATGACTAGGTGAGTGGCCATTTTCTGAAAAAGTAAAGAAAAGAAAATGCAGCCTTTAATTGGTTAATATGACCGGGGGTAATTAGGGATAAAAAAATGAGAAAATGCAAACACACAATGCATGATGCTAGCCAGGACAGAAATGGAATTTTGTCTTGAGAAAAACCCTAGTAAAAATATGTTTATAAATAAGTAGTTATGGCCAGAGAAATTGTTTTACCCGAGCTACTTATAATAGGAAAAGAAGAAAACATTTTAAAGGAAGAGAAAATACACTCAGGGATTTTCTGGATTTATAAGAAGAAATATCCAAGTGAGTAATCTCACTAAACCCATGGCATTAAGTCCTGTTATGAGGCAGCCAGACTTATGTTATTTTTCTACATGTTTTTGATTCCATTACTATGGTTTAATGGATGCTTCAATGGATGTTTTAATGGGTGTTTCTGGATGTTTTGATTGCTTTGATGTTTGAGTGTTTTGCTCTGTTTGGTTACACCCAGAAAGGTAAAAGTATGAAATCATGAAAGTAAATAGAGAATACTTGTAACTGGTTTAGATATGGCATGGAAAACATAGAAACCAAAATGTATATGAGTTGCATTACACTTGTGTAAGTGCTGAGGCTCAAATGAAAGATTCAAGGTTGCAATGGAAATATCCAAAAGTGCTGAACCCTTGATCAAATAGAAAATCCATGAGCCAGAAATCTTGTTTAAGCTAGATCTTGAATTTAGTTCAAACATGGTTGCTTATGAAACAATAATAACCCACATGCCTAGTCTTTATTCCCAGTTGTAAATATTCTTGTATTTTCTTTAAGCCAAAATACTTGAAAATATGATTTTCCCTGGACATGAATGTTAGATTGTTCTTGAGTTATGCTTGTAAACTCTATGTAATGTTTCATGTATACTGGGATTTAGTCACCTAGCTATCTCACGATAGGATTAAACATGAACACTTAGTAAATAAACTAAGGATTGTGAGCCAAGAAGACTGCTGGAATGCTTGTCATATTTGAAGTATGCAAGTTGGCACATGGTTTGTTTAAGCCCTGAGATCTTTGTGCAATATTGTGAATTATTTTATTGCAATGTGTCCCCGTGATTCCTTTATGGCAGATGAGGCTAGGAATTAATTTGGTAAATGCAACCTTAAATTGATGAAGTAGGAACTTGAGTTATTCCTAAGATGGTTGGACTGGAGCTATGATAGTTCCTGAGTATTTCTATTTGAAATATATGTTTGCATGGTTGAATGTGCGTACATGATTAGTCTTAAATACTGATCATATATGCACAAGTATATCATAAACAAGTCAGGCAAATTGTTCAAAGAAGATATGCCCACTTGTACAAAATATTTATGTCTCACTCATTTACTTAATATCATGGAATTTTTGATTTTACTCATACCAGATCTTGTATCTGACCCTTGTTTGCTTATGGCATCTGGGGTGTCTCATCTAAAATGGGGCAGCCTCTAATGTTCTTTCAGGAAATGCTGGATCTAAATAGGAAGCTGCTGTGGCTAATGAGAGTGATTATATAAGCATGCTAAATTAGAATTGAATAAGAACTTAGAATGAAATATTTGCATGTAATCTGGGGAGTTTTTATAGTTCCGTTTTGGTTGTTATGTAATGGTCTTAAAGGTTTGGATTTATTGGTTGTTCTAAATGAATCTAGTGATGTACTAAGTTTGGGATTAATCTAAAGACTTGGTTGAATTTTTGCAAGAAAATATATATTTGAGTATTATGGTGAAAATCTGTAAATGATATATGCCTGTATTTTAGAAATGGATATGTATATGTACATATATTGTATTTGTTAATTTCAAGTTACTTAACACCTTAAGTTTGAAGGTTAAAAATCTGAGTTTAGCTATAAAAACCTGGAATTATTCTTGTGGATATTTTTAAGTTCATATAAATTAGATATTCATAGGATTTACTGACTTGTTACAAATATTCAAAAGTATATAGTAATTAACTTTAGTCAGAACTGCTAGAATCCAAATCAAGCAGGATACTCTTGTTTAACAAAAATATATATACTCTGAATTTAAACAAGAGAAACACGTACATCCTCATATGTATGTGTATATTACTAGGGATGCACTGATATATTTATATTGGTAATAAGTTTTGAATCCTGGTTGAATTGTTTGAAAGAAAAAAAATGACTCTAATAGTTCAAAGGAAGTTTAAATCAAACTTAAAAGTGCAAATGAGTGTAGGTGGACATCCAGACACATATAAATTGAATGTGCATATGCATGTACATAGAGATCAAATTTAGACGTCAGTCATAATAATTTAGACGTCTGAGATTAAACTTAGACGTCAGTCATAATAATTTAGACGTCTGAGGTTAAATGTAGACGTCTGTTACAAAAATTTAGATGTCTGAATTTAGTTCAAAATGTCTTTTTCTCTCTGTTTCAATTTTAGATCTCTGAGCCGTCTGTCATAATTAGCTAGACGTCTGGGATTAAGTTTAGACGCCTGTCATAAGAATTTAGACGTCTGAACTGCTGATTTTGCCTAATTTGCCTACTTAGAAAAGAAATAAGTGGCTATGTCAATAGCTTGTATGGCATTTTGATTTCTATTTGATTTAAATTCCCTTTGATGAAGTAAAAAAAAAAATCCTTATGAAATTAAGGTAGAAAGAGGAGGGTCATTTCAGAGGTACCGAGGTATGGAGGTGCGAGGTACCAAGATATGGAGGTGCGTGGTACCAAGATATGGAGGTGCGAGGTACCGAGGTATGGAGGTGCGTGGTACCAAGATATGGAGGTGCGAGGTATGGAGGTGCGAGGTGCAATGCCGAGCGAGGTGAGGTATGCCGAACGACCCATCCAATGCCGAACGCTCCTTGATGCCGAACGATCCATCCAATGCTGAACGTTGCTCTAGATGCCGAACGAGATTTATACCGAGCGCTCCATCCAATGTCGAACGACGATCTCTCTATGCCGAACACTCGTCCAGTGCCGAACATTCCTCTATGCCGAACGATCCTTCTAATGTCGAGCACTCGTTCAGTGCCGAACGATCCCTCTATGTTGAACGACGATCTCTCTATGCCGAACGCTCGTCCAGTGCCGAACATTTCTCTATGCCGAACGATCCTTCTAATGCCGAGCACTCGTTCAGTGCCGAACGATCCCTCTATGTCGAACGACGATCTCTCTATGCCGAACGCTCGTCCAGTGCCGAACATTTCTCTATGCCGAACGATCCCAATGCTGAACCTCCATCAAGCCGAACCATTGATCAACCTTTATCCAACCATATTTCCATCTTCCAAGCATGTTGCGCCATCCATCCATCCAATCAACTGAATCCATCGTACTCTAGCCTCGACGAACATGCAGTTGATTAGGTTAAACCCGTCTGTCCGCGGCCTTGCCAAAAGGCGGGTTAACACTTGCCCCCCAAAACATGCCTTGCTGTGAAAGGTGTGTTTTGAATAGCCTCAAGTCCAATATCCCAAGTATGTATGTTATCCACATCCATATTTTCCGATTCATAATCCAATCCATTACCAAGCCATCTTATCCGAGTGCCACGTCCATATCCTGATCCATTTCCGCGACTGTTCCGAGTCGATGTCTGATTCTTATCCTGTGACCAAGTCCTTATCCAATTCCACATCCATCGAAACCTGACTACCGAGTTCCAATCCATCCATATCCAATAACCTATAACCATATCTGTAACCTCTCCAGGTCGATATCCAAATCCGGGACCGCTCCGGGTCCTTGTCCGAATCCTTAGCTATTCATAGCCAATATCCAAATCCGTAACCTCTCCGGGTTCTTGCCAAGCGCAATCCACACTTGACGACCTACTTTAAGTAATTCCATGGTGTTCATGGTTCAATGTCCCTGAACGTCGAAGAATGCCGTGGCTTAAGTCCTAAGCCGAATCCTGGTCACTCCGGACCCTTGCCGAGCATAGTCCATACTCGACGATCTAAAATAGTAACCGATAATATATGGCCTAAGTCCTAGGCCGAATCCTGGTCTCTTCGGACCCTTGCCGAGCATAGTCCATACTCGACGACCTTTTAGCCAAAATCCAGAGAAAATCCAATCAAAATCCGATCCGAAATCCAAATCCAAAATAGAAAACCAGAAACCCATATCGAAAATCCATACCAAAAAACAAACATCCAAACCAGAAAACGAGACAGGGAGTTCAAACCAAACTCCAAAACCGAACCAGAAAAAGCAAATGTCCAAGTCAAAGGAAAAAACAGATTTCGCAAACTCGGGCGTTTCGGTAAGCCATCATCTCAGAGCATGCCTGAGGGTTATCTCCGACCCCGTACATGAGTAAGTGATTTAACCGTTTGCTCGGAGTTCGTTACTTATTCCAAACCATTAAAATTAGTTGATGACCAATCGGCCACCATTCCTGGGCCTCATGCCCTCGTCGTTCAAGGTAGGCGGTGGCTGCTCCTGTTCCACCGCCGCATTCCGAGTTCCGACATACTGTCGCAACTGACCATCCCTTATATGCTCCTCGTTTATATCCTTTAGATGTCGGCAGCTGTTAGTGTCATGCCCGTCCAGGTCATGAAAGAGACAGTGCCTTCCTGATGTCCTTTCACGTTCTGTGGGTTCCCTCCTCGATGGCCTTCGATAGGGAAGGCGATCTCGAGTATCTAAGAAAATCCGCTCCAACGTTGCGTTCAATCCTGTGTAAGTGGAGAACTTTGGTTCTCCCCAGCGCTTCCTCTTCCCTTTATCCTTGCCCCCACCTGAGCTTTCGCCGGGTAGTCCTCCATCCTTAGTCATGTTTACTTCCTTTGACCTCATGTCCAAACATGCATCCTCTTGTCGAAGAAATCTTTTAGCTTCATGAAAGAATTCCCCAAGATCCAACGGTGGGTCCCGTACCAATGATACTTTGAAATCCGAGTTATCTCTGACTCCTGATACCGCAACCATCAGAACCATTGATGGATCTGGCCGATCCACCGAAGCAACTGCTGCATTAAATCGAGTTAAGAATGTCCTGAGCGATTCATCTGCCCCCTGTTTGACTGACGTTAGCGTCATCACGTTCTTTGGCCTTTTTATGTGAACTCGAAACTGACTTAAGAACTTGTCCACCAGTTCTGTCCATGTTCCAATGGATCCATCCTCCAGCTGTCTAAACCACATAGCAGCAATTTCAGTCAAGTACAGGGGGAAACATCGGGTCATAACCTCCTCCGCTGCCCCCAGCACTTCCATATGCCTAGTGTATCTCATCAAGTGGTCGGTGGGATCCGTCTTCCCGTTGTATACTTTCAGAGTGGGTAGTTTGAAATCGGACGGATTCCTAGCTGTCCTGATGTTCCGGGTAAACGGACTTTTGTTAACTCCCTCTGAATCCCTGTTTGTCAGACCTCCGCGAATTGTCCGCCTGATAATGTCATCCAATCCAGTGTTTCCAACCAATCCAGACTGCCCCCCGAGTCACCGAGGAAATTCTGGCACATATTCTTCATCACGTACTCCTGTATTCCTATCGATGCCAGGCCGCGTAGCGTTATCCGGTATCCCTCCATGAACTGGTCCAGCATCACCTGGTGGTGTGCCCCCGAGTCTAGGTCTATCTAGATTGTTAACTGTTTGTTGATTGGGAGCTGCCCCCTGCTGATTCACTCCATCTGTCCGTTGGTTGAGTTCCTCTGGTCCAGCTCCATGATCTTGAGCAACTGCAGTTCCTGGTTGTCCAAATTGCCTAAGAAGAGCCTGCATCATCTCCTCTTGCTGTTTCATCATCTGCTCTTGCATAGAATTCATCATCACTTGCATCTTGTCCCGAGTTATGTAGATGGACGCATGACCCTCTCCAGCTCCAGAAGATGCCGCTTGACTTCCTTCCTGATTGCTCCTTTCCACTGCTTGCCTCTTCGTTGGTGGTCTTGCCATTGCTTCCTATGATCCAAGTTCCTAACCCCAAAATTCCTGAGTGTTTCAATTCTCAGTGAAAGCACCAAAGTGTTAGCGCCAAAATTGGTCACTAACCCCAAAATCCAGATGAAAGCACCAAATACCAATCACAGCTCAGAGATAGAATGTATGTAGAGAGTAATAATGTGAAGAACAATTAAAACTGAAATGAAAGCAGTAAAGAACAACAGGTTTTATAGTGGTTCGGCTAACTCCGGCCTACGTCCACTCCAAAAGTTTGCTTTTTATTGCTGTAATAATCGATTACAGTTACAAAATGGCAGAGTTGCCTTAGCCTTAGAAAAGAGAAAGTAAGAGAGTAGAAAGAAGATCCTCTTTTACTGTGCCCCTGCCTCTCTATTTATAGACAAAGATGGGTTGGACTTCCCTGGTGGGCCTGGCAGCCGAGTGCCTCAGCCCAAATGGAGTGGTCTCCATATGCCGAACCATAGATGCCGAACGCTGAATGCCGAACAAGGCGTGAATGCCGAACGATCTCCTCATGCCGAACGTTGGGAGGTGCGAGGTACAGAGGTATCAAGGTGCGTGGTACCAAGATATGGAGGTGCGAGGTACCGAGGTATGGAGGTGCGTGGTACCAAGATATGGAGGTGCGAGGTACCAAGGTATGGAGGTGCGTGGTACCAAGATATGGAGGTGCGAGGTACCGAGGTGCGAGGTACCAAGATATGGAGGTGCGTGGTACCAAGATATGGAGGTGCGAGGTACCGAGGTATGGAGGTGCGTGGTACCAAGATATGGAGGTGCGAGGTATGGAGGTGCGAGGTGCAATGCCGAGTGAGGTGAGGTATGCCGAACGACCCATCCAATGCCGAACGCTCCTTGATGCCGAACGATCCATCCAATGCTGAACGTTGCTCTAGATGCCGAACGAGATTTATACCGAGCGCTCCATCCAATGTCGAACGACGATCTCTCTATGCCGAACGCTCGTCCAGTGCCGAACATTCCTCTATGCCGAACGATCCTTCTAATGCCGAGCACTCGTTCAGTGCCGAACGATCCCTCTATGTCGAACGACGATCTCTCTATGCCGGACGCTCGTCCAGTGCCGAACATTTCTCTATGCCGAACGATCCTTCTAATGCCGAGCACTCGTTCAGTGCCGAACGATCCCTCTATGTCGAACGACGATCTCTCTATGCCGAACGCTCGTCTAGTGCCGAACATTTCTCTATGCCGAACGATCCCAATGCCGAACCTCCATCAAGCCGAACCATTGATCAACCTTTATCCAACCATATTTCCATCTTCCAAGCATGTTGCGTCATCCATCCATCCAATCAACTGAATCCATCGTACTCTAGCCTCGACGAACATGCAGTTGATTAGGTTAAACCCGTCTGTCCGCGGCCTTGCCAAAAGGCGGGTTAACAATGATAAATAACATCAAGAAGGAAAAAAGATTAGAGAAATAGAATGTTCTGAATTTCATATGTTAAAATATTGGTAAAAAACAAAAAAGCGATCGAATAGGTAAACAAAAAATAAAAGAGCTGCAATCAAGTGATAGTAAAACTGATATAAAACCAGAATAAAGGGTGATTGAAACTATGCGGGTCAAGAACATAAATTTATCAAATATTAAAATCGTCAAACACCTAAATGATGATGAAAACTATCTGCTTCAATAGATCATAAACAACACAGGTAATAGTTACTATTTCAACTTTACAATATACATATTTTATGTAGATAAACGATAGCGATTTATTTGCATATATTATTTCAAGTCTAGCATATGAAAATCATGAGGAAGAAATATTAATATCAAGAAATGTATTAGGAGATCTCTCATAGATGGTAGATTCATTAATGACTAAGTAAATTAATACATAAATGAATAACAATACAAATATTTAAAATGTAAACTGCAAATACTTATAGTAAAAACTGTAAATACTTGCAGTATAAAGCGCAAATATTTACAATATAAAATATAAATATTCAAAATTTAACTTGTACAAATTTGCAGAAAAAGGACTAAATATTTGCTATAAAAAATGCCAATTAGTTTCCATTACATGTTATGTCTATTAGTTATTGATTAGTCATTTGATTCCATATAAGTGTACGACATGGCCAACCTACTCCGAGGTATAAATATAAGTGTATATATCAATGTATATATAAGCGTCACTATAATCGATGAACAACGATACGTTCCCTACTAATTTCCATTACTATACACCTCACCGGACATCCACCACTATGTCTAGGCTGAATTGCCTGCATACACCGAGGAACCCCCCATTAGTGCTAATAATAGCATTATAATTTAATCAACCATATTGCTAGCTCATCTTAAAGACTTATCTAAGTGTTAACTATCCCGCCTCCTAACGAGCAACGAACAACCAAAATTTGAGGCAATTGCATATCCCATATGAAACCTACACCGGTAGGCAGTTAGTCCATCTCTAGGCATAAGCAAAGCCTTTGCTAATGACCGCTCGGAACTAATTACACTCTAATCTAATGTGTCCAGCCTTACTCCTCAAATATATGGTACCAACACTACTAACATAGTGTTGAGCTTTCGCCCACCGTCCTATTTAAATTTGCCTAATGCAAATCAAGGAAATGCATACCTGGTTACTTAGTACCTATGTTTTGAATTGAAGCAGACTTAATTTGCCATTTTATACTTCAAATCTAAGGCGAACCCGCTTTAGTATATTACCTAAACATATATGTGAACTTATAACTCCATTGGCCTATAGTTAGAGATGTCTCACATCAGTAAGATGTATATACGACTGTTGGTAGCCCCTTTCGAAGGGAAGACCTACGTTATGTAAC
This sequence comes from Allium fistulosum, assembly GCA_030737815.1. Classification (NCBI taxonomy): domain Eukaryota; kingdom Viridiplantae; phylum Streptophyta; class Magnoliopsida; order Asparagales; family Amaryllidaceae; genus Allium; species Allium fistulosum. The sequence continues at coordinate 302,865,755 of CM060903.1, read as the reverse complement.
AATACCTTACCTCACATCCCAACTCATATTAAACCAAGTCATATAAAACTAATCTAAATATTGGGCAAAACCCAATAATTTACATCTGTTGTAATTGTATTATTGAGGCGAATATAATTCTAACTCGAACTTATTATGCCTTCTAAGTTCCTTTATTAGTATTTCTTTGTTCACTTGCTATGAACTTTCTTTTTATTTTATACCTTTACTATCTTTAACTTTTTATTCCGTTAATGCTATTAAGTGGCCTTTACTGCTTCTTTTCAATTAATGGCCATATGTACCTGACTATTGTAACTTCCCTAATTATTTAATTCATTACCTTGTTTGTATTTTAGCACTGGTTATTTATTTTCTGACTTATACTTTCCTATATATATTTAATTGATAAATGTAATTATTATTGTTGTTAGTGTTACTATTTATAACATTTTAGTTACTACATTTGGGTAGTTCTAGATATACACTTATGCATAAATCCTATAAAATATTTATTTCTACATTTTAATGCATTGGGACTGAATGAAGGAAATGTCGTTGCCATAATTTTCCATAAACTACCTAAAAAGTGGAATTGTGCTGTGTTTAGAATTGCAATGGATTGTCTTTTCCATCTTTATTGACATAGACGATGCAAAATACGGAAAAACGTCCCTACTTTGCACATCTCTTTCCTTTAGGCATATTCCTTATTATTTTAAACGATGCACTTTTCATACATACATACATACATATATAACTATGAATTTGGATGATTTATTGGAATCCACATAGTAACATTCTATACCCAATGGATTAAAATAACAACATAAACCCCCAAATCCAATTAAAAACATCTCTAATTGACGATTATCAAATTTAACAATTTATAACTCAAATAACAAAATTTGATAATAATCGCACAATTTTATCATTGGCTTATTTCATAAATTTTAGGGACTGTTCCTCTTTAACTCCATATCTTGCGTGTATATATCATTCAATCGAAGTTAAATAGTTCACTGAATGTGTAGGAAAGGATTTCAAGTGGGTTTATCTATTTAAGCATACAATTCTATAATTTATATACAGGCATAAAAGAAACCAATTTTCAACTATATAAATCTATATTATGTAAAACACATAACTTCCCACTCACCTCTTGGCTTCCAATCTTCATATCTAAATATATTCTCCATATTTGACTCCTTTTCTTCCAACCCAAAAATATGTATTAAAAGTGTATGCACACCCATTAGAATTATAGATCCAAGAAGAGATTTGAGTCAAGCAAAGTTCAAATATATAATTCTAGAAATTACCTTTTCGGTATAATCAATTTACCTATATTCTTCTTTTATTTTCCACCGTTCTCCACGTGCATATATATATATAATATTTTATAATTTGTACAATTTCTAGAATTAGTGGAGAAAAGAAAATAGTAGAGCTTCGCTGTTTGATTCAGAAAATATGAGAAGAAAAGTGAGGGGCTAGGGCAGTATTTATAGACACTCGAATCAATTTTATTCGTTAGAATATAATTTATTAAATCTGAACTGTTAGGCCAAGATCTAGACAACCGTTTGTGTTTCCAAACTGGTCAATCGGTCTGATGTCAGCGGTCGACCACTAGTGGTCGACCGGTTGATATTGGCTGTCGACCGATGGACTATTCATCGTTAGTGTTTACTGGTGTTTAAGATTTAATTACTTGCTTCCTTCTCCATGGATTTAATTAAATTTACTACTACCGTTTAAGATTTATATTTATCGTTTACTTTAACGTTAAGTTATTAATATATATATTTCCTTAATTTATTTTTGAATTATTTCCGATCTGAAATATTCAAACATCGATAACTTTATTGTTTGCACTCCGATCGTAGAACTTTATATGTGAAAGTTGATCAAAAGAACTCCACGAATGCAATAGTGAGAGTTTCATAGGCAAATTATGATGTTTGTTCAAATTCTATTTTTACCTTTAATAATTACTTATTAATTCTTTTTAATTAATTACTGTTTATTTTATGCGGTGTTGCACTATATAACAAGATATAGCAGTTTCACACCCGAAGACGTATCTAGGTTCACATATCATAAGGTTGCTAAATGTAACACTCAACGTAGGTGCAATTATATCGCAATTAAGTGCTCTTATTCTTTGGTAGCCAGTTCTAGTCACCTATTGGTGAAAGCGAAAGTGGGTAGGGAGAGGTGTTTGTCATAGTAGGATATGTTAGTCCTATAATGTAGTTGGTTCAGTTCACCGACCCTTTTTGCTAAAAGTTAAATGATACAGGGCATAGGATCTGAGCGCTAATGAGGATGTTACTCAATGCTCGGGTGAAAATTTATCATTGGGACTGTTAACCCAAATGATTACATCGAGATCGTTAACCCGATATGCATGCTTGGGCATTGTGATGTAGGTGCAACTTAATCTATTACCATTGAGAATGTTAACTCAATGCATAGTTAAGTGGTTGTCATTGAGAATGTTAACTAAATGTATAATCAAGCATTTACCATTGAGAATGTTAACTCAATATATAGTTAGGTGGGCTATTGTCGAGACTATATAATAGAGATATTTCTAGGTTTATTTAGATTCTGGATGTCCAACCTTCGGGTGGAATCTTTCATAGATCACTATTGTATTTAGACGCATTAAGGATTGTCAACCCATAACATGAAAAGTAACTAATTCTTTATATGCAGTACATGCATACAAAGGTACATCCCTAAGATGTGTAGGTTATAGCTGAACTTTAATTACTTGTCAATACCATACCACTGGTGATATAATTCACTCACCAGACCTTGTCTGATCTCCTTCATTTCCTCCTCTTTATATCAATTAAAGGAGGGCAAGGCAGCAAGTGAATTGACTAGGATAAGGTGCATGGAGGAGGTGACTTGGCGTTTCAGAGATATATTTATTCACAGTTATTCTCCTACATACCTTATATTATAGTTATCATTCAAACTTTTTTTAAATGTTTGGAGACTTTATTTTGAAAGTTCTTGTATGGATCACAATCATTTAAAGACACTATTGGTTTAGGATTATTTCCAGTACTTTTATATTTTCCTTCCATTGTGAGGTCTGAAAGTGTAGAATGTCTTAAAATTATATTTGTCTTTGTGTCATGTAAACCATAAAAACCTAGTGGTTCGTGCTTCTTGCCACGACGCGAGTTCAAATGCCATTTTGGGCTTTGGATCAGTGTTTCTAAAGGTGTGGGTAGTTACAATCATTGTCATTTTTATCAGTCGCTCCCATCCAACAACCTTCAGCACTACCTCTCATAAATGTACCATCTAAAATATTATTGGGCAACGAAATTGAAATCCATAAATACATGCTTCAAATCTATGAAAACCTTTTCAAATTGCCAATTTATAGAAATTTTCTCCAAACAACTTTATAGCATCATTAGATTGGACTAATGCCTCATAATAAGACTTTAAATATCGATAATACTGATAGAGTTAGAGGTATGCACTAGGGACAATTATGTAATTATATATATATATATATATATATATATATATATATATCTAACTCGATAACCAATCTTGTTCGAAATAAAAGGTATTTTCTTTCTATTATATACATGACATAATATGTTATATTAATGAATTAATTAATTAAATTAAAATTATATTTAACCGAAAATCCATAAATGGTTTGTTTTGTGATAGTGGTTACAATGCGTTGTAACCATGAGTGATGTTTGCGGCTAAATTGGTCACAAACGCCCAAGAATAGTTTTTTATAGAGAAGTAAATGAAGAAAAATAAATTTAACTGAGTAGATAAATCAACAAGTAATAGAGAATCAACTATAATCAGAGATATACAGATTTATAGTGGTTTGGTGTTGTATGCCTACGTCCACTTTGAAGATTATCCTTTATTAATCACTTATAAATCTGATTATAGTAGTAGAAAATAGCAAAACACTTGATTACAATAGAGTTTAGAGTAATAAGCAGCGCAAAGATCCTCAGAATGACCCATCAGGCCAGTATTTATAGGTGAAGATGACCACCTATCTCTTTGAAATTTAGCCTGAAGGACCTTCCATCCACATGCGCCCACTAAAGGGATCACTAGGCCCAATTCCCAGTGTGGAGGGGTCGGTACTGATCCCTTTTTTGGTTGAATTTTGGGGAGCGATCCCTACGTGGGCTTCATCATGCTAAAATATGTCCAACCCCCATTTTCACATCATTTAGATCATTGGGGTAGGTTCCTTAGGGTTCATATACCTTGCTCTCCAAATTCAAAGGAATTTGACTTGTAGATCTTATGATATTGATCATTGTATGCAAGCATGCACTTGTATCTCTATGCATGTCGACCCCTCCTTCATGAAGTATGTCGATCCCTCTTAATGAGCCAACCTATGTCGATCCCTTCCATCCATTGGGCCATATTCCATGCTTTGAGCATCCTACATCGTACATCCATCAAATCCATTCAATCCTAACTTAATATGATCATTTGTACTTGACTTGGATTTCACAATCATCACTTTGGAATCGTCGGCCTTGATGGCAATCAAATCTAACTCGTGCAATCAGCCTGATATAGCTAGGCTAGAATGCCGGATAACACTTGCCCCCAAAAGTTCATCTTGTGTTGAACATGACGTGCTTTGAATCGAAGCAAATTAGGGTCGTTGACAAGAAATCCATCCATCTTTCTGAATAGCTGCTATCCATTTGCTGAACTATTTCTCCAAGGCGTTATTTTTCTCATTGAACACCATGACGCTTGGTCGATTTCCAATAATATAAATCCAAAGCTATACTCCATTAGTTAATATTCATAAGTTTGGTTCCACGAGACTAATAGGTTTTGGTTGTTTGTTCTAGCCTCGAATTTGAAGGCTTCAGGTTTGACTTAAATTTCTGTTATTTCAAAAAAAAATCGGACCTTTGGGTTTCACACGTGCACGTTTATGTACACGTTATTGTTGCTGGCTCCCGGACATGTTCGCACGTTTACGAGTCGTTGCCAACTTTCCTGCATTTTATATGTACATGTTTATAGCCAAACCCTCGTAATAATCATTTTTTTATTTGTAGGGATCGGCATGTGTTTAGTCGGTCCCTCTCTCTTTCTCTTTCTTTCCCCTTTTTTGCATTTGTAGGGACCGATCCCTTTTTGGGTTCATACCAACAGGGATTGGTAAGCTTTCATGCCGATCCCTCTCTCCATGCTCTATGCCAACAATTTGGGCCGATCCCTCGGTCCATATGTATAAAGAAACTTTCCCATTCCTTCACTTTCACATCATTTCCTTGTTTCCCTCAGAAGCACTGAACCCTCTCGCTCCTTCATTCAAAATGAACTTTCTCCTTTCCATCTCCCCTTAATTTCGAAACAAAACCTTTTCGTGGTTCAATCTGTGTTTACAAACTAACTTCCCCATACTTTCCACTCTGATCGCCTTCGAACTTCTCGCCAATTTTCTTAAATATTCACACGTAGGTGAGCCTTCTCAACTCTTTCCTTTGGTTTCATGGTGAGATAAGGTATCTGTGTTGTTAATAATTTAATGGCGCTCAAGGTTGTAATGACACAGTGATCGAAGAGGCCTGGAGAAGATGAATCATTGGTGGATAGGGTTCGGCTAAATAAATAAGGAGAAGGAAGAAGGGAGGATAAAGGAGGAAAAAGATAGAATGGAGGAGGGATCGGTGTTGGATGTTTGTTCTATGCCGATCCCTCAGCGTAGAGGCTTGACGAGTAGATGATGAAGTGGAGGGATCAGTAGGGTAAGGGGTCAATAGTGTTTGTTGTGAGAGAGGGATCAGTGGAATATGTGGAAGTGAAGGGATCAACGGGATCGGTAAAAAGAAAGGGATCGGTGGTTTTAGGCTGAAGAGAGGGATCAGTCGAGAGGCGTTGGGATAGGGATCAACATGGAGGGTTCGGTATATAGGGATGAGGCATAACGGGTTCTTTGAACTTAAAACCTAATCTAACCTTACTTGTTTGAACAATCAGCACTAATTCACCTTAACGAACTTGGAGATACGATGACGATGAACAATAAAACTTGCATATCCACTATTAAACTTGAGATTGAACAATCAAGTCCTTGGAACTTTCAACATATACTAAAAAACTTGCATATAGACTTGAATGACAAACTTTACACTTTGATATGCCGATAGTCGATCCCAAAGCCTTTGCAATCGATCAATCTTTCTGTCAGTTGAGACGGTTAGCGATGATGGTCACTCTGTTCAAAATCCAAAGTTTTGCTATTTAACTTCATTTTCTGATTTTAAGCTGTTTATTTTTGCTATACACTTCACTACACTACGCTAGCTCACTCTTAACATGAGGGGATCAAGCAAACTTTTCTAACCTCAATTATCTACCGAGTATAGCTAAAATGGACTCCAGACGATAAGAGCGTTTAGATACTATGTCTTCTGAACCAGCCATGCAGCATATCGATCCTGAAGCAAAATTGAGCTCTGCGACTATATTCGGTAGGCTTTCTCCTAATTATCAAACTAAACAAATGGAAGTCTCTGGTCCGTTGGTTAATCCTTTTTCAGATGTTCCGGTCCTTCCAGCAGAGGATATAAGCCTTGCTCCCAATGCAATAGAAGGTGTCATTCTCCTAGAAAACCCAATAGATTCTCAAGCTTCCCGAATTGGCTAGACTGCCCTTCGTAGGTTGTGTTCCATACATGGAATTATGTTCAAATACGTCTTGGTTCCTTTGATAAATGACAGCCTCACTTGCTCCCAAAGGGGTACATGGCATGTAACAAATTTATGTGTTGGGCCGGAAGCGTACCGCCTTTCAATCCGTTTATTCGAGAGGTGCTAAGATATCTTAAAATAAATCCCACTTAACTCCATAAGAATAGCTATGCCTTCCTACATGGAACCTTTCTGCTGTTCATGAGCGTTCTATTTCGTCCGCCAACTCCCGAGGACATAAGATTCATTTACAACTTTAAATGGCGGTCAGAAAGTCCTTCCTACGTTTTTCTTGAACCTTAACCTAACTACTATATCTTAATAGGTAGTTGGAATAAGCTCTCACTGTTCAAACACGAGTGGTTCTATGTTCGGTGTCCACCTGGCTTCGCAAGGCGATAGTTGGAAGAACGTAAGTGTTATTTCCATTTCATTCTTAAGTCCGTTAACCTAAGTCATATTTTTGAATCTACTAACACCTGGGATTCCTACAGGTCTCCGCCCACGTCCTGAAGGCATTAGTTTTTCAAGCGTAGTCTCTATTATCCATGCTACCCCCGTCGAATACAGGGACATCAAACTACTTGTAATCGATGGGTTACTATCTTTATTCGGGCTATTGGAAGAGGATCATAGCATTGGGCTCCCCGAAAGTGCAGCATTGCCAAGAAACATCACAGAGCAAAAAAGGGATGACATCAATTCTATCGTGCCCCCAGCCGAGAAGACTCGAGATGATAATTGAAGAAGGTGAGATTAGGGATTCCTAGGCCAATAAACTCGGCGACGCTGATGCGAGCCTAGGCAAGGCACATATGGTCAAACCGCCACATGGCGCGCAATCTCAACCAACCAAGAGAAAGAATAAGCTGGCATATAAACTTAGTAGAAGAAAAAATATCGCAGATTCGGAATTGGTCATCACTTCTATTGAAGAAGAATCATCTTCCCAACACTTGGAATGTTCACCAAAGGAATTTTCAAATTTCCAAATTCCCGACGATATTATGACATTCAAATTTCCAAATATCAATAACGAAGGGCTCAATTCTCCTACTAGGAGCGGTGAAGGCATTCTTCCTACTGATAAAGGAGAGAGAACACCCATAAGCAAGGCTACAACCACCGGCTTGTTAGGGGGGAACACTAGGACACTCACGACCACGTGCACTTCATTACATGCTCTTCGTCATTCCTTTGCACAATAGTTAGTCACATGTTCTCATTTGGTATTTGCAGGTGCGATGACTCAGTCCCGGACCTTCAATCACTTAAGGAGCTCTTCGACGCATTATCGATCCAACCGCGACTCAAGGTCTGGCAGGCGTAGGGAAAAAGACGACGGATGGGAAAAAGCTATCATTCAAGGGAATCCTCCTCTTCAAAGCGCAAGTCCCAGTCTCAGACATCTCCCAGGGAGATCAACCCAATTTTCATGTTTATAGCAGAGATCAGCTTCCCTTCCACGGCCCTCAAATTGCCACATCACATGAGCAACACTCTGGTTCTTCTAGCTCTAAGCAATCTCGTAATCGTAGATCGAGCAAGCATCCAATTGCTGCTTCTGATCCATCCTTGCCATCCGTTGCTCCTGATACTTCTACAGTGCAGAAATTGGCTGAACTTAAGGTCACTATCCCGAAAATCTGTTTCGATGGGCTTAAATTCCTTCCCACAGTACATATGATCCCGGGGCATGCCAAAGCAAGTTCTCTCGCATGTGTTAATGACATATTCGTGCAGCATGAATCGTTTCAACACTTAATAGAAAAATCTCTGAATTGTCAATCGAACGACAATATGAAATAGGTCGTCTCAAGCTAGAGGCGATACAGGATAAAGACATAATCAAACACCAAGATGATGACCTATCGGAGTTGACAACAAAACTTGCTGAGGTGGAAAAGAGCACCAAGGAAACATCGGAGGTAGTGAGTCGTCTAGAAGCTTCCCATAAGAAAGAACTCGATGCTACCCTCAATCGCAGCGGGGCACTCTGGAAATGGATTCCTTGCAAAAGGAAAAAAGATGTCTTGGCCCGCCGCATTGAGGAACTTGAGGGGCTTCTCAAGAAAGAAAAGGAAGATAAGATTGAGGCTCAGGAAGAATCACAAAGATACTGTGAAGAGGCCATTGAAGCTAGGAGCCTGAAAAATAAACTTGATGAGCAATTTCCAAAATAGAAGCCCTTAAAGAGGAGGCACAAGAGGAAGGCTGCAAGGAGATGATGGAACAAATTAAAACCTGAGTAGAAGATGCTAAGGAGTCTGGTCGGAATGAAATCAAGCACTTGTTTGATCCATTGATCGCTGAATACAACGCCAAAGTCCTCATCCATCGCGACTTGAGTTTTCTTGGCGAAGGTTATCTCGAGTCACTTGCTGAAGCCTGGGAGCACATCGCTGAGATGAAAAGGAGGGAGTTGGGCGGAGCTGAGTTAGATGAAGAGAAATTAGTGCGGGAGATCCTCCAGGGAAATGAACCCCTAGATCTTGTCGCCGCGAGACTCCGATATTTGATGTTTCAGCGCCTTTTGACAAAGGGAAACAAATTACCGGATCCTCAAAGGCCGATCCTAAGGGCCCCTCTTCTTTCCAAGCGGTTGGAGCATCGGTTTCCTTTGGCTCGGAGTAGGACTTGAGCTATGATCCAAATAAGCCCGATTATCAATCCAAAGTGTTGACCCCTATTTTTGAAGGGGACACTCCAGTAACAACCGAGAGCCAGTCGGATACGGGTATTCCACTTTACTCTCCAATTTACGAGAGTTTTTGTTCTTCGCGCCCAATGGTTTTTGGCTTATCTCGCTGTTTCAACAAATTTTCAGGTCTTTCGGGTCTTGGTCAAACTCCTAAAAGCGATGCTGTTATGGAGAAACAAGAGAAATTAACAGAGATTCCAGCGGCCACTGATGTACTGAGGCCCGATGCTCAAGTCATCGGAGCTCTCGACGATGATAAGGTTGAAGATCCACTCTCAGTGGATTAATCCAACAATGTTGTGATTAATGGCACATTCGAACGCACTGATGAGATTAGTCTAAAGGAGCATATTGAGAAGGAGGAGTTTCTGAAGAAAAAGGCTAAAGTTGAGCCCACCAAGATGGACATCAATGATCTACACCTTATCCCACTACAACTTATTCCACCTGGCGGGTCAATTCCCAGTGAACTTTCTCTTACCTCTGAAAGCTCTCCTGCAAAAGGTGGTAAAGGATCCAGGAAGAGAACCATCGAGGGTTCAAGTGGCACCACTCCTAAAAAAATCCAAAAAAGAGAGAAGATCGAAGAAATAGTCGTCATTTTGGCTCGGTTTGTACATAGTTTGCATAGCTGTTTGTTCATTGTTTTCTTTTATTAGTTATGGTTGTACGGGTATGACTCCTGGTTTTTCGAAATAACTTGTACCACAACTTTGAAACTTATCATGTGAATAAAAGTTTCTATTTTCTGTTGAGCTCTCGTGTGAACTGTTATTTAAGTAAATTAAACTATTACTTTCCATTCAATGTACTTGTAATATGTTGTTCATTAGTTCTGGTAACAATCCACTAGCTCTATCCCAAGGCCTCCATGTGGTTGTGAAACCTTGAGTCGTATCTAATGCTATATATGATTATATTTTACATAAGTGTATATATATATATATTTCGACGCGCGCACGCGCACACATACATACATAAACCTTCTTTAATAATAGTTGTAATACCTTTGGTGTCACACTTTTTTGCTATCGGCGTCAATTACAAGAAATGCCCCTCTACAGATATTACCAAATTTTAATATCGCTTAAATCTAGGATCAAATATTAAACTCATTTATAAATTCAAAATGTCTCTCCATAAATATTATCAACTTTTAATATCACTTAAAATTAGGATCTAACAAATTAAGTTTCAATCAGTATGTTACATATACCGTCATTTCGACGAAATGTCGATGCCGTATTTCTGACGTTAGTGCGCCGTCGGTAGTACTAGTAGCGAAATTACCTTTTTTTCAAGTTGTGACTAGATCCAATCCACCGTGCAGTCCTCGTGTTATTTATGTATTCATAACTAACGGTGGTTAGGATTCATACCAGATTTATTGATGGATCTTTCATTGATAGGAAGACTTATTGGATAACATAAAATTTAGGGTGAGACAACATATTTAATTAATAAGGTGGCATTTAGTCAAACATATTTGCAATTTTAATAATAAATATTTGTAGAAAAAAGTAAAATATTTAAATAATAAACATATGCACTAATCAACATAAATTTTAAGACTTGATTATAAGAACAGTTAAAGTTGGAAGATGGGGTGTGCGAATCAAGAGTAGGGAAGATGAGTGGAGAGCGAATATGACCATTGAAAAATGACACCATTAGTGCTAAAGTATAATTTTTTTACAACATGATGGAAGGTCTAATGAATGACTTAATTTCTCACAATCAAAATGCTTTTATTCCAAGTATAAAACATCTCGAGAACTCATTACTAGCCTACCAAATGTCAAGGAGCTTTAATAAAAAGAACAAGCAAGATCATGTGAATCAAGATTGATCAAAAAGCATATGAAAAAATCAGCAGGGAGTACATTAAGCATATGTTGGGCATGATGAGCTTCCCTCCTCAATTTGTCTCCGTCGTTTATTGGTGCATTCTACCCCTAGTTATTCTATCATCATCAATGGCACTTCTCATGGGTTCATATATAACAACGGAGGCATTAGACAAGAGGATCCCTAATAACTAGCTATTACAATGGAATATTTGTCCGTTACTATATAGAATGAGCACATTTAAGATAATATAAATCCAATTTAATAATTTGAACCCACTTAATTTACATTGATGACTTATTAATCTTTGCCGAAGCCAATGGGTTAGGAGCTAATTCAATAAAGCAACCTTTATTAAAACTGGAGCAGAATGCAAAATTGACTGTAAATGGTTAGAAAAAAAACCTTTTTTGGTAGATGAGTCACAAATAAAACATGGTTGCAAAACATACTAGAAGCACAAATTGCCTCTCGACCAATGAAATATCTTGGTGTGCCACTCTCTTCAAATAAACTTAAAACGGTAAACATTAGAGATCTGTTGGACAAAGTTAGTAGAAAAGTAGATGCATGGAGTAGTAGATTTTTAAATACAAGTGGCAGACTTGAATTAATACAAATAGCAAAATACCCGATTATTCAATATTGGATGCAACAATTTCAAATGCCAAAGACTGTAATTCATAAACCGGAACAGTTATCTCTAACCTTTTTATGGAAAGAGAAATCACATAAAATATGTTGGACTTTGGTTTGTACCCTTAAAAGTGAGGGGGCAGGGTCATAGAAAATTAGAAGAATTACAACAAGCATGTGCATGCAATTAGAATATGATGGAAATTTTTTCAAGGGTGCGCTTTATGGGATGCATGGATGAATAATAGATACTGCTTTAATAAAAAATTCGATCATTAATTACAACAATGCTTCTCACACTTGGAAGATGTTAATGAAAAATAGAGATATTGGTTGACAGCTTCCTTCAAGACAAATAGCAAATGGTTGAAATACTAGCTTGTTGTTGGACCCTTGGATCAATGGGGAATCCCTGGTAAATATGCTTGGGTGGTCTGTTTTAGCAATGAGTAGTACACATAATAAAATAGTAAGTGTCATCTTCATTAATGGAGAATGGAGCCTAGATGAAGTAGACATACTAAGAAAAAAATGTTGGCAAATCAACAACATAAAAATTAACAACAATAATCAATGTGATTAGTGGTAATGGGTGAAAAGCAATGGTACGTTCTCGCTAAAGTTAATCACCGTTGCAAGACAACAAGAACTAAGTAAGAGCAAATCTTCTAAATGTCGGCAACAACATTTTTTGCAAGAATGAATAGACTTCCGACAAAAGAAAGAGTTATCTAGTGGTCTATTATCAACAAAATATGAGAATAATGGTGTGAGGCCTGTGTGGCAACCTAATTATCTGTTGATAATAAAATAAAGATAAAACACCTATGATTAAACCATAAGCATATGAACTAGAAGTTGAGTTAGTCCTAGGTGGCAACCCTAAATTAAGACTATAATGGCTAGTCTCGTATGCATAATGAATGACATATGAAATGTTCATTAATGGATAAAAAGTGTAGGGCACACTTATTGACTAAATATACACACATGGTTGCTTTCTGTGATATATATTATTGTTTCTATATATATTGACGTGTATTATGCTATGATGATTAAGTGTGGGGAATACCAGTTCTACGTTAGCGGCGTGGTCTCACTATGGATGCTTAGGGTAAAGGTTTTACTCATACCAGACCTATTATACGACTCGTGTTTTTCTTATTTCTCATAAACTCATGGGTACTCATTCGAGTGGGCTGATTTTATGGATTAGACGGGTATCTTTTGAAGGACAAATAAAGATTCCAAAGACGAAGTAGGAAGCTTGCTATTTAGATAAAAGTATTTTGAAATTTCCATTGTGTAAAACCAGGATTTATAACTAGTTAAGTGTGGTGTTGACATCTTCGTATGTCAGGCACAAACTACTTTGAGTTTCTTATTATATATTTACCCCTACGTAGAAACAATTTGGTTTTAATAATGTAATGGATCTTGCAATTCAAATTGATGTAATGAAAAAGATATTTAGCTGCTCTATTTACTTATATTGTGAAAAAAATACTGAACTCATTTTGTCCCTAGAAAATTATTTCGGTGATGACAGTAGCATCATCGGCGTCTATTATCGAGTCTTGGAGTGGAGGATGTTGCATTAGTGATCGTTGTCAACCACTTATGCACCTCTTATGTTTGCATCTGAAATTCGAGCCTCGCCTTGCATTCTCGAGTAACCCGAAGCTTCTCTGAAGTCTCATGTCAAACCACGCCCGAACTGAGGGAGAAATCCCCAAAAAACACTCCATGCCCAAGCTTTGTTGCTCGGGACAAGGTCCCTACAAGTGGACTGGTCAGGTCCCAACGATGGACCGATGGGGACAGCTCCCAGGAATTAAAGCTCGGGTAGTGAGCTATCGAGCCCTACCATCTATCGTTTCATGTGCCATTTTCTCCTTTGCTTCGTCCGATGAACCGCCTTGCTTCCCAAGCCTGCCTTTACCACATCGGACCTCTTCCAGAGTTCATTAGTTGATGTTTCGGAAGTGGTTCCTTATGTTTTCTAAATCCACTCTTTGCATGTGTAGAGTTCAACAGGCGACTCTAGCAACCTAGCTCCCTCTAATCATACCAAAACGTACTCAAGCTGCCATCTTGCCTCATGTGATGCCTATGTGTGCCAATATACCCATTTTTGCACATTCACACATGCGTACACAAGCGTACTTCACCACCAAAATCACATTTCGGGCTTCACTGGAGCGATTACTTGACTCGATATACTCTCATGCAACTTAGCGCACACGATAGTCACTATGACTACATGAGATGGCCACAATGCACTTATATACATCAATACACACACACACTCGTTCGTATAATTGCACACGTATATTTACACAAACAAACATGCACAATAATTCTAATTACAATATGTAAATTGTTTTAATTGTTATATACCTTCAAATACACGTATACATATACTTACCCATATGCATTTACATACATGTATATTTGAATAAGTGATTTAATTATCACTTAATCAAGTCTTTCTTTTATTCACTAAACCTTTTCAATAAAAGTCCTATATCTTTTTCTGCTTTTTTATAAAATCATTCCATTATTTTATAAAATACAAACTAGCTTATAAATCATTTAAAGCCTTTGTACTTAACTTCTTAATTAAAATCAAGTATTCATCTTATAGTTATTTTATAAAACGTTATAACCATTTTATAAAATAATTCTTTTATACTATTTTACAAAATATCGTTCTATTTTATAAAATATACCATGCACTTATAAAATTATTCCTTTACTTAAATAATATTTATAAGTGATAATCAGGCTTCATTAAGCCTCCAATCACTTTAATAATAAGTGTAATTCTCATAACTCACTTAATTAGTTTACCAATTTCATTCTATAAAATATTCCATATACTTATAAAACCATTCCTTCTCTTATATAATATTTATAAATACTAATTAAGTTTTTTATGCCACTAATCACTTTATTAATAAGTGTAGATCATCTAAACAACTTAATTAACTTACTAATTTTCTCAAAACGTTCATATATAATTTCTACAAGTTTATAATTACCAAATCATATCTATAACACATAATTAAGCCCAAACAATCATTCATAATAACTTAATCAACCCAAAACAAGCCCAAAGCTTACTAACTTTTCATAAAATGGTTTAAAGGTTTCTAATAAATAATGTTATGACATAAACATGTTTAGGTATAAACTAAGCCTAAATCATCTCCTAACATTCACTAAATCACTTTACATAATTTCATAATCATTACCAAACAAATACATGAAGTATAACATGTAAATAAATTAGGAGAATCATCTCACTCACCTTCTTCTTCACCAAATTAAGCCTTATTTACTACAACCCAATCTCAAGCTCTCTTTAAAGTTGAGATTTAACTCCAAACTCCACTTCATGCTAATTCTTTAGCGGGCTATATGATGAATGAATAGTGACGAATTGGTGATTTTTGTTTGAATTTAGGAATTTTACTTAAGCTTGGATTAGTGATTCAGGGCTTAGGAGATCAAGGAATAATTACAAAAGGATTAGAAGAGAAAGAGGAAAAGTAACGTGAAATGAGAATGAAATGAAAGTAATGAAGGGATTAGCCAACTTATAGGCAACCTAATGGGCCTTAGCCCAAATTTATTTCTTTCTCAAGAAATTACTATTCACTCCAAAAACTTATCGACTCCAAACATAGCTAGGTTTATACTCATTTTTCTCTTGATGTAATTACGGTCTCAATGATGGGTGTCTCGAGTCCCAATCCACCCATCTCTGAAAAATCGAGTACAATGGGTGTTTTATTAATTAATAATTAAATATTTACAATAATCATTTAAATATTCGATCGTTAAAATTGTGGGGTGTTACATTTCTTCAAGGAAAGATCCCCTTACCTGAGATTGATTAACTTCCTTGGCAACACACTCTTTTAAGACTTCAAAATAAACTGGACCTTAAACATCTCCTTGAACTTCTCCCAAATAATGTTCTTCTCGAGAATCTTAGATATGTCAGTCCTCCACCAGTATAAAGCGTCTTCGTGTAGCTATTTAGAAGCCAACCATTGCTTCTGCTCATTAGTCATCCCTAAATCCTTAAAGATACGCTCAAACACCTTTAACCAATTCAGCACTTCTTCCACTAATTCTTTCCTTGTAAACATCCTACCCTCATGACTCCTATAGTCCTGACTTATAAAGTCCACCCTAACCATTGGTCTCGGCTCGACTACTTCCAGCATAGCCTCTTTCTTCATCTAGGCCATAAATCGTCAGAACAAAACATTTATACTCATCCTTACGACAGGTGGGATTGCCTCATTTACCACTGCAGAAGGCACTTTTTTTCCATTGCATTCAACTTTTTGAGTACTATCATTCTCTCTTCGAGAATTGGCACCTCAAAACCTGGCTCTTCCACTTCTCAAATCCATTTCTGCTAGAAAAGTCATTATTATAAACGAAAGAAAGAAAGTGATTATCGGTAGGAAATCTCTACTAAACTCATCTACTAAATACTAATTAAGTTTCAATCGGAAGCTTTAAAATATAAATAAATAACTTTTCTTATTTCAACATTCAAGTTCAATAATCAAAATTTAGTTTTTAGAACTTGAATTTTAAACAAACAAAATTCAAAAAAAATTCAAAAACCATTTAGCGTCTAACCAGTGTTCAGTATGCGGTTTAGTGCTTATAAGGTTTTTGTAACAACCCGGGATTTGCATTACCAACTAATAAATAAAAGTTAGGATTTTTATTTATTTTAATGAAGCATAAAAGAATTTGGAATAACAAAATTTATGTGAAAAAGGCTATTTTAATTAAATGGGAAATATGGGATTTTAAAATGAGGATAAAATATTATTTTTGGAAAGTTAAATATTTTAGGAGAGATTTTAAAACGGGTTTGGATAAGAAAAATGAGTTTTATAAACATACATGAACACTTAGACTAATTGTTGGAAAACATATAAATAACTCTCTTCTTATTGGGTTTCTAAACCTAGCCCAATAACCCACCCTAAACCTCCTCTATAAATTATCTCATACTCTCCAAACCTCATTCATTCCAACCCTAATCAAATTCCTAAAACCCTAAACCTAAAAATGTCCTCCATGCTTAGGAAAGCTCCATCCTCTCTTATATTGGCTTAAGCTAGTTAAAGTAAGGGAAGGTAATGCAAAAAACCCTCTTGTAATCCATTTCTAACTCTCTTTAATTTCTGGAAATCATGTTGTAACTCTTGGTTTTATGTGTTTTGGTATTTTTCTAGCTCCTTGATCATCATCTCTTAGCTTTGGTTAGTGCCATATAGGTGTTTGTTCTTTTGCTTGAGAGAAATACTAGGTAAACCCTCTCCTAATCTATGTATAAGCATCTCTTAATTTCTGAAATTATTTTGTAATCCTCTTTTTTTTGTGCATTTAGATTGTGAAACTCTTTGATCTTCTTTTCATTACTTGGAAAGAGGTAATATATGCTAGCTGAAATTATAATTAGTTTATTGCTGTTAGTAAATTAGGCATATCTCATTCATCTTAAATCGGAATTAAGATTTTCTTGATGTTCTGGAAAGCTTATTCTGTAGGCTATAACTTTTATGTTTTGAGCTTTGCCTAATTTTATGCTTTGAATGGTAGAAATCACGTTTGTTTGTCGCTGACCTGACAACAAACTACAGGGTTGAGAAACTAAAAACCTGAAATTGATTTGGCCATAAGTTACTCGTTTCTTATCCAAATCTAATAATTTTGGATGTTCTAGAAAGCTTAGATTTAGTGCTAAAACTTTCATGTTTTGAGTTTCATGAAGTTTCGAAGTTAATTTGGTCAAAACTGTGCATTCTTACCACTGTCCCGAGAGCACAACGACAGTGATATAAAATTTAGATCTGAGAATTGTTTTAGTCATAGAATTTTCATCTCTGGTCGGAATTTGACGATCTTGGTCATTCCGGAAAGCTTAGAAACTAAGCTACAACTTTCATTTTATTCATTTTGCCAGAATTTGAAGTTTACTATGCCAAAATTGTGGTTTTTCATCTCTGGCCAGTTAGTGCATAGCTATAGGCCTTAGTCTCTTTTCTCCCGTTGTTTTCAGCGTACAACCCCGACTTTGCGACGCCATCCCGAGCTCGTCCTTTGTCGGATTTCATCGTTTTTGGTCTCTTTAAATTGATGAGATCGAGATCTTTAACCATGCAAAGTTTGGTTTAGATCTGGGTACATTAGATACTTCGTTTCTATTGCCGAAGTAGCACCCAGAAACTGTTTTACAATAGTGATCATTTTCAGTTATCGTCGGACCAACTTTGAAACATTGTCGTTTCTTCGTTTCAAGTCGAAACCGAATGATTCTTATTGCATATCAAAGTAGGAGTACTTTACTAGGCTCCTGCAAATTTTCATCAAGATCTGAGTTCATGTGACCCTTCGACCATGTCGTCGAAGTGGGACCTTTACACTGTTTTGACACAGTAAAGTTTTATGATTTTTGTCCGACTTTGAGACGACGCCGTTTCTTCGTTTCAAGTCGGAATTTCCCGATTCTTTTTGCAGTTTGGAGCAGGAATGTTGGACTATATGTCTACCAATTTTCATGCCATTCGGATTCAGTTTGCTAGTCCGAATAATTTTCTGAACTTGGATTCGCGTCATTTTTGGACTATTTTCCAACACTTAGAATATTTTCAGTGATTTTCTGGTTTTATTGATTTCTTTGAGATTTGTCTCTAGATTTTGTACACGGGTTTTATGAATTATTTTCAAAGGATTTTTCACTCTTAAATGGCTTTAGAAATTATTATATAATATTATTTTTAATTATTAAATTAATTACTCCATAATAGGAGAGTTTTCAAAAGCCGTTTTAAAGTGATTTCAAAATCAATTATAAATCCGTTTCGCACCATTATTTTCTATAATAAAAATCTCACACTCACTTTTTAGCACGTCGAGCGAAGTGGAAAGGTGCTTAAACGGTTAGGAAATCTCTAGCCTATGGAACCGTGTGTATTTTCTTTCCGGTTAATCCCCGACCTATTCGATTGATCGTTTTGACCTTTGGGTCTAGTTTACCGATGATACGAGGTGGACTTTTTATTTTTTGGAGTGTGAGCTTGCTATTGGTTAGTAAACCGTTTAGTGCGAACGTGGGGTATGTGACTCATTGTTAACACTTTACGGGTTCCTCTCCAAGAAGTTGGTGACACATTAGCCTCTGGGCGGCCAGTACTGGACCTCTGGGTCACCACGCCTCTGGGCAACCGTCTCTGGACACCTGCTCTATGGAGCAGTTTATTTTTCGGCATGCGCCTCTGGGCCTTTATCCTTCTGGGAAGGATCTTGCCGTCTCGCGCGTTCCGCATCTGTGCGAGTGATCGATCACAACTCTACAGTACTTGGCAACAACGACTCTGGTCGGTGCACGTGCAATATTGGTATTATTTGATGATTTTTATATCCATTCGAGTACCGCCATTCGGTGTTGGTTCTATGGAACCATACGATGTAAGTGCGATTGCCTTGTGTCAATGAAAACCAGTCAATGAAATCCAACACTGAAAAGCAGTGTCTAGAGACACTGTGAATCCACAAGGCAATCGCACTTACATCGTATGGTTCCATAGAACCAACACCGAATGGCGGTACTCGAATGGATATAAAAATCATCAAATAATACCAATATTGCACGTGCACCGACCAGAGTCGTTGTTGCCAAGTACTGTAGAGTTGTGATCGATCACTCGCACAGATGCGGAACGCGCGAGACGGCAAGATCCTTCCCAGAAGGATAAAGGCCCAGAGACGCATGCCGAAAAATAAACTGCTCCATAGAGCAGGTGTCCAGAGACGGTTGCCCAGAGGCGTGGTGACCCAGAGGTCCAGTACTGGCCGCCCAGAGGCTAATGTGTCACCAACTTCTTGGAGAGGAACCCGTAAAGTGTTAACAATGAGTCCCATACCCCACGTTCGCACTAAACGGTTTACTAACCAATAGCAAGCTCACACTCCAAAAAATAAAAAGTCCACCTCGTATCATCGGTAAACTAGACCCAAAGGTCAAAACGATCAATCGAATAGGTCGGGGATTAACCGGAAAGAAAATACACACGGTTCCATAGGCTGGAGATTTCCTAACCGTTTAAGCACCTTTCCACTTCGCTCGACGTGCTAAAAAGTGAGTGTGAGATTTTTATTATAGAAAATAATGGTGCGAAACGGATTTATAATTGATTTTGAAATCACTTTAAAACGGCTTTTGAAAACTCTCCTATTATGGAGTAATTAATTTAATAATTAAAAATAATATTATATAATAATTTCTAAAGCCATTTAAGAGTGGAAAATCCTTTGAAAATAATTCATAAAACCCGTGTACGAAATCTAGAGACAAATCTCAAAGAAATCAATAAAACCAGAAAATCACTGAAAATATTCTAAGTGTTGGAAAATAGTCCAAAAATGACGCGAATCCAAGTTCGGAAAATTATTCGGACTAGCAAACTGAATCCGAATGGCATGAAAATTGGTAGACATATAGTCCAACATCCCTGCTCCAAACTGCAAAAAGAATCGGAGAATTCCGACTTGAAACGAAGAAACGGCGTCGTCTCAAAGTCGGACAAAAATCATAAAACTTTACTGTGTCAAAACCGTGTAAAGGTCCCACTTCGACGACATGGTCGAAGGGTCACATGAACTCAGATCTTGATGAAAATTTGCAGGAGCCTAGTAAAGTACTCCTACTTTGATATGCAATAAGAATCATTCGGTTTCGACTTGAAACGAAGAAACGACAATGTTTCAAAGTTGGTCCGACGATAACTGAAAATGATCACTATTGTAAAACAGTTTCTGGGTGCTACTTCGGCAATAGAAACGAAGTATCTAATGCACCCAGATCTAAACCAAACTTTGCATGGTTAAAGACCTCGATCTCATCAATTTAAAGAGACCAAAAACGATGAAATCCGACAAAGGACGAGCTCGGGATGGCGTCGCAAAGTCGGGGTTGTACGCTGAAAACAACGGGAGAAAAGAGACTAAGGCCTATAGCTATGCACTAACTGGCCAGAGATGAAAAACCACAATTTTGGCATAGTAAACTTCAAATTCTGGCAAAATGAATAAAATGAAAGTTTTAGCTTAGTTTCTAAGCTTTCCGGAATGACCAAGATCGTCAAATTCCGATCAGAGATGAAAATTCTATGACTACAACAATTCTCAGATCTAAATTTTATATCACTGTCGTTGTGCTCTCGGGACAGTGGTAAGAATGCACAGTTTTGACCAAATTAACTTTGAAACTTCATGAAACTCAAAACATGAAAGTTTTAGCTCTAAATCTAAGCTTTCCAGAACATCCAAAATTATTAGATTTGGATAAGAAACGAGTAACTTATGGCCAAATCAATTTCAGGTTTTAGTTTCTCAACCCTGTAGTTTGTTGTCAGGTCAGCGACAAACAAACGTGATTTCGACCATTCAAAGCACAAAATTAGGCAAAGCTCAAAACATAAAAGTTATAGCCTACAGAATAAGCTTTCCAGAACATCAAGAAAATCTTAATTCCGATTTAAGATGAATGAGATATGCCTAATTTACTAACAGCAATAAACTAATTATAATTTCAGCTAGCATATATTACCTCTTTCCAAGCAATGAAAAGAAGATCAAAGAGTTTCACAATCTAAATGCACAAAAAAAAGAGGATTACAAAATAATTTCAGAAATTAAGAGATGCTTATACATAGATTAGGAGAGGGTTTACCTAGTATTCCTCTCAAGCAAAAGAACAAACACCTATATGGCACTAACCAAAGCTAAGAGATGATGATCAAGAAGCTAGAAAAATACCAAAACACATAAAATCAAGAGTTACAACATGATTTCCAGAAATTAAAGAGAGTTAGAAATGGATTACAAGAGGGTTTTTTGCATTACCTTCCCTTACTTTAACTAGCTTAAGCCAATATAAGAGAGGATGGAGCTTTCCTAAGCATGGAGGCCATTTTTAGGTTTAGGGTTTCAGGAATTTGATTAGGGTTGGAATGAATGAGGTTTGGAGAGTATGAGATAATTTATAGAGGAGGTTTAGGGTGGGTTATTGGGCTAGGTTTAGAAACCCAATAAGAAGAGAGTTATTTATATGTTTTCCAACAATTAGTCTAAGTGTTCATGTATGTTTATAAAACTCATTTTTCTTATCCAAACCCGTTTTAAAATCTCTCCTAAAATATTTAACTTTCCAAAAATAATATTTTATCCTCATTTTAAAATCCCATATTTCCCATTTAATTAAAATAGCCTTTTTCACATAAATTTTGTTATTCCAAATTCTTTTATGCTTCATTAAAATAAATAAAAATCCTAACTTTTATTTATTAGTTGGTAATGCAAATCCCGGGTTGTTACAGTTTTTAAAGAGTAAGAACACGCTAAGAACCGTTCCTAAAACGTCGGGACCTCAGTCGTTGGTTGGAAAAAAAATCTTTCCTCTCTGCCTTCCTTTCTGCTCAGCATGTAAATGGATGCTCCACTGGAAGATGCCCTTAGCTATCATCCCTTTACACTCACTTGTCAATTCAAACCCCCTCTTTCCTCTCGTCGCAAATCTAAATAGCAAACCCGTACGCTCTAGCAAATACATTACTTTTCTTCCTCCACACGAACGAATGCATATTCGTTTTGCTTCTCTCTCTTTTCAACTAAAGTCGAGTGATTGAAGGGCTTGCGCTGTGATTTCGTCTGCTTCTAGATCAAGATTTTCGATCTTTTAGGTATGCTTCTTTCTGCTTTTACTTTTGAATTTTTTTGGTTGAATGCATGTTCTTTGTCTAGATCTAAGTATAATCATAAAGCCCATCTATTTAGACTTCAAAATTTTTCAAGGCTCATCAAATTAGTCATTTTTGCTTGGAACATTTGGTAAATATTGGCCTTCTTAGAAATATTGTCTTGAATATGAATCCACCTGCGGATTTGATCTTTAGCTATCACATTTTTTACGCTTGGTTCTTTTGTTTAGCCGCAAAGGATTTTTTATTGCCGCTAACTTGTTGAAACTATGGATATTACCCAGATATTTGCAGATTGATTAATTAAGCTAGAATTTGGATGATTGACCGAAAAAGAAAGATACTTTCTTTTCTATTTACTTAGTTTGCATTGTAAGTGAGAGATTTAAACATTTTTGGTTGTTTGTATTGCCTATTGTACATTCTTTAATTATATGCATGTAATTCTTCTTAAAGGTCCAAGCAAAGCTTAGTTATATGCAAGTGTTCTTTAATTATATGTTCATTGTTCCACAAGCATGTCTTTTCAGTACCTTCTTATATCTATGTTACAACAAACTCGATCAAAAAAACCAGTTGCCTTATGTTTAAGCTAAGTACGTATAGTTATTAAAGAAAATTCGTATACTTCTATTTTAAGGCCGGGAGCACCAAGTAAAGCTTGTAAATTTTGAGGAACCAAGCTTCTTAAGGAAAATTTGTTTGTTTATGTTTTGAGGGGAATGCAATTTTTAGTAAGTAATTGATGAACAACAATAAGTCTTTATTCAAATTTTTGTTTGCCACCTGAACTAATTTCTTCCATTATTGTCTATATAGTAGGGAAAATGGTTACTATTTTTATTAATGCCGGAACTAATTTCTTCCATTATTGTCTATAGAGTAGGGAAAATGGTTACTATTTTTATTAATGTCGGTGAAATAATTGAGAAATTGTGAAAGTGTCGAAGAAGACTGGTGGATGGTTTTGCTTTTGGTGCACATATTTTTGCTTGATTGGGTTGTAGAAAATATTGTTTATTTTCATATTTGGGAGTGTTGCACATATAATTTTTTACTCAACTCCATAAATCATTCAACATATAATTTTTTTACTCAACTCCATAAATCATTCAACATATAATTTTTTTACTCAACTCCATAAATCATTCAAGACATCTGATCAAAGAAAAAACGAACAAGTGGAAACTTGCGAGGATTATATAGTAACTTAAGATGCTAAAGGATTGATAATTTTAGAAAATCAAACCATTCTTTTCTATGGACAATTGTGTAATTTTACTAATATGTTTATATTTAATAATAGTTGTAGTACCTTTGATAGCACACTTTTCTGGTAACATTGTGAACTGCCAAAATGCCCCTCTATAGATATTATCAAATTTTAATATCACCTAAAAATAGGATCTAACATTGAACTCTATTATGAAGTCAAAACGCTCTTCTATAAATATTATGAACTCTTAATATCACTTAAAATAGGATCTAACAAATAATTTTTTTTACAAATTTTTTTATTAATTAATAATAAAGAAAAATTCAAACTAACAAAAATAATTAGATGTAGAAATTAAAATTCAAACTAACTACACATGATTTTAACACAAAGATATGACTAAATATTTGTGCAAATCATTTTACATGAATGTTTAAGTATATACAGTTTGTAGTTCACGTGCGAAGCGCATGCCGTAATGCTTGTATATATATTCATTTAAATAGCTCATAGAATACTAGAGGGGCTAACATATCCATTGCAATGTAAATCGCAGCACCTATACACGGGCATGTCAAACCATGTATACTTTGTAATGTTGCATGTGCATGTACACGTACATATGTATATGATACACATGCAAATATAATACAAAGCAATATAAAGTAAAATTTTATTTATAAAATTAAACAAAATAATAATTTTATTTAAAAGAAATTTAGAAAATTTATAAATGATTAGACTTCATACGATCGACAAAGATCTAATATGGTTAAAAAATTGAAATTCACCCATTTTTCTACTACGGGTTGGTCCAGTTCCAAAAAATACAACGAACACATGTAAATCTTTAAGAGCTAGCCTCTTACCAGTATAATCATAATAATAATTCAATATAATGCTATACTTGTTTTAGAAAATATTAATAGTCATTATCAATGGATTAGCCAAAGCATTTTCGTATACAAAAATCATAATAAACTTACTAGAATAGGAGGATGATTTATACCAAAAATACAAATACCACAAGAATGCTCAGGTTGTAATGACCGTATGTTACATATCGAAGGATTGTAAAATATTATTTTTTAAATTCATATTAGGTTATATGACTCTATAAATGTGGACGCGGTCAAGTACTGACATTATTGATCCATAGTAATTTTATCGAACGATTTTGACCCAAATTTGTTTTCGGCATTTTAGGTGGTTACACGTATTACATTGATATACGCACACCGATGCACCGAAGAATTTAAATGAATGGAAAATGTCCTTATGTCAAGGAGAAAGTGTATAAGCTACGTAGTCGAAAATTTTCCAGATTGAACGTTCCTGCTGCCCGTACGACTTAAAAACATCCAAAAATAGCATTTCGGGAAACAGTCTAAGATTTCGACGAAACTTGTTCCTAGAAATGAGAAAAATACATGATTAAAATGCTCGAAGAATTGTCGCAATCGAACATATTTAGAAGCCGTACGAGCACAAAACATGCATTGAAATTTCGAAAATGGGAGAAAAAAAATACACATAAACCCTAGCCCAACCACCAACCTATATCTTTGTTTTTTCCTATGCCGTACATTTTCATTTCCTTCCTCTCACCTCTCTTTCTCTCCATAGTAACCCAACCTCCCACCCCCTTTGTCCTCATCTTTCTCCACCAAATATTCGTCGTTTTCGACGAAATAAAATTCGGGTCTTTGTATTTTTTTCCAAGGGCTACGTAGCCATGGCCTTGGATCGACCTAGATCAAATCGTGATGGCCAAAAATTGCAGATCCGGCAAAGGAGGTAATTTTTGGAACGAATCTTAAATGGGTTTTGATGATGTGGGTTTGGTCATCTTGCCGAGGAAAGTTCAAAAACATATATCGCATGTGCTAGAGATGGACGTGGTGGCAGCGGCTTTTGTTGAGAAAGTTTTGGAAAGATTTGGATTAGTTGTCCGATTTTATGCATACGTGAGGTCTATGGGTGGTCGTTGATAGCTGAGGCAGGCAAGTTGGAGGCCAAGCTGAGTGGCGGTGCAGGTGGCGGGTCTGGTTGAGGCGATTGGTGTTGTTTTGGTGGCATGTAGCAACAAACGAAACAGAAGGGTAAAACGCTAGGGTTGATGGAGTTCATGGTCGAGGTGCAGGCTGAGATGGTAGGTGGTTGTGCTAGGCGGTGGTAGGAGGTGTAGCCTGGTGCGGTGGTAGTGCAGTGATAGTTGGCACGTGAGTGCATGGGGAGGAGTTTTGTTGCGTGGATATGCATGAGTGGAAGTATACAGGAAAGAAAAAAAGAAAAAGGGTAACAGGTCACGGCCTATGGAAGGCTGGCCAGGATAGTGGCTGAGGCCAACGGAGGACGTGTCAGGCAGAGTTCGGGTAGTGGCATCGTGGGTTGGAGCTTGGACATGCGGTGTGTGAATGGGTGAAGTAAAGGGGTGACATGTGTTCAGGGCCGGTTCAAGAGAATGGGTTGCCCAAGGCAACTGGAATTTTTGGAAAACATCACTCTGGGAACTGAAGCATGCGTTGCCCCAGGAGGAGCTGGAAATTATGAAAAATATCACTTTGATGGGAATTGAACCTACCAGCTCATGGAAGAAAACTTGCTTTCTTCCACTACACTACCAATACTTTCAATTAATGTATAAAGTAATATTCATTAAATACTAAACTATTCAGATCACCTGTTTTCCTCCACCGTGTTGCCCCCATCCGGGGGGTTGCCCTAGGCGGCCGCCTGTCAGGCCTAGCCCTGGAACCGGGCCTGCATGTGTTTAGTTTGCATGTACTGGGAATGAGAGAAGAAAGGAAATAACGTGGACCTGCAAAGTTGGGTGAGAAAAAAGGTAATTATGAAAGTGTTAATTAAGTTAGTTTTTAATTATGAAATTGGCTAATTTATAGTTAGGTTAGTTTAGTTATTATTTTATTAATATATATTCGATTTCTTATACCATCCATATCTTTTGCATACGAGGTCCGATTTAGACGCGGTTTCTTACGTTGCACTCATGATGGAGAGCTATAAGAGTTGATATTAGATTGGTCTGCTTTTGTTGCGCTAAGTGATAATTTCACCTATCGTACTATGATTGTTAGCATAGAATAAAAACGACGTTTTGAAATGATTTCGAACTTCAAAATGTGATTTTTGTTATATTTAAACATACGTCTTATTTTATAAAAGAATTTAAAAGTAAATGGTTTTAAATCAAATATTACACTTTTTCTTACTAACTTACCATTTTTTGAAAATCATTAGATATAGGCTACTTTTGATACGAATCCCCATATTGAATGACATAGACATAATATATATGTTGTATATATGCTATGATAGATGTATGTATACTTGTTGCTTACATGTATGGTTGTTTGCTTAGTTTGGTTAAAAACGCCGATCGAAGGCGATATAGTGTAAGGAAATATCTCATAGGATAGAATTTCATGCATACTTAGTGATCTGAAGATGAAAGACGATGGACTTGGGTATGTGCTTCGGACTTCAGGGTGGAGATTAGACGTTTTCTTTTGGTTTGTACTTAACCACTTTTGGTTAAGTGCATAACCAAATTGGTCGTTATCGGCTACTCTGGAGTGGTCGGTATCTACAACTATCGATGATGGTCGATTTAGCCAATTTTGACATGGACGATAGAGAGGCTTCGAGGAGCATGATGTGATGGTTCGTTCGTTCGTTCGATATTTGATTTTTATGCTATGGCTCTTCGACGAGCGGTTTTGGCAGTGAAGTAAGGGTGTGATGCTTCGACGATGACAAGATGGGAAGTGATGGCTTCGATGATGGATAGCTTTACTTCGAGACGTAGTGTAGATGACGATGAGTTGGATTGAGGGAACATCTGGAGGAATGTTACATGACATTTGATGATATTTTATGACTAATGATGGATGTCTAGAATAATTCCGGACCGTAGTGACTTCATGACGGAAATTATGGAGACAGTTCCATGATCGGCTCAGCTATTGATGATGTGTGAAAAGGGATCGATGATACTCGGAGGTTCAAAGAGTACTCGTAGAGCGTAGGGTAATATATGGTACCTATTTGAGCAATGGTGAGATCTGATCTCCATGTGGGCGATATGTTCTCCATGACGGGCGATTTAATTCCTGGCCTACTGAGTGGCATGGATTCAAGTACTGAGAAACCGGGACATTGAGTAATCCTTGACCATGATGGGTCGTTCAAGTTATCGTGTATCTAACGCACTGAGTGAGCGAAGTGAGGATGGGTGATAAATGCTATGTTTGTTTAATTTTCTACCATCCTAGGGATATCACATGACGCCAATATTATTATTGTATATATATTTTGTTGACGTCAAAATTCATGTTAACACCCCAAACAGTGTGAAAGCACCATAATTCCAATAATAGCTCCCAAATAGAATGAAGTAAAGAATAAAATATGAACGATAGAAAATTAAAACAGAAAGAAATGAACACAGAAAGATTTATAGTTGTTCGGCTGACTCTGGCCTACGTCACTCTAATAATTTTCCATTTATTATACTGTATATTACAATTACAATCCGGATGATAGCCTTATAATAATAATGGACAAAGAGGAGAGGTAGAAAGAAGATCTTAGAATGAGTGTCATGCTTGTTGTATTTATAGGGGAAGACGTGCAGAGATCCAGTTGAAAACTCGCCTACAATACCTCGAGACAAAGACCCAGCCCATCAAAGAAAACTGATGTCGAACTCCTAAATTTGAAGGATCAGGGCTGATCGGTCAAGATGGCCATGTAGGGCCCTGCGATCGCTCCTCTGGGTCCCCTTTTATGCTAGCTTCGCGTTTCTACAGTTGTTTTCTAATGTTGCTTAGATGAAATTTGGAGTAATCGATCGATTTCTGTTGCGTTGAGCTGCCGAGTTAAGTGTCCATAGCCATAGTGATCTGATTCTATCCCCTGCCTAGGGGAAGGGATAGGTACTGATCTCTTTCCTAAGGGAAGAGATAGGTACCGATCCCCTGCCTAGGGGAAGTACCAGTCCATACTTAGCCATAGTGATCGGATCCGATCCCTTGCCTAGGGGAAGTACTAATCTATACTTAGGCAATTCTGGGATGCCATTCGTTTTAATCCGCCTGAATATCATCCATAGCTTTGTTTATACCTGATTCCCAAACCCAACAATCATCCCTCCAAGCTTCCTGCTATGATGATCACGAAATCCATTTAGTTGAATCTGCCCATACACTGCCTGGTCAGAAGGTGGGTTAACATATTTGGACACCCCTTAGCACCTTGATGTATAATACATCCATAATGACTATGATATAGAGTAACATATATCATATGTTATGTTCTAGCTCTTTGGATACAGGGACAGGTCAAGTATGATTCTCCATACCATTTGTTCCATATACTATATTGACTTTTATAGTATTTTATGATCGTTTATCGCTCACTCCAGACCGTTGTCTGATTCGAGGTTTTATGGTTTGCTTCTTATTACCTTGTGTACTCTTAAATGAGTAGATTAGATAACATGTGTAAACGGCACATGGAGTTCTGTAGATGGAATAGCAGGTGGCCATGCTTTCTCATATTTATATTTTAGGCTTTTAATTGCATATTCCGATGTGTGACACTATGGAGCCTTGACAGTGTTTGACTTCCTACTATTAGAGATAGTTTGTTAGTTGAGTTTATTTATCATTTGTATTAACTCTACTATTGTTGTTATAACTGTATGAGCCTATGCATTCTGATTCTAAGGTTCATATAGTTACTTCTGTCTTGATTGTTTTATACCTATGATGATTATTATATTTTACTCGATGTGTTGTAAGATATATGGCATGTTCTGTGATTGTATGATGTTTTCTTTCTCTGCTATTCTCTTCTATTCTCTTCTTTACTCCTTTTCTTTCCTTTTACCATTGTCTTACAACTACCGGATTCTCCAGCAACGCCTATTCGACTATATGAGCATCGGAGGAATATGGCGGTCGTCTCACTTAGTATCAGAGCTTAGGTTACATGATTTACCTGAGTTGATATCGTGATCTTGTAAAGATAGGGTAGGAGTTGTCACCTTAGACTGGACCTAGAGTATATATCTATACGAGAGAGTGCGTACTTGTAAAATATTTTGATTTTCAAAACCATATAGTAGGATAGGTAGTATATAAGTTGTATTGCACACATAAGCTCTATTGATGCAGTTTTCCTTTATAAGAATTGATCGCCCTTATTATATATTAGGAATGATCTAGCATACGAGGAATGCCGCTGGGAACTCCATCTCTAGAGTTAATGAAGGGGCATGCTTCGGAGCTAATAGATTTGTAGACCATGTTTAATACCATGATGCAGAACCTACTGCAAAATGCTTAAGAAGTCGCTTCAAATGTTGTTGTTGATGGGGGTGTTCCGGTGGAGGTGCCCAAAGCCGATTCTGCCAAGCTGAATAAAGACTTCACTTGTCTTAGAGGCAAACCATTCCAAGGAATGGAGTCGGCTATTGAATGCAAGACTGGTTGAGTACTTGCAAGAGGATCTTCGATGACTTGGAGTTAGATAATGCAATGAGGTAGAAGTTGATCTCTAGATGACTCCAAAGACAAACAACGAACTGGTGGAGTGGCCTTATAGCTTCGATTCTCGAGGATCATTTTACTTAGGATCAGTTTATAGTTCGCTTCAAAGAGAAATGTATCTTGACTTTTCAAAATCCAATGTTATTTAGGAAGTTCACCGACATGAAGCAAGGCGATGTGTCTATGTTAGAGTATGCAACCGAATTTGATATGCTATCGAAGTACGGTCTATCTTTCATTGATACTCCATTCAAAAAAATGAAAAGTTTACCGTTAGATTGAGTAATCAACTTGGGAAGCGATTAATTGCTCATATTGACGAGAGCTTTCAGAAGTTGATCGAGAAGGATTTATGATGTGAGAGCCTATACTCAGTGTAGGACTATCCCGAACCAACTAAGCGGGGATAAACAGTGAAGGCATGCGAATTGAATGTCGTTTCGATTTCGTCGAGTGCTCCATCGATGAAAGAGAAGGGAAAAGGCATTACTATCTAGGGTATGCTTTCCATTTATGATGTTCCATACGTGTTTTATTCAATATCGGCGTTTCGCATTCCTTCGTATCTAGTGATTTGTAGATAGATTGGATTCAGACCCGATATTGTTGACCGATCTTTAAATTATGACGAACCTTATTGGGGACTCAGCCACCCTATGCATGGTTTGTCGAGACTAGCCTTATCGAGTCATGGATGTTTGTTTGTGTCGTATTGATTTGTTCTAGGTTTAATTGGGTTCGGTATTATAGTCTAGGGATGGACTGGCTGAAGGGGCATGGAATAGTGGTGGATTATGAGAGGTCGTTGGTGACGATAGGGGTAGATGATGGGCACACGGTAGTGCTAGGCTGCCTACCGGAAAATGACATGATGGTCAGTTTTCTATATTCGCTTGATGCCCCACCTGATGAGTTACCATTAGTGCCTATTTCTAGGGAGTATCAGGACATATTTGATGAGGTAGACAGATTGCCACCACATAGGGAGATAGAATTCCATAACGATCTGATCAAAGGTGTTAGACCAGTAGTTATGTCTTGGAGGCATATGATGCCCAAAGAGCTGAGGAAACTAAAGGTGCAAGCGGATGACCTATTGAGGTGAGAGTTTATTCATAGAAGCACATTTTAATGGGATGCACTATAGCATTTGCCACTAAGGTAGATGGCTCTTTAAGGTTGTATGTTGATTATCATGAGCTGAATGAGATGATGAACAAGTATCCACTCCCACTATTGATGGCTTATTCGATTAGCTCTATGGCATGAAGGTTTTCTCTCAACTGGACCTTGCGACGAGGTTTCATCAATTGAGAGTAGCTAGAAAGAGTATGTCGATCATAGTGTTTCGTATGCTACTTTTATTTTTGATTGGTTGGTTATGCCGTTTGAGCTAACAACCGTGTCGGCATGCTTTATTGATCTCCTGAACCATGTTTCGAGGGATCACTTGAGTAAACCGTGCTTGTGTTTTTCATTGACGATATTTTCCTCTACTCAGGGATGAAAGAGGAGCACAAGATGCATTTGAGGATTGTGTTGGAGGTATTGAGCAAACAATGATTGATGGTGATGTCTTCGAAGTATCACTTTTGGAGAAGGGAAGTGAGATGCTTGGATCACGTTGTTTCAGAGCAGGACATTGCTATGGATCCTGCGAGTTACGACAGTCTAGGATTTGAGCAGACCCAAGAGTGCTACATATGAGAAGTTTCCTTGGATTAGAAAGACATAATATACGTTTTGCCAAGGACTTCTCAAAGGGTAGTGACACCATTAACCGATTTGATGAGAAGAATCAGACATTTTATTTGCGACGGGAGATATGGACACGTGTTAATGAGTCTTACAGAGAGGTTGACGAGTGCACCGATGTTAGTCATTTCAAGCGGAAATGAGGAGTAGATGGTACACATACATTCTTGGGGTACTGGACTTGGTGTGGTATTAATGTAGAAAGGAAAGTTTGTCGCATATGTTAGTCGAGAACTGAAACCGCACCAGGGGAAGTATCCGACTCATGATTTAGAGTCGACGACGATAGAATTTGCATTGGGGATTTGGAGGCTCTATCTATTAGGAAAGGGTTCGAATTGTTCATTGATCCCCACATCACTGAAGTATCTCTTCTCTAAGAACGATCTTAATCTTTGCCAATGGTGATGTTTAGAGCTCTTGGCCTCCTACTGACAGAGTTAGTGGTATGCCCTAGGGGAAATAATGTAATTTGTTACATATATCTAACTCGCTGGCCAATTTTGTTCGAAATAAAGGTGTTTTCTTTCTATTATATACTTGATATAATGTGTTATATTAATTAATTAATTTAATTTAAAGTATATGTAATAGACAATCCATAAATGGTATGTTTTATGATAGTAGTTACAAAGTGTTGCCATCGTAAGTAATTTATCATAATGAAAACAAATATAACATTTTTTATGGTCCTATCAAGATGCATTGAGACTGGATATCGATGTATCAGTTGAGGCTAGATTACATAACGCTCTCCAAATGTTGGGCATTGTATTACTCATGACCGTTGGGGACACCTAAGGATTACGTACTGATAGTTATTAGATAACTATGGAATGACTCACTCGATAGTTTTCTATTGGTTAATATAACTATAGTCAAACAGAAAATATCGATGTGACTGATTTACATAGTTCTCTCAACTTGAGAATATAATGGATCTTTAATATGAAAGCTCTGCTTTGATTATAGTCAAATCATGGCACAAGATCCATTGATTGACTATAGTTGGGTCGAGTGGAAGTATTGGAAGTGAAGCACAATTCAAGAGAGGATTCGTCTCCTTGGTTATATGGGATTAGTATCACGATTTGCTCAAGTTAACTCAATGACAAAGTCTCTAGCCAGGCCAGCTCGATTAATAATAATTGTTATCATTGAACCAAGGACTTTGTATTTAGACTGTAGAGTTGAATATGGATGATACTGGAATTTTGACCATTACCAAATTCCATAAGTCAAAAGTGATTTAGTTTTGACGAAGAGAATTGGTGTAGATAAATGTCACAACCGGGTAACACTTAATAAAGCAAAATTTAATTTTATTGAAACTAAGTAATCGATAAATTTGGCCAAAATGTAACACCACATGCTAAGTGACGTGTGAACATTAACATTCGAATAGTTCGATGTTAATCACTGACACAATTTACACCTGACGAGTCACACAACATGAATGATGAATTCTCTTTAGACCAAATGATTTAATTAGTTTATAATCGTTATAAATTAATTCAATTAAATAATAAATTTTAAATATTAATTATAAAATTTTGAATATGATTGTAGGAATATATATTATTAAATATATTTATAATAGTTATAAATATATCGATCAATATGTGATATCGATAAGCAATTAAATTAGATTTAATTAGTAAAATTTATTTGGACCTAAATGGGCTATTAGCCTATTATAGTACCATGACATTTTGGCAGCAATAGGGATGTAGGAGGTGGCAAAAAATGGGCTAGGGGTATTTTAGATGGATAGCTTAGATTGGGGGGTGGGGGTATGAGATATGATCCACCTTTCTCTTTATTCCTTCCACTATAAAAGGACTCACAACCCTAATGAAAAAATGAATTTTTTGGCCGCCATGTCCCATCATTACTGGTTGAATTTATCTACATAGGAGCCTAACAAATTCATCTTAAATCAATATCAAAGCAACAACTATTGGATAGTCAACGGTCTACAATTCATGGATTAGCAGTCGCCGAATCAAGAAGAATTCATTGGACGGAGATTCATCATTACAGGGTGTAATTCAAGGCATTAGTTTTGGTATGTGTTTATTATACTATATATATGACTTATGATTGCTGAATAATATTCTATTGTTTGTTTGTATATCATTATTATATTGTTAGTTAGTTGAGATTCTTATAAGTATTAATAATGTCACATATTAGATTGGTTATATATATATGTATAATATTATTAAAAAAACCATTTTTTATAGATATGATGTATACACAGCCGAATGAATTTACTTTAATTATTATTCTTTTACTAATATATATATATATATATGTCATATAGCATATATTAAATGACTTTTATTTAATTGTGTCATAATATCATGTTAATAATTGATCTTATATTTTATATTTTATATATGCATATTTACACTATTTATAATTTTAGGTAACAACAAAGTATTTTTAATAGTCATTTACTATTATTTAATACTATTTAAATCAAAATGCAAGTCGATTAATTCATACAAAAAAATATATGTATCGAAAATTATATTTTAAATTCAATAAAATTACTTCATCATCATATTATCTCTTGGCCTAAATCCCAAAATTTAAAAATTAAAATTTTATTTTTAAAAAATCATTTATATGTGTGATTGATAATAAATAATTAATAATTAATTAATTTTGACTCAAAAATTATGGAAATTTTCTCTCGTCCTTAAAATATCATGTTTGAATTTACAAAAATTTAAAATTTGTAAAATATATTACAAAACTATTTTTAACATTATTTTAATGCTTTTTAGCTTATATATATAAATAATTTAACAACATAGAATTGTAGTTAAATATTTCATATGTTGTGTATTCGGTCTGGAATTCAATAAAAAGATAAAAGAATATTTATTTTTATTTATTTTTCATAATTGATATTATTATATATATATATATTTATTTATTTATTTAATACATATATTTATAAATACTTTAGATAATGTAAATATGATTATACATAGATGCATATATATATATATATATATATATAATTTTGTAACCGTAAAATATACATGTATATTTTATTTGAAAAATAATTTATATATTATATGTGTGTGTATGTTTATATATATATATTTATATAGTCATTTATTTAATTAATATCTGATTTAATATATATATATATATTATTACTATTATACATATATGAAATATATATATTTTTCACATATATATAAGTATATACCCATATTGTTTTAATATTTATTTAAATAATAAATTTATATACATACATATATTTGGACAACATACACTACATATAAGATGAACTAATAAGTCTGTTGTGATGGAAATCACAGCATTTATATATGGACATATTATACCTTACACGGGCTATTATGTTATACATGCATACACATACATATATGTATATGATACATATGTGTACCATTAGATTTAATTGAATATAAATTAAATAAAATTCCAATTATTACTTATAACTTTAAATGGAAAAGGAGATTTTATTTAAATTAAATTTAGAAATGTTCTAAATAAATTAGACTTCATAGGTCCAATATAGAACCAATAAGGGAATTTTTTTTAAAACTCACCCATATCTTCCGCTGCGAGCAACCTAGTTCCAATAATGATATCAGATTCCAACGGCCTATGCAGTCTAAATTAATCAAATTAGGGTTAACTATTAAGCTCACAGCCCAAAAGTTATCCCTAATAGAAAAGGCCCAAATTTGAATTAGGCCTTGGACTAATTTTCAAAATTATTTGAAATTAAAATATAAGATTTTAAATTTAAAAGTTAAATTTAAAATAAGATATAAATATTATGAAAGTTATAATATAATAAAAAATCCTTAAAATGTTTGAAAATAAATATTAATTTCAAAATTTAAAATTTACTAATAAGATTAATAAAATAAATTAATTAAATAAGTTAATTAATTAATAAGTGTATACATGTATTATATATTATAATATATGTTATGTTGTTTTAAAGTGTTTAAAATAACATAAGTGTGCATGTATGTATATGAATTGAATTTTGAAATTAATATAATTTAATTAAAATTGTTTGATTAAATTATTTAAATAAATAAATTAAGGGTTAATTAGTTGAATGAATATACACATATATAAGATATGTGTGTAATACTATAAAGGTTATAGTATGTAATAAATATTTAATATAATTGTTGTATTAAAATAATATAAATTAATTAAAATGTTAATTAATTAAGAAATTAATTAAATAAGATTTGACTAATATAATATTATGCATAAGACTATTATATAAGTAGCATGAATAATAATAAAACTTATATAATATGAATGTATAAACTAAAGGGGGAATATTAAAGAAACCCTAAACAGACTTAAGGGGTAAATACATACATGTTGTATGTATATGTGATTTCTTATGTGTCCGACACTTGCATCACGAGAGTAATTCATAACAACTATATTATTCCATAAGTTTATATCACTCAATGTTAAATATTAAAGATTATGAATCTTCAATATAATGTTGTCCTCTACTATATATATATATATATTAATAAATTACTTACACACTCCTTAGTTGTTGAGCAGACTCAACCTGGGGATGTTACGTCTAGTATTATTAATATATTGAATAAACGAGGTGTAACATCCCTCTACTTGGAGGTCCAAAACTAATGGCTACGGATGCTGCAATCATCCATAGTTATTAATCCTCGGCGACGGAATATGACAATGTTAGATACATTGATACATAGAAACACAAGAATATGGAAAAAAAATTAAAACAGCAAACAAATTCCATATTCCATTTCAAAATATTTCAAATTCATTACATAATCCCAGTGTGCAGACCACGTTCAGACAAAATATACATATTACAAAATACGCCAAGAGCGACATATGAAGATGCCCCCTTGGATGATCAGAGTATATAATGAGACAATAAAACAAGTTTGCCTTTACAACCAAACACAATGGAAATAAAAGAACTCTAAGTAGCTAGCATGCCTTCTGCACGTTACCGGAAGCTTTATTCGTCTAAAGAAACCTGGAAACCTTAACCTTCAAACTACTCAAAATCAATTGAGCACCCGAGAGTTTAAGGGGAAATAAAAACTTCGAGTCAGATATAAAGCCTGGTATGAATAATAATCTACCATCTCAAATCATTTAGATATCTAGTGAGACCAAGTTGCTTATCGGAATAGTTTAACCATATACCATGCTCCTTCATTCACAATGGTTAAAACAATTCAAAATAATATGATGATATGCAAACAATTTAATCAATTCTGGATTTCCCATCCCCATTCATTTTGACTTATTTCTCAGTTATAGTTTCTAGGGTTACTATTAACCTATTAGTTTTCATGGACTAACTAATAACCTATTAAAGTTTGCGGACTCCCTATCTGGTTCATAGTTTTCATGGGATCACTAAGAACCTATTGGTAACTCCAATATCTTTACTCTTATCCTAGTTTTCATGGGCTGACTAGGAACATATTGACTAACTGTCAATATCTTAATCCAGACATAGTTTTCATGGGCTAACTATAAACCTATTGGCCCCTACCAATATCAAATCATAGTTTTCATGGGCTGACTGTGAACCTATTGGTCCCTGCTAATATCTTTTCTTTCACACAGTTTTCATGGGCTTACTGTGAACTTGTTGGCCTCTGCCAATATCTTCAATTAAGATTTTAACATTTCTCAAGTTATATTCACTACTGAGTCAACCTAGCTGGTTATTCTGCCATTCCCCAAAGTACCGTTATGGGTTAATTGCAATGTGAATTAAATATATGAAGAAGCAATCATAACAACAACAAAATAATAACAACACCTGTGGTTTAATATCCTTGAAATAATTTTATATAAAACTTGGTTAATCCCTTCAACCTATTATTTAAGGAAAACTTCTTCAAAAACTTCATTTCAAAAATCTTTATTTATGCCATGGTTTATCCTTTAAAATGAGATTGGGTTGTTTGTTTTGAAACCTTAAAACATCACTATCGAAACCACTGGATGACCTCCATCGAAAGCATAGAAAACCTCTTTTCAAAACTCTAAGCATATACCTTTCGAAGTCCTTGTTAAATAATCTCTTTTGAAACCAAATATACCTTTCGATGGTATCAAAACATTACTCAAAAATCTTTGGAAACATAGCTTCGAAGCCAATGAAAGTACCCCTTTCGAAAGTATTGGGTTTTACTTTTAGAAACATCTTTTGGGTCAAAGTGAATATAGAAAAAAGCATCTCCTTCGAAACCATTGATAAAAATGTTTTGGGGAAAATTTTGATGTTGTCGGAACCGTCTATTCGAAAGCTCAAAACCTTTGAGTAAAACTTAGAAGGATAGCGTCGAAACCCCATTTCGACACCATTACCTTCGAAACCCATGACCCCTTCCGAAAGCATTTAGGAAGTGGCTTAACATAAGTTTTAAAAAAAGCACCCTTCGAAAGTATTGATGACTTCAATATACTCGAAAGGTAAAAGAAAAGCGGCAGAGTTTCGACTGGGTTGGAACCACTACTTTCGAAAGCATTCTTTTATAAATAGAGTAACCCCTTCGAAAGCTTGTACCTTTAAAACATAAAATGGCAACCTTCTTTGAAATCTATTTAGAAAACCCCTTTAGAAAACATATGCTTCGACTACGTCAAAAGTTTTAAGTAAAACAAAGCAGACACTTAACATTTGAAAACAATACTAAGGTTTCGACCCCATCAGAAGAATTGTTTTCGACGCCATGACTTCCGCCTTTCCTCCAATCCACTACGTACCATCTAAGAGATACCTTATGTATAGGTTTCGACTAGGTAGGTTTCGGCTGGGTTGGTTTCGATTGAGTTGGAGTGGAAGTATTGGAGTCGAAAGGCACTACTATAGGAGGCGGGACCAGTTTTTCTGAATAAAGGCTGAAATTATGCTACTTTTAGTAATTGCTTTATAACTACCTACCTTTTTGTAATCCTTTGATTGGTTGCCTTAAAACTTTTCAAATACTTTACAAAATAACTGCCGCATTTATCAGATCTAAATCAAGGAAAAAGTAACGTTTAAGCCCTTTCCATTAAGCAAAACCAATATTGCAAATAAGTCCTTCTTTTAAAATAATTTATTTTCCATAGAAAATCAATTAGGAAAAATCCCCAAAAATCATAGAATTTCACTTTCATTATGTTAACAAACATATTAAAATTTCAGACCCAATTTCTTCCTGAAATAATCGAAATAAATTTTAAACCTAAATATATCATATTTTCCTTTAGAAATTCATAATAAATTTTCCATAGTCTGGAAAATTATGAAAATTGAAGCTCATCTCTAAAATCATGTTTTACCTAACATATAATTTTTCCATGGTATTCTAAAATCAATAACAATCGGTTTTTCCCTAAAACCGTGCAAATTCATATGTAAATGAATTTGTTAAAATCAAACATATAATAGTTCAAGCATATCATCATCCAAAACATCATAAAAATGAATTTAATCCTAAATTCGAAAACATATGCTTATAAAAACAAAATAGAGATGTAATGAATTATTATTCACCTTGGATATGACAAGTAATTTGAGAATTGTAGAAGATTGATTCCCCTAGCTTTGATTCTTAGCTTTGATTTAATTTTCTTCCTCTTTCCTCTTTGATAATGGCCGGCTCCTCTATAATACTTTGCGTTTTTTAGGTTTTTAGAATGAACGTGAAAAATGAGAAAGTGAAACGTGAATGGACAAATGAAAATGTGTAGTCGTGTATAATACGGCTATTTACTAATATGCGCATGTCTAAATTAATTAGCTTAAAACCATTTTGGCCCATTTATCTTATTATTAACACGACCTTATTTATATTTTCAAATCTCAATCCCCTTTATCATTCTAATTCTTACATTATTTAATTTAATTTATCGAATTAAATCTCCTGGATAATGTTATAAAAAATTAGGGGTGTTACACGAGGTAAGATAGCTATATGTATTTGTTGAATAGACTCAATGTACATATACTATACTTAGGCCGTCGTGATATGATGGGTATGAACGAATAATTTCATTTCGATTTGTTGAGCAGAATTAAGGTCAAAGTGGAATCAGGGCAAGGTACCAAAGGGTTATGAGTTGTATATGATACAACCGATAAAGGGTTATCCATCGTCCGTGAAGCTATGACTTGTTGGGTAGACTCAAGGTCAGGATTCCAACATGGATGAGTCTTAATAGCTACTAGTGAAGTCGAAAGACTTCTATGTTTCGACTTACGGTTTGGCC
The DNA here is from genome assembly GCA_030737815.1 of Allium fistulosum. Taxonomy (NCBI): domain Eukaryota; kingdom Viridiplantae; phylum Streptophyta; class Magnoliopsida; order Asparagales; family Amaryllidaceae; genus Allium; species Allium fistulosum. The sequence continues at coordinate 302,825,213 of CM060903.1, read as the reverse complement.
AAACATAAAAAACTGGTGGGAGCCTTATTAGAAACATGAAATGATAACATTTAACCTTTTTAATATTGTATGGACATATGCTATATAATGTTATAATAATCGACATTGATAAATTTGTGCATTTAATACGATTGATAAAACGATTATCAATTAAGATATACAAATGAACCGAATTGAAGATTGACAAATAGAAATATAATATATATATATATACTTGCTATTAAATATCTCTTGCATGTTAATGTTTTCTATGCCTATGCAAGTACCTAATTTTACAACTAATTAATACATTCATAATTTGATCGCTTACGTGTTTATTTGGTCGAGACCGTGTATTGCATTCTATAAGTTTCAAACTCTAATTGCAATACAAGACTATGGATATTGATCCATATAGCATCCCATATGGGTGTTATATTGGGAACGGTCATAGTTCGTAATGTACAATACATCGATGAAGTTGGTTCATTTGAAATAAGCCAATAAACAGTATTGTAAGATCGAGTATTCAATTTGATTGATTACAAAAGGATCACTTTGTGTTAAATGTAACACAAGACCAAAACAACAATATAGATCTAAGAACTCGATCACCGAAACATCTGTTTGATCATTTTACATAAAGTGCAACATATTTGACGTCCTTAAATGTAAGGTAATCGAATTCGCTTTTGTAAAGAGTTCGTTATGATATTGCAGTAAGGGTTTTTTAAATGGTTTAACCATTTAGAAAGGAGAACAAATGTTTAAGAGTAAATGAGGTTTAATGTACGGTTGGGATGAATCAAGTGAATGGTCATTTCTACTTCATGAAGAAACATCGAAAATGAGGATTGTAATAATAATAATTGATACTTAACATTGGAATGAGAAATATGATTTCTATGTCAAAATGTGTTTTCATATAGAAAATTATGTTCTAAGAGATTTATTTCTTTGAGTTCAAGATATTTAATCAAAGAACTCTCTGTTGTAAACTAGTTGCAGTATATGAAATAAATAATTCATACTAAGTGAATGATGGATCTCCGAATTTAGTATGCTATTATAGTAATGACAAAAATAGTGTGAGCATACCATATAGAACTTATTGATTGCACAAGTTATGGAAATTGTTTTTATAAAACGTACCGAACATTATTTATGAATAATGACTATTTTTCAGCGTCAACTGAAAAATAGATATAGTTATATTTCAGTATGAATATTATGAATATTCATTATGAAATAAAACTATATGTGTTATTTGTTTATACAACAAAAGTGATGCAATTGAAAATACTGAAGTATCTAAATTTATTTACAATTATTTTGAAATCATGGGATAATCCATAGTTTTGAGAAATAATTTTTACTATATGATTATGAATTATATGATACTGGTTAATTATATCTCAAACAATTAAAGGGAAATGCACTCATTTAGTGGGAGCGTCATAGGAGTTGATGAACTCTTAGGATTGATACAATATATGTTTTCAATCGTAAGTCTATTAATACCAAAACGATTCCACATACTTCATCATATTCACCAATGAGTTATCACAAACATAAACATGTGTATTTGATACGCATGCATAAGTCCATGATAAGCTCATAAAATATAAATTGGAAGTAAAGAATATTACATGAAGAAGAATAAATTCGATTTGATCGTGTGAGTAAGTATATTGGAAAGAGTTCCAAATGTATCTAAAATGAATAAAGATTCATTCTCAACAATAACTTCTTCCAATAATACAAAATGATGTATTGATAAGGAATAGTCGAACTTTGTTAGACAAAGTATGATTAATTATGAGTAAAGTTGAGTTAACTTCTTCCTATAAGGTCTTGTACTTAAGAGCAGTACACAAGGTTAAAATTATTTCATCTAAATAATAATTTACAAACTCATACAAGATAAGGGTTTATAAGAAACCCCAACATATCCTAGATCAAGGAATTGGCAGATTGTGCAAGTTGAAAGTGAACACATAACAATTGTTCATGATGGACCTTGTATGAATCACCCAAAAGAAGTTTTGGTACAATAATCATTGGATGAGTAATTTATGCTGTGAACATAAATACATTGTGAATTAATGCAAAATCAGTTTTATATAAGGCAATTCGTAAAAGGTTTATAATCGCTTATTTCGTTGCATTGAGAAACAATTGTTGTTTCAAGAAATACCAACTTTGTAATGAAGGAATTTCTTTGAGAATTTATTACTATTAGAATGGATTTGGATATGATCCAAAGATGATACTGATTACGCCGGATGAAATGAAATTAACCTAACCTAAATAAACACATCACGTTAGAATGTATAATGAGTATTCTTGTACAAAGATAAACTGTGAGTTTCTTATTAGTGTCAAGAACAAATAATCCTCAATTGTTTAATTAAACCACTAAGAATATTGACTCTATGATATGGTACGATACGCTAATCTGAAATGGATTCTAAGACATTATCAAAATATGATTTTGATAGTTTTACCTAAAGGGATATGATCCATTGGCTGCAAATATGTCTTTAAAAGAAAGACAAATGCAGTTGAAATATAATGAGCCATATTGATAAAAGTAATATAGTAAATTTCAATTGTTGAAATTTACATAAAAGATTCACAAATCGACGTGCTCAATTTTATTGGTATTTACTCACATAATTATTGCTTAGTATGGCTTTGTGTTTGGTACGTCTGTGCTAAAATGGAAAAATTCTAAATAATGATTTAGAATAGACTGTTTGCACATAACAACCAAAGTGTCTCGAAGTCAGTGGGAGTGATGTTTGGGTTTGTAAGTTTTTGGATACGAAAGTGTCATTCAACAAGCATCAAAATTAAAAAAGTGTTTTGATAGAAATATCAAATAGTTTGATTGTCAATCAAAATGCAGAGGAAGCGTGTGCTTATAAGAAAGAACGTTAAAATATACATAGATATTTATAAACCATAAACAATACGCTGCTGATTGTTAATGATGTACTCGTATTGAAATCAGCTTTTGTTATTTTAATACTCGACTTTGGATTCGTAATTGATGTCTTTTATAGTAAGTATAAAAGATATTGGGAATGTACCAAACGATATGGAAGGACACGTTATTAAAACGTTTGATTCGAAACATGTAAGATGGATTCCTTAAGCATTAGCAATAGGAATTATCATGTCATGTTGTCTACGATATCATGATTTGTTTAGGTATTTCATATAAGAAAAAAATGTCAAATCCAAACAGATTTCACTAAGTAGTTGATTGAGGTGTTCTTGTGTAATTTTGAAATACTAGAGAATTGTTTACAAAAACAACGAACTCCTTATGAAGTAGTGTTCGAACTCAAACTTCCATAAGTGATATTGAGTATAATATGTCAATAATAAATTCAAGTTAAAATCTTTAAATTGGAAATGTTTCAAATGAAAAAAGGTGGCTGATTCAATGAAAAGGCTAAGTACATCACCTTGGATAGCGCCATAATAAAACAATGTATACAAATATATATGTACAAATTTATAACCGAGCCGAGGGTAATTTCAAATGTTGAGAATCCTATAAAATTGTTATATGATAGTAATGTCATGATATAGTTCATAATAGAACTAAGAGCTCACTGGAAGTCGAGAGACATACTCTGAATGGTTCCACATGATAAAGGTAGTTTATCAGCATTCGAGAGAGCTGATTGACAAAGTAGATAATTTAAACATAATAGCATACCCGTTCACTGAGGGACTAACCCAATTGGTTTTGAGAAAACCGATTGGAGAAGTTGGAATAAGATTTTATAATTGACCCTAAGTGTAAATGGAAGATTGATAGAGTTAGGGGTATGCCCTAGGGGCAATTATGTAATTTGCTACATATATCTAACTCACTGACCAATCTTTTTCAAAATAAAGGTGTTTTCTTTCTATATATACTTGATATAATGTGTTATACTAATTAATTAATTTAATTAAAAGTGTATTTATTAAAAAATCCATAAATGGTATGTTTTGTAATAGTAGTTACCAAATGTGGTAATCGTGAGTTATTTATTATAATAAAAAACAAATATTAAATGGTCCTAGTCAAGATGCATCGAGATTGGATATCGAGGTATCCGTTGAGACTAGAGTACGGAACGCTGTCCAAATATCGGGCAGTGTATTACTCATGACTACTGGAGGCACCTAGGGGTTACGTACTGATAGTGATTAGATAACTGTAGAATGACTCACTTAATAGTTTTATGTTGGTTAATATAACCGAGTCAAACAAAAAATATCGATGTGATTGATTACACAGTTCTCTTGACTTAAGAATACAATAGATTTTCAATATGAAAGCTCCACTTTGATTATAGTCAAATCATGGAACATCATCCATCGAGTGACTATTGTTGGGTCGAGTGGTAGTATTGGAAGTGAAGCACTATTCAAGAGTGGACTCGTCTCCTTAGTTATATGAGGTCAGTATCACGGTCAACTCAAGTCAACTCAAAGTCTCTGGCCAGAGTATTTCAGTTAACAATAATTGTTATTATTGAACCAAAAACTTTATGTTTGGACTATAGAGTTTAATATGAATATTGGAATTTTAACCATTACAAAATTTCATAAGTCCAAAGTGATATGATTGACGAAGAGAATTGGTGTAAATAAATGTCACAACCGGGTAACATTTAATAAAGTGAAATTGGATTTTACCGAAACTAAGTAAGCGATAAATTTAGCCAAAATATCACACCACATGTAAGTGACGTGTGAATATTAACATTCGAATAGTTCGATGTTAATCGCTGACCAAACACCTGACAAGTCACACAACAGGAATGATGAATTCTCTTTAGACCAAATGATTTAATTAGTTTATAATTGTTATAAATTAATTAAATTAATTAATACCTTGAAATATTAATTATAAAATTTTGAATATGATTTGAGGAAAAAATATTATTAAATGTATTTATAATAGTTATAAATATATCGATCGATATGTGATATCAATAAGCAATTAAATCAGATTTAATTAGTAATATTTATTTGGACCTAAATGAGATATTAGCCCATGATATTATGATGATATTTCGGCAGCAATAGGGATGTAGGAGGTGGCTAAAATTGGGCTAGGGGTATTTTTTAGATAGATGTCTCAAGTTTAGGGAGAATGGGTATGAGATATGATCCACCTTTCTATCTATTCCTTTGACTATAAAAGGACTCATAACCCTAATGAAAAAATGTCTTTTTTGGCTGTCATTTCTTATTTCATTGTTGGCCGAATTTATCCACATAGGAGCTCTAACAAATTCATCTCAAATCAAATTCAAAGAAAAAATTATTAGATAGTCAACAGTATACGATTCAAGGATTAGAAGTCTCCTGAATCGAGAAGAGTACCGAGGAGGGAGATTCATCAATACAAGATGTACTTCAAAGCATTTGTTTTGGTACGTGTTTACTATACTATATGACTTATGATTACTGTATAATATTCCATTGTTTGTTTGTATATCATTATTATATTGTTACTTAGGTGAGATTCTTATAAGTATCGATATTGTCATATATTAGATTGGTTATATGTGCGTATATTATTATTAGAAAACCATTGTTTTATAGATCTGATGTATACACAGCTGAATAAATTTACTTTAATTATTATTCTTTTACATATCTATACATATGCATATACATATACATATACATATATATGTCATCTAGCATAAATTAAATGACTTATATTTAGTTGTGCCATCATGTCATATTATAATTCATCTTATATTTTATATATGCATATTTATACTAATTATAATTTTAAGTAACAGCAAAGTATTATTTACTATTATTTAATATTATTTAACTCAAAATACAAGTTGAATAATTCATAGAAAATAATATATGTTTCAAAAATTATATTATAAAATTATTTCATCATCGTTTTATTTCTCGGCCAAAATCCCAAAATTTAAAAATTAAATTTTATTTTAAAATATCATTTATATATATGGCCGATAATAAAAAAATTACTTTTGACTCAGAAAATTGTGGAATTTTTTTTGATGGTAAAATATCATGTTTGAATTTTTAAAAATTTAAAATCTGTAAAATATAGAACAAAATTATTTTTACATTATTTTAATTCTTTTCGGCTAGTTAATATATATATATATATATGAATAATTTAATCATATAAAATTATAGTTAAATATTTCATGTGCCGTGTTACGTGTATATTTTATATTAAAAAAAATTTATATATCATGTGTGTGTGTGTTTATGTATATATGCTTATATATTTATATAGTCATTTATTTAATTAATATCTAATTAAATATATATATATATATTATTAATATTTTACATATATGCAATACATATATTTTTCATATATATTTATAAGCGTATACCTATATTATTTTAATATTTATTTAAATGACAAGTTTATATACATACATATATTTTAACAACATACAATACATATAAGATGAGCTAACATGTCCATTGCAATGCAAATCCCAACATCTATATACGGGCATGACTACCTTGCTACGATTATTATATTACACATGCACACACATACATATATGTATATGATACATATGTGTACCATTATATTAATTGAATATAAATTAAATAAAATTCCATCTATTACTTATAAATTTAAATGAAATAAGAGATATTATTTAAATTAAATCAAGAAATGTTCTAAATAAATTAGACATCGTATATCCAACACCTATGACTTTGACGTTTCCTATATGCCTGCTGTAACGACCCGTAAATTTCGACTGTTTTAATAACGTAATTAGTTGAAATTTTATGAAATTTTAAATGATAAAATTTTGAAATATAAATTTGATATTTGGAATACGTCTAATTAAACATAGCAACTGGTAAATTTTCGTCCGAAAATATGAAAGTTTAATTCGCGCGTAAATTCACTTCAATTTAATATGTTAAAAAGCGATGAAAATAAAATGTTTCCGAAACCTAAATATTTTTACATAGAAAAATTCTAAACCATCTTCTGAGCAAGATGTCAGTTTGTCGTTTTTCCAAATTCGAACATCTTTGGCTCCGTCGATCTTATTTTTCAGTGTTTTTCTTGCACTTTCCGCTAATAGAAAATTCGAATTTTTATAATTCGATCCTACCAATTGATATCTGTATACCGTTTTGATTGTCTCATCGTGCTGTTTTCTGCGGTATATTCATATATGTGTTTCGGTGTTCGGTACGCGATAAAACCGCGTAATGGATAACCGTATCGGTACCCGGTTTGTGCTTGTTTGGTTTCTATTTGTCCCTTCGTTTTGTGCCGAGTAAATTCAAGTAGCCGCTTGCTTCATCATAGTTCTTGAATTTTTATTTGACTTTTGTCATTTCTAACATTACAATTTATTTACGGTTGTTCATTTCTCTTGCATTCACTCTCTTTCTATTGTGTTATCCAAATGTTATCTGGTGCGTGTGTTCTGCTTCGAATTGTTCTCTGTGACCTTTTGTTTCCATTGTTTTAACGTATCGGTACTCAAAAGTTTGTCTCTTCGATTTTCACGTGGCTTTTAAAGAAATTAAATTTTGTAACTTATATTTTGTTTTGAGATAACTGTTCATACTTCATATCCTTCTCTAACATTATTAGACTCTACCCCACCCGTTCTCTTTCCCACCATCTTTCTCTCCCATCCATGGCCGCCATCTTCACCATCAGTCCCCTTCACCAATACCCATCCACCTCCAACCTAATAACGGCCAGCCCACGTGCTAAACCATCGTCCACTCCTCCGCCTGTCCCATTGACAGCCTGAAGCCCGCAACCGTACTCCATGCCGAACACCTATTAACCCATCGCCAAAAATCCATCACTGCTCGCACACAAACGCCATCAACATCCACCAAGCAGCGGCCTTCTATGTCAACAGCCTCCACCTCGCAGCGCTTCCACACCCCGCTTCCGTGAGCAGCCCCTACCCAATAGCAGCCATTTCTCGTCCCCCTTCTCTCCTTGTCTGCCTTCAGCCTGCTACCCTGTCAACGCGGCAGCCATTCCCCACCGAGCAACCTGCCACATCAGCCGATCACCATCATCCCATCCCTCCTCCACCTGACCGCGTGCAATCCTTGTCCGTGCCTGCTGTGCCTTCTTCCTTTGGTTTAGGCCGAGCTTGCCTCTCTAATAATATTGAGGTATAAAATTATATATGTTTAGTATTAACTAAAATGGTCAACAAGTTTCATATATTGTTAAGTATATACTTTCTATAATTTGCATTGCAAGTTTACTGTTAGATATATTGAATTTATTTTGCATTACCAGTTCATTTGCGGGTTGATATATTTTATATATATAATTGGTATTACAAGTTTTTCATCTACTCTTAGATATATGTGTGTTTCGTTTAAACAATAGACTTTGAAATAAAGGTGTATACTTAATTTAATAATAATGGCATGTTTGTGACTTGCGTGGGTGGTGTGTGTGCTGTGTGCTTATGTATGTGTATATGGTGTATATGCCACATAGTAACGATAATAAACTATATAAGCATGTTATATGTGTCATGTAAGTTGTAATAAGTTAGTATATATCAGCTTATGATTGTTATATAAGTTGTGTGTTTATATATATTATGTTGTTAAATAAAATATATATAGTTTTCAAGTATACAGTTATGAACAGTTTTGGTACATATTCTATTTTATATATATGCGGATCTGGGTAAGCATATATATATATGCGGTAAAATATAGGAAATTTATGTGTATTATTTTGTCAACTTATACGTATATATTTTAGTGAATATTAGGCTCAGGTCCCTAGTAAGTTTCATAATACACAAAAACCCCAGTAAAAAAAAGTGTGTAAATTAGGTCCCCAGAATTAAGTTACTAAGTAATTGCATATAGTTATGCAATTTTTTTGGTGAATAATTGCGGAACTTTCCGCAACTTTTTGAAAAAATTGCGTAAATTTCCGCAATTTTTTGGGTGAATAATTGCGGAATTTTCCGCAATTTTTTGGATGAATAATTGCGTAATTTTCCGCAATTTTTTGATATAATTGCATAAATGTCTGCAATTATTCACTGAATAATTGCATAAGTGTATGTCATTATTCAGTAACTTAATTCTAGGGACCTAATTTATAAACTTTATTTTACTGGGGTTTTTGTGTATTTTGAAACTTATTAGGGACCTATGCCAAACTGTCCCTATATTTTAAGTATGAAAATTTTAGTTGATTCGTATATATCGTATATACATATAGTGTTACTGTTTATATATGTATATATTTACTATCGTCTGTCCAGGTCATATACGAGTTTGGGGTTTTATTACATATATAGAGTTATATTTGTAGGTGTTAAGATTTTAGTATCGATTTGGAAATGTATAAAAATATATTATTTTAAATATAAGTTCCAAATGTAATATTGGGTTAAGAAAGTAGTATAATAAAATAATATATATTTCATTTCAGTCTATGTCAAGCAGATTCTGATTTATTTTAGCTATTCCTTATCTATCAGTTTGTCCGTCCAAATTCGTGCCAATCTAGCTTTGATTTGGATTCGTGCTTGGATTGTAACCCATCTTATTCTCGTCCATCTCTAACCTCGAAAGGTGAGCAATCACTCACGATTAACGTTCTTTTATTTATTAAATTTGATTTCAATTGAAACGACAATTGAAATATGCTGCTGTTAGTTAATTACACTGTTATATATGTTATTGCCTGTATCAGTTCACCTGTGACATCTGACACCATTATCTATTAATTATTTATGTGATGATAATACAGTTTGGCTGATAAATTGATTGATTGTTGATGTTTGTATTGGACGTTAAATTGTTAGTGATAAATGATAAATAGTATGCAAAATTGAAATGGATATAGGATAGTTAACAAATTTTAAAACTGATTTATATGTTAAATTTGATTAGTGAATATGACCCCTTTTAATTGTTAATTTAATTGACATGTAGAATAGTGATAATTACACTTTGAACCATCGACGTATATTGGATTAATAGTTGTAGTGTTAAAATTGAATTGAATGACAAGTGAAAACCGTAATGTAATAATCTTTAATCTACATGAAATGATAGTGTAGATTCTAGAAATAATTATATTAATTCGTACAAATAACAATGCAAATTAATACGGTTATTTCAGGATTATTTGAATTGATTATTGGATTGTTATTGATTGTTGTTATTGCTTGTTTATTTACTTTGACACCATCCCAGTTATCACACTGCAAGTTCCCTTTGTTATGCTTTGATTTTGAATTGAATTGGAATCGGGTTGAAATGATAAATACCCAAATTGAACTTTGACCTAGGATAGAGAATTAAATAAAACCCGATTGGTCAATAATTTGATTTAAAAATAAATGAAGATTTTATTTAAATAAATAATATGGTTTTGAAATGAAGTTGAAATTTGAATTTTAATGAAAGGAAAATGTTAATATTTAATAATCTGAAACAAAATATTAACAATGTAATTGATGAAAGAACGATGTTTAATTTGAGAAATGATTGAATTAAGTTTGAAATGATTTAATAATTAAGTTTGAATTTATAATTAAGTTTGAAATTATTAACCTTTGAAACCATTTAATAATTAAGATTTGAATTATTTAATAATTAAATAAGATTGAATTATTTAATGATTAAATTAAATTGAATTTTTGAATAAGTAAATTTTACTTCGTAATAATTGAAATTGAGATTTATTTATTAATTAAGTTTATGGAAAATTATTTAAAGTAAGTAAATAAATAATTGAAATTGAATTTTCTTTAACAAGAAATGAAAATGTGATATTTTTGGAATTAATGTAAGACTTGTAATTGAAAGAATTGATTTGACGAATTTAATTTAATTCAAAATTGTAAGTTCTGTTTTAATGAAGTTGAACTTAAGAAATTGATTTAATGAATTGGAAATTTAATAGAAATTGTTTTGAATGGAAAATTTACTTAATGAATATTGAATGGAATCGATAAATGAGTTTAAATTGATTTGAATGTTAAATAAAATTTGTTTAAATGATTTCGGAATGAAACTTATATACGAACTTGAATCAATAGTTGAATGGTTTTAAATAGATATTGAAATTGAATTATAAGATTTTGAAATGGTAAATTGAAGTTTTGAAATGTAAATTTTTGAAATTGATTTAGAAAGACAAATGAAGTGACGATTTATAAATTCTATTTGAAATTGAATTTGATTTGGTTTTGAAATAAATAAACGACCAATCGGTGTAATAATTACGAAAGTTATTAAAGAGACCGGGATCGGTAATGGATATACTCTCTATCTAAACCGAAACCACTTTAATAACTATGTGCGGAGTGATGATCCAGAATGAAGTGGTTGGAATGATGTACGTGATGACTGAAGAAAGAGAACGATAATGGATAGCCTTGACACTTGTGTCAAATTGGAAATGACTAAAACAGGAGCCGTGCCGGGCCAATGGAGGATTAGCTACCTCAAGTGGACACACTTCTTCGAACTACTCATTACTTGTTGTCGATTGGTGCACCCTTGATTTTGGGAGAGTTGTTTCACGGTGTTGCGGGCGCTGCGGCGTTGCGTTCTCACCAGTCCGGATCAGGCGAACGGTAGTATCACTACCTTGGGTATTGCCTCATGTGCCTTGTCATACTTGTATTCCATTTATACGCGACCACTACGATTTTGATTTGTACCTTTAGTACATGGATTGCCCTCTGGTGACTTCCGGTTTTGGGGAAACTACGGTCTTGTATATGCTTTTGGGAATAAAAATGTGTTAAGGGTGGAATGGGCCATGACTTAACACTATTTTGATATCTTTATATTACTGATAGACATTATCTACTTATCGTACACTACTACATAGTAGATAGTTTAACGGATCCTTAAAGGATGGTTATTCCAAACATCCTTTGAGTTACTTGTATTTCAATTGCTATTTCACTTGAGTTGGATTTATTAATATAAGAATGTTAATCCTGACTCGAGTGTTTTGTGTTTTGCTTTACGCTCGGGTCAGACTGAGTGTACCAGTATTCGTTGCTCACCTTTGGAGTTGGAGTTTGCTTGAAGATCCAGCCATCTATTCTGCTTTCAGTATTCGATGATTCCAGTGATGTATTCTGATTTGTATCTGATGTATCGTGTTACTCTTCCGTTGTATCTGGTTTAACTCTGATGTATCGTATTACTCTGCTGTTGTAAACTCTGATGTATCTTATATATTTATATAGTAGCTTCATGAACTACTATCTCTTTTATTTCCGCTGCATTTATTACTCTGTGTCTGTGATATGTGATTATTTATTTACTGTATATGTTCAGTTTTTCCAAATTTAAATTAACAACACGGTATTTTGAGCAATTCAACTCCGGCATGAGTGTCTACCTATACACTTATAATGGATGCGAATGGTCCAAAATGGCGGGTCGTTACAGTTGGTATCAGAGCTTTGGTAGCTCTAGGCAAAACTTAGCATATAGGATAAATGTATTTACAGAATCACTCTCATTCGAGTTTCAATCTCTTCCTTTCGACTCGATTTCTTTGAATTTTGGAACGTTCCCCTCGGTTCCGAAATTCATTCGTGTCCTTCATTATTCGTCTTCTTTCAATCCTGGAGCACCCCATAACTCCATTCTGAATGTTATCTATAATAGATCGGCGGTCTCGCCAAACTTCGAATGATTTGAAAAGGGGTGAAACTCCTTTACAATAGGCATTGACTTACCGGAGATTTCTGTATCCTCGGTTTACGATGCTATCTATCTCCTGCTATACCTGAATTCTATTTCTTGAGATCGAATGTCAATTTACCTCGGAATCCCACATCGATCTTATTCTTGAAGTTACGGACGACCCAGTTAAGGTTGCTCGTGAATTTAATAAGCTTATCCATCTTCTGATTCTGATAATTGAATTGTCTTATCTTCTGTTTCAAACTTATTTTTCGAATCAAAATTCTCTTTGATTTAAGTCCATCAAATTTGAATCTCTATCTTAGCTTTGAAATCTATTCTTATATAGTCGAGCGAGGAAGTGTATTTGTAAATTAATATTTAAAATGTTTAAATTATATTGTGTTGTTTGAGTTGTTGATGCTGATTTGGGTTTCCGATCGATTCGTCTGATCAACGCTATCGATAGGATTTCCAAAACACTTGAACAGAGCAAACTGACACAATATTATTTTCAAATTTGGAAAATGAAATAAATTTGTATGAATATATTATAGATATATATAAGTAAAATTTTCTGAAATTTAATAAGCTAATTAAATTGGTTGTTGAAATGATAATAATTGATTATCACTTATTGTTCTATAAATGAATTTTAAACATGGGTTATAAACTGATTTGAAATTTAAAGAAATTTAACATTTGGAATTTAATTTCCAGTGATTTCAAGCTTTGGTTTTTAAAATTTAAAAATGTATATTATTGAAGGTATTTTCAAATAGAAACCGTTTTCAAAGAATTTTAAAATGTCGAAATCAGTGCTCTTCTCTTTGTCGCTGGAAAATAATTTCGGTGATGGCGGCCGCATCATCGACATTCATTTTCGGGTTTCGAAGTGGAGAAACCATTCTGTAGCTTTGCTACGGTTTTGTTTTGAAAATATTTTGATTTAAATTTCTTCAGTATAATTTGATTTATATATATATATAGGTATCTTATTTTAAAATTTAATTTGATTTGATATAAATATATGATATGTATCTCTAAATTGTTCAAAGTAAATCGGAAATATAATTCTTAAATTTTGTTAAAGGATGATTTTAATTATAAATAAAACCAAAATTTGGAATAAATATTTAAACTTGAATAATTGAATTGGGAAAATTTTATTTGTATATTGTTCAACTGCATTCTAATACAACTTACCTAAATCATTCAGAAGTTGAATATGTAATTGGATAATATATAAGATGAATTGAATTTATAAATAAAATTTGAGTGTTTATAATAAATGTTATACACTAAATTTTAATTATAAAGATGTTAATAGAGTTAGATAGGATAATAAGTAAACTCAGTTAATAATGAAATAAATTTGTTTTGAAAGAATTAATAAATTTGTTTTGAAAGAATTAATAAATTGAAATTTGATCAACATATGAAAATTCCTTGAATTTAAAAGAGATTAATAGATGTAAACTAATTTAAATCGAAACTTTTATGTTTTTAAATTAGTTTATGTAGGGTTAAATATATGTGATTAGATATATTAAGTAGAATAAATTTAACAATAATTTGAAATAAAGAAGAATTTAAATTGCTGAAAGAAAAATATGATTATAATAAAGACTATTCAAAATTATGGTTTTAGAAATTGTAAATTGAAGGTAATTGGATAATAAGATAATGAACTTAGAAATAGTTGAGATTGATTTTTTTTGTGAAATCAAATGGATTAAATCACTTATTGAATATCAATTAATTTAAATTTGAATTTATATGGTTTAAATTAATTGTTATTTTATATTTCAAATCTGTTTTCTTTCTGGTTGTTTCTATTCTCCTACCTCGTTCCTTTTCGGGGACGAAAAGTTTTGAGTGGGGGAGAGTGTAACGACCCGTAAATTTCGACTGTTTTAATAACGTAATTAGTTGAAATTTTGTGAAATTTTAAACGATAAAATTTTGAAATATAAATTTGATATTTGGAATACGTCTAATTAAACATAGCAACTGGTAAATTTTCGTCCGAAAATATGAAAGTTTAATTCGCGCGTAAATTCACTTCAATTTAATCTGTTAAAAAGCGATGAAAATAAAATGTTTCCGAAACCTAAATATTTTTACATAGAAAAATTCTAAACCATCTTCTGAGCAAGATGTCAGTTTGTCGTTTTTCCAAATTCGAACATCTTTGGCTCCGTCGATCTTATTTTTCAGTGTTTTTCTTGCACTTTCCGCTAATAGAAAATTCGAATTTTTATAATTCGATCCTACCAATTGATATCTGTATACCGTTTTGATTGTCTCATCATGCTGTTTTCTGCGGTATATTCATATATGTGTTTCGGTGTTCGGTATGCGGTAAAACCGCGTAACGGATAACCGTATCGGTACTTGGTTTGTGCTTGTTTGGTTTCTATTTGTCCCTTCGTTTTGTGCCGAGTAAATTCAAGTAGCCGCTTGCTTCATCATAGTTCTTGAATTTTTATTTGACTTTTGTCATTTCTAACATTACAATTTATTTACGGTTGTTCATTTCTCTTGCATTCACTCTCTCTCTATTGTGTTATCCAAATGTTATCTGGTGCGTGTGTTCTGCTTCGAATTGTTCTCTGTGACATTTTGTTTCCATTGTTTTAACGTATCGGTACTCAAAAGTTTGTCTCTTCGATTTTCACGTGGCTTTTAAAGAAATTAAATTTTGTAACTTATATTTTGTTTTGAGATAAATGTTCATACTTCATATCCTTCTCTAACATTATCAGACTCCACCCCACCCGTTCTCTTTCCCACCATCTTTCTCTCCCATCCATGGCCGCCATCTTCACCATCAGTCCCCTTCACTAATACCCATCCACCTCCAACCTAATAACGGCCAGCCCACATGCTAAACCACCGTCCACTCCTCCGCCTGTCCCATTGACAGCCTGAAGCCCGCAACCGTACTCCATGCCGAACACCTAGTAACCCATCGCCAAAAATCCATCACTGCTCGCACACAGACGCCATCAACATCCACCAAGCAGCGACCTTCTATGTCAACAGCCTCCACCTCGCAGCGCTTCCACACCCAGCTTCCGTGAGCAGCCCCTACCCAATAGCAGCCGTTTCTCGTCCCCCTTCTCTCCTTGTCTGCCTTCAGCCTGCTACCCTGTCAACGCGGCAGCCATTCCCCACCGAGCAACCTGCCACATCAACCGATCACCATCATCCCATCCCTCCTCCACTGACCGCGTGCAATCCTTGTCCGTGCCTGCTGTGCCTCCTTCCTTTGGTTTAGGCCGAGCTTGCCTCTCTAATAATATTGAGGTATAAAATTATATATGTTTAGTATTAACTAAAATGGTCAACAAGTTTCATATATTGTTAAGTATATACTTTCTATAATTTGCATTGCAAGTTTACTGTTAGATACATTGAATTTATTTTGCATTACCAGTTCATTTGCGGGTTGATATATTTTATATATATAATTGGTATTACAAGTTTTTCATCTACTCTTAGATATATGTGTGTTTCGTTTAAACAATAGACTTTGAAATAAAGGTGTATACTTAATTTAATAATAATGGCATGTTTGTGACTTGCGTGGGTGGTGTGTGTGCTGTGTGCTTATGTATGTGTATATGGTGTATATGCCACATAGTAACGATAATAAACTATATAAGCATGTTATATGTGTCATGTAAGTTGTAATAAGTTAGTATATATCAGCTTATGATTGTTATATAAGTTGTGTGTTTATATATATTATGTTGTTAAATAAAATATATATAGTTTTCAAGTATACAGTTATGAACAGTTTTGGTACATATTCTATTTTATATATATGCGGATCTGGGTAAGCATATATATATATGCGGTAAAATATAGGAAATTTATGTGTATTATTTTGTCAACTTATACGTATATATTTTAGTGAATATTAGGCTCAGGTCCCTAGTAAGTTTCATAATACACAAAAACCCCAGTAAAAAAAAGTGTGTAAATTAGGTCCCCAGAATTAAGTTACTAAGTAATTGCATATAGTTATGCAATTTTTTTGGTGAATAATTGCGGAACTTTCCGCAACTTTTTAAAAAAATTGCGTAAATTTCCGCAATTTTTTGGGTGAATAATTGCGGAATTTTCCGCAATTTTTTGGATGAATAATTGCGTAATTTTCCGCAATTTTTTGATATAATTGCATAAATGTCTGCAATTATTCACTGAATAATTGCATAAGTGTATGTCATTATTCAGTAACTTAATTCTAGGGACCTAATTTATAAACTTTATTTTACTGGGGTTTTTGTGTATTTTGAAACTTATTAGGGACCTGTGCCAAACTGTCCCTATATTTTAAGTATGAAAATTTTAGTTGATTCGTATATATCGTATATATATATAGTGTTACTGTTTATATATGTATATATTTACTATCGTCTGTCCAGGTCATATACGAGTTTGGGGTTTTATTACATATATAGAGTTATATTTGTAGGTGTTAAGATTTTAGTATCGATTTGGAAATGTATAAAAATATATTATTTTAAATATAAGTTCCAAATGTAATATTGGGTTAAGAAAGTAATATAATAAAATAATATATATTTCATTTCAGTCTATGTCAAGCAGATTCTGATTTATTTTAGCTATTCCTTATCTATCAGTTTGTCCGTCCAAATTCGTGCCAATCTAGCTTTGATTTGGATTCGTGCTTGGATCTGTAACCCATCTTATTCTCGTCCATCTCTAACCTCGAAAGGTGAGCAATCACTCACGATTAACGTTCTTTTATTTATTAAATTTGATTTCAATTGAAACGACAATTGAAATATGCTGCTGTTAGTTAATTACACTGTTATATATGTTATTGCCTGTATCAGTTCACCTGTGACATCTGACACCATTATCTATTAATTATTTATGTGATGATAATACAGTTTGGCTGATAAATTGATTGATTGTTGATGTTTGTATTGGACGTTAAATTGTTAGTGATAAATGATAAATAGTATGCAAAATTGAAATGGATATAGGATAGTTAACAAATTTTAAAACTGATTTATATGTTAAATTTGATTAGTGAATATGACCCCTTTTAATTGTTAATTTAATTGACATGTAGAATAGTGATAATTACACTTTGAACCATCGACGTATATTGGATTAATAGTTGTAGTGTTAAAATTGAATTGAATGACAAGTGAAAACTGTAATGTAATAATCTTTAATCTACATGAAATGATAGTGTAGATTCTAGAAATAATTATATTAATTCGTACAAATAACAATGCGAATTAATACGGTTATTTCAGGATTATTTGAATTGATTATTGGATTGTTATTGATTGTTGTTATTGCTTGTTTATTTACTTTGACACCATCCCAGTTATCACACTGCAAGTTCCCTTTGTTATGCTTTGATTTTGAATTGAATTGGAATCGGGTTGAAATGATAAATACCCAAATTGAACTTTGACCTAGGATAGAGAATTAAATAAAACCCGATTGGTCAATAATTTGATTTAAAAATAAATGAAGATTTTATTTAAATAAATAATATGGTTTTGAAATGAAGTTGAAATTTGAATTTTAATGAAAGGAAAATGTTAATATTTAATAATCTGAAACAAAATATTAACAATGTAATTGATGAAAGAACGATGTTTAATTTGAGAAATGATTGAATTAAGTTTGAAATGATTTAATAATTAAGTTTGAATTTATAATTAAGTTTGAAATTATTAAACTTTGAAACCATTTTATAATTAAGATTTGAATTATTTAATAATTAAATAAGATTGAATTATTTAATGATTAAATTAAATTGAATTTTTGAATAAGTAAATTTTACTTCGTAATAATTGAAATTGAGATTTCTTTATTAATTAAGTTTTTGGAAAATTATTTAAAGTAAGTAAATAAATAATTGAAATTGAATTTTCTTTAACAAGAAATGAAAATGTGATATTTTTGGAATTAATGTAAGACTTGTAATTGAAAGAATTGATTTGACGAATTTAATTTAATTCAAAATTGTAAGTTTTGTTTTAATGAAGTTGAACTTAAGAAATTGATTTAATGAATTGAAAATTTAATAGAAATTGTTTTGAATGTCAAATTTACTTAATGAATATTAAATGGAATCGATAAATGAGTTTAAATTGATTTGAATGTTAAATAAAATTTGTTTAAATGATTTTGGAATGAAACTTATATACGAACTTGAATCAATAGTTGAATGGTTTTAAATAGATATTGAAATTGAATTATAAGATTTTGAAATGGTAAATTGAAGTTTTGAAACGTAAATTTTGGAAATTGATTTAGAAAGACAAATGAAGTGTTGATTTACAAATTCTATTTGAAATTGAATTTCATTTGGTTTTGAAATAAATAAACGACCAATCGGTGTAATAATTACGAAAGTTATTAAAGAGACCGGGATCGGTAATGGATATACTCTCTATCTAAACCGAAACCACTTTAATAACTATGCGCGGAGTGATGATCCAGAATGAAGTGGTTGGAATGATGTACGTGATGACTGAAGAAAGAGAATGATAATGGATAGCCTTGACACTTGTGTCAAATTGGAAATGACTAAAACAGGAGCCGTGCCGGGCCAATGGAGGATTAGCTACCTCAAGTGGACACACTTCTTCGAACTACTCATTACTTGTTGTCGATTGGTGCACCCTTGATTTTGGGAGTGTTGTTTCACGGTATTGCGGGCGCTGCGGCGTTGCGTTCTCACCAGTCCGGATCAGGCGAACGGTAGTATCACTACCTTGGGTATTGCCTCATGTGCCTTGTCATACTTGTATTCCATTTATACGCGACCACTACGATTTTGATTTGTACCTTTAGTATATGGATTGCCCTCTGGTGACTTCCGGTTTTGGGGAAACTACGGTCTTGTATATGCTTTTGGGAATAAAAATGTGTTAAGGGTGGAATGGGCCATGACTTAACACTATTTTGATATCTTTATATTACTGATAGAAATTATCTACTTATCGTACACTACTACATAGTAGATAGTTTAACGGATCCTTAAAGGATGGTTATTCCAAACATCCTTTGAGTTACTTGTATTTCAATTGCTATTTCACTTGAGTTGGATTTATTAATATAAGAATGTTAATCCTGACTCGAGTGTTTTGTGTTTTGCTTTACGCTCGGGTCAGACTGAGTGTATCAGTATTCGATGCTCACCTTTGGAGTTGGAGTTTGCTTGAAGATCCAGCCATCTATTCTGCTTTCAGTATTCGATGATTCCATTGATGTATTCTGATTTGTATCTGATGTATCGTGTTACTCTTCCGTTGTATCTGGTTTAACTCTGATGTATCGTATTACTCTACTGTTGTAAACTCTGATGTATCTTATATATTTATATAGTAGCTTCATGAACTACTATCTCTTTTATTTCCGCTGCATTTATTACTCTGTGTCTGTGATCTGTGATTATTTATTTACTGTATATGTTCAGTTTTGCCAAATTTAAATTAACAACACGGTATTTTGAGCAATTCAACTCCGGCATGAGTGTCTACCTATACACTTATAATGGATGCGAATGGTCCAAAATGGCGGGTCCTTACACCTGCAAGGAAATACATTTGTTGATGCTTTGAGTGGAAGACATACCAGTTTGGGAGCGATATTCCTAGAGTGGTCATTGCTTGAGTTTATCGCCGGTTATGACTTCAGAACCCAATGTAAGCCACGACCAAAGATGATGGCTAGTTTGACTATCAAACCTACTTGGATTTAGCGGATCGGTACTAGTCAGAGATGTGAAGCTAGACTGGCAAAGATCATGGCTAAATTTGAGGAACAAGAAATGTCTGTAGAGGTAATGTAGTGTGGACTCGATCGATATGGTTGGCTCCGTAAGGATGAGATATTATTTGTTCCAATGTCGATGGGTCGAGGGATGAGGTGCCATAAGAGTGCTCTCATTTGAGATTGAGTATATATCCCGATGATAATAAAATGCATTATGATACGAGGTAGAAATTTTACTGGGAAGGGATAAAGAAGGAGGGGGAACATCCATTTTGAGACGAGTGAATCATCAACTAGTAAATGCTGAACAGAAAAAGCCAAGTGGTTACTACAACTGCTTGAGATTCATGAGTGGAAATGGGAATAGATATTGATGGGCTTCATTTGTGGAATACCAAGGACGAAAGGAGAATAAGGTAATATTTGGATCACAATTTATTGATAGACAAAGAATGCTAAATTTATATTCTTTAAGTCCATTAGAATGACATCTGAATTAGTCGAATTATATGTGAAGTGGAATGTCCAATTCCATAGTGTGTTGAAGAGCATTGTAAGTAGCCAAAACCTCTTGTTCACTAGTGGGTTTTGGGAGAACTTACAAAAGGCGTTGGGGAATATGGCACCAAGTTGACTAGATGATATCAAGACCGAACCAGAAACTTCAAGACCTCGTAGCGCTATTCGTATTGTAGAATGTGATAAAAAAAACAGGTTAGGAGGAAAGCAATGGAGTAGTAAGGGTTTTATGGGGTGAAAGCAAAGACGATTGCACATGAGAGACCGATGAGAGCATGAGGACCCCTTTTTCGGAACTCTTCACTTGGCGAGACTTCCATTTTTCATTAGCTTTCATATTGGATATCATATTTGATGCTTTATATTGGATAGTTTAGTATCATGCATGCTAGGATAGGCATGGATATCACTTTTTAATGTTTGATTTTATATGTGCATATTTGATGTTTGATGGTTGGTGTTTGATAGACTACTTATGCTTATGATAGTTGTTAGGCATGTGGGATAGTTATGATTGATTTTGACTCACTCGATTTGGGGATTTTAGGGGCGAAATTTGTTAAGTGGGGGAGAGTGTAACGACGGGTACGTTACGTATCGAAGGATCATAAAATATTGTTTTTTAAATTCATATTGGGCTGTATGGCTCTAAAACTTGGATGATGTCGAGTATCGACATTTTTGACCTATTGTAATTTTATGAGATGATTTTAAGCCAAATTTATTTTCGACATTTTTGGTAGTTACACGTATTACGTCGATATACGCGCATCGATGCACCAAAGAATTTGGATGAATGGAAAATGTCCTTAAGTCAAGGAAAAATTTTATGAGCTACATAGTCGAAATTTTTTGAGATCGAACGTTTCGACAATCCGTACGACTTAAAAACGTCCAAAAACAGCATCCTGGGACAGAGTCTCGGATTTTAACGAAACTTGTGCCTTGGAACGGGAAAATACAATGATTCACACGCTTAAAGAATCGTCACAATTGGACAGTTTTAGAAGCCCTACGGCACAAAACATGCGTTGAAATTTCGAAAATGGAAGAAAATGGATACACAACCCTAGCCCTACCACCACTCTGTACATCTTTGTTTCTTCTTGTGCCGCACATTTTCATTTCCTTCCTCCTGCATCTCTTTCTCTCCATGGAAACCTAACCTCCCACCTTTTTTCTCGTCCTCTTTCTCTACTAAATATTCGTTATTTTCAATGAAATAAAATCCGATCTCAGTATTTTTCTAAGGCCTCGCAACCATGGCCTCGGATCAACCTTGATCGGTCCGTGGTGACTATAAATTACGGATCCGGCAAAGGAGGTGATTTTTGGAAGGGATCTGAAATGGGTTTTGATGATACGGGTTTGTTCCTTTTGTAAGGAGAGTCTGAAAATATGGATGGCATGTGCTTGAGATGGACGGGATGGCGGCGGCTTTTCCATGAAAAGTTTGGGAAAGCTTTGGATTGGTGCTAGGTTTTGCACGTACACGGGGTCCATGGTTATTGGTGGTCGAGGCAGGCAAGTTGGAGGCCGAGCTGAGCAGCGGTGTAGGTGGTAGGTCTAGTTGAATCAATTGGTGCGTTTTGGTGGCAGGTAGCAACAAAAAAAAGGGTAAAACGCTTGGGTTGCTAGAGTTCATGGGCTAGGTGCAGGCTGAGTTGGCGGGTGGTTGTGCTAGGTGGTGGTAGGAGGTGCATGCTAGTGAGGTGGCAGTGCAGTTATGGTTTGCACGTGAGTGCATGGGGAGGAGTTTGGGTGCGTGGATATGGAGGAGTGGAAGTATACAGCAAAGGAGGAAAAAAAGGGAATATGTCATGGCCTGGGGAAGGCTGGTCATGGGTGGCCAAGGTGGTGCTGAGGCCAATGGAGGACGTGTCAGGCAAAGCTCGGGTGATGGCATCGTGGGTTGGAGCTTGGACGTGCAGTGTGTGAATGGGTGAAGTGAAGGAGTGACGTGGTGTTTGGTTCGCGTGTACTGCAAATGAGAGAAGGGAGGAAGTGACATAGACATGTAAAGTTGGGTGAGAGGAAAAGGTAATTACGAAAGTTTTAACTAAATTAGTTTTTAATTATGAATTGGTTAATTTATAGTTAGGTTAGTTTAGTTATTATTTTATTAATATATATCTGATTTCTTATACCTCCCATATCTTTTGCATACGAGGTCCGATTTGGACGCAGTTTCTTACGTTGGGCTCGTGATGGAGAGCACTACAATTTGGCATTAGATTGATCAGCTTTTGTTAAGGTGGGTAATATTTTCTCTCATCGTACTATGATTGTTGGTATAGTATAAAAAACATTTTGAAACGATTTGTAAATTTAAAACATGATTTTTGATATATTTAAACATACATCTTATTTAATAAAAGAATTTAAAAGTATTTTAAAATGATTTTAAATCGAATATCACAGTTTTTCTTATTGACCTGCTATTTTTAGGAAATCGCTTGATTTAGGCTATTTTTGTTATGAATCTCCGTATTGGTTGATATAGACGTAATATATATGTTTTATGTATGCAATGATAGATGTATGTATGTTTGTCGATTGCAAGTATGTTTGTTTGCTTAGTTTGGTTGAAAATGCCAATCGAAGGTGATATAGTGTTAGGAAATATCTCATAAGATAGAATTTCATGCATTGAGTTTCGTGCATACTGACCGATCGTAAGATGAAAGACGATGGACTTGGTTATGTGCTTCATACTTCAGGGTGGATGCCGGACTTTTTCATTTGGTTTTTACTTAACCACTTTTGGTTAAGTGCATGACCAAAGTGGTCGTTATTGACTATTTTGGAGTGGTCGGTATATACCACTATTGATGATGGTCGATTTATCCAATTTTGATGTGGATGATGGAAGGGCTTCGGGGAGCATGTTATGATGGTTTGTTCGTTCATTCGACATTTGATTTTGACGTTATGGCTCTTCGATGAGTGGTTTTGGCAGTAAAGCAAGGATGTGACGCTTCGACGATGATAATGACAAGATGGGAAGCGATGGTTTCGACGATGGATAGTTGTACTTCGAGAGGCAGAGTGGATGATGATGAGTTGGATTGAGGGAACTATTGGAGGAAGGTTACGGGACATTTGATGATATTCTATAACAAATGATGGATGTCTAAAGTAATTCTTGACCATAGTAACTTCATAACAGATGTCGAAAAGACAGTTTATAACGACCCGCATTTTTGACCGTTCAAGTCGACAATAATCCACACATGTCCAACTCAAACCGTTCAAAAAGGCAGATGGTTATTGGGGTTAAATAAGAAAAGGAAAGAAAGAACAGAAGCAAACTCAGAATCTTGCAGCGGAAGGAACAAGATATAATAATAAAATAACAGTTCATGAAGCTGTTAAATAAATAAATTTGATTATTATTATACATCATAAATCACAGTTACATACATATCAGAGATAATACAATAATGCAGCGGAAAAATAATATAGTAGTAGAATACAAATGATGTAATACCAAACTCCGTCTTCGTCCTCCAAAATAGATCTTCAACCTTATCTGAAATGCTCAGGCTGACCCGAGCGTAATGAAAAGACAAAACACTCGAGTCAGGACTAAAATATCTCATGTAAGTCAAATCGAATAAGAAAATATGAGTGTGACGGCGTCAGAGATGTTTACGGGGTTTGACATCTCCTGTCCAGTGTCAACGTGAGTGCAATAACTTAAGAGATGTTACGGGATTTTCCATCTCTCAAGGATCCGTTAAACTATCTACTATGTAGTACAATACGCTATTATAATATGTCTACATTAAAGTAAAAGTATTAAAATAGCGTTAAGCCATGGCCCATTCCACCCTTAACACAGTTTATATTCCCAAGAGCATATACAAGACCGTAGTTTCCCCAAAACCGGAAGTCACCAGAGGGCAATCCATATACTAAAGGTACAAATCAAAATCGTAGTGGTCGCGAATAGGATAATCAGTATGACAAGGTACATGAGGCAATACCAACTAGGATACTAGTAGTTGCGTGATCCGGACTGATGTTGGGCATAGCAGCTACTACCCCAACACCGCGAAACAACACTCCCAAAATCGAGGGGTGCACCCAAATCGAATCACAAAAGCAATAGACATGGTAACGAAGAAGTGTGTCCGCTAGAGGTGGCGAACCTCAATGGCCCGGCGCGGCTCCTGTTTTAGTCATGTCAGGGGTCATCCAAAATCGTTCTCTTTCTTCAAATCAACACGTTCACCAAAACCATCCACTTCATTCTGGATCAACACTCCACGTGTATTAGTTATTAAAGTGGTTTTCGGTATCGACAGAGAGTATGTCCATATCCGATCCCGGTCTCTTTAATAACTACGTTATATTTTTCACACCGGTTCGATCTTTTACATTTTCAAATCGATTCATAATTGATATCAAAATATCATATTCGCTTCAAAATCAAATCCATTTCAAATATCATCATATCTATTCAAGATGTAAGATTCCGTTTCAAAATCATTTTTCGCCTCAATATCTCATTTCGATTTCAAAATCACTTTTCGCCTCAAAATCTCATTTCGATTTCAAAATCACTTTTCACCACAAAATCTCATTTCGATTTCAAAATCACTTTTCGCCACAAAATCTCATTTTGATTTAAAAATCACTTTTCGCCTAAACTCGAATTCCAAAATTTAAAATTTAATCAAATCTCAAATCATCAATTTCAACTCGATTCAGCTTCTCAATAAACCATTTCAAATTATCAATTTCAAATACATATTTGAACCACAAAATAAACAATTTTACTTCCAATATATTTCGAAACTTTAAATATTTCACATTTCAAAACAGTTCATATATTTATATAAGAATATAAGATTCGCTTTAAAACCATTTCGTATTCAAATTAGAATATTCTTCAAATTAAACATCCGTATTAAGTAGTTTACTTAATTTCTGGAACAATTCCAATTCAATAAACTTAGATTAACATTCGGATTTCAAGAATTCATTTAAGTATTACATTCCAAATCAATTTCAGTTCAAATCCTATTCAAATCAATTTTATCTTCAAATTTAATTCAATAGTTTCAATTTAGTCCAATTCACAAATTTCTTTAAATTTCAATTCAATTCCAAATTAATTAAATCTCAATTTCAAATTAATTTTCAATTCCAAACTCAAACTTGAAATATCATTTCATATAAATTTTCTTGGAAATATTCATAGTTCGATTAAAAGTCCAATCTTTTAAAACAAATCAACTTTCGAAAATTTACGCCGTATTTCAATTTTTCTTAAAAATCTAAACTTCGAATAATTAAACAATTTCATTTACCAAGTTTAAATTCCAACATCTCGAGCTTCAATTCAAAATAATTCAATTTCCATAAATTGGATTTTTATTCTTAAATCAATTCATTTAAATAATTTCAAAACAACTTTTAAAATCATTTAATTTAACCAACCCGGTGTCCGTATGTAATTTTCTATCCTATGGCCAAGTGATTATTTATTTCAATTAGATGTCAGGGATGAATATATATTACTTAAACCAATCACAGTGTCATATGCATGTATACAGGATATATATATAAGCAAATAAACATCCAAACATTTAAATATCAATCAATAGCATCCATCGAAATAAATCATCCAATAGTCAATACAATTCACGGCAATTTCATAGTTATCAATATCGGTAGATTTGACTTCGATTAAATCCTAATTTCAATTTACTGTCAATTTAATTTTTCAACGGTGAATTCACATGACAATCTATATGACAATTAATTTTTTTTTCAAACAATGACAAATAAATTCATATCACTTCATAATGTCAAATTTAACTACCATAAAGATATTCAGTACGTTGTGAGCGTTATAAAACACTCACCTTGAGTTTCGACGATTTAAGATCCAAATAAAGGCCCAAATTTGAACAGTCCCGAAATGCAACCAAACCAGC
Organism: Allium fistulosum; assembly: GCA_030737815.1. Lineage (NCBI taxonomy): Eukaryota > Viridiplantae > Streptophyta > Magnoliopsida > Asparagales > Amaryllidaceae > Allium > Allium fistulosum. Next base: position 302,798,271 of record CM060903.1, on the reverse strand, counting down.
TCCATATTGTCCGGAATTTCGATACGAACGCAACGGAGAAAACCGCGCGTAAATCCGAGCTCGTATGCAAAAGTTATATACGTTAGAGTGATCGAATATTTAAAATTTTAAATAAATAAAATAACGTATACCTTCTTCCTCAAATTCACGCACACCGCCTAACCCATCACGCACGTCGTTCATTCATCCACGCGCGTGGCAAATGACGACCGGACGTCGATCAGGGGGTATCATCACGTGCGCCTCGCCTTGCTCCACCTCCGCGCCAAGTTTCGCCACCCCATTTGCCACCGTTTGCACGCAAACCAAGAAAATACGCACGACTTCAAAGCTAGATCTGGACCAATCCGTGACGAATTAGCACGAATCAACCGTATGGATTGGAAGAGCTCGCCGAGATCTACACTTTTGCTTTTGGAATTTTTCGATTTCGTTGAACGGATTGAGAGATAAAGAGAAAAGAAGTTCGAGCAAATTTCAACCATTAAAATACGGGCGGCTAGGGTTTCTGAAAATGAAATAAAACTGTCTCGGTTGCGTACGTATTTATAAAGGTAGGTCCAAAATCATCCGAACTCCAATCGAGACGTGCCGCCAGGCGTTTATAAGGTTTTACCCCCGTTCCGGACGCAATGGAACTAGTCCCAAGGCCTAATTCAATCGTATGAGGAAGATAGTTTTTTGAAGTCTATTATTTTAATTAACGACGTTAAATTTCTACGCGTTTCAAGCTCGCACGACCAAACGACAAGTCCGATTGCTACGAAAATTGAAACCTTACAATAATTTACTGTTACGGATCCGATGAAACTAGTTTCGTCGAAATCCGAGACAGTTGTAAAAATGGCTATTTCTACAGTTTAATTTCAATATAAAATTCCCAATTTTAAATTATTAACTTTTTAATCCAAATTCAATTGTTCACAAATTTCATTTTTTAATTTCACAGTAATTAGCAATCCTTTACAATGCAGTTTTCCATTATAAATCCAGTATAAAAGATTACATTAGATTCAGCGTTCAATTATATTGTAATTCAAATTCAAGTTATTTAATTCCAATTGAATTCTTTTATTTCGATTTACACTTTCATTATTGAATCAACCATTTACTTATACATTTTTATCAATAGTTTATAATTCATTTACTTTCATTTTCTTCAGCTATCATCTTATTTAAATTCATAGTAATATTAAATTACATTCATTTACGTTGATTTCCATATTATAACTTCAATATTTAATGTAACATTTTATTTATTTCAGAATTCAGTTTTGTATTTTAACTTGTAATTCACTTTTAACAACACAAAATTTTATTTCCTTCGGATTTTTATCCAAAATTTTCATTTTAATTCGTATTTTTAAAGTGTTAAAAATACGGGCCGTTACACAGTTCCAGCATGGGCTCTGCTATTGATGACGTGTGCTAAGGGATAGATGATACTCAAAGGTTCAAAGAGTAGTCGTAAAGTAGGGGGTAATATATGGTACCTATTTGCGTCATGACGGGCTCTGATTTCCATGATGGGCGATCTAATCTCCATAATCGACGATCTTTTACCTTGAATCAGCCATGACTAGCGATCTAGTTCTTGGCCTAATGAGTGGCACAGATTCGAGTACTGAGTAACTAGAATGTTGAGTAGTCCTTGACCATGACGGGTCGTTCGAGTTATCACGTATCCAACGCACTGAGTGAATGAAGTGAGGATGGATGATGAATGCTATGTTTGTTTAATTGTTTACCATCCTAGGGATGTCACATGACATCGATATTATTGATGTATATATATTTGGACACCTCTTAGTACCTTGATGTATAGTACACCCATAATGACGATGATATACAATAACATATATCCTATATTATGTGCTAACTCTTTGGATGCATGGACATGTCAGGTATGATTCAACATACTCTCTGTTCCATATACTATATCGATTTTTATAGTATTTTGAGATTGTTTATCACTCACATCATATTGTTGTCTGATTCGAGGTTTTATGATTTGCTTCTTATTACCTTGGGTACTCTTAAATGAGCAGATTAGATAACAGGTGCAAACGGCACATGGAATTCTACAGATGGACTAGTAAAGTAGTAGGAGGCGATGCTTTCTCATATTTATATTTTGGGCTTATTATTGCATATTCCGTTGTGTGATACTATAAAGCCTTGAAATTGTTTGACGTCCTACTATTAGAGATAATTCATCAGTTGAGTTTATTTATCATTTGTATTACCTCTATTACTATTTTGTATAACTGTATGAGCCTATGCACTTTGATTCTATGGTTCATGTAGTTACTGCTGTCTCGACTGTTTTATATCTATGATGATTATTATATTTTACTCGATGCGTTATGGGATATATGACAAGTTCTGTGATTATATGATGTTTTCTTTCTCTTCTATTCTCTTCTCTTCTATTCCTCTTCTTTACTACTTTTCTTTCCTTAGACCATTATCCTACAGTCATCGAATACTCCAACGGTGCACTATTCGACTATATAAGAATTGGAAACGTAGGGCGGTCGTCTCACATGTTGATATTTCTTAATATAAAAATCTGACATGTTAAAGGACCTAGAAGCATAAACCCTAAAACCACAACCATCCTATAATAAATAATGGTAATTCTATTAGGGTCATTCTTAACATATTAAGTTTGTATCTATTTTTAATTGAATGCTAGAACGAACCCATGTTATGCACATAGATCAAACAACTTAAAGTTTGTTTGATTATACCTTGTAATGTTTAGTTGAGCATATAATTAGTTATCATGGTATAAATATTGATTTACATTGATGTTAAGTGTAATCTTCCAACAAAATGACATTCAGAATATGTTAGAAAGCTCCAACGAAAGATGAACTGAACATGTGCGTAATGTCTCAATGTTTCCTTCCTTATATATATACATATATTTTCTGGGTTTAATTTTGTGGAACTTTGACTTTGAAATTTAATGGTTATAACATATAAATGACTAAGCATGAAATTTGGGATCACATTGACATATGCATGGTATTTTGGTAAACACGAGACATTCAACCAAGATTGAGCTTGTTTTCTCGTCTAGATAAATAACTTGCTACTTATAACTACTTAAACGCTATATATAACTATGATTTTGAACCACCATTTTAGCCTTAGCATGTACCTTATTATTCAAGCATGACTAATTTGAGATAAGAATGGATAAAACATTGTAGTCCTAGCTTCATCAAATAAGCTAATTGTTACTATCAAAATTTTACATATGTTACTTCCTCCAATAGATAATTAGTTCTAATACAAATTTAGTTTGTAAATTAAAAGATAGTTGTATAATAAATGTATGTATTTCTAAAATATTGAATACTACATACAACAAAATTTGGAAAACATAACATAATTATTTTTCCATTAATTCAAGGCTAATGAAATTAACAATCAGATGGTGAAAGATATGAAACTTCTTCATCTTTAAATGTAGTCTAATATAATCCAGGTAAAGTCCAGTAAAGACCGATCAGAACGAATACGTCAAGAATGTCATTTAAGATATTGATTTCGGGATTCATTAGAAAACCTTGAAATAAATTGGTTGTCGATGAAGTGATATTGTTTTAGGGTAGTATATTAAGTAGAACCAAATGTAGAGCTTCATTCTAAAATAAATTACTTGTAACAATTACTTTAGTTTTTAAAGGTAAAAAGAAGAGACTGTGGGATGCAAGGAAACAATTTGAGAATTTATTGATCATTTAGGAGAGAAACTAATATGTCTTTAGTAAAACACTAAAATGTGGTGTGACCTTGCATAAATTGATTTGTGTGAAAACTTTAAATTGAGGAACGAGAAAAATCGATTAAGATGAAACAAATGGGAAAAAACTTAATTCGTTATGCAAAGGAAATTATGGAATTGTAGAAAGTCACATCATATGAGAAGGGAATAAAATTTACGGAGCAATAAGAGAAGAGAATAATATACGACTTATTTTTAATATTATAGTATAGATGTATTTAAAAAAAAATTGAATACTACAAACGATAGAATTAGGAAATCATAGCATAATATTTTTCATTAATTCAAGACTAATTAAAATTAACAATCAGATAGTGAAAGATAAGATATTTCTTCATCTTTAAATGTAGTCTAATATAATCCACGTAAAATCCAATAAAGACCGATCAGAATGAATAAGTCCAGAATGTCATCTAAGATATCAATTTCAATTTCGAGTTTCAACAGAAGGCCATGAAAAAAAATTGATTTTGGATGAAATGATATTGTTTTAGGGTAAGTAGATACTGAATTTAATGCTTCAATGTAAAGTAAATTACTTGTAACTATTATTTTAGTTTGTAAGAGTCAAAAAGGAGAGACTACGCGATGTGTGAAATCAACTTGAGAATTTATTCATCATTTGGAAAAAAAACTAAAACTTCTTTAGTAAAAAATTGAAATGTGGTGTGACCTTACATAAATAGTTTCTGTGAAATTTTGCATAAAGGAAGGAGAAAAATCAATTAAGATGAAACAAATGGGAGAATCTTAGTTTGTTGTTTAAAGGAAATTATGGAATTTTAAGAAGCCACATGACATAAGGAGAGAGAATAGAATTTGTGGAAAAGGATAGAGGAGAATATTTAACTCATCTTTGATACGGTAATGGTCCGATCAAAATCATTTCTTAATAATTGCCGAATAAAACTATATGAGATGGCATCGACATATATAACAAGATAGGCCTCTAGATTATGTGCACACAATAACAAAAGACAAATCAAAATTAGTTTCAATCTTCTTACCATCTCTTTCATACAAGAGATCAAAATAATAATTAGGAGTTAATTCAGTCCAATTGGCACAAGTATCATCTTTCAAACCAACCATGTTATCAACCAAACCAACACGTTTAGCATAAATTTCATTATCAAGCACGAATAACACAAGAAAATCAGAAAAACCGCACAAGAAAAAAAAGAAGATATTCAAGATAAATATATAAGCAAACAATAGAAACTAAAGTAAACACTACAATGACAACTGTAGGTATATTTGTGAAGAAAATAACAAATATTAGAAATGAAAACTGTAAATTTATAGCATAAATTGCATATACTTGCAACATAAACTACATATATTTACTGAATAAACTGCATGTATTTGAAATAAAAAAATCAAACACAACTACACGAAAACGGGCAAAATCACCAAAAACAAACGGTTAGAAGAAGATCCAATTACACACATATTCACAGACGTGAAGAATAATGTATCATCAAAGTAGAAGACAAAAAAAAAAAAAAAAATTGTGCATCAACAAAGAAGGGAAAAAACGGAATTAAAATTATCGAAGCTAATAAGGAGGGTGCAGATTTACAATCTTATTTTCGGACAGGTTTTTAACAGTCCCAAAAAAATAATTTAACCTAAAAAGATTACACGAAACTTATCTAAATATCCTCAGATGTTAACATCAGCAACAACTTGAAATATTGCAATATAATTAAATATCTTTATTTCTAACTATTGAAATATAAATATTATTGCAAGAGCTCTCGATGGTCAGTCGATAATTAATACAGGTTATGAACATCTGTACCAACACACAAAGAGTAATGAATCAGAGGTAAGAGTTATCTTTGCTCCTCAGCGTAAACAAAGAGGCTGCGCCCTTCAAATCGTGTTCTTGAATCATCTGCCCCATTGAATTTACGTTGCCATTTCTTGCCTCTTCAGAACTGCAGTCAAAATTTTCATGCATGAGCTTGATCCAAATATGAAGACAAAAGTTGTTCTGTGTATTGATTCTTTTTAAGATTCTAAAATATATTCTTTTTTTTAATATAATTTATATCAATCATATTTCACCTTTCTTAATCCAATTTGTAAATTGCCTTTAATACATTATCATGTCAATTGTTTGACAATATATAATTTACTGATATTCAATTTTATATTCATACTTTACGTAAAAAAAATAAACAAATGATGTATGTGGACTCCTGAGATTATTTCATTTTACAAAATTGTATAACCAGAAATAATGACATTCTTCAGATGTTTGAGGTTCAAGCCTAATAATATTAATTAGTTTTTATCCACTACATTTTCATGTTTAATAAAAGTGAGAAATAAAAAGAATGGTGATGGAAAAAATACATTGTGCGTAAATCCCAGACAACTTTAATACATACATACTTCGAATTTTTGATAAGTACAAGTGTATTTTAATTTTTAAGATCTTTTGATGATATGAATTTTCAAGAATTGAATCTTCCTTATTTCAATTTCTTTAAGTTTATAATTTTCCAAATTATGCATTTTACATTCTGATTGTTATAAACTTCAAATATTATTTGTTTTCTAAAACCCTCAAGAAGAAAAAGAAAGAAAGAAAGAAAAAGAAAAAAGAAAAAAAGAAAAAAGAAAAAAAGAAAAAAGAAGAAGGTGATCTTGATGTTTAAACCGTTGATCAAAATCTAACCTGTAATGATATGTTCCAGAACCAGTTGCATGATCAAAATCAACACCATTTCCAGATCCATCTCCACGATCAACATTAGCAACAGCATTCGATGTACTCTGATCGACGTCCTCATTCAACATAACCAAGGCGTTCCTATTATCTTCTTCCCGCCTCAAGTTCGAAAAACCCATATCAACCCCATTACCACTATAATCACCCCTTCCAACACCGTACTGGTTACCAAAACCATTTCCATTTCCAATTCCAATTCCAATTCCAATCTCATTCCCATTACCGAAACCAGCACCAACATCAACATTATTCACATCATCATTCCCATCAAACGAGAAATAATCCTCATGTCGTCCATGGCCTCCACCTCCAATTACTTGCTGCGCCCTACATAACTCAAGCTGCTGCGTCGTAAGAGAAAGCTCCCTCATCAAATGCTCATGATAGCCAATCAACTCGCAGATCAACCCGTAGCACCCGCTAACCGGGTACCGGATCCACATCTCGGATTCGTAAATAATCGTCCGCATCGCGTCTGCGTGATGGAGCGGATCCAGCTTGTTCAAAATTTTCAACATGTTCCGCACCCCGTACAGTCGATGCACGGCGAGGAATCGGTCTTGTTCGTTCGCAGGAAAATAGGGCGCCAGCTGGCAATCCGGATTGCAACGCCGACGTTGGAATTTGCAAGAAGCGCATGCTTGTGATTGGGGTTGGGGAAGGCGGGAGGATGAGGCTCCGTCGAAATTTTGGATGTTTTGGACGGTGGCGGGGGAAATATTTGAAAAGTCTGGGTTTGGGTTCATGGCGATTATAATTAATTTAGAAAAGTTTGTTAATGGGAGGAGAAGCGGGAGGCGTGGAGTGGAAGACGGAGATTCATACGAAAGATTTCTATATAAATGGATATTTTTGATTTTTTAGACTGTTGGATATATTGGCCAAGTCCTATATACTGATACGGTTCAAAATTTAAATATCAGTTTGTTTAGCTTGCCAAGTCAAAATGATTTTTGATTGGTTACAGAAGAATAATTTGATTTTATTCTTTAAAAGAAAAAATAAGTGAGGATGAGTATTGGTTATGCATGGAAGCATAGGCCGTTAGATATTTTTTTTGTTTATTTCTTTTTATTTTCTATTATTTCACAATACTATATATATGCACACAAACTTATTTTTTAACTTATACTGTTGTTTAAATGCGGAAAAATGCGATTTCGCATCTACATATAAATGCTTATTGTTAGTTTATGTATTAAATATTTTTAGTTTTTTATCCTACATAGTAAGTTACCATCTTAAGAAAGAAAACAGAATGTTTACAAAAATCAATTTTTTCTCGAATGCTTTCATCGTGAATTTGATAATTATAACATTAATACGTCTAAACTAAAATTAGTTTTATATAATTTAAGCTTTATAAATGTTTATGAACAAAATAGATTTTTCTTTTTTATCATTCCAAACTTTTGACCACTTCTAGTCTAATTTTGAAGCTTTGTTGAAAAATTAATTTTTTCAGCAAAGTGTTGTTTTTGTGAATAACAAGAACTTAATAAAAAAGATTATAATTTTTATTCAAAATTTGATTTAAAAATTTGATTTATTCGAAAATAATTCAGTTTTCTTTGTGGAGCAAATAGCTCCTTGAAAGAAATTTGAACTTTTATTCAAAATATTACTTAAAAATACTTTACCCTTCCAAATTTTTTTGATATTTTTATATATTTAACTTGTGTGAAAATATTTGAATTTTTAAGAAGGAAGTTGATTTCTCTAACTTAAGTGCTTTAGTTGTATATTCGTATTTTGTCAAAATTACTAAAAAATATTGGTTCAAGACATGTGAAGAGAAACATATATTTTGGGAATGATTTAGAAAAGAATACCTAATAAACTTGGTCATGTTAAAAATAGAGTGATATTATTTCCATCAATCCATACAATTCTCTTATCCATTTATCCTCACACATAATCAAATACTTCATTTATCCAACCACATCTATTTTTCCCAAAAAAAAAAGATTTCTCCAAACCTTTGCTCCACTCCTTCCACTTTCTTCAAACAAAAATCAATATTTTTCTGTCCAATTTTTCACATTCGATCTTTTTTTCATTTAATTCTTCATCAATACATATAATCCAACTAATTTGTTTACAACTTAGCTGTTATCGATTGACCTAATTGTACGTAATTTTTCAATTTTTGTAAATTATGTAACCTTGACTAAGACTAACATAGTAAAGAATAATTTGCGACTCAAATATGACGCAATGATAGAACATAGTAAATAAATCTGTTACTACTTTATATCCAATCATTATAACTTTTTTCTTCTTCGAATAAGAAAACAAAAGAGAACGATGAAATTATGTGTAACAGAAAATAGCATAACATAGTCAAATATAATTAATTATCATTATTCTTTCCCTAGAAAATTAACAGTATTACGAAGGTATTGATTTACATGCATGCATGTTCCAAATATAATTAAATATCTTTACCCATCAACACCTAGTTTGAAATTAATAATGTATTTTACTTGAATTATTCATCTTATTTTCTTCCATCATTAAGGATTGATGATGTTGAAAATAACTATGTTTGAAGAATAAATTTCACTTTATTTCTACGCGATTAATTATGCATAACCGATCGCTTTTACTTTCAAATAACTTTTAAATTTAAGTGGGTTTTCAAAGTGAGTTTTAAGTCTAGCAAATCATATATATATATATATATATATATGGCTAAGCTAGTAAAGTATGTGTATAATTATATTAATAAACTAACTAGAAATGATAAAGTAAAATAAAAGAACTTGCACACCAGGGTTTTTATACTAGTTTTGACCACCGTCCTGCGTTCAGTTCCAGAATCTCTATTCTAGCTTTTACTCACTAACACCCTCACTTCACCTGGAATATTGGGTCTATACAATGTCTGAGACGCTGAACATGTCTTTTTACCAACATAATACAACAGTAATCTTCGACAATAGCTGTGTCTGGATACACTGATATGTTGAATGCAGTACAAGGGTCCTCTAACTCACAAGAACCTTTTAGAGTTGAATGTGCTAGAATTTTAAGATGAATATAATTAGAGAGCTAATATTATAATGGAATGTTAGTTAATTTTAAGAGCTTTTAGACTAGGGTTTTGAAATCTATTCCATTATTATATAAAAAAGAGAATATGAGACCATATATATTCTTGCTTCTCATTCATTCTTACTTCCAATAGTTTTCTCTAGTTGATTTGAGAGAAAAAAATTTCACTTCCCTTCTAATATTTACTTAGCATTCCAAGCTCCAAATTAAATTTCCATTATATGGTAATGATCATATGCCTTTTCATTTTCTATTTTAGCTATTCAGAAATATTCTAGCTTATTTTCTCTTCTTTCTTTCTTTTTTTTCATCTTCTTATCAAAAATGAATTTTAAAATCCTTAAATACTAACATATCCTATGTTTTTCCCTTTGAATCCATATGAAAAATTTTCTTCTTTGCTTGTAATAATAGAATTCACTCTTCCATGTTAGAATTGGGTCAGCCCGCGGTGGAAGTGGTGGATGAATTTCAATTTTTTTTACCATATTGGATCTTTATTGGACCTATGAAGTCTAATTTATTTAGAACATTTCTAAATTTTATTTAAATAAAATCTTTTATTTTATTTAAATTTATGAAATGATATTTTATTATTTAATTTGTATTATATTAAATATATACATGTATCATATACACATATATAAGTGTGTGCATGTATAACATATCAATCAGTGCAAGGTATAACATGCACATGTATAGATGTTATGATTTACATTGCAATGGACACGTTAGCTCATCTAATATGCAAATATATCATCCAAATGTATGTTTATATATATTGTAATATTTTATTTACAAAAGTAAAAGTGTGTGTTCATATATATATATATATGTGTGTGTGTGTGTGTTTGTATGTATAATAAAATATATATATTAATACAAATAAAAATCAAAAAATAATTTACATTTAAATATATAAACACCTGGTCTTACGCATCGGTCAAGATATTCTTTTTAATTTTAAATTTAATATATATATGTGTGTGTGTGTGTTAATAAAACCATATGAAAAATTATTTAAAAATTAATAAACATTTTTTTCCGAAACTATTCAAATTAATTAAATAATTGGTCAAAGGGATATTCATCATTTCAGTTGTGTGACTCGTTAGGTGTAAATTTGGTCAACGATTAATATCAAACTATTCGAATATTAATATTCACACATCACCACTTAGTAGGTGGTGTGACATTCTGGCCAAATTTATCGCTTACTTGGTTTTGATGAAATCCTATTTTACTGTGTTAAGCATTACCCAGTTGTGACTATTATTTACACCAATTCTCTTCGTTAAAACTATATCACTTTGGACTTATGGAATTTGGTAATGGTCAAAATTCCAATGTTGTCCACATTTAACTCTAAAATCCAAACACAAAGTCCTTGGTTCAATAATAACAATTATTATTAACCAAAATGCTCTGGTCGGAGACTTTGACTTTGAGTTGACTTTAGTTGAACGTGGTACTAACCCCATATAACTGGGGAGACGAACCCTTGTGAGTCAACGGAATAGGGATCTTAAGGCTAAATTAACACCAGAGGGGGGGGTGGTTGAATAATGTTTAATGGATCATATGAATATTATTCAAATTCTTTAAGATTTTACATGGAATGATGTAATTAACAATCACAGAATCAAATTATAGAAAAAGTAAAAAGGGAAGAACACAATGGGATTTTATGCTGGTTCGGAGTTAACCTACATCCAGTCCTGCACAATTCATTGTACGAATTTCTTTTCACCTAGTAAATGCAAATACAATTTCGATTTCAAGGCTACGAGACACACCCTACATAATCCCGACCTCTAGGTAAAGTCACTTGATTTCTAAGCTACAAGCACACCCACTAGATCTATGGGCTACTAAGCATACCCAATTGATTTTACATGCTACAATCGCACCTACTTGGATTTCAGGGATACCAAGCACATGATAGAGTATAAGAATATGATTTGATAGAGTTTACAGACTCAGATCTTCGATCCTGATTACAATTGATCCTACAACTCTTGAATATCACTTTGATCTTGAGAGAGATGAGAGAAATCAGAGAGTATATGAAAGAAAATCAAACTAGTTATGATTGAATTTGATTCTTGCTGAATTTCGATAGAGTTTTGATAGAAATTGGTTTAGAAATCAAGAGAGTGAAAAGAGGAGAGAAAAATAAGAAAGTAGTTAATGAAAATTCGTTTGGAAATCTTGTATATATAAGGAAACAACGGTCATGTCCATTCGCGAAGAGATGCGATGAAAAGACGCTTCCTTTCAAATTTGAAATTTGAATTTACGACCACTATATCAACATACATGGATAGGATATGTCGACATATCCCTTTGTATTTTGAAAAACACTTTAAAAACATTTTTGAAAATCCTTGCTTTGTAAAATAATTTGATTTTTTTCATTTTTTTCATTTTAATGTCCTCTGATCCCCCCTTTCCCTCCCGACCCTTACCTTCAAACATCCCCATCGTCCTTTCCCCCCATCCTCCTCCTGTTCACCCATCACTTCTCATCCCTCCCGATCCCCACCCGCCCGACCCACCACAGCCTCCTTCTCCACCTTTTCCTCCCGCTGCTCCTATCAGTCATCCCATCAAAACCCCTTCCCTTATCTCTTCCCCCTCCCAGAATCCTAATCCAGTTAAATGGAATTCCCTGTTCAAAGTGAAACCACGAAATGCTGGTCAGCATTGCCCTGTTCAAGTTCCTCTGGTATTTGATGGTACCGTCTTGGTTCCGCCCGATAACGTGATAAAGGCAGGAAATGAAATCTGGGGAGAATACTTGGTTGGTTTTTTTTTCTCGATAAGCCTTTATCTTACATGACTGTGATTTCTCAGCTAAAAAAATATGGAAAATTAAAGGTTCGATCAAAGTAAAATCGGATGGATTTCTGTTCCTTTTCAATCTATCTTGTGAGGAAGACAGAAGGAAAATAATTGAGTCAGACCCAATTATCATGAGGAACAAAATATTCATTGTCAAGTAATGGGATCCAACAGTTGGAAATAGTTGTAGCACAATAAGATCTGTACCTGTTTGGGTTAGACTCTATAATATACCACTTTATGCGTGGTCCCATCTGGGAATTAATTGGCTAGCGTCTCGTGTTGGGTCATTCATGTGTATGGATGCGCAAACTGAAAAATTGGAGAGAATAGGTTATGCAAAATGTATGGTAGAAGTTACACCAACTGAAGAGCTGCTGACTGAATTTCCTGTTAGATTAATGGATGGCTCAGAGCAAATAGTGAAAGTTGAATATCTTTGGAGACCTGAAATATGTACTAGTTGTAAAGTTTTTGGTCACAAGACAGAAGAGTGTTTGAAAATGGAACTGTACAAGCAAGAGAAGGCAGATACAAGACAAGAAGTAAGGAATGATAGCATGGGGAAGGAATTTGTGCATGGGAAAGCTTCGAAGAGTCTTAAACATAAGCAAGAATGGAGAAAGGTGGAAAATAAAGGAGCAAAGATAATAAGAGATGAAGGGAAAAATAAAATAACAGAAGATATGTTAAATAAATCTGCGAATGAAGGGGATGGGATTGGTAATAATTCATTGCATGTCTCAACAACAGGCATTATGATAAAAAATAACACTTTAAGAACCACTGAAGGGGAAGTCTCGGTCACAAATCGATTCAATGTGTTGATGGATGAAAATTTCACTGAGGAATGCTATGTCAATGGTGACAATGAAATGGGCAATGAGAACTGTGAAAAATACAACAGGTTGGAAGAGGGAGAAATTGAAGGGGACAAGCACAAAGATGTTTTAGTTGTTATTGATCAAGATCCAAAAATAAGTAACATGCAACCAGAAAGGCAGGAACTTGAATGCAACAAATCCAAAGGAGATTTGCAACAACTACTTAACAGAGTGGGAAGAAATAAAAATAGGCTTGAATTCGACAATTCTAATGGAGAAAATTATCATCATTCCAGAGATGTTATGACTATACATGATAACAACAAAGACACAAATATTGAAGAAACTATGTTCAGACATTCTCTGGAAAATGACATACTTGCTTTGTCTATGGAAGATCCAGTTGGAAACAATAGCAATCAATACTCTTTCACTGGTGTCCTACCTGGATGGAAATCAATCCCAACATCTCCTATCAAATCACCATCTCCCAGTATGGCTGGTTTGGATAGCGAGAGAAGAACAAAACATAAAAAACAAGACAAAGTAAATAGAAGCACTGAACCTAGGGTTTCTCCTGCTACTAGGAGCATGAAAAATATCATCCATCAATCCTTATAGTTTTCTTAATGATGCACAACTTTGCCATTTGGAACATAAGAGGAGCACATTCCCCAAACAAGTTAGATCAAGTTAAGTACCTTATTTTACAACACAAAGTTTCCTTATTTGCCATTCTGGAAACCAAACTGAATGAAACACTTAAAGTGAAAGCAGCAAAGCACATTGAACCATCTTGGACCCTAAACCATAATCTGGATCATGCTTCCTATGGTCGCATTATGGTGATTCATGATCCTAATGTCATGTCCCTAACCTTAATTCTCAACACTGACCAAGTTATGCACTTCCAAGCTAAAATGAACAATCCCCCCATCTCTTTCTATCTTTCCATTGTTTATGCCCACAATTCTGTGAACTCAAGACAAACCTTCCTTGATCTTCTTCCTGCCTTCAGACAAAATTCCCATCCCTGGCTTGTCTTTGGGGACTTCAACTGCTGTTACAATCTTCATGACAAGCATGGTGGATCCCCTCTTTTACCCAAGGACATATACCCTCTCAACAAAGCCATTGAAGAATCTAGTCTCCTCCCTATTTCGTCCTTTGGAGCTGAATTCTCATGGAACAATAGGAATAGGTCTGGTACTAGAATCTTCTCAAACATTGACCACTCCTTTGCCAATCTCAAAGCATTAACCACTTGGCCTACCATGTCATCTCTTATTCCAAATCCTATTCTTTCTGACCATTCTCCCATAATCTTCTCTTCGGGACAGATGATTTTAAAACAAAAAAAGTTTCAAATTTTATAACACTTGGGTCAATGATCCTGAATATGCTAATATTATTGCTAAAGTGTAACAACCCTGAGATTGCAATTACCGAATAATAAAATTAAAATTATGATTTTAAGTGGAAAGGGAGCTAAACAAAAATTTTGGGAATTTAAATTTGCAATTGGTTTGCAAATTACAGTATTTTGGGTTTAAAAAATGGGGAAATTAATATTTTTGGAATTTAATATTTAAAAGGGGAATTTTAAAGTGATTATGGGTTAATGGGCTAAATAAGACAATTATAAGGTTTTAATTAAAAATAGAATGCTTCTTAGGATTTTGGTTCACATGATAACATTAGAAAATAAACTAAGTCCTAATGGGTTTCTAAAACCCCTTACCATTACCCATTAGCCTAACCCACTCCTTTATAATATCTCAAACCCATCCAAACCCTAACCCTCCTCTTCATAACTTCAAAACCTAGATCTAAACAAAATTAATGGCCTCCATTTAGAAGCTCCATCTCCTTCTCTTCATAAATTAGTTTAATCCTAGAAAAAAAAAAGAGAAAGGTAATGCAATCTCTCATATTATCTAATCTTCCTTCTTAACTCATATTTATCTCAACCTTCATGTTATAATCATTGTTTTATTTTTTGTTGATTTTGGGTCCTTGAAGTCTCTTGATCTTTGCTTGGAGGTTGAGGCTTTTGGCTTGCTTAATTGTGCACAAATACTATTTGTTCTTTTGCCTCATTAAGGTAATTACTATTGATTAGTAATATATGCTAGCTGAAATTATAATTAGTT
This sequence comes from Allium fistulosum, assembly GCA_030737815.1. Classification (NCBI taxonomy): domain Eukaryota; kingdom Viridiplantae; phylum Streptophyta; class Magnoliopsida; order Asparagales; family Amaryllidaceae; genus Allium; species Allium fistulosum. The sequence goes on along the minus strand of CM060903.1, from coordinate 302,782,851 downwards.
TATTGCTATTAGTAAATTAGGCATATCTCATTCATCTTAAATCGGAATTAAGATTTTCTTGAAGTTCTGGAAAGATTATTCTGTAGCCTATAACTTTCATGTTTTGAGCTTTGCCTAATTTTGTGGTTTCAATGGTCGAAATCACGTTTGTTTGTCGCTGACCTGACAACAAACTACAAGGTTGATAAAATAAAACCCTGAAATTGATTTGGCCATAAGTTACTCGTTTTTGATCCGAATTAGATAATTTTGGATGTTCCGGAAAGCTTAAAACATATGTTACAATTTTTGTTCAGTTCTGTAATATTGCCATTTAGATGACCTGAAATGCGTTCAAAGACAGAAGACCAATTCTGTCTTTAACAAGTTATCTTGAGTTTCAATCTGATATTGTTTTGCATGTATCTCTCTCGTTTCTTATCCAAATCTAATAATTTTGGATGTTCTGGAAAGCTTAGATTTAGAGCTAAAACTTTCATGTTTTGAGTTTCATGAAATTTTGAAGTTATTTTGGTTAAAATTGTACATTCTTACCACTGCCCCGAGAAAAAAAAAGAAAAAAAAATAATAAATAATTTTTTTTTAAACCCTGTTCCAGATTTTTTTCTCCACTTCGCGATGCCGCCACGATCGCATCCGAAGTCGGAATTCGACGTTTTTGGTCTCGTTGGAAAGGTGGAGTTTCGAACTCCATCTCTGTAAAATTTAGGCATCATCGGCATTCTTTTGGTACTTCAAATTTCATGTCGAAGTTGAACTCTTGACGCTGTTTGTAAACAGTGTGAATCTTGTTCTGGGTCCAACTTTGAGACGTCGCTGCTACTTCGTCTCAACTCGGATTCCAGAAATTCTTTTTGCAACTTATAGTAGGGATGTTGGACTATATTCATACCAGTTTTCATGTCATTTGGATTCAGTTTACTGGTCCAAATAAATTGCCGAACTTGGGTTCGCAGCAGTTTTTGAATGGTCAAACACTTAGAATGAAAATCAAATATCCCTTCTGTTTCCAGCTTTTGAGCGCCACTCCGCGATGCCTCCACGTTCGCATCGGAAGTCGGAATTCAACGTTTTTGGTCTCGTTAGAAAGGTGGAGTTCCGAACTCCATCTCAGGAAAATTTGGACAACATTGGAGTTCGTTTGGTACTTCGAATTTCGTGTCGAAGTTGAACTCTAGTCGCTGTTTGTAAACAGTGTAAATCTTGTTCTGGGTCCAACTTTGAGACGTCGCTGCCACTTCGTCTCAACTTGGAATCCAGAAATTCTTTTTGCATATTAAAGTAGGGATGTTGGACTACATGCCTGCAAATTTTCATGACATTTGGACACAGTTTGCTGGTCCAAATAAATTATCGAACTTGAGTTCACAGCTGTTTTTGAATGTTTACAAACACTTAGAATATTTTTGATGATTTTCTGGTTTTCATTGATTTCTTTGAGATTTGTCTCTAGATTTCGTACACGGGTTTTATGAATCATTTTCAAAAGATTTTTCACTCCTAAATGGCTTTTGAAAATTATTATATAATATTATTTTAATTATTAAATTAATTACTCCATAAAAGGAGACCTTTCAAAAGACCGTTTTAAAAGTGATTCCGAAAATCAATTATAAATCCGTTTTACACCATTATTTTCTATAATAAAAATCTCACACTCACTTTTAGCACGTCGAGCGAAGTGGAAAGGTGCTTAAACGGTTAGGAAATCTCCGGCCTATGGAAACCGTGTGTATTTTCTTTCTGGTTAATCCCCGACCTATTCGATTGATCGTTTTGACCTTTGGGTCTAGTTTACCGATGATATGAGGTAGACTTTTTATTGTTTGGAGTGTGAGCTTGCTATTGGTTAGGAAACCGTTTAGTGCGAACGTGGGGTATGGGACTTATTGTTAACACTTTGCGGGTTCCTCTCCAAGAAGTTAGTGACACATTAGCCTCTGGGCGGCCAGTACTGGACCTCTAGGTCACCACGCCTCTGGGCAACCGTCTCTGGACACCTGCTCTATGGAGCAGTTTATTTTTCGGCGTGTGCCTCTGGGCCTTTATCCTTCTGGGAAGGATCTCGCCGTCTCGCGCGTTTCGCATCGGTGCGAGTGATCGATCACAACTCTACAGTACTTGGCAACAACGACTCTGGTCGGTGCACGTGCAAAACTTGTATTATCTGATATTTTTATATCCATTCGAGTACCGCCATTCGGCGTTGGTTCTATGGAACCATACGATGTAAGTGCGATTACCTTGTGGATTCACAGTGTCTCTGGACACTGCTTTTCAGTGTTTGATTTCATTGATTTTTCAGTATATCCCCATTGCTCTTTGGAGCATCGATCTTTGCTTGGGCATTGATTACAGACTCTGGTCACTCTTGGGATTATTGCCTATGGGCATCTTTTTATAGCTTTGGCTACGCCGATGATATGAGGCGATTTTATTTATTCTACACTTTGGTGTTGATTTCTCTTTGGAGATTTTTATTGTTTATTGATGATTAGGGATCGTCATTATATTCATGTGGTTCATAATATACTTCTCTTTGGATAAGTACTGTTTTACTTATGTACCGCATTATTACACATCTCAGTTATTACTGATTGTTTAGCTAGCCTGACCCGAGTGTTTTCGCTCGGGTCAGACCGAGTTGTTTCAGGTTAGGTCTCTGGACTTAGCTTCTGTGCTTCCGCTTGGACATTATCTGCTATGCTGATAGATAGCGCTTTTATTTGTCCACTATTCCGCTACTCTCTTATTATTCAGACTTTGATATGTACATATTTTTGACTCACATGTGTGAGCAGTGGCTTTGTACCCACTTATGATATTTGGATCTGTATTGATGATGTATTGTTCTGGGATTTTATATCTGTTATGTGATTCTGTTCTGTGATGTTTTTATCATTTATTATTATGCTTTGTCCTGATAGATCTTTAGCCATTTGTAATTTCGTTATAAGTATTTACCGAATATGTCGAACCACCTGATTGAGAAAAATTTAAATAGATTCCACCTTTCGACGTATTCGGTAGATAGTTATAGCTTGATTATAGATGGTCGCTTCCACTATACTCTATTCTCCTCTTTAACAGACAGTATTACTCCCGTAATACTCTTTGTTACAGTGGGTCTCAGAGTGGGGCGTTACAGCTTGGTATCAAAGCTTGGTTTCAGGAATAAGCATAATAAACACAGAACAGTAACACTTAGTACAATACATCCTAGTATGATTCGAATATTACAAAGCCCTTTCCTCATGACATTGGATAGATAAGTTAGGAATATGTTTAGGAATACATTTATATTCCGTAGTATTCCATTTGAATTATCTATCTTTGAAATCGTGCTTAACTCGCATCTTCATCTCAGCCTCGAGGTACACATCCTTCCGTTCTCGAAGGTTCTATTTTATTTCACGATCAGTCTATTAGAGTTCTTTTGATACGGGTGTCTCTCACTCATTCGTATCAAAGGAACTAGTTGATACTTTATCTTTGGATGTTACTTGTAGGGTTTCTTCACTAAGGATTGTGAATCCCATGGGTGGATCCACGACCCTTAGCATGCTCTGTGAGAATATAAATATTGATCTTTGTGGATTTTCTTTCCGTGCGAATCTGCACGTTGTGGATTAGATGTTATAAACGATTTCTATATTTAAGGAATTGCGGGGACGCAATTTTCTTAAGGGGGGGAGTCTGTAACAACCCTGAGATTGCAATTACCGAATAATAAAATTAAAATTATGATTTTAAGTGGAAAGGGAGCTAAACAAAAATTTTGGGAATTTAAATTTGCAATTGGTTTGCAAATTACAGTATTTTGGGTTTAAAAAATGGGGAAATTAATATTTTTGGAATTTAATATTTAAAAGGGGAATTTTAAAGTGATTATGGGTTAATGGGCTAAATAAGACAATTATAAGGTTTTAATTAAAAATAGAATGCTTCTTAGGATTTTGGTTCACATGATAACATTAGAAAATAAACTAAGTCCTAATGGGTTTCTAAAACCCCTTACCATTACCCATTAGCCTAACCCACTCCTTTATAATATCTCAAAACCATCCAAACCCTAACCCTCCTCTTCATAACTTCAAAACCTAGATCTAAACAAAATTAATGGCCTCCATTTAGAAGCTCCATCTCCTTCTCTTCATAAATTAGTTTAATCCTAGAAAAAAAAAAGAGAAAGGTAATGCAATCTCTCATATTATCTAATCTTCCTTCTTAACTCATATTTATCTCAACCTTCATGTTATAATCATTGTTTTATTTTTTGTTGATTTTGGGTCCTTGAAGTCTCTTGATCTTTGCTTGGAGGTTGAGGCTTTTGGCTTGCTTAATTGTGCACAAATACTATTTGTTCTTTTGCCTCATTAAGGTAATTACTATTGATTAGTAATATATGCTAGCTGAAATTATAATTAGTTTATTGCTATTAGTAAATTAGGCATATCTCATTCATCTTAAATCGGAATTAAGATTTTCTTGAAGTTCTGGAAAGCTTATTCTGTAGCCTATAACTTTCATGTTTTGAGCTTTGCCTAATTTTGTGGTTTCAATGGTCGAAATCACGTTTGTTTGTCGCTGACCTGACAACAAACTACAAGGTTGATAAAATAAAACCCTGAAATTGATTTGGCCATAAGTTACTCGTTTTTGATCCGAATTAGATAATTTTGGATGTTCCGGAAAGCTTAAAACATATGTTACAATTTTTGTTCAGTGAGTTTTCTGTAATATTGCCAGTTAGATGACCTGAAATGCGTTCAAAGACAGAAGACCAATTCTGTCTTTAACAAGTTATCTTGAGTTTCAATCTGATATTGTTTTGCATGTATCTCTCTCGTTTCTTATCCAAATCTAATAATTTTGGATGTCCTGGAAAGCTTAGATTTAGAGCTAAAACTTTCATGTTTTGAGTTTCATGAAATTTCGAAGTTATTTTGGTTAAAATTGTACATTCTTACCACTGCCCTGAGAAAAAAAAAGAAAAAAAAATAATAAATAATTTTTTTTTAAACCCTGTTCCAGATTTTTTTCTCCACTTCGCGATGCCGCCACGATCGCATCCGAAGTCGGAATTCGACGTTTTTGGTCTCGTTGGAAAGGTGGAGTTTCGAACTCCATCTCTGTAAAATTTAGGCATCATCGGCATTCTTTTGGTACTTCAAATTTCGTGTCGAAGTTGAACTCTTGACGCTGTTTGTAAACAGTGTGAATCTTGTTCTGGGTCCAACTTTGAGACGTCGCTGCTACTTCGTCTCAACTCGGATTCCAGAAATTCTTTTTGCAACTTATAGTAGGGATGTTGGACTATATTCATACCAGTTTTCATGTCATTTGGATTCAGTTTACTGGTCCAAATAAATTGCCGAACTTGGGTTCGCAGCAGTTTTTGAATGGTCAAACACTTAGAATGAAAATCAAATATCCCTTCTGTTTCCAGCTTTTGAGCGCCACTCCGCGATACCTCCACGTTCGCATCGGAAGTCGGAATTCAACGTTTTTGGTCTCGTTAGAAAGGTGGAGTTCCGAACTCCATCTCAGGAAAATTTGGACAACATTGGAGTTCGTTTGGTACTTCGAATTTCGTGTCGAAGTTGAACTCTAGTCGCTGTTTGTAAACAGTGTAAATCTTGTTCTGGGTCCAACTTTGAGACGTCGCTGCCACTTCGTCTCAACTTGGAATCCAGAAATTCTTTTTGCATATTAAAGTAGGGATGTTGGACTACATGCCTGCAAATTTTCATGACATTTAGACACAGTTTGCTGGTCCAAATAAATTATCGAACTTGAGTTCACAGCTGTTTTTGAATGTTTACAAACACTTAGAATATTTTTGATGATTTTCTGGTTTTCATTGATTTCTTTGAGATTTGTCTCTAGATTTCGTACACGGGTTTTATGAATCATTTTCAAAAGATTTTTCACTCCTAAATGGCTTTTGAAAATTATTATATAATATTATTTTAATTATTAAATTAATTACTCCATAAAAGGAGACCTTTCAAAAGACCGTTTTAAAAGTGATTCCGAAAATCAATTATAAATCCGTTTTACACCATTATTTTCTATAATAAAAATCTCACACTCACTTTTAGCACGTCGAGCGAAGTGGAAAGGTGCTTAAACGGTTAGGAAATCTCCGGCCTATGGAAACCGTGTGTATTTTCTTTCTGGTTAATCCCCGACCTATTCGATTGATCGTTTTGACCTTTGGGTCTAGTTTACCGATGATATGAGGTAGACTTTTTATTGTTTGGAGTGTGAGCTTGCTATTGGTTAGGAAACCGTTTAGTGCGAACGTGGGGTATGGGACTTATTGTTAACACTTTGCGGGTTCCTCTCCAAGAAGTTAGTGACACATTAGCCTCTGGGCGGCCAGTACTGGACCTCTGGGTCACCACGCCTCTGGGCAACCGTCTCTGGACACCTGCTCTATGGAGCAGTTTATTTTTCGGCGTGTGCCTCTGGGCCTTTATCCTTCTGGGAAGGATCTCGCCGTCTCGCGCGTTTCGCATCGGTGCGAGTGATCGATCACAACTCTACAGTACTTGGCAACAACGACTCTGGTCGGTGCACGTGCAAAACTTGTATTATCTGATATTTTTATATCCATTCGAGTACCGCCATTCGGCGTTGGTTCTATGGAACCATACGATGTAAGTGCGATTACCTTGTGGATTCACAGTGTCTCTGGACACTGCTTTTCAGTGTTTGATTTCATTGATTTTTCAGTATATCCCCATTGCTCTTTGGAGCATCGATCTTTGCTTGGGCATTGATTACAGACTCTGGTCACTCTTGGGATTATTGCCTATGGGCATCTTTTTATAGCTTTGGCTACGCCGATGATATGAGGCGATTTTATTTATTCTACACTTTGGTGTTGATTTCTCTTTGGAGATTTTTATTGTTTATTGATGATTAGGGATCGTCATTATATTCATGTGGTTCATAATATACTTCTCTTTGGATAAGTACTGTTTTACTTATGTACCGCATTATTACACATCTCAGTTATTACTGATTGTTTAGCTAGCCTGACCCGAGTGTTTTCGCTCGGGTCAGACCGAGTTGTTTCAGGTTAGGTCTCTGGACTTAGCTTCTGTGCTTCCGCTTGGACATTATCTGCTATGCTGATAGATAGCGCTTTTATTTGTCCACTATTCCGCTACTCTCTTATTATTCAGACTTTGATATGTACATATTTTTGACTCACATGTGTGAGCAGTGGCTTTGTACCCACTTATGATATTTGGATCTGTATTGATGATGTATTGTTCTGGGATTTTATATCTGTTATGTGATTCTGTTCTGTGATGTTTTTATCATTTATTATTATGCTTTGTCCTGATAGATCTTTAGCCATTTGTAATTTCGTTATAAGTATTTACCGAATATGTCGAACCACCTGATTGAGAAAAATTTAAATAGATTCCACCTTTCGACGTATTCGGTAGATAGTTATAGCTTGATTATAGATGGTCGCTTCCACTATACTCTATTCTCCGCTTTAACAGACAGTATTACTCCCGTAATACTCTTTGTTACAGTGGGTCTCAGAGTGGGGCGTTACATAAAGCTTGGTCTGAAAAATTTTATGGAAATCCTATGTACATTTTTTGCAGGAAATCAAAAGCAACCAAAGAAGCATTAAGGATTTGGGCAAAGAATAAATTTGGTAATGGTTCTCTACTTTCAACACGGCTTAGGCAGAAACTCAATGAAGCACAAGACTTAATGATGAGCAATACTGATGATGCTATAGCTGCTGAGAATGAAATAATACTCTTTGAACAATTAAATGAAGCTTTAATATCTGAAGGTAAAATGAGGAGACAACAGCTAAGGCAAAAATGGGCTCAAGATGGGGACAACAACACTGCATATTTTCATGCTGCCATAAAGATCAAACATGCCAGGGAGCACATCACTCATATTCATGATGAGTTTGGTGTCCTCCACTCTAATCCATCTGATGTTGACCATGCTATTCTAAACTATTTTAAGTCCATGCTGGGAAATAAAGATAATTTCAATCCCATAATTGATGAACTTGATCATGTGCAAGTTCCCAAGCTGAAACATGAGGAAGTTGACAATCTGATTATCAAGGTAACAGACAAAGAAATAAAAGACACCCTTTTTTCCATAAACAAGCATTCATGTGGAGGGCCGGATGGTTTCAACTTACATTTCTATATCCATGGTTGGGAGGTCATCAAGGATGACTTCCTTAAAGCGGTCCACAATTTTTTTTAATAAATCCAAAATGTTATTGGAAGTGAATGCAACTAACTTAGTGCTTATACCTAAAATCCAACCTCCTTCTACTGTTGATTCCTTCAGACCCATTTCATGTTGTAATGTGATTTACAAATGCATTTCCAAGATTCTGGCCTCAAGACTTGTTGTTGTGCTTACCAGAATCATTTCAAAGAATCAATCTGCTTTTCTTCCCTCGAGGAACATCCTTGATAACATTTTACGTACTCATGAACTTCTTAAAGGGTATGGTCGTGCTCATGCATCCAAAAATGCTATGTTGTAGTTGGACTTAAAGAAAGCTTTTGATAGTATACACTGGAGCTCTATCGTGAGAATTATGGCTCTGATGAGATTTCCAAAGGTTTTTGTGGCATGGATATACTCCTGTATATCATCCCCCTCTTTCTCTATCAAATACAATGGCTTTTCTTATGGTTTCTTCAAGAGTAAGCAGGGGATCAAGCAAGGGGACCCTATCTCTTCATACTTATTCATTCTTGTAATGGAAGTTCTAACTGTCATGTTGAAAAAAAACTATGAGAACAAGGATATTCTGTATCATTCTAAATGTAAATCGCCGCAAATCACCTCCCTGCTTTTTGCTGATGACATTATGCTATTCACCAAACCTGACCATCAATCTTTGGATAATATCAAAGCTACTCTGCACAGTTTCTACCTCATGACTGGCCTTCAACTAAATTTTAATAAATCCCATATCCTGACTTCTGCATATCTTATGAGCAAGCAATTTTATTATCTGCATCTTCTGGTATCCAAGCAATGAACAATAATATAAGATATTTGGGTCTCCCATTGTGTTCCTCTAGAATCACTACTGCTAATTGTTTGCCGCTATATGATAAAATCTGTAACAAAATGAAGTGTTGGGCCAATAGATTTCTCTCTCAAGCTAGTAGACTTGTACTTATCAAATCTGTTATTTCCTCTATGATGGTGTATTGGTGCAGGGTCTTCATTCTTCCCAATAAACTTGTGAAAATGGTTAGAAATGCCATGTTGAGGTTCTTCTGGACTGGCTCAATTCATTCAAAGAAAATCATTCCTTGCTCTTTTGCCATCATGGAGCAGAATATTCATAATGGTGGTCTTGGAATACTTAATATGCAAACCTGGAATAGAGCTGCCATTAGTTCTATTCTCAATGATTTGATAGCTGATAGCGATACATTATGGGTAAAGTGGACCAAAATTCACAACTTGGGTCGTATGAATTTCTGGACAATGAATGTCCCTCCCAACTGCAGCTGGACTTGGAAGAGCCTACTGAATTTAAGGCCTTCTCTATCCCCTTTAATCAAAGTCATTCTTTCTCCTACAAGCTCTGCTAATTTCTGGACAGTCCCATGGATGGAAGAAGGATTAATACTTGGCAAAATGTTCTCCCCATAGCAAATTTTCCAATCTGGTATTAGTGGAAATTCAAAAGCTTCTGACTACATTCATGATGGCAACGTATTGCTGCCCTATACTAGCAATCAGGTTATTCGTGCTGTCTGGAATAATTTTCAGGATAAAATATATCAATCTACCCTCTCTGATGAAATACATTGGAATGGAAAGCAACACTCGATCTCCTCTGTATATAAACTACTTGATAAAGCTCCGGGAACTACTGCAATAAAATGGCACAAGGTTATTTGGTCTGGAAATTCTAATGCCAGAGACAACTTAATGATGTGGAAGGTCATAAATAAAGCCCTCCTGACCAAAGAGAAATTATTGAGATATGGGATGGCAGTTGATCCTCTTTGTGTTTTCTGTAAGATGCAAAATGAAACTGAGGAACACCTATTTTTTGAATGCAGTGAGCTAATGGAATTGTGGTCTAGGATGATGAGAAAAATGAATCAAAACCATTTTCAGGGTCTGTCCAGTGTTGTATGGGCTCTGATTGGCAAAGCAACTAAGTGGAGAAAGAAGGATAGATTTGTGCACTTTTTCATGATCAAAAGGTACTTGACATTGATATGGGAAGAAAGAAATCTGCGAAGCTTTGATAACAAAACAAGGAACAACCACCAGGTATGGAATGCTTTAAAGGCTAGCATTAGGATTGGTATGAGGGAGAGTCAATTTGACTTCAGTGAATACTATCCTACGGATTGGCCTTAGCTTTCTTCTTTTCTGTTGTTTTTTTGTTTTTTCTTCTTCTTGTTGTGCTGTTCCTCTTGTTTCTGATTCTGTGATGTTTGTGTCTTCCGGTGGCTTGAGCTTGTTCTGGTCACCTTTGTTTTTGTTCCTTTCTTTTTATTTTCAATAAACTGGTAGGGGACCAGTTAACCCCGCTTGCCTTTCAAAAAAAAAAAAATTTGATACTTTGTAGAATCATTTAAATATAGTTTATATACATTTTAATCAAAATATAACTTAATAAAAAATTATAAAATAATTTTGAAAGATTTAATAAGAATATTCGACAATATATATAAAATCAATATAATTATAACTTATTAAAATATAAACAAAAATTCAAAATATATATAAACTTAAAAACACTAAAATGATATCTTTATAAGTAAGAGATTGAAAATCATTTCGGAAAATATTTTGAAAAAATTATTTTAAAAAACATATTACTTGAAAAACAATTTAAAACAAAATTAGAGAAGGTGAGAGAGATTAGGAAAGTGCTATTGAGGTTTTAACATAAATTCTATGACTCTATAACTTATCTGGATTATCTTAAAATCTTGAACTCTTCAATACTCATGAGTCTTCATTGTTGAACTCTTGAAACTATATGTCAACATCTTGAATCTACTCTTGATACTGTATAGTCTTCTTAATCAACACCTGTCTAATATCCTGCACTATATACTATATATATATATCTTGATAAAACATCAGTATATATATTTTATATAATATCCTATAGTTGTCATCATCAAAACCAATACCTAAGGTACTAACAATCTCTCCCTTTTTGATGATTACAACTCTGTATATAAATATAACGTAACTCCTCCTGAGTTATAAAACTCCCTTTTAATCTGTGCCTAGATTTTATATATTTCTCCCCCTTTGTCATCAACAAAAATAAACTAACTATAACTCCCCTTAAGTAAGATACTATAGTAATAATGATAAGAATGATATATAAGAAATGATGAGTGATAATACAAATCATTAATGGTGACCATACCAATATATATGCATTCAATATCACAATACAAAATAATCACAATCCAGTCAAGTCTTAAACTATACATATAATTTGAAATAAACTTGTCAAATCAAATCAAATATACATGCCGCACATTCAAAGCAATCAAAGAAAATCAAATATTATCTAACATGAATTTCTAATGAATAGGGATTAGTGAATGGGACAATGAGGATAATGAAGGCAAAAGTTCCCTTTTTGTTCAACAAGATTTCCATCTCGATCGAAACATACTTCTTCGATGTATCGAACTTCGTCATCTTCCTCCATGTGTTCTTTCTCTTTTTCTTCATGTTCTTCCTCATCATCACCGCCTTGAATAGGGTTGTGAATAGCTAAATTTGCAGAATCATCTTTAATAGCTAATAGAATCGTAGGATTATCCGATAGATATTTTGCAAATTGCAAAAAATTCTACTTTTCTTTTCTTGTTCTTTTGTCATACGAAGTTGCAACACTTGAATTTCTGTGAGCATTTGCAGAATATTCTTCATTTCACCCTCCATTTTAGTGATCTTGGCCATAGTAGTGTTTTGGAAGGGGCCTTAGGTAGGAGAAGCGAAGGAAAACGATGAATTGTCTTCTTTAGAACGTTTGGGATTAGTGGAGGCCATGGTTTATTTGTTTCAAAAGTTAAAAACAGAAAGAATACAGAAAAGTGAAGAGGAAAGTCGAAATTTGGTTATTATATAACCACCCATTTGAATTTTAGATCGAAATTTAAAAATCAATTTTTACCATTATATGTCGACATACATAGTATTATTTTGATTATTTTGCGTTTCATTATATTTTATAAATTTTACTTCGTTATTTTTATATTTCCGATAGAGAACGAATTCCTAACTCTTTTCTTTACTTAGTAAAGAATGTTTGATTCAATGGTTTTGTTAATATATCAACTACTTGATTTTTAGTGTTTAAAATTCAAGTGATATTATTTCTTTGTTTACATTATCTCTTAGAAAATGGTGTCTGATATCAATATGTTTAGTTCTAGCATGATGAGTTGGATTTTTAGATAGATTGATCGCACTTGTATTATCATAGTATATTGGTGATTTAGTAAAATTTAAATAAAATCTTTTAATGCTTGTTGCATATGGATAACCAGTGAAAAGGCTAATGCTGCTGAAATATATTCTGCTTCTGTCATAGACAGAGATACAGAGATTTGCTTCTTACTAAACTAGGAAACCATAGAGTGTCCTAAAAAGTGATAAGTTCATCTTGTACTTTTTTGGTTTGATTTGCAACCAGCATAGTCAACATCACTATATGAAATTAATTCAAAGTATTCTTCTTTTGGGTAAAAGAGTCCATAGTCTAATGTGTTGTTTACATATCTTAAAATTCGTTTTACGTATTTTAAATGAGTTTCTTTAGGTTAAGGTTGATATCTTGCATAGAGAAAAAAAGTATGCATTATATCAAATCTACTAACAGTTATATAGAGTAGTGATCCAATCATTCCTCTATATAAGTTTTTACCTACATCTTTTGAATTTTATTTTTTATTTAATTTGCATTAGTTGCTGTGGGAGTTGGTTTACCACTGGTTTTGACATACCAAATTTCTTAACTATATCTTTAGCATATTTTTCTTGACTAATAATAATTTCATTACTTAGTTGTTTTATTTGTAATCCTAGAAAATAATTTAGTTATTCCATATGACTCATTTCAAATTCCTTAGTCATTATTTCTTTAAACTCTTTATTTAGTTTATCGTTGGTAGATCCAAAAAAGATATCATATACATATATTTGTATTATCTGAATATTATTTTTATCTCTTTTAATAAAAAGTGTACTATCTACTTTTCCTATTTCAAAATTTCACTGTAATAGATAAGATTTAAGTTTGTTATACTAAGCTCTTGGAGCCTATTTCGGACCAAAAAAGCCTTCTTTAATTTGTAAACATGATTAGGTAGTTTTTTATATTCAAAAAGTGGGGTTTATTCCAGATATACATCTTCTTTAATAAAACCATTTAAAAACACACTTTTAACATCTATTTGCTATAACTTAAAATTATTATGATTACCGAAAGCAAGTAAAATTCGTATGGCTTCTAATCTTGCTACGGGTGCAAAGATTTCATCAAAGTCTATTCCTTTCTTGACAATAACTTTGTGCAACTAACTGAGCTTTATTTCTCACAACCCCTCCTTGTTCATTTATTTTGTTTCTATATACCCATTTAGTTCCTATAATGGATTTATCCTCAGGTCTTGGGACTAATCCCATACATCATTTCTTGTAAATTGATTCAATTCTTCTTGCATAGCAAGAATCCATAAATCATCAGTTGATGCTTCCTTTGGATTTTTAGGTTCAACAGTTGAAAAATAGCAACGTTACTCATTTTATTTAGTTGATTTCTAGTACAACAGATTCAATATTTCCAAGTATATTTTCTGTAGGATGATCTTTCACGTATTTTGTTCTTTTACTTTGATGTGAATTTTTTGAATTATTATTATTTTCCTTTTCGGTAATCTCATTATGACTAATTTCATTTGGGTTATCAATTTTTTCTTCTTCATCGATATTTGGATTATAAACTTTAAAATTTACATCAAATGAGACATGTAATATCTCTTCAATAACATTAGTCCTAGTATTGAAAACACTATAAGCTATACTTCTATTTAAATATCCAATAAAGATTCCTATATCTGATTTAGCATCAAATTTATCCAAATTATCTTTAGTATTTAAAATAAAACATCTACTACCAAAAATTCCAAAGTATGGTGTTTTCTTAGTTAACGGTCTTATTAAAATTCTAATTAATATATAACATGCAATACCAATTGCTTCAGCTCAAAAACTTTTAGGTAAATTATTATCGTTTAGCATAGTTCTAGCGCACTCTTGAATCACCCTATTTTTACGTTCTACTACTCCATTTTGTTATGGTGTTCTTGGAAATGAAAAATTATGGATTATACCTTTCTTACTACAAAAATTTTCAAAATTTTCATTTTCGAATTCCCCACCATGATCACTCCGAATAGTTTTAATTTTACAAGTCATTTGAATTTGAATTCATTTAAAAAAGATTTTAAACATTTCAAAAGCATCACTTTAAGTTTTAAGAAACTCATCTAGGTAAACCTAGAATAATCATCTATGATTACAAATACATATCTACTATGATTTATAGATTGTATCTATAAGGGATCGAAAAGATCTAAGCGAAGAATTTCAAGGGGTTGAGAGGTAGAAATCATATCTTTTGATTTAAAAGAACGTTTTCTAAGTTTTCCTAATTGATATGCATCGCATAAATTATTAAATTTAAAATTCATTTTGGAAAGACCTCTAACTATATCATTTTTAGCAATTTTAGATATTAGTTTGAAATTCAAATGACCGAATCTTTTTTGCCAAATTCAAGGGTCACTTGACTCAGCCAAAAGACATAAGTTATGATTTGAGATTTTCATACTTAATATATAGATGTTTCGTTTCCTAATGCCTTCAAAGGTAATGTTTGATTCATTATCTTCAATATGACATTTATCTTTCACGAATTTAATTTTGAAACCCTTATCACACAATTGACTAACACTCAACAGATTATGCTTTAAATTCCTAACTAACAAAACATTAGAAATAGTAGGAGTTTTAGAAATACCGACATTGCCGATGCCATTCACATATCCTTTAGAGTTATCTTTAAAATTTACTGATCCACCATCTTTGTAAACCATATCTTTCAAAATCTATGAATTTCCAGTCATGTGTTTTGAGCATCCATCATCAAATATCCATTTGTCCTTTTTGATCTATAGCATTTGATCATCAGGTGTCTGTTCACCAAAAGCCATGTAACACACATGTTCCTGCAATTCATATCTTTTCAAAAGATCACGTGATTTTTTATAATTAATGGATGCAAATTTGTGAGACAACATTATGATGATTTTGCAAATTATCTTTTCGAAAATAGTGTTAAAAATATTATCAAAAATTGACATTGAATTTTTTTTAAATTTAGATTATGAATACTCTAAAAACCTCGCTCCGATACTAAATGTGATATGCGAAATAAGGATCTTAAGGCTAAATTAGCACTAAAGGGGAGATGAATAGTGTTTAATGGATCATATGAATATTATTCAAATTCCTTAAGATTTTACTTGAAACGATGTAATTAACAATCACATAATCAAAGTATAGATAAAAGTAAATGCAGTAAAAGTAAAAAGAAAGAACACACCAGAACTTTGTACTGGTTGAGAGTTACCCAACATCCTATCCCGCGTTATTCCTTGTACGGATTTCTTTTTAATTAGTAAATGCAAATACAATCTCGATTACAAGGCTACGAGATACACCCTCCAAAATCCCAACCTCTAGGTAAAGTTACTTGATTTCCAAGCTATAAGCACACCCACTAGATTTACAACCTACTAAGCACACACAATTGATTTTACAAGCTACAATCACACCTACTTGGATTTCAAGGATACCAAGCACTACAGAGTATAACAGTATGATATGATAGAGTTTACGGACTTAGATCTTTGATCTTGATTACAATTAATCCTATAACTCTTGAATAGCACTTTAATCTTGAGAGAGATGAGAGAAATCAGAGAGTATATGAAATAAAATCAAACTAGTAATGATTAAATTGATTCTGGCTGAATTTTGGTAGAGTTTCGATAGAAATTGATTTAGAAATCAAGAGAGTGAAAAGGGGAGAGAAAAATAAGAAAGTAGTTAATAAAAATTCGTTTGGAAGTCTGGTATATATAAGGAAACAACGGTCATGTTCATTCGCAAAGAGATTCGCTGAAAAGACGCTTCCATTCAAATTTGAATTTTGAATTTTACGGCCATTATGTCTACATACATGGATATGATATGTCAACATATCCCTTTGTATTTTGAAAAACACTTTAAAAATATTCCTTCGAAAATCCATTGCTTTGTATAATTTGATACTTTGTTGAATCATTTAAATATAGTTTATACATCTTTTAATCAAAATATAACTTAATAAAACTTTATAAAATAATTTTGAATGATTTAATAAGAATATTAAATAATATATATAAATATCAATATAATTATAACTTACTAAAATATAAACAAAAATTCAAAATATATATAAACTTAAAAACACTAAAACGATATCTTTATAAGTAAGAGATTGAAAATCAATTTGGGAAATATTTTGAAAAGATTATTTTAAAAACAAAATATTTAAAAAACAATTTAAAACAAAATTAGAGAAGGTGAGAGAGATCAAGAAAGTGCTATCAAGGTTTTAACATAAATTCTATGACTTTTCAACTTATCTAGAATATCTTGAAATCTTGAACTCTTCAATACTCATGATCTTCATTCTTGAACTCTTGAAACTCTATATCAACATCTTGAATCTACTCTTGATACTGTATAGTCTTCTCAATCAACACCTGTCTAATATCCTACACTATATACATATATATCTTGATAAAACATTAGTATATATATTCTATGTAATGTCGTATAGTTGTTATCATCAAAACTAATACCTAAGCTACTAACAATCATCTCTTGAATAGTGTTTCTGTAACATCCCGAAAATTTTCGACTTTCGAAAATTCAACATCGATACTCACTTTATCGACTGCTGAGCCATCGAATGCCGGAAACTCGAAAAGTTATGGTTTTAAGAAAAAGAAAAAGTAGAAGAAGAAGAAGATAGAAGAAAAAGAGGAGAAGAACAACAAAACAACAACAGATACAGAACAGAGACAATATCAGAATCTCACATATCGCAGCGGAACAATATATAATAGATAAATGAATAATCTTTAAACAAAGAACTATATCATTTTATACATACATCAATCATCAGAGTCATATACAACAATGGACAGTTATATAACTTGTCCTCATACAGAATACACAGCGGAATAAATACTATCAGATACAAATACTACGTCTCGTCATCCAGCTTATCTCCCAAGCTCCAGAATATCCAGAATATCCTGATAACATAACTCTAGGCTGCCCGTGTGGAAATTTGTGGGCACCCAGAGTTTAGAAGGGAACAATAAACTCCGAGTCAGTCATGGTGACTGGTGTGAGATCGTAAAACAGTTTATTCTTTAAAATAAACAACAGGATAATTTTAAAGTCAATTCGAAATGCTTTTTGGAAAATGAGACTACCATAAGACCTCCCACCACACACACAATGCAAACGCAGAATTGGAGGAGATTTCTTCTTATGATAGTCAAAGATGCTTACTACGCAAAATCAAATCATTTTTTTTTGATATTATTATTAGTGCATAGTGTAGAAAACATTTCGAAAGTATAATATAAATCTTAGCCAGCATAGGTACCATTATAGTATGCTTGCTATAGCTACCATATTAGATGGCAGGTTCTACAACTAAAACCGTACAAGGCTCGTATTGTTTCTTTGGATTTCCAACAAATGGTCAGGCTAAGGAACTTCCTATCCACGATGGGTACGTCCCTGGAATAGACGACCCGAGAACCTAACCGGATCTCTGCCAACACAAGGCCGGGTTACCTCTGCAAAAATAGGTAACTACTGACACGCGTATGCCATCCTCCGATCGTCACCGATCTTCCCGAGGATCCCCGATTCGCAACAACCACATAGATAATAACAATGCAGTAACCACAGAGGTTAAGTATCTGGGCTCCATACCATGATACCACCTTTATCCAGAAGGAATGACATACACTAAGGGGCGCTACTCCCTAGAACCTTGCCGCATTCTTCCTGTTTCGACCATTTCCGGGGTGTGAGGCTCGATGAAGTCTCGTCCACAAAGCTACGCTTTCTACAAAAAGCCCTGCTTCGGGTCAAACAAAAATGATCAACCTATGATCACAAAGATATAAGATCAAACAAATGATCATATCACAAATGATCAAACACTGATCATTTCACAGCAACACTCAGTATGCCACGTTACCAAATTGGGATATATCGCTGATAAATTTCAACTACATAACCTCTGAGCTCGTACGTCTCAGAGAAGGGTGTTAAGCTAAGAGAATAAATTCTCTGCCACCAACAGAAATGTATTTGAAAGAAATCAGCTTTATATCTCAAATTGTAACGTCAGACACACAATCCATACAAGTCTGTTCCGGGATCGAACAGAACCGAAGGCACTTCTCACGAAGCCCTTGCAATTCCGGATAATTTTCAATCACGTCAGGACTTCCCGTCACTAAGGGTGATAAAACCTCTAAATCGAAGATCAGTCGATGTAGAGTAACTCGACGGTAATCCTTCCGTTTTCAAAAATATCCGGTCTTCAACACCGGTCTTCAAATGCGATTCATAACGACGTATCACATATTCGGAATGGGTTATACGACCCCATGGTCCTTTCCCGGCTAACCCGAATAGTGAGCGCTTATTTAAAAATAAGTGTGGCATTCAAATTTATCCAATTCACAACAAATACCTATCTAAAGGTAATTATTGATAGTCGGTTATTTAACTATCAATAAAGATGCGCAACATCATCAGATTCCAAATAATTTTCCAAATTATTTATCTTCAAAAATATCTTTACTAGATATAAAATTTCCACACTTCAAAAATAAATCAACGTTTATTTTTCTAAACAGTTTCCCTTTCCTTTTATAAATTCCCTGGTGAATTTATATTTTCGAATATCTACTGATATTCGATTTTCAATTGATTTCAAAAATTCATTTTCGATTTATCTTTAAGAAGATAAATTCTCAAAAACATTTCATTTCGTTTTGGAAAACATTCCATACTTATTAAATAATAAGTGTTTCACAAATCTTTTATTTTCAACATTTGAAAATATTCGATATACTTAAATCAAATTAAGTATAATTTCATTCTTTAAGGAAAATATCCTTTTAACACCTTTATTTGAGTCAAAACGAATGTTACGTAAAACATCGTTACGACGACTCAAAATTACTAGTATAGGGATTCAGAATTAAGATAGATGTATAAATCCCAATACTATATAAAACATTTCCTTCCGGAAATCATTTACTATAACAACAGTGTTATAGTCCACCATTTCCTTATTTTTCGAAAACGTCTATTTCAACAATAAATGTTGAAACCTATGTTTCGATACCTAACACGTTTTAAAACATCTTTTAAAACAACTTCATTTAACAATATTTCTTTTCACAAAATATATTGATTTTATTCAATCATATATATTTACTGTCCAAATTCGTGAATATAATCACTATCCCAATTTTAACAATTTCTACACATTTAACTTAAAGGATAATTCGCTGTCCAAAACCACGAATATATCTCCTTTAATAACTTCAATGTTAAATTTATCAAATTCTATTGATTTTGAATTTATAAAACAATGTTTATAAATCCCATTTCTATTTATAAAACTTCGATTTCTAAATTATCCAATTCAACTTATATAACTCAATTATATACCGGAAGTTTATATTATAAGTTAAGAACTTATAATCCATTTATTTACAACATCTATTCATTTCTTATCTAAATGTCAAAATCCCATTTATAAGATAATTGCTTATAAATCTTTTTGTTTTACAAAATCTATCCATTTAATAACTTCACAATTTATGAATCAATAAATTTCAATTCACTTATGGAATCCATTTTTATTTGACTTTAACACTTAATAAAACTCATTTCAAAATTCCAATATTTTTAGTTTATAAAAATATCAATTTTTATAAATCTTTTTATATGAATTGTTTAAAATACTTCAACAATTCCAATTTAAACTATTTCATAATCTTTATCAATTGTTTATTTCAAAAATAACATTCTTGTCGTATTTCACAAAAATCACAATTTTACTAACATTAAAATTTTAACATTTATTTATTTAAAATAAACCAATTCAAAATTTTCGATAAAACATATATTTCTACAAATCACTTTACAAATCCTTTTAAAATCCAAAATCGTTATTTTAAGACTTTAAAAATGGATCCGATGATGCAACGCATCAAATAGTCAATCATGGCATTCAAAAAACATCATATATCAATATGATAATCAACAAATATCACAATATCTGTAAACAATAAATACAGTTGAGGAATCCTGTTGGATCCCTCCAACCTGTTTCCCTGCATCCACAGACGTTAGCACAATA
Organism: Allium fistulosum; assembly: GCA_030737815.1. NCBI lineage: Eukaryota > Viridiplantae > Streptophyta > Magnoliopsida > Asparagales > Amaryllidaceae > Allium > Allium fistulosum. The sequence goes on along the minus strand of CM060903.1, from coordinate 302,762,243 downwards.
CCAATTCCGCTCCAGTACGGAATTATCGTGGTATATAGGTTTTTATAAATCCGCTTACTAACGGCGCAATAGGGTCTCATCCGCTATACGAGGCGGGAATCAATCAATCCAATATATACATATGCCAATATGTATATACTGCTATATATATAGATATATATCCTACTATATCTAATAGCACATCCAATATAGCAATCAAATCAATCAATAAATAACTGAAAATTCCACTTCATTTTTGAGTGAGAAAAATCTCACCTTAGCTTTTATTTTGCAATCCACTTTCATTTTGACCACTTCTTCCCGGTTTCAAACCTTGTATAAACAATTATACAATTTTATTAATATTCGAATTAATCGAACTATTAAATCCTCATTTATGAATTTAATTACAATTGATTCAATTCAACTCAAAAATTAAGTTTTAACTAATTTCTTTTTAACAAAATATTTTCTTTCGAAACCATAGATGCATACTCATAAAAATAACTATATGGGTTTTGATCTTATATAACTACTTTAACATTTTAAAATTTCTATGTTTAATTTATCAAAATGTCATATTATTATTATTATTATTAATATTTTCTTTTTTCTTTTTTAAAAATAAATAAATTAGCAAATTGGAAATCTGTAGATATATATACGTTCTATATTTTGTTTCACATCTTACTGCAGATTTAATTCCATCTGTAAATGTTTTCCAGTTTTTATACATATACATATTTATCTCTTATATTTCTAAATCAAACGAGACTAAACAAAGGATTACCCCACTGCGGTTGAAGAACCCAGCTCGTTGCTCGACTTCGATCGCCGAACTGCTATCCCAGCTTCCCCAATCTCTTCTCGCCTTCGAACTGCGACAACCCAGAAATCACGATGCCGTTGAAACCCCAGTCTCCGATCCTCGTACCTCTCGAGTCCCCCTGGTCGCAGCCATCACTCGGAAGAGCTCGCGAAACCTTAGCTGAGCGTACGACTAACCCAGCACCTCGTGCTCGAACTCGAGCTCGTCTCCACGTCGTTGACCTCCCCGAATCGCGTCGCCACACGCACGAGGAGCCACTCGAGACTGTCGCAACCTTCGGTTGCTCTCCTCCTTCACGCGCCTCGACTTCGGCCACGAAGTTCAACCGCGACTTTGAGTTCGCGAAAACCCTAGCCTTGGTCGATTCGATCGACTCGAATTGAAAGGGCAAGAATATACTTGAGGGCTTTGAGCAGATAAAAAAATGAAGGCTGGTTTTATTTTCGAAATGGATTTGTGAATTAATTTTGAAGAGGAGAATTTGATTTGAATTGAATAGGCTTCGGCCATCACTTTCTTTTAACTGGAGAGGGGAAATGATTTTAAAACGAAGAGAAACGACTTGCTTCAGAAGATTGTCGGCTACAGTACTTCGACTGTGAAAAGGAAAAAGTTACGATGGGAAAGAATGTAGGCTGATGTCGATCAATATAATTATAAAATTTAAATTGAACTCGATATTGATTTCAACGCGTTTAGGAATCGTACGCTCACACAACAACTCCAAACGTTATGAAAATGGAAATCCGATAATAATTCGATATCACGGATCCAATGAAACTGGTTTCGTCGAATTCCGAGACTGTGCCTCGGACGGCTATTTTTAAATATCGGTTCAAACCATTAAATTCAAAACTGATCAAATCGATTTTAAATTTCGATTCTGAAGCTTCAATCATCTTCAGTATTATCATTATAAATTTTAAAAGCTTTTGAAATATTTTTCTTCAACTTCCAATTGAAGATTTAAATTTTTATTCGACTATCAATAGATTAAATTTTATCATTTAATCGCCAAATTCAAGGTTATATCGGGAATTCAAATTAAATCATTGTTCAAATATTTAAAATTAATTAAATATTCTCAATTTAATTTGTTCAAAATTCAGGGTCGTTACAGACTTCCCCCCTTAAAAGAATTTCGTCCTCGAAATTACAAGTCAGGGAAAAAGGTCCTTAACTCGTCTACTGTTTTTCACAATCCAATAGTTTTATCAAATTGTCAAAACAAATCTTTCTACTAAAGATTCGTTATTTATTTAACTATCTTTCTAAACCTTTCATAGTTTTCAAACAATATCGTTTACTTCAAAATTCAAATTCGAGTTTAAATTCAAATTTTAACTTCCAAATTTTCTCAAAAATTTTCTAACACTCGAAATTTTCGAAAAATTTCGCCAGCGTCTCCTTTGCGCGGCTAATACGGCACGACTACAAAACGTCCCTACGGACTCTCAGGTTTCAAAAAGAAAAAGAAAAAGCCAAGCGGCTAGAGAGAAATCATCAAAAACTCATATTATAATTCAAATACGTACCTTTTCGAGCAAATTCAAATTATCTTTGAAATCAAATCCAATTCCTTTATAACCTGTGTATCTACTAGCCATAGCATCTAGTTATACTATTCAAACTATTTTGCACAATTCTATTACAAAATTTTCAATTCATACTCCTTGTACATTTTTACTTCACTATTGAAGTTACACATCTATTTTCATTCAATTCTACACTTCAAATTCATTTGAATTTAATTCACAATTCCAATCAAATTTGGATTCAATTCAACTTCTGAATATTGACTTTTATCAATTATCTTTCATTCATAACTGCCCAATTTTAAATTAGTTTCAATTACTAATTCATTTGATCAATATTCAATTAGCTTCACTTACTAATTTAAGTTTAATACTTCACTTTATTTTTTTCACAAATCAAGTTCAATTCCCATTTTATTTACTTTCAAATTCAAAATGAATTTTAACTTTCAATTTCATTTTCTTGCACTTGCAATTGCAATTTATTTATTCACAAATTCATTCATTTCGATTTGGATCTCATTTTCAATCAAACTTCAAATATTTATAAGTCTTCAACTTACTTACATTCCGATTTATAAAATCATTTATACTTTCACTTTACAATTTCATTCCTTTAAGGAATTTTAAATTTTCAATTACCTTTTTGAATTCTATTTTCATTTGTAAATCATATTTACAATTCATATTCATAATTTTTATTCATATATGAATTTATTTCCTTATACTTTCAATTCACATTTATAGATTTCATTTGTTAATGAACTTTAATTCCAATCACATTTACATATTTTACATTAACAATTTCTATTTGTATAAGTTATCCACTTAGTAATATTTCATAAATATCTTTATATAGCATTCCAGAGTTTACCAACATTTCAAAGCCATTTTGAAAACAATTCAAATTCCATTTGAATTTCCAAAACAAAACCCCAAATTTTCAAACAACTCCTATTTAAAACAATCTGACAGCAATTCCTCTTTTGGAAACCCGAAAATGAACACCAACGATGCCGCGGTCATCATCGAAGTTATTTTCCAGCGACCGAAAAGAGTTTAGAGCTTTCATCCCTTCAAAATACTTTTCAAACCTTCGAAATCCATTTTCAAATCAAAAAGAATTTAAACTTTCCAAATCTCCAAAATTTTCAAATTCTTTTCAAAACATTTTCCAAAAACTTCTCTGGAATTCTACTTCCCATTATAAGTCACATTTATAATTTATAGTCTTAAATTTCATTTGTATATGAATTAATTTTCTTAACTTTGGAGTTACGATTTGAATTTCTTATTCAATTTCAATGATAATAATTTAATATTATTACTTCCTAACAACCATGCATCCAAATACTATAGTACTTTATAGAAAAACATTTCTTTTCTATACAAAAATAGTTTTGGGCAAAATTATCTCATTTACCCTATTTAAAACAATACTGTGTCGGTTTATCTTGTTTAAGAGTTTAGAAAACCCTATCGATTACAGTTAGCTAGACTGCACCGACCAGAATCCATAAACAATCAACCGATAAGTCAGCACAATACAAAACAATTTTATATTCACTAACAAATACGCGCTCATATCTATTATTACACTCAACTCATTCTAGAGTACTGCTGACTCTATCTCTAATGAGTAACACCCAACAGAGCAGGGTTGTCGCTTAACCATATGCTCTGATACCAAATGTAACATCCCGAAAATTTTCGACTTTCGAAAATTCAACATCGATACTCACTTTATCGACTGCTGAGCCATCGAATGCCGGAAACTCGAAAAGTTATGGTTTTAAGAAAAAGAAAAAGTAGAAGAAGAAGAAGATAGAAGAAAAAGAGGAGAAGAACAACAAAACAACAACAGATACAGAACAGAGACAATATTAGAATCTCACATATCGCAGCGGAACAATATATAATAGATAAATGAATAATCTTTAAACAAAGAACTATATCATTTTATACATACATCAATCATCAGAGTCATATACAACAATGGAAAGTTATATAACTTGTCCTCATACAGAATACACAGCGGAATAAATACTATCAGATACAAATACTACGTCTCGTCATCCAGCTTATCTCCCAAGCTCCAGAATATCCAGAATATCCTGATAACATAACTCTAGGCTGCCCGTGTGGAAATTTGTGGGCACCCAGAGTTTAGAAGGGAACAATAAACTCCGAGTCAGTCATGGTGACTGGTGTGAGATCGTAAAACAGTTTATTCTTTAAAATAAACAACAGGATAATTTTAAAGTCAATTCGAAATGCTTTTTGGAAAATGAGACTACCATAAGACCTCCCACCACACACACAATGCAAACGCAGAATTGGAGGAGATTTCTTCTTATGATAGTCAAAGATGCTTACTACGCAAAATCAAATCATTTTTTTTGATATTATTATTAGTGCATAGTGTAGAAAACATTTCGAAAGTATAATATAAATCTTAGCCAGCATAGGTACCATTATAGTATGCTTGCTATAGCTACCATATTAGATGGCAGGTTCTACAACTAAAACCGTACAAGGCTCGTATTGTTTCTTTGGATTTCCAACAAATGGTCAGGCTAAGGAACTTCCTATCCACGATGGGTACGTCCCTGGAATAGACGACCCGAGAACCTAACCGGATCTCTGCCAACACAAGGCCGGGTTACCTCTGCAAAAATAGGTAACTACTGACACGCGTATGCCATCCCCCGATCGTCACCGATCTTCCCGAGGATCCCCGATTCGCAACAACCACATAGATAATAACAATGCAGTAACCACAGAGGTTAAGTATCTGGGCTCCATACCATGATACCACCTTTATCCAGAAGGAATGACATACACTAAGGGGCGCTACTCCCTAGAACCTTGCCGCATTCTTCCTGTTTCGACCATTTCCGGGGTGTGAGGCTCGATGAAGTCTCGTCCACAAAGCTACGCTTTCTACAAAAAGCCCTGCTTCGGGTCAAACAAAAATGATCAACCTATGATCACAAAGATATAAGATCAAACAAATGATCATATCACAAATGATCAAACACTGATCATTTCACAGCAACACTCAGTATGCCACGTTACCAAATTGGGATATATCGCTGATAAATTTCAACTACATAACCTCTGAGCTCGTACGTCTCAGAGAAGGGTGTTAAGCTAAGAGAATAAATTCTCCGCCACCAACAGAAATGTATTTGAAAGAAATCAGCTTTATATCTCAAATTGTAACGTCAGACACACAATCCATACAAGTCTGTTCCGGGATCGAACAGAACCGAAGGCACTTCTCACGAAGCCCTTGCAATTCCGGATAATTTTCAATCACGTCAGGACTTCCCGTCACTAAGGGTGATAAAACCTCTAAATCGAAGATCAGTCGATGTAGAGTAACTCGACGGTAATCCTTCCGTTTTCAAAAATATCCGGTCTTCAACACCGGTCTTCAAATGCGATTCATAACGACGTATCACATATTCGGAATGGGTTATACGACCCCATGGTCCTTTCCCGGCTAACCCGAATAGTGAGCGCTTATTTAAAAATAAGTGTGGCATTCAAATTTATCCAATTCACAACAAATACCTATCTAAAGGTAATTATTGATAGTCGGTTATTTAACTATCAATAAAGATGCGCAACATCATCAGATTCCAAATAATTTTCCAAATTATTTATCTTCAAAAATATCTTTACTAGATATAAAATTTCCACACTTCAAAAATAAATCAACGTTTATTTTTCTAAACAGTTTCCCTTTCCTTTTATAAATTCCCTGGTGAATTTATATTTTCGAATATCTACTGATATTCGATTTTCAATTGATTTCAAAAATTCATTTTCGATTTATCTTTAAGAAGATAAATTCTCAAAAACATTTCATTTCGTTTTGGAAAACATTCCATACTTATTAAATAATAAGTGTTTCACAAATCTTTTATTTTCAACATTTGAAAATATTCGATATACTTAAATCAAATTAAGTATAATTTCATTCTTTAAGGAAAATATCCTTTTAACACCTTTATTTGAGTCAAAACGAATGTTACGTAAAACATCGTTACGACGACTCAAAATTACTAGTATAGGGATTCAGAATTAAGATAGATGTATAAATCCCAATACTATATAAAACATTTCCTTTCGGAAATCATTTACTATAACAACAGTGTTATAGTCCACCATTTCCTTATTTTTCGAAAACGTCTATTTCAACAATAAATGTTGAAACCTATGTTTCGATACCTAACACGTTTTAAAACATCTTTTAAAACAACTTCATTTAACAATATTTCTTTTCACAAAATATAGTGATTTTATTCAATCATATATATTTACTGTCCAAATTCGTGAATATAATCACTATCCTAATTTTAACAATTTCTACACATTTAACTTAAAGGATAATTCGCTGTCCAAAACCACGAATATATCTCCTTTAATAACTTCAATGTTAAATTTATCAAATTCTATTGATTTTGAATTTATAAAACAATGTTTATAAATCCCATTTCTATTTATAAAACTTCGATTTCTAAATTATCCAATTCAACTTATATAACTCAATTATATACCGGAAGTTTATATTATAAGTTAAGAACTTATAATCCATTTATTTACAACATCTATTCATTTCTTATCTAAATGTCAAAATCCCATTTATAAGATAATTGCTTATAAATCTTTTTGTTTTACAAAATCTATCCATTTAATAACTTCACAATTTATGAATCAATAAATTTCAATTCACTTATGGAATCCATTTTTATTTGACTTTAACACTTAATAAAACTCATTTCAAAATTCCAATATTTTTAATTTATAAAAATATCAATTTTTATAAATCTTTTTATATGAATTGTTTAAAATACTTCAACAATTCCAATTTAAACTATTTCATAATCTTTATCAATTGTTTATTTCAAAAATAACATTCTTGTCGTATTTCACAAAAATCACAATTTTACTAACATTAAAATTTTAACATTTATTTATTTAAAATAAACCAATTCAAAATTTTCGATAAAACGTATATCTCTACAAATCACTTTACAAATCCTTTTAAAATCCAAAATCGTTATTTTAAGACTTTAAAAATGGATCCGATGATGCAACGCATCAAATAGTCAATCATGGCATTCAAAAAACATCATATATCAATATGATAATCAACAAATATCACAATATCTGTAAACAATAAATACAGTTGAGGAATCCTGTTGGATCCCTCCAACCTGTTTCCCTGCATCCACAGACGTTAGCACAATACCAATTCCGCTCCAGTACGGAATTATCGCGGTATATAGGTTTTTATAAATCCGCTTACTAACGGCGCAATAGGGTCTCATCCGCTATACGAGGCGGGAATCAATCAATCCAATATATACATATGCCAATATGTATATACTGCTATATATATAAATATATATCCTACTATATCTAATAGCACATCCAATATAGCAATCAAATCAATCAATAAATAACTGAAAATTCCACTTCATTTTTGAGTGAGAAAAATCTCACCTTAGCTTTTATTTTGAAATCCACTTTCATTTTGACCACTTCTTCCCGGTTTCAAACCTTGTATAAACAATTATACAATTTTATTAATATTTGAATTAATCGAACTATTAAATCCTCATTTATGAATTTAATTACAATTGATTCAATTCAACTCAAAAATTAAGTTTTAACTAATTTCTTTTTAACAAAATATTTTCTTTCGAAACCATAGATGCATACTCATAAAAATAACTATATGGGTTTTGATCTTATATAACTACTTTAACATTTTAAAATTTCTATGTTTAATTTATCAAAATGTCATATTATTATTATTATTATTAATATTTTCTTTTTTCTTTTTTAAAAAAAAATAAATTAGCAAATTGGAAATCTGTAGATATATATACGTTCTATATTTTGTTTCACATCTTACTGCAGATTTAATTCCATCTGTAAATGTTTTCCAGTTTTTATACATATACATATTTATCTCTTATATTTCTAAATCAAACGAGACTAAACAAAGGATTACCCCACTGCGATTGAAGAACCCAGCTCGTTGCTCGACTTCGATCGCCGAACTGCTATCCCAGCTTCCCCAATCTCTTCTCGCCTTCGAACTGCGACAACCCAGAAATCACGATGCCGTTGAAACCCCAGTCTCCGATCCTCGTACCTCTCGAGTCCCCCTGGTCGCAGCCATCACTCGGAAGAGCTCGCGAAACCTTAGCTGAGCGTACGACTAACCCAGCACCTCGTGCTCGAACTCGAGCTCGTCTCCACGTCGTTGACCTCCCCGAATCGCGTCGCCACACGCACGAGGAGCCACTCGAGACTGTCGCAACCTTCGGTTGCTCTCCTCCTTCACGCGCCTCGACTTCGGCCACGAAGTTCAACCGCGACTTTGAGTTCGCGAAAACCCTAGCCTTGGTCGATTCGATCGACTCGAATTGAAAGGGCAAGAATATACTTGAGGGCTTTGAGCAGATAAAAAAAATGAAGGCTGGTTTTATTTTCGAAATGGATTTGTGAATTAATTTTGAAGAGGAGAATTTGATTTGAATTGAATAGGCTTCGGCCATCACTTTCTTTTAACTGGAGAGGGGAAATGATTTTAAAACGAAGAGAAACGACTTGCTTCAGAAGATTGTCGGCTACAGTACTTCGACTGTGAAAAGGAAAAAGTTACGATGGGAAAGAATGTAGGCTGATGTCGATCAATATAATTATAAAATTTAAATTGAACTCGATATTGATTTCAACGCGTTTAGGAATCGTACGCTCACACAACAACTCCAAACGTTATGAAAATGGAAATCCGATAATAATTCGATATCACGGATCCAATGAAACTGGTTTCGTCGAATTCCGAGACTGTGCCTCGGACGACTATTTTTAAATATCGGTTCAAACCATTAAATTCAAAACTGATCAAATCGATTTTAAATTTCGATTCTGAAGCTTCAATCATCTTCAGTATTATCATTATAAATTTTAAAAGCTTTTGAAATATTTTTCTTCAACTTCCAATTGAAGATTTAAATTTTTATTCGACTATCAATAGATTAAATTTTATCATTTAATCGCCAAATTCAAGGTTATATCGGGAATTCAAATTAAATCATTGTTCAAATATTTAAAATTAATTAAATATTCTCAATTTAATTTGTTCAAAATTCAGGGTCGTTACAGTTTCCCTTCCAATACTTCCACTCGACCCAACTATAATCATTCAATGGACGTCGTGTCATGATTTGACTATAATCAAAGTGGAGCTTTCATATTAAAGATTAACAGTTTTCTCAAATCGAGAGAACTTTGTAAATAAGCTCATCGATATTTGCTATTTGACCTTAGTTATATTAACCAACAGAAAACTATCGACTGAGTCATTTCATGGTTATCCAATAACTATTAGTACGTAACTCCTTAGTGCCTCCAACAGCCATGAATAATACACTGTCCAACATTTGGAGAGCACTATGTAACCCAGTCTCAAAAGATGTATCGAGATCCGATCTCGATACATCTTGACTAGGAATATTTAAAATGATATATTTATTTTCATTGTGATAAATTATTCACGGCCATAACACTTTGTAACTACAATCACAAAGTACCATTTATGGATTTTCTATTAAATAAAATTTTAATTAAATTAAATTAATTAATTAATTAATTAATATAACACATTATATCAAGTATATAATACAAAAAACAAATTTTATTTCGAACAAGATTGGTTATCAAGTTAGATATATGAAACGAATTACATAATTTCTCCTAGGGCATACCCTTGACTCTATCAATCTCCCACTTGCACTTGGACTTAGTTATGGAATATTATTCCAACTTCTCCGATCAGTTTTCTCAAACCAATTGGATTTGTCTCTCAATGAAAAGGTATGCTATTATGTTTTAATTATCTACCCTGGTAATCAACTCTCTCCAATACTGATAAACTACCTTTATCATGTAGAACAATTTGGAGTATGTCGCTCGACTTCAAGTGAGCTCTAAGTTCTGTTATGCACTATATCAAGACATTGTTATCATATAACAATGCATGGGATTCTCAACATTTGGAATCACCCACAGCTCAGTTATAAATTTATGCATTTATATTTATATACATTGCTTTTATTGCGGCGCTATTCAAGGCGATATACTTAGCCTTTTCATTGAACCAGCCACGGTTTTTCATTTGGAGCATTTCCAACTTAAAGATTCTTAACTTGAATTTATTATTGACACATTTTACTCAATATAATTTGTGAAAGTTTGAGTCTAAACACTCCTTCATAAGGAGTTTGTTGTTTCTATATAAATTCTCTAGTATCATAAATACACGGGAACACTCCAAATTACAATCTAGTGATATCAATATGGATTTGATATTTCCTTAATGTGTCAAATACATAAAAAAATCATGATATCGTAGAAGACATAAAATGTATGATAAATCTTATTGCCAGTGCATAAGGAATCTATCTTACATATTCTGTATTAAACATTTTAATAAGGTATCATTGCATATCATTTTGGGACATTCCCAATATCTTCTATACTTACTATAAAAGACATTATTTACAAATCCAATGTCGAGTATTAAAACAACTAAAACCGATTTTAACATAAGTACATCATTAACAATCAGCTGTGTGTTGTTTACTAAAGATTTAGAAAAATCTTTGTACCTTTTAACGTTCTTTCTTATGAACATGCGCTTCCTCTACATTTTGACTGATAATCAAACTATTTGATACATCCATCAAAACACTTGTTCAATTTCGATGCTTTTCAAAATGATACTGTAACATCCCTAATTTTTGACAACATTATTCAGAAATTTTAATTAGATGAATTAAATAGAATAATGATGATAAGGAGGCTAAGATTTGAATAAATTACATAATAGGGTCGTGCTTATTAACAAAGTAAATGGACTTTTAATTGGTTTAAAAGTTAATTAAAATATACATGGGCATTTTAGTAAATTAGCTAATTTAATTACACAAGGCTATAACTTTTCATTTTTATCCATTCACGTTCATTTTTATTTCTCAAATCAAAATAAATGCAAGAATCCTAATAGAGCCGGCCATTAACAAAGGAGAAGAGGAATTTTAACCAAAAGCTAAAGATAAAAAACTAGGGAGGATTAATCAACAACAAATCTCAAATTCCTTATCAGGTTTAAGGTGAATAATAATCTTCTACCATCTCTATTTCACTCTATGATTATATGGTTTCAGATTTATGATTTAAATTCATTTTTGTGATAAAATGGATGATGATATGCTTGAGTTATATTATGATGATTTGTTTTAATTCATAAGCATATGAATTTGTAAGGTTTTAGTATAAGATCGAGAATATATGATTTCAGATTACCATGGAATTTTTTTATGTTAAGTAAAACATGATTTTGGAGATGGGTTTTAATTTTCAAAATTTTCCAAGTTATGGAAATTCTATTATGAATTTTTGATGAAAGATATAATATAATTGGATTTAAAATTTATTTCGAGAATTTCAGGAAGAAATTGGGTCTAAAATTTTAATATGTTTGACTACATGATGAATTCGATTTTCTGTGATTTTTGAGGATTTTTCCAAATTGATTTATTTGGGGAAATAAATTATTTTAAGAGAAGGACTTTCTGTAAAATGTCGGTTTTTGTTTTATGGAAATGTTTTAACGTTAAATTCCTATAATTTGGATCTGAATAAATCCACCAGTTTTAAAAAGGTAAAGTATTTGAAAAGTTTTATGGCAGCCAATCAGGGTTTTACAAATAGGCAAGTTGGTCAAAAGAAATTACTAAAAGTTGCTATAATTCAGCCTTTAAATCAAAAAAGGGTGTTTCTCTTCGATTAGTAAGTACCTAAAGACTCCTTTGAGTCTGCCTCGTCCCAGTCGAAACCAACACAGTCGAAACCACTATAGTCGAAACCATACACATGATATCACTTAGATGGTATGCAGTGGATTGGGAGGAGGGCGGAAGCCTTGGTGTTGAATGGTTAACTTCCGTTAGGTTCGAAACCCTGCTTTGTTTTCAAAAGTTAAAGTCTTGCCTAGTTTTACATAAAGCTTTCGACACAGTCGAAAGCTATGATTTCGAAAAGGCTTTATAATTAGCTTTCGAAGAAGGTTGTCATGTTGTGTTAAAGTATTTGCTTTTGAAGGAGTACCTTTTTCTTTAAATGATTGCTTTCTAAAGAGTATGTTTCATTCCAGTTGAAACCAAGCCGCTAATCCCCCTTTCGACTGCATTGAGGTCATCTACGTTGTTGAAGGGGTTACTTCTATTTTAACCTAAGCCTTTTTCCCAATTACTTTCGAAAGGGGTTGGGGTTTCGAAGGAGATGGAGTCGAAAGGGGTTTTCGACTCAGACCTTCAAAGTTTTGATTTTTAAAGTCTTTTTCTTTCGACTAGATGGCCTTGACACCATCAGTTTTTCCGCCAATTTATTTTAGTTGGTTTCGAAAGAGATACTTTCGTATATAACCATTTTGACCCAAATGATGTTTTTTAAAGAGGAAACCTAATACTTTTGAAAGGGGTACTTTCATTTGTTTCGAAGCTCTATATTTAAAATTTTAATTAAAGATATTAGCAGGGGCCAATAGGTTTACAGTATGCCCAAGAAAACTGTATGATATTGGCAGGGGCCAATAGGTTCATAGTCAGCCCATGAAAACTATGATTTGATACTGCCAGGGGCCAGTAGGTTTGTAGTTAGCCCATGAAAACTATATCTGGATTAAGATATTGGTAGTCAGCCAATAGGTTCCTAGTTAGCCCATGAAAACTAGGATAAAAAATAAGATATTGGAGTTACCAATAGGTTCTTAGTGATCCCATGAAAACTAAGTGATATGATAGATAGTCCTTAACATTTAATAGGTTAATAGTAACCCTAAAAACTATAATTGAGACAGATAATCAGAAAGAATGAGGATGGGTAATCCAGAATTGATTTACTTGTTTTGCATATCATCATAATGTTTTGAAATACCATGTTTTAACCATTGTGGATGCAGGAGCACAGCATATGGTTCATGAATGTTTTAGGATACTAATGAGGGGAAAACCCGTTCTGCTAAGCGACATGGTCTCACTAGATATCTAAATGGTTTGAGATGGTAAATAATTATTCATACCAGGCTTTATGTCTGACTTGAAGTTTTTTTTCTCCTTAAACTCTCGGGTACTCTATTGATTTTGAGTAGGTTGAGAGTTAAGGTTTCCAGGTGTACTTTTAAACGAATAAATGCTTCTACGGATGTGCAGGAGGCAAGATTGTTATTAGAGTTCTTTTATTTCCGCTGTATGTTTTGTTTGTAAAGGAAAATTGTTTTCTTGCCTATCTATATCTCTAATCTACCAAGGGGTCATCTTCATATGTCGCTCTTGGTGTATTTTGTAATAATTATATGTAATCTGAATGTGATATGCGGATTGGGATTATGTAATTAATTTAGAATATTTTGAAATGGAATGTGGAATTTGTTTCCTGTTTATTTTTTTCCATATTCTTGTGTTTCTGTGTATAAATGTACCTAATGTCGCCGTATTTGGTCGCCGAGGATTAATAACTATGGATGACTGCAACACCCATAGTTGTTAGTTTTGGGCCTCCAAGTAGAGAGATGTTACAAGTTGGTATCAGAGCATAGGTTTATGAAACTTTAAAAGAAACTTAAACCTAAAATATTTTTCCAAACATAATCTAATGAATCAGATAATAAGATTGGAGTTTGGGTTAATGCTATAGTTGCGTACTTGTATTTGCCATATATAGTTATATATATGTAAGTACGTATCCCTCACTCTCCTAGACCGTTCTTCTGTATCTTACTAAGACTCGTATGTAGATTTACGATAAAGGAGATATGGAAGCAGGAAACGGAAGAGGAAATCTCGATGGAGGAAGCATTACAATAAATGGAAATGCTCGACCCACTACCAAGAGAAACCCCAGTCAACCAGCTAATGCTAGTAACCAAAATGCTGAAGCCAATGTGGGTGCTGGAAATCCACCAGTAGATATGGAGATGATTTATCGGTTCTTTATCGGTTTAATGCAAGCAAAAGCTGTTGCTGGGAATGCAGGAGGAGCTAATCCTATGGTTCCAGTTGGGAATATTACTTTGCTGAGTAGAGATTACACCAGTTTGGGTGGGAAGCCATTCTTGGGAATGGAGAGTGCCCTAGAAGTTCAGAATTGGCTGTTGCATTGTGAGCGTATATTCACTGATTTGGGTTTGAATGATGGACAAAAGAGAAGGTTGGCTCTAGGCAGTTGCATGGGTCAGCATTACATTGGTGGAATAGTATCACTGCTGAAGTGCCGGAAGAGCAGTTAACTTGGAATGATTTTAAGGCAAGATTTGAGCAAAAGTTTGTATCTGAGTTTTCCAAGTCTAAGCTGATGAGGAAATTTATGGATTTAGTGCAAGGAGAGATGTCAGTAGTTGAGTATGCTACTAAGTTTGAAGAGCTATCTAGATATGGATATGCTATTATAGTTACTGACATCAAAAGGAATGAGAAGTTCATTCGGGAACTGAGACCCAAGCTTGCTAGAATAACCATGACACATGTCTGTAATCCTTGTAATATAGTGGTGAAGATGGCCATTCGCCATTAGGAGTTGCTTGCTTATTTAGCTAAAGAGAAGTCAATGGAAACCCAAGGTTCTCAAGGGAAGAAGAGGAAGTTCTTTTAAAAGAAGGGAGCCTAGAGGGGAGACACTGCTAAGAAGTCAAAAGCTGAGGTAGTTTGCTATAAGTGTGACAAGAAAGGTCACTTTACTAATGAATGCCGGTCATGAAATAGGAAGAAAGCTGCAGTTAAGAAGAATGTGAAATGCTTTAACTGCGATCAAGTTGGGCATTACAAGAATCAGTGTCCAGAGCCAGTTAGGGAGGACAAAGGAATTTTTTTTACTATAGGACCAGCTAGGCCTACTGCAACAGATAAAGGAAAGACTGAGATGGAAGGTACGCTTTTGATTTAGAGTATTTCGGTTAGAGTAATTTTTGATACCGGTGCATCACATTCACTTATATCTCAGTGTTTGGTTGATAGATTATGTTTAGAACCCACCTACCTTGTTACTTACTTAAGGGTTGCGAATCCAATAGGAGGATATGCAAATCTAGGGTTAAGATGTGACCAATTAGAACTTGACTTGTTAGGTCATAAGTTTGCATGCAGTTTGTATGTTATCGATTTCGTAGATATCAGAATCATTTTGGGTATGGATTGGTTGGGTAGGTATAAGGCTAGAATATTTTTCCAAGATAGGAATATATCACTGAGACACCTTGATAGTCATAACCGAGTGATATTCTCAGTAGATAATATTGACCGGAGTGCTATGCTTAATGCTACGGAGGTAGGAAATGAATTAAGTCAGGTTCGAGTAGCAAGAGAGTATGCAGATGTCTTTGAGCCAGTCATTGGACTACCCCCAAAAAGAGCTGTTGAGTTTAGAATAGATCTTGTGCCAGGAGCTTAACCTATAAGTAGACTACCTAGCAGGATGACACCAACTGAGATGAAGGAATTAAAGGTGTAGCTAGTGGATCTAGAAGGAAGGAATTTTATTAGACCAAGCAGTTCGCCTTGGGGAGCGGCCGTGGTGTTCGTGAAGAAACCAGATGTGTCGTTAAGGATGTGTATTGACTATCGTAAGTTAATGAAAGGACAATTAAGAATAAGTATCCTTTTCCAAGAATAGATGATCTGTTTGATCGATTGAGTGGAGCAAGAGTGTTTTCCCAATTGGATTTGGCGACAGGATTGCATCAATTAAGAGTGGCGGAGGATGGTATTCCTTTGACAGCATTTCGAACTAGATATGGTTCATATGAGTGTTTGGTAATGCCATTTGGATTAATGAATGCATCTGCTTTCTTCGTTGATTTGATGAACCGAGTTTTCCGAGAGTACTTGGATAGGTTTGTACTAGTATTTATAGATGACATTCTAGTATACTCTAAGGATGAGAGAGAGCATGAAGTTCATTTTAGAGTGGTGCTTGAGATGCTGAGGCAGAATCAGCTAAAGGCGAAGTTTACCAAGTGTTATTTCTGGAAGAAAGAGGTGAAGTTCCTTAGTCACATGGTTTCAGAGAAAGGATTGTCAGTCGATCCAGAAAAGATCGAAGCTATAAATAATTGGAAGAGACCACAGACGGTGACTGAGATCAGGAGTTTTCTTGAACTTGCTGGCTACTACCAAAGATCCATTAAGGATTTCTCATGGATAACAGCACCCTTAACTAAGCTAACCAAGAAGGAAGTGAGATTTGTTTGGTCTGACATATGAGAGGAGGCATTCCTTAAGTTAAAGCATTTGTTGACCAATGCACCCATGTTAGTAGTTCCAGACGGGAACCAAGGATTAATGGTGTATACTGATACATGTAGGACTGGATTAGGAGCGATGTTGATGCAGAGTGGTAAAGTCATTGCCTACGCATCTAGGCAACTTAGACCTCATGAAGTTAGATATCCTACACATGATTTGGAGTTGGCAGCTGTGATCTTTGCATTGAAGATTTGAAACATTATCTCTTAGGAGAGAGATTTGAGTTATATACCGATCATAAGTCTTTACGGTATTTATTATCTTAGAAGGAGTTGAATATGAGACAGCAGAGGTGGTTGGAGTTTTTAGCTGCATATGATTTTGGTATAGAATATACACTAGGAAAAGGTAATAAGATGGCTGATGCTCTTAGCAGGAAACATCAGAATGTGGTGTTAGCTATGTTGGCGGAGTGGAAAGATTTAGAAGCTTTAGCCAGTTGTAGTGTGCAGTTAATATCAACTGCTAGTTCTAGCCAGAGTACCGCCAGACTATCTTGTTTAGAAGTTTGACCAGTATTGATTGAGATAATTGCTTCTAAGTAGAGGAAGGATCCAGTATTAACTGAGAGGATCAGAAGACTTGAGGTTGGAACAGAGATCGATGATTTATAGGATTTTAGCCTTGACCAAAGAGGGCGACTAAGAAAGAAGGGACGGTTGTGTGTTCCAAATGTGGACGACTTGAGGAGAGAAGTTCTTGGAGAATGTCATCGATCCAAGTTTATGATTCATCCTGGAGGAACCAAGATGTATTAGGATATGAAGAGGAGCTTCTTTTGGGAAGGCATGAAGAGGGATGTTGGATGGTGGGTTAGGCAGTGTTCAAACTGTCAACAAGTGAAAGACGAACATCAAAACCAAAGTGGGTTACTACAGCCTTTAGAGATTCCAATTTGAAAATGGGATTCGGTATCTATGGATTTTGTAGATGGGTTGCCGAGGTCAAATAGAGGTAATGAAAGTATATGGGTTATAGTGGACAGGTTGACCAAGAGTGCCCATATCATTCCAGTTAAGTCAACCAGATTGACACATGTTTTAGCTAAGTTGTTCCTGAAGAACATAGTTAGATTGCATGGAGTTCCTAGCAGTATAGTCAGTGAAAGAAATGCATTGTTCACTAGTGAATTCTGGAAGAGTCTACAGGAAGTAATGGGTACCAAGCTTAATATGAGTACCGCATATCACCTTCAGATAGATGGGCAGACAGAGAGAGTCGATAAGGCACTCCAGGATTTACTGAGAGCTTGTGTACTTTGGTGGATCTTGGGAGGATCACCTACATTTGGTTAAGTTTTTCTATAATAATATTTTTATCAGACTAGTATAGGAATGGCGCCGTTTGAAGTCTTGTATGGAAGATCATGCAAATCACCAGCATATTGGTTGGAGACTGGAGTCAGATTAGTCTTAGGTCCAGATTTAGTTAGAGAGGCATCAGAGAAGATTGAGTTAATCCGAGGAAGGATGAATGAAGCTCAGTCAAGGTAGAAGAGTTACGCAGATAAGAGACGTAAGGACCTAAAATTCTCAATTGGAGATAAGGTTTTCATTAAGATATCACCTATGAGCGGTGTGATACGATTTGGAAAGTCAGGGAAGTTAGCCCCAGGATATGTAGGTCCATTCCAAATTATAGAGAGGATTGAAAAGCTCGCATACAGAATATAGTTGCTGAGAAATTTGGCAGGTGTCCATAACGTATTTCATGTATCTCATCTTTGCAAGTATGTGCATGATCCAGAGACTACTATTCCTTCGATGGGGTTGGATGACTTAGTGGTAGAGCCTAATTTGACTTTTGTTAGAAAACCAGTTCAGGCTGTAGCTAGAGATGAGAAAAGACTAAGGTTGGTGAAAGTTCAATAGAGCGACAACGAGAAGGACTGTACTTGGGAGACAGAGGACATGATTAGAGATACTTATCCTTATCTACTTTGAGGGTATGTCTATATTAGATTTATATAGATAGTTTCTAGTCAGTTAAACTAGTATGGTTGTTAGGAGTTGTTGCAGATGATTACTATGTTTAGTATTTAGTCCTTACCGAATTTCGAGGACGAAATTCTTTAAGGGGGGAGCCTATAACATCCCTAATTTTTAACAACATTATTCTGAAAATTAAATTTGATAAATTAAATAGAATAATGATGATAAGGAGGCTGAGATTTGAATAAATTACATAATAGGGCCGTGCTTATTGACAAAGTAAATGGGCTTTAAATTGGATTAAAGGTTAATTAAACTATATATGGACATATTAGTAAATTAGCCAATTTAATTACACCCGGCTACAACTTCTCATTTTTGTCCATTCACGTTCATTTTTATTTCTCAAATCAAAATAAACGCAAGAACCCTAATAGAGCCGGCCATTAACAAAGGAGAAGAGGAATTTTAATCAAAAGCTAAAGATCAAAAGCTAGGGAGGATTAATCAACAACAAATCTCAAATTCCTTATCAGGTTTAAGGTGAATAATAATCTTCTACCATCTCTATTTCACTTTATGATTATATGGTTTCAGATTTATGATTTAAATTCATTTTTGTGATAAAATGGATGATGATATGCTTGAGTTATATTATGATGATTTGTTTTAATTCATAAGCATAGGAATTTGTACGGTTTTAGTATAAGATCGAGAAAATATGATTTCAGATTGCCAGGGAAATTTTTTATATTAAGTAAAACATGATTTTGAAGATGGGTTTTAATTTTCAAAATTTTCCAAGTTATGGAAATTTTATTATGAATTTTTGATGAAAGATATGATATAATTGGGTTTAAAATTTATTTCGAGAATCTCAGGAAGAAATTGGGTCTAATATTTATTATGTTTAATTAAATGATGAAATCGATCTTTTGTGTTTTTTGGGGATTTTTCCAAATTGATTAATTTTGGAAAATAAATTATTTTAAGAGAAGGGTTTTCTGCTAAATGTCGGTTTTTGTTATATGGAAAGGTTTTAACGTTAAATTCTTTTAATTTGGATCTGAATAAATGCAGCACTTTTAAAGAGGTAAAGTATTTGAAAAGTTTTATGGCAGCCAATCAGGGTTTTACAAATAGGCAAGTTGGTAAAAAGAAATTATTAAAAGTTGCTATAATTCAGCCTTTAAATCAGAAAAGGGTGTTTCGCCTCTGTTAGTAAGTACATACTGACTCCATTGACTCCGCCTCGTCCTAGTCGAAACCAATACAGTTGAAACCACTATAGTCGAAACCAATACACATGATATCACTTAGATGGTATGCAGTGGATTGGAAGGAGGGCGGAAGCCTTGGTGTCGAAAGTTTAGCTTTGCTAGGGTCGAAACCTTGCTTTGTTTTCAAATGTTAAAGTCTTTCCTAGTTTTACATAAAGCTTTCGACGCAATTGAAAGCTATGATTTCGAAAATGTTTTATAATTAGCTTTCGAAGAAGGTTGTCATGTTGTGTTAAAGTATTTCCTTTCGAAGGAGTACTTTTTCTTTAAATGATTGCTTTCAAAAGGGTAGGTTTCGTTCCAGTCGAAACCAAGCCACTAATCCCCCTTTCGACTGCATTGAAGTCATCTATGTTGTCGAAGGGGTTACTTCTATTTTAACCTAAGCCTTTTTCCTAATTGCTTTCGAAAGGGGCTGGGGTTTCGAAGGAGATGGAATCGAAAGGGGTTTTGACTCAGACCTTCGAAGTTTTTATTTTTAAAGTCTTTTGCTTTCGACTAGATGGCTCCAACACCATCAGTTTTTCCCTAAATTTATTTTAGTTAGTTTCGAAAGAGATACTTTCGTATATAACCATTTTGATCCAAATGATGTTTTTAAAGAGGAAACCCAATACTTTCGAATGGGGTACTTTCATTTGTTTCGAAGCTCTATATTTTAAAAAGATGATTTGATACCATCGAAAGGTGTAAAAGGTTTTGAAAGAGAATGTTTATTAAGGGCTTCGAAAGGTATGTATACAATGTTTTGAAAAGAGGTCTTTACTTTCGAAGGAGGCTATCCAGAGGTTTCGAAAGGGATGTTTTATGGTTTCAAAAAATAAACTCAATCTCAGTTTAAAGTAATAACCATGACATAATTAAATGTTTTGAAGTGTTATTCTCATTGTTATTATCCCATAACTGTATTTTAGGAAAAAGGCAGAATAACCAGTTAGGTTGACCAAGTAGTGAATACTTAACGAATGTTAAAATTTTAATTAAAGATAATGGCAGGGGCTAATAGGTTTACAGTAAGCCCATGAAAACTGTATGGTATTTGTAGGGACCAATAGGTTCATAGTCAGCCCATGAAAACTATGATTTGATACTGTCAGGGGCCAGTAGGTTTGTAGTTAGCCCATAAAAACTATATCTAGATTAAGATATTGGCAGTCAGCCAATAAGTTCCTAGTTAGCCCATGAAAACTAGGATAAGAAATAAGATATTGGAGTTACCAATAGGTTCTTAGTGATCCCATGAAAACTAAGTAATTGGACAGATAGTCCTTAACCTTTAACAGGTTAATAGTAACCCTAGAAACTATAATTGAGACAGATAGTCAGAAATAATGGAGATGGGTAATCCATATTGATTTACTTGTTTTGCATATCATCATAATGTTTTGAAATATTATGTTTTAACCATTGTGGATGCAGGAGCACAGTATATGGTCTTATGAATGTTTTTGGATACTAGTGAAGGGAAAACCTGTTCCGCTAAGCAGCGTGGTCTCACTAGATATCTAAATGGTTTGAGATGGTAAATTATTATTCATACCAGGCTTTATGTCTGACTCAAAGTTTTTGTTTTCCCCTTAAACTCTCGGGTACTCAATTGATTTTGAGTACGGTGAGAGTTAAGGTTTCTAGGTGTTCTTTTAGACGAATAAAAGATTCTGAGGACATGTAGGAGGCAAGATTGTTATTAGAGTTCTTTTATTTCTGTTGTATGTTTTGTTTGTAAAGGCAATTTGTTTTCTTGCCTATCTATATACTCTGATCTACCAAGAGGCATCTTCATATGTCGCTCTTGGCGTATTTTGTAATAATTATATGTTATCTGAACGTGGTCTGCGGATTGGGATTATGTAATCAATTTGGAATATTTTGAAATTGAATGTGAAACTTGTTTGCTGTTTAAATTTTTTCTATATTCTTGTGTTTCTTTGTATCAATGTAACTAATGTCACCGTATTTGGTCACCGAGGATTAATAACTATGGATGACTACAACACCCGTAGCCGTTAGTTTTGGGCCTCTAAGTAGGGGAATGTTACAGATACTTTTGTATCCATCCTATCGTCTCTGAAAAACCCACAAACTCAATATCGCTCCCATTGACTTCGAGACACTTTAGTTTTTATGTGCAAACCAACTAGTCTCAATCTATATTCGGAACCTTCTATTTCAACAAATGTATACTAAAACATAAAGTCATACCAGGCGATAATTTTGTGAGTAAAATCAAAACAAACTTAAGCACATCAAATAGTGAATCTATTACATTAATTTCAACAATTGAAATTCATGGTAATATTCTTTTCAGTATGGCTCACTATAATCTAACTGCATTTATCTTTTTCATAAAGACACATTTGCGGTCAATGGATTATATCCCTTTAGATACAACTATCAAAACCATATTTTGATAATGTACTTGGAATCTATTTCAAATTTGTACATCATACCATATCATAGAGTCAATACTCTTAATGGTTTTGTAACGACCCGTAAATTTTAACTGTTTTAATAACGTAATTAGTTGAAATTTTGTGAAATTTTAAACGATAAAATTTTGAAATAAAAATTTGATATTTGGAATGCGTCTAATTAATCATAGCAACTAGTAAATTTTTATCATATAATTTGGAAGTTTATTTTCTAGTGTAATTTTATTCCAATTTATATCAGCTAAAATCGATGATAATAAAATATTTTCTAAACCTGAATATTTTTACATAGAAAAATTCTAATTCATCTTCTGACTAAGATTTCATTTTTCGTTTTTCCAAATTCGGACTTCTTTAGCTCCG
Organism: Allium fistulosum; assembly: GCA_030737815.1. Taxonomy (NCBI): domain Eukaryota; kingdom Viridiplantae; phylum Streptophyta; class Magnoliopsida; order Asparagales; family Amaryllidaceae; genus Allium; species Allium fistulosum. The sequence goes on along the minus strand of CM060903.1, from coordinate 302,739,507 downwards.
TCGATCTTATTTTTCTGCGTTTTTGCTGCATTTTCCGCTAGTAGAAAATTTGAATTTTTATAATTCAATCATACCACTGATATCCGTAATTTTTCAGTGTATTTCATGCAGTTATTTTTCATATTTATTTTCATATTTTATTTTTGTTTTGGTCTAGAATTTGATTTTGTTTTGCTTGTTTACTTAGTGGGCTTACAGGCTAGAAAGCTAAAAGTCACATGAATGGAAGTTTGGGAAAAGGAATAGCCGTTCATTAAATTAAAGTGCATGTTCATTACCCATGCGTTCATTTAATTTTTTGACTGTTCTTTCATTCTTCTCTCCCCATTTCTTCCTCTTCTCCTTGCATATCATCATCTCCACCATCATATGCTCGGCCACCATCATCTCATCTCCATCTCCAAAACAAGCAAGGCCGAAACAACATCACCTTCTCATCATCAGCCAAGTAGAACCTCCTCATCATCAAAGCGCCACTTTCCTGTAGCCTCCCAGCGCCAGCCAACCCTTGCTCGGCCTTCCACCCTTCAACCACCGCCTGCCTCAGCCACTAGCCGAGTGAACTCCCATCAGCGAACCCACTCAGCTCCACAACCTCCACTACTTCTAACGCAAGCAACTCAATCACCTCGACCGCCATCATAGCACCTACAGCCACCCACGTTTTCCCTCACCAATGCTTTAGCACCACTACCTGCCGCCTTTCCCCTGAAACCCATCTCTTCACCCTCGTGCTCACCCTCCTCCGACCACCCGAAGCTCGATCCAGCGACAGCTTGCTCTGCCCTCCATCTAGTCTCATCACCTTGGCCTCACGTCTCTTGTCTGCAGTCTTTAAACACATATATGAAAAGGTATTACAAAGCTATATTACATATAAACTATTGTTTGCTTATATTATTAAAGGTATGAAGTTATCAGTTATATATTATTATATTAAGTCATAAGCCTATATATTTTAATATATAAAGTTGGTTTCAATTGCATGCGTCTTGATAGATTGCTGCAAACCTGTTAGTTGAATGAATATAAAGTGTTCGGCAGTTGTTTTATATATTAGTTTATAAACCTTGATATAATATAATATATATCAATCTATATATGGGTTTAATATTAAAATATAAAGTGATGGCATATTATATGCGTGTAGTATGTAAGCAGACAGTTTCTTATATTATAGAGAGTATTATATATGTTTATTTTTATAAAGCAAGTTATACGAGTTATTTTGGTTACTAATATATATATTTTTATATTATTATGTTAGTGTATATTATACTGGGTTACTGGCTATAGTTTATATATATAGTTTGATTGTATAAGTTAAGTATATATATGTGTTCTCTGTTGTACAGTTTTAAGGTTTATAAAATTTTAAAGTTGTTTGTATACTAGTTAGTTTGTTTAGAGATTATATTATACTAATTGTCATATATACTAGTTAAAATTTGCTTTTGTTTGCTGAGTACAGTAGGTAGAAACCTGAGTAATATCGTATAGGGGCTTTACACTGAAGGTCCCTATTTTTTATGTTTTTGTAAGAAAAGTCCCTGTGATAATGAGTATGTAAATTAAGTCCCTATTTTTTATAAATCAGAAAGTGCAAACTATCTTGCGCTTTCCTTAGAAAGTGCAAGTTAACTTGCGCTTTTCAAAAATTTATTTATTTTTTGAAAATTTCAAAATTTTCATAAAAAAATTCAAAATCAAAAAGCGCAAACTAGCTTGCGCTTTCCTGATTAAAAGTGCAAGTTAACTTGCGCTTTTGAAAAATTTCAAAATTTTTGAAAATTTTAAAATTTTCAAAATCAAAAAGCGCAAACTAGCTTGCGCTTTCCATCAAGCGCAAGTTAACTTGCATTTTTCAAAAATTTCAAAATTTTCAAACATTTCAAAATAAAAGCGCAAACTAGCTTGCGCTTTCCTGATAGAAAGCGCAGGTTAACTTGCGCTTTTCAAAACTTTAAAATTTTCAAAATAAAAAATTCATAGTCAAAAAGTTGCAAGTTAGTTTGCATTTTCTGTCAAAAAAATGCAAAACACCTTGCGTTTTCTATTTTTCAAAAAATAGGGACTAAATTTACATATTCATATCTACAGGGACTTTTCTTATAACAACATCAAAAATAGGGACTTGTAACTCTTTTCTTGTATCGTATATATAATACGTTTGTGTGGTCGGTTATATATACATTAGTTGATATATTAGTTTATAAATTATATAATCTGTTAGTTACTTAAGTTTTATTTATTGATTCAAATTATATATATATATTGGACTTTAATGTATGAAATTTAATTTTAAAATAATAATTCGAAAAATATATATCTGGTTTAATATACGTTTGAAATTAGAATGTGATTTTATTTTATATAGTTATACATTGTTACATGTAAGTTCACTGATATTGATTATCTTCATCAATCCAGTTTTGATTTGATTTCGTCTATTTCTTATCTATCAGCTCTATCTGTCGAATTCGTGCCAATTTAGCTTTGCTTTGGATTCGTGACTCATCTCATTGTCTATTCTCCCTAGCCTCGAAAGGTGAGCAATCACTCACGATTAATGTTCTTATATTTATTAAATTTGATTTCAATTGAAACGACAATTGAAATATGCTGCTGTTAGTTATTTATATTGCTATATATATGCCATTATTTGTATCTGTTCACATGTGACATCTGACACCATTATCTGTTATTTATATTGCTAGATATATATGCTATTATCTGTATCTGTTCACCTGTGACATCTTACACCAATATCTGTTATTTATCACTGATGATATATGCCTGTTACTTATTGTTATATTTTTATCATATCTGTTATCACTCTGCAAGTTCCCTGTTAGTATAGAATTCACTATGGGTTGAAATAATACATACCCGAACGATATGTAGAATATGAGAAAATCGTTATGGATTGAAATGATAAACCCAAGCGATTTTCATTTGAATTGAATTTGGGATTACGGGTTGAAAGGATATACCCGTATATAATTTAAATTACGGATTGAAATGATAAATATCCGTATCACTTGACCATAGGGTAGAAAATTTTATACAGACACCGTTGGTCTATATATATAAATATTTTGAAAATGATTTCTATGGTTTTGAAAAGAAATATATGGTTTTAATAAATATTGATTTTAAAGATTTATTAAAGTTGATTTGAATCAAAAAAAAAATATGTTTAAGTATTTAGGTCAAATTTATATTTTCAAATATAGAGTTTATAATATTTTAGGTTGAAAGATGAATTTGAATTTGATTTGGAATTTTTAATTATTTAAGAATTATACTTAAATAAGTTTGATTTGAAATTTATTAAATTTGAAATTTTAAGATATGTTTTATAACTTGAATTTGATTTAAAAAGTGGCTTAAATGAATATTTCAAACTTATATAAATTTAAATGGGATATTTTGTTTATATAAATCTGTAAATTGAAGTTGTATTTAGATGTATTGAAATGATTAAAGCAATATCTCAGAAACTAAATGAAATGAAATTAAATGGAGATATAAATGGAATTATCAAATTTAGTTTTTGAAATGTGGAATATTTAAAGCTATGAAATATATTGAAATTTAATGGTTTATTTTGTGTTTCAAATCTGTATTTGAAATTGTTATAATTCGAAATGATTTATTGAGAAATTGAATTGAGTTGAAATTTATGAATTGAGATTGAATTAAGTTAAATTTGGAAGTCGAGTTAATTTGAATCGATTTGTGAATTTGTGGAAGCTATTTTATTTTATAAAGTATTTTTAAACTATATCTACAACTATTTATATTTTACTTTATAAATTATTTTAATATAAACTATTTTATATACACCAATTTTAATATCTAAACTGTTTAAGAGGAAAGTGTTATGAATTCCAAAATATTATGATTTCAAACTATAGTTTCAAAGTGTTATGAATTTCAAGGTTTTGATTTCCAAAGTGTTTTGATTTTTAAAAGACTTACGATTTCGAAAGTGATATAACTTTGGAAAGTGATATGATTTTGGAAATGGATTTATTTGAAGTGAAAATGATATCGTATGGATATGGTTTTGAAATGGCAATGATATTTTGGTTTTGAAATATAAACTATTTTGAAAGTTTATTAAATGACCAATCGGTGTAATAATTACGTAGTTATTGAAGAGTTTGGGATCGGTTAGAAACATACACTTTGTCTAAACCGAAAACCATTTTAATAACTATTATACACGGAGTGTGATCCAGAATGAAGTGGTTGGAATGATGAAGTTGCTGGATTTGAAGAAAGAGAACGATCATGGATAGCCTTGACACTTGTGTCAAATTTGAAATGACTTAAACATGAGCCATGCCGGGCCAGTGAGGTTAGCTACCTCTAGCGGACACACTTCTTCGTAAACTACTCATTACTTGTTTTTGATTGGTGCGCACCCTTGATTTGGGAGTGTTGTTTCGCGGCGTTGTGATCGTTGCGGCGATGCATTCTCACCAGTCCGGATCAGGCAAACAATAGTTTCACTACCTTGAATATTGCCTCATGTGCCTTGCCATACTCGTATCCCTATGCGCGACCACTACGATTTTTTTTGTGTTATACCTATGGTGTACTACCTGATAGCCCACTAGTTTACGGTGGAGTTTACAGTGCTGTATAGACTATGACGCTTATATAAAATGTGTTAAGGTGGATAATGGTAACGCCTTAACACTATTTTGATACTTTATATTACTGATAGGCATTATCTACTTAGCGTACACTACTACATAGTAGATAGTTTAACGGATCCTTGGAGGATGGTTATCCCAAACATCCCTTGAGTTGCTTGTATTTTCAGTTGTTATTTCACTTGAGTTGGATTTACTGATATAAGAATGTTAATCCTGACTCGAGTGTTTTGTGTTTTGCTTTACGCTCGGGTCTGGCTGAGTGTACCAGTATTCGAGGCTCACCTTTGGAGTTGGAGCTTCGCTTGGAGATCCAGCTATCTATCCAGCTTTCAGATCTTCAGTTGATTCCAATGATGTATTCTGATCTTGTAATTGACTATTGTATTCGAGACTTCTGTTGTATCTTGTTTAACTCTGTTATTTATATATATAGTAGCTTCATGAACTACTATTCTTTTGTTTCCGCTGCATTATTGTTATATTACTCTGTGTCTGTGATCTATGATTATTTTATTTACTGTATATGCTGAGTTTTGCCAAATTTAAATTAACAATCTGATATTTTGAGCAATTCAAATCCGACATGTATGGATGCGAATGGTTGAAAATATCGGGTCGTTACAGGTTTAATTAACAATCAAGGATTGTGTATTCCTGACACTGACAATAAACTCACAGTTTATCTTTAATGTACAAGAATATTCATTAGACATGTAATGTATTTATGTTGATTCAGGTTCGGTTAATTTCATTTCATCCCCTGTAATCAGTTTTATCATTGGATCGTATCCAGATTCATTTTATACCAATAATTTCTTAAAGAAATTCCTTCGCTATGAAGTTGGTATTTCTTGAAATAACAATTATTTCTCAATGCAACAGAATGGGCATTCATAAGCATTTTATGAGTTGCCTTATATAAAATTGATTTTGCATTAGTTCACTATATACTTATGTTCAGAACATAAATTAGTGATCTAATGACCATCGTTCCTAAAATTCTCTTGGGATTATTCGTACAAGATCCCTTATGTATAATTATTACGTGCAGTCTTTCGACCCGCACAACCTACCAACTCCTTTGCCTAGGATATTTGAGGGTATCTTATAAACCCTTATCTCATATAGTTCTGTAAACTATTCTTTGGTTGATATTAATTTTAACCTTGTGTACTACTCTTAAGTACACACCTTATAGAAAGAGTTTAACTCAACTTCACTCACCATTAATCATGCTTTGTCTAACAAAGTTCGATTACTCCTTATCAATACATCATTATGTATTATACGGAGGAGTGACCTTTAAGACTGAATCTTTATTCATATTAGGTTCATAGGAACTATTTCCAATGTACTCACCCATTTGATCAAATCAAATCATTTATGTTGCATGTTATATTATTTACTTTCGTTTTATATTCTATGAGCTTATCATAGACTTATACATGCATATTAAATACTCATGTCTGTGTCTATGATAACTCACTGGTGAATATGACGAAGAATGTGGAACCTCTTTAGTATAAATAGACTTATGATTGTATACATTTATATGTATCAATACGAAGAGTCCATCAACTCTTATGGCACTCCAATTAAATGGGTACAAAGCCTTTAATTATTTGAGATATAATTAACTAGTATCATACGATTTATAATCATATAATAAATTTTTTTCTCAAAACCATGGCTTAGTCTATATTCCAAAATAATTGTTAATAAGTTTCCAGACTTCAGTATTTTCAATGCATCATTTTTTTGTGAAAACAAATACCACATTATAGTTTTATTTGATAATGAATATTCATAATATGCACACTGAAATATAGCTATGTCTATTTTTTAATCGGCACTGAAAAATGGTCATTATTTCATAAATAATGTGCAATAGGTTTTATGAAAATAATTTTCTGTAACTTGGTGCAATCAACCAGTGTTGTATAACACCCTCCTACTATTTATGCTATTACTATAATAGCATACTGAATTTGGAGGTTCATGATTCACTTAATTTAGATTATTTATTTCATATACTACAACTAGTTTACAGTGGAGAGACCTTTAATCAAATATCTTGAACTCAAAGAAATAAATCTCATATAAAATAATTTTCTATATGAAAATACATTTTGGAATAGAATCATATTTTTTATTCAAATATTAAGTAACAATTATTATTATTACAATTCTTATTTCTGATGTTTCTTTATGAAGTAGAAGTGACTATTCACTCTCTTCATCACAGTTGTACTTTAAATCACTTCTATTTTCGTAAATTGGTTTTTCTTTCTAAGTGATCGAACCATTCAAAAGAAATCCCTTGCCACAATATCATAATGAACTCTTTACAAAAATGCATTGACTCATCCTTAACATTTAAGGACATCAAACATGATACACCTTACGTAAAATGATCAAATAAACATTTCAGCGATCAAGTTCTTAGATTTATATTGTAGTTTTGATTTTGTGTTACATTTAACACAATATGATTTTTATTATAATCAATCAAATCGAATACTCGATCTCACAGTATGGTTTATTTGCTTATTTTGGATGAACTAATTTCATTGAAATATTATACATTACAAACTGTAATCGTTCACTATATAACAATTATATGCGATTTTATATGGATCAAATATATAAAGTCTTGTATTTCTTTTGAGTTCAGAACTCATAGAATGCAATACACGGTCTCAACCAAATAAACATGTAAGCGACTAAATTATGAACATATTAAGTAGTTGTTAAATTAGACACTTGCATGAGTATATAAAACATTACATGCAAGGAGTATTTAATTGTAAGTTATGTTGTATTTCTATTTGTCAATCTTCAATTCATTTTAATTGTATATCTTAATTGATAACATTTTATCAATCATATTAAATGCATAAATTTATTTTAGTAGATTATTATAACATTACATAATATAAGTTCTTACAATATTAGAACGGTCAAATGCTATCATTACATTTTTCTAATAAGGCTCTCACTAGTCTTTTATGTTTCTCCAAACCATAAGTTGAAACATAGAAGTCTTTCGACTTCACTAGTGGGTGTTAGGACTAGTCTATCTTTGGATTTTGACCTTGAGTTTGCTCAACAAGTCATAGCCTCACAAACGATGGTTAATTCATTATTGGTTGTTCATATACAACTCCTAACCTTAGTACCTTGTCCTAATTTCACTTCGACCTTGAGTTTTCTCACCTAATCAAAACAAAATTATTCACTTGTACCTACTATATCGCGATGGCCTAAGTATGGTATATGTACCATTAGTTTTCTTAACAAATACATATAGTTATCTTACCTCATCTATTCAATATATTAATAGTACTACACATCCCTAGCTTGAGTTTTCTCAACAACTAAGGAGTATGCAAGTAACTTATTAATATACATATGGTAGAAGACAATGTTATATTGAAGATTCGTAATCTTCAGTATATTATATTAAGTGATATCGACTTATGGAATAATGTATTTCTTATGAAATACTATCGTGATTCAAGTGTTTGACATATTGGAAATCACAGTATAAATACATTTATGTTTATATTTATTCCCTAAGTTTGTTTAGGCTTCTTAATGTTCCACCTTTAATTTATACATTCATATTATATAAATTTTATTATTATATAACTTTTATATTTCATATCACATATATAATAATCTTATGTATAATATTATATTAATTAAATCTTATTTAATTTATTTTGATTAATTAACATTTTAATTAATTTCATATTATCTAAATATGATGTTTGTATTAAATATTTATTATATATTATAACCTTTATAATATAACACATATATCTTATATATGTGTATTTTTATTTAATTGATTAACCTTTAATTTATTTATTTAATCAATTAACCTTTAATGAAATTATTAATTAAACAATTTAAATTAAATTATATTAATTTTGAAAAGTCATATTATATATATACTTGTAAAATTATGATATCTTAAACACTTTATATTATCATAACATATATCAAACATATATAATACATGTATATATTTTTTCATTATTTGATGTATTTAATTAATTTATTTATTTTATTAATCTTATTAATAAATTTAAAATTTCAAAGTTAATATATATTATTTTTCAAACATTTGAAATTTTCTATTATATTATAACTTTTATAATATATGTATATTTTATTTTAAAACTGAACTTCTAAATTTAAAATCTTATATTTTTAATTTTTAAACATTTTGAAAACCAGCCTAGGGCCCAATTTAAATTGGTCTTCTTTTATTAAGGAAAAACTTTTGGGCTCACATATCTATTTGGGTCATACGTTAGCCAGATAGGGTAGAGTACTTGATTACCCAATCCTTCGACACTACCTTTCTTAGACACCCTACTAACTGGGTTGTGAGCTTAATTAGCTAATCCTAACATGACTAGACTACATAGGCTATTAGGCTCTGATACCATTGTTGGAACTAGGCCAGCCCGTAGTGGAAATTATATATGAATTTCAAACTTTTTTATCATATTTGATCTTTATTGGGTCTAATTTATTTAGAAAATTTCTAAATTTTATTTAAATAAAACATTTTATGTTATTTAAATTTATAAAATGATAATGTATTATTTAATTTATATTATATTAAATATACACATGTATCATATACACGTATATAAGTTTGTGTATATGCAACATATCAATTCGTGCAAGGTATAACATGCCCATGCATAGATGTTGGGATTTACATCGCAACAGACACGTTAATTCATCCAATATGCAAATATATTGCCCAAATGTATATTTATGTGTATATACACACACACACACACTTTTGCTTCTATAAATAAAATATTACAATATATGTATGTATGTATGTATGTATGTGTAAAATAAATTTTTTTATATATAGTTTTGTATAATTATATAAATGCATATATATAAACATAAATATAAAATATTAACAATATGTGTATATTTATAACCATATAAATATGTTTAAATCATTTATAAATATATTAATAATTATTTTTTGCTATAATGCTAACAACAATACATGTATAAATATAATTTTTATAAATAAATAAATATATTTATGTATAATACATATATATGTATATATGATAATAAATATATATTAATACAAATAAAAGTAAAAAAATAATCTATATTTAAAGATATAACCACTTGGTCTTACATGTGCTCAAGATATTTTTTATATTCTAAATTTGAAGAAATATATATATAACCATATGAAAAATTATTTAAAATTAATAAATTATTTTTTTTAAATTATATTTGAATTTTAAATTTCTAGTAAAATTTTAGATAAAAATTTGAAAATTTATTAAAAACAATTTAAAATCTATTTCTAATTTTCATTTTATATTTAAATATCTAAAAATATAAAAAAATGTTTTTATTTTCGACCGAGAGTATAATATGTATTAATATAATTTCATAAAATATAAAAAAGATTTTGTAATACATATATGAATTAATATAATTATTTATATGATTAATTGATTTAAATATTATTTATAATAATATATAAATATATAAAATTATTTTCTTTCTTCCAAAAATATTTTGCTTATTAAACATTATGTGTAAAATTATATTTTCGTATTTTACATAAGTATAACATAGTATTTAAATTATAAACTATATAAACATGTATATATATGTGTATATTAACTTATTTAAATAAAAAAATGTTTTTTTAAATATTAATCCATGCTGCACATAAGTGTATTGTCATAAAAAAAATATTTTAAACATATATACATATACATACCAATCAAAAATTATGACAATATACTTACATATTGGAATCATCACTTAACTAATAATATAATATAAAATAAACATTATAAATGTAGATTAATATAACATGTTCTGAATCTACATTATATCTAAAGCCTGTAAGCATGCCTTGAAACGATGATCCGTCCTCAAACTACTTCCAATTCGGCAGATTGCTAGTTTCTAAACCGTTGACCACTAGTTATCGATTAGCATTGAATCTGATTTGATTTAAACTTGATATAAAAGGAGGTTGGAGGGGAGAAGTCGGCCATAAATGGAGAGGATATGGAGGCTTCCAAAAGTCTTCCAAAAAATGAGGGTAGAGATCTTTTTATAGAGGAAGAGAGGGAGAAAATTTTGGATCTAATCTTTTATTCATTCTCTTTCAATCTTAGTCATCCATTTCAAAGCTCTCTAACCCTTATTAGGTCGCACTTATTACCCTATATTTGAGCCGATCCCACTAGTCCCTATTATTATGCGATTGAATCCAGTTTAACGCTTATCGATATCGAATATCGATTAACATATTTATAATTGTTATAAATATATTTAATAATACTTTTTTATCAAATCAAAACCAAATTTTTATGTATAATATTTCACAAATATTAATTAATTTAATTAATTTATAACAATTAAAAATTAATTAAATCGTTTGTAAAAGGAATATTCATTATTTAGATTGTGTGACTCATTAGGTGTAAATTTGGTCAGCGATTAATATCGAAATATTCGAATATTAACGTTCGCATGTCATTTAGCAGGTGGTGTGACATTTTGGCCAACTTTATCGCTTATATTTTGGTAATATCCAATTTAACTTTGGACTTATGGAATTTGGTAATGGTCAAAATCCCCATATCATCCACATTCAACTCTAAAGTCCAAACACAAAGTCCTTGGTTGAATAATAACAATTATTATTAACTGAAATGCTCTTGCCAGAGACTTTGACTTTGAGTTGACTTCAGTGGACTATGACACTAACCCTATATAACTATGGAGACAAATTCTCTCTTGAATAGTGTTTCACTTCCAATACTTCCACTCGACCCAACTATAGTCAATCGATGGACGTCGTGCCATGATTTGACTACAAAGCGAAGCTTTCATATTGAAGATTAATAGTATTCTTAAGTCAAGAAAACTGTGTAAATCAATCACATTGGTATTTTCGTTTGACCTTAGTTATATTAACCAATAAAAAACTATCGAGTGAGTCGTTCCATAGTTATCCAATAACTATCAGTACTTAACCCCTTAGTGCCCCTAGTACCCATGAGTAATACACTGCCTAACATTTGAAGAGCAGTACATATTCTATTCTCAATGGATATATCGATATCCGGACTCGATACATATTGATTAGGAATATTTAAAATGGTATACTTATTTTCATTGTGACAAACTACTCATAGTTACAACACTTTATAACTACTATCACAAAACATACCATGTATAAATTTTCTCCTAAATATACTTTTAATTAAATTAATTAACATAACACATTATATTAAGTACATAATAGTAAGAGAACACCTTTTATTTCGAACAAAACCGGTTATCGAATTAGATATATGTAACAAATTACATAATTGCCCCTAGGGCATACCCCTAACTCTATCACATGTTTATGGTATGCTTTATGCTTTTGCTATATAATATTTTTTTTTGTTTGATTATAGGCTGGTTAATATGAATTAGAGTTGGTCTGGTGTTGGCTCTGAAGGAAATTAATATGCAAAGTAAAATATTGCTTAATCTCCAAGAAATGGTCTTTTTATAGATCATGGTTGGAAAAATCAAGTTAAGAGATATCATTCTTCCAAAGAGTTACTTCAATCGTCTTTCTTTGGTTACAGGTAAGAAATTCCGATTTAATTCCCATGGTAACTTCATAAACAAGTTTTGAATGACCTTTTGAACTTTTTTATTCTAACTAGAATTTGATTCAATTCACCAATAGTTCTTAACTTTGCATTCATCTTAAATTATTTATGATTTTATGAATGTATTGCCTGTATTTCTACCTTGATTTCAATGTTATTGATCTGAAGTGCCCTCGAAAACCTTGGCTAATTGAATCGATAAAGCTCGATTAAAATGTTTGAATTGTATTCTATTGTTTGTCTTTTCATTTAATTCGATGTTGAATTTTTTTATATTCAAAATTGCTGATCTTTTCTTTGAGTTTTATGTCTAAAGTTATGTCTTCTTATGATTTTTGTTTTGATTTGTAAGATTATGATTTTGGCTATTTATTGTAGCAGGTTACTGGATTTATAAACTCATTTTGAGAATAAAATCTTATTTTAATAACATATTAGCTCTTTATTTCATATGTTTTCCTTTTTAACACTCATATTTTCATGTACAATAATCATGCATTTATTTTTCCTTTATATTCTAACAATATTCCTCTTCTCTTCATTTTCAATACAAGAACTTTTGTATTTCCTCATTTCTTTCCCATTCAGTAGTTCTGCTCCCATGTTTGATATTATCTATCTAAACCAAAATTAAGGATTCTTCGCAAAATAATTTGATTGATTTTTATTTCTTTTATTTTGGTTAGAATTCAATTTAATTCACCAATTGTTCTCCACTTTGCTTTTATCATAAATTATTTGTGAATATGTACTAATATAAATATTTTGCAATGATTGTGTTTCTACCTTACTTTCAATGTTGCTATTTTTATGAAAACATTATTCAAAGATGTCCTAAAAAACCTCTAACTCGATTGAGATCGATTGATAAGTTTATTTTGTTATTTGTTTTTACATTTAGTTCGATGTTGAATTTGGTTTTTTGCCTTAGTCCATTGAGAAAAGTTTGATTTTTATTTTCATTTAATTCGATGTTCAATTTGTTGTTTGTGTCCTAAATTACTTATTTCATATCTTTGCTTAGGGTTTTTTTTGTCTCAAATTCTATTTTCTCCTGATTTTTTTTTAGTTTGTAAGATTATGAGTTTGTTACCTTCATTTATTTGGTAGGAGGTTAATTGATTTATAAATAAATGGACACTATAAAATCTTTTGTTCTTTCCAAAATCTATTATAAGTAAAGTTGAACTATTTTGTACTTTCAAAATTTATACATATATCGAGATTCAGTTATTTTGTTCGTTGGGCAAGAATATAAACTTTTTCCTATATTTGTTTTGTATGTTATAAATGGTTTATTGCTACATAGATATCAAATAATCATTAGTTCTGTATAATCTATTAGATGCAAAGTTGATCTTTACTCAGTTCTTAATGATCTTACAAAGTAATGAGGTAATTATCTGTTATTTTCTAAAAAGTTTATAATTTATGCTATTTTAATTTTTTTCTAGTTTATTGTAGGTAACAATCGGTTGAAGATGTAGATAAGAACAACGTTTATAAGTAAACTAACTTCAAATATAAAGGTTCATATCAAGTGATATTATTATGCAACTGATAAAAAGAATAAATAGTTATCAATTTAATTTAATTTAAATTTAAACTAATTAGAGAACTAACCACAATTTATGTATTTTCATTGAAATTCAGTATAGTGGGAAAATCAATTACATAAGTTCAAATAAGCTTTTGATTTTGTGATAGATTAAGATTGCTTTTTAATTTTACTTAATAACATATTTTATGCACCTTTATTATATCATGTTGTGTAATCCATACTTATTATATGCATGTTTCTAATAAGCGGTTGGAATCATCATAGTTGCACAATCTATAGCTGATGTTTGAGTTTCCATAACTCTATGAAATTTTGTTGGTAGGACATTTGACATGTTTCAAGGCATATGAAGATAGAGAGGAGGTTAACTGATAATATGATTTTTGGGGTTTATGCATAAAGGTGAATTTTTAAACAAAAATGATTTTATTTGTTTGTTGTTATGATTTATTCCTCTCGTTTATAACCATTATATCTATTTTTATCAGAAAATTCATTGTAATTGGTAATATGAATATCCACGCTCAATGGAATAGTATATTATAACATAATATGTTTTGAAAAAAATTCGTGAAAGTTTTGATTGTTATAATTGTTTGTTTTAATCAAATATAATGTGAGACACATTATATATGTACCCATCAAATATATGTTTGTTTATAATACTAGCTATTCATTCAATGATACAAGTACTTTGATATTTAACCATTCTTCTTCTTTTATTCTCATAAGTTAGAGAGTTAAAATTTATATTTTTAGCAATTAAACTCTTTGTTTTACAAATTTCCCATTCTTACATTAACCCCATTTGTCCCCATTAATTATCACATTTATTATTACTTTGTAACCTACTCACTTCATTTTATCTTCAAGTCTTTTTCCTAATATGTTTTTATTATATATTATCCACAGTACATTTAACCTTTTCACATTCATCCTTCTTTTAATTTTCCTAAACCTTTTGAAGTAATGTTTATTTTATTGCACTAAGTATTCCTTTTACACCATTTCAAATCCATTTCTTCGTTATTTTAATTTTGTATCTTCCCCGTTCATCTTCATTCTTTGTTGTTTTAATATCCTTTTTTACATTAATCCAAACTTTAATTTATACCTTTTATAACTGATTTTATTATCTTCTAGTTTATTTATTCAATATATAATCAGGATGAAGGATTTATTATACTTATGTTTTTGATTGCTTAATATCTATTTAGACACTCTAATAATTTCTTAATTGATCCTACTAATACAGTTAGGGGTATGCCCTATGGGCAATTATGTAATTTGTTACATATATCTAACTCAATAACCAATCTTGTTCAAATAAAAGGCGTTTTCTTTCTATTATATACTCGATATGATGTGTTATATTAATCACTTAATTTAATTAAATGTATATTTAATAGAAAATCCATAAATGGTATGTTTTGTGATAGTAGTTACAAAGTGTTGTAATGGTAAGTAATTTATCATAATGAAAACAAATATACCATTTTTAATGTTCCTAGTCAAGATACATCGAGACTAAATGTTGATGTATTCGTTAAGACTAGAGTATGTAACGCTCTCCAAATGTTGGGCAGTGTATTACTCATGATTGTTGGAGGCACCTAGGGGTTACATACTAGTAGTTATTGGATAACCGTGGAATGACTCACTCGGTAGTTTTCGGCTAGTTATTATAACTAAGGTCAAACATAAAATATCAATGTTATCGATTTACACAGTTCCCTCAACTTGAGAATACCGTCGACCTTCAATATGAAGCTCTGTATCGATTATAGTCAAAGCATAGCACGACATCCATCGAGTGACTATAGTTAGGATGAGTGGAAGTACTGTAAGTGAAGCACTATTCAAGAGTGGATTCGTTTCCTTAATTATATGGGTTAGTATCACGGTCAACTCAAGTTAACTCAATTTCAAAGTCTCTGACCAGAGCAGTTCAATTAATAATAATTGTTATTATTAAATCAAGGACTTTGTGTTTAGAATATAAAGTTGAATATGGATGATATTGTAATTTTGACCATTACCAAATTCCATAAGTCTAAAGTGATATAGTTTTGACGAAGAGGATTGGTGTAAATAAAAATCTCAACCGGGTAATGCTTAATAAAGTAAAGTAAAATAGTATTTTACTGAAACTAAGTAAGTGATTAATTTGGCTAAAATGTTACACCACTTGCTAAGTGAAGTTTGATCGAATAGTGATATTAATCACTGACCAAATTTAAGCCTGACGAGTCACGCAACCGAAACGATAAATTCTCTTTTGACCAAATGATTTTTAATTTATAATTGTTAAAAATTAATTAAATTAAATAATATTTATAAATTTGATTTTGATTTGATAAATGAATATTAAATGTATTTATAAAAGTTAAAAATATATTAATCGATATATGATATCGATAAATGTTTTAAATTAGATTTAAAATGCAAAATACTCATTCGGACCTTAAATGGGTTTAAGGCCCATCATGAGGGTTGGTAGTTTCGACAAAAACATCGGCTAAGGGGTGGCCTATTTAGGGTTAAATTGGCTTGATTTTGGATGGCTCAGATTGAAGGAGATAGAACATGATAAGATATCCACTTTTCTCTCCTTTTTATCCACTATATAAACAACCCTAACCCTAATTAGATATGATCTTTTGCTGCCTCCTCTTCCCTTCTTGCTGGCTGAAATTATATCCTAGCCTCTCTATCTATACAAGCTCAAATCAAGTCAGATCTAACTGCTATTCGGTAGCTGAAGGTCAACGGTTCAAGTACTGGCAATCTACAGAATCTGTAACGACCCAGAATTTTAGTCATTTGAGTTTAGAATATTTAATTTATTTTAATTATCGAAAAGTTATTTTTATAAGTTAAATAACTTGGATTTCAAATATAACGCTTTATTTGATAATTTAATTGTTAAGTTTAATATTTGAAATTGCTTAAAAAACTGAATCTTGAATTTATGTGTATGAAAACGATTTCTAAATTGATCTAAATTCTATTTGAATAAGAAGGAAGGTAGTAAACTTTTAAATTTGATTTAAAAGTGATTTAATTGATTTTTAAAATTATTCGTTTTAATTAACGGGTAAAAATAGCCTTTTAGGGCACTGTCTCGGATTTCGACGAAACTAGTTTCATTGGATCTGCAATAGTATATTATAGTATGCCGTCAAATTTCGTGGCTATCGGACGTATCGTTTGGTCGTGCGAGTTCATAACACGTAGAAATTAATTAAAGGAATTTAAATTAAAATAATTGGATTTGAAAAGTTATCTACTACATATGGAATAAGGTCTTGAGACTAGTTCCACTATGTTTAGAATATGGGTATAACCTATAGAATGCCAAGCGACACGCTTAGTTTGGAGTTTCAAATTTTAAGGATGAATAGTGCCATGAAAATTTTCTATATAAGGTCATCCTTTCTCTTCATTTGCAAACCCTAAACTAAAAATATCACAACCGCCATTTTTCTTTTAAACCTCAGAAAATCCAACAACCTAGATTTCACGCGTCGATCAGGAAGGAATCAGGTGACGCTTCCTACAGCAAAGAGGTGCGCCTCGACCCCAAGAAGGCATCCATGGTGGCCGATCATCCATCGGGGTCATGGTGGAGCCGAATTTGGGCCATGAAGGGGGTGGTTGTTTTTGGGGTTTCTCGATCTCGTTCGTACGTGCACGCAGGAGGGCGAGGTGCTAGAGCGAGGTGTGGTGGCGGCGGCTACAGGCGCGGCGGTGGAGGAGCTGGGGCCCGCGATCGAGCTTTATAAAAAAAATATACGGCCAGTTTCATTCGTGAACAGTGAGTAAAGGAGGGAGATGATGGAGATAAGTTAAGTTCAAAACTAAATTATTTAAGTTAATTATAATTAATTATATTCAAATGTTAATTTATTCATAATTTTGTCATATGAGATCCATTTCGAGCGCGACAAGTTGCGTTGCGTTCGTATCAACGAGTACCACGCCTTGGAGTTGGATTGGAAGGGTTTGGAGCTAGGTGGAATTTTGGATCGTTCAATTTTAATTCAAAATGGAACGCTTTGTCGACTATTAAAAATCAATGTGAGTTAATCTCACCTTTTGTTTAACCAGAAATATTTTTATTCGATAAAAATTATCTATTGGATGTTTGGATATTTATTATTGATAGTTATTGATTATTTGGATAGTTTACTAATTATTATTAGTTGGATTGAATATATTCCCACCTATTAGAGTGGATGAGACCCTGTTACATTCCTGTGTAAGAGCGGATGACCCTTTGTATACGAATCCCGCCTCGAAGCGGTTGATTTATATTTTTATGATTTTATACTGTATGTGATGCAGGGGCGTGTTGGAGGGATTCAACAGGATTCCTCACACTGTTGATTTTATTTTCATATATATAATAATATATGACTTGTTGAATGCCATATTGATGATATTGATATGATTTGCTTAATTAATGCTTTAGTAGCACCGAACCTCATTTTTGGTATTTAAAATACTATAAAATAGTGATTTTATTTAAAAAGGGATTTCAAAATGATTTTGGGAGTTTTATATGTTTTAAATAATTTCCAAAAATGAAAGTACGATCTTAGATATTATAAATTGATAGTTTTACAAAATATTCTAATAGAGATTTCCAAACTGTGAATATAGATTTTTAAAATCTTGGAGAATAAGTCCATCTTTTATAATAATGGGATAGGTTTTAAAAAGGAAATAGAAATAT
The DNA here is from genome assembly GCA_030737815.1 of Allium fistulosum. Classification (NCBI taxonomy): domain Eukaryota; kingdom Viridiplantae; phylum Streptophyta; class Magnoliopsida; order Asparagales; family Amaryllidaceae; genus Allium; species Allium fistulosum. The sequence goes on along the minus strand of CM060903.1, from coordinate 302,720,847 downwards.
TTTTGATATAATATTTATTAATCATTTTTGTATAAAATGATATGTATATATATGTATATATGTATGTATGTATGTATGCATATAGGTACATACAGTATGATTTATTTATAAACGCAAAATTTATAAATGGGATAATTTATAAGAGTGTATTTTTACAAAGGAAGGGGAGATTTGTAAAGTCGTATTTTGTTAGCAAAAGTATGAATTTATAAACGGAGTTTATAAATTAAAGGAAACTATTATCGTTAAATAAATTGGAGAAAAAATAAAACGGTGGATTTATTTTAAGATACAGAATGATATTTTAGAAATAGTTGACTCTGTTTTGGAAATTGAAGGTAGGGGTAAATTAAGAATGTTAAACGATATTTTATAAATAGAAAGGGATTTATAAAGGAAATTTATCCATATGGAAGTAAGGTTAAAACAGATGGTGATTGATGTTTTAAAATGAGATTTCTGAATAAGTGAGATTTATAAGAAAATTGAGTTATAAATGCAGTTCATAAATAAATGGTTTTTATGAAAGAGATTTTTATAAAATGGAAAGAGATTCTGAAATATATTTTATAAATATGAGAATGATTGTGTTGAAGATTTAAGTATGGATTTTTATCAAGGAAATATATTATGCTTTAAAGTTGGGTATCCATGTTAATATTGCTTAAAGTTGTTTATAAATATTTAAATAATTTTGAAAGGTTAATTATTTAAATTATTAATATGGTTTGAAATTAATAATAATGATGATTATTAGTAATATTTTGGAAATTTATTATTATTATTATTAATATGGTAAAGATTAGCAATTGTTTTATTGATAATGTTTTGAATTATTAATTATTATTTAAGAGGTCAAAAGTTAATAATAATTTTTTGTTTATGATGGTTTCGAGATTCATAAATAGAGTTTTGTTAACGGACTTGGATTTTTATAAGAGGAGCTTATAAAATGGTTTGAAGATTTAAAGGGAGATTGTTTACAAGGTAAAGAGGTTTATAAATAGATGGATATTTATAACGAGTTTTAGAAATGGATTTATAGATTCATAAAATGGAATTTATAAATAATTGCATGGTTTTATAAGGGTTTAGAAATGACTTGGGGAATAATTTACAATGGTTTATAGATGGTTTTAGAAATTTATAATGGAGTTTATAAATGATTTTAGAATTTGGTAAAAAGGAGATCTTTCTCGGTGTTTAGCAAATATACTTATACCATTGAGATAAGTATATGGATATTTTCTAAGCATTGAAAATAGAAGAGTTTGTGAATATATCTTTGTAAAAGTATTTTGATATAAGTATTTACAAGATGGGTTTAATTAATGAATATATTTATTAAGGAGGCTTACTGTTGCTTGGGGCTTAACCAAATGTTAGTTTTCCCTACGGAATAAATCCTTGATTTGAATGTTGTTATTCGACGGTTAAATAACCGACTATCGAATTTGGACCCAAAAGTAACTTTGGAAATGTCTAGAAGAAACACGTGAGTTATGTGGCATAGTCATCTCCGATGATGTTGTACTGTGCATGTAAATCTCGTTTTGTTCTTCTAGGACAATGATAAGGAAATCCGTCCACTAACGGTTAGGAGGTGATCTCCATTCTTATCTTTAACTGTTTATTTCCTAAAGAACCAGGTTTGAGTTTATCGAAAATTGTCGAATGTTGTTTCGAAGAGACCAAGATCAGATATGTTATCCGAAAACCACTTCGATACAACTCAAGCGTTCTAAGTGAAGACATCTTAAAGATGATGGAATTGGATACGTAGTTCTCAAGCGTTTCGTTTGGTCCTAGAAAGAAATTGTATGGATGAATGGTGATATTGTATTCTTGCCAGAAGGGTAGTGTTAGCATTCCAAATGGGAAGAGCTATATAAATGGTAAGAGTGTGGCCTCTTCGAGCCTCACACCCGGGAAATGAATAAAACAGGGATATGCAGCAGTGCTAAGTAGGTCGCACCCAAGTAGGGTATGATCATCCCAAGTCTAAAGCGATATTCATGTATGCTTCCAGATCCCATTGTGTGGTTGTTGATTGAAACCAAGGGGTGATCATATTCGGTGCTACTAGAGAAAGGCGTAGTGCCGGTCCTGAGTAGTAGAGGTGCAACGTGTTGTAGCCTCCCATACACTTGATCTAGAGGTTTATAGATTCGATGGATAGACCCTTACCCTTTCATAGTTGGAATCCATTCTCCAATATGAGCCTTCGGTTCTGGTTGTAGAACCTAGTATGCTAGAATTTAATTAATATAACAATTTCGGCTATGATTAATAAGTACTTGTGTATTAGACAATTATAATATTAGAGGATTTCATATGAAATGTTTTGGTTATCATAAGGTAAAAACCCATTCATGTATATGTGCGGTGTGTTCTTACGAGATACCTTTGTTTTCAAAGGTTTTTATATCTTAAAAATCTAGTTGGGTGTGTTTTCTCATGCTGGTTTTCCAAACTGACTCGGGTGTTATTTTATTATAATGCTCGAATCAGACCGAGCATACTTATAGATTGCTTTGGATGCATTGGAGCTCATAAGACAAGTTGGAGGTCTTCAAAGCGTATACACATATATGTTTACTTTTCCGCTGCTTCGTTTTTGAAATTATCAGTGATTGTGTGGGCAGGATGTTATATCTATCTAGGCTGATAATTGTGATTGTTTTTGTACCCTGACGGTTGTATGTATGTAACAGTTTCTCTTTTGTAAAACTCATTAATATTATATTATATTTTGTTCCGCTGCGATTGTGAGATCATGTGTTGTTTTAGTTTCTTTTCTCTTTTTCTTCTCTTCTTCTTTCTTCTTACTTTCCCCTAACTATCTGTCTTTCCGTTTGATTTGGATTCGACATGTGTGGTTTATTGTCAGCTTGAATTGTATGGAAAAGCGAGTTGTTATACATCGTATCATAGCTTAGGTTGAGTGAATACCTAGGCTTTGGTTGGATTTTACTCATTTGAGATAGGGTAAGCGAGACCCTAGGATGAGTTTGAGTGTATATATATGAGCGCGTATTTGTTAGTGATTATAAAAATGTTTTATGCCGTGTTAATTTATCTGTTGAGTAGCTTATGAATTCTGGTCGATATGTGGGATGCCATGATATCGATAGGGCTTTCTAAACGCTTAAACAAGGCAAACTGACGCAGTATTGTTTTGAAAATTGGGTAAATAAAATAATTTTACCTAAGTTATATTTTTTTATATAAATGAATAATTTTGAGAAATTATTATAGTTATATATGGAGTGTTTTCGATGTTAGTGAATGATAATATTTGACTATTATCATTCGTTGTTTGTTGTTCTAATAAAAGGTTGTAATTATTATAATCTAAACAAAAATAAACATCTGTAAATTGAGTTATATATGAAAGTGAATTTATAAGTATGAATTATAGAATATTGATTATACTTAAAATAATCAACATTTGTGAAATAATATTACATAGGAAGTGATATTTTATAAGTATGATGATTTATAAACGTGATTTATAAATGGAAGGAAATGGAATTGCCTAAGTATATTTATAATATGATTTGCAAATAAAAATGGATTTAAGTTGAGAATTAGGAAATTTAAATCCCATTGAGTTTGGAAAATTATTTTCAAGGTTTTGAAGGAATAATAACGGTATTATTTTGACATATTTTGGTTAGAAATATTTTAAAAATGAATTTAAAAGAGACAGAAAGCACTGAACTCACTTCAGCTGCTGGAAAATAATTCTGGTGATGACTGCAGCATTATCGGCATTCATTTTCGAGTTTCTAAGTAAGGAATTGCTACCATTGAAGTTTAGTTTTGACAAAACAAATTTGTTTTAGATTCCAGAGGTGTAATTTGATATATAAAGGAATTATGTGGAGATACAATTTTAAAATGATTTGAAAATGAAACCCCGATGTTAAAAACCTGAAATTTTGTCTGAATGTTTTGATAAAACCTAAGATAATAAGTTTTGAACTTATAAATTGAAATTATTAGATAAGAAAAGAATTTGGAATTGAGATATGAAATTAAAAGTTTAACTTAGGTTAAGTTAAATAAATTAAGTAAGGAGTTAAATGAAAATGAAATTGAATTCGTGTTGTAAAGAATTAATGAATGAACTAATAAAATAAATTAGTGAAGTGGAAATGAACTTGAGTGATAAAATGAAATTCAACTTAAGCTGTAAAATGAATTAAATTGAGATAATGAAATGAATTAGTGAGTTGAATATGTTTTGAAATGTTGTTTGCTAGAAATAAATATGAACTTGAATTGTAAACTGAAAATAAACATTAGAATGTGGTGTAAAATGTTTATAAAGAACCTAAGTAAATTTTTGGTGGAATGGTTCATAAATAATATTAGTATTTAAAAAATAACTAAGTGAAAAAAGGGGACAAAATAAAATTTAACTTAGAAAAAGTTAAAACAAAATGATTTTATGAAATGATCCATAAATGAATTGAATATGGAATGAAATGTTGTTAAACATAAGATGAATTTAAAGTGAATACTAGTAAGTGAATGCTAAAGAATGAAATATAAGTGAAATTAATATGAATAATAGAATTTGGTTTAAATTGAATGCAGATTAAATGAATGTGAATAGATGGGTGTAAGAAAAATCAATGAGAATAATTGAATTTGATGTAAATCAATTGAATGCAAATGGACCGAATGAAAATTGATTAAATATAGATTAATGGAATGCACATTTGTATGGAATGTACATTAATTTGCATGAATGAATTAGATACGAATAAATTGGATGTAAATAAGAAATGTAAATAAGTGCATGAAAGTGAATTGTTGTTAACCTGAGATTGAATGTGATTAAAGTGAATGTTAATAATTGAATGTAAATCAATTGAATGGGAATAAATTGAAATGAATCAATAGCAGGCTAATAAGAAATGGAAGTACACAATGTTGACATTTGGAAATGCAAATTTATATGATGACAAATGAATTGGATGAATGCTATTTGTTTAATAAGTTCTCTTGTTAATTCACTAAAATTGCATATAGTTATGGTATAGTCTATGTTATATAGTGATATTATTTTCTATGTACATATTCAAATTGTTGTTGAGTGATTAGTAGGTGCAGATGGCGTATGCTTCGCATTTGGAGCTCGCTTTCCCATTATATTGATTGTATATGCTTGCTAATGCTAAAATAAGGTACACATCTCGGATTACATACCGTACTTTTATATTTTTCCCTACGGGATGCCTCATCCTCGAAGATGAGATGTATATTTGTGATTATATATATGTTGTAAATTTTTATGATCGAGCCGTGCAAAGGAGACGCTGGTGAAATTTTCTGTAAACCTATGGCGTTAGAAATTTTTTGATAATTTTAGGAAATTTTTTTGATAACTAAAATTTGGATTTTAGGTTTTATAACTTAAAACGATATTAGTTGATTTTGGGAATAGTATTAGTTAATAACTATGAATGAATTGGAAGACTTAAAAAAGTTTTTATAAGAAATTTTAACTAATTGATTTCGAAAGTTAAAAGGTTTAAATGAATTTGGTAATTTATTTCAACTAATTGATTTTGCAAAGTTAAGGGTTTGTGACATCTTTCTTACTTGGTAATTTTGGGGCGAAATTCTTTTTAATGGGGGGGGGGAATGTAACGACTTAGAATTTCAGTCGTTTGAATTTAGAATATTTAATTTATTTTAAATATTGAAAAGTTATTTTTATAAGTTAAATAACTTGGATTTCAAATATAACGATTTATTTGATTAATTAATTATTAAGTTTAATATTTGAAATTGTTTAAATAATTGAATCTTGAATTTTATGTGAATGAAAATGATTTCTAAAGTTGATTTAAATTCTATTTGAATAAGAAGGAAGATAGTAAAGTTTTGAATTTGATTTAATTGATTTTTTAAATTATTCATTTTAATTAACTTGTAAAAAAAGCCTTTTAGGGCACTGTCTAGGGTGTGACGCCTTACCTCTATACCCACGCTAATCAAGAACACTACGGTGTAGTGCTGTCAATTAGCACGGAGAATAAGGCTATTGAGGAGCGACCATCCATGTAACTTCTTTGTGCGAGCACCGCTATGTCAGATAGTAAAACATGCATTTCATTTAAGGAGGAAATCTGACATACCGGTACAAACTCAAAGCTATCACACAGTGGCTATATATAATCTTCGAAAACAAATATAGAAATAAACATAACACAAATCAGTCACAGACATCCATATCACAAAGGCGGAAAAAGATATGAATATATATATAACACATGCAAGTGTACATCAGAGTAGTGGTCAAATAAGATCCACAATAATACAAAAGAATAGCATCACGTGCTATACAAAAGAATAAGTACACAACATAGAGTCTATATCTTAAATGTGTACATCCAAAAACTACTAATCTATGTAGTTAGCCAAAAGTCAGAATAATCCTGAAGAGAAGTCAAGCAGAAGCACCTGTAACATCTCGGTCTGACCCGAGTATTATTTATAAGAAAATAATAAACGGATCAGTCTAGCTATAAATATCAGATGATAAGGTATAGGATAAATAATATGGCATGAACATGTAACAACCATAACGGCATACTACTATAAGTATGTAAATGATAATCACAAAAGATTAATCAATATCACTAGAATCTTCTCAAAGATACAATAGGGTATCATACCGTAAACTTGTATTCATAACAAGTCCATAACACATAAATTCACCAATGCACAAAAACTGATATCATATCAATGAAAATAATGAAAATTGGTGAAGCATAAATTCCAGAAATCATCACAAGAAATCCAGAAAACACATAAAAAGGGGGAGGCCTAACACATGAACGGGAGCATGAAAACTCACCAACGCGTATCACACAGGAACGAGAAGCTATCTCATGGAAGCTATCCATTAAATTTTCACACAGGAATAGCCCGAAGACCATGGGGTGCTATCCCATATATGTGATGGCGAAACATCACAAAAGCGGGGTCTAGTCTCCCTCGCAGACAAAGAGACATCGCTCAATCGCTAGTCTAAATCACAAAAATGATCGTCATGATCATAATGAAGTGTCAATTACACTAACCAGTAAATATATGGGTTTAGCTTCATGTCCCATAACCACTAGCTTAACTTAAATATTTACGAACAAACTGTAGATCTCCACTAGGAAATTGTCACAAAAGATTCAATCGAACAAGTCCAAGAATTAACCGGCGAAGTAAACGCAAGCGTTTCATACCACTTGTTTTACTAAGTCGTTTAATTAGATTTCTCATACGAGTGAGGTAAAGGCTTGTATATACTAGTAGATTGGAAATCAGTTTTATAAACGAGTTTGATATTGAAAATAGAGTTGAAATCGTTTGGATGAAGAAGTTTTGATATTTAATACTAGTATTGAAACCTTTATGTTTTTAGAGTGACAAATCACAAAAATGATTGTAGAAACAATCAATCGCCAAAATTCACATTCGAAGACGTGAATAAATTCCAAAGAAATCGATATTAAATCCATCAAAGTGGATATTTCCAAAATTCCCAAAGAAAGATGTCATCAAAGATGATAATAAAAGATAACAACAATAGGGAAACCACACGAATCGATTAAAGTTGGAAATCACACAAAATAGGCGAAATAGGCAAACAGCATCAGGTCGGTCGGCCGGCTTCAGGGCTCGGTCGACCGGACCCTGTTCTGAAAAATAGTTCGGGAAGCAGGTCGGTCGACTGAGCTCTGCAGCCGGTCGACCAAACCCAAACAGAGAAGTGCTTAGCACTTTTGGAAGCAGGTCGGTCGACTGAGCTCTGCAGCCGGTCGACCAAACCCAAACAGAGAAGTGCTTAGCACTTTTGGAAGCAGGTCGGTCGACTGACTACAGAGCTCGGTCGACCGGACCTGTTTCCAGCACTGCCCAACTTATCAAGTTCATTGTCCAAATCTCGACCAAATTGCATTTTCGCGAGCAACGACACTAAGGATTTAAGCCAAATGACAACCCGGCCTTATAAGCCATTCAATGCATCCCAAAAATCATGATCAAAGACCAAAGTTTGGATTTTTAAAGAATTGAACTCAAAACACTAAAAATTGGAATATTCACCGAATCAATCCAAACCAAAAGTAATTGCACAAGAATAAGTGTTAGGAATTCATACCTAACAATCGAAGATAAATATAGTTTAAGATGTGAGATAAAAATCTCACCTTTAAGCACAAGAACAAGTATGAAGAAGTTTGTAAGCAAAGGGAGAATCAACCACTGTTCAACACAACCCAAATGAGCTTGAATCTATGCTCAAAAAGAAGAACATTCCTAAAATTAGGTTTAGGAATTTCTGAAATTGAAAGGAGAAAGGGTTGGAGAAGAAGAAGGAGAAGCTTACCAAGGTTTCTTCTATTAGTTTGGAGCTAGAACTTGATTTGAAGATGAAACTAGGGTTTGGGAGTTTTAATTTCCCATCTCTCCCACCATTGTTGCTCTAAAACTGAAAAGAGGAGAAAGTGAGAGTGAGTGGAAAGGATCAGATTTGGGGTTAAGTTGGCAAAGGGGCTGAACCCAAACCCAAATCCAAAGTGCAAATGGTCAAATTTTTGACTAGCTCCAAACATATCAAAGTTTATACTCAAAAAGGTTGCAAACGGCATTTTGGACTCAATGGAGGTGGTCCCGAGTTCCAATTCGACTGTTTCCAAAAAGTGACTTTTCGGACAAAAATCCGACAAATGATAAAATATTTAAATAAAATATTTAAATATAAAATCGACAAATATGCGGGTTGTTACAGACTCCCCACCTTAAAGAAATTGCGTCCTCGCAATCATAAGGAGTAAATGAACTAAAAGTAACAACCATAAAAGCATATCAACACAAAAGAAGAAATTTGAAATAAGAAGTTTACCTCAAAGAGCATGAGAAAGTAAGTCCGGATGTGCTCGTTCGATGTATTCTCTGGATTCCCAAGTGCAATCCTTAGGATTTGAGGATCATTGAACCTTCACAAGCGGGACATCTTTATTTCAAAGTTGTTTGATCTCCGAAGCGATAATTCGAACAGGATGCTGCTCATAAGTTAAATTAGGCGAAACTTCAATCTCTTCTACGACACCAGGCTCAAGAATAGAATCGGAATCCCGAAGGCACTTCCGTAATTGAGAAACGTGAAACACGTCATGCATGGCAGGAAACTGAGCCGGTAATGAAAGGCGATAAGCCATAGAACCGATAATTTCAGTGATAGGAAATGGCCCAATATATCGAGGTGCTAACTTTCCTGATCGACTGAAGCGTACAACACCCTTCATAGGTGAAACACGAATAAATACAAGATCTCCCACATAAAATTCTAATTTTCTTCTTCGGTTATCGGCATAGGATTTTTGTCTATTCTGGGCTTCTTTCATCCTATGTCGAATAAGTTCAATCTTTTCTGTGGAATCTCGAATAAAATTTGGTCCTAAAACCAGCTTCTCACCGGCCTCTAGCCAACAAGAAGGAGATCGGCATGGCCTTCCATAGAGTGCCTCAAAAGGAGCCATACCAATACTAGATTGGAAGCTGTTATTATAGGAAAATTCAACAAGTGAAATATGGTCTTCCCAACTTCCACCAAAGTCAAGAACACAAGCACGAAGAAGATCTTCAAGTGTTTGATTCACACGCTCGGTTTGTCCATCGGACTGGGGGTGATAAGCGGTGCTAAAATTAAGCTTCGTTCCCAAAGCTTTTTGAAGACTCCTCCAGAATCCACTAGTAAATAATGGATCACGATCACTAATGATGGAAGTAGGAACTCCATGCAATTTAACAATTTCCTTGATGAAGAGTTTGGCCAAAAGAGGTACGGTCCGATTAGACCGAACGGGGATAAAATGGGTGGATTTAGTAAGTCTATCAACGATCACCCATAAGCTATCATGACCCGATCGAGAACGGGGAAGGCCATCAATAAAATCCATTGAAATTTGATCCCACTTCCACACTGGAATTTCCAAAGGTTGCAATAACCCACCGGGCCTTTGATGTTTGGCCTTGACAAGTTGGCAAGTCATGCAACACTTAACAAAATTAGCAATATCTGATTTCATTCCCTCCCAGTAATAAAGTCGCTTCATATCTGTATACATTTTACTGCTACCGGGATGAATGGAATATTTGGAACGATGAGAATCTTCTAGAATATCTTTACAAAGATCTCCAGTATTTGGTACGATAAGTCTACCAAATTTTCGAATGCCGCCACGAAAATCAATATCAAAGTCTCTCAAACCTTCAATATCAGTTTTATCCTTAAGATTTTGGCCAAGCAAAGCCAATTCAGGATCTAGCTGTTGAGCTTCAAGAATGCGGTCTAAAAGAGAAGGACGAGCCTCGAGGCTACACAAAACAAGAGATGAACATAAATCGGAAACGCGATCTCGAATTTCACAAGTGGATAAAAGTTCGAGATTGTTCCATTCAGATATCATCATAGAAACAACCGCTTGTTGCTTGCAACTGAGTGCATCGGCGACTCGATTCCCCTTTCCGGGAGTATAAAAAATGTCAAGATCATAAGAGGCAAGAAATTCGAGCCAACGCTGTTGACGCAAATTAAGTTCCTTTTGAGAAAATAAATATTTCAAAGACTTATGATCAGTATAAAGTATAAACTTTTCTCCCAAAAGATAATGTCGCCAAATTCGAAGGGCGAAAACGATAGCCGCGAGTTCTAAATCATGTGTGGCATATCTAGTCTCAGCCGGCTTCAATTGCCTAGAAGCATAAGCAATAACATGTTCTTTTTGCATAAGAACGGCACCCAAACCAACGCGACTAGCATCGGTATAAACGACAAAGTCTTGATTCCCTTCGGGAATAATAAGAATAGGAGCATCAGAAAGGAGTTCTTTTAATTTCTGAAAAGAAGTTTCACATTTATCCGACCAAATGTATTTAACACCTTTCTTTGTTAAGCCAGTAAGAGGAACGGCAATCTTAGAAAAGTCTTTTATAAAACGGTGGTAATATCCTGCCAATCCGAGAAAGCTACGGATTTCAGTCACGCTCTCCGGTCTCTTCCAATCTTGAATCGCTTCTATCTTTGAAGGATCCACAGCTATTCCGGATTCGGAAATAATATGACCGAAAAACTTCACACTAGATTGCCAAAAATGGCATTTAGAAAATTTTTCTTTTAGTTGATTGCTCCTAAGAGTTTCCAATACAATTCGAAGATGCTTTTCGTGTTCCTCCTCGGTTTTAGAATACACAAGAATATCATCAATAAAGATGAGAACAAACCGATCGAGAAAATCTTTGAAAACTCTATTCATAAGGTCAACGAAATAAGCCGGAGCATTCGTTAATCCGAATGGCATAACTAGCCATTCATAAGATCCATAGCGTGTACGGAACGAAGTCAAAGGAATACTATCCTCTGCGATACGAAGCTGATGGAAACCGGTAGCCAAGTCCAATTGTGAAAAGACTCTAGCACCACTAAGTTGATCAAACAGATCATCAATCCGAGGCAATGGATATTTATTCTTAATAGTAAGATCATTAAGCTTGCGATAGTCGATGCAAAGCCTAAGTGTACCATCGGACTTACTTACGAAAATAGCTGAAGCTCCCCAAGGCGAGGAACTAGAGCGTATAAGTTGCTTCGTCTCCAACTCGAATAGTTGTTTGCGTATCTCTTCATTCTCCTTATTGGACATGCGGTAAGGAGGACGGGTAATAGGTTGAGCTCCAGGTATAAGATTAATTTTGAACTCAATTGCTCGTTTAGGTGGTAATCCTAAAACGGGCTCAAAGATGTCGGAAAATTCACGAACGACGCGAATAAGAGAAATGACGTCTTTCTCATCATCATTATCATTATCACGAGGATTTAAAGAATATAAAGATGCAACCAAAGCGGAATCCGAATCTTTAAGAATAATAGAAATCTGGTTAACGGATTGCGGATGTCGAAGATAAATAGTCCGCTCAGGACATAGGATATGATCTTCATAACGAGTAAGCCAATCCATACCCAATATCATTCCAAAGCCTAAGTAACGCATGACATGCAAATCGGCTAGGAAAGAAAAATCACACAAAATAATCTCGACATCTTTACAAAGCAGACTAAGAGTTGCGGATCCACCAACTGGATTCGAAATTCTTAAAGAAGTCATTAAAGCAACAACACTTAAAGAAAAAGTATCGACAAGTTCCTTTGATATAAAAGAATGGGATGCACCCGTATCAAAGAGAACTCGAATAGGTTGATCACGAAATTTAATGATGCCATCAAGGACAGAATGAGACATACCTTGACCGCGAGATGTGTTGCCAAGGGCTTGAGCAACGTTTAACTTTCCCTCCTTCTCTTGAAGCTTAGGGCATTGGTGCATAAAATGATCTGGACTTTTACAGTAGCGGCAAGAGCGGGGCTTTGAACACTTGTTCGAAAAATGGCCCTTAGCACCACAGTCGAAGCATTTCTGATCACTGGGGGAAAATGCCTTTGCAGCAGGAGTTGCTTGCTTACCCTTTTTGTTGGGATAAGGACCTTTGAATTTGTTTGGCCTCTTCTTTTTGTTGAAGTTTGGTTTGGCAACCACCACTTCAACTTCATTGTCCTTATCAGCCTCTTCAAGACGAAGAGCGATATCAATAAGTTGGTCGAAAGAAACTTCTAACTTTAGAAGTAATGGCTTCTTGAGATTCTTGTTTAAGCCATAGACGAATCTTTGATTCTTCTTCAATGGAGTGTTGATGTATTCAACCCCATATTTAGACAGTGACTCGAAGGATGCGACATAATCTGTCATAGAGGATTCACCTTGAACAAGGTCTATAAAACGACGAGCCAATGTCACCTTTTCTGCTTCTGGTACGAATTTTAATTCGAAGCGTTCCCGGAATTTCTCCCAGGTGAGATCTGCTTCATTAATTTCAGAAATAAGAAGTTCGTACCAATCCAGTGCTCTTTCTTGGAGCATACTGGAGGCCACCTGAACACGGTGAAGATCGATAAGATTCATGCGAGAAAAGATTCTATCGCATGTTCTTAACCAAGCCTGGACTTCAATAATAGTTTCAGAACCTTTGAATGGCTTCCCACCTAAGTTGGTATAATCGTTGCACAAGCGTGCAAATCCAGACCTTGGGTGAGTAGGTTCCAGATTAGGTCCGGCTGCTTGTGCGTTCTTTACTAGATCAAGAAGCTGCTGGGCGGACATAAAAACTCCATCCTGGGGAGTGACAGTAGATGGTCCAGCTCTGGGGTGACCTGGTCTAGACATTCTTCTCTTTAAGAAAGAGAAAAGAAGAAAAAGGTTATTCACCAAATGAATATCAAGCAAATCTTGATAGATGAAACAAGGAATCATAAAGAAAACAGGATGAATCGGTTCGAAGATTCGAACTAATTTCTGAAACACAACTCCTAAGGTGGACTTAGGACGATGATCCTTGTTAAGTTATTCTAACCTGTTCCGAAGTTTGGCTCCGATACCAAGCTGTGACGCCCCACCTCTATACCCACGCTAACCAAGAACACTACGGTGTAGTGCTGTCAATTAGCATGGAGAATAAGGCTGTTGAGGAGCGACCATCCATGTAACTTCTTTGTGCGAGCACCGCTATGTCAGATAGTAAAACATGCATTTCATTTAAGGAGGAAATCCGACATACCGGTACAAACTCAAAGCTATCACACAGTGGCTATATATAATCTTCGGAAACAAATATAGAAATAAACATAACACAAATCAGTCACAGACATCCATATAACAAAGGCGGAAAAAGATATGAATATATATATAACACATGAAAGTGTACATCAGAGTAGTGGTCAAATAAGATCCACAATAATACAAAAGAATAGCATCACGTGCTATACAAAAGAATAAGTACACAACATAGAGTCTATATCTTAAATGTGTACATCCAAAAACTACTAATCTATGTAGTTAGCCAAAAGTCAGAATAATCCTGAAGAGAAGTCAAGCAGAAGCACCTGTAACATCTCGGTCTGACCCGAGTATTATTTATAAGAAAATAATAAACGGATCAGTCTAGCTATAAATATCAGATGATAAGGTATAGGATAAATAATATGGCATGAACATGTAACAACCATAACGGCATACTACTATAAGTATGTAAATGATAATCACAAAAGATTAATCAATATCACTAGAATCTTCTCAAAGATACAATAGGGTATCATACCCTAAACTTGTATTCATAACAAGTCCATAACACATAAATTCACCAATGCACAAAAACTGATATCATATCAATGAAAATCATGAAAATTGGTGAAGCATAAATTCCAGAAATCATCACAAGAAATCCAGAAAACACATAAAAAGGGGGAGGCCTAACACATGAACGGGAGCATGAAAACTCACCAACGCGTATCACACAGGAATGAGAAGCTATCTCATGGAAGCTATCCATTAAATTTTCACACAGGAATGGCCCGAAGACCATGGGGTGCTACCCCATATATGTGATGGCGAAACATCACAAAAGCGGGGTCTACTCTCCCTCGCAGACAAAGAGACATCGCTCAATCGCTAGTCTAAATCACAAAAATGATCGTCATGATCATAATGAAGTGTCAATTACACTAAGCCAGTAAATATATGAGTTTAGCTTCATGTCTCATAACCACTAGCTTAACTTAAATATTTACGAACAAACTGTAGATGTCCACTAGGAAATTGTCACAAAAGATTCAATCGAACAAGTCCAAGAATTAACCGGCGAAGTAAACGCAAGCGTTTCATACCACTTGTTTTACTAAGTCGTTTAATTAGATTTCTCATACGAGTGAGGTAAAGGCTTGTATATACTAGTAGATTGGAAATCGGTTTTATAAACGAGTTTGATATTGAAAATAGAGTTGAAATCGTTTGGATGAAGAAGTTTTGATATTTAATACTAGTATTGAAACCTTTATGTTTTTAGAGTGACAAATCACAAAAATGATTGTAGAAACAATCAATCGCCAAAATTCACATTCGAAGACGTGAATAAATTCCAAAGAAATCGATATCAAATCCATCAAAGTGGATATTTCCAAAATTCCCAAAGAAAGATGTCATCAAAGATGATAATAAAAGATAACAACAATAGGGAAACCACACGAATCGATTAAAGTTGGAAATCACACAAAATAGGCGAAATAGGCAAACAGCATCAGGTCGGTCGGCCGACTTCAGGGCTCGGTCGACCGGACCCTGTTCTGAAAAATAGTTCGGGAAGCAGGTCGGTCGATTGAGCTCTGTAGCCGGTCGACCAAACCCAAACAGAGAAGTGCTTAGCACTTTTGGAAGCAGGTCGGTCGACTGAGCTCTGCAGCCGGTCGACCAAACCCAAACAGAGAAGTGCTTAGCACTTTTGGAAGCAGGTCGGTCGACTGACTACAGAGCTCGGTCGACCGGACCTGTTTCCAGCACTGCCCAACTTATCAAGTTCATTGGCCACATCTCGACCAAATTGCATTTTCGCGAGCAACGACACTAAGGATTTAAGCCAAACGACAACCCGGCCTTATAAGCCATTCAATGCATCCCAAAAATCATGATCAAAGACCAAAGTTTGGATTTTTAAAGAATTGAACTCAAAACACTAAAAATTGGAATATTCACCGAATCGATCCAAACCAAAAGTAATTGCACAAGAATAAGTGTTAGGAATTCATACCTAACAATCGAAGATAAATATAGTTTAAGATGTGAGATAAAAATCTCACCTTTAAGCACAAGAACAAGTATGAAGAAGTTTGTAAGCAAAGGGAGAATCAACCACTCTTCAACACAACCCAAATGAGCTTGAATCTATGCTAAAAAAGAAGAACATTCCTAAAATTAGGTTTAGGAATTTCTGAAATTGAAAGGAGAAAGGGTTGGAGAAGAAGAAGGAGAAGCTTACCAAGGTTTCTTCTATTAGTTTGGAGCTAGAACTTGATTTGAAGATGAAACTAGGGTTTGGGAGTTTTAATTTCCCATCTCTCCCACCATTGTTGCTCTAAAACTGAAAAGAGGAGAAAGTGAGAGTGAGTGGAGAGGATCAGATTTGGGGTTAAGTTGGCAAAGGGGCTGAACCCAAACCCAAACCCAAAGTGCAAATGGTCAAATTTTTGACTAGCTCCAAACATATCAAAGTTTATACTCAAAAAGGTTGCAAACGGCATTTTGGACTCAATGGAGGGGGTCCCGAGTTCTAATTCAACTTTTTGCAAAAAGTGACTTTTCGGACAAAAATCCGACAAATGATAAAATATTTAAATATAAAATCGACAAATATGCGGGTTGTTACATTGGGTTTCAACGAAACTAATTTCATTGGATCCGTAATACTATATAATAACATGCTGTCGAATTTTGTGGCGATCGAACGTATCGTTTGGTCGTGCGAGTTCATAACGGATAGACATTAATTAAAGGAATTTAAATTAAAATAATCGGGTTTGAAAATCTATCTTCTACATATGATCGAATTGGGTCTTGAGACTAGTTCCATTGTGTTCGAAATAGGGGTATAACTTATAGAACGCTAGGCGACACGCGTCGTTTTGAGTTCGAAATTTTCACGGATGAATAGTGCCGCAAAAATTTTCTATATAAGACCATCCTTTCTCGTCATTTGCAAACCCTAAACTAAAAAATATCACAGCCGCCATTTTTCTTTTAAACCCTAGCAAATCCAATGGCCTAGATTTCACGCGTCGATCGGGAAGGAATTAGGCGAAACTTCCTATGGCAAAGAGGTGTGCCTCGACCCCACGAAGCCATCAATGGTGGTCGATCATCCATCGAGGTCATGGTGAAGCCGAATTTGGGCGATGAAGGAGGCGGCTATTTTGGGTTTATCGATCTCGCTCGTACATGCGCACGCGAGGGCGAGGTGCTGGAGTGAGGCGTGATGGTGACGGATGTAGGCGTGGCGGGGGAGGAGTTAGGGGCACGCGATCGAGCTTTATAAAAAAAATATATAGCCGGTTTCGTTCGTGAACAGTGAGCATAGGAGGGAGATGATGGAGATAAGTTAAGTTTAAAACTAAATTATTTAAGTTAATTATAATTAATTATATTCAAATGTTAATTTATTAATAACTTTCTCGTACGAGGTCCGTTTTGAGCGTGACAAGTTGTGTTGCGTTCGTATCAGTGAGTACTACGCAATGGAGTTGGATTGTTGGAGTTCGGAGCTAGTTAGAATTTTGGTTTAAAATTAAACGTCCGTTCAATTTTAATTCAAAATGGAACATTTGGCGACTATTAAAAATCAATGTGAGTTAATCTCACCTTTTTGGTTAACCAAAAATATTTTTAATCGATAAAAATTATCTACTGGATGTTTGGATATTTATTATTGATAGTTATTGTGTAAGGACCCAAAATTTTAGTAATTTGAATTTGGAATATTTAATTTAATTTAGATATTGAAAAGTTAATTTTATAAGTTAAATAACTTGAATTTCAAATATAGTGATTTATTTGATAATTAAATTGTAGAATTTAATATTAGAATTGTTTAAATAATTGAATTTTGGATTTAATATGAATGAAAATGATTTCAAAGGTTGATTTAGATTCTATTTGAATAAAAAGTAGGTTAGTGAACTTTTAAATTTGATTTAAAAGTGAATAAATTGATTTTGGGAATTACTCGTTTTAATTAACGTATAAAAATAGCCTTCCAGAGTACTGTCTTGCATTTTGACGAAACCAGGTCTATTGATTCATAATAGTGAGTTATTGTATGCCATCGAATTTCGAGGCGACCGAACGTATCATTTGGTCGTGCGAGATCGAAACGAGTAGAAATTAATTAATGGAAATTATATTTATATAATTCGATTTTGAAAAGTTAACTTCTGTATATGATGGAATTGACTCTCGGTATATATTCCATTGTGTTTGGAATAAGGGTAGAACATATAGAACGCAAGGCGGCAGGTATTGTTTGGAGTCCGAAATTTTCACGGATGAATAGTGCTTTGGAAAATTTTCTATCTAAGGCCATTCATTTCTTACATTTGCAAACCCAAATCAAAAGTTCAACCGCCATTCTCTTCAACTTTAAACCTAGGATCCAACAACTTACATCGATCGGAGCCACTCCATTTGTTTTCAGCCTTCGACTTCTAAAGCATTATTGTAGAGCTCGACGAAACAAACCAAATCAACGGTCGAGATGGAGCATGGCGTAGTATTGAGGCCGAAATTCACCTTCGACAGTCATCGACAAGATTGGGTTTTGCACAAGCAACACATGCGCGGCGTGCGCGATGGGGAGGCGATGGCTCATTGAGGGGTGGCGCACACGGAGGTGGTGGCGCGCATGGGCGGCTCGACTGGGTGGCGCGGCATATTTCGGTCGAAGATATGAAATTAAAAAAAGTGAGCGCGACCTAGAAGGATGCGTAGATGAGGGAGAGAGGGAAATAATGTAAGTTTAAATTTTTAATTAAATTAAGTTAATTTTAGAATTTAATTATATCGTTCGATTAAAATTTTGTAACTTGTTCATATGAGGTCTGTTTCGAGCGCGAAAAGTTGTGTTGCGTTCATATCAGCGAGCACTACGTGATGGAATTAGATTGGATGGATTTGGAGCTAGTGAGAATTTCAGATTAAAATTGAACGCCCGTTCAATTTTAATTCAAAGATGGAACGTTTTGACGACTATAAAATCAATGTGAGTTAATCTCACCTTTTTGTTTAACCAGGAATATTTTTAGTCGATAAAAATTATCCATTGGATGTTTGAATATTTATTATTGATAGTTATTAACTATTTGGATAATTTACTAATTATTATTAGTTGGATTGAATATATTCCCGCCCTTGGAGTAGATAAGATCCTATTACGTTCACGTGTAAGAGCGGATGACCCTTTGTATACGAATCCCACCTCGAAGCGGTTGATTTATATTTTTATGATTATATACTATATGTGATGCAGTGGGACAGGTTGGAATGATCTAATAGGATTCCTCACACTGTTGATTTTATTTTTCGTATTTATTGTGGTATATGATATGTTGGATGTTATATTGGATGACATGAACATGATTTTACTTATTTAGTGCTTTAGTAGCACTGGGCCTTATTTTTGGTATTTTGAAATACTAAAAATGATTTTGATTTAAAAAGGATTTCGTAGTATTTTTGGAAGTATATATGTTTTAATAATTTTTTTAAATATTTAAAAGGAAATGTATTTGTTTTTAAAACAAATAAAAATATGATTTTTGGTAATATGAAAGTGTAGTTTTTGAGAACTATTCTTAAATAGAGATTTTGAAAGGATTTATAAAAGTGATATACTAGAAATAAAGAGATAGATTTTGTAACGACCCACCTTTTTGGACAGTTTAAATCGACAATAAACCACACATGTCAACTAAAACTATCCGAAAGTGTGAATTGTTAATGGGGCTAAATAAGAAAATAAGAGAAAAGGAGAGGAAAACAAACACAGAATCGCGCAGCGGAACGACAATATATAATAATCAAATAAACAGTTCATGAAGATGTTTATACAATACATTTGATTATAATCTATACAATATTTATCAGAGTTATATATACATCAGGGATAAATAAATAATGCAGCAGACAACATGATGTAGAGATAATAAAAGTAGTAATACACCAAATCTTCATCTTCGTCCTCAAGAATAGATCTTCAGTAAGTTGAAAAACTCAAGACCGACCCAAGCTTAATAAAAAGAACAAAACACTCGAGTCAGGACTAAAATATCCTTATGTAAGTCAATCGATATCGCATATAAAATACGAGTGTCACGGCGTTAGAGATGCTTATGGGTTTTCACATTTCCTATCTAGTGTATAACGTGCGTGCAATAACTCAAGAGATGTTACGGGATTTTCCACCTCTTAAGGATCCATCAAAATATCTATATGTAGTAGAATACGCTATATATGTAATGTCTAATCAATAAAATAAATATTTTTCTTAGCGTTAAGGCTTTACATTGATCACCCTTAACGCGTTTTTAAGCATTGCCGTACAGTTTGCATATAAAACATCAGTAAACGGTCGGTGGATAGGGATGCGCGGTGATACGACAACACTAAACCAAAATCATATGGGTCTTATATAGGGATAAAAGTATGACAAGGCATGTAACGACCCAGAATTTTGAACAAATTTAATTGAGAATATTAATTAATTTTGAATATGTGAACGATGATTTAAATTGAATCCCGAATGAAATTTTGAATTTGACGATTAAATTATATAATTTAATATATTGAGAGTTGAATAAATATTTGAATCTTCAATTTTAAGCTGATTAAAAATAATCTGAAAGCTTTTAAAATTCGTATTGATGATGCTGAAGATAATAGAAGCTTCAGAATCGAATTTGAAATTGATTTGATCAGTTTTGAATTTATATCGTTCGTATCGATATTTAAAAATAGCCGTCCGAGGCACAGTCTCGGAATTCGACGAAACTAGTTCCATTGGATCCGTGATATTGAATTATTGTCGGATTTCAATTTTCGTATTTTTCGGAATTGATATGTGAGCGTACGATATATAAACGCGTAGAAATTTATACCAGGACCGATTGAATTTAAATAAAATCAAATTGCTTTCCTATAATCCAACAACTCGTACAGCCCACCCCCCTATTGTCTCCTCTCGTACACGCTTTCTTTCCCTTTAGTTAAATCACGAAAAAGGAAGCCGCCTTCTCATTTAAAATCACGTACTTGTTGTCTTCCCTTCTACCTCCTTTCGTTCAAATTTTAAACTCTTCTTCACAAGACAAAAAAATAAATGGCAGCCGAGTTCTCTTCGTGAACGAACGAAATCAAAAGAGGGGAAGCATGGCCAAGCCCTATATCTCGTTCGCTTTCAAGTCGAGGGGCGCGCGCGCTTGCGTAGAAGGCTGGGGAGATGCGAGTTCATCAGCAATTCGAGGGGGAAAGCTGTGGTCGAGCATGCGATGGTATTCGCGATGGGATGGAGTCGTGGGCGTGGGAGAAACTAGAAACTCGAAGTCGGAACTTCTCTGGAAGGAGGAGGCTCTCGAGGCGACGTGCTCTGGAAGCGACTTTCGTGATGAAGTCTGGGGTGTGGTGGCCTCAGTCGCGAGTGGAGATTCATGACATTCGAATCGAGGCTAGGGTCGATCGTAGTTCAGATGGCAAGGGGATTTGGGGTATCTCGTGGCAGCGACGACGAGGTCAGGGAACAATCGCGAGGTAGCTGTTAGGGGGTAGGGTTTCGAGGGCGACGACAGTGTTCCAGTTAGGGTTGCTTTCGATTTGGGTAAGGTTTATCAGTTTAAAATAAAATTTATTTTATATATAGTACATTTAAAATGTTGTAGGGTTCAATCAAGGTTAACTGAAAATTTATTTGCTGAAGGAAACAATCCTGTTTATATATCTATATGTACGTAGATAATGAAATAAAATTTGCAGTGAGATGGAATTTTTATCAGTATTTTATGGATAATTGAAAAGAAAATATAGTTTTAAAACTAAAAATTTTAGCTAAACAAATTTGTTTAAAAGAAATGGGTTTGAAATGAAATCATTTGTTTAGAACTAAATCGGTAGTTAAATTTATTATAAATTAATTAAATCATTAAACGAAAAAAATTAATTGTTCAATTTATTCGAATATTAATAAATTGTGTAAATATTTATACAAGGTATAAATCGAGAAAATCAAGTCGAGCCGAAAAAGAAATGGATGGCAAATTAAAAGAAAGGTGAGATTTTTCTCACTCAAAAAAAAAAATTTGATGTTTGCAGTTATTGATTGCTATTGATTGTGATACTAGATATAGTAGGATATATATCTATATATAGCAATATATACATATTGGCATATGTATATATTGGATTGATGATTTCCCGCCTCGTATAGCGGATGAGACCCTATTGCGCCGTTAGTAAGCGGATTTTTATAAAAACCCATATACCGCGATATTCCACCTCGAAGTGGAATGGTATTGTGCTAACGTCTTTGGATGCAGGGAAACAGGTTGGAGGGATCCAACTGGATTCCTCAACTATATTTATTTATTTACAGATGTTGATATATATTCTGTTATCATATGATGATATATGATGTTTGATGTTGTGATGGACTAATTGATGCGTTGCATCATTGGATTCAAATTTTGAAATTTAAAAATAACAATGTTGATTTTAAAAGTGAAATTTTAAAAGTGATCTTTGAAAATATACGTTTATTTAAATTGTTGAATTGATTTACTTTAAATAGATAAACGTTAAAACTTTAAAGTTATAAAAGTTAAGATTTTGTGAATTTTAACAAAAAAGTAATTTCTTTTGAAATAAAGAGTTAAGAAATTTATAAAATGGTTTAAGTTGAGATTTTTGAATTATTAAACCAATGTATATAAAAGATGTATCAAATTGATATTTATCAATTAAAGTTATTGGAATTTTAAAATGAGTTTTATAAGAAGATATGAAATTTATAATTTTAAAATGTGAAGATATGAAATGTATAGAATTATAAATTGTAAAGATATGAAATTTATAGATTTATAAAGTATGAAGTTGTAGAATGAATGATTATAAGAAATTTACTTATAAATTGGATTTTTTGCTTTTAAATGGAATATTGATCGGATTGTTAATAAAGAAGATTTATAAATCAAAGTTGTTAAAAAAATATAGAAATAGGATTTATAAACGTTGTTTTATAAATTCAAAATCAATGGAGTTTGACAAATTAAATGTAGGAGGTCACTAAAGAAGATATATTCGCGATTTTGGATAGCGAATCTTTATTGAAATAAAATGTGTAGAGATGATTGAAATTTGGTTAAGTGAATTATATTCACGATTTTGGACAGTGAATATATTCTTAAGGAAAATGGATATGTTCTGGAGAAACGATATTATAAAATGAAGTAATTGTTTTAAAAGATGTTTTAAAACGTGTTAAATATCGAAATCATAGATTTCAACATTTATTGTTGAAATAGACGTTTTCGAGAAATAAGGAAATGATGGACTATAACACTGTTGTTATAGTAAATGATTTCCGAAAGGAAATGTTTTATATAGTGTTGGGATTTATATGTCTATCTAAATTTCGAATCCCTATACTAGTGATTTTGAGTCGTCGTAACGATGTTTTACGCAACATTCGTTTTGACTCAAATAGATGTTAAAATTTATGATTTCCTTAAAGAATGAAATGTATACTTAATATTGATTTAAGTATATTGAATATTTTCAAATGTTGAAAATAAATAGATTTGTGGAATACTTATTTTTTTTAAATAAGTATGGAAATGCTTTTCCAATATGAAATGAACTGTTTTAAGATTTTATCTTCAAAGATAAAATGAAATGTGGAAATTGATTTGAAATTGTTTTCAAATGGTTATGTGTGGAAATTATATATCTAGTAAAGATATTTTTGAAGAATAAATAATTTGGAAAATTATTTGGAATCCGATGATGTTGCGCATCTTTATTGATAGTTAAATAACCGACTATCAATAATTACCTTTAGAATGGTATTTGTTGTGAATTGGATGAATTTGAATGCCACACTTATTTTTGAATAATCGCTCACTATTCGGGTTAGCCGGGAAAGGACCATGGGGTCGTATAACCCATTCCGAATATGTGATACGTCGTTATGAATTGCATTCGAAGACCGGTGTTGAAGACCGGATATTTTTGAAAACGGAAGGATTACCGTCGAGTTACTCTACATCGGCTGATCTCCGGTTTAGAGGTTTTATCACCCTTAGTGACGGGAAGTCCGGACGTGATTAGAAAATTATCCGGGTATGCAAGTGCTTCGTGAGAAGTGCCTTCGGTTCTGTTCGATCCCGGAACAGACTTGTATGGATTGTGTGTCTGACGTTACAATTTGAGATATAAAGCTGATTTCTTTCAAATACATTTCTATTGGTGGCGGAGAATTTATTCTCTTAGCTTAACACCCTTCTCTGAGACGTACGAGCTCAGAGGTTATGTAGTTGAAATTTATCAGCGATATATCCCAATTTGGTAACGTGGCATACTGAGTGTTGCTGTGAAATGATCAGTGTTTGATCATTTGTGATATGATCATTTGTTTGATCTTATATCTTTGTGATCATAGGTTGATCATTTTGTTTGACCCGAAGTAGGGCTTTGTAGAAAGCGTAGCTTTGTGGACGAGACTTCATCGAGCCTCACACCCCGGAAATGGTTGAAACAGGAAGGATGCGGCAAGGTTCTAGGGAGTAGCGCCCCTTAGTGTATGTCATTCCTTCTGGATAAAGGTGGTATCATGGTATGGAGCCCAGATACTTAACCTCTGTGGTTACTGCATTATTTTTACTATGTGGTTTGTTGCGAATCGGGGATCCTCGGGAAGATCGGTGACGATCGGGGGATGGCATACGCGTGTCAGTAGTTACCTATTTTTGCAGAGGTAACCCGGCCTTGTGTTGGCAGAGATCTAACCGTAATGTTAGGTTATTTCTCGGGTCGTCTATTCCAGGGACGTACCCATCGTGGATAGGAAGTTCCTTAGCCTGACCATTTGTTGGAAATCCAAAGAAACAATACGAGCCTTGTACGGTTTTAGTTGTAGAACATGCCATTTAATATGGTAGCTATAGCAAGCATACTATAATGGTACCTATGCTGGCTAAGATTTATATTCTACTTTCGAAATGTTTTCTACACTATGCACTAATAATAATATCAAAAAGAATTTGATTTTTGCGTAGTAAGCATCTTTGACTATCATAAGAAGAAATTTCCTCCAAGTCTGCGTTTGCATTGTGTGTGTGGCGGGAGGTCTTATGGTAGTTTCATTTTCCAAAAGCATTGCTAATTTGTTTTATTTTCTTTGTGAAAAAATAAAATAAATAATAATAACTGTTTTACGATCTCACACCAGTCACCATGACTGACTCGGAGTTTATTGTTTCCCTTCTAAACTCTGGGTGCCCACAAATTTCCACACGGGCAGCCTAGAGTTATGTTATCAGGATATTCTGGATATTCTGGAGCTTTGGAGATAAGCTGGAGGACGAGACGTAGTATTTGTATCTGATAGTATTTATTCCGCTGTGTATTCTGTATGAGGACAAGTTATATAACTGTCCATTGTTGTATTGAGTTGTATATTGACTCTGATGATTGATGTATGTATAAAATGATATAGTTCTTTGTTTAAAGACTAGTGTTTATCTATTATATATTGTTCCGCTGCGATGTGTAAGATTCTGATGTTGTTCTGTTGTTCTTTCTTCTTCTGCTTTCTTCTTCTTCTCTTTTTCTTCTATCTTTTCTTCTATTTCTCTTTCTTAAACCCTCACTATTGGAGTTTCCGGCACTCGATTGCTCGGCAGTCGATAAAGTGAGTATCGATGTCGAATTTTCGAGAGTCGAAAATTTCGGTATGTGACAGCGTGGTATCAGAGCATATGGTTAAGCGACAACCCTGCTCTGTTGGGTGTTACTCATTAGAGATAGAGTCAGTAGTACTCTAGAATGAGTTGAGTGTAATAATAGATATGAGCGCGTATTTGTTATTTGAATATAAAAATGTTTTATATTGTGTTTGCTTATCCGTTGAGATATTTATGAATTTTGGTCGGTATGTGGGACGCCATATTATCGATAGGGATTTCTAAACACTTAAAACGAGGCAAGACGACACAGTATTGTTTTAAATAGGGTAAATGAAATAATTTTACCCAAAACTATTTTTGTATATAAAAGAAATAATTTTCTATGAATTATTATAGTATATGGATGTTTGGTTGTTAGGAAATAAAAACATTGAAATATTATCATTGTTATATTGAAATTGAATAAGAAGTAAAGTAATAACCAAAGATTTAAGAAATAAAATTCACATACAAATGAAATTAAAGAATGTAAATTATAAATGTGAATTGTAATTTGAAACGGAATTCCAGAGAAGTTTTGGAAATGTTTTGAAAAGAATTTGAAAATTTTGGAGATTTGGAAAGTTTAAGTCCTTTTTGGAGTTGAAAATGATTTTCAAAGGTTTTGAAAAGTATTCTGATAGGAATGAAAAGCTCTAAACTCTTTTCGGTCGCTGGAAAATAACTTCGGTAATGACTGCAGCATCACCGGTGTTCATTTTCGGGTTTCCAAAAGAGTAATTGCTGCCAAATTGTTTTAAATGGAAGTTGTTTGAAAATTTGGGTTTTGTTTTGAAAATTCAAGGGATAATTTGAATTGTTTTCAAAATGATTTTGAAATGTTGCTAAGACTCTGGAATATTATGAAATATTATGAAGTTGATAACTTGTAAAGTTTAAATAAAAATCTAACTTAAAAGAGATAAATTTATATATGAATAAAGTTGTAAATATAAATTGTAATGTAAATTTATGATTGGAAATAGAATTCCAAGAAGATAATTGAAAATAAAATTCATTAATGAAATGAAATTGTAAATGTGATTGTATAAATGATTTGATAAATCGATATGTAAATAAGTCAAAGACTTATAGAATATTTGAAATTTGATGGAATGAGGTTCAAATTGGAAATGAAAGTTGTTTGGTTAATAGAATAAATTCAATTTAAAGAATGAAGTTAAATAAATATAAGTACAAGTGAATCAATTAAATGAGAGTGAAATTGAATGTTAAAATTCATTTTTGAATTTGTGAGCGAATAAGACTGAATTGAAATTGATTTGTGAAAACAAGTGAAGTATTAAACTAAAATTAGTAAGTAAAGCTAATTGAATATTAACCGAATGAATAAGTTTGAAACGAATTAAATTCAATGATTATAAAAGAAAGGTAAATTGAATTCGAATTGGAAATCCAGTTTAAAGGTAAGTAGATTTAACCGAAGGGTAAATTGTAAATTGAATTTAAATGAGAACGTGAAATGCAAAATTGAATGGATATGAATATGTAACTTCAACAGTGAAGTAAGCTAAAGATATATAAGCAGTTGATATTGAAAATTTTGTAATAGAATTTGCAAAATGGTTTGAATATATGTAACTAGATATTATGGCTAGTAGGATATACAGGTGTAAAGGAATTGGGATTTTAATTTTGAAGAGAATTTGAATTGCTCAACAAAAGGTAAGTGTTTCAATTTGAATATGAGATTTGATGACTTATTTCTCTAGCCGCTTGGCTTTTTCTTTTTCTTTTTGAAATCTAAGAGTCCGTAGGGACGTTTTGTAGTCGTGCCGTATTAGCCGCGCAAAGGAGACGCTGGCGAAATTTTTCGAAAATTTAGGGCGTTAGAAATTTTTTGAGAAATTTTGAAAGTTTAAAATTTGAATTTAAACTTAAAATTGAGTTGAGAAGTAAAACAATGTTGTTTTGAAACTTAGAATTGAAGTTGAAATTTAGTAGAATTAATAACGAATCTTTAGTAGAAAGATTTGTTTGATAAATTGATAAAACTATTGAATGTTGAAAAATAGTAGACGAGTTAAGGACATTTTTTCCTAACTTGTAATTTCGAGGACGAAATTCTTTTAAGGGGGGAAGTCTGTAACGACCCAGAATTTTGAAAAAATTTAATTGAGAATATTTAATTAATTTTGAATATGTGAACGATGATTTAAATTGAATCCCGAATGAAATTTTGAATTTGACGATTAAATTATATAATTTAATATATTGAGAGTTGAATAAATATTTGAATCTTCAATTTTAAGCTGATTAAAAATAATATGAAAGCTTTTAAAATTCGTATTGATGATGCTGAAGATAATAGAAGCTTCAGAATCGAATTTGAAATTGATTTGATCAGTTTTGAATTTATATCGTTCGTATCGATATTTAAAAATAGCCGTCCGAGGCACAGTCTCGGAATTCGACGAAACTAGTTCCATTGGATCCGTGATATTGAATTATTGTCGGATTTCAATTTTCGTATTTTTCGGAATTGATATGTGAGCGTACGATATATAAACGCGTAGAAATTTATACCGGGACCGATTGAATTTAAATAAAATCAAATTGCTTTCCTATAATCCAACAACTCGTACAGCCCACCCCCTATTGTCTCCTCTCGTACACGCTTTCTTTCCCTTTAGTTAAATCACGAAAAAGGAAGCCGCCTTCTCATTTAAAATCACGTACTTGTTGTCTTCCCTTCTACCTCCTTTCGTTCAAATTTAAAACTCTTCTTCACAAGACAAAAAAATAAATGGCAGCCGAGTTCTCTTCGTGAACGAACGAAATCAAAAGAGGGGAAGCGTGGCCAAGCCCTATATCTCATTCGATTTCAAGTCGAGGGGCGCGCGCGCTTGCGTAGAAGGCTGGGGAGATGCGAGTTCATCAGCAATTCGAGGGGGAAAGCTGTGGTCGAGCACGCGATGGTATTCGCGATGGGATGGAGTCGTGGGCGTGGGAGAAACTAGAAACTCGAAGTCGGAACTTCTCTGGAAGGAGGAGGCTCTCGAGGCGACGTGCTCTGGAAGCGACTTTCGTGATGAAGTCTGGGGTGTGGTGGCCTCAGTCGCGAGTGGAGATTCATGACATTCGAATCGAGGCTAGGGTCGATCGTAGTTCAGATGGCAAGGGGATTTGGGGTATCTCGTGGCAGCGACGACGAGGTCAGGGAACAATCGCGAGGTAGCAGTTAGGGGGTAGGGTTTCGAGGGCGACGACAGTGTTCCAGTTAGGGTTGCTTTCGATTTGGGTAAGGTTTATCAGTTTAAAATAAAATTTATTTTATATATAGTACATTTAAAATGTTGTAGGGTTCAATCAAGGTTAACTGAAAATTTATTTGCTGAAGGAAACAATCCTGTTTATATATCTATATGTACGTAGATAATGAAATAAAATTTGTAGTGAGATGGAATTTTTATCAGTATTTTATGGATAATTGAAAAGAAAATATAGTTTTAAAACTAAAAATTTTAGCTAAACAAATTTGTTTAAAAGAAATGGGTTTGAAATGAAATCATTTGTTTAGAACTAAATCGGTAGTTAAATTTATTATAAATTAATTAAATCATTAAACGAAAAAAATTAATTGTTCAATTTATTCGAATATTAATAAATTGTGTAAATATTTATACAAGGTATAAATCGAGAAAATCAAGTCGAGCCGAAAAAGAAATGGATGGCAAATTAAAAGAAAGGTGAGATTTTTCTCACTCAAAAAAAATTTTTGATGTTTGCAGTTATTGATTGCTATTGATTGTGATACTAGATATAGTAGGATATATATCTATATATAGCAATATATACATATTGGCATATGTATATATTGGATTGATGATTTCCCGCCTCGTATAGCGGATGAGACTCTATTGCGCCGTTAGTAAGCGGATTTTTATAAAAACCCATATACCGCGATATTCCACCTCGAAGTGGAATGGTATTGTGCTAACGTCTTTGGATGCAGGGAAACAGGTTGGAGGGATCCAACTGGATTCCTCAACTGTATTTATTTATTTACAGATGTTGATATATATTCTGTTATCATATGATGATATATTATGTTTGATGTTGTGATGGACTAATTGATGCGTTGCATCATTGGATTCAAATTTTGAAATTTAAAAATAACAATGTTGATTTTAAAAGTGAAATTTTGTAACAACCCGGGATTTCGCAGTGATTTATAATCGTCATTGAACGGTTAATCTATTGGTTAAATACTGTTGGAAGCTTTTAAAGTTTGTTGTATGAGTGCGTTAGCGAGTTTTTATCACACACTTTAAATGTGCATGCATATTAGTGTAAATGCCACCTGGACACCATTTTGTTTTAGCGTGCAGAGTAGAAACGTGTGTGAGAAAATGCATGGCCAGGTTACATTTTTATTTCCTCATTTTATACTTGTGTACAAATCACTCTGTGCGTGCATTTAGGTGTCCAGACCAACTCCTTATCATTTTTATAAATGCGTGCGTGTAGTATATATAATTTAATTGAATTTTCGAAGTGTACATGAAAATTGAGTGCAATATAAGTGTTGCACGAAATCGTTTTGGGCAAATGTTTAAAACTTGGTGTACGTGTCAGTGTGTGGAAGTATGCATGAAGGAGTTAGTGCATTTCATAAAGTGCTAGGTCATTCATTAATTTTGTAAACCATTTTCGTGTATAGCAGGTCATCTATTTTGTTACTTCATATTTGCGTGATCATAAATAGTATTGCACAGGTCACGTATTTGTGTTGTTTTGCATTTTCACCGTGAGTGCAAACTCACACATCTGTTTAAGCTTTGCCTAGGTTACCTACGTGTAGAACAAATCGAAGTCAGGACTAATTATTTATTTATTTTTACTCATTACTTGCGTATTATAATTCTTGTGTTTGCGTGAAAATAAAAGAAGTCCAGGCATTTCATTGTTCGTGCGCACATAGTAATACACGAAGTAGAATTTGTGTTTTGCAACCCTTGTGCACGTAGTAATGCACGTACCCTTGGCATTGATATTACCCAAGTCTATTTTTCATTTCATCATACTGCAAGAAAATAATTTATTGTGGCCAGCCCTTTAAAAAAAAAAAGACATCGGCCCGTTATCATTTTTGGTTCGATCCCCCTTCCCTTTTATTTGCTCCAGCCCGATCCCCTCTTTCATTTTTCGAACCCTAGAATAAATCGAACGAAAGAAAATAAATGGTGGCGCTCGTTCTCATCTTCGTCCCTGGAAAAGTAGGGCTTCGGCTTCGTCTTTCGTATGAGATTAGTGATGACAAATCTGGAATTGGAGCTTTTATTTCACTCGACTTTGTTGCTTTGAGCTGCTTTGTCGATCGACGACTTCTCTGTAACTTGGCTTCGATCGCTCCAATTCGTGACAAAAGGGTGAGTGATTTTTAAATTCACTCACATCTAATTTGGCTTAGTTCTATGCCTTGCGTTTGATTTGGCTTCATCGATGATGATTTTTGGTTTTGATTTCGCTGTGGTTCGATTTCTCGTCTCTTGTTTATCTCGGCCATTCGATTTGTTGATGTTGATGATTTCTGAATTGTTCGAATTTGCGTCTTGTGCTGCTTGATCTTACGAGGTTGATGTTCTTCCACTTTCGACCTTGTTGATGTTCTTACTGTTGTGGTTCTGGCATTTATGTCTTGTTCCATACTTGTACTTGACTTCGGTCACTTGACATTTTGACCGGTCATCTGTGAATTTGGCACTACCTACATACATGTTATAGTAGAAGTCCTAGGTTCAGTTGTTCATGAGCCTTGTGCTCGAGCTTACTGTATTGTGTTGTTTGGTTCACTGCATTTGATCTGATGCCCGAGTCCTTTTCTTTCTGTATATGGTCTTGTTGACATGTTGATTTGCACTTCATGTTAGCATTGGTTAGTCTTGACTTCCTTCTGGTAGTCGCTGTATTGAGTGGCACCTGTCTTTGTATTTATTCTGGGCATCGTGTCAATTGGGTTGAGCATTGTCTAGAACAGTAGTTCTTTGTTGAGACTATATTTGTGCCTCTTTGTGGTTCAGTCTGTTAGTCGAGTTTACATTGATACACGATACTTGTATACATCTGGACTTTCTAGAGTCTGGCCATACTTTGGGTACTGTAATTGTTGGTTGCATTTTCTAGTTCATGTAGTTCGAACTTCTCTGGTATTTAAATTGTTGGCTTCGGCATTTTTAGTTGTCTGATCTGTAGCATACTCGACTTGTTCGATTTATTGACTTTGGCATGGAACCATATTTGATTTTGTGAAATTCTGGCATGCCTTTAATCCCTGACTTCATTGTTTCTCTATGGTATACTCGAATTGACCTGTAGTTGTATTCATGTACACACTTGTGTTGTTGTAGCTGTTGTTGATATAGTGCTTCAGTACTTTGCAGTGTAGACTTGGTTGAATTTGTGGTAGTTGCAGCTTCTTTTGTGCCGTGTGCCCTTGTGTACATGGGGTGGCTGTAGTTTATCCCAGTCTCTGTTTTCTGTCGTTTGACTTGATCTTAAGTTGAATCCACCTGAAATGCTCGGGTTTGACTTTATGCCGTTTGTGAACATGTTCTTTTGCATAGTTAGTATGTTGTATTGGCGAGGCAGTGCACGCGTGCGTGCACTGCAGCCACCTAGAATTGACAGTTTTGAATTGATATTTCTTTTTCTTTGCGTCGTGATGCATTGATGTTTTATGCTGTATTGGCGAGGCCGTACACGCGTGCGTGTACGGCAGCCAATCGAATTTTGATGGTTTTAAAGTGACAATTTCAATTGTTTTAAATTGATTTAGTCGATTTGATAAATTGTTTATTTATCTCTGTTGATGATTTAAATCTGCTGATTTTGTTAAACACTGATAAGTGTTATATTGTCCGTTATCCGGTTTCTTCGTTTAAAGAATCGAATAGACGGGAATTATTGTGACTGTCGTCTAATTAAATTATTACTGCCTATATGCACTAATAAACTGGTTTGAATTAGACTGACCTGGGTATTATTTTCTTTTGAATGTAATACTCGGGTCAGACCCGAGTTATTTCAGGTTGTAGATTTCCTTCTTTGAGTTGCTATTCGGGATTTGAAGACTTTTCACTTCTTCTGAAGTTGTCAGTGTCATTTTGTGGTAGTCGTGTCATTGTATAGAACGATATGTATTCATGTATATTAGTCGATAATGTACTTGTATATATATAACTTCTAGAGTCGACAGTTGTAGTTGTATCATATGTATTGTGTCAACTATGTATTAACTGACATCAGTTATATATATATGAGACTTTTGTTTTTATCTGTGTTCCGCATTTATATTATCTGTGTTATTGTTATATCTAATGTCCTAAACTATTATGAACTATCGTAGTTTGTTTTATACTGATAATTGGGTGTGTCGATGGGAGTAAATAAATAATAGATGAAAAATAAAAAGTATATACCACTCCTATCGAGATAACCAATATTAGTGTAAGGTCAACTACGGATGGTCGCTCCTATCCAGCCTTATTCTTCGTAATAATAGACAGTATTTCTTTTAATACTCTTTGTTATTATGAGTATAGAGGTGGGGCGTCACAGTTGGTATCAGAGCTTGGGGTTTATGGACATAATATAAAACTTAACTCGGATGGAACATATGTTACAACTATTAGTCGATGTTTTATCTGTGATTTGAGTCAAAACTAAAGCTTTGAAATTTTGATGAAATTTTTAAATATCTTTATTTAAAAATAAGAGTGGAATTGTGTTTAGTTGTTTTGATTAAATTGTATTCTGATGATTTGATTGATTTGTGTTCTGTTTATCAGAGTGCGCAGCGGAAACAGTGAAACTGTCTTCGCTGAGTACAACTGATAATCTTTTTGATTAAAAAAAAAATCAAAATACGAAATTGATATGTGATTTTTGTTGAAGTTTTCGTTGGCTTTCTTTTGTACTAATCATCTATTGATTAGATTTTGCTGTTTTGAATTATCTTCATTGAAGATACATTCGAATGATTTCTTTGTTCATTTTGTAGTAAGTGCAAAAATTTGAATTGCATGTTATTGCATTTATTTTACGTTGAACCGATGCTTGGTTATGAAACGTATTTTGTTGCCGTTATTTTCATAACGGGAGTTTACACCAATGCTATATTTTGAAGTACGGTGTTTTGTGGCATTTTGATGAATGAGAATTCACTGACATTACATTTTGATGTAGATTGTTTTGATGTGATTTTGACATTTTAAAACTACTGTCGCTTTGGCTTCCGTAACCGTCAAATTTTAAAAGTGGATTTTCAAGCGGTTATTCCGCAATGTTGATTTGTAACCGTTTTTACGGTATTTTGAGAAGTACAATTTTCTTATCGAAATTGTTACTGATTTGCTGCTTTAATCACGTGATTGGAAACTCGTTTTAAAAATGAAAATTGTTTTATAAATTTTTTAACGGTTTGCGTTTTCAAAAGGATGAGAAAGCGACTTAAACGATTCAGCAAAATCGAGGATTATGACCCCTTTCTTTTACTGTTTCGCTTAACTTCGGACTTGTCCAGTTGAGAATGTGAATTGTTATTTTTGCAAAATAAATAAAATTGCTTTCAGGAATTTTAACAGTTTGCGCTTTCAAAAGAATGAGGAAGCGATTTAAACGTTTCAGCAAAATCGAGGATTATGACCCCTTTCTTTTACTGATTCGCTTAATTCCGGACTTGTCCGTTTGAGAATGTAAAGTGTATTTTTACAAAATACACAATTTTGCACTTTCAAGGAAACGATGAAGTGATTTAAACGATTTAGCAAAAGTGCGGAGTATGGAACCACACTTTTACTATTTCGGTTAATTCCGGACTCGTTAATTGAATATCTGTTGTTTTGATGAATTTGATGATTTCACACTTTCAAGGAAACGATGAAGAGAATCAAACGATTTAGAAAACACGTGGTATGGGACATGTGCGTTTGCTATTTCGGTTAATTCCGGACTCGTTAATTGAAACATTTTGATGCTTTTGTGTGCTTTCGAGCCACTATGAGGACCTTCGGGTCATTTGTTGGACCTTCGGGTCATTTGTTGGGCTTTCGGGCCACTCTGCGGACCTTCGGGTCAAATACCAGTACTAGACCTTCGGGTCAATCTGATGGGCGCCAAAATTATGTTGAGTACTTGGTAGGCTTCGGCCATATGTTGTTGCACGTGCGGCGAATTAAAAACTCGCCATCTGATGGGATCGATCCAAGCTTTTATGTTGATTTTCTAGTCTTCTTAATTGATTTCTAGATATTTGTTGTTTCCAATTATCTGCAGGTAATTGGATATTTGTTGATATGAGTTCTGATTATCGTTTTTGATAATCGGATATTTGTTGTTTCTAATTATCGCTTGTGATAATTGGATATTTGTTGATATGAGTTCTGATTATCGTTTTTGATAATCAGATATTTGTTGTTTCTAATTATCGCTTGTGATAATTAGATATTTGTTGATATGGGTTCTGATTATCGTTTTCGATAATCGGATATTTGTTGCTTTTAATTATCGCTTTTGATAATTAAATATTTGCTGATTTGAGATTTAATTATCGCTTTTGATAATTAAATATTTGCTGATTTGAGATTTAATTATCGCTTTTGATAATTAAATATTTGCTGATTTGAGATTTAATTATCGCTTTAGATAATTAAATATTTGCTGATTTGAGATTTAATTATCGCTTTTGATAATTAAATATTTGCTGATTTGAGATTTAATTATCGCTTTTGATAATTAAATATTTGCTGATTTGAGATTTAATTATCGCTTTTGATAATTAAATATTTGCTGATTTGAGATTTAATTATCGCTTTTGATAATTAAATATTTGCTGATTTGAGATTTAATTATCGCTTTTGATAATTAAATATTTGCTGATTTGAGATTTAATTATCGCTTTAGATAATTAAATATTTGCTGATTTGAGATTTAATTATCGCTTTTGATAATTAAATATTTGCTGATTTGAGATTTAATTATCGCTTTTGATAATTAAATATTTGCTGATTTGAGATTTAATTATCGCTTTAGATAATTAAATATTTGCTGATTTGAGATTTAATTATCGCTTTTGATAATTAAATATTTGCTGATTTGAGAAATTTGATTATCGTTTTGATAATCGAATATTTATTGAATTTGAAATTTGGTTATCGTTTTTGATAATTGAATATTTGTTGATTTGTTTTCTGATTGTCGTTTGGATAATTAGATGTTTGCTGATTTTATTGATATGAGATTTTCTAGTCTCCAATTGATTCTAGAATATGCTGATGGTATTGAATCGCTGTTTTCTATCTATTTCTATTAATAGTTAGAGTTTGTTGATTTTGGAATTTGTGTTTTCCAGTTAATTGTTGAATAACTGGATATTGTCAGTTTTGCGAGTTGTGATTGGTGCTTTCTAATCATCTTTGTTGATAATTAGATATTGCTGTTTTGAGATTTTCTGTATTTTAATTATCCAGTTGATAATTGAAGATTGCTGGTAATTGTATTTATCCAGTTTTGCTGTTTTCTGATTATCTATTGATGATTAGGCTTTGTTGAGAATTTGTGAATTTCTTGTATGAAATCAAAAGATTTCTTTGGCATTTAAATTCTTGACTTTTCTTTTCTAACTTAACCGGTTTATGTTAGAAAGAAAATTGTTATTGACAACCTTAATTATGAAAATTGCGGGGACGCAATTTTTATAAGGAGGGGAGCCTGTAACAACCCGGGATTTCGCAGTGATTTATAATCGTCATTGAACGGTTAATCTATTGGTTAAATACTGTTGGAAGCTTTTAAAGTTTGTTGTATGAGTGCGTTAGCGAGTTTTTATCACACACTTTAAATGTGCATGCATATTAGTGTAAATGCCG
The DNA here is from genome assembly GCA_030737815.1 of Allium fistulosum. Taxonomy (NCBI): domain Eukaryota; kingdom Viridiplantae; phylum Streptophyta; class Magnoliopsida; order Asparagales; family Amaryllidaceae; genus Allium; species Allium fistulosum. Next base: position 302,684,520 of record CM060903.1, on the reverse strand, counting down.
CCTGGACACCATTTTGTTTTAGCGTGCAGAGTAGAAACGTGTGTGAGAAAATGCATGGCCAGGTTACATTTTTATTTCCTCATTTTATACTTGTGTACAAATCACTCTGTGCGTGCATTTAGGTGTCCAGACCAACTCCTTATCATTTTTATAAATGCGTGCGTGTAGTATATATAATTTAATTGAATTTTCGAAGTGTACATGAAAATTGAGTGCAATATAAGTGTTGCACAAAATCGTTTTGGGCAAATGTTTAAAACTTGGTGTACGTGTCAGTGTGTGGAAGTATGCATGAAGGAGTTAGTGCATTTCATAAAGTGCCAGGTCATTCATTAATTTTGTAAACCATTTTCGTGTATAGCAGGTCATCTATTTTGTTACTTCATATTTGCGTGATCATAAATAGTATTGCACAGGTCACGTATTTGTGTTGTTTTGCATTTTCACCGTGAGTGCAAACTCACACATCTGTTTAAGCTTTGCCTAGGTTACCTACGTGTAGAACAAATCGAAGTCAGGACTAATTATTTATTTATTTTTACTCATTACTTGGGTATTATAATTCTTGTGTTTGCGTGAAAATAAAAGAAGTCTAGGCATTTCATTGTTCGTGCGCACATAGTAATACACGAAGTAGAATTTGTGTTTTGCAACCCTTGTGCACGTAGTAATGCACGTACCCTTGGCATTGATATTACCCAAGTCTATTTTTCATTTCATCATACTGCAAGAAAATAATTTATTGTGGCCAACCCTTTAAAAAAAAAAAGACATCGGCCCGTTATCATTTTTGGTTCGATCCCCCTTCCCTTTTATTTGCTCCAGCCCGATCCCCTCTTTCATTTTTCGAACCCTAGAATAAATCGAACGAAAGAAAATAAATGGTGGCGCTAGTTCTCATCTTCGTCCCTGGAAAAGTAGGGCTTCGTCTTTCGTATGAGATTAGTGATGACAAATCTGGAATTGGAGCTTTTATTTCACTCGACTTTGTTGCTTTGAGCTGCTTTGTCGATCGACGACTTCTCTGTAACTTGGCTTCGATCGCTCCAATTCGTGACAAAAGGGTGAGTGATTTTTAAATTCACTCACATCTAATTTGGCTTAGTTCTATGCCTTGCGTTTGATTTGGCTTCATCGATGATGATTTTTGGTTTTGATTTCGCTGTGGTTCGATTTCTCGTCTCTTGTTTATCTCGGCCATTCGATTTGTTGATGTTGATGATTTCTGAATTGTTCGAATTTGCGTCTTGTGCTGCTTGATCTTACGAGGTTGATGTTGTTCCACTTTCGACCTTGTTGATGTTCTTACTGTTGTGGTTCTGGCATTTATGTCTTGTTCCATACTTGTACTTGACTTCGGTCACTTGACATTTTGACCGGTCATCTGTGAATTTGGCACTACCTACATACATGTTATAGCAGAAGTCCTAGGTTCAGTTGTTCATGAGCCTTGTGCTCGAGCTTACTGTATTGTGTTGTCTGGTTCACTGCATTTGATCTGATGCCCGAGTCCTTTTCTTTCTGTATATGGTCTTGTTGACATGTTGATTTGCACTTCATGTTAGCATTGGTTAGTCTTGACTTCCTTCTGGTAGTCGCTGTATTGAGTGGCACCTGTCTTTGTATTTATTCTGGGCATCGTGTCAATTGGGTTGAGCATTGTTTAGAACAGTAGTTCTTTGTTGAGACTATATTTGTGCCTCTTTGTGGTTCAGTCTGTTAGTCGAGTTTACATTGATACACGATACTTGTATACATCTGGACTTTCTAGAGTCTGGCCATACTTTGGGTACTGTAATTGTTGGTTGCATTTTCTAGTTCATGTAGTTCGAACTTCTCTGGTATTTAAATTGTTGGCTTCGGCATTTTTAGTTGTCTGATCTGTAGCATACTCGACTTGTTCGATTTATTGACTTTGGCATGGAACCATATTTGATTTTGTGAAATTCTGGCATGCCTTTAATCTCTGACTTCATTGTTTCTCTATGGTATACTCGAATTGACCTGTAGTTGTATTCATGTACACACTTGTGTTGTTGTAGCTGTTGTTGATATAGTGCTTCAGTACTTTGCAGTGTAGACTTGGTTGAATTTGTGGTAGTTGCAGCTTCTTTTGTGCCGTGTGCCCTTGTGTACATGGGGTGGCTGTAGTTTATCCCAGTCTCTGTTTTCTGTCGTTTGACTTGATCTTAAGTTGAATCCAGCAGAAATGCTCGGGTTTGACTTTATGCCGTTTGTGAACATGTTCTTTTGCATAGTTAGTATGTTGTATTGGCGAGGCAGTGCACGCGTGCGTGCACTGCAGCCACCTAGAATTGACAGTTTTGAATTGATATTTCTTTTTCTTTGCGTCGTGATGCATTGATGTTTTATGCTGTATTGGCGAGGCCGTACACGCGTGCGTGTACGGCAGCCAATCGAATTTTGATGGTTTTAAAGTGACAATTTCAATTGTTTTAAATTGATTTAGTCGATTTGATAAATTGTTTATTTATCTCTGTTGATGATTTAAATCTGCTGATTTTGTTAAACACTGATAAGTGTTATATTGTCCGTTATCCGGTTTCTTCGTTTAAAGAATCGGATAGACGGGAATTATTGTGACTGTCGTCTAATTAAATTATTACTGCCTATATGCACTAATAAACTGGTTTGAATTAGACTGACCTGGGTATTATTTTCTTTTGAATGTAATACTCGGGTCAGACCCGAGTTATTTCAGGTTGTAGATTTCCTTCTTTGAATTGCTGTTCGGGATTTGAAGACTTTTCACTTCTTCTGAAGTTGTCAGTGTCATTTTGTGGTAGTCGTGTCATTGTATAGAACGATATGTATTCATGTATATTAGTCGATAATGTACTTGTATATATATAACTTCTAGAGTCGACAGTTGTAGTTGTATCATATGTATTGTGTCAACTATGTATTAACTGACATCAGTTATATATATATGAGACTTTTGTTTTTATCTGTGTTCCGCATTTATATTATCTGTGTTATTGTTATATCTAATGTCCTAAACTATTATGAACTATCGTAGTTTGTTTTATACTGATAATTGGGTGTGTCGATGGGAGTAAATAAATAATAGATGAAAAATAAAAAGTATATACCACTCCTATCGAGATAACCAATATTAGTGTAAGGTCAACTACGGATGGTCGCTCCTATCCAGCCTTATTCTTCGTAATAATAGACAGTATTTCTTTTAATACTCTTTGTTATTATGAGTATAGAGGTGGGGCGTCACAAATTTTAAAAGTGAAATTTTAAAAGTGATCTTTGAAAATATACGTTTTGAATTGATTTACTTTAAATAGATAAACGTTAAAACTTTAAAGTTATAAAAGTTAAGATTTTTTGAATTTTAACAAAAAAGTAATTTCTTTTGAAATAAAGAGTTAAGAAATTTATAAAATGGTTTAAGTTGAGATTTTTGAATTATTAAACCAATGTATATAAAAGATGTATCAAATTGATATTTATCAATTAAAGTTATTGGAATTTTAAAATGAGTTTTATAAGAAGATATGAAATTTATAATTTTAAAATGTGAAGATATGAAATGTATAGAATTATAAATTGTAAAGATATGAAATTTATAGATTTATAAAGTATGAAGTTGTAGAATGAATGATTATAAGAAATTTACTTATAAATTGGATTTTTTGCTTTTAAATGGAATATTGATCGGATTGTTAATAAAGAAGATTTATAAATCAAAGTTGTTAAAAAAATATAGAAATAGGATTTATAAACGTTGTTTTATAAATTCAAAATCAATGGAGTTTGACAAATTAAATGTAGGAGGACATTAAAGAAGATATATTCGCGATTTTGGATAGCGAATCTTTATTGAAATAAAATGTGTAGAGATGATTGAAATTTGGTTAAGTGAATTATATTCACGATTTTGGACAGTGAATATATTCTTAAGGAAAATGGATATGTTCTGGAGAAACGATATTATAAAATGAAGTAATTGTTTTAAAAGATGTTTTAAAACGTGTTAAATATCGAAATCATAGATTTCAACATTTATTGTTGAAATAGACGTTTTCGAGAAATAAGGAAATGATGGACTATAACACTGTTGTTATAGTAAATGATTTCCGAAAGGAAATGTTTTATATAGTGTTGGGATTTATATGTCTAACTAAATTTCGAATCCCTATACTAGTGATTTTGAGTCGTCGTAACGATGTTTTACGCAACATTCGTTTTGACTCAAATAGATGTTAAAATTTATGATTTCCTTAAAGAATGAAATGTATACTTAATATTGATTTAAGTATATTGAATATTTTCAAATGTTGAAAATAAATAGATTTGTGGAATACTTATTTTTTTTAAATAAGTATGGAAATGCTTTTCCAATATGAAATGAACTGTTTTAAGATTTTATCTTCAAAGATAAAATGAAATGTGGAAATTGATTTGAAATTGTTTTCAAATGGTTAAGTGTGGAAATTATATATCTAGTAAAGATATTTTTGAAGAATAAATAATTTGGAAAATTATTTGGAATCTGATGATGTTGCGCATCTTTATTGATAGTTAAATAACCGACTATCAATAATTACCTTTAGAATGGTATTTGTTGTGAATTGGATGAATTTGAATGCCACACTTATTTTTGAATAATCGCTCACTATTCGGGTTAGCTGGGAAAGGACCATGGGGTCGTATAACCCATTCCGAATATGTGATACGTCGTTATGAATTGCATTCGAAGACCGATGTTGAAGACCGGATATTTTTGAAAACGGAAGGATTACCGTCGAGTTACTCTACATCGGCTGATCTCCGGTTTAGAGGTTTTATCACCCTTAGTGACGGGAAGTCCGGACGTGATTAGAAAATTATCCGGGTATGCAAGGGCTTCGTGAGAAGTGCCTTCGGTTCTGTTCGATCCCGGAACAGACTTGTATGGATTGTGTGTCTGACGTTACAATTTGAGATATAAAGCTGATTTCTTTCAAATACATTTCTGTTGGTGGCGGAGAATTTATTCTCTTAGCTTAACACCCTTCTCTGAGACGTACGAGCTCAGAGGTTATGTAGTTGAAATTTATCAGCGATATATCCCAATTTGGTAACGTGGCATACTGAGTGTTGCTGTGAAATGATCAGTGTTTGATCATTTGTGATATGATCATTTGTTTGATCTTATATCTTTGTGATCATAGGTTGATCATTTTGTTTGACCCGAAGCAGGGCTTTGTAGAAAGCGTAGCTTTGTGGACGAGACTTCATCGAGCCTCACACCCCGGAAATGGTCGAAACAGGAAGGATGCGGCAAGGTTCTAGGGAGTAGCGCCCCTTAGTGTATGTCATTCCTTCTAGATAAAGGTGGTATCATGGTATGGAGCCCAGATACTTAACCTCTGTGGTTACTGCATTATTTTTACTATGTGGTTTGTTGCGAATCGGGGATCCTCGGGAAGATCGGTGACGATCGGGGGATGGCATACGCGTGTCAGTAGTTACCTATTTTTGCAGAGGTAACCCGGCCTTGTGTTGACAGAGATCTAACCGTAATGTTAGGTTATTTCTCGGGTCGTCTATTCCAGGGACGTACCCATCGTGGATAGGAAGTTCCTTAGCCTGACCATTTGTTGGAAATCCAAAGAAACAATACGAGCCTTGTACGGTTTTAGTTGTAGAACCTGCCATTTAATATGGTAGCTATAGCAAGCATACTATAATGGTACCTATGCTGGCTAAGATTTATATTCTACTTTCGAAATGTTTTCTACACTATGCACTAATAATAATATCAAAAAGAATTTGATTTTTGCGTAGTAAGCATCTTTGACTATCATAAGAAGAAATCTCCTCCAAGTCTGCGTTTGCATTGTGTGTGTGGCGGGAGGTCTTATGGTAGTTTCATTTTCCAAAAGCATTGCGAATTTGTTTTATTTTCTTTGTGAAAAAATAAAATAAATAATAATAACTGTTTTACGATCTCACACCAGTCACCATGACTGACTCGGAGTTTATTGTTTCCCTTCTAAACTCTGGGTGCCCACAAATTTCCACACGGGCAGCCTAGAGTTATGTTATCAGGATATTTTGGATATTCTGGAGCTTTGGAGATAAGCTGGAGGATGAGACGTAGTATTTGTATCTGATAGTATTTATTCCGCTGTGTATTCTGTATGAGGACAAGTTATATAACTGTCCATTGTTGTATTGAGTTGTATATTGACTCTGATGATTGATGTATGTATAAAATGATATAGTTCTTTGTTTAAAGACTAGTGTTTATCTATTATATATTGTTCCGCTGCGATGTGTAAGATTCTGATGTTGTTCTGTTGTTCTTTCTTCTTCTGCTTTCTTCTTCTTCTTCTCTTTTTCTTCTATCTTTTCTTCTATTTCTCTTTCTTAAACCCTCACTATTGGAGTTTCCGGCACTCGATTGCTCGGCAGTCGATAAAGTGAGTATCGATGTCGAATTTTCGAGAGTCGAAAATTTCGGTATGTGACAAGGCACGTGAGGCAATGCCCAAGGTAGGATACTACCAGTTCGTGTCGCAGGGCTGGTTGTAATGCATCATAGCTATGATCGCCCACCATGTCCATCCATCCTCTATCGAGTCAAAGGGAGGCAATCCCAAATCAAGGTGCACCAATCGAAACTAACAAGAGTAATAATATGGACCGAGTCCAAGAAATCAAAGAACGGATGTCTGCCCGGGGTAACTAGCCCACTTAGTCCTGTCAAGCCGTCCTGTTTTAGTCATTTCAAATTGGCACAAGTGCCGGGGTCTATCCATCATCGTTCTCTTTCTTCAAATCCAACAATCGTCGCCAAATCCAACCACTTCGTTCTCGAGTCTCCTCCGCGTACACAGTTGTTAAAGTGGTTCCGGTATCGACAAAGAGTATGCCCATATCCAGTCCCGGTCTCTTTAACGACCAAACGTCGTTTTACACACCGGTTAGTACTTTTAGATTTCAAAAACAGTTCATACTTGATACCAAAATATCATATTCGCTTCAAAATCAAATCCATTTCGAAATCATCATATTTACTCAAAATATACAATTTCAATTCCAAATCATTTTGGCCTTAATATCCCGATTTCGCTTCCAAAATCGTTTCGAATTCCAATTTGGATTATAACTTCATTTAGCCCAATTCGTATTTAAATTCGTGATTTAAAAATAACATTATAACCTTGACCAATTTAAATTTTTGAAAAATATTTTGAATAGTTTTAAAATAGTTTATATAATAAAAATAGTTAAAAATAGTTTAAATGGTTGAATTAGTTGAAAATAGTTTAAATGATTAAAATAGTTTAATATAAAACAGTTTAAGTATTAAAATGGTTTATATAGTAAAATAATTTAGAAAATCAAAATAGTTTGTATATTAAAAGAATATAAATTTTAAAATAGTTTATAGTAAAATAGTTTATAGTAAAATAGTTTATTTGAAAATAGTTTCAAAGTCAAACTGATTCAGTTTCCCAATCTTCTCAATTCAAATCAATTCAATTTTCCATTCGATTTAAATTTGAATCAATTCCGATTTAAATTCTTCGATTCCAATTTATTCAAATTCAATTACGATTTCGATTTCAATCAATTTAAAATTCCAAATCGATTTCCATTTCAACTTCAAGTATTTGATTCAATTCAAATTTGAAACCATTTCAATTCAATGCTTAATTTCAAACCATTTAGATTTATATCAATTCCCGGTTCGATTTCCAAAATAACGATTTTAAACACTTAATCAAATCTACCTTCAATATTCAATTTAAATTCAATTTTTCAAATAAAATTCAGTTCTGAGCTCAATTTTGAAATATCGTTTTACATCACTTTTACTTAGTAATATTCAAAGTTCGAATAAAAGTTCAATCTTTAAAAAACACATCAATTTATGAAATTCAATCATATTCTGATTTCAACTTCGAAATCTTAACTTCAATTATTAAGCAATTTCTTTTAACCAAAAATTTATTTCAACCTTCCAAACTCGAATTCGTGATTAATTCAATTTCTATACATTGATTTTTATTTCTTTTAAATCAAAACCATTTAAATAATTTCAAATCACAGATTTTAAAATCATTTAATTTAACCAATCCGGTGTCCGTATATAATTTTCTATCCTATGGCCAAGTGATCAGTTATTTCAATTTAATTTCAGGGACGGATATATATATCATTTCAATCCAAATCACAATGTCATAGGTATATATCATTTCCACCTATTTCTTAATTTATTTGAAATAATTCAATTTATAGTTTTATATACTGTAAATAATACACAGGGTGATAACAAGATATATATAAACAAATAAACATCCAAATATCAACCAATTTGCATCTATCACAATCAACCATACAAACAGATAATATAATTCACAACTGTTTCATAGTTATTAATATTGGGTAATTTACTGGCAATTCAATTTCAATTTTGAATTTAACTGTCAGATTTAATTTAACGGTTAATTCAAATGACAATCAAACCGGCCAATAAATCCATATCACTTCATGAATTCAAATTTAACTAGCATAAAGATATTCTAGTACGTTGTGAGCGTCATAAAACACTCACCTTGATTTTCAATTTTAAATTAAATCGAACGACGTTCGATTTAACCTAAAATTTTAACTAGCTCCAATGAACTCCAATCCAGCTCCAACGCGTAGTGCTCATCACCACGATTCCAACGCCGCTTGTTTCGTCTAATTCCGACCTCGTATGACTAAGATATATACAATTTATAAGTTTGCATACAATTTATAAAAATGATTTTTTTTCATACCACCAAAGCCGTAGATCTAGCTTCCAGGAAAATCCAGGCCGTGAACACTTTCTTCACCCAGGCCTTCGAACGCGAACGAGACCATCGCACGCGAATGAAAATCGATTGTCTCCACGCCCAAACGTCGTCGTACCAAGATCACCCACCACCAGCAGGTGCGCCTCGATGAGCTCCACCCCAACCGCAACCACGACCAACTCGGTCAACCTCAGGCTCTGGAGTTCGTGAACGAACGTAGTGTGAACGCATCCTCCATACACCTCCTCTGGTCGACAATAGCCAAGGTCTACCGTTGGATGTGTGCATTTCCTCATGCTCTACGATATCCTAGTTGAAGGTTTTGCCAAATTTCGCGTGGATGTGGAGAAATTTGAGGGAGAAGGATTGAATAATTTCGGCCATTGAAACAAGATGGAGGCGCGACTACATGATATTAGGGTTTTGCTGAGATATATGCGTATTTATATACGTAAACGTATTATTTTATTATTATTTTCAATTTTTTTCCAAACGAACTCCAAACGAAGCGTGCCGCCTAGCGTTTGTAATGTTTTAGCCCTATTCCGAACACAATGGAACAAGTTTCTAGGCCTAATTCGATCGTATGGAGAAGATATCTTTTCGAACTCAATTATAAAATTAAATTTTCGATATTAAATTCAACACGTTTATATCCCGTACGACCAAACGATAAATCTAAATGCTACAAATTTTGAAATCCGATAATAATACACTATTATGGATCCAATGGAACTAGTTTCATCGAAATCTGAGACTGTGCCCCAGATCGCTATTTTAACGTCTCGATTATAATATGAAATTTCCAATTTATAATTATTCACTTTTAAATCCAATTTTAAATGTTAACAATCTTCATTGTTGTTTAAATAAAATTTTCATCAACTTTTGATATCATTTTCAATCATCTTAAATCCAGAATTCAGTTATTCAAATAATTGCAATATTAAATTTTAACAGTTTAGTTTTCCAATAAATCAATAAATTCCAATATTAGATTTTAAACGAATTTTTGTTATCCACATCATTTTGTTTTTATGTAAATAACTTATAATTATTATCCAACTTCAGTTATTGATTATAAACCCAGTTATAATATCATTTCAATACTCGTTATCGCCAAATCTTCGAGATTAGTTTATTTCAAAATTTTATTCAAGTCCCTATCCGATAACTTACATTCACAGACATTAAATTTATTTATTTTTCACCATTTTTATTTAATAATTATATTAAATTTAATAATTTAAAATAGCTAAAAATACGGGTCGTTACTAATTTAAAATCGAAATTTATAAATGTTTAGTAAATGGATTTGAAATTCTTTGGTAAATGGATTTGATTATAAAGAAATGGATCTATAAGTGTGATAATTTATAAAAGTGATATTTTACAAATGAAGTGAAGATTTGTAAAATCGTATTTTATCAATAAAATTATGGACTTATAAATCGAGTTTATAAATTAAAGGAAAACTATTACCATTTAATAGATTGGAGAAATAAATCAAACGGTGAATTTATTATAAGATGAGGAATTATATTTTTTTTTTAATTTAAGACGAGGGCAAATTTGGGACTGTTAAACAATATTTTATAAATGGAAGGAAATTTATAAAAGAAAGTTATACCTATGGGAGCAAGGTCAAAACGGCTAAAATTATGTTTTGGATGAGGTTTTATAAATAAGCGAGATTTATAAAGGAATAAAGGTATAAATGGATTCATAAATAAAGGAATTTTTATGAAGGGGAGTTTTAATAAAATGGAATGAGATTTATAAACATGGTTTATAAATATGGAAATGATTATGTTGAATTAAGTATGGATTTTTATCAAAGAAATATATTTACATTTTAAAGGTTGTTTATTAATATTAATATTGTTCAAAGGTTGCTTGTAAATATTTTAAATATTTTGAAAGGTTAATTATTTAAAAATATTAATATGGTTTGAAATTGATTATAATTATTTATCAGTAAAGATTTGGAAATTGAATATTAGTAATTATAAAAATGTTGAAGATAATTTATTATTGTTTATTAAGAATGTTTTGAAATTTACCAATTACATTTTTAAAATGTTTAAAGTTAATACTTATTTATTTATAATGGTTATTATTATATATAATAGTGTTTTAAAGTAAATGATTATTATTTATTTGTAAATGTTTTCGAGATTTATAAATAAGGTTTTATAAATAGATTTTGGCTTTATAAGAGAAGTTTATAAAATGTTTTGGGGACATAAAGGAGATTTATTTATAATGTATGAAGACTGCTTTGCAAATGGTTTTAGATAATTATAGAGAAAATTTATGAATGGGTTTATAGGTTTATAATGAGCTCTATAAATAGTTCCATGGATTTATAAAAAGGTAGAAATGGTTTTAGAAGGTTATAAATGGTTTTTGGGATTAGTAAAGAATTTGTAAATGATTTTTGAATTGTATCGAAAGGAAAACTTTCCTAGTTTTGTGAATATACTTATAGCATCGAGATAAGTATGTGGATATTCTCCAAGTATTGAAAATATAGGGAGTGTGGATATATAACTTTGTAAAAGGATTTTGGGACGAATATTTATAAAGTGAACTTTATTAATAAAGGATTAATAAATAAAGGCCGAGTGTTGCTTGGTTCTTAACCAATGTTGTTTTTCATGGAATTAAATTCCTGATTGAATGTTTGTTATTTGATAGTTAAATAACCGACTATCGAAATTGCACCCAAAACGTAACTTTGGAAATATCTAGGAGAAACACGTGGGTTATATGGCACAGTCATGTTCGGTGATATTGTACTGTGCGTATAAATATTGTTTCGTTCTCCTAGGACAATGATAAGGAAATCCGTCCACTAACGGTTAGGAGGTGATCTCTGCTCTTTTCTTTGATTGTTTATTTCCTAAAGAATCGGGGTTGAGTTTACCGAAAATTATCGAAAATTTGTTTCGAAGAGACCGGGATCGAGTATGTTATCCGAAAACCAGTTCAATCCAACGAATGCTTTTCGAAGCGAAGACATCTTCAAGATGATGGAATTGGAGACGGGGCTCTCAAGTGTTTCGTTCAGTCCCAAAATGAACTTGTATGGATGAATTCTAGTATTGCATTGTTTCCTGGAGGGCAGTATTAGCATTCCAAGTAAGAAGTGCAATATAAAAGGTAAAACGTAGTTTCAAGCCTCATCAACCGGGAATGACTAAAATAGAGGAGATGCAGCAGGGCTGAGTGGTCGCTCCCAAGTAGGGTATGATCATCTCTATCTAGAGTCATTATTATCTCTCATTTGTATACTTCGGGCCCCATTAATGGAGGGGTGATCATATTTGGTACTATCAAGTGAAGGGTAGTGTAACGACCCAGAATTTCAGTCATTCGAAATTGGAATATTTCATTGGTTTTAAATATTCACAAGTTAATTTTATAAGTTAAATAACTTATATTTCAAATATAATGATTTATTTGATAATTAAATTGTTTAATTTAATATTTGAAATTATGGAAATAATTAAATGTTGAATTAAATGTGATTTAAAATGATTTATAAAGTTGATTTAAATTCTATTTGAATTAGAAGGAAGTAAGTAAACTTTTAAAATTGATTTAAATGTGAATTAATAGAAATTTGGAAATTTATCGATTTAATTCATGTGTAAAAATTGTCACTTTTGACACTGTCTCGGATTTGAGCGAAACCAATTTCATTGGATCTGTAATAGTGAGTTATTATAGGATTCAAATTTTGTGCCGATCGGACTTACGGTTTGGTCGTGCGAAGCTGAAACGCATAGAAATTTATTTAAGTAAATTTAATTAAAATAACTCGATTTGAAAACCTATCTTCTAAATACGATGGAACTGGCTCCCAATATATATTCCATAGTGCTTGGAATAGGGGTAAAACATTATGAACGCCAGGCGGCATGCCTCGATTGGAGTTCGGAAAATTTGGCGATGAATAGTGTTTTGTAGTTGTCTATATAAGGACCTTCATTTGTCCCAAACCCTAGAAACTAAACCCTAGCTACCACCTAAATTTCAATGGCCAGAATTTCGCAAGCTTCCACCCTCTATTCCTCCCAATCCAAACACTTTTAGGCTTTGACATCAACTAAGAAAACGTAGAGAGCAACAAGATCTTCACAACCAACGGCTATGCTCGAGAATGGAGCGATGGATCGACGACAAATTGGCCACGAAGGCGACGCGCTTGAGAGGTGTTTGCGTGCGCTGGAGTTGATCGGAGGGGGACAGTTTTCAGGCGTAGGTGGAGTTCGTGATGGGCTTTCGAATGGTGGTCTCTGATCATCGTCTCGACGAACGTAGGAGGGTGCGTCATCGAGTGAAGGAGGCGAAGTTTGGGTTCGAACACATGAACTTGGGGAAGTAACGTGCATGAGGGAAGATGATTATAAAAGTTAATTAAGGTAATTAAAATTTTAATGATGTAAATTAATTATTTAAATTCGTGTAAACTTATAAAATCCATATCTTATTCATATGAGGTCTAAATCGAACGAAACAAGTTGCGTTGCACTCGTTACTAAAAATACTACGCGATGGAGCTGGTTTGGATGGATTTGGAGCTCGCAAGAATTTTGGATAAAATTAAACGCTCGTTTAATTTTATTCCAAATAAAATGCTCGTTTAATTTTATTCCAAATAAAACGCTGCAACGACAACTGCAATCAGAGTGAGTAAAACTCATTCTCTCTGACCCGCTTATATTTTTATATAAGTGGGAATATTTTTATTATGTTGTTTTGATGACTGATGTTATATATATAATGGATGTTTGGATGTTATGCTGTAGTAGTTAGTAGTTGAATATATTCCTACCTATTGGAGCAGATGAGACCCTATACGTTCTCGTGTATGAGCGGATGACCCTTTGTACGCGGGTCTGCTTCAAAGTAAACATTGTACATATTATGCTCATATGCATATTTGTTGTAGGTGACAGGTTGGAGGGATTCAATAGGATTCCTCAATATGGTTGATGTTTATTTACACATATTGTTATATATGTTGTATTATGCGATATTTGATGTGATGGATATCATGATTGCTATTATTGATGTGAATTCCCTTATTTAGCGCTTTTGCAGCATCGAGTCATATTTTTGGAATTTAAAATATAGAAATGATGATTTCAATTTAAATAGAATTTCAAAGTGATTTTGAAAATATATATGTTTTAATAAATTTGAATTGTTAAAGAAATGAATTTATTATAAATAAATAAAAAGTTATAATTTTATGTTATAAAAAATTACGGTTTTGTGAAATATACTTAAATATGATTTTTGAAATGTGAAGTTAACTATTTTGTAAAATAAGTTAAATTGAGAGTTTTGAATTTATTATAAATGGTTTATATATTAGATTTATAAAATTGATCTTTTATATATAAAAGTAATGGAATGTAAATGAGTTTTATAAGTGTTAAAATAAAGTTATAAATGAAATATTATAAGTAAATAAGATTTATAACGTAAGGAAGTTATAAAAGGGATGTTATTGAGAAAGAGATTTAATGAAATGGATTTTTAAAATGGTCTTTTACAAATATTAGAAATGGATTTATAATCAAATTGTAAATGGATTTGCAATTGAAATTAGAAATGAATTTATAATGGACTTTATAAATAATGAGATTACAAAAGAATGAATTTGTAAATAAAGAGATTTATAAGTAAATAAACTTATAATGGGATTTTGACATATAAATGAGGAAAACGGGAAATTGGTTAATAAAGGAATTTTATAAATGGAAGTTTTTATAAAATAGAAATGTGAATTATAAGCACTATTTTATAAATGTGAAATCAATTTAATAAGCTAAATATGGATTTTTATAAAAGGAAATATATTCACATTTTTGAAGAGAATTATTCTTTAAATGAATGTTTTGGGAAATGATATTTTAAAATGGAGTTTAAATGGTTTGAAAATATAATAAGTTGTGAATTCACTTATTATTAAAATAAGTTTATGAAATGTTTTCCAAATATTGAAATGGTTTGGGAATTATATCTTTTTAAAGATAATTTGAAGTGAATATTTGGAAAGTGATTTAATTAATAAAAGATTAATTAAAAGGGCCTAGTGATTGCTTATGGTGCTAGATATTTGTTGTTTGCTTTGATAGTTAAATAATCGACTATCAAATAAATATTGGCCATTTTAGTTTCTTGACTTGATGTGGAAACTATTTAGTCGTACACTTAGTACGTAGCCATCTGTGTAGGCTTGATTATCATTTGTGTTAAGAATGTTGATTCGTGTAGTGCGGAGTGATTACTCTAATGTATCGAGCTTCCTTCTTGGCCGAAGGATAGCAAGTTGAAAGTTGGAAACATGATAAGTCTACGAGACTTCGTTTCTGTATGAGGTTGAGTAACGCTTTTGTGTTATTGGTGCAAAGAGACCAGGATCAGATTTATCTGAATACCACTTCGGACCAACTTATTTGCGACGATTGTGCAGGTTATTGATGGCATTTGTATTTAGGATTTTCATAGTGAAGGACTACTTGTTGATCGTTTGGGGTTAAAATCCCAATATACATATTGTAGCAGTAGTCTCTTCGTTATGAAATATCCAATGCAAGGACTATTCGCTACTAATCCTAGGGTAATTCCCGACAGGATGTGGTAGGAAAGTACATTCGGTTTGTCCTGTTCCTGGATAACTTGTATGGATGGATGTATGACAGTGCATTTTCTAAGATTACGTACATTGGTTTTTACAAACATACATCTATGGTGGTGGAGAAGGCAACTTCTCTTAGCTTAACACCCTCCTTAAGACGTACGAGCTCAAGGGTTGTATTTTTGTGGAAGGCAATTAGTAGTCAACGGAAATGGCAATGTGGCATTCAAAGATGATGTGATATGTGATATGTGTAAAGGTAATCGTTACCTCAAGCCTCATCAACCGGAATTGACCAAAACAGGGTATATGCAGCAAGGCTAAGTGGGTCATTCCCATCAAGATATGATCATCCCCCTTCTAGATATATTTCTTCCTGCTATGACATTCGGGATGTAAATTATTGTGGATGTATGCTATGAGGGCCCTCGGATAAAGGTCGGTAACGACCGGGGGATGAAATATTCGGTACTATCTAGTTATAGAGGTAGGCTGGTCTTGTGTTGGTAGAGGATCTTTGTGATGGATCATCGGTTCATTCTTCTAGAGATGTACTGTCGGAAGGTAGTCCCTTCACCTGGTCATTTGTATGGAAATCCATTCTCCACTATGTGCCTGCCATTTTGTTTGTATTACCCACTTTGTGGCTATATGCTGGAAGTTAATCAATGTAACAGTTTCGGCTTTGATTCTTATTATTTGTATAATAGACACTAGTAATAATATAATGGGATTTGATATGAAATGTTTTGGTTATCGTAAGGTTAAAACCCGTCCATGTTTATGCGTGGGTGTGTCTTACGAGATACCGTTCTTTGATAAAAGAACGTCTTTATAACTTTAAAATAAATTCAGTTGAGATGTGTTTTTCTCACGCTGGTTTACCAGATTGATCCGGGCGTTCTTCCCTTTCAATGCTCGGGTCAGACCGAGTATATTTATAGGTGTAGATTTGGATGCCTTGGAGCGTCAGCAAGAGAGCTGGAAGTCTTCAGATCGTATTCCTGTATATGCTTATTTTCCGCTGCATTGTTGTTGAAAATTATCATCATTTGTGAGGACTTGTCATAACTGTCCAAGCTGATAATTATTTATTCATGTACTCTGATTGATGTATGTATATTACAGTTTCTCTTTTGTAAAGACTATTCATCTATATTATATGTTATTCCGCTGCGATGTGAGATTCTATATTGTTATTGTTCTGTTTTTCTCTTCTTCTCTCTTCTTTCTTTCTTCTCACCCTCTCTCTTCTTTCTCATGACATGTGTGGTTTATTGGCGATTCAAAGGGTACGGATTTGTGGGTCGTCACATTTTGTATCGGAGCTTATGTTTAGTATATTCCCAGGCTTTAATGTGTACTCGTTATAGGTAGGGTCAGTAGCACCCTAGATTGAGTTTGAGTGTATTATATATATGAGCGCATATTTTCTAGTGATTATAAGATGTTTTATATTGTGTTTACTTATCCGTTGAGGTTTTTATGAATTCTGGTCGGTGCATGGGACACCACGTGATCGATAGGGGTTTCTAAACACTTAAACGAGGCAAGCCGACATAGTATTGTTTTAAATTGGGTAAATGAAATAATTTTACCTCGATTATATTTTATATATAAAGGAATAATTTTTCAAAAATTATTATAGTGAATATAATTGATTGTTTGGTTGTTTGAAAATGTAAATATATATAAGTTAACAAAAGCTATTGGAATAATCTAAATAAAAACAACAATTGTAAAAGAATAAATTATATAAGCAAATAAATTATAAAGTATGGAATTATAATTAATATGATTTACAATTGTGAAATAATCTTATATATAAGAAATGAAACTACATGAGTATATTTATAAATATGAGTTGTAAATAAAAATGGATTTAAACTAAGAATTTGAGAATTTGAATCCCATTGTTTTTGACAATTGTTTTGCAAAATTTTAAAGATATTATACTATTATGTAGAAGTATTTTGATTAGAAATGATTTTTAAAAGTATATAAAGCATTGAATTCACTACCGTTGCTAGAAAATAATAAGGGTGATGACTGCAGCATCATCAGCATCATTTTCGAGTTCTAGGTGATAGATTTGCTACCATTAGTAAATTGAAAATTTAAGTTTTGTTGTGATAGACAAATTTGAATTTAAAATCCAAAATTGAAATTGATAAATATAAGTGAAATGAATTTGGACTTATAATATGAAATAAAAATTTAACTTTAGTAAAGTTAAATAAATTTGAGTTAGCATAATAAAATATATAATTTGAAATTTAACTAAAGGAAAGTTAAATAAAGTGAATTTGATTTGAATTGGATTAGATAAGTTATTGAAATGAAAATTTAACTTAAGTGGTAGGTGATAATATATTATGAATTTGAAAGTTTAAATAACTAAGTTGTATAACTTATACATTTAGTAATAACAAGTTAAAAACAAGAGTTTTGAACTTCTAATTAGAAAATTTTAAAATAGGAATATGAAATTAGAATTTAACTTCGGTAAAGTTAAATAAATTGGTTAGTGAATTAAATAAGTGTATAACTTATGAATTTTGTAATAATAAGTTGGAAACAAAAATTTAGATTTGTTAATTATGAAATGTTAAGAAATGGATTCTGAATTGGATTTATAAGTTGAAACTTTAGTTAAATAAGATGAATGTAGGAAAGGAAGTTACTTAAGAAAAATAAAAAAGGAGGTTGAAAAGAAATTTAATTTGAGTTAAGATTTGAATGAAGTTGAATTGGATATCAAGTGAATTAAAAGTTGATGTGATGAATATGAATATAAACTTGAATTGTTAAATGAAATTCAACTTTGGTTGTAAAATAAATTAGCTAATTGAATATGGTTTGGGATGATTATTTGTTAGATTAAGTATAACTTGAATTGGGAATGTTGGAATAAAACTTAAGTTAAGAAGTTGCAAATTAATAATAACATTGGAAATGTTGTATAAGTGTTGAATTAAACTTAAGTAGAATTCTAATGAAACGAAATGTGATTCAACATAATCTGAATCTAAATTGAGTATTAGCAAAGAATGTGAATATTGGATATAAACCAATTAGAATTAAAAGTGTTAAACCAAATTGAATGTAAACGAAGTAAATATGAATGTTTGAGTGTAAATTAAATAAATTTTAGTTATGTTGGATATGCATTGGTTGTTAGTTGATTGAATAGAAATTCATTAAATGTTAATGAAATTGAAAGCTAAATGAATTCAAATTGGAAGTAAAGTGAATCTAAATAGAATTGAATTTGATTGAATTTGAAAGTGAACTAACTTGAATGTAAATTGGTGAATGTAAAATAATTGAATATGAATACATGGATGTTAGTAAAATCCAATGTTAATGAATCGAATGCGAATAAATTGAAAACCAATTCAATGAATATTAATGAGAAATGAATGTATATTGATTTGGTTATATTGGATGGATGTTAGTTATTGATGGTTTCTTTGTTTGCATGTGTTTCCTTTGCATATAATTGTTGTATAGTATGTATTGCATATGTTGTATATTGATATTGCTTTCCATATATACATGTACTATTGTTTGTTGAGTGTTTAGTAGGTGCGGACGGCGTTGGTTCGCATTTGGAGCTCACTTTCGCGCTATATTAGCCGTATATGCTCGCTAATAATATATAAGGTACATATCTCGAATTACATATCGTACTTTTATATTTTTTTCCCTATGGGATGCCTCATCCTCGAAGATGAGATGTATATTTGTGATATATATATATATATTATGATTTTTTCCGATTGAACCGCGCAAAGGAGACACTGGCGAAATTTTCTGAAATTTAAAGCGTTAGAAATTTTTTGGAAAAATTGGAAAAAAATTTGATAACGAAAAGTTTAATTTTGAGTTATAATTTGAAATGATATTAGTTGGTTTTGAAACGATAATGATTTGAAAACTTAGAAAAGTTTTTATAAGAAGTTTAACTAATGGATTTTGGAAAAGTTAAAAAGTTTAAATGAATTTGGTAATCCATTTCAACTAATTTTTTTTGAAAAGTAAATGGGATTTGGGTATTTTTCTTACTTAGTAATTTCGGGGACGAAATTCTTTTAAGTAGGGGAGAATGTAACAACCCAAAATTTCAGTCATTCGAAATTGGAATACTTAATTGATTTTAAATATTCATAAGTTAATTTTATAAGTTAAATAACTTATATTTCAAATATAATGATTTATTTGATAATTAAATTGTTTAATTTAATATTTGAAATTGTGGAAATAATTAAATGTTGAATTTAATGTGAATGAAAATGATTTATAAAGTTGATTTAAATTCTATTTGAATTAGAATGAAGTTAGTAAACTTTTAAAATTGATTTAAAATGGAATTAATAGAAATTTGGAAATTTATCGATTTAATTAACGTGTAAAAATTGTCATTTTTGACACTGTCTCGGATTTCGACGAAACTAGTTTCATTGGATCTGTAATAGTGAGTTTTTATAGGATACCAAATTTCGTGCCGATCGGACTTACGGTTTGGTCATGCGAAGCTGAAACGCATAGAAATTTATATAGGTAAATTTAATTAAAATAACTCGATTTGAAAACCTATCTTCCAACTAGATGGGTTCTGTTGGCGATTGGAAGTTAAAATTTGAGAGGAACTCCAACTACCTTCATTCATATATAGCACTTATAGTAGCATGCCTCCGACTAAGGGCGTCCGCAACTATGTTCCCTTTCCAAGTGGTGTATTGAATACTAAAGTCAAACAATGCTATATATTCCATCCATCTCTACCGCCTAAGATTTAAATCTTTTTGGAAAAATAGGCATTTGAGTGATTTATGGTCACTGAATAACTCAAACCTTTCTCCCAAGAGATAATGCCTCCACGTCTTTAAGGCAAAGACGATAGCTGCCAACTCCAAGTCCTGAACTGGATATCTTTTCTCATGATCCTTCAGTTGCCTACTACCATAAACAACTACTTTCCCTTCTTGCATTATAACTGCTCCTAACCCTATGCCATAACCATCTATTAAAACCATAAATGGTTTAGTCCCATTAGGAATAAGGAGCAGTGCACTAGTCAATAACTCCTTAAGCTTCTCAAATGCCTTAGTGCATCTATCGTTCCAAGAAAAGACTAGGTTCTTCTTAGTCAAATGGGTTAAAGGGGCTGCTATTCTTGCAAAGTTCTTGATGAACTTCCTATAGTATCCTACTAACCCGAGAAAACTTCTAACCTTTGATGTATTCGAGTCTTCTATCCTTAAATAGCCTCCACTTTGGCGGGATCTACTGCCAGTCGTTGCTCAGAAACAATATGCCTAAGGAATCTAATTTCCTTTCTCCAAAAGTGGCATCTAGCAAATCTTGCCTTAAGCCAGTGCCATCTTAAGGTCTTTAATATCTCTCTTAGGTGGTCCTCATGCTCCTCTTTGCCCTTAGAGAAAACCAAAATATCATCTACGAACACAATGATGAATTTATTTAGTTTCCCCCTAAATACCCTACTCATCAAATCCACAAATTATGCGGGGGCATTCATCAATCAATAATGCATCACTTCCTACTCATATAGTCCATCTGGTGTGCGAAATGCAGTCTTCAACTTGCTTTCTTCTGCTATCCTCAATTGATGGAATCCAGTTGCTAAGTCTAGTTGAGAAAAGACTTTAGCTCCTCTAAAATGAGTCGTCTATCCTAGGTAAAGGATACATATTCTTCCTTGTCAACTTGTTCAATCCTCTATAGTCGATGCAAAGTCTTAATAAATCGTCTGCCTTAGTCGTGAAAACAATAGGGGCTCCCCACTTCGAAGTACTCCAATGGATGAATCCTTTCTTTAATAGCTTAAAGACTTGCTTATCCAATTCTCTTCTTTCTTTGGGGGGCATGTGTATTAAAGGCAGGGCATCTGGCCTTGACTGGCTTTGTATCTTTCTCCAAATCTATTCAGAACTCAATCTCCCTTAGGGGTGGGAGACCTAAGACTCCCTCAAAGACATCAGGAATTCACAATCTACGAGTGCGGATGATAGCTCTCCAATAGATAGACTTAATGAGTATAGATGGCTTAGCTCAACTAAATCCTGGGGTGTACAAAGAATTTCTAAGTCACATCCTCCACAACTTCTTAACCGTACACCCCTCCTATCACAATCAAGAGTTGCTCCATAATATACTAACCAATCTATACCCAAGATAAGTTCATACCCCTCAAAATTTAGAAAGTAAGCATTATATATGAAATCAACATCGCATATATCCAACACTAGGTCTTTGCAAATAAAAAAGAGATGTGTTGATCCCCTAATAGGATTAGAAACCACTATTGAGCTGGTGACAATGTGGATTTGAAGGTTTAAGAAGCTTACTACATTCCTAGTTATAAAGGACTGCGATGCCCAGAATAAAATAGGGTATGAATTGTAACCCTTAAAATAAGAGTTATACCTTTTAATGTTGCCTTCCCTCGGTCTCTCAATTGTCTACTTGCAATAGGGACGACTTCAATAGCATAAGCTTGTCTGCTTGATCCTTTCTTTGCCAACTTAGGCCATTAATCTTGAGGCGCCCTTCCTCGTGGAAATTAAAGCACTTCCCTATAAAAGCTTCCTTCATCAAACCTACCATACAATATTTAGCCTCAAGACCTTTCTTCTGCCATCGCTTACACACCTTACCATCCTTCTTAAACTGCCCCTTCGACTTCTTATTAGCCCAAAAGCTTCCCTCTTGGACCCTCCTTGCATTTGGTTAGGTGCAGCCTTCTCCTTTTCTACCTCCTTATCGTCCACATTGGCCACGTGTAACATTGCCATCTCCACCAACATCTCATACGTGGCACCAATGTGTACTTGGGTCAACAACATTTTTCTCAGTAAGGAATTTAGGCCCTTCATGAGATAGCGTTTTTCATAGGTGTATCTATCAAACTCGTCCTAAAATTTTCCAACTTTGTGAATTTAGCCAGTACCACTTAAGGGCGGAGTCACCTTCCTAAGTTGAATGAGTTTCTCCAGTTGTAGACTCACTTCTGCCTTAGACATAAACCTTATCTCAAAACTAATTTTTAATTCATCCCATGAGAAAATCCTTCCAGCATTTTCTTCAGTCACCAAGTTCCACCGATCTAAAGCTTCTCGTTTGAGGTGCCAAGCTGCCATCCTCCTCTTTAGTTGATTTTCCTAACCAAGCTCTCTAAATATTTTCTTGCAATTATTAATACATGCTTTAGCTTCCAGATATCCCTCTGTACTAGAGTATGTCTTTCCCCCATATTAAGAAAGTCCTTACATAATTTAGTAAAGTCAGTAGGACGGGGTGCTGCATCGGCAGGCGGGGTAGCAGGTGCCACCGATGCAGTTGGAGGAATAGGAAATTGCTCAACAGTCCTAAGATATTGTTTAAACCATTCGGGCATTCCATAAACGAGAGGTCTTTCGTGGGCAGGGATCCTTGTTCCGAAAGAAGAATGATTATCGACCATATTAACTATCTGTAGGTTGATTCTTTAGTGAAGATTTCTTAAGCTAGTATAATATGCTGAAAGAAAAAGGGTTGCCTAGTGTGTATACGTATGTTCAAGGAAATATGGCTATATATATAAAGAATTTCTGAAAATCCTTTTTGAGAAACCTTTTCAAAATAACAAGTATGCCACTCATACGTATAGTTTCCCCGTTGATCGGATAACCTAAGCTCTGATACCGAATGTAACAACTCACCTCGAAACATGCCTAAATTTCAACCCAGAAAAGGCCTATCAAAACTTAGATCCATTCTAAGGTGGGCTATTGGTTGGAAAAAGAAGTAACAATACAAAGCAATAACTATTCTTTCAGAACTCACAGCGGATGGAATAAAATATAATAGAAAATTGTACCTATTTATTCAAAACCATTTGAAATATCATAATACAAAACATCATCAACTGTCAAATAAAATCCGATACATCATTTATCCAAAATACATGGGTACAACATAAAACATCATAAAAGATAATAATAACTGCCACAAGCTTAGGCCACTCCATCTTCAAGCATCGTCAACCTCATCACTCCATCCTTAACCCGTGCTGTAATGAGGAGGGAGTTAGAATAATAAATATCTGATGAATAAAAACCTTAAGTCCAGAAAAACATGTGTTTGGTGAATAAAAACCTCGAGTCTTACAATTTCAGTACTTGGGCGGTATATTTTAAAATAAGAATATGCCTTGTGCACATAAAACCATTTAATACTTCTTATAAGGAAAGGAGGCGGGTCCTTAATCAACCACTTAATACCTTTTATTCCCGAAGCAGGTTTCTAAATCCCATGACCCAAATCCCACGTCATAAATATCTAACAATGCGAGAGATAGTACCTAAGCCACTTAATACCTTTTATTGAAAAATAAGCGAACTTTGGCCATTTAAGACCTCAATTGAGGTAGACCCCATCATTTAATTCCTATTCCCAAGGTGGACCCCTCAATGGTAACTATCAGCTGATATCACATGGAATCTCTCGAGCCACTTAATACTTCTTTATAGAAAGGCAAACCCTCAATTCATCACTTAATACCTTATCTTGAAGTGGACCCCTGTTGAGATTCCACCTATTGTTCCTAATAACTAGCCTCTTGGTCATTTAACACGTCATTTGGAGAAAAGAGGCAGGCCTTAAAACAACCACTTAATACCTCGAGACCCCAAAGCAAGCCTTTCGTATTATGACACATACTCACAATGGCATCTCACATTGGTCTGACTATTCATAGGAACTGGTAGCCAGATTAGCTGCCTAAATTTACCCTATAGAATTTGGGGCTAGCCTCGCTTTATTACAAATATTTATCATAGGTGATGTCTCACATCAGCCTTAAAGTCATACTATTGGTAGCCAGATTAGCTGGGTAGCCTTCTGTATATCTTTTGACTGACCTCGCATCCCTATGACCTAGCCATAATTTAAATACTCTCCATATATAGTACTCATCTCACCCTATCATAATTACGGCCTTACAAGGAATCTTTCTTATTACACCTTAAAATATTAATTACCTTCCTACCGGGGAATTAATGACAATTATTACCTAATTAAGTACTCGATTATACGCTATAATTATACGTTTATTACGCTAATAGAAGTAAATATATATTCATGCGTAATGACTTATAAGCATGCAGTTCATATGACCTAAACTAGTTTTAGATGTTAATTCCTTTAACCATAATACTAATACAAGTCCTTTCCCTTCAGATTCCCAAGATTTCAATATCCATAACAAGGATTAAATATTCATATCCAAAACTGCAATAAATAGACTTGTA
This sequence comes from Allium fistulosum, assembly GCA_030737815.1. Taxonomy (NCBI): domain Eukaryota; kingdom Viridiplantae; phylum Streptophyta; class Magnoliopsida; order Asparagales; family Amaryllidaceae; genus Allium; species Allium fistulosum. The sequence continues at coordinate 302,659,735 of CM060903.1, read as the reverse complement.
AATAGAAACTCAATTTATTACATCAAATAAAAGGAATGTCCTAAACAACAAGAATTGCAATTCCAACTTCATATTTTATTCAACTCCTCTTTTATAAAGAAATTAACGAAGGAATTTTTTATGGAACAAGTGTTGTAAACTACGAATAGGATTTGTGCTCAACACACTTATTTCATTATTGGAAGCTCACAATTTGAATCAAAAAAGGAGGAGAAGTGGAATAGACTATGAAATTATCAAAAACTGCAAAAAAAATAAATATTCTATCAAATTAACATAATAATTGAGAATTTGCATCTACAATTGGCATTTAGAAATAAAAAGGAATTTTAGGGGATTTTATCTATTTTGTTTTCGCAGTCTCAAAATCCCCAAGGCATATTCAAAACCATACACATGTACTAAGAAATTACTGAAAAATAAATACTAAGATTTCCACTCATAGAATATCCTTAACTTTGCATTACTTGGATTTGCATGCCTTACAGCCTCTTCCAGAATCTCTCTTTTGACATATATACACAACAAGAAAGAGGTATATATGTTTATAATTCATAATAGTTGGAGAGGAATAGAATGAGAATAAGTTGGAAGGAGAAGAAATAAATCGAAAGTTAAATTGAATTCTTACTTGAATTCCTAATGGGGTTTCTGAATCTAATTTGGAGATACAAGAATGATAAAGGTTCAAGGAATTCCCTAAATATTTTGAACAAAAAGTGGAGAGAATAGGTCCTATTTATAGGAGTTGAAACGCAGCAGAACTGTAGGATGGAGTTAGATGAAAAATGGGTAAATCTGAAGCATTTAAACATAGAAAAACTCTAACTGCCACCTTGAATAGGGGTCGACTGTCCCACTTGATCAGTCGAGCACTAGGGGTCGACCGCTTGGGGTCACAGGTGTCGACCTCTCCGCTGTTCTTTTGTGCGCTGATTTGTTTCCATTGCTCGTTTATTTTATTCCTTGATTTACTTTCAACGTTAATTGTTTAATTTAATGTTTACTTAACCCCAAGTAAACCTACAATTAATTTTTGAAATTCAAACCCTAAATTTAAATACTCATTTGAATTTAAATTCATACTAAATTAATTTAAATCTAAAGATTTCAAACGCTCATAAATTCTTCATTTGAACTCTATTTTCAGCATATTATATATAGAAACAAATCAAAATGTCACTACGAACGCAACAGAATAACGTTTGTTGTCAGATTCCAACTTTTATAAAATTTCCATTTTCAACCCTACCTTATTTAATTTAATTTATTCAATTTAATTATGGTCGACTTCACAGGGTGTTACAATTATGGTGATAAGCAAAAGCTAGTAGAATTCTAATTGCTTCAAGGGATGCAACTAGAGCAAAAGTTTTGTCATAGTCGATTCCTTTCTCCTAATTGCATCCTTGAGCAACCATTCTAGCTTTAATTATAATAATTTCCCTAATTTCATCACTTTTATTTATATATACCCATTTTGTTCCTATTACAGATTGATCATTAGGTCTAGGGATTAATTCTCATACATCACTTCTTTCAAATTCATTTAATTCCTCTTGTGTTGCTAAAATCCAGTATTAATTTTTACCAACTTCTTTATAGTTCTTAAGTTCTATTATTGGAATAAAAGCCATATGACTCATTTTATTTAATTGTCTTTTGGTTAAAACTTCCGTACTTGCATCTCTTAAAATATTTTCGATAGGGTGATCTTTCAAAATTGGTGTGGGGTCTTTTTTATATTTTATTCTAAAGGTTCAATTATTTCTTCAATAGCATATGTCCTTCTATTAGAAATCATGTAAGCTTAACTTCTTTCTGAATACCAACAAAATTACCTTCATCAGCATTAGAATCAAATTTACCTAGATTATCTTTAGTATTTAAAATAAAATATTTTGCTCCAAAATTTTTAACATAATATATTTTAGGTTTTTTCTGATAAAAGAGTTCATATGAGGTACATTTTGTTTTAGGTCTTCTTGATACGCGACCTAGAACATAAAAAGCAGTAGCGACTGGTTCAGTCCAGAAATTAAGAGGTAAATCAAAGCTATTTAGCAATGTTCTAGTGCATTTTTGTAATGTTCTATTCTTTCTTTCCACATCACTATTTTGTTGTGCTGTTCTAGGAAATTTTTTATAATTGATTCCCTTTTTATTACAGAAACTTGTAAAATCAACGTTTTCGAATTCTCCTACTTGGTCGCTTTTAATATTTTTTAACTTTTAAACCTTTCACGTTATGAATTCCTTTTACAAAGTTTTTAAACCTTTTAAAAGTGTCATTTTTACGTTTTAAAAATAAGGCCCACGTATATCTTGAAAATTATCAACTATTACAAAAATGTATTTTTTATGATTTATTAGCCTTACTTGAGTTAGGCAAAACAAATCTAAGTGAAATAATTCTAATGGTTGATCAGTTGATATTTCATTTATACATTTAAAAGACGATTTTTTTGATTTATCTTTTTGACAAGTGTCACATAGATTACTTAGTTTGAAATTCATTTTTGGAAGTCCCATTACAATTTCCTATTTTGCTAATCTATCTATTTTATTATATATAAAGTTATGCATATGACCTTTCATTATCTGCTTTCGTATTCTTTCTCAAGCTCTATACCGAATTCTCCTTTATTTAAGGTCCATTCCTCATTTTCACCCTTCTATTATTTTGATTTTGTCTTTAAACATTAACCCTAAGTATTAATGGTGTCCTCTCAGCTTACATTTTTCTTATCAGATTCCTTAAATATATTCATTAGTAATGCTAAGGCTTCTTTCATTATTCATCAACTCCCAAATTTCTTGATTAAATAACGTCTCATTTCCAAGCTTAATTTCAGTAATCATTTCAATTATCACCATATTTTGTTTTTTTAATGCGGTATGCTTAATCTTCCTTAATTTAGTAGTACGATAATGGATCTTTAATTGTCAATTAAGTTCATATTTTTTGTTTTATTGTGCTTTATCTTCATAGAATTTGATCTTTGGTAATTGATTTGGCTTTAGATTTTTCCAATTACAACTTTTTCTCTATTAGGTATGACTGTACAATATATCATACCGAAGTAACCTGATTCTAATATGAATAGTTGATGCAATTGAATAATAAGAGGGCTCCGATATCATTTTTTCAAGGTTTTATTTGATATATCAGTGAAAGATTTCATTTTTTGTCTATATTACTTTTTTGTTAATTAAGCTTATATCTTAATTTGTACAAGACTATAGTCTATAATTGATGAGTGAACTGAAAGGTTATGTTGATGAAAGGTAATTCCATCTCATGATCATCTTATTTTGTTATACATTCAAGTTTTAATCTTTTAAAACAATGCATAAGCTAAACAGGTTTAGAACTCCATTCTTATGTAGAGATGTATCATTTTCAACTTGTGGACTTTCTTTTTTGTGTTTCACAATTTTTATTTCTTTCCTTTTCAATAACAACATCTATTATATATAAAATATGTCTACTCTATCATACATAAAAGAGAATATTTGACCGTTTGTATACTCTTTTCACAATTCGTCTCATCATGTATACTGAATTCTTAGCGATTTGTTGGATTATTGACATTTACACCCTTATCGTTTAATTTTCATACATCTCAGATATTAATAATACAATTAATGGCAATAGTATACAATTAATTTCATGTAACCTCCTTCCATTTGTTTATTTCATTATGACTAAGTCTTCCATTTTAAAAAAAATTACCACGAATGGTTTTGGCTCATTATCAACTATTTTGTTTAACTTCTTATTTAGGATTACTTATATGTATATATATATATATTATATATAAAGAGAGCATCTGACCCTTTGTATGCTCTTTTCATAATTCATCTCATCATGTATGCTAAATTCTCAATGATTTAAGGGTTAATAATATTACATACTTATAATTTCATTTTCATACATCTAAAATATTATTTACAACATTAGTGGCTATAAAATACAATTAATTACACGTAACCTCCTTCTATTGGTTCATTTTATTTTGATTTGAGTTTCACATTTAAAATAATAATAATAATTAATGAATGTTTTTTATTGTATTGTCAATTAATTTTATTTAATTTTCATTTTGATTGGTTTTTTTTGTTTGTATCTAAATTGTTATAGCATTAAATAAGGTTAGTGGAATCGATAATATAAAGAATTAAAGGATTAATTTTCATATGGTTTTTAAATTTTGTGATAATTTATCTCTATTTTTTATAACTATAAATTATATTATAATATTACAAAAATTCAAATAATTTTTGTTTATTTAATTAACTTTATTATTGGTACTTAAATTGTTTAAGGGTTTAGGTTGAATTCATGTAATCGATAATTCAAGAAAAGTGGAGGATTAATTTTCAAGTGATTTTTAAATTTGTGGTAACATTCTATATTATTGTATTACAAAATATTATATCAAATTATAAAAATCAATATGTATATAAATGTGTATGTGTCTATATGCATGTATAATAATTGAAAGTTTATCAATCTTCCATAACTAATATGAATTACATTGTCCATTTACTTAATGTACGAAATCATTATTTAAATTACTAATGATCATTACACGAATTTCAGCAAAGTATATTTCAAAGCTAGAGGCTTAAATGAGAACTTAGTCATCAAACTCAACTAATTCAATTTGAACATTTTGACCATACTTTTATATCTATACTATATGTTCTATTTACCTATCTACTATATAATAAGTTTAGTATAGAGACAATATTAATCTCTCATCTCCTTTAATCTCATCCACAATGCTTAATTCTCATAATTTGTAGCCTAAATTTTACATTAAAATCTATTTGCTCCATAAATCTTTACTTAACATTTGCATTAACAACATCCTCATTTATAGAATATGCCATAGCACATTAATGACATAAATGTTTTACTCTCCCTTTCCGTTAAAAATTATTTCCACATTTTCCCTTTACTATTCAACTCTTCGTAACTTGAAACATCATTGTGGTAATTAATTACATAATTCATTCCAAGCAAAATGCATTTCAGATTAAACCCACAACATTTTTTCTTAATATTTTATAACATAAATTTTGTCCTTCCCACATTAATTAAGGATTCCCACTTAACTTTTACAAATCAATTTATTTGCAACATGCCAATGCTATCTCATTCCCTATTTAAAATCCATACCTTCAACTCTAATATGTTCTATGTATATCTCTATTATGTAAGAAGTTTAATCTTTGATTATCCGTATTCTTATTTCTTTTAATTTTGAGAGTAAAATCCTTATTTCCTAGGCTATTAACTCTTTATGATGAATTTCCCCTTACACCATTCTTATTTTCATTTGTCACTCTTTACATTCATTACTCTTTTATGATCTAACTGCAATTTATTCATCTTCTCCACAATTTCAATATAAGTTTTTTTATTTACTTTATTACCTCTCATTTTCAATTTCTTCTCCATACCATTTCATTTTCACAATTTTGACACTTCCTTTTCAGTTTCATATGTATACAATTACATTTTTTAAAAATTCTATTTGTAATCCAAATCAAATTAAAGATTCATTCCAAATAATATGTACTCAATCTTTTTAATTTTTAATATAATCCAATTTGAATTGATTCATCAATAATTTTTCACTTTTATATAATATCATAATATTTATGATATTTTTCATGTTTTGTTGTGGTACCTGTTACTTTTAGTGTTTGGGTTTCTATTATATCTCTATTGTCATACTTATATAAGAAAATAAAGTTGAGTGAAAAGCATTATGTTTGTAGCGGAAAATATTAAAGAAATACTTTTTCATTCTATTCTAGGAATAAAGTATATATGTATAAGCAACATTTTTATTCTGGTTATAACTAGCAACTTTAAAATTGTTATTAAATATGTATTATGTATACTTATTCCTTTAGAAAAATTTATGTGATCTTAGTCGATAGGAATGTATTTTTTGTAAAATATTATATATCCATTTTAGTCAACCTAGGATTTAATATCCTTGTTTAATATATGTTTCAATGGTGTTCAATAGACTATGAAATGTTCATAATTAACACAGTTTTTTCATTTGAGTGCATAGTTACCTCTAAATTCATAGGGATCTTACGATACAATGTGGTAGTTATCTATTATTATTTTACAAAGTTTGTTTAATGTTATGTTGTTTTGATTTATTTTATGTATGAAGATATTTATAGATTAGGAATTTGACATGTAGTTACCTATAATATTTATAAGTAAACGAACTTCAAATAGGGGATCATACTAAATAACATTAAAAGAAATCAATTGTTTTCAATTCCATTTATTTGAATCCAAACTAATAGAATTAATCACAGTCAAAAATTTAATTTAATGAGGGAATCGGTTACATATTAATTCTGTATAATTTTAATCAATTGAGAATTAATTTATAATCACTTCCTTTTAATGAATTCCTTTTATCACTAATATTTCTAAAGAAACGTATGTTCAACTTTATGAGTGAATATTTAACGTGAATTATTCTTACTTTTTGGTGTCAGCGCGAACTACCAAAAATGCCCCTTTATAATTATTATCAAAACTTATTATCACTTAATAATAGCACTAACAATTAGGTTCACTTTACAATGTCCCTCTAAAAATATTTCTAAATCTCACCACTTAAAAATAGGAGTTAATAAAGAAACTTTATTTACAAATTCAAAACGCCTCTCTACAAATATTATCAAATCTTATCACTCAAAAATAGAATCTAACAAATACTAAATGTTATAAAATAATAAATGTCATCATCACACATGAAATGCGTAGTTGTACTACCTTTAGTGTCTCGCTTTTTTGGTCTCAGTGTAAATACAAATAACACCCCTCTATAGATGTTATCAAACTTAATATCACTTAATAATAGCACTAACAATTAGGCTCACTTTACAAATTCAAAATGACCATCCATAAATATTACCAAATCCAATCACTTAAAAAAAGGATATAATAGATAAACTTTATTTACAAATTCAAAAACGTCTTTCTACGAACATTATCAAATCTTATCACTTAAAAATAGGATATAAAAAATACTAAATGCTATAATATAATAAATACCATTATCAAGTGCGAAGCACGTGCCGTAACGCTTGTAGAATATATATAATGTTGCCTTTCAAGCATATGCAAACATTACCATAACAATATTCTATTTTGTTTGTTGATGAAAACTATCAATAAATATTTCTATCATTAGTTATAAAAATAAGGCAATTTCCAAGCACAAGCACATATTTAAAAAGGAATTTTCTATCATTAGTTATAAATTAAAAGTGGGCTTAAGTATTAAAACCATTATTTGAATATTTAAAATTAATTAAACATTCACCCATCAGAGCAGTAAAATTCTGAGTCGTTACATAACTCAATTCCGGTTCTCTCAGAAGTAAGAGAAAGCTAGAGACATTTCGTACCAATACTCTTACCCAAGGGTTCTCATTGGTATGAAATAGCGAAGCCTGTCAATTACTGTCTAAGTTACTATTAGGTCAAGTTCGATAATCAACTAATCGATTATCTAGTCAAAACAATTGTTTATACAAATCATGATTCGTACGCTTAACTCGTTTCCGACATTCCAACTTAACTATTCCTCGTCCAAGAGTGAAGTCAGTTAAGTCTGAGCACTTATTGCATCAAGCCTTGCCTAGACACTTTGTTCTTGAATCTAACAAATAGATAAGCCTACCTCGAGGGTTTTTAGTGTTAAGTATAGTATTTAAAGATTTCAATAAACAATAGGAAATCAACACGATTAACACGTTTTTGAAATTTTCCGACTTACTATTCCTCGATCAAGAGGAAGCCCGGTAGGTTAGAGTAATATTTCTCCATCCCTACTTAATGTCAATCTTAACTTTCACAAATAGTTAAGCTTACGTCATCGACTTTAGTGTTAAGCATAGTTAATTACTTTTAAGACAAGTAATTAAATAATCAACCATTTGACCATTAAGCAACACTTACCCCTTTCTAAACCTTTTTTTATACTTTTAAAATAATTGAAAATATTTATAATGGCTTTTAAAATGTGTTTCCAAAATATTACTTGAAAATAGCAACTTTAATTTTTTTCTTAAAACTTGAAAATGACACGTTTTCAACAAAATATTTCTTCTTTAAAAATTCACAACTAATTCTTAAAAATTCATAAATATTTTAAAATATTTTTGATATACTCTAATATGAGTTAGTAAACACTTGTAAAAATAAAGAAACAAAATACTTAAATTTAAATATCTTTTCAAACCTTTTAATTCCAAAAATCAAGTCTAAACAGGGCAGTTTTGCACAAGTGTTGTTTTGGCCTCTTTTCAAGATATTACTTAACCTTTTACTATCCAAGCTTTCAATATCCATAAACGTACATATAAAAAATTATAAATATGGTGAGAACCCTTAAGGATCTGTCTATAAAATTCCATAGAATTCGCTAAAAACAAGGCAATTCACAACTGTGTTTATAACAACTATCGCTATAGGTGCATTTTCAAATCCGAGTTGGATTCAATCCTATGTTCAACTAAAACCTATGTGCTTTATTCCAAGACCTTGCTATATGTCATACAAGTCCATTCAAGTCCGTTCAACTCCATACATGGATCCTATGTGCTACTTGTTTTCAAAAAAAGAATCAAAATCAATGTTTTCAACATATGTCCAATTTAATTTAAACAGCTTTAACACAACAATACACAAGCAAATATAAGTTATATTTTCAATCCAAGTGGTGAGTTACCTCACCTTTTATCCAAAAAATAACTAAGATCTAAGAACTAAAGTCTAAACCTAAGCCGACCACACCTTTCCTTCCCTTCCTTTCCTTGCTTTGCCTTGCTACTATGCCTCATAACCCACTATAATGCTCATGGCCAAATGGAAAAGGGGGAGTTTGACTTTTTTTCAACTTCTAACTAGGTAGAAGGTTTTGTTATGGGGTGGCAAGGCTTTCATCAAAATTTAGTATGATTTGGAGATAGTTTGCAAATTATTTGCTTTAAGAATTTAAGATGAACAAGAAAACGATGACACTGAAATTTTCTCTTAAGCTTTGAAATATTTGTGATTTATTTATTAAGGGTGTACCCCTCCTTATATATTCTTAGGAATGATGATGGAAAAAGACCAAAAACCCTTCAAAACCCTAATAACATTAATTACTTCTATCATGACAAATTTATACCACTTAGCTTAAGTTTAAAATTATTTTCATATTTGCTCATTTCCTAAATATCTAAGATGACATCACCCATGACATACTCCATAAAGTTTATTTCCATAAAGAAAAAAATTTATTTAATTAAATTGATTTTGTAAAAAAATAAGTGTATATAAAAAAAATCTGAACAACTTCTGTCGGTTAAAAAGCTGTTTATCGATAAAACGATTTTCAGTCACTTTATTGATATTTTTCTAAGAATATATTTTTGTAAAAAAATTTCAAAAACAAGTTTCTTATCATTTTCTATTAATTAAATAATGTTTAACAAGGTCATAAAATCTCATAACACTTAACTATAATTCAAAATGTTTCAATATTCGAAGACGAAGTGTTTGAATTTTGGGGCCGCTACATTCTCCCCCACTTAGATCATTTCATCCTCGAAATTCCATAAGAACGATAATCAAAGAAGATATAAGGACAAGATATGTGTGTGTATATGTAGCACTGCTAAAACTATGTACAAACTAAACTGCAAACTAAAAGCAAACTAAGATAAGAAAACTCTAGTTTAAGAACAAGTCCGGATAGGACTCCTTCAAACTATCCTTCGTTCCATGTACAATCCCGAGCATCCTCGCTCCATTGTACCTTGACCAACTTTATGACCTAGTCCTCAGTATCTTCGTATCTCTATTAACTCGGCTGATGATTGTTGCTGTATGAAAACTCAACAAGTGGTAAGTGTTCTTCCTATGAACCCCCGATATCTTAAATGCATGCTCTAAGCATGTCCTTCGATACTCGGTTCACCCTTTCTGTTTTCCTATCAGCCTGCGGATGGTAAGCGGTACTCAAACTGAGCTCGGTCCCTAAGGCCTCATGCAAACCCTTCTAGAATTGGCTTGTGAATATTGGATCTCTATCACTAAAAATATCACAAGAAACACCATGCAGTCTGACGATTTCCTTGACATATAACTTAGCCAAGATGGAAGCTGTTCTTATAGTCTTAATAGGTAAGAAGTGCGCGCTCTTGGTCAATCGACCCACGATAACCCATACACCCTCATTACCTCTTCTCGACCTAGACAATCCATCGATGAAGTCCATGGAAATATGCTTCCATTTCCACTTAGGGATCTCAAGTGGCTGAAGTAGTCCAGCCGTCTTCTGGTGACTACCTTTTACCAGTTGACAGTTAGCACACTTGCTCATAAAGATGGAGACATCTCTCTTTATGCCCTCCCACCAGAACATCCTCTTCATGTCCTGATACATCTTAGTGACCCCAGGATGTATCGTCAACCTAGAATGGTGACTCCCTACTAGAACTTCGTGCCTAATCCAATCAACATTCGGGACACATAAGCTACCGTTCATTCTCAAAATGCAATGGTTATCTACCTTGAATCCCGGCCACCTCTCCCGTGCCTCATTCTCGCTTACATTCTTAGCTATCCGAGCAAAATGAAGATCTCTAAGCCGATTCTCTTTGATACAACAAACCAGAGTCGGGCAAACCTAAACATTCGCCATAACTGCATATCTCTTACTGAGCGCATCTGCTACGACATTAGCTTTCCCCAGATTGGACAAAATATCCGGATTATAGACGGTAAAAAACTCTAACCACCTTTGCTGCCTTATGTTCAAGTCCTTTAACATAAAATGATACTTCGAAGATTTATAGTCTGTATATAACTCGAACCTCTCATGTAGCAAATAATGGCTGCACATCTTTAACGCGAAAACCACTGCTAATAATTCCAATTCATGAGTTGCATACTTTGTTTCATGTGGTTTGAGCTGCCGACTCGCATAAGCCATAACACTCCTATGCTGCATCAACACAACACCAAAACCTGTTCCACACGCTTAAGTCAAAAGTCAAACCCTCGCCTCCATCTGGCAAAGTAAGAACAGGAGCACTACTTAACTTTTCCTTTAGCTCTACATCATCTTCACGGTATTCATTCATTTCGTTCAAATCGGATCGAAGTGGTTTTTAGATAATTAAATCTAATCCCGATCTCTTCGAAACGATTCACGAAATTAGCCAATATTGACAGTCAGTTATTTAACTATCAACAAACATCCATAAGCAATCACTAGGCCAAATTTTATAAATCTCCAAAATATTTATTCCAAACATCTTCACCAAGTTATATATATTCAATCTCTTCAATATTCTATAATTGAAGCAATTTCAACACTTGTATCCATAACATGATATTTTACCATTTCAATACTTAGAAATATTTTCAACTTCTATTTTTACCACACTTAGGAAATATTTCTATTCCAATCATTTCCCACTAAAATATTTCCAAAACCTTCCTTTCGATACTTAGGAAAATATTTATACGTATAATTTCCAAAATCATTTTAATATCTAACTTGGAAATATTTCATACTTATATCATAAGTCTTCGAAATTTTTAATAAATTCTTCTTACGATTTCCAAACCGATTATACTGGTTTATAATTCCAACCCACCATTTATAACTTCTTTTAAATGAATTCAAAATCTTCCAGAAGTTATCGCATCTAGACATTGGGAATTTCTTAAGTCTCTAACTTTTCATTTATATGATTTCTCTTACAAAATCCCATCCTTTAATAAACCCATTTTCACATCTCGAGGGAATTTATAAATAACGAGTATTTTCTTTAAAGAATAGTAGTTTATTTAAATATGTTGAAGTTATTATTTAAAATATTGAAAACACTTTTATAACATCAATAACTCATTTTTAGATGAACAGATAAATTTCCAAACTGAATTTAAAAGTTAGAATTTATTAAATAAATACCTAACATTTGAAAATCTACTCACCGAGGTATTTCAATCTCAACTAGTTTAAAATTACATAGTTTTAAAACAATAAAATTTTCCTTTTAAAACAAACTCACTTTTTAGAATTTAAAATATATTTTTAAAATCTCAATAACCAATTTAATTTATAACTTTCTCTCGATTTCACAACATATCGATTCATTGTCGATTTCCTAACCATTCTCATTTCAAAAATAAAATCTACTATTTTTCTCAAACCTGTCTTACATATTCTCCCAATTTTCATCTGATATCAAATTCCTTTATTTATAAACATCGTTTATAAATTCCATAACCCCTTTGTTTTACCTGTCCATAAAAACAAATCTTATTTATTAAAATCTATTATATAAATTCATTCCTTATAAATTCCCTTTATACTTCCAATCTATTTCAATATTGATTTTAACTCTTTGTATATTTCTAGAATATCATTATAAAATCTATTATATAATTCATTTTTTAAAAATCTCCATTCAATAGTTCACAACAGTTAAGTATAACCATAAATCAAATATATATTTTTTCCCTAATTCAATTTCTTTAAAATAACTCCAATACCAATATATATATTTTTATATCAAATTCCTTTTAATTTCATAAATTTTAAATATATATTTATAGTATTTAAATTATCACAATTCAGGCCAGTGCTACAATCGCATCCAATAATTCCAATCACTACAATAATCTATATAGATTATTCTACACGATCCATATATCGCAATATATGAAATTAAATTTAACTTTTTGAGGAATCCAGTTGGATCCCTCCAACCTGTTTTCCTGCTCCACAGATGTTAATACAATATAAAAATACCAATCCCACTTCGAGGGGGATATCGTGGTATATAGGGTCATCCGCTATTATGCGGGGCGTATACGGTCTCATCCGCTATAATATGCCAGAATATCACTCCAAATACTACTATATATAACTATATATATAAATCATTCAACATACAATAAATTTATAAATTCAACAAGCATCCAAAATTTAATTTCAACTATTTAAAATTTAAATTTTGGTAATCCAAATGAGTGAGAATTTTTCTCATCTTTGATTTTTATTTGCAAACCATTTCTATCTCGATTTGTTTCCACGATTTGGACCTCGTATAAAATTATACAATTTTATAAGAATTCGATTTATCAAAACATTTTATTTACTAATTATTTATTTAATCAATTAATTATAAATATGTTAATTACCTTCATCGGCTCAATCCTTCTCTTCGAAATAAGCTCGCAACACCATGCGACTTCGACTTCGCCAAAACCCAACCTGGAATCGAACTCGCCCGCAGCCGTAAACCCACACGACTGCCTTCCCTCCGTTCAATCACGTTCGAGTCCTTGTCATCTTCTACTACATTCCAGGCCGCGAAGACAGCCCTCTCGAACTGAAATCACCCATCCACGTCCATCAATTCCACATCACGACATGCTTCATCCTCTACTGCCGCTTTGCCCTACCCCCACCCTTCGAACCCTTGCAAACGAAAGCGAGACCGATGCAGTCCACACCATCGCGATTTCCACCGCAACTCTGTTCTTCAAATCGAACTCGATTTGATCTTCCCTCTCTACCATCTCACGATCGTCGCATGCATATGCTTATGCCTGCGCGCATCAAACTTTTTTTTTCCCGACTTCGTTCTCATTCGCCAGCTCCCCTGCCGCCTTAGACCTGCCTGCATCGCCGTCCCATCCTACACAGCCGACCCTTATCGCACCACTTCCAGCATCGCGCGCCCATCTAACGTCGCCAATCCCTCTATGTTGCACGCGATTTCTTTCTTCCCCTTTTTTTTGGCCGAACAACGATTACGATTAGAAAGAAGGAGAGGCATGTTCTCTTTTTTTCTTGAAATGAGAATCGGTTATAAAAGGAAGGAAGGTCGCGTGTTCAACTAACAGAAAGAAGTGGACGCGACTTAAAGATGATAGGTGTTCCTTCGTATGTGATGGTGGCGTGCTTTAGAAGGCATCTTGACTTTGACCAGTTATAATATTATTTAATTATAAATATCTCATTTTTAACAATTAAAAATTCCGATCTCCTATCGAGGCGTGCCGCTAGGCGTTTGTAATGTTATACCCCTATTCCGAACACAATGGAAAAGGTTTCAAGTCCTAATTCAATCGTATGGAGAAGATAACATTTTGGACCCAATTATTATATTGAATTTTCGATATTAATTTCAACGCGTTTCTATCCCGTTCGATCAAACGATAACTCCAAACACTACAAAATTTGAAATCCGATAATAATACACTATTACGGATCTAATGGAACTGGTTTCGTCGAATTCTGAGACTGTGTCCTGGATCGTTATTTTTAAATGTCAATTCAAAAAAATTATTTTTAAATTGAACAGATCACTTTTAAATTCAATTTTAAAACTTTTATTGTCTTCATCATTATTAATGTAAATTTTACAAGCCTTTAAATTTTTTTTATCGAGCTTAAAACTCGAGATACAATAATTTAACCAATATTCAATTATAAAATTAAATAATTAAATTATTAAATAAATCGCTTTATTTAAATTCTGTATTTATTTTATAAATAAAAACCCAAATTTTCCATATTCAAAATCAATCTATAATCCAAATTCAATACTTAAAACCATTTAAATATTCCAAATCAAACGTCGAAAAATCCGGGTCGTTACATTCCTCCTCCCTTATAATAATTTCGTCCCCGAAATTGCTAAGGTAGGAAAAATGCTCTAAACCCATTAACTTACCAAAACTCACTTAGTGAATACTCAATATTTCACTTTTCAAATCTTTTTGTTCTGACCAACACAATTAGTTTTCAATTCAAATTCCAAAACCATTTATTTCAATTACAATTCGAAATCAATTTGTCGTTAACAAAAAAATTTCCAAAAATTTTCAAAACTTTTCTAACACCCTAAATTTTCGAAATTTTTTGGCAGAGTCTCCCTTGTACGGAGGACCTTTTGCAATATGATAAGGGAGATAAATATATATATACATCGACCCACACAGTCGGAAAACAAAATATATAACGATATTTTATATTTTCGCAGTATTTAATCCGAAAACGCACCTTATTTTAGCATTTTTAAGCAAGCGGCTTATTTTATTTTGCAATTCGCGCAATCAACGTCAAGCAAAACAGCTCCAAGTACCTGTACTTACTCAATTTAAACACGTAAGTGCCAAATATATGAAATCCTATGACATTTCATTTATTTAACAAGTGTAAACACATAAGTTTCATAACTAGCATGCTAAGCAAATATTCATAAGCAATTTATAGGGTTCCATTACTAATTTAATTGCTTTCAACCAATCCATATACTATTTCATTCAATCTGAAATGATTTACAACCAAATTATTTGCATTCAATTCATTTTTAACCCAACAAACTCATATCCATTCCAAATTGATTAAAATCAATTTATTCTCTTTCTATTAATTCACAAAATTTTATCTACTTCCGCTTACGTCAAACGACCAATTTTCTATGCAAATTCGGCGATATTAATTTGATAAAATAACCATTTCAGTTTATCTCAATATTGAAATTGATTCCACCTCAATTTATATTTAATTCTATTACATTTCAAACCCATCCACGATCATTTCAGTTGCACTATATTCAAATCCATTTAAATAAGCTCGGACCATCCCACGCTATTTATTAAATAACCATTTCACAATTTATTAAAGCCAAGCTTCTATCCAAGATTATTAACTTACGTTAATTCATTTATCTTTAACTATTCCAACTATATAACTTAAGTTCATTTCTTTGGCAACCAAATTCTATTTCCATTTTGGATAAATTCCATTCAATCAATTCCATTCCATTTTACAAATTAATTCAATTAGTTCCTTCATTTAATTCACTTAAAATTTCCAATCCTAACTGGAATTCATTCTTAAATTTATTAGAATAATTTTGCAGGCTATATTCAATTTATTTACACTTTAATTGGATTTATTTGTAACTCAAGCCATTTCTATTTCAATCCAATTCCATTTATTCGCCATTACTTCCAATCATATTTAATTCGCTTATAATTTTAGTCGAATTTTATTTGTTACTCTAGTTTCACTTCTAATATTCACTTTTAATCCATAATCCAATTTATTAAACCAGATATGTTCCATTTCCATATTTAATTAACTAATTTATTCAGTTGATTAGTTCACTTCCAATTTATAATTCAATACCTGATTTCTATTTCAAAAATAACTTCAATAAATTTACTTGAGTTCAAATTTATTTTATAATTCAAGTTTGGACTTTTATTTCATTTCCAAAATATCAAATCTTTTATTTTGGGTTTTTCTATCCCATTTTTTTTCTTATAAGTTACACAACTATTTTTTCACTTTTCCATCAATTTTATACTCGAGTACATTCACATTTTATTTTTAACTCAAGATCTACATCATTTAATGGCTTAATATGTACTTTTATTTCATAAATTCAAAATTCTATAAGCTTTTGAAATTTAGTTATTCCAATTCAAATTTTATTTAACTTAATATGTACTTTTATTTCATTTTATTTAACTTAAATTTATTTAACGACCCGGATTTTTCGACGTTTGATTTGGAATATTTAAATGGTTTTAAATATTAAATTTGAATTATAGATTGATGTTGAATATGGAAAATTTGGGTTTTTATTTATAAAATAAATTCAGAATTTAAATATAGCGATTTATTGAGTAATTTAATTATTGAATTTTATAATTGAATATTGGTTAAATTATTGTATCTTGAGTTTTAAGCTCGATAAAAATAATTTAAAGGCTTATAAAATTTATATTAATAATAATGAAGATAATAAAAGTTTTAAAATTGAATTTAAAAGTGTACTATTTAATTTTAAAAATAGCTTGGTCAAATTGACATTTAAAAAATAGTCATTCGGGACACAGTCTCGGAATTCAACGAAACTAGTTCCATCGGATCCGTAATAGTGTATTATTATCAGATTTTAAATTTCGTAGCGTTTAGAGTTATTGTTTGATCGTATGGGATAGAAACGCGCTGAAATTTATATCGAAAATTCAATATAATAATTTGGTTCAAAAAGCTATCTTCTCCATATGATCGAATTAGGACTCGGAACCTTTTCCATTAAGTTCGGAATAGGGGTATAACATTATAAACGCCTAGCGGCATGCCTCAATAGGAGTTCGAGATTTTAGGTTGCAAAGATCGAGACGTTTTGAAATTAAATTATTTTATTAATTGGTTAGACTTCCTTTCAGCTGTTTTTTTATCCCTTCACTGTACTAACTTCTTCTCCTACACGCCATCTTCTTATCAGTCCATTCGTACCCTTTTGTTTTAAATCATGCACATCTTATCCTTTATCCCCTTATTCCTTTTCGCGAATTCAAAAAAAATATGGCCGAGCAAATTGAAGAAATTTCATTCGCGTATTCTGTTTTACTTCCTGTTCAAAAATCATATGTGCTCAATCCTTCCTCTCTCAGTTATTCGATCCTCCTCGCTGTAAATCCAAAATCACTTCGTTTCAAAAAAAAAGAGCGGGATCGTTCGAAGACTAAATCAAATGAATTACGATGGCAAGCTTTGCCATTGGAAATCGCGTTCGTAGAACATCAAAGGGGATTCAGTGGCATCGTCAATGACCCGGACATCGGCAACATGGAGGAGCACCGCAACTTCGGTATTGAATGAAGATAAGGTCAGGCACGGTTAGGGGAGGGTTCGTGGATTTGGGCGACGCGATGGAGTTTAGTGCGGGCAAACGCGGGCTTGACTTTGCAGGCAAGCGCGATTAAGGGGGAAGGGTCGGAGTTCGTGGCCAGCGATGGGCCTTCGTGGAGGCGTCGTGATTTTTTTTGGCATGCGGTGTGTACGAGGTAGGAGCGGCGATTGGGGGCAGAGCGGTGTTGGAGAGTCAGTGGCCGAGGTCGAGGGTTTTGGTCGAGCGCGGAAAAAAGAAAAAAATGAAGATGCAGTCGTGAGCTCGATTGTAGTGTGAATGAGGAGAGACAACATAATTAAGGTTTAAAGTTTTGAACTTTTAATTTATTAGTTGATTATTGTTTTATTTGTCAGAAATGATAAATGATTCATAATTTATTTATACGAGGTCCTAATGAATAAAACCAAGTCGAGTTTGGGTTCGTAGCAGGAGTTCTAAAATCTGGGTGTTTGGCAATAGAAAAAATCAAGGTGAGAATTTCTCACTCATTTTGGATTGCCACATTTAAATTTAAATTATTGGATTGGTAAAATTTAACTATTGGTTGGATGATTATATAATATATAGTAGTATTTATATATATAGTATTTGGAGTGATATTCCCACACATTATAGCGGATGAGACCCTATATGCACCGCATGATAGCGGATGACCATATATACCGCGATATCCCCCTCAAAGTGTGATTTGTATTTTTATATTGTATTAACATCTATGGATGCAGGAAAATAGGTTGGAGGGATCCAACTAGATTCCTCAAAAAGTTAAATTTAATTTCATATATTGCGATATATGGATCGTGTAGAATAATCTATATAGATTATTGTGGTGATTGGAATTATTAGATGCTATTGTAGCACTGGCCTGAATTGTGATATTAAATACTATAAATATATTTTTAAAATTTATGAAATTAAAAGGAATTTGATATAAAAATATATATTAGAATTGGAGTTATTTTAAAGAAATTGAATTAGGAATATATATATATATATATATATTTGATTTTTGGTTATACTTAACTGTTATGAACTATTGAATGGAGATTTTTAAAAATGAATTATATAAGAGGTTTTATAAATGATATTCTAGAAATATACAAAGAGTTAAAATCAATAATGAAAATAGATTGGAAGTATAAAGGGAATTTATAAGGAATGAATTTATATAATGGAATTTAATAAATAAGATTTGTTTTATAGACAGGTAAAACAAAGGGATTATGGATTTTATAAACGATGTTATAAATAAAGGAATTTGATATCAGATGAAAATTGGGAGAATATGTAAGACAGGGTTGAGAAAAGTAGTAGATTTTATTTTTGAAATGAGAATAGTTAGGAAATCGACAATGAATCGATATGTTGTAAAATCGAGAGGAAGTAATAAATTTAATTGGTTATTGAGATTTTTAAAAATATATTTTTAATTTTAAAAAAAGTGAGCTTGTTTTTAAAAGGAAATTTTTTATTATTTTAAAACTATGGGATTTTAAACTAGTTGAGATTGTAATACCTCGGTGAGTAGATTTTCAAATGTTAAGTATTTATATAATAAATTCTAACTTTTAAATTCAGTTTGGAGTTTATTTGTTCATCTAAAAATGAGTTATTGATTTTATAAAAGTGTTTTCAATATTTTAAATAATAACTTTAACATATTTAAATAAACTACTATTCTTTAAAGCAAATACTCGTTATTTATAAATTCCCTCGAGATGTGAAAAAGGGTTTATTAAAGGATGAGATTTTATAAGAGAAATCGTATAAATGAAAAGTTAGAGACTTAAGAAAATTCTCGATGTCTAGATGCGATAACTTCGGAAAGATTTAGAATTCATTTAAAAGAAGTTATAAATGGTGGGTTGGAATTATAAACCAGTATAATTGGTTTGGAAATCGTAAGAAGAATTTATTAAAACATTTCGAAGACTAATGATATAAGTATGAAATATTTACAAGTTAGATATTAAAATGATTTTGGAAATTATACGTGTAAATATTTTCCTAAGTATCGAAAGGAAGGTTTTGGAAATATTTTAGTGGGAAATGATTGGAATAGAAATATTTCCTAAGTGTTGTAAAAATAGAAGTTGGAAATATTTCTAAGTATTGAAATGGTAAAGTATCCTATTATGGATACAAGTGTTGAATCTTTTTTCAAATATAGAATGTTAGAAGAGATCGAATATATATATCTTGGTGAAGATGTTTGAAATAAATATTTTGGAGATTTATAAGATAAGGCCTAGTGTTGCTTTTGGATGTTATTTGGTAGTTAAATAACCGACTATCAATATTGGCTAATTTCGTGAATCGTTTCGAAGAGACCGGGATCAGATTTAATTATCCGAAAACCACTTCGATCCGGTTTGAACGTAACGAATGAATACCATGAAGATGATGAAGACGGTGATTCGGTTTGTCTAGACCCAGGACAACTTGTATGGATGAATGCTATCAGAACATCGTCATTGGAGAACGATGAGCATTCTAAGTAAAATTGTTCATGAAAGGTAACGCTTAGCCTCGAACCTCATCAACCGGGAATGACTAAAACAGGGGAGATGCAACAAGGCTAAGTGGGTCGCACCCAAGTAGGGTATGTTAACACTTTTCTAGATGTCCTCGGAACCCTATTTATTTTAGTTATGGGTATACATGAAAGTAAAAGCGCTCGATGGTAAGTGTGGGAACACCCGGTGTGATAACATATTCGGTCTATCCAGGTTAGGGATAGGCCGGTCTTGTGAGCAGGGGATCCCGGCAAGGTCCTCGGTACATTGTTCTAGAGGTGTACTGTGATGGGCGATACCCCAGTGGCCCAGTCATTCGTTGGAATCCATTCTCCAATACGAGCTTACGGTTTTGTTTGTAGAGCCTAGTATGCTGGAATTTAATTAATGTAACAATTTCAAGTATTTGAATAAGTATTTGTACTTAGACACTATTATAATATCAGATGATTTTGATAAAAATTGTTTGGTTATCATAAGGGAAAAACCCGTCGTGTTTATGTGTGACGCGGTCTTACGAGATACCATTGTTTTTCAAAGGATTTTGATAACTCTAATAATTCAAATTGAGTGTGTTTTCTCACACTGGTTTTCCAGACTGACTCGAGTGTTATTTTATTATAATGCTCGGGTCAGACCGAGTATTACAGATTCAGGATAAAATGCTATAGAGCTCAGGTGGCGAGCTGGAGGAGTAGAGATGTATCTCCATACTTGATTTATATTTCCGCTGTATGAGGACAAGTTAGTAAACTGTCCAGATTGATTGTTGTATATTGTACTCTGATAATGGTATGTATATTAACAGTACAGTTCTTGTATTTAAGATCTGATACTATATATTATAATTGGTTCCGCTGCGATCGTGAGTTTCTGTTGTTGTTGTTCTATTTTTTCTTCTATCCTTTTCTTCTTCTTTACCCTAGTTATTCGCTCTTTCGTACAATTTGGGTTGAACATAAGTGATTTATTATCAACTCAAAGGGTACGGAATTGCGGGTTGCTACAGGATGCTTGCTCTAATTTATCCCTCCATACAAATTTGACATCTTTCTTCGTCAAATTCATTAAGCAAGAGGGAATCTTTGAGAAATCCTGTATGAGTCTCCTATAATAACCTTCTATACCTAGAAAGCTTCTAATATCTATTGCGCTATCTGGCCTCTTCCAATCTTGAATGGCCACAACCTTAGTGGGATCAATAGAAATACCCTCCGTCGAAATAATATGACCTAAGAACCTAACTTCTAAATGCCAAAAACGACACTTCGAGAACTTAGCCTTCAACACGTGCTCTCTTAGTGTTCCTAGAACAATCCTTAGGTAGTATGAATGTTCCTCCTTGGTCTTGGAATAGTCAAGAATATCATCGATAAAAACAAGGACAAACTTATTCAACACATCTCGGAAAACCCGATTCCTTAGGTCCATGAAATATATTGAGCATTAGTTAGGCCGAATGGTATAACTAACCACTCATAAAACTGGTCAGATCTAAAAAGTAGTTAAGGGTACACTCTCCTCCGCTACCCTCAACTGATGGAACCCCATAGCAAAATCAACCTGAGAAAACACTCGAACTACATGAAGCTGACTAAACAAGTCATCTATCCTAGGAAAAGGATACTTGTTTCAAATAGTTCATTTGTTGAGCTCGTGATAATTTACACATAGTCTTAGGGAACCGCCTGCATTTGTAGCAAGGACGACGGGCGCTCCCTAACTCGAATGACTTGGTTGGATCAAGCCCTTCGGCAACAAATCACTAACCTGATTTGTTTGCTCCAACTTCTCCTTCAGGGCAAGTCTACGAACATGCAACACAATAGGCTTTGCATCCTTCACTAAATCAATGTGAAATTGTATCTCATGATGAGGTGGTAAACCTGACACCTTTTCGAAGACATCTGCAAATTCCTAAATAATAGGGATCGAACCCAACTCCTCCTCCACCACATCAAGAGAATAAAGGAAACTAGTTATAAGCTAGTTAGGCTCTTCGTAAGATACTACCTAGACCTTCCCTTCCTCCATTTTGAATGATACAGTCCATTTAACACAATTTAGGACTGCATGATTTTGAGACAACCAATCCATTCTAAGAAAAATATCAAACCTCATGAAACCCATAACATATGAATCACATGGGAAGGGTCGGTTAAAATAAGAAATCAGAACTCCTAAGCAAACCATACTAAGATTGTTCGAGCCCTTAATAAGGTTGACACACAAATAGAATCTAAAGTTATAACTGGGTTAATTCCAATCTATCAACAAGTGTACAAGATATGAAATTAAGAGAAGCACCAGTATCAAATAAGACGCGAACAAGAATGCCAAAATTAGATAGAATACCTTCCAAAACTTGCTTCCCCTTTGTTTCAACGGAAGTGGAAGGTGGTGAAGCTAAAGCAAAAACTCTAGGCTGCTCTCCCTTACGAAGCATTGGACAATCTTTAACTAGATGATTGGGCCGATGGCAATTATAGCAGCTCCTTGGTGTAAATTATGGCTTGGCATTCTGTGGCTCTGGCTTTGTTACCTTAGCAATAGGTGCCCTCAGTAATTATGCCTTTGTCACTTTCCCTCCTCTAACTGATGTACAGTTCTGACCAAGATGCCCCTTCTTCCCACGCTAATAACAAGCGAGACCAGAAATATCTCTAGGCGGCTGAAACTTATGTTTGTTGTTTCCAGCTGGTGTAGCAATAGTAAGCTTTGGTGCTAAGATCTCTAACCTCAACCCCATGTTCACCAAATTTACATAATTTCCCAGGATGTGGTTTGTCATATTACCCTTGAACCCTGGACGCATCCCTACGATGAACATCTAATTCCTCTTCAATGGCATATCTACCAAACCAGGCCCGATTCTAGATAAGGCAGTGAATCGGTTATCATGCTCTGCCACTGTTATGGCCCCCTTCTTCAAGTCGATGAAGCTCCTAAACAACCAAGTCTTTCTGACTTCTATGACAAACTTCATCTCAAAACCCTCCATAAGTTGGATCCAAGAGAAGTCGTGCTCTTAGACATCTATAGTGATAGTACTCCACCAATCCATGGCCGCATCCATCAGATGTCGTGATGCCAACTAATGCTTCATCGCATCATCTAACTCCATATCCCTAAATATACGGTCACATAACTTAATCCAAGTCTGGACTTCTATGACCGTCTCCGTACCACCAAATCTCGTACCTCCTAGCCTCTCGTAATCATGGTAAAGCAAAGCAAAATTCACCCAAGGCTTGACCTGCACGACCTCATCTATAATATCCACCCTTGGTTCCAGGACTGAAGCAACATTACTTGGTGGTCGATCTCCACCATTTGTGATGGTATTACCCCGATCACCTCGACCTTTACCTCCTCGAGCATTGGCAGCTCTAGTACTCATGATGTACAACCTGAACATAGCAGAATATATTTAGGATATGAAAGGCTAGAGTTATTCAAAGAAAGAGATTATTCCTAAGGAAAAGCTAAAAAAAGGGGTATAGGTTTATAGAAAATACAAATACGCTCTCTCTTATACACTCGACTCATTCTAGGGTATCACGTACCCTATCTCTAATGAGCCATACCCAATTAAAGCTAAGGTGTTCGCTCAACCTCATGCTCTGATACCAAATGTAACGATATCCACTTTTTCAGGGCGTGACTACAAATGGTAACCCCGTTCCTGATTTTACGGCCAGCCTCTCGACTTCATACAACCAACTTGTAAAGGGATGTATTCAGGTAAGATACAAATCTTCATCACACGTTCACCAGTGTGAGAACCCCTTATCATGTGCAAAAAGTCCAATGCAGGAACGATAATTTATAATATTAAAAGAATAGTACAAAGGGTTACTCTGAATATAGGGTTTTCAAAGTTACAAAACCTAAGTACTATCATCATCTTGTATAGTTATAAATGCCCATCCGTACATTGCTGATATAGCTAAAATGGAACAAAGGAAATATAAATAGATAGATAATGGAAGCCTCCAGCTCGTCGTCTGAAGTCTGAAGCGTCCAAGTTAGAACCTGCCATACTCAGCCTACTTGAAAGAGTATGCGAGGAATTTCGGGAAACAAAAACCAAGTGTCAGACATAAGTCTAATTTGAGAAAACTCGAGGTACATACAACATGTAATAGTTACTATTTATATCATATGGATTCCCATAACAGTTTTCCCATAAAACGAAACCAACCATTTATTAAGTTTAATATATAGAATATGATAGATAATGTCTAGGTATATAATATAAATCATATCAATTAGCTGTGATGCTAATATTAGTCACACTACAACAAATTAAGGTTACATTTAAAACTGCTAAGATACGTTCGCATATTGGATTTTCCGTAGAGATCCCTTCGGTCAAGCCAAAATCCAATTTCCTGCATAAGGGTCAGAAACTACCTCCAAGTGTTGTATATCTCTAGTTAAAATATACCATTAAGGTAAACATAGCTGGTCCATGTCTAAACACGTGATCCCGAATCTCATCAACTCCTAGAACCCGCATATCGACAACCATACTTAGGATCTGGAGTTAATAATACCCTGTCGTAGGTTAGCAAAACCCTAAGTTATGCTCCTACCCTATTTTTAGCCATTCGTGATGTCGAGGTCACGTTGGACATCTTCTACATGAGTCTTCATCACTTGAAAGAACACTAATCCCAAGTTGGATCCTCACATCTCAACAGATCTTGAAACTACACATGGATTACCATATCTCAACAGATCTCAGAATCACACATGGATTCTCACATTCTGAATAGATCACGAACAACTACATGTGTTCGAGCATCTTAAATATATGTCGAACCTCTATGTAGATTCCCTTTGCTACCGCTTCAGTAACATAGAACTCGTATACTATTTTTGAAGTGGTATTCGGTAAGTAGAACACTTAACGATCCTGGAATCTTCAAAACCAATCTATGAAAGTCTGGTAAACTCAATTCCGGTTCTCTCAGAAGTAAGCGAATGCTAGAGACGTTTAGTACCAATACTCCTTCCCAGGGTTCTCATTGGTATGAAATCACGAAGCCTTTTAATTACTTCCTAAGTTACTATTAGATCAAGTTCGATAGTTGACTAATCGATTATCTAGTCAAAATAACCGTTTATACAAATCAAGGTTTGTGCGCTTAACTTGTTTCCGACATTCCAACTTAAATATTCCTCACCCAAGAGTGAAGTTAGGTAAGTCTGAGCACTGGTTGCATCAAGCCTTACATAGATACTTTGTTCTTGAATCTCATAAATAGATAAGTCTACCTCGTCGGCTTTTAGTGTTAAGTGTAGTATTAATGATTTCAATAAACAATAAGAAATCAACACAATTAACATATTTCCGACATTTTCCAACTTACTATTCCTCGGTCAAGAGAGAAGCTCGGTAGGTTAAAGCTTTATTGCTTCATCCCTACTTGATATCAATCTTAACTCTTACAAATAGATAAGACTTACTTCATCGACTTTTAGTGCTAAGCATAGTTAATTACATTTCAAACAAGTAATTAAACAATCAACCATTTGGCCATTTAGCAATTCTAACTCCTTTCTAAACCTTTTGTTATAATTTTAAATATTTGAAAATACTTTCAAAAAGCTTTTAAAATATTTATCCAAAATAATACTTGAAAATAAAAACTTTACAATTTTCCTTAAAATTTGAAAACGACATGTTTTCAATAAAATATCTCTTCTATAAAAAATCACAACCAATTCTTAAAAATTCATAAATATCTTAAACCACTTTTGAAATACTCTAATATGGGTTAGTAAACACTTGTAAAATGAATGAAAAAGAATACTTAAATTTAAATATCTTTTGAATCCTTTGAAGTCCAAAAATTAAGTCTAAACGAGGCAATTTTGCACAAGTGGTGTTTTGGCTACTTTTCAAGATGTTACTTAACTTTTTACTATCCAGGCTTTTAATAGCCACAAAAATACATATATAACAATATCAATATAGTAAGAAAACCCTAAGGATCTCTATGAAATTCCATAGAATTTGCCAAAAACAAGGCAATTCACAACTTCATCGATAGCGACTATCGCTATAAATGCACTTTCAAATCCGAGTTGTATTCAAACCCATGTCCAACTACAACCTATATGCTTTGTTGCAAGACCTTGCTATATGTTAGGCAAGTCAATTCAAGTCTATTCAAGTCCATACATGTACCCTATGTGCCACTTGTTTTCAAAGTAAGAAAAATATCAATATTTTCAACATATGTCCAAGTTAATTTAAACAACTTTAACACAACAATGCAGAAGAAAATATGAGTTATATTTTCAATCCAAGTGGTGAGTCAGCCCACCTTTTATCCAACAAATAACCAAGTTCGAAGAACCAAAGTACTCAAGCTAGCCACACCTTTCCTTTCCTTCCTTTCCTTGCTTTGCCTTGCTCATATGCCTCCTGGCCCACTATAATTGTGACGCCCCACCCTAAGACCCACATTAACAAAGAGCATTACTGAGTAATACTGTCTGTTAATGCGGAGAATAGGGATGGTTAGGAGCGACCATATGTAAGCTTTGTCTTAAACATATATTGAATACGTCGATTGGGTGATCTAATTTTTTTTCATTTTTATCTTTCTCGAGTGGATCGACATACTCAATAAATGTTTAATACAAAACTATGGTGGCTAACGGATCTATCAGAACAAAATATAACAAAAACAAATATAATAGATCACAGAACAGTAATCACATATATATACATATAAACAGATACATCACAGTACACTACATAGTGATACACCAGTGGTGGTACATGGACCACAATATATACATCGAGTCAAAATGAATAAATACATATCAGAGTTTACAAAACACTATAAGGCTAAACAAAAGATGGCTAGCAGAAAGCCATAGCGGAAGTAACAAAGCAGAAATCAACGGCAGGTCACTAACCTGAAATAACTCGGTCTGACCCGAGTACATGAAATACACGGGTCAGTCTAGCTTAAATAAACTGATTAGCATAAGATGGATGAAATATAGGAATAAACAATAACATCTCTTCTCAAAAGAGAAGCAGCAACATCTAACATGTGTCAACTACTAAATATGAGGTAATATCACTAAAATACTTTATATAGAAGTTTCTCGAAAGAGGCAAGTTCAACAACAATAGCAATTAATCACAAATAATTGCCTCATATCATCACATGTACAAAAGCCAATGTAATGGCTTTCAATAACCATAACTCCTAAATAGGAAATCACAAGTCAAAAAAATATGCCAAAGAATGGCAATCACAAATAGCTCCTAAAAAGGAGATCATAAATCTCAAAATACGCCAAAAGATGGCAACCACAAATCATAATATGTAGAACTCGATTAAGAGTTCAAAACTCCAAAATGTAATCACCATATAATAAGAAACATGATAGTGCTTAGGCTATATAAATACCAACAGGAACAACCATGGTGAAAACATTCATAAATCATCTAAATTCTAGAAATCAACATAATGAAATCTAGAAAAGCAACAATGTAAAGAATAGGATCCAACGGTCCAAAAATTAGCCCAACAGCTATATATGTAGAAAGGACCCAACAGCCCAATAAGTGGCCCAACAGCCTGCCAAGTACAATGTATAAGAGACCCAACAGCCTCAAATAGGACCCCAATAGCCTCAAATAGGACCTAACAACTATATATGTATACATAGGACCCAACAGCCCAAGTACTGGCAATAACAACCCGAAGGTCCATGAAATGTGTATAGCTTCAAATGAACAAGTCCGGAATTAATCGAAAAAGTAAACGCATGCATCCCATACCATAAGTTTTACTGAATCGTTTAATTCTCTTTCTCATACGCTCGAAGAGTGCAAAATTAGCTTCAAACGAACAAGTCCGGAATTAACCGAAAAAGTAAATGCATGTGTCTCATACCACATGTTTTACTAAATCGCTTAATTTTCTTTCTCATATGCTTGAAGAATGCAAAATCGTGTATTTTATATAGAAAATAATTTGCTTTCAGAAAACTAGTTTTTAAAATATCTTTTGAAATCGTTTGAAAAACAAACCTTTGAAATTCTCTTTATTATAGAGAATATATATATATATATTTAACAACTTTAAAAATAATTATAAATATAGTAATATATTTATTTCGAAAGCTATTTTGTCATAAAATCATTTCAAAATTGTTTTGGAAAACCCGTGCTCAAAAACAAAAGAAATAACCGAAAATGCCATAAAATCGGCATAAGAAATCATCTCAAAAACACGTCAACCCGAAAATACGAATCAACTATAATGTTGGCTTACCTATTGATAGGTTAAAGCCCTTCAAAACACTCTAAAATATCACAAGAATTGATTGCAAGAGGTCACTGGTATAAGCAGAAAAACACAAAACAATGCACAGAAGAAAAGAAAACAAGCTGGAAAAACAAACATACTCAGGTCGACCCATAAGTCGACCTTTGTATTGCATAGGGCGACCCTAAGGTCGACCTATGTATTGCCTGGGTCGACCCTAAGGTCGACCCCCATGGTCTCTGGGTCGACCATCAAGTCACGAATTCTACAGGCTGCTTTTGCCAGTTTCATTCCAATTTTTGAGAAATGATTTCAAACCGTTCCAAGTTGAATTAGACAATGAAATTTGACATGCATATTCAACTACTCATAGACAACAATCCGAAGAAATTCCGGCATAGATTCATGACAAGAATAGAGAAATATGAGCACAAAAAGAAGGACTCTAAAACAGTTTCTTACTGTAAACTTTCAAGCAGCAGATTTTGTTTACAATAAGCAAAATTTAGCAATTTCCAGCACACTAACTTGCTTAAGCTAGAATTTGTGAGTTGATAACTCACCTTATATGTTTTTGAGCGAATCTAACTTGCAAGCTGAGATCTTTCTGGTCCATAAAAGCTTTAGAAACCTGTAACTAAAAAGAAACAGACATGCAGCACAAAAAATAAAAGTTACAGACAACCTACTTCAAAAATCAGGAAAAGGAATGAGGTAATTTGTAATTTTGGTATTGTTTACCTACTAGGAATGTAATTTACTAATTTCTTTGGATTTCTCTTAATTTTGAAGCTAGATTTGAAGATTACAAGAAGGCAGCCATTTTCTTTCACTGGTTTGTTTTAGATAGGAGAAGCAAGAATGAGAAAGAAGGAATGAACGTACAACCTCTTCTGTTCGTTCCAGAAATGGGTTTGGGCTTGAACCCATTACCCAATAGCGTATAAGAGAATACTTAGTTAATTTTTAACTAAGTTAATTCTATGTTAACACTTTAATTCACCATATTTTCACATATTTTGACTAAATTAATTTATACCACTTATGTTTACAAAACTTTTTTACAAAACATAAAAGATATTTTAGCCATTCAAAATTATTTTTCATCATTAAATTCTTATTTTTATTTAAATACTTTATTTTGCACTATTATTTACATAAAACACCATTTTATTTAAATAAATCATCATTTTAACAACCCAAAATTACATAAAATCACTTCTCTTGTTTAATTAGATGCAACAAACCTTATTAACATCATTTATACATCCAAATATTATTTTTGAACAAAATTCCACCTTTTATTTTCAATATTATCCATATTAAATTTTAATACTTCATTAAAATTAACAAAATTCACCTTTTTGGTAATAATTTCCAAAATTATTGTATTTTACCAAATTAAAACATATAATGCTCATTTTTATCACAAACTAACATAATAAAGTTTCTAAAACTTTATTTTCAACATTTTATATTTATTTACAACAAATGATATTGAATTAAGTTCTTTTATCTTTATTTACTTCAATTAATCCCCAAATCAACATATTTCTTTTTATTCAAACTCAATTAATTTATAATCCACCAAATTAACATAATATCATTATTCACAATTTATTACCAACCAAACCAACTTAATTCTATTTATTTATCCAAAATCCATTGTTTATTCAAAATAAACAATTTTAACAAATTTTACATTTCCAATTTAATTTTGTTTTCCATTATTAAATTATAACCACCGTTATAATTTAATTTCACGGGTAATCACCAAAACCAGGGTTGTTACAGACTCCCCCCTTATAAAAATTGCGTCCTCGCAATTTCTAGAGAAGAGCTATATTCAACACGATTCATTTCATCTAGTAAAAGAGAATAAATAAGCTTGATTTTAAAAATTCTCAACCTCAATATGAGAAGATAGAAAACTAGGATAAGATTGCTCGGTAAATTCTATGGTTTCCCAAGTGTAGTCATTGGGATTAGCGGATCATTGAATCTTTACGAGTGATACATCCCTATTTCGAAGGTGTTTCACCTTCGAAGCAAGAACACGGACAGGATGTTGCACAATAGATAAATCAGGTGAAATCGATCTTTCAAAAGCTTTACGAATAGAGTTGGGACTTAGCATAACTTTACCCCGGACTCCAACGAACAAGATATTGATCGACATGACCTTCCGTAGAACGTTACGAAAGGAGCCATACGATATTAGATTGACAACCATTAGGGTAAGAAAACTCAACAAGAGGTAGGTGGTCTCTCCAAATACCACCTAAATCATACGACTGCACAAATGCAAGTCTCTAATTAATTGCACTTGGGCAAGTCAAACACAAGGAATGGATTTTATACGTTCTCTTACTAATCAAATGTTCTTAGAGTTTTCAAATCCATTATCTTCATAAACAAATTCTCGAATTTCAACACTTGAAAGTTTTCGAAGCTTCTTACTTAAATTTCTAATTTAATCTCATTAGTCTTTATTTAAAGTAAATAAAATTGGAGTTGTTTCATCCTCTAATTCTACCATAAATATACTACAGTTTGTAACATATTTTTCCATACTAATAATCAATTAGGTTACATTCATAAAATTGGAAGTATTACATTTGACTATTAAGGGAAACAAATCATTTTATTCTACTTTAGACCTGCTGTAAAGAACTTAGATTTTGACACATCAAACATCAAAATCTGAGAATACTTATAAAAAGAAAGTTGTTCTACTAAGTCTAAACTTTCCAGAAATATAGAGATCATCAAAATCGGACTCACTGTTTAAAATTTATGCTAATTTTACTTTCAGCTTAAATCTTAGAAAATTTATAATAGGGCAGAGATGTCCATCCACTTTCAAACTCATTTTAAACTGAATAAATTGCAAAATCTTCCAAAGTGGTAAAAAGAAGATTTATACCTTACTGAAAGAAATTTCATTTACAAAAATATTGAGCTCATTTGGAGTTATAAATCTCAAGTTATCGCTGTTTTAGTACAGCACTTTTCCAAATGAAATTTCAGCTTTTTAAAAAAAAATCAATTTAAAATTTGAAATTTCCAAACCATTCTAATTTCAAACTACCTTTTCTAAACAAGCTTTTTATGATAAATCATTTATTACATGACCATATTTTCCGGAAAGCTAAGACATTCAAAATTATAATTAACTTCATGTAATCATCTTTTTTAAAAGAAACAATTCACTAATTGGAAACACTTTCATTACTTTACACAATCAAGTTTTTCAAACAATTAATCTTGAAGACTCATTTTGAAAGAGATAACTAATCTTTTCCATTATCAAGAGATAATTATCCATCCGAAATAATTTTGGATTTACATATAAATTTTTAATTTGTTCTCACAATTTAAAATGATTGTATCTCATGCCTTATTCATTTATTATACCTTGCACTTCTTAATATAGTATTTTATAATAAATGAACCATTCAAATTCATATTTCCTCTTGTCACAAAATTAGATTTCCATCTTATTGTCAACACAAAACTAGCTAAGGTTGATCATTAACTTAACCTTGTTTTCAAAAGAATTTTACAAATTCATACCAACAAATATTTAATACTATCAAAATTTAAAACAAAAGCTTGCTCACAAATTCATGCTAAAAGTCTAAAATTAGCATTTCTTTATTTTCTTTAAGATAGAGTTTTGTATTTTACCCTCTATTATTATTCAAACAACCAAGTGTCAAAACAAATTTTTATAGTCAACATTTATAACTTTGTACTAAAATATTTAATTGTGTTTTAATTTTCTAACCACTATATTTTCTTATCTTGAATACATCATTTTATTAATTAATGCATCACATGATATTTTCTTCTCCTTAATTAGTATTATTTACTCTACTTACTAAAATTACCATACAATATCATTATTTAGATTCCTATAGGCTATACTTACATAACCAATTAAAAGCACAATCATATTCAATTTCACAAATTTCAAATAATATAATGGCATTGCCTCGCCTATGATTTACAGTGAATTACACCATCAACTGGCCGCAGAGTTGACCAAATGATCAAAACTGCCTCGCCACTGCTCCAACAATCACTACGGTTCAATGGCTGCATTTGCCATCTAAAATAAAATTAATACTCAAACTCATATTAATTTATTTTCAAACTTTTACTTATTACAACTCAATTTACTGTGTCTGACCGTCTCATCATATTGTTTAGGAAATTCCTATCGATAACGTTGATCAGGCGCATTGACCAGAATTCTTAAAGCACTCAATGGACAATCTAACACAAAATCATTTTCTATATGATAAAGATGCCTCTTATATAATTTTGAAATATTCTTTGTATTTCTTAATAAACAGAATCCAATTATACTTATAAATATATCTTCTATTAGAAAGATTTGCAATTTAAATTGTTGCTTTCACTCATCATTAATGAATAAAAGGACGAACTTATCGAGATATTTTTGGAATACTCGATTCATAAGATCGATGAAATAAGCTAGAGCATTCGTCAAACTGAACGGCATAACGAGCCACTTATAGGAACCATAATGAGTGTGGAATGCGGTAAGAGGAACGTTATCCTCCGTAACTCGTGGCTGATGAAAACCGGTGCAAGGTCAAGCTGAGAAAAGACCCTAGCACCACTCAATTGATCGAACATGTCATCGATCCTAGGCAATAGATACTTGTTCTTAATGGTTAACTTGTTAGGCTTGCGGTAATCGATGCAAAGCCTAAAAGTACCATCGGATCTCTTAACAAAGACGACCGCGGCACACCACGGTGAAGAACTGGACTAAATGAATTGCTAGGCTTCAAGCTCCAACAATTTCTTTTTTAGTTCCTCATTTTCCTTAGTGGAGATCCTCGTGGAAGGACAACTAACAAGCCAAGCACTAGGAATGTGGTCAATACGGAATTCAATTGCCCGCTTGGGTGGCAAATCCGAAACGACTCAAATACATCGGCAAAATCACAAACAAATGGAATTCGAGATACATCATCATCATCTCGAGACTCAAGAGCAGATAAAGATGCTTTGGAATCACCATCAACATTCCGAAGAACAAGAGATAACTGATCAGCCGAATTAGGATGCCTAAGATATAGGATCCTTTCAGAACATAGGGTTCGGTGGAGTTTACAGTACTATATAGATATTGGGTTTGCTGGAGTTTATAGTACTGTATAGACTACGGCATTTATAAAATGTGTTAAGGGGGATATGGGTAACGCCTTAATGCTATTTTAATACTTTACTTTACTGATAGACACTATATATATAGCATACGTTTCTACATAGTAAATAGTTTTAACGGATCCTTAGGAGATGGAAATCCCGAACATCTCTAAAGTTATTGCATGCACGTTAGACACTGGATAGGAGATGCAAAATCCCATATAACTATAACAACCCGCAAATTCTGAATATTGAATTTTTTTATACAATCTCATTTGCTTTATTAAAATATATACTTTAAGAATATTTAAATTAAATCCACTTTATAAATATAACTAAATTTCCATTTAAACATATTACTAAATCACTTTTATATATTTTCAACAATAATAGATTTGAAAATACTTACCTTAAAGTTTAAACATTTAAAAAGAATAGATTTTCCAAAACATACTTTAAATCAACTTTCAAACCTTTAGCTTATACTTAAAAGTTTACTTTGGAAATGTACTTGGCTATTCAAGGAAATACACTTCTCTTCACATCTTTTAACAATAAATCTCTGAAGCCATTACACTTATATTTACTTATTTTGATTTAACATACATAAGATCTTTTAGTTCTGACTCAAGTGTTTGTCTTTTCATTACGCTCGAATCAGCTTGAGCTTTTCAGTGTTGAAGTCATTATTCTAGAGGACGAAGACGAAGTTTAGTGTTATATTATTATTTTATCTTACTATATCATGTTGTTCCACTGCATTATCTTATTATTCATGTTGTATATATAACTCTGATGTATTGTAAAAGTGTAATCAAATGTTATTTGTAAAATAGCTTCATGAACTGTTTATTTGATTATTATATTTTTTTTCCATTCCACTGTGAGATTCTATGTTTTGTTTTTCCTTCTTTTCTCTTATTTTCTTATTTACCCCACTAATAATCCTCCCTTTTGAATAGTTTGAGTTGACATGTGTGGTTTATTGTTGATTTAAACCATCCAAAAAGGTGGGTCATTACACAATAGGTTCCTAGTTAGCCCATGAAAACTAGGATAAGAAATAAGACATTGAAGTTACCAATAGGTTCTTAGTGATCCTATGAAAACTAAGTAATTGGACAGATAGTCCTTAACATTTAACAGGTTAATGGTAACCCTAGAAACTATAATTGAGATAGATAGTCAGAATGAATGGGGATGGGTAATCCAGAATCGATTTATTTGTTTTGCACATCATCTTAATGTTTTGAAATACTATGTTTTAACCATTGTGGATGCAGGAGCACAATATATGATTTTATAAACGTTTTAGGATACTAGTGAGGGGAAAACCTGTTCCGCTAAGCGGCGTGGTCTCACTAAATATCTAAATGGTTTGAGATGGTAAATTATTATTCATACCAGGCTTTATGTCTAACTCGAAGTTTTTGTTTTCCCCTTAAACTCTCGGGTACTCAATTGATTTTGAGTTAGTTGAGAGTTAAGGTTTCCAGGTGATCTTTAGATGAATAAAGATTCCGAGGACGTGTATGAGGCAAACTTGTTATTAGAGTGTTTTCATTTCCGCTGTGTGTTTTGTTTGTAAAGGCAAATTTTTTTCTTGCCTTTGTATATACTCTGATCTACCCAAGGGGCATCTTCATATGTCGCTCTTGGCATATTTTGTAATAATTATATGTTATCTGAATGTGGTCTACGAATTGGGATTATGTAATCAATTTGGAATATTTTGAAATGGAATGTGGAATTTTTTTGCTGTTTAAATTTTTTCTATATTCTTATGTTTCTGTATATCAATGTATCTAGTATCGCCGTATTTGGTCGCCAAGGATTAATAACTATGGATGACTGCAACATGCGTAGTTGTTAGTTTTGGGCTTCCCAATAAGGGGATCTTACAAGTTGGTATTAGAGCATAGGTTTATGAAACTTTAAAAGGAACTTAAACCTAAAAGATTTTCCAAACATAATCTAATGAATCAGATAATAAGATTGGGGTTTGGGTTAACGCTATATTATTGTACTTGTATTTGCTATATATAGTTATATATATATATGTAAGTACGTATCCCCCGCTCTCTTAGACCGTTCTTCTGTATCTTACTAGGGCTCGTATGCAGATTTACGAGAAGGTAGATATGGAAGCAGGAAACATAAGAGGAAATCTCGGTGGAGGAAGCACCACAACTAATGGGAATGCTCGACCCACTACCAAGAGAAACCCGGGTCGACCGGCTAATGCTAGTACCCAAAATGCTGAAGCCAATGCGGGTGCTGGAAATCCATCAGTAGATATGGGGATGATGTACTATCAATTCTTTACCGGTTTGATATGCAAGCCGGAGCTTCTGCTGGAGTTGCTGGAAATGCAGGAGGAGCAAATCCTGTGGTTCCAGTTGGGAATATTGCTTTGCTGAGTAAAGATTACACCAGTTTGGGTGGGAAGCCATTCTTAGGAATGGAGAGTGCCGTAGAAGTTCAAATTTGGCTGTTGCATTGTGAGCGTATATTTAATGATTTACGCCTGAATGATGGACAAAAGAGAAGGTTGGCCTCTAGGCAGTTACATGGGTCAACATTACATTGGTGGAATAGTATCACTATCGGAGTGCCAGAAGAGCAGTTAACTTGGAATGATTTTAAAACGAGATTTGAGCAAAAGTTTGTATCTGAGTTTGCTAAGTCTGAGTTGATGAGAAAATTTATGGATTTAGTGCAAGGAGAGATGTCAGTAGTCGAGTATGCTACTAAGTTTGAAGAGCTGCCTCGATATGGATATTCTATTATAGATACTCACATCAAAAGGAATGAATAGTTCATTCGGGGACTGCGACCCGTGCTTGCTAGAAAGACCATGACCCATGTCCGTGATCCTTGTAATATAATGGTGGAGATGGCTATTCGCCATGAGGAGTTACTTGCTGATTTAGCTAAAGAGAAGTCAGTGGATACCCAAGGTTCTCAAGGGAAGAAGAGGAAGTTCTTTAAAAAGAAGGGAGCCCAAAAGGGAGATACTGCTAAGAAGTCGAAGGTTGAGGTTGTTTGCTATAAGTGTGACAAGAAGGGTCACTTTGCTAATGAATGTCGGGCAGGAAAACGGGAAGAAAGCTGTAGTTAAGAAGAATGTGAAATGCTTCAATTATGACCAAGTTGGGCATTATAAGAATCAGTGTCCAGAGCCAGTTAGGAAGGACAAAGGAAAAGTTTTGGCTATAGGACCAGCTAGGCCTACTGCAGCAGATAAGGGAAAGACTATGATGGAAGGTACGCTTTTGATTCAGAGTATTTCAATTAGAGTACTTTTTGATATCGGTGCATCACATTCATTTATATCTCAGTGTTTGATTGATAGATTATGTCTGGAATCCACCTACCTTTTTACTTCCTTAATGGTTAAGAATCTAGTAGGAGGGTATGCAACTCTAGGTCTAAGATGTGACCAGTTAGAACTTAATTTGTTAGGTCATAAGTTTGCATGCAGTTTGTATGTTATTGATTTTGTTGAAATCGGAGTCATTTTGACAATGGATTGGTTGACTAGGTATGAGGCTAGAATATTTTGCCAGGATAGGGAAATATCACTAAGACACCCTAATACTAAGTGATATTCTCAATAGAGAACACTGACCGGAGTGTTAGTGCAATTCTTAGTGCTATGGAGGTAGGAAATAAGTTAAGTCAGGTTCAAGTAGCAAGAGAGTTTGTAGATGTTTTTAAGCCAGTCACTGGACTACCCCCAAAAGGAGCTGTTGAGTTTAGAATAGATCTTGTGCCCGAAGCTGAACCTGTAAATAGACCACCTAATAGGATGACACCAACTGAGATGAAGGAATTGAAGGTGCAGCTAGTGGGTCTAGAAGGAAGGAATTTTATTAGACCAAACAGTTCCCCTTGGGGAGTGGCCGTGGTGTTTGTGAAGAAACTAAATGGGTCGTTGAGGATGTGCATTGACTATCGTAAGTAAAACGAAAGGATGATTAAGAGTAAGTATCCTTTGCCAAGAATAGATGATCTGTTTTATTAGTTGAGTGGAGCCAGAGTATTTTTCCAGTTGGATTTGGCGACAGGTTTCCATCAGTTAAGAGTGGCGGAGGATAGTATTCCTTTGATAGCATTTCGAACTAGATATGGTTCATATGAGTGGTTGGTGACGCCATTTGGATTGATGAATGCACCTGCTTTCTTCGTAGATTTGATGAACCGAGTTTTCCAAGAGTACTTGGATAGGTTTGTACTAGTATTTATAGATGACATTCTAGTATACTCTAAGGATGAGAGAGAGCATGAAGTTCATCTTAGAGTGGTGCTTGAGGCGTTGAGGCAGAATCAGCTAAAGGCAAAGTTTACCAAGTGTCATTTCTGGAAGAAAGAGGTAAAGTTTCTTCGTCACATGGTTTCAGAGAAAGGATTATTAGTCGGTCCAGATAAGATCGAAGCTGTGAATAATTGGAAGAGACCACAGAACGTGACTGAGATCAGGAGTTTCTTGGACTTGCTGGCTACTAACTGGGGATTCATTAAGGATTTCTCGCAGATAGAGGCACCCTTAACTAAACGAACCAGAAAGGAAGTGAGATTTATTTGGTCCAACAAATGTGAGGAGGTATTCCTTAAGTTAAAGCATTTGTTGACCAATGCACCCGTGTTAGTAGTTCCAAACGGGAACCAAGGATTGGTGGTGTATACTGATGCATGTGGAACTGGATTAGGAGAGGTGTTGATGCAGAGTGGTAAAGTCATTGCCTACGCATTTAGGCAGCTTAGACTGCATGAAGTTAGATATCCTACTCATGATTTGGAGTTGGCAGCTGTGATCTTCGCATTGAATATTTTGAGACATTATTTCTTAGGGGAGAGATTTGAGTTATATACCGATCATAAGTATTTACGGTATTTATTCTCTCAGAAGGAGTTGAATATGAGACATCAGAGGTGGATGGAGTTTTTGGCTGCATATATTTTGGTATAGAATATACACCAGGAAAAGATAATAAAGTGGCTGATGCTCTTAGCAGGAAACATCAAAATGTGGTGTTGGCTATGTTGGCGGAGTGGAAAGATTTATAAGTTTTAGTCAGTTGCGATGTGCAGTTAAGGTCGACTGCTGGTTCTAGTCAGAGTACCGCCAGGTTTTTCTGTTTAGAAGTTAGACTAGTATTAATTGAGAAAATAGCTTTTAAGCAGAAGGAGGATCTAGTATTAGCTGAAAGGATCAGAAGGCTTGAGGTTTGAACTGAGGTCGATGACCTAAAGGATTTCAGCCTTGACCAGAAAGGATGGCTAAGAAAGAAGGGACGGTTGTGTGTTCCTAATGTGGAAGACTTGAGGAAAGAAGTTCTTGGAGAATGTCATCGGTCCAAGTTTACGATTCATCTGGGTGGAACCAAAATGTATTAGGATATGAAGAGAAGCTTCTATTGGGAAGGCATGAAGAGGGATGTTGGCTTGTGGGTTAGGCAGCATGCAATCTGCGAACAAGTGAAAGCTGAACATCAGAAACCAAGTGGGTGACTACAGCCTTTAGAGATTCCAGTTTGGAAATGGGATTCGATATCTATGGATTTTATAGACGGGTTGCCAAGGTCAAATAAGGGTAATGAATATATATGGGTTATAGTGGACAAATTGACCAAGAGTGCCCATTTCATTCCAGTTAAGTCAACCAGAAGGGCACCTGTTTTAGCTAAGTTGTTCCTGAAGATCATAGTTAGATTACATGGAGTTCCTAGTAGTATAGTCAGTGACAGAGATGCATTGTTCACTAGTGAATTATGAAAGAGTCTACAGGAAGTGATTGATACCAAGCTTAATATGAGTACCGCGTATCACCCTCAGACGGATGGGCAGACGGAGAGAGTCAACAAAGTACTCGAGGATTTACTGAGAGCTTGTGCATTGGACTTTGGTGGATCTAGGGATGATCACCTACATTTAGTTGAGTTTTCCTATAATAATTGTTATCAGACTAGTATAGGAATGACGCCGTTTGAAGCTTTGTATGGAAGACCATGCAAATCACCAGCATGTTGGTTGGAGACTCGAGACAAATTAGTCTTAGGCCTAGACTTGGTTAGAGAGGCGTTAGAGAAGATTGAGTTAATCCGAGGAA
This sequence comes from Allium fistulosum, assembly GCA_030737815.1. Taxonomy (NCBI): domain Eukaryota; kingdom Viridiplantae; phylum Streptophyta; class Magnoliopsida; order Asparagales; family Amaryllidaceae; genus Allium; species Allium fistulosum. The sequence continues at coordinate 302,619,830 of CM060903.1, read as the reverse complement.
GGATGAAGGAAGCTCAGTTCGGACAGAAGGGTTACGCAGATAAGAGGCATAAGGACCTAGAATTCTCAGTTGGCGATAAGGTTTTCATTAAAGTATCACCTATGAAGGGTGTGATATGATTTGGAAAGTCAGGGAAGTTAGCCCAAGATTATAGAGAGGATTGGAAAGCTCGCATACAGAATAGAGTTGTCGAGCAGTTTGGCAGGTGTCTATAATGTATTTCATGTGTATCATCTTCGCAAGTATGTGCATGATCTAGAGACTACTATTCCTCTGACAGGGTTGGATGACTTAGTGGTAAAGCCTAATTTACTTTTGTTGGATAACCGGTTCAGGTTGTAGCTAGAGATGAGAAAATATTAAGGAACAAGATAGTCATGTTGGTGAAGTTCAGTGGAGTGACGACAAGAAGGACTATACTTGGGAGACAGAGGACAGGATTAGAGATACTTATCCTGATTTGCTTTGAGGGTATGTCTATGTTAGATTTATATAGATAGTTTCTAGTCAGTTAGACTAGTATGGTTGTTAGGAGTTGTTACAGATGATTGTTATGTTTAGTATTTAGTCCTTACTGAATTTAGAGGACAAAATTCTTTAAGGGATAGAGCCGGTAACATTCCTAATTTTTGATAATATTATTCAGAAAATTTAATTACATAAATTGAATAGAATAATGATGATAAGGAGGCTGATATTTGAATAAATTACATAATAGGGCCGTGCTTATTAACAAAGTAAATGGGCTTTAAATTGGTTTAAAGGTTAATTAAACTACACATGAGCATATTAGTAAATTAGCCAATTTATTACTCATGGCTATAACTTCTCATTTTTTTCCATTTACGTCTCATTTTCTCATGATCACAAATACAATTCTAAAACCTAAACTAAGCCGGCCATTATCAAGGAGGAAAAGAGGAATATTAATCAAAAGCTAAGAATCAAAAGCTAGGGAAGATTAATCTACATCAAATCTCAAATTCCTTATCAAGTTTAAGGTGAATAATAATCTTCTACCATCTCTATTTTTATTCTATGATTAGATGGTTTCAAATTTATGAGTTAAATTCGTTTTTGTGATAAATTGGATGATGATATGCTTGAATTATATTATAATGATTTGTTTTAATTCATAAGCACATGAATTTGCACGGTTTTGACATGAAACCGAGAATATATGTTTTCAGATTGCCATGGAAAATATTTTATTTTAAGTAAAACATGATTTGGGAGACGTGTTTTAATTTTCAGAATTTCCCAAGCTATGGCAATTTTATTACGAATTTTTGATGGAATATGATATAACTGGGTTTAAAATTTATTTCGAGTATTTCAGGAAGAAATTGGGTCTAAAATTTTAATATGTTTGATTACATGATGAAATTGAATTTCTGTGATTTTTGTGGATTTTTCCTAATTGATTTACTAGGGAAAATAACTTATTCTAAAAGAAGGACTTATTTGAAATCATTGGTTTTATATATGGAAAGGGCTTAAACCGTACGTTTTTATGGTTTTAAATTGATATAAATGCGGCAGTTAAAAAGGTAAAGTATTTTAAATGTTTTTTATGGAAACCAATCAATAGTTTACAAATAGGCAAGTTGTTAAAAAGTAGTTACCAAAAGTTGCTATATTTCAGCCTTTAAATCAGAAATAGGTGTTCCGCCTCTATTAGTAAGAACATTTCGCCTCCTTTGATTCGGCCTCATCCCAGTCGAAACCAACACAGTCGATATCACCATAGTCGAAACGAATACATAAGATATAACTTAGATGGTATGTAGTGGATTGGAAGGAAGGCGGAAGCCTTGATGTCGAAAGGTTAGCTTCCGATGGAGTCGAAACCCTGCTTTATTTTCAAAAGTTTAAGTCTTGCCTTGTTTTACTTAAAGCTTTCTACATAGTCAAAACATATGTTTTAGAAGGGTTTTATAATTAGCTTTCGAAGAAGGTTGTCATATTATGTTAAAGTATTAGCTTTCGAAAGGTTACCTTTTTCCTTAAATAAGAGCTATCGAAAGGACTGGTTTCATCCCAGTCAAAACCAAGCCGCTAATTCCTCTTTCGACTACAATAAAGTCATCTATGTTGTCGAAGCGGTTACTTCTGTTTTACTTAAGCCTTTTTCCTGTATGCTTTCGAAGGGGTTGAGGGTTTCGAAGGTGATGGTGTCAAAAGGGGGTTTCGACTCTGTCCTTCAAAGTTTTTGTTTTAAAGGTTTTTCTTTCAACTAAGATGGTTCCGACACCATCAATTTTTCCCCAAACTAATTTTTGGACTGGTTTTGAAAGAGATACTTTCATATATAACCATTTTGACCCAAATGATGTTTTTAAAAAGTAAACCTAATACTTTCGAAAGGGGTACTTTCATTTGTTTCGAAGCTCTATGTTTTAAAAAGATGTTTTGATACCATTGAAAGGTATAATAGGTTTCGAAAGAGAATGTTTATTAAAGGCTTCGAAAGGTATGTATACAATGCTTTGAAAAGAGTTCTTTGCTTTCGAAGGAGGCTATCCAGAGGTTTCGAAAGGGATGTTTTATGGTTTCAAAAAATAAACTCAATCTCAATTTAAATCAATAACCATGGCATAAATAAAGATTTTGAAATATTATTCACATTGTTACTAACCCATAACTATATTTTGGGGAAAGGGAAGAATAATGTGACGACCGCCCATGACCCCTGCACCGAATCTAGAGATAGTGCGCTGTAAAGTGTGCCAGGCGACCATGGACGATTGTCAAGGTAAATTAAAACAACAGAATCTATCGTATTACTCACAGCGCATAGACAAAATACAATAGAAAATATATATAGAGAAGCTTCACAGAATAGAATTCCATCATATAAAACTTCATAATAGTTGAATACAAGCATCTGAATAGACAATACAACAAGCCTCACTACATATCACTCAGAGAATACAAAGCAGCGGAACATCCAGTACATATAGTAAGAAATAATATGAAATACTCCAGCTCGTCTTCGATATCAGCACCGTGAAAAGCAAGATCAACACCTGTCACCTGCTACCTAGTCTGCCCGTCCCAAAATGGACGAACAGCCCAAGGAAATAAGAATTAAAACATAAAGCCTTGAGTCAGACAACAGTCTTAGTGAGCAGTAGATTAACTAACAACATACCAAAAGAGCATAAAGGAAAAGGAATAGGAATATAACCCTCCCACTCCAACCTCTTTCTACAGTGATAGCCCCCAGACACAGACTAAGCAGAAGCAACATAGCAAAGAATACAATCTAAAGTAAAGCAATTATCACTCGAGTCAAGGGCGATGTTTTCCAAGCACAAACCCCCAAGGCCTAAACCAAGATCAGATAAGCACCCAGAAAACACTGCTCTTGAGACCGAATGACGATACAACCAAACATCCATGACTCTGGCTATCACTGTTATCATTGCTTCGATTTCACCGTTAATTGAATGACCGGCACATTCTTTCAGCCGTCCGTCAAGGGCTAATGGAAACCCCGGTTCTAGACAGTACTCCGCACGTCGTCGCAGCCCGTGCCTAGGACTATCGAATTTGCCCAGAGTACTCAGCCATCAACAGTTGGCCGTTGGGACTATCGAATCTGCCCAAACGTACTCTTGCTTTGAGCATGCTAGAACCTTCAACAACGATGAGACCCAAGCCTCCTAGTCATCCTCCTCGACAACTATTCTCATATCCATCCATTATCCTCAACTCGAACCATATCACCGAGTTATCAATCTACTTGGAATGATCCCGTCTGGATTAGACCAAGACTATCTCATATCATGTTTCGCTTCATCACATCCTCGCAAAGCTTCATCTTAACATTACATCGTCAAATCTATGCATAAGAGCTTCATCATCCCGCTACATATGCCACGAGCAGCTTTCCCAATTCAAGAGCCTTTCCCTTAGCTTTTGAATCATCTTCGGTCTAAATCAAACCATCAATCATCTAATTCATAAAAATCAATCAAATCAAACATTAATCCAAGCAATCAAACATTCAAATATGATCTAAGTAGACAATTATAACAATAATGGCATTTTCGTAATTAAAGAGTTGAAAGTCCAACAAGCATGAAAACATGAATTATATCTCTACAAACTTGATGAATGAACTTGCATAGGTTAACATATGATAAAATGGATGTAACATCATCATGAACAATGGATCTATATGGATCTACACTTAGGATGAAGAAAATGCATGGAAATCACTATTTTAACACCAAATCGAGTCAACAATCCGATATACTCCTTTGGATCCGTGTGAGAGATAATCACCACTCACCAAATCTCCAAAACAAACCCAAATCAACACGCTTCAGATCTGGACAGCGAAGGATCAAGCTCGATCTATCACCAATCCGCTTCAAACGATGAAATCTCTCTTGAAAAGATGAAGATCTTCAATCTAAGCTCTTAAATCTTCAATTTGATCTTCAACTTGGATGGATGGAAGCACTAGATTAGATTGGAGAAAAGAAGTGAAGAAGTGTAGAAGTCGAGCTCTCAAAATGGCAGCACTTCGTCACTTCAAAATCCGGATCCCAAAAATGAAGAGAAACTCTCCTATTTATAGCTGAAACCCTTAGGTCGTCTGCCTTCATAAGTCGTTCACGACTTACGACTTAAAACCCTACGACCTAACAACTGCTGGCTTTTATGACCTAACCAGACTATCTCCTTCGCGACCTAACGCTCACCTGTCTATGACTCACATCATAACAGCTATCTCCTAAGTCGGTTACGACTTATAGCATGCGCGCCTACGACTCAACTGAGAAGGGCCTCCGACTTAACATAACTGGGTTACGACATAACAACAGGGGCGATCTAACCCATGCGACCTAGTAACAGCTTCGACCTATCACACCCACGTAACCTTACGACTTAACCAAGCTACAACTTAACAAATCAACTATTATGCGACCTAATACTGACACGCTTCCTTGCTAACTTGCTAACTCGCTAACTCGCTAACTCGCTAACTCGCTAACTCGCTAACTCGCTAACTCGCTAACTCGTTAGGTCGCAGACTTTCCTTAAGTCGCTCATGACTTACCACTTAACTCGGTCATGATCCTATAAGTCGCCAACTGTTCTTAAGTCGGCTACGACCTAAGCCTCAACCTACGACTTACTTCCTACACGACATATGCTACCTAACGACATATCTCAAGGCCGTTACCTCTTAGGCCATCTACGACCTAAACCCTTACCATCCATCATACGACCTAACTCCAAATCTTTAGGTCACCAACCCTAACATCCTATAGGTCGGTCATGACTTAGCTCTTAGGTCGTTCACGACCTAGGACTTAGACAAATCATGCCTAAAATCTTAAACGACTTAAAAATACTGAAACTTCCAGATTTTGACAAACTTTTCGATCCGTAAAAATACGGGTCGTTACATTCTCTCCCCCTTAGGAATTTCGCCCCCGAAATTCCAAACAAACAAAGTAATCAAAGACTATTCTGTACGCCTACCATCCATAACAATCAGCAAACGATGCATCCAATTCTAGCTTAGCGTACAGAATTCTAAGACTTAGAACAAGTTACAATATCGTGAGATGAGACGACACCTTAGGGCCATACCTCGAAGAGTTCAGGATGAGCTGCTTTCATCCTCTCTTCCACCTCCCACGTACAGTCGTTATCATCGTCACTCCATTGTATCTTGAGCAACTTAACTACCTTCCTCCTAAGCTGTTTCGTGTCGATTTCCACAACACGAAGCGGCTTACGAGGTCTTCTATCGACTGGATCAACTTCGAAATCTTCACAGCTATCAGCAGAAACCACCGCATTCGAGTCGTGCACATACTTCCGTAGATATGATACATGAAAAATATTGTGCACCCCCGACATCTTCTTCGGTAATTCCAATCTATAAGCGAGCTTTCCAATTCGCTCGATAATCAGAAATGGTCCAACAAACCTCGGAGTCAATTTCCCTTTCTTCCCGAATCGGATAACATTCTTCAGTGGAGAAATCTTCACAAAAACCATATCACCTACGTCGAATTCCAAATCCTTACGACGCTTATCAGCATAACTCTTCTGACGGTCTTGGGCTGCCTTCATTCGTTGCCGAATGATCTCTATGCAATCCGAAGTCTGACGAATCATCTCTGGCCCAAGCATCAGCTTTTCTCCTGTCTCTATCCAACATGTCGGAGAATTACACGGTCTTCCATACAACACCTCATATGGTGCCATACCAATGCTTGACTGGTAACTGTTGTTGTATGAAAACTCTACCAAATGAAGATGATCTTCCCATGATTCCCCGAAATCCAAAACACAAGCTCTGAGGAGATCTTCCAAAACTCGGTTGACTCGCTCGGTCTGACCATCTGTTTGAGGGTGATAAGCTGTACTCAAACATAACTCAGTCCCCAAAACTTCCTGGAAGCTCTTCCAAAATCCACTAGTGAACAATGGATCTTGATCGCTCACTATACTCTTCGGAATACCATGAAATCGAACTATCCACTTAATATACAATTCAGCCAACTTTGATGCAGTCCTAGTCGATCGAACAGGAATGAATCTCGCACTCTTAGTCAGACGATCAACGATGACCCAAATTCCTTCATTTCCCGTTCTGGTTCTAGGAAATCCATCAATAAAATCCATTGACACTTGTTCCCACTTCCATGTAGGAACTTCTAATGGCTGAAGCAATCCACTTGGCTTCTTCTGTTCGACTTTTACCAACTGGCAGTTCATACATTTGGAAATGAAATTTCCAACATCCTTCTTCATACCTTCCCAGTAGTAGGTTCTCTTCATATCCCGATACATCTTATTTCCACCTGGATGAATTGTCAACTTCGAGTGATGACTTTCCTTCAGAACTTCACTTCTCAATTCATCTATATCGGGAACAACTAGTCGTCCTTGCTTTCGAAGCCAACCTTCTCGATCGACCTCGAATCCTTTATCCTTTTCTGGTTCCAATCCAGATTCTAAATCACGGATAATCTTGACAAGCTTATCATCTCGCTTTTGACTCTCGCCAATTCTCTCCACAAGAGTCGGTCTTATCGATAAGTTTGCCAACATCTCAGGTTCCAATTCACATCTAGGCCTGAAGTCGAAACCAGCTAAATACTCGAGATTCTTCCATTCTGAAAACATGGCTCCCAATCCTGCATGTCTTCGACTTAACGCATCTGCCACTGCGTTACCTTTTCCCGGAGTATAAGCTATACCAAAATCATATGATGCCAAAAACTCTAGCCATCGTTGCTGTCGAAGGTTCAAATCCTTTTGGGAGAAAAGATACTTCAACGAATTATGATCCGTAAACAACTCGAATCGAACTCCCAACAGATAATGTCTCCACATCTTCAGAGAAAAAACAATCGCCACTAACTCTAAATCATGAGTCGGGTAATTCCTTTCGTGCGGCTTCAGTTGTCGACTGGCATACGCAACAACTTTATCCCTCTGCATCAGCACTGCTCCAAGTCCAGTACCACATGCATCAGTGTAAACCACCATCTCATCATTCCCACTTGGAATAGTCAAAACAGGAGCACTCGTCAATCTTTCTTTCAGGATTCTGAAAGCTTGCTCACACCTATCATCCCATCTGAACACTAGTTTCTTCTTTGTCAATCCTGTTAACGGTGCAGCTACCTTGGAGAAGTCTTTGATAAACCGTCGATAATATCCTGCTAATCCAAGAAAACTTCTCACATCCGATGCATTCTTAGGTCTAACCCAATCCTGGATTGCTGCCACCTTAGCGGGATCAACCGTTATTCCATTTCCAGAAATAACATGGCCTAAGAACCTCACTTCACTCTTCCAGAAGTGACACTTCGAAAACTTAGCCTTCAGCTGATGTTTCCGCAAGGTTTCCAAAACAATACGCAAATGCGTTTTGTGCTCTTCTTCAGTTCTGGACTAAATCAGAATATCATCCACGAACACTAGCACAAACTTGTTCAACTGATCTCTGAACACTCTATTCATAAGATCCACAAAGTATGCTGGCGCGTTAGTCAACCCAAACGGCATTACCAGCCACTCAAAGAAACCGGATGGTGTCCTGAAAGCAGTCTTCGGCACACTATCCTTAGCTACTCTCAACTGGTGAAATCCCGTTGCCAAATCCATCTGAGAAAACACCTTAGCTTCGTGAAGCTGATCAAACAAGTCATCTATCCTCGGCAATGGATACTTGTTCTTCTTAGTTACCTTATTCAGCTCACGATAATCCACACACAATCTCAACGATCCATCTGCCTTGGTTGTGAACACAACTGGTGCACCCCACTCGGACACACTACGCCGAATGAATCCTTTCTGTAAAAAGTCATCAACTTGCACCTTCAACTCATGCTATTCCCTAGGCGCCATCCGCCTAAGAGGCATCACAACGGGTTTGGCTCCTTCAACAAGATCTATACGAAACTCGATCTCTCTATGCGGCGGTAACCCTTTGACTTCGTCAAAGACATCCTCGAATCCATTCGCGATTGGCACAGATGACAGTCCATCCCGTGGAACAACAAGCGAATACATGAAGCTCATGAAGACGCCTTCTTCATGCTTACATCGTATCACAATCTTTCGCCCCTCCACATTCTCGACTGTCACTTCCAACCTCTCACAATCAACCTTTGCCACATACTTCCTAAGCCAGTCCATACCCAAAATAATTCCGAACCCCGCAAAGTTCAGAACAAAGCAATCACAAACAAAAGAGCAACCATGACTCGACACAATCAGACCACGGCATAACATACTCAAACAAGACGAACCCCCAACTGGATTAGTCACAACCAATGGCCTATCAACAATATCCGGTTCCAAACCAAACCGGCCTACTAGTTCACTACGAACAAACGAATGCGACGCCCCAGTATCAAACAGAACTCTAACTGGAACACCACATAGGAAAAGAGTACCTTGAACCACCACACTCTTTCCTTTCTCTTCAACGGTAGGAGCTTTCGAAGACGACGGAACAGCTCCCAACGCATAAGCTTGCACAATCTGCTTGTCCCTTCTCGGTTCTGGACAATTCTTCCTGAAATGCCCCGGCTTGTCACAGTTGTGGCACTTCGCCGGCGCTTTTGGATTCTTGTAATCCCTGGAGAGATGGCCTTTTTGCTGACAGTTGTAGCAGGTCACTTGGCCCTTCGGCTTCTTCTGGCCATCCTTACCCTTCTGCTGCTGCTGCTTCCTCTTCTTGTTTCCACCCTGCTGGGGTTTAGACTCTTCCCTGGTCACAGCAACAACAGATCCTTCCTTAGGAAACAGACTCTCATGCCTGAGAGCTTTCTCCACAAGCTTCTCAAATGAATCGTCCAAATGATCCACCAACTGTCTCCCAAGATAACTATCCAAGCCTGTCACGAACTTCTCATTCTTCTGATATACAGACTCAATATATGACCGGGCATACTTGGACAAAGCTTCAAACTCAGAAACATACTCAAGAACTGGTCTACCTCCCTGCTTGAGCTCCACAAACTTCTTGAACAGAACAGACTTCTGAGCTGTAGAAATGAACTTAGCTTCAAATCTGACTTGGAATTGCTCCCAAGTAATCTCTTCCTTCGGAGTAGTGATGGTAATAGAATTCCACCAATTAGAGGCTCTCCCTTGAAGCTGCCTTGATGCCAACTTCCTCTTAGTTGCATCATCAATTCCCAAATCACCAAAGATCCTTCTACAAGCATTTATCCATCTCTGGACTTCAATAGTTGATTCTGTTCCCAAGAAAACCTTTCCTCCAAGAGCAGTATAGTCCTTACACAACTTAGCAAAATCCACCGGTTTTGGAGTTTGAACTTGAACCCCAACATCCACCGACGGCCCTGGAGCTGGCATCCTTCTCATGATCGAAGTCATCATAGCTTCGAACATAGCTGCATAATCAGCAGTCCCTTCAGCAGCTCGGCCTTCCCTAGCAACTGGTCTCCCTCTTCGACTCATTCTTAATATCTATAAAAAGGAATGATCAGAACATCTAGAGAAACAACTGCATAAAGGACTAACTTACTTCTAAGCTACTATATTATATATAGTAATCATCCATCAAATTACAATTACGTCTCTCATACGTAGTTACGACAGCGAGCGTTGGGTAAAATCGATTAACCAATGCTCTGATACCAAATGTGACGACCGCCCATGACCCCTGCACCGAATCTAGAGATAGTGCGCTGTAAAGTGTGCCAGGCGACCATGGACGATTGTCAAGGTAAATTAAAACAACAGAATCTATCGTATTACTCACAGCGCATAGACAAAATACAATAGAAAATATATATAGAGAAGCTTCACAGAATAGAATGCCATCATATAAAACTTCATAATAGTTGAATACAAGCATCTGAATAGACAATACAACAAGCCTCACTACATATCACTCAGAGAATACAAAGCAGCGGGACATCCAGTACATATAGTAAGAAATAATATGAAATACTCCAGCTCGTCTTCGATATCAGCACCGTGAAAAGCAAGATCAACACCTGTCACCTGCTACCTAGTCTGCCCGTCCCAAAATGGACGAACAGCCCAAGGAAATAAGAATTAAAACATAAAGCCTTGAGTCAGACAACAGTCTTAGTGAGCAGTAGATTAACTAACAACATACCAAAAGAGCATAAAGGAAAAGGAATAGGAATATAACCCTCCCACTCCAACCTCTTTCTACAGTGATAGCCCCCAGACACACACTAAGCAGAAGCAACATAGCAAAGAATACAATCTAAAGTAAAGCAATTATCACTCAAGTCAAGGGCGATGTTTTCCAAGCACAAATCCCCAAGGCCTAAACCAAGATCAGATAAGCACCCAGAAAACACTGCTCTTGAGACCGAATGACGATACAACCAAACATCCATGACTCTGGCTATCACTGTTATCATTGCTTCGATTTCACCGTTAATTGAATGACCGGCACATTCTTTCAGCCGTCCATCAAGGGCTAATGGAAACCCCGGTTCTAGACAGTACTCCGCACGTCGTCGCAGCCCGTGCCTAGGACTATCGAATCTGCCCAGAGTACTCAGCCATCAACAGTTGGCCGTTGGGACTATCGAATCTGCCCAAACGTACTCTTGCTTTGAGCATGCTAGAACCTTCAACAACGATGAGACCCAAGCCTCCTAGTCATCCTCCTCGACAACTATTCTCATATCCATCCATTATCCTCAACTCGAACCATATCACCGAGTTATCAATCTACTTGGAATGATCCCGTCTGGATTAGACCAAGACTATCTCATATCATTGTTCGCTTCATCACATCCTCGCAAAGCTTCATCTTAACATTACATCGTCAAATCTATGCATAAGAGCTTCATCATCCCGCTACATATGCCACGAGCAGCTTTCCCAATTCAAGAGCCTTTCCCTTAGCTTTTGAATCATCTTCGGTCTAAATCAAACCATCAATCATCTAATTCATAAAAATCAATCAAAACAAACATTAATCCAAGCAATCAAACATTCAAATATGATCTAAGTAGACAATTATAACAATAATGGCATTTTCGTAATTAAAGAGTTGAAAGTCCAACAAGCATGAAAACATGAATTATATCTCTACAAACTTGATGAATGAACTTGCATAGGTTAACATATGATAAAATGGATGTAACATCATCATGAACAATGGATCTATATGGATCTACACTTAGGATGAAGAAAATGCATGGAAATCACTATTTTAACACTAAATCGAGTCAACAATCCGATATACTCCTTTGGATCCGTGTGAGAGATAATCACCACTCACCAAATCTCCAAAACAAACCCAAATCAACACGCTTCAGATCTGGACAGCGAAGGATCAAGCTCGATCTATCACCAATCCGCTTCAAACGATGAAATCTCTCTTGAAAAGATGAAGATCTTCAATCTAAGCTCTTAAATCTTCAATTTGATCTTCAACTTGGATGGATGGAAGCACTAGATTAGAGTGGAGAAAAGAAGTGAAGAAGTGTAGAAGTCGAGCTCTCAAAATGGCAGCACTTCGTCGCTTCAAAATCCGGATCCCAAAAATGAAGAGAAACTCTCCTATTTATAGCTGAAACCCTTAGGTCGTCTGCCTTCATAAGTCGTTCACGACTTATGACTTAAAACCCTACGACCTAACAACTGCTGGCTTCTACGACCTAACCAGACTATCTCCTTCGCGACCTAACGCTCACCTGTCTATGACTCACATCATAACAGCTATCTCCTAAGTCGGTTACGACTTATAGCATGCGCGCCAACGACTCAACTGAGAAGGGCCTCCGACTTAACATAAGTGGGTTACGACATAACAACAGGGGCGACCTAACCCATGCGACCTAGTAACAGCTTCGACCTATCACACCCACGTAACCTTACGACTTAACCAAGCTACGACTTAACAAATCAACTACTATGCGACCTAATACTGACACGCTTCCTTGCTAACTTGCTAACTCGCTAACTCGCTAACTCGTTAGGTCGCAGACTTTCCTTAAGTCGCTCACGACTTACCACTTAACTCGGTCATGATCCTATAAGTCGCCAACTGTTCTTAAGTCGGCTACGACCTAAGCCTCAACCTGCGACTTACTTCCTACACGACATATGCTACCTAACGACATATCTCAAGGCCGTTAACTCTTAGGTCGTCTACGACCTAAACCCTTACCATCCATCATACGACCTAACTCCAAATCTTTAGGTCACCAATCCTAACATCCTATAGGTCGGTCACGACTTAGCTCTTAGGTCGTTCACGACCTAGGACTTAGACAAATCATGCCTAAAATCTGAAACTACTTAAAAATGCTGAAACTTCCAGATTTTGACAAACTTTTCGATCCGTAAAAATACGGGTCGTTACAAATAACCAGTTTTCTTGACCCAGTTGTGAATATAACTTAACAGATGTTAAAATTTAATTTAAAGATATTGGCAGGGGCCAGTAGGTTCATAGTCAGCCCATGAAAACTATGATTTGATATTGGCAGGGGCCATTACGTTTGTAGTTAGCCCATGAAAACTATATTTGGATTAAGATATTGACAGTCAGCCAATAGGTTCCTAGTTAGCCTATGAAAACTAGGATATGAAATAAGATATTGGAGTTATCAATAGGTTCTTAGCGATCCCATGAAAACTAAGTAATTGGACAGATAGTCCTTAACATTTAACAAGTTAATAGTAACCCTAGAAACTATAATTGAGATAGATATTCAGAATGAATGGGGATGGGTAATCCAAAATTGATTTATTTGTTTTACATATCATCATAATGTTTTGACATACTATGTTTTAACAATTGTGGATGCAGGAGCACGGTATATGGTTTTATAAATGTTTTATAATACTAGTGAGGGGAAAACCCGTTCCGCTAAGTGGAGTGGTCTCACTAAATACCTAAATGGTGTGAGATCGTAAATTATTATTCATACCAGGCTTTATGTCTGACTCGAAGTTTTTGTTTTCCTCTTAAACTCTCGGGTACTCAATTGATTTTTAGTAGGTTGAGAGTTAGGGTTTCCAGGTGATCTTTAGACGAATGAAGCTTCCGAGGACGTGCAGGAGGCAAACTTGTTATTATAGTGTTTTCATTTCCGCTGTGTGTATTGTTTGTAAAGGAAAATTGTTTTCTTTCCTATGTATATACTCTGATCTACCAAGGGGGCAACTAGGAATTACGTATTGATAGTTATTGGATGACGATGGAATGACTCACTCGATAGTTTTATGTTAGTTAATATAACTAAGTACATACAGAAAATATAGATATGACTGATTTACATAGTTCTCTTGACATGAGAACACTTTCAATCTTTAATATGAAAGCTCCTCTTTGATTATTGTCAAATCAATGAATGGCGTCCATCGAATGACTGTAGTTGGGTCGAGTAGAAGTATTGAAAGTGAAGCACTATTCAAGAGAGGATTCGTCTCCTCGGTTATATGGGGTTAGTAACATGGTCAACTCAAGTCAACTCAAAGTCAAGGTCTTTGGCTTGAGCATTTCATTTAATAATAGTTGTTATTATTGAACCAAGGACTTTATGTTTGGATTATAGAGTTGAATATGGACGATATTAGAAATTTTGACCGTTACCAAATTCCATAAGTGCAAAGTGATATTGTTTTGACGAAGAGAATTGGTGTAAGTAAAAGTCATAACCTAGTAGCGCTTAATAAAGTAAAATTGGGTTTTACCGAAACTAAGTAGCCATAAATTTGGCCAGAATATCACACCACCTGCTAAGTGACGTGTGAAGGTTAATATTCGAATAGTTCGATAATAATCATTGATCGAATTTACACCTGACGAATCACACAATCGAAACAGTGAATTCTCCATTGACCAAACGATTTAATTAATTTATAATTATTATAAATTAATTAATATTTATGAAATATCAATTGTAAAATCTGATTATAATTTGATGAATAAATATTATTAGATATGTTTATAATAGTTATAAATATATCAATTAATATACAATATTGATAAGCGATTTAATTGAATTTAATTGTGTGATATATTATTTGATCTTAAATGGGTCTAAAAGCCTATGAAGGAGGCTGGAAAATTCGGCCATAATGAGGGGTTAATGTGGCCATAAGATGGTGCAACATAGACTTTGAGATTAAGGGCTAGAAAGAGAATTGGTAAGAGATGATGTAGGATCTTGATCCTAAAATATCTCATAATTCTCTTCTATATAAGCATCTCTATCCTCAACCTCTAGAAGACTTTTTGGAAGCCTCCAACCTGACTATTGCTGGTTGAATTCCTCTCTTCCATTTTCCTAATTTCTCAAGTGCAATCAAATCAAATCGATTGATATCCAACAGCCGGTGGTCAATGGTTCGAGGACTAGCACTCTATTGAATCGATAAAGGTTTCAAATGGGAGAAATCATCTATTCAATGTATACTTCAAGGTTTTAGGATTAAGGTATGACTTTATCAGATTATAGTTAATAATTTTCAACATAATGTTTTATTATATATGTGTATATATTATATTGTTAGTTAGGTGACAATTCTAATATGTAAGTAATGCTGTCACAAAGTAGACTAATTTTCAGCAGTAAAAAATATTTTTTTTATAAATATTTATTATTATTTAAATCAATATACTACATAAATAAGTTATATTAACTCAAATATGTTATGAAAATTATTTTTAAAATTTTATAAAATTAAGTCAACATCAGATAAGCACCCACTCGGAAAACTAAAAATAACATTTTTTTTAAATTTTTAAAAATTAATTATTCAATTCGGCCAAAAAATAAATAAGCCATTTTAAAATTAATTTAAACCGAAAAAATGTGAAAAAAAATTTAAACCATAAAATATCATTTAAGATTTACTAAAAGTTTAAACTTTGAAATAAATTTTCAAAACTAATTTTTTTATTAATTTTCAAATAAATATTTAATTACAATGTATTTTAAAATTAAAAAAATAATAAATTATTTCCTAAGTTGCACGTTAGACCTGGTATTTCACATTTATCAAAAATATTTTTTGTATTTTGTTAATATAAATATATATGTACTTTATTATGTATATATTTGTGTGTGTGTGTGTGTATATATATATATATAAATTAAGAATACATATATTAAATAAATTTCTATATGTACAGATATGTATTACTCACGGTTTAAAAATATACTGTAATATTTATAAATAATTTATTTATATATGTCTATTAAATAATATGTATATATAATATAAATATTTTATTCATATGATTATGTTTACATATATATAAATACACTTATATACTTATATAAAATTATTTAAGCAAAACTTAATACATACATACATATAATATTTGTTTAGAAATAATTATACACACACACACATATATATATATATATTTGGATAACATATACTTGCATATTAGATGAGCTAGCATGTCCGTTGCAATGTAAATCTTAGCATCTATACACGAGTATGTTACACCTTACACGAGTTGATATGTTACACATGCATACACACACAGATATATATATATATATATATGTGTGTGTGTGTGTGTGTGTGTGTATGTATGATGCGCACATATTTTTTTTGAAATAAAAGGTTCTATTATTAACAATGAAAGAACCGTACAATAGCAGGATTCGCCTACTTAAAAAACCTTACCATTGTGGTAAGGAAAAAGAGCATGACATCCTCTATTCAGAACTCTTGTACAGTATTTAATACGAAAATCGAAACAAAAACACAAAGGGAAACACAAAGGGAAAACATAACAAAAGAAAAATGAAGCAAGGCCGACCCAAACGGGTGAAAAAGCAACACCTCTACCTCCATATATCAACCCGACCCGGCCCCAATACGCAAAGCCACTAAAACCCTAATCATTCTTCATAGTGGCCGCCAAACATTATCCAGCATCATCAAGGTCAATCCCCCACCTTAAAAAAATTTCCCTTTCGCTCGAAGAGAGATCTCTATTACGAATTTTACTCCGTGACTGCCAGCGAACGTCTAATTCAATTAATTTCCTCCTTTGTTCCATCGAACACTTCTTGCCTTCGAATTGCCTCCAAACCCTTTCTTCCCATATGTGATGTATGGTAGTAGCAGCCACCACATATGTGATGCCCCACCTCTATACCCACGCTAGCTAAGGACACTACGAGGTAATGCCGTCAACTAGCACGGAGAATAAGGCTGTTGAGGAGCGACCATCTGTATAATTGCTTTGTGCGAGTACCGATATGCCAGATAAAAATATAACTTTTCATCTCAAGAGGAAATCCGACATACCGATACAAACTCAAAGCTACTACACAGTGGCTCTATGGACTTCAGAAACAAATATAGAAATAAACATAACACAAATCAGTCACAGACAGTTCATATCACAAAGGCGGAAATAGATATGAATATAACACATGAAAGTGTACATCAGAGTAGTGGTCAAATAAGATCCACAATAACACAAAAGAATAGGTACAAGTGCAAGACAATAGAATATGTATACATCAAGGAGTCTAAATCTCAAATGTATACAACAAAAACTACTAAACTAGAGTAGTTAGCCAAAAGTCCAAAGATGGCTCCAGATAAGAAGTCATGAGGAAGCACCTGTAAAATCTCAGTCTGACCCGAGTATTATTTAAGAAGAAAATAATAAACGGATCAGTCTAGCTATAATTATCAGATAAAATGATATAGAATAAGAGATATGACCAAAACGTATGATAACCATAAAGTCATACTGTGATAAGTATCTAATCGAAAATCAATCCAGAGATTAATCAATATCACAAGAATCTTCTCAAAGATTAAAAGAATGTCATATTCTTAATTTAATTCACCAAGCCACAATAAATGACATACATATAAATGCCAACTGAAAAAGGTGGTGAAACATAAATTCCAGAAATCAACCATTTGAAATCCAGAAATCAAATAATCCAAAGCAACGACGTCGTACAGCGTAACGTCCGATGATCCAAAGACACAATAAATAGGAACAACAATGTCGTACAGCGTAACGTCCGATGAACCAAAGCACAATAAAAAGGAACAACGATGTCGTACAGCATAACATCCGATGAACCACCGCATAAGAAAATGGAACAACAACGTCGTATAGCGTAACGTCCGATGAACCAACACATAATAAAATGGAACAACGATGTCGTACAGCGTAACGTCCGATGAACCAAATCACGATAAAACGGAACAACGACGTCGTACGGCGTAACGTCCGATGATCCGACACAAAAGAAAATGGAACAACGACGTCGTACAGCGTAACGTCCGACGAACCAACACATAGTAAAATGGAACAACGACGTCGTACAGCGTAACGTCCGATGAACCAAATCACAATAAAACGGAACAACAACGTCGTACAGCGTAACGTCCGATGATCCAACACATAAGAAAATGGAACAACGACGTCGTACAGCGTAACGTCCGATGAACCAACACATAGTAAAATGGAACAACGACGTCGTACAGCGTAACGTCCGATGAACCAAATCACGATAAAACGGAACAACGACGTCGTACAGCGTAACGTCCGATGAACCGAATCAAAGAGACATCGCTCAATCGCTAGTCTAAACCATAAAATGATCATCATCGATCATCCAGAAGTGTCGATTACACTAAGCTAGTAAATATAAGAGTTTAGCTTCATGTCCCATAACCACTTGCTTAACTCAAATATTTATGAATAGATTGTAGATCTGCACTAGAAAATTGTCACAAGAGTTTCAATATGTGTGAATCGAAATCACACCAATGAGGTATAGATTAACCTTGAAGATAAAGAGATATGTGTGAATCGAAATCACACAAATGGTGTCTAGTCTAACCTCGCAAACAAAGAGACATCGCTCAATCGCTAGTCTAAATCACAAAAATGATCGTCATGATCATTAGGAAGTGTCAATTACACTAAGCTAGTAAATATATGAGTTTAGCTTCATGTCCCATAACCACTAGCTTAACTTAAATATTTACGAACAAACTGTAGATCTCCACTAGAAAATTGTCACAAGAGTTTCACTCGAACAAGTCCATAAATTAACCGGCAAAGTAAACGCAAGCATTTCATACCACTTGTTTTGCTAAGCCGTTTAATTAGATTTTCTCATACGAATGAGGTAAAGGTTCGTATATACTAATAGATTGGAAAACGGTTTTAAGGAACGAGCTTTGATATTGAAAATAGAGTTGAAATCGTTTTGATGAAGAGTTTTGATATTTAATACTAGTATAGAAAACCTTTATATTTTGAAGTGACAAATCCTAGAAGTGATTGTAGAAACAATCTATCATAAAAATTCACATTCGAAGACGTGAATAAAATCCAAAGGAATCGATATCAAATCCATCAAAGTAGAAATTCTGATGAATGTTTTTCAAATAAGATCCCCTACGAAGGGGGGTACGGGGTTCGACCTAGTGAAGACAAAATGAGGTCTAACGACCTAAGGGGGATAGGGTCAAGCGACCTAACGAGGTACCATCCCGAAAGAGGAGTCATCAAAGTCTTAAGAAATGATAACAACAAACAGGAGACAACACGAATCGATTAAAGTTGGAAATTCAAACAAAATAGGCAATATAGGCATAATTGGCAAATAGGAGCAGGTCGGTCAACCGGACTCCCTGAGTCGGTTGACCGGACCAAAGACAGAAGTGCTCGGGTAGCAGGTCGGTCGACCGGACCCTGAGGTCGGTCGACCGGAGCCTGTAACCTGCACTTCCAAACAGAGGCAGGGAAGTGCCTGGGAAGCAGGTCGGTCGACCGTACCCTGAGTTCGGTCGACCGGAGCCTGTTGCCAACACTCCCATGCCTATTTTATGAATGCCAATCTCTTCCAAATTTCAATCGGTCGAGCAACGACACTAAGGGTTTACGCCAATCGACTACCCGGCCACATACGCTCTTCGATTCATCACCAAAAACATGATCAAAACATCAAAGTTAGGATTTTCAAAGAATTGAACTCAAAACACTAAAAATTGGAATATTCACCAAATCAATCCAAACCAAAAGCAATTGCATAAGAATAAGTGTTAGGAATTCATACCTAACAATCGAAGATAAATATAGTTTAAGATGTGAGATAAAAATCTCGCCTTTTTACAAAAACAAAGAAGAAGGAGCTTGAAAGCAAAGGGAGAATCAACCACTCTTCAACACAACCCAAATGAGCTTGAATCTATGCTCAAAAGAGAAACATTTCCTAAATTAGGTTTAGAGAATTTTCTGAAATTGAAAGGAGAACGGGTTGGAGAAGATGAAGAGGAGACTTACCAATAGCTTCTCTTTGAATTTGGAGCAAGAACTTGAATTTGCAATGGAACTAGGGCTTAGGAATTTCCTAATTCTTTTTCTCTTCCCCCATTTTTGATGAAGCTTGAGACTTAGGAAATGAAAGTGAAGTAATGAAGAGGAGAGGGGGTGGAGTAAAGATATAACCAGATTTGGGCAAGTGGGTTGAACCCAACCCAAAGTCCAAAGTGAAAAAGTAGCAAAATTCTACTAACTCCAAACATATCGAAGCTTATACTCAAAAAGGTCGCAAACGACATTTTGAACTCAATGGAAGTGGTCTCGAGTCCTAATTCGACTGTTTGCAAAAAGTAGCTTTTTAGACTTCAATCCGATTAATGATTCTATGTTTAAATAAAATATTTAAATATCAAATCGTAAAATATGCGGGTTGTTACAACATACGCCAGAGTTTGGATGCTGGATTTGGGTGCAAAACATCGGCGGAGCATTGTTAATTGACTTTGTAATGAATTCAGCATGGTCGGAACTTCCAACTTGCTTATAAATGAATTCCATAGATAAATACTATATTCACATTCCATAAATAAGTGCTGATGAGTTTCGTTGTACGTATTGCATAAGTCGCATTGAGGATTAACTCTTAATCCCTATGAAATCAGCCGATCTGAAGTAGGTAGATGGTGTATATAGGCCATATATGTGGTATAGCTAATCTTTCGAGCGATTTTGTTATACCATATTAGCTTGTATACATCGTCTTGCAACCTACAGTGTCGTACTTCATTCCAGACTATTGAAAAAACAAATTTGCGTCGATTGGCTATTGTCCAATAGTCAAATGGTTCGGTGATAAATAGATTTACTTGCATAATGTTAGCTGCTACCTCTCGAGTCTCTGGCAATAACATGGGTGTTAATTAACCGTTTTGTATAATACTACTAAATTACCTGTTAGTTGAATTGCCTAAGAAGACCCTGTTCCATCCAATTAAGTCGACCAGAGACTTATGGTTGATCCACAGATCAAACCATAAGTCTGCATGTTCCCCAGTAACAATAATACGGTTCATAACTTTAAATGCTATATCTCGCTGCCGTAGAATGGATTTCATGGTCCCAGAGAAATTATTGTTAATTGGAAGTACCTAAAAATTACATTTTCCTAAATATTTTGAGCTCATCCATCTAGTCCATTAACAGTTTGATGTCAGTAATTTCCATAGACATTTGATTCTTGCCGCAGTGTTAAGGTCTGCAAACTTACGAAGTCCAATTCCACCTTCCAACTTCGGCCTGCATATTGTATCCCACGATATTTTATGCAGTTTACCCTTCTAGAAAAAATCTACACAAAGGCAGTCGATTTTCTTTAATACTGATGTGGGTAATTGGTATATAAGTTGTGTGTGTGTATATATATATATATCAAGACATAAATTAAATATAACTATATAATTTATAATTTTAAATAAAGTAAAAGATTTTATTTAAATAATATTTAGAAATGTTTTAAATAAAGTAGATTTCATAGGCTCAATATAGATCTAATAAGGGAAATATTTTTTAAAATTCATCCATAACTTTCGTTGTGCCAATTCCAACAATGGTATCAGAGCCCAATAGCCTATGCGGTCAATATTAGTTGTGTTAGGGTTAACCAATTAAACTCACAACCTAGTTAGTAGGGTGTCTAAGAAAGGTAGTGTCAAAGGATTAGGTTTGGATAATCAAGTACTCTACCTTACCTAGCTATCGGCCCAGCCCGAACAGATATGTGAGCCCAAAAGGTTTCTTGTAACACCCCGAAATTTAACAGAAATTTAATAAGAAAATTAAATAAAATAAAAAAGGACTAAAATGAAAATTTTCACAAATGTCCGAATTTGGGTACGAAACTTGCACCATTGCATCTGTAGCAATTTTGTGGACAATTTTAATATATAATACTTTGAAATCAGAGTTAATTTGGAAATGTAATGGGCATTGGAAGAATTGAAAATAGAATAAGAACATAAAAATAAAAATTCACAAATTTACAAAGATCAGTCAACAAAGAGAAGTTGAAGGTCGATCGATAGCGGTTGACCCAGAAGGGGTAGTGGTCGACCGTAGCAATGTTAAACCGATAGTTTTATGACGTGTTCAAATGGTCCAGATGCATTACTTCATTGCTATGTCTTAGATGAGTGTGCGTAATCACTGTAAAGATTCACCAACCTAAATCCAACGTGTAACGATCAGGATTTTCGACTCTCGAAAATCAATACTAATACGTCCACTGTATCACATGCCGAGAAATCGAACGCCGAAAAACCCGATAGTTAGGGGAAAAGAAGAAGAGATAGAAGAAAATAGAAACAACAACACAGAATCTAACAATCGCAGTGGAACAAAATATAATATATAATAACAGATTTTATACAAAAGAATCTGTAACTATTAATATATATATACAATCATCAGAGTACAACAATCAACAATCAAAACTAGACGGTTATAATAACTTGTTCTTACAAATACTGAACATTCAGTTTAACACACACAACGGTATATAAATCAAGTACGTGATATACGTTTGAAATCCTCCAGGTCGTTTGCATCCTAACCTGAATCTGTAATACTCGGTCTGACCCAAGCATTATAATAAAATAACACCCGAGTCAGTCTGGAAAACCACCGTGAGAAATCACACTCAATTTGAATTATTACAGTTATCAAAATCCTTTAAAAAAATAAAGGTATCTCGTAAGACCACGCCACACATAAAAATGACAGGTTTTTACCTTACGATAACCAAAACACTTTTATAGAAAATCCTATGATATTATAATAGTGTCTAAGTACAAATACTTATTAAAATAGCCGAAATTGTTACATTAATTAAATTGCAGCATACTAGGCTCTATAATCAAAACCGCAATGGCTCGTAGTGGATATTGGATTCCATACAATGATTGGGCTATTGGGGTTCCGCCCGCCATAGTACAACTCTAAAAAAAATGTATCGAGATCGTACCTAACGATCCCTGCCAACACAGGACCGGCCTACCCCTAACCTGGATAGTACCGAATAAGTTATCACCCCGGGTGTTCCCACCCTAATCGAGCGCTCTATTTTCCATGCACAACGATATCCATAATTTTAATATAATATATCTGAGGGTATCTAGAAAAGTGATAACATACCAAACATGGGTGCGACCCACTTATCTCTACTGCATCTCCCCCGTTTTAGTCATTCCCGGTTGATGAGGCTTGAGGCTACATTTTACCTTTAGAATAGCAATCATACTTGGAATGCTAACACAGCCTTCCAGGCAAGCAATGCAATGATAGCATTCATCCATACAAGTTGTTCTGGGTCAGAAAAAACTGAATCTTCCAAAATCACCGTCTTCATTATCTTCACGATATCACAATTCATAACGCTCAAATCGGATCGAAGTGGTTTCCGGATAATTAAACCCGATCCCGGTCTCATCAAAACGATCAAAAAATTTTGCTAAATTTAATAGTCGGTTATTTAACTATCAAATTACACACATAAGCAGTCACTGGGCCCATATTATAAATCTTTCAACATCTATTTAAAAATATCTTTACAAAGATATATTTATTTAATCCCTTCCAGTATTTCAATATTTGAAAACGATCCCAAATTCTTATATCCATAACAAGGATTTTTTAACCTATATCAACGCTTAGGAATATTTCCAAATCCAACTTATTATTCATTACTTAGAAAATATTTCTATATAAATCATTTCGTAGTTAGAATATTTCCAAAACCATTTAATTCCAATACTTATGAATATTCAGTCTTATTTCACAAATCTCCGGAATTTTATTAATTCCCTTTTAAAATTTTCAAAAATTATCGATTATACTCATTCATAATCCAACTAACGATTTATAACTCCTTTAATGAATTCAGATTCATTTTTGAAGTTCCCAAGTCCAACTATTTTGGAAAATTTCCTTAAACTCCCAGAATTCCTATTATAACATTTTCTTATACAACCACATCCGTTCAATAAAATCC
The DNA here is from genome assembly GCA_030737815.1 of Allium fistulosum. Taxonomy (NCBI): domain Eukaryota; kingdom Viridiplantae; phylum Streptophyta; class Magnoliopsida; order Asparagales; family Amaryllidaceae; genus Allium; species Allium fistulosum. Next base: position 302,595,999 of record CM060903.1, on the reverse strand, counting down.
GGTTCACAATCTCGAGAGTATTTATAAATAAATTCCAATTACTTAATTTTAAATTCTGTATATATTTATATCACAATAATTTCAAAAATATGGTTAAATAATTATTGAGAATATTAAAGCACCTTTAAAATAAACATCAATAACTAATACCAATTTATTAATAAAATTCTAATCGATTTACAAAACTTGTTTATAACTTAGAATTCATTCAACAAATTTAAATATTTAAATAACTAAATTTCTGAAATATTTTAATCTAATTAATAGTTTTAAAACTACATAGATTAATATTTAAAAGTCCTCTTTTTAAAACAAACCTTAACTTCTTATGAAAACCATTTTTAAAATTCAACATATCTAGTTTATTGCTTATAAATCTCTTTCGATTTATCACAAATCGATTCATATTTCCAATTCCATAACTATTCCCAAATTCCAATATAGAATCGACTATTTCTCTCTAAACCGATATCTCGATCTCATTATAAATTCTCACCGTGAATTTTATATTTCCAATTTACCAAATGAAAATCACTTCACTTTATTTATAAACATCATTTATATACCTCAAAATCTCATTTCCAGTTTACAACGTTTTCATATCATTTAAATTCATTTATAAATCAATTTCTAATTGAAATTCCATTCATAAATCTATTTCTCAAATAATCCAAACTATATTCCGAAACCAATCAAATCTCGATTTCTACTTGCATTTCGTAATTTAAAAATTCTATTTAAAAAAATCCAGTATAACAAATTTTATATTCATTTCCAAATTCCCTTTATTCTTCCAATCTATTTAAATCTCGATTTTTAATACCCTTTTTACATTTAAAAAAAATATTACTTAGGGTTTATTATTTAAAATCCCTTTTATACATTATTCCACAATCTCTATTTAAAATATCACGAAATAGTTAAGTACAAAGTCAAACCATTTATTTTATCCCAATCAATTTCTTTTAATTAATCCAAAATTCAATATAAATATTTCACTTCTAAATCGCTTTTCAATTTCCATTCAAGTCCAAAAATAATATTTATAGTTTTAAAATATTAAAATTAGGGTCAGTGCTACTATAGCATCCAATAAATTCAAATCACACCATAATCTATCGCAGATAAATCAAACACATCATATATCACTATATATGAAATTAAAATCAACATTTTTGAGAGATCCAGTTGGATCCCTCCAACCTGTTTCCCTGCATCCACAGATGTTAGATAACATAAAATACCAATTCCGCTTTGAGGAAGGATAGCGCGGTACTATAGGGTCATCCGCTATTATACGGGGTGCATAGGGTCTCGTCCGCTCCAATAGGCGGGAAATATATCCAACTACTAATACATATACTAATATATATAATATAACATCCAACTGATAATAATAATTTATCAATTCAGCCAATCATCCAATAATTAATTTTTAATTATTATAAATTTAAAACTAGCAATCCAAATGAGGGAGATTTACTCACATTTAATTTCTGTTGTCACCGAGGCATTCTACTTTGAAACTAAAACCGAACAACATTCGATTTTAGCCCAAATTTCCATAGTCTCCAAATCCATCCAAACCAGTTCATTTTGAAGCTTTCGTCATCACGATCGCAACGCAAAAAGTTTTGTCCTAATTGGATCTCGTATGAGAGAGATATACATTTTGAAAGATATCAATCATTTAATTTTAAATCAAAAGGCTTATATTTAAGTTACGAAACTACCCTCCTCTTTCTTCCTAAATATAACCCCTCTACATGCCTGTATCAGTGCACGCTTATCCTCCATGACCGATGCTTCCATCCTCCGATTGTCCCTTGTTTCTCAACGAAAACCAAAACTGTCGATTGTGTTCCACTCCCGTTCGAAAACTCTCCACCCCAGACACCATCAATCAGGGTCCGCCTCTTCCTTGAATAATGCGACATCCCCATTCCCTTTTGTACGCAAGCAGGCTGTGACAACCAAAAATTTACCGAAGTCCACCCATTTGAGGCCGCAAGTGCTAATCACCTCGCCGAACCCAAATCCCATCACTATAGCACCCATCGATGCTTTAACTTCATCAAAATGCAAACCCTAGTTTCCAAGCCCGCTACTGTACATGGTCGGACTTCACAAATCATGGCCACACCTTACAATTTGTATACCAGATCGAAGCACGTATCGAAGAAAAATTATGGAGCAAGTTTCGTATTTTTATATGGAGTGGATTTGGAGAATTTAAAATTTTGAAGTTTTTGAAATCTTTTTTTCCTTCCTCGGTGTCGCTGTGTTTAAATACAAGAGGAAGCATGTTTTGAAAGAAATAGGTAGGCATGACATAGGGTGGCTATGTGATTAAAAGTGCGGCTGAAAAGAAAGAATTCAGTGTATAGTTTTAATCGATGGAAATATATTATATTAAAATTCAGAATATCAGATATTTATTTCGAACCCCGATCGATGCATGCCGCATGGCGTTCCTAATGTTATACCCTTATTCCGAACGTAATGGAACAAGTTTCGAGACCCAATACGATCGTATGCAGAAGATAGCTTTTTGAACCCAATTATTATATTGAATTTTCAATATTAATTTCAGCGCGTTTCTATCCCATACGATCAAACGATAACTTCAAATGCTATGAAATTTGAAATCCGATAATAATACACTATTATGGATCCAATGGAACTAGTTTCGTCGAAATCCGAGACCGTTCCCCGGAAAGCTATTTTTACTCGTTAATTTAAAAAAGTTATTTTTAAAATCGAATAAACCACTTATAAATCCAATTTAAGATTTTTATTATCTTCATTCTTATAAATAAAGATTAAATAAGCTATGTAATTTTTTTTATCTAGCTTAGAGCTCAACGTTCCATTATTTAGCCATTTTCAATTATTTAAATTCAACAATTAAATTATCAATAAATTGTTATATTTGATATTCAAGTTATTAAATCTATAAACTAACTTTTAAATATTTAAAATCAATTAAATATTTCCATTTAAAATCGCTAAAATTCTGGGTCGTTACATTCCTTCCCCTTTAAAAGAATTTCGTCCCCGAAATTACCAAGGTAGGAAAAATGCCCAAACCCATTAACTTTCCCAATCAATTAGTTGAAAATAACTTTCCAAATCCACTTAATCCTTTAACTTTCAAAATTCAATTTTTTGAAACCTTTTTATTGCTTCTACTAAGTTCCCAAATTCATCCATAGATTCCACTAATATTATCCATTCAAACATTTCAGGTTATAACTCAAAAATAATTTCATTTAGTTATTCAACATTTCTTCAAAATTTTCTAACTCCTTAAATTTTCAAAAAAAATCGCCAACGTCTCGTTTGCTAGCTAGATTAGAACAACTACAAATCGCCACTATGGCCAAAACCATCAAAAGAAAACAAAAGCCAAGTGGCTCAATCATAAAACCATCAAATTCAGACAATAATTTAAACACGTACCTTTTTGTCGGGCAATCAAAATTTTCTTTTGAATCAAAGACATCAATTAGCTCTTACTTTTATATATACATGTATCTAATTTATTAATGATATCCAATCATATTATTCCATATCATTTTATTTAGCCATTTCAGTTTCCAATATTTACTTCACCAAAACCCGTACGATGTACATATACCATCTGTACGCAATATCAAATCTGATCGCTCGCTCGATTATACAATTTCACTTCCAAACTAGTATCGTTCGCATGACTCTCTAGTGCGGACTCAGATCTGGTTCCTTGATTAGAAATTGTTATTCTCCTTGCATAGCCATATACTGTGATAGAGAATTCCAAAATCAAATAAAAATCCTTATCCAGGGTTCGCCGTCGAAAATCGAGTGAAAAATCCTAACTCGGATCGACATAAATCATCTCGAAATTTTTTGCTCGAATCAAGATCAAATCGTTATGCGAATAAAATAATATCCGTACAACTTAAGTATTTATTTCAAATAGATTTTTAGCTATCCCAAATTTTTTTATTCACATTCATTTCACTTACAATCAATTACTCACAATCATTATTCACATTGTTTAATTCACATTCGTTATTTACTTAGTATATTCCTTTCAATACTAATTATCTTTTAAGAATTCCCTCATCAATTTCTTAAGTCAATTATAAACATTTCCTACAAAAGTTCTTAGGTTAATTACCACTTCCAAAAATTTATTCCATTTAGTCTAACTTGGCTAAATTTCCAAATTTCACTTTATTTAACTTAATTTAAGTTAAATTCCATTCCACAGTTCAATTCCAGATTTACTTTCCTTGCATTCATATTTACAATTTAAAATATTGCTTTAACTTGCAATTTATCAAAATTATCTTCTCATGTGCTCAATAAAACATTTAAAAGAAAATCCTAGAGTTTAAACATCTCGTTCTAAAGTATTTTAAACTAATTTTGAAATCATATATATATACACAAAATGCTTTGATATATCCATTTATTCTTTTTGATTTTAAAACCCAAAACTTATTTTACCAAAACAAAACTCTAATGGTTGCAATTCCTCTCTTGGAAACTCGAAAATGAACGTCGATGATGCTGCAGTCATCACCGAAATTATTTTCCAGCGACCGAAGTGAGTTCAGTGCTTTTATTTCTTTTAAAACCCTTTAAAAATATCTCATTATTTCCATTCAAAAACATTTTCTAAATAATGCTGCTATTATTTCCCAAGCTTTGAAAAACATTTTTAAAACCAATGGGATTTAAATTCCCAAATTTCTAGCTTTTAAATCCTTTATAAATCGTTTTTATAAACCATATTCATATAATATACTTCAGGAATTTCAATCATTTCAATTTATAAATTTCATTTACTAATCATATTTACATAATTCCATTTCGTTATATGAAATTATTTCTTGACCTTTTAATCATATTTCCATTATAGTATTAACCTTATTCGATCACAACAACAAACAACAAATGGTAATAGTTTAACATTATCATTTTCTAACAACCAAGCACACCATATACAACTATTATAATTTCTAAAAAATTATTCCTTTACTTATAAAATATAATCCAGGTAAAATTATTTCATTTACCCAATTTCGAACAATACCATGTCGAATTGCTCTGTTCAAGTGTTTAGAGATCCCTATCGATGACGTTAATTACTCGTATTGACCAGAATCCATAAGCCACTCAATAAATCAACCAACACAATATAAAACATTTTTATATCACTAACAAATACGCGCTCATATATATACACTCAAACTCATTCTAGGGTGCTACTGACCCTAACTCTAATGAGTTACCCCACCAAAGCTACGGTTCTCACTTAACCTTCAGCTCTGATACCACATGTAACGACCGATATTTTCGACCCTCGAAAATAGACACTAATACGTCCACTGTATCACAGGCTGAGAAATCGAACGTCAGAAAACCCGATAGTTAGGGGAAAAGAAGAAGAAGAGATAAAAGAAAACAAAAACAACAACACAGAATCTCACAATCACAGTGGAACAAAATATAATATATAATAACAGATTTTATACAAAAGAATCTATAACTGTTAATATATATACAATCATCAGAGTACAACAATCAACAATCAAATCTGGACAGTTATAATAATTTGTTCTTACAAATACTGAACATTCAGTTTAGCACACACAGCAGTATATAAATCAAGTACGTGATATACATCTGAAATCTTTTAGCTTGTCTCCTGAGTTCCATAACATCCTAACCTGAATCTCTAATACTCGGTCTGACCCAAGCAATATAATAAAATAACACCCGAGTCAGTCTAGAAAAGCAGCATGAGAAATCACACTCAATTTGAATTATTACAGTTATTAAAATCCTTTAAAAAATAAAGGTATCTCGTAAGACCACGCCACAAATAAAAACAACGGGTTTATACCTTACAATAACCAAAACACTTTTACAGAAAATCCTATGATATTATAATAGTGTCTAAGTACAAATACTTATTAAAATAGCTGAAATTGTTACATTAATTAAATTCCAGCATACTAGGCTCTACAATCAAAACCGTAATGGCTCGTAGTGGATATTGGATTCCATATAATGGTTGGGCTACTGGGGTTCCGCCCGCCACAGTTTACCTCTCGAAAAATGTACCGAGATCGTACCTAACGATCCCTGCCAACACAGGACCGGCCTACCCCTAACCTGGATAGTACCGAATATGTTATCACCCCGGGTGTTCCCACCCTAATCGAGCTCTCTCTTTTCCATGCACAACCATATCCATAATTTTAATATAATATATCCGAGGGTATCTAGAAAAGTGATAACATACCCTAGTTGGGTGCGACCCACTTAGCCCTGCTGCATCTCCCATGTTTTAGTCATTGCCGATTGATGAGGCCTGAGGCTATGTTTTACCTTTAGAGTAGCATTCATACTTGGAATGCTAATAGTGCCTTCCAGGCAAGCAATGCAATGATAGAATTCATCCATACAAGTTGTTCTGGGTGAGAACAAACCGAATCTTTCAAAATCACCATCTTCATTATCTTCACGATATCACAATTCGTAATGCTCAAATCGGATCGAAGTGGTTTTCGGATAATTAAACCCGATCCCGGTCTCTTCGAAACAATCAACGAATTTTGCCAGATTTGGTAGTCGGTTATTTAACTATCAAATTACACATAAGCAGTCACTGGGCCCAGATTATAAATCTTTCAACATCTATTTAAAAATATCTTTAAAAAGATATATATATTTAATCCCTTCCAGTATTTCAATATTTGAAAATGATCTCAAATTCTTATATCCATAACAGGAATTTTTTAACCCATATCAACGCTTAGGAATATTTCCAAATCCAACTCATAATTCATTACTTAGAAAATATTTCTATATAAATCATTTCATAGTTAGAATATTTCCATAAACATTTAATTCCAATACTTATGAATATTCTTTCTTATTTCACAAATCTTCGGAATTTTATTAATTCCCTTTTAAAATTTTCAAAAATTATCGATTATACTCATTCATAATCCAACTAACGATTTATAACTCCTTTAATGAATTCATATTCATTTTCGAAGTTCTCGAGTCTAACTATTTTGGAAAATTTCCTTAAACTCCCAGAATTCCTATTATAACATTTCTCTTATCAACCACATCCGTTCGATGAAATCCGGTTCACAATCTCGAGAGTATTTATAAATAAATTCCAATTACTTACTTTTAAATTCTATATATATTTATATAATAATAATTTCAAAAGTATGGTTAAATAATTATTGAGAATATCCAAGCACTTTTAAAATAAACATCAATAACTAATTCCAATTTATTAACGAAATTCTAATCGATTTACAAAACTTGTTTATAACTTAGAATTCATTCAACAAATTTAAATATTTAAATAACTAAATTTCTAAAATATTTTAATCCAATCAATAGTTTTGAAACTACATAGTTTAATAATTAAAAATCCTCTTTTTAAAACAAACCTTAACTTCTTTGAAAACCATTTTAAAATTCAACATATCCAATTTATTACTTATAAATCTCTCTCAATTTATCACAAATCGATTCACATTTCCAATTCCATAACTATCCCCAAATTCCAGTATAGAATCCACTATTTCTCTCTAAACCGATTTCCCGATCTCATTATAAATTCTCACCGTGAATTTTATATTTCCAATTTACCAAATGAAAATCACTTCACTTTATATATAAACATCGTTTAAAAACTTCAAAATCTCATTTCCAGTTTACAACTGTTTCATATCATTTAAATTCATTTATAAATCAATTTCTAATTGAAATTCCATTCATAAATATATTTCTCAAATTATATAAACTATATTACAAAACCAATCAAATCTCGATTTCTCCTTTCCATTTCGTAATTTAAAAATCCTATTTAAAAAAATCCAGTATAACCAATTTTATATTCATTTCCAAATTCCCTTTATTCTTCCAATCTATTTAAATCTCGATTTTTAATACCCATTTTACATTTTTTTTAAATATCACTTAAAATTTATTATTTAAAATCCTTTATATACATTATTCCAAAATCTCAATTTAAAATATCATGAAATAGTTAAGTACAAAGTCAAACCATTTATTTTATCCCAATCAATTTCTTTTAATTAATCCAAAATTCAATATAAATATTTCACTTCCAAATCGCTTTTAAATTTCCTTTCAAATCCAAAAATAATATTTATCATTTTAAAATATTAAAATTAGGGTTAGTGCCTGCCACTATAGCATCCAATAAATTCAAATCACACCATAATCTATCGCAGATAAATCAAACACATCATATATCACTATATATGAAATTAAAATCTACATTTTTGAGGAATCCAGTTGGATCCCTCCAACCTGTTTCCCTACATCCACAGATGTTAGATAATATAAAATACTAATTCCGCTTCGAGGCGGGATATCGCGGTAATATAGGGTCATCCGCTATTATGCGGGGCGCATAATGTCTCATCTGCTCTAATAGGCGGGAAATATATCCAACTACTAATACATATACTAATATATATATATATATAATATAACATCCAACTGATAATAATAATTTATCAAATCAGCCAATCATCCAATAATTAATTTTTTAACTATCATAAATTTAAAACTAGTAATACAAATGAGTGAGATTTACTCACATTTATTTTCTGTTGTCGCTGAGGCATTCCAATTTGGAACTAAAACCGAACAACGTTCGATTTTAGCCCAAATTTCCATAGTCTCCAAATCTATCCAAACTAGTTTCATTTTGAAGCTCTCGTCATCATGATCACAACATAAAAAGTTTCATCCTAATCGGACCTTGTATAAGAGAGATATACATTTTATAAGATATCAATCATTTAATTTTAAATCAAAAAGCTTATATTTAAATTACAAAATTACCCTCCTCTTTCTTCCCAAATAAAACCCATGTACACGCCTATATCAATGTATGCTTATCCTTATTGGCCGATGCTTCCATCCTCTGTTTGTCCCTTGTTTCTCAACGAAAACCAAAACTGTCGATTGCGTTCCACTCCCCTTCGAAAACTCTCCGCCCAAGACACCATTAATCAGGGTCCGCCTCCTCCTTGACAAATGCAACACCCCATTCCCTTTTGTACGCAAGCAGGTCGCGACGACCAAAAATTGACCGAAGTCCACCCATTTGAGGCCGCAAGTGCTAATCACCTCGTCGAACCAAAATCCCATCACCATAGCACCCATTGATGCTTTAACTTCATCAAAACGCAAACCCTAGTTTCCAAGCCTGCTACTATACATGGTCGGACTTCACAAATCATGGCCACACCTTACAATTTGTATATCAGATCGAAGAACGTATCGAAAGAAAAATTGTGGAGCAAGTTTCGTATTTTTATATGGAGTGGATTTGGAGAATTTAAATTTTTGAAGTTTTTGAAATCTTTTTTTCCCTTCCTCTGTGCCGCTGTGTTTAAATACAAGAGGAAGCATGTTTTGAAAGAGAAAGGTAGGCATGACATAGAGTGGCTGATGTGATTAAAAGTGCGGCTGCAAAGAAAGAATTCAGTGTATAGTTTTAATCGATGGAAATACATTATACTAAAATTCAAAATATCAAATATTTATTTCGAACCCCGACCGAGGCGTGCCGCCTGGCATTCCTAATGTTATACCCCTATTCCGAATGCAATGGAATAAGTTTCAAGACCCAATACGATCGTATGCAGAAGATAGCTTTTTGAACCCAATTATTATATTGAATTTTCAATATTAATTTCAGCGCATTTCTATCACATACGACCAAAGGATAACTCCAAACGCTAAGAAATTTGAAATCCGATAATAATACACTATTAGGGATCCAAAGGAACTAGTTTCGTCAAAATCCGAGACTGTTCCCTGAAAAGCTATTTTTTACTCGTTAATATAAAAAAGTTATTTTTAAATCGAGTAAACCACTTATAAATCCAATTTAACATTTTTATTATCTTCATTCTTACAAATAGGGATAAAATAAGCATTGAAATTATTTTTATCTAGCTTAGAACTCAAGATTCCATTATTTAACCATTTTCAGTTATTTAAATTCAATAATTAAATTATCAATAAATTGTTATATTTGAAATTCAAGTTATAAAATATATAAACTAACTTTTAAATATTTAAAATCAATTAAATATTTCCATTTAAAATCACTAAAATTCTGGGTCGTTACACAACGGCCTAAACTATTTTCCAAATCTTATAAATTCAAATCTAATATAACCCTAAAATCAACATAAAAGTTCACTGTAACAAAACTTTGCCCGATTCTAAACTCTTCCCTAACACTAAAATTCTTCAAAAATCAAAATAAAAGAACACATGCGATTGGGTCTAACAGAGCAAGTGGAGCTAGCGTATGGAGGGGTGATTCTCAAGAAAAGCAATCGGAAAGGCTTAGGCTTGACGTGAATGAGATTTTTTTTGATTAGATGATTATTATAATTAGGTTTAAACTATTCAAATGGATATAGGGTGTTAGTAAATTAAAAATTGAAACTATAAAACCCTGATTTGAAACTTGTAGCCTAGGGTAGAAATTAGAAGCAGAGTAATTTGATAAACCTAACATTGATGCTAGCATACCTCTTTTATTATTAACATGTAAAATGCTAAAGTTAGTAAACCCTAAATTGAACTTGATATTGAAATTGAAACACATGGACTGGTCAAATTATAGTTAAGGTTCACCGTAAAACTACAATGGACAGAAATTAAACAGAAATCAATAATCGACATTAAAACTCATGTAAACCCTAATTTTAGCATACGACCATGTGATGCCCCACCTCTATACTCATACTAGCCAAGGACACTACGGGGTAATGCCGTCAACTAGCATGAAGAATAAGGGTGTTAAGGAGCGACCATCTATGTAATTGCTTTGTGCGAGTACTGATATGTCGGATAGTATGACATGCATTTCATTTCAAGAGGAAATCTGACATATCCAATACAAACTCAAAGCTACAACACAGTGGCTATGAGGTCTTCAGAAATAAATATAAAATAAGCATAACACAAATCAGTCACAGATATTCATACCACTAAGGCGGAAACAGATATGAATATAACACATAGAAGTGAACAACAAAGTAGTGATCATACAAGATCCACTACATCACAAAAGAATAGGTACAAGTGCTAGACAAAAGAATATGTATACATCAAGGAGTCTCTATCTCGTATACATGAAAGACAAAAACTACTAAGCTAAAGTAGTTAGCCAAAATTCAGAAGCTAATCCCTGCTAAGAAGTCAAGTGGAAGCACTTGAAACACTTCGGTCTGAACCGAGTATTATTTAAGAAGAAAAATAATAAACGGATCAGTCTAGCTATAATTATCATGTAAGATGAGATAAGATAAGAGATATGACAAATATATATATGATAGTAACAAAAATCATACAACATCTCAAGTTTTCTTAGACACCAAAAAGAATGTCATATTCTTTAGCTTATTCACCAAATCAAAAATATTGATAGAGCTTATCAATGCAAATCACAAAAATTGGTGAAACACAAATTCTAGAATTCAATAATTAGAAATCCAGAAAATATAAAAAGAGGAGGCCTATCATAAACGGGAGCATGAAACTCACCAACACGTGTATCACAAACGGGACGTTATCCCATAGGTCGCTAACCCATAGAGTCGGTGCAACGACGTAGTACAAAGGTACACACAAGGAACCCGAAACTCAAATAAGCCGGAACAACGACGTAGTACAAAGGTACGCTCGATGAACCGAACTCCATAAAACGGTTAAAAGACCACGGGTCGCTAGCCCATAAAAATAAGACGAAGCTCTATAGAACGGGGTATAGTCCCCCACTCGGACAAAGAGACATCGCATATCGCTAGTCTAAACCATAAAATGATCATCATTGATCAATAAGAAGAGTAAATTACACTAAGCTAGTAAATAAATGAGTTTAGCTTCATGTCCCATAACCACTAGCTTAACTTAAATATTTACGAACAAATTGTAGATTTCCACTTGAAAATTGTCACGAGATTTCAATCGAACAAGTCCAAGAATTAACCGACGAAGTAAACGCAAGCATTTCATACCACTTGTTTTGCTAAGTCGTTTAATTGGATTTCTCATATGAATGAGGTAAATGTTTGTATATACTAATAGATTGGAAAACGGTTTTAAAAACGAGCTTTGTATTAAAAGTAATTTTGAAATCATTTTGTGAAAGAGTTTGAGTATTTACTACTAGTATAAAAACCTTTGTATTTTGAAGTGACAAATCATAGAAATGATTGTAAAATCAATCTTTCACCAAAAATCCACATTCGACGACGTGAATTAAAACCATGAAAATCGATATCAAATCCATCAAATGGATATATCCAAAAATCCCGGAAAGAAGTCATCAAAGTCGATAATAAATGACAACAACTAATCGGATCAACAAAAATCGATAAGAAATGGAAATCCGCATAAAAATAGGCAAAATGGGCAAAAATGAACAGGACCAGACGTCTGACCCAGGGTTCTGGAAATTTATAATTTTTTCTCCTCTTTCTTTTTAATTCCTGAAGCCATCCAGACGTCTGGTTGAGTTTAACCAGATGTCTGGTTCTGGGCTTTGGAATTTTATTTTATCTTTTCGTTTTAAAACTTTTTTCCAGAAGCCCCTACCAGACGTCTGGAAGCTTGGGCCTGGGCAGAATTTGCCTAGGCCAATGATGGCCAAATCGATTCGGATGCAACCGGACGAGCGGTGGAGGCTAGGGATTTATGCCAAACAACAACCCAGCCCTATAGGCTCTTTGATACACCTCAAATAACATGTCCAAACATCCAAGATAGGATCTTTAAAGATTTTGACTTCAAAATGCCAAAATTGGGAAATTCGCCAAGCCAATTCAAATCAAAAGCAATTGAACAGGAAATAGATGTTAGGAATTCATACCTAACAACAATGAAAGCTATAGACATAGATGTGAGTTCAAGAACTCACCTTTAAACTAAAAAACAACAATTGAGAAGCTCTAAAACAAGGAAAGATCAATTCCTCTTCACTACACCCCTAGAATCTTCAATCTATTATCAAATGTAAAGTTTTTCCTAAGTTAGGTTATAGAAAAAATCAAGAATTGAAGAGGGATTGAGATGGAGAAGATGGAGAGGATGCTTACCTAAGCCTTCTCCTTGATTTTAGAACATGAATTTGAATTTCCTAAGAGAACTAGGGCTTAGGAATTTTAATTTCCTTTCTTTTCCCCCATTTTTCCTTTTGCTTGAGAGTGTTAGGAAATTATGAAAGGAATGAATGAAGAGGAGTGGAGTTTGTAAGATCGATTTCACTCTAGTGGGGGGTGAATAGGGTGATACTAATAGTTATAAAAATTTAATGCAGAAATATATAAAATAATTGCAACATAGATATAGCAGAATAATAGCAGCACGGATAATAGCAGAATAATAAAAGCAGAAATAGAACAACACAGATTTACCCAGCTTCGGCAAAACCCTACCTACGTGCTGCCCCCGAGGTTTCTGCTAGAAATTAAGTAGTCATATGCTTACACACGTAAACTCACGACACCCGCTATCGACTAACCTAACTCTATGCTTAAAAACCTGCCACAACTCAGCGACTGAGTTGCGAATTCTCGAACTATACCACCGTAGTTCGTCCCCTAGTCACACGACTAGACTTTACAAAAGTTTAAAAGTAAAATACAAAATAAAAATAACAATAAAACCTTAATTTAAAAACTAAAAGCCATATAATAAAAACCCAAAGCAAACAAAGGTCGACCCCAAAAGATTTAAGTGATAAAAAAAATGTTCCCCCTTTTCTCTTTTATTTCTTCAGCCCGCTTTCTTTGCTTGGTGAAAATGGAAGCGTTCGTTCATTCCTCTTCGTTCAAAATTAGGGCTTCTGAGAAATTGAGCATGTCGACTTTAGTTGCTCGATCGAATAAATGATTTAGCGTTCCTTGCTTTGTCAATCGATTGTTTCTTTGAATTGCAAATGGCAGCTTCAATTTTGGCGAGTTCGATAAATCTGGTATGTAATTTCCTTTGATACTCTCGTTGATATTCTTTGAACTCGATATTTTAACTGTCGATGATGTTAACGGGTTTTATAGGGTTGAAAACCCTAAATTATCGTTCGAATAAATCGTTTGAATTCATCTGCTAATTTTAGCTCGGCCGTTCGATTTTGATTGGTTGCTTGTGATTGATCCTGATCGGTTCAATTTCACATAATTCTTTACTTGATTATCACGGCTTTATGAATTTGAACTTGCTCCGTGAATTTCTGGTTTGACTTCGACTTTGTTTGAAACACAGCTACCCTGATTTTTGTAACTGCAAATTGACTTCGGCCACTTTGAATTTGTGATAATATTTTAAGCTTCGGCTGTTGAAATTTTGATATCACCTTGGTGAACATGGCTTTAATTCAAAGTTTTATTTACGGTTGTTCTATCATTTTTGCTTGCAGTTTTTATTCGAACTGCTTATGTTTTATCTCATATTGTCACTGCATTTGTTGTTTACTGCTTACTTAATTTCACGTGTATATTTTGTTGAGGCTCCATGTTTAATGTTAGTTTGATCTAACTTTGTTCCTCTTGAATTCTGGTCCTCGGTTCATATATATATATATATATGTTACTTGTTTATGTGGTCTCTGGTAACAATGTTGCATCACTTTTTCATTTTCTGTTGTGTGGCTTTTAGCATTGCCTCGGTTCTGCTTCATGTTGACAGGTCTAGACTGATCTTCATAATACTTGAAACATGTAGTTTGCTGTCTTTGTAACTAATGTCCAGTTGCATGTGCATTTCATGTGAGCTTCAAGTGCTCCTTTGTATTGGTTGCATGCCTGTCATTGTGGTCTTGTTCTTGTGCACGTGTGCTGGTTCCAGTATACTTTGTGGAGTCTGGTCTGGTTTCATATGAAGTCACATCTGTAACATTGTTTCTTCATGAGCGTTGCAGCCCTTTGTACATGTGTGGTCTGCACATCCATGTTATACTTGAATATAGTTGGTTTTCATCCCTAAATGTTTGCATACTCCAGTGTGCATTTGTGTCTTCATGTTGACACTCTTGACATGTTTGGTTGTGTGGTCTGTCTTGACTGCTCATTGTTGTAGCATATATATATATATACACACACACACACACATACATATATATATATATATATATGTTGCTCCTTACTTTGTTATTTCAGTCTGGTTGAAGTTGTTTCATGACTCCACCCATATGCATATTGCTGTTTGCTTCATTCTTGTTTGGTTGCGGCTTTGTAATGTTGTAGTTCATTGTGATTTTGGAATTTGTCTTGTAGTCTGAAATGTTGAACTGAGTCTGGTTGTCTTGTTCAAGTTGTCTTGACCCATGGTTTGTTATTCAAGTGGTTTCATGTTGTTGTTGTGGACTTGAACTGTAGCCACTTCAGTTTTGTATTGTTCGAGCCATACTTGTTTTCTCTCATGTGTATATTTGAGGTGTTGTATGTTATATTGCGTGCACCTGAGTTGAATCCAGCTTATGGCTCGGGTTTGACCTTGTGCTCACCTGTCCCTGCAGTTTTATCAAGTGTATATCGTTGTGCACGGCCTTGTGGCATGTATAGTGATGCACTATGCATGTCACAAGTTGTTCATGTATGATGAATTCAAAATAATGATGACGAACAACCCAAATAACTAAGGCAAATAACATTTTCAAAATACACATTTTATTCTACACTGCACAAATATTTCTTTTTCAATTTTACCGCGTCAATGTTTATTTTGCAGATAACTCAGATGCTGGATTCAATCTGGAATAGAGTTGAAGATTAAATACGAGTGAATGAGTGATATGTAGTGAGGTGCAAATGTAAATGATAATTGTATAGTAAAATATTGTGTTGTAATTTGAAATTGTATTGTGTGTATATAGTGAGAGCTCAAATTTGTACTATTCAAAATTGTAATAAATATTTGTTTGAATTTAAATTTTGTGTTATTTATTTTATTTAGCAAATATTTATTTAATTATGTGAAAATAAAATAGTACAATAACAAATACATTTAAATGAATATATATATATATATGTTTATTATCATCAAACAAAAATCATATACTAGCATATTCAACAATCTCCCCCTTTTGATGATAACAAACATATATTTAAGATTTTAAATATATTAAATGTATTTGATCATTCAATTTTCTCCCCCTATTTGAATGCTCCCCCTACACCAAAGATCCCCCTTCATATATGCATGAAAATAAATAAAAATATGCAAATGAAAAATATGACTTGAATTATTTGCCAACCAAAATCTTAACTTCTCTCTCCCCCTTTTGTTATCAAGAAAAGAGTAATAGTGTTAAAAAAATAGAGATAAAGTGATATAAATTAATACAACATTAATACCCAATCGAGTATAAATATTAAATTTCAATAAAAAATCAAACAAAAATCATAAATACTCTGTAAGGCACATATTCCACTTTAGAGTGATAGGGGTGATGTTGGCATATAAAACCCTATAGTTGTGTCTATTTGTGATATATTAATATCAGGAATTTAAATATCTACTAACCATGCATAACCGTTAGGACTTTTAAATGAGATTAGTAGCATTCCCAAATTTAAAAAAAAACAAAAAATGAATTCAAGCATCTTCTAACCACGCATAACCATGTGGACTTTTAAATGGGATTAGAATCAACTTGTCTATTTAATAACCAATTTTGTTATGTGTTCCATACATGCATAACCGTGAGGACTTTTAAATGAGCATGAAAGCACATATACAAATGTTCCAAGTAATTCACCCATGCATAACCGTGAGGACTTTTAAACGAGAGTGAATACTTTGGAATAAAATAAAATGAAAACAAATAATTTCCCGTTTAAAATACCACATATTGACATACTATATTGAATTTTGATGAGTGATGGTCGTTAGAAATATGATAGCAATAGAGATGGTCATGGAATTTTTACCAACAAAAGTTATTATAAATTTTGTTTAAATTTCTAAAGAAATTTACTAAATATACTGTCTCAAGTCGTAATATATGATTAATATCGACACTCATCACTTTTTCAATCACTATTTATCTTTTCAATATTCAGTAGGGAGTCAGATTAGTTAATGAAGTCATTTAAGATCAAATCCAAAAATAATTATAAAATCAAATTTTTCTAAAATGACTAATCTGAAACAAGGTCAACAAAAAAAACTATTTTCTGGAAGGAGTTTTGTGAAAATGACTTCTAGTTGAAAGTCAATATAAATAATTAAATTATTGCAAAAATGATTTCAACATGAGATGATATAAGATACCACTTGTATTTGAGATATTCATGGTGATATATAGTGGTATATAAAAAAACATGTATTCCTCAACACTTGAATTTGTTTTGAAATTTTCAGCACATCCATTTATATCAAGCACAAGTAATCTATATTGAGCAAAACCAAAAAATCGTCAAATCCATTTTTCATCACATTCCACAGTGAAATAATAAAAACTAAAAATAGAGAAGTTGTAGCATTATCGATTAGCTTTCCAGAACCTTAAAAATTCCAAAAATCAAATTTGAGATGGCAGAAATACTTCAGTAATATCGATCAAAACATAATTAACAATATGTGATCAAAATTGAGTTGGAGATCATACCTCACTTTCATATGATGTCGTGATATTCAAAATGCGATGATCTCCATCTAAACTTTATAGGCTAAACAACATTTAAATTTTAGTTATCATTCACTTAGATTTTAGTTATCACTCTCCAAATCTTTTCTCTCAATCAATGGCCTCCTAGGTGACCTCCAGTAGAGGTTCTTCCCCCTAGTATCCATGTATGTCCTCTCCAAGGTTTCAACCGAGTTAGGGTATGAAGAGAATCTCTGCTCCTTCCTTTGCCATTTCGGCTCCTCGAAGTCGTCATCAGATTTCCTTTTCCCTTTACCTTTTCCAATTCCAGCTCCAAACGGTCCCCTGTCCTCCACAACATTTATTTCAACATCCACATCTTCATCCTCGGCTTCAGCGTTTTCTTGATGCAAATATTTCTCAGCTTCATAGTAGAATTCCGCAAGATCCATCGGTGGATCCCGTTTCAATGCAGCTTTGAAATTAGTCTTACTCGCGACTCCAGATACTGCTACCATTATGATAAACGACGGATCCGGCTTATCAACCGTAGCTGCCGCCGCATTGAATCTTGTTAAATAACTTCTTAAGGATCTCCAAGCCTTTGTTTTATGTTTGAGAGCGTAAGTACGTTTCTCGGTTATGAGACGTGAACTCTGAACTGTCTCAAGAACTAGCTCACTAAGTCGGTCCATGTGCTTATGGACCCATTCACCAACTATTTGAACCACATTGCAGCCAAATCCATTAAGTATAATGGGAAGCACCGCCCAATTACCTCCTCAGAAGCACCAAACACCTCCATATGTTGGATGTATCTCATCACATGAATCGTCGAATATGTCTTCCCATCGTATATTTCCAGCATCAGATACTTGAAATCTGGAGGATTTATCACATTCCGGATATTAGCAATAAACGGATTCCTATTCACGTCTAACAGACCATGATCTGGGGGTCCTCCTCTTACGAACCTTCGTACCAATTTAAGAATTCAGTTCTCACCGTCCAATGAAGGTCTCCATCCTAAAGCAATATTTTTCCCCCTGTTCCATTGGGGGTATCCCGGGATGTACTCTTCCGGCCGCATGCATGCGTTCTGATTCATAACTCTAGCTTCATTCAAACCTGCGTTCCATTGAGGAAGTTCTGTTACATATTTTTCTGTCGGTTGCATCCTAGTATTTGGATTAGCTCCCGTACCACTAGTTCCTAGTGTTTCAGTAGTCACTTCGGTATTGGGATTAATTCCCCTGTTGATTCCAGCATTGCCCCCAAGTATTGGTTGCTCTGGGCGTGGGGGAAAGACTCCTTCTTGTTCCAATCCAACTCCGGCAACACCTACATTGTTCCCTGGAGTTTGATTACTATTCCCTACAGATCTAGCCATCCATCATCTCCTGTTGTCTAGCTAAGATTCCATCATACGTATTTTTAATCATCTTTTCCATCTCCTCTCTAATCACATAGTTGGGTTGATGAGAAGTTGAGGACACATCCTGTCTGCTCCCAGGCTCTAGATCTGGTATTAGGCCTGCTCATCTTCTTTAACTCGTATTCGAAGTTAAAGCCTTCAAATCTAGCAATAAGTTCAATTTTCTCAATGAAAGCACCAAAATGTTAACCCAAAAGATGGATCAACACACTAGATTGAATGTGAAAGCACCAGTGCAAATAATCAGCAACATAAATCTTAGATAAACAACAAATAGAAAGGCAGAAGTAAGAAAATAGACACTGAATTTTTATAGTGGTTCGGCTGACTCTAGCAACCCCCTTGATGACTGTTGTGAGGGAAAAGAAAGCCGAAGAAGTGAAGGAATTCCAGTAGACTCTCCCCAAAAAAAATCCATCTCTAGTTGCAGGTAGGTGAGTATTTATATGGGAATTCAGTGAGTATTGGGCCAGAAGTCTAAGTGCAGAAGTGTGATGCCCCACCTCTATGCCCACGCTAGCCAAGAACACTACTGTGTAATGCTATCGACTAGCACGGAGAATAAGGCTGTTGAGGAGCGACCATCCGTGTAACTTCTTTGTGCGAGCACCAATATGTCAGATAGTAAAACATGCATTTCATTTAAGGAGGAAATTCGACATACCGATACAAACTCAAAGCTATCACACAGTGGCTATATATAATCTTCGGAAACAAATATAGAAATAAACATAACACAAATCAGTCACAGACATCCATATCACAAAGGCGGACAAAGATATGAATATATATATATATAACACATGAAAGTGTACATCAGAGTAGTGGTCAGAAAGACCCCTGATAATACAAAAGAATATCAACATGGGCTATACAAAAGAATACATCTATGAGTCGATATCTCAAATGTATACAACAAAAACTACTAATCTAAGTAATTAGCCAAAAGTCAGAGTAATGAATCCCAGGGGAGAAGTCAAGCAGAAGCACCTGTAATATCTTGGTCTGACCCGAGTATTATTTAATAAGAAAATAATAAACGGATCAGTCTAGCTATAAATATCAGATGACATGATATAGAATAAAAGATATGGCATAAACATATAATAACCATAGTGGCATACTACTATAAGTATGTAAATGATAATCAACAAGAGATTAATCAATATCACAAGAATCTTCTCAAAGATCCAAATCCACTAAAGGGAAATGACACACTAATTCACCAATGCACAAAAATTGATAAACATATCAATGAAAATCATGAAAATTGGTGAAGCACAAATTCCAAAAATCAACACACAAAATCCAGAAATCACATAAAAAAGGGGGAGGCCTATCACACGAACGGGAGCATGAAAGCTCACCAACATATGTATCACACGAACGAGAAGCTATCTCATGGAAGCTATCCATTCATTTTTGACACACGAACGGCCCGAAGACCATGGGGCGCTACCCCACATATGTGATGTTGAAACATCACACAAACGGGGTTTATTCTCCCTCGTAGACAAAGAGACATCGCACAATTGCTAGTCTAAATCACAAAAATGATCATCATGATCATCAAGAAGTGTCAATCACACCAAGCTAGTAAATATATGAGTTTAGCTTCATGTCCCATAACCACTTGCTTAACTTAAATATTTACAAACAAACTGTAGATCTTCACTAGGAAATTGTCACGAAAGGTTCAATCGAACAAGTCCAAGAATTAACCGATGAAGTAAACACAAGCGTTTCATACCACCTGGTTTGCTAAGCCGTTTAATTAGATTTCTCATCCGAGTGAAGTAAAGGCTTGTATATACTAATAGATTGGAAAACGGTTTAGGAAAAAGAGCTTTGTACTAAAATAGATTTGAAATCGCTTTGATGAAAGAGTTTTGATATTTACTATTAGTATTGAAACCTTCACATTTTTTAAGCGACAAGTCACAAAATTGATTGTAGAAACAAATCAATCCACTAAACTTCACATTCAAAGACGTGAATAAAATCCAAGGAAATTAGTTCCAAAACCATCAACGTAGGAATACACTTGCGACCTAAAGCGGTCGAATTAAAGTGCAACGACTTAAAGCAAAATAGGTCGAACAACCTAAGGGTAGCATGCCGAGCGACCTAACGTCTTAACAAGGTCGTGCGACCTAACGTGCTACAACCAAGTGGTCGAGCAATTTAAGGGGTCATGCGACCTAAAGAAAATAAGGTCTAACGACCTAAAGTAAACAAGGCCAAGCGACCTAAGAGAGAACAGGTCAAACGACCTAGTGGGTTGCGACTTAGGGGTGAGCGACCTAAGCACGCGACCTAAGGGGTGAAGACTGGGCGACCTATCGACCCAAGCGACTCAGTGTGGCCGAGCGACTTAACGTGAACGACCTAAATGGTCGAACAGGCCAAGCGACTTAACGTGGTGAGCGGCCTAAGGAACGAGCGAGCTATCTGTTGAGCGACCTAAGGCGAACGAGCCAGGCATGCGACCTAGTGTAGAATGAGCAATTGCCGAGTGACTTAAGGTACGAAGTGACCTAACGGAATTGCGACCTAAGGTGAAGGCTGAGCGACCTAGTGGGTCGAACGACCTAAGAAGGACCGACCTAACAGCCGAATGACCTAAGTGTGCCGAACGACTTAAGGATGCCGAACGACCTAACGAGGCATGACAGAATTGCAGGCCTGTCTTCTCCAAGGCCGAACGACCTAAGCCCAGAATTTTGCCAAAACACTAAAAATTGGGTTTTTCACCAATTCAATTCAAACCAAATGCAAATGCATGTGCACAAGTGATAGGGAATCATTCCCAACAATCCAATGACAGTTATAGGCAAGAATGTGAGATAAAAATCTCACCTTTTTCACGAAATTGATGGTGGAGAAGCTTTAAAAGTAATGGAAGGAGCTTGAATCCAATGTCTTCACTTTGAATTTGGAGTTAGTTGTTGGATATGCAAATGAACAAGAGCTTTGGAGTTTTAATTTCCCATTCCCTCCACCATTTTTGAAGAAGCTTTAAGTGTTAGGAAAATGAAGAAGGAATTAATGAAGAGGAGAGGGGGTTGGGACTGACTTAGAAGTGGTTCAGCCCAAACCAAAAGCTCAAAGCAAAAAGTGACGAAAATTTCACTATCTCCAAACATATCGAAGTTTACACTCAGAAAGATCGCAAACGTCATTTTGAACTCAATGGAGGTGGTCTCGAGTCCTAATTTGACCGTATGCAAAAAGTAACTTTTCGGACTAACATCCGACTAACGATAAAATATTTAAATAAAATATTTAAATATCAAATCGATAAATATGGGGGTTGTTACAGACTCCCCTCCTTAAAGAAATTGCGTCCTCGCAATCTATAGAGATGGAAATAAAAAGTAACAACCATAAAAGCATATTAACACAAAAGAAATTTGAAATAAGAAGTTTACCTCAAAGAGGATGAGCAAGTAGGTCCGGATGTGTACGCTTGATGAATTCTATAGATTCCCAAGAGCACTCCTTAGGATTTGAGGACCATTGAACTTTAACAAGCGGAACATCTTTATTTCGAAGTCGTTTAACCTCCGAAGCAATAATTCGAATAGGATGCTGCTCATAAGTTAAATTAGGCGAAACTTCTATCTCTTCCACAACACCGGGCTCAAGAATAGAATCGGAATCCCGAAGGCACTTCCGTAATTGAGAAACGTGAAATATGTCATGCATGGCAGAAAACTGAGCCGGTAATGAAAGGCGATAAGCCATGGAACCAATACGTTCAGTGATAGGAAATTGCCCAATATATCGAGGCGCTAACTTTCCCGATCGACTGAAACGTACAACACCGTTCATAGGGGAAACACGAATAAATAAAAGATCTCCAACAGAAAATTCTAATTTCCTTCTACGATTATCGGCATAGGATTTTTGTCTACTCTGGGCTTCTTTCATCCTATGTCGAATAAGATCAATCTTTTCTGTGGAATCTCGAATAAAATTTGGACCTAAGACCAGTTTCTCACCGGCCTCAAGCCAACAAGAAGGAGATCGGCATGGTCTTCCATAGAGTGCCTCGAAAGGTGCCATACCAATACTAGCTTGGAAGCTGTTATTATAGGAAAATTCAACGAGAGAAATATGATCTTCCACACTTCCACCGAAATCAAGCACACAAGAATGAAGAAGATCTTCAAGAGTTTGATTCACACGCTCAGTTTGTCCATCGGACTGGGGGTGATAAGCGATGCTAAAATTAAGCTTCGTTCCCAAAGCTTTTTGAAGACTCTTCCAGAATCCACTAGTAAACAATGGATCACGATCACTAACAATGGAAGTAGGGACTCCATGTAATTTAACAATTTCTTTGATAAAGAGTTTGGCCAGAAGAGGAACGGTTCGGTTCGACCGAACGGGAATAAAATGGGCGGATTTAGTAAGTCTATCAACGATCACCCATAAGCTATCATGACCCGAATGAGAACGGGGAAGGCCATCAATAAAATCCATGGAAATTTGATCCCACTTCCAAATTGGAATTTCCAATGGTTGCAATAACCCACCGGGCCTTTGATGTTCAGCCTTGACAAGTTGGCAAGTCATGCAACACTTAACAAAGTTAGCAATATCAGATTTCATTCCCTCCCAGTAATAAAGTCGTTTCATATCCGCGTAAATTTTACTACTACCGGGATGAATGGAATATTTGGAACGATGAGAATCTTCTAGAATATCTTTACGAAGATCACTAATATTTGGTACGATAAGTCTACCAAATTTTCGAATGCCGCCACGAGAATCAATATCAAAGTCTTTCAAACCTTCAATATTAACTTTATCCTCAATATTTTGGCCAAGAAGAGCCAATTCGGGATCTAGCCTTTGAGCTTCAAGAATGCGGTCTAAAAGAGAAGGGTGAGCCTCAAGGCTACATAAAACAAGAGATGAACATAAATCGGAAACACTATCTCGAATTTCACAAGTGGATAATACTTCGAGATCGTTCCATTCAGATATCATCATGGAAACAACCGCTTGTTGCTTGCGACTAAGTGCATCGGCAACTCGATTTCCCTTTCCGGGAGTATAAAGAATATCAAGATCATAAGAGGCAAGGAATTCGAGCCAACGCTGTTGACGCAAATTAAGTTCCTTTTGAGAAAATAAATATTTCAAAGACTTATGATCAGTGTAAAGTATAAATTTCTCTCCCAAAAGATAATGTCGCCAAATTCGAAGGGCGAAAACGATAGCCGCGAGCTCTAAATCATGTCTGGCATATCTAGTCTCAGTCGGCTTCAATTGCCTAGAGGCATAAGCAATAACACGTTCTTTTTGCATAAGAATGGCACCCAAACCAACGCGACTAGCATCGGTATAAACAACAAAATCTTGATTCCCTTCGGGAATAACAAGAATAGGAGCATCAGAAAGGAGTTCTTTTAATTTCTGAAAAGAAGTTTCACATTTGTCCGACCAAATGTATTTAACATCTTTCTTTGTTAAGCCAGTAAGAGGCACGACAATTTTAGAAAAGTCTTTGATAAAACGACGGTAATAACCCGCCAATCCAAGGAAGCTATGGATTTCCGTGACACTCTTCGGTCTCTTCCAATTTTGAATCGCTTCAATCTTAGAAGGATCCACTGATATTCCGGATTCGGAAATAATATGAGCGAGAAACTTCACATTAGATTGCCAAAAGTGGCATTTAGAAAATTTTCCTTTAGTTGATTACTCCTAAGAGTTTCCAATATAATTCGAAGATGCTTTTCATGCTCCTCCTCGGTTTTTGAATACACAAGGATATCATCAATAAAGATGAGAACAAACTGATCGAGGATATCTTTGAAAACTCGATTCATAAGGTCAACGAAATAAGCCGGAGCATTCGTTAAACCAAATGGCATAACCAGCCATTCATAAGATCCATAACGAGTACGGAATGAAGTCAAAGGAATACTATCCTCTGCAATACGAAGCTGATGAAAACTGGTAGCCAAGTCCAATTGTGAAAAGACTCTAGCACCACTAAGCTGATCGAACAGATCATCTATCCGAGGTAAAGGATATTTATTTTTAATAGTAAGATCATTAAGCTTACGGTAGTCAACGCAAAGCCTAAGTGTACCATCGGACTTCTTCACGAAAATTGCTGAAGCTCCCCAAGGCGAGGAACTAGAGCGAATAAATTGCTTCGTCTCCAATTCGGATAATTGTTTGCGCATCTCTTCATTCTCCTTATTGGACATGCGATAAGGAGGACGAGTAATAGGTTGAGCTCTAGGTATAAGATTAATTTTGAACTCAATTGCTCGCTTAGGTGGTAATCCTAAAACGGGCTCAAATATGTCGAAAAATTCACGAACGACGTGAATACGAGAAATGACATCTTCCTCATCATCATTGTCATCATCAAGAGGATTTAGAGAATATAAAGATGTCGTCAAAGTGGAATCCGAATCTTTAAGAACAATAGAAATCTGCTTAACAGATAGTGGATGTCGGAGATAAATAGTCCGCTCAGGACATAGGATATGAGCTTCATAACGGTTAAGCCAATCCATACCCAAAATCATTCCAAAGCCTAAATAACGCATGACATGCAAATTGGCTAGGAAAGGAAAATCACACAAAATAATCTCCACATCTTTACAAAGCAAACTAAGAGTTGCGGATCCACCAACCGGATTCGCAATTCTTAAAGAAGTCATTAAAGCAACAACACTTAAGGAAAAAGTATCGACAAGTTCCTTTGATATAAAAGAATGGGATGCACCCGTATCAAAGAGAACTCTAATTGGTTGATCATGAAATATAATAATGCCATCAAGGACAGAATGAGACATACCTTGACTGCGAGATGTGTTGCCAGGGGCTTGAGCAACGTTTAACTTTCCCTCCTTGCCTTGAAGCTTAGGGCATAGATGCATATAATGATCTGAACTTTTACAATAGCGACAAGAACGGGGCTTTGAACACTTGTTCGCAAAATGGCCCCTAGCACCACAGTTGAAGCATTTCCCATCACTAGGGGAAAGTGTCTTTGCAGCAGGAGTTGCTTGCTTACCCTTTTTGTTGGGATAAGGACCTTTGAACTTGTTAGGCCTTTTCTTGTTGTTGAAGTTTGGTTTGGCACCCACCACTTCAACGTCACTTTCCCTATCCGCCTCTTCAAGACGAAGAGCGATATCAATGAGTTGATCGAAAGAAACTTCTAATGTTAGAAGTAATGGCTTCTTGAGATTCTTGTTTAAGCCATAGACAAATCTTTGGTTCTTCTTCAATGGGGTGTTGATGTATTCAACCCCATATTTAGACAGTGACTCGAAGGATGCGACATAATCTGTCACAGAGGATTCACCTTGAACAAGGTCTATGAAACGTCGAGCCAATGTCACTTTCTCTGCTTCTGGTACAAATTTTAATTCGAAGCGTTCCCGGAATTGCTCCCAGGTGAGATCAGCTTCATTAATTTCAGAAATAAGAAGTTCGTACCAGTCCAATGCTCTTTCTTGGAGCATACTGGAGGCCACCTGAACACGGTGAAGATCGATAAGATTGATGCGAGAAAAGATTCGATCGCATGTTCTTAACCAAGCATGGACCTCAATAATAGTTTCGGAACCTTTGAATGGTTTCCCACCCAAGTTGGTATAATCATTGCACAAGCGTGCAAATCCAGACTTAGGATGAGTAGGTTCCTGATTAGGACCAGCTGCTTGAGCATTCTTTACTAAATCAAGAAGCTGTTGAGCGATCATAAAAACTCCATCCTGGGGAGTAACAGTAGATCGTCCGGCTCTGGGACGGCCTGGTCTAGATATTCTCTTCTTTAAGAAAGAGAGAAGAAGAAAAGTTATTCTCCAAATAAATATCAAGCAAATCTTGATAGATAAAACAAGGATACATAAAAGGAAATAGGATGAGACGGTTCGAAGACTCGACTTAAATCCTAAGGCACGGCTCCTAAGTTGGACTTAGGACGATGATCCTTGTTAAGTTATTCTACATTGTTTCGAAGTTTGGCTCTGATACCAAGCTGTGACGCCCCACCTCTATGCCCACGCTAGCCAAGAACACTACTGTGTAATGCTGTCGACTAGCACGGAGAATAAGGCTGTTGAGGAGCGACCATCCGTGTAACTTCTTTGTGCGAGCACCGATATGTCAGATAGTAAAACATGCATTTTATTTAAGGAGGAAATCCGACATACCGATACAAACTCAAAGCTATCACACAGTGGCTATATATAATCTTCGGAAACAAATATAGAAATAAACATAACACAAATCAGTCACAGACATCCATATCACAAAGGCGGAAAAAGATATGAATATATATATAACACATGAAAGTGTACATCAGAGTAGTGGTCAGAAAGATCCACGATAATACAAAAGAATAGCAACATGTGCTATACAAAAGAATACATCTATGAGTCGATATCTCAAATGTATACAACAAAAACTACTAATCTAAGTAATTAGCCAAAAGTCAGAGTAATGAATCCCAGGGGAGAAGTCAAGCAGAAGCACCTGTAACATCTCGGTCTGACCCGAGTATTATTTCATAAGAAAATAATAAACGAATCAGTCTAGCTATAAATATCAGATGACATGATATAGAATAAAAGATATGGCATAAACATATAATAACCATAGTGGCATACTACTATAAGTATGTAAATGATAATCAACAAGAGATTAATCAATATCACAAGAATCTTCTCAAAGATCCAAATCCACTAAAGGGAAATGACACACTAATTCACCAATGCACAAAAATTGATAAACATATCAATGAAAATCATGAAAATTGGTGAAGCACAAATTCCAGAAATCAACACACGAAATCCAGAAATCACAAAAAAAGGGGGGAGGCCTATCACACGAACGGGAGCATGAAAGCTCACCAACATATGTATCACACGAACGAGAAGCTACCTCATGGAAGCTATCCATTCATTTTTGACACACGAACGGCCCGAAGACCATGGAGAGCTACCCCACATATGTGATGTTGAAACATCACACAAACGGGGTTTAGTCTCCCTCGTAGACAAAGAGACATCGCACAATTGCTAGTCTAAATCACAAAAATGATCATCATGATCATCAAGAAGTGTCAATCACACCAAGCTAGTAAATATATGAGTTTAGCTTCATGTCCCATAACCACTTGCTTAACTTAAATATTTACGAACAAACTATAGATCTTCACTAGGAAATTGTCACAAAAGGTTCAATCGAACAAGTCCAAGAATTAACCGACGAAGTAAACGCAAGTGTTTCATACCACCTGTTTTGCTAAGCCGTTTAATTAGATTTCTCATCCGAGTGAAGTAAAGGCTTGTATATACTAATAGATTGGAAAACGGTTTAGGAAAAAGAGCTTTGTACTAAAATAGAGTTGAAATCGCTTTGATGAACAGTTTTGATATTTACTATTAGTATTGAAACCTTCACATTTTTAAAGCGACAAGTCACAAAATTGATTGTAGAAACAAATCAATCCACTAAACTTCACATTCGAAGACGTGAATAAAATCCAAGGAAATCGGTTCCAAAACCATCAAAGTAGGAATACACTTGCGACCTAAAGCGGTCGAATTAAAGTTCAACGACTTAAAGCAAAATAGGTCGAACAACCTAAGGGTAGCATGCCGAGCGACCTAACCAAATACAGGTCGAACGACCTAAGTGTAAAAAGGCAAGCGACCTAACATCTTAACAAGGTCGTGCGACCTAACGTGCTATGACCAAGTGGTCGAGCAATTTAAGGGGTCATGCGACCTAAAGAAAATAAGGTCTAACGACCTAAAGTAAACAAGGCCAAGCGACCTAAGAGAGAACAGGTCAAACGACCTAGTGGGTTGCGACTTAGGGGGTGAGCGACCTAAGCACGCGACCTAAGGGGTGAAGACTGAGCGACCTATCGACCCAAGCGACTCAGTGTGGCCGAGCAACTTAACATGAACGACCTAAATGGTCGAACAGGCCAAGCGACTTAACGTGGTGAGCGGCCTAAGGAACGAGCGAGCTATCTACTGAGCGACCTAAGGCGAACGAGCCAGGCATGTGACCTAGTGTAGAATGATCCATTGCTGAGCGACTTAAGGTACGAAGCAACCTAACGGAATTGCGACCTAAGGTGAAGGCTGAGCGACCTAGTGGCTCGAACGACCTAAGAAGGACCGACCTAACAGCCGAACGACCTAAGTGTGCCGAACGACTTAAGGATGCCGAACGACCTAACGAGGCGTGACAGAATTGCAGGCCTGTCTTCTCCAAGGCCGAACGACCTAAGCCCAGAATTTTGCCAAAACACTAAAAATTGGGTTTTTCACCAATTCAATTCAAACCAAATGCAAATGCATGTGCACAAGTGATAGGGAATCATTCCCAACAATTCAATGACAGTTATAGGCAAGAATGTGAGATAAAAATCTCATCTTTTTCATGAAATTGATGGTGGAGATGCTTTAAAAGTAATGGAAGGAGCTTGAATCCAATGTCTTCACTTTGAATTTGGAGTTAGTTGTTGGATATGCAAATGAACAAGAGCTTTGGAGTTTTAATTTCACATTCCCTCCACCATTT
The DNA here is from genome assembly GCA_030737815.1 of Allium fistulosum. Lineage (NCBI taxonomy): Eukaryota > Viridiplantae > Streptophyta > Magnoliopsida > Asparagales > Amaryllidaceae > Allium > Allium fistulosum. The sequence goes on along the minus strand of CM060903.1, from coordinate 302,566,312 downwards.
CTGAAGAAGCTTTAAGTGTTAGGAAAATGAAGAAGGAATTAATGAAGAGGAGAGGGGGTTGGGACTGACTTAGAAGTGGTTCAGCCCAAACCAAAAGCTCAAAGCAAAAAGTGACGAAAATTTCACTATCTTCAAACATATCGAAGTTTACACTCAGAAAGATCGCAAACGTCATTTTGAACTCAATGGAGGTGGTCTCGAGTCCTAATTTGACCGTATGCAAAAAGTAGCTTTTCGGACTAACATCCGACTAACGATAAAATATTTAAATATCAAATCGATAAATATGCAGGTTGTTACAAGAAGAGTCCATTTGTTATGCCAAGTCATCAAGGAAAATCTCAAATCAATCTGATTCATTTCTATGGATCTCTAGCTATCCATAGGGAATGGATCGCTAGTTATCTATCAACTTAGCATATATTTATACCAGAAGCCTTTACTTAGTGCTATGAAGGAGCTCAAAAAATTTAAGGGTGATCTGACCTATCTTAATGGATCGCTAGTTATCCATAGGGGATGGATCGCTAGCTATCCATCCACTTAGCATATTTTTGAGTGATCTTAGTTTCGTTGTCTTCCTATCTTCTATTTAAGTGTCTTGTCCAAATATCAAGTCGTTTGGAGTTCGTTCGATCATCCGTCTTCATGGGTCATCTGGTCTAGAAGAATCATCCATAACTCACTCAATACTCAACCAAATCATATAAAACTTCACACTTGCAATGTAGATGAGTAGGAGAGCCTCTCTTATGGATCATAGGTCATGGGTCCCACTCCTCATGGGTCAGACTTGAATGATTAAACTGGCCTATTTCGGAGAGAATTGTTCATAACTCGCTCAGAACTTAACGAAACCAGACGGAACTTTGTAAGTACTCTCTCTAGGGTGTGTGGGACTTACCCTATAATTTTCAAATTGTGGGGCCAACCTAAATGGATCGTGAGAGATCCATCTAGTTAGGTCGCTAACGATTCATCAAATAACCTCCAAATGATCACATTCTTTCTACAAGCCTTCTTTTATTTCTTCTAAGTGTTTTTCCAAATTTCAAGTCAACCGACTTTGTATGAGTTCTCTAGGTCCGTTTTAAGTTAGCTGCTTTGGTTAAAAAGTTGGTAAACAAGGTAAAATATATTCCAGAATAAGGAAAGAATAATCAAAGATGGTTATTATCAAGGGATGCTAGATACGTAAGGAGTTTTATTCATTGGAAGTGTAAAAAGGACTAATTAGGGTCTACTTTAATTATTATATAGCATGTTAAGTAACAAAGGGAAAATTTCATAATTACATTACGCAATCTAAATGGAACGAAGTGTAGGCTTGGTGCTATGTTAGTAAGATAAGTACCATATAGATGAGGATAGGATACCTGTAGGCTACGAATGGCCAAGTATTGTATTGTTCCCCTGAAGGCTACGAGCGGACCAGGTGGACATGAATTGGAAAGTATATATTTTATACATGTTATTGGATTTATATCATAGTAGTTGTGCTCCATGTATGCCTATAAAATCTTCAAATTGTAGGGTTAAGTATAGCATGTGCTTGAATATGAAAAATAAGGGGTAAGTAGCCTTTAAATTAATGAGAAACTTCATTAAAGAAATTGTATGATAATCCCAGGTTTTGTTGGGTAGTTGATATAGGTTAGTAAACATAATTGGAAGTTGTTTTAAATTGGAATGGGATTAAGGTAGTATTTTAATTCATTGGAATGTAGAGGGTTGCAATGAAATTCCTAAGGATTATCAAGTTCAGATCTATAAATAAAAGTGTGTCATTTGAAATGACAAGGAATATAACCAAAAAGAAAGAGATGTATAAAATAGGGATATTTACCATATTTTGTATTGTCTTTTTCAATAATTATGAAAAAGATAATTCTTTGTAATTCCATACAAAACATAAATTCTCCTTTTGGGATAAGACATAGAAATTTATACTATCAACCTTTCCTTTAGGAGAGAGGTAGTTCCAATGAATTAAAATACAGAAATATCTAAGTATTGGTCAACATGTTTATTGGATTAAATGGCAAAGCATCAATCCATATAGAGTTGTCCTAGCCATGAATAATTGGAATAAAGTGATAAAAGGTTATGTCTAGTAAAAAAGTTTCATTTATGAGAGGAATTTAAGAAACGGTAAAATTTTCAAAGTTCAACCAACAAAAGGTATCCTAGATAAAGTTATAGTCAAGATTTTGCAATGGATGGTTAATTTAAGGATTTGGGTCTCAGTCAAGAAAAAAAATATTGTTATTTGAACGTACTGAGAATGCGAAGGTGATTTTCATAAAAAATAAGATCAAGAAATTTTGATAAGACTTAGAGGAAGGGATAAAAAAGATTCTTTTTTATTATCCCTACGATGGGAAGAAGACTATTTACTTAAGGACATTCATGGAATACTAACTTATAATACATAATTGTGTGCATAGCAATCGCACATGAACAAAGTACCACTTAGGTGATTAGCACCAATGCTAGAGTGATTCTAAGTTATGGCTTCAGTTAATTTTGGGACTTTTATTGTTAAGGTTGAATGGGAAGATAGACCAAACTTTCACTTGTAGAACTCATGATGGATCCCTATAGAATCTAAATATGATACCTAGGTATCATGATTTTTGAAGGACTAAAGAAACCATTCAGAAGTAAAATGAGATGATTTAAGTTAAATAGAAATGGAAAAGAAGTTTTGATATTTTCAACAATTTAAGAAATCACCAAGTTTGGATACCTTTAGGTACAATGGAGAAATAGCAAAGAACTAAGCAGGAAGTACCATGGAAGGAGACACCATCCACATTTGAGTTGTCTCGCTTTGTATTTAGAAGTTGAGGTAATTAGGTATACCACTGGATAAGATAAGACAATATGTGTGATTTGATGATTATTGTGAGGACCCGTTTCTTCGACTGTAACAACCCTGGTTTGGAGATTACCTGTCAATATTGAATTATAATGATAATTATAATTTAATATTGTGATTTAAATTAACATTGAAGAAATTAAATTGTTTACTTGGAATAAACAATGAATTTGGAATTTAAAATGAAAAAATAAAATTCCAAGCTTTATTTATTTTGTTTGGAGTGATAATAAATGGAATATGGGCTTTAAATACTGAAAATGAATTTATTTTAGAGAAAATGCAATAATTATATTAATTATTGCCCATTTGCTTCTTTTAATAATTTTTAAAGGGAGTATTTGTTTAAAAATGTGTTTATTATAAATAAAAAGGTGGAATTTGATTTAAAAATAAGATTTTGTTATAAAATTGAGTTTAAAATGGTTTGTTATATTTTATTTCACAAGAAAATGATTTTTATTCTATTTTTGGTGTTAAAAATGGAGTTTTATATGAATATTGGTGACTGGTGGCTATTTATTTAAAAATGAGAGTTTTTAATAATAAAAGTACTTTTATATCCAAAAATTATCTTTTTATATGTTGCAAGATGTTTTTATTTAACAAGAAGATATGTTTACTTAATTTTATTTTGTTAAAACTTGTGTAAAAGTGTTGTTTTATTTAATTACATAGGTATATATTTGTTTAAGTGATAATTTGGTTACATGAGCTAATTAATTTTCCTTGGTTTGGGTCTTGGCCCATTAACAAAACATAGCCTAAACTAAGAAAGTGAGAAAAGTTTCTCACTGTACGTTCATTCTTCTTCTCCTATGACCAAAATTTAGAAAGAAAGAAAAAGAAAACAAACTCTACCATTTTCTCAATCTAAAGCCAAAATCTCATTTTCCTTCAATTAATTGTTGTGTTTAATAAAAATAAAAGAGAGTTCAACAGGTAATCTAATCCAAAACTGAATCTTTTCATCAAAAATCAATTTGGGAAGTTGGGTTCTTTGTTAACCATAGTTTTCTTCTTTGCATGTCTCTCTTTTGCTCATTTACAGGTTTTTGAAGCCAAATTTTGCACAAAGCTCTCAACTTGCAGCCAAAATCCGAGTCTTCCCATTGCAACAGTAAGGTGAGTTACAAAACTCACAAAAACTAGCTTAACCAAGCTTAAAATCGTCGAAAATTTGCTTTGTAATTTGTTTTCACTTTCAATTTTGTTTCTGTGTCAAAACTTTCTCTGGTTGGTACTTTGCATGCTAATATCTTTTGATTCCAGCAACGAAATGTTATCGGATTTCTTGCATTTGGTAGCTTGCATGTTGAACTTCATCTCTGCAAATTTTGGTTGAAACATATTATCATTTGGATTTTCAAAACAGTGGTAGAAAATCAACTCAAACACAGATTTTTGCCTGTAGAAATTGTTTTCTGAGTTGCTGCAAACATGGCCTGAGTCCATGTTTGAGACAGCATAACTCTTTCATTTATTACTGGAATTCATCAATTCTTTTTTTTTGAAAGCTGAAGTTTTCTATTATATTCATACCAATTTTCAGCTCAATCCGATGTAATTTGGTCCTCTGTTTCATACCTGGAAGTTGAACCTGAGATGGTTTTCAGGCCTGTACATTTTTGGTTTTTGAACTGTTGCAAACATGGCTTGAGTCTATGTTTGAGAGAGTGTAACTTTTTCATTTCTAGTCGGAATTTATTAATTCTTTTTTTGTTTGAAAGATGAAGTTTTCTACTATGTGCATACTAATTTTCAGCTCAATATGAGCTTGTTTAATCCTCTGTTTCAGGCTTATAAATTGGACCTAAGATGATTTTCAGGCCTGGGCATATTTTTGTTTTTGAACTGTTGCAAACATGGCCTGAGTCCATGTTTGAGACAGCGTAACATTTTCATTTCCAGTCGGAATTCATCGATTCTTTTTTTGTTTGAAAGTCGAAGTTTTCTACTTTGTACACAACAATTTTTAGTTCAATCAAAGGTCGTTTGGCCACCTATTTCATGTCCGAAAGTTGAACCCAGAAAAGATTTCTGACTTGGGTATTGTTGCCGATGCATTTTTGTTCTTTTTCCCTCCGACTTTTGACTTTTACTTCATGTTTTTGTGATATTTCTGATATTTTTTGAGGCCATGGTGTCCATCGGTAGACCAGCAAAATTTTGGAGATTTTGAAATTCAAATTTTGGATTAAATTTGAATTTAATTTGAATTGAATTTGAATATCGATTTGAGTGATTTCTTGGGTTTTTATTCGTTTTCGAGCATGGATTTTTCTAAACCTTTTTGAAATAACTTTTAAAATAAATGGGCGTTTTAAATTATTATTATATGATATTTTTTAAGTATTTTCAAATATAGAACTATTTATTCTTGATAATAAGAGAATTTTCAAATATGGCTTTCAAAATTGGTATTAAAAGCTTGTTTTCTCAAGTAAATTATTTTATATATAAAATACATGTTTTTGCACTATTTGAGCGAATGAGAAGGAGGATTAAACAGCTTGGTAAAACACGTGGTATGGGACACATGCGTTTATCTTATTGGTTAATTCCCGACTTGTCCGTTTGATTGTTTTGACCTACGGGTCGAGTTTACCGATGAGATGAGGTAAACTTTTTACTACTTTGAGTGTGAAATTTATGAGCGGTTAGTAAACCGTTTAGTGAGAACGTGTGGTATGGGACACACATTAACACTGTTCGGGTTCCTATCCGAAAGTTTGTGACACATTTGTCTAAGAGACGTATTTGCCAGTACTGGACCTTCGGGTCATTTGTCCTTCGGGACGTTTGTCTAGAGACGTATTTGTCCATTGCAACGTATTTGTCCTTCGGGATGTTTGTCTAAGAGACGTATTTATTGTCCTTCGGGACGTTTGTCTAAGAGACGTGGCGCCTTATTTTGAGAGAGCGGTACTTGGCGGGCTTCGACCATAAGCACGTGCTATATCTTTGAGATGATTTCAGTGATGTTTGTGATTTCCCTAGTGTATCGCCCTTTCCGGAATTGGTCCTTTGAACCATTCGATATAATTTGTGGCGATTACCTTTCGGGAATTTGAACTCTTTGAAGTTCTATTTTTGAGATTTGAATTGCCTACATTGGCATTATATGAGATTTTCCTTTTGGCGTTTACTTGAGATTTTATTCTCCTCTTTGGATATATATTTGCCTTATGGCATGTTTGAGATGGGATCTCTTTATGCATGTTTTGGGTTTGCCAAGATGGCAGGTTTAGGTTTTCCCCTAAACCATATTTGATGTTTTATGAATGCCGATGATATGAGGCTCGCTACTTTTAGCATTTTATGGGTTATTTTATCTCTTTTGAGATTATATGTTTATGTAGTGATACCATATTATCACTTGATGTAATCATACACTTTAGTTGTCCCTTCTCACTTGAGAATATTATCACATTATCCTTATGCTCATATTATCGCTTATCCTTGTTAACTGATTTGTTTAGCTAGACTGACCCATGTATTTTATACTCGAGTCAGACCGAGGTGTTTCGGGTTAGGTACATTTGGACTTAGCCTATTCTGCTTCCGCCTGGACTCTATTCTGCTAGCTCTTTTTGTTATAGCTTTTTATGTAGTCCTTTTTGGTTTGCTACTCTGATATGTATATTGTTTTGACTCACTTGTATATTGTGGTTGCTATACCACTTGACATGTATCATTTTGTATACTCCGTGTTGTATCTGTATATGTGTATATATATATATGTGATGATCTACTGTTCTGTGATGTGTTTTACATTCAAGTTGTTGTATTTTGTTTTGATAGATCCTATAGCCACCTATGGCTTTGTATTAAGTATTTATTGGATATGTCGATCCACTTGAGAGAAAAATGGTATTGTCGACGTATTCAATAGATATTTAAGACAAGACTATAAATGGTCGCTCCTATCCAGCCCTATTCTCTGCATTAGCAGACAATATTACCCAGTAATACTCTTTGTTAATGTGGGTCTTGGGGTAGGGCGTCACATCGACCCTTGGAAATCGACACTAATACATCTTCGGTATTCACGTGCCGCAAATCCAAGTGTCAGAGAGGTGGTTCCTTAAGGGTAAAAGTAAAAATAGACATAAAATAGAAACTTACACAAATGGATAACATATATTATTTCATTATATAAAATTGTACAGCGGAAATTTTACATACATTAATCGGGGTTAAACATGGACAGTTATAAATCTTTGTCCATACAAATGTGGGATAAAATAATACACGAGTGTGGTGGAAAAAGAGGTAATAGTCTACTAAAGAATCTTCTAACTCCATGCTCCGAGCTCTTCCAGATTTCTTCTAAGCTGCTAGGATAAATAGGACATCCAGAGTTTAAGGAAAGGGAAATAAATTCTGGGTCAGTCATGGGAATGGAGTGAGAAACTTAAAATATTAGTGTTTGAAAACAAATGGTATCTCATAAACCACGCCGAACATAAACACGAAATAGGTTTTTACCTTATGATAACCAAAACATTTTTAATTTGGAAATTTGGTAATATTATTTTTAATGACGTTCTTTTGAAAATATTTACAGGTAAACTTATGAATCTCAACCAAAATTGTTACCATATTAAATTCCGGACCTAATCATTTAAGGTTCTACGAAACAAAACCGAAGGCACTTATCTGAGATTGAATTTCCAACTGAATAGCGGGCTAAGGGACTACCTCCCGTATAGTGCATTTCTAAAGGAATGACCCGAGGTCTCTAAGTTGGTCCTCATGCAAATTAAGGCCGGCATATTCGAAAATTACACGAATAACATAGTATTACATCATCCGACCGTTACCGACCTATCCAAGATGACTCATAGCATACACCACTTAATTTAAATCGTATGTTATAATGGGTAGAAATTTTATAGATCTAGAAAGAGATTTCATACCCTGATGGTTGCCGGCAACTTAGCCTTAAAGCATCCACTGTTTCACCATTCCTGGGTGTGAGGCTTTGAGGTAACGATTACATTTTATATAGAACATTTTCCACTTTGAATGCCACTTTGCCATTTCACAATCCCACAATTGATTTCTGCAAACGTATAACTCCTGAGCTTGTACATCTCATGAAAGGGTGCTAAGCTAAGATAAGTTGCCTGCTCCGCCACCAAACAGATGATACGTTCATAGAGATCAATCAATGCGATCAAGAAATGCAACGTCAGACATTTGTTCATAAAAGTTGTCCAGGAACAAGACAAACCGAAGGTACTTTCCTACCACATCCTATCGAGAATCGCCCCTAGAATTAGTAGCGAATAGCCCTCGTCTTTCGAAGATTTTCGTAACGAAGGGACCCCTGCTATTTATTTATCTTGGGAGCTATCCAGAAACTATCAACATGCAGTCCTTCCGAAATGAAGATTTTTTATCTTCAAAATTATGGTCTTTAATATATATATATATATATATATATATATTCATTTCCGAACATGTAAATTGGTTCGAAGTAGTTTTGCGATAGGAATAACCCAAATCCGACTCCGGTTCCTTCAAACCAATCATCAATAAAAAAAGATGATTTATAATAGGTGATTAATATTCCACTAATTAATATCTTTTTATCTAAAATATCTTCTAGTATTTGTCTTTTGAAAACCTTTTTTTAGTATATATGGAATTCATTAAAACTCTCTTTTTTAATTTTTTGGTTAATTAAACTCTTTTTAAAACTAAGAATAATTCCAAATCGTTTTACTTAAATTTCAACAAAGATTTCTCAATCCCAAATTGTAACTTTTTAATAAGTTGAAACCATGTTACCTAAGATGGTAATTCCAAATTAGGTAATATTTGAATGAAACGGATCCATAGAAATCATTTAAATTATACTTGATGTTAATTTCTGTATTCAACAAGTACTATCCATCGAATGATGGTGAAATCACCTTTTAAATTCATACGAGTAGTATGAGTCCCCTCCTCAGAATTTAATATCAATTATAAGAAGATTATCTCTATACAACCAAGTTGTTTAAAGTTGGTAAATTTAATCTTTTATACTTAACTTGTTTCCGACATTTCGACATTATCTATCCCTCGCCTAGGTGAGACTAGGTAAGCCAGGGTATTGGTTGCTCCTGAACATCTCCTTAGTTTAAGCACTTCAACTAGATCTCATGAATAGAAAATTCAGGTGTACTCGTTGGCTTATTAGAGCCAAGATTAAAACAATTGCTTATAACAGCTTTTCTTTAATTCTTTTATTTAAATCCTCTTAAATAAATCATTTAAATCATCTTTGTAACACTTAATTATTCATTTAAAAATATTTATAAAAGATTTGGGAAAGAATTGTTAAGTTTAAAGTTATATTTCAAAAGTTATTGAAAACTGCTGCAAATAGTGTTTTTAAAGTTATATTGACCAATACGACTTTTCTATCATTTGAAAATTTATTTATACGACTCAAATATCTTTTAAAACATTTTAAAAGATGTATAAAGATTTTTCCATATTATTAAAACATTTAAAAATATTAAATTTCAAGAAATCCTCGTTTTTTTCCGAACTGCAAAACAACGATTTTTTTGAAAACTTGTTTTACTTATATTTCAAAATCTACTTATTGAAGTCCCGATCTTTTTTCTTTCTTTGAAAACTATGGAAATACTAGTTTGAAAAATTCTTATTACAAAGAATTCCAAGCTATATTCCACCTTATATACTATTTAACCTTTGCGGCGTGAAATCACGAACTACCGTTACGCAACGCGCTTAGTTTTTACTCGTTTTTTCATTTCTTTTTCAGACTTCGCCAATTCTGTTTTTAGTTTTTATAAAACATATTTAAATAATTTTAAAACCATTTCAAAGAGTTTTAATGAACCCATACTACTTTTATAATTTGATTCAGAAAGTGATTTCCTTGTGTAATATCGACATGTATTTAACATGACTTTTTTATATATCCAAACAACAATATTTTCACAACATCCAAACATGATAAATAATCATTATAAACAACCATAGCCAAACATATATATCATCCAATATATAGTATATATAAATAGAGTTATGACCTTCATTTGATAACGGACTAACTAGAATCAACTATAGCTTCGCTAACTCAAAACAAAACTCTACGAACTCGAGCCTGGAAGCTCTTGGAGTTCTCGGCCTAGGTCCTTGTGCTTATGGCCAAGCAAGGAGAGAGGTAGTGGCTCGGCTAGTGGTGGTAGAGGGTGGTGGCCATGGGTTTGAGTGAGGAAAATAAGTGATTTTAAAGCATTTTGAGGTGTAAATACTATTATATATACAAGAAATTATTGTCAAGGACAAAATTTCTCAGCATTTTATCCTCAAGGACAGACCTTCAGTATTTTAGCCTGAAGGACAACTTTATTTAGGTATCAGTTTTTAAGTTTTTAGGTATCAGTTTATAGTTATCTGTAGTAGTTTTTAGGTATCAGTTTTTAGTTCGTAGCAGTTTTGGAAAAATGTTTGTCCTTATGAATAATTTTGAAAGAATGTTTGTCCTTATGAATAATTTTTAGGAGAATGTTTGTCCTTATGAATAATTTTTAGGAGAATGTTTGTCCTTATGGATAAAATATTGAGGTCGTGTCCTTGAGGCTAAAAATATACAAATTTTTGTCCTTTAAATTAATTCCCTCTTATATATATTATATAAATTTAATTTATTTTCACATACACTCTAAATTTCTAACCACGTGTAAAATAAGTGATTTTAAAGCATTTTAAAGCATTTTGAGATGTAAATACTGTAAATGTACATACACTATAAATTTCTAACCACCTATAGATACCAGTGAAGGTTTCCAGAACAGTACAACACACTTCCTAGTGATCAATATAAAATGAAATATGTTATATGTTGTGTAAATGATAAGTTGGTTTATAGCAAGATAGCGGGTGATTGCAAGCACAACTACTGATTAGCAGCCTAAACTTAATATAACAATGAGAAAATTTTGCAAGTGTGAGGGAAAATAATGTGATCTTTAGGCGAGCATACAGCAAGCAGAAGCATTAAGGAGAATATGTAGCTTTCATATGTGAGGTACAAAATTAAAAACAAACATATGCAACTCATGTAGGGATATTAAGATAAATGCGAGATATTGAGAGTGATTCATATTAAGGCATGGGTCCACTACCACTTGAGATAGGTGCAGGTTCAATAAGATGTTAGCGAAGCTTATGTAGGTTCAATGAGGTAACTTGATAAGAATAGCCAAAACAAATACAATAGAGGCAAAAGCAGCATGGCAAAATTAAAAAAGGCGGCCATTGAAGAGTTGGAATTATTTAGGATTGTCAAAACAATAGTTATGGCATGAACAACCTAACTGGAGTACACTAGAAAGCTCGAGAAAGAAAAGGTCTTAATTTTTACATTATATTTTAGTACAACTCAAAAAATGTTTTCTAATTTACTTAGCCATGTTTGGAACTATGTTATATCTATTTTTCAGTGCAATTAGTGGGTAATGTGTGCTCGGTACATTAGGTCTGACTCATGCTCACTTAGATATGAAGAACATGCATAAATACTAATTACTTGCACAAAATTTACATGATTACATGCCCCCACCAAATTTATGCGATTTAGTTTCCTTTTGATATACAACTGCAGGAAACGCACTCATTAACCTATACTTTAATAATATATACCATCACGCATATCTAACTGCATTTAAGGCAAGTAACTCACTCCTTGGATATTCATGTATGTTAGTTCAGGTAAAGCAAGTAACTACAGGAGTTAGCCAATTCACCTATTTACTAAGATTCTCACTCAGCCTCGTGTTAAGAAATTCCTCCATCTCCTTTTCTAGTCAAACCAAAAGGCATGCTAATTTTCTATCATACTTAAATATACAGTCCGTACTGATTTAATGTAATATAAGTACCAAAAGCTATCTAACATACATGAACATGAACTATAAAAAAATACTAAATGTATTTGTCAATGTTATGGCTATTCTCAGTACAACACAGAAATAAAAATGAAGCACATGCAAAAACTATGCAATTTGCAAGCATTAAAATACAGTGGTCTTATAAAATAGTACTGAAGATGTATTATAAAATAATATGGGTTCTATTACAATTATAGGAGACAATAAAGAGCTAAAAAAATTTAGATGTTTTTCTAATTTTATTTATCATTTCATTTGATTTTATATTTTTCTACTGTGCCAATGGTCTGTATTCAATAGCCTAAGCTACATGATTACTGCATTTATGTTACATTTAGATAATCTTAATTCGATTTAGTATATAGTTGGAGGATGTAAATTAAGCCAGACATTAGCCTATATGATACTTGTTATAGAAAAACTGTCATAGAACCATAGCAGTTCCAATAGCAGTGAATATAAGATTTATTGTTTCCGCCATTTGATTGCTTCTGATAGTTTTAACAAAGTAATTGTCTGCCATTTGATTGCTTCTGACCGCAGTTTTAACATGGTGTTAGTAGACGAAGCCTGTTTATTTATAAACTAATGGAAAACATGAAGTTGATTCACAGAAATAGAGTGAAGCAAGTAGCGTGGTTGCAGACAGAAACTGCCGGGATGGACTGAGTTACAATAGCGGAATAGAAAATTTACTACATAGCTAAATGCTAAGGCTATACAAGGCTGATACTAAAAGTGCCTAATCATATGCAAATCCAAAAAAATTAATGTCTCTCCATTATACCCACTTTCTCTTTTTGATTGGCACCAAACATGAAGCATTATACACACAAAAAATTCACCTGAATCAAGCAATATGAATTGGCAATGATCTACCTAAATACTATTCATTATGGTAAATAGGCAGACACGTGCATATGCCAAATCATAATATTCATGGTTTACAGAAGAATATAATATGACAACTGCAATTATGTTCAATATCAATGTAAGTAAAAGGTCAACACAAGTCAAATAATAAATTAACTAATGTCAACATAAGATAACTTAAATAGCTTCCTCTTGCCATAAGTGCTCTCCGCCATGCATCTATCTTAGAAAATTACAACTCTACTATGGTTTAAAAATATATAAAACTCGGTCTGGTAAGTATGTGCTTTACATTTTATATTAGCTCTACAATAATGAAGGTTACCTTATATTATGGATGACTCATCATTGCTAAAGCTCAAGATGAGTGAAAGGTAAGAATTGTTGACATATGCAAGTTTCTATCACCCTATTTGCCTCTTAACCTAATATTTGATAAATGCATGCTCAATGTATTTAATGGATAAATATAAACAGTCACAAAAATGGTTGAAATAATAGATTCTGGAATATTGTAGCACTCTAAACGGCTGAAGGCTCTACAGTTGAAATAAAAGAATATTATTTGAAACTACAACAGCACAAATCCATATTGATTTCACGTATCAAAACTATCTATTTTAAAATCTACTTGGAAATACTAGTAATCAAGTTGCTATAATGATAAATCTGTAGATATATCTAATAGAATATGATAAGAATTGGTGGCAGTTACATTGACTAATTGCTTTTTCTTGACTTAACATAAAAATGTAACTTGCTTATAGGGTTAACTAATCAAAATTGAACCTATGGGACATGACATATCTATGAAAATTGAAAACGATCAGTTTTTGACTGTGAATGCACCATAAATGGTTCTAAGGTTAATCCTTGTTATGTATTGCAAAAACAGGTTTCAAACAATATAAACCATAACATGTGCTATTATTGTAATTCTTACCCTGAAACCACTCCACATCCGTTTTACAATTGTCACTCACCCAATACATTATTACTAGCTTATTAGGTATCTTTTACATTGTCATAAGTATCGATATTTCCTGACCTTTTTAATATTGGAATTTGAAGTTGATTTTGAATTTCAAATGTAATTGCACATTCAACCCACATAACCGGGATGATAACTAAAATGTAAACTTTTGTTAAATGCAGAAGAATGCATAATCATTGATACATCAAGAAATAAAACAATGGAAGTGAGTAGGTTCAACAAGTAGCACATAATCAAGTGACAAATGCATAACTATGTATATTCTAGCCATCAAAAAGGTTAATCCCCATAAGATATTAGAACGGATCAATAATAACAAGAACATGTAACTATACATAGCTGGAAATTAGCTTTTTCGAAAAATGATATCTTGGAAAATTAGTAGTCTAGTTAAGTATACTCAAGGCTAGGCAATTTAATTGAAAAGATAGCATAATGTGCGCGAAAAATTATCCAAATATTTACTGTTAGTTTAGAGACGTTTACCTTCAGTATTAAGCGAAAAGTTTTCCAAATGTTATACATGTAATAAAAGTTTGCCTATAGTTGCGATTGAGATTCAAACAGGGTTATTACTTCTATAAAAATATATCGACATAAAAAAAATTTTGCCATAATTTGTATGCCAAGGATTAGAACAAAATACTACAAAGGTATTGACTATTATTGAAGATAGTAAAAATGGAAACAAGGATTTGGGTTTTCCTATATCAGGACATCTCCTTCTCATGAGATGGGGACAAATAATTAAAGGGGACAAACAAACGGATCATAGCGCATGTAGTAGTAGTTTCCACGTAAAAAAACATCCCAGAATATAGATTGATTCACTTTTAAGAAACTATAACAGGGGAATGATTTCAAATATTCACTCTTGACAAATAAACAGATCATAGCGCTCGTTTGAATCATAAAGGTTCGATACATAGCCACGGTAGACTCTTAAAGAAAAAAAACAAAATAGACGAATGATATAAGTCATTTCCTCATTCTATCATCAACACCAATGATAATAACAAAATATAGTGATTAGGGTTTTCTAGTAACAGCAAACATAGTGCAGAAATTAAAATACCTCAGCCAAATTAGGGTATTTCGATTACCTTAATTTGTCGATTCAGGGCTTGTGAACAAATCTCCAGAAAAAAAATGCGAGCAGATTGAAGGAAGAGTGGATCGATAAAGTGGAGCAGAGTAGATTTGGCCGAGATAAGTAGCGGAGACGGAGATAATAGCGTGAATGCAGAAGCATGAGAAATTTTGTTGAATGAGGCTAGAAACGTAACAATGGAAAAACAAGGAAATGGGAAAAACGTGGAGTGTTTTACGACTGGGCAGAAAGGCGATGAAAATTTGGCAGCGTTGAATTATAAAAAACAAGTAAAAAAGAAATGGTAAAAATAGGATTTGTTGCATTCACACTACAAAAGCTACAAATAAATGCAACTAAAGGTAGATTTTTTTGTAGTGTTGCAAATAATTAACTTGCAAATTTTAAAAGGGGCTTAGCGACCACTATCGCACTTAAACAAGTTACCATTTCATTCAATTTAACTTTCCATGTTAAAATACTTAGTGTTTACACAAGCAGACATATGTGTAATCAATTGTTAACACTTATTCAATATTAATCAACTGGTATATAAATAAGTGTTTATGCTAATGTAACAGTAGAACTATAATTTATTCTACTAAATAGATGTCCAAGTATAACCTATCTAGTTCATTATAGCAATAAATGTCCAAATTACTCTATTCAATCCAATTGAACGCAACAATATTTTTTAGCTAAATAAACATCACAAATTAAGGTAAAATAATTTAAAAGACAATATTAATTAAAATAACGTAATTTAAATTCAGTCCATTTTAATCTATTTTAAATTTATATATAACCAAATCTATCAACAAGTAACACTAAAACGTTGTACTCATCATTATGAGTCTAACGAAAAAATCCATAGGTGAAATGGATTTAAAACGAGCTATATATCACGTTTTTAAAACTCAACACTTTTATTTATATAAATAAACAAATATAATTAGTTTCTCACCGTCAAACGGGCCGAGCCCACTTAAAACTAACCCACACCGTTTCAAATAGTGCTTCTTCTTCCTCTTCAATTCCAACTCTAGTATCCATTAAAACGTGAACATGGTGCACGAGCACGAGCAATTCGCACCACTAACCTCCGATCCAGGACCACCAGCGTGTTTCTTTTTGCAAGCCCGTTCCTCTACACCCACCGCCCTGGCCTCCGCCCACTTTCCTAAAAATCAAACCCCATCACTTTGAAAATTGATTACGTCCGGGTTCAAAAGTAGCGACACTTTTTGTCACCAACAATCACCAAATTCGACCACAAGTTAGCATTTTCCAAGCCCGACTCGACCCCACTCTCTGATTTTTCCATCGATGCCTAAAACTCCAACCAAATCAAACCCTAGATTTCAACCATAAACAATCAATGTCGAACTCACACCAAAAATACTACACCTACATACGAACCTAACGACACTAGCGGCGTCGATTAATTCTACCCGGAATGAGAGAAATAAATTTTTGAATGTTCGTGTACATTTCTTCCCCTTACTGTTAAATTGAGATATCTCACTCGTTGTTTGATGAAAACTTGAGCGACGAATTTCTAAAAATAACTGACAATGTAACGACCCATATTTTTACGGATCGAAAAGTTCGTAAAAATCTGGAATTCTTAGCATTGTTAAGTCGTTTCAGAATTTTGGGCAGAATTTTGTTCAAGTCCTAAGTCGTGACCGACTTATAGATTGGACGACTTAAGGGAAGGAAGACTTAAGTCGGTGACGACTTAAGAGTTAGATCGTCTGGTAGCTTAGGTCGTGAAGGAAGTAAGTCGTTGTGGTTCTAAGTCTTAGGTCGTAGTGTGGATAGGTCGTAATAGACGACCTAAGGTTTTGAGCGACCTAATAGCAGTTAGGTCGTGGACGGGTTAAGTGTTAGGTCGTTTGAGACGACTTAGGATAGTAGACGACTTAAGGTTAGGACCGACCTAAGAAGACTGACCGAGTTAAGGTTAGGGATAGGTCGGCAGCGACCTAAGGAGAACCTGTAGTTAGCATGGTTAGGTCGTAGACGACCTAAGAGTTAGGTCGTAAGATTGTATGTTAGAGGCTTAGGTCGTAGCTGACTTAAGGAAATAGGCGACGATCTAAGGAGGCTGGGATAGTAGTAAACGACCTAAGTAGGATAAGTCGTAGAAGACTTAGGAGTTAGGTCGTAAGAGGTTAAGTCGTGTCCCAGTTAGATCATGTGTATAGCTAGGTCGTTAGACGACCTAAGGGGTTAGGTCGTAGCCTGGTTAAGATAGTATGTCGCGTGTGTTAGGTCGTGCCTGTTGCTAAGTCGGTAGGTCGCATGAGTGTTAGGTCGGAGCTATTGCTAAGTCGTAGGTCGTAACCTCTTCAAGTCGTGGGATGGATTGTCTCACTAAGTCGTAAGTCGAATGAAGGCACTGATCTGTTATGTGTTAAGTCGTGACCGATTTAGGAGTTTGGCTGCTATGTCGTTAGGTCGGAGGATGAAGAGCTTTGATAGGTCGTAGAAGCGCTTGGGTGTTAAGTCGTTAGGTTGCTAAGCGCTTAAGTGTTAGGTCGTAGAGACTTGGGGTTGTTGAGTCGGAGATTGTTAGGTCGAAGACTTTAGGTCGGTGGGGTTCGTTAGGTCGTAGGTCGTGGCTCTATAGGTCGTGGAAGACCTAATTCCAGGTGACGACTTAGGAGGATTTCAGCTATAAATACTCGTCTATTTCTCACTTTTTGGGATCCGGATTTCGAAGCGACGAAGTGCTGCCATTTTTAGAGCTCGACTTCTACACTTCTTCACTTCTTTTCTCCACTTTAATCTTGTGCTTCCATCCATCCAAGTCGAAGATCAAGTTGAAGATTCAAGAGTTTATCTTCATCCATTGAAGATAGATTTCATCGTTTGAAGCGGATTCGTGATAGATCAAGCTAGATCCTTCGCTGTCCAGATCTGAAGTGTGTTGATTTGGGGTTGTTTAGGTGATTTGGTGAGTGGTGATTATCTCTCACACGGATCCAAAGGAGTATATCGGACCGTTGGCTTGATTTGGTGTTAAAGTAGTGATTTCCATGCATTTTTGTAAACCTAAGTATAGATCCATGTAGATCCATTATTCATGATGATTTGACATCCATTTTACTAAGTGTTAACCTATGCAAGTTCATTCATCAAGATTGTAAAGATAATTCTCATGTTTTCATGCTTATTAGACTTTTGACTCCTTAATTACGAAATTGCCATTATTGTTATAATTGCCTATTTAGATCATATTTGAATGCTTGATTACTTGGATAAATGTTTGATTTGATTGATTGCTATGAATTAGATGATTGATGATTTGATTTAGACCGAAGATGATTCAAAAGCTAAGGGAAAGGCTCTTGAATTGGAAAAGTTGCTCGTGGCATATGTAGCGGATGATGAAGCTCATATGGATAGATTTGATGATGATGTTGAGATGGAGCTTTGCTATGATGATGATGAGGCGAAGCATGATATGAGATAGCCTTGGTCTAATCCAGACGGGATCATTCCAAGCAAGTTGATAACTCGGTGATATGGTTCGAGTTAGAGGATAATGGTTTGCTCGAGAGGCGCTTGAGCTAGTATGGAAATAGGCGTCGAGGAGGATGACTAGAAGGCCGAGATCTCATCGTTGTTGAAGGTTCTAGCATGCTCAAAGCAAGAGTACGTTGGGCAGATTCGATAGTCCCTGAAGGCTACTGATTGGGTAGTCAAGTACTCTGGGCAGATTCGATAGTCCTAGGCACGGGTCACGATGACGTGCGAAAGTTATGTCTAGAACCGGGGTTTCCATTAGCCCTTGAAGGACGGCTGAAAGAATGTGCCGGTCATTCAATTAACGGTGATATCGAAGCAATGATAACAGTGATAGCCAGAGTCATGGATGTTTGGTTGTATCATCATTCGGTCTCAAGAGCGGTATTTTCTGGGTGCTTATCTGATCTTGGTTTAAGCCTTGGGGGTTTGTACTTGGAAAACATCGCCCTTGACTCGAGTGATAATTGCTTTACCTTAAATTGTGTGCTTTGCTATGATTGCTTCTACTTAGTGTGTGTCTGGGGGCTATCACTGTAGAAAGAGGTGGAGTGGGAGGGTTGTATTCCTATTCCTTTTCCTTTATGCTCTTTTGGTATGTTGTTAGTTAATTTACTGCTCACTAAGACTGTTGTCTGACTCAAGGCTTTATGTTTTTAACTCTTATTGCCTTGGGCTGTTCGTCCATTTTGGGACGGGCAGACTAGGTAGCAGGTGACAGGTGCTGTTCTTGCTTTCCACGGTGTTGATATCGAAGACGAGCTGGAGGGTTGCATATTATTTTCTTATTATATGTACTGGATGTTCCGCTGTTTGTAAATTCTCTGAGTGTTATGTAGTGAGGCTTGATGTATTGACTATTCAGATGTTTGTATTCAACTATTATGAAGTTTTATTGATGAGATTCTATTCTGTGAAGCTTCACTATGTATATGTTCTATTGTATTTTGTCCATGCGCTGTGAGTAATACGATAGATTCTGTTGTTTTAACTTACCTTGGCAATCGTCCATGGTCGCCTGGCACACTTTACAGCGCACTATCTCTAGGTTCGGTGCAGGGGTCATGGGCGGTCGTCACATTTGGTATCAAAGCATTGGTTAATCGATTTTACCCAACGCTCGCTGACGTAACTACGTATGAGAGACGTAATTGTATTTTGATGGATGATTACTATATATAATATAGTAGCTTAGTAGAGTTTGAGTCCTTTATGCAGTTGTTTCTCTAGGTGTGCTAATCATTCCTTTTTATAGATATTGAGAATGAGTCGAAGAGGGAGACCAGCTGCTAGGGAAGGCCGTGCTACTGAAGGGGCTGCTGATTATGCAGCTATGTTCGAAGCTATGATGACTTCGATCATGAGAAGGATACCAGTTCCGGGGGCAGCAGTAGATGTTGGGGTTCAAGTTCAAACTCCAAAACCGGTGGATTTTGCTAAGCTGTGCAAAGATTATACTGCTCTTGGGGGGAAGGTTTTCTTGGGAACAGAATCAACTATTGAGGTCCAAAGGTGGATAGATGCTTGTAGAAGGATCTTTGGTGACTTGGGAATTGAGGATGCGACTAAGAGGAAGTTAGCATCAAGGCAGCTTCAAGGGAGAGCCTCTGATTGGTGGAACTCTATTACCATCAATACTCCGGAGGAAGAGATTACTTGGGAGCAATTCAAAGCCAGATTTGAAGCTAAGTTCATTTCTACAGCTCAGAAGTCTGTTCTGTTCAAGAAGTTTGTGGAGCTCAAGCAAGGTGGAAGACCAGTTCTTGAGTATGTTTCTGAGTTTGAGGCTTTGTCCAAGTATGCCCGATCGTATATTGAATCTGCTTATCAGAAGAATGAGAAGTTTGTGACAGGCTTGGATAGTTATCTTGGGAGGCAGTTGGTGGATCATTTGGATGATTCATTTGAGAAGCTTGTGGAGAAAGCTCTCAGGCATGAGAGTCTGTTTACTAAGGAAGGATCTGTTGTTGCTGTGACCAGGGGAGAGCCTAAACCACAGCAGGGTGGAAACAAGAAGAGGAAGCAGCAGCAGCAGAAGGGTAGGGATGGCCAGAAGAAGCCGAAGGGCGAAGTGACTTGCTACAATTGTCAGCAGAAGGGCCATTTCTCCAAGGATTGTAAGAATTCGAAGGTGCCGATGAAGTGTCACAACTGTGACAAGCCGGGGCATTTCAGGAAGAATTGTCCAGAACCGCGGAAGGACAAGCAGATTGTGCAAGCTTATGCTTTGGGAGCTGTCCCATCGTCTTCAAAAGCTCCTACCGCTGAAGAGAAGGGAAAGAGTGTGGTGGTTCAAAGTACTCTTTTCCTATGTGGTGTTCCAGTTAGAGTTCTGTTTGATACTGGAGCGACGCATTCGTTTGTTTGTAGTGAACTTGTAGGCCGGTTAGGTTTGGAACCGGATATTGTTGATAGGCCATTGGTTGTGACTAATCCAGTTGGGGGTTCGTCTTGTTTGTGTATGCTATGCCGTGGTCTAATTGTATCGAGTCATGGTTGCTCTTTTGTTTGTGATTGTTTTGTTTTGAACTTTGCGAGGTTCGGAATTATTTTGGGTATGGACTGGCTTAGGAGGTATGCGGCAAAGGTTGATTGTGAGAGGCTGGAAGTGATAGTCGAGAATGTGGAGGAGCGAAAGATTGTGATACGATGTAAGCATGAAGAAGGCGTCTTCATGAGCTTCATGTATTCGCTAGTTGTTCCACGGGATGGACTATCATTAGTGCCAATCGCGAATGGATTCGAGGATGTCTTTGACGAAGTCAAAGGGTTACCGCCGCATAGAGAGATCGAATTTTGTATAGATCTAGTTGAAGGAGCCAGACCTGTTGTGATGCCTCTTAGGCGGATGGTGCCTAGGGAACAGCAAGAGTTGAGGGTGCAAGTTGATGATCTTTTGCAGAAAGGATTCATTCGGCGTAGTGTGTCCGAATGGGGTGCACCAGTTGTGTTTGTAACCAAAGCAGATGGATCGCTGAGGTTGTGCGTCGATTATCGTGAGCTGAATAAGGTGACTAAGAAAAACAAGTATCCATTGCCGAGAATAGATGACTTGTTTGATCAGCTTCACGAAGCTAAGGTGTTTTCTCAGATGGATTTGGCAACGGGATTTCACCAGTTGAGAGTGGCTAAGGATAGTGTGCCGAAGACTGCTTTTAGGACACCATCCGGTTTCTTTGAGTGGCTGGTAATGCCGTTTGGATTGACTAACGCGCCAGCATATTTTGTGGATCTTATGAATAGAGTGTTCAGAGATCAGTTGAACAAGTTCGTGCTTGTGTTCGTGGATGATATTCTGATTTACTCCAGAACTGAGGAAGAGCATAAGACGCACTTGCGTATTGTTTTGGAAATCTTGCGGAAACATCAGCTGAAGGCTAAGTTTTCGAAGTGTCACTTTTGGAAGAGTGAAGTGAGGTTCTTAGGCCATGTTATCTCTAGAAATGGAATAGCGGTTGATCCCGCTAAGGTGGCAGCAATCCAGGATTAGGTTAGACCTAAGAATGCAATGGATGTTAGAAGTTTTCTTGGATTAGCAGGATATTATCGACGGTTTATCAAAGACTTCTCCAAGGTGACTGCACCATTGACAGGATTGACGAAAAAGAACCAAGTGTTCAGATGAGATGCTAAGTGTGAGCAAGCTTTCGGAATCCTGAAAGAGCGACTGACAAGTGCTCCTGTTTTGACTATTCCAAGTGGAAATGATGAGATGGTGGTTTACACCGACGCATGTGGTACTGGACTTGGAGCAGGGCTGATGCAGAGGGATAAAGTTGTTGCGTATGCAAGTCGACAACTGAAGCCGCATGAAAGGAATTACCCGACTCATGATTTGGAGTTAGCGGCGATTGTTTTTGCTCTGAAGATGTGGAGACATTATCTATTGGGAGTTCGATTCGAGTTGTTTACAGATCATAAGTCGTTGAAGTATCTTTTCTCCCAAAAAGATTTGAATCTTCGGCAGCAACGGTGGCTAGAGTTTTTAGCATCTTATGATTTTGGTATAGCTTATACTCCGGGAAAAGGTAACGCAGTGGCAGATGCGTTAAGTCGAAGACATGCAGGATTGGGAGCCATGTTTTCAGAATGGAAGAATCTCGAGTATTTAGCTGGATTTGACTTCAGGCCCAAATGTGAATTGGATCCTGAGATGTTGGCAAACTTATCGATAAGACCGACTCTTGTGGAAATGATTGGCGAGAGCCAAAAGCGAGACGATAAGCTTGTCAAGATTATCCATGATTTGGAATCTGGATTGGATCCAGAAAAGGATAAAGGATTCGAGGTCGATCGAGAGGGTTGGCTTCGAAAGCAAGGACGACTAGTTGTTCCCGATATAGATGAATTGAGGAGTGAGGTTCTGAAGGAAAGTCATCACTCGAAGCTGACAATTCATCCAGGTGGAAATAAGATGTATCGGGATATGAAGAGAACCTACTACTGGGAAGGTATGAAGAAGGATGTTGGAAATTTTATTTCCAAGTGTATGAACTGCCAGTTGGTTAAAGCCGAACAGAAGAAGCCAAGTGGATTGCTTCAACCATTAGAAGTTCCTACATGGAAGTGGGAGCAGATATCGATGGATTTTATTGATGGTCTACCTAGAACAAGAACAGGAAATGAAGGGATTTGGGTCATCATAGATCGTCTGACTAAGAGCGCAAGATTCATTCATGTTCGATCGACTAGGACCGCATCAAAGTTGGCTGAGTTGTATGTTAAGAAGATAGTTCGATTCCATGGTATTCCGAAGAGTATAGTGAGCGATCGAGACCCATTGTTCACTAGTGGATTTTGGAAGAGCTTTCAGGAAGTTTTGGGAACCGAGTTGTGTTTGAGTACAGATTATCACCCTCAAACAGATGGTCAGACCGAGAGAGTCAACCGAGTTTTGGAAGATCTCCTTAGAGCTTGTGTTTTGGATTTCGGAGGATCATGGGAAGATCACCTTCATTTGGTGGAATTTGCATACAATAACAGTTACCAGTCAAGCATTGGTATGGCACCGTATGAGGCATTGTATGGAAGACCGTGTAACTCTCCGACATGTTGGTTGGAAACAGGAGAAAAGCTGTTACTTGGGCCAGAGATGATTCGACAGACTTCGGATTGCATTGAGATCATTCGGCAACGAATGAAGGCAGCCCAAGATCGACAGAAGAGTTATGCCGATAAGCGTCGTAAGGATTTGGAATTCGACGTAGGTGATATGGTTTTTGTGAAGATTTCTCCGCTGAAGAATGTTATTCAATTCGGGAAGAAAGGAAAATTGACTCCATGATTTGTTGGACCATTCCCGATTATCGAGCGAATTGGAAAGCTCGCCTACAGATTGGAATTACCAAAGAAGATGTCGGGTATGCACAATGTTTTTCACGTATCATATCTACGGAAGTATGTGCACGACTCGAATACAGTGGTTTCTGCTGATAGCTGTGAAGATTTCGAAGTTAGTCCAGTCGATAAGAGACCTCGTAAGCCGCTTCGTGTTGTGGAAACCGACACGAAACAGCTTAGGAGGAAGATAGTTAAGTTGCTCAAGATACAATGGAGTGATGATGATAACGACTGTACGTGAGAGGTGGAAGAGAGGATGAAGGCAGCTCATCCTGAACTCTTCAAGGTATGGCCCTAAGGTGTCGTGTCATCTAACGACATTGTAACTTGTTCTAAGTCTTAGAATTCTGCATGCTAAGCTAGAATTGGATGCATGGTTTGTTGATTTCTATGGATGGTAGGCGTGCAGAATAGTCTTTGATTGCTTTGTTTGTTTGGAATTTCGGGGGCGAAATTCCTAAGGGGGAGAGAATGTAACGACCCGTATTTTTACGGATCGAAAAGTTCGTAAAAATCTGGAATTCTTAGCGTTGTTAAGTCGTTTCAGATTTTTGGGCAGAATTTTGTTCAAGTCCTAAGTCGTGACCGACTTATAGATTGGACGACTTAAGGGAAGGAAGACTTAAGTCGGTGACGACTTAAGAGTTAGATCGTCTGGTAGCTTAGGTCGTGAAGGAAGTAAGTCGTTGTGGTTCTAAGTCTTAGGTCGTAGTGTGGATAGGTCGTAATAGACGACCTAAGGTTTTGAGCGACCTAATAGCAGTTAGGTCGTGGACGGGTTAAGTGTTAGGTCGTTTGAGACGACTTAGGATAGTAGACGACTTAAGGTTAGGACCGACCTAAGAAGACTGACCGAGTTAAGGTTAGGGATAGGTCGGCAGCGACCTAAGGAGAACCTGTAGTTAGCATGGTTAGGTCGTAGACGACCTAAGAGTTAGGTCGTAAGATTGTATGTTAGAGGCTTAGGTCGTAGCTGACTTAAGGAAATAGGCGACGATCTAAGGAGGCTGGGATAGTAGTAAACGACCTAAGTAGGATAAGTCGTAGAAGACTTAGGAGTTAGGTCGTAAGAGGTTAAGTCGTGTCCCAGTTAGATCGTGTGTATAGCTAGGTCGTTAGACGACCTAAGGGGTTAGGTCGTAGCCTGGTTAAGATAGTATGTCGCGTGTGTTAGGTCGTGCCTGTTGCTAAGTCGGTAGGTCGCATGAGTGTTAGGTCGGAGCTATTGCTAAGTCGTAGGTCGTAACCTCTTCAAGTCGTGGGATGGATTGTCTCACTAAGTCGTAAGTCGAATGAAGGCACTGATCTGTTATGTGTTAAGTCGTGACCGACTTAGGAGTTTGGCTGCTATGTCGTTAGGTCGGAGGATGAAGAGCTTTGATAGGTCGTAGAAGCGCTTGGGTGTTAAGTCGTTAGGTTGCTAAGCGCTTAAGTGTTAGGTCGTAGAGACTTGGGGTTGTTGAGTCGGAGATTGTTATGTCGAAGACTTTAGGTCGGTGGGGTTCGTTAGGTCGTAGGTCGTGGCTCTATAGGTCGTGGACGACCTAATTCCGGGTGACGACTTAGGAGGATTTCAGCTATAAATACTCGTCCATTTCTCACTTTTTGGGATCCGGATTTCGAAGCGACGAAGTGCTGCCATTTTTAGAGCTCGACTTCTACACTTCTTCACTTCTTTTCTCCACTTTAATCTTGTGCTTCCATCCATCCAAGTCGAAGATCAAGTTGAAGATTCAAGAGTTTATCTTCATCCATTGAAGATAGATTTCATCGTTTGAAGCGGATTCGTGATAGATCAAGCTAGATCCTTCGCTGTCCAGATCTGAAGTGTGTTGATTTGGGGTTGTTTAGGTGATTTGGTGAGTGGTGATTATCTCTCACACGGATCCAAAGGAGTATATCGGACCGTTGGCTTGATTTGGTGTTAAAGTAGTGATTTCCATGCATTTTTGTAAACCTAAGTATATATCCATGTAGATCCATTATTCATGATGATTTGACATCCATTTTACTAAGTGTTAACCTATGCAAGTTCATTCATCAAGATTGTAAAGATAATTCTCATGTTTTCATGCTTATTAGACTTTTGACTCCTTAATTACGAAATTGTCATTATTGTTATAATTGCCTATTTAGATCATATTTGAATGCTTGATTACTTGGATAAATGTTTGATTTGATTGATTTCTATGAATTAGATGATTGATGATTTGATTTAGACCGAAGATGATTCAAAAGCTAAGGGAAAGGCTCTTGAATTGGAAAAGTTGCTCGTGGCATATGTAGCGGATGATGAAGCTCATATGGATAGATTTGATGATGATGTTGAGATGGAGCTTTGCTATGATGATGATGAGGTGAAGCATGATATGAGATAGCCTTGGTCTAATCCAGACGGGATCATTCCAAGCAAGTTGATAACTCGGTGATATGGTTCGAGTTAGAGGATAATGGTTTGCTCGAGAGGCGCTTGAGCTAGTATGGAAATAGTCGTCGAGGAGGATGACTAGAAGGCCGAGATCTCATCGTTGTTGAAGGTTCTAGCATGCTCAAAGCAAGAGTACGTTGGGCAGATTCGATAGTCCCTGAAGGCTACTGATTGGGTAGTCAAGTACTCTGGGCAGATTCAATAGTCCTAGGCACGGGTCACGATGACGTGCGGGAGTTATGTCTAGAACCGGGGTTTCCATTAGCCCTTGACGGACGGCTGAAAGAATGTGCCGGTCATTCAATTAACGGTGATATCGAAGCAATGATAACAGTGATAGCCAGAGTCATGGATGTTTGGTTGTATCATCATTCGGTCTCAAGAGCGGTATTTTCTGGGTGCTTATCTGATCTTGGTTTAAGCCTTGGGGGTTTGTACTTGGAAAACATCGCCCTTGACTCGAGTGATAATTGCTTTACCTTAAATTGTGTGCTTTGCTATGATTGCTTCTACTTAGTGTGTGTCTGGGGGCTATCACTGTAGAAAGAGGTGGAGTGGGAGGGTTGTATTCCTATTCCTTTTCCTTTATGCTCTTTTGGTATGTTGTTAGTTAATTTACTGCTCACTAAGACTGTTGTCTGACTCAAGGCTTTATGTTTTTAACTCTTATTGCCTTGGGCTGTTCGTCCATTTTGGGACGGGCAGACTAGGTAGCAGGTGACAGGTGCTGTTCTTGCTTTCCACGGTGTTGATATCGAAGACGAGCTGGAGGGTTGCATATTATTTTCTTATTATATGTACTGGATGTTCCGCTGTTTGTAAATTCTCTGAGTGTTATGTAGTGAGGCTTGATGTATTGACTATTCAGATGTTTGTATTCAACTATTATGAAGTTTTATTGATGAGATTCTATTCTGTGAAGCTTCACTATGTATATGTTCTATTGTATTTTGTCCATGCGCTATGACTAATACGATAGATTCTGTTGTTTTAACTTACCTTGGCAATTGTCCATGGTCGCCTGGCACACTTTACAGCGCACTATCTCTAGGTTCGGTGCAGGGGTCATGGGCGGTCGTCACATGATACTGAACAACTTTCATGTTGGATAATTGAGTTGAAAGTGAGTGGTTAAGGGTTCCTGATTTTTAAATGTAGAGGAGATGTTAACTTCATACTTATTTTGAATATGCAAAGAGGTGGAGAATGAAAAACAAGGTTAGGAGGAAGAAGTAAGAAATGAATTCGATCTGTATACTTATAGGCAAACAAGATTAAGGAAATTAAAGGACAAGATCCCTAAAATTTTGGCTAAGATTTGGCACAAAGCAGGGAAGTAAGGAAGAAGGCATGGCCTAAGACAAGTGAAAGGGAAAATAAAAGGAGAGGGTGCTGTGTACGGGGTGTTATGTAGGCTATGTACTGTGTATGTATATGTGTTGATTTGAATTTGGATGTGTTCGGGTGTGACCACTACATGATTTATGTCCATGTACGGGCTGCGAATGACCAAAAGCAGCATACGATCCTGCACAACAATGTGACGCGATCTCGAAACAACAACAAAACACACTGATTATCAACTTCTGTTAAATTTCGAAAACACCACCATTCTACGTAAAATACGTTAAACAAAAATTGAACTATTTTCCAAATTAAAAATTATGGAAAAATTCTGTAAATTAAATTAAAAATACATCATCAAAAATCAAGCAATTATTTGAAACTTATTTTTATTATATTTTGAAAACGGAAAATCGAATATTTAAAACTAATTAAATATTTCAAAAATCAAAGTGATAAAATTCCGGGTCGTTACACTAACGTGCTTATTTGGCCGAGACCATGTATTGCATTTAGTGAGGTCTGAACTCAAAAGAAGTACAAGACTATGGATATTTGATCTACATACTATCACATATAAGTATTATATGGTGAACGGTCATAGTTCGTAATGTACGATACTTCAATGAAATTAGTTCATTTGAAGCAAAAAAATAAACCATACCGTAAGATCAAATTTTCAATTTGATTGATTACAATAAAGATCGTATTGTGTTAAATGTAACACTAGACCAAAACTATAGGATATATCTAAGAACTCAATCACTGAAATATCAGTTTGATCAGTTTATGCAAGTTGCAACATATATATATCCTTAAATGTTAAAGATATCAAGTGCGCTTTTGTCAAGTTAGGGTATATTTAGAAAGAATAACAAATGTACAAGAGTAAATGTGATTTAAGGTATAGTTGGGATGAAGAGAGTGAATGGTCACTTCTGCTTCATAAAGAAACATTGGAAATGAGAACTGTAATAATAATAATTGATACTAGTATTGGAATAAGAAGTATAATTTCTATTTTGAAATGTATTTCATATAGAAAATTGTTTTCTATGAGATTTATATCTTTGAGTTCAAGATATTTGATCAAAGAACTCTCCACTATAAACTAGTTGTAGTATGTGAAATATATAATCTATATTAAGTTAATAATGGACCTCTGAATTTAGTATGCTATTATACTAATGGTGGAAATAGTGGGAGCATGCCATATAACACTTATTGATTGCAACAAATTAGGAAAATTGCTTCGTAAAACATACCAAACATTATTTATGAAATAATGACTATTTTTCGGTGTCGATTGAAAAATAGACATAGTTATATTTCAATGAGAATATTATGAATATTTGTTATGGAATAAAACTATATTGTAGTACTTGTTTTCATAACAAAAGTGATGCATCAAAAAATAAAAAATATCTAAAATTATTTTGAAATTATAGACTTAGTCATAGTTTTGAGAAATAATTTTTATTATAGGATTATGAATCATATGATACTGGTTAATTATATCTCAAACAATTACGGGCTATGCACCCATTTACTGGGAGCGTCATAAGAGTTGATGAACTCTTTGGATTGATACATATAGATGTATGCAATCATAAGTCTATTAGTACCAAAACGGTTCTACATACTTCGTCATAT
The DNA here is from genome assembly GCA_030737815.1 of Allium fistulosum. Classification (NCBI taxonomy): domain Eukaryota; kingdom Viridiplantae; phylum Streptophyta; class Magnoliopsida; order Asparagales; family Amaryllidaceae; genus Allium; species Allium fistulosum. The sequence continues at coordinate 302,537,254 of CM060903.1, read as the reverse complement.
TCACCAATGAGTCATCATAGACATGGACATGTGTATTTGATATGCATGTATAAGGTTATGATAAGCTCATAGAATACAAAACGGAAGTAAATAATATAACATACGACAGAAATGATTCGATTTGATCGAATGGGTGAGTATATTGGAAAGGGTTTCAGACGTAACTAAAAATGAATAAAGATTCAACCTCAAAAGTCACACCTTTCTAGGATAATAATGATGTATCGATAAGGAACAATTGAACTTTGTTGGTCAAAGCACGATTAATGATGAGTGAAGTTGAGTTAAACTTTTACTATAAGGTATGTACTTAAGAGTAGCACATAAGGTTAAAATAAATATCATCCAAAGAATTGTTTACAAAACCATTCAAGATAAGTGTTTATAGGAAACCCCTACATATCCTAGGCCAAGGAGTTAGCAAGTTGTGCGAGTCGAAAGAATGCACGTAATAAATGTACGTAAGGGATCTTGTAAGAATCGTCCCAAGAGAATTTCAGGAATAATAGCCAGCAAATGACTAATTTTATGTTGTGAACATGAATATGTTATGAACTAATGCAAAATCATTTTTATATAAGGCAATCCATAAAAAAATTATGAATGCCCGTATAATTGCACTGAGAAACAACCGTTGTTTTAAGAAATACCAACTTCATAACGAAAAAATTTCTCTAAGAAATTATTAATATTAAATGAATTTGGATACGCTCCAATGATAAAACTAATTATAAGGTGTAACGACCCAGAATTTTAGACATCTGATTTTGGAATATTTAATTTATTTTAAATATTGAAATGTTAGTTTATAAGCTAAACAACTTAAATTTCAGATATAAGGATTTATTTGAATATGTGAATTGTGAATTTAATATGAATGAAATTTGGTATTGAGGGCTTATTTACATTTCGTTTAAATAAGAATGATAATCGTAAACTTTAAAATTGGAAATTAAAGTGATTAAACTGTTTTTATAAATACTCGTTTTAATTAATGTGTGAAAATATCGTTCTGGGGCACTGTCTTGGATTTTGATGAAACCAGTACCATTGGAACCATAATAGTGAATTATTGTATGTTAACAAATTTCATGGCAATCGGCCGTATCGTTTGGTTGTACGAGCTAGAAACGCGTAGAAATTTGTTGAAGGAATTCAATTCAATAATTCAATTTTGAAAAGCTAACTTCGTATATGATCGAATTAGGTCTTGAAGCTAGTTCCATTGAATTTGAAATAGGGGTACTTAGTATAGAACGCTAGGCGACACGCCTTGATTTGAGTTCGAGATTTATGGGTACATGGTGTCAGATATTTTATTAATTTAAGTGTACCTTAGCATGTCCACACCTATACCCACTCCATCCCATCCACTATTCAAACCATGCTTCTGCCCATACCCCCATGTCTCAACCCATTACTCCTCCCTCTATTTATACATAGCAGCAACAAGAATTGGGTTGGCAAAATTTTCAAATTTATACTTAAGCAACATTAGCCTCATCCAACGATCCACGTTAATTAAGACAAATCCATGCGTCATTAGAGAAAGTTTTCAACTGGGAAGTTGTAGCCGATGTCAAGATGGTGAAATGGATGGTGGAGATCGTCGATAGTGAAGCGTCACTACAACAAAACTAAGTTTCGACCGCATATATTCTCAGCGTTCTAGTTTTGAAGGCTGTAGAAAATGTATTTGACGGTATTGCTTTTAGGGTTTAACGCTGACAAAAAGATTTTGGATTGCCGCCTTAAGGCATTTTTCATTTCCCTCGTCAATAGAAAAAAAGTTCCATTTTTCTTTTCACCCCATCGCACGGTATTCATTTCCTCTTCCTCGATTTCAGTTTTCCCCAACGTCGATTTCGATTTCAATCCTTCATCCTCAGCGTGGATTTCTCTACCGCTAGCTAAGTTCGGCAGTTTCCTTTCCTCTTCAATTTCCCTACCCATGGTTGCCCTAAACCCAGCGGATTCCCTTTCCACTTCGACCTACCTGCGGTTGCCCTGCATTCGGCGGAGAAAGAAAATTCGGTGAGCGTTTTTTACCCTAGTTTTCAGTTCGATTTCAAATCATTACTTATTATTAGATCAAGTTCAAAGATTACCCTATTTTTTTCACAATTCACTTAACTTTTTTTTTAATGCAAAAATTTACAGTCAGATGATGATCTTATATTTCAAAAATCTACTGATTATGCCTTTAGATTTCAAAAAATAAAACATTTTCTTTAGTAATTTATAAATTTTGAGTAAATATTTAACATTATTTTGGCAGTATAAGTTAGTGTCCATGTTAAAGAGAAAAAAGAGCTGCAACACATCTTCATCAATACTAATTAGTATTATTCTTCCATCAATAAAAAAGTACACAGGCATATTTGATAACGAATTATTGATAATTGGATCGAAAAAGTAATTTGATTATCTTTTGTAAAATATAGTAATTTTTTTATGGGTAAAGTCTGGGGAATATACTAGTAAATAACACACTGAAAAGGAAAACATTTGTTGTGTGGTAAACCGATTGGGATTAAATCAATGATTGACATAAGGATTTGAATTTGAAATATTCTTGATTGAATCCTATATGTTCTTAACTGCAAGTGCAACTTTGAGTGGTCATGTTTCCTATGAGCAGTCTATACATTAAAAATAGGTATCTATGTTTTGTAGCCTAATAGTGAAGCTAAGCTGTAAACGCTTTTATAATTTGGCTTATATGTGATGCTCTGGGAATGCCTAGATTGTAAACATGTGAATGTGATCATGTTGCATCAAGCCTTTAAAAACAGTTACATACAAAAAATTGCCCACTTGACTCAGTTCATCAAATTTTTAGTTCTGGTCACAAAGTGAACCATTACCTATGGAGCAAAATCTTCTACGCACACTGTGAGTTTTTACAAAGTTAAGGCAGTAAAAAATACTGCAAGTTTAATATCTAATGGGAAATTGACAACTCACATTGTGGTGGCAAACAAATGAAAGGCTAGGCAACTAGGTGCAATATACTTATCTCTCTTTCTATATTTACGATAGTATTTCTGCCGAAATATATACATTTAATTTTCAAATTCAGATAAAATAAAATATCATTATTGCGATTTCTAGTTTTCTTTCAATATGTGAAAAAAATAAAAAATTGCATTAATTTTCTCTATTAAATTGCTGTAACTCTGCATGATCTATGAAAAAATGGAAACGCTCTTTAAAGATAAACTATCGAATCATACCCTGGAATAATAACTGTAATCCAATAATCAACATTATTGGTTTCCCTTAAACGACATATGTCATACCTCTATGTCACAGTGGTAGAATATGCCAATATGATTCCTGTTTATGGATACTATCACAATTGCAATTAGTTGAGGGTTTCTGTATTTCTAATCATAAATGGTGAATTACAATTGAATACCATCCATGCTCTTCCATTAAGCAGTCACATGGTTCAAAGATTTTACGGTTTGTGTAGTATATGAAATATAGGATGCATAATAGTAATGACTAGCTTCATCTTCAGTAATTTACCAGAGAAACATGCTAATTTGTAACACAAGGAACATTCACTTCTGCTGTTGTAAAGCCTACTTTAAATGCATCACTAAAATGAAAAAAAATGTTGATTCAGATAATAAGTCACATACTGGGGAATGTATCTTTAACGGCGGGTGCACATATTACAGTTTATTGAATTTTTAACCCCATACCACCTTCAGCAATTAATTACATAACTTAAGCATCTTCAATGTTCAATTGAATTGTTCGAGATACTATTCTTTTAACTGGCGCCATTAAAAGGCACACAAAATCTAGATGTCCGTTTAACATGCACTACTTCTGCGTCTTGACTCTAGGCATCTGCTACACATATGTTTAGACCCTTGTGCTTTTCTGATGCACATACTTCAGTTTTCTGTTGTAATATTACTACTTGTAATTTTTACTTTTTATACAATCTTGGAGATGTTCCAAGGGATCTTGTTTCCCAAACCAAAATCATCTTTTATAGTAGCCTATTTAATTTGTTGTCTACTTTTTTAATTGTTTTTTTACATCTTGTTTCGTAAATGACTTTTGTTAAATCCATAGTTATATTATATGTTATATGCATATTATTTTATGACATATTATATGACATAATAATATTATAACATATAGAAGGTTATATAATAGATAAATATTTTATGACATATTATATGCTAGTCATAATTGTACATTTTGGATTTAACAATATTTATGTCATTATGTAGATATATTAATAACTTTGATATTTTCAGGAATAACATTATGGTAAATATCACATTGAACTCCTTGAACTGAGTATGGAACGAGGTAAGCTTTGCCAAATAAGTCATTAAATACATCAAAAGGAAAAGAAAAAACACGCCTGTTTGCTTAAATTACGCGAATCTTAGTTGGAAAACACAAAAACATTATATTTGAAAAAAGATTTACAAAACTGACATGAAATAGAGAAACTTTGAACTTAGATATAAAGTTAAACACGAATACATGGTAATCAACTAAAATAGGGCAGCATAAATATTGTGAATTCTGGTAGATCTTTTTCTTCTTCTCTATATCCTCCTAACTCTAACTAAGTTGCAAACAATTATTCATGATGTTAAATGATATGTCTTGAAATAAGCCGAACCACCAAAATTATTTGATTCTTTAATCCAGATATTGCAAGCGCTTCATTTAATAATCTCAACTTTTATATCTGTCTAATATTCATGTCCATTCAGCTCATCAATAATTTAAACCAGTAACATAATTTCACCTTTTTTGGATTTTATTTTAGTTTCAATTTTTGGCTTACAATTTCATCATGTGTTGTTTGGCTTTCTTGCAGTTTATACTATCGCTATAATATCTTTTAACAACTTGCTATACATTCTAATTCTCCCTTTTTTGTGTCATTTTCTTTCATTGTATGGGTCTTGATGGCGGAAATCTCAACATAAATGTTTCTTTATTTTGATTAAGGTGTGGTCAATGAGAACTGAGAATATGAACTCCGTAAACATAAAATTTCCTTCGTTGAGTAAGGTATAGAACTACCACTAAGTACTAATATCAATGAACTTTTCACGATCCTCCTGCTTTAGAGAATTGAATTGATAAATATGATCCAAATTGGTTTTAGAAATAAGGTTCCTACAGTTTTATTGTTGTACGACTTAATCAGCGTTTTGCTCATTTAGCGATGGGGTGGAGTGGATCTGATTCTTGTTGGCTAAAAGATTGTCATTTTTGTGTAATTTAGGCCTGTCTTTTGACATTTAATGTTGAGTGAGAATATGAGAGTGCTCGGTTAGGAATCTGTTTTTTTTTTCTTTTTACTAAACTTGAAATATGAATTATTACTAGTAGACCGTATTCTGTTAATGTTTCATGCTCAAATAATTGCACTAAAAAAAGAGGAGAAAAGTAAATTGCTTTTAGAATACTTTCAGAATATCAAAAAACTGGACAGGAAGGAGTAGGTGTATCTACTTATTTTCTGACTTGACACATGCACTTTTTATATTATTATTGCAGCCATTTCTAGTGTAGTAGTTACATGAGCAGCTTGTTTATCATGTATAAACAAGCCTAAATTGTCTTTATAGGTGATTAAATTTCGTTTTGTAGCTGGTTAATACTTCAGTAGTTAGTTTCTTTCCACATAATCATTAAACACGTAGGCGACATGAAAATATCAACTATTACAAAGGCTCCTAATTTATACAGTACAAAATTTTGATTTACTATCTATTAAGGTGTAAGTAATATATTAATCTTTACCAGATGTATTTAGCATCAGAATAACATGATTGATGTATGCCAGTACCCTGAATTACAAATTCTATCCAAAAAGTGAAAAAATATATTCAATTATCTGTGTAGGATATATCGGTTTTGCTTATTCAACCAGCAAATCAAGAGTACGGGGGAGTATGTGGGGATAATCTAAACCATTTGTAGCCCCCCTAATATCCACCTTATATGTTTAGCCCCCCTAATATCTAATTTTGTAGTGTTACTGACATAATTGAATATTTTCATTATCTCTGATGCAGTTGATCGAATGAGCAAGAACAAAACATGTTTGTTCTAGAGTACTCAAAGGTAATGTTGTACTTCAAAATTTTATATAGAAACATAGCACAACAATGCTTAAATGAGTTCCACTTGATTATCTACAGATGAACTAATATTGTTTCTATGTAATTAAAAGAGAGCGTGCACTACGATGACACTTAACATATCTACACCCCTTAATTATGTATCTCCTTTTGTGCATGTTAGTCATAAACTAATACCCATGAATTTAGTGTTATTTGATGTTTGGTATTTTATGTTCCAGGCACTCTACTGATCGTGAAGTTGCACTCATGATGCTTATGGAAAACCTATCATACATGCTGGCTGAAGGGTTTTCTTTCTTTTTTCCAATAACGTTAATATTTTAATTTTACAATATTCCGATGATATTAGATGCAAACTTGCTTTCTAGATATTGTGCATTTGTCTAATTTTGTATGCAGTTGGTTTATAAATTTTATCTCACTTTACGGGTTTATGTAAACTTTGTTCATGGATATTGTGTTCAACTTATTTTATGGAAGTGATTAATAGTTATGCTTTTATTTTACAATTTTTAGTTTGATTTGTTTATGTTATGTACATTAACTGATTAAAATATAATTAAATGTAGTTTATATTAATGATATGTGTGAATATTGCAATGACACAACATTGCTGTCAATTCTTTGGAAAAAAAATGTATATCCCTACGACAGCGTTTATACATTGCTGTCAATTAATTGGAAAAAAATGCATATCCCTACGACAGCGTTTATACATTGCTGTCAATTCATTGGGAAAAAAATGCATATCCCTACGACAGCGTTTATACCTTGCAGTAGAAAACTATTAACAGCGTTTATACCTTGCAGTAGAAAAGTTATTAACAGCGTTTAAAAAACGCTGTAGAAAGTGGGTTTTTGACAGCGTTTATATTTTGCAGTTAAAAGTTTAGGGTCAACGACCGCATGTCGTTATACAGCGTTTTTAAAAACGCTGTGAAAACTTTTAACAGCGTTTTTCAAACGCTGTGAAAAGTCTTTTTTGTTGTAGTGCGTGGTGGCTGCAGTTCGTCGATGAACATCAAGTCTGCTTTTAAATTTTTCGACAAATGGGTTGCTCTTTTGATGATAGGGTTTGAAGGGAAGTAGAAGAGGGCGTCGAAGGCCATATCCTGGAAAAGTTTGGCGTCGATTGGCGAGTGGTGGTGGCCGCAGTTGGAAGATGAACGAAAAAGGGGGAGCTTTGTTTTTGGGCTCATTTGGGGCCATGTGTCGGGGGAGGGGCGAGGCCAAGGTCAGAACGTACGGCGGTGTTAGGGTGACTGGAGGCAGCGCAGTGATCGATTGAAGGGGGTGGATGTGCGTGTTCAAGAACAAAGAGAGAGGGCTGAAGCAGGAAATTAGAGTGCGGCCTTAATTTTATGACGGTCAGAAATTGAACGTGGTCAGTCGCGTTAGGATCATATGACATTATCTACGTGAGGAATTAGATTGGTGACAATTAAAGCTAGTGGAATTTTACAGTGAATTCAGATGGAACCAGAACGTGCAAATGAAAACTGGAGTTTGGGTGAGTTAAACTCACCTTTTTGGTTAAGCAGTACGTTATACAGTTGATTTAAACTCACGTTTTGTTTTCTTTTTGTTGATTTGGGTCCGTAGCGGCGATTTGTAGTTGTTCTGATCTAGGCGAACAAAGGAGACACTGCGGAAATTTTCGTAAATTTAAAGGCTTAGAGAATTTTATAATCTATTACAACTAATTGGTCTTGGTAAGTTAAAGGGTTTGAGGCATTTTTCTTACCTCGGAAATTTCGGGGACGAAATTCTTTTAGGGGGGGGGGAAGAATGTTACGACCCAGAATTTTAGACATCTAATTTTGGAATATTTAATTTATTTTAAATATTGAAATTTTAGTTTATAAGCCAAATAGCTTAAATTTCAAATATAGGGATTTATTTGAATATGTGAATTGTGAATTTAATATGAATAAAATTTCATATTGAAAACTTATTTAAATTCTGTTTAAATAAGAATGATAATCGTAAACATTTAAATTGGAATTTAAAAGTGATTAAACTTTTTTTTATAATAACTCATTTTAATTAAAGTGTGAAAATATCGTTTGTCTTGAATTTTGAAGAAACTAGTACCATTGGATCTGTAATAGTGAATTATTGTATGTTAACAAATTTCATGGCAATCGGACGCATCATTTGCTCATACAAGCTCAAAACACGTAGAAATTTATTAAAAGAATTCAATTTAATATAATTCGATTTTGAAAATCTAACTTCTGTATATGATCGAATTAGGTCTTGAAACTAGTTCCATTGAGTTTGGAATAGGAGTACCTAATATAGAACGTCAGGCAGCACGCCTCGATTTGAGTTCGATATTTTTGGGTACACGGTGTCGGATATTTTATTAATTTAAGTGTACCCTAGCATGTCCACACTCCACACCTATACCCACTCCATCCCGTCCACTATTCAAACCATGCTTATGCCCATACCCACATGTCTCAACCCATCACTCCTCCCTCATTTATACACGGCAGCAACAAGAATTGGGTTGGAAAAATTTTCAAATTTAAACTTAAACAGCATTATCCTCAACCGACGATCCACATCAATCGATGGAGAGTATTGATGGTGAAGCGTGGTGGCCCCAGTTCGTCGATGAACATCGAATCTACTTTTGAATTTTTCAGCGAATGGGTTGCTCGTTTGGCGAGGGGGTCTGAAGGGAAGTGGAAGAGGACGGCGAGGGCTATATGCTGGCAAAGTTTGGCCGATTGGCGAATGGTGGTGGTCGTAGTTGGAAGATGAATGGAAAAGGTGGAGCGTTGTTTTTAGACTTGTTTGTGGGCCACGTGTTGGCGGATGGGGTGAGGCCGAGGTCGGAAGGTACGGTGGAGCTTGAACTTGCCATTGGTGGCGGCGAGGCGGTGTCAAGGTGGTTGGAGGCGGCGCAGCAATCGAATGACACGGGGCGGTTGTGCGTGTTCAAGAACGAAGAGAGAGGGATAGAGCGGGAAATTAGAGTGCGGGCTTGATTTTATAACGGTCGGAAATTTAACGCGGTCGTTATGTTAGGATCGTATCGACAGTATATATGTGAGGAATTGGATTGGTGACGATTGGAGCTAGTGGAATTTGAACCAGAATGCGCAAGTGACAACTGGAGTTTGGTGAGTTAAACTCACCTTTTTGGTTAATCAGTACGTTATATAGTTGATAAAAATTGTCGATTGGCTGTTTGGATGATTTACTTCTTTATTAGTTGGTTTGGATCTATTCCCGCCTCTTGAGCGGATGACCTTTATATTTACCTGCATGGTAGCGGATGACCCATATTATAAGATTATATACTGTATACGATGCATGTGAACAGGCTGGAGGAATCCAACAAGATTCCTCACCACTATTGATTTTGTTTACATATATGTGTGTGTGTGTGTGTGTGCGCGCGCGCGCGCTGATATATATGAGTTTTGATGCGGGGGACAGCTTGGAGGGATCCAACGTGATTCCTCGCCATTGTTGGAAGGTTTTCAATAATATTCCTGTTATATGAATTTTCGAAAATCAAAACTGATTGTTGACGCTATGGGTTATGACATTTTTATACGTTCAAACTTAAACCCTATAGTAATAGGAAACCAATATCAATATTGGTTACACATTAGGTGGCTATTGACCTCAAATTAGTATTTTGGAATACTATAAATTACCATTTGAGGTTGGAGTTGCTTTTTGAGATGGAGAAATATTTAGAAAAAAAAAATCTTAATTTAGGGTTTTCGAAAATATTTCGTTTAAAAGGGATTTAATTTCTACTATTTGTCTTTTCTAAGTCATTTAGAAATGTTTTTAAAGGATTATTTATTTATATTTAATATAAGATTATTTATTTATATTTAATATTGTTTATAGATTATTTATTTATATTTAATATTATTTTAAAGTTATTTATTTATACTTTATGTTGTTTTAAAGTTATTTAATCAATATTTTAATATTTAAAAAGTTAATTATTTAAATAATTAATATGGTTTGAAATTAATAATAATGATTATAAATAATGTTTTGGAAATAAATTATTATTATTTATAATAATGGTGAAGATTAATTATTATTGTTTTATTAATAATGTTTAGAAATTATTAGTTATTATTTTTTAAAAATTTTGAATTTAATAATTATTATTAATTTATAATGTTTATTGTTAATAATTATTATTATATAATAATAGTGTTTTGATGTAAATGATTTTTATTCATTTATAAATGTTTTTGAAATTTATATAAAGGAAGATTATTTACAATGTATAAAGAGAGTTTTATAAATAGTTTAATATATTTATAAAAGAATTTTAGAAATGGGTTATAGATTTATAAAAGGAGTTTTGTAAATGGTTTTGTGGATTTATAAAAGGGTTATAAATGATCTAAGGAATATATAAAAGAGTTTTATAAATGGTTCGGATATTTAGAAAATGGTATGTAAATGGTTTTTAGAAATTTATAAAGGAGTTTATAAACAGTTTTAGTTTTGTGTAAAAAGGAAATATTCCTCTGTTTTGTGGATATACTTATACCATTGAGATAAGTATATGGATATTTTTCCAAGCATTCAAAATATAAGGATTTGTGGATATATCCTTGTAAAAGTATTTTGACAAAAGTGTTTATAAAGTGGTCTTAATTTATGAAAAGATTAATTAAAGAGGTTAGTGGTTGCTTATGTGCTTAACCAATGTTGGTTTTTCCTATGGAATTAAATTCCTGATTTGAATGTGTGTTGTTGATAGTTAAATAATCGACTATCAAATATGGATTAAAAGCGTAACTCTAGAAATATCTAGGAGAAATACATGAGTTACAAGTCATCTCCGAGATTCTATACTTTGGGTATAAATCTTGTTTCGTTCTCCTAGGATAAATGGTAAGGAAATCCATCCACCAATGGTTAGGAGGTGATCTCCGCTCTTATCTTTGACTGTTTATTTCCTAAAGAACCCGGGTTGAGTTTACTGGAAACTATCAAATGTTGTTTCGAAGAGACAGGGATCAGATATGTTATCCGAAAACCACTTCGACCCAACTCAAGTGTTTCGAAGTGAAGACATCTTGAAGAGATATGAAGACGAAGCTCTTTGAAGTGCAAGGGTTGCTTGCTACTAATCCTGAGGGTGATTCCAAAATGGATGTAATAGAAGTAGTGCCTTCGGTTTGTCCATCTCCTGGACAACTTATATGGATGAATGCTGACATTGCATTGCTGCTTGGAGGGTAGTGTTAGCATTCCAAGTGGGAAGTGCTATATAAAAGGTAAAACGTAGCCTCAAGCCTCGTCAACCGAGAATGACTAAAATAGAGGAGATGCAGTAGGGCTAAGTAGGTCACTCCCAATTAGGGTATGATCATCCCTATCTAGATTCGATACTATCTCTCATTTGTATGCTTCGGGGTCCATTAACCAAGGGGTGATCATATTTGGTACTATCCAGTAAGGGGTAGGCCGGTTCTATGTTGTCAAGGGATCCCGACGAGGTCCTCGCTGTTAATTTATCTAGAGATGCACCATGACGGGCGATACCCTAGTAGCCCAGTCATTGTATAGATTCTCCAATAAGCACCGTATGGACTTAGTTGTGCCCAAATATGTTGAAACGTGAGATGCAAGCATTCCAGCTATATTCATATTTTACTTGGACCCCTAGACATTATTATAATTTTAATGGACTTTATATAGAAAGGTTTTTCGTTATCGTAAGGTAAAAACCCATCTATGTTTATGTGTGGCGTGGTCTTACGAGATACCTATATTTGAAAGGTTTTTAATAAACATTAAATTCTATTTAGGTATGTTTTTCTCACACTAGTTACAACACTAATCTGGGCGTTCTTCCCTTCCAATGCTCAGGTCAGACCAAGCATATTTACAGATTGCTTTGGATGCATTGGAGGACTAGAGACGAGTTGGAGGCCTAAGATGTATCTATGTATTTCTTTGTGTTCTGTTGCATTTTCTATTGGTTGTATTTATCAGCAATTGTAAAGGCAGGCTGTTTAATTGTCCAAGCTAAAATAGGTTAATGTGCTCTGATTGTTGTATGTATGCATATTACAGTTTTTGTTTCTTTTGTAAACATTAATTTCATATTATAGATTATTGGTTCCGCTGTGAGATTCTGTGTTGTTTAGTTTTCTTCTTTCTTTCTTCTTCTTTTCCCTTAACAATCCGTCTTTCCGACACTTGGTTGTTTGACACGTAAATACTGTGGATGTATTAGTGTCGACTTCTAAGGATCGGAAAAGGCGGGTCGTTACAGCTGGTATCAGAGCTTAGGTTGAGCGAACACCAAGGCTTTGATGGGGTAAACTCATTAGAGATAGGGTTAGTAATACCCTATAATGAGTTCAAGTGTAATATATTTAAGAGCACGTATTTGTTAGTGATATAAAAATATTTTATATTGTGTTAATCGATCTGTTGAGTAGCTTATGGATTCTGGTTAATACGAGTAGCTAACGTTATTAATAGGGATCCTTAAACCCTTAACAAGGCCAATCGACACGGTATTGTTTTTAAAGTAGGTAAATGAAATAATTTTACTTAAATTATAGTTTATATATAAAGGAATAATTTTTTTAGAAATTATTATAGTTATATATTATATGCTTTGTTGTTAGGAAGATGATATCATTCTGTTATTATCATTTATGGTTTGGTTAGTCATGCTCATCCAGTTGGGAGCATTGACTATTGTTTTTGATTTGCTAGTCATGCCTGACCAATTTATGGGCATTGATTATCGAGCTAGGTTAGGAACAATTTTATGTTGTTTTATTGCATGGGTTGGGGAGATTAGTGATTGTGGAAACATTAAAAACGAATACCTTATGAATTCGGTTTCAAATTTTGACTATAAAGTGTTCGAAGATAATGATGGGTTAGAATTTGATTTTAAGTAAAAGGATCTAAACTTAGAATTTGAGAATTTAAACCTTGACGTTTATGGGAAATGGATTTACAATGTTTTGGAGATTGATTTTCAAAGGATTCGAAAGAAAATATATTAATTTTAAATGTTTTTGAATAGAAATATTTCAAATGGATTTTGATGGAGACAGAAAGCATTTAACTTACTTCGATCGTTGGAAAATAATTTCAATGATGACTGCAGCATCAACGACATTCATTTTCGTGTTTCTAAGTGATGGATTGCTAGCATAGAAGATTTTTTTTGGTAAAACAAGTTTTGGTTTAAGTTACAAATATGATTTGTTATACAGAAAAGATATATATTATATATTATTTCAAACTAAGTTGAAATAAATTCGGATGTTTAAATTCTGAAATTTCAACTAAGTATTATATGGACGCATGTAGCATATGCATTAGAGTAGATTAGTTTTGCATCTTTGTTTGATGTGTTGACTGGAAATTTTTCATTTATAGAAATGAAAAAGAATTTCCGACAGATTTCGGACAGTCGGGACTTCTTAACTGGATATAGAAATTGAGCCAAGTGTCTTGAGAAATATAAGAAAATATGTTTTTGCTAACTTATAAATTTGAGGAAAATAGTGGGAAAAAGTGTAACAACCCTGGTTTCCAAGCCGTACTATTCTAAGAATTTAATTAAAATGGTAGTATTCAAATTCGGTTTGGATAATTATTATTTTGGAATTAAATTATTATTCAATTAAGTTATATTCAATAAAGAATTTTTTTTGTTATAGTAAAATTTGATTTAGTTAATAAATTTCATTTTTGATAATATATTAAAATTCAAATAAAGTGTGTTATTAAATATGAAATATTTTAAAAGTATAAATAGTTTTGTACAATTGAGATGGATGAAAAGAAGATTTCTTTAATATTCAAGAAAATTAATAAATCGATGAAGATGAATAGATTTATTAATATTAGTTCAATGCATAATTAAATAGAGTGAATTAATATTGAATTGAATAAAAATGTTGCAATTTGAAAAGTTACCTTATCAAATGAAGTGTAAATCAAATTAAATTAAATTAGAATAGATTAAAATTTATAAAGCAATTAATTACAAGAAAACAAAAGTAAAATAGAAAAGAAAACAATAGTAATAGAGCCCAAAGCTAGCCATACAATGTTAATATCTCTTTTTGCAAAATGGTTCCATACCTTTACCCGTTCACACTTAGAATAGGCCAACCCTAATTTCCAAATTTGAGAAATTGAATGTAAAAAAAAGAGTGAGAAGCACGAATGCAAGCGTTGTAGCATCCTCACCTGGCTCATCATCGATCGCCGGAATGGGAGGAGCCGCATGCGTGGGAGCGACATCGGCTTTGGAGGGCGGAACGTGAGTGCAGCCAAGGCGACGTTGATGCTGGGTGTTTCGACGGCGGATGACGTGGTGGTGCAAGCAAAGCCTGGCTTTGCTAATGGTCATACCATTTGATGAGTATGGCCGACCTCTTCTGATCTTTACAAAGCAAGGTCTGATGAAGAGGCTCTGTTGTCTCGAAGCTCAGAATTAACATAAATGCTGGAATATTCGATAGCAATTTGGGTAGGAACATGCTAAAGCTAACAGGAAATTCAAGCAAGCAATGGATTCGGTGAGTTATTTTATAACTCACACACCTATATCAATGCAGGTTTATTCTCTATCTACATATATATATATATATATCTTTACTACTAAATTCCATGAACTAATTTCAACCGTGTCTTTTTGGATTACCAATAATACCCTTGCATCTTTATCCTCATTGTTGAGCTGATGTACTGGTATGTACAGTATGAACTATGTGTGAGCTGAAGAAAAATGAGAACGAGTTATGTTTTGTCCGAACAATCAATTTGTCATAGTCCTATCTGCATTTGCTGCATTACTAGACCAAATTTTATAATGTTCACGTATTTTCTTCAAAAGCACAAAAAAAGAAATCATTAGCTAGGTGGCGAGGTCTTAATGAACATTTTATATTTTTAGTTTTCATTTGAAATATCATCCTGACGGATGAGAAATTCACATGCAATGAGATGTTAATGAGCCTTTTATACTAATTTTTATGCTAAATTTATTAAGACAGTAATTTTGAATAAATTCCACTGGAAATTTGGCTATGTATGTTATTTTAAGATTTAATATGTGAAAAACTCTATTAAAAACATGTTTTAAATTACATTTTCAATTTTAATTTCGGTAAAAAAATTATTTTTTGAAAATTAAATTTTAACATTATTCGTATATTTCAATGATTAAAACGTTTTTAAAAAAAAATATTTATGGAGTTTTTCGTAAATATTCTGAAATTTAAAAATAATTTTTTTTGTAGTGAAACTGGAGAAAAAATTCTTTAAAAAGTAACTTGAATTCTATGTGATGAGACAAATTTATTAGTTTCAGCATTTAGTGAAGAATGAGATTTGAATTATTCATTCAGCTTCATCAATTTCTTAGTTGCCATGAGAGATTTGTTGATTTAAAAAAAGTGCTGGAGTGAGCATTAATAGTTACTTCCTACCCAACAAGGGTATCAATTGGCTATTATCATACAATTTGTTGCGTTATTGCTATCAGACAACATCATCTGCCTTTAGTAAGCGGATCAAAGAAAATAAGAAATTGGAATCAGTTTGGGTTTTTAGTTTCTTAAATAATACTTCTAACATTTTTAGTGTTGCACTTTTTGGGTATAAACTTAAACTTTTCAAAATGTACTTTTAAATTTAAATTACATTTAACATATGTAGATACACTCCCAACTTAGTTGGAATTCAAAAATTTTACATTTCATTACTTGATCAATTGCTCTTATCTTTTAATTAAAGTGGAAACTGTTCATACCTTAATTAAAATGAAAGTTTGTCGTCTATTAAAATCAAGTCAATCAATTATATGTCAATTAAATTTTAAATTAAACAGCTTCTACCTTAATTAAAATGCAAATTTATGTATACCAAAACTAAAGCTGTTTGTTTGGATAAAAAAGGGCTGAATGCTAATCTCTAATGTTAATAAAGAAAATTCAATCAACATGATTTACATGCATCCTTTTGAAATTTCAAAATTACCCCTCTTTGTTAATGGAATCGTACCGCTCTTGCCGACTACCCATCCAGGTAATATTTTCCTATCAATTTATTCTCGATATCACCAACAAAACAACTTGAAATGTGTTGTGGCTACAAAAACATTTGTACTTAAAACATACATCAATTCAAAGTAAACATCTTTGGATATTAGATGCATGCATGTGCGTTATATACTAGTGTGTGTGTGTGTGTGTGTGTATATATATATGCTTCGTTTGGAATTTCGTTAATAAATTGATAGTGAATGATTGAATTGCATTAAATTTTAATAGTGATTGGAAGAAATTATTAAAATAAATTGCATGCTACAAGTTTAATTTGCTCGATGGATGAATTGGTTGAAATATGAGTTTAAAATATTGGATTGAAGTGATAATTGAAAATTGAATTAAATGACTGAAATGAAGTTGCATGTTAAAACTATATTGTTACTGCAAGTTGAGTCGATGGTTGAAATTGCATACATTGTTGTATGATCGGAGTTTGCCGGAAGGCAACTAGATTGATAAATAAATTCATATTATGAAATGATATTTTATAGAGCGTCGTTGGCTCTAAAAGTTGCATTCTATTGGATATCTTGTTTGAATGGCGTAAATGTTTTTAAAAGATTCTCGTTTTGAGATTTTATCTATCTTTATCTTTATTGGAATTTAATTTATAAAATATAATTAAATTATACTATTTTTAATTTTCAGTAGCAATCGACTATTCTGAGTTGAAGTTCTTTTAAATGTTATTTTAAAGAAATATATCTATTTATAGATATAAAGCCTTGTTTTAAAATGAATTTAACTATGATTTTCAATTTTACAAATAATATATGGTTTTAAAGTGTTTATGAAGTAATATTATAAACATATTTATATGGATTTGAAATAAAGTAAATTATTGATTATGAAAATATTGTTTTGATTAAAAGTTCTAATAATGGAATTTTATTTTAAGACTTATAATGTTATAACTCTTTTCGTTTTATATACGAGTACATATGCACGTCCAGGTGGGTCTGCATTTAACCACAATGTGCATGCATTTTTATTTGTACCTGTGGAAGTAGATTTGATAGTAGCATTCCCACATTTGAACGCCGCCTAGGCAGAAACCGCTATTTTTTTTGTTCTGACTGCAATAACTTCTTTATACTAACTCGGAATCAGGCAAAACTTCGACCGATGAATTATTAGCTAAATTATAGACAATATGGTACACTCGGATACTTCATCTTGTGAATGCACACTGTAGTTCTCCAAGTGAATTGACAGTTTACTTAGAAAATAACATGGCACAACATCCTCATATTTGAACTCCGCCTAGTGCAAAAGCCGCTATTTTTTTATTTAGACTGCTATATTTTCTTCATACTGACTTGGAATTCGGCGAGATTCGACGGATTAACTCCCACCTAAATTACGGACAATATGGAACACTCGGATACTTCATCTTATGAACACACACTGTAGTTCTCCATGGGGATTGACAGTTGTACTTAGAAAATAACAGGATACCACATCTCCATATTTGAACTCCGCCAAGTGCAGAAGCCACTATTTTTTTTGTTCAGACCGCAATATTTTCTTCATACTAACTCGGAATCCGGCGAGACGTCGACCGATTAACTCCCACCTAAATAACGGACAATATGAAACGCTCGGATACTTCATCTTGTGAACGTATACTGTAGTTCTCCATGGGGACTGACAGTTGTACTTAGAAAATAACAGGCTATATTCCCATATTTGAATACTATTTCTCTATAAGATGTAAAAGGGTATATTTGGAATTTCAAAAAGACACTGAGTAAATCTATTCAATGCATTCTCTTTATTAGTAGTAATGATAGAGTGAACGATTTCCATTATTATAATGAGGGGTATTTCTGGTATTTCAAAAAGACACGGTTGAATTCCTATTTAAGTAATTCTCATTATTAGTAGTAAAGATATGAGTTATAGGATTTTAAAAGTGATAAATTTGAAAGTAAACTGTAGATAAAGCAATTTAAATATCATTTTCTATATGATAAAATTATATTAATTATTTAAACATATAAACTATTGTTTACTTTTATTGTATTTAGATTTTGACTATTTTACGCAAATTTAAATTGGATTCTGATGAATTTCGTGCTTTTCTATGAAACAAAGAATTTTAATAAACGATTGAATTGTCGGGTGGTATGGGACACTTTGCACAATTATTTCGGTTATTACTATAATTTGTTAAATAGAGTTTAAAGTGGAAATTACTAGCTTTTAGTAAATACTTGAATTTACTTTCTGGTATGGGACAGTTAGCTAAATTCTTGTAATTACTGGAGTGACAGTAATTAACACTTAGAGTTGTATTATCTTAGGATGTTTTGATTTCAGACCGATGGATCCTCGAGAGAAGATAACTCATTTTTCATCGATCTGAGAATCGATACATTTTTAGATTTGGGTAGGAAGATCTCTTTCGGAAGATCTGTTATGGTGTAAATATGGTTGTCTCTTTCGGAAGATAGATTTTGACATGCATCGTAGTTTATAGATACTACAACCTATCAGTTTGTTTTTTTTATACAGTTAGACTATGTTTACCTCTTTCGGAAGGTAAATTTGCATAGGACGGATTAGGTACACAGTTGCTCTTTTCTTTGAGCGGTGTCCATAATCTATAGTCTCTTTCGAAAGGCTTCCTTTCTATGTAGCGGGTCTCTTTCGGTAGATTTCGTGTCACTGTATTAAACTGATAGATGACTACCATTATTATTTCATTATTGATGATATTTCTTTAGAGATTTTTAGTATGGATATTCTGTATCCTTTATGGATCTGAGGATTTTGAGTTGGTTATCACCTTATTTTGAGATGATAGTCTATTGAGACTTGATATGTATTTATGAAATGATGATTTGTTAGATATGTCTTATTTGAGTATTCGTTTTGGGCATATTTTACTTACGACTTATTTGGTTAATGTTAAGTCAAAATTTTGAGATCTACCTATATTGGTTTGATATGCCTTTTTGAATTTTTGGGCTTCAGGCATATTTCGAGCTGACTTATTTTACGCTTCAATCGTTTATAGATTTGTATAGTGAATTTAATTAATATGCATTATTATAATTGTTTGTTCGGCATATTTACTATGACTTATTATTTTAAGTCATAAAGTTATGATATTAGTATCTCACATATTATTTAGATATAGTCAGACCCGTTTATTATTTTAATACCTAGGTTAGGCCGAGACTTTACTGGTACAGGGACCCATTGACCTTTGAATTTTGGGCTAGCATTGAAGTAGACTATTTTGATAGTTTTAGTTTACTTCATACTTGTATATATTGACAGTTAGGAGTTTATGTCATCTATATTATATAGTAGTGACTTTATACCTGATACAAGATTTTGAATTGATGTATATAATTATGTGGGTCTAGTACTCATATTTTGTAGACTCACATTCTATTATGTATATAATGATGTATATTATTCCGTTGTGATTTGCGACTCTGATTCTTATTTACCTATACTATATACTATTCTGAATATTTTTAGTGGGTATGTTTATTACTTTGTATTAATACTGTACATGTCTAAATTTCATTTCAGATCCTCAAAAAGGTAAATAAGACGTGTCAGTGTTAGTATTAGGATATATTCAGATTCGATCGCCCTTAACCAGCCATATTCTTCGGATTAGCAAACGACATTACTTGTAATGTTCTTTGCTAAACTGGGCATAGCGATGGGGTCGTCATAGCTTGGTATCAGAGTTGTGTTCAGAACTTTATAGAATCTAAATAGTACAGAGTTGAAATCTAAACCTAGATGACCTAGAGTCCCATCCCTTGGGTGTGTAGTTGTTAGTAATTTAATTAACTATTTAGGAATAGAAATACAAATAATAATTGAGAATAATCATTTGGACGTATTTGAAAATTTTTGAATTAAACAAATTATTATTATGAAAATTATTTTTAAATTTGGAACGCACTTCTATAAAGAGTGAGATTTGATAGATATCATAAATGAGTCCTTAGATGGCTTAACATTGAATTGTTGTGTCCTGATCTGTTAGTGATTAGAGTTGCGCAGCGGAAGCTGGAAGATTGCTTTCCATTGAAGACAATTGTTTTGTTTGATTGAAATATATGTTATTCACATCAATGTTTATTTGGTTTATGCTTAATTTAAATGTGGAATTGAATAAGATGTTATTACTAAATGAATTTATAGTTCCATTTGAATCTGGATGAATTCAAATATTAATAAAAACCAGCGGTTACTACAAAATAGAATTGCTGGGGAATAATAAAAATGTCTAAGCAATTTATAGTTATAAAATATAGAATGATAAATAATTTGTATCTAATTAAATTTGGAATTGAAAATTATAATAAGTAAAATTAGATTTAAAAAAATTTGGTTGATGGATGCTTATTTGTTTTAAAATTGTAAATGATTGTGCAAAATTAATATTGAGTAGAAATTACTATTGAGAGTTAAAACCTGCTCAATAATAACAATAAGAACTTGTGGTGTCTTCAGTAGGGTAGTTACCATAAGAAATATTGGAAACTTAAATTTATATAAAACGAAATGTTAATTCATATGTGTGATTAATTAAATATTAAAATGAATTTAAATTTTGATATTTGTTTAAAGTATATATGGATGAATGAGTGTTATGGATTTGTTATCTATAAATTATACTTATATGTAAATATTAAGATTAATTAAAAGGATTTTAATAAAAAGCAAGCAACTATTTGAATTAAAATCTTTTTGACATTGGATATACATACATATATATATATATATATATATGAAATTTGGTTATACTTATTATAAAGAAGCAAATAATTTGGAAAAGCCTAAAGTATTGAAAGATATATGTATATCTTACAAAAATAAATTTTGTGTTAAATTGAACGTTGAGTATTTTAAGAATTCTGGTCGATGCGCCTGATCAACGTTATCGATAGGGATTCCTAAACACTAGGACAAGACATTTGGATACAGTGTTTTGGGCAATAATATTTTTAGAAATAATATTTAGTAAGTATACATATTTTGTAAAGAAGATAAAATTTTGAAATAAGTAAAATATTATATATATTAAAGTGGATAGTTGGAAAGGTTGTTTTTAAGATAAAATAATGTTTTATAAAAGGGTTAAAATATTTTTTTGAAGGAGAGGTATTGGGGTATTTTTGGTAAATAAAATAAAGTATTTAAAATGAGAGTAAGCATTACTTGGAAAACTAGAATATTATTTGGAAGATATTTTACAATTGTAAAATCTTATGTATTCATCTATGAAGTTGTATGTTAAATAAATTGGATACAGTATTTTAAGATGATTGTACATGTTATATTGTTGTTTGAATAAATGTCAAGATTTATATTTTAATAAAGCGTAGAGTGAAATAAAACTTATTTATATGAATTTTCAATTTAAGAGGAGTTTGAAATGAATCTACAATTCAACTATGATTATATTAAATTATTGAATATCGAATACTTTGATTAAGTGGATAAATAATTTTCTCTATTATGACTTGCAAAATAAATGAGAAATA
This sequence comes from Allium fistulosum, assembly GCA_030737815.1. NCBI lineage: Eukaryota > Viridiplantae > Streptophyta > Magnoliopsida > Asparagales > Amaryllidaceae > Allium > Allium fistulosum. Next base: position 302,515,498 of record CM060903.1, on the reverse strand, counting down.
AATTTTGTGTTAGAATAATTTAAGTATTAAGTATTTGATTGTTGAAAAAAAGGGTTGCACTTACATTCCAGTAATCACTTTATCTTTCATGTTATTATCAACTACATGCTTAGAAAATACTAATAAAAGATATGTAGGTGGAACGTTAGTAATCTGCTTTGATCAAGGAAGGAAATGGATATTATCTAGTTTATGTGAAATAATGAGTCAAAAGGAAGCTAGTACAGGAATTTCTCAATTACATAAACTAAAGGAACAACTAGATTTACAAATTAGAAATAAACAATGCAACAAAGAACTGGAGGGTTATTCAAAAATAAACCTAAAAATTTTCACAATCTTTTGGCTACAGATTTTATTAAATTTGATTTATGGCAACACAAAACTAATGAAAACTAATATGTAACATTTTGTAAATATTAATATACTTAAACTTTGAGGTCATGAATCTAAGTCAAAATAAGCCTCGATTAATGGAAGGCCAACAGAAGCAAATTCCAAACTTAAGCCTAGATGTTGGTGCCATTTGCATTGAGACTCCAGAAAACAACAGTTCATTAAATAACAGAAAGCAAAATCGTTGCCTTGAACAAATGGAATTTTTTTTTACAACATTTAAGCCAAAGATGATTAAATTAGATACCATACATACGTGCATAATGTGGTTTTTTGCTAATTTAATTTTGGAAATGTTACTCATTAACTGACATCACGCAAAAATGTTTTGAAGAGAAAAGTAATTTTTGAATGGATGAAGTTCTTAAAATAAATTGCATGCTACGAGTTAAATTTGTTCGATGGATGAATTGGTTGAAATATGAGTTTAAAATATTGGATTGAAGCGATAATTGAAATGAATTAAATGACTGAAATGAAGTTGCATGTTAAAACTATATTATTACTGCAAGTTGAGTCGATGGTTGAAGTTGCATACATTGTTGTATGATCGGAGTTTGCCGAAAAGCAACTGGATTGATAAGTAAATTCATATTATGAAATGATATTTTATAGAGCGTCGTTGGCTCAAAAAGTTGCATTCTATTGGATTTCTTGTTTGAATGGTGTAAATGTTTTTAAAAGATTCTCGATATGAGATTTTATCTATCTTTATCTTTATTGGAATTTAATTTATAAAATATAGTTAAATTATACTATTTTTGATTTTAAGTAGCAATCGACTATTCTGAGTTGAAGTTCTTTTAAATGTTATTTTAAAGAAATATATCTATTTATAGATATAAAGCCTTGTTTTAAAATGAATTTAACTATGATTTTCAATTTTACAAATAATATATGGTTTTAAAGTGTTTATGAAGTAATATTATAAACATATTTATATGGATTTGAAATAAAGTAAATTATTGATTATGAAAATATTGTTTTGATTAAAAGTTCTAATAAAGGAATTGTATTTTAAGACTTATAATGTTATAACTCTTTTCGTTTTATATATATGAGTTATAGGATTTTAAAAGTGATAAATTTGAAAGTAAACTATAGATAAAGCAATTTAAATATCATTTTCTATATGATAAAATTATATTAATTACTTTCAACCTATAAACTATTGTTGACTTTTATTGTATTTAGCTTTTGACTATTTTACACAAATTTGAATTGGATTCTGATGAATTTCATGCTTTTCTATGAAACAAAGAATTTTAATAAACGATTGAATTGTCGGGTGGTATGGGACACTTTGCACAATTCTTTCGGTTATTATTATAATTTGATAAATAGAGTTTAAAGTGGAAATTACTAGCTTTTAGTAAATACTTGAATTTATATTCTGGTATGGGACAGTTAGCTAAATTCTTGTAATTACTGGAGTGACAGTAATTAACACCTAGAGTTGTATTATCTTAGGGTGTTCGGATTTCAGACCGATAGATCCCCGAGAGAAGATAACTCGTTTATCATCGATCTGAGAATTGATACATTTTTAGATTTGGGTAGGAAGATCTCTTTCGGAAGATTTGTTATGGTGTAAAAACGGTTGTCTATTTCGGAAGGTAGATTTTTACATGCATCGTAGTCTATAGATACTACAACCTATCAGTTTATTTTGTTTTATACAGTTAGACTATGTTTACCTCTTTCGGAAGGTAAATTTGCATAGGACAGATTAGGTATACGGCTGCTCTTTTCTTTGAGCGGTGTCCCTAATCTGTAGTCTATTTCGGAAGGCTCCCTTTCTATGTAGCGGGTTTCTTTTGGTAGATTTCGTGTCACTGTATTAAACTGATAGATGACTACTATTATTATTTCATTATTGATGATTAATTCTTCAGAGATTTTTAGTATGGATATTCTGTATCCTTTATGGCTCTGAGGAATTTTGAGTTGGTTATCACCATATTTTGAGATGATAGTCTATTGAAACTTGATATGTATTTATGAAATGGTGATTTGTTAGATATGCCTTATTTGAATATTTGTTTTGGGCATATTTTATTTATGACTTATTTGGTTATTGCAAAGTCAAAATTTTGAAATCTGCATTTATTGGTTTGATATGCCTTTTTGAATTTTTGGGTTTCAGGCATATTTCGAGATGACTTATTTTATACTTAAGTCATTTATAGATTTATATAGTGAATTTAATTAATATGCATTATTATAGTTGTTTGTTCGGCATATTTTCTATGGCTTATTATTTTAAGTCATAAAGTTATGATATTAATATCTCACATATTATTTTGATATAGTCTGACCCGTTTATTATTTTAATACTCGGGTCAGGCCGAGACTTTATAGGTATAGGGACCCATTGACCTTTGGATTTTGGGCTAGCATTGAAGTAGACTATTTTGATAGTTTTAGTTTACTTCATACTTGTATATATTAACAGTTAGGAGTTTATGTCATCTATATTATATAGTAGTGACTTTATACCTGATACAAGATTTTGAATATGATGTATATAATTATGTGGTCTAGTACTCATATTTTGTAGACTCGCATTCTATTATGTATATAATGATGTGTATTATTCCGCTGTGATCTGTGACTCTGATTCTGATTTATCTATATTTTTAACCGGTGTGTTTATTACTTTGTATTAATACTGTACACGTCTAAATTTCAGTTCAGATCCTCAAAAAGGTAAATAAGACGTGTCAGCGTTAGTATAAGAATATATTCACATTCGATCGCCCTTAACTAGTCGTATTCTCTGGATTAGCAGACGGCATTACTTGTAATGTTCTTTGCTAAACTGGGCATAGCGGTGGGGTCGTCACAAAAAGGTAAATTTTGAATTTGTTAGACATTTGGGTTATGTAAAAAAAATTGAATAGAGCGTGTAAAATTTTATGGTATAAAAGAGTGTTATATGAATATAAACCTAAGTTGTAATTATAGGATTTGTATAAACTTAAGTAAAATTATATGAAATGGTTCATAAATGATTTTAGTATTAAAATTGAATGTGAATAATAGGGAATTGGTATTGTTAAAGAAACTAATTAGAATAGATCTGTAGGATGTACGTAGATCATTTTATTTGCATGGAAATTTCTTGATCCAGATTCAAGTACATGATTTCGCGATGATTTACATCGGTCCGAACAAGGATTTTTCACTCGATTCTTGACGGCGAATATTTGATACGGATTTTTGATTGATTCTGGAGTTCTCCATCATAGTATATGGCTATGCAAGAAGACTGGCGGTTTCTAATCATGGAACCGGATCAGAGTTCGCACTAGAGAAGTTGATTGGATGATACTAGTTCGGAAGTGAGATTGTGTGATCGGGGGAGCAATCAAATTTGATATTGCGCACGAATGGTAGATGTATATCTTACAGGCTTTATTATAATTAAATGTTTAACATTGAGAGAAAGCAAAATAAAATGGTTATTAATTTTGTAGTTGGATATTACTTGTAAATAAGATGCAGGTATATAGAAGTAAATGCTAGTTGAATGCCTTTGGATACATGAATAGAGTTTGGTTACCTGGCAAATAGGTACATATTTAATTGTTGTTTGGTTGGATGCTTTTATGATTGAGCCGCTTGGCTTTTGTTTTCTTTTGGTTGATTTGGGTCCGTAGCGGCGATTTGTAGTTGTTCCAATATAGGCGGACAAAGGAGACACTGCATAAATTTTCGTAAATTTAAAGGCTTAGAGAATTTTATAATCTATTACAACTAATTGGTCTCGGTAAGTTAAAGGGTTTGTGGAATTTTTCTTACCTTGGAAATTTTAGGGACAAAATTCTTTTAAGGGAGGAAGAATGTTACGACCCAGAATTTTAGACATCTAATTTTGGAATATTTAATTTATTTTAAATATTGAAATGTTAGTTTATAAGCCAATTAGCTTAAATTTCAAATATAGGGATTTATTTGAATATGTGAATTGTGAATTTAATATGAATAAAATTTGATATTGAAAGCTTATTTAAATTTTGTTTAAATAAGAATGATAATCGTAAACATTTAAATTGGAATTTAAAAGTGATTAAACTGTTTTTTATAATAAGTCATTTTAATTAAAGTGTTAAAATATCGTTTGTCTTGAATTTTGAAGAAACCGGTACCGTTGGATCTGTAACAGTGAATTATTTTATGTTAACAAATTTCGTGGCAATCGGACACATCATTTGCTCGTACGAGCTCAAAACGCGTAGAAATTTATTAAAAGAATTCAATTTAATATAATTCGATTTTGAAAATCTAACTTTTGTATATGATCGAATTAGATCTTGAAACTAGTTCCATTGATTTTGGAATAGGGGTAATTAATATAGAACGTCAGGCAGCACGCCTCGATTTGATTTCGAGATTTTTGGGTACACGTTGTCGGATATTTTATTAATTTAAGTGTACCATAGCATGTCCACACTCCACACCCATACCCACTCCATCCCGTCCGCTATTCGAACCATGCTTCTGCCCATACCCCCCATGTCTCAACCCATCACTCCTCCCTCATTTATACACGGCAGCAACAAGAATTGGGTTGGAAAAATTTTCAAATTTAAACTTAAACAATAATATCCTCATCCGAGGATCCACATCAATCGGGACCAATCCTTGCGTTATTAGAGAAAGTCTTCAACTGGGAAGTTGTAGCCGACATTAAGATAAGTGAAGTGGATGGTGGAGAGTGTTGATGGTGAAGCGTGGTGGCCTCAGTTCGTCAATGAACATCTAATCTACTTTTGAATTTTTCGACGAATGGGTTGCTCGTTTGGCGAGGGGGTCTAAAGGGAAGTGGAAGAGGGCGGCGAGGGCTATATGCTGGCAAAATTTGGGCGATTGGCGAATGGTGGTGGCCATAGTTAGAAGATGAACGGAAAAGGTGGAGCGTTGTTTTTGGACTTGTTTGGGGGCCACGTGTTGGCGGATGGGGTGAGGCCGAGGTCGGAAGGTACGGTGGAGCTTGAACTTGCCATTGGTGGGGGCGAGGCGGTATCAAAGTGGCTGGAGGCGGCACAGCAATCAATTGACGGGGGGCGGTTGTGCGTGTTCAAGAACGAAGAGAGAGGGATAGAGCGGGAAATTAGAGTGCGGGCTTTATTTTATAACGGTCGGAAATTGAACGTGGTCAGTCATGTTAGGATCGTATTGACATTATATATGTGAGGAATTGGATTGGTGACGATTAGAGCTAGTGGGATTTTATGCTGAATTCGAACATCGTTCAAATTCAGAGGGAACTAGAATGCGCAAGTGACAACTGGAGTTTGGTGAGTTAAACTCACCTTTTTGGTTAATCAGTATGTTATATAGTTGATAAAAATTGTTGATTAAATGTTTGGATAATTTACTTCTTTATCAGTTGGTTTGGATCTATTCCCACTTCTTGAGTGGATGACCATTATATTTACCCGCATGGTAGCGGATGACCCATATTATATGATTATATATTGTATGCGATGCAGGGGAATAGGTTGGAGGAATCCAACAAGATTCCTCAGCACTATTGATTTTGTTTACATATATATATATCTGTGTGTGCGTGTGTGCGTGCTGATATATATGAGTTGTGGTGTGGGGGACAGATTGGAGGGATCCAATGGGATTCCTCACCATTGTTGGAATGTTTTCAATAATATTCCTATTATATGAATTTTCGAAAATCAAAACTGATTGTTGATACTATGGGTTATGACATTTTTACACGTTCGAACTTAAACCCTGTAGTAATAGGAAACCAATATCAATATTGGTTAAACATTAGGTGGCTATTGGCCTCAAACTAGTATTTAGGAATACTATAAATTACCATTTGAGGTTGTAGTTGCTTTTTGAGATGGAGAAAGATTTAGAAAAAAATCTTAATTTAAGGTTTTCGAAAATATTTCGTTTGAAAGGGATTTAATTTCTACTTTACTCCAACCTTATTATCTGTCTTTTCTAAGTCATTTAGAAATGTTTTTAAAGGATTATTTATTTGTATTTAATATTGTTTTAAGATTATTTATTTATATTTAATATTGTTTTAAAGATTATTTATTTATACTTAATATTGTTTTAAAGTTATTTTATCAATATTTTAATATTTTGAAAAGTTAATTATTTAAATAATTAATATGGTTTGAAATTAATAATAATGATTATTAATAATGTTTTGGAAATAAATTATTATTATTTATAATAAAGATGAAGATTAATTATTATTTTTATTATTAACAATGTTTTGAAATTATTAATTATTATTTTTAAGATGTTTTAAAGTTAATAATTATTATTAATTTATAATGTTTATTGCTAATAATTATTATTATATAATAGTCTTTTTGATGTAAATGATTTTTATTTATTTATAATTGTTTTTGAGATTTATAAAAAGGTAGATTATTTACAATGTATGAAGATAGATTCATAAATAGTTTATATATTTATGAAGAATTTTAGAAATGGGTTATAGATTTATAAAAGGATTTTTATAATATGGATTTATAAAAGGGTTATAACTGATCTAAGGATTGTATAAAAGAGTTTTATAAATGGTTTCATATATTTATAAAATAGTCTATAAACGGTTTTAGAAATTTATAAAGGAGTTTATAAACAGTTTTAGAACTGTGTAAAAAGGCAATCTTCCTCTGTTTTGTGGATATACTTATATCGTTGAGATAAGTATATGGATATTTTTTCAAGCATTGAAAATATAGGGATCTGTAGATATATCCTTGTAAAAGCATTTTGGTACAAGTATTTACAAAGTGATCTTAATTTATGAAAAGATTAATTAAAGAGGTTAGTGGTTGCTTGTGTGCTTAACTAATGTTGGTTTTCCTATGGAATTAAATCCCTAATTTGAATGTGTTTTGTTGATAGTTAAATAACCGACTATCAAATATGGACTAAAAATGTAACTCTGGAAATATATAGGAGAAACACGTGAGTTATATGGCACAGTCATCTCCAATATTGCTATACTATGCCTATAAATCTCATTTCGTTCTCCAAGGACAAATGATAAGGAAATCCATCCAACAACCGTACGGAGGTGATCTCCGCTCTTATCTTTGACTATTTATTTCCTAAAGAGTCAGGGTTGAGTTTACCGAAAACTATCGAATGTTGTTTCGAAGTGACTGGGATTGGATATATTATCCGAAAACCACTTCGATACAACTCACGCATTTCGAAGTGAAGACATCTTGAAGACGTTGGATATGAGGATGAAGCTCTTTGAAGTGCAAGGGTTGTGTAACGTTTCGGATTTTCGACTTCCAAAAATCGACATTAATACGTCCACTGTATCAACTGCCGAGCAATCGAAATGCCGGAAAACCGAATTGTTATGGAGAAAAAGAAGAGGTAGAAGAAGACAGAAGAAAAAGAAAGAAGAAACAACAGAAGAACACAGAACAATATCAGAATCTCACATTCGCAGCGGAATAACATATAATAGATAAATGAATAATCTTTAAATCAAAGAACTATATCATTTTATACATTACATCACATCAGAGTTTACAACAACAATATACAACACAACTGGACAGTAATATAAACTTGTCCACATACAGAATACACAGCGGAATAAATAATATCATATGCAAGTGATACGTCTCGCCATCCAGCTCGCCACCGAGCTCCATAGCATCTCCTGAATCCATAATGACCTGATAACCTGACTCTAGACTGCCCGTGTGGAAATTGGTGGGCACCCAGAGTTTAGGAAGGAAACAATAACTCCAGGTCAGTCATGGTGACTGGTGTGAGAACTAAAACAGTTATTTATCTTTTAAAACAACAACAACAAAGGAAATAAAAGACATCCACAATGCTTTTTGGAAAATGAAACTACCATAAGACTTCCCGCCACACACACAATGCAAACGCAGAATTGGAGGAGATTTCTTCTTATGATAGTCAAACATGCTTACTACGCAAAACAAATCATTTTTTATATTATTATTAGTGCATAGTGCAGAAAACATTTCGAAAGTATAATATCAATCTTAGCCAACATACAACCATTATTGTATGCCTACTATAGCTACTATGTTCAATAGCAGGTTACCGCCACATTCCATAGCTGGTAATATAACTAAAACCGTACAGGTTCGTATTGTTTCTTTGGATTTTCAACAAATGGTCAGGCTAAGGAACTTCCTTACACCGAAATGGAAACGCCTCTAGAAAGACGCCCCGAGAGTCAACCTGCTCTCTGCAAGCACAAGGCCGACGCTACCTCACGCTGTATATCTGTAACTAGGTAGCTAACACACACGAGCTATGCCATCCCCCGGTCGTTACCGACCTTTATCCGAGGATCCTCAACCACAAAGCAACAACCACAAAATATAATAAATTTGCAGCATCCACATAGGTAAAATATCTGGGCTCCATACCATGATATCACCTTTTATCCAGAAGGAAAATGACATACCCTAGGGGCGCGACCCCTAAAAACCTTGCCGCAACATTCCTATTTCGACCATTACCGGGTTGTGAGGCTGGACGAAGTCTCGTCCACAAAACTACACTTTTTCACAAAGCCACGCTTTTTCACAAAGCCATGCTTTGATCAACAATTGATCCACAGCACTTCGTATGCCACATTACCAAATTGGGAATGTATCACTAGTAAACATCAACTACATAACCTCTGAGCTCGTACGTCTCAGAGAAGGGTGTTAAGCTAAGAGAATAAATTCTCCGCCACCAACAGAAATGTATTTGATAGAAACCAGCTTTTCAATTCAAAGTGTAATGTCAGACACACATCCATACAAGTCCGTTCCGGGATCGAACGGAACCGAAGGCACTTCCAAAGAAGCCCTTGCAATCCGGGTATTCACTAATCACGTCCGGACTTCCCATCACAAGAAGAGTGATATAAATGTCTATACCGGAACAACTCGGTGCAGAGACATTCGATAGGTTGTCCTTTCATTTTCGAAAATATCTGGTCTTCACCACCGGTCTTCAATACGATCCATATCGTCGTATCACTAATTCGGAATGAGTTATATGACACAAAGGTCTTTTCCCGGCTAACCCGAATAGTGAGCACAATATTTAAAACATATGGATATAGGGATTTCAATTAAGTCACAACTTATTACCCAAATCCTTTCTTTCAAATGGTTTAAACAAATTACCATTTTAAATCTTTAAACAAAAAGATTTACTTCACAAAATTTACCCAGTTTCACAAAGATTCATTCACAGATTTCCAAATCAATTTCCATTTCAATTGGATTAACCCATTAAATATTTAAATTAAGATTTAATTTATAGCTTTCAAACTATTCACAATTCAAGTCTTTTATAATATAAAAGATACACCTTTTAAAATCTTCTTTGATTTCAAAATAAAGCTTAATCATTTTCACAAAGGTTAATTCCTAGTTTTTCCAAACTATTTACAATCTCATTTCAATTCAAAATGTTTCGATACAAATTGGAAATCTTTTCACTTTATGAAAGCATTATTATTTGAAAACGGATAGTTTTCGTTTTGGGAAAAACTGGTTACAATTACACAATTTAAAGCCATTCAAGTATAAAACTTGAATATACATTTAATATTTCCAAAACTATATTTTAAATGGTTAAAAACCCATATAAACACCTTTTATAATTTGTAAAATCCTTTAAACCAAAATTCTCAAATTATTGAATTCAATTTCAAAATATTGAATTCAAAATTTATATCAAATGATTTAAATTCCAATTTTATTAAGTTATTTAAAATAACTTTTATTTTTGAAACTCACTTTCAAAAACTTCCAATTTCAATTCCAAAACTATTTTGGATTCAAAAACTCAATTTTCCAAAATTGATAAAAAAAAAATCTGTGACTAAACCGATTTCCACGTGAAATCCACATTTGTGTGTGTATTGTGTAGTCCACGGGTTTAACACAATAGTGCAACAGCATTCAACCATCACAGATCAAATATAACAATATAATTTGATAAGCGGTATAACTATAACGCTTATCTTTCATTCACAGATCACAGATATTCATATCATATATAAATATATCACAAATCAGGATATATCACAAAGCATCACACATCAAAGATGTCCAACAATTCAAATTAATTTTTAAATCGATTTAACAAATATTCATTTTCCAGCTCCAAATTAATTTTCAAATTGATTTTCAAAATCCAAATAAATTTCCAATGAATTTCCAAAATTATTTCCTTTTAAAATAAATTCCTTTATCTCTTCAAATCCATTCAAAAATCCAAATTTCAAATAAATTCTTCAACTTATAAATAATATTTCCAAAATCCATTTAATAAGCCCTTTATCCCAAATTTGAAATTTAATCCAATATAATTCAAAAATACAACTTTTATCTTATGAAACTCCTTTTAAATTTATCCAATTATCAAAAATAAATTTTTCGATAAATTTTCAACTTAAATTTCTAAAATCCAATTTTTATTTATTTTCGGTATCCAACGATACCAAAAATATATCCGGCTAAATTATAGCCGTCAACAATTCCAATCACAATATAATCACACGGCGATTATAAATAAATCAACACACAACATTGAAACAAATTCAAAAATTTGAGGAATCCAGTTGGATCCCTCCAACCTGTTTCCCTGCATCCACAGATGTTAGCACAATACCAATTCCACTTCGAAGTGAAATATCGCGGTATATGGGATTTATAAATATTATCCGCTATTATGCGGCGCAATAGGGTCTCATCCGCTATATAATGCGGGAAATCAACTCCAAATACATATATAATACCAATTCCACTTCACGGTGGAATTATCGCGGTATATGTTTTTAATAAATAACCTCCACTTAATATACGGCGTATAGGGTCTATTTAACACAATAGATAACAATTATCATCCAATTCACACAATCAAGTAATTTTAAATCTAACTATTTAAAATTTAAATCGAAACAAATATTCGATTGAGTGAGGAGTTCTCACCTCGCTTTTATGACTGTTGTAGAATTTTATTTCGAATAAAATTAAACAGGCGTTCAATTTTACCCAAAATTTCCACTGACTCCAAATGACTCCAAACCAGTTCCATTGCGAAGAGCTCGTCGAAATGATTCCAACGCAAAAAGTTTCGTCGAATTCCGACCTCGTATGACAAAGTTATGTTGTTTTAAACATTATACGAATTAATATAAATCAATTTACAATTTTATTTTAATTTCTTTAACCTAAATTCGATCTGGGCCGCTCGTTCAATCAAGGAAAATCACGGCCGTGATCTCCTTCTTTCCCCATCAGTTTTCGAACGCGTTCAACAACCCAATTGCCGCCATCCATGCCCTAATTGTCACGATCCATACGAACACCTTCACGTTGATCGACCACCTTCCTTTCGAAGCCCATCGCGAGAGCCACCATTGGCCACGAGCACGGCGATCTCGGCTAGCTCCTCCACCCAGAAATCGCGAATGAACGGCCCACCCACTCGAGCAATTTCCGGCCTCTGCCTCGACTCGTTCACGATCTCGACCGTATGGATGCGTTCGTCTCGTGAAGCTCTTCAATCTTCGTGTTGGTGGTTTAGGCTAAAATGAGATGGATGAGGAGGATTTTGAGGAGAAGTACGGGATGATTTCGGCCATTGATCTCTATAGTGGCGGCTAACCCTTGCCTGGTTGGAGTTTTGTGAAAAATGAATTGATGGAGCCCTTTTATAGAAAATTGTCAAACACTATTCATCCGATTTATTTTTCGAACTCGAAATCAAGCGTGCCGACTGGCGTTTCTAAGGTTTACCCTGCGTTCCGGACACAATGGAACGTGTTTTGGGAGCTAATTCGATCGTATGTTAGAGTTACGGAAATTAACGATCAAATTTAAATTAAATCGATTAAAAACGATTTCGATGCGTTTTGGCTTGCCCCGGACAAACCGTAAATCCGATTGACACGAAATTTAAAATCTTACAATAATTTCACATTACGGATCCAATGAAACATGTTTCATCGAAATCCGAGACTGTTTGAAAAATGGTCATTTTTACTCGCCGATTAAATATTAAAATATTCAATTTTCACAATTTAACTTTTAAATCAATTTTAAAAGTTCACAAACATCATTATAACCTCAATATGATTTAATATAACTTTATAAATAATTTTTATACACTTTTAATCCAGATTTCAGTTATTTATGGAATTTCAAATATTAAATTGTCGATTTAATTAAACAATTAAATCACTATATTCGAAATAAAATTTATTCAACTGATAAAACTTAATTATTAATATTTAAAATCAATTAAATATATGAATTTCAAATGATAGAAATTCTGGGTCGTTATAAACTTCCCCCCTTAAAAGAATTTCGTCCTCGAAATTGCAAAGTAAGAAAAATGCCCCAAATTCATTAACTTTTCAAAAATCCACTTAGTGAAAATTTTATATTCACCTTTTCCAAAACCTTTAACTTCAACCAAAACAATGGTTTCCATTTTCTAGTTCAATTCCTACGTTTTCATTTCAATTTGGAAATTGGCTTTTCATTAACAAAAATTTTCCAAAATTTTCAAAAATTTTCTAACGCCTTAAATTTTCAGAAAAATTCGCCAGCGTCTCCTTTGCGCGGTTCGATCGTAGTAGGATCACAATAGACATAAATATATATACATCGACCCACACGGTCGGAAAAGCTGAAAAACAGTTCATATTTCCCATTTTTATTGCGTAGGTGTACCTTTTTAGCATTTTTAAGCAAGGAGTTATTTATTTAGCATTTTAGTGCAACCCAAGCAGCCGAACGGTAGCCCCGGCACCTGTACTTACTCAATTTAAACTCGTAAGTGACATATATAGGAAATTCATTTACATTTCATTAATTTTCAATAACAAACACAAAGTTTCCATAAGCAATGCAATCAAATAGTTCCCATAAGCAATTTATATGGTTTCAAAATGAATTCGAATGCTTTCAACAAAATTTTCAAACCATACATGTATTCATTTTAAATTAGTTCACCTTCACTAATTTACATTCAAGTTGGTTCACTTTCAATTCAAATTCAATTACATAGCTTTCAATTATTAATTCAATTTCATTAACACTTAATGAATTTATACTATATACAATCAACCAACAATCATATAACATCCAATGTCATTCAACACAACCAAATAAATTTACTTTACTTCACATTCAATTTGGTTCAACATTTTTAATTCCAATTGGTTTAATATTAAATTGACTTCCATTCAATTTCCAATTTATTAGCTTTAATGAATTAATACTTACATCCATTATTCCATATCAATTTACTTACATTCGATTGATTACATTCAATCCATTTATTAATTCAATTGCTAATTCATTTTACAAATAAATTTGAATTTCATTAAATAACTCAAGTTCATATTCATCACTTCATTTCATTAATTCACTTTATTAATTTACTTCGATACCAAAATCAACTTCATTCAACATTACTTAAGTTATATTCCAATTAAACATCATTTGTTTAACTTAACTTAACTTTTCACTTATAAATCCAATTCAGATTCCAATTCTAAAGTAAATTCTATTTAACTTTTACCAAAGTCAAATTTATTATTTCATATTATAAGTTCAGAACTCATTTTAGTTATATTCATCATTTTCAACTTGGATTTCAAATTCAAATTTGTTTATCAAAACAAAACTTAAAATTTCAATTTATTATAGTAGCAAATACATCACACAGAAACTCGAAAATGATACTAATGATGCTGCAGTCATCACCCTTATTATTTTACAGCGACAGTAGTGAATTCAATGCTTTAAATTCTTTCAAAAATTTCCTTTTATTTATAAATCACATTTATAAATCTTTTTCTCATATAATTTCACTATTCCACTTTACTTATACAAGATTATTTCACAACTGCAAATCATATTAATTATAATTCCATACTTAATAATTCATTTGCTTATATACTTCATTCTTTTACAATTGTTGTTTTTATTTAGATTATTCAAACAACTTTTATTAACTCATATATATTCTTACATTTTCAACAACCAAACAATCAATTTAATACACTTTAACAATTTCTGAAAAAAAAATTCCTTTATATACAAAATATAATCGAGGTAAAATTATTTTATTTACCCAATTTAAAATGATATTATGTCGACTTGCCTCGTTTAAGTGTTTAGAAACCCCTATCGATAATATGGCATCCCACATACCGACCAGAATTCATAAACAGCTCAACGGATAAGCAAACACAATATAAAACAATTTTATATTCACTAACAAATACGCGCTCATATCTATTATTACACTCACACTCATTCTAGAGTACTACTGACTCTATCTCTAATGATTAATTCCTAACAGAACCAAGGTTGTCGCTTAACCAACAGCTCTGATACCAAATGTAACGTTTCGGATTTTCGACTTCCGAAAATCGATATTAATACGTCCACTGTATCAACTGCCGAGCAATCGAAATGCCGGAAAACCGAATTGTTATGGAGAAAGGGAAGAGGTAGAAGAAGACAGAAGAAAAAGAAAGAAGAAACAACAGAAGAAAAATACCAGAATCTCACATTCGCAGCGGAACAACATATAATAGATAAATGAATAATCTTTAAATCAAAGAACTATATCATTTTATACATCACATCAGAGTTTACAACAACAATATACAACACAACTGGACAGTTATATAAACTTGTCCTCATATAGAATACACAGCGGAATAAATAATATCATATGCAAGTGATACGTCTCGCCATCTAGCTCGCCACTGAGCTCCACAGCATCTCCTGAATCCATAATGACTTGATAACCTGACTCTAGACTGCCCGTGTGGAAATTGGTGGGCACCCAGAGTTTAGGAAGGAAACAATAAACTCCAGGTCAGTCATGGTGACTGGTGTGAGAACTAAAACAGTTATTTATCTTTTAAAACAACAACAACAAAGGAAATAAAAGACATCCGCAATGCTTTTTGGAAAATGAAACTACCATAAGACCTCCTGCCATACACACAATGCAAACGCAGAATTGGAGGAGATTTCTTCTTATGATAGTCAAACATGCTTACTACGCAAAACAAATCATTTTTGATATTATTATTAGTGCATAGTGCAAAAAACATTTCGAAAGTATAATATCAATCTTAGCCAACATACAACCATTATTGTATGCCTACTATAGCTACTATGTTCAATAGCAGGTTACCGCCACATTCCATAGCAGGTAATACAACTAAAACCGTACAGATTCGTATTGTTTCTTTGAATTTCCAACAAATGGTCAGGCTAAGGAACTTCCTTACACCGAAATGGAAACGCCTCTGGAAAGACGCTCCGAGAGTCAACCTGCTCTCTGCAAACACAAGGCCGACGCTACCTCCCGCTGTACAGCTGTAACTAGGTAGCTAACACACGAGCTATGCCATCCCCCGGTTACCGACCTTTATCCGAGGATCCTCAACCACAAAGCAACAACCACAAAATATAATAAATTTGCAGCATCCACATAGGTAAAATATCTGGGCTCCATACCATGATATCACCTTTTATCCAGAAGGAAAATGACATACCCTAGGGGCGCGACCCCTAAAAACCTTGCCGCAACATTCCTGTTTCGACCATTACCGGGTTGTGAGGCTGGACGAAGTCTCGTCCACAAAACTACGCTTTTTCACAAAGCCACGCTTTTTCACAAAGCCACGTTTTCATCAACAATTGATCAACAGCACTTCGTATGCCACATTATCAAACTGGGAATGTATCACTAGTAACCATCAACTACATAACCTCTGAGCTCGTACGTCTCAAAGAAGGGTGTTAAGCTAAGAGAATAAATTCTCAGCCACCAACAGAAATGTATTTGATAGAAACCAGCTTTACATCTCAAAGTGTAATGTCAGACACACATCCATACAAGTCCGTTCCGGGATCGAACGGAACCGAAGGCACTTCCAAAGAAGCCCTTGCAATCTGGGTATTCACTAATCACGTCCGGACTTCCCATCACAAGAAGAGTGATATAAATCTCTATACCGGAGCAACTCGGTGCAGAGACATTCGATAGGTTGTCCTTTCATTTTCGAAAATATCCGGTCTTCACCACCGGTTTTCAATACGATCCATATCGTCGTATCACTAATTCAGAATGGGTTATATGACACAAAGGTCTTTTCCCGGCTAACCCGAATAGTGAGCACAATATTTAAAACATATGGATATAGGGATTTCAATTAAGTCATAACTTATTACCCAAATCCTTTCTTTCAAATGGTTTAAACAAATTACCATTTTAAATCTTTAAACAAAAAGATTTACTTCACAAAATTTACCCGGTTTCACAAAGATTCATTCATAGATTTCCAAATCAATTTTCATTTCAATTGGATTAACCCATTAAATCTTTAAATTAAGATTTAATTTATAGCTTTCAAACTATTCACAATTCAAGTCTTTTATAATATAAAAGATACACCTTTTAAAATCTTCTTTGATTTCAAAATAAAGCTTAATCATTTTCACAAAGGTTAATTCCTAGTTTTCCAAACTATTTACAATCTAATTTCAATTTAAAATGTTTCGATACAAATTGGAAATCTTTTCACTTTATGAAAGCCATTATTATTTGAAAACGGATAGTTTTCGTTTTGGGAAAAACTGGTTACAATTACACAATTTAAAGCCATTCAAGTATAAAACTTGAATATACATTTAATATTTCCAAAACCATATTTTAAATGGTTAAAAACCCATATAAACACCTTTTATAATTTGTAAAATCCTTTAAACCAAAATTCCCAAATTATTGAATTCAATTTCAAAATATTGAATTCAAAATTTAAATCAGATGATTTAAATTCCAATTTTATTAAGTTATTTAAAATAACTTTTATTTTTGAAACTCACTTTCAAAAACTTCCAATTTCAATTCCAAAACTATTTTGGATTCAAAAACTCAATTTTCCAAAATTGATAATAAAAAAATCTGTGACTTAACCGATTTCCACGTGAAATCCACATTTGTGTGTGTATTGTGTAGTCCACGGGTTTAACACAATAGTGCAACAACATTCAACCATCACAGATCAAATATAACAATATAATTTGATAAGCGGTATAACTATAACGCTTATCTTTCATTCACAGATCACAGATATTCATATCATATATAAATATATCACAAATCATAACACAAATCAGGATATATCACGAAGCATCACACATCAAAGATGTCCAACAATTCAAATTAATTTTTAAATCGATTTCACAAATATTCATTTTCCAGCTCCAAATTAATTTTCAAATTGATTTTCAAAATCCAAATAAATTTCCAACAAATTTCCAAAATTATTTCCTTTTAAAATAAATTCCTTTATCTCTTCAAATCCATTCAAAAATCCAAATTTCAAATAAATTCTTCAACTTATAAATAATATTTCCAAAATCCATTTATTAAGCCCTTTATCCCAAATTTGAAATTTCATCCAATATAATTCAAAAATAAAACTTTTATCTTATAAAACTCCTTTTAAATTTATCCAATTATCACAAATAAATTTTTCGATAAATTTTAAACTTAAATTTCTAAAATCCAATTTTTATTTATTTTCAGTATCCAACGATACCAAAAATATATCCGGCTAAATTATAGCCGTCAATAATTCCAATCACAATATAATCACACGGCGATTATAAATAAATCAACACACAACATTGAAATAAATTCAAAAATTTGAGGAATCCAGTTGGATCCCTCCAACCTGTTTCCCTGCATCCACAGATGTTAGCACAATACCAATTCCACTTCGAAGTGAAATGTCGCTGTATATGGGATTTATAAATATTATCCGCTATTATGTGGCGCAATAGGGTCTCATCCGCTATATAATGCGGGAAATCAACTCCAAATACATATATAATACCAATTCCACTTCACGGTGGAATTATCGCGGTATATGTTTTTAATAAATAACCTCCGCTTAATATACGGCGTATAGGGTCTATTTAACACAATAGATAACAATTATCATCCAATTCACACAATCAAGCAATTTTAAATCTAACTATTTAAAATTTAAATCGAAACAAATATTTGATTGAGTGAGGAGTTCTCACCTCGCTTTTATGACGGTTGCAGAATTTTGTTTCGAATAAAATTAAACAGGCGTTCAATTTTACCCAAAATTTCCACTGACTCCAAACAACTCCAAACCAGATCCATTGCGAAGAGCTCGTTGAAACGATTCCAACGCAAAAAGTTTCGTCGAATTCCGACCTCGTATGACAAAGTTATGTTGTTTTAAACATTATACGAATTAATATAAATCAATTTACAATTTTATTTTAATTTCTTTAACCTAAATTCGATCTGGGCCGCTCGTTCAATCAAGGAAAATCACGGCCGTGATCTCCTTCTTCCCCCATCAGTTTTCGAACGCGTTCAACAACCCAATTGCCGCCATCTATGCCCTAATTGTCGCGATCCATACGAACACCTTCACGTTGATCGACCACCTTCCTTTCGAAGCCCATCGCGAGAGCCACCATTGGCCATGAGCACGGCGATCTCGGCTAGCTCCTCCACCCAGAAATCGCGAATGAACGGCCCACCCACTCGAGCAATTTCCGGCCTCTGCCTCGACTCGTTCACGATCTCGACCGTATGGATGCGTTCGTCTCGTGAAGCTCTTCAATCTTCGTGTTGGTGGTTTAGGCTAAAATGAGATGGATGAGGAGGAATTTGAGGAGAAGTACGGGATGATTTCGGCCATTGATCTCTATAGTGGCGGCTAACCCTAGCCTGGTTGGAGTTTTGTGAAAAATGAATTGATGGAGCCCTTTTATAGAAAATTGTCAAACACTATTCATCCGATTTTCTTTTGAACTCGAAATCAAGCGTGCCGACTGGCGTTTCTAAGGTTTACCCCGCATTCCGGACACAATGGAACGTGTTTCGAAAGCTAATTTGATCATATGTGAGAGTTACGGAAATAAACGATCAAATTTAAATTAAATCGATTAAAAACGATTTCGATTTGTTTTGGCTTGCCCCGGACAAACCGTAAATCCGATTGACACGAAATTTGAAATCTTACAATAATTTCACATTACAGATCCGATGAAACTAGTTTCGTTGAAATCCGAGACTGTTTGAAAAATGGTCATTTTTACTCGCCGATTAAATATTAAAATATTCAATTTTCACAATTTAACTTTTAAATCAATTTTAAAAGTTCACAAACATCATTATAACCTCAATATTATTTAATATAACTTTATAAATCATTTTTATACACTTTTAATCCAGATTTCAATTATTTCTGGAATTTCAAATATTAAATTGTCGATTTAATTAAACAATTAAATCACTATATTCGAAATAAAATTTATTCAGCTTATAAAACTTACTTATTAATATTTAAAATCAATTAAATATATGAATTTCAAACGATAGAAATTCTGGGTCGTTACAAACTTCCCCCCCTTAAAAGAATTTCGTCCTCGAAATTGCAAAGTAAGAAAAATGCCCCAAATTCATTAACTTTTCAAAAATCCACTTAGTGAAAAATTTATATTCACCTTTTCCAAAACCTTTAACTTCAACCAAAACAATGGTTTCCATTTTCTAGTTCAATTCCTACGTTTTCATTTCAATTTGGAAATTGACTTTTCATTAACAAAAATTTTCCAAAATTTTCTAACGCCTTAAATTTTCAAAAAAATTCGCCAGCGTCTCCTTTGCGCGGTTCGATCGTAGTAGGATCACAATAGACATAAATATATATACATCGACCCACACGGTCGGAAAAGCTGAAAAACAGTTCATATTTCCTATTTTTATTGCGTAGGCGTATCTTTTTAGCATTTTTAAGCAAAGCGGTTATTTATTTAGCATTTTAGTGCAACCCAAGCAGCCGAACGGTAGCCCCGGCACCTGTACTTACTCAATTTAAACACGTAAGTGACATATATAGGAAATTCATTTACATTTCTTTAATTTTCAGTAACAAACACAAAGTTTCCATAAGCAATGCAATCAAATAATTCCCATAAGCAATTTATATGGTTTCAAAACGAATTCGAATGCTTTCAACAAAATTTTCAAACCATACATGTATTCATTTTAAATTAGTTCACCTTCACTAATTTACATTCAAGTTGGTTCACTTTCAATTCAAATTCAATTACATAGCTTTCAATTATTAATTCAATTTCATTAACACTTAATGAATTTATACTATATACAATCAACCAACAATCATATAACATCTAATGTCATTCAACACAACCAAATAAATTTACGTTACTTCACATTCAATTTGGTTCAACATTTTTAATTCCAATTGGTTTAATATTAAATTGACTTCCATTCAATTTCCAATTTATTAGCTTTAATGAATTAATACTTACATCCATTATTCCATATTAATTTACTTACATTCGATTGATTACATTCAATCCATTTATTAATTCAATTGCTAATTCATTTTACAAATAAATTTGAATTTCAATACATAACTCAAGTTCATATTCATCACTTCATTTCATTAATTCACTTTATTAATTTACTTCGATACCAAAATCAACTTCATTCAACATTACTTAAGTTATATTCCAATTAAACATCATTTGTTTAACTTAACTTAACTTTTCACTTATAAATCCAATTCAGATTCCAATTCTAAAGTAAATTCTATTTAACTTTTACCAAAGTCAAATTTATTATTTCATATTATAAGTTTAAAACTCATTTTACTTATATTCATCACTTTCAACTTGGATTTCAAATTCAAATTTGTTTATCAAAACAAAACTTAAAATTTAAATTTATTATAGTAGCAAATCCATCACACAGAAACTCGAAAATGATACTATTGATGCTGCAGTCATCACCCTTATTATTTTCCAGCGACAGTAGTGAATTCAGTGCATTAAATTCTTTCAAAAATTTCCTTTTATTTATAAATCACATTTATAAATCGTTTTCTCATATAATTTCACTATTCCACTTTACTTATACAAGATTATTTCACAACTGCAAATCATATTAATTATAATTCCATACTTAATAATTCATTTACTTATATATTTCATTCTTTTACAATTGTTGTTTTTATTTAGATTATTCAAACAACTTTTATTAACTCATATATATTCTTACATTTTCAACAACCAAACAATCAATTTATATACACTTTAACAATTTCTGAAAAATAATTTCCATTATATACAAAATATAATCGAGGTAAAATTATTTCATTTACCCAATTTAAAATGATACTATGTCGACTTGCCTCGTTTAAGTGTTTAGAAACCCCTATCGATAATATGGCGTCCCACATACCGACCAGGATTCATAAACAGCTTAACGGTTAAGCAAACACAATATAAAACAATTTCATATTCACTAACAAATACGCGCTCATATCTATTATTACACTCACACTCATTCTAGAGTACTACTGACTCTATCTCTAATGAGTAATTCCCAACAGAACCAAGGTTGTCGCTTAACCAATAGCTCTAATACCAAATGTAACGTTTCGGATTTTCGACTTCCGAAAATCAGCATTAATATGTCCACTGTATCAACTGTCGAGCAATCGAAATGCCGGAAAACCGAATTGTTATGGAGAAAAGGAAGAGGTAGAAGAAGATAGAAGAAAAAGAAAGAAGAAACAACAGAAGAACACAAAACAATATCAGAATCTCACATTCGCAGCGGAACAACATATAATAGATAAATGAATAATCTTTAAATCAAAGAACTATATCATTTTATACATTACATCACATCAGAGTTTACAACAACAATATACAACACAACTGGACAGTTATATAAACTTGTCCTCAAACAGAATACACAGCGGAATAAATAATATCATATGCAAGTGATACGTCTCGCCATCCAGCTCACCACTGAGCTCCACAGCATCTCCTGAATCCATAATGACCTGATAACCTGACTCTAGACTGCCCGTGTGGAAATTGGTGGGCACCCAGAGTTTAGGAAGGAAACAATAAACTCCAGGTCAGTCATGGTGACTGGTGTGAGAACTAAAACAGTTATTTATCTTTTAAAACAACACCAACAAAGGAAATAAAAGACATCCACAATGCTTTTTGGAAAATGAAACTACCATAAGACCTCCCGCCACACACACAATGCAAACGCAGAATTGGAGGAGATTTCTTCTTATGATAGTCAAATATGCTTACTACGCAAAATAAATCATTTTTGATATTATTATTAGTGCATAGTGCAGAAAACATTTCGAAAGTATAATATCAATCTTAGCCAACATACAACCATTATTGTATGCCTACTATAGCTACTATGTTCAATAGCAGGTTACCGCCACATTCCATAGCTGGTAATATAACTAAAACCGTACAGGTTCGTATTGTTTCTTTGGATTTCCAACAAATAGTCAGGCTAAGGAACTTCCTTACACCGAAATGGAAACGCCTCTAGAAAGACGCCCCGAGAGTCAACCTGCTCTCTGCAAGCGCAAGGCCGACGCTACCTCACGCTGTATATCTGTAACTAGGTAGCTAACACACGAGCTATGCCATCCCCCGGTCGTTACCGACCTTTATCCGAGGATCCTCAACCACAAAGCAATAGCCACAAAATATAATAAATTTGCAGCATCCACATAGGTAAAATATCTGGGCTCCATACCATGATATCACCATTTATCCAGAAGGAAAATGACATACCCTAGGGGCGCGACCCCTTAAAACCTTGCCGCAACATTCCTGTTTCGACCATTACCGGGTTGTGAGGCTGGACGAAGTCTCGTCCACAAAACAACGCTTTTTCACAAAGCCACGCTTTTTCACAAAGCCACGCTTTTTCACAAAGCCACGCTTTTTCACAAAGCCACGCTTTGATCAACAATTGATCAACAGCACTTCGTATGCCACATTACCAAATTGGGAATGTATCACTAGTAACCATCAACTACATAACCTCTAAGCTCGTACGTCTCAGAGAAGGGTGTTAAGCTAAGAGAATAAATTCTCCACCAAAAACAGAAATGTATTTGATAGAAACCAACTTTACAATTCAAAGTGTAATGTCAGACACACATCCATACAAGTCCGTTCCGGGATCGAACGGAACCGAAGGCACTTCCAAAGAAGCCCTTGCAATCCGGGTATTCACTAATCACGTCCGGACTTCCCATCACAAGAAGAGTGATATAAATCTCTATACCGGAGCAACTTGGTGCAGAGACATTCAATAGGTTGTCCTTTCATTTTCGAAAATATCCGGTCTTCACCACAGGTCTTCAATACGATCCATATCGTCGTATCACTAATTCGAAATGGGTTATATGACACAAAGGTCTTTTCCCGGCTAACCCAAATAGTGAGCACAATATTTAAAACATATGGATATAGGGATTTCAATTAAGTCACAACTTATTACCCAAATCCTTTCTTTCAAATGGTTTAAACAAATTACCATTTTAAATCTTTAAACAAAAAGATTTACTTCACAAAATTTACCCAGTTTCACAAAGATTCATTCACAAATTTCCAAATCAATTTCCATTTCAATTGGATTAACCCATTAAATCTTTAAATTAAGATTTAATTTATAGCTTTCAAACTATTCCCAATTCAAGTCTTTTATAATATAAAAGATACACCTTTTAAAATCTTCTTTGATTTCAAAATAAAGCTTAATCATTTTCACAAAGGTTAATTCCTAGTTTTTCCAAACTATTTACAATCTCATTTCAATTTAAAATGTTTCGATACAAATTGGAAATCTTTTCACTTTATGAAAGCCATTATTATTTGAAAACGGATAGTTTTCGTTTTGGGAAAAACTGGTTACAATTACACAATTTAAAGCCATTTAAGTATAAAACTTGAATATACATTTAATATTTCCAAAACCATATTTTAAATGGTTAAAAACCCATATAAACACCTTTTATAATTTGTAAAATCCTTTAAACCAAAATTCCCAAATTATTGAATTCAATTTCAAAATATTGAATTCAAAATTTAAATCAAATGATTTAAATTCCAATTTTATTAAGTTATTTAAACTAACTTTTATTTTTGAAACTCACTTTCAAAAACTTCCAATTTCAATTCCAAAACTATTTTGGATTCAAAAACTCAATTTTCCAAAATTGATATAAAAAAATCTGTGACTTAACCGATTTCCACGTGAAATCCACATTTGTGTGTGTATTGTGTAGTCCACGGGTTTAACACAATAGTGCAACAGCATTCGACCATCACAGATCAAATATAACAATATAATTTGATAAGCGGTATAACTATAACGCTTATCTTTCATTCACAGATCACAGATATTCATATCATATATAAATATATCACAAATTATAACACAAATCAGAATATATCACGAAGCATCACATATCAAAGATGTCCAACAATTCAAATTAATTTTTAAATCGATTTCACAAATATTCATTTTCCAGCTCCAAATTAATTTTCAAATTGATTTTCAAAATCCAAATAAATTTCCAATGAATTTCCAAAATTATTTCCTTTTAAAATAAATTCCTTTATCTCTTCAAATCCATTCAAAAATCCAAATTTCAAATAAATTCTTCAACTTATAAATAATATTTCCAGAATCCATTTATTAAGCCCTTTATCCCAAATTTGAAATTTCATCCAATATAATTCAAAAATAAAACTTTTATCTTATAAAACTCCTTTTAAATTTATCCAATTATCAAAAATAAATTTTTCGATAAATTTTCAACTTAAATTTCTAAAATCCAATTTTTATTTATTTTCGGTATCCAACGATACCAAAAATATATCCGGCTAAATTATAGCCGTCAACAATTCCAATCACAATATAATCACACGGCGATTATAAATAAATCAACACACAACATTGAAACAAATTCAAAAATTTGAGGAATCCAGTTGGATCCCTCCAACCTGTTTCCCTACATCCATAGATGTTAGCACAATACCAATTCCACTTCGAAGTGAAATGTCGCAGTATATGGGATTTATAAATATTATCTGCTATTATGCGGCGCAATAGGGTCTCATCCGCTATATAATGCGGGAAATCAACTCCAAATACATATATAATACCAATTCCACTTCACGGTGGAATTATCGCGGTATATGTTTTTAATAAATAACCTCCGCTTAAACGGCGTATAGGGTCTATTTAACACAATAGATAACAATTATCATCCAATTCACACAATCAAGCAATTTTAAATCTAACTATTTAAAATTTAAATCGAAACAAATATTTGATTGAGTGAGGAGTTCTCACCTCGCTTTTATGACGGTTGTAGAATTTTATTTCGAATAAAATTAAACAGGCGTTCAATTTTACCCAAAATTTCCACTGACTCCAAACCAGTTCCATTGCGAAGAGCTCGTCGAAACGATTCCAATGCAAAAAGTTTTGTCGAATTCCGACCTCGTATGACAAAGTTATGTTGTTTTAAACATTATACGAATTAATATAAATCAATTTACAATTTTATTCTAATTTCTTTAACCTAAATTCGATCTGGGCCGCTCGTTCAATCAAGGAAAATCACGGCTGTGATCTCCTTCTTACCCCATCAGTTTTCGAACGCGTTCAACAACCCAATTGTCACCATCCATGCCCTAATTGTCGCGATCCATACGAACACCTTCACGTTGATCGACCACCTTCCTTTCGAAGCCCATCGCGAGAGCCACCATTGGCCACGAGCACAGCGAACTCGGCTAGCTCCTCCACCCAGAAATCGCGAACGAACGGCCCGCCCACTCGAGCAATTTCCGGCCTCTGCCTCGACTCGTTCACGATCTCGACCATATGGATGCGTTCGTCTCGTGAAGCTCTTCAATCTTCGTGTTGGTGGTTTAGGCTAAAACGAGATGGATGAGGAGGATTTTGAGGCGAAGTATGGGATGATTTCGACCATTGATCTCTATAGTGGCAACTAACCCTAGCCTGGTTGGAGTTTTGTGAAAAATGAATTGATGGAGCCCTTTTATAGAAAATTGTCAAAAACTATTCATCCGATTTTTTTTTCGAACTCGAAATCAAGCGTGTCGACTGGCGTTTCTAAGGTTTACCCTGTGTTCCGGACACAATGGAACAGGTTTCGGGAGCTAATTCGATCGTATGTGAGAGTTACGGAAATAAACGATCAAATTTAAATTAAATCGATTAAAAACGATTTCGATGCGTTTTGGCTTGCCCCGGACAAACCGTAAATCCAATTGACACGAAATTTGAAATCTTACAATAATTTCACATTACGGATCCGATGAAACAGGTTTCGTCAAAATCCGAGACTGTTTGAAAATTGGTCATTTTTACTCGCTGATTAAATATTAAAATATTCAATTTTCACAATTTAACTTTTAAATCAATTTTAAAAGTTCACAAACATCATTATAACCTCAATATGATTTAATATAACTTTATAAATCATTTTATACACATTTAATCCGGATTTCAATTATTTCTGGAATTTCAAATATTAAATTGTCGATTTAATTAAACAATTAAATCACTATATTCGAAATAAAATTTATTCAGCTTATAAAACTTACTTATTAATATTTAAAATCAATTAAATATCTGAATTTCAAATGATAGAAATTCTGGGTCGTTACAGGTTGCTTGTTACTAATCCTGAGGGTGATTCCAAAATATATGTAATAGAAGTAGTGCCTTCGGTTTGTCCATCTCCTGGATAACTTATATGGATGAATGCCAGCATTGCATTGCTGACTGGAGGGCAATGTTAGCATTCCAAATGAGAAGTGTTATATAAAAGGTAAAAAGTTGCCTCAAGCCTCATCAACTGGGAATGACTAAAACATGGGAGATGCAGTTGGTCTAAGTAGGTCGCTCCTAATTAGGGTTTGATCATCCCTATCTAGAGTCGATATTATCTCTCATTTGTATGCTTCGAGGTCCATTCACCAAGGGTGATCATATTCGGTACTATACAGTAAAGGGTATGCCAGTTCTGTGTTGGCAGGGGTTCCCGGAGAGGTCCTTGGTGTTATTTTATCTAAAGATGCACCATGATGGGCGGTACCCCAGTAGCCCAGTCACTGTGTGGAATCCATTCTCCAATAAGCGCCATATAGACTTAGTTTTTCCCAACCATGATGAAACGTGAGATGCAAGCATTCCAACTATATTTATATTTTACTTTAACCCCTAGACACTATTATAATATCAATGGATTTTATATAGAAAAGGATTTGGTTATCGTAAGGTAAAAACCCATCTGTGTTTATTCTTACAAGGTATCTTTATTTGAAAGGTTTCTGATAAACATTAAATTCCATTTGGGTGTATTTTTCTCACGTTGGTTTATCAGACTGGTCCGACATTCTTCTCTTTCAATGCTCGGGTCAGACCGAACATATTTACAGATTGCTTTGGATGCATTGGAGCTTAGGTGATGAGATGGAGGCCCAAGACGTATCTACGTATTTCTTTGTGTTCCGCTGTGTTGTCTGTTGGTTGTTTTTATCAGTAATTGTAAGGGCAGGCTGTAATAACTATCTAGACTGAAATTGGTTAGTGTACTCTTATTGATGTCTGTATGTATATTGCATTTTTTATTTCTTTTGTAAAGATCAGTTTCATGATATAGATTATTCATTCCGCTATGAGATTCTGTGTTGTTTATTTTTCTTCTTTCTTTCTTCTTCTTTTCACCTAACAATTTGTCTTTCCAACACTTGGTTATTCGGCATGTGAATACCATGGATGTATTAGTGTCGACTTCTGAGGATCGAAAAAGGCGGGTTGTTACACAAGGGATGAAATGAAATTTACTAAACCTAAATAAACACAAATACATTAGAAAGTCTAATGAGTATTCTTGTACAATAAAGAGAAACTATGAGTTTCTTGTTAATATCAAGAATAAATAATCCTCAGTTATTTAATTAAACCATTAAGAGTATTGACTCTATGATATGGTATTGTGCGCTAATCCAAAATAGAATCCAATTACATTATCAAAATATGATTTTCATAATTATATACAAAGGGATATGGTCCATTGGCTGTAAATTTGTCTTTATGAGAAAGACAAATACAGTTGGAATATAGTGAGTCACATTGTGACGCCCCACCTTTATACCCACGCTAACCAAGAACACTACGGTGTAGTGCTGTCAATTAGCACGGAGGATAAGGCTGTTGAGGAGCGACCATCTGTGTAACTTCTTTGCGCGAGCACCGATATGTCAGATAGAATAGGAAATCCGACATACCGATACAAACACAAAGCTATCACACGGTGGCTATATATAATCTTCGGAAACAAATATAGAAATAAACGTAACACAAATCAGTCACAGACAATTCATATCACAAAGGCGGAAAGAGATATGAATATAACACATGAAAGTGTACATCAGAGTGGTGGTCAAATAAGATCCACAATAACATAAGTGAATAGATACAAGTGCAAGATAATGGAATATGTATACATCAAGGAGTCTAATCTCAAATGTATACAAACAAAAAAACTACTAAACTAGAGTAGTTAGCCAAAAGTCAGAAGATGGCTCCAGATAAGAAGTCATGAGGAAGCACCTGTAAAATCTCAGTCTGACCCGAGTATTATTTAAGAAGAAAATAATAAACGGATCAGTCTAGCTATAATTATCAGATAAAATGATATAGAACAAGAGATATGGCATAAACATATAAGATATCCATAAAAGCATACCACTACAAGTATGAAAATGATAATCAACAAGAGATTAATCAATATCACAAGAATCTTCTCAAAGATTAAAAGAATGTCAAATTCTTAATTTAATTCACCAAACCACAATAGAATGACATACTCATCAATGTCAATGGTAAAAGCTGGTGAAACATAAAATCCAGAAATCTCAAGAAGAGAGGATGACCAATCCCATAAACTGAACATCGACGCACCTAGAAAGATACGCCCCATGTAAAGTCTAGCATCGATACACCTAGAAAGATGCATCCCATGCATAAATAAACATCGACGCAACTAGAAAGATACGCCCCATGAAATGTCTAACATCGATGCACCTAGAAAGATACACCCCATGAAAAGTCTAACATCGATGCACCTAAAAAGATACACCCCATGTAAAGTCTAGCATTGACGCACCTAGAAAGATACGCCCCATGCATAAATAAACATCGACGCAACTAGAAAGATACGCCCCATGTAATGTCTAACATCGATGCACCTAGAAAGATACACCCCATGAAAAGTCTAACATCGATGCACCTAAAAAGATACACCCCATGTAAAGTCTAGCATTGACGCACCTAGAAAGATACGCCCCATGCATAAATAAACATCGACGCAACTAGAAAGATACGCCCCATGTAATGTCTAACATCGATGCACCTAGAAAGATACACCCCATGAAAAGTCTAACATCGACGCACCTAGAAAGATACGACCCATGCATAGATGAACATCGACGCACCTAAATAGATACGACCCATGTGAGAAGTAAACATCGACGCACCTAGAAAGATACGACCCATGCGAGAAGTAAACATCGACGCACCTAAATAGATACGACCCATGCGAGAAGTAAACATCGACGCACCTAAATAGATACGACCCATGAGCCTAAACCATAAAATGATCGTCATCGATCATAAAGAGTTTCAATATGTGTGAATCGAAATCACACCAATGAGGCATAGACTAACCTTGAAGATAAAGAGATATGTGTGAATCGAAATCACACAAATGGTGTCTAGTCTAACCTCGCAAACAAAAAGACATAGCACAATCGCTAGTCTAAATCACAAGAATGATCATCGTGATCATAAGGAAGTGTCGATTACACTAAGCTAGTAAATATAAGAGTTTAGCTTCATGTCCCATAACCACTTGCTTAACTCAAATATTTACGAACAGATTGTAGATCTGCACTAGGAAATTGTCACAAGAGTTTCAATCGAACAAGTCCATCAATTAACCGACGAAGTAAACGCAAGCGTTTCATACCACTTGTTTTGCCAAGCCGTTTAATTATATTTTCTCATACGAATGAGGTAAAGGTTTGTATATACTAATAAATTGGAAAACAGTTTTATAAACGAGTTTGATATGGAAAATCGAGTTGAAATCGTTTTAATGAAAGAGTTTTGATATTTAATACTAGTATAGGAAACCTTTATATTTTGAAGTGACAAATCATAGAAGTGATTGTAGAAACAATCAATCATAAAAATTCATGTTCGAAGACGTGAGTAAAGTTCAAAGAAATCAATCCCCAAAACCATCAAAGTAAGGAGTTCTGTTGATCGCTTTTCAGATAAGATTGCCTACGCAGAGTAATACGGGGTTCGACCTGCCCGGTCAGGTCGCGGGGGTCCAAAATCGATATCGTGATTTGTTTATGTATTTGATATCGTGATTTGTTTATGTATTTGATACATGAAACAAATATCAAATCCAAAATCGATATCACTAAATGGTAGTTTGGAGTGTTCTCGTGTATTTATGAAATACTCGAGAGTTGTTTACAAAAACAACAAACTCTTTATGAAGGATTGTTCGGACTCGAACTTCATAGGTGATATTAAGTATGATATGTCAATATAATAATCTTTAATTTGGAAATGTTCCAATTAGACGAGATTGTAGGTGATTCAATGAAAAAGAGCTAAGTATATCGCTTTGAATAGCACCGTAATAAAAATGATGTTTATATAATTGTTAGAACTATAATTCTCAGTTTTGATGATGACAACCTCATAGTAATAGATCTCAACAGCACGTTTTGGAGAAGAATTGTCACAGCCTTGGAAAGAAAGAAGTTGAATTACTATCAAGCGTCGAAGATCGTCAAAGAACTATTATGGAGAGAAGATCTTAAGAATATTTGAGCGTGAGTCATATTATCTTAAATTACAATGTTAAAACTCACAAGAATGTTTCATGCATATTTTATATTTCAAATAGAAAACAAAGTTTTTGCAAAAGTTTATACATTTAATTGGCCTTTAGAAACTGCATTTCAGATGTGCATCGATTGACCGATCGAAGCCCACCGGTGCACTGGTGCACAATAAAAATGCAGATTCCAAAGACAAGTTTGAAGCATCTTTTCACCACCAATCGAGACATTCTTTCTTTTTTCTCCAGTCACAACCCTCTGTAATAAAGGGTTTTCATATCTTTTGATCGTACCAATTCATATCAATAGATAATTGTGGGTTTCAGCTTTTTGGTTAACTAATTCTCTCTATTCTAATCTTTGCTCTCTGATTTTCTGAAAACCTTAGATAATTCTAAATTGCTCTTAACAGCATTCGATTTTCAAATCACTTCACATTCTAAACTCTTTTTTATTCAAGCAAAGACATTTTTATGAGTTTAGGAGTTTTACTTTCAATTGAGCAAATCAGTGTACAAAGACACAACTACTGCCAAAAGATTGTTTTCAACTGTGATAGTGTAAAAGTTCTGTTCAGCGGCTTAGGCAAGTATGGAGGCCTATTCCTCTGGGTAAAGCGAGGGTTTTAGTGAGTAAGAGCCAGAATAAGAGATTCTGGGATTGTACATAGGTCGGTGGTCCGAACTAGTATAAAAAGTCTGGTGTGCTTATTCTATCTTACTTTACTTTCCTTACTAACTGTTTATAATATTGCTCATATATATTTAGTTTAGCCATACATGATCCATTACACTTTCAATTAGTATCAGAGCTAAGAACATTCATAAAACATAACATAGTTTATTGAATAAATTAGAATATGGTATACATGAGCACATTTGTTAATGGTCAATCCATTGCTCCACCCCCCCTCCCCCATTTACTTGTAATGACTATTATTTTTGGTGGATTTGAATGAGAATATAGATGGAGGCTAATAGTTTAGAAATTTAGGATGCTACACAAAATCAATATACAACACCTAATACGCCTACTAGCACTTGGACTGCTGATCAAAAAACTATTGCCACCAATAATTCTAAAGCTATGAACGTAATATTTTATGCTTTAGACAAAAATGAATTTGCACATGTTACGATTTGAAAAACTGCTTATGACATCTAGCGCACTCGATAAGTCACTCGTCAAGGCACAAATAAAGTCAAACAATCCAGAATTGCTATATTAAAAAACAATTTCAAAATTTTAGAATGAAGGATAATGGAAATATTTCTGGTATGCACTCTCAACTCCAAACTATTACATATTCTTTGGCTGGCCTTGGTGAAACTATATCAAAATTTGATACTGTCACAAAAATATTGAATTCTTTAACTAATGATGAAGATAGAAAAGTGTTAGCAATCGAAGAAGCTAATGATATTTCTTTAGAAGATGTTATTGAACCTCAGAAACAATCTTTAGAAAATTCTATTTCTGAAAGCGAAACAGAAACTTTATTTCAAGAAAAATTAGAATTATTTTAAGAATGTGTGCTTTCAAAAGATATAAAAATGGATTTAAAAGTTTCAAATAATAACTTAAATTCTAAACTTGATTATCTTGAAAATGAAACTAATTCTTTAGAAAATGAAAATATTATTATAAAAAAATAAAATTAAAGAACTAGAAAAATCACAAAACTCATTTGTAAATTAGAAATATAGACTTCTACACAAGAAAAGGAAACTGATCCTTATAGAAATGAAGATGTCAAATTATCAAAAAATAATTGTGAACTAAACTCTAAAATCAAAACTCTTGAAACATAAAATTTGGATTTTCAAGTAAAACTAGAAAAAATTTCTTCAAATGTATCAAAGTTTAATAAAGGTCAAAATTTTTTGTCAAATCTAATAAAAAATTCTAGACCTATTCACAACAAAATTGGTTTAGGTTCTAAAAATTAAAAGATAAAAAAGGTTTCTAAGAAAAATAGCTTTCTCTATACTAAATTAAAAAATCTTGTAACACTAAGGAAAATAAAAATAATGAAAGCAAAACAATAAAAATATGGGTACCAAAGTTTAATAATAATCTTATTAGAAAGAAATATAAATAAATTTCTTTTTGAAGTTCATAATAAGAGCAATTACTCTTTTAAAGGTTTTACCAAACCTGCCTGGGTATGGTTACCGAAAACATAACGCTAGGACCTTAACGTAGGAAGTGAGTACCAATAAAATTCTTTATTTTTTTTAAGGTGTCCACTTATATTAGTAAAAAGGGAAGATGGATTGTAGATAGCTGCTATTCCAACCACATGACTGGAAACTCCAACGTGCTTATAAATATTAGACCACTCGATGAAGGAACTGTATCATTTAGAGATAGTTACAAAGGATACAGCATAGGAATATGGGACGTCAGCAACAATGGTGATCCTAAGTCTCCTCTACTTACTAATGTTTATTTAGTTAAAATCCAAAACATAATTTACTCAGTATCAGTCAGCTTTGTGATAAAGGTTTCAAAATTAAATTTGAAAAAGATAGTAGTAATATTTTTGATAAAAATGAAAAATTGATTTTTCAAGGAATTAGAAAACGAAACATTTATATATTGAATATGAAAGCTAATAATGATAGTAACCAATGACTTGTAGCTAATACAAATGATGCATGGAAATGGCATAAAAAGTTTTGTCGTATTAACTTCAAATTATTAAATAAATTAGCAAAACATGAAATTATTAAAGGTTTACCAAAAATAAATTTCAATGTAAATAAACTTTGTAACATATCTCAAAAAGGAAAACTTAAAAAAAAATCATTTAAATCTATTAATGAAATTTCAACTAGTAAACCATTAGAATTATTACATCTGGATTTATTTGGTCCAATATAAGTAAGATCTATAAATCAGAATAAATACATTTTTCAAGATATATTTGAACCTTATTTTTAAAACATAAAAGGAATACTTTTGAAATATTTAGAAATTTGTAAAAAGAATTCAAAATTCAAAATATTTAAAAATTAAGAATGTTCGTAGTGATCACGGAGGAGAGTTTGATAACGATGAGTTTACTTATTTTTGTAATAAAAAGCTAATTAATCACAATTTTTCTTTTCCCAGAACACCATAGAAAAAGAGTCTCGTGGAATGAAAAAATAGAACCTTACAAGAGTGCTCTAGAACACTGCTAAATAGCACCACTTTATCTCAAAATTATTGGGTAGAAGCGGTGGCTACGGCATGCTATGTTCTAATCGTGTTTCAATTCGTCCTAAAAATAAAAATACTCCTTTTGAATTATTTTATCAACGAAAACTAAAAATATCATATCTTAAGGTTTTTGGATCAAAAATGTTTTATATTAAATACCAAAGATAATCTTAGTAAATTTGAATCTGAAGCCAATGAAGGAATTTTTGTTGAATATTCAGAAAGAAATAAAGCTTATCATGTGTTTAATTAAAGAACTAATTCTATTGAGGAAGCATTACACGTCTCTTTTGACGAAAATTTTAGTAAAATTGATGATGGTTCTAAAATAAATATTAATCAACCATCCACTTCTCTTCATAATGTAGAAAATAAAAATAATGATATTTTCCAAGAAATATTCACTCATCCGAACAAAGTAAAAATAAAGAAATGCCAAGAATACTAAAAGATCATCAAAACAAATTGAATTGCTATTAATCCTTGAAAAGAAAGAAGTTGAATTACTATCAAGCATCGTAGATCGTCAAAAAAACTATTATAGAGAGAAGATCTCAATAATATTTAAGTGTGAGTCATATTATCTTAGATTACAATGTTAAAACTCACAAGAATGTTTCATGCATATGTTATATTTCAAATAGAAAACAAAAATTTTCTATATGTTTATACATTAAAACGGCCTTTGGAAACTGCATTTCAAACGTACACCGGTGGACTAGTGGAAGCTCACCAGTGCACTGGTGCATTATAAAAACGCAGATTCCAGAGACGAGTCCGAAGCATCTATTCACCACCAATCGAGATGTTCTTTCTTCTTTCTTCTTTCTTCTTTCTTCTTTCTCCAGTCACAACCCTCTGTAATGAAGGGTTTTCATATCTTTTGATTGTATATTCATATCTATAAATAATTATGGTTTTCAGCTTTTTTGTTAACTAATTCTCTCTATTCTAATCTCTGCTCTCTGATTTTCTGAAAACCCTAGATAATTCTAAATTGCTCTTAAAAGCGTTCGATTCTCAAATCATTTCACATTTTAAAATCTTGTTCAATCAAGCAAAGCATTCTTGTGAGTTATAGGAGTTTGTACTTTCAATTAAGCAAATCATTATATGTAACGCCCCACTCTAAGACCCACTGTAACAAAGAGTATTCCGGGAGTAATACTGTCTGTTAAAGCGGAGAATAGAGTATAGTGGAAGCGACCATTTGTAATCAAGCTATAACTATCTACTGAATACGTCGAAAGGATGGTATCTATATATTTTTTTCAAGTGGTTCGACATATTCAGTAAATACTTATAACGAAATTACAAATGGCTAAAGATCTATCAGGACAAAGCATAATATTAAATGATAAAACATCACAGAACAGAATCACATAACAGATATAAAATCCCAGAACAATACATCGTCAATACAGATCCAAATACACTAAGTGGGTACAAAGCCACTGCCCACACATGTGGGTTAAATATATGTACATATCAAAGTCTGAATAATAACAGAGTAGCGGAATAGTGGACAAATAAAATCGCTATCTATCAGCATAGCAGATAATGTCCAAGCGGAAGCACAGAAGCTAAGTCCAGAGACCTAACCTGAAACAACTCGGTCTGACCCGAGCGAAAACACTCGGGTCAGGCTAGCTAAACAATCAGTAATAACTGAGATATATAGTAATGCGGTACATAAATAAAACAGTACTTATCCAAAGAGAAGTATATTATGAACCACATGAATATAATGACGATCCCTAATCATCAATAAACAATAAAAATCTCCAAAGAGAAATCAACACCAAAGTGTAGAATAAATAAAATCACCTCATATCATCGGCGTAGCCAAAGCTATAAAAAGATGCCCATAGGCAATAATCCCAAGAGTGACCAGAGTCTGTAATCAATGCCCAAGCAAAGATCGATGCTCCAAAGAGCAATGGAGATATACTGAAAAGTCAATGAAATCAAAACACTGAAAAGCAGTGTCCAAAGACACTGTGAATCCACAAGGTAATCGCACTTACATCGTATGATTCTATAGAACCAACACCGAATGGCGGTACTCGAATGGATGTAAAATCATCAAATAATACCAATATTGCACGTGCACCGACCAGAGTCGTTGTTGCCAAGTACTGTAGAGTTGTGATCGATCACTCGAACATATGCAGAACGCGCGAGACGGCAAGATCCTTCCCAGAAGGATAAAGGCCCAGAGGAGCATGGCTAAAAATAAACTGCTCCATAGAGCAGGTGTCCAGAGACGGTTGCCCAGAGGCGTGGTGACCCAGAGGTCCAGTACTGGCCGCCCAAAGGCTAATGTGTCACTAACTTCTTGGAGAGGAACCCGTAAAGTGTTAACAATGAGTCCCATACCCCACGTTCGCACTAAATGGTTTACTAACCAATAGCAAGCTCACACTCCAAACAATAAAAAGTCCACCTTGTATCATCGGTAAACTAGACCCAAAGGTCAAAACGATCAATCGAATAGGTCGGGGATTAACCGGAAAGGAAATACACACGGTTCCATAGGCCGGAGATTTCCTAACCGTTTAAGCACCTTTCCACTTCGCTCGACGTGCTAAAAAGTGAGTGTGAGATTTTTATTATAGAAAATAATGGTGCGAAACGGATTTATAATTGATTTTGAAATCACTTTAAAACGGCTTTTGAAAACTCTCCTATTATGGAGTAATTAATTTAATAATTAAAAATAATATTATATAATAATTTCTAAAACCATTTAGGAGTGAAAAATCCTTTGAAAATAATTCATAAAACCCGTGTACGAAATCTAGAGACAAATCTCAAAGAAATCAATAAAACCAGAAAATCACTGAAAATATTCCAAGTGTTGGAAAATAGTCCAAAAATGACGCGAACCCAAGTTCGGAAAATTATTCGGACTAGCAAACTGAATCCGAATGGCATAAAAATTGGTAGACATATAGTCCAACATCCCTGCTCCAAACTGCAAACCGAATCGGGAAATTCTGACTTAAAACGAAGAAACGGCGTCGTCTCAAAGTCGGACAAAAATCATAAAACTTTACTGTGTCAAAACAGTGTAAAGGTCCCACTTCGACGACATGGTCGAAGGGTCACATGAACTCAGATCTTGATGAAAATTTGCAGGAGCGTAGTAAAGTACTCCTACTTTGATATGCAATAAGAATCGTTCGGTTTCGACTTGAAACGAAGAAACGACAATGTTTCAAAGTTGGTCCGACGATAACTGAAAATGATCACTATTTTAAAACAGTTTCTGGGTGCTACTTCGGCAATAGAAACGAAGTATCTAATGCACCCAGATCTAAACCAAACTTTGCATGGTTAAAGATCTCGATCTCATCATTTTAACGAGACCAAAAACGACGAAATCCGACAAAGGACGAGCCCAGGATGGCATCGCAAAGTCGGGGTTCTACGCTGAAAACAACGGGAGAAAAGAGACTAAGGCCTATAGCTATGCACTAACTGGCCAGAGATGAAAAACCACAATTTTGGCATAGTAAAATTCAAATTCTGGCAAAATGAATAAAATGAAAGTTGTAGCTTAGTTTCTAAGCTTTCCGGAATGACCAAGATCGTCAAATTCCGATCAGAGATGAAAATTCTATGACTAAAACAATTCTCAGATCTAAATTTTATATCACTGTCATTGTGCTCTCGGGACAGTGGTAAGAAAGCACAGTTTTGACCAAATTAACTTCAAAATTTCATGAAACTCAAAACTTGAAAGATTTAGCTCTAAATCTAAGTTTTCCAGAACATCCAAAATTATTAGATTTGGATAAGAAACGAGTAACTTATGGCCAAATCAATTTCAGGTTTTTAGTTTCTCAACCCTGTAGTTTGTTGTCAGGTCAGCAACAAACAAACGTGATTTCGACCATTCAAACCACAAAATTAGGCAAAGCTCAAAACATAAAAGTTATAGCCTATAGAATAAGCTTTCCAGAACATCAAGAAAATCTTAATTCCGATTTAAGATGAATGAGATATGCCTAATTTACTAACAACAATAAACTAATTATAATTTCAGCTAGCATATATTACCTCTTTCCAAGCAATGAAAAAAAGATCAAAGAGTTTCACAATCTAAATGCACAAAAAAAAAATAGGATTACTAAATAATTTCAGAAATTAAGAGATGCTTATACATAGATTAGGAGAGGGTTTACCTAGTATTCCTCTCAAGCAAAAGAACAAACACCTATATGGCACTAACCAAAGCTAAGAGATGATGATCAAGGAGCTAGAAAAATACCAAAACACATAAAACCAAGAGTTACAACATGATTTCTAGAAATTAAAGAGAGTTAAAATGGATTACAAGAGGGTTTTTGCATTACCTTCCCTTACTTTAACTAGCTTAAGCCAATATAAGAGAGGATGGAGCTTTCCTAAGCATGGAGGCCATTTTTAGGTTTAGGGTTTTAGGAATTTGATTAGGGTTGGAATGAATGAGGTTTGGAGAGTATGAGATAATTTATAGAGGAGGTTTAGGGTGGGTTATTGGGCTAGGTTTAGAAACCCAATAAGAAGAGAGTTATTTATATGTTTTCCAAAAATTAGTCTAAGTGTTCATGTATGTTTATAAAACTCATTTTTCTTATCCAAACCCGTTTTAAAATCTCTCCTAAAATATTTAACTTTCCAAAAATAACATTTTATCCTCATTTTAAAATCTCATATTTCCCCTTTAATTAAAATAGCCTTTTTCACATAAGTTTTGTTATTCCAAATTCTTTTATGCTTCATTAAAATAAATAAAAATCCTAACTTTTATTTATTAGTTGGTAATGCAAATCCCGGGTTGTTACAGACTCCCCCCCTTAAGAAAATTGCGTCCCCGCAATTCCTTAAGATATATGCCGTCTATAACGTCAAATCCACAAAAGAAGTGATAGAGATAAAATAGAGAATTCTCACCCGTAGAAGAAGATGGGAGAAAGCCAGGATAAGAGCGTTCGATAGATTCTCTGGTCTCCCAAGTGCAGTCCTTAGGATTCGGTGACCATTGAATCTTCACGAGTGGAACCTCTTTGTTGCGAAGGCGTCTAACCTCCGAATCAATCACACGAAGAGGTTGCTGCTCCAAAGATAAATCAGGTAAGATCTCTAAATCAGGCACAGCGTGCGACTCAAAGATAGAATCAGGATCGCGGACACACATGCGAAGCTGGGAAACATGGAACACGTCGTGCATTCCAGAGAAGTGAGCAGGTAGAACCACACGATAAGCCACGGAGCCAATGCGTTCCGTAATAGGAAATGGTCCAACATAGCGAGGAGCCAACTTCCCTGTAGAGCTGAAACGCACAACCCCTTTCATAGAAGATATCCGAATAAAGACATGATCACCAATGGAGAACTCAAGAGGCTTCCTACGGTTGTCCGCGTAGGATTTCTGACGGTTCTGCGCCTCTTTCATTCTTTGACGAATAAGAATAATCTTCTCAGAAGATTCCCGAACTGAATCTGGACCAAAAAGGAGCTTCTCGCCAGATTCTAACCAACACGAAGGAGAACGACATGGCCTTACGTAAAGAGCCTCGAAAGGAGCCATGCCAATACTAGACTGAAAGCTGTTGTTGTAGGAGAACTCTACAAGCGGTAAGTGACCCTCCCAACTACCTCCAAAATCCAGAATACAACAGCGTAAAAGATCCTCTAAAACACGATTCACCCTCTCCGTCTGACCGTCGGTCTGAGGATGATAAGTAGTCGAGAGATTCAGCTTTGAGCCCAAAGCTGACTGTAGGCACTTCCAAAAGTGACTAGTAAAGATAGTGTCTCGATCACAGACGATAGAGCTAGAAATGCCATGAAGTCGAACGACTTCCTTCACATATAGCTTGGCAAGCTGAGGAGCAGTTCGAGTGGACTTAATAGGAATGAAATGAGCTGATTTGGTCAAGCGATCGACGATGACCCAAATAGAAGTATGGCCTGATCTCGATCGAGCTAGACCGTCAATAAAATCCATGGATATCTGATCCCATTTCCACAATGGAATCTCTAGCGGCTGAAGAAGACCAGATGGATGCTGATGCTCAGCTTTGATCTGTTGACAAGTCATGCAACGGCTTACATAACTTGCAACATCACTCTTTATGCCCTCCCAAAAAAATAGGCGACACATGTCGGCATACATCTTACTCGACCCGGGATGTATAGTGTACTTAGTGTGATGACACTCGTCTAGAATGTCATGCCTAAGTGATAAATCAGATGGTACCAAAATACGGTTCTTCCTGCGAAGACACCGATGAGAATCAATAGAATAATCCAACAATGTCTCATCACTGGATTCCGACTCAAGGAGATGAATATATCGCAACAAGTCTGGATCCTGCCGCTGAGCATGGGAAATGCGATCCAATAGAATAGGTCGAGCTTCCAAGCTGAATAACAAGATCTGAGGATCAGAAGACGGAGCTCGATTTCGAATATCACACATAGAAAGAGTCTCAAGAATAACCCACTCGGTAATCATCATAGAAACAACTGCCGAGTGTTTGCGACTGAGCGCATCTACAACACGATTCCCCTTGCCAGGGGTATACTGAAAATCTAAGTTATATGAGGCGAGAAACTCGAGCCATCGCTGCTGCCTCTTATTGAGATCCTTCTGACTGAATGAATACTTCAGCGACTTGTGATCGGCGTAGAGAATGAAATGTTCGTCCAATAGTTAATGACGCCACGTCTTCAAGGCAAAGACGATAGCTGCTAACTCAAGATCATGAGTAGGATAGCGAACCTCATTCAGACGTAGCTGCCTAGAAGCGTAAGCAAC
This sequence comes from Allium fistulosum, assembly GCA_030737815.1. Classification (NCBI taxonomy): domain Eukaryota; kingdom Viridiplantae; phylum Streptophyta; class Magnoliopsida; order Asparagales; family Amaryllidaceae; genus Allium; species Allium fistulosum. Next base: position 302,474,155 of record CM060903.1, on the reverse strand, counting down.
TACCCGATCTTTCTGCATAAGCACAGCACCGAGGCCGCTACCACAAGCGTCGGTGTAAACAACAAGATCCTGGTTACTCTCAGGAACTACAAGGATAGGAGCATGAGTGAGAAGTTCCTTCAGTCGCTGAAAGGAAGTTTCACACTTATCAGACCAAATAAAACGAACCCCCTTACGAGTCAGAGTCGTGAGGGGAAGTGCAACTCGAGAGAAATCCTTGATAAACCGACGGTAATAACCCGCCAGCCCAAGGAAGCTGCGAATATCATGAACGTTCTCGGGCTGCCTCCAATTCTGAATAGCTTCGATCTTGGCAGGATCGACGGAAATACCCTCATATGATACAATATGGCCAAGAACTTGACCTTGCTCTCCCAAAAATGGCACTTGGAGAGCTTGGCCTTAAGCTGATGCTGACGAAGAGTATCCATGATGATCCGCAAATGATGAGCATGCTATGCCTCGGATCTAGAATAAATAAGAATATCGTCGATGAAAACTAGAACGAATCTATCGATGTATTCCCGGAATACTCGATTCATAAGATCGACGAAGAAAGCCGGAGCGTTCGTCAAGCCGAACGGCATGACCAACCACTCAAAAGAACCATGACGAGTGCGAAATGCTGTAAGAGGAATGCTGTCTTCCATGACTCGTAGCAGATGGAATCCGGTGGCAAGGTCAAGCTGAGAGAAGACCTTCGCACCGCTCAATTGGTCAAACATGTCGTAACGGGAATTAGAGTTAGACATGATTCAATGATAGATAATTAATTAAGGAATACTACGGAATATAACGGATTCCTATACATATTCCTAACTTATCTATCAATAAACATAAGGAAGGGATTTGATTTAATTCGGATCTAATTTAAAATGTATTGTACTAAGTGTATCTGTTCTGTGTTTATTATTCTTATTCCTAAAACCAGGCTCTGATACCAAACTGTAACGCCCCACTCTGAGACCCACTGTAACAAAGAGTATTACGGGAGTAATACTGTCTGTTAAAGCGGAGAATAGAGTATAGTGGAAGCGACCATTTGTAGTCAAGCTATAACTATCTACTGAATACATCGAAAGGATGGTATCTATATATTTTTTCAAGTGGTTCGACATATTCAGTAAATACTTATAACGAAATTACAAATGGCTAAAGATCTATCAGGACAAAGCATAATATTAAATGATAAAACATCACAGAACAGAATCACATAATAGATATAAAATCTCAGAACAATACATCGTCAATATAGATCCAAATACAATAAGTGGGTACAAAGCCACTGCCCACACATGTGGGTTAAAAATATGTACATATCAAAGTCTGAATAATAACAGAGTAGCGGAATAGTGGACAAATAAAAGCGCTATCTATCAGCATAGCAGATAATGTCCAAGCGGAAGCACAGAAGCTAAGTCCAGAGACCTAACCTGAAACAACTCGGTCTGACCCGAGCGAAAACACTCAGGTCAGGCTAGCTAAACAATCAGTAATAACTGAGATATATAGTAATGCGGTACATAAATAAAACAGTACTTATCCAAAGAGAAGTATATTATAAACCACATGAATATAATGACGATCCCTAATCATCAATAAACAATAAAAATCTCCAAAGAGAAATCAACACCAAAGTGTAGAATAAATAAAATCGCCTCATATCATCGGCGTAGCCAAAGCTATAAAAAGATGCCCATAGGCAATAATCCCAAGAGTGACCAGAGTCCGTAATCAATGCCCAAGCAAAGATCGATGCTCCAAAGAGCAATGGGGATATACTGAAAAGTCAATGAAATCAAAACACTGAAAAGCAGTGTCCAAAGACACTGTGAATCCACAAGGGAATCGCACTTACATCGTATGATTCTATAGAACCAACACCGAATGGCGGTACTCGAATGGATGTAAAATCATCAAATAATACCAATATTGCACGTGCACCGACCAGAATCGTTGTTGCCAAGTACTGTAGAGTTGTGATCGATCACTCGCACAGATGCGGAACGCGCGAGACGACAAGATCCTTCCCAGAAATATAAAGGCCCAGAGGCGCATGCCGAAAAATAAACTGCTCCATAGAGCAGGTGTCCAGAGACGGTTGCCCAGATGCGTGGTGACCGAGAGGTCCAGTACTGGCCGCCCAGAGGCTAATGTGTCACTAACTTCTTGGAGAGGAACCCGTAAAGTGTTAACAATGAGTCCCATACCCCACGTTCGCACTAAACGGTTTACTAACCAATAGCAAGCTCACACTCCAAACAATAAAAAGTCCACCTCGTATCATCGGTAAACTAGACCCAAAGGTCAAAACGATCAATCGAATAGGTCGGGGATTAACCGGAAAGGAAATACACACGGTTCCATAGGCCGAAGATTTCCTAACCGTTTAAGCACCTTTCCACTTCGCTCGACGTGCTAAAAAGTGAGTGTGAGATTTTTATTATAGAAAATAATGGTGTGAAACGGATTTATAATTGATTTTGAAATCACTTTAAAACGGCTTTTGAAAACTCTCCTATTATGGAGTAATTAATTTAATAATTAAAAATAATATTATATAATAATTTCTAAAGCCATTTAGGAGTGAAAAATCCTTTGAAAATAATTCATAAAACCCGTGTACGAAATCTAGAGACAAATCTCAAAGAAATCAATAAAACCAGAAAATCACTGAAAATATTCCAAGTGTTGGAAAATAGTTCAAAAATGACGCGAACCCAAGTTCAGAAAATTATTCGGACTAGCAAACTGAATCCGAATGGCATGAAAATTGGTAGACATATAGTCCAACATCCCTGCTCCAAACTGCAAAAAGAATCGGGAAATTCCGACTTAAAACGAAGAAACGGCGTCGTCTCAAAGTCGGACAAAAATCATAAAACTTTACTGTGTCAAAACAGTGTAAAGGTCCCAATTCGACGACATGGTCGAAGGGTCACATGAACTCAGATCTTGATGAAAATTTGCAGGATCGTAGTAAAGTAGTCCTACTTTGATATGCAACAAGAATCATTCGGTTTCGACTTGAAACGAAGAAACGACAATGTTTCAAATTTGGTCTGACGATAACTGAAAATGATCACTATTTTAAAACAGTTTCTGGGTGCTACTTCGGCAATAGAAACGAAGTATCTAATGCACCCAGATCTAAACCAAACTTTGCATGGTTAAAGATCTCGATCTCATCATTTTAACGAGACCAAAAACGATGAAATCCGACAAAGGACGAGCCCGGGATGGCGTCGCAAAGTCGGGTTCTACGCTGAAAACAATGGGAGAAAAGAGACTAAGGCCTATAGCTATGCACTAACTGGCCAGAGATGAAAAACCACAATTTTGGTATAGTAAACTTCAAATTCTGGCAAAATGAATAAAATGAAAGTTTTAGGTTAGTTTCTAAGCTTTCCGGAATGACCAAGATCGTCAAATTCCGACCAGAGATGAAAATTCTATGACTAAAACAATTCTCAGATCTAAATTTTATATCAATGTCGTTGTGCTCTCGGGACAGTGGTAAGAATGCACAGTTTTGACCAAATTAACTTCGAAATTTCATGAAACTCAAATCATGAAAGTTTTAGCTCTAAATCTAAGCTTTTCAGAACATCCAAATTATTAGATTTGGATAAGAAACGAGTAACTTATGGCCAAATCAATTTCAGGTTTTTAGTTTCTCAACCCTGTAGTTTGTTGTCAGGTCAGCGACAAACAAACGTGATTTTCGACCATTCAAACCACAAAATTAGGCAAAGCTCAAAACATAAAAGTTATAGCCTATAGAATAATCTTTCCAGAACATCAAGAAAATCTTAATTCCGATTTAGGATGAATGAGATATTCCTAATTTACTAACAACAATAAACTAATTATAATTTCAGCTAGCATATATTACCTCTTTCCGAGCAATGAAAAGAAGATCAAAGAGTTTCACAATCTAAATGCACAAAAAAAGGAGGATTACGAAATAATTTCAGAAATTAAGAGATGCTTATACATAGATTAGGAGAGGGTTTACCTAGTATTCCTCTCAAGCAAAAGAACAAACACCTATATGGCACTTACCAAAGCTAAGAGATGATGATCAAGGAGCTAGAAAAATACCAAAACACATAAAACCAAGAGTTACATCATGATTTCCAGAAATTAAAGAGAGTTAGAAATGGATTACAAGAGGGTTTTTGCATTACCTTCCCTTACTTTAACTAGCTTAAGCCAATATAAGAGAGGATGGAGCTTTCCTAAGCATGGAGGCCATTTTTAGGTTTAGGGTTTTAGGAATTTGATTAGGGTTGGAATGAATGAGGTTTGGAGAGTATGAGATAATTTATAGAGGAGGTTTAGGGTGGGTTATTGGGCTAGGTTTAGAAACCCAATAAGAAGAGAGTTATTTATATGTTTTCCAAAAATTAGTCTAAGTGTTCATGTATGTTTATAAAACTCATTTTTCTTATCCAAACCCGTTTTAAAATCTCTCCTAAAATATTTAACTTTCCAAAAATAACATTTTATCCTCATTTTAAAATCCCATATTTCCCCTTTAATTAAAATAGCCTTTTTCACATAAGTTTTGTTATTCCAAATTCTTTTATGCTTCATTAAAATAAATAAAAATCCTAACTTTTATTTATTAGTTGGTAATGCAAATCCCGAGTTGTTACAAACTCACCCCCTTAAGAAAATTGCGTCCCCGCAATTCCTTAAGATAGATGTCGTCTATAACGTCAAATCCACAAAAGAAGTGATAGAGATAAAATAGAGAATTCTCACCCGTAGAAGAAGATGGGAGAAAGCCAGGATAAGAGCGTTCGATAGATTCTCTGGTCTTCCAAGTGCAGTCCTTAGGATTCGGTGACCATTGAATCTTCACGAGTGGAACCTCTTTGTTGCGAAGGCATCTAACCTCCGAATCAATCACACGAAGAGGTTGCTGCTCCAAAGATAAATCAGGTAAGATCTCTAAATCAGGCACAGCGTGTGGCTCAAAGATAGAATCAGGATCGCGGACACACATGCGAAGCTGGGAAACATGGAACACGTCGTGCATTCCAGAGAAGTGAGCAGGTAGAACCACACGATAAGCCACGGGGCCAATGCGTTTCGTAATAGGAAATGGTCCAACATAGCGAGGAGCCAACTTCCTTGTAGAGCTGAAACGCACAACCCCTTTCATAGGAGATATCCGAATAAAGACATGATCACCAATGGAGAACTCAAGAGGCTTCCTGCGGTTGTCTGCGTAGGATTTCTGACGGTTCTGCGCCTCTTTCATTCTCTGACGAATAAGAATAATCTTCTCAGAAGATTCCCGAACTGAATCTAGACCAAGAAGGAGCTTCTCGCCAGATTCTAACCAACACGAAGGAGAACGGCATGGCCTTCCGTAAAGAGCCTCGAAAGGAGCCATGCCAATACTAGACTGAAAGCTGTTGTTGTAGGAGAACTCTACAAGCGGTAAGTGATCCTCCCAACTACCTCTGAAATCTAGAATACAACAGCGTAAAAGATCCTCTAAAACACGATTCACCCTCTCCGTCTGACCGTCGGTCTGAGGATGATAAGTAGTCGAGAGATTCAGCTTTGAGCCCAAAGCTGACTGTAGGCACTTCCAGAAGTGACTAGTAAAGATAGTGTCTCGATCACAGACGATAGAGCAAGAAATGCCATGAAGTCGAACGACTTCCTTCACATATAGCTTGGCAAGCTGAGGAGCAGTTCGAGTGGACTTAATAGGAATGAAATGAGCTGATTTGGTCAAGCGATCGACGATGACCCAAATAGAAGTATGGCCTGACCTCGATCGAGGCAGACCGTCAATAAAATCCATGGATATCTGATCCCATTTCCACAATGGAATCTCTAGCGGCTGAAGAAGACCAGATGGATGCTGATGCTCAGCTTTGATCTGTTGACAAGTCATGCAACGGCTTACATAACTTGCAACATCACTCTTCATGCCCTCCCAAAAAAAATAGGCAACACATGTCGGCATACATCTTACTCGACCCGGGATGTATAGTGTACTTAGTGTGATGACACTCGTCTAGAATGTCATGCCTAAGTGATAAATCAGATGGTACCAAAATACGGTTCTTCCTGCGAAGACACCGATGAGAATCAATAGAATAATCCAACAATGTCTCATCACTGGATTCCGACTCAAGGAGATGAATATATCGCAACAAGTCTGGATCCTGCCGCTGAGCATGGGCAATGCAATCCAATAGAATAGGTCGAGCTTCCAAGTTGAATAACAAGATCTGAGGATCAGAAGACGGAGCTCGATTTCGAATATCACACATAGAAAGAGTCTCAAGAATAACCCACTCGGTAATCATCATAGAAACAACTACCGAGTGTTTGCGACTGAGCGCATCTACAACACGATTCCCCTTGCCAGGGGTATACTGAAAATCTAAGTTATATGAGGCGAGAAACTCGAGCCATCGCTGCTGCCTCATATTGAGATCCTTTTGACTGAATGAATACTTCAGCGACTTGTGATCGGCGTAGAGAATGAAATGTTCGCCCAATAGTTAATGACGCCACGTCTTCAAGGCAAAGACGATAGCTGCTAACTCAAGATCATGAGTAGGATAGCGAACCTCATTCAGACGTAGCTGCCTAGAAGCGTAAGCAACTACCCGATCTTTCTGCATAAGCACAGCACCGAGGCCGCTACCACAAGCGTCGGTGTAAACAACAAGATCTTGGTTACTCTCAGGAACTACAAGGATAGGAGCATGAGTGAGAAGTTCCTTCAGTCGCTGAAAGGAAGCTTCACACTTATCAGACCAAATAAAACGAACCCCCTTACGAGTCAGAGTCGTGAGGGGAAGTGCAACTCGAGAGAAATCCTTGATAAACCGACGGTAATAACCCGCCAGCCCAAGGAAGCTGCGAATATCATGAACGTTCTCGGGCTGCCTCCAATTCTGAATAGCTTCGATCTTGGCAGGATCGACGGAAATACCCTCATATGATATAATATGGCCCAAGAACTTGACCTTGCTCTCCCAAAAATGGCACTTGGAGAGCTTGGCCTTAAGTTGATGCTGACGAAGAGTATCCAAGACGATCCGCAAATGATGAGCATGCTATGCCTCGGATATAGAATAAATAAGAATATCGTCGATGAAAACCAGAACGAATCTGTCGATGTATTTCCGGAATACTCGATTCATAAGATCGACGAAGAAAGCCGGAGCGTTCGTCAAGCCGAACGGCATGACCAACCACTCAAAAGAACCATGACGAGTGCGAAATGCTGTAAGAGGAATGCTGTCTTCCATGACTCGTAGCAGATGGAATCCGGTGGCAAGGTCAAGCTGAGAGAAGACCTTCGCACCGCTCAATTGGTCAAACATGTCATAACGGGAATTAGAGTTAGACATGATTCAATGATAGATAATTAATTAAGGAATACTACGGAATATAACGGATTCCTATACATATTCCTAACTTATCTATCAATAAACATAAGGAAGGGATTTGATTTAATTCGGATCTAATTTAAAATGTATTGTACTAAGTGTATCTGTTCTGTGTTTATTATTCTTATTCCTGAAACCAGGCTCTGATACCAAACTGTAACGCCCCACTCTGAGACCCACTGTAACAAAGAGTATTACAGGAGTAATACTGTCTGTTAAAGCGGAGAATAGAGTTTAGTGGAAGCGACCATTTGTAATCAAGCTATAACTATCTACCGAATACGTCGAAAGGATGGTATCTATATATTTTTTCAAATGGTTCGACATATTCAATAAATACTTATAACGAAATTACAAATGGCTAAAGATCTATCACGACAAAGCATAATATTAAATGATAAAACATCACAGAACAGAATCACATAACAGATATAAAATCCCAGAACAATACATCGTCAATATAGATCCAAATACAATAAGTGGGTACAAAGCCACTGCCCACACATGTGGGTTAAAAATATGTACATATCAAAGTCTGAATAATAACAGAGTAGCGGAATAGTGGACAAATAAAAGCGCTATCTATCAGCATAGCAGATAATGTCCAAGCGGAAGCACAGAAGCTAAGTCCAGAGACCTAACCTGAAACAACTCGGTCTGACCCGAGCGAAAACACTCGGGTCAAGCTAGCTAAACAATCAGTAATAACTGAGATATATAGTAATGCGGTACATAAATAAAACAGTACTTATCCAAAGAGAAGTATATTATGAACCACATGAATATAATGACGATCCCTAATCATCAATAAACAATAAAAATCTCCAAAGAGAAATCAACACCAAAGTGTAGAATAAATAAAATCGCCTCATATCATCGGCGTAGCCAAAGCTATAAAAAGATGCCCATAGGCAATAATCCCAAGAGTGACCAGAGTCCGTAATCAATGCCCAAGCAAAGATCGATGCTCCAAAGAGCAATGGGGATATACTGAAAAGTCAATGAAATCAAAACACTGAAAAGCAGTGTCCAGAGACATTGTGAATCCACAAGGTAATCGCACTTACATCGTATGATTCTATAGAACCAACACCGAATGGCGGTACTCGAATGGATGTAAAATCATCAAATAATACCAATATTGCACGTGCACCGACCAGAGTCGTTGTTGCCAAGTACTGTAGAGTTGTGATCGATCACTCGCACATATGCAGAACGCGCGAGACGGCAAGATCCTTCCCAGAAGGATAAAGGCCCAGAGGAGCATGGCTAAAAATAAACTGCTCCATAGAGCAGGTGTCCAGAGACGGTTGCCCAGAGGCGTGGTGACCCAGAGGTCCAGTACTGGCCGCCCAAAGGCTAATGTGTCACTAACTTCTTGGAGAGGAACCCGTAAAGTGTTAACAATGAGTCCCATACCCCACGTTCGCACTAAACGGTTTACTAACCAATAGCAAGCTCACACTCCAAACAATAAAAAGTCCACCTCGTATCATCGGTAAACTAGACCCAAAGGTCAAAACGATCAATCGAATAGGTCGGGGATTAACCGGAAAGGAAATACACACGGTTCCATAGGCCGGAGATTTCCTAACCGTTTAAGCACCTTTCCACTTCGCTCGACGTGCTAAAAAGTGAGTGTGAGATTTTTATTATAGAAAATAATGGTGATTTATAATTGATTTTGAAATCACTTTAAAACGGCTTTTGAAAACTCTCCTATTATGGAGTAATTAATTTAATATTTAAAAATAATATTATATAATAATTTCTAAAGCCATTTAGGAGTGAAAAATCCTTTGAAAATAATTCATAAAACCCGTATACGACATCAAGAGACAAATCTCAAAGAAATCAATAAAACCAAAAAATCACTGAAAATATTCCAAGTGTTGGAAAATAGTCCAAAAATGACGCGAACCCAAGTTCGGAAAATTATTCGGACTAGCAAACTGAATCCGAATGGCATGAAAATTGGTAGACATATAGTCCAACATCCCTGCTCCAAACTGAAAAAAGAATAGGGAAATTTCGACTTAAAACGAAGAAACGGCATCGTCTCAAAGTCCGACAAAAATCATAAAACTTTACTATGTCAAAACAGTGTAAAGGTCCCACTTCGACGACATGGTCGAAGGGTCACATGAACTCAGATCTTGATGAAAATTTGCAGGAGCGTAGTAAAGTACTCCTACTTTGATATGCAACAAGAATCGTTCGGTTTCGAATTGAAACGAAGAAACGACAATGTTTCAAAGTTGGTCCGACGATAACTGAAAATGATCACTATTTTAAAACAGTTTCTGGGTGCTACTTCGGCAATAGAAACGAAGTATCTAATGCACCCAGATCTAAACCAAACTTTGCATGGTTAAAGATCTCGATCTCATCATTTTAACGAGACCAAAAACGATGAAATCCGACAAAGTACAAGCCCGGGATGGCGTCGCAAAGTCGGGGTTCTACACTGAAAACATCGGGAGAAAAGAGACTAAGGCCTATAGCTATGCACTAACTGGCCAGAGATGAAAAACCACAATTTTGGCATAGTAAACTTCAAATTCTAGCAAAATGAATAAAATGAAAGTTGTAGCTTAGTTTCTAATCTTTCCGGAATGACCAAGATCCTCAAATTCCGACCAGAGATGAAAATTCTATGACTAAAACAATTCTCAGATCTAAATTTTATATCACTGTCGTTGTGCTCTCGGGACAGTGGTAAGAATGCACAGTTTTGACCAAATTAACTTCGAAATTTCATAAAACTCAAAACATAAAACTTTTAGCTCTAAATCTAAGCTTTCCAGAACATCCAAAATTATTAGATTTGGATAAGAAACGAGTAACTTATGGCCAAATCAATTTCAGGTTTTTAGTTTCTCAACCTTATAGTTTGTTGTCAGGTCAGCGACAAACAAACGTGATTTCGACCATTCAAACCACAAAATTAGGCAAATCTCAAAACATAAAGGTTATAGCCTATAGAATAAGCTTTCCAGAACATCAAGAAAATCTTAATTCCAATTTAAGATGAATGAGATATGCCTAATTTACTAACAACAATAAACTAATTATAATTTCAGCTAGCATATATTACCTCTTTCCAAGCAATGAAAAGAAGATCAAAGAGTTTCACAATCTAAATGCACAAAAAAAAGAGGATTACAAAATAATTTCAGAAATTAAGAGATGCTTATACATAGATTAGGAGAGGGTTTACCTAGTATTCCTCTCAAGCAAAAGAACAAACACCTATATGGCACTAACCAAAGCTAAGAGATGATGATCAAGGAGCTAGAAAAATACCAAAACACATAAAACCAAGAGTTACAACATGATTTCCAGAAATTAAAGAGAGTTAGAAATGGATTACAAGAGGGTTTTTGCATTACCTTCCCTTACTTTAACTAGCTTAAGCCAATATAAGAGAGGATGGAGCTTTCCTAAGCATGGAGGCCATTTTTAGGTTTAGGGTTTTAGGAATTTGATTAGGGTTGGAATGAATGAGGTTTGGAGAGTATGAGATAATTTATAGAGGAGGTTTAGGGTGGGTTATTGGGCTAGGTTTAGAAACCCAATAAGAAGAGAGTTATTTATATGTTTTCCAAAAATTAGTCTAAGTGTTCATGTATGTTTATAAAACTCATTTTTCTTATCCAAACCCGTTTTAAAATCTCTCCTAAAATATTTAACTTTCCAAAAATAACATTTTATCCTCATTTTTAAATCCCATATTTCCCCTTTAATTAAAATATCCTTTTTCACATAAATTTTGTTATTCCAAATTCTTTTATGCTTCATTAAAATAAATCAAAATCCTAACTTTTATTTATTAGTTGGTAATGCAAATCCCGGGTTGTTACATTATACAAAGGCACAACTACTGCCAAAAGATTGTTTTCAAATGTGATAGTGTAAAAGTCCTGTTCAGTAGCTCAGGCAAGTATAGAGGCCTATTCCTTTGGGCTAAGCGAGAGTTTTAGTTATTAAAAGCCAGAATAAGAGATTTTGGGACTGGACGTAGGATTGTGATCTGAACCGGTATAAATAGTCTAGTGTTCTTGTTCTATCTTACTTTACTTACTAACTTTTTATAATATTGCTCATATATATTTAGTTTATCCATACATAATCCATTACACATTCAATAATAAGTGCATAAATTTATAACTGAGCTGGAGATGATTCCAAATCTAGAGAATCCTATAATATTATTTTAATATAACAATATCATGATATAGTTTGTAACAGAACTTAGAGCTCACTAGAAATTGTGAGACATCTCCAAATTTTTCCACATAATAACAGTAGTTTATCACCACCGTAGAGAGTTAATTGACATAGTAAATGATTAAAGAAAAATGAGGAGTTTTCGCGAGTATAGTATGCTACAAGAAAATAAGTAACATGCAATGTAGAGTTTTTTGTTCGTGAAGAGATGTATATCCACTATGACTTCTTATCTTATTGCTTTGGAGTTTTTGTTTACAAGAGAGGTTCGATGGCTTTTACAAGAGCATCAAACAAATAATAATATAGGTATTAAATGAAGAGAATTTAACCTTTGTACAAGTATGATATCTCTTATTTATAGTAGTGGAGATTATATCTTGAACGGGTAGGATCGATGCCGTGGTTGTCAAGTTTCTCCGGTGTCGTTGATTGTGATTTGCAGTCCAGATGTAGCCTTATCAGACATCATGCGAATGGATTGGTCCGGATGTATGCTAGCTTGTGGGTTATACTACGACATGCTTTCATCAAAGGAACAACATGGTGCAATGAGTGGTTGTTGTATAGTTATGCTCTGGTCAAAGGGACAGTAAGATACAAAGAGTGGTTATGGCGCAATGACGCTTTTGTCAAATGAATAGTATAGTCATGGAGCTCTTCTCAAGGGAACATTATGGGGTTGCCATCTCTTTTTATAAGAGAAGCCGAGAGCTTTTATTATATTTCTGTCCGCTTATGAAAAAATAAAGCAGAAAGCAGAGGTTGGCCAATGATGGTTTTGATGAACAGGGAAATGTACGGACAAGACCCATAGGCGAACATGTTGGTTCAGGTGTTGGCGTCACGTGGATGGTTTGGATGTTGGCAAGCAAGATATGGAGGTTTCCAAAGAGGGATTAGGAGGTCCTATTCGATGAGGCCCGTGGACAACAATTGTCTTTAAGGAGATACAGACATGGTTCCGAGCAGGGATCTATGGCGGATAGGACTTAGGAGCGAAGCTTACTATGTAGATAGGTATTTGGGCCATGAGAGATTTTGATTGACATTATTTATGTGGTCTTTGCTATTGGGCTTCAAGCCCGACAAGCTTGGTTTTACATTTGTAAAAAAACGAGCAACACTAGGGTTCACTCATATCTCTTTAATGAATTTGTATAGCCACACCGCTTCTTTTACGACATCATTTAAGGTGATATATTCAACCTCCATAGTTTAACCTTCTTGGTTGTGTTAATCGCATAGCATTGATCAATGTTACTTTAAGTCGCTATGTATAGGATCGGTAATGACTGAATATATAAATATAGAATTGAAGTGTAGTAATCACAGCAGGAGCAATATAAATATAATAGCACCAAAAATAAAATCACACAATAGATTTAATACTGGTTCGGATCTCCAACCTACATCTTGTCCTAGAATCTTTATTTTTGCTTTTCACTAACTAACATCCTCACTTCGTCCGGAGGAATAGAAACTTGAGTAAAAGAAGGGATTTCAATACATTTGCCTGAGCAGTTGAACGGGATTTCAACACTTTTGCCTGAGCAATAAAATAGGACTTTAACTTTTAACAAAAATTACTTTCTGACACAGTGTATCTTACTATACAAATTTGTCTCTTTTAGTACACAAATTCCTATAACCACCACAAACAATATGGAGATGAATGAACAAGGTGTATAGGAAGTGATATGGCCTTTGTTGGGTAAAGTGGAGTGATAATGTGAGGCTTAGAGTGTCTTAATTTGCTGTATTGAGTGATTTAGAAATGAATGCACAATAAACAACAATTAGGGTTTTTGATTTGAGAATAAAATCAATTCCAATTAAAAGAAAGAGAGTTTCATTGTATATAATTGAGTGATTGTTTCAAGGGTGACGGGAGGCTTATATAAGAGTAAAAAGAAGTCATTAAATGGATGCAACCTTTTAGAAAATTGTTTTGTGAAGAGAAATACTGAATAGACATGAAACACCTTTTCAAAAATATAGCCGTTGGAGGAAATTTAAACACGGAATTTAAGACAGCGCTGTATAGCCGAAATTGCAACTTCTATGGAAAATGACTGTAATTTCATGCGGAAATAATATCAGCCCTCATATTATTTGGCCCCTTAATTTCCTCCCCATTCATTTTCAGATCCGAACTATTTCACCGCTTTTTTTGGTTGTTTTAGTATGTTCCCTGTACAATAGCATTTTGCTTCAGAAAACACTTTCAAAATTCCACCATGAATGTAGCCATTAGAGCCTTTGATAGCGTTTTCGTATAAAATGTTAAGCTTTCCCGCTATTAAAAAAATCGCTTATATTTTGCGATTTTTTATCATTTTTCTTACATTAAAAATTCCAAAAGTTCCACTTTGAATACCACATTGCCATTCCATAATCATACAATCTACAAACATATAACTCCTAAGCTGTACGTCTCAAGAAAGGGTGTTAAACTAAGAGAAGTTGCCTCCTTAGCCACCAAGCAAATAACATGTTGATAGAGATCAATTAATACGATCAGAAATGCATTATCTGACATTCGTCCATACAAGTTCATTCTTGGACTGAACAAAACCAAAGGTACTCCTCCTACCACATCCTAGGATCAGTAGCGAGTAGTCCTTGCATTACATAGATTTCAAAACACGACAGGACCACTTCTATAATAAATATCTCTATATTGGGAGCGGCCCGAAGAATGTCAACAAGCAGTCCTCCTGCTATTAAGATCTTCGGTCTTCAATACAACGAAGATTCTGGAGTGCAGACACCACTGCCGTATAAATTTAATATAGGGTAAACCCTTGGAACTTGTGATAGCAATCCCTAAACTCTGGAGATCTCCGGTCTTCAATAATCATCATCTTCAACATGTCTTTACTTCCGAGCATATACATTGGTACAAAGTGGTTTTCGGATAGTAGTTACCCAAATCAGACCCCAGTTCCTCCGAACCAATCATCGATTAAAAAGATCTTAAGTTCATATGTGATTATCAATCATCATTCAATTTAACTCATCTTTTTATTCATTCATAAATATCTCGGAGAGACATTATTTTAAGTTATTCCATTTATCTTCTTAACAGTATATGGAATTATTAAGCCTCATTTATCAAATCATTTAGTTAACTAAACCTTTTTGAATCTTGGAATAATTCCAAATCATTTCACCTTTTATTTAGGAAAATATTTCCAAATCATTTATTTAAATCTCATATTGGAAAACTTATTGAGTAAACCGAGTAAATCAAATTTACTATCCCCTCCATTGGGCCAGTCTAGGTAGCTAGGGAGGGCATCAACTGGTTTCCCAAACGCAAGCCTAGAGACTACCTCTCTGTCACCCATAAGAAGTTCAATTTATTTGATCGACTCTAAAAATTTTGACATACTTAATTGACTTTTAATTATTTTAGAGCATCGGGGCTTCCCTTCAATCTGTTCCATTCCTCGGTCAAATTTTCTCGAACACTCACAAATGGAACAAATGTACTAGTCGTTCCCGCATACTCATTTTTAAACTTCTTAATCATCTTTAGATTACTAATTATTTATTTGAAAAGGTTCGCAAAAGATTTAAAAATAATAATTAAGTTAAAAGCCGTCGTTTGCAAAAGTTATTAAAAAGTGCTGCGAAAGAGTGCTGCAAATAGTGTTTTAAAAGCTATATCGACAAAATGACTTTTCTATCTTTTGGAAGTTAAATTATACTCAAATCTCTTTTATAACATTTTAAAAGACTTATAGAATTTATTTCATATTTTTAAAGAATTTATAAATATCATTTTAAAGGAATTTCCTTTATGGATTCCGAATTGCTAAACTGCGATTATTTTGAAAATTTGTTTTTGGCTTATTTAAAAATATACAAGATGAAATCTTGTTTTTTTTCTTCATGTAAAAACTATGGATATAATAGTCCGGAAAATTCTTATCTTGAAGAAATTTCAAGCTTTATTCCATTCTCTACACTTGTTTGAATTCTACGGCGCGAAATCATGAACTACCGTTACGCGACGCGCCTTATTTTGACTTATTTTTCATAACTTGTCAAAACTTCGCCAAATTGAGTTTTATTGTTTATAAAACATTTATAAACTATTTTAAATCATTTAAAAAAATATTTTTCATATCAAATCTCATATTCAGTTTTGAACAATTTCATAATATCATATTATTATAATATTCATTTCCAAACTTTTTTATATTTTAAAACCATTAAGAGGCTGAACAATTCCATACACATATTATTTATGGATTAAATTTCCATTTAATTAACTATGGTTAATTACTAACCATTTCTCTTATCATTTATCAAACCAAGTTATCAACCAAATCACAACGATATAACCAATCATAATATCAACAAAGTTATCATCCAATATCAACCCATATTCAACATATTGATCTCTAATTTAACATGTATATTATCACTTTAAGTTTTATTTAAATAATACTAATATTGAGTACGCACAATCATGATTGCTCCCTCCTTCCCAAGCTCCAGAAAATCGGGCAGAGCTTCCACTGCACTTCGAACTTTCTTCTAACTTCTTGGAACAAAACCGACGACACTTCTTTCTCTTTTTCTTGCTCTAGAGCTTTCCAAACTCCTTCTTTTCTCCTTGATGTGCTTAGCCGCCCCTTAGAATAGGTGGTGGAGCTTGGTCTTAATGGTGATGGTATGGTCGTGCACTTGATTGAGAAAGAGGAGGTGTTTGCTTTGATTTTGAGGTGTAATACTACAGTGTGTATATATATATATATAATTTTATTAAGAAAGAAGCCATTAAAAAGATAAAGAAAGAAGAGGAAGGAGACGAAGAAATGAGTGAATGAAGGAGTGAATGGTTGCTTGTATTTATAGGCTAAAGAGTTGTAAAAATATCTAAAACACCATCATTATCCATCACCATCACCATGTGCACCCACCTCCTCCTTTTCCATCACGTTCCACACATCGCACCCCTCCTCCATGTACCTCCATAACTTCATTCTCTTCCAAGCCATCCATTCATGTCCTTATGCATGTGGGTTTGACTTTAGTTTTCTTAATGGTGAAATCTTTAGAAAATATATCTTCCTAAATGTATACATATCTTTGCATATATGTTATATGTATGTAAATGTGAGTAAGTGATATGTATACATGCATAAAAATACATGTTAGTGTCATTTACAATGTTGCAACCACTTGAACGACTTTCGTTTGTTAAAACGTTGAAAATCGAGAAGCCGATTCCCGATCACATTTTCACTTATTAACTAAATTACATATAAATGTAAAAAAATTTGAAAACTCATTTCTTATCATTATAAATTAATTAAAATGATCTCATTTGAATTATAAAATCATATAAATAAATATTAACAATTATTTACAAAAAATTGCTATTCTAAAGATAAAGCGATAATAATTTTCTTATATTTTTCAATTCATCATATTTCTTCATAAACCCATTATAAATGATTTACTATCACTAAAGTGACTTATTATCATTTTAAAACAATTATTAGAATAATTAAAATAATTATTAAATCATTAATTTTCAATTTTAAAATCATAAATCAATTATTAAATATAATGGCATCGCTAATGATGTTATAAATACATTTAATTTCCAAAAATAAAATAAATAATTTTATTTCATATTCTTGTTCAATTATAAAAATAAGTATATTTATCCAGCTTCGTGCACGACATTTGATGATTATAGAGCTATTTATTGATAAAATGGTTTTAGGTCATTTTATTGCTATTTTTTCCAAAGTATATATTTTTGTAAATAATTATTACCATTATTATTTATTGTTCAAAACATCATAATCCATGTTAAAAAAAATATTATATTTGAATGTGTTAAAGTTAAATATAATTTATCAAATTGATAAATTTGTGGGTCGTTGCATTCCCCCCCCCCCCCCCCTAAAAGAATTTCGTCCCCGAAATTACATCAAAACCAAAACCCAAAGGTATTTGCCCAAAATATTTATTTTTAAACTTACATTTAGATGATGTATATAGATTATCAAATTTGACCTAGTATTTGAATCCACAAATTTACTTTCGAACTAGTATTGGTCCCCCGATCCTCTAGTACGAACTCTGATTAGGCTTTCCAATTAGAACTTTTAGTTTTCCTCGCAGAACTCTCAACTATGATAGAAAACGTAAGTATCCAAACACAAACCCTCATAAATGTTTGTCGTCAAGAATCGAGTGATAAATCATTTTTCGGACTGGTATAAACACCTCAAAGTCTTGTACTTGAATTTTAGATCAAAATCGTGCGACGAAATGATCTACGTATAACATACGTATTCAAACCCAAAAACCATTTATTTATTCACCAAATACTTTTATCCTTGTTCCAAAAGAAAATATTTCAAATTAAAATATGGTTTACCTCTTATTATTATTTTTCAATAATTCTCTTATTAAAATTTTATCTCAAATTCCTTTTGAATTTTCTTTGTTAATAACTTCTATTTAGGTAACTTTCCCTTTAAATTTTTCAAAATTTTAGGATAGGAGTTCTTAAAATTCCATATTATTAAGCATATATCTTTTACACTTTATTTTTAAAAGATACCTTTATAAAATATATTCTTAAATAAGTTTCTTAATTTAAACACTTTTTATAAAGCCATTTCTTATTGTTTATCTTTGTTTACATTATAATAATCATAACTTTTATTAGAACATAAACAACAAACAATAGATGATAATAATCAAATAATATCATTCACTAACAACCAACCACACCATATATAACTATAATAATTTCTAAAAAATTATCTTTTATACATAAAATATAATCAAGGTAAAATTATTTCATTTACCCATTCTCAAAACAATATTGTGTTGGTTTCCTTGTTTAAGTGTTTAGAAACCCCTATCGATATCATAACATCCCACGTACCGACCAAAATTCATAAGCCACTCAACAGATAAATTAACACAATATAAAACATTTTTATAACCACTAACAAATATGCACTCATATATATAATACACTCAAAACTCATAATAAGGCATTCCATTACCTTATCTCTTAATGAGTTGCCCCATCAAAGCTAAGGTTCTCGCATAACCTTGCGCTCTGATACCAAATGTAACGAACTGGTTTTTCAACCCTCGAAAATCAACACTAATACATCCTCGGTATTCACGTGCTATAACGACCCGGATATTTTAATTGTTTTATAGCGTAATTAACTGAAACTTTGCTTGAAAATAAACAATTAAATTTGACAATGAAAATTAGATATTTGAAATACGTCTATTTAAACATAGCAAATGGTATATTTTCACTGATGAATATGAATGTTAGTTCTGTTGTGTGATCCCAATTTCAATTTAAATCAGTTAAAAATTGATGTAAATAAAATATTATTGAAATCTGAATATTTTTATATAATAAATTTGTAAATCATTTTCTGAGTAAGACGTCATAATTCGTTTCATCAAATTTGGGCTTCTCTATCTTTGTTTATCTTATTTCAGCAAATTTGTAGCAGTTTAGCAGCGAAATATCGACTTTCGGTAGGATGGTCGTATCGCTGATACCTGTGTACCATGTTGTTCGTCTCGTCGTGCTGATCTCCGCAGTATATTCATTTGTGCATTTTGGAGTCTGGTACACGGCGAAATCCATGGAAACGGTAATCGTATTAGTACCAATTTTGGTCCTTTTAGTTTTCCTGTGTCCATTCGTTGTCCATCGGTTGGAAAACAAATGGACACTACTTTTAACGCTCCCAGCATTGATTTTTTGACCGTGACTATTCAGCTTTGGTTGATATTTATATGGGTTCGTTCCTCTGCCTTTTCTTTCGATCTGACTTTAGCTTCTGAAAAAAATATTAATTAAGGCAAAAGTATATATTTGCCTTGGGAAATAGAACTTCGGTGCATCTTCTTTTCTTTGTAAAAGTTTGCTCGCCTTTCTTCATTTTTGCCGAAACCATCAGACCTCTTCGCATCCTCATCGGCCTTACCCAGACCTTGTTCGCAATTACCAAACCCACTTACTGCTCGCCTCTTCACCGTAAACCCAATCGCCTTCACCATGACAACCCACGCCTGCCTCCATCATCCCCCACCACCCTGACGTCAGCCATCACCGCCATCCTCCGCCTTCATCCCCATAGTAGCCGTGCGCAGCACTCACCCCGCCACCACCCTATAACCCAAGCCTGAACAACCTCGGCCCTTCATCTTCCCTTCCTATCTCCACCGACATGAGCCTTCGCCATCCCCTGAACAAAAACCTTCACCTACAACCGCTAGTTCACCCAAATCCACCCCTTCGCCTGTGCTAGCTTTCAGTCACCATGGCAGCCGTCTTTTATACGACGTAAGTTTGCAAAGGTAACTTTTGCTAATTATTTTTTATTTACATAATAATAGCGTATAAGTTATAGGTTATATATATATAGTGTTTTAATGTACAAGCTATTTATATACTGTTCGTATATATATATGTTCTATAGGATATATATGATCTGTTAGTTTATATGTATAAGTACATATATGGGTTTATAAAATTCTGTTACGTTTAGTTTATATAGATATTATAACAGATGTTTGAGACGTGAGTTATGATTTCTTTGGTTATACTTTTTATATTTATTTATAGTTTTAGCTTGAGTATTAGATCTTATTTATATATATTATAAGATGTATATACATCGCATATATGATTATTTCCATTTTGCTGCGTGTTCATATTGGGTATTTATTTTTAAGTTGAATATATATAAGTATAATTGTTTGCATAACCTATTTATATATAAATAAAGAATGTTGATTTTGAAGGAATATTGATATTAAAATATATATAGATCTTATTTTAAAAATATGTATTACAGTATAGGTATCATACAGTATACTAGATTTTAAAAGAAGTATTGTATGTGTTTAAAGTAGATATGTAAATATAATATAAAAGTAGTTTTCGCTTGTATATTTGGAAGCAGTCATGCCAGTCTATCCTAAAATTTATATGTATTGGTTTATATATATATATATTAATTGGCTCCTATTTTGATAGACTGCTTTGCTGAACTAGCGTGCTTTCCAACTCTCTATTCCATATATATATGGGTTATATATCTGCCTAGATATTAGTTTGTATATTTTGATCTATTGATTTATAATGTGTAAGTTCTGTTTGTTTATATGTACGTGCAAAAACTTTGATTGTCAAAACACTTTTATTTCAAAAAGTTTGGTTGGTGGTATTGGTTGCAAGTTTATAGTGGAATTTCGTTGATGGGTGGTCGTGAAGGGGTTGGGGGTGGAGCTTGTAAACCGTTGGTAAGATTCCGTTGATGGATGTAGGGTATTTTCGGAATTTCAAAAAGACACGATTGAAATGCTATTCATTGAATTCTTATTATTAATAGAAGAGATATGTATATTATAATAAAGTAAGTTATGTTGATTTTACAATAGATACTGTTTTTATATAATATATATGTTAGTCTATATATTAGTTTATATTAGTTACTTGAGTTTGGCCTTCGAAAATATATAGAGATATTTTATGTGTTTAAATTTAATTTTTGAAAATAAATATAGAGAATTTATTGTAAATATATGTTTTAAATTGATTAAGAGAAATTTTTTATAAATGTATATAACATATATTTTGCTCAATTTATACTAAGCTAATTTTGATTTGTTTCCATCAATTCCAAGCTTCCAGCTTTGCTTTGATCGTCAAATTCGTGTTCATCGTACTTCACTTTGGAACTCGTTGCTCAAATTCGCAGCTCAGTTTGTTATCAAATTTCTCTAGCCTCAAAAGGTGAGAAATCACTCACGATTAACATTCTTAGAGTTAGTAAATTTGATTTCACTTGAAACGACAATTGAAATATGCTGTTAAATTTGAATTGCTAGTTTTTTAATGCTAAATATGATATGCCATTTTCTACAATTGTTCACATGTGACATGTGACACCATAACCTGCTGTATATAATTTATTTAATTTATCACTGTTGATATATGCATATTATCGATATGTTATATTTTATCATATTTGTTCTCACTCTGTAAGTTCCATGTTAATTTAGAATTCCCTATTGGTTGAAATGATACATACCCGAACGATTTTGTAGAATATGGGAAAATCATTATGGATTGAAATGATAAACCCAAGCGATTTTCATTGATTTTGAAATTTTTGGGATTACGGGTTGAAATGATATACACCCGTAAATATTTAAATTGCGGATTGAAATGATACATATCCGTACCACTTGACCATAGGATAGAAAATTATATACGGACACCGTTGGTCTATTTTGAAAAATGATTTTATAGTTTTGGAAGGAAATATTTGGATTTTATTAAATATTGATTTTTAAAAATAATATAAAGATATTTTATTTTGAAAAATTAGATTTTTAAAATAATATGCTTTGGAAATTTTAAATTTATAAGATAGTTTTGAAAATATAAATTTTAAGATTTTTCTTATAATTTTATTATTTTTAAAATATATAAAATAAGATTTAAAAAAAATAGATTTATTAATAAGATTTAATTTAATATAAATTATTTAAAAAAAATTAATTTAATTAGTATATATATAATATGCTTAACTATTTATTTAAAATTTCACATTAATATTTTAAATAGACTTTTATAATAACTTTAAATAAATAGAGGTTGGAAAAAAATGAAGTAAAAAATTACTTGAAATTAAAATGGGTTAATAATTGAATTTAAATAAGAATTTGTTTGAACTTATTAATTTTGAGATTTGAAAGATATGATTTATAACTTGATTGATGAAAGTGATTAAATGAATATTCTCGACTTTAAATAAAATTGAGACTGAATATTTAATATTGATTTGAATTTATAAATTGAGATTTTATTTAATTGTTATTAAAATGATTAAGTGAATATTTAGAATAAAACTAAAATTGAGATATAAATGAAACTTATTGGAAATATCTGAATATTTAAAATTTGAATCTTATTGGAATTGAATCTTTGACCTTTAAAATTGAAATGGTTAAACTAGAATTGATTTAAATTGAATTTTTGGAATTTAAGTTGATTTGAATCAATTTGCGAATTGGAAGAAACTATTTTAATATATAAATTATTTTAATATATAAATTATTTTAATATATAACTATTCAATTTATAACTATTTAATATATATATTATTTTCAATATCTAAACTGTTTAAGTCGGAAGTGTTATGATTTCCAAAGTGTTATGATTTCCAAAGTGCTATGGTTTCAAAAGTGCTATGATTTTCAAAGTGTTCTGATTTCTAAAGTGTTATGATTTCAAAAGCGTTATGATTTCGAAAGGGTTATGATTTTGAAAGTGTTACGATTCTGGAAATGAATATTATTTAAAGTGAATAATGATATCGAATTTGATATGGTTATGAAATGAATATGATATTTGGATATGAATATGAACTATTTGAAATGAAATGACCACGGTGTGAAATAAGCGTTTGGTTGTTAAAGAGACCGGGATCAGATATTTTCATACTCTCTGCCAATACCGAAAACCACTTTAACAACTGTGTACGTGGTGGAGATTCCAGAATGAAGTAGGATGGTTTGGTGATGATTCTATATGGTATTTACGTAGCTCTGACTCCCGTGAGTCAGCTTGATGTGGCTAAAATAGGATCCATGCCGGGTCAAGTGAGGTCATTCCTCCGATCGGACACATTTATTCGATACTATTCTATTGCTTTTGTGATTTGATTGGGTGCACCTTTGATTTGGGAGTGTGTCACGAGGTGGGCGGTAGTAGCTGCTATGCGTTACCACCAGTCCGGATCCACAAACGGTATATCTACCCTGGCATTGCCTCGCGTGCCTTGTCACATTCCCTATCGCGCCTTCTATGAGTTTGGTTTGTACCATACCTATGGAGTGCCCTCTGATAGCCCTCCAGTTTACGGAGGAATTACGGTACTGTATAGACTATGGGAATATATAAAAATGTGTTAAGGGGGATATGGGTAAGCCTTAACGCTATTTTAATAGTTTACTTTACTATAGACATATTATAGTAGCGTATATTACTACATACTAGATAGTTCCACGAATCCTTAGAGGATGGGTATCCCAAACATCCTTTAAGTTACTTGTATTTCAGTTGACATTTCACTTGAGTTAAATTTACTATATAAGAATGTTAATCCTAACTCGAGTGTTTTGTGTTTTGCTTTATGCTCGGGTCAGACTGAGTGTCACAGCATTTGAGACTCACCTTTGGAGATTGGAGCTCTACTTGAAGATCTGTCTTATCTATTCAGCTTTTCTAGTTGATTTGTTCAGAAATGGCATATGTTTGTATTCGAGACTTCATTGTATTTGAGATATTCTGTTGTATTTTATTTCATACTCAAATGTTTATATAGTAGCTGCATGAACTAATATTTATCTATTCCGCCGCTTATTATTGTAATACTTTGTGTCTGTGATTCTGTGATTGATTTATTTACTGTATATGCTGAGTTTTGCCAAATATAAATTAACAATCTAATATTTTGAGCAATTCAAGTCTGACATGTGCGGATGCGAATGGTTCGAAATAGCGGGTCGTTACACGTGCCGCAAATCCAAGTGCACCAAAGCCCGATTATTAGGGGAAAAAGAAAATAAAATTAGAACAAAATCTCACACGAATGAAATAATATATATTATTTCAATTAAAATCTTTACAGCGGAAAATTTTGAATACAATATCAGAGTCTAACCTAGATTCAGCTTGGACAGTTATAAACCCTCTAATGGGCACGTAAATGTGTATATTTTTACATCCATATTTAATCCACTTTTATTTAAATAAATGAGCATATAGGGTATTTTAACATGTTTAAACCAATATTCCAATTATTTTTCAAATCATCATTTATTCATCTTCATATGGAGGCGAAATGGTCATATTTGTGCATATATTAATTTTGAGAATATTTACTTGGCATTTTATTTTTATTTATAGGAAAATTGG
Source organism: Allium fistulosum (assembly GCA_030737815.1). Taxonomy (NCBI): domain Eukaryota; kingdom Viridiplantae; phylum Streptophyta; class Magnoliopsida; order Asparagales; family Amaryllidaceae; genus Allium; species Allium fistulosum. Next base: position 302,449,480 of record CM060903.1, on the reverse strand, counting down.
ATGGAAGATAGAAGAAGTCTTCATGTATTCATGCATGCACAAGAGAAGAAACAAATGAAGATGGAAATAATTCATTTCATGATCATGGAGGACCCCACCTACCCACTTACCTTGATCTACAATTAAGAGCTAATGCACATGATTAAAGCTACATGCACATTTAAATGGAGGAGTATGCTCATGCTAATGATTACTTGGAGGTTAAATTTCCTAGAGCGGTATTTTGGGCAGTCCCCTAAAATATGCATTAGGGTTTTAGGCATGTATAAATACCCCTTATGTTTTATGTAATGAGCTCTTAGCCTCTTCTTTAGTTAGTTTAGTTTTAGGCTCAAAAATAAAAAAAAACTCTCTTTTCAATTTAATGGCTTCTTAGCCTACTTTCATGTAATTTTCTTTTTATGCAATTTAATTTCATGCACTTTTAATTCTTGTTCTTTATTTTATGCAATTAGTATAGTTTTATTTCTTTCAAGTAGAGTAGATTTGTTTCATGCAAAATTAGTTAGCTCTCTTTTTCCTCTTATTTTTGTTCTATGCTGTAATTTACATTTGTTGACTTGATAACAAATATAAGAAGCTAAACCCCTTCAATTTAGGAATGATGAAGCTCTCTTAATCATGTAAATTTAACATAGTGATTTCATTTTATCTCTTTTTGTGCTTAATGGAATTTTTGATGTGGTAAATATTTTGTTGTTTTAACTTTGAATTTGATAGCCTATGTTGTGGCACCAAATAGGCTATGCTTAAACAAACATAAACACATATTACCTCTTCATCTACATATGCTTATGGTAATGAAGTGAATTTTAGAATCAAAATTTGATGGTCTATATTACTAATCAATAGTGAATAGATCATGCTTAGAATAGATTTTATTTTCAAGTTCATTAACAATTTCATTAGAGTTAACAAGTGATTTAGTAGGTGTGTTAAAGTATGAAGGTTTATGTTGGGCTAATTAATAGCACAAATATTCCATATTTATGATAAACACATCAACTAAATTCACTAATGACCAAAAGAGAGATCATAATTTCATTTTGTTGATTTATGTGATCATGAGAAGCAAATTACCTCTATATTGCCTTCTACTCTCATATTTTTATCCACTTTTAGTTTTTGTTAATTTTTAGAAATTTTTAGCTTGATACAACTTCGAATCTTGGTTTAATTTGACTGAGTAGAATTTTAAAATCAATACAATTCCCTACGGATCGACCCGTACATGCCACGTACTAAAATTGTATGCCATGCGCTTGTTATTATTTTTAATTTAAATTTTTCGATCATTTTTCTAATCTGATAGAAAGTTAGTCGTTAAACACCCTCTATCCTTACAAATGCTAAAAAAATATAAACAAATGCAATAGATGCAACAGATAATAGAATACGTCCATACGTAGATGAAAATCTCCAGCTCTCCTCTGGAAACTCCAAACGTCTTCAACTAAACCTGAAACCACTCGTATCTGACCAGAGTATTAAAAATACCCAGATCAGGCTTGATAAACACAGTGTGAGAAAATCGAACCATAAACCTATGACAGAGTCACAAATGGGTAATTAACAAAACCTTTAAAAAGAATAGTATCTCATAAGCCCATGCCGCTTATAAATACAGATAGGTTTTTACCTTACGATAACCAAAATACTTTATACGGAAAATCACTTTAATATTATTACTAACGACATCAGTTTGAAAACACTTTTAAATAAATAAATATACAAAGAAAGTATCAATGCCCAGACTATGGTAATATATATCCGGACTAGGTCAAAGGAATATACCAGACGGAATATATGATACCAAAAGGGGTAGCTGAAATGTTTGCAAAGCATTACAGCTATTTTGGGACTACAATCAAAACTATAAAGCTCGTATTGGAATTGGATTTCCAACATGATAGGGAACTAGTGGCCTTTTCCTTCGATCCACGCATAGCAACCATAATTCACAGTAGCCTTATCACTTTTCTCAAGGTAGCTACTTGGCACTGCACTTTCTAAACTACCAATATCCGGTAGCCTTCTCACTTTTCACAAGCTAGCTACTATATTAGAATAAATGGGGCAATAGATGCCTTGATCCAGATTCCACCAGACTCCTCCATACTTATACAACTGATAGCCTGAAATATATGTCCTGCAAACCATACTTTCCACAAAGCCATGCTTTGCTATTCATAAAGCCACGCTTTGCCTTTCCCTTAATAGGTTCCACGTTGAATGCCACATTTCCATTCCATAATCATTCAACTGATTTCTACAAACTTATAACTCCTGAGCCCGTAAGCCTCTAGAAAGGGTGTTAATCTAACAGAAGTTGCCTCCTCCACCACCAAATAGATAATACGTTGATAGAGATCAATTAATATGATCATAAATGCACTGTCAGACATTCGTTCATACAAGTTCACTCTGGGACTGAATGAAACCGAAGGCACTCCTCCTTCCACATCCTAGGATCAGATGAGTAGTCCTTGCATTACGAAGGTTTCAAAACATGACAGGACCACTGCTATAATAAATATCTCTATATTGGGAGTGACCTAGAGAATGTCAACAATAGTCCTCCCGCTATGAAGATCTTCGGTCTTCAATACAACGAAGATTTTAAAGTGCAGACACCACTGCCATATAAATATAATATGGGGTAAACCCCTGGGACCCATGAAAACAATCCCTACATTCTGAAGATCTCCGGTCTTCAATAATCATCATCTTCAATATGTCTTTACTTCCAAGCGTATACATTAGTTTGAAGTGGTTTTCAGATAGGAGTTACCCAAATCCGACCCCGGTTCCTTCGAACCAATCATGGATTAAAAAGATGTTAAGTTCATATGTGATTACCAATCATCATTCAATTTAATTCATCTTTTTATTCATTCTTAAATGTCTTAGAGAGATATATTATTTTAAGTTATTCCAATTATCTTCTTAACAGTATATGCAATCATTAAGCCTCATTTATCAAATCATTTGGTTGATTAAACCTTTTTGAATCTTGGAATAATTCCAAATCATTTCACCTTTTATTTAGGAAAATATTTCCGGATCATTTATTTAAATCACATATTGGAAAACATTATTGAGTAAACTGAGTAAATCAAATTTACTATCCTTTCCGTCGGGCCAGTCCAGTTAGCTAGGGAGGGCAGGCAACTGGTTTCACAAACTCAAGCCTAGAGACTACCTCTCTATCACCCATAAGGTGGTCGAATTATTTGATTGACTCTAAATATTTTGACATACTTAATTAACTTTTAATTATTTTAGAGCATCGGGGCTTTCCCTTCAATCTATTCCATTCCTCGGTCGGGTTTTCTATGACACTCACAAATGGAACAAATGTACTAGTTGTTTTCGCAAACTCATTTTTAAACCTCTTAATCATCTTTAAATTACTTATTTATTTATTTGAAAAGGTTCACAAAATATTCCAAAATGAATAATTAAGTTAAAACCATTGTTTGCAAAAGTTATTAAAAATTGTTGCAAAAGAGTGCTGCACATAGTGTTTTAAAAGCTATATTGACACAACGACTTTTCTATCTTTTGGAAATTCAATTATATAACTCAAATCACTTTTAAAATATTTATCGAATTTATTTCAAATTTTTAAAGAATTTTAAAATATCATTTTAAAGGAATTCCCTTCATGGATTCCGAACTACAAAACCGCGATTATTTTGAAAATTTGTTTTGGACTTATTTAAAAATATACAAGATGAAATCTTGGTTTTCTTTCTTCATATAAAAACTATGGATATAATAGCCCAGAAAATTCTTATCTCGAAGAATTCCGAACTTTATTCCATTCTCTACACTTGTATGAATTCTGTGGCGCAAAATCACGAACTACCATTATGCGATGTGCCTTATTTTGACTTATTTTTCATGACTTGTCGAAATTTCTCCAAATTTAGTTTTATTATTTATAAACATTTATAAACCATTTTAAATCATTTAAACAAATATTCTCTATATTAAATCTCATATTCGCTTTTTAACCATTTCATAATATTATATTATTATAATATTCATTTCCAAACTTTTTTATATTTTAAAACCAATAAGAGGCTAAATAACTCCATACACATATTATTTATGGATTAAATTTTCATTTAATTAACTATGGTCAATTACTAACCATTTCTCTTTTCATTTATCAAACCAAGTTATCAACAATATCACAACCGTATAACCAATCATAATATCAACAAAGTTATCATCCAATATCAACCCATATTCACCATATTAATCTCTAATTTAACATATATATTATCACTTTAAGTTTTATTTAAATAAAACTAAGATTGAGTACTCACATTCGCAATTGCTCCCTTTTTCCCAAGCTCTGGAAAATCCAACAGAGCTTCCACGACACTTCGAACATTCTCCTAACTTCTTGGAACGAAACCGGCGGCACTTCTTTCTCTTTTTCTTGCTTTGAAGTTTTTCAAACTCCTTCTTTTCTACTTGATGGACTCGGCCTCCGCCTAGAATAGGTGATGGAGCTCAGTCTTAATGGTGATGGTATGGTTGTGCACTTGATTGAGAAAGAGGATGTGTTTTCTTTGATTTGGAGGTGTAATACTATAGTATATGTATATATATATATATAATTTTATTATTATTTTTCATAATTTTATTAAGAAAGAAGCCATTAAAAAGATAAAGAAAGAAGAGGAAGGATATGAAGAAATAAGCGAATGAAGGAGTGAATGGATGCTTGTATTTATAGGCTAAAGAGTTGTAAAAATATCTAAAACACCATCATTATCCATCACCATCGCCATGTGCACCCACATCCTCCTATTCCTTCATATTCCCCACGTTGCCCCCCTCCTCCATGTCCCACCATCACTTCACTCTCTTCTAAGTAATCCATTCATGTCCTTATGCATGTGGGTTTGACTTTAGTTTGCTTAATAGTGAAGTCTTTAGAAAATATATTTTCCTAAATGTATATATGTGACGCCCCACCTCTATGCTCATAATAACAAAGAGTATTAAAAGAAATACTGTCTGTTATTACGAAGAATAATGCTGGATAGGAGCGGCCATCCGTAGTTGGGCCTTAAACTAGTATTGGTTACCTCGATAGGAGTGGTATATAATTTTATTTATCATCTCTTATTTATTTACTCCCATCGACATACCCAATTATAGTATAAAACGAACTACGATGGTTCATAATAGTTTAGGACAATATATATAATAATAACACAGATAAGCTGAATGCGGAACACAGATAATAAAAGTCTGATATATATATATATATAACTGATGTCAGTTACAATACATTTGACACAATACATATGATACAACTACCACTGTCGACTCTGGAAGTTATATATATACAAGTACATTATCGAATAATATACATGAATACATATCAACCTAGATCAGATACACTGACTACTACAAAATGACGACGACTACTCCAAAAGATATGAAGAAACTTCATAGCTCAAGCAGCAACCCAAAGCAAGATATCTACAACCTGTAATAACTCGGTATGATCCGAGTATTAAATTCAAAAGAAAATAATACATGGGTCAGTCTAATTCAAACTCAGTTATTAATGCACAGAAGCAATAATACTTAAATAGCAAATAGACGACAGTCACAATAAATCTCGTCTATCCAATCCTTCAATAAGAGAATCGGATAATTGTAGATATAACACTAAACAGTGTTGAATAACAAATCAGCAAATTCAAATCTTCAACAAGGATAAATAAAAAAGATTATCAATGAAGATAATATGAAAACCACAGAATTGCCTAAACAGCAATTAACAACAAAATCCAATTATTCAATAAATAATTAGAAACTCATAATCTAATTATCAAATAGATAATTAGACAAAACAAAATGATCAAATCAAACTAAATCAAAGTACAATCCAAAATATATTGAATTGGACAACATGAAACAATTCAAACGATTGAAATATAAATTAAAATGTCTATTTTGTGTGGCTGCAGTACACACATGTGTGCACTGCCTCGCCACTACAGTATATGATATACACAAAAACTCAACGAACCCAAAAGCATATGGCACCATCCCGAGATCAAGTTCAAGTTAAGCAACTCAAACTCAACTAGACAGTGCCATTAATACGACATGAATAATGTCATGGGGCACGTCTAAACAAATCCAATGCCAAGGCCAACAATTTAAAATGCAATTTGTCTCAAAGAGTGATACCAGAAACCAGTTGCATGAGAACTGTGACGCCCCACCTCTATACCCACGCTAGCCAAGGACACTACGAGGTAATGCCGTCAACTAGCACGGAGAATAAGGCTGCTGAAGAGCGACCATCCATGTAATTTCTTTGTGCGAGCACCGATATGTCAGATAGATTAGAATGCATATCTTTTAAGGAGGAAATCCGACATACCGATACAAACTCAAAGCTATCACACGGTGGCTATATAAAATCTTCGGAAACAAACATAGAAATAATCATAACATAAATCAGTCACAGACATCCATATCACAAAGGCGGAAAAAGATATGAATATATATATGTAACACATGAAAGTGTACATCGGAGTAGTGGTCTGAAAGATCCACGATAATACAAAAGAATAGCAACACGTGCTATACAAAAGAATAAATACACAACATAGAGTCTATATCTCAAATGTGTACATCCAAAAACTACAAATATAGTAGTTAGCCAAAAGTCAGTATAATAGATCCCTGGGAGAAGTCAAGCAGAAGCACCTGTAACATCTCGGTCTGACCCGAGTATCATTTATAAGAAAATAATAAACGGATCAGTCTAGCTATAAATATCAGATGATATGGTATAGGAAAAATAATATGGCATGAACATGTAACAACCATCACGGCATACTACTATAAGTATGTAAATGATGATCAACAAAAGATTAATCAATATCACAAAAATCTTCTCAAAGATAAAATAGGGTCTCATACCCTAAACTTGTATTCATAACAAGTCAATAACACATGAATTCGCCAATGCACAAAAACTGATATCATACCAATGAAAATCATGAAAATTGGTGAAGCACAAAATTCCAGAAATCATCACCAGAAATCCAGAAAACACATAAAAGGGGGAGGCCTAACACATGAATGGGAGCAGGAAAACCCACCTACGCGTATCACACAAGAATGAGAAGCTATCTCATGGAAGCTATCCATTAAATTTCCACACAGAAATGGCCCGAAGACCATGGGGTGCTACCCCATATATGTGATGGCGAAACACCACAAAAGCGGGGTCCAGTCTCCCTCGCAGACAAAGAGACATCGCTCAATCGCTAGTCTAAATCACAAAAATGATCGTCATGATCATAAGGAAGTGTCAATTACACTAAGCCAGTAAATATATGAGTTTAGCTTCATGTCCCATAACCACTAGCTTAACTTAAATAATTACGAACAAACTGTAGATCTTCACTAGGAAATTGTCACAAAAAGGGTTCAATCGAACAAGTCCAAGAGCTAACCGACGAAGTGAACGCAAGCGTTTCATACCACTCGTTTTACTAAGTCGTTTAAGTCGATTTCTCATCCGAGTGAAGTAAAGGCTTGTATATACTAGTAGATTGGAAATCGGTTTGAGAAAACGAACTTTTGATATTTAAAATAGTGTTGAAATCGCTTTGATGAAAGAGTTTTGATATTTACTACTAGTATTGAAACCTTCATATATCTTTAAAGTGACAAGTCATAAAACGAATGTTGAAACAAATCGAATCACATAAATTCACGTTCGAAGACGTGAGTAAAGTCCAAAGAAGTCAATCCCAAAACCATTAAAGTATGAATGTACTTGCGACCTAACGTGGTCGAATTAAAGTGCAAAGACTTTAAGTCAAGTAGGTCGAACGACCTAATGAATGCGACCTAGGGGTCTAAAGAGTCAAGCGACCTAGTAGGAAACAAGGTCTAACGGACTAACGCCAAAGTTCTGAGCAACCTAAGGATTTACAGTATCGAGCGACCTAGCGGCACAGTGCCAAGCGACCTAAATGTTAACTCGCGAGCGACCTAACGTCCCAATGCCAAGCGGTCTAAGGGCTAACTCGCAAACGACCTAATTCATTGCCGAGCTAAATAGTGGAACGGCAAAACAGGGGAGAGCGACCTAAGGGTACGCGACCTAAGTGGTTGCGACTTAAAGGTGTTCGCGACCTAGAAGTGGGACGATCTAATGGGTACGCGACCTAACGAATCGCGACCTATATGTTTGCGAGCCAGAAGCAAAGCGACCTACCACTAAACAGGTCAAACGACCTAATGACTTAAAGCCACGCGACCTAAAGGAAGACAAGGCCGAGCGACCTAAAACCAACGACCTAGCGAGGTTGCAGCAGAGCGACCTACGACCTAAGTTCTTCGAGCGACCTAATGCCTTAACGAAACCAAGCGACCTATGACGACCGCCCATGACCCCCGCACTGAACCTAGAGATAGTGCGCTGTAAAGTGTGCCAGGCAGCCATGGACGATTGTCAGGGTAAAATAAAACAGCAGAATCTATCGTATAACTCACAGCGCATGGACAAAATACAATAGAATATATATATAGTGAAGCTTCACAGAATAGGATGTCATCATATAAAACTTCATAATAGTTGAATACAACATCTGAATAGTCAATACATCAAGCCTCACTACATATCACTCAGAGAATTATACAAGCAGCGGAACATCCAGTACATATAGTAAGAAAATAATATGCAAGCCTCCAGCTCGTCTTCGTCATCAGCATCGTCGGAAGCAAGAACAGCACCTGTCACCTGCTACCTAGTCTGCCCGTCCAAAAATGGACGAATAGCCCAAGGCAATAAGAGTTAAAACATAAAGCCTTGAGTCAGACAACAGTCTTAGTGAGCGGTAAATTAACTAACAACATACCAAAAGAGCATAAAGGAAAAAGGAATAGGAATCCAACCCTCCCACTCCACCTCTTTCTATAGTGATAGCCCCCAAACACACACTAAGCAGAAACAAACATAGCAAAGCAACCATTTAAAGTAAAGAAATTATCACTCGAGTCAAGGGCGATGTTTTCCAAGTACAAACCCCCAAGGCCTAAACCAAGATCAGATAAGCACCCAGAAAACACTGCTCTTGAGACCGAATGACGATACAACCAAACATCCATGACTCTGGCTATCACTGTTATCATTGCCTCGATACCACCGTTAATTGAATGACCGGCACATTCTTTCAGCCGTCCGTCAAGGGCTAATGGAAACCCCGGTTCTAGACATAACTCCGCACGTCGTCGAAACCCGTGCCTAGGACTATCGAATCTGCCCAGAGTACTTGACTACCAATCAGTAGTCTTTAGGGACTATCGAATCTGCCCAGCGTACTCTTGCTTTGAGCATGCTAGAACCTTCAACAACGATGAAATCTCAGCCTTCTAGTCATCCTCCTCGATGACTATTTCCATACTAGCTCAAGCGCCTCTCGAGCAAACCATTATCCTCAAACTCGAACCATTTCACCGAGTTATCAACATACTTGGAATGATCCCGTCTGGATTAGACCAAGACTATCTCATATCATGTCTCGCTTCATCACATCCTAGCAAAGCCTCATCTTAACATCATCATCATCAAATCTATCCATATGAGCTTCATCATCCGCTACATATGCCACGAGCAGCTTTCCCAATTCAAGAGCCTTTCCCTTAGCTTTTGAATCATCTTCGACCATCTTGTCTATACCAAATCATCAATCAACTAATTCATAACAATCAATCAAGTCAATCATTAATCCAAGTAATCAAACATTCAAACATGATCTAATAAACAATTATAACAATAATGGCAATCTTGTAAATAAAGGGTCGAAATCTAACAAGTATGAAAACATGAGCAATATCTCTACAACTTGATGAATGAACTTTCATAGGTTAATCATGTAGTAAAATGGATGTCAAATCATCATGAACAATGGATCTATACTTAAGTTTACGGAAATGCATGGAAATCACTACTTTAACACAAAATCAAGCCAACGATCCGATATACTCCTTTGGATCCGTGTGAGAGATAATCACCACTCACCAAATCACCTAAACACCTTAAAAGCAACACATTTCAGATCTGGACAGCGAAGGATCTAACTCGATCTATCACAAATCCGCTTCAAACGATGAAATCTCTCTTCGATGGATGTAGATCTTCAATCTAAGCTCTTGGATCTTCGATTTGGATGGAAGGAAGCACAAGATTAAAGTGGAGAAAAGAAGTGAAGAAGTGTAAAATTCGAGCTCTCAAAATAGCAGCACTTCGTCGCTTCAAAATCCGGATCCCAAAAATGAAGAAATGGACGTGTATTTATAGGCAGATTTTCTAGGTCGTCCGCTCCCTTAGGTCGTCCACGACCTAACAACCCCAACCTACGACCTAACAGATCTGCGCATCCATGACCTACGGCCTATCGCATGCGCGCGACCTAACTGCTTAGCCCTTACGCGACCTAACATAAGTCGCGACCTAACTGAGATGCCGACCTAACACACACGCGACCTAACTGTAACGACTTAGCACCTTTAGGTCGTCTAACGACCTATCTATTCACAGAAGCTCACGACCTAACTAACTTAGGTCGCTTATGACCTAACTAAACACAGCACCCCATAGGTCGCTCACGACCTAACTACTAACTAGAATACGACTTAACATCCATGCGACCTAACGACTCAACCCACTTATCATCTTAACTCGTCCACGACCTAACCTTCTTAGGTCGTTAACTCGCTTAGTTCCTTAGGTCGCTAACTCCCAGGTCGCTAACTACTATAGGTCGCTCCAACCTGTAGGTTGCTAACTCTTAAGTCGTCCACTACCTTAGGTCGCCAACTTCCTATAGATCGCTCCAATCAACCTAACCTACCCCACGACCTAAGCTACCATACGACTTACCTCCTATACGACCTATCCCAAAATCCTTAGGTCGCCAACTTCCTTAGGTCGCTCCACTTTCTTAGGTCGTCTATTCCGACCTAACTACTATACGACCTAGGACTTAGACTATGGATGACTTATCAACAATGCGACCTAATGATAACTGTTTTACGATGTTTCGATCCGTAAAAATACGGGTCGTTACATTCTCTCCCCCTTAGGAATTTCGCCCTCGAAATTCCAAACAAACAAGAGCAAACAAAGACTATTCTGCATGCCTACCATCCATAGCAATCAACAAACCATGCATCCAATTACTAGCCTAGCATGCAGAATTCTAAGACTAGAACAAGTTACAATGTCGTTAGATGACACGACACCTTAGGGCCATACCTTGAAGAGTTCAGGATGAGCTGCCTTCATCCTCTTTTCCACCTTCCATGTACAGTCGTTATCATCATCACTCCATTGTATCTTGAGCAACCTAACTACCTTCCTCCTAAGCTTTTTCGTGTCGGTTTCCACAACACGAAGCGGCTTACGAGGTCTCTCAACAACTGGATCGACTTCAAAATCTTCACAGCTATCAGCAGAAACCACTGTATTCGAGTCGTGCACATACTTCCGTAGATATGATACATGAAAAACATTGTGCACACCCGCCATCTTTTCTGGTAACTCCAATCTGTAGGCGAGCTTTCCAATTTGCTCGATGATCGGGAATGGTCCAACAAATCTCGGAGTCAATTTTCCTTTCTTCCCGAATCGAATAACATTCTTCAGTGGAGAAATCTTCACAAAAACCATATCACCTACGTCGAATTCCAAATCCTTACGACGCTTATCGGCATAACTTTTCTGATGGTCTTGAGCTGCCTTCATTCGTTGTCGAATGATCTCTATACAATCCGAAGTCTGTCGAATCATCTCTGGCCCAAGTATCAGCTTTTCTCCTGTTTCTAACCAACATGTCGGAGAGTTACACGGTCTTCAATACAATGCTTCATACGGTGCCATACCAATGCTTGACTGGTAACTGTTATTATACGAAAATTCTACCAAATGAAGGTGATCTTCCCATGATCCTCTGAAATCTAAAACACATGCTCTAAGGAGATCTTCCAAAACTCGGTTGACTCTCTCGGTCTGACCATCTGTTTGAGGGTGATAAGCTGTACTCAAACACAACTTGGTTCCCAAAACTTCCTGGAAGCTCTTCCAAAATCCACTAGTGAACAATGGATCTCGATCACTCACTATACTCTTCGGAATACCATGGAATCGAACTATCCACTTAACATACAACTCAGCCAACTTTGATGCAGTCCTAGTCGATCGAACAGGAATGAATCTTGCACTCTTAGTCAGACGATCTACAATGACCCAAATTCCTTCATTTCCCGTTCTTGTTCTAGGTAACCCATCAATAAAATCCATCGATATTTGCTCCCACTTCCATGTAGGAACTTCTAATGGCTGAAGCAATCCACTTGTCTTCTTCTGCTCGGCTTTTACCAACTAGCAGTTCATACACTTGGAAATAAAATTCCAACATCCTTCTTCATACCTTCCCAGTAATAGGTTCTCTTCATATCCCGATACACCTTGTTTCCACCTGGATGAATTGTCAACTTCGAGTGATGACTTTCCTTCAGAACTTCATTTCTCAATTCATCTATATCGGGAACAACTAGTCGTCCTTGCTTCCGAAGCCAACCCTCTTGATCGACCTCAAATCCTTTATCCTTTTCTGGATCCAATCCAGATTCCAAATCATGGATAATCTTGACAAGCTTATCGTCTCGTTTTTGGCTCTCGCCAATCCTTTCCACAAGAGTCGGTCTTATCGATAAGTTTGCCAACATCTCAGGTTCCAATTCACATCTGGGCCTGAAGTCAAATCTAGCTAAATACTCAAGATTCTTCCATTCTGAAAACATGACTCCCAATCCTGCATGTCTTCGACTTAACGCATCTGCTACTGCGTTACCCTTTCTCGGAGTATAAGCTATACCAAAATCATATGATGCCAAAAACTCTAGCCATCGTTGCTGACGAAGATTCAAATCCTTTTGGGAGAAAAGATACTTCAACGACTTATGATCCGTAAACAATTCGAATCGAACTCCCAATAGATAATGTCTCCACACCTTCAGAGAAAAAACAATCGCCGCTAACTCCAAATCATGAGTTGGGTAATTCCTTTCATGCGGCTTCAGTTGTCGACTTGCATACGCAACAACTTTATCCTTTTGCATCAGCACTGCTCCAAGTCCAGTACCACATGCGTCGGTGTAAACCACCATCTCTTCGTTTCCACTTGGAATAGTCAAAACAGGAGCACTCATCAATCGCTCCTTCAGGATTCCGAAAGCTTGCTCACACTTAGCATCCCATCCGAACACTTGGTTCTTTTTCGTCAATCCTGTTAATGGTGCAGCTATCTTGGAAAAGTCTTTGATAAATCGACGATAATATCCTGCTAATCCAAGAAAACTTCTCACATCCGATGCATTCTTAGGTCTAACCCAATCATGGATTGCTGCCACCTTAGCGGGATCAACCACTATTCCACTTCCAGAGATAATATGGCCTAAGAACCTCACTTCACTCTTCCAGAAGTGACACTTCAAAAACTTAGCCTTCAGCTGATGTTTCCGTAAGATTTCCAAAACAATACTCAAGTGCGTCTTGTGCTCTTCTTCAGTTCTGGAATAAATCAGAATATCATCCACGAACACTAGCACGAACTTGCTCAACTGATCTCTGAACACTCTATTCATAAGATCCACAAAATATGTTGGCGCATTAGTCAGTCCAAACGGCATTACCAGCCACTCAAAGAAACTGGATGGTGTCCGAAAAGCAATCTTCGGCACACTATCCTTAGCCACTCTCAACTGGTGAAATCCCATTGCCAAATCCATCTGAGAAAACACCTTAGCTTCGTGAAGCTGATCAAACAAGTCATCTATTCTCGGCAATGGATACTTGTTCTTCTTAGTCACCTTATTCAGCTCACGATAATCCACACACAACCTCAACGATCCATCTGCTTTGGTTGCAAACACAACTGGTGTACCCCATTCGGACACACTACGCCGAATGAATCCTTTCTGTAAAAGGTCATCAACCTACACCCTCAACTCTTGTTGTTCCCTAGGCGCCATCCGCCTAAGAGGCATCACAACAGGTCTGGCTCCTTCAACTAGATCTATACGAAACTCGATCTCTCTATGCGGCAGTAACCCTTTGACCTCGTCAAAGACATCCTCAAATCCATTAGCGATTGGCACAGATGACAGTCCATCCCGTGGAACAACCAGCGAATACATGAAGCTCATGAAGACGCCTTCTTCATGCTTACATCGTATCATAATCTTTCGCCCCTCCACATTCTCGACTGTCACCTCCAACCTTTCACAATCAACCTTTGCCGCATACTTCCTAAGCCAGTCCATACCCAAAATAATTCTGAACCCCGCAAAGTTCAGAACAAAACAATCACAAACAAAAGAGCAATCATGACTCGATACAATCAGACCATGGCATAACATACACAAACAAGACGAACCCCCAACTGGATTAGTCACAACCAATGGCCTATCAACGATATCCGGTTCTAAACCCAACCGGCCTACAAGTTCACTACAAACAAAAGAATGCGACGCCCCAGTATCAAATAGCACTCTCACTGGAACACCACATATGGAAAGAGTACCTTGAACCACCACACTCTTTCCTTTTTCTTCAACGGTAGGAGCTTTCGAAGATGATGGAACAGCCCCCAAAGCATAAGCTTGCACAATCTGCTTGTCTTTCCGCGGTTCTGGACAATTCCTCTTGACATGCCCCAGCTTGTCACAGTTGTGGCACTTCACCGGCACCTTCGGATTCTTGCAATCCCTGGAGAAATGGCCCTTCTGCTGACAATTGTAGCAGGTCACTTCGCCTTTCGGCTTCTTCTGGCCATCCTTACCCTTTTGCTGCTGTTGCTTCCTCTTCTTGTTTCCACCCTGCTGTGGTTTAAACTCCTCCTTGGTCACAGCAACAACAGATCCTTCTTTAGGAAACAGATTCTCATGCCTGAGAGCTTTCTCCACAAGCTTCTCAAATGAATCATCCAGATGATCCACCAACTGCCTCCCAAGATAACTGTCCAAGCCTGTCACAAACTTCTCATTCTTCTAATAAGGAGATTCAATATACGACCGGGCATACTTGGACAAAGCTTCAAACTCAGAAACATACTCAAGAACTGGTCTTCCACCTTGCTTGAGCTCCACAAACTTCTTGAACAGAACAGACTTCTGAGCTGTAGAAATGAACTTAGCTTCAAATCTGGCTTGGAATTGCACCCAAGTAATTTCTTCCTCCGGTGTGTCAATGGTGATAGAGTTCCACCAATCGGAAGCTCTTCCTTGAAGCTGTCCTGATGCTAACTTCCTCTTAGTCGCATCCTCAATTCCCAAATCACTAAAGATCCTTCTACAAGCATCTATCCACCTCTAGACTTCAATGGTTGATTCTGTTCCTAAGAAAACCTTTCCTCCAAGAGCAGTATAATCTTTACACAGCTTAGCAAAATCCACTGGTTTTGGAGTTTGGACTTGAACTCCAACTTCTACTGATGGCCCCGGAGCTGGCATCCTCCTCATGATCGAAGTCATCATAGCTTCGAACATAGCAACATAATCAGCAGCCCTCTTAACAGCACGGCCTTCCCTTGCAGTTGGTCTCCCTCTTCGACTCATTCCTAATATCTATAAAAAGGAATGATTAACATACCTTGAGAAACAACTGCATAAAGGACTCAAATCTTTCTAAACTACTATATTATATATAGTAATCATCCATCAAAATACAATTACGTCTCTCATACGTAGTTATGTCAGCGAGCGTTGGGTAAAATCGATTAACCAAAGCTCTGATACCAAATGTGACGACCGCCCATGACCCACGCACTGAACCTAGAGATAGTGCGCTGTAAAGTGTGCCAGGCAGCCATGGACGATTGTCAGGGTAAATTAAAACAGCAGAATCTATCGTATAACTCACAGCGCATGGATAAAATACAATAGAATATATATATAGTGAAGCTTCACAGAATAGGATGTCATCATATAAAACTTCATAATAGTTGAATACAACATCTGAATAGTCAATACATCAAGCCTCACTACATATCACTCAGAGAATTATACAAGCAGCGGAACATCCAGTACATATAGTAAGAAAATAATATGCAAGCCTCCAGCTCGTCTTCGTCGTCAGCATCGTCGGAAGCAAGAACAGCACCTGTCACCTGCTACCTAGTCTGCCCGTCCCAAAATGGACGAACAGCCCAAGGCAATAAGAGTTAAAACATAAAGCCTTGAGTCAGACAACAGTCTTAGTGAGCGGTAAATTAACTAACAACATACCAAAAGAGCATAAAGGAAAAAGGAATAGGAATCCAACCCTCCCACTCCACCTCTTTCTACAGTGATAGCCCCCAGACACACACTAAGCAGAAGCAAACATAGCAAAGCAACCATTTAAAGTAAAGAAATTATCACTCGAGTCAAGGGCGATGTTTTCCAAGTACAAACCCCCAAGGCCTAAACCAAGATCAGATAAGCACCCAGAAAACACTGCTCTTGAGACCGAATGACGATACAACCAAACATCCATGACTCTGGCTATCACTGTTATCATTGCCTCGATACCACCGTTAATTGAATGACCGGCACATTCTTTCAACCGTCCGTCAAAGGCTAATGGAAACCCCGGTTCTAGACATAACTCCGCACGTCGTCGAAACCCATGCCTAGGACTATCGAATCTGCCCATAGTACTTGACTACCAATCAGTAGTCTTTAGGGACTATCGAATCTACCCAGCGTACTCTTGCTTTGAGCATGCTAGAACCTTCAACAACGATGAAATCTCAGCCTTCTAGTCATCCTCCTCGATGACTATTTCCATACTAGTTCAAGCGCCTCTCGAGCAAACCATTATCCTCAAACTCGAACCATTTCACCGAGTTATCAACATACTTGGAATGATCCCGTCTGGATTAGACCAAGACTATCTCATATCATGCCTCGCTTCATCACATCCTAGCAAAGCCTCATCTTAACATCATCATCATCATCAAATCTATCCATATGAGCTTCATCATCCGCTACATATGCCACGAGCAGCTTTCCCAATTCAAGAGCCTTTCCCTTAGCTTTTGAATCATCTTCGACCATCTTGTCTAAATCAAATCATCAATCAACTAATTCATAACAATCAATCAAGTCAATCATTAATCCAAGTAATCAAACATTCAAACATGATCTAATAAACAATTATAACAATAATGGCAATCTTGTAAATAAAGGGTCGAAATCTAACAAGTATGAAAACATGAGCAATATCTCTACAACTTGATGAATGAACTTGCATAGGTTAATCATGTAGTAAAATGGATGTCAAATCATCATGAACAATGGATCTATACTTAAGTTTACGGAAATGCATGGAAATCACTACTTTAACACAAAATCAAGCCAACGATCCGATATACTCCTTTGGATCCGTATGAGAGATAATCACCACTCTCCAAATCACCTAAACGCCTTAAAAGCAACACACTTCAGATCTGGACAGCGAAGGATCTAACTCGATCTATCACAAATCCGCTTCAAACGATGAAATCTCTCTTCGATGGATGTAGATCTTCAATCTAAGCTCTTGGATCTTTGATTTGGATGGAAGGAAGCACAAGATTAAATGGAGAAAAGAAGTGAAGAAGTGTAGAACTCGAGCTCTCAAAATAGCAGCACTTCGTCGCTTCAAAATCCGGATCCCAAAAATGAAGAAATGGACGTGTATTTATAGGCAGATTTTCTAGGTCGTCCGCCCCTTTAGGTCGTCCACGACCTAACAACCCCAACCTACGACCTAACAGATCTGCGCATCCACGACCTACGACCTATCGCATGTGCGCGACCTAACTGCTTAGCCCTTACGCGACCTAACATAAGTCGCGACCTAACTGAGATGCCGACCTAACACACACGCGACCTAACTGTAACGACTTAGCACCTTTAGGTCGTCTAACGACCTATCTATTCACAGAAGCTCACAACCTAACTAACTTAGGTCGCTTACGACCTAACTAAATACAGCACCCCATAGGTCGCTCACGACCTAACTACTAACTAGAATACGACTTAACATCCATGCGACCTAACGACTCAACCCACTTATCTTCTTAACTCGTCCACGACCTAACCTTCTTAGGTCGTTAACTCACTTAGTTCCTTAGGTCGCTAACTCCTAGGTCGCTAACTACTAGGTCGCTAACTACTATAGGTCGCTCCAACCTGTAGGTTGCTAACTCTTAAGTCGTCCACTACCTTAGGTCGCCAACTTCCTATAGGTCGCTCCAATCAACCTAACCTACCCCACGACCTAAGCTACCATATGACTTATCTCCTATACGACCTATCCCAAAATCCTTAGGTCGCCAACTTCCTTAGGTCGCTCCACTTTCTTAGGTCGTCTACTCCGACCTAAATACTATACGACCTAGGACTTAGACTATGGATGACTTATCAACAATGCGACCTAATGATAACTATTTTACGATGTTTCGATCCGTAAAAATACAGGTCGTTACACGACCTTTGGAAGACAAGGCCGAGCGACCTAAGTCCAGTGCGACTTAACTCAAACAAACAAGGCGATATAAGGTCGGAGACGACCTACGACTTAGCGAAGTCGAACGACCTAGCGCTGCCAAGTGATAATAGGTCGGAGACAACCTACGACTTAGCGAAGTCGAACGACCTAGCGCTGCCGAGTGATAATAGGTCGGAGACGACCTAAGTCCAGACGAGCTAACGCTCCAGAGCAACCTAGTGCTAGGAAACAACCAAAAACACTGAAAATTGGGGCTTTTCGCCCATTCCATCCAAATCAAATGCAGATATTCATACAAATGCAATAGGGGATCATTCCCAACAGCCCAATGACATCTATAGGCAAGATGTGAGATCAAAAATCTCACCTTTTCACTAAAATGGATGAAGATGGAGATTGAAGGCAAGGAGAAGCAATCTAAAGCTTGAATCCACTATCTTCAACTTGAATTTGGAGTTGAATCTTGGATTTGCAATTGAATTTGAGTTTGGAGTTTTAATTTCCACTTCCCACCACCATTTTTGATGAAGCTTGAATGTTAAAACAAATGGTGAATGAAGTGAGGAAGAGGGTTGGGCTGAACTAAAGAAGGTGCAGTCCAAACCAAAGTCACAAGCGGGAAAAGTGACGAAAATTTCACTATCTCCAAACATATCGAAGTTTACACTCAAAAAGATCGCAAACGTCATTTTGAACTCAATGGAGGTGGTCTCGAGTCCTAATTTGACCGTATGCAAAAAGTAGCTTTTTGGACTAACATCCGACTAACGATAAAATATTTAAATATAGAATTGATAAATATGCGGGTTGTTACAAACTCCCCTCCTTAAAGAAATTGCGTCCTCGCAATATATAAGACGAAAAATAAAAAGTAACAACCATAAAAGCATACTAACACAAAAGAAATTTGGAATAAGAAGTTTACCTCTAAGAGCATGAGATAGTAATTCCGGATGTGTACGCTCGATGAATTCTCGAGTTTCCCAAGAGCAATCCTTAGGATTTGAGGACCATTGAACTTTAACAAGCGGAACATTTTTATTTCGAAGTCGTTTGATCTCCGAAGCAATAATTCAAACAGGCTGCTACTCATAAGTTAAATTAGGCGAAACTTCAATCTCTTCCACAACACCGGGCTCAAGAATAGAATCGGAATCCCGAAGGCACTTCTGTAATTGAGAAACGTGAAACACGTCATGCATGGCAGAAAACTGAGCCGGTAATGAAAGGCGATAAGCCAAGGAACCAATACGTTCGGTGATAGGAAATGGCCCAATATATCGAGGCGCTAACTTTCCCGATCGACTGAAACGTACAACACCCTTCATTGGTGAAACACGAATAAATATAAGATCACCAACAGAAAATTCTAATTTCCTTCTTCGGTTATCGGCATAGGATTTTTGTCTACTCTGGGCTTCTTTCATCCTATGTCGAATAAGTTCAATCTTTTCTGTGGAATCTCGAATAAAATCTGGTCCTAAAACCAGCTTCTCACCGGCCTCAAGCCAACAAGAAGGAGATCGGCATGGCCTTCCATAGAGTGCCTCGAAAGGAGCCATACCAATACTAGATTGGAAGCTGTTATTATAGGAAAACTCAACAAGTGAAATGTGATCTTCCCAACTTCCACCAAAGTCAAGAACACAAGCCCGGAGGAGATCTTCAAGTGTTTGATTCACACGCTCGGTTTGTCCATCGGACTGGGGGTGATAAGCGGTGCTAAAATTAAGCTTCGTTCCCAAAGTTTTTGAAGACTCTTCCAGAATCCACTAGTAAACAATGGATCACGATCACTAACTATAGAAGAAGGAACTCCATGTAATTTAACAATTTCTTTGATAAAGAGTTTGGCCAGAAGAGGAACGGTTCGGTTCGACCGAACGGGAATAAAATGGGCGGATTTAGTAAGCCTATCAACGATCACCCATAAGCTATCATGACCCGAACGAGAACGGGGAAGGCCATCAATAATATCCATGGAAATTTGGTCCCACTTCCAAATTGGAATTTACAATGGTTGCAATAACCCACCGGGCCTTTGATGTTCGGCCTTGACAAGTTGGAAAGTCATGCAACACTTAACAAAGTTAGCAATATCGGATTTCATTCCCTCCCAATAATAAAGTCGCTTCATATCCACGTACATTTTACTACTACCGGGATGAATGGAATATTTGGAACGATGAGAATCTTCTAGAATATCTTTACGAAGATCACTAATATTTGGTACGATAAGTCTACCAAATTTTTGAATGCCGCCACGAGAATTAATATCAAAGTCTTTCAAACCTTCAATATCCACTTTATCCTTAATATTTTGGCCAAGAAGAGCCAATTCGGGATCTAGCCTTTGAGCTTCAAGAATGCGGTCTAAAAGAGAAGGATGAGCCTCAAGGCTACATAAAACAAGAGATGAACATAAATCGGAGACACGATCTCTAATTTCACAAGTGGATAAAACCTCGAGATCCCTCCATTCGGAAATCATCATCGAAACAACCGCTTGTTGCTTGCGACTAAGTGCATCGGCAACTCGGTTTCCCTTTTCGGAAGTATAAAGGATATCAAGATCATAAGAGGCAAGGAACTCGAGCCAACGCTGTTGACGCAAATTAATTTCCTTTTGAGAGAATAAATATTTCAAAGACTTATGATCAGTATAAAGTACAAATTTTTCTCCCAAAAGATAATGTCGCCAAATTCGAAGGGCGAAAACGATAGCCGCGAGTTCTAAATCATGTATGGCACATCTAGTCTCAACCGGCTTCAATTGCCTAGAAGCATAAGCAATAACACGTTCTTTTTGCATAAGAACGGCTCCCAAACCAATGCGACTAGCATCGGTATAGACAACAAAATCTTGATTCCCTTCGGGAATCACAAGAACAGGAGCATCAGAAAGGAGTTCTTTTAATTTCTGAAAAGAAGTTTCACATTTGTCCGACCAAATGTATTTAACACCTTTCTTTGTTAAGCCAGTAAGAGGCACGGCAATCTTAGAAAAGTCTTTTATGAAACGGCGGTAATAACCAGCCAATCCGAGAAAGCTATGGATTTCAGTCATGCTCTCCGGTCTCTTCCAATTTTGAATCGCTTCAATCTTTGAAGGATCCACGGATATTCCGGATTCGGAAATAATATGACCGAGAAACTTCACACTAGATTTCCAAAAATGGCATTTAGAAAAAATTTCTTTTAGTTGATTGCTCCTAAGAGTTTCCAATACAATTCGAAGATGCTTTTCGTGTTCCTCCTCGGTTTTAGAATACACAAGAATATCATCAATAAAGATGAGAACAAACCGATCGAGAAAATCTTTGAAAACTCTATTCATAAGGTCAACGAAATAAGCCAGAGCATTCGTTAAACCGAATGGCATAACTATCCATTCATACGATCCATAGCGTGTACGGAACGAAGTCAAAGGAATACTATCCTCTGCAATATGAAGCTGATGAAAACCGGTAGCCAAGTCCAGTTGTGAAAAGACTCTAGCACCACTAAGCTGATCAAACAGGTCATCAATCCGAGGTAAAGGATATTTATTCTTAATAGTAAGATCATTAAGCTTGCGGTAATCGACGCAAAGCCTAAGTGTACCATCGGACTTACTTACGAAAATAGCTGAAGCTCCCCAAGGCGAGGAACTAGAGCGAATAAGTTGCTTCTTCTCTAACTCGGATAATTGTTTGCGCATCTCTTCATTCTCCTTATTGGACATGCGATAAGGAGGACGAGTAATAGGTTGAGCTCCAGGTATAAGATTAATTTTGAACTCAATTGCTCGCTTAGGTGGTAGTCCTAAAACGGGCTCAAAGATGTCGGAAAATTCACAAACGACGCGAATAAGAGAAATGACATCCTCCTCGTCATCATTATCATCATCACGAGGATTTAAAGAATATAAAGATGCAACCAAAGCGGAATCCGAATCTTTAAGGACAATAGAAATCTGGTTAACAGATTGCGGATGACGGAGATAAATAGTCCGCTCAGGACATAGGATATGAGCTTCATAACGAGTAAGCCAATCCATACCCAAAATCATTCCAAAGCCTAAGTAACGCATGACATGCAAATCGGCTAGGAAAGAAAAATCACACAAAATAATCTCCACATCTTTACAAAGTAAACTAAGAGTTGTGGATCCACCAACCGGATTCGCAATCCTTAAAGAAGTCATTAAAGCAACAACGCTTAAAGAAAAAGTATCGACAAGTTCCTTTGATATAAAAGAATGGGATGCACCCGTATCAAAGAGAACTCTAATAGGTTGATCATGAAATAATATAATGCCATCAAGGACAGAATGAGACATACCTTGACCGCGAGATGTGTTGACATGGGCTTGAGCAACGTTTAACTTTCCTTCCTTCTCTTGAAGGTTAGGGCATTGGTGCATAAAATGATCTGGACTTTTACAATAGCGGCAAGAGCGGGGCTTTGAACACCTGTTCGAAAATGGCCCTTAGCACCACAGTTGAAGCATTTCTGATCACTGGGGGAAAATGTCTTTGCAGCAGGAGTTGCTTGCTTACCCTTTTTGTTGGGATAAAGACCTTTGAACTTGTTAGGCCTTTTCTTGTTGTTGAAGTTTGGTTTAGCAGCCACCACTTCAACATCACTGTCCTTATCTGCCTCTTCAAGGCGAAGAGCAATATCAATCAGTTGATCGAAAGAAACTTCTAATTTTAGAAGTAATGGCTTCTTGAGATTCTTGTTTAAGCCATAGACGAACCTCTGGTTCTTCTTCAATGGGGTGTTGATGTATTCAACCCCGTATTTGGACAGTGACTCGAAGGATGCGACATAATCTATCACAGAGGATGTACCTTGAACAAGGTCTATGAAACGACGAGCCAATGTCACTTTCTCTGCTTCTGGTACGAATTTCAATTCGAAGCGTTCCCGGAATTGCTCCCAGGTGAGATCAGCTTCATTAATTTCATAAATAAGGAGTTCGTACCAATCCAATGCTCTCTCTTGGAGCATACTGGAGGCCACCTGAACACGGTGAAGATCGACAAGATTCATGCGAGAAAAGATTCTATCGCATGTTCTTAACCAAGCCTGGACCTCGATAATAGTTTCGGAACCTTTGAATGGTTTCCCACCCAAGTTGGTATAATCGTTGCACAAACGTGCAAATCCAGACTTTGGATGAGTAGGTTCCTGATTAGGACCAGCTGCTTGAGCATTCTTTACTAAATCAAGAAGCTGTTGAGCGGTCATAAAAACTCCATCCTGGGGAGTGACAGTAGATGGTCCAGCTCTGGGACGACCTGGTCTAGACATTCTCTTCTTTTAAGAAAGAGAGAAGAAGAAAAAGGTTATTCACCAAATGAATATCAAGCAATCTTGATAGATGAAACAAGGAATCATAAAGAAAACAGGATGAATTGGTTCGAAGACTCGAACTAAATCCTGAAATACAACTCTTAAGGTGGACTTAGGACGATGATCCTTGTTAAGTTAGTCTACATTGTTCCGAAGTTTGGCTCTGATACCAAGCTGTGACGCCCCACCTCTATACCCACGCTAGCCAAGGACACTACGAGGTAATGCCATTAACTAGCACGGAGAATAAGACTGTTGAAGAGCGACCATCCATGTAATTTCTTTGTGCGAGCACCGATATGTCAGATAGATTAGAATGCATATCTTTTAAGGAGGAAATCCGACATAACGATACAAACTCAAAGCTATCACACGGTGGCTATATAAAATCTTCGGAAACAAACATAGAAATAATCATAACATAAATCAGTCACACACATCCATATCACAAAGGCGGAAAAAGATATGAATATATATATGTAACACATGAAAGTGTACATCAGAGTAGTGGTCTGAAAGATCCACGATAATACAAAAGAATAGCAACACGTGCTATACAAAAGAATAAATACACAACATAGAGTCTATATCTCAAATGTGTACATCCAAAAACTACAAATCTAGTAGTTAGCCAAAAGTCAGTATAATAGATCCCTGGGAGAAGTCAAGCAGAAGCACCTGTAACATCTCGGTCTGACCCGAGTATCATTTATAAGAAAATAATAAACGGATCAGTCTAGCTATAAATATCAGATGATATGGTATAGGAAAAATAATATGGCATGAACATGTAACAACCATCACGGCATACTACTATAAGTATGTAAATGATGATCAACAAAAGATTAATCAATATCACAAAAATCTTCTCAAAGATAAAATAGGGTCTCATACCCTAAACTTGTATTCATAACAAGTCAATAACACATGAATTCGCCAATGCACAAAAACTGATATCATACCAATGAAAATCATGAAAATTGGTGAAGCACAAAATTCCAGAAATCATCACCAGAAATCCAGAAAACACATAAAAGGGGGAGGCCTAACACATGAATGGGAGCATGAAAACTCACCTACGCGTATCACACAGGAATGAGAAGCTATCTCATGGAAGCTATCCATTAAATTTCCACACAGAAATGGCCCGAAGACCATGGGGTGCTACCCCATATATGTGATGGCGAAACACCACAAAAGCGGGGTCCAGTCTCCCTCGCAGACAAAGAGACGTCGCTCAATCGCTAGTCTAAATCACAAAAATGATCGTCATGATCATAAGGAAGTGTCAATTACACTAAGCCAGTAAATATATGAGTTTAGCTTCATGTCCCATAACCACTAGCTTAACTTAAATATTTACGAACAAACTGTAGATCTTCACTAGGAAATTGTCACAAAAAGGGTTCAATCGAACAAGTCCAAGAGCTAACCGACGAAGTGAACGCAAGCGTTTCATACCACTTGTTTTACTAAGTCGTTTAAGTCGATTTCTCATCCGAGTGAAGTAAAGGCTTGTATATACTAGTAGACTGGAAATCGGTTTGAGAAAACGAACTTTTGATATTTAAAATAGTGTTGAAATCGCTTTGATGAAAGAGTTTTGATATTTACTACTAGTATTGAAACCTTCATATATCTTTAAAGTGACAAGTCATAAAACGAATGTTGAAACAAATTGAATCACATAAATTCACGTTCGAAGACGTGAGTAAAGTCCAAAGAAGTCAATCCCAAAACCATTAAAGTATGAATGTACTTGCGACCTAACGTGGTCGAATTAAAGTGCAAAGACTTTAAGTCAAGTAGGTCGAACGACCTAATGAATGCGACCTAGGGGTCTAAAGAGTCAAGCGACCTAGTAGGAAACAAGGTCTAACGGACTAACGCCAAAGTTCTGAGCGACCTAAGGATTTACAGTGTCGAGCGACCTAGCGGCACAGTGCCAAGCGACCTAAATGTTAACTCGCGAGCGACCTAACGGCCCAATGCCAAGCGGTCTAAGGGCTAACTCGCGAATGACCTAATTCATTACCGAGCTAAACAGTGGAACGGCAAAACAGGGGCGAGCGACCTAAGGGTACGCGACCTAAGTGGTTGCGACTTAAAGGTGTTCGCGACCTAGAAGTGGGACGATCTAATGGGTACGCGACCTAACGAATCGCGACCTATATGTTTGCGAGCCAGAAGCAAAGCGACCTACCACTAAACAGGTCAAACGACCTAACGACTTAAAGCCACGCGACCTAAAGGAAGACAAGGCCGAGTGACCTAAAACCAACGACCTGGCGAGGTTGCAGCAGAGCGACCTAAGTTCTTCGAGCGACCTAATGCCTTAACGAAACCAAGCGACCTAAGGAAGACAAGGCCGAGCGGCCTAAGTCCAGTGCGACTTAACTCAAACAAATAAGGCGATATAAGGTCGGAGATGACCTACGACTTAGCGAAGTCGAACGACCTAGCGCTGCCGAGTGATAATAGGTCGGAGACGACCTACGACTTAGCGAAGTCGAACGACCTAGCGCTGCCGAGTGATAATAGGTCGGAGACGACCTAAGTCCAGACGAGCTAACGCTCCAGAGCGACCTAGTGCCAGGAAACAACCAAAAACACTGAAAATTGGGGCTTTTCGCCCATTCCATCCAAATCAAATGCAGATATTCATACAGATGCAATAGGGGATCATTCCCAACAGCCCAATGGCATCTATAGGCAAGATGTGAGATCAAAAATCTCACCTTTTCACTAAAATGGATGAAGATGGAGATTGAAGGCAAGGAGAAGCAATCTAAAGCTTGAATCCACTATCTTCAACTTGAATTTGGAGTTGAATCTCGGGTTTGCAATTGAATTTGAGTTTGGAGTTTTAATTTTCACTTCCCACCACCATTTTTGATGAAGCTTGAATGTTAAAACAAATGGTGAATGAAGTGAGGAAGAGGGTTGGGCTGAACTAAAGAAGGTGCAGTCCAAACCAAAGTCACAAGCGGGAAAAGTGACGAAAATTTCACTATCTCCAAACATATCGAAGTTTACACTCAAAAAGATCGCAAACGTCATTTTGAACTCAATGGAGGTGGTCTCGAGTCCTAATTTGACCGTATGCAAAAAGTAGCTTTTTGGACTAACATCCGACTAACGATAAAATATTTAAATAAAATATTTAAATATAGAATTGATAAATATGCGGGTTGTTACAAGAACTACATCAAATACGTAATTCAGATGCAAGCATACATATATGCAGCAGCTCGAATATAATGCAAACTCAAATGAATACAAAGCATCAATGCAATGCAAACCAACAAGGGCAAAACTGCAACACTACTGTTACAAGTAACCACAAACCAAAACATAACAATGTCAAATACCAGAAACCCAACAAATGCCAACTTCAAAAGGTATCAGACTTGAACAGAGACAAGTACACAAAGACCCCAAACAGCAATACAATATGAGCAGCGAAACTCGAAGCAACCAGAAAATGTGCAACCAAAATATGCAGTGCAACTCGACTAACATGTTCAGGTAGACAGTGAACATATAATGGTACATATATAATGTTCAAATTAAACAACACATCTGCACCAATGAAATGTCGAAGAAACCAGACCTGGCAACATGTTGATATAATCAAAAACATGTACATTGGAATCTGACTCAAGGATTCAGTTCAATGTAATTGCAGTGAAGACTACAATTACAAGGCATGCACCAGTTAAATGTGCAATGCAAACAGAACCCAAGTACATAAAACATTGGCATACCAAAACAAGAACAAATCTGGCATCAAAGTGAACAATGCTTCTAACAAGTATGTCAACAGAGCAAAGTCAGATAAATATCAAGCAAACAAACGAAATCGAACGACGAGCAAAATGAATTGACAAATTACAAACGGCACGTGAACTACATTCCTCGAAGAGCTGTGGACAAAGCTCAATGCAAACTCAGTGCAACCCAGACCCAAATTTCGTATACCAGAACTAAGGCAACAAGTACTCGATGCAACAAGATTATATGTAAATGCAAGGTTATAACTTCAATCGTGAATACAGTGAACAATCTTTATTAATATACGGTGAATGTATAAAGCAAGTCAACGACTGCAATACTACGGCAACTACAAATAATCAAACATCATATCAAAAGCAATGTCGAAGTCACACAGTTTCAAAGTAAAGATTCGAACAAGTCAAAGACGAGGTGGTCAAGAAATCGAGCAGCAAAATCAAAACCGTGGGAATTAAGTCATGAAAATAAGTGAATTTAAACAAGTCAGAAAATCTCCAGCATTCATACGAAAATCAACAGCCGAGATAAATTATTGACGAATTCAAACAAATATCAGACGAACGAAAATAAGGGAATAAACCCTACAAACTTAAGATTGAACTGGATGTGAGTAAATCAAATTACTCGCCTCATTCGAAGAGCACGAATCAAAGATTGAACAGTTCAGAGTCGAACCCGTGAATCGATGAATCGAGCGAAGTAAAACCCTAGCAGCCATTATCGATTTCCTTTTTGCTCTCGTCTGTTTTTGGGCTTGCGAATGAAAAATGAAAAAAGGAGGAATGGGTGTAAATGATTTTCACGGCAACAAAAAAGAAACGTGGGCCAATTTAATTTTAAAGCCCGCATAACCTTAACTAATTTGTAAAAGAATTTAAACCGGATTCAAAATCTCAATAGCAATCAGCCAATAGAATTAATCGCTAAATGACGATAATTAATTTTTTTATATAAAATCCCGGGTTGTTACAATATATATCTTTGTATATATGTTATATGTATGTATACGTGAGTATGTGATATGTATACATGCATACAAATATGTGTTAGTGTCATTCTGTACAGTTAATGCCACGCTATTACCCTGCTATAACCCTGCTATATCTCATAGCGGATTTCTACCGCTACGATTTTTCCATATAGCCCCAAATATAGCCTTTCCGCTTTAAGCTCCACTATTTTCACTATATCCCCTAATTCCCGCTATATTCCACTATTTCCGCTATATCTTCTTTAAAAAAATGAATTAAAAATGACATTTAAACATTATGAAAATTATGAAATCAATTTATTTAATTGAATTTTTAATATATTTTCAGAAATGAAAATACTCTAATATTCTACTAAATTCAATTATGTTATATAACAGTTTTACATTTATTTACAGTATATTCGCACATGTTTTAATTTAAAATTATTTATGTATTAATTATAATTCAATTGAATGTTAAATTTTCATTTAATTACCATTTATATATTTGTAAAAACATTAAGTACGAGTTTTATATGCTATTTTAAAGTCATGCGATATATCCCACTATATCCTCGTTGTATCCCCGCTATGACTATTTTCACCGCCGCCGCATTGAATTTGCCGAGCGCTTTAACTACACAGGTGTCATTTACAATATTGCAACGACTTGAAACTACTTTCGTTTGTTAAACCGTTGAAAATCGGGAAGCCGATTCTCGGTCACATTTTCACTTATTAACTAAATTACATATAAATGTAAATAAAATTTGAAAACTCATTTCTTATCATTATAAATTAATTAAAATGATCTCATTTTAATTATAAAATCATATAAATCAATATTAACATTTATTTACAAAAATTGCTATTATACTGATAAAGCGATATCAATTTTCTTATATTTTTCAGTTCAACATATATCTTCATAAAACCATTATAAATGGTTTAATATCACTAAAATGACTTATTATCGTTTTAAAAAAATTATTAGAATAATTAAAATAATTATTAAATCATTACATCTCAATTTTAAAATCATAAATCAATTATTAAATATAATGGCATCACTGATGATGTCATAAATACATTTAATTTCCAAAAATAAAATAAATAATTTTATTTCATATTCTTGTTCAATTATAAAAATAAGTGTATATATCTAGCTCTATGCATGACGTTTGACAATTATAGAGCTGTTTATAGATAAAATTGTTTTAGGTCATTTTATCGTTATTTTTTCCAAAGTATATATTTTTGTAAATACTTGTTACCATTATTATTTATTGTTCAAAACATCATAATCTATGTTAAAAAAAACTTTATATTTGAATATTTTTAAAAATAAATATAGTTTATCGAATTGATAAATTTGCGGGTCATTACACTTGATGTCATCTTGACGCATCTGAGTCCAAATAGATTTTTAAACACCACAATTGGTCTTTGAATGCTCAAATACTCCGTAACCGATTAGTATCTTTCATATCTTTTACTTGTGTGCATGTATATTATTGTGTTGAATTGTGCTTATGTATTTTCTTCTTTAATCGCGTGGATACTTGATAAAATCATCAATAACATTGTTGTAATGTTGTTATCATCAAAATACTACAATTATTTTCCTAACATTCTCCCTCTTTTATACGATGATAACCTTATAACTTATATAAAATAAAATTTACATAATAATGCTCCCCCTTAATATATGCTCCACATATATCAATGTACTCCTTTATCGATATACTGTGTTTTCTACACATTTCTCCCCCTTTGACATCAACAAAAAGAGATAAAACTCAGGGTATATTTTGGAAAATAGTAGCTCCCCCTTAATTTTGCGACATACGATGCCCTTCCCTTTAATATGTGGCATACCTGCAAAAAATAAAAAAAATATTCTGGTACCACTTCCTATGTTAGGGTTCAGGGGTTGAAAAAAGATAACCACACCCAAGAGGGTGTGATAGAACCTTTGAAAATATAATTGTCCATTTTACAGGAACCCATATATTTGAATATTTGAAATTTCTATTTTTCATTGTATTTATATTTCTAGAACTAAGATATGACATATAACATCTAGGAATACTTGTTTTTATATGAAAAGTGGATCTACTTGCAAAATTCTTGTACATAAAAGCATTTCTAGCACTATTATTATCATTCCTTTTATTATATCCTATTCCACTTTTATTAAAGGTCTAATACTGGATAAAATTATGCTTAAATCGTTTTGACCTTTATTAAATTTTGTGACTTCATTTTATAGTTTATTAAATTTAGCTCTAAATTCACAATTATTATTTTTAAAAGAAATAGTACTAAAATATCAATCTCTTTATTTTATTCAGAATTCTCATTTTCTAATGTACAATTCTCATTTCCGAGGGAAAAAATTTGAGATTCTAAATAACCTAAAGAGGATTGTAATAAATCATTTTGTCTTTTCAAATTCAAAATTTCTTTTGAAAAATTGTCTCTCTTTTTTAACCATAGTATTTTATTCATTTAGAAAATATTTAAAACCATAAAATTATTTTTCAAAATACCATGTTGATTTTCTAAATCTAATTTCTCATTTTCAAGTTCGCTAGATTTAATTTTTTCTAAAATAACAAAATTAAGCTTTGAGATCTTATCGTATATACTAACAAAATCATTATTATCTTTTACTAAAATTTGTAAATCAGGAAGTACCATTTTGTAGTCTTCTTTTATGGTGGCTTTGATAGTACTAGGGTTTTTGCTTGCTGTAGTTCGACCGGATCTTTTATAGCTACTATTTTATGATATTATAGCGATTGATAGAATTCCAGGCTTTGATACCACTTGTTAGCCACGTAGCATCGATCAATATTTCTTATAAATTGTAATGTTTATGATCGATGATGCTCAAATATATAAATATAGAATTGAAGCTCAGTAATCACAGTAGCAGCAATATAAATATAATAGTAGTAAAAAAAATCACACAGTCAATTTTATATTGGTTCGGGTCTCTAATCTTACATCCAGCCCTAGAATCTCTATTCTAGCTTTTCATTAACTAACACCATCACTTTTCCTAGAGGAATATCAACTTGAACAACAGAACAAGATTTCAATACACTTGCCCGAGCAGTCGAACGGAACATCAACACTTTTTCTTGAGCAACAGAACAGGACTTCAACTTTGTGACAAAAATTACTTTTTCGACGTAGTGTATCTTAATATACAGATTTGTCTCTTTTAGTACACAAACTCCCATAACCACCACAAACAATATGGAGATGAATGAACAAGGTGTATAGGAAGTGATATGGCCTTTGTTAAATAAAGTTGAGTGATAATGTGAGGCCTATAGTTTTTTAATTTGCTGTTTTGAGTTATTTAGAAATGAATGCACAATAAACAACAATTGGGGTTTTTGATTTGAGAATAAAAATCAATTAAATTGAAAGAAATAGAGTTTTAGTGTATATAATTGTGTGATTGTTTTAGGGATGATGTAGGCTTCCCATGGAGTCTTTGATAGCATTTTCGTATGAAATGCTATGCTTTGCTTTCAAAAAGCTGCGTATATTTTGCGGGTTTTTTACCATCTTTATCATTTTTCTTGCATTTAAAATTCCAAAAAAATCTAAAACATCTTAAATATGTTTTATTATATATTAGAGATTTTAAAGAAATTCGAAGTGGTTTGGAGTATTTTGTGGGGTTTTAGCAATTCTAGACTATATGACTCGATATTGACTTAACTTATGACATACATTCTTTTAAAGCTCTTGAGTCCATTTTTTAATGTCATCTTGATGCATCTGAGTCCAAATAGAATTTTAAACACCATAATTGATCTTTGAATGCTCGACTACTCCATAACTGATTAGTATCCTTCCTATCTTATACTTGTGCATATGTATGTTATCGTGTTGAATTGTGCATATCTATTTTCTTCTTTAATTTCCTAAATACTTGATAAAATCATCAGTAGCATTGTTTTAATGTTGTTATTATCTAAATACTAAACTCATTTTCCTAACAACAACTAGAATATATTCTCATATACCGAACAACATTACGTATATCATGAACTACATTAGACCAAAAAAAACATAATTAAGATGCAGGTAAACTTAGTAGGTATAGGAGCAATAATGGTAGAAGAAACAATAGAAAGCAATAATTAGATTACTAGATACGTAAAGTATTCCTATAATTATGGTTGCAATATACAAAATATCCATATATAGTATAAGGCTATTGTGATGCAAATTGAATAGGTGACTCAACTGACAGAAGATCCACAATTGTATATTTGTTTACGTTAGTAAGTGAAGTACTATGATTAATATCTTTGAAATAAACTTTATTGTAAGATCAACTATGAAATCTAATTTACATTAGTATGAAGGACAAAATTTAAGCATTTTTTAGATGTTGGGACATGCACTTTATTTATAACTGTGAAGGACAAAATCTAGGTCATAATAGAGCAGAAGTCCAAATATTTTATTTTAAAAACACGTTAAATTATCGCACACATGTTGAGACGCCACGAGCAATAGGAGGACGCGATGGTGTTGATCAAAAAATTAGGGCTTCTATGAAGAGGTCGTCTAGGATAGTGACAATGGATGCTGACTGTTATGGTGACAGTGATGGATTAGAAGAAGTTATCCAGGGTTAGAGATGGACGACGGCAACATTTTCATGGTTGGAGTGCGTTAGTGGCGGCAATGATAATGAAGAGGTTGGTTATGTTTTGAAGATGATGTGGTACTTATGGTTAAGGAGGAGTAACTTCAAATTGGGGAAGAAGAAGATAATGATAGTAAAGATACTATCTAGCATTAGTTATATATATTGTTTTTTGAAAAAAGAATTATTTAAACTTATGTTTATAATGTTATTTTGTAGTAGTATTATGTTAATTGAATAACATTTACAAATAAAATATGTACAATTTAGCTAATAATGATATTGAATAGTAGTAGTTTGTGAATTGTAATAGCAGATTATGAATTGTAGTAGCAGTTTTTGAACACTATAGCAGTTTATGCACAACATTAAAAAAATTAGATGAAGAGTTTATTTCAGCTCACAATGCTATTTTATAGTAGTATTTATGAATTGCAGTAAGAACTTTTGATTTATAGTAATATTTTATGAATTGTAATATCATTTTGTAAATGAAGTGTGTAATCATATATTACATTGTTATTTTGTGGTAGCATTTTATGTTTGAATGATATGGTATAGTAGCATTTTTGTATTTATTATTATTTTATTACATGATTTTTTTCATATAATGATATTGTATAGTATCATTTTGTAAGTGTTTAAGTGATACTACATAGTATTGTTTGGTAATATCATGAGTATTTAGTAGCACTTTCTATTTAACAAATTTAAAAATATATAGCATTTACGTTTCTATTTTACCTTCTAGTAGTAGTTCATGTTTATATGTTATTGCATAGTAGCATTTTTTATATATTGAATTAAAATAATAACAATGTTTTTGGGTCTTGCATTGTAGCATCATTTTATATTAAATGCTACGGCTCAGTAACATTTTGTATTTATCGAATCAGAAAAATATAGCATTTACATTTGTATTTTACCTTCTAACAGAAGTTCATTTTTAAATGCTACTGCATTATAGCATTTACTAAATTAAAAAATAACATTATTTTTTGATCTTACATACGTGTATTAAAACAAATATCCCCACACACACACACACACACACACATATGTATGTATGTATGTATGTGTGCATGTACGCACATACACATATGTATCAAGTTTGAGAAATAACGATATCATAGAGGAAATTTTGATTTAATGTAACAAAAGTCATTTTAAAGCTGAGGATAGTTTTATATTCAAATCAAAATTGCTTACATGTATCAAAACTTTTATATATGTGTGTGTGTGTTTGTCGAAACTGACACACACACTCTTATGCATATACATTCATCAAAAATGATAAATATCAATATCATATAAACAAAATCTGAGTTCAGTGTATAAAAAGCTATTTTGTAACTAAATATAATCTAATATTCAAGTTAGATAGCTAGATATGTGTATTAAAACTTATATATATATATATATATCTGATAGCATCAGTATCGTAAGTGAAATTTGGTTCTTAATATCATATGATATTTTTAAGCGTGAGCGTAGTTTTATATTCAACTTAAAATTATTTTTATACACGTCATAAATCTGGTGTGTGTGTGTGTGTGTGTGTGTAAAGCTTTATAAAGGTTGATAAATATCAGTGTCATAAATGAAAAATTGGTTTAATGTACAAGTCATTTCAAAGCTAAACATAATTTTATATTCCAATCAAAATTGTTATGTACATGCATGTATCAAAACTTGTATGTATGTATACACGCACACACATGCGCATACAAACACACATATACATACATACATATACATACATACATACATACATAATATATACATAATATATATATATATCAAAGATTATCTATATAATAAATAAAATTTTGATTTAATATATCGTAATTTATTTATAGCTAAATATAGTTTAATATTTAAACTATAACTACTATATGTGTGTATATGTATGTGTATCAAAATGATATTTAAACATACATACACACATCATAGTTGATAAATATCAGTATCATAAATGAAATTTGGGTTTTAACGTATCAAAAGTTGCTGTAAAGAGGAACATAATCTAATATTAAAGTTAGAAATGTTATATATATGTATAAAACCGATATATATATATATATATGTGTGTGTGTGTGCGCGCGCGCGTGCGCACGTGCGTATGTGTATGTATGTCTATGTGTGTGTATACACATACATACTTATATGTATATGTACATGCGTCTCTATGTACCAAAACTAATAAATATTATTATTATATATGAAATTTATGTTTAATATATATGATATTGTATCGAATGACATTTTTAAGAATGAACATAATTTTATATTCAATTTGAAGTCATTCTAAAGCAGAGCACGATCTTTTATTGAAATAAAAAACTAAGAAATTTTAGTTGTATATTTAGTAAAATTTTATAATGAATTAAGAAAATACAATGAAAAGTCATATAATTTTTATGACAAGAAAAGTTAAAACAAGATTTGATCATTTTTCACATGATAAAGTAACAATATATTAGTCACCTTTCATATTTTTAAAAGTTTACCCCGAACAAACTTCAAAATTTGTGGTGTTGATTTGATTTAGTTGATAAAATATTTATACAAAGAGTATAAATGTCTTTATAGATTTTTAAAAAATGAGTTTTTTTTCTAAACATATGATTTAAATTTAAAAAGCATAGTCCATTTTAAATAAAACAGAAACAAAACCTAAATTTCAATAATTGTGGCTTAGTATGCTATTCTTACAAATTTCCACTAATGTATAACTAGCTTTGATGCTCAATACTGATATAATTGTGAATGCATCCGCATTCAATTCAACAATTGAAGAAGTACTTTATATCCAAAAGGTGATATAAGTATACAATGTTATCCACGTTAAAAAAGTTATCCATCTTTTTAATAGAAAAATAATATATATTTCAATAGTCTAATAAAGCTAACGTTTGAGAATAGCACTATTTTATTATTATATTCCAAGCGCAAATTTGTTGTTCAAAATTAATTTTTATTATCATATTATTATTGGATTTTTTTTTTTAGAATTGACATCAAACTAATTCTACATTAAATCCTTTTGTCCTTTAATTTGTTTAATCAATTGGTAGCAAAAAAACAAAAACCAATACCCATGGATATATAGATTGACAACACGTGCTTATAATTGAAAATCTCTCTCGCATCAACTTTAAGCACCTCAAGTAATTTTGTCAAAAAAGAAGAAAAATTAACTCATCTTAAATAACCATTAGGGTGGTTTGCATAAGTTAAAATAAAATAGTCCTTCTCCAGCTTTCTTCTCCTTTATTTGTGCTATTGTATTAGTCCCGATTTATTTTCAGTAAGCTATAGATTTAATCAAAAATAAAGCTATAGATTTAATCAAAAATAAAAACCCTCAATTTAACAATCGACTTTTTCCAAATCGAGCTCAACTAGACCATATTTCTTTATTTCTAGTTAATTAATTGGTCCAACCAGCCTCATTTAGATCCATCGCATCTTCAATCCATCAACCATGCTCAATCAAATAGATCATGGCGCCTCCATCCTCAACTGTACTTTGGGTAATATTTATTCTTTTATATTATATCCTAATATTGGATGAATAATAATTTATATAAGGACAAATTTTCAAAAGAGGCTGTTTTTCAAAACCATTTGCACAAATAGGCCAAGTTGAAAACAATTTGCAGATATAGGCCAGTTTTGCCACCTCAGCGATGAGGTGGCATTTTTTTTTTAAAAATAACACGGGGCGCATTTGTGAAATGCGCCCCTGGTAATTTACACTGGCGCATCTGCCAAATGCGCCAGTGTAAATGCAGGTCTAAAACCTGGACAGCAAGCTTCATATTCAAATCCAAATACACAAAATTCAAATCCAAACGAACAATCTTATATGATAGCAAATGTTTATCTACATAAAAGCAAACAAATAAAACTACCAGTAAATAAATTCTAGCATAACATAATTAATATTCGATTACATTCAAATTAAAGTAGAAGTTATAGTTCGGTTACAAAAGCAAACTAATAGTTCGGTTACAAAAGCAAATAAAAATAGGAATACTCATGGTTGAGTAGGATCGTCTTGAGTAGGTGGGGGTTGAGAAGGTCCAGCGTCTTGCGATTGGTGTATATCTTGCCTTCTTTTAGTTCTTCGCTCTCTAGTCCGCATAGCTTGTTCGGAAGAGCTTGGCCGTGTTAATCAATTTCTAAAAAGTAGTGTGTCAATAAGTTTCTTGAAATCAAGACAACGTGGTTGAACTTCTCGTTCGGGTACTCTATCATGTCCGATATCGTTCAATCCTCTTCCTACCGTCTCTAGTACGTCGACCTACAAGTTGCAGTTATTTATTCAAAATTAGAAACATGATTCAAGTGAACGAACTTAAAATATCACGGTAATGTGAAGATTTACCACGTCTCGCTCAAGCGGTGCACGAGCGGTGTATGCTCGTTCGTGAGAAGTTCGATCTGCAACAATGAATCTTCGAGTAATCGACCAGTACCAAGTCATGTATCTCGAAATAGGAATGGTAGAAAACTGTTGGTGGACGATACGGTTATGTCTATCGTTCCACTGGACGATAGCAAACTCCAAATCTGGCTTTTGTTCGCATGGATCAGGTATGTGTTGATGAAGACCAAACTGTCGCTGTAAACGCTTTTCCAAATTGATCATTCACTTGCCATTCAGTTTGATTGAATCTAACAATTCCACAATATCTTGCTTGTTTTGCTCTTTTGGCTAAAAGAGTTTCGACTTTTGGACTCATTTGCGTTTCAAATCCCTCGGCATCGGAACGACGTTTCATGAAGTAGTCATTTAAACGATAAAACGTTCTTGCTACTAACGACTTAACTGGCAAAGCACGAGCACCTCTTAGAACTCCATTAAAACTTTCAGATACATTTGTTGTCATCATCATAAATCTACCACCATTATCCTTGCATAAAGCCCAATTTTCCTCCGCACCTCGTAAACTCTTTTCAATCCAAGCATGTGCATCTGGAGCAATAGTTTTCAAGTGTCCCCTTAACTCTTTGTACTGCAAATCATCTGTAGCACTGGCACATGAATAAAACAAGTCTACCAAATTTTTTTGGGTAAATCCAGCAACTTGAAAGTTAGCTTTGACATGTCTAGCACAAAAGCGGTGATGGTGTTCTTGTGGCCAATTTTCTAATGCTCTCGGAATACCTTTCATTCGGTCGGATATAAAGGTTAAACACTTATTCCGAACACTATGTATATAGTAGTACATGCATCTAAGAAACCAATCCCAACTATCTTTTGATTCAGAGTCTACGATTGCATATGCTAATGGAAATATACCATCATTTGCATCTACTCCAGTCGCGACTAGCAACGTACCTTGATATTTGCCGTACAGATGAGTGCCATCAATGCAAAGCAACGGTCGACAATGCGCAAAACCATCAATAGATGCACCGAATGCCCAAAATGCACGCTTAAAAAGAACTTTGTCATTGGTGATTCTTTCATCATCAACTTTGAAAACTGTTCCCGGATTATGTTTTTTAATGGTAGCTAAATATTGTGGTAACTCAGCATACGATGATTCCCAATCTCCAAAAACTCTCTCAAGTGATTTACGCAATGCTCTATATGCCTTGAAGTAGCTGATTTTGATAAAAAAAAGTTTCAGACATTAGCACTTGAATCGCAGAAGGAGTGGTGTTCAAATCCGATTTCACAAAAGGAAGTATTTTATTAGCAATAAACCTGTTTGTAGCTTGTTTATGATTTGAATTAATAATCGAATTAACACAAGTATGATTGCCATCATATTTTCTAATTTCCCACCACCCCATCAATGATTTTTTAGGGATTATTGCATGTATTCTCCAATGGCAATTTTTATCAACACTACAAATCGCAGTGTATTCTGTTTTGCGGGATTTTATGGGTTTAAAAGAAACAGAATTCTTGATGGACCACTCGCTTAACTGCTGAATAAGTATTTCCTTTGTTTGAAATTGCATTCCCACTTGAAAACCAGAATCAACACATTCTGAGGTAAAAACATCTCTAATAGGAGTTACATTTTCAATCAACGATGCTGCCATAATTTTCGCAGTACATAAACCATCCGTCAAAGGCATCTCAAAGGCATCTGGTTTAGAGATAATAATTTACACTGGCGCATTTGGCAGATGCGTCAGTGTAAATTACCAGGGGCGCATTTCACAAATGCGCCCCGTGTTATTTTTTTAAAAAAAATGTCATCTCATCGCTGAGGTGGCAAAACTGGCGTATATCTGCAAATTGTTTTCAACTTGGCCTATTTGTGCAAATGGTTTTGAAAAACATCCTCTTTTGAAAATTTGTCCTTTATATAAACATAGTTGATTTAGAAAATATACCTGTAAACATAGCGTTTCCTAAATCAGTTATTACCATCTGCGATTTTTTGCGGATTATTGCTTATTATGTTTTATATGTATGAATAAGATTTTGTAAAAAGAAAATATTGTTTTATTTAAATGTTGGTGGTAGAAATTTATCATGTATGTTGTTACTTTTTCAACTATTATACTAGACAATATATAACATCAGCTGTTTATTAAAAACCAATAATATGTTTTGACAATTCAACAAGTGCTCATGCAGAAACTATAAGTATGTTTTGACAGTTAATTTGGAAAGTGGTATATAAGGAAAAACTAACTCTTAGAATTATTTTATTTGTTAAGTATATATTAAGTATGTTGTACTTACATAGAAATAAAACGTTGTGTCAGAAAGTGAGTAGTTTTGATTTGTATTAAAATGGCATTTCCTAAATTAGTAATTGCCATTTGCTTGTTATGTTTCATGTATATGAATAATACTTACTCTAATTCTACTCCAAATTATAAGTTTTGTCAAATTTGATTTATTTTAAATAGTAGCTCAATTCGTAATTAGTTTTCCAAATTCATACTGCTAATGGTTACATTTTGCGTATGTTTTGTAAACACACTCCATATATTAATCCTTTCAATTTAGGTGCAATTTATTTTTAGCATTATTGCCGCAAGAATGAAGATTTTAAAACATCTGAGACCAACTGCCTCAACTGATGGTGCATCAT
The DNA here is from genome assembly GCA_030737815.1 of Allium fistulosum. Taxonomy (NCBI): domain Eukaryota; kingdom Viridiplantae; phylum Streptophyta; class Magnoliopsida; order Asparagales; family Amaryllidaceae; genus Allium; species Allium fistulosum. The sequence continues at coordinate 302,409,020 of CM060903.1, read as the reverse complement.
TAACAAAAGTAGTGAACTCCCTGCAAGAAGTTTTCAGTTAAGGTCAGCTACATGTTTGAAAATCCATCTTTGTTATCAATTTTGAATCTTTTCATTTTAGTTTTCGTTCTTGATAAGAAAAGGTATGGCACACAATGAAACAAAGCTCACATACACTCTGATGTTATACGAAAGAATTAGAGAACAAAACAAAGACTCAGTTTTTATTGATATTAAACTTGAAAATGACAAGTGCTTAAATAGAAAAAGTACCAACAGAACAACAGACGTGGTCATCACCCACTTACACAAAATAAGGAACTAACCTATAGACTAGGTAAACCACTAATAACTTGACTTATTAAAGTAACAGAAACATAGACTTATTCTCTGCCATCTGGACTTGCCACATAATCTATGATATTGACTTTTCAACACCCCCTTTCAACATCATAGTCCATCATTCCCATGCTTGCAGTATGTTGTCTGAGTTTAACACCATTCACACTCTTGGTTAACGCATCAGCTACTTGATCTTCAGAAGCAATGGTTTTTAAATCAATTTCACCCTTAAGTACCTTTTCTCTAATAAAGTGATAATGGACTTCAATGTGTTTTGTCCTAGCGTGAAATACTGGATTTTGAGCCAACTTTATTGCTGAAATATTATCACACCACAGCTGCACTGGATACTCCACTTTCTGATTTAGATTTTTTAAAAGCTCGACTAGCCATACACACTCTTGAGCTGCCATAGCTGCAGCCCGGTACTCAGCCTCTGTCGAGGATAAAGAGACGGTTGGTTGACGCTTGCTGCACCAGGAGACAGGACTTGAACCAAACAAGAAAACATATCCAGTTGTTGACCTTCGTTCATTCACATCACCCGCATAATCGGCGTCACAATAACCAAACAACTTAGACTCAGCTTCCTTTTTAAACTGTATACCTTTTCCTGCAGTAGCTTTAACATACTTCAAAACCTCTTTCATAGCTATCATGTGTGGCTTCCTTGGATCTTGCATAAACCGGCTAAGGAGCCCAACTACAAACGCAATATCCGGCCGAGTCAACGTGAGGTAGATCAAACTGCCAACCATTTTTCTATATCTCGTTGGATCATCCAACTGTTTACCCTCTTTAGCATACAGTTTAATGTTCCGGTCCATGGGTACCACTGATGGCTTGCATGAAGCCATTTGAAACTTGTGCAGCAAATCAGTTGTATACTTCTTCTGATGTAGCACCATTCCATCTTTATTGTAGTCCAACTCTAAGCCCAGAAAGTGTTTAAGCCTCCCAAGATCTTTCATCTTGAACCGTGTGGACAAGTTGGCCTTTAACAACTCAACTTCTTCTTCAACATCTCCTGAAATAATCAGATCATCTACATATACGAGTATAAACACAACTTTCTCACCAAGTTTCTTGACAAACAGACTAGCATCGGCTGAGGTAAGTTTGTACCCATTTTGTTCTAGAAATTCTGCGATTTTACCGAACCATGCCCGTGGTGATTGCTTCAGACCGTAGATGGCTTTCTTCAGCTTACATACGTATTCCGGATGATCCTGATCTTCAAAGCCCATAGGTTGCATCATATAATTAACATGATCGAGTTCTCCATATAAGAATGCGTTATGGACGTCCATCTGCCACAATTTCCAACCTTTGCTGGCTGCCAAGGCTAAGAGAACCCGAACAGTTGTAATTTTTGCAACTGGACTAAAGGTATCTTCATAGTCTAATCCAGGTTGTTGAGAGAACCCCCGAGCTACCAAACGAGCCTTGAATCTGTCAATTGTTCCATCTGCTTTCTGTTTCACCTTGTAAACCCACTTGGAGGAGATGGGCTTCACATCACACGGTTTTGGGACAAGTTCCCAAGTTTGATTTTGGACTAGTGCATCCATTTCTACCTTCATTGCATCCACCCATTCTACTTTTTCACTAGCCTGCTGGTATGATTCTGGTTCACTCAACGTATCTTCAACAATTGCAGCTCGAGCATACATCATTGCATACCTCGGATTAGGTCTCTTTTCCCTTTGTGACCTTCTTAGAGCATTTTCAGTTTGCTGAATTTCAGATTGAGGAGACTCAACTTGCTGGTCTTCTTCAACTTGTGTTGGTTCATCAGTGTCTGGCTCTCCAAACTTTAGCTTGACTGAATGTGATTCCACTTTTTCCACCAGTTCTTTTGAATCTTCCACCAGTTGCTTTTCAGGTCCCCACCATGAAGTCATTTCATCAAATACAACGTTGCGTGAAATATGAACTCTGCCTGAGTTCGGCTCAATGCAACGCCACCCCTTTCGTTCTAGATCATAACCTGCAAATATGCAACGGACTGCCTTTTTCTCCAACTTGTCACGTAAGTGATTAGGCACAAACACATAACATACACACCCAAAAACTCGAAAGTAATGAACATTGGGTTTAACGTGAAATAATCTTTCAAATGGTGATGCATACTCTAGGTTTTGAAACGGGGTTCGATTGATTACATAGCACGCTGTTCGCATCGCTTCTCCCCAGAATCGTGCTGGAAGGTTCTTATCATGCAACAAACTTCTCATCACTTCAGCCAAGTGTCTATTTTTGCGCTCGGACACGCCATTTTGTTGGGGTGTGTTTGAGCACGTAAGTTGGCGTCTAATTCTTTGCTGCTTCAAGTACTGGCCAAAAGCGTTGGACATGTACTCCCCTCCATTGTCTGACCTCAAACATTTCACTTTGAAACCAGTTTCTCTTTCTGCATCAGCTTGGAACTCCTTGAACTTTTCAGGTACCTCAGATTTCTCTTTCATGAAATAAATCCAAGTGTAGCGCGAAAAATCATCAATGAATGTTACTACATACAGCATCCCTTTCATAGATGCGTGTTTAGCAGGTCCCCAAACATCTGAATGTACCAGAACCAAAGGTGCCTCTGCTCGATAATTTGAATGATGAAAAGGTTCTTGATGTGCCTTGCCATATTGGCAACCTGCACAAATTATCTCCTTTTTAACTTCAAGCTTCGGTAACCCGGTGACTAACTCCTTTTTCATCATCAAATCCAATTTATCGTATCCCACATGCCCTAAGCGATGGTGCCATAAATCAGCATTCTGAGTGTCTTTCGTCTTCTCAACATAAGCATGCTCAGCAGACAACACATAAACCGTCTCATTCTTCTGACCTTTTATAATAGGAATTGAAGGGGTTTCAAATTCCTTGAACACTTGCACATCTTTAGGACCAAATAACACATACTTACCTTCAGAGGTTAACTGAGGAACCGACAGGAGATTCTTCTTCACTCCAGGAACATGATAGACATCTGATAACTTCAATTCACGCTTCCTATCTTCAGATGGAAAAACGACATTGCCAGTGTGGGCAATTGTATGTCGTGAATTATCAGCTATGACTACAACCCTGCTGCCACCGTACTTGACTGGATTGCTGAGTTTTTCCTTATCTCCGGTGAGATGATTTGAACACCCCGAGTCGACTATCCACTCATCAAGTCGATTTGGGCGCTGATCTGCAGTTGTTACTTTAAAAGCCTTGACATCATCTTCAACATTTGCAGCTAGGGCTTGAATGTCCCATTCTTCCTCGTCTTTGACTTCTGCTGAATTCCCTTGGTCTGATTGTTTCGATCTGCAATCCTTGGCCATATGGCCTCTTCGGCCACACGAATGGCATCTGTATGGAAAACGTTTTCCATAGAATTTTGACTTTTGATCGCTGTTTCCAGTATCCCCTTTTTCCCTTTCCGGTTCAAACTTCTTCTTGGATTGGGCTTCGCTTTTGTTGGGCCTATATGACTTGTTGAACGAGCCCTTATATCTTTCTTTTCCTTTAGGCCTGTTATTGGCATATAATGCTTCTGCATCCGTACTCGACTTCAAACTAACTGACAATTCCCCGAGTTGCTTACCGAGGGCTTCCTGAGATGCTAGCAAGTTTTCGAATTCAGCAAGGGTTGGCTACGTCGGCCACCCTTGGACAGCCGCTACAAAACTTCGGTACTCCTGTCTTAGCCCATATATAATAATGCGTTTCATTCGTGCCTCACCAATCTTGGACTGCGGATCAAGTTCCCCTATCTCCCTGCACAACGTCTTGATCTTGTGAAAGTATTGGGGGATTGTTAAATCCCGTTGAGATACCGACAACAGCTCGTTCTCTAGAAGTTGTAACTTCGAATCATTCTTCTTAGAGTACAAGGTAACTAGAGTATCCCAGGCCTCCTTTGGCGTCGAGGAGTCTCGGATATGCTCCAATACTTCTTCTTCGACTGTGGTTTTCAAAACAAATAGGGCTTTACCGGCTTTCACCTTCCATTTCTTCAATACTCCATTTTGATCTTCACGCAACGGTGATATAGTATCCGAACCATTTACGACCTCCCACAAATCTTGGCCTTGAAGATACGACATCAAACACGTAGACCAAGTGTTGTAGTTCGTGTTGTTCAACTTCTTTACACCACCAACTAGTTGAAGCTCCGCCATGAAGAGAATGAAAAGAACTAGAACCAACCTGGCTCCGATACCAATTGATAAGAAAAGGTATGGCACACAATGAAACAAAGCTCACATACACTCTGATGTTATACGAAAGAATTAGAGAACAAAACAAAGACTCAGTTTTTATTGATATTAAACTTGAAAATGACAAGTGCTTAAATAGAAAAAGTACCAACAGAACAACAGACGTGGTCATCACCCACTTACACAAAATAAGGAACTAACCTATAGACTAGGTAAACCACTAATAACTTGACTTATTAAAGTAACAGAAACATAGACTTATTCTCTGCCATCTGGACTTGCCACATAATCTATGATATTGACTTTTCAACAGTTCTTATCTAGTGGGCAAATTCATAACTTAACTTGTTACCAACCATTTTTCCATGGTTACTTCTAATTTTTTGGTCCGCCCTTAGTACTCCCTATTTTAGTGCTTCAATTACTATTTTAAATTTACTTAGTTCATCCGTTTTATGTTTCTTTTACCTTTTCTACTCATCCAACAAATTTTCTATCTCATATTTCTCTAAGAGAGAACTAGGAAGAAAGACAAACTTTGAAAAAAAATTAAACTGAAGAAAATGAGGTTTTATTTTTAGACTGAAGGACAAATGCTAGTTATATTTAGCATTATATTCAACTTTTACACTATACAAAATGCTAGTTATAACTAGCATTATATTCAGTTTTACACTGCATTGTCCTTTAGTAAAAAAAAAACTTCATGTCAGCTTGAAAAAATTTCTAAGTTTGTCATTGTTCCTATTTTCCTTTTCCTTCTCTATTCTATACTTGTGCTTTTATTATTTAGTTTGTTTTCTGTTTTACTTTATATTATAATTTGTTAAGCATAGGTTGGTTTCTAAAATTATGAATCATCACGTTTAATCCAATTTTCAGTCCATATTATAGAGTAATTCTTTCAATTTCAAATTTACCGAAATCATATTTTTCTGGACCATGTTTGGTGTTAGTGTCTATTGGTTAATCGAGTTTGATTAAATTAATGTATTAAAGTAACCGAGTTTGAGTAATATTTACCATTATGAATTTTAAACCAGTCCTGATATTCCATAGACCCACTAATTTTATCTTGCATCATTTGAACGTGTTGATTACTGATGGATCTCTCATTCATAAGAGAGAACAGTATAAAGATTGTAATCATTATAATAACAATAAAGTGAGATTTAAAAATAAAATATCTAAGGAGAATCAGGAAGAAAGTTGAAAATTCCTAGATTTAACAAGAGAACAGAAAACTCTTTTACTTCACTATTATTTATACTCACATTCACATATAAAAAGTGGAACCTAGTGCACGAAGCTCATGCACGATAGCAGCTCTGCGGAGGTCGATAATTTAAATGATTCATTCACATATGAATCCTTTAATCTTACCATTCACAATTTAATTCCAATTTCAGTTCAAATTTTGAACAGTGTGATTTATCATTTAATTTTGAACAAATTTTCATTTTTGTTTTTCGAGAAAAACTTATTTCAAGTATAAACCTCATTGAAACTTGTTATGAAAATTGATCTCATTTTCATAACATAGTGTTTTTTGTACATTCTTGTTCTAAAAATGCGCATGTACAATATTTAAAAAAAAAATACATTTACGATCTCTGAATTTGCGCTTCATACGCATTTTCAGAATGTGCAAGTATAAAATGTTGAATACTGAAAAACCATAATTTCAAATATTTTGTTAGTATAATTTGGCGTATAGGCTTGATTGGTCCAACTAGGCTTGTGGAGAGTATTGACGCTCAAATAGCAAAAGCAAACAAAGAATTAATGATAAGAAGAGAAAGTATGGACAAGTTGTACAAATGACAGACAGCTTGTGAAGAAGAAATATGGCTAGAAGCGTATAACCAAGTAAATATATTCTGCGCATTCACGTGTTCGCTATTTTTCTACTTTTTTGCTTGAAAAATTGAAGCTTTCCATGTTATTGCTTGTTTTGAAGCGAGCAGAGAAGGCCCGTGTAACTGTAACCAAAATTCCAGGTATTTATTCACTAACACATTGTTCCTATACAAAGTATCAATGAACTTTAGATCTTATACAAAATATGTTCCAGCCATGGTTGAAAACCTCATCAACAGAACATTTGTTTGGGTGAGTATTTAATTACCATAGTAAAATAATGACTGTTATAAATTAGCTCTAAGAGTAGTGAAGTTGTTGAAGTATAAATATTTCAAACTGGAGCAACTCATATATTATGAATAACATGGAGTGTGAGTGTAAAATGACTACTACGTATGTCTCTAATTGCTTATAGACCATACAATTTGTTTTATGAGTGCAAGCTCAGACGGTGTTCAGTATAGGTTGGAAATATGCAATTACTTTAAGAGTGTATCATCTGTAGCGTTTCATCGAAAAAAAAGTATATTATCACCTTACACTTTTTAAGAAGAACAGAAGCCTAACGTTCCTCATTAACTAAAAAGAATATAGAATTGCTTTTGAATTCTAGGCCCATTTAGTTTCGCTCTTGGAAGAGTACAAACTTACCCGACATCATAAGGAAGAAGATAAAAAAACAAGAACGAGTAAGTTGTTCAACATTCCATCATTGTCGTCTCTTTTACATATGTTGCAAACAACGTTGATCTTCGGCTGAGTCGTGAACTACGTCACTCTTTTGAAGACGTTTCAGCGATCTGCTGCACAGTGCAAAGCAGTTCGGATCAATCGCCGCCGCCTCTAGGATAAAACAGCATCTCAATAATTCTGTGGTATCGTTTCGTTTGCACGTACGAAACGACTCTGTTTGCACTCAAAAACGCTGCTCGAATTTGTGGATTCCGAACGAAAAATGTTGTTCTTTCAGTTTCGTCTCCTTATCAGTCAAGAAAGCGGAATAGCAAAAGAACGTTACTGGTTGGAGGAAACGTGATCTCCAAAAACGGATCTGAGAAAATAACTGGTCAAAAACAATGAACGTTATGTAACGTTCAATAATACGGGTCTGGTCTGATTTGACCGTTCCAGCCCGATCAAAAACAACGGTTAAAGAATTTTTTATCAAAAATATAAGTGTTACACAAGTACGAGCCCGAGCCCGAGCCCGGGTCGGGTCGAGTCGGTCGGCGCGCACGCCGTGTGTGGTGGTCAAGCATGATCTCCCTCCTCACAAAAGAGCATCATTGGGTGCCCAAAGAGCTCAACTTAGCTTCAAAGAATCAAGTATAAATACTTGATTCTTTCATATAATCCTACAATGTGGGACTATTCACATATAGGAGCCACTCATTCACACTTAGTCAATTTTTTTAATAATTCATTTATTATTTAAAACATTTTCCAACAATCCTCCACTTGAATTTTTTAAAAATTTCGAGCAATTTCTGAAAAACATAAGATTGTGCATAAACAAATGTGTCTTTCGACTTGAACCTTTGCATAGTGGATAAGATTCAGTTTTTAGTAGAGTGACATGTAGTCTTGAACTCTATTCCTGACATCAGACCACACACAATCTTTCTAGAGTGCAATCAAGTAAGCCCGTGCATTTATGGCCATGCATGTCTATCCTATTTTAGTGAATGCACTAGGAGTTTTGCCCAAAACTCCATAGGAAACGGCCAAATTTCCACATTCATACAGGTGGGTTTATCAAAAGTACTCCTGAAGGTAGGTACTCCACTCCAAATGGAGTATAGATCTCATTAAAAGTTTCTATTAACTCATCCTCTAATCACTTCAGGAATACATGCTTCTATATAAATGGAAAATAGCATGTTCAACTCATATCACTACACAACTTGTTCTTACCCATTGAACCTAGTTCTTGGGATCTTCAGTCATTAGGTCGGGTTACCATTGTGCGTGACTCAATAATCTAAGGGCAATAGTCCCATTTTTTAGAAGTTGTAAGGACTTTCTCTTTGACCAGTCCTTTCGTCAAAGGATCTGCCAAATTCTCGTTACTGCGTATGTGATCCACTCTAACAGCTCCTGAAGAGAGTAGCTCTCTAACAGTGTTGTGCTATCTGTCGTCTTTTACCATTATAATAACGGTTTTGTACTTTTGCAATAGCCGCGATACTATCACAATGGATCAACACAGCTGGTATCGGTTTTTCCCATAAGGGAACCTCAGCTAGCAGATTTCTTAAATACTCTGCTTCTTCACTAGCTGTAGCTAGTGCTATCATCTCAGACTTCATAGTAGACTAAGCCAAAATAGTCTTTTTCTTGGATTTCCAAGAAACAGCTCCTCCAGCAATGCTATAGATATAGCCACTGGTTGCTTTTGAATCATCAGATAAAGTATTCCAATCTGTATCGGTGTAACATTCAAGGACGGCTGGAAACTTTCTATAATGTAACTCAAGATTCATGGTTCGTTTTAGGTATCTCATGACCCTCTCAATAGCGTGCCAATGCTCTATACTAGGTCTACTAGTAAACCTGCATAATAATCCCACGACATAGGCAATGTCGGGTCTAGTACAGTCAATGACATACCGAAGGCTGCCAATGATGCTCGCATAATCAGACTGTCTTACACCTTTACCAGTGTTCTTAAATAGCTTTACACTAGGATCGTATGGTGTACATGCATGTTTACAGCCAAAGTAATTGTATTTCTTTAAGATCTTCTCAATATAATGAGATTGGTCCAAAGAAAGTCCCTTTTCGGACCTAGTAATCTTAATACCAAGGATTACATTTGCTTCACCTAGATCTTTCATATCAAAATTGGCACTTAACAAAGATTTAACTGTGTTTATGGCATTAATGTTTGATCCAAAAATAAGTAGATCATCTACATACAAACATATTATAGTGCAAATGTCAATCTCAGATTTATAATAAATGCATTTGTCACTTTCATTAACTTTGAAACCATTTGAGATTATTAAGTTATCAAATTTTTCATGCCATGGTTTAGGTGCTTGTTTTAAACCATATAATGATTTATCTAATTTGTAAACTTTATGTTCTTTTTTTTACCATGAATTACAAATCCTTCAGGTTGGTCCATATAAATTTCCTCTTCTAATTTACCATTTAAAAAAGCAGTTTTAACATCCATTTAGTGTATTATTAAATTATGAATAGATGCTAATGAAATTAGTACTCGAATGGATGTGATTCTAGTTACGGGTGAAAGAGTATCAAAAAAGTCTACATTTTCTCTTTGCCTAAAACCTTTAGCTACCAAACGGGCTTTATATTTTTCAACTGTGCCATCAGGTTTTAATTTCTTTTTAAGTTCCCATTTACAGCCTATAGACTTACAACCATGTGGTAAATCTACTAAGTGCCAAGTCTTATTGAATTCCAAAGAATCCATCTCATTATTTATAGCCTCTTGCCAAAAATCGACATCTAATGAAGATAAGGCTTCTTGGAGGTTTGTGGGATCTTCCTCTATAGTAAAAGTGCAAAAATCCAAGCCAAAATCTTTATCAACTCTTGCTCTTTTACTTCTTCTAGGTTCGATTTCAGAAGATTCATTAAGTTCTGTTTCAATAGGCATGGTGTTATTTGACGTGCCCCCACTATTTTTCAATTTAAAAGAAAATTTAGTTTCACAAAAATCAGCATCATTAGATTCTACTATATTATGTGTATTCATGTCATAAAATATATATGCTTTGTTATTAATAGCATAGCCAATAAATATACATTTGTATGCTCTACTTGCTAATTTTATTCTTTTAGGGTCAGGTATACGAACATATACCAAACATCCCCAAGTTCTAAAGTAAGATACATTCGGTTTATAATTTCTTAAAATTTTAAAAGGTGAAATCTTACTTTTTGATTTAGAGATTATATTCAATACATAGCATACAGTCAATAAAATATCCCCCCACCAATGTTTTGCTGCACCCGAATTTAATAAAATGGCTATAACTAATTCGGTAAAGATCCTATTTTTTCTTTCAGCTTTACCGTTCATTTCAGGTAAATAAGGTGCAGTTCTCTTATGAATTATACCATGCAATTTATAAAAATCAAAAAATGGACTATACTCATATTCTGTTCCTCTATCACTACGAAGTCTCTTAATTTTCTTATTAGATCGATTCTCGATTTCAGTTTTAAATAATTTAAACATATCAAATGCATCATTTTTATTTTTCATAAGATATACATAAGTGAAATTAGAGTCGTCATCAATGAAAGTGATAAATTAACGGTGTCCATGTCTAGTCAAAGTGCCACCATGCTCACATATGTCAGAATGAATTAAATCTAAGGGTTCAGAAATTCTATCAACTGATTTATGGGGTTTCTTATTGATTTTTTCTTGATACAGAATTCACATTTATCAAAGTCAGTTTGTGACATTTTAGAAATTAAATCTAAGGTGCTCATGTTATAAATAATACGGTTATTTACATGACATAATCTAGAGTGCCAGATATTAGAAGCACACAACATATAAGCAGAACTGATTGCTTTATTAGATTCAACATTAAATCTAAACATACCCTCACAAGCATAACCATTCCCTACAAACATCCCCTTATAAGTCAAAGTATACAAATGAGCCCCTATAACTTGAGTAAAACCAGCCTTATTAAGGAGAAATTCAGAAACCAGATTCTTTCTCATATCTGGAGTATGCATCACATCTTTCAGAAGAACTGTCTTTCCAGAGATAAACTTTATTTTCACATTTCCAATGTCAGCAACTGTAGTGGTGTGAGAATCTTCCAACAGCACTTTCTTATCATCAGCAGCTGTGTATGTACTGAACATAGCACGATCGTAGCAGACATGGCGGGATGCATCAGTGTCTACCTACCAACCCTCTGATCCACCAACTAGATGAATCTCAGAAATCATAGCCGTAAGAGGCTCCTCAATCAGGTTAGCCTGCGGTGCAGGGACTGGTCTGTTCCTACACTTGCGTGCTATATGACCTGGTTTTCCGCAGTTGTAACACAGAAACAACTGTCCAGAATCATTCTTTTAGATCGGTTTCTGTTGTCCCTTTTGGTTCCCTTGCGGGTTCTAATTCTGTTTGTTGCAGTTTTGATTCTTAAAATGATTGAACAAAATTTTTACTGCCTTCCCTACACATATCTAGGACATGAAAAGACTGCAAAACCTACTTCAAACCGAAAAGGAACTAAGATACGGATCGAAACCAAGTCCAAAACAGAAGCAGCAGTTTCAATAAAAAGGAACCCAATACCCAAATGGTAAAGAAAATGGATTTATGACTCCTTCCCCTAGTTGAGTTTCCATGGGCAATGGCAGCCTTGAGCTTCAGACACCACGTTCTTATTTTGGACGTCAAAGTAGTTTCTTTAAAGAGACAAGGCGACTGTCTACTGCACCTTTGAACTTTGTTGCCATCACTAAAGACGATACGATTTCTTCTTTTGCATCTGTTAGCAGATCGGAGCGTTGTTCTCCACCTCATTATTGAATCTATTTTCTGCATCGTGAGTTTTTCACTGCTAAATTTTTTCAACATTTTTTTGGTCAATGATTAAGAGCCCATTAGACAATAACTTATTTCCAATCTCCTTCTCCTTAAAAAAAGCTTTGAATAGTAATTTCTGAGTATTTTTGACTAGAAACTTCTGAATATAAATATTTGTATATAATTTGCCTATTAAGGTAAAATAAGTTAATTTTGATCTTTGAGTATTATGATTTACAAGCAATGAATGTATACCAAATTGCATAAGTGGAGACGGCTACATAT